>JACCID010000009.1:2510714-5021429 GCA_018906775.1 Sycophila sp. Sp_5
CTTTCTCTTTAGCCGCGTTGTGTGCGCCGCGAAGGGACGCCGAGCGCGCGCCTCCGCCGTTTTGACTTACCTCTTTATTCGGATTCGATTGTGCCGGCCTCGCCTAGCGGATTCTGTTCTTACTGTTTCTGTCTACTTTTTTTTTATGTAGTAATTGGTTGCGTTAAACTCTCGTGATATGCGTGAGTAAGAAGTTCGAAAAAATTTTGAAATAATGTGCGGTACACTGAGAGAAAATTTGTTAATTTTAAGGAAGTATTTATTTCAATAGTACTTATTAAATATTTTATTGCATCAATAAATTTTTTTTGAGACTACTAAATTTATTTAGAAACAAATAAATTCATTTAGTTTTAATGAAATTATTATTTGATTCAAAGAAATATTTAATAAGTACTATTGAAGTAAACCATTTTCTTAAAATTAACAAAATTTTTTTCAGTGTAAGTGTAAAAGAATGTCGTTCCTGTTTTTTACTTTTGTACTTCTTATATAATTGGAGGCTTTAAACTTTTGCGATACGTGTAAGAAATAAAAAAAAATATCGAAAAAACGTGTCTATATAGTAACTATAAAAGAGGGTTGGTCTTTTGATTCGTGGATTTTCTTGAAACTGTGTATTCTGCGATTTCTTGTACGTAGAAAGAAAAAAGATAAAGTTTTAAATCTTAAAGTTAAGTTAAATAAAGAGTTAAAGTGAAATGGTGTCAATTAATCCTGGTCACATTGAATAAATGACGATTTTCGAGATTTTTCAATTAATTTTGATAAATTTTATTACAAATTTTCTTGCATTTTCGATCTGTAACTTTATTTATTCATAGCTGTGAGTCAATTATTGATAAACCAATGCTTAATGTAACAAGTTTTAAATTGCACAATTTGTTATCTTAATCTTTCTTAATCTTTTCCTTTCGCTGCTAATATAAATCTTAATCTTTCCCTACATAAGAAGGTTTTACATAATCGTATAAAAAATTGCATTAAATATGTACGAATTAAAAGGAGAAGATTTACCACCAATGCAAACGGAGAGAAGTCCCTTAGAGAAAATATTTTTTAGAAAAATTTATGTAAGTTTCTTAAGAAAAAAGTAAGAAAATATAAAATAAAATTCATCAAAATCATAATGGCACTTTAAAAAAAAAGATAAATGTAGTACAGGGGATTTTTCCGTGCAGTTTATAAAGCCATCGAGTGTTTTAGGCAATAATCTTTTTATTTGATGTTTTCTTTCTGCACATAATAATAACAACTTCTCTTAAAATTTCAATGAAATCCTTGAATCGAAGTTCACATGACTCTCTTAATTAGCTCGATTGGCTCGAATCGAGCGTCTATTTGCTGAACATTGTCGCAGAACGTAATTCTTTTTTACCCCGGTAAACGTTCAAACGGTTCGTTAAAATTTCCCCGAACTTACATAAAAGTTCGCTGTGTCAATTCAAACAGCGTCTCCGATAAGTTCGGCTCGCCCTACATACGCCTGTTTGTCCTCGGTCGTCTTATTTTTTCAGCGAAGCCCGTTTACTTAGCGTTCAACCGCGGATCGTTAAATCCGCCACGATAAAAGTCTAACGGTTGCTTTATCCGCCGCCCCTTCGATTTCCTTCGTTTGAAAATTTCTTTAATTCGAGCGGTGCACTAAACGAGCGACCCATTAATAAGTTCCTCCCGATGGCGGACGCTCGCCGAGATTCCCGTGTATATATTTAACCCCTTCGCTTTTTTTTTTGCACTCCTCCCCCCAGACGTTCATTTCTTTCCGCACTTTCCTTATATTTGCGCAGGCGAGTAAATATTTGCAAGGCGGTTTGAGCGTCGGAGCGGCACCTCCGCCAATTTCCTTCGTTTTCCACGACTCGCGGATTCTTTCCTCGCCTTCCTACTTCCGCCTTCCTCTGCTCTTTTATTGTGCTGTATCTTTATGGCCATTTCGCCTTTGTCGACGTGACAATTTGCCGGCTGGAAGGTGGCCTGCGCTCGCGCTTTCGGCCCCGGGTTTTATAATGACGCGACGTGTCCCAGTTTTCGCCGTCTTTCTCTTCTTCCTTTTTTTTTCTTATTATTCTCTCGAAAAGTTCGCGAGACACCGTTCCGTTCGTAAAATTTGAAAAATTGAATTTTTGCGTGGCTATTATATTTGCCACTTTCACTGTGCTCTTTATTTACGGGTCTGAATATCATTCCATTTTTTTATCTTTTATTTAGACGTAATTTACAGAGATAGAGACTATAGACACGGGTCGCGAAAAAAAAAAAAAACGAAAATAAAAAATTAAGGACAAAGTTGTTAGAGCCGTTGGCAATGTTTATTTCGCTCGACGGGACTACGTGACTCGCTTATCTCAGTGTACGCGGAATTAGTTCAAGGACGGATCGCGGAACCCTTTTCCTTACCACACTGCGTGTACACCCGTCGCGACTCCCATTGTGCGTCTCAGCCTCCTCCCTTCGCGCTTTGTTCACATTTCTTTCTTTCTTTTTCCTTTTTTTTTTTTTTGCCAATCCAATCCGCGAGCGCGACAAACACCTTCCTTGTCTTCGACTTCTCCCCCCGATAAAATCGCCGGGACTCCTCGAAAAGGTTCTTACAATAGGAAACGGCGTAAACAATCTCCGAATGAGTCATAACGTATACACCATAATGCGTCCGCGAGAAAATTGTTGGGACAAGTCGCGCGTTTATAGAGAAAGAGAGGAGAGAAGCAGAAATCTCGAAATTAAATTTCCGCATTAAAGCGCGGATAAACGACGAGGCCCGGACCTTTAAGCTCGGCAGCGAGGCAAAGCGGCTCATTACCATGCGCTCGCATGCCTGCGGACTTATCTCACGGGCCCCGCCGGGGCAATTTCCTTATCAGTCCCTCGCTATCGCGGCGCGCACTCCCCCGCTCGTTTCCGCCTCTCGCCGGCTAACCGCGCGGAGCGTTCGATTCCGCGCGTCGCCGGGCGATTTTGCATAATGCACGGGCCGATTAATTCCGCGCGCAAATTTTGACGCCCGGCAAAATCGCCTTCCAACTTTTTATCCGCGCGGGGGCGGCAAACGGCGCCCGCTGCCAGGCGAAACTTTTGGCGGCGTCTAGTTAGGCCACTTGGTCCGCCGAAAGGGTTAATCAAACTTGTTGGATTTTCCATTATGCGCGCGCACTCGCACACACTCGAGCCGCAACTAATTCCATTTGCCGCATGAGTTTGCTCGCCGGCGAGGCTTAGAATATCGCTCGCGGGAAGCTGGGATTTGCCGCGCGCTTGGATGGAAATTCGAGCGACTTTAAACTTTTCCGCGCTTGATCCCTCCTGCCAATTAACTTTTGTACAAGGGATTCGTGCTATTTTTTTTCTCCCACTTTTTTAAATGTGCGTTTCATTTTTTTAGCTAGCGATCGGGGTATCGTGTGGATGTGTAAGCGGGGGAGCGGAAAAAAGGGGCGCCTCTATAAAAAAAATTAAGTTAGGATAAAGTTTACCCAAAGTTCACGTTTGGCTATCGTTGATATGAACACGGGCAATGATGGTAAATAATAAATAATTTTGCAATACTTTATACAAACTTCGGATGAAGTTTTTCTTAAATTTAAAAGACGTTCGCATGCCGAACGTTAAAAACAAATAAATGCAAAGAATTGTTTTCTATAACTTCAGCTGTAATATTTATCCATTTATATCACGTATCTATACAAATTTCTATAAAATATAAGAAGCAAGTTCGGTAAAGTCTCGTTGCCCATGTTCATATGAACGACCGTCAAATATGGACTTAGACTAAACTTTATCCTAAGTTAAATTTTTTTCAGGATGTTTAATCGACGTTAAAACGATGAGAGACGATACTTGGGAGGAGGTGGGGTGGTTTGACAGCAGTTGGCGGTGCGGGTTGAAAAGCCTCCACTGGCGTACATCCGCGGAGAGCATAACTCGACGAATCGAGCGAGAGACACGCGGCGTACCCGACGCCTCTCCTCCACCCGCGGCCATAATTCCTCTCTCGCTCTCAAGTCGAAAGAGCAAGAGGAAGAGTGGGAGATGCATCTATGATACGCTCGTAAATCTGGATTGCGGGGGTGAAGTTGCGGAACGAAATTGATTGCATCATCTCTCTCTCATTCTTTCTCTTTCTCTCTGCCTGGGTAAGAGTCGGAGATTTGCCCGAGGGAATCGCTGGAGTTGGCGGGGATGGGAGGGGCGAGGGGGAGGGACGAAGGCGACGATCGTTCCCGCGCTTAGTATGAATTCCGCGGGCGCTAATTAATGACGAGGCGCGCCGAACGGGAGTTTTAGTTTAGCGGGCGGAGCGATGATTTAAAGGTGAGCCCTACGGCTAATGTTACTCTGGGATCTCGGATTTCGACCGATACACAGAGACCAGATTCTCCGATTATATCAATTTAATTAATATAATTTATATATCGGTACTTGTTAATTGACGCTTTAATTTATTCCGTTTGATCGGGAGTGATTATCTGTAACTAAAAACTGTTTTTTGTGTAATATATCTGATGCTTGGCATAATTAATGTAGTTAGAATTCAATTTATTCAGAAAACATAAAAATATATTAAAAGTTTCGTTCTTTATGTGTTTTATCTAGATAAGAGAAGCTTATAGAAAATACATAAATATAAAATAAACAGTGATTATTGACCAATTCTTCATGAAACTCACTTATCACTTCTTAAATTTTAATCACGAAATATCATTATAAATATTTAAAATTTCTTATATTTTTTTTTAAATTTTTTAAAAATTATTATTTACTATTTTTTATTAACCTTTCTTTCCGATTTGTTGAATCTTTTACAATAATCATAGACTAAAAATTTTATTTTCACGACTACTCAAGTTTCTCAATTCCTGAAAACCTGAACCTAAATTTTTTTATCACGCGTTATATCAATGACTATATTTAAGCCATGGATCAGGCAAAAATAGCTCGACACCTTCGCGCTAAATCGTAAAAGAAAATCTTATGACAAGAAAAAAAAAAGTAACCACCGTCGTTTTATCTTATTTCAGGAGGACAAGGACCTGGTGCACGAGTTCGTGCAGAATGACGGACTGGCGTGTCTCATCAAGGTCGGCAACGAGGCCGACCAGAATTACCAAAATTACATACTTCGCGGTAAGTATCTTATGCGCGTGCACGTATATAAAATCGCGCTCCGATCCTCCTTCCCTCGGCCTGGGTCCATCCGAGGGTCCACCTGCTATGCGGACGATTTATCGATAGGATGGAATTACCCGTGGGGTCGTCGGGGAGAGCGCCGCCTCTCGCTCGATCGAAAATCGCCTCGATCCTCCCCCGACCGCCTCCTCGTACCATTAGCGTCGGCCTTTCGTTTTCGCTCCTCGTCCTTTTTTTTTTCTTTTTCTCCCCCCTCCCTTTTTCTCCTCGCTCGTTCCTAGGTGCCGGGCCCTTTGGGAATTTTCTGCATTTTTATCTCCCGTCTTTTTCTCATTACCGGTCATTAGTTTTAGAAGGCATTCAACTTTATTTATTCCAGATAATAACGTGGCGTTGCAGCGTGCTTTTGTATTTTTATTTATTATTTATTTATTTATTTTCATATATATTTGCGCGAATCACTGGTGCAGACAGAAAGAAAGTTAAAAGGTTGACGCTAACGAGAAAAATTTGCTTTGGTATTTTAATCTCGATCGGGGAAAAGGAAATTGCAAAATAATTTCGTGTGCGATCAATTTGTAACGCCATCGAATACAATCGCGCGCGGGGGTCCGGCATGAAATTTCCCAGCGAGAGTCCGGGGCTCTAAAACGAGAGGGACAGCGTCGGTCTGATTTCGCCGATCGTTTGCATGCTAAATGTAATTGCACGTTGGCCGAGGGTACGCGCGCGCGAATCTATGTATGGAAATGACCGGCCGGTATTACTTTGAAACGGCGCGAAATTGGCAGGCAGAAGCGCGAGAATTTCCGCATGATAAGGATGCCCCTCTTTCCCTTTCTCCGTCGATCGTTCTAGCGGTATGAAGGACGGCAGGGACGACTTTTCCGATTTCACTGCGTTACGACAGTGTCCAGCTGGACTCGACTGTTGCCCGTTCGGACTTTGGATACGGCTGCTTCTATCGACCCTTCTTTTTTTATTCCAATGTATCAAGGAGAGATTTTTAAAGATCTCATTGTTTTTCGATCGTCGAGATTCTTTATCAGAGTAGAATGTTATTGTGTTGACGTCCTTGTAAAATTAAATTGAGATTACAGGAGTATTCTTTGAGTCAAAATCATGAAAACGACAAGCAGTAGGAAATGTTTATACGAATCCATGAGAAATCCACGAGGATTTATGTAGAATCCGTGTTCATTCACATGGTATTTACAAATGATCATTTTTTTTTCAATTTATATATTTAGGAGATCTATGAAATATTTTAGAATGATACAAAAAAAAAATATTAATTACTCGTGTAATTTTTAATGACCCATTCAGTAATTTGTTTAATCACTGATATTTAGTACACGAAGTATGTACAATAATTCTTGCCGATGTATATCATTGTATAAGTATAGTATAATTACATAATATATAAGGTTTTTTACTTAAACTTTAAATTTTTCTAAAGTAAATAATATAAGTATTGGTGCTAGAAATTCAAGTTATATGTTAATCGTTCAGTAATTTGAGAGTACTTATATAAGTATGAAATTTAATTTAGTACTGTTCTAGAGATCGGTATAATTTTTAGAAAAAAAAATCAGAAAATTTTTCTCCCCATACAGTGTATTTATCAACGGTATAAAAAATTGCTTTTATCGAGATACATATGAGTTTTCTACAGACCCGACTCAAAAAGTAACGAAGCCGATAATCGATTCTAAGGCTCGAGCAACGTAAAGCTCGAAATAAAAGTAAATTGGAACTCCCGGCGAAGCAATTACCGGCGAGCTAAGCGGAAAATATTTGCGACACATCTTTCGCCGCACAACTTCCAATGCAAACATTGCGCGTTTTACGCATCCCCCGACGTCTCTAACTCCAAAGTAATCTCCGCGCGGTTAACTTTGCACTCAGCGCGTCACGTCGCCGACTCGCCCGTCTCCCCAAGACGCGGACGGGAGAGAGAGGCCGCCTCGCCGGACGTCCGCGGGAACCTCCGCGAGGTCGTTACCGGCCGGAAATCTCGCGTAATCCTCCATCGATGATCGCCGCGCTAATGCCCGACCTCGTTATCGGCTAACGAAGGCACCGCGATCCTCCTCCTCTCGCCAACTTCGCTCGCCCGTCGAACTACAGATCCACGACAAAAAAGGAGAGAAAAAAAAAGAAAAAGCCTCGCTCGTGCACTTGCGGCACCCGAGCTATTCTCGTACTTCCCGAATTTCCGTGCAGTCACCTCGCGCCGATGCAACGACCCCGCCGGGGCCTTAATAAGCAAGGCGATCGCACCTGGAGCGCATAATCCCGGCGTCCAGGTGCATAAACGTCAATCTCTTGGACGGACGTCCCAGAGGCCGATACCCCCGGTTTCCGCTGCGATTGTTATCCATAAATTAGCGTTTAATCGATGACGGAATTTCGCACCTGATTTACGGCTTACTCTCAATAAGGATTTCCTCGGCCGCTTTTTTGGCGACTCCGCGGCCGTAAACGTCGAGTCGACCGCCGCGGCTTTGTCGCGCGATAATAATCGCTCGAGCCTCGTTCCCCGGCGATCATAACGCGCTCCGTAAGTTACTGCGCGAAATCTAATTGCGAGGGGGAGGTGGACTCGGTATCGATGCACAACAATCGGCCCTGCGCAGCGCGGGGGTTTGAATTACCGCCGATGATATCGTTCGGCCGAGTGCTAGAAGAATAGGCGATGGCCATTTGCTTCGCGTATAAATTTCTGCCCGGCCGATAATTTACATTTCAACTTGCCCGCCGTGTTTATAAATCTCAATTCCGCGGCGGGTACCTGCCCCGCGCGCGCGTAATTATAAAGCTCAGCCGTTTGTCTTTTTTTTTTTTTTTTATCGAGGTAAATTATTACGTAAGATCGAGCTTTGGAGATCCCGTTGTAATTTTTTTTGTATCTTCTTGATAGGGCAGGATTTTTGTAGGATCGACGGCGATTCTTTGGTAGATGAAGTGGGAGTAAAAATGCGCGTCGTAGAGGATGAAGAAGAAAGCTCGTCGTCGTATTCGCAATTACTTTCTGGAAGGTACTGTGAAGCTTCGCGACGTTGGCTTCCTTCTTGCTCCCTTGTTTTTTTTTTTTTTTTTTTTTAACTCGATCGAGGGTAGAGAGAAAGAAGTAATCGTGTTCTCGCGGTTCCCTGGGGAATTAAGATCGAGTCAGATCTATCCGAGCGATTAACCGGAAATTTCCAGTCGATTGACTGCCGAAGACGCTTTACTTCCACGCAGATATCCTTGCTGCTTTTCTCCCTGCCCGGCTTATTTATGACTCTTTGGGGAATACTGAAAATACTTTATGTGTCGATATTTCACTTTTATGTTTCTATTTGTGTAATTATCTGTCTGGAAAATTAAACTAGATGCATTTTTTTTGTGCATTAAAATCTACTTGATAATATCCGTATTTCATTAGGTAGATTAGGGTTGTTGCTTTTATATATATATATAAGTTTATTTACGAAAATTTATATTTCAAAAGCGTCAAACTTTATAATTTATTCAAATAATTTTATTTTCAATGATAAATTAATCAATACGTTTATACTCAAGTTATTTTACACGCAGATTTTTAATGATAAAATTGATGGAAGAATTATGCAGGCAAAGGATAAATGCACTTAGATTTCCTTTAAATTTTTTTCAACGAGCTTTTGAAAGCTCTTAATAGATTTGCTGATTTTAAGTGGATTTTTTTTTATATTATGATTACATTATACATAATTAAGTAAAAAATACTCTATTGAATTTAAATTTCCAATTATAACAAACGCAAAATTTGAAATTAATTGCATTCATTTATTGAAATGTAATCTCCCCAAAAATAATTAAGGTATCGGGCCAAATCGATGAAAATGTAGATTACTTTATTCAATTAAAACAATTATTTAATTTTCATGGCTTTTAATATAACTTCTATTTCTTATACAATAGAAAAAAAAATGAAAAAAAAACTTGCTTGAATTTCGACCGAGGAAACGTTTTAACGAATTCTTATTTTTAATAAACAAATAAAAGTATGAAGTTCTATCTTAAAGCCTGCTTTCCCTTATTATACTAAACAGCAATGACTAATAAACAAAAGAAGAAAAATTTCTTAGCAACTGTATCACCAGTCACGTAATAAATCAACTTAAAATAAACTAAAAATCGTTTCTTTTTTGTAATTCGTTGCAGCCCTCGGTCAGGTGATGTTGTATGTCGATGGGATGAACGGCGTGATGGAGCACGGCCAGACGGTCCAATGGCTGTACACCCTGATAGCCAGTCGCTTCCGTCTGGTCGTGAAGACCGCCCTGAAGCTTCTCCTCGTCTTCGTCGAGTACGTCGAGACCAACAGCCTGCTGCTGGTGCGAGCCATCCGCTCGGTGGACACGTCGCGTGGCATGATACCCTGGACGAACGTGATGAAGCTTCTGCAGGACTACGACGCGGCGGACACCGAGCTGCTGATCTACGCGACGACCCTGGTGAACAAGTGCCTCAACGGCATCCCCGACCAGGACACCTACTACGACCAGGTGGACTGCCTCGAGGAGCAGGGCATCGAGGCGATCATACAGCGCTACATGGCGAAGCAGGGCACGGACCTTGACCTGCTGCGCCAGTTCCAGATCTACGAGGCGGTGCTGCACCACGAGGATGGCAACGACCGGGACTCGCCCATCCGTCAGCTGGACGATAACATCAGGTAGGACCGTAGGATCGTCCTGCCACGAGAGTATCGGAATTTAGATTTATAGCGATTTTAATTAAAGTAAAGTGAGAGAAAAAACTTAATAAAAATTGCTATTGTGGTTAAGAAAGAAGGGATAGTCTTAACAGGCGAGAATTTTTTGTTCGAAGTAGTAGTAATTTTTAGTCTAAAAATTACTATTTTTAATAAAAAAAATTGCTATTTTGAGTATCACAAATTGCTACTTTTCAGTACTGAAGTTTCTCGCTTATTTCTAATCACACTAGCAATTTGTATTAAGTATTTTCTCTCCGCGTATGAGGGGTGTTTTACCACTGTAATTCTGAAAATGTAAAAATTCAATTGTAAAAAGTGTGAACAGGGACATTTTGATTGTCGAAGTTCGCTTTTACGATTTGATGAAGTCAACAGACGACATGCTGACATCAAATTTTAAAGTGGATTTCGCACGTTTTTAGATTTAGTCTAATTGTTCAAATACTTTTATGTACGCGAAGCTTTTTAAAGAAATGTTTTTACTGCCTTAACCATTTTTTTTTTAAATTTAATAATACACTTTTTTCTTCTCAATTTAATTGTAGAAACCAACGTAAACAGGAAATGTAAAATTAGTAAATAATATTAGAATAGTTAGAATTAAAATTTTAATTTCTTTCATTTATGTTTGTGAGAAAACACCTTCGACAATTTTAATTAAAAATCATATTCGACTACTCATAATAGTAGGTTTCAGACAAACTACTATTCTTTATTCAGGAGACAAACTGCTTGATTACATACAAAAAATTGTTATAAATTTAAATAATTTTTGTTCTACTAATTAGAAAAACACTACGCAATCGAAAATCCCTGGTGGACTCGCACGAGCGGCGCAAGTCGCGCCGACACTCGACGGGCACGTCGCCCCTTTCGATGGCCCTAAACGCCGCACGCATGAGTCCGAGGCTGAACAACCATGGGATCGGGCTGAACCCCCTGAGCAATGGAAGCTCCGGTGGTATGCCCATCGGCAGCGCTGATGACGATGACGAGTCGAGCAGCTCCCAGAGCTCCCAGGGCCTCGGTGATGTCCAGATGAATGGCAGCTACAAGGAGAATAAAGGAGCTAGTAAGTACCTTCTGATGTTTTCGCGAGGATCAAATAATGCAAGAACTTTTGAATATTCTAATTCTTACGAAAAATAACAATTTTGTTATTTATCACAACACTTTTATGAACGTAAAAACCAATCTAAATTAATATAGAATTCACTCTCTTGTTTTTGTATTAGGATAAAATACGGTGGCTAAAGTCTATAGAATTTATTAAATAGATAATTAATAGTAAGTAGCTTACGATGTTTAAATTGTTCCAGAATTTTTTAACATTCTATTTCTTACGAGAAATAATAATTTATTTATTTATTACTTAAATACTTCAGTGTATGCAAAAGTGAATACAAACTCGTACTCCCTTCATTTAGCATTCAGAATAAATTACGAGGAACAACAACTAGAATCTAATTTCTAAGTAACTAATTAATAAAATGACCTTTGCATAACAATTTTTTTCCGTGTACAAAATCAATTTTATTCGAGCGACATTGCGAGCCATATTCGAGCCTAATAAAAATCACGATAAAACACACTCCGCTATAAAAACGCCCCGAAAGAAATCCAGCCCGCCGAGCAGCTCCAAAACAAAAGTTAAATCAATTTATTCCATTTATCCGGCAAAAAAACTTTTCCGGATCGCTTAACTTTCATCGAGTTATTCTTCACGAGCGGTGGGCGCCCGTAACGATCGACAACTCGGACTCGAGGTCCGTTCACCCGAAACGCGCCACCGTCGCAATTGTCAATCGCGCGGAACGCGTTCCCTCGGCTTCCCCGAGCTCCCCAAGGTCATCTAATCGGCCGATGTAAAAAAAAAAAAAAAAAATAAGAAGGATACGTAGCGACGGGGCTCCCTCCCGCGTCAGTCCGTAAATTTGTCGCTGCGCGAATGGAGCGGGCGCTCGTTGATGAATACGAACTTCGCGCGAGGCTCCAAGGTCGCTTCCGTAACCCGAGCTCATCAGCTGATTACGCCGGGAGAGCTTCTAGCTGTGCTCGTTTTGCAACTAGCCCCCCGGCAAGTCGCGGCGCTGATTCGACGTCGCGGCTCGTTTATCGTGAGACGCGATAACGCACGATGCAACGTGCGTACCTCTTCGTAGAAATTCCAACGCCGTCGAGTTTTAATGTAATAAATTATTATCCTGTGAAGTAAATATTTTTTTTTGTCTAAATATTTTGTGGGAAGTGTGCTTTTTAATTCGGAGTGAGATGAAATCAGCCTCGTGAATTTTTTCAGAAAATGACGTTGTTAGGTGTACGTGTACGTGAGTATTTTAACATCAGTAAGTTTAGATTTCAATAAACAAATCATCCTGTACGGGAATTTGAAAAAAAAAAACGGATTGTGGAAAGAGTATATTTTATAAATAAAAAGTATTCGTATTAATTGTTGGTGAGTGAGAGGAAAACATTTTCGATCGGAATGTCGAGGAACATCTGGTGTCGACGATGGCATATACTGGTGAATTACGATTTCTCTTATTGCGGTCATGGTCTAGTAATCGATAGTTAAATTTATCGAAATTATTTAGTGTACTTTTATATTCTCTTTAATTTCTTTTTATATAGAAGCGTCTTTTATCAAATAATATTGAATATTATATAAGAGAAAATAATTGATTGATAATTGAGAATAACAGATTTATTAATTAAAGCTTACCTTCTGCTATACCTTGTATTGATAATTTTTATTATTACTTCTATTATTATTATCAACATCATTATTATGAATAAAATTGCAACGATTTTTATTTCGTTCTGCAACTTTACTTCTACTTTCGGAGTACATTAATTTCCATGATATTGCTTTCTTTATTATTAACAATGTAAATTATTTATTGCAAATCTAATTCTATAAACATTTTTAAAAAAAACTATAAAATTTGACAACTACAATAAAATTATAAAGAAAAATAAATGCATCGATTAAATCAATTTCTCCGCTCAGCCGTAGGCGCATCAGTAGAAACAGACGGGTACCGTCAGACACGCCGTATCTTCCCTACAACTCGTTTTTTAAGATCCGCATCAAATAAAACAATTTATTTCTTGCAATTAATCGCCATCCTCGCTCGAAGTAACGTTGAAAATTGTGTCCGTACCCTCTAAAAAGTTACCATTACATTCCAATCTCACGGTCTTCATTCTCTCTCCTTGTTTGCAAAGTCCCTTCGCACTAAATTACGGAACTCAATAAAACCCAGCCAGTCACTAATTCCAAGGCGTTCGCCATGCGTGCACATGCAAACCGAAGAAAACGAAAGCATAAATAATAAAAAAAAAGAGCAAACACGAATCCGCGAAGCGCCGGGTAAGAGGAGCGCAGCAGAACTGAGTTCGTCGTGTTGTTGCAGTGGACGTGGGAGTGACACCGGCCTTGAGGCGTCGGCGCGAGCGGGCCGAGCGACAGCGGAGCTTCATCAGGGAGCAGCAGGAGGCGACCGCCAACATGAGGGCCTCAATCGGACATCCCGACGAGGAGGGTGAGTTCGCTCTCTATCTCACTTTCTCTTTGCGTCTTTCTCTCTCCTTTGCTCCTTTGCCCACGAGGAATACGAAGGCCGTGCCTTCGATCGGGGGAAACGTTCGCGCCGTGGGTGCGACGCTGCTGATTATTCAGACCTTCTCCTTACGCGCGTCAACGATTTTTTCGCGGTCGCCGAGGGCTGGGCTTATTAATGAGGCTTGTACCCATCTGACGTGTACACGCCGTTTTCAGAGTTTTCAGAGTACCATTATAAAAGGTGGAACGCGTTGTTTACTTAGGTTTTCTGCCGAGGGACGGAAGAGTAAAGGTTCACCCGAGAGGAATTTATTTCCTCGTAAAAATTACGGTAAAGTTTGTCGTAAAAATTCAATCGAGGAGTGATTGCCAGTATAAGCTCTGGTTACTAGTATCGAGTATCGAGAAATTACTTTAATTTTTATCTGAATCTTGGACTTGAGGCGAATATTTACAATTTTCAGAAGTTCAATTCCTAATTTTTTTTACAGTGACTTTTATGAAATTTTGACAGAGCTTTTCTCTGTCACTTTCAACAGAAAAGCTCCGTAATTTTTATCAAACGTCTTATCTTAATTTTTTCCGAGCTTTTCAAGAAAAATTTCGTAAACTTTACCATAATTTGTGCAAAACTTTTTCTCTCAAAACTTACGAAATCAATGAAATTTAAAGATTCTTCTGCTTGCAATAATAATCATCCCTTAATTAAATGTTTTTACACGATACGTGCGTACATATTCACGGAAAATTTTAAGAAAATTTTTTTCACTGTTAAATTGTTTTTCACTGTTGCTGCTCATCTCTCTAGAAGAAAAATATACATCGGGCGCATAGATGGTGCAGTACAAGTTCGATATTTGAGCCTTCAGTGGCTTCGACTTTTCGACGTCGCCGGGGGGAGAAAATTCGCTCGTGAAACGGGAAAGGGAGAGCGAGCCGATTTTCTCGAGAGCCGGGGGAGAGGAAGAGCTTTTTTTCGAGCTTCTAAGCCCCCGAGCTTTTGTTGACGCGTGGTGTTTCTTTTCTCATCGGCGCGCGCGGATAAACTTGCTTTTATCGAGCAACACCGACATCGAGGAGCCCCGGCTTTTCCTTTTCACTCTTACTTCGTTTGCGGCGCTCTTTGCCACGGGGCCCTCGTATTTGAATTACAATGGGATCGATCGACAACTATATATGCGCATTAACGGAAGATTGATTTAGGGTCAACATTGTTTGAGCCCCGGCGAGCTTATCGAATGTACACTCGCCCGCTTTTGATTTGAAGTTCAGTGTAAACAGTAGTTATGCAAAGAAAAACAAATTTCTGACTGAGAACATTGGAATTGCAGATTTTAGATTAGACCCTAATGCAATGTAGTATTTATTATTCGATAGAGCATTGATTTAAATTTCTATAATTTTGTTAAGTATTTAGAGATATCCAGAATTCATACAAAGGAGAGCAACGATATTTTATCGATCTGATTATTTTTAATGCAATTTGAATAACCACGTAATAAAGCATTCGGTTATGAATTTTGATAATACGTAGAAACATTATTTACCACTTTGTTGAAAATTATACGCTTTTTGATTGTAAAACAATATTTCGTACTATAATGATGTACAACTCTGGCTTTTGTTATTTTTCACATATAAAATCGTCTTTCGTATTTTCTACGAATCTCTGATTTCTATTTTCGAATACACCCTTGAGTAAATCAAAAATCACTAATTTATAAATCTAAAGATTAAGTAGAAAAATTTATTCGCGAATAGAAATAACAAGTTTTTCTGAAAGTTTATAGTCCTTTAATTATTATTATCTCTAGAAAAGTTAAAATCAAAAGAGTACAACCTTTTAAAGTAGATTAGCGTCTTAGATAAAAATTACCACATTCTGTAGTAATTTTTTTTGTAATTTTCAGTATAAATATTTACTTCAACATTACACATTAAATATTTCTTTGAAACTAAATGAATTTATTTGTTTCTAAATAAAATTGGCAGCTTCAACAAAATAATTAATGAATTCAAAGAAATATTGCAAATATATTATTGAATTCAATACAACAACTACTATTGAAGTAAATATTCATTAAAAATTACCAAATTAGTGTAGGATAATTTCCATTACCGCCAAAAAATCCCACAAAATTACGGATAGTAAATTTAAGAAAACTTTTATTCTCAGCGTGTGAACGACAATGAACGATTTTGTGGGGCATGTACAGTAAAGTTTTGTTTAATAACAGCAGTTCCCCTTGAAATTGTAGCTCCGTTTAACGGCGTCCGTTACACGAACGGCACGTCGGGGTACGAGGGTCGGACGAACGGCGTGGGCGACTCGAACAAGCTGTCGCGGGTGAGCAGCCGCAAGGACCTGACGCCGCTGATGAACGCGGCGAACAAGCTGGACAGCGAGGAGAAGAAGCAGCAGCCCTGGTACGGCAAGAGCCCGGACGAGGGGGTCGAGTGCGACGAAGGCAACCACACCGATGAGGACGAGGACCGCAGGGTCGTTCTTCAGCTGAAGCGCGAGAACACCGTCAAGGACCTTACGCAGAAGCTCACCGCTCAGAATCTGATACCCAATAGCCCCGTCGAGGAGAAAGTATCCAGGTGCTTCTTCGTTTAATTAAGATTGCGTAATTTCAATTAGCCGAACGCGAGTACAATTTGAATGCGTAATTTGAATTGGTGAGCTTTCGATAGATGGAAGGCTAAAAAAGCTTTCGTTGATTGTGTTAATTGTAGGCTTTATTTTTTAATTAGAATGACTTCTTTTTGCAATGTTAAGAAGGTACAGATTAATTTTTACGGGATAGATTATCTCAAAAGCCTTGGGTTAAATTAATCGTTCTGTACTTTGATTAAATTGTAATTTTTGTTGTATAATTTTTAGAAAAAATATTTTCGGATGTTAACTGTATCTATTCATTTTTTAATTAGAGTTACCTCTTTTTGCAATGTTAAGAAGGTAAAGGTAATTGTGGTAGTACGTAACCTTTACGAGATAGATTATCTTAAGAGCCTCCGGTTAAATTAATCGTTGCATGATTAAATTATAACTCTTCTCATAAATTTTTTGAGGCAACATATTTTCTATTTTCTACTTAAAATTTACCTTGATAGAAATTGCCTAATTTTATCCTACGATGAAACGATTTTTCTAACACTTTAGGCCTATTTAATAGCTACTTTGAATATAGTTTTAAAATCTTATAGAAAAGTCGATAAAATTTTTATTTTAATTCTTATTTATTTATTTATTTTGAAATTTATTAATGAAATGATTTGTGTTCATCGGCGGCGAGCAGAATAGGGGATGTGAGCGGACTGATCTCAAAGGCAAAGGAGGGACTGGCCAAATCGAAGTCCAAGGCTGACGTCCTGAAATCGCCCACGAACGATAATTTGCCGAAGCTCGCGGAGGTCAAGAAGTCGGAGAACGAATTGCACTGGGAGGAGCTCGTGAATAAGCTGAAGAGACCGTTGTGCCTCTGCGACCTGGACTTCACGGATCTCAACTCCGACGATGAGATAGACGTCCTTGGGCCTGTCAATATCTCCAATGGTGTACCACCGCCACCTCCGCCCATGGCACCCCCAGCAGGTTCGATGGATTTTCTCGTTGGCAAATCGTTTTTTTATATTTTTACAATAAATTCACTAAATATAGAGAAAAACAAATAGAGGAGTAAGGATGTGAGCTTTAGATTCACTTAATATTGTACGACGGCCGCTTGAAATAAATTCTTGTGGAATATTTATGTAACTTTCTAAAACGAGATTCGATTTTGCCCTTTTTTATCTATACTTTATCTACTTCTTAACAATTTATAGATATGTAGAAAATAAAATTCATTCTCCTTTTTGAAATTTTCTGAAATATCCAACAAGAATTTATTTCAAGTAAAAGTATACGTCAATTAATTAAAATAACTAAATAGTAATAATAAATTGGAAAATCCGAACCTTTGATAATAATAATGATTCTAAAAAAGTGACAATATAAAATAAAAAATATTCATTACACTGTATAGCATACAAAAATGTATAGATTCGCTTAGACAATACGAATAGAACAAATTTTTGTCAAAATTCATCCACACATTGAATCAGGGGACAGCCTTTTGACAAATGAAATACACGTTTCTATTCAAATTTTCCAAGTGAACTCCACATTTTCACATTCATACAGTACAATCATGGACGCGTTCATCCACAAATCGCAATTTCTTTATAAAGCAAACTAAAAGATAAAAATTCTCTGCAAATTTAGCACCAGGCATGGGCGGGCGTGCTCCACCACCACCACCGCCAGGTTGCCGCATTCCTCCGCCGCTGCCCACCGTCCCGCCGCCCCTGTTCGGCATAAACCTCAAGATGACGAGGTCCTCGCCGACGGACACGCCAAAGAGCCCCGCACCACCCCCGCAGCAGCAGCCGACGACACTCACCCTGAAGAAGAGCAAGAAGACGGTGAAACTGTTCTGGAAGGAGGTGCGAGACGACCCGATCATCCTTTCGAGGCTCGACAAGAACAAAATGATCTGGGACGAATTGTCGCCCATACCCGTCGACACGCAGAAGCTCGAGCATCTGTTCGAGAGCCGCGCCAAGGATCTCATCACGAAGGTGAGTTTCGGACGAGCCGCTGACGACTCCATCGGTAGGACGGATCCTTTTCGATTTAGAGCCGAGAGCCAAAAGGATGGTCGACGCGTACTTTATGAGTGTACATAATTTCTAACTCGAAGCTGAGCTGGACGATCTGATTGATATTTGCAAATTATTAAAATAGAAATTTGTGTGTGCTTATTTTTATAATTTTTTTTATTTGTACACTGTGACAAAAAATGTAACAGTTCTAATTAAAAAATGTTCTTGAATCCTCCTTACAAAAGTATCTTATTGATTCAACTAAATATTTAATTGAATTATTCAAAAAAAAATTACTGAAGAACTGTATAAATGTAAATAAAAAAACTTAATTAAACTAAATGTTAATAGTTTTGTAAGAAAAATGTGAGTTTCAATTTTTCTAGTATTGATCTTAGACGTCGTGATTGTAATTGAAGAAAATTAATTGGATCGTCCTGCTGGTGTAGAAGAGTCTATCTGTAAAGCTACGTGTGATAACGATTACCAAAGTTAACGTATTTAATTCTAAAAATGTGGTTATTAAATTATTCACTAGCTGTCATTTACGTGAGTAACCAGCACTGCTTAATACACTAAAAATCAGTGCGATTGGCCAAACCTCAATAACGTGTATAAAACATTCTAACAAGCTACTTGTACAATATGCCACAAGTTCATCATTCGAATTCAATAACCATTGCACAAAGCACTATAAAAAGCTTTGTAATAAAATAATTCTTTATTTCATTGGAAAATCACTGCAGACAATGACGACTACCGGACAGCTGCATTTTCCACTTTGATTAAAATACCTTTTCAATAAATTCTCTATTTAATTGAAAAGTCCTTGGACAATGACAAATACCAGACAGTAACAGTTTCCATTTTGATTGAAAATACTTTTGCTAAAATTTTAATTGAAAATTATCTGATAAAATAATAAAAGTATATATCGCGCGCCTTTATTCGGAGTGCAAAAAGTAATAGCTCGGAAGGGACCTATTAGTTGCGTCAGCCTACGATGAAGAAAGGTGCGATATCAAGTTACCACTGCCACCGATGTGGTCGGATTCTTTTTAACGGCTTCCCGCCTCTCGATTGTCAGTTCGCTTCCGTTTGATTAGCGAAATTTGACGCGGGCTTACTTTGGAATTTTTTATAATACATTTTTTAACGCCAAATTTTCCGTTCGGTTTATCGTTTGCATACACTCAATTTTCAAAGCTTCTGGATCTCGCGACTCTATAGTTTAACGAGAAAACGAAGATAAAAAATTGTAACAAAAAAAAATCTACCGTCAGATATTTTAAACTTCTTTAATACTTCGTAGTGGATTAAACTTACGTAATGTCGTCAACGTCAAAAGAAGAAATAAAATATAAAACTTGAATTTGCATAAAAAAAGATCGTTGAAATAAAAAAAAAGTAAATTTAACTAAAACAGAAGAGAAAACACTCGACCAATAACACGCGAATTACGTCGGAACAAATTTACAACCAGCAAGGAACGAGATACTTGAATTCGATCGACCGCACACAATGGCCAGTATTTTCCCGTGGAAAATGGAGGGCCACGGACGAGAAATTCATCAAGTTTCTTAAGCTTCCTTCCGCGCTGCGTCGATATATATATATACATATATATATATACATACATATATATATATATATATATACACGATGCCAGTGTCACCGGGTAGACAATTCGCGTCGACCTCCAGCCACCCCCGTGCGAGTTGCTCGCTTTTCCCGCCGGCGAAAATAAAAAGCGCGAGCTCGCCGGGGGCAATATCGCTCGCGAATTCCGACTCCGTCTGCGCCATATTGCGCTGACCCGCCAAGGCATCGCTTTCAATTATCCCAAAAAAATTTCCACGCCGAGATTTGCACGCAGACTTTGTATCGTTTATTATTAGTTATTTTGCACGAGGATAAAAAAAATGATAATAAAATTTCTGTTGTACGAATTATTGCAGTCTTTAATGCAGCAAGAATTAACTCGACGAATAAAATGTATATTTTATTATAAAGAATAATTTTATAAGAAAAGTTTAGTAAAAGGTCGTAGTCACTGTGAGGTGATTCTTTTTATTTTTCAAGTTTACGCTGGATTTAGTAAGGACTAACAATTTGCAATGCGAAAAGTTCTTTTACGGAAACAATGCTGTATACTTTCTTTTGTAATTTTTATTTACAAACTTTTTTACATTCCTTAAAAGGTATTTCAAAATATAAGGCACTCCGTGTAAAAAAACTTTTAAAATTTTTCTTACAAATAATTTCTCTTATAAGTAATATGGCAGCTTAATTGTTGCCGAATTTTTCCATCATTGAAATTTTACAAACAATTTCACGTAAATAAATGTATTGAAATTTAACGTAAATAAGTGTACACAAATTTTACATAAATAAATGCACAGAATATTTTACATAAATAAATGTACAGGATATTTTACGTAACTAAATGTTACAAATACACAGAATTTTTCGCGATTAAAAAGTAAAAACTGCACTACTATTTGAAATTCACATAAGCAAGCGTCCATAAATTGGCAAGCGAATCGTTGAAAATCAGCGCGGAGGACGAGTGAGAAATTCATATTCCTTACAGAAGAAAAAGCTGTCGTTACGTGCCCCGGGGAAACTTTCTCCCCCTCCCGCAAAATTTCTCCGCCTCATAAGCGCGCAGCCTATCCCTTTGCGCATTACGAGCTTAATACCAACAGCGCGGCCCTAATACAAATTCACTGTCCCCCGTTCAATCCGCACTTATGAAATTCCGTAAAAACGCGCGCTTGGAGAACAGACAGAGAAAGAGAATCCCCCAGCATCTCGTTATCTCGGCGCGGCGCCGACTCCATTTCTTTTTCGATATCGCGCCAGTAAAGCCGCGATTCTATTAGCCCCGGCGATATAAAAAAAAATCGCGCCCCCTAAATTAGAACGCTACAAGCTGGAAGGCGCTAAACTCGCGCGTTTGCCGTTTACATTAAGTTCCAGCGGCGGGAGGGGAGGGGGGGGGGTGCCCCCTTTGGAAAAATTTCCGCAACTCGGCATTGTTCGTTCGTCGCGTGCCGCGGCCTCATTACGCCTCATCTCCCTCATTGTTCCAGCCGCGCGCTCAGCGGAGTTATCGCCGTCGCGATGTATCTCGTTATCCCAGAAAGACGGAGGTGCGTGGGCGGAGCGCGAATTAAAGCGCGTAATTGCGAGATTCGCCCTTTCGATTCGATGTGGCTGTGCGTCTCTCTTTATCTTTCTCTCGCATTCTCATTCTTTCTTTCTCTCGTGGGATCGTGAGAAAGATCACGACGAAGTGCGTTGTAACGAGCACGCGGCCTTGCTAAGGACATGACCTTTTACTTTTAATTCTTATACTTCGGAATCGTTTTTCAATTGTTGCAGTTGTGCTTTGTTTTTCAGGCGCGAAAGATCTTTGCCTGCAATTTGCACTAAAGAAGGTATTTTTGATTGTATAGTGGAACGATTGCAATTAATTAATTAATAAAAAAAAAGTGGTTTAAGAGAGACTTCGATGTTCCCTTAATTAACAGAAGGATTCAAACTTTTTTTTCAATAATGTAAAAGCAGCTTTAATTGAGAGTAATTTTAAATTAGCGAATTAATTAAAAAGCGAAGCAGCGACTTTGGAGAGAGGCTGCGATATATTTCTAATGAAGACGATTGTTTAAATTCTTCTGGGGAGTACGGAAGGGTTATTAATTTAAGATTAACATCGCTGGGATTCGAATTTTTCGATTACTCCCTTTTTAATAACACGCTCGATTTACTGGGACGAATGTCTTTCAGATTAATCCTTCGACTGGATGATCTCCTTCTCTCACTCGATTCTCGCAGTCCTTCGAGATTTCCGTCTCGATCCGATGAATCGAAACGCGAGCAGGAAATTTCGCGGTTTTGCGAACCTCTGAGTTACCATTGCAATGCACCGACCGTCGAGCATTGTATACCGCATCCACAATAATCACTTTGCAAATTTTCATTCACCCACGATGTTCAAATGTTATTATCAATTTGAAAATAATTAGTTATCTTAGGAATACATTTTTAGAGGTTCATTTGACTCCCACAATTAAGTCAAAGAAATCAATTTTCTAGAGTACATTATTATTACTTTACATTTATTATTGTTTCTTGCCGAGAATAATAGTTCTCTTTAAAGTAACTAAACTACTTATAATTTTTTTTTTCACATAAAATGAAGCGTCGTCATTAAAAGCTTCCAATTAATACTAAAACGGATTGGAAATAATTGAAAAATCATATCTCAAAATTTTAAGAAGAAATTTTAGAATATAAAAAACCATCTTACGCGTGTCAGTTATCTATCCGCACACAAAAAAAAATGCTGGGAATGCAAATAACAGTCGATTCGACCAATCGAATGCCAATCGGATCAATCAAACGACACCCGGGCAGGATTGCTGAACGCGCGCGCGGAGCTAAATAAACAATCGCTGAATAATTGCGACACTCGTTAAGAATGAGTGACGGGCCCTCCCGTCGACCTTCGGTCTGGGCGCGCGACGCAACAGTGACAATTATCACTATACCCTGTGCGGACGATTTTTCTCGACATCCAAAGGGGTGGTGGGCAGGTGACGCTGATTAATCGTTCCCTTCCGAATAATCAAGGCGCGACGGCACACCAACACCGAGAGACACTAATAAAGTACGGACGAAACGGCACTGATTGACTCTAACGGAATTAACGTTGTACATATGTGTATAATCATTTTAATCTGTCCCGTTTGAACGTCAATAAATTTTCGATACGGTGGTTGTGGCGGCTGGTGATGGGCGATTTTGGTTTACCGCAAGTTGAGAGATAATAATAATAAAAAAAAAACCGGACTAATCATGTTTCTTGTATTCTTTGCAATATTGTTGGTGCTCGCACGCGAATGAACGAATTATTGGCATGCCGGAAAAATAATGAGCAGGAGGTGAGTTCACTTATAACTTTTTTCACTTAACTTTGCCCTTCCAACAGAGTAAATATTTGCAGTCGTGTGCACTGTCCCAACGAAGCGATCGCTTACACTCCACTCGAAAGAGATTTTTATATTTCACTTTACCTTTTTGTTTTTCAATTTTTTGTGTTTACACATTTAAAATTTTTCCATTTAAATGACTAAGCAAATTTTTTGACCTTAACAAAAATTTGCTTTACAAAGTTTTGTAAACTTTAAAAACTAAAAGTACTTTAAAAATTGGTCTTGCGAAGCCCGCCGAACGTTAATAAATAAATGAATAAATAATTCATTCTTTTGTCGAGTGGAAATTGTAAAGGATCGCTCGTTGCGTGTAAATCTCGCGGCTTTTCTTTCTTGAAGCAGCCGAGATAAACAAAAAAAAAAGATGAGGGAATAAACGAACGTAAGAGAGTATAAAAGATTCATTCGTCACTTCGCTTTTCATTGCGCATTGTACATCACGCTTGAATAAAATGTGTAACAATTGTATTATTACCTGATACTGTTGATGACTCGTGCATGCCGTTGAACACATTTATGCATATTTGCCGCGCTTTTTTTCACGTGCACAACTAACGACGAGCGCGCGGCTTTGTGTACACCTTTCCCCGTTTTTATTGTCCGTGATTCTCTTTGTTTCATCTTTTAAATGTTGTAAATATAGACAAGCGCCACTGACACACGGGATTCTCTCCATTGACAAGTTCTTTGTATTACACATTCACGTAGAAGGAAATACATATGAACTTTCTATTCTTGTAAATTTGTTTTATTCTATTTTTCAACGATCACTATATAGTTAGTATCATGTTGTTTTCTTCTTATTTACTGCGTTCACGACGGCGTCGTTGACGATTTAATTTTTTTTCTAACATTTCATGGTGTTCTGTTGGGATTCGCAGAAGCAGCAAGAAATGAATAAGAACAAGGAGATCATAGTGCTCGACCACAAACGATCAAACGCTATTAATATCGGTATGACGAAATTACCGCCACCGAGGTCTATCAAAACGGCGATACTGAAGATGGACGCTACTATCATGAACAGAGAAGGCATCGAGGTACACTTTTACTTGCACTTATTTAAAAAAAAAAATCTTACACTAATAATTTATACTATATTATATTATTATTCCTGATGACATCACTATTGTTTAAATATTTTTTTCTGCAGAAATTATTAACGATGTTACCAACGGAGGAAGAGAGATCAAGGATACAAGAGGCGCAGGCCGCCAATCCCGATCTTCCCTTAGGATCAGCCGAGCAGTTCCTGCTAACTTTGGCATCGATTTCCGAACTCCCTGCGAGATTGAAACTTTGGGCTTTTAAACTCGATTTTGAAAATTCGGAAAAGGTTAAAACAGATCAAAAGCTCCCCAGACCAATTTTAACCGAACGCGCGCCCGTCCATCACTCTCGAATTCTAAATTTTATTAAAGTTTGACATTCAACAATTTAAAAAGAAAGTCTATGCAAAATATTTAGAAGAACTGTTAGCAAAATTCTAATAAAGTAGATAAAGCTGATAATTCATTCGGCGTTTAGTTTCGATCGAACAATTAGTCGAGTTCACGTATGCCTGTTCGTGCACGTAAGCCGCTCGGAAGGAAAACGTAACAGAGGCCGCGGGGATGGAAAGTTTACGATTGTCCCTCGTCGGGTTGAAGTACGGAACAGTTTGTCTACGCGTGCACGTGATGGGAGAAGCAGCCCCTGCGCCTCGGTGTAACTTTGAATTCGCGTACGAGTGTGTAATCGAGTGAGAATTGCACCATTTTTTTTTAACTATTTATTTTAAACAAGTTTGTAAAATTAAATTTTTTTATTTCGTAAGACGTAATACACTCTAATGATACATCTGTAAAAGTACGCGGAAGCAGTAAGCATTTTTAGGGTGCGGAGTTCGTTTTATTAGCGCAGTAAAGAAGCGGAGAAACGAGCAAGTAGTACAGGTCGCGATTTAGTCAGACGAGCGGCCTTTAGAGGCCAACTGCAGCGCTTTATTGAAATAAACCTTAAGTTCCCCTCGTTCGAAAACAGTAATTCGAGGAGGATTTTCGGCCCTCCGCACTAAATTTTCATGCCTCCATAGGAAATATGCGTTTTCCCCGAGAAAAAATAAACATACGGAAAAAATGCTAAGAGCGTATAAAAAAAGAGGAGGCGAAAAAATACTTAGAAAGTTTATTCGTTCGCGCGCGAGTAGAAGAAAAAAACAAGGGACCATCGGCAAAAAGAAGGAACGAAACTTGGCAAACTCATAAAATAAACTAAGCAAGAGGAAGACGGGAAAAAGGAGAGAGAAAGGGAGAGCGAGAAGGGCAGTAGCCTCCGAGGAAAGTTGTTCATTCCCGATGCACAGTGGAGAAAACGAAACAATGGAGAGAGGAGAGTCGAGGAACGGTCCTCGAGAGGGGAGGGCAGAAATAAAGCAACTGATCTTGCGAAATTCGAAACCGGGTCAGGTGAATGTAGCGTAGGATGAGGTGGAGATATTCAGAGGGAGAGAGAGACAGAGAGAGGCGAATGGACGTGGCCCTGCCCCTTGCATTACGTGTATAAAACGAGAACGAGTGAAAGAAGCGACGGCATCTATGACTTTCAGGAAATTGCGGACCCTTTGATGGATCTGAAGCAGGGAATGGAGACCCTGCGAGTGAATAAGACCTTCCGCGGCATTCTGAGCACGCTCCTCTCGATCGGGATATTCCTCAACGGAAATGAGGTGGGTATATATATTGAAAGCCAGCCAAATGACATCCGCTTAATCCGGCGAAAAGAGAGGACGATCCTCCTTTTTCTTACTCCTGTATCTCTTAATTTGAATGCGGACAATTCATGATAAATGCGTTCAATAAAGAAGTCTCCTTATTGCTGTCAATGAAAGTTATTTATATAATTCATCCTGCTTAGAAATTTGATACGAAGTTAAAAAGTCTCGGAAAGAATATTTATTTAAATATTCCGAAAAAAATAAAGTACACTTTACTATCAGCTGCAGTTAAGAAATTAGTGAAAAAGTTACTGAACTAAAATCACTGCAAACTTTTCCCCATAAAAATCGTGTTGTAAATTACATCAGAAGAAAAAGTCTTACTCCTGTATCTCTTAATTTGAATGCGGACAATTGATGATAAATGCGTTCAATAAAAAAGTCTCCTTATTGCTGTCAATGAAAGTTATTTATATAATTCATCCTACTTAGAAATTTGATGTTAAAAAGTCTCGAAAAGAATATTTATTTAAATATTCTGAAAAAATAAAGTACACTTTACTGTGAGCTGCAGTTAAGAAATTAGTGAAAAATTTATTGAACTAAAATCACTGCAAACTTTTTCCCATAAAAATCGTGTTGTAAATTACATCAGAAGAAAATATCTTACAATTTTTATTCGGAGCTCTCTATCCTGTTTTACATGAGTTCCTAATTAGCGTGTGAAATACTTATCTTATTTTGAGTGGAGCTTGCAAGAGAAGATTCTTTTTTTTAATCATCCCCGCTTAAACCGATGTCAAAGGCTTGAAACGTGCATCGCTTCTCCCTCGCTCACAAAAGAATTTTTATTAAACATTTTCTTTGTCGCAGGTAAAAGGATTTCAGCTGGAGTACTTGGCCAAAGTCCCGGAAGTGAAGGACACGGTGCACAAACATTCGCTTCTGCACCACCTCTGTCACATGGTCATGGAAAAATTTCCCGACTCTACGGATTTGTACTCGGAGGTACTAACGATCATAAAAAAAACGCGACGAACGCCATTATAGACTTGGCTCTCCGTTGAAAATTCGAATTCGCCTTCTGGAAGCGAAGCCAGTCGGCGCTGGCGAAGTTTCGAGTGGCAATAAATCGAGCGATTCGCCGGCAACTCAAATTCCTCTCTCCTTCCGTTCCAGATCGGAGCCGTGACTAGGGCATCGAAAATCGACTTTGACGAGCTGGCCTCCAACATCGGCAAGCTCGAGAGCGAGTGCAAGGCGTCCTGGGATCACTTGAAGCTGATCGCCAAGCACGACGGCTCGACGATGATGAAGGTCAAGTGAGTATCGAAAAAACGTCGGGGGCCGACGACCAAATGGTCCGACTCTCGTTTTACGCTCGATCGTTTTACGAACTTGGTACCCAACTCCCATCAATTGCACCGGCTTACGTTACTTCCAAATATATATAGTGTACTTCCTTCGTACGTAATTGCGAGTAATCAATTTTCTCTTCTTGTATCGTTAAATTCGCTTCATGTGTAATTCGAGATTGAACGATCTTATGATCCGACCACTCAAACAGAATTTATATGCTTTGAAGTTTATTCTACAAATAAGAATCTTAACGAGGTTGAATTCAAACTCTCTAAATCTAATAATGTGAATATTGACATATTTTATGTGAAAAATCGTTCACATATTTAGCATGTGAACGGTCTTTCACTTGTTAAATTTCACTACTCACATTTTCACATTTAGAAAGAATGTAATAAAATTCTGCTATAGATTAATGTGCGTACACAATAGAAAATACGTAATTGTATACATGCAATATAGAATTTGTATATTTTTGTAGAGTATTATACTTTATTGTGTGTTGCGTTTTTTAAACAATCGGAGCACTTTATTTAATGGGAAATTTGTTGAATATTTCATTCAGAAGCATCGTCTCTGAACATTTGTCTCTCTTCATGCAAGCAGGTAAAAGTAGCCTCCTTTAAAATTCAAGCTTCGCGGAATTATTTTGCAATTTTAAAGAGCGGCAACTCCGGCAGCATTTAAATAAGGGAAGAGCGGAGTAACGGAATTTTCGAAAACGTATCAGTGAGTCCTGGCTGCTTTCAGGATGTCCGACTTCCTGGCGGACTGCGCGGAGCGCATAATCGTGCTGAGCATCGTGCATCGTCGCATCGTCAACCGCTTCCACAAATTCATCCTGTGGCTGGGCATCCCCCTCCACAGGGTGCAGGACACCAAGCCCAACGAATTCTGCCGCATCGTTTCCGAGTTCGCCCTCGAGTACAGGACGACGCGGGAGCGCGTCATTCAGCAGCTCGAGAAGAAGGCCAACCACCGCGAGAGGAACAAGACGCGCGGCAAGATGATCACGGAGGTAAGTCGCTCCGGGAACGCCCAGCGAATTTACCGGGAGAGATTTTTTGCTAATGCCGGGGAAATTGAATTAGATCCCCCGCCCTGGCGGAGCGATTTTTCAGCGATACCCTGAGCCGGCGCCGCAGCTTCCTCGTGTAAAGGGAAGGAAATTCGAAAGAATGTAGCCCGGCACGAGAAGTTCCGTTTAATTTTTTATGAAAAAAGAAGAAAGAGATCCGCTGGAGCAGCGGAGGGGGTGGGAGGGGGAGAAACTGCGTTTCAATTCGGCTCCGTTCCGGGCTGGCGCTTACTTTTTCCCTCCGATTTCTCTCCTGCGCTTTCCACGGACGTCCCGCCTCCCATGCCCACGCCGAAAGTATAACACACCTCTCTAGAACCGACTTTTCTATCTCTTGTTTCAGGTCGGCAAATTTAGGACGAAGGAGGATCGGGCGGACGCGGAGCTCAGGCAATTACTGGGAAGCGATATCTCCGACGTCGAGAGCATCCACGGCACGCTGCCGTGGAGGAGGCAACGCAAGGACGGTGAGCTCCTGTTCTCCTTCTTTCTTTTTTTTTTTTTTTCTCGTCCCTCCCCTTTTCCGCTCCACTCTCCCGCGACGTGTCATATCGACGCTCGCGCCTTGCATAACGAGAGACGCGCGCGATCCTTCGCCCGGGAATCCGATAAGGTTTATTCCCCGGCGTTCCTTCGCATTTCTCCTGCTTATTTATTCGACTCGCCCCGTCTCTTTTTCTTTCCGTCGTGTTTTCGCGCATCCTTTCCGCCTCGTTCAAAGCGCATTTGGCGGCTTTTACCCTCGCAATGCGGAGCAATCGATTCCGACGGAAAATCAATTTTTCCGCGTCCGCAAATGAAATTTGCACGCCCGGCCGTAAACAATCGGAGTGTGCTCGTCGTAATTCATTTTCCCCGAAAATTTTATCAAATGTTGTCGCTATGTGAAATAAGTCTGCTCTGCGGACACTGAAGAGACGCGCACTCCACTCCCGATCTAAACGACTGTTTATTTATTTTGCAACTGACGGGATAAATTAAACCTTGGAATAATTTGTTTTTTCTGTGGGTTCTACTGATTGTGCACTTAGAAAAAAAAATCTAAAAATGACTGCACTGGTTTATAACGCAGGAATACACTCGAAAAATTAAAAAGTTTATTACACTCACAAAAATGGATTCTTAGTCTTAGTAGATTTATCCACTTAAATATTATCTACTGAATTTTAAAATGAATTCATCAAATTGAAGAATACGTCTGATTCATTATAATTGTCAATAAGTTTACTAGAGGCATAGAATCCTCTGAATTTTATCATAAATATGTTAATTGTGAATATTTTCTGCTTATTAGAGACTTTTTCATTGATTCAATTCTTTATACTTTTTATGATATTAAATAGAAAGTAATAGTTAATGAATCAATTTAGAGTTTATCATAACAGTCTAATATATTGGAACGCGATAATCTACTTATTCGAAGAAGAAATCGTTTACGTTTTAGTCATTAATTAACGACGACATAAATAAGTTTGACTCTATAAGTGGATTATCCAGTGCAATTTCGTGGACTCTTCTACCATTTAGATTAAATTTTTGTGAGTGTAGAAAGCACAGTAGATTTTATTACTCTTCCTCGCGTGTTTTTTCTATTAATTTAATTAGCGCATTCGGCTTTGCTTGAGAAGTTAAATTAACTTTTTTTTTATTTTAAATACAAAGATTTTACCAGCATGAAATGAAGATTAAGGCGGTAAAAAAATGTTGAGATGGAAATTCCTCATGGAGAAAACACGTAGGGTGCATGATAGCCAGGCAGTGAAAGGCTCGCGCGCCACTCGAGGCGATCGCTCGGCTGCGGAGGAATTTTTTATCCCCGCACGTACAGCCGGATACTCGCACATCCGCGCGGCTCAGGCTCTAGGGATGGTGCGGTAAGCGTCCTCGTAAACTCTCGGGCGCGCGCTTCGCGTCTGCCCCATAAGTTTGCCCCCTTCTTTTAAGCCCCTGACGCTCGCTCGAGTACGCCCGAACTGCGCCGAGATACTCCATGACTTACCAGTTGTTTATAACAATTTTCCCACTTTATACGCAAATTGTTGAAGAGCTTAATAGTTCACGGTAGACACTGAGAACGTCATCGTCGGGAATGAATTTTCATAGAATTTACTTCATTTTGCAGTGTAGGCCTTTTCACCGAATAATTTTGAAGTTACCTATGCTTAATTTACCCTAAAACGTGTTTTAAAAATATCTGCCACTGACTTAATTAACACAAACTTTATATACGTACTTCTTCTAATAGTTGCATATATACAGATAATTTTTTCTTGTTTAATTAAATTCAATTTCAAGAACGATTTTTATAGTTTACAAAAAAAAACGAATTAGAAATTTTAAGATATCTAAAGTGTACAATAAATCATGTCCGTAACAGTCGCTTTCTACTATCAATAGAATACATCTATTAAGTAGTGCTGAAGAAAAAAGTTCAATAGAATTTTTGCTTCAGTAATTCTTATACGCTCGCATTAAAAAACGGATGGTACGTAAAAATTGTTTCGAAATAAAAAGACAGCTTATCTCGTTGAGTAACTCGGAGAAATATGCATTCGGAACAAGTGCGCTTGGGAATTCAAGCGCGAGAACAATTAAAAAATTCGCGCCGACGGGTCTGGCGGAAAATCAACTCGCAGAGGAGCTCGGTTAGAAAAAAAAAACAAGGAAGAACAAGAAGAGAAGGAAAAAAAACGCCGTTGTGCGTTCCTAACGTGTAACGACGATAAACTTTCGAGAAAAGTTACAAAGAGGAAGAAAGCGAGCCTCCGGTGCGGCGAGGAAAAAAAAACAAGGTTCAAGCCCCAGACGGTCGGACAAATGGAGAAAGAAGCCGAGGTGTGCGTACGTGTGTGGCCGGAGCCGGGGATTGAGGAGAAAAGCTCAAAGCCTACTTCTAATGCCGGGGTATACGTAGCGTAACGCGCGGGGAGCAGCGTCGCCGCGAGTGCAGTTTTGCGCGTCTCTTTGTATGCGCGATCCACGCACGCCGAGCCTTTCCCTTTGACGCGCGCCTCCAAGTCCCCTTTCAATCTTTCACTTATTTCAAAAAGTTGCTTTTTTTAATGCATCAGCTTTTAGGCGAAATCCCTTTATCCGCTCTTACCCTTGGCAGAATCTGAACGATCCTTCCGTTGAAGTCGTTGAATCTTTAACGTCCGACCGTTCGATTTGAGGCGACTTTTAACCGCGGAAGTCGGTATCAATTTGCAAAAAATAATTAGAAACTATTATCCATCGAATTTGAATTTTTAGGTAAATATATTACCTGTACATAGGCTGGTATTGACAAACTTACAAACTAGCTTAAAGCTAAAAAAATTATAAAGTTCACAGATCATTAATACTTACAAAGTTCACATAGAGATCTAATAATTTAATTAAATTAAAGTTAATTTGTAACTGTAACAACGCGAGTTGTATTATTTCTTGTAAAATTTAATATTAGAAAAACAATACGATAATTATCGTAGAGATTGATAAAGCGCATGCCAACCATAGTTATTTTTTTTTATCGATTTTTCATACTTTCTTAAATTCACGCGCAAAAGTTTCATTTTCCTACATTGAAATGGAGTATCTAAATCTATGCCTCAAAAAAAAAAAAAAAAGACAGTAAAATAAATCTCAGCTTGCACGTATAGATTTATTGTATTATCAGTTAACTAATTATGCTGAAAGATTCGTGAACGCGTTAAATAATCGAAATCGCCTTAAAAAAATGGGCAAAAGTTTAGGATCAATTTTTAAAATTAAAAATCCATCCGTGGTTCATGTACTCGGTTTAAGACTTTAGTATTAAGAGCCTAATGTGCGGCGCGAACGCGAAGGGGCATAAAATATAGCACTGCGGTTACCCCACCGCCTCTTCTTACCCTGCAAGTGAAGGAATATTCCCGACCTCTCCTCAAGCTTTGTGCAGGAGGTTTATGCACTCGCATATACGTTCCCTCGCACGTGCGTTCGGATCTAAATTGAGTCGTGAGAATTTTACGCAGTTTTTCATTACGATGCTTCGTTTTGCTTTTTTTGGGGCCTTGACTTTTTATGCATATTGCAAATGAGAATTAAGTTTCTACTTTGCCGAGAATTCAGCGAGGAAACGAGAATGTCTGTGCGGACTTTCTTGATAAATATTAATAGAAAAATTATAAAATGTAGAGCAGTGTGAAATTCAAGAACTCGAAACTAATTTAGAAGTGAATTTAAAGGGAAACAATTAGAATGTATATGTTTGTAAGTTGTACTACTGAATGGCTGACCATATCTTGATTTTACTACTGATTTTAGAAAATTTTGCGTTTTTTTCGTTCCCTTCACTGTTTCGGATTAATTATTTTTTTATTTACAATGTGACAAGTTCTAAATAGTAACATATTGTATTTATCTCATTTTTACCGATTCTTCTATTGCAATATAACAGTTATTTCTAGAATTATGAAATAATAAAATGAATAATAAAATAACGCTATTTATTGAGGTGCAATTTTTTTATTTACTGTATAATACACATTACAGTAAGAATGCATTATTATTTAGTAAACCAAACAAATTTCTATTTATATCTTCGATAGTTATATAGACTCTTGAAAACGTTGATTCTTGTATCTTCAAATAAAAATCATTCTCTTCATTTTTAGCAGCGCTGCTAATTACTAATATAATTAAAGCAACAAAAAATTAATCGTTAAGCATACCAAATTAACTTAAAGTGTGTGTCCTTGAATGCGGATGACGTGGCGCTTTGAAACAATGCAGTTCGTCCTGCAACCTGGTATGATGAAGGCTACAGAACTATAACTTTGAAAATTGAATTTCGAACAATAAGTGTCGCGTGGGAGCAGCAAACTGTTGTTAATTAGAACGAAAAGATGACAAGATTTTAGCTTGTACTAAATTTAACTTGCAGCATAAAAAAGCTCATACACTTGTGCTTATATTGTATTGATTTTTTAATTAATGCATTATTTCAGTTAATTACACCAATTTGCTTGAACATTTTTTACAGTATAATAACAACATAGCAAAGTTTTTTTCGTCAATTGTAGTAAACTTACGAAAGAAAATCAACCATGGAAAATGTACTATAAATACAACAGAATTTCATAAACACAAAACAAATAAAACATAACAGATATCAAATAAATAAAATCTAATAAAAAAGGAATAAAAAGGATCCTTTTTATTGTGCTTCGCAGGTCGTACAGCATTGGGGCCACTGTTGGGGGACGAGCGAACGAACGGCAACCTGACGGACGGCGACGACGAGCTGCTGGAATCGCTGGTGAAAACTGCGACGAAGACACCGGCCACCCGCACCACGCCGAGGGAGCGTAAACGCACGCGACACGCCGATCGTAAGTCTTGTAAGTGAAATCCATGCACCCTGCACCTCGAATTGCGCCCATGCCGCCTTCCTCCAGCGCTCGCCTCATTGCGTAATGCTAGACTCGTCGTTTTTTTTTTTTTTTAAACCAAACTCATCAGTCGCTTCATTCGGTAGAGATTGACTTTTCGCCTCTAACAAAAAGCCATACGTCAGATTTTAGAAGATAAAAACGTACACTGAGAGAAACGAATTTCTTTCTTTTTTTTTTAAGGTGCAATTCTACTCTGTAAATCCAAAAATGTGATTAGTGACATACTTTGTGTGAAAAGTCGTTCACATATTTAGCACGTGAAAGGCTTTTCACTTATTACATGTCACTATTCGCATTTACCAAGTGAATTTCACAATTTCAGATTTACATGGTAAATTTAAATATTTCACGAAGTGTTTTCACACTTTTTATTCAAAGTACAGTAAAACAAGAAGCAAGGCCGTTTTTTTCAAAATTATGGAAGGTGTTAGTGTTCGTTAGAGGCGACCGTACGCCGCATTTAATAGTTTGCGAAATTAAAAAAAAAAGTTTTAGCTCGAAGCAAATTTGATATGCTAGTGGAGCGAGCTTGAATCCTCGTTCATCGGCGTTGTTTTCACTTTGAGGAAATTCCTCCGTCGCTGGAATTCGATTACGGTACTATGGGGAAATTTCCATTCTTTTCGCGCGGCGAAAGAAAATACGGAGTCGAGGAGGGGTGGGGTATAAGGTTGGGCCAAATCATGCGTGGAGGGTTCGATTAGTTATCGATCGGGTCGCAGAAAGCCCAGGAAGGATAGACGATGGGAGGAGGCTGAAGAGCCCCGAGGAAGGCTGGTGTGCGCGCACATATGTCGACCGAATCAAAGGTGGTCGGCGCGCCGCCTTTGAGGTCGGAGAAGTATATATACGCGCGTTTAGGCGCAACGTCGACGATCGGGCTATTCATTGCACTTTTATCTGCACACTTTTATCTTTCTCTCTTCTTTTTTTCCTTCTTCACTTCCGGCTAGTGCCTTTATTACAATAATGGATTAAATGTTATTTATTTGTGTATGTGCGTATAATTAATTTAATGGTGACCAGTATTTTTTTACTTTATTTATTTTTTTTCTTAATTTTATAGATCCTTTCGATTTTTTGCTTTTGTCGGTTAATTTTTTATTTCACGCGTGAAAGCCTCGGCTATTTGTACGAGAATTTCATTAATGCAAGCGACAACGGGAAAGCGAAAATGAACTCGAGTACAAAGTCGAACGGTGGAAATATTTAATTACTACACATTTTATTTGTTTTAATTTACGCACGGTAAATACGACGTTATCATCTTTTTTAATTAAAAATGGAGACTCGCGAATTTTACTAGAAATATGTATATAATTTATGCACACTATGTGTGTCAATGCCCCCCCCCTTCTCTCGAAAGTTAATAGAAATTGACTGAAACTATCATTTTAAAAAATAAAATAAATCAAACTGTACAATTCCTGAAAAAAAATTACTTAATTCTTATTTATTAAGAAACACCGTAATTCAGTGTCGAATGTATACGCAATCAGTATTAAAAAAAATGAGTAATAATAATTTTAATCCGCGGCTCTTTAATCTCTCTTTTAAATTCATTCCTTGAAAAAAAATCAAACTAGTTGCAATAAAATTAGTCAGGACAGTTTAAACTCCCAATTATAATGCCACGCCTTTTTCCGAAACACTGATAAAAAGTACTGACGCATTAAAAATCAAGGAAAACAAAGGATAAAGATCCTTTGATCAGTGGTGCAGGGTGCGGTGGTATTCGCTTTGGCGCACACCACCCTTGGTGCTGGCGTAACTTTTCCCCTCCTTGCGAACTTGTACATTCGCAACTGTTCTGGTGGTGGTGCTTCTTCCCTTCTTTCTCTTTTCTCTGTTCTATAAAAAATACACAGTGAAGCGCTCGCGCACACGGGAGAACAACACGACGCCGGATGGCTATCGGCCTTGAGAGTGGCCCGGCGAACTTTGACCTGCTGATTCCAAGGTTGGCTTCTGCAAACTCGGTTTATCCCCTCTCCGTCGCTTTTTTTTGTCCAACGCTACTTTGGCATGAAGTAAACCGCACTAATTTCCTCTCTCGCTGAATTTTCTTTTGACCCTCGACTGCACTTTTTTTTTGTTTCATGTTGCCTGTACTGTTCCCTTGTTTTTGAGAAATAACGATGTGCAAAGTTTTTTAATGCATAGCTTCTGAGAATTTTTTGCATGAATTTTCAAATATAAAGTAGGCTGAGTTAAATAGGAAACTTTATACCAAAAAAATATGTTGTTCACTTTAATTTTATCGAGTTTTTCATTATTTAAATTGATCGGGTTATTTTATGTCTTAAAGACATTATTCCTGTATAACTCGAAGTATGAGTATTCAGTCGGTTATTATTTATTAAGTATTCTGCACCTATTTAGAATTCTCCTTCAGACCCCAAAAGCCTGCCGCTTCATTATAGAGTCAAAGTGCAGATAAATTGATTTTATATATATATATATATATTGTTTTCGTAGCAAAGACTAATCACTCGGTATAACGATCGATTTACCAAAATATATATATATTTAACGCGAAATAATTGGCGGCGAAATGACTTATTGACGACTGATCCAGCCTCTGCCAAAATGGAGATCGAATTGTTAATTGCACGAATGATTTGACTATTACTACGTGATGTGATTCACAATTCCGAATCTCCACTCTTCCTGAGATTCATAATTCTTTCTTTTACCAAATGTTTACTCATAATATCAATAGCATTTAATTGTCCACTGCATTTACTTAATATTTTTTTTTAAATTGCATGATTTTTTAAACAGAATGTTTCTGCTTTTTAAATAAGTACAAGAGTATACGAAATTAAACAAAAAAACTTTCGGTTGCATTTTGGGAATTTTGAAAGACTAATTTTTTTAATCCAATTAATCATTGTACCATACAAATACAATGAATATGCATATCAATGAATTTAATTATTATTATTTGAAATAGAATTATAATTTATTCAAAGCAGACAATTCATCGTTTACAATACAAATTTAGATTTCCCAACGGATCAATACTTCTGGCGCCGGTTGATTTTCAGGAAAAATCACAATGAAAGAAATAGAACAAAAATTTCTCCTTTGCAGGGCCAGTAATTGACAAAGAGAAAAAAAAATTTATGAGATTTCGTTGAATTTACTGTCGATATTCCCATTGCTATTTCATGGCACAAATTCATTTAAATTTCTAATTGTGGATTTAATTCAAACCTAATCATATCGAACTAATGAAATTACGCAGTATGAAGAATGATGATTATCTGGGACCCCGCGCCTGGCAGACTCAAGGGATATTCGTGGATAATTGCGAAAGTAAATTCACTTGATTGCTGCTTCGACGATTATTATTGCCCTTATACCGACCTAATTATCGCACTTAATGACTTGGCGCACTCGCGGGGGATTCAAATCTTAATTGAACGACTCTTTTTAAATTTATCTCTTTCATCCTCCCGCAATTTTCTTGGTACATAGTTAACGGCAAAATAAACGTTTCGTTAATTAAGACCTTGATCAATGCGTTTGTAGCGACGATTTGTGTAATTTTTTATTTAAATTTTTGTAAGTTTATTTTTTACATTCGCATTAAGTTATCTTTCATATTATATTGTAGTGTAAATAACTTTTTTTTTTAATATAAAACCTGATTCGCGAAACTTGCAGTTCGTGACTTCTAGCAAGGTAGTTTTAAAGCTCCATTCTCAATTTATCTTCGTTTCGAACTTTTATGTCTCATCAAGACTTGTCAGGGCTGAGCTTGAAAAATTAACTTTGCTTAAGAGAAAGGGAAAAGAAAAATTGCTGGGATGTCGCCTTGAGGAGAAAACTCTTTAGTACTTAATTGACTACTCCAGATGAAAACAAACTTATTTACTTTAATGAAACTTGTATTTATTTAAACAAGACGAACATGAATTAAGTACCTTTCGAAGCTGGCACATTAAAGTCACAAATAAATGAGTCAAACTACAACAGAAAGTCTCAAAAATTCAATAGGAAAATGTTTAATTCTGAAAGGTCCTTTTGATAAATTTAAAACTGAGTAAAGCTTTGGGCGCTGCCTTTTATAAATAAGCCAAGGTAAGAGAAGGTGGCGCAAAGCTTCTTTTGTAGGGTGATAATGCGTCAAGATCTGTCACCTGGAAAAATGGATTTTCAATAACACGGAGGCTTCGATGTTTTGAATACATTTTTAAATTCACCCTGTCGTACAGTAAATGCAGGCTTTATCTGTCACGCTATACCTTTCTCTCAAAATGCATATTAAAAATCGGATACAAATAAATTCATAATGCAGGATTACCTGACTTTATAATAAATAAAAAATCTAAATATTTTTTATTATAAATGAATTATTTTTGCACTATTTACTCGCAACAAAATAACTATTGTAAAAGTGTATATTAATAATCCAATGTTTCTGCATGATTATCTCTCTCTGAAACAAAGCAATAAAAAGGATGACGATGAAGTAACCGTACAGTATGCATGATTGATGGCATGTAAAAATGCATGAATACATATTCCTCATAAAATTGAATAATATTAACATTTTTTTTGCACAAAATAACAAACTCAATAACACACTTGCCTCTTTTCGTTTTATTGTTGCAGTGCGTAGAACACTGAAGAACGGTCTCTCGGAAGAGGAGAAGAAACACATCGCTGCCTATATCAAAGGCTACTGACTGTGATAAAAAAAAAAAAAAAAAGAAGGAACGAAAGAAACGAGGAAAACAAACGAAGAACCCTGGCCGAGGATTGCGGCGACGCACCGGCTTTTTTCTTTTACTTCGGAGGAAGCTCGCGAACCGAAATTTCCCGGCGATCCGGAGGCCGTTTTCTCCCTCGCACGTATTCTCAAATCGTCGCTCCTCCAGCGATTCCCCCGCTCATCTTCCTCCTTTTGTTACGTTGTTGTTTATTTTTTTTTTTTTTCATTTTTTTTTGCCGATTAATTTTTTTTTTCGCTCTCGACGAACACACATCGTTACCGTGTTTCTTTTTTTCTCTCCTTCGGCGTCTTCGTGTATATTTTTTTTTAATCGATTAATGAATAATCTCTTCGCTCTTTGCCCTCTGAACATCGATGAGAAGAGAGAGAGAAAAGATACGACTGGAGACTCACTTTTATCTCGTCGGCGTCAAGCCGCGAAAACTACGAGGAGGACTATGGTATTTATCGACGTTTTAAATACGACACCGTCATAGTCACTATTTAGTTAAATTTAATCCTGCGATATCGATGATAATAATTAATTGCGTGACGAGCGTTAACTAGTGAATTATTTTTCTTTTTTTAGTTGCTTAGCTGATGATATTGTAATCAGTATTAAACAGACAAACAAAATAACGAATGATGGTTCAATCGAAGGGATAAATTCACTTCTTTCAGACATCGAATCCTTCGAATCGCGCGTCGCTCACGCCTTACTCGTTAATCATACGTAAAACCTCTTTTATGCTGATACGTAGCTGATAGAATGTATCCTAGGTAAAAGAAAAAAAATGATGTTTAAAAAAAAAGACAAAAAAAAAAAAAAAAATAAGTGCATCGGTGCTGAAGCGATAGCCGAGCAGAGAAAGTTAACGAAGAAGAGCCGCCTATTTTAAGGAAGGGGAGAAAAATAATAGTCACTAGTTAAATCATATAAAATGAAAAAAAAAAAACATGATATGTGCGAGACGAAGTGTAGGCGAAACACGAACTTCGGATTAATAGTTACTATTGTTAAAACCAAATAGTGTTGCACGAATTTCTCGAGAAGCAAAAACAAAAAAATACAAGAAAAGAAAATCATTACTTTTAATTCGTCTCCCGACGATTCGCGATGCGCAAAAGGCACCGTCCTCCCCTCCACTGTATACGCGCACGGAGTCGAGCACCCACCGACCGGTGGGTTATAATTACACTTCTTCAACGAGAGGAAAGGTTAAATCGACTCGACGATATCGCAGATAAATTATTATAACGCCTAGTCTTACGTTAGCCTTGCAAATGTTACATTTCTCGAACGACTGTCGATTTTAATGACTTATAGAGAATCGGTAGCCGAGATACAGATGTTAGGACTTTTTACGCGCATTCACAAAGTAGCCGTTAGACTGTGAAGTTACTATTCATTAAATAGGTAAAATGTATAGAGTGATTTTTTTTTTCAAAAGAGATTGTAGGAATCTTACGATTAAAAGTTGACTGTGCCGAAATTATATCCGTGACAATTATGAGAGAGCTTCTTGTTATAACCGTCGTATTTTTCTCGTGGAAATTATATAAAAAATTATAACTATTTCTGGAACGAGACTTTTCCGTCTTAAAGAACAAAAAAAAAAAAATAAAACAAATATTTTAATTGAGCTTTTGGAAAGAAGTATTTTGGTAGAATACTGTCTACTCGTTATATAATATACAGATTCCAGACGGAAGATATATACTGCCTTTAGATAAGCTGTTACGATTGTCTATACGATTCCGTAAAAAACATCCGATGTAAAATTGTAAAAAAGATGTTTTTCCGAAGTGCAAAAAAAAAAAAAATAAAGAATCGCGTGCCTCTCTCAAGCCTTATACCGACAAGAAGCGTGAACCCAGTCGATACTGGGATTGACCAACAAAAATGTGCCTCTGCTTCTGTTTTCTTCGGCGAACCCGCATGGAAATTCTTCTTATTTTTTATCGTTAAGAACTCATCTTGTAACGCGTACGTTTTAGCCGTGCAATCGCAAAGAAAATTCGTTAAGTAACAGCGGAGATGCGCGACTACTCGTATACGATTGTACCGAACGAATCGATGAAGGGAAATTCGATTGATTTTAAAGGTGTGCGATTGCGCGCTTATTATCGCCTTAAGCTTTTGCGAGGATGGGAAATCGTAAGACTATGTTAAATCGACTGTAGAAATTAAATTGTTGTGCAACATTTCAATGAAAGTGATCGATACAATAAAGAACTGAAAATGTATGCCTTTAAAAGTCTGTTTTCTAATTTAATCAAACCTTCTTTTATCCTTGTCAAACTTAGCCCAGCTTCCTTTTCCCACTTACTAAAAAGCAAAATTTTGAATTTTTATTGTGTGAAATTATTAAGCGACTACTTTTATCGCTTAAATTATTAATATAACAGTTCGTAAAATTCGTAAAACTACATTCATTAAAGTGATTAAAACAGCGAGAAATGATCCTATCAATCAATTGTATTTTGAGTTCACGTAAAATTTTTAATTAAAATTCTTATTAATTATTGATGACGGAAGGATTAGTGATCGAAGGATAGGAAATTAATGATACAACATTTTTATAACAAAATGTGCTAGAGATGCACCATTTATTATTAACCTTTGTCCAACTTTAACAACATACAATATAATGTAGTAATAAAAACGCATAATTTCACATTAATAATGCTAGCAACATGAGTGATATCGGTTGTCACTTAATGTCCCTCACCCGATCTTTACCTCGATAAATTCACTTTCTTAATTGATTTTCACAGTATTGCTTATCTCCAGTCACTTTATCGCTAAAAATGAACAGTCAAAAACATGCAGTATAAAAAAAAGAAAGAAGTCGAACTGAAAATTGATAAAGCGCAAAGGCGAAACGCAGCTCCGAAGAGAAAAATGCAACAAGTAAGTATATAATATGTTTAATATATATCTATATAAAATCCATCCATAGTCAAATAAAGAATTTCCAAGTCAATAAATCGACCTAATCAATCAATCAATCAATAAAAATCGATATAAAAATCCATATTACAACATTTGCCACTAGACTCCTAAAAATTTTCCGTCCAGGCCTCCCCTAATATTCGCTTTTAAAAAATTTCCTCCGCTCGTATAAAAAACGACTCCCTACGCACGAGAGACTCGGCAGTGCACGACAAGTAGTACAGTTATACGTAGACCAAAAAAAAAAAAAAAAGTCGCCCAGAGAAGCCCGTCGGATCGTCTTTCCCCGATCCTGGGCCGAGCCTCCCCCTCCTGCACGCCACCACGTTCTCTCGTGTAAAAAAAGTCCACTCTCACTTTCTCTCCCTCTCATTCTTTCGCGGATCGCTTTACACTCGGAGAAATCGCGCCCGAACCTGCAGTGTGTGTTTTTTCGTCTGGTGTCGTGTTCTCCTTTGTCGCAGCGAGGCGCGTGAAATGAAAAAAGACGAGGGGACCAAGCGGGACGCTCTCCCCTCGTTTGCATTTTTTTTTTTCAAGCGAACCTCGGCGGGAAAATTTTTCGCGATCGGATGCCTACGTGATTCGCGCGATGCCCCAATCTGGTGTGTGTATTGGAACGCTCTCGGTTCAGGCCGTCGGATCGTAAAGGCTCTACATTATTAGTGCAAATTATGAACGCGCAGTTGATGATCTCTCGGTGATGGTCCTTTTTTTTTTTAAATAAAAAAAAAATTCGGCGGGGCATCCGGGCTGCCGGTGCGCCACGAAAGCGATATTTACACTTTGACGCGTTTATGTATATGTAGAAGAGAAAAAAAAATGATATCTAGATAAAATTGAGTAATCGGCGCGCGGCCGGCCGCGGATGCCCTCGGCGCCTCGTTCGGCCGTTCTCCGTGTCTTTTTTTTTTCTTCTTCTTTTAAATATTAATAGTTAAGTATCTTAAATAAAAAGTGATAAAAAAATCGTTTAAAAAAAAAAGGGAGAATGAGTCTTCGGTCACTTCTGAATTCCGAATCCACGAGGTTACGCAGGCGCGACGAGCACGGCTATTGTTTTTTATTAATTTTTTTTTTTTAATTAACATAAATATCGTCGTCGCTCGGTGTGTAAACGAAAGGGCCTGGGGGACGTCGCTCGTCGCTGGTAACACGTGTGAGCGTCCGCGTGGGTGATGGTGGATTCGGGCGATCTAGTCGAGGGTAGTTTTTCAAAGCTCGTCGTGCTTGGGCCCGCTGAACTCGTCGTGAGAGATGAAGCCGTTTTTGTCCTTGTCCTCGTGCTGGAAGATCTCCTCGACGAGTTTGTCGTGGTCGGCCAGCATCTTCTTCACTTCCTCGCTCTCGCCGGCGCCTGCCTGCTCTGCCTCCAGCATTTGTTTCCTCAGGTATTCGCTCACCTGCGGGGCGAACAGAAAAAAAAATAAGGGAGTCAGTATTAGATGTTTCGAATAGTTTGGTGCTGATGTTTCAGTGGTGTAAAGAGTGTAAATTATTTTATTCTGTACATTTGATTTTATAAATCTGTGTGTAGTATGTGTGTATTGTGAAGGATGTGCGCTAATGCATACGAAAATTTGTGTGCATTTGTGGAAAGACACTTAGATTTTGATGATTTTGTCGGTTTGTTAAACATTTGTTTCTAAAAAAATCTAGTTTTGTTGTACTTACATTAGGTCAAAAGTTGAAATTACTAATTTAACTCGAATAAGAATACTTTGAATAAATCATTTTATAGTTCTTTTCGTTAAATTTTTTAAAGATTTTATACTATTTTATTTATTTTATAAATTACTTTTACATATAGTAGTATAATGATTTGATTAACAATTAAAATCAACTAAGAAAAGTAGTAATCTATTAGAATAAAATATTGCTATATATAATTTTGTCACAGCGATGCCTTCTTGGTGAAATAGTTGATTATTAAAAAAATTAATCTAAATATAAGATGCAATAGTGCAAACAGTAGGTTTAAAAAACAACCTCATTCACGATTTGTTGGATATATTGTTGAACTAGATCCAACGGAGAAAAAAACTTGCAATTGCAATTTCATCCAAATAACTGTAGCATCTGTTATAAAATTGAATTATTTAATAAATATTAAACATTATTTAATTAAATCGAATTTAATTTATAGGTGTTACCTAATCCTTTCGGAATATATTTTTGCACATGTGTTTTTAGTGTATGTTAATGATTAGAGTGTATTTAATAAAGATTTTTGTTTACATAAGTGTTTTCTATTTTGTGAATAATAGTGTAGTTAGAGTAGTTAGTTGTACAGGAAACTGTATAATGTACACGTAGAAAAACGATTTTATAAAAATTACTGTATCAACTTATGTGAGAAAAGAAAGGAATCAGCAACGAAATGTTATTACTTCTTGTTACTTATTAGGACCTTATTTTCTCAATCTGCAATAATTTTTATAAAAACATTTTCCTTCCACTGCGTAAGTGTCACATTGTATGCCTGAGTATATACAGCCTTATGAATATATATTAAATTTATGTACACATTATCATCGTTCTTTTTTCGATCGATATTTTTCAAGGGTCGGTAAACACATCTCTTTTATGAATAAATACCAATTTTATAAACTTTAAATTTTTTTACAGAATAAATTAAAAAATTAAGAGCATGCATTTTTGAAAAAAAAATGTAAATGGTTAAACTACAGAAAAAAAAATGTTAGTGTTAATCTACGTAATTTTGAGCACTTAATCCAAATCAAATTAAGAATTTCATAAGAGATACTTCGAATATAAAAGCCGACACCGAAATGACCCCAGAAAAAATATATATTGAAAAAAAAAGAACGATTCTTGCCATTGAGCTCACCTCCTCGCGGGACAGCTGATTGTCCTTGTCAGCGTCGATTTCCTTGAAGACATTTGCGTTCGGTGGAGAGTCGCTGATGTTGATGAGTTCAACCTCGAAGTGCAGAGTGGCTCCTGAAAATGATGACCATTTTTTAATTTTACACCACCATTTAATGACCTAAATAAAATCAGAACTTAATCGCTCACTAAGAATATCAAATTAATTAAGCTCCAGTAATGTTTATTTATAAAATTAGATGAAGTTATTTTAAACCGACAAATTGCTCAATGAATTAATGTATGAAAAAAGAATCTTCGATTTACGGTAATTTTTGTTTATTAATCGCGTTAAACTTGCCAGAAATATAAATTTATTGCTCGCTGGTCGTTTAATTTAACTGCGAACGCACATTTTAAAATTGCCTCCGCTGATTGCATCTTTTTTTACGGGTATGCACGCGTAAATATCAAATTACATTCGATGCGGCGTATTAATTTATTTGCTCGCTCCTTTAATTATTAATTTAACTTGTATATATTCTGTATTTTTAAGCGATTTATTCGCACGATAAATTTTACTTCGGCCGGGTCAACGAATGCAAATTAAAAGTTATGCCACATAATATTCTGTTTTTGCGAGGGAAATTAAAGTTTTATCTCGATTTTCGTTCGATTCGAAGGATTCGGCGACCGTACCTCTGGAAGCCGAAATTATTCCGCGAATTAAAATTCATGGGTATGATTTAATTTCATCGTTGTAAACCTGAAAATTTAATTAGCCGCTTGTAACTCGATTTCTGCCGGCGAGCGTTTAATCAGCAGAGCACGGCAATATAGCGGATTAAAAATTAACATTAGTGTTTTGCAGCTAGTGTAACTCGGCGGATATTAAATTTTACGACGGATGTAAACGATATAAATGATAAATAAAAACACAACCCACTAAAGGGTTAAATTCACGTAAACGAATCTTTTTCAATGAGTCAATTCAAAAGAAATTTTTTCTAAAATTACTTCTTCGATTTTTTCATACGACGGCAGAAAGCACGAGAAGACGCAGTACAATGAAAATATTTTCGGTTTCTTTTTTACTGCTTATTTTTATATTTATAAGTCTCGGAGGAGTGCAAGGGAACGCGAATCTTTAAAATTTATTCGAGGCTTTTACGCGCGATGCTAAAAATCCAACTTCGCATTTTACAAGCTGCACTTTCTGGGTATTGAGTTTTTGTTGCTTTTTTTTTTCTGCAAAAAGTAGCGTACCTCCGCGACACGACGAAAGTGTTTCGCTTTTCTTCTCCGCCTCTTTCTAACTCGGATTCTACGGCCAGAAGTTATGAAAAGGTTTTTCAGTCGGATGGCATAGGAGGTATCTCCGCAAGCTCCGAAACGCAGAGCTTGCGCAAAATGCAAGGAACAAAAGTTTTAACCTTCCACATTTTTTTTTGTAGCAGCATAACGGATCGCGATATTTTGTAGTGCAATTGATGAAAATTTATTATTTCTTTTTTTCTACAGAGTCTCCGACGAGGGTCATTATTTAAAGGCGAATGACCAGCCAGTCACAATAGTTAATGAATGAACGCGAAGGAACGCGAAGGCAGATGATTAATAGCACGAAAGCGCCGGTGAGTTAAAACCTGAAAGATACAACAATGCGAAGCAATTTTGTAAGGAAGGCGATAGCATCAGTCTGCTAACGAGCCCAGCCATTGTTAATCCTCTCATTATAAAATACACTGCGAGCTTTTCCTTTTTGGCGAAATCTATTCGCACGCGAAGGCTTCAGCATTTTTTCGAAAGTTTATCCCCGCGCGAATTAAATGCCGGACTCATTGAAAATTTGCGAATAATTGTGTAATCCCCGCTCACATCCCTTGACACTTCATAACTCACGAGAGTCTGAAAATATCGCAGCGCGTGTCAGCAAAAGCTCCGCGGACCCTTTTACCCCGTCCGATTTTTTTTATCTCTTCAGACACTATGGCTGAGTGGCGGACATATGACGGAAGTCCATTAATTACGGAGGTTGCCTCGTCACGGGCCGATTGAACTCGCGGCTAATGAAATATAGTGCGCTTAATTATTCGACGCTTAAGCGAGTAAAATTCATACCCAGCGTACATCGCTGCGTGCGGACGCGAATCATAAACGAACGGACGGGTCACACTGCTTTTATGTCAATGTGGTGTTGAAGTGCGTCAATTTGTCCATTCCTTTGGTATATATGCAATGCACGCGTTGTCGCCTCCAATGATAAAAATAGGACTTTTTTAATTTTCTTATTTTAAAGCACTAGAAAAAATTTTTCTTCACTGGATAGGATTTATTTATTTGATTGCATACTGCTTTGGTTCTTTAAAATGACAAATTATATAGAAAAGGCCTTTTCAATTCAAATGCATTTTTCTTTTTTAGTGGCGACAATGTAGTACTATGCTTAAATTTTTTCAACGATTTGTAAGTATGATCATTTTCTTTTTTAGCTTGTAAAGTAGAAGCGAAGAGTATCGGGATTGGATGGCGATGTTAAATATCTATTGTGCCTTTTTTATGAGCCAATAAATTTTACGAGCTTTTATGCACGGAGAAAAAAAATCATAAAACGCAATATCTGCTTTAATATCATGTAGATTGACACTTCGGAAAAATTTTAATACTTTCTTGTTAAATTTATATCGGAAATTTTAAAAGAAATTATAATGTTAATTGTTTCAATTGTAACGTTAAAAACATACTATCAAGAATTTCGATATAACATTTTTCTCTAGCTACAGAAAACTATAAAAAACAACTTCAATTTTTTATAACCATTGTTTATACTTATTTTTAAAGAGTTACTATTATATTTTAAATTAAATAATCGAATGCATCTGTATGGGAGGTAATAAAAAGGGCATAAAAGGAAATTTGACGATGTCGAAAAACAGTCTGCAAAATAATTCAAATAATCACATTATTCGTTTTTATTCGCTTCAAACCTATGTGATTTGAAGTTATTTTTAGATTTTGCGAGGCACGTCAATCTGTGTGCCAAAGTCCCCGGTCGCTGCGGTTGGCGGTGTCTACAATTCGCAAGACCGAGCGCACGAACGAGCCGACCAATTATTCCGTATTTCGTCGTGGCTACGCGACTCTCTAATCGCGGCCCGTGAGCAATTATCGACGCGTTGTCTGCGATACGATTTACGCTCTGTATACCAGGGCTCAATTAAACCCTCCTCCTATTTCGATCGACGATTTTTTTTTTTGTTATATTTAAAGATTCGCAGTATCTTCTTGCTTCTGACATTTTATTTATCCTGCTATTAATTAATTAATTTAAAGGGATCCTGAGTAAAAAAATTTAAGTTAGGATAAAGTTTATCGAAAGTTCATGTTAGGCTATCGTTGATATGAACATGGGGAATGAGACTTTACCGAACTTGCTTCTTATATATTTTATAGAAGTTTGTAGATGCGTGATTTGTTTGTAGATGAAAATAATTTTTAACATTTATTTGTTTTCACGATCGTCATGTGAACGTCTTTGGATAAACTTTATCCTAACTTAATTTTTTTTACGCGGGATAATTTCTTAAGTTTCTTGAGCTTATTAAGATGTTGAAAAAGCGAGGAAATGACAAATTTATATCTACAATAATAAGATAATCGTCTTGAAAATCTATTTTTTTTTTAAATAATGTCGGATATTAAAATATAGTGTATTATAAGATGATGAAAGAGTGCATGAAATTGAAAGAAAAGGGATAATATATTTACCGCCTGGAATGACGTTTCCGGCTCCACGATCGCCGTATCCAAGTTCAGGCGGGATAACCAATTTCCTCTTTTCAGTGACGCACATGTCCACGAGACCCTGGTCCCAGCCTTTGATCACTTGACCAACGCCCAACTGGAACGTGAATGGCGAGTCTCGGTCCAAACTGTAATGAGAATTGAATTTTCCTTTTCAATTATAGAATCGCAGACGAGAACTTTCAGTGGATTAACGTGGATTATGCGTTTTAAGGGCGCTTAATCGACTTTTAAAATGACGACATAAAAATTTATGATCGCGGAATCATTATTTGCCGTGGGATGGAATTACATGGCCTAAAATTATTCGTTGTAATTTCAATTTTAAACCGCGTATGAAAGTATGTACTGTATTTATTCATATAAATATGGTAATATTCTTCGTGTACATTTTTGGTAATTTACAGGATAAAGAATTTAATGTTCGAAGCATATTTATACATATAATTATATATATATTTATTAGTATAATTAATTAACGAAAATCGTGCCTATTGAATTAACTTTTACCTTGATAAAAAAAAAACATTGAGTCGCAAAATCCAAATTGGTTAAAAACTGATTAATAAAAATTTAATAAAAAATTTAAAAAAATCCCTTTAATTATCAGTGAAAACACGAAAATTAATTTACTAATTAATCGAAGTGCAATTAACCAAAAATTCCCGTGAATTTCCTCTCATTTATTCGCGCGCAGTTCCAGGGGTTTCAGCAATTTATTCAAAATAAAAATTTCCAAGCCCCCGTCGATTTTTCTGCGGGCACCCCGCTTAATTAACCGAGCGTAAAAAAAGTCGAAGCTTTTAGCAGTCCGTGGTTAAAGAAACAGGCTGGTTATCCGCGCCCTCAAACAATTTCAATTAAGTCCCACGAGGAACTCGCGAAAAGTCAGCCGGCGGCCCTTCTCGATTCGTTAATTGTTTCGCGGGCGGCTTAATTACGGCCAGGTGCAAAAAGCGGCAGTTTTCCTTATTCCAGGGGCGCCTGCTTCCTTCCTCCCATATTTTACCCGGCCGCCGCTTCGTTAACGATGTATTCGCGGCTCGACGACGTTTGCGAGTGCAGGATATCGGAAATATGCCGTGCTTTCGAAGGTAATTTATTTATTTCCTTTTTTTATTTCATTTAGTATATTAAAGGTGTTCTTAGTTCAATGAGAATATAAATCAAGGTGCAATTATTTTGAAATCTGAATTTAAATACAAATATTTAATAATTAGTGGTTGAATAAAAAAATGAAGAAAATTCTTAAGTTGTCCTACAAAGCTTGAAATATTCTATGAGGTATCTTTTACTTTAAAGTAGAGTATAATGAACGTATTTTTTCGTAAAAAATTACAGTGAAGTACGCTGAATCAACCTCCACAATTTTAACAAAAAACAAAGCTTCAGTATATTTTAACGTAAAATCTGCGTAATTTTTACTTTAAAATACTAACTAAATTTCGAAAGAGCTTTTCTTGTGAAAATTGAAATAAACAAACGTAAGATTTAGGTGAGAATTACAATAATTTTTACACTTTTCAAACCGTTTTCTCATAAGTAGCTTCACCGAAACATTTACGTGAAAATTTTCTTGGTGTAAAAAGTAAAATTACGCTGCTCATAATAATAGAAATGGGAAGTTCTAATTAAACTATAAATAGTTACAACAAAACATAACAATCGAGGAACTTGTTTAATATTTTGTACATATTAGTAAATAGCTACATTAAAGATTATAGCAATTTAAATTCCTTTCGGGTAATCGAGGGTAATGCAAGCTGCGATTTGCGATTGGTCGAAGCCTCGGTGAATTTGCAACGAATTTTTTTTTTCGGTTGTATATACGAGGCTCTCCCGAGGAAGGAAGTAATTTATCGGAATGATGAGCGGCCGCGTCGATTACCTTGTAACTTTTGCTCTCTCGACCTTTACATCTTGGCCTCTCTAGCCTCTCCGCTCGGCTCTTTTGGGAAATGACCGCTGGGTTAACCGCTCCCGGTGATGTAGACTCCGGTAAGATTCGCAAAATGAGCATTCGCTGCGAGTTTGCTGGTTTATTAAGGCTTGCTTTTACGGTTTCCGGTGAATTTAGCGTCTTAGAAGCAAGCACTTCAAATTGATGCATTAATATTAAACAAAGAGGAAGTGACTGTATCCATTTCTTTATTAAAAAAGTTTATGTGCAGGTCGAATGCTATTTTAGTCGGATGCGGTGAACGAATTAAGAATTGAGATAAAATAATAATATCCCATTATCTGTTTGCTGTCAAGAAGTTGAGGAAAGAGCTTTTAAGATTTTTTCTTAATATCAAGTTTATAAGTAATTATTAAATTAACTTTTATTATTGCTTAATTCTATATTATTTAATCAAGCTAATATAAGGTAACAATTTACCCAGGATAAGTTTCTTGCTTTATTAAAACTTTAATGTATAAAAGTAGCTTCTTTAATTACGTTAAATTAATGTTATGAAAGAGGAAATTTTAATTTAAAAACTTTATTTGTACGCTCATAGCTACTTAAACTGGATGCGGTTAATAAACAAACAGGAAAAACTATTTTAAACAATCCAAGATAAAAATCATAAAAAAAACTTTTAAATTTACAATCGATTCGTCGAAAAAAATTCTTAGTACACACTAGAATCTTCATTAAGAATCATAACATTTTAAAAATGTTCAGTATCGCATTAATTTTTATTCTCCATTCAGTCGCTCGCTGTGCACGGAAAACGACGCTGAAATTCTCTTAAAACTTTGTTTTTTTTGTACTTTATTTTCGAGTCGGGTAAAACGAATGTCTAGGAAATTTGCATCGAAATTTCATTTCCCGCAGTTCCCCGTCGCAACTTACTGTTACAGTCCACGCGAAGTGCCGCGAAAAATTCTCGAAATTCCCCAATGCGCGATACAATGGTCCTCTCTGTGTCTCGCGTAATTCGAAAATTCTATTTCCTCCCCCTTCCATTTTTAAGCCCATCAACTGTCGCTAGTTGCTCGAGAATGAATCGCTACAAAGTGTACCTCCGGATTACATTGGGCGATGCACAATTTTAAATTTGAAGCTCCGGTCGCAGGAGAGCAGTTTTTACCTTTTATTGCCGAGCTTTCAGGAACTAATTGTTCTGCCTCTTGCGCATCAAATTTATCCTTCGCAGTCGTTATATACTTTTGCTTAGAGTCGAGCTTTCTTTTACGCGTTGTAAAATTATACGAGAAATTTAAATAGTCGTGTTTTTTTTCCTCGAGAGAATAACAAGTTCGGAGAAAAGAATACGTAAAACTCAAATAAGACCTTTTATTTGTACCTACAGCTACAGCAGCTGTATATATTTCTTTTCTAACAATGGATTTTTGCATTAGTTAATCGGCTTCCTGGTTTTTTCCAGGTTTTTTTTAAACATATTTTCTAAATACGAGCTTCTAAAAAAGCACTACTAAAAATTTCAAGAAAATCCATCTTTCAAATATCGCCTGGCGAAGATAACAACAATGAGAGAAAAAATTGGCAATTTGAAGTAATATTAGTAGTACTTGTAATATTCTTCAAAACTAAATACTTCTTTAAAATTAGATGAATTTATTTAAATTCCAAATAACTTTAGTAGCTTAAAAAGAAAGAATTACTTGAATCAGAGAAATATTTAACAGGTATTATCGAACCAAATATTTCCTTAAAATTGCCAAAAAGAAAATTTTTTTTCAGCGAATAAAATGCGTTAAAATACGTGCGCCTCTCGCAGCTCTTATCGGTATTCTCCCCGTCACTTCGCGAGCGATAGTTTCCCCTTCAAAACGAGCTCACCGTTTTTCCATATCCCAACGTCGTCGCTCGTCGCATCTTCTCGCTCCCTTTTTTCTAACCCCCCCTGACTTACACGTGACGGCTGCGAAATGTCGCGAGCTTCTTTACATTTTTCCGCGCGGGCTTAGCTCCACTCGTTGTCCGCTTTTCTCGCCGGGTGTCTTGTCACGAATGAGATAACTCCACGAATTTCGCGCAGGCTCCCTTTCTCTCTCTCTTATCCTGCGGAACGCGGAATCTTCTCTTCCCTTTTTTTTTGCCTCCCACGCGGCTCTACTTTTTGTGCAGTCGTCGCTTGAATTTTCCGACTTTAATGAAGTGAAAAGCTGACGCCTCGTTTTTATCTCGAATTTTGCGCGTCCGAGGAGAATGGGTTTGGCTGTTTATTGCATTTGTCGTTCGATGTTTCTGCGCAGTGCTTGCTGAATAGTATAGAAATTTTATCGTGCGAATGGTTGATGGGTCTGAGGATTCGGACTAGGAGGAACTGAGGATTAGGGGATGGTGCGGGCGAAGGAAGATTATTATGTAGAATATGGGTTCGTGTAGTTAGAGGGTAATAACTAGTAATAGGCACTTCGATGCCTGCCCGGTATAGTGCATATTCTAATAAAGTTTGTGCCAGTCATGACGCTCCGGTGACATAATTCGTAGCTCGCGCATTCACCTGCGCCCTCGTAATTATAATGTGCCTTTAAAGTGAATTAATTAAGTACTTCTTCAAATCTATTAAATGTTTGTGATTTTCTAAACAAGAGAATCTCCTTTATTGTATAGTTATTTCAAGATATCACCGTGTTTTTACTCTAATAAAATTAATGTCTCGCTATATCCAATCATAAAGGGGAGTAAGCAAAAATTTTGATATTGGAGACCATAGTTTCTTTCCACATAAAAAAGAATTAAACTATTTTATACGTTATAACGCGCTATTAATTTAATGTTAGTTATTTATCTATAAAATCTATCATTGATGATTGATAATTGATAATTGATAAATACAAACAAAAAAAAATACTCTTCGTACATTGAAAGACAAATGCAGAAAATTAGAACAAAAGACTTGATTCTAAGTAAACAATCAATAAACTTGAATGCAAAATGGCCGATAAAGTAGTACCATTCGTCCGAAATAAATAACTGACAACAGTCGAGAGCAGGAAAAGGGTAGAAGAAAGAAGATCGAGGGCCGCGCAAAATTGGAGGTACAAAAAAAAAAAAAACCGCGGCTGCACGAGGAATTCGCCTCCCGTCTCCCGAGACACATTCAATACAGGACAGCAGTGCAAAGGCCGTGAAGGAATAAAAGGGTTCGTCTTCGAGCGAGGACCTCGCGTCTCACGTATCAAAGGTTCTTTAACGGATTCCACTCCCTCCCCCGTCGATTCGTTATCATATCAAAGAAGAACAGCGCGGCCCTGTTTAAATTTATTCCACTATATATATATATATATATATTGGAAGAGATCGAAGCCGCGCGTTTCTTAAGCGAATACATAAAAATTTTGAGAGTTTGTTCCTCGAAAAATAAAAAATTAAGATCCATTCCATTTCAAAAAAAAGGGACGATAAAAAAAAGACGTCGGAATCCATTGCACTCGTTGGGATTCGGGGCGCGAGTGGCGTGAGCCATTTTTGGTCGCGCGCTCGAAAGTGCCGGCGGCGCTCGTTTGATCGGCTATTTTCGAGCGCGACTACGAAAGAGGGAGACTCCAGGCGCGGCTTTCGAGATGATCGCGCTATTTTCGAGATGCCATCGGGGACCGCGCCTTTGACGCTCGGAAAACTCGAGATCGGCCCCATTGTCCTATTTTTTTCTTTTTTTTTTTACTTTCGGCTTTGATAGGACCAGGCGCTTCGAGTGGGATCGCGCAACCCGGTTATTTCGTGTAAGTAAGAGTTGGAAAATAATGCGGGCGAGAGGAGAGTTAACCGTTAGTTGCACACCGGCTCCCAGTGGAATAAAAAACAAATAAACGAAGAAAGAAAACGGAGCGTTTGGAAATTTCGTAATCGAACGGCTCGTAAAAAAGGAAGGTAAATAACATTTGTGAAAAAAAGTGCGTTGAAAAAGCTGGAGGTTTCACCGTTATCTCGAGAAAAAAAGTTCCATTAAAAATTACGGCGATCTTTACCGAGGCCCGGACGAACGGAAAAAAAACCTGAAAAATCCGTGCACTTGCACTAACACACGCAGAAAAATTCTTTTAATTTCCCCGCTAGAAAGAGATTAATGCAGTTTCTTTTAAAAAATTTAAAATGTGTCAGTCCGTCGGGACATTAAAACCGACCGCTGCAATATTTTTTCTTCGCGCAGTGCATTACTACGATACAAAATTTACTATAAAATTCAGAGTGTAAAAATATCTAAAAGTCGACGATTTTATTGTATCCAAATTTTACGATTTTTCAAGGTGCATCTACTCGCCGTGTGAAAGACTGCGCGTAATTCTTTTTAAGCAACATTTTTCTTCGCGCACGCATGGAGAGGCAGAAACGGACGCGAGAGAAAGCGTCCCCGGGAAAGATCCGGCTCCGCGGGCGGGACGTTAAAAATAGCCGGGGAAAAAAAAGAATTAACGCGAGAGGGGCTATAGGAGCGGCGGTCGCGGATTTCGCGGCCGGGATAATCGGCTTTCCGGCGCTACCGCCCCCGGAGCGAAGATATCGTAAATCAGCGGCGCGGGGGCGAATTTTCGCACGCCGATACGCCGAGCGATAAAATCTGCGGAGGCTATTTTATGAGCCCGGCCCTGATACCCTCCCACGCTGGGGAAATTTGCCCGAGTGATTTTTCGAGTATGATGTGCATTACGGAAATCTATCGGGCTACGATTATTGTATCTTCGTTTATTGCCCAGGCTCCGCTTATATACAGAGAATTTTACAACGTTAGGAAATTTAGCGAAGGATGAGGTTAGTGGAACTTATTAATTCTTGAGATTTTATATAAAGTATTTAATTTAACATCCTGCTGTTTAATCAAGGTAAAATTCAATATTTTATTTAAAATTTAATGTCCGAGTGGTTGTCAATATTTTTTATAAATACTGTATTGAATAATAAACGACTAATCTATTTTACTGTGCATAACTGTAATAAGATATTAATTAACGTAATAATTTGAGAATGAGTCAAATCTAGAAATTATTGATGTATATACCTATACAGAAGTACCGAACGTCAAGAATGTGGTAAAAAATGTGGTTAAGAAATTGAGATGCAGTATTACGTGCAAAAATAAACGAAGAATACTCTTTCTTATAAAAAAGCTCTTCTCAATTTATTAAAACGCTTCGAATAAATTTCTTATTTATCTGGTTCGCGTATTCTCGATCCCAAATGAAAATGGAATTAAAAAGGATGACAGCCAGCCGCAGTTTCCGAGAAAATACACATTATCATCCTCCCTTGACGCAGGCAAGTATAAAAAATCCAATAGCGCAGTTAAGATCGTACCCCGGACGACACTCGACCGGCCATAATAACCTCGTTATTCCGCGCTAATAATCCGCCGGCTCGTAACGACGCGCCGTTGCACGCGATTTTTACGATTCGCGGGGGAGGATGGACCGGCGTAGACGCGCTAAGGGACGTCCGAAGAGGATGGGGGTGGCTCGTACGAGAAAAATTCCGCGCGGGTCATTTAAGTGCCGCATCCGATGGGATTACGCGTTACGCGGCGTAAACTCTCGGCTGCGTATCTCCGAAGCTTCCCCCCGGCGGAACTTTGCATTTAAGGAATTAGCATTTACTTCTTTTACGGGCCTCTATACTCCCGGCGAAATAAACACGCGCAGGTACGGATACGAGTATATATATACATATACATATATATATAAATATACATATATATATATATTCAAATGTACCGTGGGAAGCTTCACTCCCTGTACGAGTAATTTTCTGAATGATGCTGTTATGCTAATTACTTGTTGGGATTAGTTAACTTCGTCCAAAGTAATTAAAAAGTTCGCGCTAATGTTGAAAATGATACTTTTAGTGTTAGTTTTATGTTCGTCATAAGGTACTCTATGTGTCAAGCTTCGTAAAAAAATTTGCTTCGGAAGAAGGGTACATTCTTTCTCAAATAAAAAAAAAAACGGCGAACTTGTACGCAGTGATATATAAAAGAAATTTAAAAATATTATGAGTCGGTTTCGTGGCGCAGTTCGCATAAATATTGAAGGCCGCGGCGCTGATTTTCTTGCAAATGCGAGGAATAAACCGTCGTACCCGTCGTGTCTTTTTTTTTCCTCCTGCCCTCCGCATAAATTATACGCCTGTCTTATTTTCGGCTCGATTCCAGCTTCCAGTAGGAAATAAAGCTACTCGCGTGAATCTAACTCTGCTCGTTTCCTCGCTTTAGCCGAATCAACATATTTTTGCAAATCTCCTTAGTAATTTTAAGCACATCTTTACTTCGGTAATCCTTGCGAAATTGAAATTCACTAAATATTTCTTTAAAACTAAATAAATTTAGTACTCCCAAGAAACTAATTACTCGATTCAAAGAAATATTCATCGAGTATTTACTACCGAAGTGTAAATATTTACTTAAAATTACCAAATTTTTGCTCTCAGCGTAGTCTCTCGGTGTGCATCCCGTGAAACCATCGCAGTAATAAAGAAAAAAAAATCAATTATTCAAATTAAACTCCACTTCGTCGTGGAATCGTTGAGTATCGAATCTCTACTCGAGTAAAAAAGAAATAATAATAAAGCAGGAAACTAAAAGCGTCGGACGAGTTAAAAGAACTCGCCGTCTCCGGGAAGCTCATCAGCCGGCATGAATATTCAGCGGGCGCGGGAAGCGCGCGCAGCTAAGGCGCGCATAAATATTGCAGCGGGACCTTCGGAAATTGGCAAAGGGAAGGAAAAGAGCGGGGATGGCTCCATGCAGTTTTGAGAAGTTCGCGGTTGGCCGAACGACGCGCGTAGGTGGCACGCGACAGCTACACCGGCGTAATATCCACGCGAGACCGCCGCACGCTCATATGCATTCATAAGATATTCACCAGGCGAGAGCGGCGTTGATCACGTATATAAGGGCTGCCCGCCTAATGGAAATTTTCGCGAGGCGTGACCCGGACCACGTCGACCTCTTCGAGTCTCGAGCTCGCGGTCGATCGTTTGTGGAGTATTACGCTTCGATTGAGGCTGCTAAAATTTTGTATCGTATTCTCGAAAGTTTGGGTACTTTAACAGCTTTTTTTTTTGTATTAAACTTCTTATTATTATTATTTTTATGGGGGTTATGAACAAAGTCCTGCAAAAAAAAAAAATACGAGATAGAAAGGGATTAATTCGTTATTTCTAATAAAAAAAAATCAATTTCATACTTTTTTCATGAAGAAATGTATAAATTTTTCGGGTCTTTTTGTGTCAGCAAAGTACAGCAATGTATATATTTCATGGTAGGGAAACGTGAAGTAAATGAAAAAAAGCTCATTTCGACAGAAGCCTATTTTAATTTCGTATTTTTAGAGATTAAATAAAATGATATATACAGTGAAAAAAAAATTGTTAATTTTAAAGAAATGATTTACTTCAATAGTATTTATTAAATATTTCTTTGAATCAGCTAATGAATTTATTTGTTTCTAAATAAATTTAGTAGTTTCAAAAAAAATTATTTTTTTGTCTCAATAAAATATTTAATCACTAGTATTGAAATAAAGCTTACAATTAACAAAATTTTCTCTCAGTGTATGTACTTCAAGTTTATTCGTTTCTAGAAGATTTTACTTTTCCACAGTTCTTTAGAAATGGCCAATTCCAATGGATCGTACATTAAATGAGCTTTTAGAGCTTTTATTAAAATAGATAAGCAGACGAATTGGCTATAACAGATAACAATTTTTATCAAGAGCATAAAAATGACCTAAACAATCCAAACGTCAATGTACATTTTTAGAACTACATTCTACCCTGCAACAACCTGTCACTACAATTTCCCCTTCCAAATATTTACCCCATCACCAAGACATTATCAGCCCAAGCGAGTTCATATCTCCCCGCAAACAAAGTACACATATATTTGCAAAGCACTTATCATCAAAGCAAGCCCAAGAATGAGACAAGCACCGGCAATGAAGCCCAAGAAACACGAAAAAAAGAAATCCACAGAAAACACAAGCTGCAGCAGCGCAAAGCTCCGGCCAGATGGAGGGAGAAGGAGCGAGCGGCGGGAGAAACGAGGGAGAGAGCGGGAGGATCGGGGAGTAGCAGGCTGCCAGCGAGGCCGAAGAGGTACACGCCTGGCGGATCTAAAGATCTCTCTTTCTCCTTCTCTGTGTCCGTATACACGTGGAGGAGAGAGATTAGGTGCGCGCGCTACTGATAAGGTCGGGGAAAGACCTCACAGGGGGGGGGGGGGAGGCGAAGCTCCGCTCGCGGTGCAATGGGTCAACGGCCTAAGCAAGCCGCGCGCGGTCGTAAGACCTCGAGGGAGCAACAGATAAGAGCGGAGTCTATAAATTAATTAAGCAAGGACTAAGGAGCGCGCACTGCGGGTATATCTGCATTAAGAATCCCGCGCCTTTCGACGATTTATATATACGACGACGCCAAGTTTACATACCGGTAATCCGCGCTCCGGGAGCTCTTTAAGTCCCGCCGCTGAGTTATGAGAATTAACGGGGTATCACTAAAAATTCCCTTGTTTTATACATATACACACATACATATATACACGTGTACACGCAGGGAGGATATACCTCGTCCGCCGGCGTGCAGCTTCCCAAGGAGGGGCGCATTATGCGCGGCGCAAAGTTAAGTTCGGGCTCCCCCGACAGTTGGGGCAAGTTAGAGCGCGCTTTAAGTGCAGTTGTTCTGTATTAACAAAATTTGCGATTGTGGGGAGAATTTCCGCGCGCAACTTCGCGCAGCTAATTGGGAACCGATGATGGAAACGCGCGGTAACGAGCAAAATTCTGGGAGCGCTTTAGACGGCCCCGTCAAATGGAATTTCTTCAGTCGCTCGTAATTCGGTTATCATTTCCGGGATTTTTCGATTAAACTGCGTCTCGGTTGAGTCGAAGCCTCGGCGGTTGTGTTGTACAAATTGTTGGGAAGTATCGGAGTACCCGGAAGTATCGATGGCTGTTTGAGCGTATATATAAGCGAAGTGAGGTTCGATATTATGCAACAGGGATGATTCGAATTATTCCTGCGGTGGGTCGAGTCTGTCGACGGGTTGTGCGAATTGATGGTAGGCTTTTATTGCGATAGATCAAGCGGAAAAAAGAGAGGCGAACGAAAAAAAAATTACACGCGTAAAGTCAGTGGGGAGTTGCACGCGTGGAGGGAAAAATCGCCAGCGACGCGAAAATTGCGAAAATCGAGCCTCGTTAAAAAAGGTGGGGTCGCGATGCATTCGAAATGCTCGTTGGAATGTAGTACAAAGAGAAAAAAAAACTGCGACTTCGTATGTACGTTTTTTTATGGGCGAGAAATCGGGAATGATATTTACTTCTCGATGCACGCTTAACTTTCAGATTTTTTTTAATTAAGTTGCAGGGAACAAAGTTTCAGATAAAATTTAATCGACACAATTTTTTTACCTTTCATCGTTTTATTGGCAAAATTTCACATTGACAAGCTTTGGCTTGTTGTAATAAATGGCTACTTAAATTAAAAATGTTGAATATTCTATTCCTGTCGCAAATACTTTTTTACATTCATCAATAATCTTGATCAATATGCGTCTCAGTACATTTTTCAAACTTTTTAAATTAATATCCTTTTTCTATTTGTTGTGTACTGCAAATAGCTTCGTATTCTTTTTCTCAGAGGGCATGAAATTTTACGACCTTAAAATTAGCGACTTTTCGAAACTTTTTTTTTTCATTATTGGAAAGTTAAAACAAAGAAAAATTTCCCCAAGAGCTTGCAAGAGTTGCTGAGATACTCTATCCTTTTTGTAAAATAAATTTTTCAAAGAATGTAAGGTAAAGAAACACTAGATAGGATGAAAGTAGCGACACAGAAACAAGGAAGTATGATATAGTTGTCAGAACAAAATTCCAAAAGAATGAAAATTTAATTAAAAAAAAAACTGTATTTCTGAGAAAGGTTAAAAATGATTAATAGTCTGGCTTTTTATCCAACTCGACAATTTATTGGATTAAAAGACTTACTTTAGTCTTCCAGAAATACATAAGTATATTAGTAGTTTAATTATAATATCCTTTTAATTATCCATTTAAACATTATTGAAGTACCTATTTTTATAAAAAGCAGTTGAATATTTTATTTAATTAAATTGAAATTTATCTTTTAATACATTTGGATGTTCCAAGTATACATGGCCAGTCTAAATTTGTGGCACCACTAATGCAATTAACTTCGATCCCGATTTCTTATTCGCTTTCTACCGGCGCGTTAAATCTCAGAAGATTAAGAACCCTAAAATCTGTAATAGTTTAAGTGTAGGTATCAGTAAACCGCAATAGTACAGTAAACCTTTTTAATACGCCCTATAAATTCTTGAAATAAATTTCCTTCCAACAAGAAAAACACCAACTGTTTATCCAAGGCTAACGAAGTGTTAAAAATAATCTATTGTGAATTTATTTTTCAGTTTAACACTGAATCAATATTTATTCACACAAAATAACGCTCCATTAGTTATCTACCAATTAAAAGCAGAATATTTGAGCGGTAAACACAAATTAAAATATTAATTAACATTCACAGGAATTACATTACGCTCAATTTAATTGTTTTTCGCGCCAGCGAACTTTTTGTACCGCATTTAACATTCGCTCTTTCGATCCTCGAAATAAAATCCCCTCTCCCGTGCTCCGAGAGACAAATTAAATTATTATCAAATCCCGAAAGTTTCGCGAGGGGATTTTCCTCTCTCGATTCGATTCCGAGGGGGTCGGCAATAAAAAGTGACCGCGTACATAAAGCGCCGCGCTGAAAAATTGCGATAAGAGAAGAAAGGGGCCGCTTGTACAGCGCGGCGGCTCGTAAGTCAGCGAACGTAATGTCATCGCGCCGGTAATTTCTCCCGCCTGGATCCCGCTAAGCTCGTAAATCGTTTTGCGAAAAAGTCTCGTTACGAGCGCGCGAGGCTAAAGCACATCGGGGGAGCAAAGCTCGGATACGCGCCCTGATCGTGAGGTGTTCCCTTCGTCTTATCTTTTTTTTTTATTTTTTGCTTGAGGTTTGTGCGGATTCTTTCTTTTCTTTTTTCTAATTGGTAATTTCTGTTCATTTATTTATTTAGCTTCTTATTTGGTGCTATAAGAAGTTCTGGGGTTTAAGTGAATTAAGAATTGGAATAAAACAGAAAAAATTATCGTGAGTATAGATAAGAGAAATAAAATCTTAGAGTGTAAGGTTGTAATTTATGTTATTAATTATTTAAAATACTACTTTTTTATGCAATTAAAAAGTTGGTTAACTTGGCGATTGTGTAAAAAAAAGGGTAGCTTACTGATGATACTGGATCGCGTATTACAAAGAGCTTTCGAGCTTTCGAAATTTACCTGGAACAAACAGAAAAGTGATGATTAATTAAATTGTATAATTAGATGATTATGTGCTTTAACTTAAATATGTTTTTGAATGACGATTGTTGTTATAATTAATTTTTATACAAATCTTAAGTATGTAAAGCTCATTTTTATATTTTTCAAAAAAGCTTTTTCAAATGATAAGAATTTTGAGCTTTTCATGCAAAATTTGCAAAGCTTTTTTCACTTTAACATTTCGTAGCGTTTTTAAAAGTTAAAGAGCTTTTCTTATAAAAATTACAGTTACATCCCCGTAAACTTTTCTCAGAGCTTGCATAACACCCCCTACTGCGTCTTCGCGTAATTTTTACATCAAAAGCTCCACCGTAAATTTTATCCGAAGCTTGCTGTAATTTTTGCGATGAAATTCCCTGAGCACACTCGAATCGAATTAAGCGAATATCGCGGATTCAATGAAAGTCGCCGAGGTGCCGGTCCATCGCGGAAAAATTGTCATTTTCTCCGCAGTCAGCGCGTTCTTTTCGCCGTGCACCGAAAGCTCGAGCTTTGCCGAAGTATTGCGCCGCGGCGCGAACACGTGTATAATTCAAGCCGTCGGGGAGAATTTCCATGTATCGCGAGGGGGTGAAAACTGCGCCGGCAGCCTCCAGCGCGCGTCTTCCGCGCGTCTCGGGCATTTGCAATTCCAAGGCGACTCGCGCGGCGCAGGTGCGCGCTCCCGAGGAAATCTCGGGCGTCCCGACGACGGCTATCGCGCGGCGACGGGAATTCGCGCGGTCGACTTGACCTGACCCTCCTCCCTCACCCCTCGAGGCCATCCGTCGGGGTTGTCTTGCCATGCCGGAGGACTCAGACCTGGCGGTTGGCCCGCAATTTCATTCGCATGCAAAGGTGCGACTGATGCATTCTGTGGTATTGAAATGTAGTACGTTTGATATAAGGATGTTCTCTTTTTTCAATTTTTTTTCCGTCGTTTTTTTATAGTACAAAAATTGCAGTGTACGAGAAAAAAAAGGAATGCATTATTATAATATATAACTGGCATGAACGAATTTATACTTTTGAAATCATTCATTTATGCGATGTGACACTTGTATCGATTTAAACTCAAAAATGTAATAGTCTCGTGCAAGTAGCGATTGTAAAATATCGAGTCGGTAATTTAAAGTATGATTTTGATAAGTCAAGAGGATAAATTGGCACAACGATTCATAAGACTATTTGACGTCCTTTAAATATTTTCATTCAACTCATCAAAACGAATTTCGTTTACTTATAATTTTATTCATAAATCAGTAAAGCTATTATTCAGTTAATTAAATATTGTAGTTATTTGATAATTTAACTTAACAGCAATTATAATTTGGTTACGTTTATTAATTCCAATGATATCTATAAAGCTTCAAAATTTGATTACACGAGTTGCGGAATTTTTTCGCAGTAACATAAAAATAGTTATTAGTTGATATATTTAGTAAAAAAATGTTTACTAACATAATAGTTATTAATTAATATATTCAGTACAAATTTTTATAGTTTAAATTTACAAATTACTGCAGTGAAAAGGAATTCTTTTCTTCGAGTAATAACTAACGGCTTTATCTAGAAAGCTCGTAATAGATAATTTCGAGCTTTAAATTGAGGAAATTTCAAGCGAAAAGAAATTATGCGAGATAAATTCCTCATCTCTGTTATCGTCTCTCTGCGGCACCTTGGGCGCCGGTCTTTGTGCCGCGCGAAGATTAAGCTCTCGGTAAGAGAAGAACCCGAGCGATCGTCATTGTCTTGCCATAAATTGGCGCTGCACGGCCGGGTTATTAGTCAAAGAAATCCATTGTCCCGCCGGCGGAAGCCAATTCGCGCCCTCAAGACTCGCTTAATGACCGAGAAATTATTCCGCTGCCTAATTAACGCGACGACCCCACCTTGAGTCAACCGCACAGCTTTATTTCTTGCCGTCATTAGCGCTTCTTCCCTTTTTTTTATCCTTCATTTTCTTTTCGAATAAGCGCGCACTTTGCATTGATGCTCGAAAGTCAACATTTCATTTGGGATCGAACTCGACTTGCAGCTCATTTATAGTTCTCTGATGGACAGGCGCTATATTCTGATACTTCTGCATCCGAAGCTTTACAATGCAGTTTCAAGACTTTTGTATACTTCTGTGTATTTATATGTAAAAGCACCTGTCACTCAATTACAATTTTCCTTACATTGAATTATATATGACTCGACGTTGAAAATAAATGAACTTGTAAGCGAAATTATCTTTTGAGTGGCATAACACTGTTATTCCATTTCTTAATGATCGAATAATTACTGTTGTCCGTTTAATTACAGTAGTAAACATTAATTTAAAAAAAAAAGCTAAGTAAATGTTTGCGATAATCGTACACTGGGAAAAAAATAGTACATTTTAAAACACAAGAGAAAACGGAAAGCGAGTAAAAAATGCATCTCCGCCTTGAATAAGCAACGCGGCAATTAAAAGCTTTCCCCGCTCGTTCGGTTGGTGCTCGCCAAAGACAGTTTATCGTTTACGGTAAATGGAGTTAGGCCCATCGTGCCACCGGCCAGTACATTACAAGGTCGTAACGAGGCTGGAGGTTAAAACTTAGCCGGTTATGGGACTACCAAGTGGATTCGGCCGTTAAGCGGAACCTAAGGCGCGGACGTCGTCTACGGAGAAGGCCGTGGGAGAACAAAGTTGAAAATGTTCAGTACCGATAAATGTTTCATTAATGCCCCCGAGTCGCGCTCAACTTCCCGCTCGTAGTTAAAATTTCCATCGTCCTTTCGAGTGTTTAATTTTTCGAGCGGCCTCTTTCATCGCGGAAGCGCCTCTCTTTTACAGGGAGTGAATAATCGTATAACGTTCGCTTTAATGCAACGCCGCGAAATGGACTGCTTCAAAGTTTCTCGGTTAAGAGAAGAAGGTTCGTACGGTCATCCGTCTGAGTAAAAATTTTTATCGCATTTTAACCACGACGAGTGTACGTTTTCGGGGATTAATCACCGCGACCTATATACTTCCGGCCTGGGAGACGCTGTACACAGTCGGAACAGTTTCAAGATGATATTTTCCGCATAATCAGCCCCAGAGAAGTTTGCCGAGCGGGCGGCTCCAACTTCTCCATTAAAACTTGAAAAACGTTTCCCACCCCCGTGCGCTCTCGAGGGGTGGGGTGGATAAGACCCGCCGTCAAAGTGCTTCTATCCTCGTAACCAGCGCTATAATCGACGAAATTCGCCCACGGCGCGTCGATTAAAACTGGCGCCAAATGAATAAATTTTCCTCAAAGAGATGCTCCACGGAGCCCGGAAAATTATTGCGTACCCTTATCACCTGAGACGAGCCTCGGCGGGGCGAAATCGACCGATACGAAAAAAATAAAAATAAAAACAGATGACTTTCCGCGTTTTCCAGCTTGCCGATTTTTTTCTTAATTTGTGGCTGAATCGACGGATCGGTCGTTCGTTTCGCCAAGGCTCAGTTTTATTTCGCTGCCTCTGAAAAAAATCAATGCCCCTTCCGATCCAATTAAGAGCGGAGAGAGAAAAAATAGGCGGGTCAGTTTTCTGTCCGGCCGTAATTAAAAATAACGATTCGAGGAGAGTCATGGCAGCGCCGACGAGAAAATCGAGTTTTCCATCGATGCACTTTTCGATCAACATTTCAGTTATACCCCGCCATTAAACCGTAGCGACCCACTCGTTTTGCTCTTTGCTGCGGTCGCGAACGAAGGGGGAGGGGGTGGGGGAACGTTAAAATACGGCTGATGCATTTCCGCGTGATGTCGCTATCTTTTCGGACGACCCTCCGACGCGCGTGAACGGACCGATCCGGTGGCAAAAATTTCATTTCCCGCGGGATGCGAGAATCCGCGCGCGAATTTTCAATGTTACTTACGCGCGCAGGGGAATGGTCTAATTAAAAGAGTAATGGCAGACGGTCAGCTTTTTGAGATTGGATGGATTTTAATTATAAAACGTAATTTGTATCCGCGGGTGCAATGGAGGCAGTTCTTTTTTTTGTTTAAATGGAATTTCATGGTTTGGAATTCGCTGTACTATGCATTGACGTTTTCGTTTTTTTTATTGGAAGAAGAAAATTATTTTTTAGGTAAAATCGTAGTATGACTTTTTTTGAGGACAAAAATCTGTGATGACTTTGTGCATTGAGGGAGATTACGTTTATTGTTTATTTATTAAATTTTTTTGTAGAATACGTTTGTCAAAGTTTTTCTTGACTTGCGGTCATTTATGAATTTTTTACAGTTCGTTAGTCATATAGAAATTCAAATAGAATGGAATAGAATACCTTGAAAAAGAAATACAAAATTGCACGGCTGCAAAGGACATCAAAGAGATTCTTAAAATTAAAAAAAGTCTCTATTGTTTTTTTATTAACGACAGTATTCTTATGCTCCTTGACACGAAACTACAACTATTCTTTGTTCGTTTGATTATTCTTTTATATTATTATTTTAGATAACTACACCTGATTTAATAAAATATGAATATTCAGTGCAATAGACAGTTTTACACCTCTTAAACGTAAACTCTCATCTTTAATAATTTATGCAAAATATTTGAAAAAGATTAAAGTAATATAGCACTGGAGGTGCTTTTGCATCAGTAAAGTGCGCACGACTGAATTGGCATAATACCAAAAAATTAATAGGTCAATCAAAAATACACCAGGCATAATTTTTTATGATATAAGGCGCGAGTTTTGTAGTGGGTATAAACGTTGACTCATTACAGTCTTGATCACCGATAGACCATTGGCAGCGGGCGAAAAATTCACGTCCCGACCATTATCGGCTCCATTAAGCGCGGCATTTACGAATGCCAAGAATAAAATTCCACGACGTCCTCCTGCATTTTAAATGACTTTTCATTGCGAAAAAGGACTAGCACCTGATTCTAAATTTAAATGTTTAGTAACGAATAAAAGAAAAATAATTTAACTCCTCTGCGTAAAAAAATGGGCAATGAAGTTAATAGTAAATGAAGTACATTAATCAATGGATTTAAGTATAATATTCGTCAAAAAAAGACAATTTTTCCAGCAAAAAGAAACCAAAATAATAAGTGAACTCGGTAGAATTTTTCAAGCTGGAGGAAATGGTCGCACTTGTACAATTTTTTAAACCGGCGATTCTCATTCTCATTCTATAAGGAAAGCTGAAATGTGACGGGTTACTTTCGAGTAATAGATTCTTATCGGAGTTTAAAAGACCCTTTTTATCGTTCAAAAATGAGACTGCACTTAAGATTTGTCGCTTCTAAAGTGCAAAATTGACATTCCTATATAACTCAAATATGATCTTCTTATTAGTGCTATTCCGAACAATTTTATTGACACCCATTCAACATTAAATATGCACATCCTTCAAAGAACTAATTGACACGTTTCAGCTATATTTATTAAGTCTTTCGTAAATTTTAAAGAAAAAATCCCGAGGATGAAAGCTGTCGAGCGGGCACAGAAAAAAAAATGACGGGCAGGTTGAAAAAAAAAAAAAATAAAAGACTTTAGAGACGTCAGGCAAGATTTCTGCATTTTCCGCGGCTGAATTTCCTAGGGCTTAGTGTCCACTCGAGGCTCCCGCTTTATTCAACGAGAGCCTACCTCGTGCCAGTGTGGCTTTACGGATGTTAACGCCGTCGCGCTTGCAATCGACGTATTTCTCGAAAATGCCGACTGCCTGTGATCTTGGTCGCGCGAGAGCGTCAAAGAGGCGAAAACAAATTTAGCCCGCCGTTCTAGAGCCCTTTCTGCTTAATTAATGTGGATACTTAAAAATTTTGATGAAAATTCTGGAAATTTTATGTTTTCTCTTATTGCTGGACCTTTTAGTACTGCTTTATGTCTCGTGTGCAGTGGAAAATTACAATTAGCGAACCTCCATTAAAAATTGCACTTTAATTTAGACATTATCACAGCAATGTTCATTAATTCTGGTATTTCATTTTTTAACTGCGATCCCATTTACAGATGAATCGTGTTTAATTATACTTTGAGGTGCAATCGCACTTAGAAATCAAGATAATGCCTGAAATACCTTTATTTCGCTAAAAGTGCATCCGACTGGAAAATAACAATAAACGGCGCTTTATAAAAGCCTAAAAACGCAGCTGAGTGTACGCAATTTAAACAAAAGGCACTTTGTTTAATTACGCCGGGAAATATTTAATAAATGAAGAAAAGCGCGGCGGGGGGAGAGGCGAAACAGCCAACCCGTCATTCCCGTTAAGTCCACTCATTTACCCCAATTACGAAAACAAAAGCCCAGACGCGACGGGGTCCGCGCAACGGGACGTCCGCGTGCAGTCGGCGTCATAAATAACGGATTAATCGAAAACTTCTGGAAAATTCATACGTTCGTCCTGCGGCCCCACCCCCACCCCCCAAAACTGTCGGACATCGGCGTTACTTTCCATAATGAATGGGCCGGGCGCATAGTTGAACATCGCTCGCGAAATTGATACGGCTCCAGGGATATTACTCAATGTATCGTCCGTCCGCACGTCGCGCCACCAAGAACGTCGACTCCCCCTAATTTCCGGTCTGTCGTTCGAAACGAAACTTTAGCGCGGGATCAAATAGACCCGCAATGCACTCGACCTCATGGTCAAAATTTTTTTTTTGCATCTTTACACTGAGAAAGAAGTGTTGAAAAAATTCCTATCTGGGATGGAAATGTTAGCATAAACTCTTAGATAAAAATTATACGAAACTTATAGTAAAATTTGCTGTATGTTTAGGATCGTTTCGACTACTAGTTAGTAAAGTTTACTACATTATAGTAAAGTATATTAATTTTTAATGGAGAGTCCAGTCTGCGTCCTAATACACGGAGAGAAAAAACTTTATAAAAATTTCTATTTTGGTTAGGAAGGGACTGAGTCTTATCAAGTGAGGATTTTTTCTATAAAAAATAGTAATTTTTAGTATCTGAAATTTTAATATTAAAACTTGCTTTTTTGAATACTAATAATTATTATTTTCCATACTAAAATTTCTTGCTTGTCAAGACTGTCACTTCTTTCCTAATCAATATAGTAAGTTTTATGAAGCTTTTTCTCTCAGTGTACGCGTTCCCATACAGATGTCAATTTTTATAATATTTTTTCTCAGTGTATTCTTCGTAAAAATTTACAAGTCTAATGGCGTATCTTCTCCAGGTGTTGTTAAACATTTGGTCCGCGCTTGATGAAATAAAAAAAGGCGAAAAAAAATGGCGAATTCGTGTCGAGAACATAAAATTGCGGCATCGATATTCCCGACGTTTTGACACTGCCCTCGACGCGGCGTATAAACTCCGACCAGCCCCGCCGGAACATTTAACACGCCGGTGAGGGTGGATGATCCTCTCGCGGCTGCATTAGCGTCCGCGCGTAATTTGAATGGCGTGTTCGCGCCATTGTTTCGCCGCTCGTAAATGCGCGTCGGCCGACAGGATACTCAATCGTTTTTATCGCCGCTCGTGAAAAAAAAAGTAAGCACGAGGTCGATTAAAAAAAAAAAAAGAAAAAAGCTCGTTGTATTTCGCGCGGAGGTCAAAGGCGCGCTCACGGCGGATCCGGGATTACCATAGGTTTTTGCGAGCAGAAAAGCGCGCGAACGACCGTTGCGGCGTTATCGGGTTAATTGGACGCCCCTTCACACGGGTGAGCCGTAATTATGCAAATTATGATGGAGTAGCAGAGAGATTTTACTTTTTCGGAGAGGAAGCGTATTGCGGCGATATGGATCACTGATGCTCGTGTGCGCGCGTAAGTACCGATAAAAAATTTGAGGATATAGAAGTAATATTCGAGTCGTAAATCGAATAATATTCTGCAAGAATCAATATATTTTTATACGTGCATTTATATGACTCGGCGTTTTCCTTTCCGTCAAAGCGGAAATTTTCCTACGTGCGCGAATGTATATATACAATTTTTAAAGAATCGCGTGGTATGTCGAAATTATAAATCTATGGATATAAGAAGAAAAATCTAGATAATTTATCGATACCTAATAAGCTAAATTAAAGCTATTCTAAAAGATAATCAATTATTATCATTAGTTAAATTATTTTTCTTCCAACATGATTAACTCAAATTAACGATGGTTTAATCTACTTTGAAATATAATAATTACTGATTAGATTAAATCAATCTTTGAAAAATATCTTTATCATTATTACAATTGTAAATAATTAATCATTGATAATAAACACCTTGAATTGTAGAATTTTGTAAACTCGGTTTTTCCTTTAAGTCAGAGAATTAATTCAAAAGCAAGATTGTGTTAAATAAGAAATTTCTGCCGCAACTTTTATAACAAAAAAAAATTACGATAACAAGAAAACTCATCGGTCTGATGGAGATCAATCGCTTATCCGAAGCTCATCCAAGGACGCCGAGTTATCGGCGCACCGACGAGTGTCACGGGTGACTGTCATTTCTGCGCGCGTACGCTTCGTAAAATACGGAGCGCCATGCTTAAGCAGCGCCGCAGAGGTCCGGAGGATAAAACGAGGACTACGGGGATGGTTAAGTGTGATTTATTGTCCGCGTCTGCTGTGCCAGCGCTTTTCGTCTGACCACATTTCGCCGGACCTCTCCCCCCTCAAATTCATTTTCATCGATCGTCGCTGGCTCGGGATAAAAGATTTCGACGTTTTTTTACGAGGCTCTTTATTTAATTTACCGTGCTTATGGGCCGACGCGCCCAATTACGTCTAAATCGAGCAAGATTGAGTTGACACAATGGCGCAGCGTGGCCTGGTTTTGGTGGAATCAAGAGATAAACCTTTGGAAACTGACTGAAGGAAGAATAAAAGAATAATATAAATTTTTCTTCTATTATATAAATTCTTTCTATTAGTTCAAATGATATACAAAAAAATTCAGTCCGACCCATTTTAAGAAATAATCTATTAAATAAATAAAATAAACGATAGTAGTTTTTAAGAAATTCTAGATCTACAGTAAAAATGACAATCAGTCTAAAAACTTTAAAAGTGTCGTTAACTATTTAAGTACAGGTATATACTGTCGCAATACTATAATATAAATATTAGACAATGGTAAATTATGCAGACTAGAAAATTAAAAAATTGCTGATATCTTCTACCCTTAGATAGAAGAGCTAATCAAGATGAATATGAAATACATTTTGAAGGATTTTAGAGGTCTTTTAGAGGTCCTTTTGAAGGAAGAATTAGATTATAAATAATACAGGGAAGAAATTCTAAAAACAAGTATCTTCCCTCATACCAACAAATAAGTCATGTCAGGTGTTCCCTAAATAAGGATGCCAGTTTCGCAGGACCTCAAAATTTCCCCGAATTTTCAAACTCGTCGATTCTCACCCCGAAATTTCATTCTCATCGATTCTCACCCCGAAATTTCATTCTCATCGATCTTCCCTCCTTCGCAAGGTTTTTTTAATTCACCGCACCTACGAATCCACGCGTCCAATTCACTCTGAATAGAAGCAGATCGAGTTGACACACTGTCCCAGTGTGTCCCGGTTTCAACGAAATCAAGAGCAGAGAAAGAGAGAGAGGGAGATAGTATCGATCGGGAGCGGCGGCGTGAATTTTTTAAGGCTGCGCGAGCGCTCAAGCGAAAGTGGCAGCGGCGCGGAAAGTTCAGCGTCCGGGTCGGGGCTGCCGGCTAACAGGAAAGCGGGTCAACGAAACACGGAAGGAAGGTTGCGACAATGAACTTCGCGCTCGGCTCTCAGCTTTCTCTCTCCCGCGAGACTTTCACGCGCGCGCCTGGGCCTTTTCGGAGGGGACGGGACGGGCCAAACTCGATGAGGCGATATACACGTCGGTGGTGAAGGTGCGGAGAGCAAATTACGACGTGAGCTCTGTAAGGAGCGTCGCTTCGGAACGCGGGACTTTCGATAAGCTATACGCTGATGTTTCAAGTGCTCTATCGAATTTAACGACGGGAAGTGGACGAGTGCATTTAGATTTTTTTTTCTAAATATTTGTTCATTTTTTTTCTTTGTTGCATGCAAATGTTTTTGTAATCAACTGTTAGAAACTGTAACTTATGGAAAGCAGAGAATTTTTTTAAAACTGTGTTTTAAGCAGATTTTATCTTTAATTAAGTTTCAAATAAAATTTTTGTAAAACTGTCCATTGCAATAAATTGGATGAGTGTATTCTAGGTTTTAGAATACTTCTAGATGAAATACATAAAACTTAGATTTAAAGATTTTAAGCATAAATAATAAAATTGAATTTTCTTTTGCTAAAATTCGATGTATTTTATCTGAATTCCATTCTTTATTCTTTATTTTGAATTCGTGTCTTTAATAAAAAAACTGTATTTTCTTACATTAAATAAAAGATTAACAAATTTTATCAGATACGGTCAATGAGTAAATAAAATACTTTATCGACTTCCTCGAAAATTATTATACGAGGAGCTGCTCCGAAAGAAACGCGATCCACATTTTTCCCAGATAACTCGTTTTCCGCTCAGCAATTTTTCTCGCAACGCTTTAAAAGACAAAGGCGCGCGCGGCACTCGCCTGTTTTCAGATAAAATACGCCTTCAAATTTTAATCCTACTTTTTCGATGAATCATCTCCTCTCGGCCGTCGGAAGCGCGGAGGGTCCTCTTCGTACGTCGCGCCAACGATCAAAGAACGGCGGGAAATTGCAGTAGCCCATGGAACAGAGAAAAAGGGACTCGGGGGTATAACAAAGTTCAGAAAGCATGGCCTCAAAGTCTGCTGCGGATGGACCGAGCGCGCGACTCGATGATCGCTTCAACTGGGATGAGGCAAAAAAAAAATAAAAAATAAAAAACAAAACGCTTTATGGACGAATTGATGGTACGGACCGAACGAGAAAATTGAAAGGAAGCCACGAGAGTCGGATGAATCTGGAGGAAGAAGGCAAGAGTCCTTTTTTGGTGGGGTATGATTGCTTCTGCGAAGAGATGACCGCTCGGCCTTTGATCGCTGCGTATATAACGCTTCTTCTTATACTTCGGTCAAGCGCTTTGCTTCGCTGGCCAATTAAATTATATTCCCCACGTTTTATCGATCCCAGGCTACTCCTTTCTGTCCAGGCAGTTTACGAGAAAAATTATTCGATCTTGAAATTCAATAAGCGAAAAAAAAAACTTTGCTCGGGGTAGATTAAAAAAATTTTGAAGCCATTTCAAACTCGCTCTCGCAGCTGTCCTTCGCAAAAGGTCTTTTCGAGCGACGGAAAAACTTTTACCCGATCCGTCAAAAAAAAAAAAAAGAAGAAGAAGAAGAAGGGAGAGAAAAATTTATCTCCTCGTTTTCGCCTCGTGCCGCCCAACGACAAGCGAACAATCATACCGCCATTTCATAAATCTCAACTTCCTGATGAGGCTTCGTCTTTCATTACTCCATCGCGGATCTGGACAGATCATCTTGGCGGACGGGAATTTACGGGAGCTGCGGCTTTACGCCCTTTTACAATCAACGCTTTTACAAGCTCTGGCCGCTTGAGCCGGGAATATGGGGCGAGTTTATTACCAGCCTCCGGTAAAAGGGGCCGACGCCTTTTCGCTTCTCGAGAAAGTTTTCAAGCTTGCGTCTGTAACTGCCAAGTGAAATTACCTTTGTTCTCGACAATTGCATTAAAACGAAATTTTTATGGATAATTTTGTGCGACACTTTTTTCCCTCGGCTTATCTTCAAAAACATAAGAAACTATTTTCAAACGTATACATATGTTTGAAAACTTAGGAAACTATTTTCAGTTTTAACTTTAAAAATATAAGAATTTTTTATCGTATGTATATAATATATATAAGTGGATCGAAAAAATTGTTCTTTATAAAATACAAAAAAAAAAAAAGTAGGGTATATATAATATAAAATTTTTACACAGCTTCGTGTGTTTACACTGCATCTCGGTGAAAATTTACATTTATATACTCTAATCTTGTAGGCTAGAGAAAACACGGCTGTAATACCGAAATAATGGAAAATATACAGGGAATAATTGAACAAACACAATCGTTCGTCTGTTTGAAACTAATCCCTTTCATTCCCGCGAAAACTAACGAACGAACCGTTCTGCCTCTTGGCAAATTCAAATTCAATCCCTTCGAGTGCAACAAAAATAGGAGATCAGCGAGGAGGAGGCTGTGGTGCGGGGGTATGCCCTCCGGAAGTCTACACCCGGAAGTCGGAGGGAAAAATCTGAAATCCACTCGTCGGCGGTATATATAACATAAAAGATGTTTATCCAGAGGACCGGACGGATCCAGAGATTCACCTTCGTGGTATTCGATCGAGTTATTACAGAGACGGGCAGTGCACCCCTTCGTGTAATCACTTTCACTGATCTGCAAACTCTCGGAGGATCGTCCGTTATTCCGTCAATTTGTGGCGCCGCACGTCGTCTGGGCACACAAGACCGAGGGTACAATATTTTTCGGGGAAAAATTGAGAGATCTCGCCGACGTTGCAAATTTCATCTCTTTTATTCAATTTTTTTTTCTTTGCGGAAAAGATATTTTTATTGTCAATTTCTCTAGCGTAATAAGTATCCTCAGGCATCTTAAAAGTATATATAATAGAATAAAAAAGAATAATAGAGATTTTTTTCTTAATTCTTGAAAAGTACTATTATCAGATATCTTCAATTTCTTATTCTTAATTGTATCAACTTGATTTAAATTGGAATGACTGCATTTTCGCCCTAATTAAATAAAAATAATATTACAATACTGTGCTTAATTCTTTATAGAGGGAAATTTTATCCACGTAATATTGTTAATAAATAAATACTATAAAGCTCGCGCAAAAAAGTGGGTGCGCGGTCGAGATAAGCGATCGACCGGTGGGAGTTCCATTTTTTGAAAAGCACAACTATGCTCGTAAGCTCGATAAATCCATCGTACAGGCTCGCAACAATTCTGTCCAATCTCCCCGTCTTATCTAATCGCCGGCGAATCTTCGAAAAATAAAGCTCGCCCGCGGCGTCATTTATAACGGCGGCGCGCATAAATATCAGGCTGGTCTATGCGCACCCGAGCGAAAAAATACAACGCGGCGAAGATTGAAGTCCGGGGCTAAACTCATATTTTTCGCGCGCGTTCACTCGCTCGGCGGAGAAAGTTGCCCGAGGCGGTAACGAGCCGAGAAAGTTGTGTGTGCTGCTGCGTCTACGCATTTAAAAAAAAAAAACATTTTTTCAATGGTTCGAGAGATTGCACCTTGGAAGACTAACTTCCTACAAAAGTTTATGGGCTTCTTTCTTTTAAATCGTGACTTCCGATGAAGAGAGCTTCAACGAGCAAATCGAGCGGACGTATTGAATTGGTCGTTTAAATCGATTTTTTTTTTCAGCGTCATGTGAAAGGTCATCATAAACTTCACTGAAGAAACGTAATTAAGGATAATGCGAAGAAGAAGTTCCAGGAAATATTTGGTCTTTCAATTTGGAGTTTTTTTTTTATCCGTTTGCACGGTGGAAGGTGTAATGGGCCAATTTTTTTTCAGTTTTATTTTGAACGTCCATAAAAAAAGTGAAAGTAGCAGGAATGCGGACAGGCTCATTAGCGTATATTACACGGGTCGAAAAATCATTAACCTGATCTAGATTGCCGAAATTCGGAGGTCGCTATTCGTACCAATGTACCTCTTGTTTTTCTCAATTTTACTTTTTTCTGCCTGACCTCCTTCGACTTAACGAGGCAAGCATGGGAGCACTTCCAGTTTCAAGTAAAACTGGTTTATTTCAGAGCCAAGTGTCAAGTGCCCAGCATCTTTTCTTCCGTCAACTTTTTCCATGCATACTTTAAAATCAAGTTACGCTCTGCACAAAAAATAAAAGAAATACAAAAATCAATCTTGCAGAAAAATATCCAATGAGATTTCTGAATACATTGAAAACTTTTCCCTATGAATCCTTAACCGGGCGTCGACGTTTCGCAAAGAGGGAACGCTGAACTTTGAAAAAAATAAATGGAACGTCGAAATTAGCCAATCCTTGTGATCTCATATCCGATCGAAATTTTCCAACGTCAGCAGTCAGCGAACTCTCGCCAACTCCGATGGAAACATTTCGTCAGTTACGAAATATCATTGACCCTGCCAAGTTCACTTGTGGCGCAATCCACTAAAATTCTCCCGGGCACGCGCATTGACCCCTCGATGCGCGTCGGTACATTAACTCCCCCTCGTCCGGAAAAAAAAACCAACCGACACATTCGTATTGATTCGTTAAAATAGAAAACGCGCCGCTCCCTTGCCAATTTTAATTACCGATATTTCGGCAGCCCGGATCGCTGAAAAACTCAATCATCCAGCCTATTGAGTTCGAAAAAAAAAGCCAAAATTTTTTTCATTGACCCGCGGAAAGTCGTATTTCAAAGTCGCACAATTGACCGGGCAGCGGCAATCAAAAACTAACGAACATCGCGACCTCGCCCCAAGATACAAAGTACAGGTCGAACACAGCGGTAAATATTTGAATCCCGAGGCGCACGTCCGAAATTCGCGCGCCTCGTTATGGTAGTTCGCTCAAAAATCACTTTTTCATAGAATTCTTTGAAATTATCAGAAAATGTTCATAATATTGTTATTTATAAGTGTGCTAAATTTTGATACAGCAAGCGGGATTGGAAAACTCAACGATTGGACTCGAAAGTTGAGACATTCAACATAGGAAGCGTAGGACGAAGCTTCTTTTAAAGAACACTTTCTTCAAATACAAATGTAATTTTTCATTTGATCTTTTTAAAAACTAAAGTAAACTTTTTGACACCATAACGAGCAAGATACATTAAAAAAAAATGTGGGCAAGCGACATTTGTTTTTCAATGCTAAAACATTCAAAGTAGAGAGCTCATGCTATCAGTATATCTACATTGTGCTACCGGCAAACGTGAAATTTATATTACATTACATTATTTATTCTTGTTTCAATGTTTAACATTATTTACTTAAAATTTTTTAGAAAAAATGGAGTCTTAATATATTGATATAGACTCGAATTAATCAAATTGAGCACCACTGCACCGAGTGAACTACCTTAATTATTTCGCGGGGCGAAGGGGAGCTAAAGTTCCGCGGCCATGCGCGAAAGAAACTGGCCCTGTAAGTGCGTTGTTAATTAGCCGCCCTGGCGGGCTCTAATTCTTCCAAGGATTCGGGGGTGCCTCGCGTCCTGAATTTTAAACGCGCCATCCCCCTTGTTTTCCGCCGCCTAGTTTCGCCGCTCCCACGGCCTCCCGTCCAGCAAGTAACCGGCACACTTCTCTTCTTTTTTTTTTTGCTTTCTTTCAGCCCCGTTCCTCGTCTCGCCGGCGAACGACGTTTTCACCCGATGATTTATACACTGCCGGGAGGGGGGGAGGAGGCCTCGTAAACAATTTTCCGGCGCGCTCGGACGGACGGGAGCTTTTCGCCGGCCGGTCGCTTTATTTCCGCGATAAGGATCGGTGGAGCTCGCGCGAGCGGAATGCAGAGGGAGAGGCCTCGCCCGGATTATTTTTCAGCTTCCGCGCACGTACGCGCCGCGCTAAATTTATCGGCCGGAGTGCTTCGCCCGCGCGCGCATGAATATTTGATGGAGTGCGATCTCTCAGACGCGACGATTTTTCACGGATTTCTCTATTTTTTAGCCCCGCGGTGCTTACGGCGCGATATAATCGGCGCTGCGGAGAAAAAAAAAAGGGAACGTTTTCTGCGCATAACGACCGGCGCTGCTTTACGATCTGCAGGGGTGCGCCCTTTTTGTTCGGCCATTTGGGCAGGTGGTTTTACGGCTTAGATTTCATATGGCATTGATAAGAATACATTGAATCTTTTTAAATGGAAGTATGTATTTGCTATTCGAAATCTTTTATTTATTTTAATGATGCGATTGTAATACAGGACCCTGGATTTAAAAGAGATCCTGTATATATTTAGCTGGAACGAGTTAGATAAAATTAATTTTACTGGTACAGTTTCATGATTTAGATTTAATTTAAGCGTATATATATAGTTTTGTGATCGTAGACTTATAGAAATAGTAAGTATTAAATCTAATTTTATTTTCGGATCTAAAATTCTTGATTAAATCAACTGAACGTAATAATAGAAGGAAGTACCTCCAGAAATTCCAGATTTAAAAGAGAACTTACATTTGCAATATAATCTTTTGAATAAAGTTGGCTTCAATTGAGTTGATAACAGGAGGAAAGTCTCTAAAATTTCTCTACCTAAAAATGTTTAAAATAAACATATAACCCGATTTACTGATAACAAAAGAATGAGTAATTCCAAATCTTTCACTACGATTTTAATGTTTTTATTCAGTCTAACAAATAACAGGAAACTGATAGAATCTAAAAAAGTCAATTCCATATTATCGTTCGCGGAAGTCGACGGACAAATTATAGTAAATAAGACACAACATCCCTAAACAGAGGCACACGCGCCAAAGGAGTTGCAGGCTGACGAGTAAATTGACGATCGATGGAAGCCCTCCGCCGTTCCCTACACCAGAGGAGGTGAACTCGCCGGAATTCGGCTATTTTTCCGGCGTGCGGTCAGACCCCACTGTTCCTCCAGGCGAACAATTCGTATTCTGCGCAACGCGCTGCCTCCTCTACCTCGGCGCGCGATACACTCCACCGTGTAAACTACCCGCGGCGAGAAAAATCGACGGTGAAGTATTCGCTACTTTCCACGATTTTTAACGAAGTTTACACGGGCGATGGTGTGTCTTAAGGGTCTTAGTCGAAGAAGAGCGAGGATCGATCGGCGCTACTTTTTTTTTTCGACGCGGAAAGGGAAGCTGAATAAACACACCGGCGACCCTGGGTTTTCAAGCTCAGACAGGATTTTCCGCAAGCTTGTTGACACTTTGGCGAGATTCCGCGGGTCCGCGCGCCGAATTTCTGCGGCCAGAGTTAGGTTTGGACCCCAGGGCTTTTTTCCTCCCCGTGGCATTCTTCACTTTTTTTTTTCGGCGACGAACGGCTAATGGAATTGCTCGGTGGGATCGAATCGATTCCACTTTGCAGTGTAATAAGGAAAAGTCCGCCGAAGAAAGGCTACAAAGATCGAGCCAAATCATCTTAAGTGGCGGTCTCCGAGCAGCGGAAAATACTCCGTCCTCCGACGTACTACTCTTAATGGCGATATTTCTAACGGCCGGACAAAATTTACTTTAGGTCTTGTTCAGAGGTTGAGCTGGGCGATCGATTTAAATACAAAGGGTACGTATAGAAACTCGCTGGTCGAGTAGGAAAATATTGGCGATTCTAGTACCTTTTTTTTTTTTTAGTCAGACAAACGTATCGGACAGCGAGGGAACGTAAAAAGTTAAGGACGCGACGACGACGGAGACGATTTGGAAATGTTTTCGCGCATCGAAATTTAATGCCGACAGTATATACATTCGCGCGGAGGGTAAACTCGGTTTGCACGCCGATGCATCGTGGCTTGAATTTTTCATCGGGTATCCCCGGGTGAGACATAGGAGATTAGGTTGTCAAACCGCTTGTGAGTAACTCGTCAACGGCGGACTGCGTGTCGTGAATTTTGCGCGGCGAGTCGTGAAAAATCACATTCCTTATTAGAGGAAATTTCAATTTTATTGCCCACTTCGTAAAACTGCGCTACTTTTTTTCGCTCGCGCAAACATACACAATCACATATACAGTGCGAAGCCAAATCTAGACTGTTTATCACAAATTTTGGACTCCCGCAGATTAACTTTCGAAGCTCGCAGCCGCGAGAGGCCAGATTTACATTCGCAAGTTAGAGAGCGAAATTCTAAAAATAAATTTCCGCGCAAATATAAAAAGCTCGCCCATCGAAATCCGATAAAAAAGAAATTTATAAGTAAACGCACGGCGCACGAATTTAAAGCCTCGTAAAAGGGATATGAGCTCCCAGGAGCATCGTATTGATAAAGTGAAACGTTATAAAGTCAAAGCATCGAAAGCCCATCCGTAAAGCTCCTTTAAAAGCGGCGCGCGCCCGCGCGGCATACATCAAAGTGACCGAGGTGGCCACCCGCCGCGCGAGCACAAGGCGAAAGCCTCGCCAAGAGGGACGAAAGAAAAAAATGAAAAAAGAAAGGAACACGGAGGAGGAAGCAAACCGGTCCCGGTTCCATTGATTGATAAGCCCTCGGCGAATCATTTTTCCGAGCGAGGGAGATAAAGTTAGCGCGCGCAGGCGCACACATCAATCTGGCCCCGAAAGCTCCTGAATTATGAATTGACGCGGGCGAGACGTGCGGCTCCCCGGGATATCCTGCCGCGTCGGCGGCTGCATATCAAGAACACCTATGAATACATTGCCGCTCCTCGTAAATATCTACCGCTCCATATATCGTCTTTAAGCAAGTTTGCCCGACGCGGAGCGCGGCTTCCCTCTTGCACCCCTCCCTCCTCGTTTCTTTCGGGGATGCGCAATCTTGCTGGGAATTTTCGACGCTAACTCGATCCGACCACGCGCCCCGAGGAGATTGTGTCGCGGAGTGGACTGCCCTGCAAATATGATTGATGCACTGACTCGGGCTCCATTGATTCCACCGTATTTTACATTTTTTGATGGGTTCGAGAGGGTCTGTCCTCGCCTTGCTTCGATTTATTTCGTCGCATCTAAAGAAAAAAGCTCGTTTGAATGAAGATGTATTTTAGTTTTTTTTTTCAAAAGCAGCAGAGTAAATAAGCTGCTATGACACTTGAAAAATGTAATCGAGAGGTGGTTTGCAAGTATATTGGAAGAAGTCCTTGTAAATGTTATCTGAAACTTGGAGTATTGGCGAAGTTTTTTAATTTTTACGAGAGAAGCTCTGTAAATTTTAGGATGAGCTTTAATTTGATTTTTGGAAAGTGAAAGTTAAAAAGCTTCGGGCTACATTGATTCCATCGTATTTTACATTTTTTGATCGGTTAGGAAGTGTCTGTCCTCGAGTTGCTTCGATTTATTTCGTCGCATCTAAAGAAAAAGCTCGGTTGAATGAAGATGTATTTTAGTTCCCTTTTTTACAAAAGCACTAGAGTAAATAAGCTCCTATGGCACTTGAAGAATGTAATCGAGAGTTGGTTTGCAAGTATACTGGAAGAAGTCCTTGTAAATGTCATCTGAAGCTCTGTAAATTTTAGGATGAACTTTAATTTGATTTTTAGAAAAGAACTTTTCGTAAACATTGAAAAGCTTCGTCAAAGTTTTAAGATCAACAAAATTGCCACTGATCTTTCAGTAAAAATGTTAGCAATTCCTTTAATTACGTTTTTTTTTTTCAAGTATTTGTTGTACGAACTTGAGGTATCGTTTGTACATTTTTTGCTTTACAACTTTATTTTACTCTACTTTCAAAAATAAAAAAAAATAAAAGAAATACGCGGAGACATAATGATCTGTAAAACTCTTCATACATAGTTGCCCATCTCTAACTGTAATTTGTAAACAATAGGAAGGTTTGCTCGAAGCTGTACATAATGTAACAGAATTTGAGTAGCATCGTAAATAAAGTTGCATTGTCTTGGAATACTCCCAGTACTCTGCTGGCAGGCAGGACCGACGGAGATGCAAACGGGATAAATAAAGGGACTGTGCAACTGTTTGTCTGGCCGAGAGATGCCAAAGATGGGGCGCGAAGCTCAAAATACATACGGGGACATGCAAATTGACGGCCTGCCACGAGGGAGTGAGGAACGACTCGAGATAAGGTGGCCGATTTGTTGAATGGCATTTGTGACTGTTTGTCTCCGGGAGGCGAAACAAAGCCGTTTAATTAAGCCCCTCGAGTGTGTGCGATGAGGCTAGAATACACCAGAGCTGATTCTGATTCTGAATGCAACAAATTTTTTCCTTTTGAATTTTTAAAATAATTTAAATTTCAAGTGCAGCTTATTTTTCTATGTATATTCAACGGATTTCGCTCGTTTAATTGGATTTAACTCATTGATTAATTTAAAAGGTTTTAAAAAGATTCGCTTGTAATGATCAAATGGAATTTTCCATTCTTGTTAATTGTTTGATGTTCTCTTTTGTAGTATTGGATTGGAATAAAGTAAATGTTACTTTATTATTGTACATTTAGTTCATTTACAATCCTTTCTCATATGTATACGATACGAGAGTAATTTAAAAAATATATTACATTAAAAATTATTATAATTTCTGCTAAAACAAGGGTAACCTCGTAAAATAAAAGAAATTGTTTTATACATTTCCAAATAAACTGTCATACGATGTTGATGGTATCATTAGATTTTTTATGTTTTTAGGAATAAAAAGCAAATTTTTTTTTTTGTAATTTGATAAAAAATTTCCACCTGCGAGAGAAATAAATAGTTCACAATTTAATATAATTAAAATCTGTTCGATAGACTATTTATAGCTTTAATTTATAAAAAAAAATTTCACGAAGAAGACATTAAATTTGAAGACGAACAAGACTCAATTAACCTTGACAATAAACTTAATTAAGTAGTTTGCATTCATCCGATAATATCGAGATGCACTTAAAGAGATTAACTCGAATAAAATGTTTGCGATAAAAAAGAATCTCACTCTAGAGCACCCAGCCATTTTTTTTTAATACCACTAATCCGCTTACCACAAAAAAACGTACTTGAAAAATCAATGAATGAACATTCGATAAACATTTAATAACATTTTTAAACGACACTATAAAGCAGGAATTTTTTTATTTTAACCTTAAACCAATAAACTTCACCGATAAAAATTCTTTATATCCCGTCGTAAAACTCACCAAAATATGCCAAGTATATACATAGCCGCGAAACAATGAGATTTCAACAGGTTTATAGCGAAAACTTTTAATGCGCCTTAAAATTAATTCGAATCAAAAGTTCAGTCATTCGATCTAGACCCACTTTCTCGATACACAGATTTTTTTTTTCGTTTTCTTTTTTTTTTTAAATGACTTAATTATTTGGATCGTTTTTTTTTTGAGTTATTAAAGAGTATAAACATTTCTATTTATGGACCGGCGGCTTCTCTCTCGTCGGGCGGTAACGGCACGCCCGACTGGAAATTCAAGCGGCGCGCAGACATCCTCGTTTTCTGCCCTGAATCCGCAACGCTCGGCTAATTTACGTTTTATACGCTTTTCATTAAGAGTCCTTGTTTACGCAGACGGAAAACACGTTGGGTATATAAAGGCGGGGTCCTGTCAGCCAACCGACCGAAATTCGCCAGAGCACCTACCGCGAGTGTACCAGCGCGCTTCAACGTCCGACGCGAACTTCTTACTGGACGACCTGCTATTTTTCGTCCAAGTATTTCGCGTGTTTCTGTGCGCGTACTGCGGCATATCCATTGCGATTCTACATTCGGATTCGTGCGTGTTTTTAAACGAGATTAAAAAATGGACAAATCGCACTTTTTTAATCTAAATTGTATATAGGTATGGTGTACAGTTTAAATGAAGATATGAATTTTGAAGAGTCACTTTTACAAAGTAAGCAGACTCGAATATTATGTTGTGGAAATCACTAATGTGGACAGATTAAGATTTTAATAACAAGAATTTTATTAAAAATCTTTGTCGACACTCCGACTTAGCTTTCACTGCATTCTTCAGAATATAGAATTTGGTTGATGGTTCTATAGCGTCGCTTGTCATTTTCGGCTTTGTTATAAAGATTTTTTAAAAATTGAGTGTTTCAATACTTCGAAATTGACGCAAAAAATTCGAGCCAACTATTTAATAAATAAAATTAAAAAATTCTCTTCATCGATATTTAAAAAAAAACTAATTAAAAACATATTGCTTTAAATCGCGTTTATCAATCGAATTTATTTATTTTTAATAATATAAAATCGTTATATACTTTTTCCAGAGTGATTGCAAAATCACCAGTAATTTCAAGAAGAAATTAATTCAAAGTCTTGATTTCACGAGGTAAAATTACGTTGACAGTTTTGAGAAATCCACTTATATTTACTTATTCTCTGTACAAGTACCAATGAAAGCTCAGCAGCTACTGCACTCGAAAAAGAAAGCGAATTTCCACGGCCATAAACTTACTAAGCAAATAAACCCTTTCCTCATTACTTTAATTCCTAAAAAAAAAATGTCGCCGCTACCCAACAGCGCTCAGCTTCATTTTCATCTCTTTCATCGCTTGCGCAACTCCAATGATCCCCTGCAGCATCCTGACTCGTTGCGCGCTGCCATCGACTCCCGAGACCCTAATTAAATAAAACTTTCGCATTTTCCGGATCTTATTGCTTAATTAAAACGCACTCCTCGGCGTAAGCAGCGCATCGGCCAGTCTCGGCGGAAAACTCGAGAGGAAGAGTTAATCACGAGCTCCGAGCGATTATTATGATTGGATGATTCTTAGCTCCCTCCCTCCCCTGGACGGACGATGATCGATTCAGCGGTTACTTCGCGACGAGAACCGGTCCTGGCTCCTCTCGATGTTTTCGCAGCGGAGTATAGTAAAATCTCTTCGATAAAGTTTGAAATTGAATTTCGCGTACGAAGGATATTTTTCTTCGCGACTCGGGGTTTTTGTTTCGCTGCGCATAGCAGTTCGTTTGGAATTTTCATGGGAATTCGTAGAAAATATAATTGATTGGAGATGTGGAGATTATCGGCGCCAATAGGATGGAGCTGGACAATGGATGGGCCCTTGAATTGTGGTGCAGCTATTTTCCAAAATCAGTTGATAATCAATTGCATTGGCTTTTAACTGTTGGATTGAACGTGACGAAAAAAGGAATTTATTTCATTGACACATACATGAAAAGTCGTAACAAAAATTGATGGGTATTGAGCGACTCTGTCATCGTCAGATTAAAACGCTATTGATGTTGTAATGCACGAAATTAATTCTAATGGATGTTGAAAATGGGTTTTAAAATTGGAATTCTGTTTGTATGAACGACAAAAAAGAATCGCTTTACAGATAAGTAATAATATGTATAAACACGTATGAAAATACGTGCGTTTCAATTACTCACGTAAATAAAAAAAATCTCTTCTTTTAAACAAGTCTGAAACTCCCATCACTCACCTGCAACAAAAAAGCAAAATACAACGTTAAAAATCATATCTAAATATTTATCTACTCAGCACGCATCGAGAGAAATTACTCTAAAAAATTTCAGTGAAGCTTTCCGTAAAAATTACGTGGGAAAAAATAATCGATAGTGCTACTTGCAAACATAATTTTTATGGGAAAACTTCTGCAATTTTTACGGAAAAGTTTTTATTTTTGAAAAAAAAAAAATACAAAGCTTCGCCTATTGTTCAAGATTCACGCAAAATTAGAGAGCTTGCAAGTCGTCTAACGGTTTCCCTGAAAAAATAAGTATTTTTTCAGGCAACTTTTACGGAGAACTTAACCGTAATGTTTACGAGCAAAATTTTCTCAGTGCAGTCGGCAAATACGCATAGTTGCAAAGTGTATAAAAAAAAGAATAATAAAAGACGCTGTTGTAGCCGAGCAACGTGCAAAGAGCCGCAAGGGTCGCTCTGCGCACAAAGCCCGGTGCGATCCGCGCACCTCGGCAAATTGGCTCTTTCGCCTCCTCGCGCTCGCATGTGCGCTGTGCAGCGGTAACGAGGCGAAACATATGCTCCGCTAATGATTAATGCGCTCGGATTGATTCGCCCTCTGGGACTGCGTCCTTTGAGTTAGCCTGGACCCTTTTGTTCTTCCAAGCCGACGGGGACTTTTCCATTTTTCAGTTCGGCCTGCGCAATCGAAATAACGAAATCCGCGAGCTTTTCTTTCGCCGGACGCGTTGAACTCGCCGTTTCAATTATTCACGGATTACACGATTCCTCGTGGATCTGCGCAAAATTGAATTCGTGTGTGGCAAATTTTTGGACAAAAAAAAAGCAGGGCTGAGCTTTTCGTTGTAATGTTTTCTCACGGATGGTTGTGTTTGAGCTTGCAGCCGTGCTTAGGCAGGCAACTCGCCATTGAATTAACTGATGATAGAATTTTATAAAATATTTTATAAAATAATTAAAATTTCAGAAATTTCATAACGAACATACGCATATACTGCTTAATTTAAAATACCCCTAATGATGAGAAATACTCTTCGTCATTAAAATAAATACTGGAATTATAAAACACCAGACCTTCGCAAACTATACAAAAAAAAATAAGTAGTATATACTACTTATATTACACTTTTGTTTCTTATACCTAGTTTTAAGTTAATTTTGTAATTTCCAAATGTAACTGTAAGGACTCTAGTCCGTGGAATTTTATTAAATAAATAAATAAATAAATAGTATACAAAGGAATTAAAAAAAAAGAAAAGAAGTAATTCACAATTTTTCGTATTATTCAAATGTGCTAAATAAAGGAATCTACGGACAGATTCTACATCCTACAGATGCAGGAATCTGGAGAAAGATTAAGAATCTGAAAAAGGAAGTGCGCGTCTCGTCCAATCTGCTTTTTATCCATTCCAAAAGCGGACGGCCTCATAAGCGCTATCGGCCAGGCTCGACAGGAGGCCCTTATCGGCCGAGGCGTGAATTTCCAGTCGGTCGGCATTTTCGCGGGGCGGTCCGTCGATCCTTCGTATCTCGCATCTCCTCCGACCCTTTTTTTTTTTTACCGTGGTCTCCCGCGCGCCAGAAATATCTCCTGACTAAGGCGGATAAAGCCGTGCCCGAGAGCCCCGCATTATTACCCGTCACACTGCTGAAAATTGAATGCTGACGCGACCCCTCCCCCCTCTTCTTCCTCAGACTGTCCATTCTTCTTCGCCCTGCATATTCATTTTTTTTTTCACTATGATATCTTGGTTTCTACGGAGGGTTGATCGAGTGGACCTCATTTTTCTTCGATGTTTACAAATAGTGCGTATATACTGAGACTTGAGGAGCTTTTAGATTCTTGTGTTCAAAGTACGTTGGGATTATGTTTTGCCAAATGTAAATTAATAGTGGTTATTAAATTGTCAACTAACAGTGATCTTTAAATTTAATGCAGTGAAATATTGCTAGTGAATTAAATTTAGAGAGTAGAGATAATTGCAAAATGTGTGAGCTTTTTAAGCTCCGATAAAAATTTACTTAAGCTTGTCTAAAATCTTCGAAGTGAGTAAAGGTTCCACCGTGAGAAAAATCAATGACTAGACGTTATAAAGTTAAATAGTCTCGATCCAAAGAAGAAATTGAATGCATCAAAACTTGCGGAAAATTACATAGTACTTTTCTATGTAAGTTTTGCGACTTTTTTTATCTTAAGATTCTCAGAGATAAGCAGATATACATTACAAGGGTAAGTTACGTACAACTTTGAAATTGATTACAGTGAAGTATATACAAGTTAAACATTTTTAGTCGGGAAGTTATCGTCAACAGGATACCGTCGACCTCGCAATAAGGGAAGTTTGAATAATTACGTCGTCTCTAAAAAGAACTTTCTTCGCTCCGACTTATCAGAGTATTTATCTAAATAATAAATACACTGCGCATGCCTTCCATGAAGATAGGAAAAATAAGAGTGAAATGGCGAAAGCTCGAATTTCTCGTTGTTATATCATTCGGTAAACTTGGCGAGAATGTAAACTAAAGTACACCAGGCTAAAACGAAAATTCGAAATTTACGAAAGTTTGGGAATGTTAAATGTTTACTCAGCGTTACCATGCGAATTAGTTCGCAGCGCAATATCATTTTGCAGCGCATTAAAAGGCTTTCCAAAGTTTTACGCCGCTAAATAATTCGAACACTGTAAACCATTAAGTTCACTTTCGTCAGTTTCGCATAATCAAATTCTCTCTTAAACATTCGTTTGCTTCTTCCCTCGGCATCGAGGCGAGGCGGGCAATATTGAATTTCTTCCAATATTCTTCACTCTACCCATCATCCCATACTCGATTACATGCAAGATATCGGGTTTCGGACTGCGCATTATGACTGTGTGTACGCTAACTTCCAGGCGCCTAACGAGAAAAAAAGGCGCGATTCGTATAATAAACATGGAAAAAAAGCGATAGAATCGTATTCAAAATTTTTTTCTTAATTAACCAAGTGTGCAGGCGAGACTTTTCTTTCTTCATTTTATGTTTTTTTTTAATATCGTACATAAAACCGCGTCAAACGCGTGGTACTTTTCGCAGCTGCCTGCGGGCGAGCTTTTCGCATTCATACGGCGGCAAAGCTCTCCGATTCTGGAGAAGGAAAAAAAGAGGGAGCGCACACCGGCGCGTCAATGTAAAAGTGCAGGTGGATCTCTGCCGCGTGCACTTTTCCTAAAGCATCGACGCGCGCCCACGGATCCGTGAATTTTTTCCATCCCCCGACTTCTGCGGTCTTGGTTTACGTTCCTTTATATTCTCCCGCATGTCTGTAATCTTTCGCTTCTCCTTTTATAAACGGCAGATCAGTAGAAATGTTTTGTTCTAAAGTGAATGGACGAGTAATCGTGGCTTGTCCGTACAGATCTAATGAGTATTTTATTTGTAATTATAGAGTATAATATAAAATTGCTTATGATTTAGAGAAAGTTCAAAAAAATTTTTGGTATGTGTGCACTATCAGATCGCTTTATTATTTCTTATATACGAAATTTAGTGTAATTCTGCTAATTGTCCTTGCATAGTTAATTTAATTAACTATCGAACGTTGAATTACAGCTTTAGGAATTTTCGTAATTTATACAAGAGTACAATGCCTATTTCAATGACGTCGGCTTTTATTCTACTGTATAAAATAAGTTAATTAGAGAATAGAATTTTGCTTTAACACGTATTATTGTACAATTTTTCAATTAAAAAGTGATCAAAATATTGGACACTTTAAAAATATAATTAAATCTTTCGAGGCCACTTGTTAATTAATTTATACTTATTCAGTTTAATTTCATAACATCTTCATTAGAAACTTTATTTTCCTTTTTATTACTTATAAAAAGGGTATTCCACCCGATGAAAAATAATAGCAAATTAAAATGAAGAATCTACATGCCGCATTGAAAATTAAGAAAGCACTCGTTATAATTAAAAAACAAAGCACAAAATATATAAAGCTAAAACAACTCAATTAATTTTCATGGAAGCAAAGCAATCTTTTAATGGCTCGCTAATTACCTTCCTCCCAATAAAAAAATAAATAAATAGCCTCAAAGAAATATTTTGAATATAACCATCGCAGTAAAACTTTATTTCTCGAACAAAGCACGTCCCGCGCATCGCGAATTCCACGGGCGACATTGCAGCGGCTATAGCACTGCGTGGTGTCCATTAAGCGCGTGAAAAACAGACGAGCCAGAAGAAACTCGCGGGAGTGCGAAAAAATCCGGGGACCCGCGAGAAAATGGCCATCGGGTACAAATATAGCGCTCCGGAGCTTTCGCTCTCCTCGTCGCGATCTTATTAAACGCGCTCCATTTCTGTTCGCTTGCTCGATACACTTTCGCGGATCGCGAGCTTTCCTCGGCAGTGTATGCCCGGTGGCTTTTTATAAGCGATTTATTTGGTTGAATTAATGGAGCGATGTAATTGTGATCTTTTTTTTAAATTTTTATCTATGATTAGCAGATAAAATTAACAGGGAACGAGAAAGTGTATTGTTTTTATTTTTTGTAGGTTTGTAGATACATGCGTGTAAGGAAAGAATAGGGAATAGAGAAAATGAGAACATGGTATATATAAAAAATCGTGTACCAGGTGTGGCTGAAACTATGTAATTTTTATTGTTTTTTTTTTCTTCGTTCTATTCATTTTAGTTGTATGCTAATTTTTCTATGTAAAAGCCTTTAAAAATACAATCTCATACACACAAAATTTATTATACACATTTAAATCGATTAAATGTAAAGATTTCCATTTTCTAAATTAATCTTCTCTTTATATAGAGAATATTTTGAATGGATTATTTGAGTATTAGTTTATATAAGTAATTTAATTATGTTAATTAATTAATAGAGTTGACTGTATTTTAAGTTCTGATTTCCGATCTACATAAGCGTTTGCTTAAATGTAAAAAAGAAAAAATTCTCCTAGTTTCATATTATTAAAACCTCGATATCGAATTATCGAATAATAAAAGAAGGTTTCATTCTTTAATAAACTTTCCTAAAATTAAAACGCAGCACTATTCAGTCATCCCCGCTTACAGTATATAATCGATAATACCGTTTTTACAAAATACCGTAATTTTTCCAATCCACAAAATAATCGAATTAAAAAAGTTTCCAAACCTTAAAAAAAACAAAAGTAGCCTAATCAGATCTAACATTAAGCCAGAAGTAACTATTAGGAAACCAGGGGAGCTTCGACCGCGTAAGCCGCACTTCAAATGCGAAGCGTATTAATTAGCCTTCTGTGTACAAACTGACGTCGCAGAGTCTGGGGTCCCACCGGCTCCACTCGGGCAATTATATTTCATGAACTTGCGGGGCGCCAAAGGACAAGGAGAAAATTTCGCGGTCAAAGAGACGCGGTCGCCACCCCCGCTGCCATTCATTAAACATACCCCGAGCTCTCCGCGAACGTGTATCGCTACCCCCGCGAAAATTCACCTCCGGCAAAACTAAATATTTTCAAAGTTCCTCGTCCACTGACAGTGTTACACTCGCAGAAGTACATTTTCCGCGACAACCTTGAAAGTCGTACAACCAGAAGCTCGACCTCCTCGTTATGTGCATTACCGAAAGAAAAAAAAAGTAGTTTTTATACTATTTCGCAACAGTAGTGTTTGGTAGACTAGGAAAAAGTGAAATGCTTTGCAAAATTAGTTAAATTAACATTTCTTCAAGCAGATCTTACTATTTATCTACTTTTCTGCCGAGTATTACAGAAAAGTAGATTTTATTTCTGTAGATTAATAATGCAAAAAAGTAGATTTTAGTTCTGTAGATTGATAATGCAAAAAAGTAGATTTTAGTTCTGTAGATTAATAATAAAAGAAAGTAGATTTTTAGTTCTCTAGATTGATAATAAAAAAAGTAGATTTTAGCTTCTATAGAGTAAATAAGAAAAGTAGATTTTAATTTTTGTAGAGTACTACGGAAAAGTAGATTTTACTTTCTGTAGAGCACTGCAGAAAAATAGATTCGGCAGTTCTGTAAAGCAGATTCTAATCTAAAAATTAAATTAACTTTCAATTTCACAGTTAAATCTCCTGTGTAAAAAGTAAAAGGTACTAAATTTTTTTGTCGGTAATATAATAATGTACACTGAAAGAAACGATCGAGTAAAAATTACTCTATACTTTATAGTATAATTTGTAGCAAATACAGCGTAATAATGTCTGTAAAAATTTACTCTACTTACTATATAAAATCTCGTAAATTTTTGTTCATAATATCAGTCTACGACTGTACTTCCCCTTACACTAAAGTATTACATTTGCAACAAAATTTTCTATGCATTTTTTTCAGTGTATACACATACGATCTGTACATAAAAGTGTATAAACTTGCCCATCAAGTAAAGAGTGTACCGCCGGCGGCTGTGAAAGTAACCGAGGCGGTAGACGAAGAAGAAAAAAAAAGAAGAAAAGAAAAGGAATCGAGACTTTCCAGGAAAGAATAGCGCCAACATCGGCGTCCGAAAACACGTCCACCTGCAGTCGGAGCGCGTCCACGCGAATGTAACTGTTTCCCCGCCGTACTCGCGGCCGAACGGGCCATTAACGGTACTTATAACGGCAGCGCATTGGGAGCATTTTCGTGAGGCTCCCCGCGCCGCGTAAAAGCATCGTCCTTCAATAGGTCGATGGCGGTCACGGTGCTAGCCATGTAAAACCCCCGCGGGATTCGCCGACCGAGAGGACCTATTAAGGAATATATGGAGGGTGAAAGGGCAAAAAGGGTAATTACTCAAAGTAGGGAAAACACACTCGCCGGGTTATGGAGACCACCCTCCCCCCCTCCCTTCCCTCCCCGTGCGTATTACCGTATTCCAGGGGTGAGCTTGTATCTCTTAACGAGCTTGGCTTTATATATGTGCCCTTTGACTTTGCTCAGTTTAGGGGTACTTCATCTTCTATGTTTTTTTATACACTAAAAAAAATTTGTAGACTCAACTGAATTTCTCTTTATAAAACTGGTCATAGATTATTTAATCGAATGTTTTGATCGATAAGCAAAATGTTGAGTTAAATTGACAAAATATTTAACTAGATCGATTTTTGTAACTGACAATATTATTTTTAATAAAATGATTCTGTACGGAGACCAAATGTATAGTACTTAAAATTTATTTTACATAAAACATATTTTTAAAACTAAGTTTAGAAACAAATGTAATGAAATCATTACTTGATTTAACTAGATCGATATTTTGTAGTACTTGAGGGTAAATCATCTCCTTAATAATTAACCTGTACGAGGGATTCAATAAAATTCTATTTTAGGTTTTTTTCTCAATGTAGTCGTTTTATTCATTATTTTTGTTTAATAGAGACAATAGAGTGGAATAGTTACACGTTTATGTTTTGTCAATATATTGGTAAGACGCGAATGAATACTGTCGCGTATTTTTTTTTTTTTTAGAAACGGCAATCAATATTTTACGAGTTTGCAGGATTGCGAAGTGAAAAGTTTTTTTTATATGTATCAATGTTTCACAAAGCTTTACTGCATTTTTAGCGCCATATCGTGCTCGCTCCTTGCAAAACGCGAACAACGACGAAAAAAATTTTGAATAAATCATTGAAAAGTATAAAAAGCTCAGTTGGACGATAAATGGGAAGCTTTAGTTGTGCATAAAGCACGCAATTCGCATAAAAAGCTTCGGTACATTATATCCCGAGCCACTAATCCGCGTGCTCGGCAATCGCGGTCCATCAAAAGTGCCCGGGCGTTATCGGTGTATCGAGCACAAAACATCCTCCCGGGCTCTCCGCGTAATCGAGAGCGCGCGCCGTAAAAAGCGTCAAAAATCGAGGCCACGAGCGGCGCAAGGGCCAAGGCATCTGCGGCAAAAGGGGGGCCCGTCGAAAAGTTTGCGCAGCTGAACCCACGCCGTATCGATTCCCGATGCCTTAAAAATTCAGGCTCGGCGCGAGGCTGGGCCAAGGCGCGCGATCAAAATTTACGCCCGGCGTTGATGAATAATCTGCCACGCGCCGCCTCGTATCCGGACGCGAGTGTCATCGACCGAAGCACGAGATAAACCGCCGATAGATCGGAGTTGTTGGACGAGCGGCGGAGGACCAGTGCCCAAATAATATTGCGCAAATATTTTTTTTTGTGTGTAAACAGAAATTTGTGACTGACTCTTCTATATTCCGTGCTTGATGATTTATTTAAAATTTTCGATAACTTAATATTGGCAGTACGATGAAGAAATTAATTGATTAATGCTAAAGGATTGCTTGTGTTCGACGTGTTGAATGTTTATTTAGAAATTAGTTCAATTTTTTTGGTAATTAATTAAATTACTATTTTAATTTGTTAATTAATTTTGTTGCTTTGAATGCGATATTCTGTAATTTCGAGTTCAATTACTCAGTGTCTTCTTTAAAGGTACTAATTAGCTTTTAAAAGTATTCTATATAAAACATAGAATATTTAAGAAGATGAATTGTTTAAGTATTCGTATTTTGATGAAGAAGTCGTTAATATTTTCATTAAATTTTTAAAGAAACACTATAGTTTTCATTAATTGGTATAAGAATAATGACAGCTAATATTGAAATCTCAAAGGCCACTTGTTAATTTAAATAAAAAAGAAACGTCAATTTTACATTCGACTTGAATTCTAATATTAACTACTTGCTCTTAAATCTTTAAAAATGATACAGATCACATTCATTCATAATCAAAAGCCCTTCTAGTATTCTTTCTTTTATTTCCGCCAACTCAAATATTTATTGTCTTTTTATATATAAATCTTACAATATATTATTTATAGATAAGTCTCATCTTACACAAAAAAAAACAGGGATTAATCCCATCAATAAAAAAAAAGATTTCATTTGTTTCTCAACTACAAAAAATTGATTAAAAGAAGATATTTGCATTAAGCGAGTCTTACAACGTGGCGGCACTCCTCGGCTCGCTATACGCGGAAAGTTTGAATTTTTCCAAACTCGCGTTTTCCGCCGCGGTAGCTGAATTATTCAACCGGTCGCCGGGGGTTTATACACGTACGTATAGAGCCGCGAGGAAATTTTCTCGGGGGCTCGTGTCGAGGTCTATAAAATATTTTTAGACCGAACACGTGTTTGCACTCGGCGCCGCCAGGAAAGCCGAAGAAATCACTTCCATATGGCAACGACTCTCCCGCGATGCGCGACGGATAACCGACGTGTCGTCATTCGGCTCGCCGAGGCGAGAGATAACCGCGCGCCGATGCACTGACCATGCGACAAGCGACTTTTTTTTTTTTTTTATTATTCATACCGGAGGTTTCCAAGGAATCGTCCTGCTTCTCTACGTCGGTCATTAAAATAATCGCGTACCACCGATGCGTGCGGCAAGGCGCGGACATACCTACGCGCGTAATTATTCCGTCGATCGCGGCGAGGCGCTTTCGAAACTATATGGATTTCTTGTTTCATTGTTTGTACAAAAGATGAATGGAAAAAAAAATTATAAAATAATTAAGGCGCCGTTGGAGGCGGAGGGGTATTCAGGGGCTCGGTTAGAGGAGAAAATACGCTTGAATTTATGCTCGCTTCCGCGATGCGCGCGTCTCGTGTGCCTTTTATGCAGGAATGAGAAAGACTTTCATTTCAAGTTCGCCGTGAGGTGTCGGAGTAAATAAATTATGAGAATACTGCCGGGCGCGAGACTTTCACTTTGCAAATGAATCAAGAGCGCAACGATTCATTTGGAGCGCCGGCGACTATTCCGCGAGGAATTTCTATGGGAATTTTATGTATCTTGCCTCGGCCTTTGCGCTTAAGTCATACATAGCGGTTCATTAAGGCTGGTATTTCCTCGTGCGGCATCGATTTACGAGGTGGATGTTTTTTCTTCTCTTTTCTTTTTAATAATTATTTTTTTTTTTTTGGCAGTAAAATGTTTTATACAACGGTGAGGTTTATTTACTGCCGTTTGAGTTTTTTATTAATCTTATGTCACTTTATCGGAGCGATTACTTTTCCCATCGATTTACGACTCATTAGTGCGCCAAGCATGACTTGCGTTTACTGCTCTACGTTTTTTTTTTTTTGTATTGCGTACATAGATTGTTTCCGTTTTGCTATATACCTTCAACGGAATTATATGTTATTTATTATTACAATTCATTCATACCGAATTTGAACTTTTAATTTATTTCTCGTGGACAAAGAGTTAAATACCAATTGACGTAAACAAGTACCCGTACAATTCCGATGTAACTAATTAATTCATGAAGTTCGTACACATCGAAAACGGATTGCCAGTTGTAAATTATTGATTAATCTGTAAACCATTCATTTTCGGATTACAATTCCATATTGAAATGAATTATAAAACTCTTCTATATTCTTTAAAAAAAATACTTAATCGTACAATTTCATATTCAAATGAATTATAAAAATCTTCCATATTCTTTAAAAAAAAAAACACCGAATCGTACCATTTTTTAAGAGGCTAACTGGTGCAAAGAAAAACAGTTTCCACCGTCCGCACATCAATACCACTACATTCTTTCCCGATCAAAGTGCCGACCCACTTCTCTCATCCCATTAATCCTGGTTAAAGCGGATCGCGCACTAATCAGTATCGTCCGCGGGATCATCTCGTTAACGCAACTCTCGCGCCTACGCCCGCTCAGAAAATCGCGCGAATTAAGCGCGCGGCTTGCGCAATAAACCATAGTGCATCCCACGCGTTCGCAGAATCTGCGCTTGCACCAGACTGCACCAGCGTGCAGCTACGTCACGAGCGTCCGGTGTCACGTGTACACATCCGAGATACGATCTGCCCTCACTATACTTATATTTAAGTAAATATTATATACATACGTGTATGCGTGCGTATACACGTGTATAGTCACGTATAAATGTGTATAAGTGCGTATATACGTATATAAGTGCTTATATATGTATATAAATTCGTGTAATGTACACACTGAGAGAAAAAATGGTTAATTTTAAGCAAACATTTATTTCACTAGTACTTATTGAATTTATTTTATTAAGTCAAAAAATTATTTTTTTGATAGAACTAAATTTATTTAGAAACAAATAAATTCACGTAGTTTTAATGAAATCATTACTTGATTCAAAGAAATATTTAATAAGTACTATCGAAGTAAATCATTTCCTTAAAATTAATAATTTTTTTTTCAGTGCACTGAGACAAAAATCTTTATAAAAATTATACTATTGTGGCTAAGAAAGGAGTGACAGTCTTAACAAGCGAGAATTTTTTGCATGAAAAATTACTATTTTTTGTATAGTATTTATAGTATTTTTTTATGAAAAATTACTACTTTTAGTACCTGAAATTATAAAAATTACAATTTTATTACTTTGAGTACCGATACTTGTCAATTTTCATACTAAAATTTCTCGCTTGTCAAGACTGGCACTCCTTACCTAACTATAGGATAGAAATTTGTATTAAGTTTTTCTCTCGGTGTAAACGTGTCACGTTCGCAACGCACCGGACCGGCGGGGGTGAGAATGCGGCGTGCACGCGCTTAAGGGTAGAAGCATAGAAGCTAATTGACTCCCTCCGACACTGACCTCGAATCAAACTTGGTGCCGTCCTGGAGCGTGCCGGTGTAGTGCATGGTCAGCTGGTCGCCCTTCTTCGACTTGACGTCGCACACCTCCGGCACGTAGACCTTCTCGACCTTGAGCTCCGCGGCGATAACGCAGGTGGCCAGCAGGCCGACGAACGCCAGTCTGAACATCATCTTATCGAGCCGATCGAAAACGACGATGCGAAAGAACGAAAATTAAAAAAAAAAAAATTAAAAAGAAGAGCGCAGTCGTTCGCGCGGTGCACCGCTGCTCGTCTTGGTCTCGGCGGCGGCGGCGGATTTGAGGACGTGGCGCGCGGCGGACTTTTACGCTGCAGGGGGGACTCTGGCTGCTGCGGGGCTCTGCTGGGCTCTCGGTGCTATACTGCGTTGGCGGAGCGCCGGCGGACTACTGGCGACTTGGCCGAGGCGCGCCGGAGCTGCGCCGCGGAGCAGCGGCGGCACCGAGCCGAGGGAGGGAGGCAACGGTACACACGCCACATTGCGCCGTCTCATTGGCCCCGGCGCGCCCGCGCGCACCAGCTCCGGAATATGTAGGTCTGGCCGCGACGAGAGCTCCGAGAGAGGCGAGAGCAAGAGGTATACGTGGCCCCGGCGCGAGCGCCTCTTCCTGCGTGCTCCTCCTCGCCTCTTCTTTTCGTCTTCGTGTCTTCTTTTTCCTGGCTTCGTGTCTCTTTTTTTTATTTATCACGGATCGCTCGTGTTCGAATGCCGGAGCGCTTTGCCTTTTTGGAGCGAGCGTTTCTTTTTTTTTTTTTTGGAGCATTCGACGATTTTGTTGTTTGGTCGAGCGGCGGATTATAGCGCCGATAAGTATGCACGGGACGGGAGGCTGCTTCATTTTTTGGAGGTTGTTGCGCGTCGATTAACTGTGGGCATCTTGTTTTTTTATTATAATTGATTTGGAAAGTTTTCGACAGATGTACACTGAGAGAAAAAACAAAAAAAAAAAAGGTGGCAGTCTTATCAAGTGTGAATTTTTATATGAAAAATAGTAATTTTTAGTATCTGAAATATTAAAAATTACTATTTTAATATTGAAAGTTGCTACGTTCAGTATTTTCCATACTAAAACTTCTCGCTTGTCGATACTGTCACTCCTTTCCTAATCATAATAATAATTTTTATTAAGTTTTTTCTCTCGGTGTAGCGGCGAAATTTGTTTGGAGCGAAAACTTGAATTGGAAGATGTTTGAATTTTCGATGCATCCTGATCCATATACTATTCCCTTCATTTAGGAATATTTTGAATGAATTATTTGGATTTTCGAGTTAACTAAGCAGCTTTGCTTGGACCACTGGGAAATAATTGAGAATACTATTTTATACCTGGGAATTACAGAGATCCTCGGGTTTTATAATTTAAAAGTAATAAAGTAATTTAGCAGCGTCCACTTCGAGAAGATTTAAAAGGGATATGGAGCTTAAATTTTTCGACAATACTGAAATTTACCTAATTAGGGTAAGTGTCGTAAAGTAAGGAGCAATATACACTGTACAAAAGGAGGGGACGTAAATACTCAGGTAAAATACGAAAAACACGGATCCTATAGTAGATTATAATAGTGCAGTAGAAATCTGGGAATGCATAAGTAAATTTCCTTTAAATAAAATATTAAAACATTCAGTCAAGAATAAATCTCAATTAGAAAATTTAATTCCATAAAAAATCGTTATTTTTTAAAGCAAGATTAAGATATGAATCACCATCCAAGTTGCTTTACACTATCGCATGAAATACATCTCTGATTGAAACTCGTAAAATTAATTTGCATTTTCAAGAGGTGAAAATCAGCTACAATAGGAAGTAAAATTTACATTTCTTTCTCAAGCTGAGCGGTAATGAAATTTTCAAGTAAATCTTCGCTACTGCGTGTGGAACTGTGTAATGAAACGAAACTTCTTCTGACATGTGAGATTTCTCTTCTAATCTTTTTTACTACTTCCTCAAATAAAAGCGAAGCTAATTAATTAATTATCCATTGCCGTGAATCAACAAAGGAAAGGCACGAAGAAAATTAAAGTACGCCGGATAAAAAATTTGTTCTCAACTTGCATATAGCGCACGAAATCGCTTTGACGAATTTGAGCTGGACCGCTTTCATTTCACCTTTCTCCCAAGGTGAGGAGACGAACAAGTTGCCTTCGTCCGAGCCATTATCACTCGTTCTCTTTTCGCGGGCGGATGACAACGTCGGCCGCCTCGGTTAAGCTGCACCGCGAAGTTGCGGTAGCCACGCGTGTTCGCGCGTCAAATTTCAGACGCGGCTGATGAGCAGGCTTAATATTCGCTCCTTCGGGGGGTCGCAGACATTGTCAACTTTTTAATTAGTTTTACTAAAATTCTAATTAAAATTAAAATGAATTAACATTTTTTGTTTTACCAAAGCTTTGGTGATTAGAGAGTCTGGGCTTGATCAAACTTGCGGGTAGCTTCTTATGCGTTCGCAGAAGAAGAATTAATTTCTTTGTTCATAACGAAGTAGTAAATATTATGATTATGGTGGACGTTGCAAATTTATTTTTCAATTCGAGTGATAAAAGTTGGCACACTTGTTCAAAGTAAATTAGAAAGTGATTCGAAACTTTAATAATTTAGTAAATTATTCAATTAATGTATTTAAGAAAATAATTCTCTTTGTTTATTAAAAAAGGAATATTAAATGCACTTTAATTCGTTTTAAATTTCGGCGTATTTAATCAGAAATCTATTCGATCAAATCGCTGTTTAAAATACTGCATTGCATTCTTTAAGAGAAGATTTTTCAACAAATAGTTTATCGAATTCTTAAATTCGTTATCAATAAAATACAGAATATTTAAATATGTTGCGTTGAATGTAGGTTTAATTATAACGTTAGTGAAATTTTTAGAAAATATTGAATACTGTAAAGAAATAAAGTCATTTTCAGTTAAAAAAAATGTAAATGGTACTGAAACATCTAAACTTTTTCAGCTACAATTTCTATTCTTACTTTTACAAAAATAGTTTAATTAATTATTTAAGACCCCCCAGTCTGTAAAATGAATTAAATATTGAACGTTTTGTGTTTTTTTTTTTATTTTAGTAATCTATAGGTACTTTCATCTTTTTTTCTTTTAGGTAAAGGTGCCTATAGTTACAATTTTTTTTAACAAATCCTACCACTTTTGCATCGCTTTGTAATATCGTAAATAAAATAATATTTTATGTCAAACCAGCATTGCATTTTAAACATAATATACTCCTGTTGTACTGAAAACTCTGTTTAACTTTGTAAACTGCAAATTAACTCTGCACTAATATGCATAAGTAAATAAAAAAAATAATGAATAACCGTAAAAGAGAAACACACTCTCAAACAAACCAACACTTAACTTTTTGTTAAAAAAAAAAAAAAAAAACAAATGGTACCCCAAGCAATTACGCGTCGAAAACAGGCGTCAAACCGACAGCGCCACGTTATTATTCAAACAAGCCTCTTCGGCGCTCAGGTGCGTACAGCAGTTTATATCCGCGGCAGCGCTGAGATCGCGCGCACTTCATAGAGTCTGTAACTGCACACCGCGGATGAAAAACGCACGCATTTTTTTCGCTTTCGAAAAATTCGACCTGGACGTGCATCGAAGTGTCGATCTGCTGCGAGAATTCGATTGGCCCACGTGTTCCTCACCCATCGCCTCTTGCGGGACTCTTATCGAGGAGAGGACTGCTGATCGCCTTGGCAAAAGTAAGTGTGATGCTCGCTTGCAAAACTGGCCTAATCTCGAGACGACGACTGCAATTGATTGCGCTTAATCTCGAAAAGCTCGACGGTGGTTTTTTATATTTTTTTTTTTTATAAATTTAGACGTTGCTCGGAATTCAATCGGGAATCAACAAGTCAGTGGAAAATTTTTTCGTTCAACTTTTTTTTAGACTGATAGGATGTTTAGGTAGTCTCGTGGTGCAATGTTTGAATAAACTAACCTCACTCCTTATCATTAAGATTCTTTTCTGTTGCCTGCGGCTGCGGAGTCGAGCGCACCTCGGCGTTAGTCGTAAAAGTCGGGCGCGAGATTGTTATTACTGTTTCAGTGAAAAAAAAAAGAAAAATTATTGAGTGATTCATTGCGGTATACGAATATCCTCAATTTTTATACGAGAAAACGTAAAATTAAGAAACGCTCTAACGTCAAACTCAAGGCCGTTTTCTGATAAGAAATCTCCGGAGAGTCTCGTTTACATGCCAGTCAGTAACTTTAAAGCGGCTGTTTAACTTTTAGTTTCGCGCGGCTAACAGTAAATGCCGATAATCGCAAAAAAAGGCGAAATTTCACTCGACCGATTAGTGTTACGCAGGTAACAGCCTGGTCTGATAACAACGACAAAAAAATACTTACTCGACCGATAATACTATCACAACTGAAAGCTTGAAGTAGAAGTTCGCGCTCGAAAAAATCGGCATTCTTTATCAGTGCATTATACTACCGAAATATTTTCAAATGATAATACAGAAACTCGAAATTATATATTATCATAATTACGTATATTGACAGAAATTTCTCATAAGTATTAAGGTAGAGTTTCCGCAGAGAAAATTATGTAAAAAAAAACATAACGTAAGAAATTTTTATGAAAAAACGTATGGCATTTTTATTTTGAGCGTGGACGATTGTTGAAGCTTTATATTTTCTACTAAGTTTTGTATTGTTGAAAAATTTTAAGAAAAGTTATGTAAAATCACTACAAAAACTCAAAGATAACAAAAAAGCTCTACAAATCATAAAAAATCTCTGATAAATTAAATTACAGAGAAGCTTTACAGTTTTTACAAGAAAAGCTTCGTAATGTTTGTGAGAAAAGCTGCAAATTTTTAATGAACTCTACCTGTAATCTTTTTCGAGAGCTTTTGTTGTAAAATTGATAAAGCTTTACAAAAAAAAACAAGACTCGAGTAAAAGTTGCCGCGATTTTCTTGTAAAAATTTCCAGAGCTTGCAACCACCTCCAGATTACATTTGTTAAGAAAAGAATGAAAACAAGAAATCCATAGCCAACGTATCATAATTCCAATATTTTCCCAAACGATAAAATAGACTCCCCATAAACGGGCAGGTCCTAAATTCACGCAATTGCTTATATCAGGTGACGTTTCATAAAACATCGCGCGCAATTAAGGCGAGACCCCGTCAGCGGAATGCCATTGAGCGTCCGCTCCGGAAAGTTCGAAAGCGTTTGAGAAACGCGCGCGGACGCATATTTACCCAGCGGGAAACTTCGGCGAGGAAGTCCCTCGTTGGAGTTTCGGAGCATCTGCGAACGTCTGAAATCTTGCCTGGTCGTAACATAAACAGCCCGGCGGTTATGAAGAGGAGTTGCGCGGTCCCTTTGTCCCCGGTAGCGGCGAGCTTTTCCGCTAATCGACGATTAGGCGGCAGGAAGCTCGCGGCCGCATTTCGATTTCGCCGCTGGCAAATGCATCTGTCGCTCTGTTGCCGATGGCCCGTGTGAATAATTGACTCTGATTGTAAAAATTAATGAGCGATTCTAATCTCAATGGAACAGGCAGTGAATTGATTTTAGTTCGAATTTATTACGAGTATAATAAAGATTTTCGTTAATTATTCAGGAGAAATTCCTTTTGTGTGGGAATATAAAATTGGCAGGGTAGGTATGTTCACTATATTTCGTCTATTAATGAATGCGCCTATGTGATTAAACTTACATTCGTTAATTAATAAAAATGACTAATTGAGATGTGCTTGCATAGCCGGAAGTCTCTTATGATGGTCTTCTTGGAGAGAGATAATTTATATGTACATATATTTGCGTTATTCTTCTCTTTCGTCGTATTTTTGCAAAATTAAAGAACTTTTTACACGCAAATCCCGGAAGACGCCTGACTCTCGATCATACGAATTCCCAATTGTAGTTTTCATCTACACGTGGCTCTCTTCTGGGAGTCTACAGCGATGCATATATTTTTCTTCGGCTTGACATTTAATAATTAAAGGACAGAAGAAGGAAGTTTTTATATTTTTAAACATCTAATTTATTTATTTTCATATGTGTACATTTATAAATTGAATTAGTTCCTCGAAATTATGGACTAATTATAAATATTGTTAACGAATTATCAACTGACTGAAAATAGAATTTAAGCTTAAAAAACTAGAAAAATTTAAAGAGAACTTAAATCTAATGAAGTAAAATTGATATAACACATCCTTTTTTCGCTTATTTAAAATTTAATGATACAATTTTTAATGAATTGTAGAAAATTTTATCCTACTGTTTTTTTTTTAAATTACAACCCTTTTGTCAATGGTTCTTCTCTTTATTCGGATAAAAATAATAATTAATTTTTCTCTAATACTATGCAATATTAAAGTAAATTGAGATTACGTTCTTTCGTGTAATTTGTATTCGCAGTAAGCTTCGCCGTAATAATTATACAAGAAAATTATCTGAGTGTATAAAACAATGAGCTTTTTGTCTACGACCGAAAATTTGCATTAATTTCTTACACTCACCCGTTAAAAACAAAAACAAAAAAAACCATCGAATACACCAAGGACAAAGCGAAGAACAAAAATAAATGCGACCAAGTCACGAGGGTAATAATAAACGCTGCCGCCTCGACCAGCGCCCATTAAGCTCGCGCAATCGGTATACAATCTCCGAGGCGGTGTGCCGAGCGCCCCGAAAATTCCCCATCCCGTCGATTAATTTCGTCGGCACCAAAATTCCGGCGCAAAGTTAGCGGCACGACGCGACGAGTATCACGCCGATAGGCCGGATTTTCGCGCGCACGCACGCGATCGAATGCGAATTGGCCTCGGCTTCGGCTTACCTGCGCCTCGGCCGCGCAAATATAAATCGCCCGGAGCGCCGGCCGCCGCGCGGAATAATAATCGCCGAATTAGGGGTGCACGCGCGTGTTTCTCGGATACGTGCGGAGCCCGAATTTTGGCGACTTTGAATTTCTAGGGCTTCCGAGAATGCGCCGGTCAGAATCTTGCGTTTTCGGCTAATGCCGATGTTAAACAAGTGTCGTTATGCGAATAAAAAAGAAGAATAAACGAATTGACTGGATTTAAGATAAGTGTACAAATGTGCTCCACTTCAGAATGGTAGATTTTTCGGATTATTTATGGTAGATACTAAAATTATTTATTTAAAATCAGGTTACTACTGTTTTAATATTTTTAATTAAAATAATTTATAGATTAATGCTCAATTAAACCAGTTAAATTTCAAGATAATAATGCTTTCACTTTTTACGTCAAATAAGTCATAATTAGGGAGTAATTCCATTTAAAAAATCGTGAAAGTGACTTCGAAATATAAATTACAATTATTTACCTTATCTTTAATTGGAAAAAATATAAAAAAAATTACATGCAATTCAAGACATAAAAGCTTTTGTAGAGTTTTAGGTGCTGTATGAAATTCTATCGCAAATATATAATCTATCATTTTAACGATTCTTTTTTTTTATTATAACGAGAAATAAAAAACTCATTTTACCAACAGAATTCAACGATAAAAAGATCTATTTTACCGTATAGGAAATAATTAATAACAAAAAAAAGCTGAAAAAGCTCGTTTGATATGCAGTACTAAAATTACGTATTTAAATACACCTATAAAAAGAACGCGAAGTGTACTCTTGAACAATAAACTAAGTTCTACTTTTAAAGAATTCCTCGCTATGAATAAACAGAGATAACACGTATTATGTACGAGTGGCTTATCTCATTAAACTGTTATTACAATCTTCTTTCGCCGCATGAAAATTATCGCACGTATGCAGTCTTAAGCCGCTTCGATCGACTGCATGTCTAACGATCCTACGCGAGTAAATCTAGTTTGCCGGTTAATCAAAACAGAGCGACGTGGTTATGAATCTCTTACGTTCAGCCACACCGCGAGCCCATGAAATAGTCATCGGCAAACGAAGCCGAGCTCGCGGAGCGTCGCCGGGGACTGTTGAACTCGCCGAGGCTTGTGTATACATGCAAAGCGCGCGAATCGCTGTAATCGAACGAGGGGTACGTGTGCCCGGAGAAAAAGGCCTGTCGATCCGGAAATCGGCCGGCAAGTCGTGCGCGGCGCGCGTGAGGCGAATTTTACACCCGGAAACGAGTAAACAAGCTGCGCCGGCCTTACGCGCGTCCTCCCTCTTTCTTCGCTTTTCTAGCGTGTCCGCTCCTTTCGTTTGCAGGGAGGCGACTCGATGCTCTCCAAATCCGAAAATGTGAATAGTCACATTTAAAAAGTGAAAAGCCGTTCACGTGTTAAATATGTGAACGATTTTTCGCATAAAATATGTCACTGTTCGCATTTCCCATGTGAATTTCACATGTTCGGATTTAGAGACTGACCGCTCGCATGTAGAAGTTTCTCGCGTGCATTCAGGTGGTAAGGCTACAGTGAATGCATCGGAAGAATTTTTTTAGGAAAAATTGCGGCCATGCTCGGTGGAAAAATTATACGGAGAAAAGTAATCGGTGGACTGGTGGCGGAAAAATTACGCGGAGAAATGTAATTTTACTTTCTATAAAAAAGCTCCGTCATTTTTATGAGAAAAGCTCCATATTTTTACGAGTAACTTGTGGTAACTTTTGTGAGAGAATCCTTTTGCGATTTTTATAGAATTATTCTTCTAATTTTCGTAATACTGTTCCTGAAAGCTTTTATTGTAAATTTTACAGAGCTTTTATAGGAAGAAGCGTAAAGCTTTGTCGGGTGTTAAAGATTTTGATAAAAATTATTAAGTGATTTAATCGTGAAGCATTCTAAAACTTTCAAATCGTTTTACGATTACATTTTCACGTGTAATTTTCGTGAAAATATTCTAAACGCGTATATTCGGAATTTTCGAAAACATTAATTAGTAGTCTACAGGGAATCAAATAAAAGGAAATTCGCTTATTTTGACGGGTCGCACTCGTATTTGTCTTGTTAAGGGTTCTCGACGTGAAATTGGAAAATATTACAGCAGTTAATAAAATAAACGCGTAAGTAATGAATTAATATATAATGTAAATTTGTCTAGACCGCAGCGTAATATTATGGAATTTATAGTACTGATACATATTTGAACTGAAAAAGTATTGTTCACTTATGCGATGACAAGACACTAAAAAAAATCATGAAATATACATCCTAATGTACACAACACCATTTAAATTTTCAACAAAACTATAAAATAGAATTTTCCTAAGCGCGCTGAATCTTTAAATTTGAAGATCAATAAGAGAAAATGGTCAGTCGTTCTCACGCTCAAGCATTATATTGAAAATTCTCCGAGTAAAAGCGTCTAGCTTTAACTCCTGCTTATCTCGGTGCATTATCGCGTAAAATAAACACGTCACATCCTTGTTAAATTAAAAGTCAAATATAAATTACAAGATTAACGCAATTGCACGAGGCTTAAACAACGCAAGCTCTCAGCTGTAGCCATAATTGCGACGAAAGTGCGCCGATCAGAATGGGCTGACGACGTCTTCACGACTCTCCCGTCAAATTGACACATCGTCAAAAGACAAACAAGCACTTTCACGCGGGAGAAATTCCGCGGTGGACCGAGACCAAGTGCATCCTTTCCCCGCGACGCGATTGAGTCCGTCGGTGAACTTTTCCCGCGGCGATGCTCGATAAAAATTAATCGCGCGTCCGAGACTTCCGCCCATATGGATTCACGTCCATGTACTCTTTTACCGAGAGGCTAATCCCGAGCGAGACCGTCAAATGACCCGAGCGTAACGAGGCCCGGCCGAGCCCACCGATTAGGTGCGCTTAGAGGAAGCTCCTGCCCCGATGGCTTCCATGGCTAGAGGCTGTTTTCCCTTTTCCGGAGGGATTAAGCCCAATCGCTCGTTCCTTTCGTTCGCCAGCAGCGATGTTGCAATGCACTATCGTCCAGCCTGCGTGTGTATTCTCGCTAGAATGTGGATTTTTTTCGTGGGAGGACGAAGAAATTTTGTCTGGAGTTGGGAGCTTTAGAGGCGGTTCATATGTTTTTAGTTAAAAATAAATGGTATTTGTTATAGAATGGATAAAAAATTTTTTTAGTTTGGATAAATATTGAATTTCGTGTATTTTATACGCTATTCAAGTTAGGAAAGCTTTGGGCTAACTTATTTTTTAATTAAGTACGTTAAATAGGCTTCCCCAGCTTCTTTCAGTTTAAAAAGTCCCTTGGAGCTTGAGTTCAAAGGAAAAATCCTGTCAGATTATTAAGAAACTTCTTCACATATTAATTACATAAACAGAGTACATTAAAGTTAAAAGTATTGCGCTATAACTTCGTAATAGATGTTGAAAGTTGCAGTTTGCCCGCAGCATAAAATTTTTATATGCCCTCCACAGCTGAACAATTAGTCAAGCTGCAGTTGCATAAGGATCAAATCAATTCTACCTTTTGGTGTTATAATTATTACTCAGTGGTTTAACTGAAAAAAGAAATGCACTTGTCTCAATTATATTTTGATACTCTATCAGACTTATATATACTGAAAATTTTGTATATAATTCTAACGATTATCAATCATTTCCAGATCATTTAATCCAATGTTAACACAAAATAATCTTCATAATAACTTTATGACGCATACGATAAATCGAATGTACCAATATGTATAATCGATTTCATCAGAATTAAAATCGCGTAAGTGCATTTAATGAATTCGTAAAACTTAATATTCCTTATCGACTGTATTGTCTTCACTTATATTATCATTATTGATATTTGATACACTATTATGAAATAAAAATGCACTAGTCACGTAATTTGAAATCGTTAAAAGATTTTAATTTTGCAGGACTATCTATACAATTATTTTTCAACTTTTTTTTTCGTCTAAGTAACATCCCTGTCAGAAAATTTAGGAGTCATTGCCCAGAATATGTTAAATTGAAATAAAATTGAATATACTCTAAAATTAGATACTTCGATCTATTCATATGAACTAACAATAATACATTTAACAATAATAAAATAAAATGTAAATTTATATTAGAATCATCCAATCTTCTTGTGTCACCTGTACCTCCTACTCTCAAAATAAATAAAAAACCGAATAAACAAGCGTGCGATTCTCGTGTCAAATTAAACAAGATTAAATTTTCATTTGAAATAAATCTTCACATACAAGAAGGAGTAAGGCTTGTGCAGCTGTCGCAAAAGTGCTCGCTTTGAAAGGACCTTGCTAAAAGTATGAGCCGGTGCGAGCAGAGCCCGGGCAGACCTACGGTGCCGCGGCGGCGAAAGAGCGAATCGATTTCGATCGCCAATATTGACAGTTAATTTTGCGAGAACGCAGCGGTGCACCTGTGGACAACGAAGTTGGCGTGGTCACAGCTCTTGTTCGTTATTCATAATACCCGAAAGCGCCGCTGCCGAGCTTCGGCTCTCCCTCGAGCTTTTTGCCCAGAAGGCTAATGCCTGGCTATCCGATTACCGAAATCTTCGTTCGGATAATATGTGAGTGCACTGTAATGAGGTGAGGTGGTGGGGGTATATATAGTCCGATTGACCGCGATGGAGCAGTACTTTTGTCGCGGGGAAAGTGCGTGGCGAAAAGCCTGAGCTTGAACGGAGGGATGATGGGAATTGGTTTTAATTAATTCTGAAACATTATATTGCAGTTGATTTATTCTAGGAAATTGTAAAGTAAGTCGAGCGTAGCTTACTTGAAAAACCAATTAATTTAATTATTGCAGTTGAAAGATTCTTTCTTTTTTGGAATTCTTGTAAATGTACCTTCTAAAATTGAATCAGTAAAATTATATCAAAATTAATGGAAGATGCTCTACTAATTCCTAAATCGTGAAGCTCTGTCCACTAATTTCCAGTGAAAATTCACTAATTATGGAAGTTTTTTTACTCATTCAACTTTAAACAGTACATTGAGTTTTTTTGTTGTTATTTTATCAAAGTCAAAATTTTAGTAAGTGTTATAATTTATTAACTTCTATTAATTGACTACTAATTATGTTTACGTTTTATTTTAATTATTTACTGTACAGATTATGCTTATGCTTTTCATCTCGTGAATTTAACGAAACTTTCGTCCGGACTGGCGGATAATAAGTATTTTATACGCATTTATACATTAAATTGTAAATACATTGTATTTAAATTATAATTCAGTCGTACCTTATTACATAGTCGGAAATTATTTGTTGAAATATCATAAATTTTCCAGATTCTGTTACAACAATTCCAAAATAAAATTAAAATCTCTAACATATTTCATTACAATAAATCACTGTACAAAATTATCCACCTTCAATTTTTCACATCAACAATAAATTAAATTACAATCCCATTGTACGAATTAATTTTTTTCTTCAAACCTTCACCTACCATACTGCAATACATGCACATTTTCTACAATAAAACCGAGAGTTTTCAAATAAAATGCAGGCATTCTAAAAATATCAACGAAGTAAATCCAATTCCGTCACCAAAAAAAAAAAAAATAGAATCATTCGAATACACAACCACGTGAACACGATAACGCAATCTAAGCTATAATCCCGATTTTCCGCAAATAAAAAAATAAACCGGCAACTTTCGCGAGACAATTTATAAACACTGGCCCGCTATAATTGGCCGCGGCAATCGCGCGCCTGGAAAAAGAAGCGCGAGCGCCAGCATCCCCAATTAGCGCGAAAGAGAAAAGAAGTTTGCAGAAAAGTGCGAGAGCGTGCGAGCACCACGGTGACAATTAAGTCGCGCGCGAGAACTGCGTCTGCGCCGTTTCTCCCTCGTAATTATCGCGGAAGGAGGATAATCCGCGCAAACTTCCGCGAAACTCCTTTCGCTTTCGCTGGTCCTCGTCGCGTGTGCTCTTTGAAGAAAGCGAGTGATTATTCATGCGGTGTGGGGCTTGATGTCGCGTCGTGCTTCTGCTGCCTCGTCTTCTGCGGAGTGCCGGAATGTTAACGATCCACCGGGCATTTACAAACTTGCGTGCAAAATAATTCATCAAGGAGGTTCAACGTTTAGTTTGTTTTCTCGTATTTACCTGAGAAAATGTAATTTCAATTGGCATCTTCGATACTGCCGAAGAAAAGCATATTTCAGTTTTAATTTAGCACTTTTTTTGTACTATAGAGAAAAGTAAATGCTTCCGGAGTGCGATAAACTAGACATAGAGTTCGTAGGATACTCTAAGTTTATTAGGTTTTGGAAATTTCTTTACTCTGGCGCTGTCAAAATAAAAAATTAAAAACGACCTTTTTTGAAATATGGCTTTCTTGATTGGAGGCGATGGTGGTGTGGAGGTGATGTTCTGAAAATAAATTGAATTTGTGATCAAATGAATTCTACTTGAAATTTTCTTTCTTGCGGATGTCTAAATATTGCAATCTGCAGATGCAGAAGCTAGTTTAATGGATTTTAATAGAGTTATTCTTAAATTATTGTGTTTCATTTAGTTTTCGATTGAAGAAATGTACGAATAAAAATTATTTGAATAAAAGTGTCTTGAAAAGGTGAAAAGCTATTTTATTATTTACTTAAATTTCCTAATTTTTTTTTCAGTTTTTGGGATATTTTTTCAAGCAAATATAATTTCTGCATCTCATCATCTCAAGGTCCGATAAAATAGTGATAATTAATGTTTTTATACGAACATCTCTCAATGAAAATTTTAGTTTTTCCAAACTTAGTGTCAGACTGTGCAAAATGCATCAACCTATTTCAGAAAAGACGTGCCTTAGATAAAGAATATAATAGCACTTGATAAAAGTAGTTTAGATTCTCTGTTGAGCTCCAGTTTATTTTTAGAGTAGAATCGAGTTTGAAAGATTTTTTTTTTAATTTAATATCTTCGGAATTATTGCATTCGATCATAGAGTATGCAAATAGGGAATGCTAATTCCGCAGGATGGTATTGAATGGGAGCTAGTCTAGCTTTTCATCGTGAAATTCAAATGCGTTCTGACAGATGTTATTTCCCCAGGGCGGAGATACAGTACTGCAATTATAACGTAGATTAATGCAGTCAATTTTATATAATTAACACATTTCGGGCCAATTTCAGATGAACGTCAGATTTGCCAGAGTCACACATCCAACCTCCACATAGATGGATTTCAAATGTGTCTTAATCAAATTAACTGGACTGGCTAAATTAGCAGCTACACTCGATTCTTTAGGATAAATAAATAAATATTTTAGTATCAATTATTATAACGGCTGTAATAATAAAAATTCGATTAATTCTACAATTCAGTCAAAATAAATTCTACATTGGCCTGCATAATTGCACCATAAATTATTCATTGCTTGTTTTAACGGTACACGTATAGAATCTTTAAAAATGAATAAAAGCCTTGTATATATTACACGCTTCGCCGGATCCGACATATTAATAGCCGCAAGTTTGAAAAAAACGCGTATTGCGTAAAGATCAAATAATCATTTTACGGCTACATACTTTCCCAACTCTTTCAATAACGCACTATATTCGCGAACTCTCCAGACCATCAGCCGCTTCGCCGATGGAAGCTATTACCCATCCATTTGCCGCTGATGTAAATTAATGCTTTCTCCAACACATGAGTCACCTGCCGCCATATAGGCATGCAAGAAAGCGATGCTAACTTGCCCGCTGACTCGGCGATGAGTTGCACATCCCGCCTCAGCGAAAAAAATATTGCGTCGCATATTTCTACCCTAAAGACAGGATACATATAAGAAAACAAACAAAAAAAAATCGCAAATTTTAATACATATATAAGAAATCGACAAAATTGATGGAGTACCACCTGCGCATTCCGGATCGGCCTGATTTCGTATCGCGCACCTTTGCCCGCGTCATTTATATGTACACGCACGGGAAAGTGGAAGCCGACTTTTCGTTATAACTTACGATGCACTTAAAGCACTCGAATTTACGCACACGCAATCCGGCCGATCCTAAAAATTTATCATCGCCCCCGGGACACAGCGGAATACCAAAACAGTAGTTTTGAATACGAGCGGAACTTTCTTTTCCCGCGGGGAGCTCTTGTGCGCGCGTCGGGTCTATCGAGTCATCGAGATCCGGACCGCGTAAAATTTCTCGGCCGGGGCAAGCCGGATTTAGCCTGCCGGCGCGAAAAAACACTCATCCCCGCGTAATTCTCGTGGAGGTCCCGCGGGTAGCGTGTACACGCATGCGCGCGTAGAAAGTTATAACTTTCTCCGGGTGCAGATCGGAGACCTTGTCTTCGGCGGTTAAACGCGCCGTCTGCTTCTGCGGAAATCTTTAAGACTTTGACGAGGCTGCTTCGGGACACTTGGCCAAGCGAAAGTGAAATTCGATAAGGATTAAGCTTTTCTTCATTGGGTATTGTGCGGTTGAAGATGATGTTTCAATATTGGTGGTACTGATTGTTACTTCATTTTGGATGTAACTGATTATGAGATTATTTTATTAGGGTCTTAGTTAATGGCATTGTAGAATTGGACGAATCGTCCTTTTTAGAAAATTAATTGTCTATTCTGATCGAACCATTTATTCTGATTAAATATTAATCGCATGTTTAATCGTAAATTAGTCAGAAATTAAATGATTAAATTCGCAGTATACGCGTTGTAACGGTAATGGCAGATTCAACTATGCGGAGTGTTACATTCTGATGTTTTAATGAATTGGTACAAAAGTTTGATGCAATTTGCACATAATGTATTTGATATTTCAACAATTTACAAATTAGGTTCAATATTAGAAGGAAAATTCTTTTTCAATATCTTGTTCACTTTCTTGCTTCATACATAGACTCTACGTGGTGTAAAAGATTTCAACATTAGCCATCATTCATTTATTACTCTAAAAGTATATATACTTTTTTGAATATCTTACTTACGTGAATTGTTTATCAGTGATAGATTGAACATGCAAAAATTTTCTGGATACTTAAATTCCGCACACCGTTACATATGCGCATTCCTCACAAACAAAAGTTGAAATATCAACAAACGTGAAATCCCATCAAGATCCGAAGTCTTGCGCAGTAAGCGCCTAGATTTTCGATCAACAGAGATGAAAGGTGAGGAGGAGTAATAGCCTAAATATTAAACTCTTCCGCTTCCACGCCCGCAGTCGGGAAGCAGGGGAGCTAACTTGTCCGAAAGTGGAATTCGTTTAACGTGAAACTATTTCGGCGCGCCGACGCTATATACTCCCTAAAAGTTTCTCTTTCCACGTGTGGCGTGGTGCATGCGAGTGAAACTTTTCCTTTTCCGCTTGGATCGGAAAAAATTGGGTGGATGCAAAACTTGGGTCAAGTTCTGATGGAGCTGCAGGAAGCGGAGAATTTTTTTTATTAAACGCCATTAGGCGCCATTCAAGGCAGCGAGTGTGATTTTTGCGCCGGAAGTCACGAATCTATTGACGAGAGTAACTACTTCTTGGTTGACTTGCGCAGAAGTCTGCTGGTTGAGTATATAAAATTTGAAGCAAGATGTTTTAAATTTTGGACTAAAACTTGCATTTCTACGTATACTTTTTGATTATATGGAGAAAATAGAAGAAAATCTTTATATGATAGAATTGTAAATGTACAAGTTAATTTTTTTTTTCAATTATCGGGATACACTCAATACAAATAACTATAGCAGTACATTTCTTTTTCAAATGAGATTATTCAACAATGCAATCTTAGCCATTTCTTAGGTATTGAAATTCGCTTATGAAAAAAAAAACCAACTCATATTTTCAGTTGACTCCTTTTTCAACCGGATTCTGAGATGACTCCTTGTTACTTTAGATCGACGATAATATGTTTTACACTTTTTGGAATCTTAGTCTTCTTTCACAAATGCAAGGAATATGCTACAAGCAGAGATGGCTTCTTCTTATCCTAGACCAATGATATGTTCTACACTTTTTGAAATCTTAGTCTTCTTCCACAAATGCAAGGAATATGCTACAAGCAGAGATAGCTCCTTCTTAGTCTAGACCAATGATAATATGTTCTAAACTTTTTTGAACCTTAGTCTTCTTTTAAATGTACAAGGAATGCTGTAAGCAGGAAAGATGATGGGCACGAGCAGAAAAAGGCTGTAGAATAAATGTCGCGGAAGCTTAGCAGTTGAGAATCGAATGAACGTGTAATTGTGGCTCGTTTCACGAGGCATCTTTAGAGATACATCGCGATGGAGGAAGAGGACGGGTGAGAGCTGACAAGCGGATGCGTCGTCGGTGAAAGTGCTACTCTCGATTTCCGGATCACGTGGCTGCACGCGCGATAGGCGCACTTCTTAATATTCCGCGTAGCCTTTTCGCTTCTCGATTCGCTTATTCAAATCTATCGCGACCGATTGTGAGCGCAACGGTTGTGTTTCTAAGTCGAGGAGACGAGGTGAATTTTAAAAGCTGCAGCTAGTAAATAATATAAAACGAAATTGTTCAATTCTTCGTTTTTTTTTTCGCCCTATGAAGAATAATTTAAAACCCAACATTTTAGTATTAATGCTTTTATGTTTTTCAACGTTGAATTATTATTGCACCTTCAAAAACTTTTTAAAAATACAATAGATATAATATATCCTGAAAGAAAACTAGCCATTTTTGTTGATTTACTGCAGACAGTTAAATGTTATATTTGATATTAAAATCGCATTCAAAGTATATCTGTAATTAGAATCGTATGTTCAAAAATAGACAATATAAAATGTTTTTATATATACAATTTTTAACTTTGAAATTAACCAATAATTCAGTCAATATATCCTCACTCACTTTGCTATCAGAATATTAATATTTCATTTCTACAGTAGGTACCAGTTATCACAATATTTTATTAACACGTATTTTCATCAATTAAACGGCCTTTAAAAAAAAACTAAAATAAACAAACATAAATTAAAAAGTCAGTATCCAAACAGCATTGACAAATTTCCTCGCAAACACAATTCCATGATCCTTTAATGCCGAGGCTTATCGTATCATCGGCACGTTCTAATTGAAAGTCGTGCATCGACCCGATGTCGCGCCGATTAATATGTACGCACCGTGCGTTCGCTTAAAATCGATAGCATCGTCAGTAGCATTCATTTCTGCTCCATACATTTCCGCGCGACGGTCAAAGGCGAGCGCAGTTCGATTTGCAGAAAAGAAAAATAACTCCATAACCGCATTAGAGCCTCTAATTAAGATCCCCGGCGAGCGCAAGCTTTTTCTCCTTTCTACCTTTTTTTTTTCCACCGGGACCTCTGCCCGTCGTCGATGAGATACGCGGCTTCCTTTTTTAGTTCGCGCTCGCATGGACGACCGGCTTTTTCCCGGAGCTCGTCTAATTGGCTCTTTAGAGCTTCTAAGTTTTTATTTCGGATGCAGAGAGAGAGAGAGAGAGATTCAGCAGCGAGCGGCAAATGCTGATTTACGGAACCGAGAGATTAAATTTGTTTTGTGCGTTCGGCGCCTCTGTCATTGTTTAATTAAACCGCCGAGTTTGCGTTAAGACTAAGACGCTGTTTTTGACGGTTTTCGGTGGCGACGTTCAAGCTTCCAATTAACGTTTTCCCTTTGAAAACAGCTTCGTTGATTTTTTTTTGGACAGTATATTTCGTAGAGTTTAATTTCGTCTTCTTTTTTTGGAAGGGTGAAAAAATCTTGGGATTTTAAAAGGTTCCGCATTTTAATTGCAGCATATGAAAAGGATAAAATCCAGAATCAAGGGAGTCTGGGTGCTACTGGTATGCGTCACCGACTTTCGATAATGTGCAGTTATGATTTCTCGTAATCCGGGCAACGCATAATATTTTATAAGGGCTAAGAGTGTTTTTGCATTCGCCAATCCGTATTTTCGAAGTTCACGATTCATTTTTCTAATTAAATATGCATTTTTTTTAATACCTTCCTTTTAGGACAGAATTTTTAATAAAATTCAGGAATTGAGGACTGCATCGAGGCGATTTATTTATGAATTTAAATCATTTTATTCTACTGAATACGAGTTTTAAGTTATTTAACGAATGTAGTTGAATTAAAAGTTTTTGCTCGCATTTATTTCATGTTTAATTGTGGGTAAAAATAATTGAAATATCATTTTTTATGGAGCCAAGAAAGAAAGAAGAAATTATTTAATGGTTTCCTGTTTTATTCCCTTTGAGCATATTGTCAAAGAAATTTTTTCTTCTCACGAGTTCATTTATATAACAATCTGAATTTAAAGCTTTACTTTTTTCAATTATTTGTAAATTGCATTCATAATTTAATAATTTTTTGTATTGTTTAATTAAACTAACTGATGAAAGTAAATTTAAAAAAGGCTCTACTGTAAAAACGTCTATCCTAGAAAAAATGGCTTCATATTTTTAATTAGAAATAACATTGTAAAAAGTTACTTAAAAAACTGTCTTTCTTTTTTGTTTCAAATGACAACAAAATTTTGGTTTCGTCTATGTACTATAAAGAGAGTGTAATAAATTTGTTGTAAAGCTTACTGAATTTAATTGAAAAAATCTCATCAACATTTACACGACTTATTTAATATTTGCTTATACTACTTTTTTAGTACAGTAGATATTAAAGACCAGTCTCCGTTAGCCTTAATTAAGCTTATTACATTTAAGTAAAGCATAATTTTCATAAATTATCAGTTTGAAAATATTAAACATTTACAATGTATTAAAAAAAATAAAATAAAAAGTTTACTTATTATTTTATTTCTTTCACACATCGAGCTTTGGCAAAATAAAATAGTAAAAACAATAATTTCGATCGCTGTATCACACTATTCGTTTTTGTAGGTCGTACCGCATTGAAGAAAGAAAGTGGTTTCGCCTTCACCTCTTCGCATCAAAAATTGTCTGCGATATTCAGAGAGGTGGGAGGTCGAAAAGTTACGCATTTTTTTTTTTTTTTTTTTTGCAAGAACCGGATGTAATTTGGGTTACATCTCCCAAATTTCTCTCATGACCGACTAATCGCAAAACCCCAATCCTGCGCCAGGGCTATTGGGTACTGAGAAGTGATTGAAGCAGACAACCGAACGTCATCGGTTTTATGTTTCACGGCTACAAGCTCTTTCAAATTATGACTCCCAGTCGAGTTTTCCTGCCGAATTTACGAGCATGGCGAGGTGTTAATCTAAGTTTTATGCAGTTAAATGTTGGTATGCAAACTATTTGCAGTAAATATTTTTCTACATAATTCTACAATATTCTCAGATAAAATTAAAATTACTTATGGAAATATCATAGTAAAAGTCTTTCAAGCATCGGTTAAATTTATAAAAGTATGAACAAAATTATTAAAATGCTTAGTTTTATTTTTAATAAATAAATAAATAAATAAACTTTTAATTAAGTAAATAGGAATAGTAAAAAAGGTCAATATGTTGTAATTATTCAAATTTCAATAACAAGACGCTCCTTCTATTGTTTGCAACTTCACTCAGGCATATGATAAAATGTCTACATTAGAAGGAATTCAATGCAGTTTGAGCACGACGCGCAGTTTACCCAGCGTTTAATAAACGCATATTAATATGATTAATTGCATCGATCGATTTACGCGATTACTAACGGTAAGGACGTCGGAAACGGCCGTAAACCGAGCACCGCTCGTCAAGTGCAGTGCATATTTACCGTGGCGACGATCGAGTGTGCGCACGCTTCGGCCCTTTCGATCGTAATCACAATATTACCTCGCGACCAACGCAAACTCGAAAATTAATAGAATCGTAATCTTCCGAAAAGACAGAATTCGACTGATAACGGACGGACACGGCTATTTTAAATTCAAGGCCAGACGCGACGGAATTGAGCCCCGGTGCGAAATCCCCGCGCGGTCATTTGCGCGCGGAAGGAAGTCGCCGTGTTTATGACGGCGTTAGCCGACGGCTACCTCGTCCGCACCCTTATTACGCTTCCGCTCGTCCAAATCCCCGGGGGCTTTCGTCGATCTCGAGGGCCGGCCGCGCGGAAACGTTAAGCGTATTGGATTTTCGGCCAGGCGCCGAGAGGCCAGCCTGTTCTCTCTCGCACCGTGTATTTCGATTTACGACGTGCGCGCTTAGCGCCGGGAGACCAGTGTGAATTCGTTGTCGTTAAGTGCTTTTTTAGGCTTCCCGGCGATGTACTCCGCTACTTGCAGCGTATTAATTCATTGAAATGAGTAATAAAATGAGGATCGAAGGGAGTAATGAAAACAGTGACTTGTCGTATGTGTGGGATGTACAGAGAGCAGATTTTTTTTTAATCAAAGTGAGGTGTGTTAATTCGTTCGGATGAAATAGGATAAACAACTGATTCTTGTTATTCTTGTGCTGTAAGAGTTTATTTTTTGCTTTGTGAACAAACTTGTAACTAAATTACCAAGAAAAATATTTTACAAAAAATCGCTACTATACAGATTGGACTCTGCGATAATAGTGAATATACTCTACAGTAAATTTTAATTAGTAGTATCTACAGTAAAATTTACTGTAGAGTATACGATAATTTTTATCCAAGATAAAAATTCCTAGAGATATATTTATTTCTCAGTGTGTTCTATCTGAAGTTTAACTACTGAAAAACTACTATAATTAGTGAATTTTAACTGAAAATTAGTGGAAAGAGCTTCACAATTTAGGTATTAGTGGAGCCTCTTCCAATTTTAAGCACTAATTTAATTTTAGAAGGTGGACTACTCCTCTCATTTTTTTCTCATTTATATACAACAGCCTTTCCTATTTTTTATTGAACTCGTGTTTATTCCCTTTTTTCATTACTTTAAGCTCCCACCATGTTGCAGAAGCAAGAAAAATTCTTTATCAATTTAAATCGCGTTTTAGTCCGCGGTTTCGAATAAAAGCCACCGTTCTTGTCTTATCCGTATAAGCTGGGCATTAAATACGGTATTAAGAAGCGAGTGTCTCGGGTAAATCGGAGAATCACAAATTGAAGGCAGCAGTAGAGAAATGACTCATTCAGTGGAGCACGGAGCAAAAAGTGTCGTTCTCGTAACCCCGGAAGGGCGCGAGTTCATGCGCTATAGCTCGAAGCTCTGGACGGAATGTCGCGAAAGCAGAGCCAAGAGATAACAGGAGCAAGCAGAGCTTTACTGCCGAGTGACAGTTCGCAAACAACTGTCCGGAGTTTCTCGCATCGCGTAGTAAACCCTCGGCACGTTCCTTACGCGGCCCTTCTTAATGCACTTCCACTCGCCTTACAGCCTGCTTGCGCGCTATGACAAAGGAACGCTGCCCATATAAATGGAATCGTGGTTCTTTTTAATCCAATGCGTCGTGTTTTTTTGACTTTTATTTTATTCTTTTTAATCTTGATTTTATTTCCGCGGAAAAAGTAATTTAGGAATAATTAATCGATTGAGTTAAGTTGATTGAGTCGAGCTTTTGAATTTCGTAGAGGCTACAGAGGCTGGATCCAGTAAATCTAACGTGATCGATCATGAGTTTTTTTTTGTGAGATATGAAAAATTACATATTTTTGACCCAAAGAATACTTTTTTATCTATCTAGATAGGAATAAATGAAATTCATATAAAACAAGTGCAGATTTTACACTAGAGGCTAGAGAGACTAGAGGCTACAGAGGCTGGATCCAGTAAATCTAACGTGATCGATCATGAGTTTTTTTTCTAAGATATGAAAAATTACATATTTTTGACCCAAAGAATACTTTTTTATCTATCTAGATAGGAATAAATGAAATTCATATAAAACAAGTGCAGATTTTACACTTAAATGTATCAATATTTGGAAATGGAATGGAGAGTTGCTGGAAAAATGGAATATTAAGATACACCTTTAGTGAAATCTGCTTTTCTTTCTGATACGTGATGATACGTACCCTTTTTATTAAGCAATATTATTCATATGTACAAGACAAAGGCACCATCTAATACACCCTATTTTAATTGTAACTACTTTTTACATTTTTTTCTTAGATGAGACTTTGATTGGAACTAGGCAAAAATGTCATATATAAAAATTATGACATTGATGCAGCTCAGTTTTTTTCTCCTCGATGTAGATTCTGCCCCCGCAGTCGTTAATATTTCGACTGGATGTAAAATAATTCACAATAATTGCTTGTTACCGCCTCCCCTTCTCATTGATAAACATATACAATTCCCTTCCGCCTAAATGAATCCTTCGAATCCAGCAGCCTTCTCCGCCAGCTATTAGTCAACGAAACACGCGCAGCTGCACAGCACCGACCAACAGACCATTACCAATCGGCGAGTCAATATCTTCCGCGCCCTTCGGTCCAATTTGCGTTTGGAGAGATCCATCAGCGACGCCGATGCTCCAGAGGCCCTCAAGGCGCCAGTCGTAAATGCGCGCCTCGAAATCGACAGGCTGCCCGACGGATAATACGATATCCGGGTTTACAGGGGAAGCTCGTCTTCGTGCCCCGAGATAATGAGTCCTTATACCCGAGGAGAGTTTTCGAGGTACCGCGGGAACTTCGGGACGTTCTGGATTATACTCCGCGCACACCGCGATTGCGAATGTTTGAATGCGATTTGGGAGGGGGGAAGCGCTGAGCCCGGAGGAATAGATGGGATTTCGCGAGGGGATACTACTTTTTTCGGAAAATTAGCGGCGGATAAGGGAAGGGATTCGAGCTCGAGTTCGTGAGCTTGAAGATTAGCAAAGAAAACTTCGTGGGTGCAGCTTCTTTTATCATTTTTCTTCTGGTTTTCGATAGCAGGGTCCATGTAATTTTTCAAAACGAAAAATCCATCGGCTCGTTGTTCGGAATGAGTGGCAATTACTCGCTGGATCGTCGATTGACTTATCGATCTCGACGCGGGCTTGCCTTTCCTTTCGGGGCGCAAGAAGATTCGGAAAGCAATCTAGCCTTGCAACGAATAGAAAAGGAATGTGGTCACTTTTCTTCGTTTTCGGACGAGTTACTGCCTTGCGCCGGAAGTGCTCGAAGAAAAAGCAGTGGGAATGCTTTGGGTGTGGGTATATATCCTTTGCCCTTTCATTTCCTTTCGCTGATGCAACTATAAATTTTAATTACGCCGGTGGAGATACTTCGAACTGCAGATGTACCAGTTCTTTATAAAAACTGTGCCATTAAGTGTTTTTTTTTTCATTCAATTATTCAGTGTTTGATACACCGAGAGAAAATACTTAATAAAAATTGCTGTTGTGATTAGAAAATCAGTCTTGTTCAGCGAGAAATTTTAGTATGAAAAGTAGCAATTTGTGACACTCAATTAAATTATGTATGGGAGAAATTTAAGAGACGCAAGCCTGGTGTCAAATTTCTTGCCAAAAAGTGATTCCGGTACTAATTTTTTTTAAAAATGAACATTTTCTTAATGGTAGTAGTTTTGATGGTTCTTCTGGTTCAACGAATGAAGACCTGTGAATAGCATAATACAATTCGTGCTCGAGAAAGTTCGACGAACGATTTGACGCGGATGATGTCACTGGCAACATCCAATTGGTTACGTTAGGCACGTCAGTCTTCAAAGGGACGAAAACTTAACTACTCACATTGAAAATTTTTTTTTCCGTAAATGTTAAATAAAAAGAGGCTATTCTCTGATAAAAATTCTTCAAAATGTAAATCATTGAATCACAAACAAATTTTGTTGACAATTGCCCGTTGACATAAGGAAGTAAAAATGTGCATCCCACTTTAAAAATTAAATTTCTTAAATAAATCGACAAGCTCGAACAGGTTAATTACGCAAAACCTGCATATATTCAACGAGGCCTCGTATGGCAGGTAGTGTAGCTTTCCCCTTGACAGGGTTTCATCGCGTACTGGCTTGTATCGCCAGTTGCTCTCTGTTAGGCTGCGGAGTGTAGGTATCGCCGCTTCACCTCCAAGTTTGAACTTTCCGGTGGATCGATATGCGAGAACTTGAATAAACCCGTTTCGCCCATCGGCGATCCGACTCAATATAAATTTCGTCCACCGCCATTAACGACGCAATAAATTAACTGCATCGAAAATTTTCATCCGTCGAAACAAAAATTCTTACTATCCTATATGAAATTATTCTTGTTAGAAAGTTATAGTAATTTTTTATGTTTCTAAATTTATACTCTTTTGTATTTTATGTTGTTTTATGATCGAACGAGATAAATATAAATCATGGTAACTGATAAATTGCATAAAGTAATTATTGCTGGGGTTCCATTACGCATTGAAACATCGCAGGCTAATGCGGGCGTTTTTACTTTAGAGTAGTCCATTTCATTTTGAAATTGTTCCACCTGGAGGCTCGAAAACCATTGCGCTCCCTTTCAAATCCACTCTCGTACCATTTACCGGTCTTATTTCACTTTTGCGGAGTGAATTCTTATTCGGCGAAAAAGCGAATGCGCTCGCACAATAAACTAAACAGTAAAACAAATTTAATGACCGGCACTTTTGACGGCCATTCGCGAGAACGGCGTGTATAAAGCGACGCTGCAGCGCCTCGCTTTTCAACAGCTGAGTTAATATGTTTCAATTAAATAAACGTCCGAGCGCCGCGCAGAAAGCCAAAAAACACTCTGCTCCACTGCCGGACTCGCCACCGTCCGATCTTTTTTAACCAAACTGCGCATTGTAATGCCGACGGGGCATTCGCTTCTTTGCACGTTAAAAGCTGAATTTTCATTTCCCACGGACGAGAGGAAAAAAAAGATAAAAAAAAAAGAGAATTGCGAATTCGAAAACCGGCGATCCCAGTTATTCCAGAGTCCGGCGCTGGGTGCGTTAGGTTATCGCGTTTCTATGCGCGTCGAGCGGCTAGTAACACGCCGTTGGGTCATTTTCGCCGGCGATAAATCGCGCGTATCTGCGCGAGCGGCGGGACGATTTTCGGCCGATTCGCGGGGCAAAAATACGAGCCGGCAAAATCGACGCCGGCGACTGGTATGCGGGAAAAAAACGGATACGAGCGACTTTGGCGTCGATTAAACGAGCGATTTGGCGCGGCTCATTGAAAAGTTCTCGCTGAATTTATCACTGGAGCGCCGGAGCGCGACGATGGGTTAGTTTAGGAAAAAACGGGGGGATTTTTCGCTACGATTTCGTTCGTAAATATTTTTTTCGTTTTTCCGAAGGGAGATTGTCACTTTTATTTGATGCTATCTTGATGCTAATGATACATTTCTTCTAAGTGAGCTTTCAAGCTTTAATTAAAAATCAGTAAGTTAAGAGATTAACATTATTTTAGTATTAAATCGGAGGCACCTAGACACGTTTTTATGTTAAAATAATTTAATATTGATATTAATATTAGCAATAGTGAAGTTAATTTATTTTGTTTTTTATTATGAAAGTCTAAAAACTTTTTATCTATACGTCTGTTACGTGATGTTAGATAAACCTTCTATATATTTCTATAGAATTAAATAAAGCGATCAATTTTATGTCGAATTATAAGAAGGTAAATTTTTTATATTGCGGAGTACTTTATTCTCATAAAAAATTAACCAGAAATTAATCATAGTATATGGCAGTTGATCATCTTATATTTCTACGATCGCTTCGTGTTATTTACAGCTTACGCTTGTATCATTGACCGTTACATCTTAATGATTCTTCCTGAAGTTGAAATTTCACAAATTGTCCTATATATATAAATATATTTAAACAATTGTTCACTAATTAATCAGAATTCTAATTAATCAGTTAAAAAAATGGCTATTAATGTAAAAAAAAATCTGCCTCACCATGAAGTAAATGTTTAACGCGATAAACTGTCAGCGAGCCAGTAAAATTGAATCGTCATTAATTCGCGGTCGACGTCTACAAAATTCCCGGAAAATCGTGAATACTTCATTGGCCGCGAGTCCGCAAGTACACTATACGACCCGCGTGAATTATCAATCGCGCACCGAATTTGCCACGGGAGCAAGAAGAATCGCCCGTTGCGCGAGATTCGCGGTGAATTTTTCAGCGCGGCAAAACTCCTCGGGGGACCGGCGGCAGGAGGGCCGCGCCCAACTTTCGGCGCGACGAATTCCCGAAAGCGGATGAAAGAATGTTTATATGCATTACCGCCTGAATTAGTGATCGCATTAAAAGCGGCGCGTAAGAGCCGTGAGAAGGTGGGGAGGGGGAGGGGGTGCACCCCCGCGGGGTTTCTACCCCCGAGCGCGCAACGTTCCTCATTCATGAGCGCGACAAATTGAATTTTATATGCGGTCGCCGGAGATGCGCCGGGGACGACGCGTGGAGATAGTTCGATAAATTAGGCAATGAATTAGACATCCATGGGGTAATAATAGTTGCGATGAGCTTCGTTCGGAGTTCGGCGAGATGTTATCGCGCTTTAGGGTGCGAAGATAGTGGGGAACTGTATCTGATTTTAATTTTACTCTTTAAATCTGAAAATGTGAATAGTGACATTTGGTAAGTCAAAAGCCTTCCGCATGCTAAATATGTGAACGATTTTTCGCATAAAATATGTCACTATTCACATTTTCCATGTGAATTTCACATTTTTAGATTTAGAGAGTTTTATTGTACGATAAAATAAAATACTCTTGCAAGTCAGTTTCTTTTTTCGTTTGAATATTTATTGCTCCGTTAATTTTTAATCGTTATGGCGTGGTCAGAGGATATGTTGCCTTTTTTCTTAAGGAATCTTCAATTATACGTATATATTTCACTAATTAAGATCGCCTCGTTTCGAAGATAGAAGTTTATTTAAAAGGATCGCCGGTAATCAGCTTAATTAAATTACTCGAATTCTGGCAAAAAAAGTTTTAAATAACTTAGTAATTTTCTTCTTTTTCAATTTCGTATATGCAACTATTCTTAAATTTTCATTGTCGCCTAGAAAAGAAGAATAATAATTTACAACACGCGATTTAAATCCAGCTAATTATACTTGTTCTCTAAAAAGCTCAGCTGAAGTAGAGAAATCTTTCTAAAAAGCTCAGCAGAAGCAGAAAAATCGTTGACCGAAAATTAGTCGAAAATCAGCATATTACAAAAATTCGTCCGCTATTTTGAATGTACATGACATCGATAAAGCGGAATTAAGCTAAGAATGAAAAATTCGTTACCGCACTCACACCAAAAGAGCAGGCGAGCGATTTCACTCTTTCCGCAGGATCCCAGTGCTCCGCTCGTTTTCCAACCTAATGGAAACTAATGGAAACGGTCGATACAAAATGAGCTCACGCCCCGAAGTTCCCGGGCGTCGACTTAACGACCGGCTAAAGTCTGCTCCCGCGGATAAAACGGGATATTTTTCACGCTTCGTCGGGCCACCTCGGCCCTGAAGATGCTGAAAAAAAAGGCTGCTGGGACAGAGTCGAGACGAGAAAAAGAGTCGAGCCATGGTTCGTTTAACGTTTCTCACCGAAGCGTCCAACTGCCGGCGGAATTTTCCGTCGATGTAAAAAAAAAAGAAAAGAAAAAAGGACGAAATAAAAGAGCGAGAGGAGGGCCACTCGTTTGTAGATATCGCCCTGCTTCTTTCGCTCGTCGCACCTCCGCTAAAGAGGGATTTTATACTTCGACGGGATGCTAATGGTGGGAGGAGGGCTCGTACGAAAGTGGATTCCTCTTTTTTTTCGCGCTCGCGCCAGATGGCTCGCAATTACGTCGATTGAAAAAATTCGCTCTGTTGATTTAAAAATTTCCCTCGCTGCTTTCTTTTCTTTTTAAAAGCCCTAAATACTTACGCTAAATTTACAGCGGTATAATTCGCGTTTTATAGTTCCGTATTTACCTCGGCTTATTTCGCCCGGTTGACGGAGCGGAATTTTCGCAGTACCTTGGCGCTCGTCGCGCGACGGCGGATAAGTGCGTATGGGTATGTATGGATATCATTAAAGTTTTTGAATGCGCAGTGGAGCGAAAGACGAAAAAAGGAGCTTAGAGAAAAAATAAGCTCGCCGAGGGGCGAAGGGAAAAAAGCCGCGGATGTAACGAGGCGCGAGGCGTTTTTTCCCGCGGGTTACGCGATAAATTGCTGAGGTCGCGGCAATTAAAGGGAAGCCGTAGTGAATGAGGCTCTTTTGTCGCGCTCATATCTCTTTTTTCCACTCTCCCGGTTAATGGCTGTGCATGCATTTTTATTTCACCCCCCTGCGAATTGTATAAAAATCGCCGTTTTCCTTTTTTGATCGTTCCAAATGTTCCTAGTGATACTTCTTTTTTGTTGCTTTTTTATAGAAAAATACTTGGATCGTCAAACTATCTTCTCTTATTAAAGAAAATCGAGGACAGGTTGTTGTGAGGCTTCGAAGGAAATAATTCGATTGGATGACGGATTAATTTCCGGCCAAATAATGCTAACATTTAAACGATTTAACTGTTTCGATGTGAATTTAATATTTCAATTTTTAATCCTCTAAAAAAAGTAGAACAGGAAATTGCTAGGCGCTTATCGAACGAAATAATTTGATTTCTTAATGGATGAATCACCTAATTCAGAACTTTTCAATAAGAATTTAAAATTTCCATATCGAATCACCGAAACAGCTCCCATTCGTTAACTTTAAATTGCTAATAAATTATTTTAAAAATCAAAAAATCACGGTAGCTACTATAGTAGTAAATTTGTAAATATTTCAATTAATTTTCACTATATACAATTACAACTATTACATTTTCTTACATTTATAATAATATGTGCTATTAATCTTTTTGTCGACACTAAATCTTCAGTTTATTAAAGACTATAATAATTTTCTGCTTATAATACATTATAACGGTAGAGATGTAATTTTGCATTCAATTATTTTCTCCTCTCAACGCGTACATCACGAAGATATTTTCCTGAAGTTTATTAAAAAGGTCCACACATAAACGTCGCATTTTCCTTTAATAAGTAACAAAGAGCTTGACCTACAAAACGTAAAAAAATGTACAACAGGCGACGTGTAGTCTACAAGGTACCTTGTAAGTATTTTCTAACAATTGCGAGCGGTGACGGTGATACAAAAGGCACGATGCGATTGTGTCGGAATACGCGGATAAGAAGCATTCGGGCGCAGGCTGACCAAAACGTGGCTCGAGTGCGTCGTCACGGGCGAGCTCGGGTGACCATTCAATTAGCACGTTGGTCTCTCTCTCTCTCTCTCTCCCTCCTGGGTGCGCCGGAACAGCGCACCAGCCGAGCTGCATTATTCTCACCGCGACAGAGAAGCGCCTGGGCCGCTAGTCAAACGCAGGTGGAATTTTCCGTTTCATGTAAACGAGACAATTAGCCCGACGTCTGTAATAAACCAAGCAATTAAGTTCTGAATACAGGCCTGTAGTAGACAGACTTGCCTTCTCGGTAAAACGTTTTACAAGTTCGCTAATTATTTGCCAGTTGTTTGTTTATTTACAAATGTTGCTTAATCTGATCACGGGTAATTATAATCCCGTTAAAAGTCCTTCTACATTATTCAGACCGAATTTGGCTGGACCATTAAGTCTGCTGCATTAAGTTAATTATAAAAAAATTGTCTGTTAAAGGTTAAAGGTGTTTATTATTGTAAAACGAATAAGTATCAGCTTAATGGAGTGAGCTCACAGTCTAGCTCATTTAACTGTTATTTATTTATCATCTGGCTTATTATTATTTATTACAAAGATAATGCGACGCTATCAATTTGGGAGCAACATTTATTGCGCTGAATAAATTATTTTTTTGTGCATTGCAGAGAGCAGCAAATATTTGATGACAAAATTTCGACAATCTTAAATACTATCTTTATCCGTTAAATAATTAATTGTATATTGAAAATATATTATATTATCGTAAAAATTTTTGAGATTTTCTCCTACACAGAAATTAGATGAAAAGACGTCGCTTCATTACGAGAAGTTCATTATAACACACATAATGCAGAAATTAGTTTGCTACAAAAAACTGAAAATGAATAATTTTTGTTATTTCTTTCCGATAGTATAATTCATCGATTCTCCTTTAGTTATATATTATATATAGTTGAAACATTAATCACAAAAAATCATCAAAAAATCATCCTAAGGTATAAGAAATTAACGGCTCATCTTAATAGTCTAGAGTAGACAAGTCACAAAAAAAAATCATCATTAATTTTTTAACAGACTATTTCATCATTTTTCAGGTACAAATTTAATGACAAGCAGACAATGATGGACCTCTCAAGCGACTACAGGTAAGTAGCACCTTGAAAATAACGTCGAGTCAAAAAAATATGATATTATTTGATCAGCATCGACGGCCTCGATCCGCCTGACCCTATTGATAACATAAAGCAATTTCTTGTATTTAAACACAGCGGAAGTGGTGGGTGAACTTCGCTCGGTGGCCTCGTGAAATTTTAGTGCGACGATAAAAGCGAATGCCCGCCCAGCAACGGTGCACCACTCGCAAATCCTTATGTTTACATTCGTTGCGGCGCTTTGTTCGGCGCGGGGCTTATACGAGCGCGACTACGGCAGTTCGGGCCCGCTATCACCGCCGATAGGGTTACGACTGTCTGATAGAATCCAAGAGTTTTCGATCGTTCTTCAGAGATTGCGCCCTCGCGCATTTTCTCCTCGCCCGGCTCGTAACTCAAATTTCACGGGGGCGCGAGCTCGCGGCGATGCTTTTCCGCCCGATCAATATTTACGCAGGCAGCGAACTCGGATTAACAGTTTGCCTTGCCTTATTCGACGGTAAATACATTATTGGCTTCGGATGAATATTCCTGTAGATTAACAATTGTCGCTTATTTTTATGATCTTTTTAGCGACTATTTTTCAGCTGACGGTCTCGCGTGAAAATAATTCTGATTAAATAAAAATGATAAAATGATTCATCTTTATTGTGTCCGGATTTAAGATTTAAAAAGATTCTGTATCCTGAAAATCAATTTAAGATCTTTTCGAGATCATTGTTTTAATACAATATTAATTTTAGTTTAATACATATAAATTAAAAAAAAATTAAATATAAGATCTTATTAAGATTAAAATGATTTTTATAAGATCTTATATGTATAGAAAATTAAAAAAATATGAATATATTAAAGTAATATTAATATTGTGTTAAAATAACGATCTCGAAAAGATTTGAAATTAATATTTAGATATTTATTAAAAGAGAATCTTTTTGAATTTTAAAAAATCTTAATATCAGACATAATAGAGATGAATCTTTTTACCGTCTTATTTTAGTCTGCATTATTTTTACGCGGGGGAGTACGGACTGGTGAACGACGATGTTGTTTTAAGAATAGTGGGTTGGATTGTTTTTTTCTTTTTGTAGCTCATTATTTATTATTTAAGGATATTTTTTTCTACTTTTTCTCGAACTATCATCATAATTATACTTTAGTACTTTAGTATAAATTCTCTGAGTAGTAATACAAGTTTTCGAAGTATAATCATCTTATAAACATAAACTTATAAGTATAAAATAAATATATAAGTATAAACTTATAACTTTGTAGCAAAATCATCTTACTGTTTAAATTTAATGCAGTGGAATGATCATTCTTGCATTTCCTTAAGGGAGAATTTTTGATAATAAAGTCAAAATTTTTCTAATCTGACTCTTTTTAGTATACATACACTGATAGAAAAGATCCTTTGACCCAAAGTCTTCGCGCCTTTGTAAAATAATTTTTTCATGGTATTTGAAATAAAGAAATATGCATTAGCATTAAAGAAATATTTCTTAGTAGATTTTAATAGTAAATAATACTTACGCCTTTGGACTACATTAAATGCGCACAGTTTTATATTAAACACACTGACTTCAGGTCAAATGATCTTTTCTATCATTTTTTTCTCTTGTAAATTTGACCACCAAATATAAACTTTTCGCGAATGTTTTTCTCTCCTGAATTCTCTTTGAAAGCTCAGTAATTTTGCTGGACAAGCTTGAAGGTACTTTTATTAGCTTCCCAGAAATCTGCGGGATATTGAATTCAACATCCGAAGCCCCGCAGCGGGTATAGGAGGAACACCAGCCGCTTGTGGAAAGTTGATCCTCAGAGGCGGACGCGAATCAGCTTAGGAGTCAGGTCCGTCGTCTCCGATAAGGGAAAGGGAAAAAGGGATGGGGACAAGGTTGATTCCGCATCGAGGTAAAAGGTATAAAAGGATTCGGGGCTGCGGGCCGGGCATTTCCGACGTGGTGTCTGATTTCACAAGAGGCTCCGATCTCTCAAAGTCCACCAATCGGCCAAAGCGCCTAATGCTTCCGTCATGGCAAATTTGATGTTACCATTCTAAGGGAATGATAAGGAAATTCACTTTCGTTCAATGAGCATTACAGTGCGACTATTTCTTTTTTTTTTTTTTGAGAATAGCTTCGTTAAAATTAATGTAAGAAAATTTGGATTACGAACCACTGTGTTATATATATAGAATATAAGGAATATTTAATTCGATTTTTTTTTGTATTCGAGGCCAGTTCGTCTCCACGTGTTTTTTGAATTACATTGATTATTCGATCGACCGTAGCTATAGTCTAAAATTTGCAGTGTGTCATTTGACTGTCACATGAATATCGTAAAATTGAAGCCGTGCAATCAATACTTAATTTCGACTATTGTTATGCAGATCAATGAAGTGCAGTATATGACAAAACATGTTACATTTTAGATCATCGGATTTCGATTGTTCTAGAAATTAATTTGTCAGCTGTGCCAGAATTCATTAATTTTTTATCATTAATACAATATTTATTATTTATTATTTACTATAATATTTATTATTTAATAAGACATCAAACGAAATAATTTTATATATAGAATACTATTAGACGGATGAATAAATAAATCGTTATAAGAATAATTATTTAGAAGAAATCTTTTGAGCTAATGTAAAGACTACACTTTCTTTAAATATTAAAATGCAAACGCATCCCATTATTTAGAGTATTTATTACACCTGATTTTCAATCTAATTTTAGCACCAAAGCTTATACACCTTGTTTGCTTAAAATTACTCATCTGCGAATGTTCTTTGATTCGAAAGCCAATTACCACAAGTGGGATAATGAGTTATTACGATAATTTCTATGTAATTCAAAACTGGAGAGGATGGCGTAATATTAGTACACGCAATGCTTTGAGCAACTACCAGCAACATTAGGGATAAAGGATTTTACTAATCCCACCAATTTTCCAAATTACTGAATTCAGTAAACTATCGATCGTTTTATCTAAATAAACCCACTTTACGCGGTGACGAATATCAAATTTGCCTAGAACCTTTGTACTCGATAATTAATGTTTCCGTACAAGTTTGCAGAAAATTGAAAAACACTTCATAGTCGCTGCTCGGGCTACAAGTATAGCAGAGCCGTAATAAATTCCGAATGCCATGGGGAAATGAATTTCGGAGTATTTCAAGCGATGTCTTTAAATTTACGTATTTGCGGTTCCTCGCCCCATGACCACTCGGTGCGTTTGCTGGTGGCGTGTATCGACGATCATTTATAACTGGCAACTTGCCGCGACAGTTTTACAGCCAGCCCAGCTTCCACGGAGTAAATCATTAGCCTCCGGTGGTTTACATGGGGCACCGGAAATTCTTCCGATTAATCGACGACCAACCGAAAATTTTCTATCATTAAAAAAGGAAAGAATTTGAAGATATCAGCTTGCGATTGTGTACGTATTTATAAGAGGACTATTGCCAATTATTGTTTGACTTCATTTTGTTTTTTATTTTTTGTTTTTTGATGAGAACATTCATTGTTAAGAAAGGTTGTTAATGAAATAAATGAAAGCATTTGAAAGTATTTATATAATTTCGTATGTCGTTATTTCCATTCTTAGAGAAAGAATAAGACAAAAAGTGAATCGACTAATTTTTGATTTACTTGGTTTTGACGTGACCACGTGATTAGTATTATCAAAGATAAAAAAAATATTTTAAATAACTGTGCAAAGTGCATGAGACTGTAGCCTACAAAAATTAATTGGAACTACAGACTAATCAAGTTTCTAAACTGCGAATCTCAAAGCAAAAGTTTCTAAATACAATTATAATTACCAAACTTTTAGTAAAAAATAGTAGCAGTATCGTGGTTTTTGAAATAAGAAACTTTGGTTATTTTTACTCGGCAGTATTGCAATTTTTATTCAAAACAAATCCGACAAACTTTTATCTTTTTGTCAACTTGTAACGCCATTTACTTCCGTAATTTCTCCAATAAAATTCTTTCGTAAAAATAACTCACCAGACACGCGCACAGATACAACAAAATATCACTTGGAAATAAATAAATGAATAAAAATATCGAACCGCGGTATGGAATGCTCGAAAGCTCTCGCGACTCGACAATTGCATTCGCACGTACGCGAGTCGGGCGCATTTCCGTTCCTTTGCGCGGCCGCGATCAAAGTTCCGCGAGGCGCTCGAGATTGGCACCGCGAGCACTCACTCCACCGAAAATTCTGAGACACGCGCGCGAACCCCCCGAGGGGCTCCGAAACTCCACCGCGCGCCTTCACGCTTTTTATGCGTTTAGACAAGGAACTTTTCCAGTGGGCTGCCTGGTGCAGTCGGGGGTCGAAAAATTTTCGCCACCTCGCCGTGAATTCCGCGAGCGAAATTCAGCGCGCCTCGTCGGGCGAAATAATGAGTTTCCGGCGGAGCGGATGCGAGCGTTTGTCGCGGAGTCGCGCGCCGTGACGATATCGAGGCGCGCCCCGTGCCCAAATGTTCACGTAATTGAGCATTGACGCGGTGCGCTTTAAACGCCCGCGCTGCGGAAGCCTGGGCTCCAGTCAGCGTTCAGTGCTCGCGATGCGATTTTCATCGGCCGTAATACGCGTAAATGATTGGCGATTTTTTTTTTTTCGATTCTGCGCGGAGTGATTATTAAGCTTTTGTTGGCAGTGGGTTGTTGCTGCTTGCGATTGAGCTTTCGGAGGGTGTTGAGGCAGGCTGAAAGAAAAATATGAGGGAAGTGAAAAGGAGTAGTGGGGATGTTGCGAAAATTAATGAATCTGTAGGGAAACAAGTGGTTCGTGCAGGTGAAGGTGGCAATGATGGTATCGTGGAGCTTCAGTGTACAGCAGTTGCGTATCATGGGATTAAAGTCAAGAAAAGAGAAGATTCAATTGTCGTTGAACCATCTAAAGTAGTAGTCATAGATGGTCGAAGGTGTGTGTGAAATTTTATTTCTTTTTTCATAAATTTCTTATTTAATTACACAATGATCGACTTTATAATTACTTTGGAAACTATTTCTACGAAGATTCCAAGCTCTTCAAACCCTCGCAGCAAACTGGTCTCAGACAGTATACTACGTGTAATCATTATCGAAATTACAGGCAAAGTTAAAACACAATTTTTTAGCTAACGCTATACTTAGTATTAAAATTTTAACAATTTTTTAGCTAATGCTACTGGATGTTACAATTTTAAATTAAATTAAAATTTTAATTTAAAATTAAATTTAAAAAAAATTTTGTGTTAAAAAGATTCTGAATTCGAAAGTAGAACGAGGGAAAATTCTTTCTACGGCGATATATCGTTCGGATAGGTCGTGCTTAACGAGGTCGAGGCGTGACAACACGCGTGCCCCATTAATTTTCGCCTGCGGGACTCGCACATTACGAGAATCGAGCAACGTGGAGGCATAAAGAAGATCCTACTGGTGCAGGTGTGAATGTGGTTTCATTGCCAAGACGCGCCAAACGCGTTTTACGCGCATCCAGCCAGTTATACCCACGCGAAATTCTTGCGTAAAATCTTGTAGAAAAAACAGGAGTCACGCGAGTTCTAAACCATAAAAACGAAGTGAAGAGGTCACTGATTAAAATTATTTTTTTTTATTTAAAAATGGATAATATCCCTCATGTCTATCCAGTGATTGAGGACTATTTTATGATATAGTTTAAATAAGGATTCCACAGTCTTTTGAACATATTTTTTTTTAAATGTAAGATGCAAGACAAAAATCTATAAGATCCTACGATCTAAGAATACAGAACCCTTTTTTATTTTCAGTCCAATCAATAACTATTGTCAATCGCTTTTCCCGATACAAAAGAAATAATTGTGTTGATAAAAAAGTTGAATATACCACTTTACTTCAGAATAAAACTTCAAGTGGAAAAATAAGAGAAGAATAAGATTATAAAATTGTAAACAAAGCAGTAAGAGATTAAACATTGCATTGCGATTTGATATTCAACACTCGATATTTTTTAATAAGATCTTCTCTGTACCTCTTAACGTTTAATTCCGAAGGAGCACAACGAATTCCATCTCCGAGCACCTGCTCCCGCGAAATTCCAGTTCCGCGAGTCTATAAATTTTAGATGCGAGCGTCGACCGTAACATATGGACGTTGCACTGCTTCGGCGTGACACGCGGCAGTAACGTACAGCTGCTCCTTGACCGGCGCGTGAAGATTCGAGCTTCGAAATAAATTGAAACTACGTTACATGGGTGTAAATTATTTTTTTAAAAACGCAATTACTCATCTACTCTACCTATACATTCAATAAATGGATACCACAGCCTTTTTAGAATCTTAAATCAGAAAGATTCTAATATAAATTATAACGCAAAGCACATACTTAAAATTTATATATTAAAAAAAAAAATAAATTTACAAAATACTGTACGCTTAAATTTTTTTTTTGTTGATCTGACAAGAATAAGAATTTTCAATGCGTACATCTTATAAACGATTTTTTACAGAGAAGGAGTGTAGGGTCGATCCGAAGACGTAGAGCAAAGAAAAAGAAAATGGATCACGGAAGTGAGAGGAGTGCACGATGTATAATGAAATTTTTTTCTTTCCCTTCCATTCTCGAGTCAACGCATTCCGCTCTGGTGTGCTTTGCTATATAACTATAGTTTTTGTGGCTCAATCTCACGCGGAGAAAATAGATCGTATTCTCCGTCTTATACCAACTTGCAAAGGAAAATAATCCTCTTTCGCAAGAATCTCGATTTGCAAAGATTATAAGGATATTCTCAGTCTTTCTTCCCCCATCTGAATACCGAAGAATATCAAAGTTCAATTTGTTTTAACCACAAATTTCTTGCGTTCATTATTTAATCCATAGTAATTCAGATATAAGCATACGATTGTATTGATAATTCCCGCATGGATTTTACGCTTTTACCGAACTTAACATATTTTATCAGAAATTGGCTTGAACCGGAAGTAGAGGATTTGCTCGCATAATTTTTGTTTAAATTGAGGGAGAAATAGCAATAACGCCATTGTATAACGATACCGTCTAAATCCTAATAAGAGCGGCCAGAGGGAATTCCTCAGCACATTTGCATAATCGCGCGTACGAATTACAAACTTTGCCCGGTAAAGGATTTATCAGAGGCTCGGCTGCCGCTTGCGGAGGATCTCCTTTGGAGTGTTGCATGCGCGATGAATTATTAATGTCAGACAGTTGAGCTTTTAAATATTGCTCTCCAGCTGGCGAACTTTCATTTACGCTCGCTTTTGCGTATTAACAACATTTAATTTTTTTTTTCAAGTTTATTTTCGTTCGTCAAAGCGAACACATTTATAAGTTTTTTTTTGTAGTCTTTTGTGCCTTAAAGCGGCAGAGTAAAATTGGGGTAGGTAATTATGGATAAATAACGTAGAAATAGGACAATTGTAAGATAAAAGTAGGGTAATCTTGAATAAACAAGGTAATAGCAGTGTTACTGTAGAAATACATAAATACATTCTACAAAATTATTGCTGATAATTCTAAATAAATATTTACTTGAAATTACTCATTATTTATTCAGCCTAGATTTAATACAATTCATTGGCTTAGATATAAGATTTTATTTATGGGAAGTAAAATGTTTCCTTCAAACTTTGTTACCTTCAGTAAATAGTAAAGGATGCATTCGCAAGTTTTTAAGAATAAAATCAGATTTTCTATCGTACGATTCGATCAGCGATTCATTTTTTATAGGCTAATTATACAGTAGACCCGATAGAAGCTTAACCAGTTGCAATCAAATTTCTACGAGTGACTCGATTAATTTATTATATTGCTCTCAATTTTTTTTGAAATTCTTAGATAAAAAAAGGATTAATTCCTTTTACACTGATAAATAAAAAATAAAAAAATAAAAATAAAATTTGTACATTTATTTGTTTGTCAGAAATTTAAGGTCAAACGGGTGTGCGATATTAAGGTACAGTTTGGCTGCGTCGTCAGACTAATTAGAGTAGGCGCAATCGAGAGAATTCTCAGGGCGCAAACACGCGAACTGATCTTTGAACTTTCCCATTACCATTTTAAGTGGTTTCTCGACATCGCCGAGCTTGGGCTTTACGAACTTGTGAGCGTGAAAACGCCCAGGCTCGAGGGCGCCGGTCGGCTGTGGAAAAATGAGCGAGTAAATTTTTATCCCTCACATTTGCGCCGGGACAATTTAAGTGTCGTGTTCATAAATTTCTTTGAAATAGTACAGCTTCACATTTCCCTATCCGTCAAATTTCTTATGCGGCTATAAAATTTACTCCTGACGCGCGTCGATTGACTCGTGCTTTACAATGCAAATAATTTACTTGCGGTGTTATGCCGAATAAGTTTCTAAATTCTGTGGCTCGAATTTTACGAAACGTTGTGTGTAAGCGTCAATTAATATTTTTTTTTTAATTATTAGGTGTATTTTTTAGTGTTTAAAACAAGTTACAAAAAGTAACCTAGCAGAGGAAAGCAAATTTCTGTGTGCTGGCATGCCTAGAATAGTACAACTAATACTAACTTAATCTAATAGAAAAAAGTGATGAAATGGAAGAAAAAATATCTATAAAATATCATAAAAGGTATAAAATATTTATAAATCTACTTATAGATATTTTATAATAAATTTTATTTAAATCATTCTAATTTATAGATAACTTATTAAAAATTGAATAGTTTAGATTACAAATGCATTAGTATCGATATCTATTATTATCATATATTGATTAAATATTCTAGTACTTATATGAATAATACTTCTTAAAAATCGATCGTTACAATAAATTAGAATATTGAATAAAAGTTTGATACAAATGTCTACCAATGTTAGATATAGAATTCATTTAAATCGTGCCCATTCGAATGAATCTCATAAAGCGGAGGAGGCGTGCGTGGCGCGGATTTTAAGCGCATCTTGAAATTCCTCTGATTAACGCGCAAATCTCTACGACGTAGCGACGAAGTTAGACGTCGCCATGCCACTTTGGCCGCCGGCTATATCTCGCGACGCGCAGTCGGCGTAATTACCAGTGCACCTAAGACACGTCCTTGGGGTCTTTCCTCCTCCTCCCGCTGGAATATCGTATGGAATTTTGACGTAGGAGAGATACAAACTACTCGAGCGTTATTGGGATAGTTTAAAAGTACTGTAATGGCTTGACTATTGCTGTTTCCAATGTTCAAGATTCGAGATGGATACTAAGCGAATTGTGATTTTGGTACGAAAATTTTCATTTAATGCATCAAATAGAATGTTAAAAAATGATAAACACGAATTTTTTATTTTTTTATTTCAATCTTTATTAACAGACTAAAATTTATAACAAGAGCGACGCCCGTGTACGTAGTAATCATATCAATTGAGGAAAAGAAAAAGTATACGTGTCAATTATTTTTTGTTATTTTATTAGACGTTTATAATGAAATGCAAAAGAAATTTTCATGCCAAATCCTAATTATATAGTAGTGTTGTAAAAGGATGAAGGGAAGGATGGTGAAGTTATAAAATTGTTGGAAAATTTATCTTTTCAGAAAATTAAGTTTACGACTTTGAATAAGAGACTATAAAACTTCTTTTATGAAGACATTCTGTGAGTTGCAAAGATATTAATTGTTCAAGTTATAATTGATTAGGTGTGAATTTTTTTATTATTGCAAGGTGTTATCTACCATTCACGCAGAAGAAAGTTAAGAAGTTTAACAGTAAAATATCTTGACAGTTAGTGTATTAAGATGGACAGTAATTGTGAAATTTAAATAATTGACTAAAGTCAGACTGCAGACGACGTCGTGGTCGATCTTCTCATTTGTTTTACTGAATTGTTCATTAATTAATTATTTATTAATTTCATTTATTCAAAGTGCAATAATTAAAGCGATTTCAGAAGTACGTGAATTAGTTATCCATAAAATTGCCTAATTAAGCAAGGATATACTACTTAACATAATTTATGAATATAATTTACATAACTTTTATTTTGAGAAAATCAGTGCAAAGTTTTCTCACCCATACATTTCAGGAAAATTTATGCACCTTTTATATCTTCACTGTAAGGAAGAAAATGAATTGTTGACATCGTTGTTTCTATTATCTTACAATTTACACAATGTAAGCATTTGTTGTGCGAAATCTTACCCTTTTTTGTACTCGTGACGACTTTAATCTAACTCGACCAAAAAAAAAAAAAAAAAACAGGAAGCTCATAGTAAGCCAGTAGATACGAGGCTTTAACACTGAATATATGGGAAGTGGGAGCGTGAAGCTTATCAGCCCCTACATGTGCACACTGCATAAAATATTATTTCCAAGTCCCTTTTTACACGTACCTGGTTTTATGCAAATTCAGCTCGTAATACTGATCTTCGAACGGCATTATTCAAAACTGCAGGTTATTACAAAAGTTTAATCTACATTTAATACATTTCTTAAACATTTTTTTAATTATAAGCATTAATTCGTTTATAATTGATTTCTTTGTTAATTTTGCAGCTTTTAAAATTTTAATGAATTGGGGATTCAATGTTTGACCAACATTATAACGATCGATTGCAATTTTTAGGTAAATGAGATTTTAATATTTCATTCCAGGGATCGCATTTTTTTTCCTTTACCAAGAAATTACATTTGCAATTAAGAAATTATATATGTTGACAATGTTAAAAGTTATTAACAAATTTTTTCCCATCCAACATATAAATTGCTAATAAAATGGGTCTAATTTTAACAAAAAATTTTTTGTTAAAAGTATTTTTTTGTAAAATAAAATTAACAACATTGTTAATTAAACAATTCAAGTTATTAATAATTGCTCAGCGCCATCTAGAAAGGTTTTACGATACTAATTCTCGTGAGTAACACCGAAAACCGACAAAATGGCGAGTTCACTTCCTGGGATAACAGCAGTTTCTACGTAACCGTAAGCTGATATCTTGCCAGATTATCCACTACCCATAAACCTCAAATGATTTAATCCAGATTAATAAACAATGCAAACAAACACATTACTAAATCCATGAAATAAACGCAAAATTTAACAGAAAAAAATTTTTTTTTATTTTCCCATTCTATCTAACTTAGGTAAATACTACATTGTGTTAATATACCATGAATCAATAAATTTCATCCATTTCCACTGAAATTTCCAGCACCACAAGGTAAGCAACCCCAATTCTTCACTCCCAAGATACAAAATAGAAAGTTCCCCGGAAGAAGCACCCAACTGGTCGCTCGAAAAATGAAATTTCGGAGCACGTCGCCGACCTGCCCCGCCTTCCCGGAGCAGGTCAGGCTTGCCCCGGACCCTAGCAGATGTCGACACCCAGCCGACCGCAGACCCGCTCCCAGGGTGCCACTGCGCAAGACTCGGCGCGCACTCCCATTGACCAGCCGCCACTGGCTCCCCCCCTGTCCTCGGCGTATATCGGGGGCCGCGCGAGACGATAGTACTATACGGTGCCTTCGAGACGGACAGTCCGTCTGGTGCGTCGTCGTCGTCGTCGCTGTCCCCGCCACTCGTTCTCACGCACGCGTCTACGCAGTTTCGGCCCGCGCGACCGCCAGCGCACACCTTTCCCGGAGCTCCGCCAGCAGAAGCGACCCCAGGGGCAGGACACCGAGCTCAGGAGGCTCGAGAGAGAGGGAAAGCTGCAACTGTTCTTCGGCTCCTCGAGGCTCGCCGCGTCCGCTGGCCGCTGGGACTCTACGGCAAGGTAAGCGCCGCGCGGCCTTGCGACACTCTCACCTCGCGCGAGGCGTCGCGTCCACCGCTCAGCGCTGCTTTGCTCTCCTTTTTCTTCGTTTCGCAATTTTTTTTTTCTTTTTTATTTTTATTACACTTTTTCTGATAAAACAGTCCTCGCGCGACACTGGTGTGTATGCCGCTGTGCGCGCGGACGCGCGTCCGCGTCTCTGTGTGAGTGCTCCACTAAAGCGCCGAGCCAGTGCGGGATCGATCGGCGCGGGATTTCCCTTTGTGCACCGCCGCGACTGCATGCGGGGAGCCTTTTATTTCAACTTTTTTTTTCATCTTCGGATGCGTTGGCCGGGGGGCAGGCGATCGATGTCGAAGGGGGGAACGCGTGATTCACGCGTAAACAACGCGGCGTTAATTCGCTTACGGCCGAGAGCCGCGGGTAGATCGATGCGGTCTCGTTGTCAGGCGCTGCGCCAGGCGATCTATAGCGGCCGAGCGCTCTCTTATATGCCGCCGGAGGCGCAATCGGATCGAGCGACGTGCTTTTGCTCGTTTGCCTAAGACGGCAGTCGGATTTTCTTGGCTCAAGTGCGGATTGACGGTGGGTCCGCTCGATGAGTAGGAAAATGGTGATTAGGACGATGGGTGACTAATTGCCGCTCGGAGTGGGTACTGTTGTACCGAAAATCGGAGGAGCATAAGGTGAAAGTTGCGCTGACGTTGGATGTCTGTGTTTTCTTTTTTTGCCGTTTGTTCGGGGGAAGAGATTGACATTTTTATCGATAGATTTAGGCGTTACGTAAGCCTTTGGCGGAGACGTAACCTGGCCAGGAAGTGGCTATTAAAATGTCACAAAGACTAGTTTAATGGAGCAATTTTGCGGATTAGGAAAAATTATGGCGCGATTTAAACGGACGGTTGCCAATATTCATGAGTTTTTTATTTCATTTTTTACTTGATCGAAAGTTATTTATATAAATTGAGTTTTGTCATTGATTGAGGGGTTGATATATAAATCAGTGAAGATGCGTATGCTTTTATTTCCTATGTTCACAGTAAACGTAATTTAAGCTACGTAATCAGTTCTAACCAGATACATTCATGAGAAAATTTAATTAAGGTAGATCGAGGGGAAATGCTATTGAAACTTCTTTCACGCATGGAATAACGATAAGTCCTGCAAAAAAATTGTAAAATATAAAGATCAACTGAAACTCAATATTAATTTTTTTTTTAATTGTTATAAATGCTATTTTTACCGCTTGATCTATTGTAGCGAAAGAAACGGTCTTAATTAAACTTGAACTCTAAAAAATTTAGTAATTATAAAATACAATGTGTCCCTTTCTTTCCTTTATTTCTATATTCCATCAAGGACCTTTAAATGCATTTAATCAAACTCGAACAAGGTCTCCGCTTGGTTACAACAAATACGAAACTTCGCCGAAGCCCATCGAAGTTAATTTTACTTTTTATTATGCAACCTGCTTCTCTCTCTCTCTCAACTTCAATAACTTGAAATGAAAATTAAGCAGGAGCATACCTCGCCTCGGAGTAGATTCATTAAAACACAAAAGCATCCGCGTCCACCTAATCCATTAAGTATCCGCGGTTTACACGCATTAGTCACCTTTTTCCGTACTTAGTATCACGCATGAATAGTTACACATTAATACCATTTGATAACACAATGTTCAGTGCATCTTTTCTTCTTCGATTTGTCAATTATGAAATAAAATATTAAGCTTGGAAAAACTCGCGTGACGTCACGGTCTCACACTATACAGATGTACCTACGCTAACCAGCGACGTCACAAAATTGTAGCATTTTGAGGCGCTAATATCTTCCTTAACAAATATCGATTTAAACAAAAAAATACACGTCCACTAAATTTTTCAATTCTCTATCAGACTTATTTGTGTTCCTTCTCCCGCGGAACTCTTATGCGATGTATATATGTCACACTTACCAGTGACGTCACAAAATTGTAGCATTTTGAGGCGCTAACATTTTGCTTCACAAATATCGATTGAAAAAACGAGAAAAAAAATACACGTCCACTAAATTTTCAATTCTCTATCAGACTTATTTGTGTTCCTTCTCCCGCGGAACTCTAATTCGAAGGGCTGACCAGGCCATCGCGATATTTCGTGACCGCGCCGCGGAAGTGACGCGGGGCTTCTCTTGAACCAAAAAGGAGAAAAACCTCAGAAACGAGCGGAGGAGGGGAAAAAAAAGTGTCGGAGGCGGAGGGAAATCGAGCCTGCAGCGGAGAGGGGTAAAAGCACGCCGGAGGAAGTTAAGTCTTGGCTGGCTCGAGGGGGGTTGCAGCGCGATAGGCCCGAGTTAACCTCGATTCCTCGCGGCCCTAGCGTAGCTCGCACATACGTAGCGGCGTGACTCCGGCGCGCGCCCGCGCAAAAATCAATACGAACAACACACACCGACGTACCGAGAGCGCGATGATAATCGCGATAGCGTCGCGCATGCAAATTCGAGCGCGCGATCGAGGGCTGCTCCGGCGGATCGAGGGCTCGATTTTAGGCGCGCGCTTCTCGCGAGGGCCCCATGCATTATTTATGTCGTTATGAGCGCGACGGGGATAACGAACCGCTGCACCGCTGGTGCCGAGACGCCCGCGTGCCATGCGGGTAATTATTATTGATTTTTTTTATTATTTTTTTTTATTCTGCGACGGACTTTGAGGGACGGAGATATGGCTGCGTGAAGTCCAATTAGTTATTCAATAATTTGACGGCCGTCTTTTATGTTTCATTGTAAAAAGAAAACGACCTGAATTAATCACCGATTCAATAAAATTATAAGTAATCATGGTAGATGTATGTTAATTATTGATCAATTTTTATGTTAAAAATGTCGCAGCTGATGCTACAACGTTGTTAAGACAATTATTCGTTTCTATTTATCAGTACATATTTTTTATCATTATTTTAGATATATATAATCGTACGTAGTTTAGGATCGATTAAAGAAAAAATTAATTCAATATTTGTACAAAGTTGTATTCTATCTAAACAAGAATTTAAAAATAATTTATTTTAACTAATTTACTTATTAAAGCGAAAAAAAATTATAATGCAAAGAAGGAAAATGTGCTTGATCCCTCGTTAGTTGAGTTTTTCTAGTTTTAAAAAATGAAATGTAAATTTACACAAACAGGAACCTTCGGTGAACACTTCGGTCAGAGAGACTAAAGATTTTCTAATAGCAAAAAAGCAAAGTAGAGTAAAAACACCAGGCAGGATTTCGATGGAATCCGAACACAATGTAACACCTTTATATCAATTTAAAAAATGTTGTATTCTTTAATTATTACTACTTCGTTATCTCTGACGTTGAGATTAAGATGAAGTATGCATTTTGTTGCGTCCATACTTCATTTCGTACGTGCATCATTAAAGTCGAGCCCATTCGAACGCGGCCTGCTTGTAAATGCGACGAAAAGAAATTCTGCCCGCTTAATTTCTCGAACAGGTATACCGAGGGTTTAATCGCATAAAAAAATGTTGGAAAAAAAATGAAAGACGAGACGTCGGGTCGCGCGCGCAAAGGTGGAACCGGAATGAACCGGAAGGAAAGCAGCGATTTCCCGACTCTGAGGGCAATCAATAAAGTGAAAGAGAGCGGCTACGGGCCGGAGCAAGAGAGAGAGAAAAAGTTCGAGGTCATTCTTGTTTCGCCTGCAAATTTTCTTCTACTTCCATCGGTTGGATGGAGTTGCAGCGAGGATTTGCCGAAGTTTTGCGAGAAAATGATGATCGAGGCAGAGAATACGCGGTCCGATTTAACGTAAAATTGCTTCTGGGTACTACTGGACTTCATCTCTTTGCTGTGCTAAACAATCGATTTTTAAAACCTTCCATACGAAAAAATATTTATTACAAATTCAAATGCGTAAATTGACAAAAGCAACTACTTCTTGCTGTAAAATTCGAGCCTCGATATTTTTGACAGAGAACTCCAATTTTAAAAACAAGAAAACATACTTTGATATTGTTAATTCATTTTTTATTGTTAATTATTGTATTTAGTTTACCCTACTTTATTAATGTTAATTTATTTTCTTGTTCCTTAATGCTGTTTCTTTTTGAGTGCAAAGGTCTTTAACGCGATAGCACTTTCTTGAAATTTCGAATTCGCAAGCAGGTGCAATGTCGACTCTAATGCTTGTGGGCGGTAGTGAGTTACCGTTGAAACGTGAGAATAATATCGAATTCTTTTTTTTTTAAGTCGAAAAAGTTTTAAAGATTTCCCGCGACAATGTCGTTTGTAAAGTTATTTGTTAATAAAAATTAAGTACGAATGTAAAATCGGAATACATGGTGACGATAAATCTTAATTAGCAGCGATTTATGAGGTCTTAAACTAGATTTATGCCTGCACATTTTTTATCATAAATTTTAAAGCACTCGTATTTTAACGCTCGCACTTCCAGAAGTTAACTCTTTCACTTAAAAATACACTGAATTTTTTACGCGAAATGATACGGCGAATACAATTGAAATAAAGTTTCTATATGTGTGCAATAAAAATTTCGTTATTCTGTATTTCTATCGCAAAAAGCAGGCACTTAGAGTCTGAGCTTTATTTGAGAAAATCCGTAATACCTTTTGTTATTTACAAATTAAATTCACTTTCTTTGAAAAATCTCGTACCTCCTTCATTTGAAATATTTCTCGAGAGATCGAAGTACTTTAAAAGGGTTCAAACTATCCTTAATAATTTCAAGACGAAGCTTTTTCTCTCAGCTCTTAGAAAAGGAACCAAAAAAGCTTAATCAAACACAATTACATTTAATGAAACTTTTCGATTTCTTTTTAAAGTTTCTATCGTATTTATTAATTAATCAACTGGATCCAATACACTATTCAAAAGAAAGGACAAAAGTTCATAAACAATTTATCGAATAAGTGCTCTAATAGTGATAGACCCTATTAAATCAACACAGTGCAGCGCCTCCATAGTGCAACTTTCACACAAAAGCGCCAAGCAAATTCCGATTTTTCATGCCCACGCCGAAAAGCATTTAACGTCGATAAATCGATTAACCCGCTTAAATAAATAAAGGCTAAATGGATCGCAAAATTCGGTGCATCCGATTCGGGCCACGTCCGGCGGCTCGACTTTGAAGGATGGACTCGCGAGAAAGCCCGACAAATAATCTCGCTATATACCTGTGGCGATGAAGGCGTCACTCTATTTTTACGTTTTTTCTTCCCTTTTTTTCGACCACGGGGCCGAACAATGACGCGTCGCGCGTTAAAAGGCGACTTCGTGACCTTCGATGGGCTTCCGATATTCCATCGCGATGGACGACTTTGTGCTCCGGCGTTCTCACGGGTTGCGGTGTGTTTTCTTTTTTGATTTTTTTTCCCTTCGCAGGCACCGGTGTAGTTTTCTCAGTTATAAAATGCACAGGCGTCCCGTGAAACAGGTCAGTCGGACAAAGGGAGTAAGGAGGTTTCCGCGAAATAAAAAAGTTTCCAAGGCGATTCGAGACATCTTGAGCAACTTCGGAAGTCTGTATGCATCCAGTTTCTCTTTTTAATTTTAACATTAAATATGTGACGGTCTTGAATGGTGTTAATTTCGAATTGGGTAGTTTTCTTCGCGTTTAGTTTATTTTATACTTTTATCTCGAATGGCAGTTATTATAACCGGGAGAGCTTTAGTAAAAATAAATTTTTTTCCGATGCATAGAAACTTGCTCACACACTTTAATTTTTCACTTTTCGACGTCATCTCGAAACTGAATTTTTTTCGGATTATTCAGAAATTTTAGTTGGCAACTTTATCAGAAATCTAGTAGTGCAGAGTTGAAGCTCGTGACTTGAATCGAAAGTCTCGACATTAGTTGAGACTCTCGAGCTCCCTCTCAAGATTCTCAAATTTATTTAAGCTCCCAGCTGCGGAACTGGCAGTCGAATCATAAATATTATCTGGAGCAAATTACAAAAATATACGAGTTCAATGAATGTTTACATCGATTGCTGATCCACTTAAAGCGCGAATCTCGTTTTAATCTTAAGAAACAAAAAGAGAACGATAAAAGTGTCAAGCTCGGAATTATTCAATCCGCGAATAAATTATTTATTTGCTTTTGATACTGCACCGACATCCGATAAAAAGAGGAGGATAAAAACTCCAAGATCTAAATTATTCAATTCGAAAATAAATTATTTATTCAGTTAAAATTCTGCACCGACGTTTAATAAAAAGATCGAATATTTCAATACAAAAGTAAAGAATTTATTTATTTAACGCAGCATCCAACGTATACGGCAAAGGGAAAAATGAAAAAATGGGTCGAACGACGAGAGTACAGATTGTCGAGCTACGGATTGGCCGGAAAAAGCGTTTAGGGGGCGACCTTGGGAAGTGATAAAACTCGCTCTAGTCGACGGCAGAATGTAGTGCGTCGCATGAACTGCCTGCGTTATACTTTGCGCTCCGGAGCAGCGCATTGTCGTCTCCCGTCGACTGACATGTTTTCTTTTGCGTATTTTTCCATCGCAAACATTGCAATAATAGAATTTTAGATGCGCAGGTTAGATCGAGCTTTAAGCAATCTATCACTCGGTTTCCATTCCGTCTACATAAAAAAAAAAGTGAAAAATAAAAATAATGTTTTCCAATCCGAGAAATAAAATGCAGAATATAACGAACACATCTTATTAATATGTAATTGCATGGTACTTTAAAGTCAGTATTCGTGGAATGTTTATACTCTCCTACCTCGATTTTTTTTATTGTTTTTTTTTTAGTATGGTAAATTATATATAGTTTGTATGCCCGGATGTGTGTGCGTATTTTTGCAAGTAAATTATTCGATGGAGGAACATTATTTTCCCGTGAATGTGTAGTTTGCAAGAAAGCATGGTGCAGCGGCATGTGGTTATGTGTATGTCCAGTGTAGCATGCGAGAAGAGAAAATATCGAGTTAAGTAGCGCCACCGGCGTGCTGCATGTTTCGCAAGCATCACGCCCTCATCCACACACAAGAAACAATTCACACCAAGCCACACATCAAAAGCTGCCGTCGCGAGCTTCCCATGGTACCGACGCTGCAGTCGCATAATGAAATTCCGTCTGCGCTACTTTTTTCTCCTTTTTTTTTGTAAATAAGAGAAAGGAAACGCGGTTTGTTTTGTTTGGACGTCTGCCAAGTAGCCGCTGGTGTCTTTTAAGCTCGACGAGTAAAAAGCTTTACGGAAAGTTCCTAATAACAGGTGGTCCTTGTAAATAAGACTTTTTCGCGTCGGTAACGTACGAGAGAAATTTTTAGTGAGAATTGCGATTAAGCTCACCGTAAGAATTGCTCGCGAAAACGTATTTAACGAGATTTGCAATTTTTCAAAATATTCAATATAAATTTTTTACCGAATTATTGGATTTTGACCGAGCGACGTAGTGATTCTTGCCGGAAAAGCTTCGTATATATATATCTGGAAAATTTTCGGAAAATTGTGTATATCTGGAGGATTTTCGAAAAATTGAAAAGCTTTTAAGAAGAAGGAAGCTTTTCCTCTAAAAGTACCCGCTGTGTTTGTAATCGTCGTAATGCGACATATACATGTATATTTCTACGTCATAATGTTCACGGTGACTTTGGTTCTGAATTATAAATTACAATTAAGTTCGCTGTCAAAGTTTTCGCTTAAAAAAAAAAAAGGAAAGAAACGATTTAAAACACTGGCAAATTGTTCGGTAAAAGCACGGTATATTTTATCCACGGGTTCGGACTGTTGACCGCAAGCGCCGTAATTCACGAAATAAAAAGTAAAGTCCCGCAAAAATCCAGAGAATAATTCTCGCGAGAATTACGAAGCTTTTCCTCCTAATAAACCCGCAGTATTTTCAACCGCCGGCGCACGCTTACGTAACGCTCGCGGCAAGCTCACCGAAACGCAAAGTCGGTACCACGCGGAGGCCCGCAGCCGCGGCAAGCCTCGACGTAAGCCAAAGGTCACTCACGAGCAGCCGCCAGATCTCATACACCACCTTCGCTCTTTCTCTCAAAAAAAAAAAAAAACTACAACTTGCAAAACAATAAAAATCCAGCACACGCACACACTGTCTCCCGCAGCTCTCGCACGCAGCTGCGCGGCGGCGCTAAAAGCCCTGCTACCCCCTTGGGTGTCCCTCGGCGCTCGCGAGCACGACAGGCGGCGGGCTCGCGGCCCTCGGTCGCAGGCTCTGCGGCAGGGCGGCGGCCTCCTCGCCGAGGCGCAGGAGGAACGGTGACGCGGGCGGCCACCGGCATTGGAGGGACCGGCGGAGTTGGCGACGCTCCGAGCTACGCAGGCGTCGCGACGCCGCAGCTGCTGCCACGCCGATGCCGGCGGGCGTGGGCGCCTCGTACAGGTCCCTCGGGGACCTGGGCGAGGACGTCTACAAGAGCACGACCATCGTCGAGCACACCCAGACCACCGGCCAGAGCGTCCTCGAGTCCGTGAAGAAGGCCTTCAGCTTCGCCGCTCCCAAGGTGGAGCTGGGCATGCGCAAGAAGGAGCCGCTGATCGTCGACCGGCGCGAGAGCGTCTCCATCGTCTCCAGGTAGGTTCTCCTTTGCATGAATTTTCGGTTGCCAAGGCCGCCGGGTGAACGGGCGCGTGGTGCTGGTGGCGGAGGGGAAGCTGCGGCTGAATTATTGGACTAGCGCATTGAGTTTACTGGGCACTGGGTCAAAAGGAGTGCGCCCGCGTAAAAAAATTTGAAGTTAGGATAAAGTTTACCCAAAGTTCATGTTTGGCGGTCGTTGATATGCACATGGGTAATGAGACTTTGCCGAACTTGCTTCTTATATATTTTACAGAAGTTTGTAGATGTGCGATATAAACGGATAAATTAGAAAATAATTCTTTACATTTACTTGGTTTTAACGTTCGTCGTGTGAACGTCTTTTAAATTTAAGAAAAACTTCATCCAAAGTTTGTATAAAGTATTGGGAAAATTATTTATTATATATCAACGACCGCCAAATATGAACTTCGGGTAAACTTTATCCTAACTTAATTTTTTTTTGCTAGGAGTCTTTTTTGTTCGGAGGGGTAGCGATGTCTCCTTCGGATTTGATTTTCGGCCTCTTCGGAAATAAGGAAATGGGAGTTTCTCAATGGACTAGTGGTATGTTATGTATCAAGGGAGGTAAAATAAAAATCCTTTCGGATCGTACGTAAATTGATAAACGTGTGATCCGAGGCTTTTTTTTTTACTTCCCATATTACGTATACTATTTTTCAACCTAGCGAGACCGAAATTGTAACCTTCTTTTTATTAAGAAGGAAATTAATGTACATCTTAATTGTCAATATTAGTCAAAGTTATTTTTAACTAGAAAATTTTATTTTACAGTAAGTCTTAAAAAATGTTCGGTAAATTTAGCAGACTTCCTTTTATTAAAAGAACTTTATAATTAGAAATGTACACGAGCCAGAAATTCTTTCTTTAAAAACTGCATTCTAAATTTAATTAGCCTACGAAAATCGTAGGCGTTTAAAACCAGCTTCCTTAAATTTATGCAAAAAGAGTAAGAGAATCATTCCGAAGGAGGGACGCTTACATTCTAACAAAAAACTCCATACATTTGACTCGTGTCCGATGAAAGCTGCTGTTTCTGACTTCAAAAAAAAAAAATTGTGACGTTGCAACGTCACAAAATAAATAAAAAAACTGGGAATGGGTGTTTGTAATAAAATCGAATTAATTTTATTCGTCTTAGATGCGGTCGCGACTTGTTCTCTAACCCTTGGTTACGCCGATACCGTGCTGTTGCGATGTAGGATATTGGATTGTAAAAAAATCAATAGCCAAGCGACGCTGTCCGTTCGTTGAACTCTAAATAATTCAGAGCCGGCATTTGAGGAAAATCGGGCATAATCAACTGCTTTCTCGCACTGACCTTCTCAAAAATAAAAAAGCAGAGTAACCGATCCGACTGGCGGTCCCACCGTCGTACGCCTTTCTCGAGTGCCACTCGACGTACTCCAATTTGTCGACGTAGGGCAGGTCGGCCACGTGATTAGTCGGAACCACACGGCGCCGTGGAGATCGCCACTTCAATTTAGCATCTCAGATTTGACCACCTCGTCAATTAATTCCTCGGGCGAAATTTCGGCGGTACCCTCGACCGGAAGATCGATTCTCGGTTTAAAAGAAAAAATAAAAATAAAATAAAATTAAAAAAAAAAAACACTAAACGTAGAAACGAGCCCACATCGATCGAAGCGCGACAGCACGGTACAGCTGATCGGAGAATTGCCATTAGCGCGGATTTGCTTTAGACTCCTACGATTTCACTTGGTGGCGGGTGCGTGCCTCTCGCATTCGAGCGAATTCCGAAAAAAAAATTTTCTTTCCCGACCCTCCCGTCGTTCAAGCACCCCCGCATCCTCGAGCATCCTTGACGGCGAAATAACGTTGACAAACGTGCGTCCTGGCTTTTCCGCGCCTCTCGAGCTGAAGCGGCTCTCTTGAATATTGATCAAATGCAAATCGCGGCCGGCGCTCTTTCGCCTCGCGCGAATTAGCGCGCGCTTCTTCGCGCCGCGCGGCAACAGAATGGGCCATTGTTTCGTGCCGTTTGCTCGTCCTTTATTCTGTTCCCCCGTGTTCTTGCGTTTCTTGTTTTCCTTCTGTTGGCGCGTAATTTCCAGAAATTGGAGCGATCGCCTGGAAACGGCACCGGTGCTTCTCGCTACTTTTAGCTCGTTCGATCCGCCAAAAGGGAATCGAGGATCGGACGCGCTTGCGTTTATTAAAATTCGCCGGAGCTTTCAATATGCATTTTAACGTGTGACGCATGAATTTATTTAATTCCACCGGGTGTGCACGCACTGCCGACGGGGCGAAAAATGCTCGGCAGCCGGAAAGAAATCGCGAAAGTAGGTCGCGGCAATTAAAATTTTTCGGCTTAATAAAACAAGCAGCTCGGCGGCGCGTTCAATTTGAAGGCGCAGGGGGGAAACAAGATTATTACCAACTAAAAAATAAAAGAGAAAAAGGAAAGAGAAATGAAAGCGACAAAGGAAAATCAAGCCGAGCGACGAGAGCTGACGGGAACTCCGACGTCCATCGGGCTATTTCCCTTTCCAATACGTCAATCCGCGCCCGGGAAAAATTCAGCGCGGGAAAATCAAACTCGCGCGCGTCAAAACAGCGAGAAAGAGAGAGAGAGAAGGGCGAAGAAAGTGCGGGAGGGAAAGAAAGTGAGAGAAAAAAAAGGGTCAGTGGAAATTTGATTTGCGTCAGGCACGAATGGCCGGAGTTTCTAGGAGCGGAAGCTGGGGGCCACGAGGAGGAGTATTATCGATCTCCCCCGCGTGGCGGCCCGGCCGCGCCGCAGGACGAAAAGCAGGCCGCCGACGATGCAGCTGACGTACCGAGGTAAGCCAACGCCGCGCTCGCCTTACACACCCACCTACTCGTGTACCTGTGTCCCACCCCCTCCACCTCCTCCTTGCCACCCTGCATGTGCACGACGCTTCTGCTTCGGCTTTTCTGCATCGCACGCGTTTTGTGCAGTGTGTCTATTCTCGCCTCCTCCCTTTTTTTTGTTCTAAGGTTCTTCACTCATTCGAGAGGTCAATACTGCGCTGTACATTTTTTTATTTATTTTTGGTTCATCTACTCTCTAAAAATGAGTAAATGAAATTCACATCGAATGCGCGTTTTGTACAGTGTATCTATTCTCGCCTCCTCCCTTTTTTTTGTTCTAAGGTTCTTCGCTGATTCGAGAGGTCAACACTGCGCTGTACTTATTTTTTATTCATTTTTGGTACATTTACTCACTAAAAATGAGTAAGTGAAATTCACATCGAATAAGTGGAAATGCACTAGTCTACACTGAAAAAAAAATTGTTAATTTTAAGGAATTGATTTACTTCAATAGTACTTATTCAATATATTTATTTGTTTCTAAATAAATTTAGTAGTTACAAAAAAATAATTTTTTGACTCAATAACATATTTAATAAGTACTATTGATTAAAATTAACAAATTTTTCTCTCAGTGTACGTGATAAGTCGTTTACTCATTAGAAATGTGAACGACTTATCACTTTGTAAAGTGTACATTCACTTATTTTATGTGAAATTCACTTATTTATATTTAGAGAGTAAAAAGAGCTTTGCCTGGGAATATAAAATCGTTTTTTTTCCATTTATTTTTTTATGGATATAAGGTAATTTTTAGGAAGAGTAATTTAAGAAAACTTCGGACTTACCTTTTGTGTGCTCTTTGATCTCGGGAATATATTATACTGGAATTTTTATTTTTCCGGGGAGTAGTTTCTTAAGAAGTTTCTATCGAATTTTCAGGGTAAATTTTTTTCTGAATGCATTATCTTTTATCGAACATTTACTTTCTGGAAAATTTTTAATAGAAATTCCGAGGGAACTTCAATTTATCCCTTCATAATAAATTGCACTCTATTATACGATAAACAGTTTGTTAATTAATAAATACAGGAGAAACTTTCGACACTTTTTTTTTGCGTTTGTCTAATTTAAATACAGTTTGTAAGCAAAATAATTATCTTTGAAAAATATCACAATCAAATGATTCAGCATTCAGAAGATAACTCCGAAGTTCTAAAACAATTCGCGCAAACTTTTTGGGTAACATTCTATAACAAAACTTGCAAGACCCCTCCAAACAAGATCACTCGAGCAAAGTTGCCTCGGAGAAATATTCAACGCATTTTTAAACTTCCAATACTACAATTAATAAATCTCATGCAAAAACAAAGGCAAAAGACCCACGCAAAGTTAATGAAAAAAATTAAAATTTCATAGTCGGAAAATTTCGAACTAAAGTCTCGTAAATCTCGCTGGTAAACGAAGAAAAATGCATTAACTTGAACTTTGACAAACTAATTCATTTAGCGGGTTAATTTACGCCTGAACACGCGGTAAGTAGACGAACGCCGTTTATTCTCCAAGTGACAAAGGCGGTCGTTGTTCCGATTGTAGCTTCAAGCATGGAGGGGTCCGCTTTAGCCCACCTAAGCTAAGGTCTCCGAGGTGATACCAAAGTCTCAAGTGTCGCCCAGGGATTTCTTTAGCCTCCGAGCGCGCACTTATTTCGAAACTCGCTGAACGCGACTACTTCGAAATTTAAGACCACCACCCCCGCGCGCTCAGTTCACCCCTCCAAGAGATCGACACACCCAAAGTAATTTTCTGCCAAAATGATGTCTCCTCGATATTCAGCCCGACGCGCATCCTGCAGGGCTCGTAAAAGATTAAAAAAAAAAGGAGAGAGGCAAGAATAGTTTCGCTTCGCGCGAGTATTTTTTTTTTTTCAGGCCAACGTGTCGCGAGGGCTGCGAAAAGACGCGGGGGTTTGCGTCAGCGTTTAGCGCCCGTCGCCGGAGGCGCAACAATGGAGCGCCTTCGGCAAAACGCCGGCATTGCAACACACATTCGCCCCCGTCCCATTTTTCCCGAGCGCGGCTCCTCTTTTCTCGCTGTGATCTTCTCCCTTTCACGCGGCGCAGCGAGTTTCCGCGGCGGAAGGCTGACAAGAATCGTGTCGCTTATTGTTCTTTGTTTAGGGGGGCTCTCTTTCTTTCTTTTTTTTTTTTAAGGAATTAAATTTTGAAATTGAAATTTTTCTTTTACTCTCGTAATGGGAAATTTGTACAGCGTCTGTTTGAGAAGAAATTGAGCCATTTTCAGAGTGTCGTACCTCTGAATCATAAATTTAGATGGAACTTTAAAAATAAAGTATGCTATCTTTCTACACTGAAAAAAAAAATGTTAATTTTAAGGAAATGATTTACTTCGATAGTTCTTACTAAATATTTCTTAGAATTAGGTAATGATTTCATTAAAACTAAAAGAATTTATTTGTTTCTGAATAAATTTAGTAGTTTCAAAAAAATAATTTTTTTACTCGATAAAATATTTAATAAGTATACTATTGAAATAAATGTTCGCTTTAAATTAACAAATTGTTCTCTCAGTGTATTAATGAAAGATTATTTCGATCAATGAAATTTCAGCAAAAAGTACAGTTACACTAATTAGTGATTAATTTTATTAGTTTTTCACTAATTCAGTTTCAGAGGGTCAGCTTAATTCCACGAGGTTTTGTTTAGGAGCTTTAATTGTATTTGTTGAATAACAGTGTTGAGTAATTTTCTTTATTATTCTACACTAAAAAATAATTTTCAAAGTTTCGTCCAAATTGGTGATTCGAAGGTACGACTTGATAAGCTTGTTTGATTCAGTTTTTTAACGAGTTGTGAATTTTCCTCTTTTATTGAATTATTAGAACAAAACAAAGGTGTACATACGTACCTACAAATGTACAGGAAAAAATAAATTTTAAGCGAAACCTTTTTTCTCCCAAAATTTCTACGTGAACACAATGCACAAGCGCCGAATTGCCTGCACGCATGTACATTTTCGCTGCTTATCAGAGCTTTTGGCTTCCACACTCATGTTGCACGTACGAAAGAGTCGAGTAGCGTAGTAATGAATGTAGATTAGGGTAGGTGTCGGTAATGACTAAAAAATGTTTTTATCTCGAATAAAACGAAGTAGATAAGCCGCCTAGGGCCGGCAGTGTGATTATTCCCTCCATCCATTCTGTTTTAGGGAGAAAAGCAAGATGCCGACCGCAGCTAGTGCCGAGGAGTCTGCTCTGTTGGGGTAAGTCGTGTTTGACTTGATATTAACTTTATTAGTTGAACATCTGGTTTTGTGTATTCAAGAGAGTACTTACAAATTGCTTTGTCTATTCGAATAAATTTTGCTCTCTGAATATTAAAAGCCACGCTGTTTAATGTAAATTACATATTGTACTACTACTATGATCCAAATTGTGTCTAATTAGAAGTATTGAAACGTAAAAAATGGATATTGTACATTGTATAGTTGTTGAGTTTTTCATCACATTAATGAGTTTTCTATGAAATTAGATAGCGATTATAGATTTATTCATACGACCTGTAAAATTGTATTGTAAATATTTCATTTTAGTATCTTAAATTCGTAGCCATCAAGTAGCGTACAACGTAATCGATTTTATTCAACTGACAATAACTAATGTTTTAATTTTACGATATTAATCCCATATTAAAAAATATTAACCGTATACAAGAAAAGTTTTATCGAGAATGACCCATCGTTTATTCGTAAGGTAAATTTTGAAGCAAGTTTGCTATATATATATAACCGTATATTTCATGGATTTGAACAGTTGTTTTTTCTCTCTGGTAATGTGTTTGTTTATTGCATTATAACCAAATTTGACTTGATTGTCGTCTGTGAAATCCAAGTTTTCGATATGTTTACTATATGCGACTTAAATGTAAGCTACAAAATCGTATATATATATTCCTGTATTTTAATGCACGCTGTGGAGTGCCATACATTTATTGATTAATTAAATACCCACGTGTTCGAAAAGTAAAATATTCTGCTGCGTTGGCTCGCGAATTTTTTTTTTTTCGTTGATTTAACAATTTCCTGCTGACGAGTCATGAATTTATAATCGACCCGCACTCGTCAACGCAGAATCGAACAAAAGAACAGTTGATTCTTACGATTTACATGGAAACATTTTACAAGCGTTTCATCAACGAGAATTTTTTCGAAAAGGACTTTTTTCACCTTTTTTTTAGAGCGTGTCATTTCCCGGGAATTTTTACGCTAGAAAAGTGACGTAAGCGTAGATCATTGACTACAATGCAAAAAATTATTGCTAGAGAATACAGAGTACTTCCGTTTCTAATGACATGCTAGCTGTAGAGTTGGTTTCACGACTGCCAGGTAATATACCCACACCAAACCCCTCCAGGGTAGGTGAACCTGACACACAAAGAGATTTTCATTTTAACTGCGTTAGGTGCGGCTAGAGAACGTACCATTTTCTTCACAGAAGGATTGGTCTACAGAAATTTAAGTTTTATTATGTAAAAATAAATTGACGATTGTTTTTAAATAAATTAGTTATGACTTCCATTTACTCAGTAAATGTACTGAAAAAAAGGTTTTCATGGCTTCAACAAAATTTCTCCTTATCAAGTATTCAGTTTAATTAATCAAAGTTTTTAATAAATTTACGAAATATTTAATTAATAGATCGTTTTTTTTTATTAAAAAAGTTGTTAATTCATCTAAATATTTACTTCAGTCATATTAGGGGAGTACAAAACGACCGATTTCTGGATTTTTCTGAAATTCATTTTATTAATAAACAAAATTAATGAAAAAATTAAAGAAAAATTTAATAGGTCGATTGAAAATGAAAAGTTGTTCGTATAAAACGAAAAATAAAGAAGAATATAAAAACTGCAATTTCAAATGCATTCGATTGGAAAATCAGTTAAATAATTGAAACGATAATTTATACAATTTCGTTTATAGAATGGGGAATCATATTTGATGACACATAACTTTTGATAAAATAAAATTTTTTGTATGAATTTCAAATGTTAAATTCTCCTCTATTTATATTTTAATGTAAAATTTCTTGCAAGAACGTCCCTTTTTACCCTCATTGCAATCAATTCAGTCTGGAAAATTTTCTATAAGTATAGAATCTAGTGGATCGTCGCTGTCCCAGCCAATACAAGAAGATAACTTCCTATCGAGATCTAAAAATTTAATTATAATGCAAATATCTGAATATTTGACGCTATAAAACTATGCGGTGGGTTGTTAGTCACGTTACCACATCGTGTATAATAACGTGCGGATATAAATATGGCCGAACTACAGGAATTCCTTAGGGAGGAAGTTGGTCCATTGTGTCATGAACCTGGTCTGAAACGTCAATTCCGACAAATTAAACGCATGGAATGCTCGTTTGATGAAATTATGCCCCGGCACAATAACTGGAAATCCAGTCCAAACTGACGTGCGCAAGAATAAACACTGGACTGGAGGACTGTGCGAACTTCATTGCCGAATGTGAAAGCGCAATTCCCGCTCAGTGCATAATGTTCGCGAAATATGAATTATGTACAATCGACGCGGTCGGTACTCGAGACTTTGTTTAAACTTTCATGCTGATCGGAACATTTCGAAATTTTCAATTATTGCATTTATCGGATTTTGAATTATCGCGCTAATAACGTGTATGTTTGATAAGCATTCGAACGCTTATTAATAGTACGTTATTTATGCGTCGTTTTTATTCCAGACTTATTAAAGTTGTATTAAATTTTTCGTTCTACTAATTGCAGTTTTAATTCGATGTCTTATTCAGAAGCCCGAATTTAGCACACAACAGCTTCATAAATTTTAAAATAGCTACTTCTTTATATAGGCTGCAGATTTAAGGTACTAAATTATTTTTTTTTAAATCGCACAGACCCTGAGTGCTACGTGAATTGTGACAATCTAGATCCTCTAAAGTAGCCATGGTGTTTGAGTAACATTTTACACCGTCCGTCTGTCGTCATCAGGGTAGCGCATTGTACTGACACGGTGAACTGTGAGCCTGCGCATACATCTGGCACGAAATTGCTTCTCCGTTCAACTGCAATTTGCTTCACCTCGACAAGATGATCCGCCGATGTTTATTCCTCCGAGACTATAGATTTGGTGTTGAAAAAAATTTAAATCGTTAATTATCATTTTTATTTTTAAACATCTAGTAAATTTATTTGCCGTTTTTTACTACCTTAATTTAAAATGTCAGAATAATTCTGATAAATGTTTAAACTTTATGATTATTTTATTAATGTATTAATGGAGTTTAATACGACCTTTTTTTATTACTAAAATTAAAAGTATTAAATTGCATATCAATAATTGATTTTTAAATTTTATCGCCAGTCAACCAGAAATGTAATCTTTAATCAATAAAATTCGTTCTTAAAATGCTTGGTACCAAAAAAGATTCGAAACTTCTTGGTATATTTTTTTAAAGAGGAAATTCTTGCAGAATTGCATTGGAGAATATTAAATTGTTGCTTTTAAGCGATCGCAGCGTTTCTAGGTTGTGACGTAAATTAAATGTTACTGTCGTAAATATGTAATACGAATGCACCTAAATTTGGAAGCTCCAACGCGGCGTGCTAACGAGTTATAATATCATGTGACATCTAAGATGTGATGTTATGATTTGTAGTCACGGCATTTAGCTCTTGCAACGTTACAAACTTTTAAAGTGCGCCTTATCGCTATTGAAAATGTTAAATGTAATATTCAGTTACATTTACATCTATAATCACCTTTTGATCCAATCGACCGTCAAACAGACAAGATCATTTCACTCGTACAACGTAACAGAGAATACCCTAGAAAATTCAACAATTAGTCAAGAAAGCATCGCTCGCAGCCGAAAACTCTGCAAAATCATTAATTATTACCCTCGGGAAACGAGGCATCCTCCTTCGAAATTTCACTCCCAAATCTCTCTCCGCGAGGGGAACCTTTGGTACGCAGAATACACCGGAGCCTCGATGCAATTAGCATCGAAATTAGACCGTAATTAGCCGACGTTACCCGACGCTCCGGGAACAAAAGCTCACCGCCGGTCTCGAGCTCGCGTTGCTCCTGTGCACCGCGAAATAAAAATCGCGCGGCGCAGAAAGAAAGCTTATGCAAGCCTCTTACGTCGCAGTGGCGTGGGTGGATGCGCGCGCTAATGGAGACAGACGCGCCGGGAGTTAAAGCGCCTCGATAAGAATTCGCCGGATGGCTGCTGTGCGTGACTGCCGCCCGCGCGCGTGGAAACCTTGACATTTAAATCGAATCGATTCCCCGAGATGGAGATTAATTTCTACTCGCTACATTTAGGCGATGGGTGTACTTTATTTTGTTGGAATTTATTTTCATTAATTATTTGCGGGGGAGGATTTACTTTATGTGCGACTTGTTGGGAGACTTTTAGATCTCTGGTGCTCATGAATGTGCGCAGAGTTTGTCTCTATATAGAATAGAATTTGTTGAAAGTGGAGAAGATGCTTTCGTACATGTCGAAGTGAATGAAAACGAAGTTTTAGACTTTAATAATTAGTAGTTTTGAAGCTGGTAGATTTAATTCTCTCTTTAAAATACGATGACAGGATGTTGCGAAGGTTGGATTGATTAAGAGATAAGTTTCCGATCGAATAGCCAAGATATTATAAAATTTGTTATGTAAATTTAATACTGTAAATATATTAATTAATTACAGAGAAATTTATATCTGCTTAGTTTAATTAATAATTAAGCTTTATTAAAGGTTTTCAAAATAACTAATAAGTTTATTAAATAATCTTTCAAAAATAAGTAATCATATTTCGTATTAAAGTTATCAATAATCACCTATATATTTTTCGTAAATTTTATTCTCATAATTAATTAATTGCCCTTGATTAAGGATCATTTTTAACGAATCCACGTTTCTTGGCACTACGAATCTCAAATTTCAGTATCCATTCTTACTTTTGAATTTTTTAAACTATGAATATTTGCCTCAATACTTGACGATTCAGATTGTATAACCAGATCCATTTTATTACTTCCTCCATTCTAGTTCAACAACTATCGAGCGTTAGAGTTTAAAAGTCCTTTCATTTTTATGCACAATAAAACGTCTTTCACAGTTAAAATACAATTTGAACTTCTGCAATTCTTTGATATCAACTCTGTTTGGAAATGCAAATTTTCTACCTTTTATAACGTCTTTCCATATATTGATTTTTCTTTAATTCATCAATTAACAAGTTTCCGCATGTCAATGGGCATTTAAAAAATACGCAATCCACTCGAATACCGTAATATCTTGATTGGGATCGATAAAGACTACTGGGAGCGTCTCGGTCAAGCTCTAGACGCGCAATATCCTCTGATCCGACTTTACTTATTGGTGGATCGGTAATCCGAGATTGAAACGCGGCTCGTCTTACTCCCGAGAATCGCGCAAAAAGCTGCCCAACTAAGTTGGTCTGTGCGTCGGACAGAGAAATGCACTTGAAAAAAAAAAAAAAGAAAATGAATCGGAAAAAAGGACACTGCGGGGTATCGAATGTCCCGTCTGGACATCGAATCCTCGCGCCGCGGTTGAAATGGTTCGCTGCACTCGACGCTTGACTCCCGATTTAATCTCGCTTCTCTTTGCCCACTGCTGTGTCGATGCTTTTAAATGAAAATTACTCACCTTTCGAACTCAAGGATTCTTTATTGAGCAGCGGATAGAAATTGTCTAGTTTCAAGGAGTGATTTTACTGAAATATATAATTAAGAGAATCATTTTCTGGAAAGTATATTACAATTGGAGTTACAAGTTATTCTTGGGGTAATAGACTATAGGAATCAGGTGTACATGTAAAACGATTTATTAAAATGGCTACATAAGTTTCTTATCAAAAATGACAAGCTCAAATAAAAAAAATCTATTGAAAGATTATAGACCCTAACTTAATAACAATATCACATTATTTTACGTGATTTAGACTAACTATGTATTTAGTCTTCAGATTAGCGTAAAATAAATATTTTATTAGATAAAGTAACAGAAAGGTAAAGTGTACAGGAAATCGACGAGAGTTCGTCGTAATCTTAAAGTAGGACAACCGTTTAGAATATTTCACTATCAATAAGACTCACTGTAATTTTTAACTTTTTAAAAAATCACGATGAGAAAGACAAAGCATGTCAAATATCTCATTTCACAGTTTAATTAACTATGGAATAATTAAACGGGACAGAACAGAAATTATTATAATTAAAAGCCATTACTAAGATTACAAAATCAGATTGTCATATTATATTTAAATCGAATAATAACTCTAATAAAATAAAAAATCAACTCTTTTAGCCCGTTGCAATCCAATATAATTTCTTGAAATTCGTATCCATCTTCTTCACTATAAAGTGCTGCTGTCGCTTAATTCTATCGCACTACGGCACGTTTAATATTTAATTGCGCGATAATGGAGTAGAAGCTGATTACTACTTGCAAAAAAACACACGAGAATATCGACCGACCCCTCGACTAATTATAAATTGATGAATGACACTCTCGAAGAGAAACGGAAAAGCCTAATCCATTCAAATTAAGCCAACCACACCGAATGGAAATTAATTAAATCAAACTTAGTAAAAAATGCAAAAAAAAAAATTAAAACCGCCTTTCATCAAATCCTTCAGTCTCCGAAACAAAAAAAAAGGAGGGTCGCTTATATCATCCAGCCGCTTTTTTCCGTCGAGCTCCACGTATAATCGAGTGCACTCTCCGCGCCATAGCCGGTATGTATAGCCGTAATCCCCTGGAACGTCGGATTTTCCCCCTCCCCGCCCTCGCGCTATCGCCCGTTTTTGTCTCGGCGTCTCGCTAAGCCAAACGGGCTTTTCCTTTGTTTCCGGGGAGTCCGTCCTCCGAAGCGCATTGTTAACCGCCGCCGCACGATTCATCGCGGATGCACGTGGACGCGGATACGAAAGCGCGTCGCTCGCACGCGGCCCACGCGGCGAAAACCCCGCGCCACTCATTGTCGCCCTCCATCCTGGGAGTGCGTATATACATGGAGAGAAATGTAGTAAAAATTACTATGTTCCGTAGGGACAGTGGAATATACTCAACTTATCATGATTTTTACTATAAAAAATACTAAAAATTCCTGTGTACACAGCAATTTCTACACGGAGAGAAATGTTATTGTAAAAATTATTATCAAAACAACGTATGAAAATTTTTACTATAAAAACACTAAAAATTCCTATGTACATAGCAATTTCTACTTTACAAATAGCCATTTTTACTATGCACATAGGAATTTTTAGTATTTTTAGTATTTAGCAATTTCTACTATATAAATAGCAATTTTTGCTATGTACATAGGAGTTTTTAGTTTTTTTTTTATAGTGAAAATCGTCATAGGTCGAGTATGTCCCATTGTTCCTATGGAATATAGTAATCTTTGCTATAACATTTTTTACTTCGTGTAGCAGGCTTGTAGGTGTACTTTAAGGTGAATGTGTATGCGACAGAATTGACCCGAGTGCTCAGCCCTTTAGCCAAGGGGTGTCATTTATAATTCACGTTTCACTGTCGGTGTCTCTTTGACTGCCTGATGAATGCTTGGGGAGTTTGATTAGCTCTTGTGACTTGGTTGATTTTTGAGAGCACGGATTAATTGAGTTGGCAGGAGTGCGAGGCAATTCTGATTTTTTGAGAGCCCAATTTTATTCTTTACAAAACAATTGACTAGGCGTTTTTGTTAAATTTTTTCTTTAAAAAACATTCCACGGTAAATAAGAGTAACCCTATCCGTAACAATTATTAATTTTCATTTTATTTTTAATTGCACACTTTTACTATTTTTAATATCCCTGTCGGGAAATTCAGGAGCCCAGAATATGTTAAATTTTATTCTAATTTCGCTCCTGTATTTTCCGGCAGGGTGTTCAAAGGTATAATTAAATAGGAAGGTGCACTTGTAGATCGTTTACAGAATTAAACTCTAAAATTATATTTTCTTTCAAAGTTAAATCTCTTTTGAAGTACATTTCACGATTATTTTATGATTTTAGTTTTTTTTTTAATATTCAATGTAGTATAAAATTTCATTTGAAATACTTTGTATTTTTTTGCCGAAGCAGAAATAAAATAATAGTTGTCGCACTCAGATTGTTATTTCAAAGACTCGTGAAGCTTCAATGAAAATATTCGAGTGTCATAAAAATTTCATTTTATATTTAAAAATTTTTAGCAACAGTACTCGAAAACATAGTGAAATATATAAAAGCCCTGCATGTTTTCGAAAGAGATATGTAAAATTTTTACAACAATTTTTCTCACCGCTGAAATGGAAATTCGCGTTGAATTTCAAACTCAAGTCGAGATACGTTCTCTAAATTCTAACCACGTATGTACTTTGTCCGTAATAAGTCTTATACCACAGAACTTTCTTCATCTTTGTAGGTCATCCCGCAGTATTACTTATTGTCGTTACATACTACCCATTATTACTCTTTAAACTACGCATGAATTACTACCAAATTGCAACACCGAAAAGAGAATTAATGCAATTCAACTTAAAGTTTTCTTAATTTTTCACAATTTATATCTACACTGAGAGAAAAAGAACTTTATAAAAATTGCTATTGTGGTTAGAAGGGGACAATCTTATCAGGCGAGAATTTTTTGTATCAAAGATAGTACTTTGTAGTATCTGAACTTTTAAGACTAAAAATTGTTATTTTCCATACTAACATTTCTTGCTTGTCAAGACTGTCATTTCTTCCCTAATTAGTATAGCAATTTTTATTAAGTTTTGTCTGTCAGTGTATATGTATATATTACTATGACGTTAATTTTGAATATAAAATAATAATAATAAAAAAATGAAAGCAGTTGTTTAAAAATTGAAACAGAGTATAATAAAATAAAATAATATAAATAAAATAAAGCGAGACTCGTTGTCCAGTGGTTCGCGATGAACAGACGGCCCGGTAGACTCCGAGGCTGGTGACGCGCCGGAAGCACCGGCGTGACGTGGACGATACGGGAAACCGTTGGCCGCGACGTGCCTCGCAAGCCCGACGAGAGCAGGTATAGGACGTACAGACGCGCGCGGATATTGAGGAAAAAGTACGCGCGCGGCTCGAGCATAGTGACTAGCGAGCGAGAAAGTCATTTTCGACGACGAGGCGCGGAAGTGCTCCGGGGTGCACGCCAGATAAGTCTGCGGCTTCCCTATTTCATTTTGATGGGGAAATAATTTCAATCTAGTCGAGAGAAATGTATTTATATTTAATAAACGGACGGATACTTGAATGTACATTTTTTAATTTATTTATTTCCTGCTTATTTTTATTTATTTGTTTCCTCTGTTCTTTCTATTTATGTATTTTTGATGGGCTTGACGTTTTTATTTACGGCAAATAAAGTTCAGTAGTAAAAACGTTCTTATAGTAAAAAAAAATAAGGAGAACTATTATCCGTAGAAAATTTGAACTGTACTAGCTTCATTATTTTACTAAAATATTTAATTTTTAAGTAAAGTAATGAAACATATATTAAAGTACTTAATGCCTGTAAGAGAATCTAAAGTGCTTGTCATAAATTCTCTTATTGCGATTAAAAATAATTCTTGTAGAAATTTTATTAAAAAAATATTATTAAAGTTTTCACGTAGAACAGATGCGTCATGCCAAGTCACAATTAAAATTATAATATTTAAAATTTTAAGTAACTGCATAATCAGCGAATGGTGAATGTTTTAAGGAAAGACGTTAAAAGATTGTTATGCTTAAGCTTACGTCAAAAGTTTTTGATTCTCCTAGGAGTTGAACGATCGGCGCGAATGCCAAGAAATATAAACGCAATCATAAAAGTCCTCTGTATTACTCAAAGCATTGCAGTATTTTTCAAATTTTTGACGATCATAAAACTTTACGCGAGTCTCCGGGGCAGACGTCAGGTACCGAGTGAGCACATTCGTCGCGGCACGCTGCCAACGATTCCTGTTAATTATTTCCGAGCTCAGGCCATTATGTAAATTGTAGGTAAAAAAAAAGACTTACAAAGCTACGCCGTGAGGGATTTTCAATCCAAATTTCTGCCTCTTTGATGGGTAAACTGTCTCTAGCAGCTCTTAATAATGACATAAAAATACAATTAATTTTTTTTATAAACTGCGTAAATATTTTACTTAAAATTGTCAATTATAAAAAAAATTGTTTAGTATAAATTCTACCTCCATACTCTCTACATATGAACAAGAATTCGGATCGAATAAGTGAATATATACTTTACGTATCGAATGAGTGAACGAAGAATTAGTGCGTATTTACTTATTAATTTTGTAGAGAGTAACTAACAACAAAAGTTTTAACAATTCTTTAAATATAAATTATACATTCAAGGTAATGATAAAATATTTCCCCCTCTATATTTTTTTTTTCAATTAAATTCATTGTACCACTTGGACATCATCGCGCCTATGAAATTAGAGCACTGCCAAAGCGACCAAAAGGTGATTATGCGGTTGAGGCATCAACCTTCCATGACCACACGTCAGGCTTCGATTTCCGACCAGTTCGACCGGCTTCCAATTCATTTTTCGCTCTCTCAAGAACAACAAAAAACTCTCCATAAAATTATTCAAATCAGCATCAACTCTTAATCGCTTTTTTTTTACTAGACTCAAAAGAGGTTTTTCATCGATCCAGTTTCCAGTCGAGTGAGAAAGAAAAAAAGAGTTTGCCTTATTAATCAATCCACCGAATCTTTTCACGTTCGCCGTGCCGCTCTTTTAGCTCGAGGGTCGAGGCGCGTCGCTAAGACGAAGGCGAGGGCTCAAAGGCGAAGGTATTTTTCTTCCGCGGAAAAATATGGCGGATGGCATCCTGGCAACGAAGTGCACGGCCTCGGCAAAGTGGGAGCAAACGACGGAGAAAGAGAACCTTATCGCGTGCTCCACCTTAGTCTGCGCTCCCTCGTCTTGGGGGTATATGGTTCAGTACGCGTATTAACCCTCTACCCCCTTCTGCTCGACGTCTCTCCATTTTAACGCTTAGCTCCTTTTTACGCGGGGCCGTAGGTGCTCGGGGAATTTCTTGGGGATTGCGAATTCGTGTAAGTATGGAAGTTTTAATTAATTCCGGCTGTCAACGGATCTTCGAGGTGCTCGCTGGAAAATTTTTGAATTTCTAATATTTCTTGTAGAAATTATACATTTTTTTTATTGCCTTTTGTCGTAAAAAATTTGTCGATTCGCTTATGCATGGTGAAAATTAGCGTAAAGTATTTTGGAAATTATACTTGTTAGAATAATTGTAAGCAATTTGATGAATCCGATCACTTGATTCAAAGATTACTGCATAAGTATTTTTGATGTAAAATGAAAATTAAACTACTTGTTTTGTAGCAAATTTTCCGTTCATGCATCACAAAGTAAGAATTATCGAACAGGCGATAAATCAAATATAACAATTTTTAATTTTATATTTCGATAGAGGTGAAAAAAGTGATTTTTATCCAAATGGAGTTAAAATAATCTTATCGCGTATAATGTCAAATCGTATTTGTCAACCCGATGTGTGTAAAGCCCGACCTTACAAATCTGAATATAAAATCATACTTTTCTGAAGGCTTAATATAAATAATTGAATAATTTATTTTCTTTATATAAAATATTTTACAGAAAATTCTAATTCTGCAGCAAATAGTTAATAAATATATAATATCTAAACGAATAATTAATAAATTTAATTTATTAAACAAATAATTAATAAATTATAATTCTGTAGTAAATATTTTATAGGAGATTATAATTCTTCAGAAAATATTCTACAGAAAATTATAATTCCATACGAAATAAATTATTCAATCATTTTAATAAGATTTTGTTAAATATTCTATTTAGACTTCTTCACTAAAAATCTTAGGAAGCGCAATGCATCATATGCTTGAAATATAAATTAAGCACCCCCTCTGGTCCGGCGAATGAGCAAAGTGTATCAAGGCAGCCGCGATTCGGCGTCGATAGGATGAATCAATTTATGGGCGCGGGTGGCGGCGGTCAGCCCGCGAGCGTTTAATTTGACAAAACGAGCGCAGGGCGCAAGCTCGGCTTTCGCAGTAAATCAACATCAAGCTCGGACTATCCGACCGAAAGTGGGTTACCCCACGTTCGCTATCCGCGGGGAGCTTGCGAAAATGTTATCGCGGCACTGCGTCGTCGCAGTCTGGCCATCGCGATACAAAAGCTCTTCCGCCCCCCCCCCCCTTGAGACTTTTATCGGCCACTCGCGAGCTTGCATTTTTATGCGCCGCCGCGCGGCGATTAAAATTGTTTAAATGGAAGGAGAGCCGGTGGTTAAGCAAGTAGTAAGAGGTTGTAAAGGGGGCTGTTACTTTTATCGCGGTGAGCTCGTGCTCTGAGTTTCTGCGGGTATAGCGGCTAACACCGGCGTGTGAAAAATTGGATTGAGCAACTTTTATCGGGGTTTAAAAAATTTTTTCCCGCGAAAAAAAAGAAGAGCTCGTCGTTTTTTATTGTATCTGCGCTTTCGTTCTAATTAACCTGGTTTGGAAAGCGCGGAGAGGAACGTGAATGATTCTTTTGTCGAGAATTCTTAATATTTTTTTTGCTAGCGAGGTTCGCTTGAATGCGGCGCAGTGATAAAGCAGAGATATTATTAAATAATGTGAGAAAAATATAAGTTAATTCTTTGGAAAGTGTAAGATACGTACAAGTACACATAAAAAAATGAAAATATGGCAGATCATAAAAGGCGAACGCAAAGAGCTGTGTCAGTTTAAAAAGTCTTTTACGGATGAGTGACATTTGCAAAGAGATTTTGTGGAAAATAATTTATGGCCAAATTTATCATTAGCAGCTTCTCATGTGTTTTTAAGTGTACGTAATTTTTTAACAAATAAAGTGCTTTAAATTATAAATCGTTTGTTAAACTAATTTGTTTTTTTTTTCATTTTTATAAGTAAATGCACATTTATATATATTCCTTCACAAGAATACATCTCTATTCAGATTTTTCTAAAAATATCCCCATTTTTGCTACTTCACTGCGCATTAAAAAAAATCGAGATGCAGATTCATTATTTTGGCAAAAAAAAGTCATTCTCCAGATTTTGGGCGAAATCCAGGATTTTCAATATCTCTCTACTAATTTCACCCATAATTCAATTTCTATTCCATTATTCAAATATAACAAAACAAAAAATAAATCTTAAAATCGATTTCATACACGCCAGATATCTGATCTGATTTTAATATAAAAATTTTGTGACAGACATATTGGATGTGACTGCACACCAGGGAATTTCAAAATATTTTCCCATCTTCCCTTTTTCGTCCCCAGATCTAGACAGTAATTGTTTCGGTCAGATCAATCCTTTCGAAAATTCGATCTAGAATAAAAAAAAAATAATTGCCCTCGTTTTTATTCTCACACGTTTATTTACGATATTTGAAGTAGCATCCATTTCATAATGGCCTCGTTTCTTTACCCGAGCCTTTACTTTAAACAAAACGCGTTGCCACTACAAAGAATACTCGAAAATAAAACGGCATAATAGCCGTCACGTTTAATTCCGCTAAAAGGTACAAAAAAAGAAGAGAGAGAGAGAAAAGAAAAACGCTTTAAAAAGCACCGCACGCTTATAAGACTGCAAATGTGGAAAATGAAAATTTAATTTGCGCGCCCCGGCATCTTCATTCCAGGCCGCGAGCTTTCCACCTTGAAATTCTCAGGAGCTCGGTGAAACGCTATAAATGGCGCGAGCGACAATTTTATTTCTCTCAGCGGCTGCACTCCGAAAAAAAAAAGAGGAGCAATATACCCTCTACAAGTGATTACGCAAATGTCAAGTCAGATGCGCCTATATCGATCACCAGCTGCGACCTTCGAACACGCCAACATAGGTTTAAAATTAAAGTGGTTTAATACGACCTATATAGTTTCGCGGAATATATAGCGCGGTTATCGCCGGAACAACTCATCATCCAATTAGCTCATTAACCCGCTGAACGATGCGCGCACACGCTCCTGCTCTCTCGGAGATGGATGCGAGCTTCATTGTTAGCCCCGGAGGTGTTATTCGACCCGTTCGTCTCTCTCTCTTTTTTTTTTTTTTTTATTAAAGACCTCGGGGAAATCTGTGCTAAGTTCTACTTATTCAGTCGAACATTTTTCGCTTTTGATCGTCAATCACTGGTCCTTATTATTATGAAGCAAAAAGTACAAAAAAAAAACCTTGCTTCAAAAATTTTTTAGTGTACAAATGTGATCGTCTAGATGTGCGATATGTGATTAATTTGCACAAGTGTAATTGTAATTTGCAATATTAATCTTCTCTTTTATGTAATAAAGTAAAGGGTACATGGAGAGTAATTTTAATGCACAATTTACTGAATATGAAAGTTACCGATTTCTAGTATAAAAGATACTGGCAGGCAAAAGTTTCTTTACTTACACCAAAAATTGCAATACTTACAGTAAAAGTTTGTATTACAGTTTTAACGTAAATTATAAATTTTACTTTCCAGTATGACAATCTTTTTCATTTTTTTTTCTGCTATAATTACTATAACACTCATATAAGCAAATTAAAAAAATATATATATTTCAGCACAGCCATATTTACTTTAAGACACAGCCGTTTTTTCTCCCTCTTGTAATTTTTTCACAGCATCTCGTAAAAAGGCAAAAAACACTCCATTTTTTTTGCCAAGAATTCTGCATGCCGCTCTTTGCATCGATCGCAGCGTGAAACTTACATCGCGCTCGCACCATTCCGCTGAAAAGGCGCAACTCTCCCCGCTCTAAAGCGAAAAGTTTTATCTCGCGTCCTTTTACAACAATGCACTTTTCAAATGCGAACGAGAAAGGGATAACAGATACATACACGGAGATAACGCGGGAGAGAGAAAGAGAAAGAGGAAGAGGAAGATAAAGGAAGAGAAAGGCTACGATCGCGAAGCGATTTTCCACGGCGACGTCGGAGGCGTCGCGACGACTTAACGAGCAAAGAGCTTCGCTCTCTCGCGGGGGCGAATCGATCGAGCGTCGTCTGCGTTTTTTTCACCGGCGGTTGCACTGGTCGCTTTATGCGCGTTCGCCCGGCGGAGACTTGGCGTCGCGCTGCTTTGGCAACGACCGATCGCTTATACCGGAGGCGAGAGCGTCGCAGACTGACGGAGTTGCGTAACTTAGTTTGGGTGCGCCGTCCTTCGGGCTTTTACTTTAATGAAGACATTTCGAACAAAGCCGGGCTCGAATTTCGCACAGAAATTTTTACTCTCGAAAACACGGAGGAAAAAATATTCATAAAAATTGCTATTGTAGTTACGAAAGTGGTGATAGCAATTTTGAGTAATAAAATAGTGAGTTTTATAATTTCAAGCAAAATATTTCTCGCTTGTTACTTCTTTTTAAGCACAATAGTAATTTTTATTAAATTTTTTCTCTCAGTGAATGAAGAAGTGAAATTCTCATTGAATAAGTGAATATACACGTGATAAGTCTTTCACTATTTGATATACGAGCGACTTATCTCGTTATAAAGTTTATATTCGCTTATTTTTTATCTGATTTGCATATTTAAAGAGTAATCGAGTAGTGTATAGTGAATTATTTTAAGGATTCATTACGTGATTGATCAAATTTTGAAATTTAAGTTACTTTGAGAGTGGAGTGGAAGCAAAATGTAATATTGGAGTTACGTAACGAAGGTAAGCTTCGAAATTGCCTTTGCTGAAAATCTCCGACGGAGATCTTGAGATTTTTCTTTCTGATAGTGTATACTGAAAATTCATGTGTCTAAAGCAGTACTCGAGTAATTGCCATTTAAACTTATTATCTACATTTTCGATTTTATTTCTAAAGAGTAAGAAAAAATGCGACGAGAAGTTTACAATTTTACTAAAAGAAAAATCTTTACAAGATAAGCTTCAAACAGGTGTATTATCCTGAGGTACAGTCACCGATGAGAAAAATCCGCAAATTTAAAATCAAAGGCCAAAAGTACGAACAATATTTGCAAAGCATCTCGGATCTCGAGAATCACTTCTCATTCACTGGCTCAATAAACGGTGAGAGCAATCGACGAAAAGGAGTCGCCTCCAGCTGAATCGTCGGAGGCGTTTCAATGCAAGGCTAAAATATCATCGCGAATCGAGTTTAAAATCTCGAGCTTTCACCACTACGACCTCCCGATAATTTCTCTCAATGGAACTGCCTGACTTTGCTCTCTGGTTTTCAGGTAAACTAATTGGGTCAACGTTTACGTTCGTGAATTGCGCGTTTCGCGGAAGAAAAACTTATGTGGTCGTACTCCTGAAAACCTTTCCTTTTTTTTTGTACCTTATGTCGTGAACTCCGACGATTTACTACGTCCAATGTATTGATCAATAGTGGTCATGTTCGCGAAGTGGCTTGGAATGCCTTTAAATCCCACGCTGCCTCCGAAATTACTGCTACTTGTACTGATGGACAAACAGGTTTTAGAATGATTACATGGAGTTTATACTACTTTTATTAATTCATTAATTACTACACAAAGCTTCTACAAATTATTTAAAAAAATTTTGCAAGAATAAATTACGATCGTATAGAGTATTTGTATTTTTAATTACTGTAAGTAGTACAAGCGTTGATTAGGTCAGACATTGTTAAAAATATTTCAATGATATTTTTTAATGTTAGGGAGCTTTCTTTGGCTATATTTACATGGAAAATCTTTTATTTTTCAACAATATGCTCGACTTTTATAAGAGATAGAAATTTCAACAGCGAAGAGAATAAAAATATAATACACAAGAAATCCGCGATTCGATAAATTGCAAGTCTTTGTTATTTTTCTTTTCCTTTTTGTTGAAATGGCTACGTCTTATAAAAGATTAGTTATTATGAAAAAAAATACAATGTAATATTTCGAAATGTATTGGATTTCTTTATTTTATGTATTAAAACATCATTACACAGACTGTTCAATAAAAATTTACTAAGATCAATTTTTTGTGAAAGAAATCTTTAATTGAGTTCTTTTTTTTTATGTTTACAACTTTGTTCGATGACTCCTATACTTAAATTAGGTCTAAATTAAATCTCAATGGAAATAACTGGATTCAAGAACTAATCATTACATATGGATTTTTAGCGTATGTCAGAATACCAATGACTCAGCGGATAATCATTTATCCCTGCTGACTTGCAATTTAAGATTTTATCTGAAAAAAACAAATTATCGAGCTTCCGTAGGAACTAGGAATGCACAATCTGATGTACCTATTTCCAGTTATATTCTTTTATTTACGACGTTGTTAAGCAAAATGAAAGCTACAATTTCCACGTAAAATAATAAATCGAAAAAAAAAACTCTTGTTACTCCAACAAAAACCTCGAAAACAAGCAACACTTCAATTTCCATCCAGTCGGAATAAAATTTCCGCTGAAGTGCAGCACACCGCGCCGAGGCAAAGAAACTTATTCCCTTTTTTAATGATCCACCTGAACATCCAGATCGATAAGACTTCGCATTCACCAAGTTCCTCTCAACCGCTATAGAAGCCTGGAATCCCATCATCCTTCCTTGAAAATCCATCAGCCTCTACGAGTCGGACTCTCGATCGCGCACTCCATCACATCGCAATCGCCTCGAAAGGGACGATCATCGCGGGAAAAAAGTGTTCCATAAAAAGGCCGCTGACCACGTGAGCAACGCAAACTGGCTACGTCTGGTCTGGCGTCGCGATGCACTCGCCCCGAGGGGAGGGGGGGAGTCGCGCTGTGGAAGCACACACGCGGCGCTTTCTGGGCGTGGCCTGCGCCGATCGATGCCTCCGTATCAGCCTCTTGTACGCGCAAAATCCTCTGGTCACTGCCGAAAGCTCGCTCGACCTTCGACCCGCCGCGGGAATTTCATTAACCCGCTTACGACGTCGGGAGCTGCCCCTGGTCCTCGTTACTCTTTCGGAGCTTGAAAATTCCAATATCGCATCGGTGTACCCACTTTTCTTCTTTTCTTTTTCTTTTTATCTTCCATCCAGCGGCGAGTCAATATACATTGACTGGGATTTGCTCTCGGCTGAGTACACATCGCGAACTTTCGCTCGAGTCTCCTGGCGGATTGCCTTTAGGAAAGACAAGCCCAACTCGCAGGTGGAAAGAAAAGTGTTTGGTGAAATTTTGCTTTTCTTCGGATGCACCGAGCAGATCGCCGCGGAATTAGCCGAACAAAAAGGAAGGAGCGCCCGGACGAGACTTTACACTCGCTCCGTCGACGGTCAATACCTGCAGAACGCTGCGTCCCGTAAAAAAGGCGCGATCGATGCCTCGCAGCCCGGCGAATGGATCCGCGAGCTTCTGGCGACTATAAGCTCCGGGAGGTCGCGCGCGAGTCAACGAACCCCCCGGCGGAGTTTTTCGCGCGCGCCGTCCCGTCGCCGGGGCCAATCGAGTTTCCCGTCGCCCGGGATAATTGGACGGGCGCGCCGCCGGTAATCGAAGCGTCGCCCGATAATCGCATCAGCCCGCGAGTGCGAGCCCGCGTTTGCCTGGATTACACGGGCTAAAAGCGATTCGTCCGTCCCCCTTCCCCCTGGGACCCGCTGAAGGATCCATTAGATGGAAAACTTATTAGCGCGTGATTTCGGCGACCTGAACGCGGCGATCGAGTCCGCTGCAATTTTATTCGCTCGTGCTACTGGATAAGGGCAAATGGACGTAAAAATAATTTTGAGGTATAACGGACCAACCCCTCTGAAATAGACTAAATAGGTAGATTTCATTTACTGTGACAAGTATACATAATTTCTGCAAGATTCATTCAAGTCGATGCATTTTTAAAGAACAGAATTATTTACTCTTTTAGAAGTTCTCAGTGAAAATTTCGATATTTAAACAAGTGAACGATTTTTCACTATTTCTGAAGTGATAAACTATTCACTTATTCAAATAGTGAAAGTTTTACTGAGAACTTTTGAGTGAGTACATTGATTTATCGTAATTATACGTATTAAGTACTTTACTATTGTAAGAATAGCATTCTTTAAAATCCACTTTTTTGACTGAAACTTGTAGAAAATAATTTTTGTAGCAGTCAAAATTAAAATAAATATATATTCAATAAGAGGTGCTCGCTATGCCCCCCAACTTAACTTTGAAGCTTCCTGTACTTTACTTTCTTACTCCTAAATCTTCCTTCTGAGTATCGCTTTAAAGAACAGAGGATTTGGGATATTTTTTTGCCTTTATTGGAGAACGGATGCTGCGGCGATTTGCATTTTTTTCCAGTCGGTGGAAGATGCATGGAGAGGCTGATGAAAATTACCTTTCTAAACAAAAAAAAAAAAAAGAACAACTGGCCTCCTCGAGTGGGGTAATTGCAGTTTAGGAATTCGATCGGAAATTGTCTTTTTCGCCGGTCGGAATACCGGAGGAGCTTAATATCGCAATTTCTTACGTGCTGCGGCTTTGTACCGTTAAAACACGGGTAGGGACAATTTATTTTCTCTATATCGTTCGCGTGTTGCTTGGGTATCGATCGCGGGATTTATTCTTGTGCAGCCGTGACTTTAATGACTTCTTCGTCTCACTGTGCATGTAACATTTCGCATTTATGAACCTACAGCTCCGTTGGGGCGAATATCTCCTACGAGATGTCGAAAACGAGGAGAGCATAAAATGGTATACCGAGAAATTTTATTATTGGTGTTGTTCTTTATTAAAATTCATACATTTAACAACAAAAAAAGTTGATATTTCACGTGAAAAGAGAGTTAAAAAGCAAAAGAGCTTTGTACAGAGAGAAGTACCAATATCGACAGGTATAATAACTGACGATGGCCAGTTGGATGTGCTTGGCAGGAACACACGTTAAGATTATATTCGTTCTCTAAAAATAACTTTCAGAGCTTGCAAATAAAATAGGCCAACTCCACTAATACAGAATTCGATCGTTTAAATTCTCCCTGAATTTAGTCCCCCAGAATTTAGTGTAGAATCGTTTATACAAAAGTAGCCGACTGATTTTGTGCAAAAAATTATACAAAGGAACATCTGCTTAAAGAAAAAAATATTCGTGGTAAAATGTTCGAGCTTGCAAGCTCTTAATATGCATTATTAAAGTATTTTAGCGGGGTATGTTTACTTTCTTCCAAAGAAAAACACTAACATTGACTTAATTAAGTTATCAATAATTGCAACATTACTCTCCGAATGCCACTTGAAAATATAAGAAAGTAATTATTTGTGCAAACGTCTGTTCGAAGGACGATATCATTTATCGACGTCCAACACGTGACTTGTACAAATAATACTTCAGAGAGACCTCCCAATAATTGATCTCTCTTAAAGCTCCTTCCCTCATCAAAACTCCCCGCAAAAAAGTACATCCTCCACTTTTAAAACGAGCGCGCTAACTCCTCGATCAACTTTTTTATCGAATTTTTATATTATTTTTAGTATTGAACTTTCAAAAGTGAATACTAGACCAGATCTAATTCGTCGGGTCGTAAAAAAAATCCATAGAAATCGGATTTTTATATAAATTTTGCGCGGTGTATCTGTCGTCGCGTCGCTTCAAAAGGTCAGCGCGAAAGCTTCTGGTCTTGAGCCCTGATCGCGCACTTTGAAAGGTACACTGTGACTCGTGTTCGTTAAAATTAATTTCCTCGCTTTTGAAGATGCACGGCACTCGATTCGCGAGAGGCGCGCTTCCGCTTTGTGCCGCGGAAATGCGCAGCGAGGGAAGCTCCGCTCCGTTTGTATTTCGAGCACTCAGACTTACACTCACTGGAGTACCCCTCAATCGACATTTGGATTGAATAACGCCGCACTCTAGCTTCGAACGATTTTCTTCTGTTTTCAATGCAATGATTTTTAGCGGAGGTATTGCGCTTTGGAAACTCAGGTTTCGTCTGGATTTCATGCGATTGTAGATACCAATACAATAATAATACGAATACTCGTACAATACGTATACTTTTTAGACGATTTACTATTTAAACACAATCACTTTTAATGGGCTAGATGCCATAGCATCGAAAATAGAATTTCTAAAATTTTACTTTTTTAATTAATAATTAATTAAAAAATATATTTTGAAAAATTCAATATGAAAATGAGTAATTCTCTTTCAATACGTGACTAACGGCGTATTATTTATGAAATGTGTGACTAGTCATATTTTTAGAATTTCCACAAAACTAAATAAGTGATTTTAAATCTTACGTATCTACCCTTTAAACAAAGAAGGATAGAACGTCATATTTTGTGTACAATGTATTTTTTTTTTATTTATTAAGCTAAAATTAAATTACAAAAAACTATTGTACAAAGTGATTATTGCACAAATTACATTTAAAAAATAGTCCAGCAGAAGAATATTATTCCTCTGTGCTGGTCTGGCTCTATGTAAATCAAAAAAACTTGAAAAACTATTTTAACTTTAAATTAAAACAATATTCTATAATACTATGATATACAAGAGACGCTATTCTTGTACAAATAAAAGAGTTTCAATCGTACAAACGGAATACCGCTTCTCTTGTGCGCATTTCTAACTATATATTCTCAATTTATGTTCGTTCTCAGTTCGAACGAATCGATCAATCATGAAACTAATTAATTTTTTTTTTCAATAGCGCAATGCCGTCGGACAGTATGGATGACATCGAGCTGAAGAACATTCAGCTGCAGTTCCCGGCGCTGAGGTACTTGACGAGAGACGACGGCTCGGTGCGGGAGGAGCGCGTGGAGACCGATAAAGGCTCGCTGCTCGTCGCCGTCCAAGGAAATCGGGCAAAGCCTGCCATACTCACGTATCACGATCTAGGCCTTAATTGTGAGTGACGCTCTTCTCGTTTCCTCGTCGACGCGACGAAAACATAAACGTCAATCTCCATTTTGAATCTCTTTTTTATTCGCGGTGTAGCACCTTCCGAGCGGGAGTGATTCGCCCGAACGATGATCGATAGTGTTTGCACGATAATTTTTCAAACGAAAGGAGTCGTAAAAATCATCCGGAGTCTATTCGCATGATGTATTATTGGAAGTGCAAGCAGAGAGCGGCTCGTAAAATTTCCATTAGAAAGACGAGGCTGCTACGCGATCGGCGCACTAAATCAGGCATAAAATAACGATGAATCCGCACTTTTTTTTCGCAGGACGCGATACAGATTGCCCGTCTAAATAAATGCATTAATTACGCGAGGCTCGCGATAAAAAAAAATCGATACAGGTGACGCTGTCATACTTGAGTTAGATCTTGTAATTAAGCGCGACGGAAAGTTGGACCCCTTCCAATTTTCGCCGGACTTTTCGAGGGCGAAGAAATTACATTCGATGTCAGAAGCTTTTATGAATGTCCCTATATGCTGGGCTTATTGTAAAATTAAAATTCTTCACCGCAACGGTGGATTATTATTTTTTTTTCTTCGGTGACATGTAATTTCACTTCTTGATATAGAGGCCTCTGTTACTTTATACCTTCTAAAATGGAAACCACCTCTAGAAGTGAAATTATGAGTAATTTTAAAATAGTTAGTCGCGTATTTATTATGCTTCGTAAACCAGTGTATGTACGATTTTATAAAGCGATAAGAATCGCGCAATTATTTTTAAATTGGTAAAATAATTATCACAGATTGAAGTTACAGTACGTAAATTAAGATGGATGAATTAACTCCTGCATTTTTGTTTCTCCAGATATCTCGAGCTTCCAGGCATTCTTCAACTACATCGACATGCGAGTTCTCCTAGAAAACTTCTGCGTATACCATGTGAACGCTCCAGGCCAGGAAGAGGGCGCGCCGACATTAGCCGAGGAGTGAGTTGTTGCTCTCGCGAATCGATATATCGCCGAGATCCTTTTCAAACCTTCCTTTAATAAATCCCACCCTGAAACACCAGCCTGATCCACTTGAAAACACGAAAAATGGATCTACAAATTTTAGAATACATTTAATTTCCGCTTAAGTTGAAAAAATAAAAATTACCTTCTGTATTACACGAAAAGTGATCGATACAAGTTCAAGTGTAGACAGCGCCTCGGTTTTTTCGCCAAGGTCTGATTTTATCAGACGCCGAGGAATATCGTTAGTCACGATAGGGGCAAGGATGGAGAAAAAAAAGGACCAACGCGTCCGCGGGACGTTAACGAGTCGCGAGGATTTCGCAACTTTTTTAATCTGCCGGATGTATTTTGAATCGCCGGTAAAACGTGCAAGTCGCGCTTTTTAATCAAACTTTCTCGATGACCTACCCTCGCGATTCGAGCCTTTCATTAAAACTTCACTGTGTGCGAGTGCTTTCAACCGGAATTTGCGCTGCGCCTTTAAGATCCGAGGTGTTGTAGTTTTTTTTTTCAAAGCGTTTTATTATTTTTACTTCGCAGTCACACGGTCGATTTGAAAATTCGAAAGGACGCTTAGCTCTCGGAGTAATCAGCCGGCAAAATAATTTCGACTGCATTGCAGATTTGCATGCCAGAGTCTCGCTCTCTTACTCTCTTATCGCGTGCCAAATTTTACGATTCTTCGCCAGGCCCGATCTCTCGCGAATCGATAGGTTCGATTACACGCAAATCCTCATTAAAAACGTCACCCCGCGATGAAATAGCTAACCAGTTTAAAAAAAAATTATATACTTCACCTTGAAACGTGAATAAAAAAAAATTAATCCGGAAAGGTATAGGTGCTCTAGACAAAATTAGGAATTCACGCGAGAAAAAAAAGGAGGTAGCTGTGCTATAGGCACTTTTTTTTCTTTTACGATTTAAATAATTTATTTTCTTTTCCACATGCATAAAACACAAAGTCTGTAATTGATCGTTATTCTTGATAACTCAAATAAAAAGTAACGCATTGTCAACCAACTTAATTTCTTAAACATAGTTTTTTTTGCAAATTTCATAAGAACAATTGCTTGATTCTGTATAACAAATTTCAATTATCACAGTCTCATGTTCAAAATGTACATTAAATTGTCTTTCTAGAAAAAATTCAGGTGATAAATCTTCTGATGATTGTCACAATATTTATTATATAATTATCATTTGTAAAACTCCTGAATAATTTACTAAAAATTTTAATAATAAATTCGATGATGAATCAGATGATAAATTACGTGAAAACATTAGATATCAGATGATTTATAAGATGGTAAATTATGAAAAAAAAAGTCGATAAAAACATGAAATACTGAATGATCAGATGATTTATCAGGTGGTAATTCATGTAAAAACATGAGATGATTTATCAAATGACAAATCATCAGTTTTTTTACCATCTTAACTTTTTCAGCAAATATATCCATAAGAGTATGCATCGCTAGAAAAGATCCTTTGACCCAAAGTCAGCGTCTTTAATAAAGCCGTGCGCATTTAATTAAATTAAATTTTAATAAACGAATTAAACTTAAATTCAGTGAATTAACTAAATTAAATTACATTTAATTAAATGCGCACGGATTATACTGGATTATCAAAATTAAAGACACTGTCTTCAGGTCAAAGGATTATTTCTATCAGTGTGGTTCGGAGCGTAGCTATTACCGAAAAAAAAAATAGAAAAAATCGTCGATTCGGAGAACGAAATGTAATCTAAAATGGGCACGATTTTCAGCTACGTCTATCCGTCCATGGAGGAGCTGTCGGAGCAGTTGCTGTTCGTGCTGGGCCACTTCGAGCTGCGCACGGTGATCGGATTCGGCGTGGGCGCGGGCGGGAACATACTGGCGCGCTTCGCCCTCGCCCACCCCGAAAAGGTGAATGCCCTCTGCCTCATCAACTGCGTATCCACGCAAGCTGGCTGGATCGAGTGGGGATACCAGAAGCTCAACTGCCGCCACCTGCGCTCCCAGGGCATGACCCAGGGTGTCCTCGATTACCTCATGTGGCATCACTTTGGACGGGTGAGATGATCTTCTAATTACGTTTTATGATTTTGGTTTTGTTACGGCTACTGTGGACATTCATATCCAATGTTAAATGATTATAAATAACAGCATATCGAGATAATTGCATACGCATATTTTTTTTTATTTTATGAATGTGGTTTCTGGACGAAATTGTCATATTGTGGTCAATGTTGACTGTACACACGGCGTGGTTGATGTAGACACGTGCGGAGAATCAGTAAATTATTGATATAGACATTAGTGGAGTATAATGATATTGTAGATTTAATGTACTGATATCGTGAAAATAGAAACGACGTTTTCATGACGTACGAATAATTTATGTAATTATAATTTATGAATAATTCACGTTCACTATCGGACAAATTTCCTTTGAATATTTAAAGAATATTCAAAAATAGTTTAGCTAATTCTCAGAACATTCCAATTTATTAATTTTCAATAAGCGTAAATATCTGATCAATTTTAATTGATCACATATTTAAATTCCTCAGTGCCCATCTATTTATTTATTTCTTTATTTAACTACGCAATGATCTTTAAAGCCTCTCATAATTACGAATTATTCCAGGACGTAAATTCAGCACAAAATATAAACTGAAGTAAATAAATTAAAATCATGGCAGCATTAAATTTATTGCCGAAGGACTGCAATGAGCATTCAAATTTACTCCGTTTCATAAATTTATTTGCAAACAAAGTAACTTCAGTAAAATCATCAAATTACTTATAATAAGAAAAAACTTAAAATTAGTTTTTAATGAAACCTAATACAGAAACATCAATTTCTAATTTATTCTTTTCCTTCTAAAAAATAATATGTGAAATTCACATCGAACAAGTAAATAATATATACACTGATTCCAAGTCGGTCACTGGTTTCTTATACTTATCACGTTGCAAAGTGTACATTCACTTATTTGGTACGAACGTCACTGAACTTTCATATATCGTCTAAAAAAATATGAGATTAATTGAAGATTGAAAAGTGATTTATCAAAATTATGGCACTTTTTAGTATAATTTACGATTTAAAGGCTTTTACAAATATTAGAAGATTTTAAGATATCAACATTTTAAATTATATTATACAGCAGAAATTAAAAGAAAAATAAATAATAAAGTATTTACTATTGTAAATTTGTTTGACTGTTAAATGCGTTGTTAAAAACTAATCTTTATTTATACTAAAATGTAAAATGCTGTCATCTCAAAATCTTCTAACATTTGTCAAAGAATTTTCATAAAAGCGCCATAATTTTGATAAACCACTTCTCGATCTTTAATCGATCTAACATTTTTTTTTACTCGGGATAAAAAGAGTCGATCTCATAAAATCCAACGAAGTTTCTTTTACCCCTGAGCAATCGGCTCCAGAAAAAGCTGCGCCCGCCGCTCCCCAAAGGGCCGCAGTGCGCGTTTACATTAATTAAAAGCAAAGGCGAAAATAAACGGGTCGAGGACGCTCGCGCCGAAAGCAATTGATAGTCGCGGCGAGCGTCGGACGGAAAAGCCTCTTTCGCAGCCGAGGGTGGGTGGGCTTCGCCGTTGGAGCCTGCACGAGGAGCCCGACGCGAGATAGTTCGCTCGGCTGGTCCCGCGAACAGGCGGAGCTCATCATTCAAGCTGCTTTCGCAAGCCCCGCGCGAGTTTATCGACTGTCGCCAGCAGCGCGCGACTACCCCGGAAAATTGGATTAGCAGTCGGCGGATGTATAATCCCGTCAAGTGCGCCCGCGAGTGCGCTTATCAGGGTGCGTGCGCGCGCGGATGAATGATAAACGCCGGGAGTCGGTCAACGTGAAAGGGCGGATCGTGACACGCGGAGTGCAGGCCTTTCGCGAGAGGATGTGTCCTTTTATTTACTTGGTGCTTTTGTTTTCGTTAAAATGTGAGCGTTTTTAAAGTTTTTATTTTAAACGGACGTACACGCTGAATCAGCTCCAGTGAAATAAAGGGAAAATTAATTCTACTGCAGGCAGATTTTCATTCTAATTTTAAAGTCAATTTAACTCCCTTGTTGAAGTGAAGTTGAGTGACTTTTTGATTCTTAAGTAGATCGTAAAGGAAGGACATAACTAATAATAGTCTACTCTATCCTTAATATGAATTTTACTGTATTTTAGAGTGAAATTAAATTTCTTCATTCATGTAGATTGAAATATTACACTATTCGAATTAAATTTGACTGTACATCTGGAGTTAAAATTGACTCCAATCGATTTAGCGTGTAAAAAAAAATAGAGAAGCTTGCAGGCTATTTATAAGGAATTTTAATTAATTTCTCCCTTGTAATCTCAAAATCACTTTTTTTTTTATTAATTAATGTAGGTGTCGATAATTACGACAATCAATTTTTTTCAAAGTTATTAATCTTTTGTCTTAAAATTTCTTTTGGAGTGTACTCATTGTGAATTTGATTTAAATTTGCGGACGGCGCACTATAGACTTCGAGAACACCATCGATATCTTCGCAAATTCAAAAACACGATTTTTTACACCTCGCACGAGGCCAAACGAACAGATGGTCTAATTTGGACGAACTTGTACGTACACCCTCTAAATTTACACCCGATCCTTCATCCCCATCGCTTATCGAGTCGCAGTGTCACGCGGCACACGTAGTTTTAGAATCAAGACTCGCGAACAGTCGTCCATCTCCATAAACAACGCACAGTACACGCTGCTCTCGTCTCCATGCATCGTAATTTGGGTCGCATTCCAATTAGCCTCAGTCAGAATCCAAGATTTCGAAGTAACACCCGTCGGACGAGTCGCGATGACTCCCGCCCCGAACACCCATTAACGCCAACTGACGCTGATCCTCTGGAATTTCAGGGTACCGAGGAGAGGAATCACGACCTGGTGCAGGTATACAAGAACTACTTCGAGCGCCGCGTGAATCCGACGAACCTGGCCCTGTTCATCGACAGCTACGTGCGTCGCACGGACCTGAACATCATCCGAGAGCTGGACCCGACGCGCAAGAAGGAGGGCAGCACCCTGGCCGTGCCGGTCATGAACATCACGGGCTCCTTGAGCCCCCACGTCGATGACACCGTCACGCTCAACGGCCGGCTCGATCCCACCAACAGCTCGTGGATGAAGGTATGCGCCAGTGTGGATTACGCTTTGAGGGGGGGATTGGACTCGACGAAGCCTGAAGCTCGAGTTTGACCGAACCCTTGATTAGTTACAAGTTTCTCTTCTGTCTTGAGTTTATCTATACAATGAGTTCCTCGGTGGAATTTAATGAACCGGAGGTTGAGATTCTACCCGGATTTCAGAAAACGTCTAATTAGTAAACGGAATTCAATTGCTGTATACATGATCCACTGCTCGGTGGGTTTCTAACGGCTTCTATTTTTACTGCCTTGCGGCTTGAAATAATTATTAGACCAAGGTATCGATTTTTAAATGCAATGTTCCAGCTCGAATAAATTGTTCATATACGATTTAAATATGTAAGAGTGCTTTATTGTGTAAACTGCAATAATCTGTTAAAGAATTTTAAATGTGAATGCGGTTAGACCTTGAAATTCAGGTCAGTTTTAATCACGGCCGCGTGCTTCTTTGCGTATATAAGAAAAATGTTTTGAATAATTTGAACACTTGTCATAAAAACTTTCTTAGTAGAAGATTGGCCAGATATTCGTAAGAATATGATTCAATTAGACGAAAACTTCTGACCAGGAACCTTGTGTACGACAATTTTTTATCAAAATATGAAGGTCTGATTAGAACTAACAGGTCGATCTCAAAAGATGGTTAATTGTCCACCAGAATTTCTTTATTTGTTTTAAAATTTGAGAGATTTTAAATCCTTTTAAAAGCACTGGCTAATTGTTACGTAAACTTTCAGATCTCAGACTGCGGAATGGTGCTCGAAGAACAACCTGGCAAAGTAAGCGAAGCCTTTCGGCTGTTCCTCCAGGGTGAAGGATATGGTAAGTGAGCGCAGCGCGGAGAATGCTAAAAAAAAATACGAATCTTTAGAGAGAACGAGAGAGTGAGAGAAAGAGCGAGCAAATTGTATAAGAATCGAACAAAAAAAACGTATACTATTATCACGAATCTTATCACATAAATTCGCAATCTCGCGTCTAAGACGTAAAAAGTAAAATCGAAGTCCAAATCTAAAATCGTTCGAAATAAAAGAAATTTAAAAAAAAAAAAGAAAGTGATAGAATTCGCCAAGAATCGCGCAATTCGAAGTCGGTCGGGCCGAGCGCTCCCAATGCGCGCTCCGCGAGAATAAACGCGCGGCCGGTGTATATTTCCGACAACGAGGCGAAAAAATTCGACGCGCGAGCTATAAGCGTGCCATTGGGAGCGCGGCCGCGTCGCCAATAATTGATCGGTGACAAAAAATATAAAAAAAAAAGGAGGACGCGCAAAAGTTCGTCCGCCCGATTGGCACCTTATTATCATTGCATATTGCTGCATCGATCTCGCGCATTGGCCTACGGTCGTTAGATTCTATAGACGAGGATTAGTAATTAAAAACGAGAAAGAGAGGGGGGGGGGGGACGCGATGCGATGAACTCGTTGAAACTATTTACCGACGTTGACAGATGAGAAATTAATTAAAACGAAAAGAAAAGTAAATTAATGAACCTCGATTAAAAGCAAAATAAAATATTAAAAAAAAAGTATTGTTGCGCGTGTATAACTTGTCTATATTTTCAAAGCGTTCCTCGTGTATCGTTGTAGATGTACGACGCAATCTAAAAAACTTCTAATCATTATCCGTCGATTTTCTCTCTAGCCATCGACGCTATTCGAGAGACCTTACGCTGCAAATTCCATTTGTTCGAAAACTCATTTACCTTGGACAGTTTAGGCGCTGAATCGAATGTTGCTGTCAACGGAGAACACTGTTTTAGAAATATTCTGTAACGATATCAAATCACAAATTAATTTCTCGCTTCGATCCACTTAAAAACATTAAGATTCTTTTCTTTTTTTTATTTTTAAATTATCTCAAGTTTTTACCTACTTTTTGAAAACAATTTACTTCCAATTACATACGTTCATCGAAAATTTAACGATATCCAGAAGAACTAGTTTAAATCTCGTCACTGAACTGTCCAACTGCTAAGTGTCGTTAATGTACTTTGCCAACGAGGGTAAATAATAAATGTTTACGCGATAAATGATCAAACCATCCTTGTGACGCTTGACAGCCATTACCACACGCATTTTACAAAAAAAAAAGCAGAGTGTCGCAGTTTTAGATTGCACGTGCATTACTATATACGGTAGTTTGAACAATGAACTTTCCAAAAAAAAATCTACTCGGTAGAATAAATAAAATAATGGTAAACTTTAAAGAAAATCGCGTTAATAAACGAAGGGACAGTCGAGTTAAAAAAAAAAGCAAGCGAAACTGAGAAACGATACGACGGTCGGCATTATAATGAAGTAATGTCCATTAGCTGTCTTAGACGGCGTTCGTTGTTCTGTTTGGCTTTTTGGTCACAGAAAACACACCCGCACTTGTCACTGTACACTATAATACGCTTCTGTCACAATAAACTGTACATCGACGCAATAAGAGAGTGGATAAAAAAAAAGAAAATATCAGCCCGGTGATAAACGTGTCAATGGTTGTTTTAACATATTTATTACCAGTTTTTAAATTCTTACTTCATGCATTTAATTTTCACTCACTATTAAATTACGATGTTCTTGTATCTGTTGAAAGTACTTACTACTACATGATTTATTTAAATGTGTATGAGCCGAAGTTGAAAGGATTATATATAAAAAGCAAAATAAGTCTGTTTTAGTGAAAGTTTACATTACCTTTTTCTTTTTCATTGACTGTATTTTATTGTTAAACTTTGCCTGTAGGATGTGAAGAAATGTTAATCCTCCCACTGTTATTGTTATTAAAGACTCATCTTGTTGTTAGCAGACGATGATTTCATGATTTATCATAACTGTCGTTTTATTAGAAACGAATTAAAATCTATCTTGTATGAATGAATCAATAAATATTGGGTTTGAATTTTAGACTGATAAGTATTTTTTATTCCTCCATTCGCGCGCCGCTTGAAAAAGAAAAGTCGGCGAACGACACTTTCTTACTTTGCAGTCTAAATGACAAATGCATTTTTATCGTTATCATTCTAAAATTCGACCTTGCTTCAAACGAGACTTCTGTTTATTTCGTATTTTATCTCATCTCAATATAAATATGAATAAACGAACATTAAATATATTTCATCAAAACTTTCTCGTCTCTAAACTTCATTTTCGTCGCTACATTTTTTTTTCATTCATGCGCCACATCATTCTCTCTCTCTTCTTTTTTTTTGTATGATAATTTTTGTATGATACTTCATTTCATATTATGATTAATTATTAAAAAAAAAAACAAAAAAAAAAATAGAAAAAATTCTTGTTCACCGACTTGAGCCTTTATTTCCCACGCGTCTCGGATTGATCGAGTGGTATGTATTAAAATCTTTTCTCAAGTCTGTAGTGATTTAATTCTTTTCGGCTTTTTGGCTAGTTTCTTTTATTCTGTGTCCGTATGTTTTTACCTTGAGTTTTTTTTTACCTAATTTTTTTTTCTTACCGCGCACGCTCGCGTGTTCTGTATAGAAGCAAAGAGACTGAAGTACCGATAGATAAATTTTCTTCCAATGAATGTTTGAAACACAAACGAAAAGTTTAAAATCGATGAAAACCTTTTGTTACATCACTTTTAAAGTACTGCACCATGTGCACTATTTATCGACCACCATAAATCGAGTAACAAAAGATTTTCATCTTCCAATTATTGTGAACAATTGATGATAAGGTAAAATATAGCCGGTGTCTTTTTTTTGCAACAAACATTTCGCAAATTTGTATTGTACCTTATCATCGATTAGACAAGACAAATAAATAAAGTTACGTCGTTCTTGTAGTAAACATAAGACAAAAAATAAAACAAAGCTTTGTTTCTTCTGCGTTTTAGTGGTGAGATCCCCGGGGAAGACCACGACGCCTACAACACCCGAAGGTAATTGTAATTAGGAATTGAGGCCGCAAAGGAGTCGAACGCGCTGTGTCGGTCAATTAGGCCACGTCTAAGCGTTAAGTAAGTCGGATTAAAAAATTATTTTCGGGAAGTTATGTGAGAGACTAAAAAGTAATCGAGTCTTAACGGGATTGTTATAACTAGCGTAAATGGCAAGACTCTTTTAACTAACTAACAGAAAGTATATAACGCCGTAATTTACTAACCAACATTCTAACTAACTTTACTAACTGTGGTATTAACTGTTTGAAAAAAAAAGTCCTTCAGTCTTACGTGAGGCACGAAAAGAAGCTTTTAATTTGACAAAAAAACGAATTATTTGTGTATCTGTTTCGTTTATCTTGTTTGTATCCTTTGTGTTGGATTTTTATTTATTTATTTATTTTTTTTTAAAGACACGAAAAGAATTTACTATACCGTTCACGGACTAACGTTGTTTTATTTATTAACGCGCGCAATATCGTTAAAAAAACTTATTATCACTCCCTATTCAGTCTCATATCTTTTGCGAATAGATTGTACTATTTTTTGTTATATTCGATTAATGTTTTCTCCGAGCTTAATACTGTGGTCTCTTGTACTTATATCTGATGTTTGTTGTCTGTGTATCTATATAATATGTAGCTTCTGTTAAAAAACGTATTAATTAATTGATAATTTAATTTGTTATGAAACTGTGTAATATTTTTCGTTATTACGTATTTTAACAGCAGTGATGTTAGCACTTTTTGCACGTGGTCTCATGCAAAATGTTTAACCATTTTCCGCATAAAAAATATTGTTTGATTAAATCATTTTTGTAAATTGTGTATCACCAAAGGTAAAATGTACGTTAGTCAGCGATCTAAATTAAATAAATAATATTCCTTAATTGCGCATTGTGCAGGAAATGGTTAATATAATTTAATGATTGAATATATTAAAATATAGTAGTGGTAAATTGACGTTATCAACAGAGGGATTATAGTTGGTTTATGTGGTTTAGAATGCATTAGATTAAAGTTTAAGTTTGAATACCGACTGACGGTAAACCAGAGGAATGAGACACATAAAATTCGTGGAACTGGATATCATGTGACTTATAGAGTAACCCCCCATCCCTTGACCTCATCCTAAAAAAATAAAAAAATAAGAGATTCCCCCAACTTTTTACATCAGTATGATGCTAATACAGACATAACTGAATGATTATACTTAAAAAAAAGAACCAATGAAAATTGTAAATAATTTTTTATGTTTATAGCGGCTCACAATGATTCGCGGTAGGACTACATTCAAATATCTAACTGAAAGCATAACAATGAGAAATCGTTTTACCGTTGTGAACGAGAAAATAACGAAACGAGAGCAAAGAATTGACTTACAAATAAATAATTGCACCGGGTAGAACGTAGACTTATATATATATATATACTCTTGATACAATTATGAGTGACTTACACACTATGTCTTGCAGTTTATTGCACACAACAGACCACTGAACACACGCATTCTACTTCTTTTTTTACTTTGCATGTGCGCTTGCCTTTAATTTCTTTTTTTTTACTTTTCTTTTAATCCCTCGAATAACTAACACATCCAATACTTTTTTATATGCTTCGCGCTAACAACTTTGCCGATCGCAGCGCCGATTTGGTACATACAGCGTAAACTAACGATTTATAATATAACAGTTTTTTATCTTCTTTTGTACTGAAAGCGAATAAAATAAACAAAGCCGTATTTTGTTGCGCCAGAAAGCAAAAGCAGCAATTCAAAAGTTTATGCGTTTGGCAGAAAAGAAATTTTGATCGTTAGCCATTAAAAGTTTCGCATTAAGAATGATTTACGTCACAGTTTTAGTAAAGAAAGAAGAAATTAAATTAAAATTGTATAATACAAGAATAATTGAAATTCATTATTTATTTTAAAAGATGCATACTATGTCTTACAAGTTTTCGAATTGCTTGATAATTTTTATCTTTCTATAAATATTATTTAAATTACTACCCTTTAATAAGTTAATAAAGTTACTATATTATAGAAGTGAATTTCACTTCTTCATACATAAAAAGTAATTTTTATATTCAGGCTTGAATTCTGATTAATTGCAATGTAAAGAACTTAATATTAAAATACTTAGAATAACTTGAGAAATCAATTCGCTCAGCATTGAATTTCTTTTCTGCCAAAACAGAGACTCTGCGCCTAAATATTGTCGTTCTGTACTAAAAAAAAAAAAAAAATTAATGAAGCCACCGAACAAGTATCGCTCATTGTGCCGATGTGTAATTTTCGTTTGCAGTTGCGCCGCTCTCGCCGCTGAAGATGGCCGACTACAGGCTCGCCTCGCTCGAGGGCCTGAATCACATCTGCAGCAAGAAGATAGACTGGCCCACCGCCACCATACACATCACCGAGAATCCCTTGCCGGAGGCCGTCGTCTGCTAAATCAGGAGAAGCGCGCCCTTTCTTTTTGTTTCTTAACGATCGCGAGGGGGTAGGACATCAAAAGAGAAAGCAAAAAAAAAAAATAATAAAAACTATCGTCTCTCCTGCATTTGTGTACAAATGAAACGGAACGAAGGCGACTGCTGTCTGGTACGAGGAGGGAGATCGTCGCTCGCGAATCTCGTCGAGGCCCGCCGGATCCGCGTCGTTCGGACCGACCCTTTTCCTACGGACTCGTTTACCCCGACGCCGACGAGTCAAGCCGCTCGAAATTCCCTTCCGCGTTGTCGGACACTTTTGCAGCTCGATTCCTTCTGAGCTTCTTTGCTTCGACGAGTGCAAAGGTCCGCAATGCGAGATTCTCGGCGGATTTCGAAGGCTTGACTTCCGAGGCAGAATTTCACGAGAGCCGCTCGCTCGCGGGAGGATCGCAGTTGTATCGTTCGAGCTTTTTCACTGTTGACACACTTTAAACAAAAAAAAACGAAAAAAAAAATGATGACTCGCTTAATTGCCTTCCGATCCTCCCACGAACGACCCGCCGATCCACTAAGATCCGGCGATCGAGTCTCGCTTTTAAGTTCGCGGGTTGACTTTCTTCAGCTTACGATGTGCATATACATACAAACAAAATCAGTTTAGATCAGTATTTTCCATCAGGAATTGAACAAAGGAAAATTCAAGAAATTAAGTATGAAACGCGGAGGTAATTAAGTTGTGTATATCTCTATAAGTTTGAGAAAAAAGAAAAAGAAGAAAAAAAAATGTCATGAACAAATTGAACGCAGCGATCATCACACTGTAGTTCTCTCGTTACTGTAGTGGAGAAGCTCAAAAGACACTGCTTTTCGTGTTCATGAAAAAAAAATCAACTGCATTCTCGAATTACCTTTCTATCGCAGTATCACCGTCGCGATTCGAATGCAAGTCTAAGATCTCTTTCGATTTGCTGTTTGTGCGAAAATTCTGTTTTACTTTTAACTCGTTTCCACTGATTTCTAAGTTTAAAAGTATTCGTAAGTTTTTCTTCTTCACACCAATCGTGTACTTTTACTAACTTAGCAGCTAATTTTATCTCTAAAGAAATGCTCTATTTTAATTTATATAGCAGTACGTTGCAATTGTATCGTAAGAATAGTTTTCCTAAAAGTAACATTTTTTATTCTTTGACGTTGTATTTCTTTGTTTTTAACATCGATTGTTTTTTTTGTTAGTTTAAGTTAATACTTTTGAAATATATTTTTTATTCGAGAAAGCCTAGCAGCTCAGCACTCGTCTTGGGTGGGAAAGATGCGTTAGTAATTTCCAAGCAGTCCGCAACTTAAGAAGCGAAAAAAAAAAATTCGTTGGCGTCTTCGGAATCTACTGAATCCCTCTTCTCGATTCAAGCAATGGGGAATGCTGCATAATTTTTAAGTGTTTTCTAGATCTGAACAAAACGAAGCACTCCGACGAATACATTATTGATAAGCATATGTAACCCCGTTACTTATGAAGTATTAAGCTAGAAAAAAGTTGTACTAAATTGCTGTGCGTTGTCGTTTGCTACGTGTATAACGTGTATGAACAATTATATATATACACATAAACTACCAGTATATAAAGCTAATATAAACAATTGAACCTGTTACGGTTATTCAAACAAAAAAAAAAGAATTATGATAAAGCTATCGAATCCTCTTGTAAAATAAGGCATTCCTCATTAATAATGAGCTTGGTACTGTTTCGTGTTGTTCATCTTGAGAGTAAATAAAAAAAAAAGCGACTTTTCGTTCACGATTTTTTCACAAACAGCTCGGAAAAGAAGCAAAAGCTTGAACAGTACGTTCTATTTATACTAAGCGTAAGATAAATTATGTAACCGCTGTCCACGACTTTCTTGCAGTTCCGTATGCAAAACTAAACAAAAAAGAAAGAAAGAAAGAACAACAATATCTCGTCGAAAAAATCGATCGATTCTAACGAGAAATGAAAAAAGATCGCAATTTGTTGAAACCCGTGCGAGACAAAGTCAGAAGAATCACTTAATCAAATTCACTTATACGTGGACTATAAATAATTTTCATCGGAATCAAACAGTCGTGTAGGCGAACGCGTGAGCCTGAGGCCAGCTTACCGCATCCGTAGTTCGATTCTATCCTGGAAATAATCTGAAAAAAAAAATATAAATGTACCGAGTACCTATTATATAAGTAGCGTTGATTATTGGGCCAGCTTAGACCCGCGCCAGGGGAAATCTTGGACACTTCGTGCAGGGCGACGCAAAGATGCAAAACAAAAAAAAAATATAAGTAAAAGTAATATAACAAAGTTATGCTGTGGAATTAATCAATAGGAGCTTATTCGCGAACGAGGAGAAACACTGGCCTATACATATATATATATATATATATATTGAGGATAGCGAAATCACCAAGTTCTAAAGCGCCTATTTAACGTAGACGAATTTACATTTGTTTATCGGCCGAGTGCGCTTCTTTTATTTTCTCACCAAGAGGAGAGAGATCGAATTGACGCTGTTGTCATGTAAAATACGTACGAGATCTTACAGGGACTAAGGTAGAAGCGAGGATACGTTATTTACAAAAAAAAAAACGCGACACTCAAAGAGACGTTCGTTTCGGATTCTATTTGTTGCGGTAACTTTAGTAGCTATACGTTGCGATAATCAGGAATTGAAGATTGATAAAAAAAAATGAATTATATATATATGTATATTGTTTATATCAGAGAATCTATATACGCAGCGCGAGGATCATCGCGACGAATTGGCGCTCCTTTTTCACCACCTCTAGGTTGTATACCTTGTTTGTATAATCCGGAAAGTTTGCGAATTCTAAACTAGCTGTTATTAAATTAGCGCGTAAGCTTTTGACGGCTCGTGCTCGACGATGATAAAGGGTCAGGACCAGAGTGAGAGAGAGAGAGAACGAGATCGAAATGAAAGGAGGAAAAAAGAATCGTTGACCCAAGCAACCTCTTCACCGATGGAAAAGTCACACATTATACGTATATATACACCCCTTCCATCCTTCGTCTCTCGAAAAAAAAAAAAAATCAGCTGGTTCGAAAAAAAAGGAGCGAAAAAGTCTACGGGCTAACGGGACGCGGGTAGTACGCTGTGGATCTTAGCTAGGCAAAATATTCAAACAAAAAGATATTTAAATAAAGTGAACGTGTGCGTGTGTGCAAGTAAGAGAGAGCGAGAGAGAGAGAGAAGTCGACACGCGATCGGATAGAATCTTCTTGTGTAAGCATATAGCGCAACGCGGGTTACCCCGCGAGCCTCTAGCGAGTGATATATAGAAAAATAAAAAATAAAACGTGCCTGCTGTACACGAAGAGGGATAAACGCGTGCATCTAGCTTAGAAGAGTCGTTGTCGAGAGTTTAAATAACTATTCAAAAAAAAAAAAAGAACCATCGTCGCCTTTAGTTTTCTATAACGACCTGAAATTATCCCGACCACAGCGCCGCCAATTACACCCCTCACCACACTTAACGCCCTCTTTATACCAATTACTTTTCGCAATAATAAATATGCACGTACACACTTCATCCGACTATGCTAGATTACGGTATACTCTTCTATCCGTAGTACTTAAGTTAAACGATTTCGAGGCAACCTGGATTACGAGGGTTGCGAGATATCCATATATCTATATATACCCGTTCTTTGAGGAATAACTACTGGATACCTTAAGTTTTCCACTCTGGACTGTATACACTCGGGATGCTCAAAAAAAAAGTAATTGAATCTTGGCGTAGGAGGGATACGTGTAAGGAGTAAGAAAGTTTAAAAAAAAAAGTAACAACACGCAAGTGTAATAATGACACATAAGTATCTCGTAAGGCATTTGCATAGTGAAGACGTAGAGTTTATGATCGAGCGAGATATAAATATATTTAATATTATATATTTATTTAAGTGTCGCGCGAAAGGTGCAAAAGACTTATAGATAATAAAAAAAAGCGAGAGGCCGGGAAAGAGAATTTATTTGCTATACAGTTACACATTCTATAATGGCAAATAAAATTATGAAAAATAAACAAAAAAAAAAACAAAACGAAGAGAGAAGCAACATCCTCTGCGGATCCGTTGAATGTAGCACACTGAATCCTTCGAGTAATAAAAATTACCTTTTTCTTTTTTTTTTACTAAAATATAATTTTGAAGTATAAAATTTGCTAATCTTGCAGATTATCAATCTCTATGGCTTGTTCGATTTTTTTTTTGTTCAAATCCCTTGCGTTTTTATTCTGTACTAGCAATATTAACAAAAGCGACTATTAAAAGCCGGGCAAATCAAAGTATAAGAAATAATAAGCAGAGCATATAATACTGTCATGTTTAACTCAAGCATTGTAATAATCGTGGATGTAAAACACGAGTGTTTCCGAAGTGTCAACCGTCGTAATATCTCAACGGAGCCATTGTTAAATGTTTACGTTAAAAAAAAAAGAAAGAAAGAAAACGAAAAAAAAAAGAAATCGAATAACGAATGTACTCATGAACGCACTCATCAGCGCTCACGCGACAGTAGGCCTATCCACTGGTGTTCGCGAAATATGTGTGAATTTAACGGAAGCGAGGGACACGCCTGCATCACTCTCGCGCTTTATATTAAAAACCTGGAGCGTGTAAATAAACTAGGACCACTCGATTTCTGCGATGAAAATTTACGCCTCGTTTCAAGGACTCCCTGTACATTTGTATCCTTTACCTCGTGCATTCTCCCACTGAATTGCCGAGCCACTTCAACGATGATTTTCGATTATTGTAACTCCTTTTGCGTTTTGTGCGAGATTTTCACGGTGTTTCGGTTCTGTCGAGGCTGTTATCAATGCCCTACTGCCTCCAGGGGAGGGAAAACGTTCGGGAGACTTCCGCTAAAGCACGTTTCGCTACAAAACTGTACACGCTCGCACCAACTTTCATCCGGGAGAAAGGAGGCGAGGTGGAGGTACGAGGACAAAAAAAAATATGAGACGCGAAGGAGCAAAAATAAACGCTAGAAGTAAATAAAATAAAAGTCAAAATAAGCAGCCGCAGCGTTTAGCATTTAGCAGAGAGGTAAATGTATGCATTCGAATTTCGTTGTGGAGGCAACTCGCTGTCAATGCAATGTGAACGGCGAACGAACTAATTCGAGTATACATCGACGAATTCACACCCATAGCTGGAGCTTCAGAAATACCATAAAATAAATAAAAAAAACGTGCACACCGATGATACATCTTGTTATTTATAATAAACTGACGTGGAAAAATGCATTTATGTTTCTTAGTGTGTTTTATTGTGCCTGTCACCCTCGCGCATCCACTTACTTGTTTAAATGTATAACTGACGTGCAATCTATACCTAGATGTTTTGAAATTATTTATAATTTGCATAACTGACCAGGAGAGAGTCAGATCCCTCGATTATTTTCTTTTTTATATAAAAAATCTCAATATTTCGTTCAAGAAAAATGCATGTTTAATTTTTGATGTACAAAAGAATTCAATTAAAAAAAAGCTTCGATAAATCTTCAAGAATCAATAAAAAATGAAATAAACTTCGAAAGGTAAGTGCAGGACAAGAAGTATTATAACGATTCTTGCTTTTTATTTCGACAAAGAAGTACGATAAAACATCGAAAACATGCAAGTTCTCGAAAGCTCAATTAAAATGCAATTAATATCTCATTGCTGCGGGCTTCTCGAAAAAAAACCTTGTCAAATTAACGACGTCGATCCCTATCCTCAGAATCCGGCGACAACGTCCTCCGATCCTCGAAACTCTTAATCTACCGACTTGTATAATTTTTTTTTTGAAGCTGCAGTTTATCCGAGCTTCTGTAAAAAAAGGACGCGAGGCAACTTTTACCGATGAGATCGTAATTCGCACGCTTTCTTTTATCTGATTGACTGCGATGGTTTTACATAAATTATTGCCAGAGAGTAAGGGATGCATTTTTTTATTCAATTCCACATGTTTTTATTCATCGAATTTTTATAAAATTAATCATTAAGAAATACAGATTAAATATTCAAGAGGAAAAGTTTACACCAATAAGCAATTGAAATATGCAATCAATTTTCTGTAAAAATTTGAAAACTTTGATAAGAATTATCATTTTAAATTCTAAAAAAATACTAAAAAATTTGCCAGTACCTAAATGTTAAACATTACTCGATATCTTCAAACACAGTACTTTATAAAGTACTGTATAAAAATAAATATCATAATTAATAACCAGCGCTATTAATAAATAAAAATAAAATGTGACAGCAAAGAAAAAAAAAGGATTCCATCGACTTTTTCGATTACCATAGAGGAAAATCATTAGCGCAGTAAACTCGCCGGCGAAGCTTATCGAGATAATTAAAGTCGACAAGGGGTATAACCGTCGTCGGACAACCATAAAATCCGCGCGGCGCGTATCGCGCGAGCCGCACGTGCTTCAGGCGCTCGCAGCCCCGCGAAACCAGTTGCCCGCGATGTCGCGCGACGATTTTTGCCCCATCGTCCGGGGCCCGTTCGGAGAAATCCGAGACCGGTGTATAGATACGTCGGGCACGCGGAACGTTTTCCTCTTTTTTTTTTCTCCCCCCGCGGGAAGCTACTGGGCGATCCCTTGGACGCGCAAAGGGCAGTCTATAATTTATATAAGCGATGGATCGCATGAGAATTTGCTCTCGTTTTTTTTTTTTTTTTTTTTTTGACAGATGGCGGCCTCATTAACTCGCGTTTGAGACATCAGAAAAGGTGGAATTTTTCGACGAGACGAGTAGCAGCGTGAGGTTGTAAATGGGAGACTGAAATTTTATTGCGAAGATAAGATGAGCTTGTTTCTCCTTTACCTTTTAGTCGAGCATTCTGGCTGAAGCGAGGAAATTACAAAAAAGCGGTGGATCTGTTTCGTTCGTGTTTACCGAGCCTGATTATTACCTGATTTAAATAAATTGCCGCATTTTTAGTCCATTTAATTGATTACTTATAAATATCGTTCTTTTGAGTAATAAGGCGATAATTAATTACAACTTTTTTTTAGAAACTATATGATCTTTTACATTTTCTTATAGAAACAGCGATATAAAAATTCATTGTAATTAATTATTTTACAAATACCTTTGTTTAGGATTCTTTTTGTGTAAAATTAAATTCTTCTTTTGCATCAGGATACCGCACCCTCTATTCCTTATACTACCCCCTCGTAAAAAACTCTTCTACTTGATTCTACCTTTTGCCGATTCATACCTAATCTAAATATTTACCTTCTATAACTAATAGAATAAATTACAAATTAGCATTTAAATAAGGCCTACTCGAGTATTCTAAGTCGAAGCAAACGAGCTCGAGTTTTACAACACTTTCAAATCGGTACCCCAATAGAAAAATCGCAGTTTCCTTTGAAATAGTCTTTTGTCCCAGCGCGCCAGATAAAAAAGAATCTTTATTACCCAAAAGATAAATTTATTCCATTTAAAAAGCCAACGATTTTATTGCACCTCGAAACTCGACTCCACAGTCGCGCCTTAAGAAAACCCACCCCCGCGGTAAAGGGCGCACACCACCGCCCGCACAATCGCAGCCTCGACGGTCGTAAAAAAATACAAAAAAAAAATTCTCTCAAAAACCCCTTCAGCGTCAAAACAAACAGCCATAAAAGCGCGCATTCGAGCCTCGCAGGCAGTGCGCACAGAACGAGAGAAGGTCCGTGCCCCACCGACGGTGCACGCAGCACCGTACGACGAAGAAAAACCCGGACCGATCGCAGAGCCACCGCACGCCGTCGAGTCCAAACTGCGGACTCGCAGGCAGGTCCTCGGGGCCCGAGCTCGCGCGGCCGCTCGTATTCTTCGCTCGAGTGGCGTAGGAGTAAGGTCCGGACCTCCGTGAGCGCGCGCGCGTGTGTGTATCCTATATGTGTGTACTCTCCGAGGCGCGCTTTGTGCCTTCCTGACGCGACGATCCGATTCTCGATTTTGGCCCCGCGGAAAAGCAGCGAGTCGAGAAAATAAAATAAAAAAAAAAAAATCGGCGCTCCAATATGCGCGGAACCAGCAGCAGCTTCTCCGCGCCACGCGCCTCCCAGTGACTGCGGCGACGTCTGCCTCCGCGAGGGGCCTCAGAGAGAGAGAGAGAGAGAGGAGACGCCGGGGACTGAGGCGCGCCGATCCTCGATGGCGCGGTGAGGACAAGTGCGCGAGTGCGAACACCTCAGCGATCTCCCCCTTAGAATCAATAAATAAATAAAATAAATAAATAAATAAATAAAAATCAATCGATCAGTTGATATATGTATGTGTATATATACATATAAAAGAAAAGTGTGCATTGGGTAAAGAGGCTCGGCCGATGGCAGCGATAAACAGTGGCAAGTGTTTAAAAAAGTGAGCTCGGAACATGAGTTTTGGGTACGACGGGCCAACCTCGCCGGCGAGAACCTGAGAGTCTGCGCGAGTCTGTTCTGCGAGTGCGAGAGAGAAAGAGAGAAGGTACGAGAGGGAGGACGAGGCAACCACCGGCCAGCGCCATGGGGATCCGCTACCTGTTGCCGCTGCTGCTTGCTGCGGCGCACCTGGCCCACGCCGTCATCGAAGAGCGAGGTGGGTCTCTTTATTTTATTCTGCGAATGCCCCCTTCGTTCTCTCCACTTCGCTTTCGGAGCGTACGGCCTGTCAGCTAAACAAACGTAAATTGTAGCCAGTGCAATCGGTATCTTTCTGATGATCGGTAATAATAATTATTATTATTATTACGAACAATTTTAATTACACAAATCTGGTGGAGTGTGAATAAGAATGTTTAAGAAATGGTAAAAGAATTGTCACTTAGTAGGACAAAACAGACATAAATTATAACGAGTGGAATCGATAACTCTTTATGATGATCGGTAATAATGATAATAATTATTATTATTATAAAGAATTTTAATTATACAAATCTGAAGCGTAACTGAGAATGTTTAAGAAGCACGCCGCTCATAGTTTAGGGGATGGTTTATTCAACCCTTAATAATATGCATATTTCTAAGAACTGCATTGAGGATGTTCGATATTTAGATGAGCGATCGCAAGTGCGCTCCGAATGCACTATTATAATGCATCGTTAAAAAAAAATTATTAAATAAATTTAGTTACAATATATAATATACGTTTTTTTTTATTTTTCGAATGAGTGAGAAAAAAATTTATCGAGTCAATTATTCGAAACGCAAATTGAACTCGAATTTTCGGTGTTTTATTTATCGCTCGTCGATCCACGTGTTACAAACATCACGTTTGTTTCGTCAAAAAATACGCGAGAAAAATGTACGTATAAAATTAAACGGTAGTGGCGAATTACGCGATGAAAAAATTTACTGTTGCATGAATCGTTAAAAAAAAAAAAACCGGAGCAATTGTTTGCTTTAAATGAGTCACAGCCGTTTGCGTCCGTACGCCGTTGCGAGCAGTGCCTCGAAAACAATTCGAAGCAGCGAAATTCCGCGTCCACAAATCATCGGCATTTCGGCTTCAGTTTTGAGGTGCTATTATATTATATAAAAATTTTACGTGATTTCATTTAGTGTAATCGAAAATTGGCACAATTATTACGATAATATATAGATATTAAATTTCTTAGGAAATCGACGTTAATGATTTGTATATTGTAACGCTCATACGAGCCTCTCTCAGGCTGTACACAATAACAAAGATTCCACTTTGCTCGGCGCCGTGCGATAAAGAAAATAACAATTTTAGCGATAAGAAACTCGATTGTTTCTGATAAGCGACTAAAAGGCGATAAAAGAGGCGGTGATAGTGGAAACCCAAGAGTTACGTTTCAATCTACGCTGGATTAAGGTTCGCGCGAGATATTAGCTGCTCGTTTCTTCAAATTGTAACGCGATATGCTCGTATCTCAATTAAAATTTCGTCTTCTTTTTTTATAAACCAAATGCTCCGTTTAACTGGGAGTAAAAATTTCTGCTTTGAAGTTCAGGTGCTCGAGCCGTAAAACGAAACCTCCAACAATACCTAAGTGAAACATCCCTGGAGCTAATCAAACAAGCTTATCTAAAAATTAACTAGTTTTCCAAGCTTTGAATCTAGATAAAACTGGTTATTTATTTATCTGACGTTGGATATTGCCACTGCAGATTTATCATCTTAATTGATTTTTATCTTCTTTTTTTTTCTCCTTGTTAAACCGAATGGCAAAATACTTTCATTATCTTTTTTCCTATTACCCAGTACTCGTGCAGAACTCGTTCCTCAAAATCATTTTCCACGTGAATTTCCATTTCCCGAACATAAATAATTCATTTATTCACTTATAATATAATTTACGGACTAAAGTTCTTGGTATAAAAATAAAATAGAATTTTCTTTTCTTTTCTTATATACATATAACGACGTAAAGATACCTTCATACAGGCTTGAATACAGACTAATTATTAAAAACTAATATCTACACTGAGAGAAAAATTTGTTAATTTTAAGCAAACATTTATTTCAATAGTATAATTATTAAATATTTTATTGAGTCAAACAATTATTTATTTAAAACTAGTAAATATAATCATTCTTGACCCATTAAATCATGATCCACCCAATCCATTACTTGATTCAAAGAAATATTTAATGAGTACTATTGCAGTAAATCATTTCCTTAAAATGAACAAAATTTTTTTTCCAGAGTATAATTAATAAACTGAAGCATAATATTACGATAAATGAATCATCTTTAAAAAAATACACACATAAAGCTCTGCAGAGTGCGCTTACATATTCAAATATAGAACAATTCCCATATTTGCTTGGAAATAATTATTAATTAAAAAAAAAAACAAGCAAACGGCAACAGTGATAATTACGTCGCTATTGCATCGCAGCCTGACGCTAAAAATACAATAGAACCGACGTAAATCCACAGCCGCAGCGTCGGGAGCTCCAATCCTCCGCGAAGAGGTAACAGGACTCCTTCCTTCGGCCACAGCGGGGACGGCGACGCGCCGTGAGTCGGCGTGCCTCGCGCGATTCCCGCGATCTATTTATTTCGCGTGAACGCCTCCGCGACGCGTCGCCCGCGCTAAATATATCTCGTTAAACGGTTAATTAGGCCTTTAATGCGATCGGTGTTGGTCCGCAGCGGCGCGGCCCGAGGAATTCAGGCCAATGCTGTCGCTGCCGCCGCGGAACGCGTATAAGCGGGAAATGCACAATGGACCCGGGGGCCGCCTTCGGAATTTATGAGGATGTCCTCAAGCGATCGCTCGCGCTGGGTGGCTCCAAGTGCCGCGCGCCGTGGAGTCGAAGGGTGAGAGATGCGCGGGAATTATGTCCTCTTTTGTCAAGGGATTTGCTGCTCCGGTTTTAGTTCCACGCTGATCCGGATGCTTAGTGTACAGCGATTTTTTTTATTTTTTATTCGGAGCGGGAATTATTTATTGGGGTTTTATTCATTAGATGTGTACGTCCTCTGCCTTCTCAATATTGAATTGATGAAGCTTTACTAAAATTTAATTAATGAAGATTTATTCATTAGAATTAACGAAGATTTACTAAAATTAGTACAAGTTGCTTCACTTACATCTACATCTTTTCTAAATTTCAGTGAAAATTCAATAATTATAGTAGTTTTTTAATAATTCAGTTTTAGATAGTACGTGGTGTAGGTTCTCTTTAAATCTGAAAATGTGATATTCACTTGGAAAATGTGAATAGTGACAAATTATATGTGAAAAATTGTACACACACTCGCATTATCGAAGTGAATTACATATTTTCAGATTTACACGGTTACATTAGTGTAAAAGTTAGTAAAATTAGTAAATATTGCTTCACTAATGACTGCTAAATAGTGGAGTACTTGTCACTAATTGTTAATGCAATTTCGCTAATTATAGTATTTTTTTTACTTATTTAAATTACGAAAAACTTTATTTTCCTACTACTTTATCACTTTCCTTATCACAGGAGATTCACTACATTCATAGAAATAGTCATATATTTAAACATCCTGCATTTTTATTAATTATCTCACGTATACAGATTTTTATATCGCAAAGTGTCATTCAAGATATCAGACGCCGTGCTTCCGCGACGGCTTTAATCTTTTTGCATTGAATTTTTCTAACGCACTGTCAATTTGTGAAAGAAGCCATTCTACATTCGAACTGACGTTTTCTTGAGACCCTCGAGCAAAAAGTAAACTGGAGAAAACGACGCAGAATTCCCGCGCCTAGGTGACATCGCGAGACTTTTCTCATGGGTAAAGGAGCTGCAGTCCATCGGGCGAGCGAGACAAAAATGTCAACGTCCTCGCGGCGACGGCGGCACGCAAGGGTATACACGTAAAACGCTAATTGCGAGTATGAAGCGAGACCGCGCCGCCTCCGAGGCCCCTATAGCGGTAAAGCAATGACTGAGGTTCGGGAAAAAAAAAAGCGCGAGGAGTGCCGTACCTGCAGAATTTTTCCACGCCGCGAGACGACGGACCCTTACCTTCTTCAGCCTCTATACGCTGCCTCATCAGCGCTGCCTTTATTCTTTGACGTTTACTTCGAGTGATAAATCGGTTACGTTACTGGATGAGGAATATAATATATCATTGCTGATTTAAAATTAAATGGCCTTTTTTTTAAAGGGACCTTTGAATCTCACTTCTTCAAGTACTTTTTTAATTTTGTAACAAATTGTTCGACATCTATGGGTGATATTTATGAAACGATGTTAAAAAAGATGCTAAAAAATAATGAATTTTGAAATGAAATGATGCTAGAAAAGATGCTAAAAAATAATTAAGTTTGGAACGCATTTTTAAATAAAACGATGTTAGAAAAGGTGCTAGAAAATAATGAATTTTGGAAAGTCGTTTTAAAAGCAGTAAGGTTGCTATATTGAAAACTTTTTTATGTTTCACTACAAGGAAAAAACGAAGTGGTTCTTACAGTAGTATCTCCTAGACTCGAAACAAGTAGAGATTATTTGCAAAATCAGCAAAATTAACATATTTTTTAAAGTAGTTCTTACTCTACAGAAAAGAATAGAATTTTTTCTACAAAGTAGATTCTACAAATTAACTTTTAATTTTTGTAGTTAAATCTACTCGATCTAGGCACTCTCAAAACGTATATCAGGGTCTCTGAATAATATAAATTTAATTTTTTTTTTATATAAAATTTGTTACAGTATACTGGGAATATAGTTTGAACTCTAAACGCACCATCATACCTCAATCAAAGCCTTTCTCAACAGCCTGTTCCTAGAAACAACTACCTAGACATTACTCCACGATACCACAATTATAAATAATAATCTACAAAAAGGCGTACAAAGAATAAAGAGTATCAGCTCCAAAAAAAAAAAAGGAAAAAAAAGCGATCATTAAGAACTAGCAGCTATAAATTGCAATGAGGGTAGACGGAGGGGTATCCCGTTAAAATCGCCAAGTTCCACCTATGAATTTCAAGAACGCCGAAGTTCATTCTTGCAGGACGCTCGTAGGAGCGACTGACCGGTAAAACCAGTGCTCCGCGGCCGACCAGCCGCGCATCCTCGATCCCTCGCGCATGGATGGCCATTATGCGCTTGATGAGCGCCGCGCGCACGCCTCGCTCCTCGCGGTGCCGCGCATGTGTGCCCCGAGTGTCCCGCTCCTTTCTCCGCGGCGCGCAGTGACGCGACCGCTGCACCGCTCGCCCGCGAGGAAAGGCGCATAGGTGCATTACGCGAGCGGAGGAGCGGCGGCGCGGCCAACCGAGCGTAAAGCGCAAGAGCGAATCGCACTCCATATAACCTCGGGGAGAGGCGGCCTTTTTCTCCGCTCCGCTCTTCTCGCTGCAGGGCGTTTTTTTTTTATTTCGAGAATTTTTCCTTATTTTTTTATTTTTTTTTAAACGCGGTCTTTCTTCGCCGATGCCTGGAAGATATGCTGGTGTAGGCACACTGTTTAAAAAAGCATTAAATTCAATGCAAATTTTACCGACGTACTGAATTTACTTTAAATTCAATTTATTTTACGTTAAATTCAACTTAATTTACATTAAATTCAATTTAATTTACGTGAAATTCAATTTAATTTACATTAGATCCAATTTAATTTACATTAGAATTAATGTAAAAATGTAAATTTCATGTAAATTCGGTAAAGTTCGTATGCACACCGATAAAATTTGCTTCCTGCATTTGCACTAAAATTCATGCAAAGTTTTTTTACAGTGCACTGTCTAAATTAGATTCAGTGAAATGGTCACTAATTTAAACAGTGATTATCGCGTTCACTGATTGCAGAGCAAAACTTTACTGACTTAAGCAACGAATTTTGTTTTTCACTAAATTAAAAAAAAAATTCACTGATACTTAAACAGTGATTGTAGTTTCCACTGATATTTCACTTATCTATTCAGTGAATATTCACTTTTAAACAGTGACCTGATCCTCACTAACGTAAATAGTAAATATTCACTGAAAAAATGATTAGCGTAATATAACCAGTGAGTAGAATTTAAAGAATAATATGCATTGCTTGACTTTTTTTTTTATTTTTTACAGCATGGATGGATTGATTAGCGATATAGACTTAATGGTTTCGTTGCGCCTGGGCATAGGATTGTCTTATTTATTTTCTATTCAATTTTTTTTATTCGAGAATTTTTCCTTCTTTTTAAACGTGCCCTTTCTTCTCCGATCCCCGGAAGAGATGTTCGTAGGTAGTATTGCTTAACTTGTTTTTTACGTGGATGCATTGGTTGTGCGATATAGGTTTAACGGTTTCGTTGCGCCGCGATCGCCTGGGCATAGGATCGTCTTATTTATTTTCATTAGCGAGCGTACGGAGATGCCTGGAATGATTCTGCGGGTGCGGCGCGATCCTCGTTGCTTCCTATTAAAACTCCATAAAGTTGAATGAAAAACGGTCTGGTCTAAAATGATTAATGCCATGCGCTTCTGACCCCACCGCTCTTTACGGGCAGTGTGTGCACTCTCAAAATTATAAATAGAAATTCTGAAGGCTTCATTGTTCGAAAATATTTTCTTGTAAAGAAACTGTGAGTGTGGCGGTAGAGTCGTTTATTCTTGATTTTATTATACCGACTGATTCTCAAAGGATTTTCTAGTGACTGTTTAATTCGATGCAAGAGATCATCGTATGGAGCGGTGCACTTGAGTCTGTTTCTGTCTCACAAATACGATCGCATCGATTTACTAGAATATGCAGAATGATCGAGAAAAGAGAATATAATTTATTTTGTAAATTAAGTAGAGTTTATCTTAGTAAAGTTTTACTCGATAGTTTGTTTTAATGCTATACGGTTGAATATATAACGAACCTACTCTTCGATACATATCAGTAAAATTTAAAAGTATAAAGTACCTCCACTTTACTTCTGTAAAAATTTATAGTGTTTTTTACAGTGATTTTTATATAGTGACTTTCAAAGAAATAAATAGAATCATTAGTATAATACATCGCTATATAAGACGCTTCTGTTTTACCCTTTTACACTCTACTTAGCACCGCGCGATTTCACTTCTAAAGTCCATTACAAAAATAAGCATCCAAAAGCGGTAAAAAACTATTTGGTGTGAAGAGCAAATTGAACCGCGTAAAAGTCGTCTCTATTGTATTCAAAAAATAACAATGAGCCGAGTGACGTAAATAAACCGTTACGAAGCGAGTTCGCTCGCCTGCTTAGAAATTTGCGACAAAGTCGTGCATATCGAGCCGCCGGTGGCGAAAGGGGGCAGATTAGCATGTAAAGAGCGCAACTCTCCGGCCGAGCGTAAGGTGAACGTATCGCTCGACCCTGATTGCGCGCGCCCAGCAACAACTGGACTAGCGATAGCTCAATTGGCGCGGCCGTCACGGCCAGCTGCACTCGCGATAAGTCACGATCGCGAGCTGCTAAGTGCCCTCCTGATCGTGACATACTGCCGGCGCGACTCCTCCGGGGATGCACTACGCGCTCCCCGCTAAAGTCATCCCCTACTCCCTTCCACATGGAAAAAAATGTTTTAGTAAAAAAATTCTATATTCCGTAGGAACAATGGGTCATACTCGACCTATGACGATTTTTACATATAAAATATTAAAGTAAAAATTGCTATTTATATAGTAGAAATTGCTATGTACAGAAATTGTTATATAGTGTAAATCGTATGGAATTTTTAGTATGTTTTATAGTAAAAATCGTCATAGGTCGAGTATACGGAACATAGTAATCTTTACTATAACATTTATTTCCGTGTAAATGTGAATAAGTGAAATTCGCGTCGAATAAGTCAATGTGTGTATTTGATTTGAAGTGGAAAGTCTTTTACTTAAAAATTTCTGCAAGACTTTTCACTTTGAATAATTTTACATTCACTTAGGAAGTGATTTTATTTATTCATGTATTTCTTTTCGAACCACAGTGTGACTGCACGAGATTGGAGATTTTGTCTTAGTCTTTTCTTGTACTTCAATTTGCAATTGATAAATTAGAAATTTTCATTACAATGAATGTTTAATTCAACTCGTATAGCTAATAATCAATAACATTTTACTATAAATCGTGTAATTAATAATAATTTCACATTTAAATAATTCGCAGTAGAAACAAGACGATACTGAGCCTATTCAGAGTCAAGACAAGACCTTAATTATCAATAAAATTTCAAAATTAAATTAAGCCTTTAAACATCAAGAAATTTCAAGAACTTAAGTTATTCGAACAATCTCACTTTGTCTTGTTCTTTAAGCAGCCCTACCAAAGACACGAGAATAATTTATCAATAAAACCGGGGTAATTTCCTTTATAAAAATAAATAAAAAATAATAATAACGAAAAGCTTAAACGAAAGAAGGCAAAAGCTGGAAAAAAGTGCATTAGTGGTGCAACTGCAGCAATTAGTCACGTGAATTTATCGTCCATCAGCGGAAACATACAGCGATCACGCTCGCGGTACATGCGACGTCTGCGCGTCGTCGGCGACAATAAAAATTTGAATCATCCTCGGCCGCGCGAACGAGCGTAACGCAAGCCAAGGAAAATAAAGAAGGCGAGCGGCGCGTGCCCGATGTGACGCAGACGCGGACCTTAATTGATGTTGGACACCAGCTTATCCCGGGACTGCCCCTTCGCTCCTTCAACCTCTAGACCGCCGGGATTTCGCCAAAAACAAAAATCGATTTCTCGCATAGAAAAGTGTTCTGTGATCCAGTAGATAAAACCAAATCAAGAGTATATGTGCGAGTCACAGGTGTGCGCCATATGACGTCATCCCGGCGGTCTAAAGGTTTAGCGTCTCTTTCTGAACACAAAAATCTCGAAGATTCGCGGCAAAATTGCCGCGGCACACGCGGATAGTGCATTGACTCGATAATTCGAGAACTGTGCCGGTCACTCGTTACTCACATCTGGAGCGTGAATTCGTTAGACTTCGCTCGGCGCGGCGATGACTTCACGGTTTTGCCCCGCGAGGCGGAAGATTGCACTCGATGACGCGATTGATTCGCGAGAACAGCATCCCCAATAATTACACCATTACTCTCTATAAATGCTGCGTTATATAAATGTGTGTATCTATCATAGACTTTTTTGTATGTACTAAACGTATGGATTATAATGTTCAGGTATAAATGTGTATTATACGGTTGTGTATCTATCGTACGTTCCTGAGTAAAAGAATTTAAGTTAGGATAAAGTTTACCCAAACTTCATGTTTGACGGTCGTTCATATGAACATGGCCAATGAGACTTTACCGAACTTACGTCTTATATATTTTACAGGAGTTTGTAGTTGTGTGATATAAACGGATAAATTACCGCTGAAGTTATAGAAAAAAATTCTTTACATTTATTTGTTTCTAACGTTCGTCGTGTGAACGTCTTTTAAATTTAAGAAAAACTTCATCTGCAGTTTCTATAAAGTATTGCAAAATTCTTTATTATTTAGTCCCATTGCCCATGTTCATATCAACGAGCGCCAAACATGAACTTTGAACTATGAAAACTTTATCGTAACATAAATTTTTTTACGTACGCTTAGAATAAAAAAAAAAAATGGAGCGTGTCCTTCGGGGTCGTCTGGTCCACACGGAGATTCGCGACTGGGTGTGCGTCATCAAGCATTGGTTCAAGTGATGTTGACCCGCAAGTGCCTTCCGCGGCTCCTTCGTAGATCAGGGTGCTCGGAGGATGATTCGTGGGAACGTCACGCGGCACTTCGATCTCGGCGTTCATCGCGTTGCGCTCCTGCTTCTAATGTATCGGCGAATTGATGAAGAGTTATGGATCGAAAAAAAAAGCCGGGCATGACTCAAGCCACCCTTCCAGGAAGTACATTGGCTTTTGCTCCTAATCGCGCGCTTCTTATGCAACGCCGGTCGCCGGAGCACTCGGTTCGACCGGTACTAATTTATCGTAGCCATACGGAAAGATAAATCGATCGTTACAAAGTTTACCGACCGATCGATCGCAATAATTTAAAGATCAACGCGTTTCTTACGCACGCGAGCATTAATTCGAGTTGCCGTGTGTATATCAGCGCGCTATCACCTGCGATCAATCTTTATATTCGCCGACAGCTGCTCGGCGAAATAAGCGAAGGCGCAGCGAATATACGAGCCAATTAAAAGCTCGTATTCCGGCGCTCGGGAGAAAAAATCGAGGGAAACAATGGCGGCACGCGCTGGAATGAAAACAAGAGCCGCAAAGGGAGGGATTTAATAAACTGGAAACGACAAAGGCGCTAAAGAGCTTTACGCGCTCGTAGGAAGGAGAAAGAGAGAGAGAAAGAATCTCCCCTCCTTATGCGTACATAAGCGCGCGACAAGTGGGCGCACCGACTTCGGGCTCGATATAATATAAATTACAAGGGACGCAACAACAGCTGCCGGCGCGCGCATCTCGTGCCCGGACCGCCGCCGGTTTAATGGCCTAATGAAATGATACGCAGGCCCGAATCTAAGACCCGCACGCGCGAGACTCCCCCACGCACCTCTCCCCTCTTGACTCACAGTCCAGGGAAATTATCGCAAAAAATCTGTGGAATAAAACATTGCGGCACTTTTATTTATACGCCACGCGGCGAGTGCGATTTTTATATTTTTTTTTTTATTTCTCTTTTCTCAAGGTGGGAAAATGTTTTCTTGGATTCCGAAGTGTTTTTATTGAATAAACGCGAGAAGACGGATGGAATATTTAAAGAGTCGTTAGTGTATTCGAAATTTTTAATAGAAATTTAAGTGGAAACAGGTGATTTCATTTTAAAATTCTTGATTTTCAAGGAAAGTTGCATTCGTGATAATATCAGTCTAATGAAATGATAAGCAGGCCTGAATGTAAGTCCCTCCCCTCTTCACTTATAGTCCAGGGAAATTATAGCAAAAAATCTGTGGAATAAAACATTGCGGTACTTTTATTTTTGTCAAAGTACTGTTGGTGCTTTTTTCGATTTTTTATTGGAGACGAGAGAAGCGCACGATTTAGTGTATTCGTCGGTGGAGTCGAAATTTTAATAGAAATTTAAATAGAAACAGATTTCATTTTAAAATTCTTTATTTTCAAGAATGAAGGAACACTTCAAGAACGAAGAAAGTAGGATCGGTCTAATGAAATCATAAGCAGACCTGAATCTAATATCCGCACTGTTAGTTAAGAGGAGTTAGTCCAGGGAAATTTATTATAGCAAAAAATCTTTGGATAAATATGCAGCACTATTACATAAATACTGTGGTATGAGTTTTCCGCCGATTTCCGATTTTAATTGGAGCCGAGCAGCACGCGCGTATATTATTCCGCGAGGTGATGTGATTTAGTGCGAGACCCTCCGGAGAGGGTTAAATCGACGAATAAAAGGCAGGGCTCCTGCGTTCCACGAACTTGTTTGCTCCTTTTTTTTGGTGACGCATTTGCATGTACGTAAGCGCGTGGACCGGTTCTGGGGGGTGGAGGGCGATCGGCGATCCCTGACGCTTCGGGTCGATGCGGAAGATTGTAAATTTCTGGGCCGGAGGCCCCCCTGCCCTTGCCATCCGCACTGACTTTTTTAGGTGAGTTCAGTGGCATCGGCGAAATGTCAGCCAGGAAAAAGACACGAGATGCCTGCTTTGTCACAGGAGCGAAGGACTGATCGGGATGCTTCGATTTTGCTATTTTGGAATGCATCTCTCGTCAGTTATGAAGAATTGGAACTTTACAAATACGGAATGCGTGTATTACATTTAGAAAAATAAAGTAAAATGGAATTTTGAATAGTTTATGTAAAAACATCGTTAAAAATATAGCAAAATTAATTAATTTGTTTATTTAACAGGCCGTACAGTGGTATGCGATGTGGGTAAATTTAAAAGAACAAAATTTTTAGTTAAAAAAAACAGGGATAACTTAATTAATTGTTAAATCTTTGAAGATACTTTTACAAGGAACTGAAAAAAGTTATTATTAAAAATTTAACTTAAAGTATAGACTTAATTCTTACTGATTTAAAATATTTATTTTATAAATAATAATAAAAAATGACAATTAAGTACTATTCAGTCTGTGGAAATATTAAGTAAATAAATAATTAATAGTTATACGTGTTTTTTACGAAAATAATAAATATAATAAATAATAAATAATAATAAATAATAAGTAATTCAAGCAAAAGTTAATATTTATTGTTATTATATATTGTTAATATATATTTGTGTATACTGCTCGAAAAAACTCGTAACGATTAAACTGAAGGAGGCTATATTTTTAAAAATACTGTGCTCATAATTCTTGAATACAAACATAGGGCGTTTCTGGTACGGCTACCGGTTCGGACTCTTCAGTGAAGTACCTGCCCAAGACGCCGAGCCAACCTGCTAATAGGAGGGATATTTAGAATCCACCTGGCGGCTACTACAAACATGATCTATACTTACCAGTAGTTTGAGTACTTGATATTTACAGATCAAATAATAAGACATGAAATAATATGTCATAAATAATTTACGAAGCCATAAGATCGCTATTACTAATGTGACACCTAACTTTATATGAAAAACATCGGCACCAGCCTTTTATTCGCTATAAATTGAAGTTGTAATCGTTTTAATAGGTCGACCAAAATGTAACATTTTTAAAACAGAGATAAACACACGAAAAATTTAAATAATATACGAAGAAAAAAAATTAGTTACAAGATCCGACGAAGAAGAAAAACGCATCGCCGTGCAAGCCAGAGAAATTTACGTCGGAGTCGAAGGACCGAACGACCGAAATTCCAAGGCCCGTTTAAAGAATCGCCGAAAGAAAAGAAGAGCCAGAACAGCCCCGGACGTAAACTTGGCAACGCCGAAGTGGTCGGAAGAGTCCTGCCCCGCGGAATCCTCCGTGCGCACACGCCATGCGGAGAAAGGACCAGGCACCCCGCCGCGAAGGTTTAACGGGGGTGGTTCTCGGCATTCATTCTCTCATTCATTCATACAACTTGGCGCGCGCTGGAGGGACGAGGACGGACGATTTTACGAACTGCCTTTATGCCGCGTCGGAGGTCGGAATCCGCGCGTCCCCTTCGTTCTGGTGACGGATCGGCTCCTCTCGGCGTGGATTGAATTCCTCGAGAAGTGATTTTTCGGCAGGAATTGTGTTTACGTACGACGGATAATTTTTTCTCTTTTTTTTTTTGCTCTGTTTTTCAAAGGGTGGTCGAGCTTTCGAGGGCATCGAAAAAATTGATTGCGAAGATGCTGGCGTATTATTTTTCGAAATTGCAGACCAATTAGATGGTGACATCGCATTTTGCATTTTTTTTTTGTATTAAGGTACTGGTGCTTGGAAAGGCAACGTCGGTCGGGGCGAAATTTTCAATTTGTATGTAAACGGAGTTGCTGTTGAACTTCTTTATTTTGCCTTCGTGATAATGTGGGTTTACGTGTTGGTTGGGTTGTTAAATTTCTACAAAATTCTCATTTACTAGGACGATTTAAAAAATGAACGGCTAAATTTTACCTCTAATAGCTTTCTTCGATAGGAGGCTCGAGGCACTTCGCTTTCATTTTTCCAATTAACTCACCTTAGCGTGGCAATAAACAATTCTAATTTTTTCTTTATCAATGCAAATGCAGTTGAATTTCACGATTCCGCAGGCAAGCGCAAAGTTTATTGCGAAAATGGAAATTTAATTCGTGTCTGGGAGGGAAGGTCAAGTGCTCATTATAAAAGAAAACAAATTCCGGGCGTTTCCTGTCGCCGAGATTTCTTGCTCCGCTCGAGCCACCTGCGGGTGACGCGATTTTTTTTTACCTGCGCGTCCCCAACACTCGAAATATTTTATTTACCGGCCCGTAACTGGATCGAGCCTTTTCAGAGGCTAATTTTAATCCGACTTCCGCCGATCGAAACCAGTTTGCATCCTCTCCGCGACTTTCCGTCTTTATCGAGCCTGATGATGCGTGAGCATCTCTTGAATCATGCAAAAATTAATGGATCTAGAGCGAAGGCTGCCGCTCGCCGCCCCGTCAAAACAGTGATTAACGACTCTATTTAAATATTCCATCCGTCTGCTCGCGATTATTCAATAAAAACACTTCGGAATCCAAGAAAACATTCTCCCACCTTGAGAAAAGAGAAATAAAAAAAAAATTAAAAATCGCACTCGCCGCGTCGCGTAACCCAACACCCGCGCCTCGAGCGCGCATTCAAAAAAAATCGGAATAAAAAGTACGGCAAAATCCGGGCGGAGGAATTTCCATCGAGTTTTGTTCCTCGATTTGGCGGCACATAAAGCCGAGCGTCATCAGGGCGGATCAGCGAGGAATTTTCATTGCGGATTCTCGTTTCACACGAGGACGAGGTGAACGCGTCCGTCCGAACAGATAAGCGTCAAAGGCGCGCTTGACTTTTTCGTCACCCGATCGCCGAGCGTCGCCGCGAAGAATGCATCCAAGAGCAGGGGGGGACTCTGCGGTTTTGCCGCGCGGCCTTACGGTTCACTGTTGCTTCTTTTGCACTTGCCCCCCTCCCCCTGCTGCGTTTTTATCGACGATGTATTTGCATTTTATTTTGGTCTTAATATAAATTGCAGGGATATAATGTGATATTTGTTCGTTAATATTAACAGGGCTAACAATAAATAATAGAAAATGACGTAAAGACAGAAAAAAAGTTATAGAGATAAATATAATTAATAAAAGAATTGACAATTAACTATAAAATAAGTAAAATTGTTGATATTACTTGTGAAGGTTGAAATGATGTGTAAACAAGTAGTTGTTAAAATGATTTTGATAAAAATGTTTTAAAGTGTCTCAAGGATTTGCGCAACTAATTAAGGATCCTTGGAAGTAAATTAGTGAGACACCATTAAAAGTAGTAAAAATTATTTTTACTGACAATTAAAGCCGATAACGATTTGTTATTTTTATTTTAATTCCATATGTAAGGCATCTTAAGAATCCAGAAGAGGTATTACTAATACTTCATTATTTATGGAAACTGATACCATAAAAACATAACGCTGGAAAAATTAATTGAATAGTCACTTGCAATTATAGCGTAATCTAGTGTCGCTAAAATTATCTTTCTAGGCTAAATTTCATCATCTCGAATACTCATTTATTTTGAAATTTATTTTATGATTTAAAAGCGTGACTATTTAAAATTTGCTAAAAGAATTATAAATATTGAGTCATTTTCCAGTTATAGTTTTACAACTATATTATATAATGTAAAATAAACGGTCGACTGTCAGCGTATTGCGTGATCTTGAGCAACATTGCGGCTGTTCGATAAACGATCTTCTTTAGTTGAGTAACTGTAGACGTTTGCTTTATTTATTACTCACTATACTCTCAAATTATAAATACAAAATGCATTTTCTCATAAAATCGTAATTCTTTATAATTGTTTATAAAATCGCAATTCTCTACAAAACAGTAATTCTCCATAAAATCTTAATTCTTTAAAAAAATCATAATCCCTTAATTTTTGAATGACAATCAGGGTAGCCTAAGCTGAAAATCTCATCAAAAGACTCGAGCATCGTAAAGTGCCTCTCACGGAAATGTCGATGGAGGGGCTCGAAGAAGCATACACCCACAATTGCGGCCGAACGAAAGCCGCGCGACTTCGTCGCCCGGACGGGACCTTTTCCCTTCCACGAGAGTCAAAGTCGCCTTCGTTTGAAAGGATTCGTAACTCGACGCTGCCCTCCTTTGCGGCGCGCCGTTTGAAAAACGCCCGGGCCGATTGAAATTTAAAGCGATGCGCGGGATTTCGCGATGAATGAGCTGCTCGTCCGAGTGCGTTGAGAAACGCGCTTTTTCAGCCTTAAGTGTGCCGTGCCGTTCTCACGATGGGGCGCAGCCGAGCGCCGCGTTAGGCAAGAGATCGGCCCGTCAAGGTGCAACGGAGAGCTCCGGTAGCCGTTAATTTGTTTGCCCGGCGATCGCCGCCGGACTTTTATACAATTATCGCTAAGCGAGGATGTTTGAAGTGGTTTCTGCGGAACCAGTTTTACGAGCCCGCCGCGCGCAATAATAATAATAAAAAAAAAACATACCAGTTATTCAGTGTACTGTACGCATGCACCTTCCGTCGAATTCAACGGTGCTAATTAAGTGTGCACAGGAAATTTTTAGCCGAGCGCTTTATAAGAACGGAGCCGTGCATTCGGTGAGAGGATTTTTGTGTGGCAATCTATATGTACTCTCTATATAATTGAATTGTTAAATTACTAAAATTAGCAGAAATTACGTTTCTGATCAAGAAATATCGGAATTTGGTTTTTTTAATTGCTTTTTTTTTGTTCAATTTCACTGATCGCAGTAGATTTATACTAAAACAGTTTTAAAAAGTATGAACCAGCGTATTGGAGAAATTTACTTCCTGTGAAATGATCGATGTTTAAGATTTATTTCACACTATTTATAGAATGCAATAGTTGTTTACTAACTGCGATGGAATATACAAAATATACACAGTTTAAATAATCCAAAATATACAAAAAAAAAAATTAAATCGTATAGTTATTTCGAATTTAAAAGGAAATTAAAAACACTGTAAGACTAATACAAAAAAAAGGAAATCTATGAGTCATCTTAAAATAACTAAAACAAAATATTTAGTATATTTAGTATTCGAATAAGGATTGATAGATGAATGGATCGGGCGGGACTATCGTATAAAAGGCTGCAATTGCATCAAATAGTCGATATATTATCGTCCATTTGTGAAATATCGACTTACACAATAAATTTTAAACACAATCACTCAATATTAAAGAGAAATTCATATTTATTATCCACAAGCATTGCCTACATTAATAAAGATCCTTTCGCCCGTGCGAGAGAAATTGAATGGGGTGCTCGTTCAGCGAGATTAGCGCACGCGGATCGATGAGAGGCAGCCACTCGAGTCAACGAGCCATGCGGCTGCCGAAAATAATGCCGCGGAAAAAAATCTGCCCCCATCGGCGGAATGGCCCAGAAATAGCCTGCGCGGGGCCTCCCCCGCGCGCAATCACGGGCAATCGATGTCTTGCCGGGCGCAGCCCCGTAAACAAGCCATTAAAAGCCCCGGCGGGTCTTCGATTCGCCGGGCGGCTCTCTTCATAAGGGAGAGCCGGACGCCGCCGCCGGAAGTCGGACACGCGCGCCCGGGACCCTTTTTTCCTCCCGGCCGGAGGCCGAGAGCGAAGTTCAAAGCCCCGTTGATCGTCGAGAGGAGGCTAGCGCTCTCCTCCCCCCTTCCCCCCTTCGATTAGCTTTCAAAGGCCCCCGCGTTTCGGTGTAATCCGCGCGGGACATTCGTCGCCACGCGGCGCGCGAGCTTTTGTATTTTTCAAGTGCAAATGACGAGCGGAGGTGTCGTTGACCGTCGCGGTTTCAACCTCGCCATTCCCATGGCTCTTTGGCTGTTTTATCTCTCTCTCTGTCTTTCTCTCATCAATGACCTTTGGCCCATTCAGCGCGCCGGCGGCTAAGAGCCTCGCATGCACTTCCGCTCTTATCAGTGGCTCCTTTGTCGGGCACGCGGACTCTTTCTCTCTCCATGTTTCTCGGGGGTGATCCTCCTTTCATTATGGGGGGAGCACCGCGGGGAATTTTCAGAAGCCTGCGCGCGCGTGAAAAAGTCGGAAGTCAGAGATAATTCGAGACGACAACGGAAGAGAAAAGCCGAGGGGAGCGGGGGGTCGACGCATGCTGGCAGCCGCGTAACACTTTCACGCCTCGTTAGGCTGTAGTCAAAGATTTCGAACCCCTAAAATTTGAAACGTGTGTTTTCTTTTGAGATTCTAATTACACTGACGAGAATTCTGTAAATTCTTTAATATTTTTCATTAATTAAGTAGTTAAGGTTGTTGATAAAATGAAATAATCTACTCTAATCAGGGAAACCTAAAGTTTTACTTAAATAATTGATTTTTTCAGTAAAATACATCTAGTTGAATGAATAAAATAATTTTGTAAGTATAGGAATCAACAAAAGTTGTAGGTTACTTTTCCATTATTTACATTTTATTTTACTTTAATTCATTGTACCATCATTAGGTAGATTAAGAAGCTCTATATAATAAAATAGCAATAAAACAACAATAAAAATCAATAAAAAAAATTCACTAACGCGAGAAAGGAAGCCTATTATAACATCTTAAAAATCATATTGAATTTTATTAAATCGCAGTATAATTTTGCGGTAAAATATGATATAAACAAGCAAACAAAATTCGACAATTTATTTCTTGCGCAGCGTATTTCAATATTGCCTCGCATAAAACCAAAATTTGCATGAAATCGTCCGAGATCGTTCGACGTACCGACAACAAAAAAAAAAAATAAGAAGAAGAAGAAGAAGAAAGAAGCGAGTCATAAATTTTTTTTCGCGGTCGCGTATATGAATGCCCCCCGAGGTAATATAGTATAAAGCGGAGCAGCGGTAGGACGACGAGGAGGATGTGTCTTTGTGGTTAAGGCGAGCGCAGGCGTGAGCCCGTCGATGAGATGCAGCAGGACAGGAGAAGAAGCCCAACGGCTGCCTCTTTCCCTATAAGACCTCCATTGGTCCAACGTAACGTGCGTCTCTCTCTTGGCTCCGCGTAATCGCGCGTCTCTCGCATCTCATCTCGTTCTTCGACGCATAAAGAAGTGCCTTTCAAAATGCCGAGCTCCTTCTTCATTATATGGAGATTATTCCGATTTTAAAAAAGTTCGCATTGTTTCTTCAGCTTGTTCGTCATTTATTTCGCGAAAAAGGCTGCTGACCAATTTTCTCTAAAGTTGAATTAGCGAAAAAACCACTAATTCATAGTGTCTGTGCACTAATTTGAAAAGTGAAAATTGCTCCACTCTGAATTAGTGGAAATCTACTATTTGAAATAGTGAATGATGTGAAAATGTACTAATTGAAATAGTAAATATATGCACTATTAAAAATAGTGAAAACTACTAATAAATTAGTGTAATTAAATTTTTTTTTTAATTGGAGAATTCACTATTTTAATTAGTAAATATTTTTTTTATTTTATGTTTATTTTCCACTAATTTAAAAGTGTTTTTTACTAATTAAGTAGTAGAACCCTTTTTTACTATTTCAATTCGTAAAATTGTACTAATTGATAGTGGGTTTTACTAATTGATTAGTGGAAAATCTGATGACTAAAAGGATTAGTGGAATTTCCACTAGTTCAACTTTAGAGAGTATGGTACACCTCCCCTGCGAATTTTCCTTAATTTAAACAAAAGGCATCGAAATTTTATTGGTTTTAGCATTAGATTCGATAGATAACTGTGCACACAGTGTATTTGGATGTAAAAGAAAAAATTTTTTTTCGTGCATCTGATGTAGACGCGAATGTGCCTGTATGCGCTGCGGCGAAGCGCCTCGGGTGCGAAGGCACGAGCGTAAGTGCGAGACGCTGGAGTTTAATTGAGGTTGATGAGGGAGGCGCTCGTATAGGCCCGGAATTCAATGTCGAGAGATGATGTTTCTTTCTTTCGTTCTCCTCTGTCTTACTCGGACGAGGCGAGCGCGCGCGCCGAGGAAATTCGAATCTGATCGATTCTGCGAAATTGATTCTCTGCCGTCGTGATCTTTTTATTGATCCTCTGAAGCCTTAACAAAAAAAAAACGCAACGAAAGAAATCAATCGTAAGATGCATATTTTTTTTTTATTTCGAGAATTAGAGCAAAAGGCAAATATTAAATTTGCATCGGTGGCGGCAAACGCATGAATTCCTTATCGTTGAATCAGAGCGACAAGTCAGTGATTGATCAAAGTCATCATCCCTGAAAATTTCGTCATCTGTCGAAGCCCCGGGCAATCTGCAAGCACACTTCGTACTCCGTCATATGGAAACAATTGAAAGCAGTAGCCAGCAAAGACATCGCTGGCAATTCGGATCGGCGTCCGCTCAATTGAATCAATAATCGCGAGAGAGAGAAAGATGAAGAGAGAACAATTCTCGGCGCGCGCCGTCGTGCTTTCTCTCCTCCAGCGGCTGACGTCGAAGGTGTCACTTATAGAACTGTCGTCACCGTACGCAGCGCAACTCCCCGTGTAGAAAAAGCCAGGGATTTGGCAGGTATCACGGAAAAAGAAGGAAAAAAGTAGCTTAATCCAAGTCGGATTTTGTCCGCTTCTTGTACATTTGCCTTATGGAATGAACCAGGGAAATGTTAGATTGCACGGAGGGAAAAATTCAAATAAAAATTACTATATTGATTTTTAGAAAGGACAGATTCGATAAATAAAAAAATTTACTAGAAAGTATTGCTAGACTTATAGTAAAATTTACTGTAAGTAGTGATCTAAGTATAATAATAAAGTAGTCTAAGTTAAATTTGCTACACTGAGAAAAAAAATTTATTAAAAATTTTTATTGTAATTAAGAAAGGAATGACAGTCTTAACAAGCGAGAATTTTTTGTATAAAAAATAGTAATGTTTAGTAAGGAAATTGTAAAAATTACTATTTTAATAATAAAAATTGCTATTTTGTGTATTTACAAATTACTATTTTTCATGCTAAAATTTCTCGCTTGTCACAACTATTACTCCATTCCCAATCACAATAGCAATTTTTACTGAGTGTTTCCCTCTCAGTGTAGATTTACAGTAAATTTTACTACAAATCTAATCAATGTTACTATACTTTCTATAGTAATTTTTTTTTATTTATCGAGTCTGTCTTACAGTAAATTTGACTATAAGTCTAGCAAATTTTACTACACTTTCTCGTAAAATTTTTTATTTCTGGAGAGCCTATCCCAACATAACAAAGTAGTAGAGTAATTTTTACAAGAACTTTTCTTTCTGTGTAGTAGGGAATCCCAGTCGGAATCCTGAAAGATTTTTTTGTCGAATTTCTACACGGGTTCTGTCGAAAATTCCCGTCAGGCGACGGAAGCTACGAAGTTCGTCGCAGCTTCCCCCGAAAGCGCGACGACGGCGTTTCGTCTTGCGATGCGGGCCGGTCGGAGGAGAAAAAATCGGGCCCCCGGCGAAAATATCCGCACGCTGCGGTTCGGGCGTTGCGTGCAGGTCGAGCTTTGAAGAACACTGCGGGCTCTCTTCGATGCTTTGGTGCTCTTGGCTTCTTTCTCTCGGCCCTCCCCCCGCCACTCCCCGCGCCCGTCTCCTATCCCATTGAGAAGGCATAATAACCGTGCAGTTTCCCAGCGCGTCTTCAATGGGCGAAGATTGCATGTTACGAGAGACCTCGGACCGGTCCTCCTCGTTTCTTTTCTTCTCTCTTGCTCCCTCTCTGCTTCCACGGGGCTTTTTTCTCTCCTCCGCTTCTTCGTTTTAGCCCCTATCGCGCGCTCCTTTTTTACCTCGCGATTCGTTCTTCGACTGTATCCTTCTGCTTCTCCAAATTTTTTTTTTTTTTTGAGCCTGACGTCGGTGGACTTACTACCGGGACGATCGTTGCGCACGTGATAACGGATATGTTCGTGGGGCTGAGGAATTCAAGGCCGTTCGCTGCAATTTCTGTAAAATCTTTTCAATCGACGTGTATTTATTTTTTATTTATTTATTGAAGTAAAGTCGACGGACTTAATAGTCCTTCAATGCAAATTTAAACGTGTATAACTTGGATTTTAAATACCTCCATGGATTTCGTGGTTTAATCTACTCTCGGTGTCTCAGAAGATCCTCTGGATCATGGAGAAAAAATTTGCGGTAAAAATTACTATTCTGTTCTATAACGCAGGTATATACAGAATTGAAAAATAAAAAATTTTACTAAAAGGTATAGTAAAATTTGCTAAACTTTTACTTAAAATTACTAGAGTTGCAGTGACGATGAATTTTACTATACTTTCTAGTTTTATTTTGTATTTGTCCAGTCTATCCTTGCATTAGAAAAAAGTAGTTTAATAATGTTTACTACAATTTTTTTTCTCCGCCTTGAAGATTTTTACTTATAAAAATTAAATCTTATGTATATATACTCTCTAGATCTGAAAATGTGAATAGTGACATTTACTCAATGAAAAGCCGTTCACATGCTAAATATATGAATGATTTTTCACATAAAGTCTGTCACTATTCATTTTGACATGTTTTCACACATTTTCCATGTGAATTTCACATTTTCCGATTTAGAGTGTATACGTAGTCACAGATTGATTATAGCTAATCAGTTTAATTAATTTAATTACTTATACAATAGATTTCTCCGTCGGAAAAATTTTGTTACATATAAAAATTCAATTAACGCCACGCTAAAAATCATAATTGCCAACAACAAAGCACAAAATGAAGGAGTACGCACAATATGGCATCACCCGCGAGAGTTTGAAAAAAAGGAGATAAATATTACAAAAGAAATCTCAATTACCTCCATCGAAGCGTAAACAAAAGGCCCAGCACTCCCGCTCGATCGTCCGCTTTAATTATCCTGAAATCGGCCAATTAAATAATTCCCCAGCGCGCCGCCGCCGTCATAATGAAAGCGGCGCTCGCCACACCTCCTCTCCTTTCGCGTCTTCTCCGATACGCGCGCGTCCACCTCGGCGAGGGCCGCGGGGTCCTTCCCTCCGGGAGTCCGCGGAGCATGTCGACTCCGTGCCAGGCAAAGCGAGACCGGCGACGTCGGCTCCGGAGCCCTCCCCCGGCCGCGGGGTAATCGGAGACCGCGGGCCGCTCCCTTCGGGGAAGCCGCTCTCTCGGCTAGCCGAAATTACACGTTTTAGCGTAATGCGCGAGCAAAGAGGGAAACAAAGGGCCGGTCGTTACGAGAGAGCGCGATGCGCGAGCACAAAGCGCTCGCCGCGGAAAACGGCAGGCCTTGTGGAATTGGAGGTTTTGTGGAATCGACCGGCGCGTCGCCGTGGCTCTCGCTCTCCATTTTTCAGACGTGAAATTGAATACTTTTGAATGATGAGACGAGGCTTCGTCAATGCCGCTTGGCGTCTTCTTTTAGTTTTTTTAATAAATTGGAATTTTTCGAAGAGACAAAGGAGCGTCTTGAGAATGCTCTTTTCGATGGGATTAGAAGGTTTTATAGTGGATTTTATGGAGAATGTGATTAGGTGTTTCTGCATTTTTTTTTCTTGAGAATGCTCTTTTCCATGGGATTTGAAGAATTTTATAAAGAATGTAATTAGGTGTTTCTTCATAATTTTTTTTTTTGAGAATATTCTTTTCGATAGATTTTGAAGGTTTTATCCTTGATTTTATGAAGAATGTGATTGATTAATTGAATTTATATGTAGATTAGATTATTTGTTAAAATAGTAAAATACATGTCATACGATGACTGTAGCTTAAAAAAATTGCGGTATAAAATTTGAATTCAGTTTTATATCAAGAATTCTAAATTAATAAAACTGAAATTAAGTACTATATTTTTAGTGATTGCAATTAAAATAGATAAAGTAACTAAGAAATTACTGAAATCTAACAAATTATATTTAATAGAAGATACAGGATTACCAAAACATTCGATCAGTCAAAATAATCTGGTATCGCACTTATTTAATTGCCTCTTTAACACAAAATTTATTATGTCAACGATGACAAGTTATTACAAGATAAAATGCGTTTACCCAGTGATGACCCCAGTTTATCATGTACCGAAAAAGTTTTTCTTACTTCTCTCTATAAAATACTTCAAATTGAACTTTCTCCATCAAAAGAAAAGTGATAAAAGGCCAGTAGAAGGAAAAGGGTACAAAAAGTTTCATAAAAGCACATGCCTTGAACTTCAAAGAACTTCCCACGAGACTTCGAGCTTCTCTCTCAGGAAGTGAAAATCCAACTGACCTTCGTAACTGCATACCCGAGCTGCGCACATTCCAAATAGAATCATCTTGAAAATGAGGGACGCGAAACGGCGAAGGGTATTATACGCTCGCTAGATTAAAATTCGGAATGGCGATACCGCAAAGCACACAACCGCGGCAATGCCGAAAGTAATCAAGCGGTGATTTAAACTAAATCAACGGCGTGCCGACGGGTAACCGCGGGCCGCAGAAAAAAAAAATTTTCTTATTAACTACCCCCTCCCCCTCGCGTTAATAGCCCCGCGCGCACGCCCGTACGGCTTCGGGGCAGCTCGCTGCTATTTTCCCGGCGGGTGCCAGAGGGAACGGATCTAGTCGGTCGGCTTTTCTTTCGACGCGATCCATCCCCTCCTTTTCGGACTTGATAGCCTTCGAGCGAAAGACCGCAAAAACGGCCTCATTACAACTCTCCCGTGCCCCGTAACGACTCTACGATCCTCGCGAGGCTCTCTCTCCGTCCTCGTCTTTTTCCGCGCGAGCCAACGCGAAATCCGATGAAATGCCGTGTCTTTCAATTAATTTGACAGTGCCTTTTTGCTGTCCTCGATTTTTCTCTCTCGCCGCCGGCAACGAGCAATTCGCAAGCGTGAGCCTCGCTGATGAACACAGTGAAGAGACTTTTCTACGGAATATTTATTTCCCGCGTAAAAAAATTTAAGTTAGGATAAAGTTTATCCAAAGTTCATGTTTGGCGGTGGACAACGAGACTTTACATGGAGAGAAAAGTCTAGTAAAAATTACTATACTATTTAGTAGAGCAGGGACAGACTCGACAGATAAAAAATTTTATTAGAAAATATGGTAAAATGTGCTAGACTTGTAGCAAATTTTACGACACTTTTTAGTAAAATTTTTTATCAATCGAGTCTGTCCCTCCATTAGTAAATAGTATAGTAATTTTTACTAAACTTTTCTCTCCGTGATACATATTTTATAGAAGTTTGTAGATGCGTAATATAAACGGATAAACTGTCGCTGAAGTTATAGAAAAAAATTCTTTACATTTATTTGTTTTTAACGTTCGTCGTGTGAACGTCTTTTAAATTTACGAAAAACTTCATCGCAAGTATCGCAAAATGATTTAATTATTTAGTCTCATTCGGACATGAACTTTAGGTAAACTTTATCCTAACTTAAATTTTTTTACGCGGGTTACGAAGCTTACGCGAGTTTTTTTTTTCGTTAGCTGTTTTATAGAAGGAAGTAGTACAGTAAGTAGTCATCCTTAACCGTAATTGAAGCAGCCACTATCCTCCTGGAAGTTTCTCGTTATAGACACGTACTTAAAGCATTATAAGTACCACGTTCAATATGCTCGATCGTTCCTCCTCCTCCTCCTCCTCCAGAGGAAGAGCATCTTTTTCTTTTAAAAAATTAATACCCTCGCAAAGTCGTACATAAACACACCGGACATACGCGTAGGATACCGATCGAAAGCGCATGCGCGAACTCTACTCGCCGTGAACTCGCGAGCGCGGCTGCGGTGGACAAACAGGCGCATCCGCTCGGCGTTGCGGTTCTTTCGCGGCACTGGCACTGTTGACCAAAACCGGCGATGCGCGAGTGAAGCCGACTAGATTTATCCCCGGAGACGACGACAAGCGGAACGCGAGCGAGAGGTGAACGTCCAGCACGCGAGCGAGTCGCCGGACTCGACGACGCGTCGCCGAGATCGCATGGGGACGACCGGCGGGGAGCGATCGATCGTCGGGCTTGAGCGAACCCAAGGATCGAGGTGTGGCCCCGAGGTCTCTCTCTCTACTTCGGAGATTGCGCGTCGAGGGATTTTTTTATTTATTTTTTTTTTCATACTGTATAATGTCTTTTAGAAAGTGTGGAGTGTAAGTGCGTCACGATGTTGTAGGGTAATTAATATGAAATTTTAATTTATTTATTACACTGGAAAAAAGGGAGGTGATAATAATTAACGATTGGTTGTTTTATAGCTGATAGTTAATGGTTTAGATTTTTATAATATTTAGTTGAAAGGATAAGTCATGCGGTTACTTGTGATTTCTGACATTTTTTTATTAGTGTACTCTATATATGGTAGGATATACTTGTCCGCGTAATTTTTAAAATAATTATTATAATCAACATTTATTGATATAAAAATATTGTTTCGAGTCTGCAGCAGGTCAAACGTAAGCTGAGCAAAAACAATTCGGTACAGACGATCTGCTGCATGATCGTTGACAAAAATCAGACTTTAATATATCAGGAACGATAAATATATCGTTAATTAATTAAATTTGCAAACTTTTATATTTTATATTTTTGTACATAGTTTATAAATTATTCAGTGAAATAGTAGTACTGTATTTTGTTGAATAATTTTAATAAAATTTGCAAAGTTAAAAAGCACGTCTATACAAAATTAAAGAGAAAAAAAAATATACTCCGAACAGGAGTTTAGTAATTGCTCATTCGCAGGTAACAATCAAAGCTCTCATCCGTACAAACGCAATCGAGCATCCCACTTTCCGTCGAAACAATCGTCCCAGCGTCGTCCACCTTGAGTAACGAATAAAAAAAAAAAAAAATTCATCTTCAACGTACTCTCCACGCTCGCATTCTGCTAGGCCCCCGAGAGCACCTTCTCAAGTTCAGGCACCACCTATAAACAGCCGCAGGTCCGCAGACACCGGCTCTCGCCTCGGTTTCGGGGGAGTCTCCCCCCCCCCTTCCTCCACCCCTCGCGGCGATGAAAGGAACGGCCGCGCGACGACAATATGTGGGCCTCGGCGTAGCGCAGGTAACTCAAGCTCGGCGCTCGCTCACAATGACGGACTTTTCTTCTCGGATGTGCACACGCCGAGCGATGCACCCGGCGTATCCCCGAGGCGGGACCCGCGCGCGCGCATCGCTTTTCTTCGCGCGCACGCATTATTTCCCGCTTCCCGGCGCGCACCGGAAGAGATACCGCGGGTGGAATTTTTTTTTTTTGGATTATGACGGTGCATTCTGGAGGGTGGTTACGTAAACTCGAGAAATTCTTCATTTTTTTTTGGAGTTTCGTAGTTTTGGAGGGTTTGAAATTATTTTTTGATAAAAATATTCCTGCGATGGAGGCTTCAGTTTTTGTGTAAAAATGGATTGTGTTGTTTATTATGTAGGAGGCATTTCTTTAATAATTACTTAATAATTAATAATAATTAGAAATGGGTTGCGATATTATTATGTAGAAGTAATTTCTTTTTAATATTATGGGATTTTAATATCCCAGTTAGTTATTCTGCTAAAAATAGCTTGATGAATAATAATTCTTGACCCTTGTGAAAAAAAAAATGTTTACTATAATTTTTTATGAAGTTTATGCGCACTTTCTATCGCAAATGCTACAGGAAATCTGCGTCGAATCTACAGATAAATTTACAAACTTTCTCAAGAATTTATTCAGTCATATGTAATCAGTGCCAACAGCTAAATCGTTTTAATATTGATTTCCAAGATTATAATTTTAGCGTTTGTAAAAGGATTGCGTAGGAAGAATAAATAATAAAGACTAATTAAATTTAAAATTTCTGTATTGACCCAAAGTAAAGTTTGGTAGCACAATGATTTTTATACACAACAATTTTTTTTTCCTCCTCGCGGCAAGTCGCACAATATTTGCGCCTTCGTTGGCATCGAAAAAGGCCACCCATGCGAAGCTTCCCGAGGCTACTAAAGAGAGAGAGTCGCGCGTTCGTGAGAGACGCGGGCGAGACTCCGACGCCACCGTCATCGTATAGCGTTACACCGTCGCCGCTGTGGGAACTGCACCCGGCAGCCAGGCTCTGTGTATCGTGTGTGAACCGGACTTGTCAACGCGCGTGTCCTCTTCCCTCTCCTCCTTTTCTTTGCCTCCTCCGTCCTATACCCGCGAGCTCCGCTTTTTTTTGCGCCGAGGGAGGAGTTCGTAAAATATAGACGGCAGTGTCAATAGTTGAGGAATAAAGATAAAGCTTGGTGTACGTACTCCCCGAGTACATACGAAGTTTACGAGCCGTCGTCGTGGGAATATATCCTCGTTTTATGTAAAAAAAATTGAAGTTAGGATGAAGTTTAGAAAAAAGATATAGAAAAAAATTCCTTACATTTATTTGTGTTTAACGTCTTTTAAATTTACGAAAAACTTCATCTGAAGTTTGTATAAAGTATCGCAAAATGATTTATTATTCAGTCTGATTTCCCATGTTCATATCAACGACTACCAAACATGAAGATTGGGTAAGCTTTATCCTAACTTAAAGTTTTTTACAGGGGGTTTTATGTAAATGTTCGTCTTCTCAAGGAAAAAAAAAGTTTGCGGCGAAAGGAGTAAAAGTTTTTTCTTCGCTTCGCCATCCGAAAGCTCGTAATTCATTCGCAGTGCAGTTTTTACGATCGAAGTTTATCGAGTGTGGTAATTTGTCACGTAATGCCTGGCGCTTGGTGTCAAAAAAAAAAGGAGAGAGTAGGGCTGCTCCTTTTTTTTTTGACACTTGCTGCGTAGGATGCGACGTCAGAGAGCAGGAGATAACAGTCCCCAAGTGCGTCCCCAAAGAATAAAGAAACAAAGAAAAAAGCGCAAAAAAGTTACATGCACCATCTTCCGAGGGGCCATGTGGACTGGGCGACCGCTTGTTGCGTCGCCTTTGACACGGCCCACATGTGACTTTTCTCGCGGTACTGTTTCTCCTTTTTTCGTCCGCCTTCTCTTTTATTTTTTGCCTTCGTGCGATAATAATTTGTACGCGAGTAATTTCTTCCGAGCTGAATGACGTCGCGTAGAGTTCCTCCCTTTTTGCGCAACAATAAAAATCTTAAAAATAAGTCAAAAAAAAAAAATTGCTAGTTCCTGCTACCGCGAGTGTTGAAACTCCGAGAGCGAACCGTAAGGAGGGACATAAATTAAGCTCTGACGAAATTTTTCCCGCCGACGTCGAGGACATCCGTCACCACGCGATGTCACCCGTACGGACTAGAAAAAAAAAGAATCTAGGAGACTCGCGGATCGGAGCGCGTAAATCAATCGCCGCGACTATTTCTACGGTTGCTGGCCCGTTATGGCGAAGGAGCTCGTGCACGCGAGTCGATGCGCCCGTTTCTGCGTCTCTTTGAAAGCGAGACGTGCGATGCGCTCTTCCTTTGAAAGGAGAAGCTGCGCATAATTTTGCAATTTCGCCTGATTTACGCAGGGCCCGCGGTGTGAATTATAATTGTCCGCTCTCCGGAATTCACGAACTTTTCGAAGAAAGGACGATTATTTATTCTTTTGGTCGAGGTGTGCGTGCATTTTTTTCCGCTGCGAATTGCTCGGGGGTATGGAGGTACTTTATTATACATCGCGTTTGAAAAATTGGATGTGGTTAAAAAAATAAAGGAAATTCAGATGATTTCGATACTATTAAGAAAAGGATTAATTGAAGCTGAGAGATACAAGTGTAAAAAAGTACTTTATAGAAGGATTCCATTTCTGAAAAATGTAACGAAGTTTATTTAATTAAGACTTTAAGTGTAAATCTGTTTTACACATTTTTTTTAACATTTAAAAGTGGCTCAGTTCTAATTAATTGCCGTAAAATTATTTTATTAAATTTTTATTACCTTCTTACTTTATTAAAAATTTAAAATATGTTTTTATCGTACATAATAAGTCTCGTGGAACGTTTTCTAAATCTTTGAATTAAAGTACAAGAAAAAGATTTAATAACGATCAATCACAAATGCAGATTATTCATTTGTAGAAGTATAATAAAACAAATATATTCATTTTTCATAGAATATCTGCAGTCGAAAAATGAAAAAAAAGTGCAAATTAAAGCTGGTGTAAAATAAAGGGAAGTCGCTGTTGATTTTGCAAGAGGAAACGACGTCGTGTATTTTTCAGACAAGCAATTCCACTTCTGTTTACTCAAACCTTTTTTCCGCTCTCGTCTCGCTGCCGTCGCTACCTCGCATTTTAAACGAAGGGTTCGCGCCTCGAGGCGAAATCAGCACCAACGACGAAATTCCTCCGGTGCCCCTGGGCAGTGTGTCCTCCTCTCTCAGCTTCTGCCCCAAAAAATCGCGATCTCTCGCATCTCCGAGGCGCCTCATTGTTACCTCCACCCTCCGTTTCCCTCCCCCCTCCCTTTACCGAGTGAATGACGCGAGGATTTCTCTTTCCGATTCTCCGCCGAGGGGCGAACAATGACCCACCGGCGTACCCGCCGGACCACTTCAAGTCGCGCGCTGAATGCGCGCACCGCCGGGCCGATCTTTTTCAGCTCCGCGCGTAAGCCCGGGCATAGATTTTCGCTCTTTTTTTTTTTTATTCTTCCTCCCTTCCTTCGTTGACGCAACCCCGAGGCGCGCTCCAACCTGCCTCTCGGCTAATTTCACGAAATTCCTCGGACGATGATCCCCCTGGGCGCTTCCCTCTTCTTCTTTTTTTCTTCGTTTCTATCCGTCTCCGCGTGCGTTTGCTGTCGGAAACTGGGAACGCAGCGTCGATGAAGAATACACGTCAATTCAGTCTATACACGTTTATACAAACTTGCATTCGAATTTAGATTTATTATTATATATGTGTGTATGTGTGTGTGTAGGATTTTATTGTACAGCTTGGAAATGTCGATTTATATCGCCACCTCTAACGAAGAAGAAAGACTTTATTTATGAAGAGAAACTTATTTAAAAGACTTTATTTATAACACATTTAAAAAAAGTATTTATTTTATTTGCCATTTTTTAAGCATTCGGGACAAGTAAACTCTTTAAAAAACTTGATAAACTTTAGGCGTCATTCATATAATACCTTAAACGCATCAATTTTTGAAAGAATTCACTTTATTTGTTTGAAAAATTGTTTTTTTTTTTTTTTGTTAGAAGGGATGAAATATTCTGGCCTGGACATTAGTGCTCGGTTGAAAATAAAAACGTATATAGAAACTAATACATTAAATCAACGTTTATATCATTGACCCATCGGAAACTTTGAAATAATCGTAGAAAATCAAAGTTTACTTACGATCACCGTTGAAAATCAAGGTTTTATCATTTCGGAAACTTCGATTTTCAAACTTTCGTCGCTGAAGTAAATCCACCGGTCGGCCATACACACTGCGCGCGTGTGCGAACTTCTCGGCGGTCGTGTGCGTGAGTATGCGCGCCGCACATACGCAGCACTTAGGTTCCCGCACGCGAGCCGGGGCTATAGAGTTACTCGGACGACTTATATACCTGTTGTGCGCGGATACTGCGCCGCGCCCGCCTCGCACATACGTGCGCACGTGCGCGCACGAGCGCACTCGAGAATATAATTATTTACATCGCGGAGCGAGCGGGTGCACCGCGGCGCGCTCCGGAGATCGGATCCTAACGACCGAGCGAGGCCATGCTAATGTCCGATAGAATGCGCTCCTTTTAGCGCATAATTTTGCTTTAAGTGTCCGCTGCTTTGAGCTGCACAAATCCGGGAATTTTATTGAAAACATTTTTATTTATTAGATTTATTAGATTCTGTAGAGACATTATTAGTAAGAAAAATTGGTGAAAAAAAACTCATTAGTGCATGATTTTATTTAAATGTCCGCTGCTTTGAGTTGCGTTTTGAAGCATTCTTGGGTTACTGTTGTAATATTATTATTAAAAATAAAAGAGCAGTTTTTACAATAAATGAATAAAGTTTACTAAAAACGGCTGCTCATTTATATGCGATAAAAATGCCTTTATGATTGTAAAAATAAAACGAGGTTTCCATAGTGTCATTACTATTTTTAGAGGGTATGAAACCTTGCATTTTGTTATGCCTCTACGACATTTAAATGAACAATATTATAAAATTACAATTTTTTTTACTGAACATTTACCAGTACTTTGAGTTTTTGATCCTTAAAATTTCAAGCCTCGCAAATACATACATTTTTGTTGTTGGCTATTGTGGAGAAGTCAGTGTATCTTGTAAAATACGGAATTATTCTTTTATACCAGAGTAGTTGCACGCGAAACTCGACAATATTATTAGTTGGATGAAAAACGAGAACACGTGTATTACGATACGAGGACTCGAAATTTTTTTTCGAGCGACGTCCTTTAAATTCGACGCGCTAAATCTTACACCCTCTAGTATACGCGCATCTACGGTTACAAGTTTGACGCATTACTTTCGAGTTAACAAAAATTCGACCATACGGGCTCGCCTCAAACGCGCAAGTCCCTAAATCAATACTTTTCCCTGAACAATTATAAATAGCTTTTCTCGTAAAACACCCCGTCATTACTGGATCCCATGATCGATTCGCCCTTTAAACACTCTTAATTTATGCCTCCGCCCAAATGGAATAATGGACCGCTCGCCCACATGGGCAGCCGGCGCAGTTCGATCGCCCCGCAGACTAACGAGGCGATTCCTCGAAGGCGGTATCGATAAGGACCTGCATCGGCGCGGCGTGAAATCCATTCTGGGAAGCGAGCGACACACATGCCGGCGCGTCGAATCCTCCAAAAGTCAAGTAGCCGCTTCTCGAACCCGCAGCTGCATGCGCCGAATCAAACGCTGATTGAGCCTCCGGGGGCCCGGCTGAAAGAACCGTCATTCCGCCGATTAAGCGGCGCGGCCTTTTTCTTCGCTCGCGTGAGAAGACATGCCGAATTTCAAGCGACAGCTGAAGGAGCGCAATTTTCCACTCGAGTCTGGGCGCGAGATTCGCCGCCCCCGAGCGTCCACCTCCGGAGGACGACCCCAAGTGGGATCCGGTCCCTGAAAAACCGCTCGAGTACCCGGCGAGTCGCGGGGAAAAATCGAGTGGGTCTTTTGGTGGCCAGGTATACAAAACGGAGGCGCGCGCATCTTTTTTTTTCATCCGCGGGATTATCTCTGCCCGGCGGAGGACCGAAGGTCGATGTTTCCCCGGGCTTGTGTAAATATTGGGACACGGATGCGCGCCGCTGAGTGGAAAAGGTGCCTCGGGATATTTCTTGACTCGGCGCCCGGAAAAGTCCACTCGAAATTCAGGAGACACTTTTTTTTTTCCTTCTCTTTATAGCATCTACTTCCGCGGGGCATTTTTATTCTCTCGGCGAGGCACTTGATTTTATCAGTTTAGGACATTTAATTCTATACTCGGTGTCGTGTTGCGATTCGACGTTTTGCGCTTTGCGCAGTTTTCAGGGGAGTCAAGTTAATTTATTTTTTTTTTAATATTATCACAGTGAAAGAAGAGAAAGTCAATTTCCCACGGATAGATCTAAATCCTTTCAGGGCGGTGTTTTAAACATCCGACTGAAATAAAGAAGTAGGTACATCGCCCAAACAGCTGGTATTAGTAGAGCAAACTGTCTGCGATCCCTTGGTAAACTCAACCCCCTATAAAACAGGTATACACGCTCCTAAGTACTCGTTGCGCAACATTTTTTTTTTCAACAAACTAAACTCAAACACAATTGTAGCATGCAGATTCCAAACATTCTAATTAGAAGAAACTCGAACGCCCAAATTTGTCGGACGTACAGAACGCCTTGACTCATATTCCGTGAGAAAAAAAAAACTAATACACAAGCCATCCTCCCCGTATAAGTGCATCGGCGTCGTTAAAAAAGAAGAGAAAAAACGTCCGGAGAAAAAGAAGCAGCACAGCCCCACATACCAGGTGGACGCGTGCTCCCCGAACGTGAATACGTAACATCGGAGGGCCTCGGCGGAACCCGGAAACAGGACCTTCTCGAGCACACGCACGTCCTGTTCCGAGGATCCTCGAGTTCTCTCCATTTCCCTCGGGCGCGCTCTAGCGGGGGAAAACTCGGGCAGCTGGAACGGCCGATCGTCTTTCACTCTTGTTTTAAGGAAACTAAGCGAGCGCCGATGCGGGAAGGGAGATGAGAAAAAAAAATATGGGCCCGGCGCATCCGAGAGGAGAGTGATATAGGAGACGGGGACGAGATGCAGCTCCGGATACGCCTTCCTTCGGAGATTTTCAGGATATTAACGGAGAGATAAAAAAGAGTCTCGTGTGTTCCGTGTGAGGGATTAATTTGCTTCCAGCGAGGAGGCAGCTGCTGGTGCCTCGGTGAACTTGACAAATTCATTAGGCATCGAGATTTTTTGACAGAATGAAAACAAGACGATGATATGCTGCTCTCGTCCATTTATTTGAAAAAAAAGTATTTTTTTTTAATTTGTTATTTATGGTATAGGTGAGAGGACAGTTTTTGTACACAAGTAGACAGTAGTAATAAATGGTATAGAAAAATGAGGCAAGATTTTTAATTATTTGTTGAAAAGAAGGTACATTTCATTTTTACCTTACAATAAAAATCACCTTACTGTATTTTACCGCGAAGGAAACTGTACTTTTTCCGAGGAATTTCGTAAAATAAGCCTTTTTTGAAAGGACGCTTTACTGCCGAAGGAATTTCTCGAAATGTGCCTTTTTTCGAGGGACGCTTTGTTGCCAACGAAATTTCACAAAATGAGCCTTTTTTCCAAAGGATCAGAAATTACGCACAATGTGCATTTCTTCGTTAAGCAAAATTGCCGTACACAAATTTATTTCTCTGAGAAAAAGAAATTGATTTTATCGAAACAAAATAAAATTTCAAGTCTTCAAAAATTCTCCCGAAAAAATATTGCGCGTTATCAGAGAATTACACTGGGAGAAACTTTACAGTAAAAATTACTATGTTCCGTGGGAACAGTGGGATATACTCAACTTATAAAAATTTTTACTCTAAAAAATACTAAAAATTCCTATGTACATAACAATTTCTACTACTTTTGCTATGTACGTAGGAATTTTTAGTATGTTTTATATAGTAAAAATCGTCATAGGTCGAATACAGAATATAGTAATTTTTTACAACATTTCTCTCCGTGTACCCAGAAAGGGCCAATTCCATTAATTAAATTAATCTGGCGCTTTATCAGAATTAGCCGGCGGAGCCGCGAAAAATAAAGGAGCATAAAATGAGCCGTTCGCAGCCGCCATATGCTCTCAACACCTTGAAGTGCGTATGCACACCGGTTTTTTTTCCTTCCGCTCGGGTCGCGCGTTTCGCTCCCCCCGAAGCCTCCTTCGGATCTCGGGGGCGGAAAGGGAACCCCAGCAGACGGTGTATACCTCCGAGGTCCTCGAGAATCAACGATACACACGCGCATTGTGAGCCGACGCGGCGCGTTTAATAATAGGGCGAGACCGCGTTATTCCCAGGATCGTCTCCTTCTACCGAGGTCCTGCCTCTCCTTTACCTGCGAGCCTCTGGCTCGGCCGCATCATCCCACGCGACTGCGCTCGGCCGGACAGGTGGCGAGGACTCGCTTTCGCGCCCCCCCCCCTCCACAGGTAAAACGGTAGATTTGGGAGAGACGAGAGAATCACCTTTTCTCACCCCTCCTTCGTTCCTTCTATCTTCCTCTCATCGCTAGGGTATAATTGATAGTTTGTATTATTTATTTTAATTTTTTTTTTAGGTAGTGGTGTTCTCGTTAAACGATGGATAAGGGAATTAATTTTTTATTTAAATTTATGTAAAGGGTAATGGGTTTGTTTACATTTGTCCTCGGGCTTGTTGGTCTCAGGGCATTGATGTTTTACTCGGACGGCGAGGTATCGACGAGAAAAAAAAATCATCGCATTAAACGATGGGCAGTGTAGATAAGTGCTCGAAGTGTTTTCGAGCTACGCGGGGATATAATGAATTTATGAGAGGCTCACGACCGCCCAACACCCCGTTAATTAGTGGATCCTCTCGAGACCTGTTAGCGGCGGCTATTTTCGTCCGCAGCAACGAATTTTTCGTGTAGGCCTATCGCCCGGCCATCTGCCTCGGCTGTGTGGAAAGTCGCAACTTGGCTGCATTCAAATTGCCAGTTTTCCCATGAATTTTAAGCAAACGAAAGTATATATAGTATAATAAAACGATTCCAATGCGTCCGATAAGGCATCGTTGAAATTAAGATTTTTTTACTTTTGTTAACTTGGAAAATACAGTAATTTGGAAATCTCTGTGTGCACGCCTGGTGGGTCTTAGGATTTTCTGAAAGCAGGCTGCAATACAATACCGCGGAATCACGCATTTCTCACGAGCTCTCTGGCCTGCTAACGACCCGACTGCTCGATGAACTACTTCGCGCAACCTTTCTCTCGTGCTTGCCGGTCGGTGATCCTTTGTTCGCCTGGCGCCTTCCATCTCTAATAATGTGAACGATAGGATAGAAAATTTTACGCGTTTAGATTCGATTTATCGGTGGGTAATGCGTTTCAGCTCTCCTCGGTTAATGTTATTTTTAGCGAGGTTTTTAAATTCATTTAAAATTGTTTTTTATCTTCAGAATTTTATTATTTATCTTTTACTCTGCTTCGAACTGAATTGTTAAAATAGACGCAGACTTCGAATTAAACTTCCAATTGAATTGTTAAAGTAGAAAGCAAACGAAATGCAGAAACAGAAAGAATAATATAAATGAATGAGAATGATAATGCATTGCAGTTCTCCTCGTTTAATGTTATTTTCATCGAGATTTTTAAATTCATTCGAAACATTTTCTTCTCTTCTGAATTTTATTATTTATTTTGCATTCTGCTTCGAATTGAATTGTAAAAATAGAACGCAGATATGCAAACAAAATGCAGAAACAGAAGGAATAATATAAATTAAAAAAAGTAGGTGCCTATATTTATGACATTAGCAGTTCGTTAATTTTTTTTTATTTTTCATATTTAACGTAATACAGCGCCGCATTAAAATTTTTTTAAACAAGCCGTTTTGACGAGCTATTGGGTAACGCAGAGAGGACAAAAGTTCGTCGAAAGTTGAGAAACTGCATGAAAAGGCGGATTTCTTATTAACGTTGGCAAATACATATACGCCGTACGCAAGACACATAGCATTAAGCGGTGCCGCTCACGTCGGGCAAAGGCACAGTTGCTGCGACTTATTGCAGTAATTACCGCGAGGTTCTTAAAAAATAAACATGATTAACGAAAATTAGCAAAATCCGCCGACGCGCAATTACGCTTCCACGAATGCGGGAACGAGGCCTGAATTGTGCTTATCTCTTATTTCTAAAAAAAAGGATGAAATTTCTAAATAATAACGCACGACTTTCAAAGGATATTTATCGAGCGGCTTGGGTATATCCGCCTCAAAGAAAAGCAAAACTTTTCAGCGATTGCGAGGAAAAAGGAGGGTGGCAGGCTGCGAGGCGCGACGAGAGATCTACCCGAGGGGGCAAAAAGCCGTCGCTGGCGCGAGGAAGCGTCGCGCTTTTTTTTTTTTCAATTTTTTTTCCATCGCCCACTCTCGTTGAATCTGTTGTCGCTGCTGTCGCTAATAATTTGTGCCTCGGCCCGATGACTATGCAACGAGAGGATTCCCTGGAAAAATAAAAGCGCAGGCTCGATCGGCGTTTTTCCTACCGTCGTTCGACGAATAATTTAAAGTTTACGCGTTTTCTTCGTAGGCTGCATTGTTCCCTCGCTTCTTCAGCCTTTAGTCTCGGTCGCTTTGTTAAGTAAATAAATATATATATATATATTTGAGTTTTTGACGTTTCAAGATTTCGCTTTTTAACGTAAGCTTTCTATTTTACTGTATATATTTTTCGTCTTATTTTATTGTAGTAACAGTAATAAATCCATTAATTATACGTCATTATCTCTAATGAGGAAAAGTAATTTTTAAAAGAGTCCTATTTTCAGTTGTTATTTTTAAAATATAGGCTTTTTTGAAAATTTCTTTTTGTAATAGGGAAAGAGTGTTATAAAATACAAGAGTATTGATGTAGCGCAGTTTTTTATATAAGCATCTTAAGAGCATAAATATTAAATTAGATAAAAATTAAAAATTATAGTGAATAGTTTATACGAATAGTGAAAAGATTAGTAATTTGTGGATTTTTTTAAATTAAAAATTATAAAAATTAATATACCAAATCGTACAAATTTCGCTAAAGTTTAAAGGATAGCAAATTTACATGTTGCTGTTTTTTATATATACTCCTATACGATGCATCTATATTAAATTAATTAATGAATCGAATTATTTTTGTTCCAGGTGAGTTTTCCATATCAAAATCCAACGATTCTCGCGAGCCTTCGTTCACTCAAGTCCCCTCGTAAAAGTGAGTAAATCCAATGTTTACATCTAATAAGCCTTTCGTATAATCGAGGTGTTGCGAAAGAGCCTCTCGCGCCCAGCACCGCAAAGTAAAAGTACACAAAGTTAATTTTAGATCCCCTTTTTTTGTTTGTCTCCCCCGCCGTCCAATTACACCTCGCTGATCCCTCATCCCGAAAGACAAAAACCAAAAATCATCATCGCCAATCCCGTTGCCCGGCTCCCCGAAGCAACAGCGCGCAAAAAGCGCCCCTTCTTCCGGAGTCGATCTCTCGCCGTCGGGCCTCTTCCCGGGAAAGACGAAAACGCCGATCGTTGCGTCCAACCCCGCCGCGAAGATGCTGCTCTGCAGTCGGTGACCCTCTCTCCTTCTTCCCGGTATACACGTCGGAGGCGAGCGAGTAGCGTGCCTGCGTGCGCCGCCGCTTCTTTCTTCTGCCCTTTTTTCCCTTTTTTTTGTCGCCGCGCGCGGCTTTTTCTTCGGGCCGCCGACAATTACCGGAGGCGGCTGCGCGGCCTTTTACCGCTGCCCCGGCGTAAAACGCGCGCGCGAGGAGGGAATCGAGCCGATGGCGCTGGAAGTTGTTAATTCGGCCCTTTTCAAGTGGAACTGCGCGGCCCTCGAGACTTTGGAGGCCGCAATTGGCCGTCGTGCCGACTCCTCTATCCCTTCTATTCCTTGTACTCGGCCGGTTAATCGTTCTGGTTAGGAAACTGACCTTTGGGGGATAGACGACTTGGAGAGCTATAATTTTGGATTAAGGACTGAGCTTAAACGCTTCGGGCCGGATGTTGAAATTTAATGAATTTCGTGAAGGTGATATCTTTCTTAAACTTTACGATCGAATATTAAATTATAGTTTGCTTAAGTACCAACGAATTTTTTTTTCCTTGTTAGAAAAGCATAGCTGATTGACTAAAATGATTAATCGCATATTTTTTACACTTATTAGCGCATTATCAGTGGTATGTACAATTTTTACCGATTTCTAGTTTCTTTGTATTTTTTTTCGTCTGAGACTTTTTCTTGATGGAAAAAGTGCAGCTTATTCTTATCAAAATGATTATTCGCATATTTTTTACACTTATTATATATGTATATACCATTTTTATGAAGCCTTCTACCGATTTCTAGTTTCTTTGTATTTTTTTCGTCTGAGCTTTTTTCTTGTTGGAAAAAGTGCAGTTTATTCTTATCAAACAAAATGATTATTCGCATATTTTTTACACTTATCATAATCAGTGGCATGTACATACAATTTTTATCAAGCCTTTTACCGATTTCTCGTTTCTTTGTATTTTTCCGCGTTAGTTTTTTTCTTGCTGGTAAAAGTGTAGCTTAGTCTCATTGAACAAAACGATTATCCGCGTATTTTTCGCATTCACCATTAATCACAGACATGTTTAAAATATTTGATGAAGCATTCTACCGATATCTAGCTTCTTTGTACTTTTTTCGCGATAATTTTTTATTCTTTTAAATAATAAAAATATAACGCCACATTCTTTGAGTTTTGAAAAGAAATATCACACTCGTGGAGGCTGCAGAAAGCGTGAGCAATGAACCGACCTTAAACACGATCAGTGACTCAACTCAACTCGAAGTAATTTTTTCCTGCACCAGAAAAGGAGCAATAAGTTCGCTGCATCCATTTTACTCGAATCTCGTCGAAATCACTTCCTCCCCTTTCAGAATCACCGTGCGATTCCGTATTCCGCTCGACTACTTAAGGTTTTCTCCTTCATGGTCCGCGAAGGTCGACCCCCCGTCATTCCAACTCCCGCAGCTCCTTTAAAAAAAAAAAAAAAAAATTGGGGTCCTCCGGTGTCAGCTACTCGCTCTCACCCTGACGGATGGCCATTGTTTTGGGTGATTTTACAAGGAATAAATCACGAGATAACGAGGGCCGAAATTTGAATTCAGCGGTCGCCAGAGTCCTAAGCTGGCATCTAATATTCCGAGGCGCGCGTCGCCCATAACGAGCGCGTTAACAAAGATGTTACCAGCGCGGACGAATAAAGTATGCCGTGGAAGTGGAGGACTCGCGTCCGTTCTGCATTCCCGATGGCGAGCTGCACAAAGCGCACCTCGTGTGATTCAATTTGCGCGCGGCTGCACGCCGAGATACTCGCGATTCGCCTTATAAGAGCATTTAATTGGATGCCGGGATGCTGATCCAAGGCAAATTATCGGAGGTATGCCGCATGATTGGAAATAAGTATTTCTGATAAGCCGAGTTTCTTAGGAATTAAATGCGCCTTTTGTGTTTTTCTTTATTATTATAAGTGCGCGCTGATCTAATTGCGCGTCTATCAATCCGATTGTTTATTGTTCGGATTCAGCTCGTTTACTTACACTTTTCTTCTATCAGCTGCTCTATCGGGTATGTATAATTAAGTCTTTATCTTTCATTCTTCGAAAAGATGCCTACGAATTTTAATCGTATGCATTATCGATCTTTATCTATCTCTATCTAGCAACAGAATTAATATTTCTTAACAAGTGTTATAAATACTTCTATTCAACTTTTTTTTTTATATTAACCACATAATTATAGTACACACCTACTGATTAAAGATAAGATTTACTTTATCACTAACAGCAAAATAAAAACTAAAATTTCGGCTTCTTTTATATCAACATGTACAGTGAGAGAAAGAACTTAATAAAAATTACTATTGTAGTTAACAAAGGAGTGACAGTCTTAACAAGCGAGAATTTTTCATATAAAAAATAGTAATTTTTAGTACGGTAATTGTAAAAATTACTATTTTATTTTTCATACTAAAATATTTCGCTAATCGAGACTGCCTCTCCTTTCCTAATCACAATATAGATTTTTATTAAGTTTTCTTTCAGTGTAAAAAGGGTATCGTCTGCAATTTAAAAAAAAATACAAGTTACTTAGAATAGTGAAAAAAAAATGAAATTTGAAAGTCTATACAAGCGCAGTCCATAAAGCATTCTAAGCTTAGGAATATAAGCGGCGTAGAAATTCCCTCGAAAAAGGCGTTGGGCCTCTTGTTTTTCCGCGCACGCAGCGAGCGGGGCACATGCGCGCGGGATTCGAAAGCTGCATCGAGGCGCGCGCGAGCGTGTGTGGGAAGCAACAGGCTGCGTCGCTTCGCATAAACGCGCCACTGCGCTTCCTACGGCATGGGAAGTTGGACGACGGCGAGAAGACACACGAGCGAGGGAGGAGGGCAATGCGTAATCGCGAGCAATCCGCAACTACGAGTATTTTATATAAAAATTGTACGTCGCATTTTATACTATGCACAATTTTTTTTTTCGCCTCGAATCAAAAAGAAACATTTTTTAATTTAAAGTGTATTTTTTTTTCATTTTTTCATACTTGATATTAATATTTCAGTTACGTATTCTTACGATATAAATAATTTTGTAATACAATTTTCTTGCACTATTTATCAGAATGAAAAAATTATTCCATTTAGAATGTAGATAGGCAATAAGAAAAATTTGTCTTAATACTGCTATAGGTCTCTAAATACAAGAAAAAAAATCACATATTTCTACAGTGATCAATTGTTTAAAGAAAGAACTGAAAATTGATTAACATTCTTGTGAAAAAATCCAAGTTTTATTCTATTTCTACATGAAAAAATTTGTTTTTTTCCGAATACAAAAAATTCAAGACTATAAGTAGCTCTCCATTCGACCACAAAAAAAAAGTATCTTTCTCCAAGTTCTGGAAAAAAAAATTCTTCCTGAGTAGGCGAAAAGCCGCCGCAGGTATAAAGCCTGGAAGAAAGACGAGAGCGAAAAACGGCAGTTTTCCCGAGAGGAGAAGCCTCCTCGGGCACACATGTTTCCGAGGGCGCCACCCATTTCTCTCTCCCATTCGCTCCATCTCATTCTATCCTCGGCACATGTGCTGCGGAGGCTTTCTTCGACGGCGCGCCTCTCTTCCCACGTCCCGCTCCTTATGGGAACGCAAAACCAATCGCTCGCCGTGGGCCCGAAAAAAAAGATGCGTGCGGATAATTATCCGCGGTGCGCTCGGCTACCGCGCACGAAAGCAACCCCCTCGGAAGTATCGATGTGTGTGCTTTTGATATCGGCCCGATGGATATTCGGCAATTCGATAATTCCTCCGGAGTTCGCCGCAGGTCTCCTTTTCACGCGAGACGAGGGTAATACTTATAACAGCGAGTTTACCGAGTTGGCTCAGTTTACCGATCGGCAATGAGAAATTTAATGGGTGTGTTCGTCGAATACGATTTCCAGTATACATCTGCGCGGTTCATGAATAATCTACTATTTTTAAGAATTCTGTACTTTAAAATATTTTTTTTTAAATTTATTTACTCATTTATTCGATGGCTTTTACCTACTAGAAAGAATACACTATTCTATTACTTAATATGTATAATTTTTTAATTTATTCTTTTTTAATAAACTTTAATGAAGACTTAAGAAAAGTTGCATAGATCGGTATTAGGAATAATACAAGATAATAGCACACTCTGATACTATTTCACGTAATTTTTTTTTTCATTTAATCATTTTTTTGTAAAATTTAATTAAGACTTAAGCAAAGATAAATCAATCGGTTTTACCTATTATAATTTACTCGAGGCAACATAAAACAGCCATTAGTATATAACTTGTAATTTTTTTATTAAACCTTTTTTTCTCGTAAATTTTAATGAAGGTTTAAGTGTAGATAAATCGATCGGTATTACCTATACCAGAAACAACGCAAGACAACATAAGACAGTCGTCATTATTTAAAGTATAATCTTTTTGTTTAATTTTTATCGTACAGTTTAATGAAGATATAAGCAAAGATAAATCGACGTATGTACAAAATTTCTATTGTTCGGAGATGGCATGCAATTCAATTCGCGCTCGAGGGTCCGAAACTGCACGGGGACTTGACTTCATTGTCATGCCGGCGCGCGCGCCCGAACCCACGCACTTATGCGCATGTCGAGCTGCAAGGCTCCAGGTATGCGCGCGACTCGGGATGAATTACGCACACTCGCCAGTGGATTTATCGCTCGGACGATAACAACGCCTCGACACATTTTTTTTTTTTTTTTTTATTCTTTTCTTCACTTTATCGTTTCTCGCTGCGCTGAAAAAAAATCCAGATTCGCGACTGCACAATAGCCGCTGATTCTCCTTCCTTTAAAAAATAATTTTTTTTTCTGCCTCGCGATCGAAAACGTCGCGCAAAACGGAAAGAAAGAGGAGCATCGCGTGCGAAGGTCGTTCCGCGCGTCGCGCTCCTCTCCTCTCTTTTTTTTTTTCCACCGCGCGCCCGTAATAAAATTCCTCGGCGCACGTGCTTTACGATCGCGACGGGAGCATTAATAAGTGACCTGTGGTGAGCGACGCTCTTTCATGACGAAAAAAAAAAAAAAAAAAGAAAAAAAGAAACGGAGGGAGGAAGATGACGGCTCTCGCACGCCGAAGGAATGTCCATAAAGCGAGTGTCGTGCATTATTAATTAGGGGCTCGTACTTGGGAATACGCTGATTTACGAGGAGGTACAATTTCTTAATTACGCCCTTCCATTTCAATTGCGAATTTTATATCTACGGGCGAGCGCCGAACCGAACTCGCCGATGGCGCGTTCGCGCGAGCGAGTTCGCCCGCTGGCCTCGTCATTATTGGCAATTGTACTCGTTACGATAAACTCCATCGACCTCCCAAGAGTACATATTGATGGGACATCGCGCTTTCGATGGAGAAAAAAAATTGTCCACTTTTTATTTTTATGTTTTCGCCCAATGGTAAAATATGAATAATATATAAAAATCATGTGAATATGCATTTGGATAATAAGCGAATATGCTGATTGTTGATTGCGGTGATTCATGGATAAATAAAAAAAAAAGACGAAATATGCTGATCAGTAATATTCCGATCAATTTTGTATTGACGTTTTGGTTGAGTGTCCGATGACTCTTAGACTGCCATAATTGAAGTTGGGCGCGCTGTGAATGAAACTTACGGAATTCTGTATCAGTCATTTTTAAGCTGGAAAATTTTTATTTCCTACACTACTGTTTATTCTAAGTCTAGAAGCTCATTGTGCATTTACGTCACTTGGATCTATGAATCAACCCAATTATCGCATTGTGTTGTTTTGTACAAAACGCACACTTTGAGCTATTTTCGTTCTATCTTTTGTCTTCATTGAGTCCCTATCAATTAATTCTCGTTACACATGTAAACAGATTAATTAAATGTACAATACGCTTGAAATATCGACATTGCTTACTCATCAAACTGCACATTCATACTAAATTAAAAGCTACTTAATACAATCGCTTTCGCAAAGCACACTATAAAATTCTTATCCAAATATTGTTTCTATATCCTAAATATTAAATTAAATTAAAAAAAATATTCTTGTAATTTAAGGATACACACTTTAGGCATCGTTAATTAAATAAAACTAGCTAAAATCGTGAATAGTTTGTTTACAAAAATTACGAAGGAAATTTGATAGCGCAATACCCTGATGATACCCACGAACGAAGCGCAGGCGGTAATTTCCGTGTGTGTTTCCAGCATCCGTCGAAAAGCAGCGTTTATCGCGGCGCTGCTAATTTAACGATCATCGCCCGCTGCATCTCGCCGGCAGCGTCTTAATTACCGTTCAAAATTCCATAAGTGGCCCATATTGTGGACCTCCGCGTAGATGCGGGTGCCGGCAGAAAAAAGATGGTGTCGGTGGCGATGAAAAAAATTGCCGAGGGTGGCGCGTGAAGAATTTCTCTTTAATTCTTTTTTAATCTCCCGATCTTCCCTGGACCGGTACGGGCGGTATCCGTGATTATGACTTATCGTCCCCTTATATCTATAAAAAAAATATTAAATTACAGCACAAAGACAGTCCGAACGCGTTAAGCCTCATTTATTACACATTTGAGTCGAGGGAGCTAATAAAAAAATCCACTTATTACCTTTGAAGAAAAAAAAAATGCAAATTTTAAATTGTACTTTGTACGAGCGATCGTCAACTGCGCTGTCTACACGTAACCCATCGAGCACAATAATAACACACCGGTGGAGGGGTACAAAGGGAAAAAAGATGCGCGCGATCGCCGCAATGTCCGCCCGTTAATGGGAAAACGTTTCCCATTCAAATCGGAAGGAAAAGCCCGCTTAACGAGCCGCCCATTGATAAAGGGAACAATAATGCAGGCGCGCGCGAAATTCGCACAGGCGAGCGCGTGAATCGAGCGGAGGCCACGGCTGCAAGGTCCTCGGACTCCGCGCCGTGCAGCTGACGGACGGGCGGAGGTTGCGCAAGCCCGACTGCATCCCGACGCCCGGAAACGACGAACAAATCAACTGCATCGTCCGAAAATATGTGCGAGCCGCTCGATCGCGGCATCTACTTCATTGTGCAATAGGCGCTCGAGCGAAGTGCGAACTGCCGATTGCACAATAGCTTCCCGCTCAGGGTACGCGTAAAGTCTTTCGTTTCTTTTTTAAATAAATCGCGTAAATCTAAAGGGAGACATTTTTTTTAAACAGAATTTTGTGTAAATCGAGGAAATATTATGTGCGTTGTTATGTAAATCTTATGTTTGCGCTATTGTAAAACTACGGATTACTCAAAAAAAAAAAAAAAAAAATTTTGGAAGAAAGATGAAATCTCTGCATTACTGTGAATAACAATTGTTATTTCAATTAAACTGTTGACGAAAAGTAGATGTGATTAAATTGATTTAAAATTGAACAACTAGAAATAAAAAAAAAGTAGTATAGAATCTCGTTTATATTAAAAATGCAATAAATGCAATAAATACAAGCCTGGTAACACTTTTTCTTTTATGAATTTGATACGACGATTACAATTATTATAATTTTTCGATGAAGAATTGGTACCATTTGAAAGACTATATGAAATTGATTTAATTAATGAATTATAGAATTCAATAACTACAGGCACATCATTGTTTATACAATTTTTTATTTCGTATCTCTCTTTCTGTTCACACATTTAAGTAGAAATGTAAAGAAAAAATTTACTAAAAATAATAATCGTCAATTTGTATGTCCTCATATATCAACACTATTAGAAAAATTACATGTAGTCTACTATAAATATTAAAAAAAACTACAAACAGCAAATTCATTGATTTTATACATTAAAATTTAAATTAAATTTTGGTAAATTGTACAAGAAACGAACCCTACAATAACATTAAAATTGCGTATTAAAACTTTTAATAGATAATTCCTTCCTACCGGTGAATAAAAAAATGAATAAATTTCTCTCTGCACAAATTATTCCGCACTCCCGAAGCGTACAATCATCGAATTTAATCGAGCCGCGCGAAATGGTCCCAGGATTTTTATCCGAGCCAGCAGTTAATAGCATTTCTATGAAGTGAATTGTTTCAACAATGCGAGAAAAAAGGAGCGGACGAAATCTCACGTGCGGTAATGCGAGAGAGCACACACGCGCTCGCGCGCGCGCGAGATCGCGGAAAGATCGTCGCCGCGACGACGATGGGAAAATCGCGGGACTTTTCATTCGGGCGCCTCGGCGCGATTGCGTCCTTCGCATCGTTCTCACGGCCAATTGTTCTTCATTGACGATGAAAACCGCCTGGGCGTTGCGGCTGCAGCGGCCGCGCCGCGATATTCCCAGAGAGCGAAAAACATGCCGAGTGGTCGAGGCTTGCAACTTCTTCCATTACTCGCGACAAGCCAACTCGATTTCTCCCGATTGAATTCGGCAAGACGCGCGAAATCGATGTGCAACGAGTACCCGGCAATATTGGAGTTTTCGAGGGGGTAGAGAACAATAATTTTTACACCCGGAATTTAATATATTTTTTTTTTTGTATTTTTTTTATTACTATTTTTTGCGATTAGTTGGATGGGTGTGTGTGTATTTGGTTTGACGACTCGGTACATCAAAGGTAAAATGGGACTTTTAATAAAGCCGCCGTTCGCGCCTGTCGTCGGGTATTAGTATGCGTAAAGGTACGCAACGCTTGCTTGTAAACACGTTTCTAACAGATGATTATACACGAGAGAGATGGAGTGCTCACGTATACATACGACGTCAGGCATTTTTCCCTTATCTCGCGACCACCCGTGTGAATTCGATTGTAGGCATGATTTTTTTTTTTGGAAATACCTATACCCTGTTCATCCGTATCGTACATCGTATATTACATATTCTCTCTAATCAATTTAGCGTATCCACTGTTTAAATGATCCGCTGCGATTTTAACGTATTTATTATTTAAATCATTTTTTAATCTCGTATTGCTGTATGTTGAATTTCCTTATAAGTACACTGAAAAAAACGTGATCTAGGAATAATTTTTTTTAAACCTCTTATAATATTTCGCCCACCGATAGAACAGTAATTATTAAAAAATTATAACATTTACAAGTGGTATAACAGAAATTATTTCAAAGTACACGTAATTTTTTTTTCTGCTCAATTTTATCTAAAAATATCTCAGACAAATAAACTCAGTAAAAAAAAAAGAGTTTTCCTCGATTTCCTTCTATTCTCTCTCAAAATAAGCACAATCGGCGATTCCGGGCTCTCGAAAACAAACGCGGCAATAAAGGAGGCGCGCTGGTCTTAAATCAGCCCGGGCGAGATGCGCGCAATTGCCTTGGCGCGAGAATATTTTTTATGGAATAAGTATGTACGCGCGCGAGGCTCCAAGCCGCGACGTCCGCTCCACTTCGCCTCTGCGGGTGAAAGTCTAGCGGGTCGTGCGCGGCCCACCGAGGCTCATCGCTATTTTATTAAGTTTCCTGAATAATGTCCGTTAAATGCTCGTTTTTTTTTCGGGCTTGCGCAAACGGGAGTATTGCGGAACGATGCGAGCTGCGTATAGGAAATAATGGATTTCGAAATGGGTTTTACGGGTACCATTGAGGGACGATCGAGGAATCGGTTCGATTATTACGCGCCTTATGTAAGTTGGGCGTTTGGTTGGGTATGACGATAGTTTATTCCAAGAAAAGCAGATGAAGCTAGTACTGATCAGTCTGATTGATCTGTGTATCAAATTAAGATGCCGAGTGTTCGTCGCGTTTCTCATTCTACTTTCGTTCCAATATGAACATTTAAGCGTGCTGTGTATAGTTTTTTTAGGATAATTAAAAAAATTGACATTAAAAATTTTATATACGCGATCGTGACATACATGCAATAAATTGAATATTAAACAGGATCAATTAAAATGGTTAACTTCGTTGTAAGATACAATTCCCTCCGTAAGAAAGCGATTTACTTTAAACTAAACTTTAAAAAATTACAAAAACGTGAAAAAAACGTACAAGGAGGTTTTTAGCCGATAACAGGGTCACTGACCCTTAAATTATCAGACATACATCTATGAGATTTAATAAATACGCGATGGCGACAGTCATGCAATAAATTGAATATCAAACAGGATCAATTAAAAGGATTAACTTCGTTATAGGAAACAATTCCCTCCGTAAGAAAGCGATTTACTTTAAACTAACTTAAAAAATTGCAAGTGAAAAAACGTACAAGGAGGTTTTCAGCCGTTTTTACTTTAAACTAAACTTAAAAAATTACAAGTGAAAAAAAGAACAAGGAGGTTTTCAGCCGTTTTTACTTTAGACTAAACTTAAAAAATTACAAGTGAAAAAAAAACGTACAAGGAGGTTTTCATCCGATCAACAGGGTCAATGACCCTTAAATTATCAGACATACATCTATGAGATTTAATAAATACGCGATCGCGGCATGCATGCAATAAATTGAATATCAAACAGGATCAATTAAAAGGATTAATTCCAGTTGTAAGAAACAATTCCCTCGGTAAGAAAGTGATTTGAATGGCACTATCAGGCTGCGCGCGGATGGAGCTAAAATATCGCCGTTTAATTGGCCTTGATTGCCGGCGGCTAATCTCGGGGTAGCGCTAGGCGCAAGCGACACGGCCGGGCGTAAAGCGCCTCGGCGACACTTGTGTGGTGGACGCGCGACCTAATGGAAGAGTTGCCCTCCCGGTCAATTGCCGGGCGTTTCAGACGGTAATTGCAGGCCGCCTCTCTCGCGATAGCGATGAAAATTGCAAAGAGAGACGGACGCTCTACTATTAGCCTAGACACGTGCGCCCCGCGTTCTCGCGCGCTGCGTGTCGTGCGACCGGCGACTGCTGTTCGCGCTGGAGAGAGTCTCTGTACGCACGCGCGAGGGCAGGTGCGAACTGCTCCGACGCTAATGTGCGCTTATTAATTTCCTGCGCCTGGGACACTGACGGCTGAGTGCGTTTCTAAGTCTGCTAATGGACTTTTGTGATTTTCTTTTCTCCTTTTTTTTTAAGAACTATTTATTTTTGATAGATTGATAATTGTTAGTAAAGACAGTAGGATCTGCTGTTTGTTTATCAAACTCTCGTCGTAGAACGAACGAAGATGACGTAGATTTGTAAGATTTATACGGACACTGAGAGAAAATTTTATTAATTTTAAGCAAAAATTTATTTCAATAGTACTTATTAAATATTTTATCGAGTCAAAAAAATATTATACTAAATTTATTTAGTTTTAATGAAATCTTTACTTGATTCAAAGGAATATTTAATAAGTACTATTGAAGTAAATGATTTCCTTAAAATTGACAATTTTTTTTTTCAGTGTAGATGACAATCGCTCGTCGATAAGAAATAGCTACTCCTTTTTTTTTTTTATAAAAACAGAATGATTATTCTGTTGTAGAATAATAAATTAAACAGCTGTTTTTTATTGCGGAGAAATGTAAAGCGTGATGATCAATAAATTGATTATTAATTAAGTTAATTTATACACGTTGTGGCATTAAACAAAATTCGATTTCTTTTTTAAAATCACTATATACGTACATTTATCTTTTTAAATATTAGAATCTCGTACACTAATTAACAAATCGTTATGTACTAAACAATTCCATAAAGATTTTGTAAATTTTTAACGATCCTTCTGCGAGAGGTCACGATAAAAATACAATTTCAATCCATAAATCATTTTCTCACTAAGTACAGCATAGTAATCTCATCACCTGAAATCTACATCCTAAAAAAAGGCATTTCACTACTACATTTAAGTTTTCTAAATAATTAACATATTCCCCTCGCTCGACCGCTACAACCGTACAAAAACCAGCGATGATAATAATTAAGAAAACGTAGCGTACATCCTACATAAAAAAAAAAGAAAAAACAGAAAAAAAATAATTAAACGTAATTTTAAAATTTCGAGCCGTTGCAAAACCCCAAGCGAAGACCACATAAATTTCGCACGCGACCTCGCCCCCTTAAAACGCAACAATCCGCAGCATACAAAGTAATCGGAGTTGCGCGCGGGGCGGTGTCGCGGCTCTGCCCCGATTTCCCGCAAAGCGCGTAATTGCGCGCGGCTTCCCCGCTCCCTAACTTTTAATAGAGGTCTCGGTCTATGCGCCCGGTAATAAGTAAAACCGAATCCGGGGCAGAGCCGCGACGTCGCCCTCCCGAGCCGACGGAAGCGTACCCCCGGGACACTTCACGCGTGACGCATGCGCACACACCAGTCCCCTGTATACTAAAAGGGGAGGACTGGCTGGAATTAAAAGCCACGCGGCAGGTGGACGCAGGTGGAAAAATCCGGTGACCCTTGTACGTATCATCGCGCATGGGAAGTGCGCACGCGGAAATATAAATTTTCCGCTTGAACCTGTTGCGATGTCCTAATTCTTGCTTTTTCCCATGCGTTCAACTGTATAAGAGGGTTTAGATATTTTTTATTTATTTTTTTTTTTAAGGGGGATTCTATCGGACGAGCGCTTTGTGTTTAGATTTTAAGGAGTGGTGGAGTCGGTCAACCCTTCGCTAATTTAAAATGTTAATCGTCTCATGAATAAAAGAACGAAAATTCGTTAAAAGGTATATAAATTCCAGCACGAGTATTTCGTACAGTATAGTACCTTATAAAACACTGTAAGAAAAAAAAAGGAACTAAAAATTTATTTTTGTATAAATTTCAATTGAGTTTGTTCAAAAATGACTCGGTCACGAATTCCTCCAAATTTGAATATTTCGTATAGTACAGTACCTTATAAAACACTTTAATAAAAAAAAAAGAAACTAAAAATTTATTTTATATAAATTTTAATTGAGTACGTTCAAAAATTACTTGGACACGAATTCCTTTTTGAACTTGAACATTTCCTTTAGCAGCCGATGAAATGCTTAGATATAAAAAAAGCGGCGACTCGAATGTATTCATTGGCAGAAAAACCATTGACCCACTGCGTCACCACGACTTGAGCGTGAAATTCGAAAAAAAAAAGAAGAAAGTGCGAAATATGGCACCCACATGTGCAGAAACGCAAATACGCAAATTCAGCAACAATGCGTTTCATTGTGCATGCACCGCCGCCAAAAATTTTCGAATGTCAGCTGTGCACCTCCGCCCCCGCCGATCGATCGTACGCACATTCAAGCGAGTGTTTACGCAAGCCAACATCCTCCCTCCTCCGGCGCGCAAATTTATCGCGTGCACATTAAGGTCGGGCGCATTTGCAGCGAAGCCATCCTACGTCGTCGTCCCTCTAGGCCTCCCTCCTCTTTTTCTCCTTCTTTTTTTTTTTCGCTCTCGTTTTATGTACCTTCGGACTTCCGGTCGGCGGCGGCGCGCTCGTCCGTTGTCCCGACTTCCGGCGCGCGCCGCCGCCGGCCGATGGGTCCGTGTGTTTTATACACACATAGTCGGCGGGTTTTACTTTCACGAACTTTTCGTGCCTCTGCTCCGCTGATCCACATTTCGCTCTCTGGCTTATCTGCTGCTCTTTCTCTGCTTTTTCTTTTTTTTTTTATTTTCGGGATGTACGTGGGTGTTACCGGTGTGCCTTTTTTTTTGTAAAAAGAATTCGGTGGAGCCGTTAAGAGGAATGCTTTTGTGCGTATCTATAGGAGAGGATTTTTAGGTATCTTGAATTGTTTTTGAGAATTTCTCTTTATATTTTGAACTGCTGCGTGAGTTCGGTCTCTTTGTGCGGTGTTTTTATTTTTGCTGATTTGATCAATTCTGTAAGGATATCGTCGAGATATAAAGTTCGAAGAAGGATTAGTATACTGTCCCAGTGTAATGATTACGTTTAAGGTGGAATAGTGGCGCACGTGAGCTCGGATATAATGACTGATATATAGATATACATATATATATATAGTATTATCGTTCAGATAATGCACGAGTTCATCTCGATCTAAGCGGAATGCTATCCGACACTTTTTCATACCTCTCGTCATCGAGCTTATGGCGCACATCATATCAGCTTCGTTTAGAAAAAAAAAAATAAACAAATATAAAAAAGTACCTAAGTATACAGTAACTTCCTCAATTGCTTAAATGTATTTCTACTCCTTTATTTATGGTATATTAAATGGATCTTTTTTTCTTTTTAATAATTTTAAATAAATGGGGTTCTAAACGATGTAATAAGTAGAGGCTCGATATAAACCTAACAAAAAGAATGTTATTTTTTAAAAAATGTGGGTACCGTTGTCACGTCGTGAAATTTAATTTTTCTCGTGTACATACGAATTGAACAAAAGTCCGCGTCTTTGGCGGGTCGCACAAAAGGCGTCCTTCGGCGTTGACGAGCGAGTCCCACTTCGCTCCGCTCTGTACCGTTGCGGCCGATCTAGCGCTTTTTTTTCGCGCGCGGTGACCCCCACACTCCGTTTGTTCCACTCAGCGAAAATTCATAAAAATCTAACGGCGACCCTGCCAATACTCCCGTTTCCAGATAATTAATTCGACTGCCCTAAATACTGCAGGAAGGATTCTTTCTCAGGGGATTTAGTGGCGGGTGTCTCGAACGTTTGTTGGTGAAAAACTTTTATTATTAAAAATTATTTATTAAAAATGAGATTTTATCGCTTTAGTGGTAGTGTCTTTGTCAAAGCTGTTAATAAGAACAGATGTAAGGTCAACCAACTCAACCTAAGAATATCCACAATTAAATTTTTTTTTATTTTTTGTTTGTATAGAGCACACTCTTTATAAATATGAATAAATGAAATGAGCGAATGTGTACTTTATAACGTGATAAATAGTTCACATATTGATTTTATTAAGTAGAATCAAATATATTTACTTATGTGATCTGAATTTTACTTATTCATTTTTAGAGAGCAGATGAATTAGGTACACAGTCCGCTAAGGCGCATTTTCCAATACATCTGCAATACATTTGCCATATAATAATTCGTAAATTTTTTAACATTATCCAATATGTTTTCAATATATCGCCCAACCTCTAGATTTTTACGCGGGATTCTTAAATTCTTCAATTCGGGACGTCTTAAATTCTACTATCAAAAATAAAGGAAATGCACTATGTGTCCAGGGAAAATGCAGTTAAAGTTGGTTTATTTAGGTTGATTGAAAATAGCTGGGGCACATGGGCCCACAAGAGGCGGCAGGCTGGGAGTATATACGGCCGCGACGAGATCGTATGCGCGATAAAGCCGTGGGGGCGTAAATGCATAAAACGGCAAGGTATTTCACGGGAGGGAGTTACTGTTATTCTCGCACGACCTGCAGCGAGCGCCGAGCTCTGTTATAACGCGTAGGGTATTTACATTAAGAGAACTGTAAAATAAGAGGTTATTCGTTTCGCGTAATCGCGAGCCACTTTAAAATAAGTGACTTTGCAATCGCTTTTTAATTAATGGCAAATTAAAGCAGACCTGCAATTTAGTAACCTGTGTAATTATTTTGTTATCGATTTTTCCTGGTGCGTTGAAAAATCATCATTTCTCGAGAAAATAAAATCATTTCTTGTGACTAGAAATGATTTATTTTGTAATCGGAAATGTATTTTGACTTTCCTTTAAAAAAGGAGAAAACGATTCCAAATGATACGACTGTTAGTGATTAATATTATTACAATTTCACGTAATAAAGTTATCGGATTTAAGTAACAATGAAAACTTTAATTTTACGATAAAGAATTTTAACAGTATCTATAACTTTATTACAAATTGCTTTGTTAGTCAACTCTTCACTGCACGATTCCTGCTATAATTCCGATTCATAAAAACGGTAAGGTCATTGACCTTTATTCTACAAAAAAATATCTCCAATTTCGACTATTTCAATAAGTTCACTCACTATATCAAATTAAATTCGAAAGTATAATAATTATTAAAATTTAAGATCGAAGTGCACCCATAAATTTAATCAACTCTTCACTGCACGATTCCTGCTATAATTCCGATTCATAAAGTCGGTAAGGTCATTGACCTTTATTCGACAAAAAAACAAACATCTCCAATTTCGACTATTTCGATAATTTAACTCACTGTATGAAATTAAATTCGAAAGTATAATAATTATTAAAGTTTAAGATCCAAATGCACCCGGAAAGAATGTTAATTAACGTAAGCTCCGTCCTTTTTTTGTTTCAGGTAAGAGAATCCAGCAAATCACTTCGCGGCGAGGTACAACGAGTTATCTCGACGATTACGTGAGTATCGAGGATCCCCGAGAGTCGATCTTCGTCTCCCCGAGCACGAGTAAGAAAGACAAGGGGGAAAAAAAGGAATAGAGGGACTCTGTACACCATTCGTTCCGTCGACGTTCTCACGTAGACTTTTGTATTGCTATATACCTACTTTTTTGTCCGCCCTCTCCGCTTTCCTCCCTGCGCCTTTCTTACGATCGGAGCGAGACGAGGATCGAACTCCCGCCTCCTCGTCGTGTTATGCGTAATGCGTTTGTACACGCGGTGTAATGGATATGCTCTCGCGATTTTACAGCTGCCTATACTTATCGATTGCGATTTTTTTAAGACCGACAATCTTCGCTTTTATTAGCCTCGAAGTTTTTATAATCGAAAATTGATTTACGAGCGACGATTAATCAACTTTTAATTGATTTACGATGTGAAGCTTGTATAACTTTGTATTACAGGTGTAGAAAATTTTATTTATATAGGAATCCTAATAAGGTTTCTTTAATTTAAAAAAAAAAAGGAAGAATAATTCATTAAAAAAAAGGAAACAAAGTATTAAATTAGAATTCATAATCTTCCTGGTTATAATTTATTATAAAAACTTGATCGATATAGAATTTCACTTTTTTTTTCACAATCGCGTCAATTTTGGAGCGAAAAAAAACGGACCTCATTGATCGACAAGAAAACAATGAGTCCAATGTGGGCGTAAAATTCGTATGCGTGTCGATTACGCTTCTAAGGTGCAATCGATCTTTATGGAAATGTTTCGCGATTTTTTTTATATTGTACATATATATTCGAAACAAGAGTATCTGGAGCGAAATGTTCGCCGTCTTTGTTACGAACAATGCGAAGAAAGGACAATCGCCATTTCAGCTATATCGAGTATCTAAATATTGAGCTTGCGACCACGTGTGATTTATTGCCAATCCGCCAGTGAAAACTTGGATAAATAATTATTTCATAGATAGCCGGACAATGGCTTGGCGACTTGCGCCGCAAAAGTTGCTTTCGATTTATCTGCGCAAAAGTTCGACGATAAATATTTTTACGTACCACCCGGCGTCGAGTGCATTTTGATTGAAATTAATAAGTCATCGCTATATCTCGTTATGAAGCCTCTTGGCCGAGGCCTTATCTGCCTCGATGCGTTCGCACGTAATTTAATATAGCGAACAGTTACGACTCCAGAGGAAAAACCTCGAAACGTCGAAGCACACGCAAGAAATCACTCAAGCCGCGATGCTCTCCGCCTGGTCTTATCGCTGATGTGCACAAACAAAAAAAAAAGCACCGTAATTGAAAGCACACTCTTGGACGCAAGAAGGCTGCTCGCGATCCGAGAAATTCCGAGCTTCGAGATCCGTATTATTACAGCGTTCCGCGTTTTCTTGTTGCTCTGCGCCGAGAAATCTCTTGTTTTTCTCCAAGAAAGGACGAGGAATCCGACACTTTGCCGATCGATCGAAACTATCTCTGACTATTAAAGAAAAACTTTTAAAAACTCGAGAATTTCCACTTCAGATCCCATAATAAGGCCTGTTTAGAAACTTCAAATGAAACAATTATGAAACTCCTCTCGTGCTTTCCTACATTGGGAAAAATCCAACAGGAAAACGCGTGCATTAACTATTACAGATTTTTTTAAATTAAAGTCTGCAAAAAGCTTGAGGCTTCGAATGTAAATTAGAAACAGTGAAATTTTTATTAGAGTGAACGACTAGAATATTTTTTTATTAATCCATTGATAGTTTAGTTAGTTCTAATAATAAATTTTCAACTATTACTTAAATGTTAAAAATAATTTAATGTTTTACTACTTTCACGATAATTTTGTAAATTCACTAAATGAAACTATCTTAATTATGCTGATAAAAAAGAAATAGTAAATCCAACGTAATATTTCTCGACAGATTTTTCAAACAAATTCTATCTAATCGATCTACTAAAGATTTCTTTGAAGTTAAATAAAATTTAATATTTTTTCAAATAAATTCTGTCTAATCTATCTACTAAAGATTTCTTTGAAATTACATCAAATTTAATATTTTCTCAAATAAACTTTTACTCGATTATTTCGTCAAATCTTTAATAGAATATTTTGTAAAATAAATTACTAAGTTTTTTTTTAATTCAGCGGGTCGTCGGAGTGGCGTGCGACTGAAACGCGAGCCGTTTAAGGGAATAATAAACGTCCGCGCGATCGAAGACGATCCCGCGGGTGTAAGTGGGGGCGAGCAGTGTCGATCGAAATCGAAATCCCTCGGCGCGCGCGAATTCCGCGGCACTTATGGCTTAACTCGCGCGTGTCCCCGCGGCAATTGCCGCTCGCTACCAATTGGAAATTGTTACTAATTACACTGTCAATTCGGTGTGTTCTACGAAACTTTTTTTATCTTTCACCTCGGGCAAGTCCCAATTGTGCTCCATTCTCCTTTTATCTTTCCATCGGCGTTGCCTGCAATACTGTATTATCCTGTAAATCGGAAAATGTGAAAATTCGTACAAACAATGAGCATAGTTTTTTTATGTAATTTTTTTATTGGTCAATATTCGTCCACGTTTTATTTAAATCAGTGAAAGTGTTTTTACGTAGAACCTCATAATAATAACAAGAAGTCATTTCTCTAAATTTAATAGTATAAAATTTCGACTAAATTTCAAAACACATTTTTAACGTGAAATTTCACTATTTCACAATGAAAAGTACTTGTCACTGTCTTAAAATTTTACCGACCATTTTAGTGCATTAAATTTAGCAAAATCATAAACACCGAAAAAGTAAATAATGAATTTATACATCAAACACTCGGAAATTTCGAAATCCCAAGCAGATGCGCATGCACTTTATTCGAAAAAATAAATAAATTGCGGACTATCAATAAAGTCAATATCTTGGCGCGTCGTGCGCGGTAAAAAAGTTATTTCAACAGGACCATCCGGCCGAACGCAGTCCCTTTGAAATCGGAAGCGCGGGCGAAGTCACGACAATCAGGGCGCGATCGCGGGCTTCCGGCGCATCGCCATGAGGAGCAGGACTCTTTTGCCTTTTGTAAACACCTGTCGAAACTCGCGGGGACACACGTAAAGGAATAACCACAGGGTTTCGCTCGCGCATCACTGTTATTTTCAAAATATCTCGTGCTACACGATCCGAGACAATCGGCCGCTCGCTTGCCGTCTCGTTTCGCTATACTTGCTGACTTTATGTTTGCAAAAAAAAATTGTTAACTTCTTTTTTATTTAATTTTTTTGACGGCGTCATTTTTCTTTGGTGTGAAGTTTTATTTTTTAACGAATTATTGACTGATCAAAATTGCAGGTGAATCTAATTTCATCCTGATATTGTGGTAGGCTGGGTTTGAAGGTGATGGCTTATGTAAAAGATGTACAGGAGGGATAATGTATCAGGTCGTCGTGGAGCGTAATTTACAAAGGCGATTTCCGATCACAGTAAATAACGTCGGCTAATTATACTTAAAACAATTACCGTGAGATTGGAAAATAAATGTGTGCACTTCCGATGGCTGCGAGTGCCTTTTACTACTGTTTTTTTCTTTGGAAAAGAATTACAACAATTCGTAAAAAAGATTCTTTTTTTTTTGTAATTTGACGCGAACTTTGAAACTGAAGCGGCAGCAACGAAATATTCGGTAGACCGACAGGTGTCGAGTTTGTTAATTTGTTTGAAGAATGTAGAATCAGCTCGCTTCCCAGCACTTCGCTCGCAACTGACACTCCTTTGACTCAGCGATCTCGCCTGTTCTAGTGCTGATCAGAAATCGTCTAATAGCTGCGCACTAAGCGTCTTTCGCCTTCGATAAGTACTGCCAGGACAATTCAATTTCTCAGTAAACAGTGTCCACCTTTCTAATAAATTCGCCCCTTTCGACGCGATTCTAGCGAATACTGAATAATCGCATTTTACAATTAATTCTGTGGACGTTCTCGTAGAGTCTTTTTCGTAGAATAATGTCAAAGTGTTAATAATGCCAAAGTAGAAGAGAAGAGTTCTGATCACGGATAAGCCGTAAAATAAAAATTATTTTTGGCGTGAAAATAAATTCAGTGCATTTTGCAATGGATTCTGTAAAGCTTCTCGTATACATTCTACATTTTTATCGCAGATCCGAAGAAACTAAATAAATAATCGACAAAATTAGATCTAAATTTTTTTTTCGAATAATGTCAATGTTAAAAAAAAAAAGAAAGAATGGCGAGGAGTAACCGTCTTTGACCGGCGACAATTTGTCGAGGAAACGACATAACGATTCGCGCGTCGGGCAATCGGCAAAATCTCGACCGGATAGATCGGCGCGATAAACCCCTTGGAGGGCCGGTAATATCAAGGCTCGATTGTCTCGCTCGGAAATCTTATCTGCACTTCCGATCGGGAAGAGGCTGGCTGCCGCGTACGCGATCGGTTACGCGGAAGGGGCGGAGTCGCCGCGAGGAAAGCGGAAAGGCAGGTGATGTGGAACCAAGTGGGATTAAGTGGCTCATCCTGTCTCTAGCACGCATCCTTCAAACTTTACTGGTCCTTGTTTCCTCCGGACCGATTCATCCTTTAAATTTATTAAAAGTGAACCATATGGTCCGATCGAATTTATTACATATATGTATACGATATTATGCTTTAAAGCTGCCTCTGTTTAATGACTACAAGGGGCTTCCGAAAATATTTTTTTTTTTTGCATTTCCATGTTATTCATTTTTTTTGAGATTATATAAAGATACCTGTGGAATAAGGGATGCTATTTTTTGGACAGTATAATTATTTAGTAGAAATCATGCGTTGAAAAAAGTAAAATTTGTAGTTGAGACTGATATTCTTTTTTTTTTAATTAGTATAGTTTATACTCGGAGAAAAAAGTTTTAATAAAAATTACTACACAAATCAAAAGTTTTACTAGAAAGTATAGTAACATGTTTTATTCGTTTGTTGTGTAATAATTTTTACTAGAATTTTTCATTGCGTGTAGTAATTATACTCGAAGAAAAAAGTTTTAATAAAAATTACTACACAAATCAAAAGTTTTACTAGAAAGTATAGTAACACGTTTTATTCGTTTGTTGTGTAATAATTTTTACTAGAATTTTTCTCTGCGTGTTGTAAAATTTAACAGTCAGTATTAGATAAATTTTCTTATACATAATAATACCCCACACTTTAATATTTCCTACAGTTTATAATTAATTATAATTCAAGAATGAACAGATCGATTTTAAATTAATAAGCGAGTTGTAGTATTATTACTAAAAATTAATTAAACAATTCACTTCATTATAATTATATTTATCGATGGGACGCTTTTCTTTTCATTTAATATAATATTTTTCTTTCCATCAACTCAATCTTTACTATAAAAAGAAAAAAATAAGAGTAAATTTAGATAAATTTACTCTTATTTTTTTTTTATAGAGATCGCGACATAAAAAGTCGAGTAGACCCATAGAAAACCCTGCCGAGGTAGAGTATAGCCACGTGTCTGTAAAGCCCGAACGCAAAGGATGACAAAGGGGATCAGAGGCGCGCACGAAGACACGCGATACTCGCGGGGGGCTCTGCAAGAGCACAGAGAGTAGAAGTTGTTTGTCGAAGTTCCCCTCGGACAACAAGAGGCCCAAGACGTTCCCCGAGGCGGGCGCGCTCAAACCTCCGTAACCTGCGCCCCTCTCGGGACCTCCTCGTACACCGCGATGTCGCGGAACAAGAGCCGGACGGCAGATGGCTTTCGGCCAAGTGGCTGCTTGCGTACACCTTCCGAGGCTCTTCCATCGCGGCCTCCGCGCAGCTGCTCGCGAGCGCCTACCCTTCGACCTTACCCGCCTCCGAGGTCGCCGCCAAAGATTTCGCGCGATTGTTCGCCACCGACGAGCGCCCCGCCACTTCCTCTGCACCCCTTTCCGCCGGTTCTTGTTGCGAGGGAGCTGCGGATGCAGGTTTGATTCCGCGCGGACACCTGAACCCGTCGAGAGGATGGAAAACAAGCTGCACTGCTGCTGTTGGGAAATTATCGATGGATGTATTTTTTTTTTTATTTTTTTTTTTTAATAGTCTACGTAAAAAAAATTAAGTCAGGATAAAGTTCAGGATAAACTTTATCCTACCTTAAATTTTTTTACGTGGGAGTGGATAGTTATAATGAAGCATTAGGGATATAAATAAGTATATGATTTTGAATGGTTGATTATAGTGTAAGGTAAAATTTTAGACATGTGATTATGAAATTTTTAAGGCAAGTTTAATGTATTATTTTAAATTGAGTTGTTCATTCTGTTATTCCATTCATTTATTTTAGATTAATTAGTAATTAAAATAATTACCCTGTTCTGATCACCCGTGTATGCTTGTCCTTTTTACCTGATCTTCTGAGGTCAACTTCAGGAATTTTTGTTTTGAAGACGTTTTTCTTTTAACCAAATGTTCAATACATTCACTGATTCTTTTTATTCACTCAGAATTTTTGTAATTAAATAACAAATATTTCGCTTAAATCAGGATTGTCAGAGAGTTAGTATATTAATTCGCTAGGTAAGACGTTCTACTATTTAAATAAAAAAAAAGTCCGTCACATTACACTGACTAGCAATTAGCACTAAAAAAATCACTTTAAAACATTTTATTTAAAAAGGACAAAAATGATATAATAAAATGTAGATTTTTTTAATAAAATCTTATTTTCATCGAATCTGACGCTTCCTTAAAACTCTGGTTTAACATCCCCAAGTACAACAAACGCGAAATAATGAGCAAACAAATCCGGCGTAGCCATTCATCATTTCCTGCAAGCGCAGCTCCTTAAAACAAGCATCGCGAAATCCAAGCAAGACCGAAAATAAAAGAAGCAGCGCGTCGCCCCAAAACAATGCAACGCACTTGTCACCGACGCACGGCTAAGGAGGAAGAGAGAAGAAGATGTTTGCTCGGCGCGCAAACGAGCGGAGAGAGAAAGAGCCTCCCGAAGCAGATGTTCCCGTGGCACATGTGCGCGCCTCGTTTCGCTCGCGCATTTTCCCTTCAATTTGCGTCGCCGGAGAGCGCGCGCGCGCGACTTTTTTTTCCGCTCATCAAACGTCGTTACGTCGTCGCGTGAGAAAAAGAGGCCCGCGGCCTGAGAAAAGGCCGCCGCCGAAAACGGTGAACTCCGAGGGGCAGATGGCGCGTACACGTACGCACTCCTCCTCGCGTTTTTTCCTTCCACGTAACAGGATAAGTGCACGCCTCGTCGTTAATCGTCCGTCGGGGGCTTGACCGGCGCTTCTTTTACTCCTAATCCTTACGGCCGCCTAATTGCAGAGGAGCGCGCTCCCCCCGAGTGGAGTCGGCTACCTACCGGAGTAAATATTTGAATGCGGTGTTTAGCTACCGGCTGGAAATTGCAGTGATTCGACGAAACGAAAAAAAAAAGGGTAGCGTTCGAGCTCCCTCTTTTTATTTCTCTCGTTCGGAGCGACAGCGCGAAAGAACCGCGAAACGTTCCGTGATGAAGCAACTACTCCGGCGTAATTATCGACAATTACGCTATCTTATAATTATTCAAGCCCGTGGCTTACTTTTACGTCGCTTTTAAACACTCGAATCTCTTTTTTTACAAGCGCCACTCGAATCTGGAAAATCCATCGAAAAAAGGCCGGTCTTGTATGTATATAGGTGCCCGCGTGGTTCATTGTTCCCTGGGCCAATTAACTCGGCGCTCCGCTCGCCGTGTTTAAATACCACGGGCGAGGGATCTCGACGAGGGGGAGGGAGATTTTAGCGAGGAATCGATCGGCGGGCGCGTTCGATCCCCCATTGTTCGCGAAAATAATTTTCGTCGGCGCTTCCCACACGCGCGCGCGTAAAGGCGAGTTCGGCACAATGGCGAGAACCAAGCGCGCGCTCCCATGCCCTGCGAGTCCGAAACTTTCTCGCACTTTAAGGGCTTCGCGTAAATTTTGTTTCTAATTGTTCCGCGCCTCGCTCGAGCGCGTCTGGTTTATTAGCGCGCAAAGCTTTCCAGGATGATGAAATTTTTGTTTTCCCGAGTGGCATATAAAAGGCTAATTATACAGGCGCACTCCGCGGAGTAATTCATTCACGGCGATATAAATTAAAATGAATCATTAGTTTATCTCTCGCCTCTTGCATTAGTCATTAAACGCGGGCTGCACAAAAAGCAACAATTTAAACAAAAAAAAAACGTACTCTGGATTATGAGTGTACGCACTGCCAGACTTTTTCAACCGGCCTATGGAAACACCGCGGCGATAAATCCTTCGCCCACGTATCCTGAATTACATCACGAGTCGTTGAACCTTTCGGTCTACATAAAAAAAAGGCTCCTTCGATCTTTTAGAGGCAAAAAAAAAAACAAGATCCTCGTTCTCACGCAAGAAGAGCTGCTTCACTCGCGCACTCCGGAGGTCGTCAACTCCTGGAGTCGTGGAACGGGCCGATAATTCGGCGGGACGTCCCGGTATCTTATCCCCGGGGCGAACGAGGTCGACGCGCGTTTTCCATCGGCGACTCGTCCGAACGAAATCGCGCGCTTCCTTCGAGTCGCCGGTGGATAGCGAATCACCTCGAGCGTGACGCCCTACCTGGAGCTCACGCGACGCGCGGGGACGCGAAATCGCGGCTGCGTATTGTTGGTGCGATCCCGCACCTGGATGAGTGCCCGACTTTGCGGAGAGTTGCTTGGAATGTCGCGGTGACGGTCGAATGTGTAATAAGAATTCATTAAATTTGTTGCTTTTTATCGTTACAATTTTTTTTTATAAAGATTGTAGACGGTGGTTGGGTTGTTTAATGCTCCCTGCGACAGGTTTATGAATAAGAGATTGGAAGAGAAATTATGCCTGTATTTAATGAGAGATTGCGCAGTGTTTTATGGTAAAAACCTTTGTAATGAAATTGCGATAATAATCGATTTAGATTAATTTAAAACAGTGATATTAAAAAATGTATATACGTGTATATTTTACCTCCATTCCAGAGAGTAGAAAATCATTAAAAATGCGCACCTATAGAAAAGCAGTTGTACAATTTTTCTTTATAAAAGACTTAATCATAGTTTTTTTTTATTTAATATAAACATTTTGCAAACTTAAATTATAGCTTTATTCGTTTTATTATCAGCTGCATTTCATTTCGATTCTCAATTCAATTCTATTCAAAATCGAAGGAAATTCTTAAAGCGCAGTAAAATCACAGCGAAATTTTCCACGCATTTAAAACACTCAACATCTTAAAAAAAAAAAAAAAAAAAGGAACAATACAACGTTAAATATAGATTACACACTGTAGCCATTCGTAAACAGGCTGAACGCCGAGCGATTCAAAATTGCAACAATGCAGAGCGTCGCTCTTAGCAGCAACAATTAAAATACGTTGAATACTCGGGGCATTGAAGCGGCCGTCTGAATGCAAGCTGCAATAACAGAAGTCCCGTCGGTGTCTCCGGCCTCGTCTGCAGCGAAAAACGTCAAAGTGGATCCGTGTCTGCGGCCTGCGCGGCTCATTGTGCGCCCGGGCCTTCTCTCGGGTATATTTGCATGCGAAATTGCGCCCCGGCTAGAGCGGCGGATCGAATAGACGAGAGACCGTCTCTCGAGCGCATACCGCAGCGCCTCGCGTCATCCTCTTATCTTCGCCGTTCGATCCCGGAATTTTTTTTCCTCCAGCTCCAGAATCGCCGGCTCACAATGGGGACTTTTCTCCGCGTCGGTGTCGAGGCGCCCGCGGCTTGTTTCTCTTTTTTCGTCGCCTCCGGGCACAATGGATCATAGGCGCTCCGCGCTTTAAGGAAAAAAATGCGACCGACTAAACTATCGGCTCCGATCTTAATGCGCCGCTTGTATTGTGACATTCCACGGAGTTCGTTCTTATGTGACTGCGAGAGAACCGAGGAGGTCGTATATACTCGTCGTTGCGATTTTTTTTGTTTATAAAATAAGTTTTCGCCGAGAGATCGGTAGTGCACCGAAAACGCGCGGAAAAAATCGGCCGCGGAGCTCGCGATGTTTATCCGAGCGGCGAATCGTAATACACTCCGAGCGTGCACTTTCGCTTTCGAAAAAGTTCTTGGCTTAGTGCGCAACGTCGTGTTTCATAACGATCGGAGAGCCGAGGCTCCATCGGTAAGGCCTGCCGCAGCAGCCTCAGGTGCGCCAGGTGCGATCGGCCGTTGGGTCCGTTGGTGTATCCTGCGATGGGTCAAGTTTCTTCGATCGTCGAGCGTCTAGATCTTAAGAAAGCAGAGATCGTACTTATCGACCTACGGTTCCTGGATCATCCGACAATTCTTGTGGAGAACACTTACCTGCGTCTTGGAGGTCTCTTTCGTACCTCCGTTCAGTAGTTCATCGACTTGATTTTTTATCGATCGCATATACTTCCAATTTAAAATGTTTAAAGGCGATTTAAATTTTAAAAAGAATTATTTATGTAATGATTTTTATATATTTTTTAAAGAATTTATTATAAATTTATTAAATTCTTCTTCACTTTATTTTATTAAATTATATCGGTAGGCTTGAATGATGAATGTAGGAAATCGGCAGGGTAAAAAACACTAATTGTTGTTTATAATTAATTACAAAATTTAAAATAAATGTACACATATTAATTTTCTTAAAACTTATATAAATCTTTATAGCGAATTACGGCTATACTTCAATTAAAAAAAATATTACGCATACGTATAAATGAATACAAATTAAAAAATTTGTTCTTTTAAAAATACAACAATAACTAATTGTTCTAAAAAAGTATAATAGATCATTAATGTTTTAACTGCGGACGGTGCAGCTGGAAACTCCTTTACCAACAGCCTGCTGGATCCTCGATCCGCTCGCTCGACCCGATTTACCGCTCCTGCGCGGCGGCGGCGCTGTAGATCCGCGCCCCAAATGCATCCTGCACCTTTGCTGCAGCCACGGCACAGTGTGTACACACTGAAGAACGAGCAGAGAAAAGAAGGGAAGGAGAGGGAGCCGCTCGCTTCTGAGCGTCTCTCGGAATGTCGACGACGGCGTAACGATAAATGTTAATTGACGCCTGGACCTTCCGAGAACGCTGAAAATGCCCAAAAGAAAAACCGCCCTGCAGAGTAAAACGCGGCCGATTCCGAGAGAGCGAGCGAAAAATTCCGATAAAAATGCATCGCGGAGGAAAATCGAGAGAAGCGAGCCGAAGAATGCCATCGTCGGAGCGCCGTTTTTAAATTCAACGGTATATTGCGTTATTTTTTTTAAAGGCGGATAATAAATGAAAAACATTCCATCAAGATCCGACCGATAGGTATACGCACGGCCGAGCATTCCAGCTTTTCTAATAACTCCTCGACTGGTAATCTCCGCGTTACGCAGCGCATCTAACGGCGCAGTGTCGCTTTATTATGCGCGATGATTCGAGTACAGGGACGCTCGTTCGCGCAGAGCCGAGAGACGCATGTGTATGCATATGTATACATACAGAGAGGGAAAATTACGTCGTCATCTCGGAGGAAAAAAAAATCATCGATCATGCGCCTTGTCGTCGCTTTGTACCGAGGCCTCATTTACATAGGCCGTCCGTTCCGACTAATGGCCGAAAAATACCGAGGTCCCCCCCAAAAATCTTTGGAGAGCGAAAAAAAAAAGGAGGAGATGGAAAACACGTGTATACGCGGCTTCGTTACGGGACGTGACATCAGCGCGCGCTTAATTGCCGAAGATTGTGTCGTGTACCATCCTAGAAGAGACAAACTCGCGGCCGAAAGTGTCACCGGCGAAGGGAATTAGGGAACGATGTCCCGGTCGTTTATGGAGCGGCGGAGTTTGCTTTAACTGTATATAATGGTCTCGTGGTAGGCAAACTTTCCGAGAGCCTCGGGGTTTTGAGCCAACGGAGATTTTTCTCTCTCTTTCTCGATGAATCTGTCTGTCTCGTTCTTTCGAACGGACCCAATGACGCGAGACCGGAAGTCGGAACTTTCGCATGGCTGCATCGTGAAACCCCCTCGCGGTGGAGGAAGTGACGAGGATGCGGCGTACTCTCTCTGCCTTTATTTCTCTTTTTTTCTCTCTCTTTCTGTGACTTACCTTGCTCAATGTCGCGAGATAAAAAGAGAAAACGCAAATTTCCTACCGGGACTTTCGAAAAAAAAAAACGTCGCAATTACAGCCGCGGATATAATAAGCGAATTTTGCTTTACTACTTGCGCGTGCGTGGCGTTCTCCGATTGTTTTTTAATACGAAACTAATTCACCGCGTTTTTCAAAAACAACTTACGCCTGATGTCATACTTCTAAACTCGGAGCTAAGCGTCAAGCGTAATAAAACTTTTATGCCCCCGGATCGCTTGTAAATTGGAACTTTTTCATCGAGTTCGAAATATATAAATTCCTTTATCGAAGAGAACGAACCACCGCGCCGATAAACGAATTAAAAAAAAAAAACGGAATCACATTCTATTTTCATGCAATCGTTAAAACTGCAGTCCTCCACATGCAAGCGCATCGCGCATAATTGAATTTCTCGGAATCCCGCCGTCGCTTCGACGAGCCTCACAATCGAGCGCAGCGAACAACAAAATGCGAGTGACAGAAAGAGAAAGAGAGGAGGTGTATACATAAGAGGGAGCAGAAAGAAGTGGCCGCTGGCAGCGGAAGAATGGCGCGTGCCGGAAATCGGAGACTGGAACACTCGCGGTTTCTAATTAAGCCCGCTACAAATGACTCTCGATGCACCGGCGGCCAGAAAAAGACGTCCCGAGGTGCTGTCACTCGGGCGCGCGGATTTATTTTCTTATGTATATATATACATGCGCGGCGCGCGCGCAGCTGCCGATCGCGCCGATCCCCTCGCCGAGAGGCCGCCGCTTTAACTACGATATTTTGCAAATTCTCGTTAGAGAGAGGCCGGTATTTGTTTTTAATTGCGCAATTTCAGCGGAGCGGAGATAATTTTATTTCCACGTAAACTGCGAGCACCGGGGATTTCTAAAACACTCGCTTGCGCTAATGATTTGCGCAAATAGCGCGATGTAAGAGCTTTTTTTTTCTTCTTCTTAGGCGGCGGCATGCACCGGCGCTCTTCACCTCGCTCCCCGCGGGAGTACCGGCGGCTAAACAAATTAATGATGTTTATGCGCCGAGAAACATTATTCAGGCTTAAGAGGCGCACTCTTAAACCAAATTCGCGCGAGTTAATTGGCGAAGGCACATTTATTTCGCGATAATTTTGGATGTCGTCCGAGGGAGACTAATAAAAGCAATGCACCTTGTATAAGCTTGGTCAAGAGCAACTATCCTTCTGGACGGTTTGCGAATATTACCGCTTTATGAACTGTAGATAAGGATTTCTGTCCTTGCGGTAAAGTAAAATGGTACAGAATGTATGCTGTAATAAAATAAAATGCAGTATTTATAATAGTATAAAAATTAATTCAAAATAAATTACACATATATGCGTGTCAGGATATATAATGCAATTAGTCAGAGAAATTTTAATTTATAATTTACTTTGAATTTGTTATTTTGCAAAAAAAATCATTTTGAAAAGAATAGTATATTGCGCTTTAGTGATGTCTCCCCTTCAAAATAATTAGTATACTGCGATAAGTAATTTAATGAACATGAAAGTGACATCTCAAAGAAAATTTAAAATTACTTTACTTATATACGTGAAAATAAACTACACTCGCGTCAATAGAATATTTATTTACGTATTGAATTATTATTAAAGGCAAAATTTACGTAAGAAAAGAAAATGTTACGAAGTAGAGAATAATAATTAAAAGAAGGTAGCAAATAAATTCTTCTATACAGGGCATGAATATAATCTCTTGAACTAATTATTTCCAACAAACAAATTGTAAACTGCTGATTAAATATTCATTGGAAAGCATTCCTAAGTAGTTTACACAATAAGTACTTTACACCGCAGTCTCATAAAAATTCTCGATCCTCCAGTATTTTATTTCCTCGAAGATTCTGAAAAAAGCTTTCGCACCCAACACCGCCCATAAAATTTAATCGTCTCAGCTTTCTCATCTCGAATCCAGAAAAATGAGCGACAACAAATGTCCTCCCTTATGTTCCCTTATACCCATGTCGTCCAACACCCTCCCGGGGGGTGCGTACAGACGCGCCTCGCGATTGCGCAATCGATCGCGCGAATACCCGCGGAGCGGAGTCGATTTTTGAAAAAAAAAAAATTTCCTCGGATTCCCCGGTGTCGGAGAGTCGGTGCTTGACAACGGAGAAAAGAGAGGAGAAGGTCCCTCTCGCGTGCCGCGCGCCGCAGGAGCGAGAGGACGTCACCGTCGCTCGGCAGCGGGTCGACGAACTCGCGCCTCTCGCAGGAGGAGGATCGCGCGAGTGTCCAGCATCACCTATCGGTCGTCGGGCGAAGCGACCGAGCGATCCGACGCCTTCTTCTCCGTTGTAGAGCTAGAGTAGCTCGTTTCCTTCGTAAACTATCCCCTTCACCCTTTTTTTTTGTCCGAGGGACTAGAAACAGGTGTCCTCGCAGAGGAAAGTTTGTTCGAGGATTTTTCATTCTTCCTATCATTTTTCCATTTTTTTTTATATAAGACACTTTACTCGTACGCGATTTGTTTATTACGAGACGATGAAATATCGGGTTCATTTGTACACGCGGAGGCTTCGAGATGAGCCTCATTTATCAGCGAACATTAGCGCCTTGTTCATCAGTTACGTATATTTCTCGACTCGTTATAGCTGATCGGCCCTCGGTATTTATGTTAATACAAATCGTCCTAAATATACCCGACAAACTTTAAAAAAAAAAAAATAAAATAAAATAAAAGAGAGAAAAATAAAAATAAAAGTTACTAGGGTATTATTATTATAACACAATCGAAAAATACACATAGGCTGGAGTAATTGTTTCTCAGCGCTCGCGCGTGAGGAGTCCCGCGGCCGATCGACGCGGCGAATATTAATCGCTCCGGAGTCGTGATTTATAGCGGCCGCGATCATTAGCTCCTTGGCTTCTCTTTGCCAGACGCGCCTTTTTCCTTTTTTTTTTTTTTTAAATTCGTTGCCTCCCCCTCGCGCGCGCTTTTCAATCGTTAATCCCGCGGCGGAGGACAGCCTTGGCTCGCGGCGCGAAAAATCGCACCTGCGCCGCTCGATCGCAGTGAAAGTATTAGAGACGAGGCAGCGGAGCGCAGGTTCAAGGTCGCCGTCGCGCTCGGCATCCTCCTTATCCCCCTCGGCGTCTGCGCGCCTTCGTTAGAATGACCATCCGGTCGGGCGATAAATTTTTGCGCGCAACCCAAGGGCTACGGGCGATTCCGCATAGGAAGCGGAGGAAGTGATTTTAGAATGCGAGTACGGTCGGGGGCAGCGGAAATAAACAATGTACTTGGCGATTGCGCGCGGGTACTATTTTCCATATTTATGGGGTGTGCGTCGCATCGTAAGTCCAGACCAGTATTCGTCATTTATTTTTAGAAGGCACGGTAACACGCTCGTGGGTTGAAAAACGCTGATGCAAGTTTCCACATCAGGATTTATGTGCGCGCGCGCGTCGAGCTGAAAAACCAGGGGAGCAGGGAATTTCAACGCGCCCCGGCCAAATGATTTGTGTCTCATTCGCGACAGTTCGATGCTCCGCTTCGGCCTTTCGCGGCAGAACTGTAAATTTTCGCGGCAATAATGCTGGAATTGTATTTATTCATAGCGCTGCGGTAATCAATTATTTGGCTACTTATTCTGCTTGCTCAATTTATTATTTTGCCGCGCTATTGTCCACTGGAGAATATCCATTTTATTGTGAATAAATAATTTTAGGTGTGTCTTCAACTTTTAATTTTAATTTTATTTCGATTTTATTAGGAACCTTTTTGTTAATTTTTCATATTATTCGTGAAACACATTGTATTGTTTATGACTAGCAAATTCAAATTAGACTGTATTGCTTATAATATCACTATTTATAAATTTTAAAAAATTTGCGCGCTGAAAAATGAAAATTTGAGCTAAATGTATATTGAATAAAATAGAAAAATAAACTTCAATTTTTAGATATGAATTTTAATTTAAATTTTTTTCGTGTTTCAGGTGAGTTGAACAACAAACGTCTTGTCATTCTTTCGTTCTCCTTCATCCACTTATTTTGTAAGTAAACGAAATTCAATAATAGAGTTCAGATATCACGGATAAAAATTTACGCTGTTTTATAAATAGCCTACGTTTCATTGATTCTATCACTTGAATAATAATAATAAACAACTGGCCGTACGATATTTACTCAAGTTACCGATAACTCCTCGAGATAACCCGAAAAAAAAATCCGAAAACATTTGCTATTCAAACAGTTCGATAATTCCCTCTGATGTACCCATCCGCCTAATTATAAATATTCATTCTCTCGTCGGCTCTCGTCGAATCTGACGAAAATCCTCCTTTTTTCACAAACCACGCCATCTATTAACGAATCCCTGGAGCCGCTAATTTTTCATAAAAATTCATTAATAATCCTTGGGGGCCCGTGAGATCGGCGCGTAGATAGGCGGTCCGAAGGAGGAGAAGTCGAAGAAACGTCGCGAGTCGCTGGTGACCGTAACGAGACGCCGCAGCTCCGGGGGACTGGTTTCCTGGGGCGCTCGCGGAAATTTCGGCCTCACGACGCCGTCCATCAAGCCGCGGCTAATCCGCGATCTCGCGGCCCGCCAATCGCCCGCTACAGATTTTGGATCCAGTTTCGGGGAAGCCCGGCTTGGATTTCGATTCGGCCGCTTTTTACGGAATTATGAGGAATGCGTTGAGGAGGCGATATTTATGGCACACATAATCCGCAATAATCGCTTGATCGCCTATAAACATTTAAATTAGGAGCTATTGAAAGGAGGGAAGTTTCAGAAAGAAATCTCGAAGGTTTTTTACATATATATAACTATATTATTTTTTCCCTTTTACATAAGCTACAGCAGAGATTTCTTCCTTTTTTATTATTTTTTTTTTGGTAAAAATTATTATGTTGCTTGTAATCTTACTAAATAAAGTTATTCAGGCTTGATAGCTAATAATACAGTGATTTTTGTAAAAAAGAAGGTGAGGAAAGTTTTATAAAAAAAAGTTTTCTCATCAGGCTCTGCGAAAATGACGGGATATTGCGAATCGTCGAACAACATTCTTAAGAATGAAAAAAAAAGTTCATTGGGATTGAAAAATACTCGATAATTGTGCGATTACAAGTGCTGCTTACGTGGTACTCGCTCGGACCAAAAAGTGACGTATCATTATTCGATCGGTATACCATCAAGCTTCCAGAGCGTTTTGCTCTCCTAATCGGCCGTTTCCCTCTTCCACGCCGACTACCGTAAATCACCTGAATCCCAGCGGCGCGGTCCTTTTTTGGAAATCGTAGGGTCCCCCAAACGCTCCGTAAATGAGCCGGGCTACCGTCACTTTTCGGATGATTTTACCCGTTAGCTACTTATCCGTAACACGGAATCCACGAGTCATCTCTGGCGCAACTCGCTTAATTGGTCCTATAAACATAAAATTCAAATTCCAAGTTCCTTATGATAATTACGCGTCGTTCGATTCGCTCGGTTGAATGTCTGTTCTCGCGATTACACTCGAGAAAGGAGGACACAATAAAATTTTGATATTTCCGAAAGAAATTTTTTGTCACTGCAAAAATCGTCGGAATACAAATTGAGGCCTCTTTTACTTTATATATACCTGTACACTTTTTATTTTGTACGTGATTTAAAAAAAAAAAAACAAACATAAAAGAAAATCGGTCAAGTCTTTTATCTCTGGTGGCACTCTCCAGCACCTATCAGCTTAAGTAATAATAATATGTATATAATTTTAGTAATTAATTTAAACGTTCCTTACGTAGGAATTTTGTCCTTTCATAAGTCAAGCATTTAATCACTAGCGTAACATTTCATTCTCTCTCTCGCTAAGGAACTATTTCCTTCTCCGGTTTCTCAAAATAAATTATTCATATTTTTCATATTAGCATACACACTCTCCCGTTTATCAAAAATCTGCAATTTTTGTTGCACCGTTAAAAGTAAAAGCATTCCATCGACGCTGCAATAAAAATTAATGCCTACATCCACTTATTAAAAAGTGGCACTCGCTCAAGCAGCACATTTAACGCTTTCATGTAATCCCGTGCAAAGGCACACAATCACTCGGCTGCAAAGTAGATCCCAAGGTAAACAAATTTAATTATCCGAAGGACGCCGGCGCGTGGTATATCAATCAGTGTACGAGCCTCCATCTTCACTCTCGCGATAATTAATACCACAGCGTCGCGGTGCCCCGGCGAAAAAGTGAGAGCGCGCCGGGCAATTGAATAATTTATGCCCGATCGATTATTCAAATGCGAGGCGCCGGCAAGAAGCGCAAAGTATCGATCATAAACGGCGACGAAAGGGAGACCGAGACGTCGCCTCGCGCGGCGAGCTTCACCGGCTAATTTCGCGGTGCTTCTCGCCACGCGACATCAGCCGGCCGCCAGGAAAAAAAGCTTAATTAAGATTTCGCGGATGGAATACCGCGGCACGTGCGGGACCTTTTTGCCCCTCCCCGCGCGCTCCGAACAGCTGCCGGATTTTATTGGACCCAGTCGCGCTTTTTGCTGGGATTCGGTAATTTATTCGCCAATTTCCGTGTACTCGCCGTTGGGTTTGGTGTATCCTCCTGAAGATTTTGTGTACAAATTGAATGGCATAAATCTATCGAATTGAGAGTTTACGTCTGGATATCGAAATCCGTTGTAACGACGAGTCTGTAATCTAATAGAAAAAAAAACGAGTGAAACTAATAGAACAAGTAGGTAATCTGATTCTGTATGTAATTAATTAACTACATAATTTGATAGATGACATGCGTTTAATCAATAGATTAATTAAATATTATCAAAATGAATTAATCAATAAGAATTAGTTTAATCGTATAAAATATAAAGGATTAATTGAAAAAGAAATAAATTAAAAGATCTAGTGTTTATAAAGCTTAAACATAGAATACTTGTAAAATTTGAAAATCCGTCAATTTATTTACTTAGAAAAAAAAATTATAAAAACTACATCAATAATTTCTATATCATTTTATCTGAAATTGTTTGAAACTGTAACTTCTAAAACCAATAAAATATGTGTAAAAAATCTTACATTGAGATCTCCAAGAATTTTTTAAATATTAATCTAGTCTATAAAGGACTTCTTCTCAAATTTGCATCCAAGCGTACAAAGGGATCCTCGATCCTCTCAGTGTTGCAAAATATTTTCCATCCCAAATCATTTGAAATACACAATTTCGATTACGCTCGTAATACGTGTCTCTTTTTACGAGCGCATTGAACGATCAAAAAAAAAAAGCTTAATATACCGGTCAAGAATTCGATACTGGAGGCGTCGGCGCTTGCGTTTTACGCGGCGCGCGATACAAAAAAAAAGAAGGTTACGATTAGTGCAACTTTGTCACTTTATATTATTAGTCGAGAGGAAAGCCGGTTTTTTGCCCTCCGCAGGAATTCGCTTTGAGCAGCGCTCGCGGACACGCGCGCGGCCTCCCCCCCTCCCCCCTTCACCTCCTCGCGCGCACATAAATCTCCGCGGCTCGTAATTAAAGGTGAATTTTCGATGCGGACCTTTTATGCATGCGAGGTGCGCGCCCTACTCCTCCCGCTTTTTTTTCCTCTCGCCCGGCATAATGAAGAACAATTTTAAACGAGCGCGTGGGCCGCGCCGTGGAGGTGATAAAAGTGCGCCGTGGATTGATGCGCGAGTCGAGATTTTCGCGTTCGCGCATAATCAAGCCCCGACGAGGCGCGATAAGAGCCCCCGGGTGCCCGCGGACGTCAACCTGACTGACGTAATAACGTATGCGGCGAAATTAAGTCCCGAGGGTCGGCGCGCGTCGACTCTTCTTCATTAGCCGGCATTAAACTGCGTGTAAATGGGCCGGACAAGTTTTCGACGGAGGAAATATTCTACGGCCTTTTTTTCAGGGGATTTACATCGCCGAGTTGACTAATGAGACTTTTTTTGTGTACTGAAGAGGCCCACTTGAAGCGAAAAAAGCAGTGGTTTATAATTGATAATTGTAATAATTCTCTCGGAGTGTTTTTTTTTTTTTTAGAAACCTTCGGATGGATAATAAATAGTTAATTATGCAAATGAGTAAATTAAACTCTTCAAAAGTTGTAGATGTGAATATAGCAGAGACGAAATAATAAAAAAAAAAAAAGAAAATGGAGTGACGGCGGCGATTTTTGCGAGGAACTCTTTTAATTATCGGGTGATCTATATATCGTTTCACAAACCAACTGGAATGGATTTCCAACGCGCGCGTGGGAGTTGCGTTGATTTTTTTTTCTTCGTACGTAGAGAGAACGATCGACTCGTAGAATAACGAAAAAAAAGGAAAAAATGAAATTCACGGACTTGACAGCCCAGCGACGTTATTATTTACAGAACGATGATTGCATCAAGAGAGGAAAAAAAATACCTCGTTTTTATCTAATCTCGAGTTTCGTACGATATCGAATATCGGACTGTCAGGTATTATACACGAAATTTATATATTTTTTCCAGATCGCCGTGTTGAGTTATTTTAAATTCAGGAAAAATAGCCGGAGAATCGCCCGATAAAAATAAATCGAAGAAGAGGAGAGTTGTAACGAATTTTTAAACCCTGGTCAAATTTAAGTTGTGCTAATATTTGGCGGAGTCCTTCCAGCCGCAGATAACGTACACACCAAAGGCAAATACGAATTCGGTGTTTACGGATTACGTTGGGAGTAAATATGAAACTGCAAACTCTTTCGTTTAAAGTAATCGTCTTTTTATAAAAAAAAAAATTTAAAAAGCTTATTTTTTACCTTTTCATATTTGCTTTATTTCAATATAAAAAAAATTAAACAAGGCTAATCCCTCGCGTCAGTTTGAAATATTTCACTTTTTTTTTATTAAGAAAAAAATGAATCTCTTGACGTTCGTACAAAAAAATGTATTTCTTTCTCATAAACTCGGGAAATCCCATGCTTGAGAGAAATAAATGACAACTCCGTATTCCTCATCTTCTCGATAAAATAAAAAGAAATAACGAAACGTTCTAACAAGTTATCGTCTTGTCCACACGCCATCGACAGCATTATATCGTCTTGATGTTTAAATTTAGCCGCAGAAAAAGATCAAATACTCTTTTATCGTTAGGCGCGATGCTACCGATGCAAAGGAGGCTCGAGGCCCTGGCACATTACAAACGGTAGCAGAAAGCGACAACCGGTATTGGCGGGAGTAAAAATTCAAACCTACCAAGAGCGAAGAATTATGGAGACGCTTATTTAAGTTGGTGAACGGACTCGACTTTATTTCGAAAACGGTATGTTTTTCTGTATTTATAGCTCGAAGCAGTCCGCCACAGGAATTCAATTTTTCAAACCGATGCCTCGTTATCGGCGACTAAATTTAACACGCGTCAAACTGCATAAATCAAAGGGTACTTTACTTAAAAAAAAGGTGCATCCATGAAAGCTTAGAAATTTCTCGTCGAATATATCGAGCGATTTGTAATAATCACTGCTGGAAAAGGCAAGAAAATTTGAGTCCAAAGACGTTCGAGTGTTTGACAGCGGAAAAAAAAAGATTCGTCAAAGGCACTTTCATCGAGGAAGCTGCTGGTTATGGTGGTCAACCGGTGGCGTCGCGATCATCGTCCGAGGATCATTTTTAATCTCGCGGCCTCGTCGTGGGCGTACAGCGAGCGCGTGCCGGCCGTATTTAGTCAACAGTCGAGAAGATTCTCTTTTTCTCTTTCTTTAACGATGCTACTCGAATTCGTCAAACGATTGTCAAATGTTTAGGCAAACTTTCATCAATGACAGCTTAAATCGAAGAAAGAACACATCGAACAATTCATTCACTGACGAGCCTATTATGGGCAGAATATTATTCTTAATTGTAAAACGATTTAAAAGAACAATTTAAGAGAAAACGTCAATGTCATGTCCGGTGGCGCTGTGAAGGCGGTAAAGTAAAAAAAAAATTACTTTCATTTTCCAAACGCATGTAACGCAGTCAGCCTATACGTTTTACTGAGTTCAATAAGCTTACCTGAGATGATCGTACCGAGTAATCGTAAAAGTATTTCGAAAAAAATTTTTTTACGTTTAAAAATCCAAACGCGGGTATTTTTTGGTAGAAAATTCGATGGTTTGGAATTTAGCGTCGGTAAGAGGACAAATTGGAGAAGAGGACTTCACCATAGATGGAGGGAAAATACACACGTTCCGGTGAATTTAGCTTCGGTGTGGATTTACGAGGTGCCCTCGGGAGATAAGGATTCTGCGGGACCTTTCATCCGGATCATAACGTCGGGCGGCCTTTTACCTTCTGCGAGAATTTCATAAATAACGCCCCGGGAGAGAAAGAGAGAGGGAGCGAATTTGTAGTCTTTAAGCCTTTTTAAGCGCTTTTGCCCGCGAGCATTTCGAACGCTTAACGTTTTATTTTTTTTGTTTTTTTTTTTTTTTAGAGAAGACTCGGAGGAGCGTGGTGACCGGTTTTTTTTTTCTTGCAACGATGTCACAGATACATCGCAATTATGCTGAATTTTTGTCATTAGCCGATGAGATTCGCTACTCTTGAGACGCAATTTGTACCGATTCTCCTCGTGATTTATTAAAAACATTTAAGCTAATAGCTTTTAGACACCGTGTTTTTTCTTGTGTAACGTCCGAAAAGATTAAAATAATTAAACACAAAAACCTCGGCTAGTTATAATAAATAACAGATTATCAAATTAGTCTACGACGCATTACTCCTAAATCATCCGCAGCACACTTTGCATGCCAAATAAACAAATCCACGGGTATACGCAAGACCTCAAAAAAAAAAAATCCTGTTAATTCGTCAAACACACTCAAGGCTCATCAGATTAAGCCCAATCTATTCCCATCGCCTCTAAAAACAAAAGAAAAAAATCTCCCACTCTAATTATTTCGCGAAACGCAAAGCGATCGACCGGATTGTTTAAAAAAGAAGAAAAAAGTCCTCGAGATCGAATAAAGCCGCGGACGGACGGGACAAAGGCGCCGGGCGAACCAGTTTCCTCCCTAGATCTCGCTCGGAGATGCAGAAAATTTGGAGAGCCGCGATGTTAACAAGCCGGGGCGACGTGTTAAGGCCTCCCCAGACACTTGCCCCGGCATTCCAGCGGGACTTTGGTTTCTTGCTTCCGCTCGGACCCTTTATTTCGCCTCCCTCGGAAACGACGCGCCGATGCTTTGTCCGCGGCGCGCCCGTCAATCCGCGAACGTCGAGGAAACTGGTTTCGACGGGGAAAGAGAGAGAAGCGCGCGAGGCGCGCAAAACAAATTAATAATAAGAACACGGCGAAGCCGCGGCCTCGAGGACGCTCCCGGTAGGTGCGGAGGAGCGGCGGGACGAGTTATACCGGGTGACTTGGCCGAGCGTGTACCACTGCAGGCCATTGTAACAGGCCCTGGAAATTCCGGTCGACTTTTGACTTCTTATGTGACATCGCCGAGTTTATCTTGGCGCTATTATCGCTTTTTATTGCTCCCCTTTGGAGGAACCGGATTACGCTCCGTAACTATCCTTCTGCGCTGTGTACGTGATTGTTTTAGAAGATTTTAGTTCTACCGGAGAAATCTTCGTGGTTTCTGCGTGGATCGAGAATTATGCCTCCTTTTTTTATACTTAAATTTTTAACTTTTCAAATTTACTTCAATTGGATAAAATGTGTAACAAAGTGGATCGACAATTATACCTTTTTTTATATTTAAATATTTAATTGTTATGATTTACTTCTTCAATTAAAGAAAGAGTGTAACAAAGTGTTTTTTTTTATATTTAAATATTTAATTTTTGAGATTTATTTCTTCAATTGGAGAAGGTGTGTAAACAAACTTTTTAACTAACTAAATAACTTTATATAATTATTGTTTTTTTTTTTAAATCTAATTTAATATTATACAGAACTACTTTGAAGAATGTAAAAAGAGTTGTACTAATCTTACACTTTTATAGTCTTATTCTACGCACGATCTGTTTAATTATATGCACAATCACATTTGATGTCGTAAAGTTTGTTCTTTCTCTTAAAATACTTGAAAAAAAAAATGTATATAATTACACTATAAATTCTAGTCACATCTATTTTTCTAGCAACAAAATTTAAACTTGTTCGGTAGTACTAATCGAAAGTATACTTTTTAATCATGCGAAATTGATTGTTATTAAGATGAATGAGAAACGAAACAATGTGATATAATAAATGCACGCCAAGATATCGCTCTGATGTGTGGATAATACCTACCTGTGCAAATATCCATTAAGAAACCGCCCGGACAATGCAGCGATCGATTGAACCCGTTAACCGTTCTAATTTCATTATGTAATTAGAAAATTAGCATACAGAATGGCGCGACAATTGTAGCGTTGAATCAACATGAATGACGTAACAAGCTTTTTGCCCAAAGCCGTAAAAATCCCTCTATTATTTGCATAAAGGTGTAACGACCCCGGCGGGCAAAAAGCGACGATCGCGCCGCATTAAATAATTACTTTTACGATTCAAAATTGCCGCGCGGAAACAATTCCAGCGATTAATAAAAACCCATCGAAATTACTTTGCAACCCGGCGGTCCGGTAACGACAGCAGCGACCGGAAAAATTCCTCCTCGAGCGACAAGAAAGCCTCCCTGCGGCGGCGCAAGAAGAAAAAAAACGGCGCCTCGTTCCTCCCGGGCTTTCGCGAAAGCAGATCGCGCCTCGATGCGAGCGGAGCGTATAAAAAAAAAGGGGGAAAAAAATGGGCTTCCGAGCCCATTAAAAAGGCCGCCGCGGGGACGCATAATTGGCGTCTAACTAGGCTAATGCTCCGCCAGCGAAATTCCAGCCTCTCCGCAACCGCAGCCCCGCTCGTGTGTGCATGGCTAATGCAGCCGAGAGGCACGTGACCCAATAGCGTCGGACCCGATAGCCGAGAGGCGCGCGCGTATATCGATACCCGAGGCATGATCCGAAGTAGCGTTATGCGACGAGCTTGTTGTTGTTGTTTGCCGTCGACGCGTGAGGTATGCCGCGCATTTGCGAGTCGATGCTGCGGCCGATTGAATTTTCTTCCAGGCGATACGAGAGATGGCCGATAGGGCCGTAGGGGTCACGGAGCAATGCCCAGAGCTCCGCGCAGCTTTACGCGTTATCGATGTTTTCGAGGATGGAGAATTTCCTTCCGAGTTGCGGGGAGCTTAGGAAATCGCGGCTTAATGCTTTTAATTGTCCCTGCAAGGAAAAAAAAATTTATAGTAAAAATTACTGTGTTCCGTAGCAACGATGCGATATACTCGACCTATGACGATTTTTACTATAAAACATACTAAATCCCTATGTACATAGCAAAAATTGATATTTATGTAGTAGAAATTGCCATTTTTAGTATTTTTTATAGTAAACATTTTGATTAGTTGAGAATGTCCCACTGTTCCTACGGAGCATAATTTTTACTATAACATTTCTCTCCGTGTGTAAAAGCGAATGTATTTTATGTTCGCACGAGTGATGACGATAATAGCCTTTTATTTATTCGATGCGATTTTAACGTTAAAAAAGTGCATTAATTTTACTATTAATTAATTTACTTACTAAAAAGAATATGACTTTTATAAAAAATTAATCAGAAGTACTATAGATGCATAATTAAGGAAAATAAGGGTAAAATTTAGGAATACAATTAAAAAGATTCTAGATTTTTTCTACTAAAAACTTTTTTGTGTCAAAATCATTTCACATGATCTAAAACTAGTGTGGTTTATATTCATGAAAAAAATTAGAGTCAAGTCATCATTGAAAACACAATCATACAAAATAATAAAATTGAAATTTGGTAATTTAAGTAGAAAAATCAAAGTTTCATGCGACATTGACCCTTTTTAGATTCTTTCCATTGAAAATTTTATTACAATGAAAACCACTTCACACTTATCAAGTAAAAATTACTGTACAAGTTAAATATCTATATTTAAATCAAATTTAAACCCACAGTAGAATAATTTTAACATAGAAACATTTTTAATTACCATTACATTTTGCTTGAAATTTTAATCTCGATAAAAAAAAAACATAAAAATAGACATTTTTAAAGGATCAGAAAGTTTCCTCTATTTTTTACTGTACCGCTTTTTTCTTCGCGATGCACCAGTTAAAACTTTTCCAACTGCTTTTTTTTTAAAGCCGGAAACAGGCCGCGCGTCAAGCAGTACAAAGTTTCCACATACTTAGAGAATACACGCGTTGCCACTTACTGCCTCTCGTGAAGAGAGAAAATGGATAATAATTTCAGGCGTATTCCAGTCACAGCGGCCGATAACACGTTGAAAATTACATTGAACGTCCAGTAGCTTTCGACTACCGAATAATTCATAGATCCGATCGAGGCGCGGGTAATGGCGCGACCGTGAGGCCCTTATCGCTCCGACGGAGGGAACACGCCCCCGAATCACTAAATAATTATTCTCCGGCGTCGCCGAGGCACCCGGAGATGGAAAAGGGTCGCGAGGAGGAAGCGGAACCTGAGAAGCCTACTTACACTGGGGGAGGCGGGGAGGGGGCAGCTCATCTCTGCCGAGCGGAAGCCGCCGTTTTTCCCTCGCTTTCCTCCTTTTTCCTCATTCACCGTACGTCGTCCCCGTGATTCGAGTCTCTTATACGCCGCGCCATTTCGGCACGTCGGCGTATCGCGACTTTTCGGTCACGCGCCCATCATGGGACGCTCCCTCTCCGCCTCGCTCAACTAATTTGTACGCCAGGCCTGGTCGGCCGTCCGGGCGATTAGGGAAATCGTCGCAGGATATCCGCTGCAGCGCCGATGCGACTAATGACGTACGCGCGGAATATCGGAAACGTCGGATCGAGTAATAACCGCAAGATCGCCGGAGGTCGCGCCGATATTTCCCCCCGCGGCGAATACGAATCGCCCGATTAAAAATCCTTTACTGCGAGCAGCGCGAAATTATTCCGCCGGCGTATTGCGCTTCTTCGTTTTTTTTTGTGCTCTGCTGCCACGGCGGTTTTTGCGTCTCTATTTGTTTCGTAATGGAAACTGGACCGAGAGGGTACATGCGTTGCGCTTGGAGCGGAATCTGAAGAAACGGCGTTAATTGACGCGCTCCGTCCGCTGGTCATTGTTAATTATTCTAATTGGACTCGGTGCTTTGGATTTTTTCTGCCGATCCTCGAGTGCATTAGTAGCCGCTAATAGTCGGCAAGGGCCAAAGGAGGCGCTCGTGTGTCTGGCTCGTCATCGTCGCTCTCCGCCCGTCGTTTAGAGGGTTTTCATCTGCGTTAAGGGGACGTTAAGTGACTCGTGATTCGAAGTAAAACACAGCCCTGCTCGCTTGGTTCTCAAAACAAACGATTACCTTTGTTTAAACTGAAATTATAATTTCTCTAATTGCCAAGCGCGGCCCTCTCGCAGTGTAAACATTTTTAAATCACCGAGAGAGTCCGTCTTGATTTATATACTAGAATACGAAAATAAAAAAAAAATGAAAAATTGGTGCGCACCAAACCGGAAAAAGTTTACAGACAAAAACAAATTTAACGAGTAGCTTCGATACTCCGTCATTTCTCTCAGTCTAAAGTTTTCCTTGACTATCATTCATCGGAAACTACATGCAAATTATTATCCCGTTTATCCCAGGCGGCGAGCTGCGAAGAAATGCACGCGAATAGAAAACTACGCGGCGATTCGTGGTAATCACAAGAATATTGCGAGGCCGGGCCCCGTGAAGATCACGGATGTTCGTGACTCCGGCGATGGTGAAACTTCAAAGGCAGAGGAGGACACACGCGCGTCCACCTTCTTTTATTTCCCATCGTGCCGCGCGGAATTTCACGATTTTCTCCTATGCGCTGAGCAACGGCGGAAACATCTCCAGTCAGACAGAATTCAATGACATGTCCTCTATACGAATTTTTCTTTATTATTATTTGTTTTTCCATCTAGTTATAACGTATAACAGGGTTAAAAACACTTCATAACTTTGAAATTTCAAATTATAACCATGAATTTTGTGTAAAATAAACTTTTGCGCACAATAATCAACAAGTTGGAAGAATTATATATGAAATGAAGTAGATTTGTAACTATCAGGATTGATTGTAAAAAAATTTTGAATAAAATTACTACACCGAAAATCAAGTGGTTTAGCATTGATCATTCTAATCCTTTCCAATTTATTATAACATTCAATTGTGAATTTGCTAATGCATCAATAGCCGCAATATTAGTGACCGACATAGGGGGAGTATTATTGAGCCTATTAGAATCAATATTAAAATTTCTCGATTAAAATAGATCAAATACCTATCAAGTCCTTATTAATAAAATATGAATTATTTTATCGATAAAATAAGAAGCATCGATCAAACCACCAAGCACTACATTACAAACATAAAAGTACCAGGGTCGTAAAAAAAGTGAAGCGACTCGACAGTTTAAATGTCCAAATCACTCCGCAGCAATACCCGCCTTTAATCAGCGCATTGGCCAATTAATTTTGAGTGACACAAGTCTCAAAAATTCACGTCGACTTTTTACGAAAGCAAAAGGAAAACGAAGCGCGCATTCTCGACAATTCGACCGTGTGTCACGTAACAAGAATGGAGCCGTTAAAAAAAAAAGAGAGAAAAGGACACACCGACGCATTGCACAACGACGTCAATGTCGTCCTGGAAAAAATAGACCGCGTTAATATTTATTACCCGCGAGCGTCGAGGAGGCGTCTCTTTAACGATTGCCCTCGCATACCCGTAAAATTGCAAACGACCAAGGACCAGAGGGGGGAAAAAAACGACAATCCGCATTTTTCACGGCGCGGACACGCGATACCGTACGGGAGCGTGGCTCCTCCGAGGCTGCGGGAGAAAAAGGAGGAAGAGCGAGTTTGGAAAAAAAGGGCGCACGCGAGAGAGATGGCCGGCGGGAGAGGCTGTATGGTCGGGTATGGGAGCAAAAGGAAGGAGGCGGGCGTCCATTAGCGCGCGAGATAGCAAGGACGCGGGGAGGCCTTCCCTCGGAGCCGAAACGCGGAGTCTTAATGCCGTGGATATTTCATCCGCGGGATAATGCGCCTCCCGGCGGAATTATTAAAATTTATATACGGGAATTCGCCGACCGAGATTTTTGGGATGCTCGTGTGTGCGTATACAAGATACGCGCGACCCCCGTCCGACGGATTTTCGCGCGGTTATCGTTAAACGAGGCGCTCGGGGAGTGCATTATGGATATCGCGTGCCTTTGAGGAGATATATGCATTGCTAATGGTCCAACAGATATACAGGTTTAACGGCTTCGCCGCGAACTATAATGGCTCGGCTTTTGAAAGGTGAATTTAGAAACTGAAGTGCAAAAAGCGCCGACGAATTTAAAATTTTCTTAATAAATGGAAAAGACAAAAAAAAAGGACGACGTTAATACTCCATTCGTTATCTAAATGAGTTCACCGTTCTCCACGCATTAATTTATAATTTTTTTCGGCCGGCCGTTTCCGTTAGACGGATAGCGTGGCTGAATGCCACTTTCGAAACACTTCTAATTAAAAACCAAGGAGCAAATAAATAAGAGGCTTTTAATTTAATTAAAAGCAACTGGGCACCTGTCCTAAATATTCATACAGAAAATGTCGGCGATGCGCGACACTTGCACTCTGTTTCCGATCGAGCGGAAAATTTTCATGCAATTTTTAGTCGCGAAGACATCCACGTAAGACTCGAGAAAGGTAAAATCTTACATGGAGAGAAAATTTATTGTAACGTATGGTATCATTAAAAAAAATACATAAAAATATATTAATAGTAAATAGAGAGTCATGGGCTATAGCTAACGAAAAGTCACCGAAAGTTTATAGTATGAATTAAAAGTGTGTATTAAAAGACTTGTATTTAAAATTACAAAAGTACCAGTAACAATTAGTATTTTTTTTTTTGATTAGCTAGTCTGTGACTTCATTTACTATTGAATATTGTTATTTTTTTTTTAATAAAATTTATTAACGAGTGTTACGGTCATTTGCCCGTCACACCAGGCGAACTTGCTAACAAGCAATTAAATTAGGACCGGACCCGTTTTACTGGCCCGTTGCGACTCGAATGAAGGAATTGCATTATGATTTCGCTCTCTTAATTCTCTCCCTTCATCTCCGGGGGTACGCTTGTATCCCGATCACACGATGCTTGTAATCCGTAATTGACTATATGTTGATGTTTATCAATCGGATTTTTACAAGCGCCAGAGCTTTTTTTTACTTCAGAATCTATGTACGCGTATAATACACACGTAACGATTAAAATCAATATTGATAAATTTAAAATTTATTAAAGGCGCGTAATTGCGCTTAACGAAGTCGTCTGGCTAAAGACTTGGGCTCTTCGCTCGGGACGCACGCTATTATTACAACTAAAACTATTTATCATGCCCGGGCATCGAGCGCATCGTTATTATTGCCAAGCACCTCGGTACAACAATGAAATACGTCCCAATTTGTTTCCCTCGCTCAAGCCCGGCAACGATCTCTTCATACACTTCGCATAATTTACAGCGCTTTAACACTCCCACTAACTTATCTCTCTGTCTTGGCTTTTTTTGTTCCAGGTGAGTTCAACGGGCCCGACCTCTGCGCTCGCGGAGCGGCGATAATGCGCCACCTCCTCCCGGAGGTGCGTCCCGCGCGCCGATAGCCATCGCCCGGCGGTGGTTCGTTAGCGGCTGGGCCCGACTCAACGAGGCCCGTCGCCGACTACTCGACTTCTTCCTTCGACGGATTTTTCGAGGGGCGATCGCGCGATGAGATGAGCGATGCGCTTGGCCGTTGCTCGTTTACGCGGATTAGGATCTGCCTGGACTTGGCGCACTATCCGCTTAATAAGACGCAGGGTCTTATGCGGTTGTTGTTATTATTATTTCATTTTATATCATTTTTTTTTGGCACTTTTTTTTATGCAGTTTGTGAGCAATTTAGAGGCGAGCTTGTCTTGCGAAACGATCGCTGGATAAATGTGGTGGTTATGAACGAGGCTAATTAAGCGAGCTTTAGAGTTCCAGAATTTAATTGATTAGTCGCTCGTGCGATATTTTTGATAAATATAAAGCTCCTAATGCCGGGGATATTTGTATGCTAATCGCGCAAATTTAATTAGTGCATAAATCGCGTTAACCGACGTCTTCAAATCCATAAAAATCCCCGGCTATCTGCCGTCCAGCGGCAAAAACACGAAAGAAAAAGGACGCAGGTATACACCGACGGCGGCAGCCCCGGGAGATCTTCTCCGGAATATGCCAAAGTTCCTGGGATCAGGAACCACCTCTATTTTTTTTTTACCTTTTTCGGTTGCGCGGCTAGATCGTGCGGTTAGATCTGCGAAAAAAACACGTGTTATGCGACCATACACTGACGTAACTCCCGCTTCTTCTCTCGGTTTTGCCTCTGATACTTTTTTTCCCCTCGAGATGAATGAATGAATGAAAAAAAAAAAAAAAAAAACGAGGCGAGCGCTTTCTGCGCCTCCCGTGACGTGATGTAAACAGGAACTACAAATCGTGCTTAATGAAACTTTTGCGTAAGATCCTTCCCGCACCTTTTTTGTCCACTCGCTTCCTCCCGGAATCCCGCGATGGAACGACGGAAGTCGCTTGATTCTCTCGCGATCGGTACGAAAAATCGGCACGAAATGCACTCCTCGACTTACGATGGCAATCTGTAGTGGCTGCTCATTTTTCCTCTCCTCACCCTTGTAACTTTCTGATCGTGTTTTTTTGTACTCGCCCTGAAACTCCGCGGAAATTCGACACCTCCTCGAGATCCGAGCCTAAAAAAGTGAAATAAAAGTCGAGCCCAGGGCGATGTCTCGATTTACAGATTTGCTCGATCGATCGCTCGACTTTTGCTCCCCTCGCACAACGCCAAACTATAAAACACCAGAGTCACATCAGCTTATTTCACAGCGAATATTCCTCGGAGGTGCATCGATCGTTATCCCCTCAATTCCAGTGCTTAATTAAGGAAGCTGGGCAAAAAATAAGCGTCGTAAGTCGTAACAACTCGGAGCGAGCGATTGAAATTGATTTCCATCGCATTTGTCGAGATAAAGCGTAGAGCGCACAACGGCACCGATGAATAAAAGATACTCTCAATAATCCGTGCGGCGGGCGCTTCGGGAAAAATCTTTAACCGCCCGGCGGGTTAGATAACCGTTCGGTAATTACACCGGTAGCGTCGCCTTCGGACATTTCGCGATTAATTCACGGGGCCGGGGCACCTGTCCCGCGGACCAATGCTCCGCCCCGATAAAATCCGCGCACAGACAGAGCGACCCGCGCGCGTTCCTTTGAGATAAAATCCGCGCCGATCGTCCTTCGGCTTTTTACTTTTTCTCTTAATGCGCCGAGCGTGCCTATAAGCCCGCGACGAAAAAAAATTTGAGAACGAGATTAATATAGCATTAAAATCCTCCGAGACTGGATTAATCTCTCGATTTTACGGACCGATAAAACTTTGTTCGCGGGTTGCTTGATGATACGAATGTGGAGAAGGAATAGAGCCAGCGATTTGCTACTTTTTTGTAATGTTTTATTTTTCAAAGCTCAAAATTTTTTTTTACTTTTTAAAAGGAAGCCTTATTTTCAGCTTCTTCGTCAACAAAGTTTCAGATTCACCTCTCAAGGTGATTAGACTTTTTTCCAAATACTTGGAAGTAATTAACAGATGCTCACTGTCATTGTAGTAATTTCAAGCTTACGGTCAAAATAAAACTTGAATCGCTTCAAGATGGTATCTTAAACGTTTCTATTACTTGAATCATTTGTGTGCAGTAAACTTTTGAAATTTTTTTTCTCCACGTCACTGTAGCGCATATATCGTCTTCACGAAGCAACGTGAATAGGGCATTTTTCTAAAAAATGAAACTTGAATCGCACCAAGAGAGTACATCTTAAAAGTTTCTATTGCTCTAATCATTTCAGTAAAATTCTGAAATTTTTTTTTCTCTACGTTATTATAGAACTTATCGTGAAGCAGCGTGAATAGGACATTTTTCTCAAAAAAAAAAAACGTGAATCGCATTAAGAAAGTATCTAAAACGTTTTTATTTTTCAAACAATTTGCACTCAGTAAACTACTGAAATTTTTAACTCGAAAAAAATTTCTTCGCGTAACTGTAGCACCAGCGTCTCCGTGAAGCTGCAGCGTGAATAGGGCATTTCCCTCAATAGCCGCAAATGAAGGAAGCGATTCTTCGACGCGCTTGTTTAAGACGACGAGTCCTGCACGTACACCCATTCGAGGAAAGCCGCAGCAGCCAGGAATGTTTTAATGCCCGCGCTTTTTTTCGCGAGCTACTCGCGGGATAAACTACACTTTTCGCGCGGACTCTCGCGTGCGCCAACGGATAAACGAGCGCCTCGTGTCGCCGGTATGCAAATTTTTCCCGCCGCTGGATTATGCGCGTGCACGACGCTCGCGGAATTGCCGACTCGGGCGTTACGTCCACACACACACACACACACTCAAATTTGCTATCCGAAGAAGCGAACGGACGGATGTCGCTCCGACGACGGCAGTGCGCAATTAGGCGGCCACATCGGGCCCGCCGCACGAAATACAGGGATTCAATCCGTCGCCCCTTTTGCACACAATGCGCGATTTTTCGCATACGCACCGCAATCACAGTACAAGGCAATTTTTCCGTCGCCGCGAGATTCAATCGCGGCATTAATTTAATAAGCGGCCTACATAGCACCAATCGTTTCTACGGAATCGGAATTTTTCCAAGGCAGACGGTATGGGCCGTTCGGCGAGCGAAAGAAAAAAAAATCGAGAAATTGCAACAATGAAAAGGCTGCACTTAAAGCGTCATCGCGCCGATCGATCGCAAACACGCTCGCGGATCACTCGATCACGAGCTTTATACACGTGCTCGCCTTTTCCGCGGAATGTATTTGTGTACGTTTATAAGTGCACCCTGGCGTACGCAGAGAAAAAAAGGAGGCGCGAGAGCGTGCAATCAGTCGGCGTGGGTGAGCTCGAAGGGGGAAATTGATACCGTCCGAGGCTGTACTTATGCAAATGGCCGGGCAAGCACGCGCGCGGCCGCTGCACGACGGAAGGTCGATTTGCGCGAGAACAAAAGACGCGGGACTCTTTCCGGAGCCGACGGATGCGCAGTTTGGCTGCTGCAACGCGACACTCGGATTATCGATGAAATTGAAGAAAAAAATTTTCGTCCATGCGACCGGTTTGCTTCGCGCGCACTTCGAAGGAAACGAGCCTTTGTGAAAATTAAGCGATCGGAGATTTATCGCTCTTCGAGCGTTTCGTGTATCGCGTTTCGAGAATAGACGTTTTCATATATAAAGATACGTAATATCGTTTTATCGGTGATCCTTTACGTAAATATTTTATGTAAATTAAGCGAGGTAAATCTAGCGAATAGCGAGTTTGTGGATATCGCTGTTCGAATACTATAAGTCTTGATCTGAAAATCTCGCGAGCCGTCAGTGAACATTAACGCGCGAAATTTGAAATATCGATTTCAATATCTAGTCAATTCTCCGCCGAACTTCTTTAGTGTTCTATAAATCAAACGTTATCCTGATTTGGAAAAAAATGTCTATTTTTATTGTTCATTTTCGTACTCTTGGATTTTAACAGGCTAAAGCTCATACACTGAGAGACGCACCTAGGTAAAATTTAAGAAATGGCTTGTAAAAATTTACAACTTCCTGACAAGTTTACCCACGTAGGATGGTAATTTTTACCAACCACTTTTTAAATTTTACCCAGGTGAGTCTCTCAGTGTATTATCTATTTAAAAAGATATCGATCAAAAATCAAGAACAATTTCATGAAATTTCATTTAAAATTTAACAAAGCTATGCGTTCATCACTTTTAACACGTACGCATAGCAAAATTTAATAGAAAAATTTCAATATGTATTAACTCGCAACTATATATATAAACTTCAGGAAAAATTTCACAGTGTTCTATTTAACGAATGACAATATTTTTTTTTTAATTAATTTAATAACAGCAAACAAATTAGTCTTAAAATTTGATAAAATCCTCTTACAGTAAGTGCACACAAAGAAAGTAAAGTATAAATGGAAAAATAATAGTCTGGAAAGGTTCGCGCTCCACATTCGCGTCCGTAGGAAGTATATGGAGGGACGCGCGCGGGTCTCGGTCCGGGGCGAGGTATCTCGATTTTTTCGTGCGGGCATCCCGATAAATCTGCCGGCGCGCCGCTGCGGCAACGATATCTCTCCTCTCTCGCCGCGAGAGAAGGACGAAAGAGGGAGAAAGGGAGACAGAAAATCCGCTCGCTAGGTAGGTCCCGGTCGGCGCGGCAGTCGCTCGTTTTACAAGTTGTTTTACAAGGGGATAGGCCGCATGCTGCGACGGTCCTCTCTTTCTCTCTCCTCGCTCTTTTTCTGCGACTCCTCGCGGCTTTTCGAGCCCTCGAAGAATCCTTTTGTCCGCGACGCGGCGCGACCGAGCGCGCGCTTATCTGCAGGGCTTCGACGGGCCGACCGCGCTCTCCCCGCGCGCCCGCTTGTCCACGGGACTGCGCGATTTATGGCTATTTTTGTGCAACCGGCGAGATGCTTGATACGCCGAGTTTTGGCCGAAAAAGAGGCCCAGCGATCGCCGCGGCTCCGGTAATTGGCCGCCTCGTCCATTAAAGTCCGAACGTGCGAGCGCTTTGAATATTTTCGGAGGAGCTAAACGATACAAATTTAACAAACAAAAGAAAACGGAACGGTCTCGCTTTATTCGAAGCCCAGAAGAACAAAACGGGTGACGAAAAATCGGCAGCAGGCGAAAATCGGCACCTTGCAACACCTATGAGCGATCGGGACAAAAGGATACAAACTATATAGTAGGAGAGCAGCAGATACCCGCGGCGTGCGTGCAACACACATCGATCTATAAGCTTCTTTTTTTTTTTCTTTTTTTTTGTGAAGGATGAAAAAAGTGCCGAGAGGCTCTCTCTGCGCGCCGCTCGGGGGGCAGGAGAGAAAAAGGGACGCGAATGGTTACGCGCGGCAATTTAGCGCGGGTTAATAATGATTCACGTCAGTCAAGCAGCCACAGGCCGGACGTACGTTCCACGATGCAAATTCATGAAATATCCTGCCCCCACCGTCAGGGTCCGCACACTCTCCCTTCCCCTTTCACTCCCCGCTAGTTCAGCTCTCGCCGGCTCTCACCCTCTTGCTCTATCTCGGGGGCCTCCTATAATCTTTTGTTTTCTTCCTCTTCCTACTTTCGCCCAGTTAATTCCAATTGCCGGCCTCTTTTTAATTGCCTCCGCAATCGAGCGCCGAGTGTCGACCCAGAAGAAATCCGATCTTTCGCGCTATATTCGAGCAAATCGATTTTCGCGCGCTGCGCCTTGTACGCTAGCAGAAAAAAAGTTAAATCAATTGTTAATGCGATTACGTATTTGAATTGAAGCAGCGAGAGAGAAAAACTAATGCAAAATTTGCATCGAAATAATACAATCTTCTAAGAAGAGAGATCCGATCGGTATAGATCGGCAAAGCAGTTTCTCGCGCAGTATCGAATAACGAAAAACTAAATTAAACAATTATAATTGTAGACGTGAATCGAAGCAGCGAGCGAGAAAAACTAATGCAAAATTTGCATCGAAATAATATAATCTTCTAAGAAGAGAGATCCGATCGGTATAGATCGGCAAAAGCGGTTTTCGCGCGCAGTATTTGAATAACAAAAAAATTAATTAAACGATTATAATTGTAGACGTGAATTGAAGCCGCTAGTGAGTAAAATCGAAATAGTATAGTATTAATTAACATCGAAATAATACCTTCGAACGTATAGTTTGTCGAGATTTTCATTCGAATTATTTACGGTGCGATTAAAACGGCGACTTTTTTCGCGCTCTCGGAGCATTCCGCGGGACAACTTTTATTCAATTATCCCCGAGCATAACTAACGAAATATCTCAATAATTTCCATCGAGCACTATCTCCGACTCTATTACCATATAATAGTCGAGGGACAAGCCGGACAACTTGCTCGCGCCGCGTGGCGATTCCAATTACAGCTGGCTGTTTATTATATATAATACATCTATTACGATAAGCCGAGCCAATAAAATTGGCGTTGATTCATAACGCGGCCACATCGGGAGGCACTAAACCGCTCGCCATCGTTTAATTTACGCGCGCCGAAACTCCACGTTTATCTTTTTTTTCCTTTTCCTTTTGCCTTTGTCAGTCTCCGTTTTATTTTTCGGGAAGATTGTTTACAGCATCAGAGGCACCGATCGAGCGAAGAAACGCAGGTTTATTACGACCGCGCGGAGAACAGAAGCCGTAGGCCGCCGTTTTACGGGAGTCCCCTGTAATCCGCGCCATTAATTGTCCTAAGTCGACGCGTATATTCGCGAGTCTGCGATAACACGATGTACACCGATGTTCCCGAGCGTCCCATAAATAAGTTGGATGCATGCCTTAATCCAACTAAAAAATATTTTTTTTTATGTTTAACCTCGATTTGTTTTATGTAAGTTTTCAGGGGCTGAGAAGGTAAACGCACTTGGGAACGTTAAAAAAATGTGAATCCTATGCCTCGTACGTTCGCTTTCTCAGAGAAAAGAAAAATGCAGGTGGTTTTATTCAATCTCTTTTCCTATTAATTAGTTTGTTGTAACAAGGCTTTTCACGTGGGATTAATACACGTACGATTGAAATTTATTGTTCTGAATTTTCCAATTTTTAAAAGGAACAATTTGGCAAGTTGTTGCGCAAGGACTATAAATACTTGTATTTATAGGTACAAGCAGGCAGTTTCGCAAGCCAGTCGACAATAAAGTAATAGAAGGTGGATTTCCATAACATTATTGTTCGAAAATGACGTAATTCATAGACGGTAACAATATCAACAGTTTCATTATTTGACGTTTATGGCTACTACAATGTTTATCTGCAGCAGCACGCTTTAGAATTTATATCTCTTTCACATTCGCAGGTATGCACGTCGCGATCTCGCGGTCCGTTCCCCTATATAATGAAAAATCGTTTATTGACGATCGGCCGATTTTATTAATCCGTCGTGATTCCTTTTTTTTTTTTTAAATCTTTCGACTCTTTCTCCCTCCGCCAATCGACCGGCTGAAAAATCGAAGTTATGAATAGACATCGAACGGCTTACTCATGTAAATTAATGAACCAACGGCGGGCGAGGGCGCCGAAAAAAATGCCGAGATTTAAAGGCGCGATAGGACAAAGGTTCCCAGGACCTTTTCGAAGTTAAAAAAAATCGATTCCACGCAGAATTTATTTCGATCGGCGAGCAATAAACCTCGCATTGATATTCCTCCGCGGGATCGGCAAAAAAATGAGCGCGCGATCTGTGTACACAAAAATCGGCTCTCGATTTTCGAATTAGAAGCGATAGCGTGCCGAGGCTACCGACACCACCCGGAAATATCAATATAATAGCATCGATCGTTACAATTATTAATATATTTATCAGTTCGATCTGCCGTAACGGTGCTCCGCGCAGTACAGTTACAAAGGATTCGCTCCGCGGAAAGAAAGCCGATTTCGTTCCTCTCTCTGTCGCTCTTTCTTTTTCTGGGCAGGGGCAACGAAAAATCCGGCGTTACCGATATTTTCGAAAGTAACGACCCGCGCGAGGCACAAAAAATCGGCATCGCTTTCGGGATCTTTTGTTTTGGCCGGAGCGCCGGGACGGAGGGGCAAGAGGACTGCGCCCCGAGAGCCGTGAGATCCTATCTGACGTAAATAATTATCGTGCGCCGGCTCGCGCTGCCCCTACCCAACAAATCTGTCCGCGGGGGGATTTTCGTTTTATCGCAGGCGTGCGCCTGCGCGGAATTTCGCCTCCTCCTCCTCTCGGATGCCGAGCGCGATGCATTCCCCGGATGATCCTCGAGTCTTATCCCGGTGGAAAAAAATTTCATTCGGGACATTCCTGCGGTGCATAAACAGAGGATCGGATCGGGAACCCTTTGAGGGGAGGAAGAGTCGTCTTAATTGTTATTTTTCCGGGAAAAGTTCATCGATGCCGGGGGGAGATAGATCGGTCTATCTGCGAGTCTGTATAGCGCTGCTTGGGCTGATGGGTGAGATTAAAGGTTTGTTTAGGCTGTAAGTTGGTTAATTATTAGAAACTTATTGAGATTTACAAGCTATTGTCTTGGATGATTTTTCACTGATAACGGAGCTGCTGAACAAAAATGTGTGCGTTTAGCGGAATAAACGTCAAATAGTGTTTAATGTATTGCTGTATAAATCCCTTGATCATTGGTGTTTTATTGAAGGTTGATTGCAGCCGATGATATTGAAAATAAATCACGGAAAAGATCCTGCATTTTTCATGTTTTAAACCTATTAATTGGATATTTTTTTCGAATATTTTTAAATGATGTAATCTTTGCAAATTGTCATTTCGGTTTATATACAAATCGAACGGTGCACTTTATAACGTTAATCGAGGCATTTAAAAATATTCGACGGAAAGGAAAAGCCGAAACGCCGAGAGCGATTAAATTCTTAAGGACATTGGTATACTCTAGAATGATTACAGGTACACCGCTGCAACTGGGATAATCTGGATCTTCGAATAACTCATTCTTTAAAAAAAAAAAAATAAGCGAATAAATAAAAATAAAATAAGCACTTTGTGCATACAAAAATTTCGATTTAGCGCCATGAGAAACTCCTCCAGGCTACGGTTTTACAATTCTCCTTCCAAAAACTACGAACGATTTTGTTTCCTCGAAGTAGCTGAACGCGTTCCTTCTCACGCATCGTACAGGCGCGTTTTGCGTATCTCGTGATTTTAGATGATTGCAAGGCGCGCGGGATCTTTATCGATTATAATTCGAGGTGGGAGGGTTAGAAAGGCTTAATTTCGATCCGCTCCAAATTACTCAAGGCGCTTCCCGCCGCTTTATTAAATTCACACTAAAAATCGAAGTTCTCAAACCCCAACTTCACGCACTTTTTTTTTCTCTCAAATCGTGGAAATCCACGATTTCCATACCCACGAGTAGATCGGGGCTCGAATTGCAAGGCCCTACGATCCTCTCGGTATCCACTTATAAACAATTTATAGGATAATCGTTCTAATCTCGACGGCGATATATTCAGCGGCATATAAATCGCCGGGGCTTTAATCGCGGCCGCGCGATCTCGCGCCGCGGTTGACACTCGAAACTTTTCTCCGCGCGCTTTATCGAGCCGCGAGGATCGCCACCGCCTCGAAATTGCGAGGCCGCAATGGATAATATAAAGATCGATAACACCGGGGGGGACGATTTCGTTGCGCGCGTAGCGCGAGATGCATTAATGAATCGCTCGCGGAGGCAAAAAATCGCTTGGGAAATTGAAGGTGCCAGCTGGATACGAGCCAGGGACGATCGCCGCTGGATTCTTCTTCGACGGTAAGTGGAATTCTCCGATGTTACTTTTTTACATTATGATAAAATTTATTCGATTATGAGACCCGGATGGTAATCAGACAAGGACGAGCAGAATGTTTGGCGTAAATTATGCAAAAAACTTTGCATAATGAGAATTATTTATGAACTAATTCGTATGGTGTTTACCTAAAAACCAGTCGCGTTTTTATCGAACGGGATTATAGTGGTATCGTATAAAAATTTTCTTCCTCCGAAAATTAAGTAAATTCACTAGCAGAAACTTCGCACAAAAAGTTGTACGAGATAAGAAGTATAAAATTCTAGAATGTCCTTACACGGAGAGAAATTTTATATTAAAAAAAAAGAAAAAATCTGTTGCAATTTTTGCTTAATAAATCTCTTAACTTTCTTCCTTTGCCTACTTAGCGACTGTGCTTACTGTAAGTATCGTAACGTTTTCTAGAAGCATACTAAATTTTGCAATAAAATTTCTCCGCGTGTGTATAAGCGATCGTTACGTAAACGATCGAGTCGCAGTTTCAGGAGACAAAGATGCGATCGGCGGTCGAGCGTAGAGTGGGGGTCAACCGATCGCTAAGAAATCGAAAATATTTATGAGATTCGCGGGGAAGCGGCAAATTAGCATTGAAACAAAATGGCAAACTAATCTAGCGAGCGATCGGGTACCCTTACGCCCGCACCGAATTCTCTCTCTCTTTCCCTCGGACTCTCCCGGGGGCGAACTTGGAGCGCTTGATTTACGAGCGCGCGTCGCGGACGCGCTGATTGTGGCCCGCGATTGTCGCGTCCTCAGCGCTTAAGTACTACGTCTCGAGTCTGCTCGGATTTCAGTGTATATCGCCGTGGAATCGTACTTTATAATTGAAAGTTTAAAGACGAGAGAAACTTTCTTAAAGGATCGGCTTTTTAAAGTGCATGGTAGCAGTGAAGGTTTGATTATTGGACGACGCAATGCACATATGGTTGGATTTATGCGCGCACAGAATCTCGCGGACGCATTTTAAAGACTTCATTTTTTTTAACGAGAAGAAAAAAAAGAAGAAAAAAACATTCCACCTAGGCGCAATAATAATCTAACAGCTCATTAAAATCGAAAAGAATCCGAAAGAATGTTAATACACCTGGTCGCTTAATTTTTCAAGTTTCAACACACCATTTCCAGCTCTCCGGAATTACACGCACGCGGCATAAAGTATCCCGCATAACTCGGGTGAATTTAATTTTCTTCCATATAACGTGGCGTGACGTTACTCCGCGAGAGTTTCTAGTTCATCCCCCCTCGCCGAGAATCAAAATCTCGATATACACCGTAAGAATTCCTCCGGAGGATGGAGGAGCGTATAAAGGCACATACACCGAGGGGAGAGAAGCGGCCGGCAGGTTGCAACAATGACAGGCGGTGGCATACCTCAGGAGAGCGGGTAGCTTATAATAATGGCGGATAGCGATCAGGTGCTTGTTTTATTGCCGACAGATGCGCGCCCCGCAGCTTCTCTTAATGGTCGACGCCCCGCTAAACGCTCCCCCCCTCTCTCTCTCTCTCTTTCTTTTTCTTCGACCCTCTTGTCTCCTTCTCTCTTTCCCTCTGTCGAATTATTACACCAAGTTTCTTTTTCGGCAGTATACATATATATATCTTCGACGAGTACGGACAGTTTTTTTTTCGCTGCACCGCGCGTCTGTTATTACTTCTACGCAGGAGAGGTGGAGGACGTCGCAGTCGTCGATAAAAAAATTTTATATGAAGAATCTGATATGTACTTGGCGTAAAAACAGACGTTTCTTCTTTCCTTTTTTTTCGGGCAGTGCGTATAAAAATACCGAGTAATTTCACGTACATCGATAGTACTTACCCTTAATAATGGGAAAAAGCGGAGCGTACTCGATCGACTTGTAAAAATAAAAAAATAAAAAAATACAAAAACGAGGAGCGCGCTTTTAAAAGCACGAAAGGCTCGATTTGTTCGCGGGAGATTGACGCCGGCGGCGCGGCGTCGAAGGATATCCCATACGCGAAAATGTGCGGTTGATGCGAAGGTCGGGACCGTAACGCGTTTCTTGTGCAAGGACACGCGTTCGGGCCATTTCCGATAATGATGATTACCATGTTTACGAGATGCGGGGAGATGCGATTTTCCGCGCGCGTGTAGAAAATTGTTCGAAATCGCACGGAGCGCGGCCGTTTATACCGATGTACAATGTAAGTTGAATAAATGCTGCTTGCAAATTGCCAGGCGCGGAACGAGCTGGATATCTCGAATTGTTATTAATATAAAGTCTTTCAATATTTCGCCTTGTTAATAATGAAAATTAAAGAGATAGAAATCACTTAATTCTAGATAAAAAATTACGCTCGTTCGGATTAGAGCTCCTCAGTTTATTGCACAATAGAGTGACTTTTTAGAGGAAGAGTAAAAAAATTGAAAAGTAGGTATCTTTAATTGTTGTTAATAAAATATTTTAATCCGTCACGTTTATTATCATTCCATTAAAAATGCAAGATTGAAAAAATTACTTATTAGCGTAGTCACAATTAATTATAAAGTAGAGTGTCATTTCGAAATTTTATTAAATTAAATTAATAAACTATAGAGTTAAGACTCGCAGAACAACGACTTTGTATCTTTTATTTTTTACACATACTTAACGAGCTTTAAAGTCCTTGTATATAAAATTTACAGCATGTAAAAATTAATTAATCAAATTCAAATGATAAGAACTTAATATTTCTTTTAAAGCATACTTCTCGAATCAAATGATTTTTTAACTCTTCTTTTTTTTTGCAATAACAAAATTATTCAAAACATCCTCTCGGCGACGCTAAACAAACTTTAGAGAATCTCCACTTTTTCCGTCGAAATTAAATAAAGCGGAGGTAAACAGGATTACGCAAACTATATCGACTTTCTTCCGCGGAGCGGATCGCCCGCTACTTATTCAGGAACGTATCGAGGAGCATCGGAGGGCGCGCATCGCCCGGAGGATTCCTCGGTAATTGTACTTTCAGCCGCACAATAATCGCCGGGCTTTTACATGCCAAGGTGTTCGCTATCGTTGTGGAATTTCCACAGGCTTTTTCTCCATGCCTCTCGCGCCTCGGCGATCGCGCGGATTCTCTGGAAACTGCCGTCTCTCTTTTAAGATATAAAATTATTGTTGCGCCAAGCCGAGAGAGCAAGAAACCAGAAAGAATTTACATCCTGCCCTCCATAATAAAAATATACGCCTTTTTTCCTTTAGCCCAGTCCACTTTACTCCCAAAGGGTCAACTCCTTCGCGGAAAGCCGGGACAATAATTAGGCGCATTTCGGCTTTTTGCCGGCGCCGCAGGAAGCTCGATTTTGCTTATACAATAAAATTCATCCGGTCCATCTGCGGAAGCTGCGATCGATCCCCGCATCCTGCACCCATAAACAAATGATCCATTTTCCTCCGTCCAAGTTACTCACTTCCCAACGTCGCGAAAAATCGCGCGGGCTTTTTAAAAAAGTAGATTTCGTCCCGGCAGCCTTGAAGGGGGAGCAAGAAGCGAAGTTTCGCAAAACTGAAAAGAAGGACTTTGCAAAAAGCGCGAGTTCGCTTTCGAGGAAGCGTCCGAAGGCGCGTAAAATGGCGCGAGCGAGGTGTCCGTGAGTCGTAGCCAGCAAGAAAAGGGGGCGCGGACTCGCCTCTCGCATTCCCGCCGCGAGAGGACGGCCGATAGCCGCTGCGCCGATTTTACGGGCAATGCGCTCCTCTTGCCTGTACACTACACGCGCGTGCCTGTATTTACGTGTGTGTGTGCCGTAGAAGGGTGAAGGCGGAAAAACGCCGCGGAAATTCTAGACGCGGCGAGCCGGGGTATATACACCGCGGCGAATGATCTCTTAATCGAGTTGGTCTTAACGATCGCGCGTTAGCGGAGGCTTTTTCTCGCCGCGGAAGATGCTTCAACGAGCTTTTAAATGTGTGAAGATGTGCCCCCTTTTTTTTTCTTTCTTTTTTTTTTTGTAGTCGACTTGCGAAAATAATTACGAGCGGAGGCAGTATACTGATGGGTGACCCGGTGATGGCTGATTGCAGGCGGTTGGAGATTTCAGAGAAGCAGGGGTTAACAACAATAAGTGAGGCTGCGGCGAGAAGGCGCTATTTGCTCTCCGCTGCAAGGTCGAGGTCTTTTTTGCCCCTTTCCTTTTTTCCCCGCGTGTTAAATTCTCGCGCGCGAAGGTCAATGGGTATTTTACCATAAAATTAAATTCGCTAAAATAGTTTTAAATGAGTTTTAAGTTTCTTAAAGTCCGCAATAAATATCAAACTTTATGCTTCGGGGTAACGCGTTAAACTTATATACGGAATACCTTGGAAACGCGCGGTCTTATTCACTACTTTTTCAAAGTGAAAGAGTGAAAAATTACATGATTCTTGTGAACATTCAAGTAGAGTAATTTTTCATCCGAATGGTGTTGTTTTTCAGAATCTTCGTTATAAAAATCCGTATACGCTAGTTCATTTTTTTTTACTTACTAATATAGTTACTTAATTTAAAAAAAAGTCTACGATCTCAATGTATAGTACAGTATTTAATTTATTCCTGATAATAGTTCAAAATGACTTTAATCTTTTTGTCTAAACTTTTTATAGTCATTTTTATAATAAAGTATTAATTCGTTTTATTTTTAATTGTTTATTTAGTAGACGGATTAAAAGTCCTGTCAATAATTTTGTACTCTCTTAGAATTGATTTTTAATATTTCCAAACACTTTTTTTACCTGAAAATTTTGGTAAAATTGCTTATTTTAGTCTATTCTACGTCTTAAATCACTGAACTTATAAATACTGAAGACTGAGCGATTCCTTATTCCTTGAGCGAAGGTGCACTACGTTAATTAAGTGCTCTAAATTAACAACCGTTTGTCACGACGCCTCGTGCATATTCCTGATAGTCCGAGTGTTCCAAAGTGCTTTCGAATTCTAGAAATCGCGAAAAATCGAAGTGTCTTCTTCGGATCGGCCACGAGCACACTTATATTGGCGATTTCAATGGTGTTCCTCGCGGCTACGCCCGAGCCGCTCTCGGGAATTTTGAAACGCAAATTAGCATCGGGCGCTCGCTTAGCTCCAGTTAGCACGTTTCGTGCTCGCCTTCCTTCTCCATTTTTTTTCTCTCTCTCTCGCTCCTTTGCCGCCGATTCACCGCTCGGGAGGCGCGACAATGAGCCGCATTGTCGCGCGCGCGGAAAGACGTTTTTTTTCCCGAAATAAGGACGTGTCTTAACTGTATTTCGTGACGCCTCGAGTGGACGGAGGAGAAACTACTTGTATAACAAGGCGGCGCGACATTTTTTTTACTCCTATGCTTTTTCTGCGAACGCCGCCAGCTGGAAGGCAGCGTGTATATAAACGCAACGTTTAATGCAACATTAATTATTTTTTATGCAAAATTTGAATATTCAGGCTGGATGAAAATTCCTGGTAGTTCGAAGTAGGTTACCCCTATCGCGACATCTGCAAGTGTAATAACAATTAATCACAAATCAATAAAAGCAATGCAATACGAATCGAGGCAGCGTGTCATAAATCTCGCCGCGTCGCAAAAAATCATTTCAGATTGACCAAAAAAAAAAAAAATAAAAAAGGAAAAGAGGGACAGAAATTCCTGCTTCGCCGATTCGATTGACAAACAAACGAACGAAAAAAAATGTCAAAGCGCTCGCGCGCACAACTGGAATAAATTAAGCCGCAGCGGCCACGCGACAATGGACTTTTACTCTCGTCCCGCGATAATAACGAGCCCGCGACGCTTAATTGCGAAGTGGTCCCGGAAATCGCGGCCTGACCCTTATTCGCGTGATCTCTCGAGTCGCCGTGGCCCGCGTTTCACCGGGGGAGGGGAGGGCCTTTTTTTTTCTAGGCGAGCATGCAAAAGGCCGCGGCTTTCTCCGCGTTTTATTAGCAAAAATGCGCAGGGACTGTGTGCGCCGCGACCGATCGGAGATAAAATCGGCGCTGCGTTTTTATCCGGTGATTCTGCAATTGTGTTGCTCACATATTCCAGGGTAATGTTGTTAGATGTTTGCAGCGGGCCGCTTGTTGGTGCTTGTGTCACGCGATCGATCTTGCAGCTCCGGACTTTATTTTGCATTTTATTTATCGGCGAACAATTGAGCACTTGATTAAAACGTACGCGCGGTCGTTCGTCGTATAAACTTATACTTGGATATTTAATAGTCTAAAACGTAAACAATTCTATAATTCTTTTATGTTTTTTTTTGTAAGGAAATTTCTTTAAATCTCGAATATTTACTTGTTCTTATTAAACACATCTTATTAAAAAAAAAAACATTCGTACAAATTTTTTTATCACTTTTAAATCACAAAAATGTTTCACGCATTTATAACGATCGCAGTATTTCTTTTGCTTGTAGACTAAACATTTTAGAATATGGAATTTTTGAGAAAAACTACGAGAATAATGTTCGAAGAAAAGTGATAGATTAGCGGTTTAAAGATTTACGCATTTAAGCTTAAGCTGCTTGATAATAAATTATTTTAATGTTTTCAACAGTAAAAAACAAAAAGCGACGAATACCACTACTTTTTTCTGCTTACTTAGATTTTAACGCAGTTTGACCCCTTTACGTTTAAAAAGAAAGAGAATTGCACTCGCGAAAGGCACTAAAAGTAGTAAAACGTAAATATTGAAGTAACCGACTCTTACACGGCATAATAGTATCCAATGAACTGCGCGTACTCAAGTATACGTACAACCGCATCTCCCGGCTGACCAAGCTGCGAGGCTCTGCTAGATAAGCACAGTGTCACTGGAGATTCTCCATCCTCTCTTCGCGCGATCGTACGTTTGCAAAAACTGGACGACGTGGACACTTTTTTCGCTTCGCCTTATCGCGCAGTTTCCGATTCCACGTGAACTACTTACATTAATAATAATAACTTGACTCTATTCAAAATAAGTAGTTGGAGCGCAGTGGGGTATTACCGATTAATCGCAGCATTGCATAATTCAAGAAGGCGATTAATTGTCACGAAATACTTTCTATTTTGAGTTCGCTTGCCGCTGTTGGGCGGCCGGCCTCCTGCTTTTTTTTTGCCCGCTATCGATATCACTTTGCCGATTAAAAATGTGGGTAAGCGATTTATTATCGTGTACTCCGAAACATTTACGGCTCATTTACGTCCCTTTGTATACAAATTACTGTTGCTTAATTCTTTTGTGCACACTTGTTATTGAAGTGTATAAAAGTGCTCGCCTCGGCATTGTTTACTTTTTTTCTCTCCGCGGTGTTTAAGATTTTCAATAAAAGCCACTTTTTTTTTCTACGCGGAGCCGAGGAAAACCGCGTAAAAATTTAGGTTCGCTCGCACGGAGCGCAGTAAACGTGCATTACCGTTCCGGTACGAAGGGATACGTGATCTCGATAAAAACACGATGAGGTTCGCCGTTATATTCCGACGAATTCGCAGCTTGAATTTCGCGATTTGTTTAGCGAAGGAGATTAGGCCCCACAGTAGCACAATATACGCTCACGAGCAACAGTGCTCGGCGAAAAAAAAAATTGAAATCACGCGTACTCCATTATTTACATTTTTCTACACACGTAAGAATAAGCGGGCAGATACGCCTCTCGACTTTTCGACGGATTTTACGATCGCGCGGCTACATATTTTTTTTTCTTATCGGGGAATAACGCCGATCGGAGCTAAATGCAGTTCGCTCGGAAATCATTCGATGGAAATAATCGACGCACGAAGGTGTACAATAAGCCGAGCCGAGCGAGAAGGAACGAGGACTCGATTTCTCGGGGCACGGGCGCGCGTCTCGACGAGCGATAAGGGTCAGCGCGATAAGGATGTATATATATATATATATATTATACCGAACTAGGCTTACCTGGCTCGATAAGTGCAAGAATGCAGTGGCCAAAGGTGTGACTTTCCGCGTATATTGCTGTTATTGCGCGTACGGCTGCCACGAAAAAGGGTCGATTTATTGATTTGTAAATTCGAGATACGGTATGCTTGTCGGGAAATTTTCGATAGCGATAAGCCTTCCCCTTTCAATTCGCCAATTTTTTTCCTATACGTCGTTCAAACGCGAAATATTTGAGTACCATTTCAACTTCACTTTCCTTTTTATTTTCATGAATTTAAATTGTTTATATCCATTTAAGTGAATTACTATAAAAGTCTACTTAAATTAGTGGAAACTTATAGTCGCTAAATAGAGTAAAACCCCTTGCACCAATTTTTCGTAAAGTTTCAGTACTTGTAGTAATTTTTTTTTATAATTCAAGACTAAAATAATCTTCTACCATATAGCAGTACAAGAAAAATTAATCTTTAAAAAATAAAAATTAGAATACCAAGGTGATGAATAATCAGAACAGCGGATCGTTAAATCGATAGATCGGTAAACTGAAGATGTCTACTAAAATATTTAAAAAAAAAAAAAAGTTTATTATCATTATTGAAGTTAAACATCATATATATTTGAGTTTGTGAATTCATTAAACATTTAGAGTAGCTCAAATTTAATCCTACGTCAATTTATCCTGACTACGTAATTTATCCTGACGTCTTCAAAAGCGAGGCCAGTCATTTCACAATTCGTTAGTTAAAAGAAGCGAATTAATAGGTTCATCGTCGGAAAAATCGTCGGAACCGATCTGCAATCAGTTGACGCGCTGCCTCCTCTCGATCCATCTCCATCGGAGCATCTCGCCTGTCGCCATTAATTCCGCCGCTGCAGATCGGATCGGTAGCTACGGCAATATTTATATCTACGGGAGCAATAAATTCAAAGCCACCGCGGCGTTTCATCGACGTTACTCGCGTGTACGTGCCCATGCGAGGGGGGGGGGGGGGGAGGGAGAGCGAAAGAAAGAAGACGCGAGACCAATTCCACGGAGACCCCTCATTACCGGTCGAAGTGTGAGATTCTCCCTCTGGCGGGCGAACGCGCACGCAATTCCCGTAATGGAGTAGCTATCGAGGGAGCACTTTGCTCTTTGATTGCCGATGATTCGCTCAACGAGAGGCGCGATCTCGAAAAGAACTCGCGGGATCGGATAGGATCGTTTTTGAGAAAATTTCGCGCCTTTAAATTTGAACGCAAGCAATTACATTAAGCCTTGCCCTTCTCCGAGGCACACGCAAAGAAATTTTTGCCCTGCCTGATCCGATCGTATCTGCGGGCCTTCCGTCGGAATGGAGTCCGATGCAGATATGCAATCTAAAGTAAATTCTGAAGTAAAATGTATTTTTTTTTTTTTACTTCTATTAAATAGTCTATCCATTTCTCCATTCTATACTCAATCTAACAGTAAACTGTCCTCTGAATGACTTCTTTATAATAAAATATACAACAAGCAGTACTTCGCCATCAAAACAATTTAAAAAATTCTTTTCAAGTATACAATAAGCTATTCTCGCATATCTCGCATGTTATAGTCGATTCTACTCAGTGCGTCGCAGTTAATAATGCGATCAAGGCTGCAATACAGTCACCTTGCAGCATCGCGGATCAGTCAAGGTTCGCCGATAATTAAATTACTACCGCGATCGCCAAGTGCCAGCGCACTTCATCAAAAAAAAAAAAATCATTCCATTCCTTCACCGCGCGTCTTCGTCCGAGCGTGAAACTATTCGCCGGGTTTCGAGCGGGTCCGCAAAGTCGAACGCGACCTTCGACCCAGAAAGCACTCAACTCCACTCAGAAGACGCGGCTTTCGTAATGGGCCCATGGCGCGTGCATACAGCGGTTCGTCGAGAGCGCGAAAACCATAGGGAGGGAAAAAAAAGGGCCAATCTTGCGGTGGCGGTGCGGCCGCGAACAATCCACGTTGTAAAATCGTATATATATGGGTGCATATGTACGTATAATGTATGTGTGTATGTGTATATGTACATATTTCTGAGTGTGTTTGTGTGCGTGCAAGCACGAGTGTGTGTGTGTGTGTGCGACCGCGTATCGCTCGACCGACTGTTTCTAAGGTGAGCGATAAGGAGCGGCTGCTCCACCGTATAATGTATACTGCATACATTCCACGTTTTATTGTACGGACGAGCGGATAATCACGCGATACTAACCGTCTAGTGATACCGGACTAATATCGTGATTCCGATCGATTTTTCCGTTGTGTATGCGATAGTATATAGTAAACTCATTTTGACGCTTCTTCGATTTTTGGAGTGCGATGCTTTTAAGAATAATATAGAATTAATTATTTTAAGAATAATATAGAACAATATAGAGAATAATCTAGAATTTAAAAAAAAAATATTATTATATAATAAAGTTGTTTGCTTTAGGCGAAATAATAAAACGATATTAAAATTAAATGAGACTTTCTTATGAGATTCTTTTTACACTCCGCAGTATTAACTACAATCGCTATCATTTATTACAGTATAAAGAGTTTACTTGTATAATTTGTTTTTTTATTGAATTTAAAACTAAAGCATGCAAGATTAAACCTACGAATATATAATTAATTATGTAATTTCACGAAATTGATTATATCATAACAATTCGCTGGATAATAAATATATTGGAAGATAATTCCTTCCAGAAGCTCCATGGAAGAGCTACACTCGATTTTTTCCCCCAATGAAATAATAACAAACCTCTTGTTTTTGCATGGACCAAGTGTCTATATAAAAGGGGAAAAAATCGCAATCGGCCGTGCTAAAATTCGAAAATCATAAATTTTAAATGGGGGTTTCCGCGAAAAGCCGCTATTAATCATCGGAAATTACGAATTTAACGCCTTTGGCGAGGTTCGTCCTTATATTACGAGGCAGCCCCATAAAGTTCGAAAGTATCTCACGACTCGGCGCTCGCGTCAGGACCACGGCGGCGGCGCCTCGTTGCACTGCCGCGGTAAATTTTCGGCCGGCCGGTCACGCCTCGAGACTGCCCGAGATTGATTTAGGTCCGCGCGAGGCGGAGTCCGAGGCGCTCGCCTTTTTCATCCGCTCCGGGCTTCTAAGGTGCAGGCGCGCCTAGAAGACAAAAGCCTCGGAGAAACCGTATATATAAGACGCCTATATCGCTCCCACCGAATGGACACTATTTATTATTTTTTAATCCTCGCGCCCTGTGATTCACGGACCGCAAAATGCCACCTAGACATTTCTAACACCTCTTTTTTGCCTACGACCGATTCTAGAAACTAGAGCTATAATCCTATTCCCGCGAAGCTCCGTTGTATAGGACGTTTAATTTGACCCGCAGAATTCTTAACGCCTTATTGGATTCATTTCATTTTTTTTTCTATTAATTTTGAAGGACGAAAAAAGACTGGTAATCAAAAAAGAATTCAGAGATGCTTGGCAGTTGGAGATTGTCAGCTTAGAATTATTTAAATTGTATCTATATCTTTTGACTTATGCTAATTTTTAGACTGATCAATTATTTTTTCTTTTCGGGAGGAATAGAAAATCCCCTGATTTTCCAATTCAATAAGTAGTTGCGTTAAATTTACATATGAAAAAGTTTTGAATACTCTCGCCGTTCAATCGGACACTTATTGATTCTATCCAATCAAATTGCTTCTTTAAAAGCTTCACAACATCCTGCCATCGTTTTTTCAAGAGAAAAAAAAAACTTTCATATCCCGTTCACTTTAAAGATCGCTTCGAACGTGCGCTATAAAAAAGAGCGCAAAACTCGCACGCGTGACTTTATTTAGTCACGAAAAACAGTCCGATCGAGCGAGCGAATCGATTTCGAGAAGGTGCAAAAAAAAAAAAAAAAATCAGTTCCGCAAGTGTTTAACCGCCCTCGTCGAAATAACCGAGTTTTCTCGCCCACCGCGTCGGGTACGTCACCTACACCGATAATAGTAATCCCCCGCGCGATTTCCACGTTCCGCTTCCCCGGGCGAACCGGATGACGATTGGCCAACCGCCGCGGCGCTTTGCGAATCGGCGCTCGCCCACGCCGGGTTTTTCCGTGGCGCATCTGTCGTAAACGGCGCTCGCCAAGGTGAGAAAATGTCCGAGCTTTCTTTCACTCGCGCATGCGCGATCGCCCACAGGAAGGATAATGAGAGTCGGATATGCCGATTCGCCAGGAAATCGAGCGCGTAACGGCTAAATATAAAGCTCGCGCGATCATTTTTCTTTTTTTTTTTTTTGTATTTGAAATGAGAGCGCGCATGGGTGGCGAGGGAAACGATAGGTTCTTATCCTCCTTCCTTCGTATAGGCAGAAAAATTCTTTACTGAAAATTGTAATAGGTAATTTTCATGTCCTCGCGTTATTTCTCATGTCCTCGTAAATTTTCCATTAGCAATATTCTATAAAGTTGCATGTAAAATTTACTCCATTAAAATGCATAATTTTCTGTAATTTATTGTACAGACTTGATGGAGGTGCTCGAATATCAGTACCGAAATATTGGCAGTTAATTATAATTAACTGGCTCGACGTAATTGTTTATGTAAGCTTTTTCATACTTTTTCATAAAATTACACTATTTCTAAATTTACTAAGAATTCAAAAAATGTTATTCTATTAAAATTTTACAAGAAAATATTTCATAGTTTTACTAATAAAGCTTTTATTACAATTTTTAGTATAAGATTTCCTCAGATCCGCTTCATCGCAGTCACAACGCGCGAACAAACGTAACTTTCAAATTCGTGCCTTAAATTAACAGAAGACGATTGAAAATAAGAAGAAGCAGTTTCTACTGAACGTACCACACGACAATACTATAATGGAATTTAAGCGAATAAGCATCATTTAAACGGTTTCCCAAAAGGCGAAGTTTCTCTTTTAAAATAACGTACAATTTTAGCAGCCGCTAATTTCTTTTTCTCATGCGAGAGCCGAGCGCGTCCCGCTTTCCAGCGCGGGGATATAAGCGACCGTCGAAAAAATAATCTCCCCCTGGGAATAGGCCTCCGTTCGCGGGCCGAACTCTCACCTCGCGCACGCGCGCGGCAGGTAGTCGCAACGTCGAGCAAAAATCCGGCGACCTCGCGGCATTCCACCAGGTCGCCGCGGAAATACCGCAAGGTGCACGTCCTCTCGCTGGCTCCATGCCGCCTGAAAAAATTCGCTCGTGCGCGCATGCGCTCGATCGGGAAAATTGCCCGCGCCGCGCTCTCCTCGTGGGAATGGGATGCATCCCTCCACGAGCCCGCTTGTTTCTATATACCGAGATCCGACGATTCGACCCCTGCATTTTTCAGGCTAATTTATGCCGCGGCTTTTCGGATGCGAGCGAGCGAGTTTTCCTATTGTCTTCACGGTGGGGGGCCCATTGCCTGCGTAATTTTCAAAAGGGGCATTAGTCAGAAATTTTTCTGTTTTTATAGTCTTTAAATAATAATTTTGTAGATTTCATAATGCTTAGTGTGTTATTTTATATATTTATTCTAAAAAATAAAAGAAATTAGCAAAAAGTACTCTACTCTTTTAATTATTACCGACACAAAATTACGAGTATCTCGAAATTATAGAAATCGCTGCAGAATTTACGATTACCGATGATGGAATCGATGAATAGAATTTTTCTTGCAAAAATCTTTATTTTGTGCGGCAGGGTAATTTATGATATAATTTAAATAGAAGTGTATCGAAAATGTGAAAGTCTAAGTTATATTTATAAGCAAATAAATTGTAATAATTTTTATTATCTCGTAGAAAATCATGAACCTGCAATTTCTATTTGTTCGACAAAAACTTAATTAACAAGTGGATATATTACTGAAAAAAATTGATATCAAACAATTACGAGCGTTTAAGAAGTATTCAATAATTAAAAAAAAAGTGCAAGAGCTTATAATTCTACTTACGTCACGTCTGTATGATATTTAATAATCACTATAGTGCGGATCGACGCCCTGCTCTTTTGCGCCTATATACAACATTTTATTGATCTTTCATTTTTTTTTTCGTTAATTCCATGAGAGATACAGAACTATCAATTGAATATTAATTCCATCGCTCGCTTAAAAATAAAATCCATCGAAATCAATTGCAGCTCGCAAGAGCAAAACGCTTTAGCCACGCAATTTGTTCTCACCCAAGCGCGTGCGCTATCGACGGGCATTACGCAACGCGCCTCGATGTTCCCGGCGAACTTAGCGAAGAAAAGCCTTACCATTCGGGTAAATTACAGGCCGATAAGCTCGATACCTCGTTATCGCATTAGTCCGCCCACGCCCTGGGGCGGCGAAAATCCGCACTCGATCTCTCACGAGAACGCGCAGTATTCGGGCGAGCGCCACCCCGATTTGTCGTTAATTACGCGAAATTTCAATGCAGGCGCCTGGGCGTGCGAATAAATCATCATAGCGACAGTGCAATTAAAAAAAACGGCGCGTGGCATTGTGCCGATACTTTTCAATGTCGGCTGATTTTAATTAAGATTGCGGACCCAGTGTACGTGTGCGCGCGCCTCGGATCTTGCTTTACGACGCGAAATGCAGTTAAATCGGCCCGGTCGTAAGGGTCAGAGCGGCGCGCACAATGAAAATGGTATTGTTGTGCGATCGAACGATTTTACGTGCGGAGATTGACGACAACATATACAAGAGGAACGGCCCGGTATGCCCGAACAAGATTGGACCAATGCGATCACTTTATTGGCGGATAGTTTTATGTGCGGTAATAACTAATTGCTTCATCCGCGTATTCTCGTGGGTTGAAAAAATTTAATTGCTTTAGAAAACTTTGCATTGTGTAAGAGAAGGATTTTTCTATTTGTTAAATTAGAATTTATTATACGTTACCAGGTTCTCTTAGAAATTTTTAGTTTCTAATTTTAATGATTTTTGGTTTCAAATTTATGAATATTTACACGCGAGTTCCTATTGTGGGTCATCTTTTCATAGTTTGCGTCCTATTATTTGAAGGGTGATTTAAAATACCTGAATTTTATGATGGCTTCTGTAATTACTTAGCGTATGTTATTTCAAATGAATAGAAAAGTTTTTGTTCGTATACGGGAACAAATGATCTTTTCTTATAAGAAATAAAATTAACTTTTCTGCATAAAAGGCAAGTCTGTCATTTTCTTCAGTTACAATTGATTAAAAGCAAAAAAGTTTCTAAGCCTGAATTTAACTTGTACGTCCGGTATTAGGATGTTTCTACTCAGAGTAAAATTCTCACAATCTGTCGAAGGCACATCCAGTGAATATTCAAAAACGCGTTCGATGAAGTCGTAAAAATCTAATATTTCATCCAACGGACAAAAGAAGGCAAGAATCGGAAAAAAAAAACTTGGAAAGCCGGGATCCTCGAAGAAGAGGATCCGCCTATTCCACCCCCGCAACTCCCGACTCTCGCTCTCTATGAAAAATAAATTAACACATTTTTCACGTGCACGGCCGACCGCAGCCGAACAAAGGGAAAGCCCTCGAGGAGGCACAAAAGAATCGCGCGCGCGGGCGCGCGGATCCTCCCGGAAAATTCCAGCGCCAGGTTTGGCGCACACCGTATAAATCAGGCCCCGGTAAGGACTTTCCAATGGCCGGTATCCCGCCGATTTTTTTTCCCTCTCGGAAAGGCAGGCCATACCCTCGACTCTCATCGTTTGTGCGAGCTGGCGAGGCGACAATGGGGATCGATTTCGGGCTCCGCGAAAAACCGGCGGGATCGGTTTCGGCGCGCGACGGGCGATCGACGCCTCGCTTTTCTCAAGGATGCTCCTCTTCGTTTCTTTTTTTTTTCTTCGCTCCAACAGCTGATGAGTTTATCTCGGACGGTCGGCGTGAGTTACGAGCGTCGGGCTGCCTATAAGAGGGCCAGGATTCGAAAGAAAATCTTTTAACGAAAGACCATTTACGGGATTAACAATTCGCATAAATTTGCATCGGCGTCTTGCCGAGCAAATGGGTCCGATACGCCGGCTCTGATTTATCGAGTTATTTATGAAAATTTGAAAAACTGCTTGTCAAATAAGCGCCGAGCGTCTGAACATTCTTAATGAAATATTCCTATATTTTTTTTTTTCGTGTTAAAGTAATTATATAAATCATCGAACTGCTAATAGAGACCTTCGCCTGGCGGAATCCCACGAAAAATCGTTTATATGCGAGTGAAATTTATATAACCGCGTATATACCGATTTACGCGGTTTGTCTCAAAACATGGAGAATACAGTTATACACGCGTGAAAACGCGTAACGCGCATATCTTAGTGCGTCGTAAACAAGGACACACGTCGGCGCAGAAAAACGCGTTGCGGCCGAAAAGGAAAAAAAAACACGCCATCCATCAGCCGAGGCCGTTTCAACGATCAGGCGAAATTTGAGTTAGTTAGAAAAAAACACAGATTTGCGCGTCAAATGAGAAACCAAACGAAGACACGATTGAATCGTTACTTCCTCTTAAAAAAAAATGAAAGGAAAAAATGACAGGATGGATGCGGGAAAGATTTAAAAATGCAATTTGATTGATTAATGAAGAAATTTCCGGTTACGTAAGGCTGAAAATTAAAAACGCTTTGATATTTCGTCAAATCAATTCATGTGCACGTTTAACTAGATTTAATATTGTAGATAATTAATTATAAAGTTTAATTGTCGAACTAATTTTTTTATCTGAAAAAATTAGTTATTAATTTTAAAAGTGTTCTAATTATTCAAAACTTTTTATTTTGTGTAAGCGTGTTAATAAAAAGTAAAAGCCGTTCTGACTTGACTTAACTTCTGTAACTTCATATATAGAATGCATTACAAATTCACAACCTGTTACTCGGTATCTCATACACTACATATTTTTCGTAGTTTATTAAAATGATCAGTGTATAAAAAATAATTTTGAAAAAATATTTAAAAAATTAAGTCCGTAAAATGCGTCAGATTTAAAGCAGTTGTCGCTTGAAAAACTCAAGAGCGCGTAACTCGATGCAATTTGAATATTTGAAAATCAACGGCACTCCTTAGGTAAACCCGTTGTGTCTCCATCAATTAGCAGTTTTAAATTATCAAAATTGCCGGGACTCGACTTAAGCATGCGAGCGCCATAAATAGGGCCGTCGTATAAATCGAAAACGCACCGAAGGAGTGAGAATACCCATACCCACTCGAGTGCAGCCGAGGAAACTTTGCAAGACGCACTCAATAATGAATATGCGCACTTGCAAAATATATAGAATTCCACGGCAGCGCATATGCACCAATCATATTCATAGCTCGCAATTAAATTTATTAAACGTAAATCTCAATTTGTTTGAAGAAAATACCGAAGACGCTCGCCGCCGCGGTACAAAGTTTAAACGTCGAAGGTTCAATCGTTACGCCGCTCGTTTTATGTACCTCGACGCCGTGCAAGAAAAACGTTATAAATTCAATTGAATATTTTTATTACGCGCGCACACACATATGCCGCAGGAAGAAAACGCCGGAATTTTCTCATCACGCTTTTATAAAGCCGCGTAACTTTTTCTCGTCGAATAAAGCATCATCGCATCGCCGGAGCTCGCATGCGAAATAACAATAAAAAAAGGGGTATAAAACGAAGAAAAAAAAAGATTCTTAAACGAATCTCGATGGAAATCGATTAAAAGCCTCGGCCGCGGAAAAATGAGCGCACGGTAGCGTCGGGCGATTCGCTCGCGAGCGTTCTAAGACTTTCGAGCGGCGCAGCGGAGGAGACGGAGAAGGAGCGTCCGAGAAAGGCCTGGAAGGAGGTACGAAGAAAAAGGACTACGAGGATGTTCATATTCCACTCTCCTGCGGCTGCGGCGCGAGGAGGTGTGAGGTGAGCGAGCGAACGGGGGGAGAGATGGAAGAAACCGGTTGCGTCCGCCTCATGCCGAGAGAGGAGCCGCGGAGGTAAACACGCGAAGCCGATGTAGCATCCCCGAGGACGCCGCGAGTGAGGGACTCCAGTTTTCAAAGACTCGCTGTTTTCGGCTTCTTCCCGTTTCGTCCCTCCTTTTTATCCTTCGTCTTTTTCGGCTTCTTTCTTATTCTTCTTCTTCGTCTTTTTTTTTTCGTTTGCTTTTGCTTTCTCGCCACTGGAAGGGCTCGGCGTCGAACTCAATATTCATTGTCCAATTTTCAAAATCGACTTTGCTTTACATTTCTTTCAAATTGAGGATACAAAGTAGGGAGTACCTGCTACGCGCTGACAAATGAAGTGAGGATGAAGCTTGTATTTGTCGAATTATTAGATATACGTTTTCTGAAGACTTTTATTACTTGCGCACAGAGAAATCCTTTCGTATCGTAAATTTTACAGGGCAATATTATTATTTGTTCGTAGACTGACAGTTTGATAAATTTTACTATGTACTGTTGTAAATCTCGTACTGAACCTAAAAATGTTTCAAAGAAATCCACGAATTTTCCTAAGAAATATACGGATTTTTCTAAAAAACTACAAATTTCTTTTTGCAGAGACTAACAATTTCTGTAAAAATACAATATTACAATGGTAACTTGTAAAAAAAAAATTACTAGCGCATTTATCTCCGTGTTCCTTTGTAATGCCTACGACATATATTTTGAGAAAGATAACACAATCGAACGTTTGTATTAAAGTTATGAAACTATTACAAAAGCTCTAAGTTAGTTAAATTTTAATCGAAATTAAAAAGTAAAGTTTTAATATTTTGTTAATTAATTCTGGCCGAAGTTTTAAAAAAAAATTTAAATGAAAATAATAAATGTACTTGCCCCAGTATGCTAATGCGGATAATTTATTATTAAAAGCTTTTCAAGCTCTATTTAATAGATCTCTCAATATAGAAGTAAATTAATTCCACGTCAACTAATTCTTTCATTTATTTATTTGTATTTTATACGGGCAGCACTGCCCTTTTTATTGAGACCAGCAGGTTTGACATTTCAAAAAGGCACTTGAAAAAAAAAAAATTAAAAACCGATGCATTTTCTCTAATCTCGCAACCGATAAAAGTTTGTTACCCGAACGTCGCAGACGGACGCGCATCGCTAGCGGTTAATGCTAATGCCGAGTAGCCCCGAGACTGGCGAACCGCGTCGCGCGCACGTTTCTCCGATTTCGTCGATTGCGGTCCACTCCTCGTCGAGTCAACGAGCTCAGGGTGCAAAAAATCGGCCCGCGGTAACTACCGTGTCCTAAACCGCACTCGTGCCGCTCCATTTTGAATTTTCAATCCGCCCCCTCCCCTTCCCTCCGAACGCGCGAAATGATAATGTTTTTTATTTAACGACCGCCAGTCGAAATTGTTTTTTTTTTACGCCACGAGGCCGACACTTAAGAGGCGAGTTTAATGAAACGATCGACGCATTAAAAAAGATAATGGATCATTTGCAGCCGGGGCTAGCGGAGTTATTGCCGAAGCCAAACAGTAATTTTCTCGAACAATTACATTATCATTTGTACGATTTTCTAATTGTGTAACCGGGTTCGCGGAGAAACCGCCGGGTCGCTTTTTCAATTACATCCACCGGCGGGATTTTAGCGGCCGTTGCGCAAGTCCCCTGCGAGCGGTGCATCGGCGCGATGATCATGAACGCTCGGTGTGGTAACGATGATTTTTGGTTTTTTTTTTTTTCGTCCATTACCAATGCAAATGACACCGGCGACTTATAGATCACATGAATTATTCATATCTTTGCGCTCTTTCTCTTCTCTTTTTTTTTGTTTGTTTTAAGGAATCATAATATTTGCTCTAGTTGCTCTGCTTTTTCTTTCTTATATATACATGTTTCCTTTCGTTGCTCGGGGTTTTAAATTAAATTGTCTCGGATCGGACTGGCGCAACAATCCGATCCTATTTATAATGGGAGAATGGCCATAATTTCCTTGTTAGAGGCGGGTATATAATTTAGCCGCGGCGTTTTCCGCAGCGCCGCGGGACACGTCTAAGCCGCGCGCGAGATGCGCGGGATGGAAAAAGGCGAGCATTACGCGACGGGCACGAGTGAGGCCTCCTCGAGGACAGGTGCTTCAACCTGTTATTTCCTCTCTTTCTGCGCGGAAAAACGTTAATATCGCGCGCCATGTTCCGCGAGCGTGTTTACGCGTGCATTGTTTCTGTCATTTTTTTTCTTCTCCTCTTCAATGATAATTGAAACTCTCGCAGCTTTTTGCGGCCCACGCGTATAATTGAACTTTCGGATTACTCTGGAGCGGCGAGCTACGATCTTGGAATGAACGAAAAAATCGATAAAAATTTAACGACGAGAAATTCGAGAGTGCGAGGTTTAGAACTTTTTTTAGAAGAAGCTTAGGACGTATAGCAGTGTAGTTTTGGACTCTCGTTTTTAGGAATCCGCTGGATGTTTTAGAAATACCATTGATGTCGACTCTCCCGCGGGGAGGTCCTGCGTAACTTTTCTCTTTAGCTTTTACGACTCGAGGGGTCCAACTCTTGTTTCAACTGGGGAGGGAAAGAGAGGAGTGACGCACGCACGGCCGTTTCGGTTTTTTCGTCGTCGCGAACTGAGTAAATCTCTTCTGTTTGCTGTGGAAACATTCGTCTCCGTTTCTTCCTTTTTTATTTCTTTATCGTTTCACTTATTGAACTAAACAAGTATTTGGTCAAGCTTCACTTAATTTTTCATCTTTTTCTTGTAGCTTTCGAAGACCTGTCAAGTCTTCACTGTCTTAAACGAAGTGCACTTTTGCATCTTCATATGACAGATACGCATCTTGAGAGTCTGAAGAAAATTGATGCGTTCATTAAAATTTCTGTACAGATTCTTAAAAAGAAATAATCGTATCGAATTACGTAGTATTGGTGTATGAATGTGTAATCGTATCCTGAAGAAAAATTGAGCAGAAATTAATAAGAATGTGATTAATTCTTTGTGGAATATTTAAATATAATTTATAAGTAGGCTAGAAAATGTACCTTCTAAAATTGAATTAATCTAAAAAAATGAATACATCACTTTCCACTAATTTTCAATAAAATTTTACTAATTATAGCAGTCTTTCACTAATGCAACTTTAGATAGTATATACAATTTTTTACATAAGAATAGTAAACAGATAAAAATTGCAAGATCAAGAATTCATTAATATAATGAATTTTTGTCACGAAAAAGAGTATAAACTCATATTATAATTGAATCTCCACTAAAAGGAAAATCTCGTTCTCAAGAACGCGTACATAACTCTCAACCAATTTCAACACTTGAAAAAAAAGCACAAAAACTCCCTGTCACCAGTCCGTGTGCTCTCCCTCGATCTCGAGTGCGCTGACAGCGACGACGTGACCGTCTCCGGGAAAAAGTGTAAAAAGGAGCGAGCCTCTCCTCCTTCAAAAAAAAAAAAATCCCGGGAACACGCCGGTTCCACCGCGACGAGAGGAAAGGGGAAGAAAAATGGGGGAGGACGCCGATCGTGGGTGCGCGCCGCCAAAGGAGCGGCGATCTCGGGCGTTTTTCCGCTTCTTCAAATATTGGCGATCGTGGGTACACACGTGGGAGGCTCTCGGTCCCGGAGAGTGCCCCGCGGGCTCCCCGTAACGATTCGAACCGACGAGTGATCGATGAGAGCGCGAGGCGGATTCGCCGATTGTCGGGCTCGGCGCGAGGGTGTAAGTTGATTTCGTTGCCTCGATCACATCCGCTCGTCGTTTTTACCCGTTTCGAGAATTCAACGAGGCGCTGGATGAATCGGCGACCATAAATTTACCCCGCGTCGCGGTCTTCTTTCGGGGGAAGTGTTGATTAAAATTTCGCCAAGTCGAGGAGGTTGTTGTTCGCCAGTTATCGAGGAGGGGGAGGGAGCGAGGGTAGTGATATTTCATATTCCGTGGGTAATAAAAAGGCCGCGAGTTAAAACAATATTCGTCGGGTGTACATATTAAAAAGGCTCGGGGTACGATGTATTCGTAACACGAAAACAAAAGAGAGGAATAAGCATAAGACCATCCATCAAATCGGACTTGTCATTCCCTACCTTCGACTATCCATTAATCATTGATTTCCTTTTTTTCCCCTTGGCTTCTCTGCCTCTCTTGCCTTTTTCTCTCTCTTTCTCTTCCCAACGCAAGGTAATTATAAGCGTCTTCCTTTTGTTTTAGTAATCATTTCCTTCCTCGCATCCGGATCCTGTCGCCTCCAAAATTTTAACTCGCTTTTCGTCGGCGACACGTACGAAGTATTAGAGAAACGGTGGGCTCGGAGGTGTGTGAAAAAAGCGACTTTGGAAAATTAAAAAGCTAGACGAACACAATTTGGCAGGAAGTTAACAAGTGTATACATAATAAGACATATGTTATTCTAATCGTTTTTTTTTTTTAACACGAGCCCTTTTGGTAATTTTCAATTAGTATGTACTTCTTATTCTAGACGAAGTCTTCTCCAGAAATTTCCATAAATGAAGTTCCTTTAACTTCGTGCATTAAAATAATCCAGTCATTTAAATCTATAGTCATGAAAAAAAAAATTTTACTTACAATTCTTAATACTAGCTGATTTACAGATTGTAAAAAATTTTCGATTTTTTATTATAAATTTTCATATATGTGCAGTACTAATATTTTTTAATCCAGTCTGTAACTCCTTTTTCAGATAATACAGCAACATTTAATCTAACATTATTTTAAATGCATATATATAAATAAATTTCAATAAAAAAATTCAATGAAAATCCTACTAATTCAACTAGAGAGAGATCCTTGAATAAAAAAAAGAAAACAAGCGCATCTGCGATGAATAAAATATAAAAGGAACGACCTGCGAACGCGTATAGCACGATTGGCGAAAAAAGAAAGGATCAATCGAACCGAGCAGACCATTTAGCCGCGAAATCCGAGAAATCGGCAAGGCGAAAGAATAAATCGGCAGCCGCCGATATTCGGCTCGCGTCCTCATCCTCGCAGGGCGTCTTCACATGCAGGACGAGCGTCGGCCCGTTGCAATGACTACTCGACGCCACGGGAATTCGTTATTCGCTTCGCTCACTCTCAACCCTGCTCGGCCGTTTCCTCCGCGCGATAAGTGGATCGAGCGGATTTCTCCGGGCCCCAAGGAAATTACTCCGCGAAGTATGTCCCTTTTTCCGCCCCTCCAGCTTAATCGACGTGCACTACATTGCGGACGATCGCTTATATACCGTCATTGTCGGGAGCGCACTTATTCCATCAGTCCGATGCACCAAGCGCTTAACGGGCGACGAATAAAAAAAATCGACAAGGATTTTCCTCCCATATATTTCCTTTTCTCTTCTGCCGTTTCGAGCGAAGCGCATTTTCCATTCCGTCGTGGATGCGTCGTTATAACAGTACCGGCGAAAAAAGTCGGCAGTCGCTTAACGAGCCCGCACTCGCCATTACGGCCGATATTGCATCCGGTTCGACGCGTTCTGCATCTCGGAAGCAGCGGCCACCCTCGATGACTCCGCTTCCTAATCGGCCGGTGCCAATCGCAACCGACTCCCCTCCGGCGGTTGCTAAATTTCGGGTCTGCCGAATTCTTTTAATTAACGCTCGATGCTACTGTACGCTCGTCATCCTCTTCGCGTAGTCTTCTTTTTGTTGTTGATTTAGTTAAAATTATTAAACAGTGTAGCACCTCATTGACAAAAAAAAATAATTTGTTTTTAGAAAATTGGGTCTAAAGTTTGGTATAAACTAACTTAGGAAATGTATAGAAACAATTTTTATAGTGACATTTCATTAATCTATAGTTAAAATTGTTAAATAGTGAGGTTCATTTGAAAGAAAAAGAAATTTTAGGAATTCAGATATATAAAGTTTGATATAAAATAATTTAGAAAATATAGAAACAATTTGTATACTAAATGTCATTAATTTTAATAGTTCATTATTCATTCAACTGCGTACAGGTTTTAATCTATCGTACACTTATTATCTTCTCTGTAGGAGCCTTATGTTTTTAGTTTACTTTCTATATATAAAATGAGCAAACGAATTTTATTACATAACAAATTTCTCGGTATAACTGAGCTTGGAGTTAATTGTACTTGAAATTACGCGTGTCCTAAGCGCGCGAAATTTGAAATTCCAAATTCGCATATAGAATTTCACTGAAAATCTTGCTGCAGTTTAGTATATAAAATCTACCAAATAGTAGTAATAGCTTTTTTATCAAATTTCCTCTAAAATCTCACCAATTGAAATGACTCCTCGCTAATTCAACTTGAGATAGATTCGCGAATGAACGAGCGAGAGAGGCGCTTTTAATGATGCATCGCAGTTTTTCCTGGTAATCGCGCTGCCACTCTGCTCTCATCGCTCGCGCGAGTTTCCAGCGAGCAATTCACGTCGCGAGAAAAGGCCCCGCAGAGTGGGAGCGTAATAGGCCGCTCGGGCGCGCGAAACAATCACGCGAGAGTTAAATTCATAATTGAAAACGAGGCGCCCGCGAACAAAGTGCAATCTTCGCCTCGGTTCGCGAATCTCGGGGAAACTCGCGGGAGATCGTCTTTATGTGGGAGGCGAGGGCCGGGGGCAACCTCTCGACCATCTCCTCTTCCTCCCCAGGCGTCGTGCTCGCCGCGGTGTTTATATACCTCGTTTTTGGTTCACCGCGGAGGCTGCAGTCACGAGATCGTGCACTGCGCTTCTGCTTTGCGGAGTCCTTCTTTGTTCGAGATGCGCTGCGTTAAAGTGTAGATGTGCCTTTTCGAGGGTACTCGTATGTTTTATTTTTTAGGATTTTTTTACTGGACCTTGTTGAATTGTTAAAATTGTTGGATCACCCTTTTATAAAAATTAGATGTTTAAAATTACTTCATTCTGGTCATATATAGGAATTAGATATTTAAAATTACTTGATTCTGGTCACATACAAATTAGATATTAAAAATTACTTGAGTCTGGTCATATAGGATACAGGAATTACAATAGTAAGTTTTACAAGAACTTTTTCTTGGTGTATATAGATACAGACAAAATAAATAAAAATTAAAAAAAATTGAACTCATGAAAAAACTGTATATAACTTTTAGCTCTTACATCCATAAACATTAAATTAAAAAAAAAAGGTACACGAAATGTCAACGAGTGGACGTAACATACAGTCAGACATGAATTCAGTAAAAAAACTCACTTCCCCTGTCAATAAATATAAAAACTTTACTTCCAATATAATTAATACTCGAACTAATCTCGCTCCGAATCTTTCAATCAAACCTGTATGCAAATATCGGCTGACAATACGTGATTACCATCACTGAAAAAAGCATCAAAAAAATTTCAAGCGATATAAACAAACCCATTCATTTCTGAAACTCGCATCAGCATCGACGCACAAGTACAGGGTATGGAAGGAAAGCCAAGGGAATAATGGGCCCGACAATGCGAGGAGCTCACGCCTCGCGCGAAACTCGAAAACCCACACCTAATGCCTTATACCTGCCTCCGCCTTTCTCCGATTCTGCCGGGAGGGGAGATTAGCCGCGCGCGCTGCTAAATTTAGGCTGCAGTGCAGGCGAAAGCGAAGCGGCCCACGTGTTGAACCACTTGTTGATCGTTGCTGCCTGCGCCGCGCCGTCTATTGTCGCGACCCCTCCTCCTCCCCCTCGGGGGGGACTAACGAGTACACAACGCACGTGCGCCTTAATCGAGAGCGACGTTCTTGCCTTCTTTTATTGTATCGCCCGTAATTTATGCGACTGGGATTTGTAATCGAGACAATTAGTTGCAAGCTCGAACGCGGCTTCGTCCACTTTTTTATTTTTATTTTTACTCTCTCTCTCTCTCCCTCTGGAGCGAACGGTGCGGGTTTTTCAGAGGATTAATTTATTCGCGCATTGTTACGGGACACGAATAGTGGCAAAATTGCACGGCTGTCGCGTACCGTGAATTACTAAAAGTTTCAACGAACTGGTGCCGTTGAGTTTTTTTTTTTGCAATGAATTTTATACGGAGAGAAATGTTGTAGTAAAAATTATTATATTCCGTTTTTTATAGTAAAAATTTTCATAAGTTGAGTATATCCCGCACTGTTCCTACGGAATGCCTAGTAATTTTTACTACAATATTTCTCTCCGTGTAGTTTTTTAAATTTGAGAACAATATTGTTATTACATTTTATTTGTGTTCAGCTAACGCGCTTTAAATAATTTTTTGTATATTTATTTATTGAAGCAGACAATAATAACTAATGAAATATGTATAATTACATTACACTGCGTTTAAAATCGTTTACCACGAAAATAACGGCAGTGTACTACTGTATTTCTTTCTTGAAGGAATGTCGAAGGGCTGTGCAGTGTACCGATGGCGCCGATTTTTTCCGAAGGACTGTCGAAAAGTTTCGAGCGCATTGGTGGCGCCGATTTTTTTTTTTAAAGGTGTATCCTCGGTAAACGGTCGGCGCGTCACACTTTTGACGAGGATTTTATTACGATTCCGTGGAAAGTTGTTAAAATACTTGAGGACGAGTTGATGGTCGGGCATTTGGCACCCGCGCAGGGGCAAAAGAGAAAGCGGCGCTTTTTTTCGGTCGTCGCGGGTGTATCTATAGCAGGTGAGCGATGCGACCGGCAACCTGCTGTCCCGCTGTATTTTTACCAGCGGCCGACGGCAGGGTCCTAGGAGATCCTTATCGCACTTTCGTGGGGAAGGCTCGAGCGCGAGGCGAAATTTGTAGTCGTCAGGGCCGACCGCGTGAGCCTACACGTGTTATTTTTCAAGACTGTTGCGACCGAGAAGGACTCGACTTATAATTAAGGTCTTTTCGCTGAGAATCTATGCAACAATTAGCAGATTACGCTCCTTTGCTACCCGCAAAAATCGCCGGTTAAACACGAAAACGTAATTTGGAGTGAATCTCGCTTCGAGATTTAATTAGAGGCTGCAAATTTGCAGAGTCCATCTGCCGTTAGAACAACACGGCAGTCGTAAAGTCCACCCGAGCAGCGTGAAAAATCGAGTGGGCGCCAGCTTTAAGGATCAGAAAAACTCCTGTCACTCGGAGCGGCTTTTACACGCTCGGATCCTCCGAAAGGCCAGGTATCGCTTCGAGAAGCTTCAATTTTTTTCTCCAGAGGCACATGGCGTCCGCGCGAGCCCACGGAGGGAAGATTAATGGCACCTCGCCCGCGGAGTGTAACTAACGCGAACTAAGCGGCCGCTTTCCACCTTACGTATAGCACCTACGCCTCTCCCCTTCCGTGTAATCGCGATCCTAGCGGTAAGGGGTCTTCTCCGGTCGCCGGGACAATAGAGGGATGCGCCGCGGTAAAAAGGGGTGGGGCTGACGAGGAGGATTTTTGCGCGCCGAGAGCCGAGGTTTTCCGAGAGGTGCTTGTGGAGAGTGAGAAAATCGTGTGCTGCCTCTTTAAACCCAAGCATCTGGGGCAAGTATGAAAATTACCCGGGGATCCATTAAGTCTCGCGTTATTACGAGCTTCTTGTTTGCCGTGGGTCGCTTTTTTTATCTCGGAGGCAAAAAAAAAGTACAGAAAAATGAACATTCTACATTTTATACTAAATATTTTACTGGATGACTGTTTCTTCCATGCTGAAGGCAGGCACCGAGTTTAATTTATTCATTATTAATTTTAGAGGAAAATTTGCTTTAAAAATGACTTTTAAGTCACGATATATTTTAACTCTGATAAATTCCTGAAGTAATATCGTTCTATTTTGTACAGAACTCATAAAAAATATTTCATTTTTAATCTACGCATAAGCAAAGAGAAATCTGCAAGTAAATTTTACAAGGTATACGTAGATGTAATAAGTAGATGTCAGTTTACCACGAGTAATAGTAATTATCGTTTTTTTTTAAAAGAACAGTAATCGTTGATTATTATTTTTTATTCGAAGATGTACAATCTAAAGATAAATAATTACAAACAAAAATTGTAATACTACGATAATTTTATATCCAGATAATAGAGTCTCGATTGAGAGCGCACGAGGGATCATCAATTTTTCGTTCACTTAAAGGAAAATCAAAGCGAATTGCGCGCACTCGACGTAATGACATTTAAAGCACCTTCCGCGACAAGGGTGCGGTTGCGCGTATGCGACTTTGACACGAGGCCGTCGGTCGGCTCGGGGCCCCTCGGCCCATTGTCCCCGGCGCGTCTACCTCCCGCTGGGTCTGAGGCCCCTCACAATGGGGGTTGAAGAGGAGGCCACTCGAGCGCCGACAATGGGCTGCGTTCCAACCCCCCGAGGGACGCCGGCACCTGCTGGCCCAGCGGCCAGATCTTCCCGCCGTTCTCTCCTCTCTTTCTCCAAGACAGTCAATTTTGTAAATTTTTTACTCTTTCCCCTTGTCCCCCCTCATTCACGCCGGCTCGGCCGAAAAATTTTTCGGAGCTGGGCCCTCGTAAACAAGCGCTTTTTTAAAATGTATTCCGACGCTTTGTTGCCGATTGACTCGGCGCGCCGCGACTTTTTTGTACCTAGGTAATCGCATCTCATTTGCCGAGCGGCTCATGAATTTATAGCAGTTTATGTAACGGCGACGCGGCGAACAAAGCAGTGTCTGACCAGCGAGCTATCGGCAGTCGGAAATTCCGCTCGAATTTTCCGTATCTACGGAGAAACAAAAATAAAAAATAAAAAATAAAAACAGAAAGATGCATCCTGCTTGTCCGTTCGAGAAAAAAATTGCGAGATCTCCGGAGGCCCGGTGCACGGGTGAAAAGGTGAAAAGCCCCGGCTGCTCCTTTCAAGTCAACTCCCACGCGACTCGTGTATGTGTGCCTCGGCCGCGGCACAAAAGCCCCGAAGAAAAGCCTCGCTGATTCTCCCATTTTTCCCAGTGTACCTGAGAGCCCGTGGACGGTCTTTCTCCCGAGCCTCCCCCGGCGCGATTTCACACGAGAAAAAGAGCAAGGCCGCTCCGGCCGACCCCTCGGCCGGGATAAAATCTTGGGAGGGGTGAAGTGGAGGAGCCACGAGCCGATCGCCTGTTATATATACCGATCTCCACGGCCGCCACTCCAGAAACCGATACACCCATTCTCCATTTCCTTATTATACTTATTACTCTACTCTCTTTATTGTTTAAACAAAAAAAAAACATAAAAAAAAACAGGCGAATTGGTCACTGCATTCGATGGCCGTTTGCGCGTCGTAAAAGCGTTCGAGTACGCGTTTTTCGTAGAAAAAAAACTCGCGAGCCGCACATATACGACGCACTCGGTCACGGTGCATATTTTCACGCCTCGCTCGCGCGGACGCTTACGTAAGCCCGATTCCCGTTTTGAAGCTCTGTACGCGGCGCGCACACACACACACACACCCGTGCACATCGCGTATATCGTACGTACAGTACGTCGTGCGGAGCGAGGGACTGATTTTCTAATCTTTTCTCTCCGCGGCATTTCGAATTCCTCGGCTCACTTGATTAAACACCGCGTGTGCTCCAAAAAGTGCACTCGCGCTATGCGCATAAGCCTCCCGATCGCCTATGCGCGCGCGAGCGAATCGCACAAGCGGAGGAATAAAAAAAAAAATAAAAAGAAGCAGTCGCCGCGAATATGGAACTCTCGGGAATAAACGAGTTCTCCGCGTTGTGTCATTAGCATACGGCGTTTTTTTTCTCCGCGAAAACAATGCGTCGCGCGTACCTACACCTTCCCATTTGAAATTGAAATATGCGCGCGCGCGAACTCGTTATGCCGGGGGGAGCTCTAGGCGCGGATTTGGCGGCGAAGTGAAAAAGAGGAGCGATTCTTTGCCGCCGCCCGCGAGATCCAACACCTCCGGGTGCGTAATCTCGTTAATTTTTCATCGCTCTCGGCGAAATCAAGAGGCCCCTGGGCCGCCAAAACACGCATCCCCTTCTCGCGGCGTTTCGCCGGAGAAATTAGGCGCTCGTGTAAGTGTGCGCGAGTTCGGCAGGTAGAACACTCGTGTCTTACACGGAGCACACGCGCGATCTCCGGGGAGAGCGGAGGCAGAGGCGAGAGGACAGGTTTGGGCTCCGCGCGGCGCAGGCGCGTCGATCGTCGCCGCCGCGTGGAATCCCGCGGTCGTGGATTATGACACTTGCTTCTTTTTTCTCTCCCTCGCCTTTTACCAGGATCCCTGCGATAAGATAAAACCTTTCTTTTTTACTTTCTTCAAGCGAGTCTAAATGAGCCCCAGGTGTCAAGAGTCTATTTTCATAAGTCTACTCGCCGGTCGTGTGTATATACATGTGTAATATATATATTTATGGAAAGTTACGGGCAGGAGATCGGTTGGTCTATATTCCGGCGAAATGCGAGTTGCAAATTTTCGGAGTTCGGAGCATTTTAAAAGGTCGACACATAGAAAAGAAGCCATCCCTGGCGCGCGCAGCCTCCGCTCCTCGGAGCATCGTCTTCTCCTGCAGCGTGCACACGGACTCGATCTCTCTCACGCACACTCGGCCGCTGGCAGCGACCCGAGAAGAAGTCAGGCAGGTATGTATCGGTCGTCTCCTCTCTCTCTCTCTCTCTCTCTTCTCTCTCTCGCTCACGTTTACCTGGGGCCTAGAGAAGAGGCCGGTGTGCGCACACAGGCTCGACCTGCGCCTGCGGTGGGGGCCTGTCCGTGATCTCGAAGAAGGCCGCAAAAGTGAGAGAGAGAGAGAGAGACGCCTCGGCCCGTAGAGTACAAGAAAGAGAGAATTGGAGAGGGAGAAGCCACGAGGTGGAGGAAAAAGGTGGCGGCGAGGAGATCGGCGGTATGGAGGTGGCCGGCCGTGCTCCAAGTGGTGGTAAAGTTTACGGAGAAAGGGACAGGGGAGGAGAGGAGAGGAGAGAGAGAGAGACCGGCCGGACTGAGGACGAGGGAGGGAGGTAGCAGCCGAGAGCCAGCGGCGTGTCTTGGACCTGCGCGCCTGTGTTGTGGAGACTCGCTCCGCAAGGTGAGACGCGCGCGCGAGCGGGACACCCGCCGAAACGAGATTTTTCGCTGGAGCCGCAGGATTCCGCAGGATTCCGCAGGATTCGCCGGGAAACTACCCCCGTCGACGCAGTGCACCGGTGCCAGCCAGGCCGGACTATCGCGAGTTGTGCACTACTTGATTTTCAGTGAAGTGATTTGCTTATTTCGTTCGCGTTATTTTGGTTCAGTGTGCCTCGAGTGTGTGCGACGCCCGGACCATTTTGGAGTCGGGCTGCTGCCGGAGACTCGTCCTGCCGTCGGTGAGTGCGATCTTGAGAATTTCGCAGTGCGCAGCTTCGAGATTTCGCTGGCCCGAGCGCGCGATCGGTATGGATCGGTCGTGGGTGTTCGGCGGGTCGTCGCGCGTGTAATCGAATACTTTTAGGAAAATCCTGCGTGATATTAAGTTACCGTCGAGCAAAACGTCGCTTCCCATTTCCTCCGTGGCACTGCCAATTTCGAGGTCCCCGTTATGGCAGCTCCGCGCGTTGTAGAAGGTGCCAGACACACTTCAGAGTCGAAGCACCTTTGCGAGGGATTTTGATGAATGTCATCATTGTTCGGGACTCGATGAACGAGGAAAACAAGAATTTCCGTGTTATTAATAGATCGTCGGGGGGAGGCGACGCTCGGCCGATTTGATCAGCTGTTTTCGGACAAACAATGGAGGCTATCGGAGCCTCGAAACGCCATTAGTGCAAGGCTGCGGCGCGCATAGCTTAAAAACCTGTTAATGCTGTTTTAATCGAAAACTTCCAGTGAATTTCTCTAGCGCCTATTAATAGAAAGTAACTTAAAGTACGGAGTAATAATGCTAGACGGTAATTGGGGAAATCAAGGTGGTTTTTCGAGGCGATACCGATACCGATAGCCCCGAGCGCGACTTACTCCACTTCATTAACGGAGCAGAAATAAATTAACGGTAAAATCGCGATCCTCTGTCCCCCGTATCGAAAAATCGACTGTCTTATCTTCGGCGTCTAGTGCAAATCGAGTTCCTCTTTTTCTTTTTTTTTCACGTCGCGAAGTTATTGTTGAATATTCAACGGACGGTCGGCTCCGCCGGAGCGATTTTCGCGCGCGGCTCCGTTTAGGCGAGTCACGTTTTTCGCGCTCGGCGTTTTCTCCGATTTCTGGCGCGAAAAATGCGTCCGCGCGCTCTCGCCTGCCCCCATGCAAATATACACGGCCGCGGTGCACCGCCCGATGCATAATGAGATACCACTGACAGCGGAGTTTATTTATAGCGGGCGGTGCGTATCGACCTATCGACGCGCGCCTGACTAGTCGTTCCTGGAAGCGCGTACTATCGTCTCCCGTGATAACAGTCACGCACACACGCCTAGAGAGGCTCTCCGCGTGTTTTTCTGTTCGCCTTCGCCTTTGCGCATTGGGCAATCCGCATTTCAGCGTGTTTTTCCGGCGCGCGCGGGTCCGGCCGATCGGACGCTTTCGCATTAATTGACCGGTATCTAATTATTTCTGCCGGCGAAAATCAGGTTTCTCGATCTGGACTTCTTGCCGATGATCTACTTCGATTACGTAAAGAAATAAAGAAACACGCTTGTGCAACGCGGCTCCGGTCGTTTTTATACATACCGATCTTCCATAGTATACGCACGCATACCGATCTCTTCGATCGCAGCTCCGTCAGCTGTCGCCTTCGCGAATTTCCCAACGAAATGGGCGCGAAAAATAAATGCATCGGGCGACCACAGGGTGGTGGCCACAGGGGGGGAGCGAGTGAGACGGAAAAAGTGAAAGATAGCAGCTCGGGTGTCCGCGAGACAGTCGACGCGTGTACGTACACACGGGGTACACCACACATGGGAGAGGAGAGGAGGAATTACGCAAGCCAGGAATTTCTTCGGTCTCTCCGGATCAGCGAGCGAGCGACTCGCGGCGAACGTCCGCGGGACGGTTAGTAGCGGCCCTGGGTGACTCGAACGCCCGGCTAAGAAGCCCGGGCCCCTATTGTCCGTCTTGGAAACGTCGTGAGTCCCGAGCTCTCCTCTCTCGCTCATGGGTTTTTTGGGCCCGCCCGCGGCTCCTCTCTCTCACTCTCTCCCTTCTACACTCTCCTCTCCTTTTTTTCGGCTTTCCGAGGCTCTCTCCGCTAGCGCGGACTTTTCGCCCGCTTTGACACTCGCGCTATACAACACCCGGACGACGATGCTGGTTTTCTGCTCGCACACGTGTGTGCCCCGTTTCTCTATCTCGACGATCTCGGTGAAATTTAATTGGAGGCGGTGATTGCGTATCTAATTAAGGTCAGGATGGAGTACCGCCGGAGCTTCTTAATTAAACTATTAAATAAAAAAAATATATATATATAAGTGATAAGATATCCACAGTACTCATCGCAATTAAAAATCGCTTAATCTCTACCGGGTGATAGATGCGTATGTATTATATATGTGTGTAAAGAAGATGAAACTTGAAAATCGCTGTCCTTTCACTGGAGAGTCTGGCGAGCACCGGGCCTTTAAAAATCCAAGGCACATTTTCCGAGAGCACCTCCAAAATTTTTCCCAAGAGCATCTCCCCGTCAGATCTCGAGGAAAAAAGAAGGGAGCCCATAGGCCGTCGCCGCAGCGATAGATTCGGTAGACCTCCTCCCGCCTATGAATATCTCATGAAGTTTTCGGAGGATGGCTCGGTCACGCGCTTCTTCTTCTTCTTCTTCCCCCGCGGGTACTACACTCCGTTGTTGTATTTTTTCGTCAGGATGCGTCGCGCGTATATCCTGGCGAGCGGTGAAAATTGGAGACGGCGATCTATCGGCCACTCAGTTCCATGTTTGGACGATGCGTTCGATCGTCGCGGAGAAAGAGAGGCTCGATCGCGCATAATTTCCTCCTAACGGAGAAGAGACGCGCACGTAATTTCATTTTCTTTTCTTCGGCCTGCATTCCCCGCGCCTGCCACGGGGACAAGTAATCACATTGTTCGTTGGCCTACATGTGTCGGTCGAATAGATTTTTTTACTCAATGGCCCCGTGATTCACCGACTAATTTCAATTTTTCGACTTCGCTGTTAGAACCGATTTTTTTTTTTAATTTATTTCGTACACGAGAAGAGAGTGAGAGGGAACTGTATTTTCCATTCTATTCCTCGTTCGTTAATTTCTGATCGTTAAAACCTCGTCTCCTCGAACGCACAATGACTCGCCTATTCCCCGGTGAAAGAAAGGCACAAAACGTATATATACCGAGCGGAAAAAAGGCACGTACGATTCTGAGATACACGCCTCCACCCTCCACGCATTTTGGCTTCGGAGCACTAAAAAAAAAGTCTCTCTTTTTTTTCTTCAAGAGCGAATGAAAAAAGAAGTTTTCTATGCGCATTGACAAGGGAGCCAAGTGTTATACGCGAGGCGCATAAATCTCTGCTGACCCTGCTGCGCGCGCGCCTCGAAAATGTCAACAGCGCGTTAGATTTTCGCTGACTCGGCGCACAAAAGGCGCTGCAGTTAAGCCGCCGCGCCGAGAAACCGATCCGATTCGAAGATTGCCGCGTTTATCTTCCTTTCTCCGTCGCGAGGAGGGGAGGGCACGTGTCGCCCGGAGTAATGAGCTCGACAATGCCCGGCGGTCGTGTCCGCGGCCGCATCTGCTCTATCCGCGCTTATAATTGTCGAAGAATGCGCCGGCCGATCTCCTTTCGTCCAAACCGCCGCCAGTCTACTTCTTCTCCCCGACACTGTGTCATCGCTTTAAAGCGCGACGAGGCGGAAGGAAAATTTTATTTTCAACCGGTGATTACCCTCGCTTGATTCTTCTTTTCCTCGTTCAATTGGATAAATCGGCAGTGGCAATCGTTGGAATCGAAGAGATCGGTATAGAAAAAAAAACGGCGGGAGCGTCAACGACGGGTAAACAAATTAAAAGTCGTCGCACTTTCATGAGGCTCTTGATGAATGTCATATTGTTCGTGCGAGCGAAGACGCAGAAGGAGGGAATGTCGAGGCTCGATCCGCGGATTTTTCTCTCGAGGTCGAACGACATGACTTACGCTCTTTTTATTGTAATTTCCTATTATGCGCTTTTATGCTACATGAATTTTTTTACGACGTTTATTAGAGCGAGCCGCGACGAAAGAATGTCGCCGATCGTATCGCCGACATTACCGATCGTTATCTCGGACCCCTATCGGTCGCAAGAAGACAGTCGTTTAATAAAATCCCATTAATCTTTGCCGGTAAACACCAGCGAATGATGCGAAAAAAACAAATTAAAGCAGTGATAAATAAATAAACGAGGGGGGGAAAAAATTAAAGCGTCGTAACAGTTTTGGTTTCGGTGTTGATAGTCGGAGCACGTGGTTGGCGGAGATAAAAGAGAGGAAAAGGAACAGGATCGATATGGCACAACAATAATTAGCGATTCCTTGTCCGAGGATGTTTGCGTCCGGTGCATCCGGCGACGACCTTGCCGTGGATCTGGCCTCTCTCTCCCTCCTCGTCTGCGAAACTCGATTTGGAAAGGGGAGTGGGGACCCTCGCCGAGGCTATTGACGCCGAAAAAAGCCCGGTGCGCCGGGGGGTTGGCCCCACCTGTTCTCCGCACGTACGCGCAGCTTCTATATATATACAACGGCCCGAAATTTTGTTTTCCTTTTTTTTGCTTCGTCGCGAGCGCAGGTGTTAGATTCTAAACTCTTGTATGAATTTGCTTCGATTTTTCCAAAAATTGCGGTTTTTAAAATAGAAGCAAATTAAATTTATATATATATATAAAAAAGGGGCGAAACAAGACATTCGCGCGATGACGTTTCGGCTCTGCCATTAATTAGTACTCCCTTTCACCGTGCGCGACCGGCGAATAAAAAGACGAAGAAGCCTCTCCTGCGAACGTAAGTACACGAGGCGATTTTATGTTTCGATCGGTGGAGGCTCCCTCGCGGGGATGGCTGGAGCCTCGATCGCTGTAGCTACACAAGAGCGCTCTCGTCAATCGCGGCCTCCGCATCTCCTCTCCTCTCTCTCGGTGTACATAAAACCAGTCGTGAATTTTCCACCTCGTCAACGACACATCGCATTAAGCGAAATCTTACCTTCATTATGCCTCGATACGCGTGTACCTTTATGTACGTATATAACGAGTATATCGCGTATATTTGTGTGTATACATCAGCAGAAAAAAAAAAGAATGCGATCGGCCGATCGATCGGTCAAGAATCGAGCTTTTTCGATTTATCCACGCCGCGCGCATCGAGCGATTCGCTCTACGACTTTATCGGCCGATCGCAATCGATCAAACAACAAACTTATCATTTCGCGTTTGCAAATTCATACCCGCGCTCGAATCTATTATCCGCGCCGAGCAAAAAAAAAAACAGGCTTGTAATAGGCGATCGGTACCGCGGGTAAACATTTACCGGGCGGAGGAGGAGCGCCGATAATAAAAACGAAGGGAGGGTGGCCGATCGATCGGCAAGGCGTTATCGGCCATTTTCAATGCGAGGCTGCATCTCCCGCGTCGAGGGAAAGGCATCGAGAGAAGGCCTGACGTCAGGCCCCAGAACGAGGTTAAAGCGACGCTTTAAGTCGAGCGGGATTAATGTGCACTCGCTTAAGCGCGCGAGGATGCGCCGCGAGGTGAGATTTCATTCGGCGGGCCGATACGTGCCACCCGGCGAGAGGAGCCGTTTTGTAATGCGCCGCGAGCAGGCACATTTTATCGAGTGTTCTCGCGGAATTTATTCGGGAATCCGAGGGAAAGCTTAATGGATCCCGGCGATTAACTAAATTCTCTAATGCGGTAGTCTGGATCTTGCGTACTTCGTAGATAAGATTAATCAATATATAAATTTTTTCTCAAATTTTTTTCTTGTATACTTCGTATAACCAAAAGTAACGCACTGTTGAAAAATTCTTAATTAATTATCGATTACAATATTGTAATAAATTAATTGCTTATTAATGTATTTACTGAGTAAAAGTCCTTGATTATTCATGCTTGCTCGGAAGTATTGTATTAAGGATTGAATGACAAATTAATTATTGATTGAGAAATAGAATAGCATAAACGACTTATTGTAGGTAGAATTTTTTTTTTATATATTTTATGTGTGTTTGTTCACTTCACTGCACTTTAGTAACCTTTTACTGTCTATTATATAAAACTGTAATAAATCTTCTTTATAAAAGAACAACAAATTTTGGATAATTTTCTATATTAAAGTATAGAACAGGAGAAATAAAGGTACAAGACTTTATTAAATTATACATACGAGTTTAATTTTTAAAAAAAGAGTGTTTTTTACATGTTCAGAAAGGTCAGACACCACGCCCATCAATTATAATCCTATATATGCACACAAACACGGTGTCGGCAAAGTAAAGCGTATAACGTTCAAAACCTTGAATCACGTAAAAAGGTGCTTAGACGAGTCCCTGAGCTTTCGTATGTTAGTGTATGGGTACGAAACCGAGCGAGTTCAGGTCGGGGTAACTCCGCCGCCTCTACGCGTATGCAAATTGGACGTAACGGTGTCTTCGCCGCGTTGTGTTACCAGCTCTTGCGCTGTTCCTCGCCTGTTTTTTTTTCTCTTTTCACGGAGTCTCTCCTCTCCTTTTTTCCTTTCATGTCGCCGCGTATATTAATTGATCGTCGCTTTGGCCCAATTACCCCAGGCTCCCTTCGTAATCGCCCCTTATTTACGCGAATTTCAATAATGGCGTTGTACATGCACGCGCCGAGTTTACTTTTCGACGCGAGCTAATAAAAGCCTGGCGGCTTGAAGATTAATGCCGGTCGATTTTAAAATCCAGGAGATCCATCCTAGACCGATTACCATTTGATACAAGAAATCGTCGATAAACGATCCTCTTGTCTTGGTTTTTCAAAGCGCCACGTAAAAAATGAACTGACAGTAAGGAAGATTGGAGAAATAAATAAGACTCAAAGTGCAATCGCTCTCGGAGAAAAAAAAAGCTCGAAAAATATTGATTGCGCTTTCTCGAGTACAGTCGCAGCAGAAATCGCACCGATCGACCAGTGAAGTCATCTGTGTATCTGTTGCGCCTACGTCGAGGATAGACTCGGCGATAACCTCCGCTCCGTCGTATTTACACTATGCCGCCTCATTTCTCCGCTTTTACGTAAGCGTTTATCGTCGCGCATGAACGTGCCCGGAGCCTCGCGCGCTTTTCCAAGCACGACGAAGCGTGACCCGCCAAACTGGAAAAATCGCTCCAGCTGGAGTGCCACCTAAAATAAATAAAATCGAAATATGTAAAACCCGTCGATTCGTGGAATATTCGATGAAAATTCCGGGGCTCTCCCTACCGGCTTCTAATGTATTCTAACGCGGGACCTTCGCTCCCGAGGCTCGTAAAGCTGTCGTTGCGAAATTCCCAATTACCCGGCGGCCAGAGGAGACCGGGTGCCTTCGTTTTGCTCGCCCCCCACCAACAAATTTCGCCTCGCTGGAATATACGCAGCGAAGAACGAGAGGATCCCTATTAAGCGGCGCGACTTCCTTATCTGCGACTGGCATCCGCGAGGCCCTTTGTCTCACTCGCCTCCGTGGACCGGACGACGCGTGACCACATGGCGTATCTCGGTAGTCCACATTTGCATCCTCGCCCGCTCCTTTTTACGCGGCCGAGGGCAGAGTCGCGGCTTTTATCGATCGATTTTAAATTGGTACCGAAGCGTTGCTTTTTTTACTTTATTTGGCGTATATTCGAAGGCGCGTATACCTGCTGCTTTTTTTTCCGCGGCTGTGTTTACTCGCGCTTGAACGCGGGAAGGTCAATTACGTAAAGAGATTTTTTATATTCCCGAAAGGCTTAGATACAGCGTTTAAATTTTGTGCATTAGCATAGTGAAATACGCCGCGTCGCTTTTGAAATAAATTAATTTGGAACAGTTTATCGGCAGCCGAGCAATATCGGTCCTTTTGACTTTTAAATTAATGTACTCCTCGGAAGCACTTATATATTATAATGCCGGCTTCGCGTAACGCCGCGCAAACGCTATAGAAGAGGCTACCCGGCGTCTTTCTTTCATTTTTCTTTTTTTTTTTTAAAGTGAGCAGCATGAAAGAGAAATCAGTGTACACTGAACCACTTTTCGAGAAAAAGGATCGGCGCGTGTCGCCGGAACCGGTAGACTCCGCGGCGAACGCGTGGGTGCGATGCCTCCGTCCCCTTCCTCGAGTACATGCGCACGCGCGCGTCGTTATTCTCTCATCTTTTTTACCGAACTGGTACCGGTATATACACACTCGCCTCTCATCGTTTTCACTTCTCCTCCTCGCGGTACACCCGAGCGCTTCTATAACTCAGGAGCGGAACACGCGCCGCGCTTCTAACGAATGAAAGTCTTCTTTTTTTTTTGTTTTGAGAGAAAGAGAGAGAATATTTTTTAAAAAAACTGAAAAGGACGGTCTCGATAATTTTACGAGCGAACGGCGCTCAGTCTTAAAAACGGGCCTTAATGATGCGAGCGAAATTTAAAAACTGTAAAAAAATCCTCTGCATCCTCCTCACAATGCAGCCGAGCGCGCGGAATAAAGGGAGACGGGCACTCTTGGCATTGTGCGCGCGCGCTGACTGGGGTACCCGAGAGAGTCTCGGGCTCCCGATGTATCGCCCTCTGATCTTTCCTCTCGGAGCCGAGCTGACCCCGAGGGCTCGAGGCAGCTTCGTTAAAAAGGGACGCGCATGCTGGTACCACAAATCTCTCCGTTTTCCCTGAACTGACCATCTCCTCCGCAGGCTCTCAGGAACGTCTTGTTCAAATTTACACGCTCGCCGCGTCTTTCTCTCCTCGCTCTCGCCTTCCTCCGCCTTTTTTCTTCGCCACGCTAGAGTGGAAACTTTTTCGAGAGCTTGAGAGCCGCGTGCAGGTGCGGACGCTCGCGGAAAGTACACAATTTTAAACCGATCGATCTTTTAGAGAGGAAAAAAATCGGTTGGCCAAGTATAACGACGCGGGTATTTCTGCCGTAAAATATTTAGCGCTCGTGGAGAGTGCGGACAATCGATCTTGAAAAGAAAGAGAAAAAAATCGGTTCGATGAATGAATAATGTGACGCAGGAATTTGTCGCCGATCGCTTGCGAAATTGCCTAAAAACCGAGGCGGGGACAAGCGAGGATGATTGATCGATGGCGGGACGAAAGGGAGGAAACTTTAAAGAAGCACGCAAAATATCGCGCATTCATTCAAGTTGAATCACGGTGAATGAAACTTCCCTCCCTTCGATCGCTCCTCTCTCGCTGCCGTGCATTCAATCGTCATTCATCCGAGTTGCAGCGGCGGCCACGGCAGCCGAGAGGAGGTAACAAAGTGCCGGGACAAATTTCTCCTCCTGACTCCTATTGTTGTTGCGGCCGGGAGGGGGCGAGGGAGAAAGCGCGACACCTTCGCGATTCCGCGACGTATTACCGATGCGATTTGCGACTCAGCGTCTGTTGCCCCCACTTACCGATTTCTTCTTACACACTGGAGGCTGCGGCGAGTGAATGAACCGACGATGCCTCCCGGATTTTTATTTTTAAATTCCGTTATGTAAGTTTGTTTACTTTTTAAAGGACCGGTAAAAAGTGCAGCGTTGATACCGATCTGCCTCGCGCATTTATTACCATCCAACTGCGGCTTTCGTGCGCACGAGAAACCTTGGGAATTAAGATTGAAATGAAAGAAGGTGCAAGGGAACACAATAGAATTACACGAAAGAAAGTGTGCAGCGCGCATGCGCAGATCGGATGGCGCTGGGCGCGTGCGCGCACACGTGCGTGTGCACACCGACGCGGGAGAGCTCTCAGACACTCCGGGGTGGGCGTCAAGGCCTCGGGACCGGTATAGTCGCTCGCGCACAGTACCAGACGTCGCCATATCTGGCCGGCGACTCTCCTTCTTTCTTTCTCCTGCAACCCGCGGCTCTCGCGCCTTTTCCTCCGAAAGCGAAACGTTTCTCCTATTATTATACGAGCCGCCAGCCGGTTTTTCTCTTTCTCTCTCGTTGCGACCGACACCTCCTTGCCGATCGATCGGGTCACTTTCCTCCGCGCGTGTCCGTCCCTTTTCGACGATCGAGCTCGTGAAAATAGCTTTAATTGAGCGCGAGCCTCCCGGGATTCATGCTCGGAGCAACGGGAGAACTCGTTACCGATTTAACCGTGAAATTAGCGCCCGGCGTCGGATAATGAGGAAAAAATCGGTCGCGATTGTCGAGGAGCGCGCGAGCAATTATCGCGCCGGGTTCGCTTCAATGGGAGGGACACGCGCGGGGACTAATGACTCGGACACAGCGCCGCGAGCGTTTTTCCGCAGGAGAATTAGCGCGAGGGCCTGTTCGCGGCTTCGCGGTACTCGTTAGGTCCTCCAGGGCCCCTCGTTTCGGGACCCATTAGAGGACAGACCAGCGCTTCGAGCTTTCGGCTGGAGTGCCGCCAGTGATGTTTATTGGATTGTTAAAAAAGAGAAAAACTTTTTTTTCATTATACTTGCGATTAGGTGCCTCCGAAACGACGCGATTTTTAAAGACCGCGTAAAAAGTTTTATTTTTTCTTTAAAAACCTCTTAATTAATCCGCTGCCCATTAAATTCGCTATTTTACAACGATCTATATAGGAGAGAACAAAAAGTACAGCCTGTAACTTCCTGATTATTCCGACCATTGCCTAATTAATTACGAAAATCATCGGCCCACCGCAAAGTAATAGGTGCAGTGTACGAAAAAGAGGGTAAAAAAAAAGGCTCCGTTGCATTATTAGTGCCGCGGGAGCCGAGAGGAGGTCTTCCCCTAAAAGGGGCTCAACGGACTCGCCCACAGCGCAGGAAATTTTAACGGCTTCGATTCGCTTTTCCAGGCTAATTGCGCGGCGCGCGCTCGATTTGCGCAAGCGGGCGCACGCGCCGTCGCGATAATACACGACAATCAGCGGCGGTAATTGCGCGGGGCGATCTAATCCCGGCCTACCGCGCGCCGATTTCCCGATACGCTACCTTTTATCGCCAATCGTAATGGGCTCTGTTTGTTCGCGATTCGGTGCTAAACTACCATTAGAAATTTCCATCGATTCGTTTGTATCGTGCGTTTTGTAAAACTGGAGCTAACTATTACGTTAGTTATAATAATTAATTAGGTTAAAAAATTTCGTAATTTCTTTATTAAAGTAAAGTTCTTTAATTGCAGAATTCCCGTTTATTTGTGAGTCGAAAAACTATCGATAAAGAATTATTGAAAAAAATTTTTCGTAAATTTCTTTATTGAAGGCTGTTAGTTATGCAATGCTTCTTTTTACTATTAAAGTATTTTAAAAAAAGTATCGTAAATTTCTTTATTAAAGTCGATTATATAACATTTGAAATTTCCACTTGATTCAATGGATTCATGTGTTTTAAAAAAGTAAAAAATAAAACTAGAGCCAGCAGCTGTTAGTAATAATTAATTATTCGAGAAAATTTCGTAAATTGTAAATTTCTTCTTGAAGCCAATTAATTGCGACGTTTGGAATGGTCCGGTCATTGCCGATGCGAAGCGCGTCGCACAAAGTGAAGAAGTCATCGGCGCCAGTCAGTTCGTCATCTTAATTAACTCACGGGTGCGATTCCTGGGAAATTGGAAGACTGCAACTTTTTTTACCCCTCGGTTCTCGCGAAATCGAGCCCCTTTTTATGCGTCATGCTAATGCGGATTAAGGTTTTAGCATTGCTCGTAATTGAATAGTCGGAAAAAATTTAATCAACACCTGGAGAGACACGTTTTGGAAATCACTTGCGTACAACGGATTTTCATAGGAATTTCTGATTTATCGTGGACGTTAGGATACATTTAAAACAAAAAAAAAATCGAAATCTGTATGAAAAATAGCTCATTTTATTTAGTTAAAAAAATGAACAATTTCACATCGATTACTCGAACGAATTATTTGAACATGTGCCGATGGCTTATACTATTCCCTCGTGTCGCTTTAAACATCGGAAATACTCGAGGCATTTTCGGCTCGGCGACTGTCCTTGCCAAAGAAAAAGTCGTGCAATCAGGGATTCCCTTCTCCTCGTCCTTCTTTCTCTCCGTCCGAAATATTTGTCGGCGAAGATGCTGGCAATGGAGAAATTCACCCCTCGACACAAGAAACGACGAATAGCCGTCGAGCTCCCACGTCCACGTTTTTCAAAGACTCCGTGGTAAATTCCGAAGTCCCTGCACTTTTCCATATCCCGCCTCAACCTCCTCCCACTCCTCGAAAAAAAAAGTTAAATAATTTTCATCTCGTACATAGAACAAACATCGTTGGCACAACCTCTCGGAATGAAAATCGTTAGCAGCCGTCGTCAGCGATTAGCTCGAACATCGCGCGACGTTTGCTCAATCCTGGGGATCTAACGTGCAATCACCGAAGGAAATACATTGATCCGCGTGTAAATAAAAGTGCCCGCGTGCGTGCATCCTACGCCGCGTTTTTTCGTCGTCGTCCTCAGGCGGCGAGTCATTAGCGCGGCGCCGCGAGTGTCGAAATCGCAGCGAAGGAGAAAAGTGTCTCCTTTGTTCCGCGATCGGGCGATTGCATTGCCGCTTCCTTCCGCGGAGCCGCCGACACCGACGCGCTCCCGCGAGCCGCGGCGTTTGGGTGTATCGAGTGAATATTACATATGCCGATCGCTCGGCAGTACCGATCGCCGCGGACGTAGGCGTACGCTTGCTGTTCTTGTCTGATGGCTAGTGGGGATTACAATTTTTTTTTTTAAATTTTAATTTATTCGTTGTTAATTGAGCGAACCGCTCTGATCGCGGAATTTAATTGTAATAAATTTGCTTATAAATTAGATTTCGAGGAATTCGTGTATTAATTTTCTTTCGTTTATTGCAGGAACGATTGCCGATCTGCCGGCTGGAAGGTGGCTGCATTCACGAGCATTCTCATCAAGAATTTTTCACCGAATAAGGGTGAGTATCCGTAAAAAATCTTTAGCTTACGAAAGTTTATGCTTTTGTGGCGACCGTATATCTAGCGTTTATTAATAGCCTTCCTCATTGGAGAGAAAATCTAATCTTTTAATAAGGATCTCCGCGTAAATTTCTAAAAATTGAGACTCGTAAAAAATGCCTACATTTATCCGAAATTTATTCGTCTTCATCAGCTCCATCGAGCTCGAATCAAATTACAAAATCATATATACGTGGATATCTGCGACGAATCGCTTTCCCCCTCCACGAGACCCGCTCACGAAAGTCTGAGCGGCCGAGCAAAAAATTCTATACATTCACGTAACGCTTGGATCATTCCCGGACGACATTACAATTAATCCCGATAATTTCCCCTGAACTAATAACTCCGAAGCAACGCTGTTTTTTAGACGACCCGTGGGACCACAGCGCACCGGCAGTCATTTCAAATGCCTCGGCAATATTTATGCGCGCGAGAGTTTCTTTTCGCCGACGCTGGTCCCCGAGGCGGGCGCTAATTTGACTGGTCGTTCGATTTTTATTCGACTCGCTTTTTTTTTACCTCTGCTTTTTTACCCAGAGTCTGCTTCCTGTCGTCCATTACACTTCTGTTAACTTGCGCGTAATTGATGTACCCCCCACCCAGGCTTCGCTAATTGATCTTCTTATCTCTCTTTTTTATTGACACGCTAAAATTCGCCAGTCGATCACTAGCAACAACATCCGCAATAAAGAAAAAAAAATCCAACGCTCCAATCAGCGTAGCTCTCCAAGGGAAAAATCGCTGTCCCCAGAAATTTAAAAAAGTAAGAGAAGAGAATGATAAAAAAAACACGCAGCTTCCAGATAGGACGCACTCGCGGCGCGTTTACCGTAAGGAAGCGCACGCGCCGCTCGTGTGCAGGCGTCGATTTCACCGGGACGCGTGGGAGAGGCCGCCGAGAGGAAGACAAAGACGGAGGGCGAGGCGATCATCATCATCATCGCCTATGAGTCTAAGCGCACGCGTCGCGAATAATCATCGGCGCATCCTCCGCCTCTCGTTTGTTTATACGCCCCTCGCCCCGCGTGCGTGCCCGGACTAGCGAGGCGCGCGCGATCGCCTAAAAATAGACCTTTTCGCGATTAAAAGTTCGTTAGCGCTCGCGGTGACCGGACGCTCCTCTCGCCCGACGTGTAATTGCAACCCGCTGATGACGCTCATTCATTTATATCTCCCCGCTGGATCTGCCACCGCGAAGCCGTCGTTAACGGCGAAAGCGGTTTCTTTCTCTCGGCTTTTACGAGCCTTTCCGCGTAATCCGGCCGATTATGCGAAGAAATAAGGACCGCGTCTTTAACTTATGCGGCTTTTATGTCCTTTTAAAAAAAGCCTTTTTTTATGCCGTTAAAAGAAGCGGGGAAAAAGCGAGGTAAATAAAGAGCAGGACGTGCCGATTTCACCGGGAATCGGTTGGAGGTAAACAAAAACAGATTTCCCGATGCAGGATCGGGAAAGGCGACGCGGAGGAAGTTCGTGACGTGTAGCGGTGCTCGGCGTGGGCGCGAGAGTCGAGCAAGTGGGTGTCCCCCACTTCCCCTCCGTTAGTTCCTAAGCGCGCTCGTCTGACATCATCCGACGCTTTGGTGCCGGTCGAGTCAGCTGTGCGACGCGCCGTATACTTAGATGGAGCGAAAGACACTGGAGTAGGGAACGACTTTTCCGTGCCGCCTGTATGTTAAAGGCGAGTTCCTTGACACGCATCTTCTGTTCTCCCTCATCGAACTTTTCCTTCGGACGATCCATCGGGAGGATAACTTTTTAACGACTGCAAGCATAATTTAAAATACTCAAAATTGATTCGCAAAATAAACCAATTTTTAAATGTATTCGGTCTTATACCATGGGTAATCTTAGATCCAAATAAGAATCTTGTCTCGGTGTTTTTTTCTTATGCGTAGATTGCAAAAAAAAAATGGAGAACATTTAAAAGTCCTGTCTCAGAGGATCAGATCGGTACCGCTGCAGGGATTAATTGAAAATGTCCTTTCTGACAAGTCAGAGCGTTTCGTGTCGTAATGCAGGAGTCTAATCGATGCGGATCCCGGATCGATCGGAGTACATTGTTTTCTCGATTGAGTCGAGGCCCCGTAGGGGTGGTCCAACGCGCGTCGACTATAAGCCGTACACTCGCTCGGTCGATCGCATAACGAGGATACCTCGCCGATCTTGGGTGTTCCCCACGTCAGTCCGGCGGAACCCGAAGGAATAAATGCATTTCATTTCTGCGTCGTTCGCCGGCGAGATTATCCCTCAACCTCGGGCTCCAAATCGCACTTTCTACCGGAGTCAAAATACCGGGCGATTTCGAAAATCGGTATGAATTTGACAGCGAAATCGTTAAATTATTTATTTAGCTTTAATCTCCATTGAAGAAAATGGGTTATCATTATTGGCGCGCCGGCGTGCAATATTAATAACCATAATCTAGCGGAAATGAAACCTTATATCTTTCGAAATAGCGCATAATGTGAATGCGATCGGCATCTCGAATTATCTATATCGTACAGGCGCGATTACGCGGTGCCCACGCGTACGGCATTTAAAAGAAAAAAAAATCCCGGGTAATATTGACAAACGCGCGACACGAAATTCCGCGGGTAGGAGGAAGCCGCTCTCGATTCTCATTACAGATACGAAGTTGGCGAAAGTAAATTGCCGCGGCTTAGCCTCCAGATTACGTGCGCCGCAATCGGCCGCCATTCGTATACTCCAGAGAAAGCCTGAACACCCCACGATCTCCTCGTAAACAAAGTTCGCAAAACCTTTTCTTTATTCGTAGCTGCTTTATCCATACCTTCGCCTCTTTTTTGTTCACAAAAAAATTTCATCCGATTTATCCTTTTTTCCTTTCGCTAATAGCTTCTATCGATCTATCCTTCTTTTTCTTTAACTAAAAGCTTCTAATAGATCTATCCTTTTTTTTCTTCTGCTAAAAGCTTCTATCGATCTATTCTTTTTTCTTTCGCGAAAAGCTTTAACCGATCTATCCTTCTTTTCTACCGCAAAAAGCGATCGAACGATCATTCGTCGGAGGATGAATTCATGTAATTACATAAACAAACACAATCGGTAATAAAAGATGTAATCGTCCATTCTCCCTGCGATCTTTGGAGGAAAAAAAGAGGCGTAGTCGAGGAAGGGGGAAGCCGAGTGCGAGAGAGGAGAGTCGCGGAGTACGAAACTGTGTCCTTGACGCGACAATGGCCGATTCATTATTTTCCTCGGAGAGCAGTGCACGCTGCAATAACTCCTGCCGCGAGTAGCCGCACTTGCGGGAAGATCCATTTGTCTCCGGCGCCCCTCCTTACACGAATTTATCACTCGGCGCTCACGCCGTAATCCCCGACAGTCGTCGAGAGCGCGAAAAATGCGCCATTACGGGCGAGGAAAATGAAGCGATCGGTTGCGATCGGCACCATCGCAAAAACTCCCCGCGCACTTCGCAAAAAGCGAGCAAAAAAAGCACTCGCGTTTTCCGCGTATAAAAATGCGGAGAATCCATCCTCTCATCGGGATGGATTCACGAGCGCCAGGGGGAAACGCGGAAAAACAGCCTGGCGATCCGCATTCCTATAGCGGCGCGGCGATCGGACGTGCACTTAATTAGCGTTACCATAGGGAGTATGAGTCCAGGGCGAGGGTCTTAAGTGCCTTCTCTGATACGAGTGTCGCGAGGTAAAATTTTCAAGCTCTTATCTCGCTCCGTTAAAGTGACCTTCGGACGTCGCGTGCGCTTACCGTATCGCGAATAAGAGGATTATATGGGCTCACGGCCGGATTAACTCGCGATCGCTGCGAAATTCGAAAGAACGGAATTTTTGTTGTTCTTAGGAGTCGACTTTCGCATTTAAAAGTCGAGAGAATTCGACGCGGAATTCAGCGAAGTATACCCTGCTGGCATACGCGAAAACCTGCAATACATCAGAGTCAGGCCTCAAGTTAATCTTCGCAGGATGGTAGTTTCAATAGCCCCTTATTTTATTGAATCATTAGTTTTGTTTGCTTCAATTATTCATTTGGTATGCGCGCCTTGATGGTAGGGAATTTATCACACTCGCGGGTACGGTATTCTTTTTTAGCGCCGACGAGCGCGGCGGTTATATACTCGGGCTAGAAGAAAACCGGCAGCAGATAAGAAAACAGCACGGAGGAAAACGGGTTCTCGCGGTCGGCGTTACGCAAATCCGCACGCGCCTGGGTGCATTCGGATGCATTTGTCATTTGACTTTCACCCGCGGCGTAACTTCTTAAGAATCGCTTCGTTCTCCGTACGAATTTTCAGCACGACAATGAGAAACTCCGGGCGATCGGTTAGCACTCCGGCTATATATTCGCGAGACAGAATCGTATTATCTTTCCAGAAAAAAAAAAGAGGAAACGATATTGCGCTCTAGTTTATTTATCTGTTTTTTTTTTGCGATCGCAGATATATATCCTACACCGGTAGTAAATAAAAATCGGAAGATACCGATCGTCGGCGCGATACGAGTAGCACGCAGAAAATGCGTAGTAAATAATCGGTACAAATTTATAAGCTAATTATTTAACGGATTATTTACGAGGTCTCCGTAAAACTCAATCAGACATTAATTAACCCCCTCCGGGGTGTTCCAATCTAGCGGCGCGCGTCCCGTAGGTTTCCCTTCGATTTTCGCCCGTAAATCGTCGGTGCGTCGACGTCGCCGCGACGTACGAGTGAAAAAAGAAGTCGCATGAAATACGCGACGCTGTGCGGCGGCGAAACCGGGGTAACGTCCCCGAGGCGCATAATTCACAGCGGGCAGCGGCGGCGGCCGCCTTGCCGAGCGCGCCGTCGATCGATCACGCGGCCATTTTTGCATCGGCGCTGGGGCACAATACGCATTAATCCCAGCCAGCCGATCGCAATGCCGCCCTGCAACAACACAGCTCCTTCGCCGACTTAGATCCGATTTTGATTAACCCGATTTTTTCACACGACTTTCTCCCGCGAGACCTTCTCGGCCTGACTTACCGATCTCTCATAAATCGCGAGTAAATATTTAGCCGATAGAGGTTCAATAAGCCTTTTCTTATTTTCTGTGCGAGTGAATCGGAAAAACTCGTTTGTATCATTAACCGATGATCTTTTTCCCGAACGCCATAGGAGTTCTCCCGTGGGGCCTTCTCCGTTCGACTTACCGATCTTTAGTAAATCACAAGTAGATGTTTAGTCGGCCGAAGTTCAATAACCTTATTGTCTAGAAATGGATAAGCAGAACTCGTTTCTATCATTAAGAAATTATTTTTTTCGAAGAATGTAGGAGTTCTCTCGTGAGACCTTCTCCATTCGACTTACCGATCTTTCGTAAATCGCGAGTAAACATTTAGCAGCAACATTTTAATAGCCATCTGTACTTTTTCTCATTCTCTTATTTTCTGCGAGTGAATCTGCAAAAACTCGTTTCTCTCATTAAACGATGATTTTTTCCGAACAATAGGCTCGTTGCAGCAGCGGCGGCTGCATCCATCTGCATGCCCGCCGCGATAAAACGCCATTAATATTCCGCATCGGCTGCATTACACGTAAACTCAATTCAGCCGCGCGTCCCTCTCGCTTTCCGCGCATCTCGCACTTAATTAAAACAAACAAAGAGTTAAATCGACGCGAACTCGTCCTTGCCTCCTGCGCGTGACGCGATGCACTCGAGGATCCGGCTCCTCGATCAGGGGGAGAGCCCGAGGAGCATGTAGGTCGCTGCAGCGTTCCCCTCCGCTTCAGCCCGCGTGTATTATACACCACATACGATTTGTCGAATCGAAGAAACTCATAGAGGCATTCCGAGTAATAGACACGTCGGAGGCCGCGCGAGTCCAAATTAAAAAGGGGGAAGGGCCCGGCGGCTCGAGAAAGGCGCCGCCGACTCCAAAAAGGAGAAAAAAAAATCTCCGCCCTAGGAAGGGGAGACCGAGAGCGTACCTTTTTTTTTCTCGAATTCCAAAGAGACGCGCGAGAGGAGCCATAGGCTGCATAGGTCAGCCTCCTCCTCTTTACCTGAGCCTCTCGAGTTTCGGAGCCTCTCCTTCTCTCTCTCTCTCTCTCTTTCTCGTTTCTCTCGGGGGATTTACTCGAGTCAGCGGGATTCCTTATACTCTCCGATGAAGGATCGACCAGACCAGCGCGCGGAAGGCTATATCTATATACATTTTATATATGTAAGACGGTCCGGCGTGCATTACCGCGATAAATCATCGCCGGCGGGATGGAGGGGGGTGCATTCGTGAACCGGACTCGCTTGAGAAAGGTCACTCGGCGAGCGTGAGCGAGAGATGAAAAACGGATTCGGACGATGTGATGAACGGCGCGAGGTGATTGATACACCGCCGAGATAGAGCCCGGGGATGGCCTCCCCCTTTTCGTCCAAAGGCGAAAACGAGGCCGCTGGTTTCACCGCCGGGGAAAATGTAAGGCCGTGCGATGACATGCCCGTTACATCGGAGCACAGGTGGATTCCTCTATCTCCATCTGCGACACACTCGACGTTTCCGCGGGACTCGCCAGAAATTAAAAAGGTGCAGCTCACGGGGGGCGTGTTTCGAGACTCGGCGGCGACCGTTTACCGGGGGAAGGATAAAAAAAATTTTGCGCGCAGAAAAGGTGTTTTTAAACTGCGGCTCGCGCGAGAGCCTCGAAAACAGCGGGTTTTCGCTCGCCGGCGTAATGTTCGTTTTGGAGCACGTCCCGGTGACTCGGCGCGAGGCGCGCGAGCGTAATGACGGGGTCCCCGCCGAGGGATATTCGGCGCGGCCTAGGCGACGCGTAATTGCGCCCCTGAGCGGACCGCTGGAAATTGATGCCGAGCTGTAATGACGCGCGTGCCTTTTTTTCGAAGCGAGAAAGAGAAAGAGAGAGAGAAGAGATTCGACGTGTTCGCCGAGGCGAGAAAACACGCGAATGGTTCGGTAAGCAGGAATTTTTTTTGTAGCTCTGGCGATGGATTAGAGTGATTAAACACTGAGATTTTTTTTTAAAGAACTGTTACGTGTGTAGTTTATTTTAAAATTGTTACATAAAATACGCACAGTGCGAAGGGGCACATGGACGAATACAAATTCATGTTTTATACAGGCAGTAACTTCATTTGATAAGTACGTCGTGCTTTCTCGTGTGAAATCGATTGAGCCAGGCAGAGTAAATCAACTCTTTGTCCGATTGGTCGGATTCAAAACTCAGCTGTGTCTCCGAATGGGGGATAATCGAGTAGCCCTGGAGAGAATCATAAGCCATCAAAGGCAGGCCTAACCTTTGCCTGATTTTATTTCTGACTTCTAGAAACTTAAAAGTGTGTTCCATGTTAGTTGCGTTACTAGTCTTAGTCGAGTTACTAGTCTCAGTAATTGGTGGTTTTTCTAGCCTTTCCCGTATTCTGTTTCTTGCTTGTAAATGTTCTACCTTGAGAGCATTATCTCCCCGATTAGGCATTCTTTCTGGGCCGAAAACATCCAGGTTGCTTTGTTTTGATAGTTTACTTATAAACTTTTCAGAAAGTAAACTGTCTTGTACCTGTTGCAATTGCTCGGCGGGTTCTTCTTTAACAGTATTTGGTTTTGAGAATCTAGGAGTTCGCTTCATCAGTGGAAGCTCACTTTTAGTCTGAGAAAGATTCTTTTGCGGCTGATCTGAGCCAACCATCACTGGGATGCCAGATTTTAAAAGTGAAAACTCGTTTTGAGGTACTGAAATCGTCTTCTTTGGGGTTTTATCGTCAACACCAGGAACAATTGGAGGTTTTTCCATAGGTCGCTTCAACCGTGGTTTCCTTGTAGGAACCGTCAAACCATAATCAATTAATGTTCCGTCTTCGCGCTTCTCGATTGGTTTTAATACATCCGGAATTCGCTTTGACCTGTATTCAGTACCTTTTCCCTTTCGACGACTACTAATGGATTCATCTTTGTTTGATTTTTCGCTCTTAGCTAGGATGACTTTTTCTAAAATTTGTAAGTTTGACTTGGGCGTTTTAACATGGTGTTGATCTACACTGCTTTCCAAAGAAGCATTATGCTGGTAATGTGAACCCGAAAAATTAACTTTCTGTGCAAGTAAATTTATTTTCTGATCTACTGCTTTGCTTTGCTTAGTTCCATTATTATCCTTTTTACTATCTTCTGTGGTATCAGAAGTTTTCTCTTCATCCTTCAATTCATTTTTCTTAACTGCTTCGTTTATCTCCAATTTCTTCTGCAATAGGTTCTCTTGAATGTGCTTCGTAACTTTAGCAATACTAGACATCTTCCTTCTTCTCCTAGGCCTAGAAGATATTTGAGCTTCATTAGGATTCACTACTTTTATAACCTTATCGCTCGATATATCCTCTGTAGCTATGACTTTAAAATTTTGATCCGCCGGGTATACTTCATTTAAGCACTCACTTACTTTCGACTTATTCTTATCGTTATCAGTACATTCACACGATGCCCACCAAGGCAGTCCTTTTAACTTCTTCAACTTCTTTTCTTTGTGTAGCAGCTTCGGCTGCTCTACATCACGGAAATTCTTGTCGAAGTAATTTATTGTTTGGTACTTGGAAACATTTTTCTGCTGAGCTACATTCTCCAGAGCCTTTGCTGATATCTGTACATTTAAAATAGACACTTTTTTCTCTAACGCGGTACCGACCTGCTCCTCTGAAGTTATCGGTATCTCAATTTCTATCTTATCCGCGGAAGTTTTTATCTTTATATTTTCAGCCTTAGACTTAATCAGTAATTTGTCATCGCTAACGTTCGTTTCCAATGATTTCTTTTTCGGCTGTATCGCCTGCACCCAGCGAGCAGTGATGTTTTCCTTCTCCCTTTCGAGTCTATTGATTGCGTTGAAATCGAAATCAAAATCGTGCTCGAAGTCTAACTTCGGTGAATTGTTCAGAAACCTGCTTCCCCAAGTCTCCTCCACTCGCATGTTCCTCAACTGTTTCGTGACGTAGTCACGCTTCTGTGAGTTCCGAACATTTGGCGATGACTTGCGACTCTTATTTTCGTTCAACGTAAACTTCGATTCTTGAGGATACCTTTTACTCGTTAACGAAATGTTATTGGAGGAGGCGACGTTCCCTTTATTCGATCTTGAAACATCAAATTTCGCAATCGACGAAAGCACTGAATCAGGAACGAACCTCGATAGCAAACCTCTTGGTGACTGCTTCGCTGATTCCTTGAGCCTGTGCTTCTCGATGGACTCACTGTAGTCGGCTATCATTTGGGCGTAGCTGCGCGACTGTTCAATGTGTACTAATTGTACTGGCAATTTTTCTGGGACCTTGCGAGCTTCGATTCTCTGAGTCTTTTTCTTCGATCTGACCCTATGGTCACGATTGGAGCTAGTATCTAAGAAAGGCATGCCTACATTCCCTTGGTAATCCAGCTCTGCGTTCCTGTGATGAAGCATCACGAGCTTTGGATCTCTATACAGAAATGCCTAAAAAGCAATGACATTCTAAAGATTTTCAAAAATCCAATCAGTCGAACAAATGTATGTCTTTTCAAGCCACGATAAAAAAATTACCTGGCCGTGATCTCTAAGCTCGGGAAGATCGATTGTTTTGCTTGAGTACGCTGTCTCCTGAATCTTGAACGGCAAGGTCGGCTGAAGGAACTTGCGGTCATTGCGCAGGAGACTCTCGGTACCCGGTTGACGTCCACGGGGACTTGCCGGGCCAACCGGGTCTGCGAAAGTCGGCCATGGTTTTTGATGGGCTATTTTAAATACTCCTTTGGGCATCTCTCTTTTAATATTCCGGTTTCGCGGACCCATGCACCGGAATACGTTATCAATTATTTTCCACATTTCGCAGAGGACAGGCAGAAGGTTATGATACTTAACTGGACGACACGTGCCGCGGTACAGATCCGAAAATTTGCTTTAACTGATGCATCGTGAGAGCTGAAGGTGCACTATTTCAATTTGAAAGCGATATTCTGAGGAAAAAGCGGTGGCAAATAAAATTAAGCCAAAATTTAGAAGCTACCGAACTAACATATTGATGCAAGAGCGCAACATAATGAAGCTTGCCGCAAAGACCCCCCCTAAAATTTTTGTCTTCGCAGAATAGACCGTCGATTTTGAAAGTAATAGAAAAAAAGTCATCCTTTGAAGCTTACAAATCGAAAAGTAAATCCGCACTCGGATCAATGCGCTTCGCGTAAAAACGACAATCGTTAATTATTTTCGTTCCGGCGATTAAAGGCGAACCGGCACAGTTACCTAACGCCGACCGGGCCATTTTAAATCACTTTTGTCGATTCACGACGGCTATCGATTACCCACGAGCATACAAATACGAGAGAACAGACTGTTTCCTGCTGCGGGAGGTGTCGGCGATTTTCGCGCGTCAATGGCAACGCGCGCCGTTTACCGATCATGCGGCGAGTCGCGCTCGATACCACCGGCAAATTAGGCTCGTTCAGCGCGTTCGCTTTGTCGCCGCGCGGCTTCCTACGCTCGTAAATAGTCGGCGCGGGTGGAAAAAACTGGCGCCGGGATTCACTCGGCTTTTGTTTTCCAACGCTAACCGAGGACAATTAGCACGTGCGCGAGACGTGAGCCGGCGATCGGAAGAGACGCAGCCTGTCGCGTGCCCGAAGCACTTCCACTTTATTTTTAACTCTTTTCACTTATTTTACATGTTCGCATAAAAAAAAATCGTCTTGTTTTATAGCCCAGGCGTTGACAGAATTTTTTACGCATTATTTTCGTTTATCTTTCTATTAATGTACCGATCAAATTTTATCGATTAGGTTCGCTATTTTTAGTATAAATTATCTGTTCGATTTAACACACTGTACTGAATTTATTACTTTCGTTTGTATTTCTAATAATTGATAAAAACGAATGAAATTATACAGATTAGATCTATAATTATTGATTTAAAAAATTGTACTGAATTTATTACTTTCGATTATATTTCTAATAATTGATAATACCAATGAAATTTTACAGATTAGATTTGTAATTTTTAGAATAAATAATGCTTTCTGGCGTTTCGAAATTTTCTACTTTATCGCTAAAAGTTGTATTACATTACTTAAGTTTATGTAATCCCCAATAATTGATAAATATTTATGAAATTTTGCTGATAAAGTGGATACTTCGGAAAGGCGTATCAATAATTCATACTTCCATTTGAAAATCTTCGGATTTACCAATAAAATTTTATCCGTGTATACTCGCAGTTAAAATTTATCTTTGAACAAGAGTATTATTTAAAAATTAATTGTTATCGAACAGGTTATTGAAAAGAGTATAATATCAGAGTTCAATAAAGGATCGAGGCTCGCTTATCTGCTTCGAAACGACGCGGCACTTTAAGACGCTAAATCTCCCGAGCGAAATTTCGTTCGTTTCGCCTCAATCCCGATATCATCTCCGAGCCAGGGCCGCTCGCGCGTGCGCCATAAATTCACGACACCGCGGCGGAGCTTGAAAATAAAAAAAAAATAAAAAAAAAAAAAGGAATCGCACAAAGGCCCCGGCACGCGGCGTGCAAAGGGCAAATCGTAGACATTCGATCGGTTTGAATTCCCCCGCGGAGGAGTCGAAACGAAAGGCAGTAAAGAGCGGGTTAAAAAAAAAAGCGAAGGAACACGAGCAGCGCGCGCGCGCGAGGAGCTCTGAAATCATCCGCGGCGCATCAGCACGAGCGCGATCCCCCGGTCACGATCCGGAATCGCGCTTCGAGGAGAGCGAGGGGGAGGAGAGGTCGACCTCATCCCGGATAAGTCTCGGGTATATAGGTGCCCTGAAATTCCACGGCGAGAGAGGATGGAGCGGCTCTCGTTGCTCTCTTTGTGGCGCCCCTCTCAAGGATGCTCCGAGCGCTCCTTGTAAATCTCCGCTTACTCCACATTCGCCGTACGAGCGGCGCATCCTCGAGATAGTAGGGGACGACGCGAAAACTTTGTAAGAGGGTCGATTCGTGTGTTTCCCGGCGAAAACTACCGAACTGGCCGAAGCCTTTATCGAGCGGCGATCTTGTTCTTGCACTTCGCTTTTGCTCGGCTCACGTTGCGCCTCTCGGTCCCGTCGAGGACCTCGAGCCAACGAACCCGGGAGGTCGCGAGGAGTCACGACGCTCGTTATCGTGATCCTCGGCCGTTCGACCTTTGCGCTTCGCGATGAAAACTGCACCGCCGTGCGCATTAATCACTTGGTGTACAGTGAAAATTAACTCTATTGGAGTCAAATTTTCAATCTAATTTTATAGTGATATCAAATCTCTTCGCTGATAGAAAAGATCCTTTGACCTAAAGTCAGTGTCTTTAATATAAAGTTGTGCGCATTTCATATAGTCCAAAGGCGTAGGTTTTATTTACTATTAAGAACTATTCAGAAATATTTTTTTAATGCTAATGAATATTTCTTTATTTCAAGTACGATGAAAAAATTATTTTTCAAAGGTACGAAGACTTTTTTAAATAATCATTGTTGATGGAGTGATTTTTTGACTCTTAGTTAGAACCAAAGTTAGGGAATTCACCTGAAATATGCACTACTCTACCTTAGACTAATTTTTACTCTACATTAGAGTGAATTGAATTCTACATTTTAGCGCATGCATCCTACTTCAAAAAGGCAGAGGAGATTTATTTGTATGAAAATCGCGCTTGATTAAAAATTGCCTATTTTTTTTCTTTTATCAAACACGCGAGTCCATTCCCTTTGTATACCTACAAAATACACGACTATGTGTATTGTGCAGACGCGTTCGATTAGATTCGCGGGGATTCACTTTCACCCGCTCGCGGGGATCATTTACAATCGTGTCCAATCAGTGCTTGGGATGTATGTCGTCGGAGGCTCGTACCAGTGGGAAAATCTCCCTGTGCATCCGATCTGAATCGGAAATGCTCCTCGGCCCTCGGCGATGTATTATCAGTCCCGTCACGTAGGGCGAGTGTTGCGCGCAGCTACTTCGAAGTGTTCAGCTTCGTCTTCGTTATCTTTCGTTTCGCCAAATAAGAATGTAACTACCTCCTCTTAGATACCCCACGTCCTCCTCCGGGGAACAGATCGTACACTGCGAATATTTTCTTGTTATAGATCCTTGTCAGATGGGTCATGCGTGAAATTCGAAAACTACTGGCAGTCGTTTTCATTTTATCTTTTTTGCTTATTCGAGTTGAAAAGTAGCAGCGCTGTGATTTTATCGCACTTTTTTTTTTGTTTTTAATCAACTACAATATGGTACATGGTAGTGGAATAATAATTACAGTCGACTGGTTTTCGGTTCCAGCGAAAAATACTTTCGGTATACCTCGCAATTACTCCCTGGCGAGGAATGCTTACAAAATACTTTCAGCGAAGGGACAGATGTTAACGAAAATTGCGAGGGCGCCCTCAATACCTCAAATACCTGCTGAACCCGCAGATTCCCACACAAAGCTCCGCGCCGCGCTCGATACGCTTTAATCGTCGATGCCTACGATAACATTGTTAAATTCGCCTCGTTAATTTACCACGCAAAAAGCGAAGAAAAAAACGAAAAAACGAAAAAAAAAACGCGCATTCGATCTCAAATTAGCCGCTTTCGCGGCGTACACGCGAGGCGATCGCGCCGGGACAAACAAACACAAGTCGCATTTTACGGAAACAATCAGCTGGACCCGGCTCGGAACACGCTGGGTATGAATGCATAAGTGCACCGACGTCGCGCCTTTCTCCCTCCCTTTCTTTTATTCCTGCGCGCTTTTTGCACGCTCGGGGGGCCCTCAAAGAGCCGCCGCCGTTTCTTTTTCGCGGAGGGGACCTCGGCCGGAGCGAGAGAAGAGAGGAACATAAAGGAATGGAGAGATAAATGCGAGCGATGTCGCGGACCCTTAATTCTCCGTCCTTCTTCTCCACCTCCTCTTCTCTCGTTCGTTGCTCTTATCGAAAGGATCCCGGATCCCCGCGGGGAATTCCAGCGCGCGGGCCCTTTTTGCGCCGCGCGCGCGCAGATAACGATCGCGCGCGCCTGTGCGCAGGCGCAACGATCGAAATCGCGGCCTCCTCGCCGGGGTTCACGCGAGTAATTAAGGGTATTTTCTACCCGCTGGCGGAAGCTTCCGCCAGGAAGGAGGATTTCGATTCGACGCACACCCCCCAGCTTTATTAATTACATACCGATCTCCATCTCCCTCCGTCGGAGCGAAAAAATCGGTATACACGAAAGCGTAAAATCGAGAGGAAAAAAGAAGGTGCGAACGATCGGCGCGCGGGGCAATAAATCGCGCGGCGCAATTAAAGGAGCAATCGGTCGCAGGCGCCGGCGGAACGGAGTTCGCCCTCGGTGAACCGGTTGCTCTCTCGGCGGCGATTTTTGACGAGTCCTCGGCGTCGTCGTCGCGCGGCTCGCGCTCCAGCGGCTCGCATTTATCAGCGCGAAGCCCCCGGCGAGAGTCTGCCTATCCGCGTTGCGCGACTTGTCGGATTAATGTTCCGAGGCGCTTTGCTTTATTTCTCCTGCCGGGGCAGGCTTTTTATCGGGAGCGCCGATCGCGCCGGCGCGACGGGCCCGAATTTATGTACGCGCACGCGAAGGGAATTGCGCGTCGCTTTCGGGAGGCTGCGCGCTGCCTTATCCCGCGCCCAGACTTTCGTCTCGCTCAAATTCTACATATACGTATTCCCGCGTTTGTATACATACGCGGCGTTAAAAGTGCAAACGCTTTTAATCTCCTCGGCTAAATGAGAAATCGGCGCGTACGCGTGTATATACACACTCGAGCGGGTCGACTGCACGGAGAGAAAAGTCTAGTAAAAATTACTATACTATTTAGTAGTGCAGGGACAGACTCGACAGATAAAAAATTTTACTAGAAAGTATGGTAAAATGTGCTAGACTGGTAGCAGAATTTACTGTAAGTCTAGCGAATTTTATGATACTTTTTAGGAAATTGTTTTACTAGTCGAGTCTGTCCATCCATTACAAAATAGTATAGTAATTTTTACTAAACTGTTCTCTCTGTGTGGAAGGGTATGAGGATTTATCCGCGAATTCGAGTGTGTATAAAGCGGAGCGAACAAAGGAGCTTACAAATGATCGGGGCACGGTAGGCAAAGTGGGGCAAACCGTCGCGGGCAATTACGGGCCGCGGAGAGTCCGAAAAAGGTGAGCCGCGGCTCCGCGGGAGTGCGAAGGGAACAAAGGAGAGGAGGATCCCCGCGAGTGCCGAGAGCCAACACCTGCTGTTCTCGGTATGCGCTCTCCCTCTTCTCCTTTTTCTCTCCTCTTCCTTCCCTCCTCGTCCGCTTGCGCGAGCCATCCCTCGTCCCCCTTTATTCTCGCGGGAGAAACAGGCCCCAGGACGAGATGGAGCGAGCCGTCGGGCGCCAGAACACTCGTCCGTCTGCGTGTATCGGCGATCGCCGGTGATGTGTTGCCGGTCAGGAGGGACATTGTAAGAACCGATCGAGTCCGCTCGCGAGCTTTTTTACTACTCCTTCTTCTTCTCCTCCTTTATATCTGTGCACGCGTAAATCTACACATTTATATACTTACGTATATACATACGTGTATACACGGAGCAAAAAAGTTTTAGTAAAATTGCTAAACTTTTTTTTGTAAAACAGGCTCGTCGAATACTAAAATTTTAACAGAAGGTTTAATGAAATTTACTAGACTTATCATAAATTTTACTAAACTTTCTAGTGAAATTTTTTACTTGTCGAGTCTGTGCTTGCGCTACAACACCGTCAAGTAATTTTTACTTAAAGCTTTTTTCCCGTGTACATTATATACACATACGTATACATACGAATACATACATAGGTTCACACTGTAAGTGTGTAATATATATTCTAGTTTTATTGGTTGGATTTCTCGAGCGAGTTAGGAGAAAAAGTGGTGCGATCAAATGGGATTCGTTGAATCACCACGCCTAGAGTCTGTCCGATGCGGGTCATTATGCCGTGATTTAGGGGTGCCGCGCCGGTGCGCGTGCGTATACGAAATGCATAATTACCGCGCGGTCGTATTTTACGCGACGTTATTGTTTCGTGAGAGAATTTTGAAGTCGGGCCCCTCGCGTGCTGGCGCCTCGAGCTTTTTGACGAGTAAAAGCTGTTCGCTCTGGAGTTGCACTCGCGCTCGCATTTATTAGTCGATTTGTAAAAGACCGGTGATTAATACCCACGAGGACAGACCTCCAAGTCCCATTAAAAATTTTCTCAGCCGCTCAAAAATTTCCTAATGAATGAATACCGACGTCAGCCTCCTCTCAGCAGATTTATGGAAGGTGCACGCATCGGAAACTATCCCCTTCAAATCGAAATTCCTCCTTCACTCCAATGAGTTCGCTTTGCAAAGTTGCCTCGAAAGTTACGTATCGTTACGACATAAGTCTGGAAACCGGATTTACTAAAAATAGTCGCCACACGCGTTCGCAACTATTCCGCTGGTCAATGACAATACCCTCGAGTGTATATAATACAGCATACCTCGCCGTGCACACTTTAAACAAAAAGTATACAGCCGACACAAAAGCATTAAAAAAAAAACATATCATTATTTTCTCTGTGAAATAAAATGAAAAAAAAAACTAAAGAATACGTGATTGTTTTCAGGTTCGCAGCAGAAGGAGATGCGTCAGACTGGTCATTGAGGTGCGCGCGATGGCATCTGGCCGCAGGCAGGCTCCCTCGGTCGTCAGGAGGCTGCGCGCCGCTTCGTAGAGGAGGGCCGGGCTTGCCGAACCTGCCGGGCATGCGCCGCGGCTCATCATGTCCGTACCCAGACCCCGAGCCACGCAGAATACGACAGTCAACCGCCTCAACTCCGCTCTAGTCGCCCTCGTGCTCCTCGTCATCGTCGGCAGCTGCGATGTTGCCGCCGACCTCAACTCCGAGTTCGTCAAGGGCAAAAGTGAGTTTTTTTCAACCGGGACTCAGGGGAACGATCCGTTCCCTTTTTTTTTACTTCTTTTATGTAATAAGTAGCTTTTTAAGATAGTTTGTAAGGATAGTTTGTGTAAGGTACCCTTGGGAACATCGGCGTTACTCGTTTTGTGAAATTAAATTAACCGTCATGTCTTGTGCGTGCACAATGGATGCACCTAATTAATTTGAAATATTCTTTACAGCGATTTTTTTTTTCTACCTCAGGATGAATCGTCTTTTGAGAATCTGAAATGTAAAGCGACGGCCGCGAGGCTTTCTAGGCAGTGCATCGAAGGTGACTCCTACGGCTTTTCTGTCGCGAGTCTTATTCAAATTCGGCGCACGTGGGCGTCGCTTTCCGAGGTGTACATGTACTTTTCGACGATTTTTCACGCCCGCGAGGTACCGTTTTTCGCCACCCACAGCCGAAAAATAACAATAATTGGTCCGTTCCACTTTAACCGCACTTAGAAAGTTGAGGCTCCTTCGGGCTGATTCTGTTTTTTTTTTTTTTTTTTTTTAAGAACTTGGTAAACAGACTCGTAAGAAATCGAGTTCCGCTCAAAAAAAAAATATTCTCGAAAAACAGAATGTGCAAATACTTTACAAGACGGAGAATTGTTCCTGCGATTAACAACCACTTGGCTCTGAATTCATTAGAGACTCGATCGCCGCGCGTTTTACTCTAAATCGAGCAGCAACGAGTCGAGAGGTTGATTAATTCGACGCGAACCGGTCGAGCTCATTCAGCCACCGCTGAAAAATCCAAATTATTCACCCACATTTATCGCCTGCTCGGGTGAGCAAAAAAATAAAAAAAAATCAGCTCGAACGTTCACTTTTGCTCGCGCAGGGTGTAAAACCTCAACAATCGAATCTAAATTAGCCTGCCAGGATTTCCATATAACAGATCCATATTTCTCGCTGACGGACGAGTAGTGCCGCGTGAAAGTTGGCCCGGACGGCACCGGGAAGCAAGGCGAGACTCTCGAAGACTGGAAAAGGCGTGGGCCCGACGAGCGCACGTGCGCCGGGGCGTGACCCACATCGGCCGAGTCTTTTGCTTTTCACGCAAGATTTTATAAGCTAAAATCGCGTATGCGCTCGGATTGTTCGGCCGGACAGGTATCCCGTCGAGTTACGCCGATTTTACTCGGAGTAAGCGGATAACGAGGATCGACGCTTATTTTCCGGACAACGACGTACGACGCATTGTGTACTCGATTTCGCCCGACTTTTATATCGGCCGCCTCCCGTTATAAACCGACCGGGGCAATTAAATCGTAAACGAATCAAGATTAGCCCCGGGCGGCGCGTCAAACCGAAATTCTATTCGCGCGATGCTTTTTAGATGGGCGTGCGTATCCAATAAACACATCCTTGCCGTTTATAATCCATCGATAAAAGTGGCGCGTACCAATTTTATTGCTGTCAGTTTTCGAGAATAAAAAAAAAGACACTCCCTGCGATAAAACAATCGTAAAATCGACGAGCGCAGTTCGATGTATGACTGACCTTCGTCATTACACAAACACCATAAAAAAAGGAGGGAGGGGAGGGGAAAAAAGGTAAAAGGTGGCCCTCGAAGTGTCGTCTTTAAAATCCAGCGATGTGCGCGGCGTTAAACGCGCCGAGTCGTTTCGGTGTTTTATGCACGCGGAGTATGCGCCGAGGGATTTTCTACTTATTTATACGGAGCCGCTATTTTTCTTGTTCCGAGCGATTAGTATCTAATGGGGCCTCGCAAAATATTTTCGCCCGTGGCCGTGCGATTATGGAAATTGAGTCGTTCGGTTGTTAACGGGATAAGAGATAGCCGCTGAGTCACTGATTTTCTCGCGATTAAACTATAGCGGAATTATATTGTTTTCCCGCAGTTTAATACATTATCGACTTAAAAGTCCTTTATTAAATCAAGCCTTTTTTTCCTTACGCTTTTACTCGACATCTTAGGGCCACGGTCCATTTAAATTCTCTTAAAATACCGCGGAATGCCAATCGTTACGACAGTGTGCACACTTTAAAATTAAGTATAATTATTCGGGCATTATTTAAAAGATAAATTTCTCTCCCTCATAAACACATTAAGCGAATAATTATGCGCGCGTATAAAGTCTCCGCGAATTTACGAACTTAAGGCGATCCCTTTCACGGCGCGCCCGTCAACCCGAGCCGCACGCGATTACGACTTACGATTCCCCGGACGCGGCTGAGAAAGAGAATGAGAAAAAAGAAAGGCTCGTAAGAGCTCGGAGCTTATGAAGGCAGATAAAAAAGTCGAAAATATAGAAGGCTTTTTAGGGTATAAAAGGCGCGCACGGATAGCCACCCGTGAGGCTCCCCCCGTCGAAGATAAGTCCCCCCGAGTGGCTTCCTCCGTGAAATTGATAAAGGCCCCGCTCTGGGGCACCCATTAGCCGCGGATAACCTCTTCCCCTCTGGTTCGACGCTATTAACAAAAGAGCGCCGGAGTCGCGCGATAAAACCCGAGCGAGGCTACGGGGCACCTCGTCAAATTTATTGCCGCCATTACAGCGCTCGGGGGCTTGCACATATGCAGCGCGAACGTAATTAGCGCGGGGTGCGATATTCCACGCGAGCAGCTAGTAAGCGACGCGGAAACGAGCCGATCGCGTTCCATCCAGCCGTTTATTACGCGCGGCGACGTTTCGATCTTATACCGATCGCGCGAAATCGAGTTAAATTTGTACACCGTTCCATCCACTATATGCACGTTGCCCGTTTACATCTTTCAACTGTAAATCACTGTTTACCGATCCGCCGCTTAGAAACACGAATCGGCCGATTTTTTCCGACCGGCAAACAAAATTTAACATCTTGCGGGTACAAGAACGCGCTGGCTACCGATTTCTGGGCCGTATAAATGCAAATTTTTTAAACAGCCCTAATTGAAACAGCAGGACATCCCATTCATCGGTTCTACACAGCTTCCACACTCCTTAGAGAGGAGCGATAAATGAGAAAAAAAAAATTAGGAGCGACCACGCATTTCCTCGCCGGCAATAATTAATAGCGCGGGATCAGCCGAGCGCGAATTTGTCGGCGGCCCAGCAAGAGCATCGCGACTTTTCAATTACGCAGAAAATAACTGCGACGAATCGCTTCATCTTGGGTGGCTGATCGGCAGCCCCCCCTGCTCTCTCCTTTCTCCCGCGGCCGATCGATCGGCCGATGTGTACGCCAACCGGGAAATAAAACGGATCGCTCGTAATGAAGGCCGCGCGGTCCGCTCGCGCATGAATAATCCGCGGACGAGCTTCCATCCGAATTCGAACGCGACTACTTAACGCTCGGCGCTGTTTATTTTCGCGTACACGCGGCCAGTCGTCGTAATACGCGAGGCTCGCTCGAACGAACGATGCTCGACTCCGATTCCTTTGTATCCGAAGGCTTTTACGACCGGCGCGTAGTTTAGTTGCCTTTGATAGATTCATGGAGTAGTAGTCGACGGAGTCTCGCTAAATTCTGCCGAGGGTTGCGCGCTTGACATAGTGCGTGTCTAAAAATAGCCTACAGGCTGCGGGTAGGATTGAGTCGTATAGGAGCTATTATAAATCGGTGGACACTGACCCTACCCTTCCGTCGTACGGTGTTTTTGTTTTTATCTCCGGCATCGATAAATTACGATTGCCTAATGCGCCACGACGATATTTCATGTAACCGCTCGTGTTCTCCTTCTATCTCTCTCTTTCCCTCGGCATGTCTGACGCAGCGGCGAACAAGACTACCCCCTCCCCTGCCCCGACCATATGTTCTCGAGGCTTTTAAAATCTCGTTCGAATGTTAATGTAATTGTCGCGATTACTGCTGGCCTCCGGTTGTACCTACTCGTTCTCGGTTATTTGCTCGCCACGATCTATGTGTAGAAAACCGCGCGCCGATTTCGTCAGATCGAAGGAAACGTGCGTCTAAGAGTGTAAACAAAAATGTCGAATCGACGGCGAAAAATTCATTAATATCACCCGACGCGTTGTATAATAATTCAGTCTCTTATACCTCCAGATTAAATAAAAAATAAAAAAGTAGGAACAGATAGAATGCGAGCAGCCGCGCGTTCGTTAAAAAAAAATGTTGAAAGGGGAATGCGTGACAGGGGGGCGCGAGAGTGACCCGCGGCCAGTCGAGTACTAATCGATACACCTGTTAAATACACGAGAAATCGGAGAAACGATCTTAACAGGTGCACGCGGGGTACCTTCCCTCCCCTCGCCACGATGGTGGGCCCCACGGTGCGATCGGAATCAGCGGCCCCCACGGACTCATTTCGATGAATCATTGCGCGTCGACTGACAGCTGAAAAATCGTTCGACTTATTAGACGATTTCGCCCTCGCTCTAAACCGGGCTCGTCGGAATGTCTCGATGTTAATTTCCGATAGCGCGCCGTTTTTCAATATATTAAAGACGTAATATAAAGCGAGGTCCGATCATCTCTCTGTCTCTCTTTCTCGGCTCGGATTGTTAAGTCATCGCGGATAAAGAGAATCGATCGTTTGTTTTAATGGAATTCGACGCTCCGATTTTCATTCGGAACCGGCGACTTGAACGGAAAAAAAAATATCTCCAGGCGCTTGTATACAGTTACTTATACTTACAACTTTAATGTGAATGGACTCGAAGATTTGTATAAGATTTTTATTAAAAATCATCGACGTATTTATTAAACTGTTTTCATTCGAATTTAGAAAGCCACTTTCCACTCTAGTGATTAGTGTCACTATAATAATACTCAAATATTCAAAATCTTGATGAAAAAATGTAGATGATTTAATTAAAAAAAAAAAGAGAGAAAAAATTTATTCAACTCGACTATTCTATTCCTATTCGTAAATCGATACTTACGTGATTCTGAGTAAGTTACGAGGGATTAGATCCGCAATGCATTTTCGGGTGGAAAGGGTTAAAACTCGGGCGAGCGTGAAGGCGGCTGCGACTCTTTTTTTTTTCTCACGAAGGCAAGGAAGATGATTTTTCGCGAGGGCAGATGGCTGCTTCCGGGTTCACGAGAAGCGCAGCTGGATGCGCGCGGTTTTCCATTTTTTTCTCTTCCTTCGTTCTCAAAGCTGACCGCGCGCCTGATGGATCGTGGGTGTACGCGCGTATGGCAACAATGGGGGACGAAGTCAGATGTAAAAATTTCGAACGGAGAATCGACGTCCCTGTGCGAATATTTAACGTGAGAAACTTTTTGTCCGTTCGATTTTTCCCTTTCCACGTGGATTTTTAACGCGATGAAATGGACTTTTTTTTAGGTCGACGGGAAGATCGAACGTAATGAATCTGCGATAATTTTGCAAGTGAAATTAGGTACGAATTCGACGGTTTTCTATGAATAATGCTTTGTTTTTCAAATCGAAAATTTAACTTTATAATTGAGCCGAAATGTACTAGGCGTGACATTGCAATAGTGAGAAGCATCGCTGGAGTGCCCACTGGGAATATAATACGTGGGAAGCGACGATTTCTGTGATTCGACTCGTTTTTTTCGGATGAACTGTTTCGCGAAAAAACATACGATAGAATGCACTCGCAACCCTAATTGCGACGTAATTATTCTCGTACGCGTGTAGTACGTACGACGCAGGAATTCGAAATATCGCGGGTATGACCCAGCGTTATTCCCACCCCCTCGCGTTCCCACGTAGCTTCTTATTTCCTCGATCCAAAAAAAGAAAGAAAAAAAATCTCGCGACCTTCTCGCACAAGAAATTCAGACTCTCTTCGAATGACAGTAAAATGATTTTTTTTTTTTATGAAAAGATTTTCTTAAAAAAAAAATAAGCCATTTCCCACGTGGCTAAGTGTATCCAAGATTCTAAATTTCCTTCCTATCCATCAAAAAAAAAAAAAAAAGGAATTCAGACGCATCCTCGCAGTGGCAAATATTTTCCGGGCGCCCTATTCTCACATCGAGGCTTTCTTCCGAGGCATCGGTCCGAGGAAAAAAAGGAGCAGACCCGCGCACGCCTCCCCCGGTACGCAGAAAAGCCAGCGGGAAGCGTCGCGGCGAACAATGCAACGCCGCCGTCCCTTTTTTGCATCGCAGCTGCGAGCGACTTAACGAGATTCTTATGGAGAGGATCCACCGGCGCTGGCCCTTTTTTTCCTCCTCCTCCTCCGAGAGAGAAACCTACGCTCTCCCTTTATCGAGATCATTAAAGGCGATAATTTAACCGAGCGAGCATCTTTCTTTTTTTTTCTCTCTTTCGTGTAATACCACGGGGGATGATGATGACGGCGGAGATAGAAGGGGGAGTGAATTCATCGATCTCGCGGGCCGCTCACCTCGGAGATGAGTTTTCAGATGCATTATCGCGCTCCCTTTTAATTTGGCCGGGCGAGATCGAACGCTGACGAAGGTAAGACACGCCGAGCATTGTCAGCGGCGCCTTCCTCTTTCTTTACGCACTCCTCGCTCCGCTCCTCCCCGTGGGAGCACGTCCGTTTGTTTGTTGGCCGGCGACGCGTCGCGCCGCGCATTGTCCGCGATTTATTGACAATCGCACCGGGCGTAATGAGTGTCCGGCGCTCATTTGGCCGAGGCGATTGCTCATTCCGCGCGGCCCCTCAATTAACGCCGATTTTTCCGCGCCGGCGATCGCCTCCTTTTACGTCGAGATCGAATCGCGCCACTTGCAAATTGCCGCCTCGTTACGGGGGCCTATCGCCTCGTCGCGCAATTACGCGCTCCAAGTTTAGCCGATTTGCACGTAAGAGCGACTCCGATGAGTTTGATCGGAGCGAACGAGGCTTTTTGAAAGCGATTTAATGTATTCCCGGCTTCGTCAATATTCATGCGAGTCTCATTGATTTTTTTTCTTTTGTGTTTGTACAAACACGAATTTCACCTCTCGCACTTGAACCGCGCGAACGACGGAATAACATTCCGAATTCATAATTCTTCGCTTTTGAGAGCGACCCGCGAGCGAAACTTCCTTTCGAGGGCGTAATGGAAAGGTGCCTTTGTTTTTTTTTTTTTTTTTTTGTAATATCCTTCCATTTTACCGTGGGGTCCTTCTAAAAGCCGCTCTTAGTTGGCGGAGAGGGTAACAAAAAAAAAAGGCGAGCGCAGGTATTCAATTTCGTCGGCAATCTCCATTCCCGTCCCTTAATTTACACTCGCGGCGTCGGAGTCGGCGTTTCTCGCGCGAAAATTAAGGACGGCCTCGGGTGAGGAGGGAATATTTCGAGGCGCGCGAGCTCGGCAGTTAATAATCGCGCGGACACAACGCCGGGGGAGTCAGCGCTGCTCTCCACACGCCTGTTCGCGAGACTTTACACTCGAAACTCTCGAAATTCCCGGAAAGGAAGTAAACTGTCCAGTTGTGTATAGTTTTTAAGAGGCTGCTCGCTGATCCATCCCTGCTTCCCTTTTTTTTTCTACTCCCTCTCTCTTTCGCGCGAAAATTTTTTCCGGCACTCTAATAGCCTCCCGGAGTATCTGAAATTCAAAATTGACAAGTGAAGATAATAATCCGCCCCGTTCTCGAGGGCGCGGGCCGTAAAAGTGTCGGTAACGACGTAAAAGAAAAGGGGAAGCGGAGGAATTTCTCCGCTTCGTTGAGGCGCGCGCGCGAGAAAAAGAACGAAGAGGAGAGAAAAAAAAACGAGGAGGAGAAAAGAATCGACTGGAAAAGAGAGCAAAGGAGGGTAGAGGTGCAAACTGATAGGCGAAGGTAGAAAGAGGAGCGTTTATCCGCGCGTTCTCGCGCGAGCACTCGGGGGTACATAAAACGGCGCTCTAAAGGTAAGCGAGGCTGCCGGGAGAGAACGAGAGAAGCAATTGTGGAGCTCGAGGAACAAAGCGCATTCTACGTGCCGTCATTTGTTCCTTGTCCGGTCTTACCTTCCCTCTCATTCGCACCCCGCGCCTTCGATCGGGGCTCCGCGCGTTATTATTTCCACGCGCGCCTTGAATTATTGCCCTTCGAAGTATCCCGGCCGAGGTGTCGCATTGTGAGCCTCCGGAGACTTGACGAAGGATACCCAATGAGTAATTTTCGCTCGGTTTTACCGTGTGGATCTCATTGTCGACGTAATTATTGATCGCGCCTTTCTCTCATTATACTCCCGCGTAAAAAAAATTTAAGTTATAGACTAAAGTTTACCCAAAGTTCGTGTTTGGCGGTCGTTGATATGAGACTAAATAATAAATAATTTTGCAATACTTTATTCAAACTTCGGATGAAGTTTTTCTTAAATTTAAAAGATGTTCATAATGACGACAGTTAAAAAATTAATTATCCGTTAATATCACGCATCTATACAAATTTCTATAAAATATGTAAGAAGCAAGTTCGGTAAAGTCGCATTGCTCACGTTCGTATCAACGACCGCCAAACATGAACTTTGGATAAAATTTAAATTTTTTTACGCGGGCTAAATTATCAGCGTAATTGCGATTTAATGACACCTTTTAGCGGCGACCGGTTGGCGACCAGGGCTTGATTGAAATCGTGCATTTCTCGCGTCGATTTAAAAAATTTAATAAGAAAGGTGGCGAGAAGCCGATAGGGCCTCCCGGTGGATAAACAAATCGTTGCGCAACTCCATATATAAAACGCTTTCACTCGCGATAATTCTGCTGCGAGTTAATTAGGTAACGAACGGGCCGTTAATACCTCCCTCCGTAACCCAGGCGAATGCAGCCTCGATTTTCCAATTTGCCCCCCCCCCCCCGCCTGGAGAAAAGCGGAGCAACGGTATAAGGCCAGAGGCGCGAGGGTGAAAAAATCGGCGAGCGCCGGTGCTCCTCCGAGCGACGGAGTACATAAGCACCGAGCGAGCGAGAAAGAGGGAGAGACTCGTAAGGTAATAAACCATAAAGCTATTAATGTATATGGGCTCGCGCATATGCGAGCGGCTCCGTTCTGCTCTCACTCTTCTCGCGCGCGGTTTGGCTCCTTCTACGGCGCGCCATTTCGACGTCTATTTTTCAAATCGCCGCGGAGTCGTATATCTTTCTTTTTTTCTTTTTCCTTCTTTCTTAGGCCAGATAATCGTGTAACGCGCTCAGCCGAACTCGCCGGCGATTCGCGTAAACATGCACTGACTGGTGAGATTTTTCAAAGTTTCTCTCCGGAAACTGGAATTCTTTTTTATTTTCAAAGATTTTCGTAGCTTCGGATCCTTTAATTTTAGAAACTTAAAAAGTTTTCCGTGTTTTTTTTTTATTAGTATAAGGCGTTAAATTTTTACCACAGACTATGCTAATTTTTTTGTAGTGCCAGTATACTTACGTTAAATTTTATACTACTAGGTTCATTTCTTCGAAATATTTTATTCATATTTTTATTTTAATAAACACTGTCCTACACTGAGAGAAAAATTTGACTTCTTAACTCTAACTTAACTTCTAAACTTATTTAGAAACAAATCAATTCATTTAGTTTTAATGAAATCGTTACTTAATTTAAAGAAACATTTAATAAGTACTATTGAAGTAAATCGTTTCCTTAAAACTAACAAATTTTTTTTCAGTGTAGAAATTTGTCTAAACTATTTGAAAAATGCAGTGCTAGTTTCAATACGGCCTTTAATTAAGTAATGCCCGTATGTATATAATCCATTACCAGTCAAGGGATTAACGTTCGAAGTGCCATTACGTTTAAGTGTCCTTAAAGTGAGCTTCATTATCACTATCGAGTGCATAAAATTTGAAAATATATTAGAGCTTGATAAAGGCGGCGGTGTGAGCGATGCGTTAAGATCATCGAGACGACTCGAGGCATAGAGAGTAGGTGAGGCGGAGAGCGAGGCCAGGAGCGAATTCACCGGCGGAGACGATCGCGCGATGCCTTTATGGCTTTATTATGCCATTTATTACCATTAAACCCGCGCCTCGCTCGCCGGCGCGCACGTAACCCGACGGAGAAGAAGACGCGATCTCCGCGGACGGCACCGGGGGTACCGACTCGCCTCGCGACTTTTATTAGGAAATCACTGTCGCCGTGATTCAAGGCGCGACCTTCTTCCATTGTTCCATCGCTCCCGAGCCCTTCCCCTGAATTATTCTTTCTTCTTTGCATCGCGCCATTTTTTTTATTATTATTTCATCCATCTCCCTTTCGCCCGTCGGCTTAATGCTTCGCGCCTCTTCGCGAGCCCCTCATCACGGACCCTCTTTCGGAGCAGCTGGACCCGGGCTACTTATTAGGACGGTCGAGGGGGGGGGCAGGGTGATTCGTGTGGTTTCGCTGGTGGGCGGGGGTTATTATGATTTGCGTAAGATTTAGAGCGAGCTGTCCTTCTTTGGAGCCTGGAGTCCTGCGCGATAGCGATTTTATCGTCGCCATTGTGCGCTATCTCGACTGCCCTTCATTTTTATCGGCGGCTGCCGCGGAAGAAATCCAACGCGGCCGCGAGAAGAGAGGCTCGGAACCGCCGGTTAACCCGATGCCCCGGTAATACCCGTTAATAATCATCGATCATCGGTGCCGCGAGGCCTTCTTCCTTTTTTCACGTGGCTCATACTTTAATACCGTGCAATTAGCCCGGCGAGGGCATAAATTTTCGCGTGAGCGCATGCGCACGCGCTCCTCCTTTTTCACCGGCTCCGAAATTTCGGGGGGCCCCCGGGGGCCTCGGCGCGGCGTCGATCTTTACGAGCTCGAATAAACGGCGCCGCGTACTGTTATTTCGTATTACTTTGGAAAGGCCCCCCTAATGGAGCCTAAAGTGCCGCATAAAAATCTTAGAGGCGGCGACCCGACCGCTCGAGTAAGTGAAGGAAAAATAAAAAAAAAAATAGTCGTAGCCAGTCCTAGAATGTCGAGGTCCGCGCTTTTACGAAAAATAACGCGTAAATCATCTCCTAATCTTTCGTTTTTTTTTTCGCGGCTCGCATTAAAAGCGTCGAAAATAGGATTAAGCGAGTAAAAGGATGAGCTCGTTGTTCGAAGGTCGATTATTCGTTTGAGGAACGGCACTTTTGGAGGCGGTCGTTTCTGCGCAATCCTTTCGCAATACCAAGGAGAATTTAAAGAAGGTCTTCGGAGAAAAAAAGCATTAACTTTTCCATAAGCGAAATTTTCACGGTGATCGGGCAGCCGCTATATACATATATACGGCCGCCTTATAAATCGACGCAAAAATACTGAAAGTCCGCTTCGGCTAAGCTCCGCGAAAATCAATCAGGCGGCGCACGAGTGAATTATCTTTGTTTCGCCGAGGCGACGGCTCCGGGGAATATATACGGCCCTCGTTAAAAAAGTCCGGAGCGCGCGCACCGCGAAAAACCGGCCGCCGTCTCCTTCTCTCTCTCTCTCTCTCCCTCCTGCGCGCAGGGAGGAACGTGTGATTACGCGGCTCCGCAAATTGCGCGGCGATTTCGCGCGTGTCTCGCTTACGCCGAAAATTTACGGAGGCCCCGTACGTTTCTCACTACCCCTTTTTGTTTTTGCCCGACGCCAGGGATCCGCGAAATTATACGGAACGAATACCTTTTTTTTTTAAAAAAAACTTACCTCTTTGCTTGGGCCCGGGCGACCTTTCTCTTTTTTCTTGTCGACGCCGCCGTTTCCGAGAGGGTGCAAGTGTGAATTTGATGAATGCGTAATGGTGATTAACTGCGCCGAGGGATTAGGTGTTGATCGCTGGATTTTACGATGGTAATGGAAGATTCGGTACTTTGATACGTCAATTTAGAGTGTTGTGTAAAAGTATAGGGGGGAAAAGCATTTAAAAAAGAAAAAAATTGGTAGTCGTCGAGGACATATAAGGAAGATTTGCACGCAGCACTCGCACTTAATCTCGGATATCTAAAAATGGATAAAAAAAAAATAAATAAATAACAGCAGTCGAGCTGTGGCGCCTGTTATGGAAGAGTCGCCGGCGCTTCGACGGAAGCCATGCCTCACCCGCTCGTTCGGCAATTCTCTTCTTAATTACACGCGTGATTAAATTTTACGATTGCCGTAAAGGCCGAAAACGGCAAACCGGATGCTCGCGAATATTATTCCAATATTTCCCTCGATAAACAAAGAGACTGCCCTTTAAATCCTGAAAAAGAAAAAAAAATGTCGCGCGATTCAAAGTAACGAAAACAAAAAAACTCCCTCCAATCCAATCCGACAAGTATATATCCTCGACAAATGAGAACACCACCTGCCCTACCGCATTTAATTGACATAACGAAGACCCAAAAAAAAAATTATAGTGTACACTTTTTCAGCCGGTTATTAAGTATATTTAAAACAATTAACACAATTTTAATTAGCGGCCAATCAGCTCTCTTTTTCCTCGGGCCCGCGTCCTCAGAAAAAGGATCACCGATCGCTCGAGCATCATCGTCGATCGGCGCCCTTAACGACGCACGAACGATAATTTTAATTAGGCATAACTGCCGTTTTTTCGCCCAGCCCAGCCTCGAGGCACGCGGCTGCCAAGATATAGCGCCGGCGCACGCGTGCAGGCACGCCGGCGGCCGCGAAAAAGCTCCGGGTGTCGGCGATATAACGAGTGGACATTTTTTTATCCGCTGACGGACGATTTGGAGGGTCATCGCGCGCCGAGAAGGAAAACGGCGTCGAGTGGAAAGGTCGAATACGCGCAAATTGTTGCAGCTGCAGTTCGCCGGGGGGAAGGGGGGGAGGGGGAGCCGCGGTCGGGCGAGTCGCTCCCGGCGACAAGGGCTCTTAATGGGCCCGGAGATCTCGTTCTCTCGTTAAGACTCGCGAGGGGTCAGCCGGTCCCCTCCCGCGACTTTACGAGGATCGTCCGGGGTAAGAAGAGTGCGCCTCGCTCGGGACTCGTTCGCACCGTTATAGGCATATCTCAGGTAATGCACCTCCGGGCTGCTTCTATCCTGAATGCGTTTTCCTCCCGAGTGCTCTATTATCTACTTGCTGCTTTGCGAAGGCAATTCCAGTGCTCTCGCCATTTGTTTCGCTTGCTTTTAAAATTTTTTTAATGTCAAAAAAAGCTGGACTATAAATTGGAGTCGACGTATTTTGAAAAATAGAGTGGGTACATTTACCAGAAATTTTTTTAAAGTGGAGGACATACTTGTATGATAAATTTTAGACGATTCTTATTGTTGTATTACAGTTTTGTTATCAAATTTAAATATAAATTTAAATGTAAATGAAAATAGGAAATATTTTACGATGATTGTAGCAATAATTATCGCTTTTTAAGTACTTTCCCTATGTTGAGCAAATTATAGCAACATTTTACTGTATATTTTCTTGTGATGTTGGCAATAAGACAAATTGTGTTATTATTATTTCGTGAAGAATCTGTCAATAGAAAAATTTTACTATAAACTTCCTGAAAAAAATTGACAATAGCGAACTTTAACTATTTATTTCCTAGAAAAGATGGCTGTAGTAAACTTTAGCTATATATATTTCCTAAAAAATAGCAATAGCAAACTTTAAGTATAAATTTCTAGAAAAAAGATGGCAATAGTAAAGTTTAAGTATAAATTTCTTGAAAATGACGGCAAAAGCAAGCTTTACCTATAGAACACGCTGAAGAAGACGGCGATGAAAAAAGCGCGCGTCAATTAAGAAAAACCATTGTGACTTTTATAAGATTGACCAATTAACTTCCGAGGGCTTTAATGAGGCCGGGTATTATTCATAAAAGGTGGCCGGATCATTGTGAGATCCCCCCGGAGGTGCAGGCGCGTGTCCGGCGTCGCTCTTATGGAAGTGGTTCGCCCACTTCGTTCTCTCCTCCGGATGAAGCCTTGTATACCTGTACCTACGCCGCGTACACGGACTTTCCAGGCCTAGAGAAGGAGGAGAGGGACTATCTGCGGAGGCACATCTCGCGGGGTCCATGTGGGTGGGTCAGTCGCGAGCGAGAGCCAAGTTTCCATTACTTATCGCGCTTTATCGTGTCTCTCTCTCTCGGACCTTTCTTTCCCTCTTTCTTTACTCGTTTTTCCGGACCGAGCGTACGCACGTTGTTTGGCTCTTGTAGTTTTTTTTTACGTCGAGGGTTGAAAGGGCTCGCGTGTACTCGAGATTCGATGAGAAAAGGATTATTCTGTTTATTACTGCGATGCGTAAAGATTAAAGGCGAGTAATATAACTTTTTAATGGAATGTACGTTGGTTACGAGATTTTTCAAGTTTCAGGTTCTCTTGTGCTCTCCAAACTACACAGAAACTGAAATAAATCTGAGAATAAAAACAAAACACTCAAAAATTTTGATCATTCGTTTATTTTAAAAAGTAAAACCAGACTGACGTTAAACAGGATAGGAAACTTGATAGGAAAGTAATTTTTAACGTGCAATTATTTCGTTAAGTAAATTATTGTATTTATTTGTTATGTGGTTAAAAAGCCTGGCAATAAATAAATAAACGAATCAAAGTGACACAAATCCTCTGAAATAAGTTTCTACTCTCTAAATCTGAAAATGTGAAATTCACTTGGAAAATGTGAATAGTGACAACTCCATGCGAATAAAAATCGTTCGCACACTTAGGCTTTTTCACGTATAAAATGTCACCGTTCATAATTTCCAAGTGGATTTCGCATTTTCATTTATTCAAGCAGAAAAGCGAGATGAAATCAAAGCTACCGTACAACGGCTTTCTTAATTACGCCCAGATTGCTTCAAGTAGGTAAACAAGCTGCAAGAGCCGCGTGGTCGGCACGAGTGGGTACTGAATCTCCAGCACGCGCATCGATGTACCGGCTAAACGTGCCTATACGAGCGCGCCGGAGAAAGGGAATAGGCTGGAAGGTTCGGAAGTCCGTTATTACGGGCACGCGAGGCTTATCTGCGTTGAGCAACCGCGACGCGAGTGGGCCTCGGAACATTTCCTAATTAGGCTCGCGCGTTTCGACGAGAATAGGGAAATTAACGAGGGTCCCCGCGCGATTCACGCGCAATCGTCTGCTCATCCGTGACCTCCCACTCCCACCCTACAGCATAAACTGCGAGAAAAATCTTGAAAAAATTATTATTATTCCAGTAGATATTACTATCCAGTCTGGGAACGCAACCACAAACTGAATTTAGTGAAAAAATTACATTTCTGCATTATAAATTGTACTAGAATTCTAGTAATATTTACTAGAACTATTTAATTCTAGAATTCTAGAATTCTACTAAGTATTTCTACAATTATAGGAAATATTACTAGTAAATCTAACGAAAATTAGTATCTAGTAAATATTACAATTAATTATCACTAGAATAAATTTAACTAGAATTCTACTAAATATTTCTACAATTCTAGTAAATATTACTGGAATTCTACTAAATATTTCTACAATTCTAGTAAATATTACTGGAATTCTACTAAATATTTCTACAATCCTAGTAAATATTAATTCTAGTAAAAACTAGAACTGTAGAAATGTTTAATATAGAATTCTAGTAAAATTTATCATAAAAAGTAGTAATTTTTTTGTACTAAATGGAGACTGTGGCTGCACTACCTGGCTGGATATGATAATTTTTCCGAAACATTTTTCTGAGTGTACACTCGCTGAGTTACTGTATACACTCGCGGACAAATATTTAACGCGCGTTTAGTTTGTTCAAATTATTTGTTAGCGAGATATGAATTTTTCTTACTTGGATATTAAAGGCTTCGATTTTTCTCGTTTCAGTTTGCATCGGAACAAATGGCCGGCTGTCAGTGCCGTCGAACAAGCAGCACCACTACCGGAATCTTCGAGACCGGTACACCAACTGTACGTACGTCGACGGTAACCTGGAGATCACGTGGCTGCAGAACAACAAGTTCGATCTCAGCTTCCTGCAGTACATCCGCGAGGTCACCGGCTACGTCCTCATCAGTCATGTCGACGTGCCCAGAATGGTCCTGCCGAGGCTGCAGATCATACGCGGCAGGACGCTCTTCAAGCTCAACATACACGAGGACGAGTTCGCGCTTTTCGTCACCATGTGTCAGATGTTCAACCTCGAGATGCCTGCTCTCAGAGGTAAATTTTTACACTTCCTATGCTTATTCAATTAATGGACGTTTTTATTCGCGCTTAACTCTGGTAGTTTATTGAGGATGGAGAAATGTACATATTTTTATCGTTCAAACTTTCGCTTAGCTTTAAACGTGATTGTGACATCCAGAGACAGATCTTTTACGATTTACGAGGCTTCTCGGAAAAATGCTATAGTCCTCTTGAAAATATCGTTTAAAATAACTACATCAATGGCACTGCTGCATTCGCAAGAAATTCTGCAGATTTTATCGCCAGTACCTTGCATATTTCACGTGACGTAACAGAACGAAAATAACGCAGTTATTCACCGCAAAGAACTCAGCAGTATTCATAACACACTGCAGATTCCCACAGTTTCTACCTTCTCTTTTCTCTCAGCGCACCAGAATCTTCTTCAAAAAATTGACCCTAAAGAAACTTAAACATTTCTCTCCTCTTATCTTTTGCGTACACATTTTTTTTTCTTTTACCTCGGTCGTCACATCGCTGACCAAAGCTTCGAAATTAAGAAACAAAAAAATCGTTCGATCATTCCAGACATCCTCAACGGCAGCGTTGGCATGTACAACAACTACAACCTGTGCCACATCAAGTCGATCAACTGGGACGAGATAATAACGGGCCCGAGTCGGCGCTACAGATTCGTGTACAACTTCACGTCGCCTGAGCGCGTCTGCCCGGAGTGCGATAAGAGCTGCGAGCAGGGCTGCTGGGGCAGCGGCCCGGAGAACTGCCAGCGCTTCTCCAAGACCAACTGCTCGCCCCAGTGCTGGCAGGGTCGCTGTTTCGGTGCGAATCCGCGTGAATGCTGCCATCTCTTCTGCGCCGGCGGCTGCACCGGACCCAAGCAGAGCGACTGCCTCGCCTGCAAGAACTTTTACGACGATGGCGTGTGCACGCAGGAGTGTCCACCGATGCAAAAGTAAGTGTCTCTTTTGAAATCGAGATGAGACTTTCTTAGGAAGCTCAATTGTTTCGATTGTGGAAGGTCGTATTTCAATTGTGGTTGCTAATGAATTACTACTCTCTGAATATGTATAAGTAAAGTTCACATCAAGTAAGAGAATTTACAGACTTTATGAACATCGTATAATCAGGAAGAATTAGTGTCACCTAATAGTGCATATCCAGTTGAAAAAATCTTGAAGAATTTTCTCCACGACTTCCTTATAGAAATTTTCGAAAAATTCAGCAGAATATCCAGGTGGTATCTAGTGAGATTCCTCCAGGATCTATGCTACAAGATTTCCTTACAAGGAATCCTGTAGCGACCTAAGAATACTGAAGGAATTCAGTCTTCATAAAGTATAGTCTAAAAACTGAATTGTGCAACTTTAATTTGTACCACTATTCTCTTTCTATTATTGACTTTTCTGTACCTCTTGTTGTCAGCTGAGCGAACGACTATTTTCCTAACGAAACTTCAATTTTTTCCAGATATAATCCAACGACGTACTCGTGGGAGTCGAATCCGGACGGCAAGTACGCTACGGGGCGACGTGCGTGCGAAAGTGTCCAGAGCACTTGCTGAAGGACAACGGGGCTTGCGTGCGCTCGTGTCCGCCGAAGAAAAAGGCGGAGAACGGTGAGTGCGTGCCGTGCGAGGGTCCTTGCCCCAAGACCTGCGAGGGCGAGTCCGAGGTACATTCCGGGAACATCGACAACTTCAAAGACTGTACGATCATCGAGGGCTCGATCAGCATCCTGGATCAGAGTTTTAAGGGCTACCAGCAGATCTTCACGAACTTCTCGTTCGGCTCGCGCTACGATCCCATGCATCCTGACCGCCTGGAGGTCTTCAGCACCCTGAAGGAGATCACCGGATTCCTGAACATCCAGGGCTACCACAAGGATTTCAGAAACCTGTCGTACTTCAGGAATCTGGAGGTCATTGGGGGTAGGACGTTGACCGAATACTTCGCCAGTTTGTACATCGTGAAGACGTCGCTGGTATCGCTGGGGCTCAGCTCGCTGAAGAAGATAAACTCGGGTACCGTGGCCATCTTGGAGAACACGAATTTGTGCTACGCTGGCACGATCAACTGGGACAAGATCAGAAAGTCTCCAGAGCACGAGAGCCTGCTGTCGAACAACAAGAACGACACTGAATGCAGTGAGTGTCTTCATCGATTTGCGTTTTTCTTCATTTCGATTTTTGGTAGGCTAATCTCATTTATCTTTTACAGTCAAAGAGAACTTGGTGTGCGACGAGCAGTGCTCCCACGAAGGATGCTGGGGCGCCGGAGCTGATCAGTGTCTGTCTTGCAAGAACTTCATCCTGGGCAACGTTTGCATCGACAATTGCAATGCACCAGGGTAAGCAGCCACTCAATTTTATTCACTATTTACTTCTAAACAGTTGAACCACTTGTTGCGTTTGTACGTTGAAGCAAATCTTCAATAAACATCGTTTTTATTTCAGAATCTACCAAGCAGACGACAAGAACTGCAAGCCTTGCCACGAGGAGTGCAACGGAACTTGCGCTGGTCCTAATTCCGAGCACTGCATCACCTGCAAGCATGTGAGGGATGGTCCTTACTGCGTGCCCGAGTGTCCTTCGTCCAAGTACAACGACGGCGGCCAGTGCCGACACTGCCACGAGAACTGCGTGGGTGGTTGCGAGGGTCCGGAGAACAACATCGGTCCAAACGGATGTCACAGCTGCGAGAAGGCCATCATGAACAGCAAACACGTGCCCGAGGGTTGCCTTCAGAAGAAGGAGCCCTGTCCAGACGGTTAGTTCATCATTTGATCACTTTTAGAATTTGATACTTCAACAGACTCCATCGAGTTGATTTTCGTTTGATTTTGGAAATTCACTTTTACTCATCGACGCAAATATTTTTTGATCGCAGGTTATTACTACGAGTGGGTCAGTCCACAGGAGCAAGGTGCTCTGAAGCCACTCGCCGGAAAGGCCATCTGCCGAAAGTGCCACGCCAACTGCAAGAAGTGCACTGCCTACGGAACGCACGAGCAGGTCTGCCTGCAGTGCGTGAAGTTCAAGAGGAATGAGCACTGCGAGGAGGACTGTCCAGTCGACCACTACGTCGAGCCCGACACTCAGAACTGCAACCCATGCCACTCCGAATGTCGCGGATGCTTCGGCGCCGGGCCAGATCAGTGCTTCAAATGCAGGAACCTCAAAATCTTTGTGGTAAGTGCCTTTGTAAATCCACTTATTTTTTATCAAAAAATAAAATTAATGAACTATCTGTACCTATTTTTTTTATCAAGGAGATTTTAATCCACTACCCACCTATTTTAATAAAAAAATATTAATGAACTACTTATGTATTTGTATTTTCGATCAAGAAGATTTTAATCAACTACCTATTTTCGATAAAAAAAAATTTAATGAACTACTTATCAATCTGTGTTTTTGATGAAGAAAATATAGATGAACTACCTGTCTACCTATTTTTGATAAAAAAATTTAATGAACTACTTATCTATCTATATTGTTGATCAAGAAAATCTGGATGAATTTCCATCTACGTTTTAATCAAGAAAATGTTAATCAACTCTTTATCTATCTATATTGTTGATCAAGAAAATTCGGATGAACTTCCATCTACTCTTTAATCAAGAAAATGTTAATGAACTATAGCCATAAAAAGAGTAATGTTATTAAAATGATTTTGTATGTTCGCTTACAGGAGGGTGGCGATCCGAACGACAATTCCACAGCCTTCAACTGCACGGACATGTGTCCACCTGAGTATCCTCACAACTCGTATGGCGTGGACAACGAGAAGTACTGTTCTCAAGAAGCAATCGGCTTCGGTCTTCAGTACGACGCTGAACTCCAGCCGGCGATCCTCGGCGGAGTTGGCATCCTCGTCATCGTCTTCCTCACCGCGATCGGCCTCCTCATGTACCAGTGGCGGCTGCGAGTAAAAGCCAAGGAGAACACTGTAAAAATGACCATGGCCCTCACCGGACTCGACGACAACGAGCCGCTCAGGCCGACGGGAGTGAAGCCGAACCTCGCGAAGCTCCGCATCATCAAGGAGGAGGAGATGCGCAAGGGCGGCATCCTCGGCTACGGTGCCTTCGGCAACGTCTACAAGGGAGTCTGGGTACCCGAGGGTGAGAACGTCAAAATCCCCGTCGCCATCAAAGTCCTCCACGACAACACCGGCGCCAACACCTCCAAGGAGTTCCTCGACGAGGCCTACATCATGGCCTCCGTAGAACACCCCAACCTGCCTGCAGCTTCTCGCCGTCTGCATGACCTCGCAGATGATGCTCGTCACCCAACTCATGCCCCTCGGCTGCCTCCTCGACTTCGTCCGCACCAATAAGGACAAAATCGGCTCCAAACCCATGCTCAACTGGTGCACCCAAATCGCCCGCGGCATGGCCTACCTCGAGGAGCGCCGACTCGTCCACCGCGACCTCGCCGCCCGCAACGTCCTCGTCCAGACCGGCAACTGCGTCAAGATCACCGACTTCGGCCTCGCCAAGCTCCTCGACATCAACGAGGAGCAGTACAAGGCCGCCGGCGGCAAGATGCCCATCAAATGGCTCGCCCTCGAGTGCATCCAGCACAGGATATTCACGCACAAGTCCGACGTCTGGGCTTTCGGCGTCACCATCTGGGAGGTGCTCACCTACGGCGGCAGACCCTACGAGAACGTCTCGGCGCGCAACGTTCCCGAACTCCTGGAGAAGGGCGAACGCCTGCCTCAGCCTGCCATCTGCACCATCGACGTCTACATGATCATGATCAAGTGCTGGATGCTGGACGCCGAGTCCAGGCCGAGCTTCAAGGAGCTTTCCGAGGAGTTCGCGAAAATGTCCCGCGACCCTGGCCGCTACCTGGCCATCAAGGGCGACAAGTACATGCGCCTGCCGTCGTACTCCCTGCAGGACGAGAAGGAGATGATCCGCAACCTGGCCTCGGCGATGGACGGCCCGGAGGCGCTAGTCGAGGCGGACGAGTACCTGCAGCCCAAGAGTCGGGCGCCCCTGCCGCCGAACCTCCTGTCCAACAGCACCTCGGGCTCGTCGCCGCCGAGCACGCCGGTCAAGTCCTGCTGGCCGAACGGAACCAGCCTCAGCACGGACTCGCCCACGCCGCAGAACCAGCAGAACTGGGACCGCGAGTTGCTCAGGTGCGGCGTCTCGCTGGGCTACAGCAACGGCTCCGCGGGTCCCGGGGCCAGCGGCACCAGCCACGAGGTCGTCGGCTCGCTGCAGCGATCGCAGTACGCCCACCCGAACGGCCACTGTGGCCAGTTGACGAATAACGCCGGATCGGACTCGAGCAGCTCGAGATACTGCTCGGATCCGCTCAAGATGCTGGGAGTCAGGGGTAAGTGTCTTTTACTTTTTATTTATTTCTTTATCAATTCAATATCTTTTACTTGCTGCTTTATGAATCAAGTCCTTTGTATAAATGGAATGACGAAGATCCACATGTTTACTGAATTCAACATTTTTTTATTTACGTTTTAATGAATGAAGTCCTTCGTATAAATGGAATTAAAGATGATTCACATGTTTATGAATTCAACATTTTTTTATTTGCGTCTTAATGAATGAAGTCCTTCGTATAAATGGAATTACGGAATTCTTGTAATAAAATTGAAACTGAATTGCAATTTTTTTGTATATAAATATTTTGTGTGATTGTTTTTGCTTAAAAAAAAATAACTAACTAACTTGAGCATTTTGTAACTAACCCGTTATTCATTAGACTGTGACGTGACAGATGACGGATTCATGCCGGAGACTGTGCTGCATCAGCAGGCTTCGGTGGGCGGCGTGAAACTGGATCTTCCGATCGACGAGGATGATTACTTAATGCCGTCAGCGCAACCCCTGGCCTCCAAGTCTCAGTACGTGGACCTTATAGGCGACACTCATCCTAACGGTAAGGAATATTTTTTTAATCGTTCATAACTTTATGGATGTCCGCAAAATTTCACTTACATCCTCGATTTACATACTTTTTTCAATGTACACTGTATCTAAAAAATATGTAAAATAATTACTCGACCTATGCCAAATCGACCTGTATGCCGCAAATTGCTTACATCCTCGATTTACATTTTTTTTCAATGTACACTATATCTAAAAAAAATATGTAAAATAATTTACTCGACCTGTATGTCGCAAAATTTGCTTTACATCGTCGTATTACGTAGTACGCTACGGAATGCCGTAAATTGTAAATAACGTATAAATAAATTTTCTTACAGACAACATGCCGAAACGCTTGAACAACGGTTACCGTCAGTATCCGGACTTCCTGACGATCCCGGGCAAGACGTCGCTCGACAATCCGGAGTACATAATGTCGCAGGACGACGGTCCCCTGACGCCGCAGCCCCTCGGCATCCCCACTTCGCCAGTCAGCTGGACAGGTCCTGGCGAACGGCGCCTTCGGCCCCTCGCAGCTCAGGCAACGCAGCAACGAGGAGGAGTCGGACCACGAGTACTACAACGACTTCGATCGGCTCGAGCGCGAGCGACAGCCGCTGAAGCCGCTCAGGAAGAACGAGACGACCGTCTGAGAGGCTGCCCCGAGCCCGGGGAACGTGCTACTCCGGGACTCCCGGGAACTCGGCTGTTGGAACTTTTTTTATTATTATTCACGCACTAGATCTCGATAAAAAGTAAATACAGTGTAAAGGTGTACATCGACAGCGCGGGGTCCGCATGACCGGTGAATAAGAGATATATATTGTATAGGTACGGATTTTACGAAGTGAGCGATGATTCGATTTTTTTTTATTATTATTATTATTGAGTCCGACGATCGTGGTTCGGACAGTGGAGGTTGATCTTCGGTGGAAACTCCCGCGACAGCGCGAAACTTTGAAAATTTGTGCCCGCGTCGATTACATTCGACGCAATGTATGCTCAAGACGCTCGTACCTTTTTTCTCCAAAGTTCGGCAAAGTGATCGCGACTTTTTTTTGTTCAGATTGACTTAAGTGCAAAACTTTACATTAAAGTTTTTTTTTTTAATTCGAAGTGGAGTATTTTGCTGGAGATCAGCTGGTTTTTTTTTTGTTGAAAAAAAGAAGAAGCGACGATCGCTTGGAGGGCGCCTTTGAAATTCGATGCATCGTGACATTCTTCTAAAGGACACTTCGCAGTACTTAGAGATTTCCTGAATTGTGGTTGAGAGTGCCGTTGTCTGATTGTGATCATAACTTAATGTCGCGAGTGCGCCGTAAGCGGAGTGACAGGGACCGAGCGAATGGAGAATCAAGGAATCTATTAAGATATCGATGAAATTATCTTATAAATATATGAGAAGAGAAATGAAACGCTGGCGCCTGCGGACTGCGTCGATATGACTATTAAGCAATAAATTGAGCGTCGACGATCCGCGCGCGCCAGCAGTACACAATGAACTGTAGTGCAAATATATTCTTAATGTGCCATTGTCAATGTGGCTTGTAAATAATTGTGACTCATACTTTGTAATTCTCGAATTATCGCGTATTCATTATGATTATATCGTACGTAAATCTAGTTTGAAACAAAAAAAAAAAACAAAAAAGAAGAAGTGTTTAGGAGTTAAGTTGTTTTTATTATGTAGGACTTAGCGCGAGAACGGAAAAGAGAAATGGACAAATTTATCTCTGCTAATTGAATGACAAATGTTTTTCTTGCGATTCTATGTTTTTACATAAGCGATCGACGACTTGCAAGACTCGATCACTTTTTTTTTTAATGACGAATTTTTACAATTCGGTTGGAACGAATTTGAACGAAAGTTTTCGTTGTCACCGTTGACTGTGATAAGAAAGATTCTATTCTTCGAGAACACTTAAAATCATTGCAATTTTCTTCGATTTTTTTACCTTTGCGCGTAAAGTTGTCACGATGCACAAAACGATCGACGCCTTTATGGACTTTTTATTTTATAAATTTAGCGTTTGCACCCTTTGTTACTTTTTTTTTCTTTCACTCTAACATAAATCCAGTTATTTATATAAATTTTAATCAATGAATTCTGGGTATATAAATTCAATCAATTCTGAATATCAAATAATGTCGTCAGATTTGATTCGGAATATTAATTAAAATTAAAAAAAAAATTCGTCTTCCATATTTAAATCTCAATTGTCATGTGTAGAGTTGCAATAGTTCCTTCATTTACTCGACGCGTGCAGAGTATGCGAGTAAAAAGTGCCTTTATCCGGAGTAATAAAGGGTGCTGATATATTCATCAGTGCATGTAATTTAAAGGCATAAACAAACGTTAAAACATTTTGTGTTCTTAAATTTAAAGGAATATTCAATTTCGAAAAACGAAGTTGTCCTACTTAAATGCGTTAACGGCTCTCTGTATAATTGTAAACACTAATTGTTAAAGAAAAAAATTTTCTACTTTTTCTATATTAAAAATGAAAAGAAAGTGAAAAATTGTATGCCTTAAACATATGCCATCGCGTTTTTAGCGGACCAATAAAATTGGGATCAAGCGGGTTTTCCGGAGAAAAAAATGTTGATGTTTTTTTTTATTGCATTATTATTATAAAAAAAGAAAAAAAACAAACTCGAATGTATATAGATACTTTAGCTTGTAAAAGAAAATTCTACCTACTGTAGAATGACAGTACTTGAAACAACTAGTTAATTATGGGCACAAAAAAAGTGTACTACGTTTACATAGGGATGTGCCATTTATTGTACAGAACATTGAAAAAAAACCATCGCAGAACGAAAAAAAAAATCAAGACAATAAAATTCGAAAGAGGCATATTCAGAGAACACGGGCAATAAATATTTACCATGGATAAGAACTTTCGTGATGTCGATTTTTAAAATCTTATTTTTTATCATTGTTATTCAGGAACCAAGAGGTTTTATTTATATACATATTTATTATTAAAAGGAAACGAATAAAAAAATAAGGGAGTGAGTGTGCAACATCGAACAAATGAACATTTTGAAAATCACAGCCACGAAATGCCTTACATAAGTCAATATTGTATTGTGTACATTACAGTAATAAGTGTTACTAATTATTAATACTATTGCTATACTATTACTGCATTATAGCTACGATTTATTATAAATTTTACTATTATTTTATGACTATTATTTTTATGATACTTTTTAATAAAAAAAAATGTAAAATACGAGAGTAAAATATATAAATAGAGGTATATATGGACCTTACCACTTGGCATGGGCATACCGAGAGCGAACGCATTTGCAAATGTTGAGTCGTAGGGTTTACGTTTTGTCTGCGGCCTATGAAAATTCTCAATCTTCGAGTCGTAAGTTTTTTTTTATTGCAGTCGTCTCATTATTAGCGAACCGCGAGAGCAAAGCTTGGGGCTTGCGACGAATTGTACATTGTAAGACGTTAAAAATGTGCACCGATCGACTGTCGCAAAAGACTATAGATAAAGAGAAATTTATACATTTGTCATTCGGTTGTGGACATAGACTTTATAGATCTTTATATTATATCATATATCGTTACGAAACATTGTAATAAACGACAAATTTACATTCTTATACCGACATCTTCTTTTTTTTTCACCCGTCGTCCTTTAATTTACATCCTTATTCTCCTATTAGGGTAAAAACTGAATGCAAATCAATCCAATAAAAGTAGATCATTATTTTTTAACTAATTTCAACTCAGTATGTATTAATTACAGTTCATTCTGATAGTAGTAGAATATTTAAAATTAGCCATTATTTATCAACAATTAAAATCAATAACTCTTAAAATATCTGCTACATCTTCAAGAGACTCATTAAACCTTATCGAAATTAAGAAGAATAAAAAGCTGGAATCAACTATTCGATAGTAAACATCTAGTCGCTCATTAATCTATTCTCTATTAAATGAATAAATAAACAATCAGCCACGATGCACCGACCCCGCCCGGTAAAAAATGCAGAATATCTCGCAAAGTGCATCAGAAAAAAAAAATTGATTACCGCGGTCGAGCCTCCGTCAAAGTCCACTCCCGACTGATAGTTTCCTCGCTTTATTGGAGCAGTATAAAGCGTCAAATCGCATCTCCATCCCTTTCCCTCTTTCTTTAACGATCTATTAAGCACCAAGATAATCGTGCAATAAAAATGATCAAATTTTTAAATTTCACTCCCTTCTATCCCCTATCTACACAGATAAGGTAAAAATACGCACATGTCTCTTGAACCAACACTCGCGAACCTAAACTCGCAGCAGCATCAATTACATGTCACAGCAATCGCCACACTTGAAAAAAAATTGTTAATTTTAAGGAAATGATTTACTTCAATAGCACTTATTAAATATTTCTTTGAATCAAGTAATGATTTTACTAAAGCTAAATGAATTTATTTGTTTCTAAATAAATTTAGCAGTTTCATAAAAATAATTTTTTGGCCCAATAAAATATTTAATAAGTATACTATTGAAATAAATGTTTGCTTGAAATTCTTTCTCTCAGTGCAAGAGACGCGCACGCCACAATAGTGTTCCAGAAACTAATGCCAGTCATCCGCGACGGGCTCGACAAGACGGAAGCAAAAAAAAAAAGTTAAACAACAACAACGTTTTTGTGTCCACGAGACCCCAGGGCAGCTAAAGTCGAGACTACATTGAATCAGCCTCCGCGTCACTGATATCGCCGCTCTCGGCGCAATTAAAGCTCGCACATCTCGATCACTCGCACGCCGATAAACTTTCGCCGTCGCGGTCTTCCCCGCGGGGGACTCCTTAAAGGTCCGGTGCGAAAACAGCCAAGAGCCAGTCTGGACGAGGAACTTCTAGCAGACGCGTGGAGAAACCAAACGCACTGTTTGCTTGGCGAAAATCCGATTTTAATTGAGGATCGACGCTCGAGTACTCGAGGGACTTTGTTGGTGAGAGGACTACATTTGTAAAGGCCCGGAGGGTCGTATGAGGCGGTAGGGGTCCAATGGCACTGTTCCAAGGGTCATTGATTCGAGCTTTAAGGAGCGGGACTAAGGCGAGGCGGCTGAGAGTTGACGATTGCAAAGTGTTTGCCGCGTTGGGTGTGGAAACTAGGTATTTATTCCCATTTGTTGACAGTCTGCTATTTATTTGTCTATTTATTTATTTTTTTATTTTTTTATATGAATTAAAATGTTGGTGAAAGGGTGCGATTTTGTCATTAATTATCATTTGTAAAGAATAATATCGTGAATTTCCTTTAAATAAAATGTCTGGGATTGAAATAGGTATTTATTCCCATTTGTTGACAGTCTGCTATTTATTTATTTTTATTTTATTATTTTTTCATTTTTTAATACGAATTAAACTGTCGGTGAAAGAATGCGATTCTATAGTTTGTAAAGAATTTAGTCAATCATGTCAATATCATGAGTTTTGTTTAAATAAATTGAAAGTGTAAAAACTATTGTTGTAATTTTTCTTTGTGACTTGATATTTTGACTGTGAGTTATTTTTATCGAATGTACAAATTGATTTGGCCTTGTGTTACTTTTTTTTTATCTGACTGAAAGTACTAAAGTGAAAATAAGAAATTTTCCGGAAAATTTTGATCAGGTGTTCAATTCAAACAGAAGAGTAGTAAAAAATAATTAATAACTTGTTGTAAATATCATGTGCTAAGAATGTGTCTTATAGATGCCTTTGTAATGTACAGGTACGTTTTTATTATTTTTAATAAATGTTTATTAACAAAGAACTTTCATATTTACTTAATAATTTTTCACTTTTTTTATGTAAATGTATTTTATGTAGATATAATTGGCTATAGTAATAAATTTTAGTTTACGATACCTTTGTTAACAATTATTTAATTGAAGGAAAAAATGCGTAAAATAGTATCAATTATTTTTTATTATTTCTATCAGACTGATATTCATTTATATTTCATGTAAACAACACAAAACATTTTATAATTAGAGAGACTGTGGGAAAGACCGCGCACCTTATCAAAAGATACAGTTTTTGTGTAGACTATCATGTGTGGTCTTTCTGCGCGTTACGTTTATTTGCATAATACAGAATCAAAACGTTCTTATATACTGTTAATTCATCTTCATTATTGAGACTTGAGAACTATAAATAATCACTGCCTAGTGATAATTAATGAACATTAAAACTCTAGTGAAAACAGGATAAAACGACTTTTAACGAGACACTTATAAGCGATAAGTTGACGCTTACGGCAATGAAAAAAAAATGTCTTCGTCATTATAAATATTTGTAATAATACTCATTACTTACGTTCACCATCATTAATCAAATAAAATAAAATATGTACAAAAATAAAAGTATTCTTCAATCAAAATCGCCTACACAAAATCATCTTCCCTTATTCTAAATATATACTTTTAGAAAAACTAAATCTTAAAGTTCTTTCTTTTTTTTATTCTCATTTCATTTCATTCTTAACGATCGTCAATTAGAATCGATTATAAATTACTCAAAAAAAAATCCTTTTCTTTTTTCATTTCATTTCATTCTTAACGATCGTCAATTAGAATCGATTATAAATTACTCAAAAAAAATCCTTTTCTTTTTTTCATTTCATTTAATTCTTAACGATCGTTACTTACAATGGACGATCGTTAAAAATACATAAAAGTATCTTATTATCGGATGCATCACCCCAACTCAAAGTTTTCGCAAGCACGGCTGACTATACATAGAAAAATGGCCGTAATTACGTAACGATGCACTTTTACAAGACATTGATCACTGGCGCCGACACTCGGCGCAGTCGCAAGCTGCCTGCATATCGTGCCCCTACCCAACGCGGGTGTCATATCACTTATCACTGTCCCTCTCGCAGTGGCCGCAGGATGTACGCGACGCGCGTGGAGGACCCCTACCTGCGCCACCTGTTCGACGCCGATCCGGCGTTCAACGTCTACAGCGGGAACCTGGTGAACCTGTCGGTGGGCGCGCCCGGACCCGATCTTCTCAAGCAGTGCAGCAGCCTGCTGGCCAAAGCGACGCAGCACAGACTGGTGAGGCTGCCGATCTCATTTTTTTTGTCGCCTCGATGCGTGTATACGTACAGTCGGTGCGTTTAATATTTTTCTGAAAGTTTAAAAAAAATATATACAACGTCGTCTCTGTGTGTATACATATAGTTGTAATAATATTAATACATAGAGAGAAGAACGATTTATTTATTTTTTTTTTTTAAGTTACTCTGAAAGTTAAAAAATGTAGAACGTCACCTCTGCGTGTATAGTTACAATAATATTAATAAATATAGAAAAGAATTTAGTTGTTTTCTTTTTGTTTACAAAATCTTGGAAAAATATTCTGGCTACTGAGTGTAAGTAGTATATAAATCTAGAGTGGGTTGATCTTGTGCGTTATCAAGTTTTTTAACTCTCGATACGAATTTTCTTGGTGTCGTCATCGAGGTGCATAGTGAAAGTCCGTTCTTACAGATGCTCGAAAGAAAATTTAGATATTTATAATTTTAAAAGAAATTCTAAAAGTGTAAACAAAGTAGTTCGCTTCTCTGATTAGTGTAATTAATAAATCAGATCGTATGAATTTCATATCTAAAAATTTCAGAATAATAATACGCAATACATGAAAATAAAATTATTATCATCCAGCAATTTTGGATATAAATATGCGCTGTTTATTATAAACATAAATGTACGCTGAAATAATACAACTCGAAATTAAAATAACATTTTGAAATCAAATCAATTAACCGATACGTTTAAAATTATCCGCTCACGTTTACAAAGCACATTTTTTAAGCAAGAACAGTTGCGATTAAATATTTCTTGTAAAATTCGTCATCATTATTCGCAATATTATTATATACATCTGAAGTAAAAAATTAAAACTGAAACGTATAGAAAATAAAACCAATTGTTATCGGAATGAAGACAATGTACATAACAAATATAGACGTACGCGTATCACAGATTTATTGACGCCGCTGTAGAAGATTAAGTAGATAAGGTCCGAGTACGGTGCGGCCTAGAATGACTCGTTATTATTAAAAAGTAGCTTATCTTGTCGAAATTTTCAGGAAGAAGAAGAAAGGGAGGGCAAGTACTACCTATTCCAGTACGGCATTACGGCTGGCTTGTGGGAATGCCGAGAGGAATTGTCAAAATTTTTGACCCGCCGCTACGGCGATCCCGTGGCCCGTGAAAATTTGATCTTGACTTGCGGCGCGACTCATGGCCTCCAGCTGATACTGACAAGTATCATGGCACCCGATGGGGTAATCTTCGTGGACGAGGTCACTTATATGATTGCCCTCGATGCCTTCAAGCAGTTCCCGATGAAACGGGTCGTCTCAGGTCCGTCAATCGGGCGAATCATTTAAAATGACGAAATTAATGATTTTACAATAAAAATAATTGTATTTGATGCTTCGTTTTAGTACCCATGAAAGACGATGTGGTAGATTTAGATGCCTTCGAGCAGATAATTAAAGAAGAGAAAAAGAAAAGCTACACGTTGGGGAACGACAAAATTTTCTGGGCCATGTACTACACTGTGCCAACTTTTCACAATCCAACTGGAATGACTTTATCTGCTGGTATCTTCCAATTACAATTACATTCAATAAAAGGAAGTTTTGTCTTCTAATTAACAATAAGTAGATTTAAATTCTTCAGTCCATTCTGATTTTATTGGGGAAAAAATTCTAATTTTAAAGTTCTGATTTATAGCGCAGGAAAATAAACTTTTCTTTTAAAAAATAATTAACTTGCAATATATAAATAGTCGATGTAAATATGGATATTATTGCTCTGCAGAGAATTCCAGGCGGTTGGTGAAAATGGCCCGAGAAAATTCGTTTACCGTCGTTTGCGACGACGTGTACAATCTACTGCACTACCAGGACCAGTATCCACCTCACAGACTATTCAATTACGACGATCCGAAAGATCCCGATTACATGGGCGGTAACGTCATTTCCAACGGATCGTTCTCCAAAATCCTTTCGCCGGCGATTCGCGTTGGCTGGATCGAGTGCGGCCCCAGAGTAATAAACATTCTGAGAGGATCGTAAGTACTTGCATGCGGCCTGCGGAATGTTAACTTTGAGCATGTAAAAACGTCACATTATTTCCTTTTAAAATAGAGGTATTTTGAAAAGCGGAGGCGCCGTGAACCACTACGTATCCGGTGTTGTGGCCAGTCTTCTTCAGTTGCGCTTGGAGGACGAATTTTTGGACAATCTGATAAAAACTTTCAAGGTAAATTTACCTCAAGAATTCACAAAATTGCTCCAATATTTTCAATTGACAATCATAGGTCATTCTTTAATTCTTAGGAGAGGATGACAGCTCTCTGCGATGCTCTCGACAAACATCTGCCGTCTTACTGTTCGTACAAGCATCCGGAGGGTGGCTACTTCGTCTGGATCAAGCTTCCTGAAGGTAAAAAAATGTTTATGTCCTCAGAGTGAAAGAAAAGAGCAGAGATTTTTATAAGTTCTTGTTATTTTGAACAGACTTTGATGCTGCGCCGTTCATGAAGTGGTGCCAAGAAGTTCACAAGGTGATGGCGATACCTGGTGCTCGGTTTTCCAATCACGGCCAGTCGAGAAACTTCATTAGAGTCAGTATTGCTTTCCACAGTGCGGACACCCTCAGCAAGGCTGCCGTTTCACTTTGCAACGCCATTGCAGAGTACACAAAAGAAAAGGCTCGTGAAAATAATCAAAGTAAAATGTAAAAAGTGAAAATAAGTATTATCTAAATATACGTAATTTTTAAATAACTGTTTGTCGAAACCTTTGTATTAAGAAATATTATATTTTATAACATTTATTGAATAAAAAGTTTGTATCGAACTAATCTTTTCACTGGGCATTGGGAATTGATCGACTAAAAAGTGATTAAGATATAGTTTTAAAAAATATATTGAAAAATCAAATGTAAACGACTTTCTCAAATTAATCAACAAATTTTTAGCACAATACCTAGGCAATTAACAATAAAGTTGCTAACAATCTTCACTAAAAATAATTTAGTCCTATGTTCATTCATTGGAACGGAGTAATTCATTTTGCTTAGTTTCTAGAACCAATTCAGCTTCCTTTAAATATTTATCACAAAGTGCCTCAACTTGAGTTTCGACTCTGCGTACTATGTCTGTTGATAATTCATTATTCCTCTTTATATTCTTTACTACTTTGTTTCTAATGTCTTTAATTTCATCTCTGTGCTTGATGAATATTGCTTTGGCATTTTTGGAAAGATTTTCCCTGTGTTCCTTTGTGACTCTGAAAATAAAATATGAATTTAAATAATAATTTTGTCTAACTCGAACATTTTTGAAAGAAAAACATTAGATTTACTTAGGAATCGGTAAGAAGATTGTTGTTCCGTCTTGCTGAGGATTAATATTTAATCCACTCTTTTCTATGGCTTTAAGAATAAGAGGTATTGCTGTGGGAAATCCAGCTACATTGAGTACTATTAATTTTGGTTTCCTTGCAATCTGTGCCAGCTCTTGTAATTGATATTCTTTTCCTTCTATTTTCACAGGTATTTGCTCCAAGGCACCAGTCGCAGATCTTAATGTAAGATTTTTGATAAAATTTAGCTTCATATTCTCAATGGATTCTGTCATTTTACTAGTTAAACTGTCTACGTCACATATATCAGCCAATTCTCTTAAGTCAAGCTTTGCTGCTTTTTGTTTTTTCTTCTCCTTACCACCTCTATCTTTGGCTTTAGCAGTACAGCACATTGATAAAGAAATGTTTCTTGTTAATAAAGCATTCATTATCGATGAACACGTTTGAAAATTTATGTTATCATTCTTAAATACAGTCGTATAACTTTTAGCACTTGTCGGAGCAACATAACTACGATGATAGTATGAGCGATTAACCATGTTGATAAAAAGACAAGCTGACCTGCTTTGAGAAAAATTAAGGAAGCGACTAAACATTTCAAAACTTTTCATTTTAAACAATCCTGCTTAAAACTGATATATTTTTATTTAAAAACCAAGTATACGTGTGCAATTTTGAGGTTAACTTGCGATAACCTGAGTATCATTTAATAAGTATCCAAGCTTTCAGTATTGCAACGTTAATCGATTAGAAAATATCACTACTGCATGTTCTAATGTTAATTTACTTCTTGTTCTTAAATTGTATATTAAATTATTTATGTTCACGAAAATTGCAGTTTTCAAATGCAGGTACAGAACACTCTTTTACCGATGTTGCTTGAAAACAGAATACTATTTATGAAGTATCTTCTATGTATTGATGTATTTATGTCTATAAATTTCCTAGAACCACAACCACTACTATACTTGTTGTTTGTTCATAATTCATATCAATATACACACATGCGAAATGCAGCGCACATGCTACATGCACATAATGAACAATGCCGGTTGAATATTGAATATTTCCTGCAACCTTCTAGTCTTCTTACTCAAGTTGTCTAACCTAAAAAAGATTTCAAGTGTTTAAAGTGTTCAGCGCTTCAAATAAATATTGATAGCGAAATGTTTTTTAAGGTACTGTTTTTTATTTTTTAACGGCGAAAGAAGCATTTGTTTTTTTTTTAATTTGTTGTTTGTGTTTCACAGAGCAATATGTAAGTTTAAATTTTGTACACAGCAATTGATTTTTTAATATGAAATGTTACAGCTTGGCTCAAAAATTTTATGAATTCATGTCTGAATTCAAATTGACTGATGTATAAAGGTTTTTTTTTTATTTAACCTGTTAGTCATAAAATGTAAATTGTTGCAGGTTGTTTAATAAGAATCGTACTAAAGCTGCCAAAATGAATGTTCCAAAAAATCCTGTTTCAATCCTACAAGAAATGATGGCAAAGTATGGAAAAACTCCAAACTATGAGCTTATTCACAACAGTGGTGCAGGACACGTAGTTTCATTTACTTATCAAGTGACGTGTGATGGACTGACCGCAACTGGCACTGGACGATGCAAAAAGGATGCCAAACATGAAGCTGCAACAGCAATGCTGGTTACCATTGCAAAACACAAGGCGTTACCTCAGTTACCAGCATCCCCCAGTGAAATACCAGTGCGGACACCATTGCCAATGACTTTACCAGTTTGTCCTAAGTCTCCAGCAAATGTTCCTTTTTGCAATACTATTGGCAAACTTCAAGTAATAAATTGTTAACATTATAAGTACATATTCTTTCTACTTTCTGTTTCATTAGTTATAATTATTGTTTTTTTTAGGAATTATGTATAACAAATAATTTAAATGATCCCGAGTACAAAGAAACAGGAGATGTAGGACCTCCACATGCAAGAGTTTTTACTGTACAATGTAGAGTATCAACCTTTGTGGAGGAAGGAACTGCTACAACCAAAAAGCAAGCAAAGCATGAAGCAGCTCGTAAAATGATAGAAAGAATTAGTTGCGTAGTTTCCGATGATCCAACTCTAGTTAATGATGAACATAAGAAAAAAGAAACTATTTCCAGTGAAATGGCAAGGGCTCGATATCCTTTATTAACCATATCCAATGCTGAAACTGTAAAATCTAAAATAAATTGGGGTCTTTTCGTAAAGGATTATCATAAAAGATTGAATTCAAGCTATCCAGAAGATGTGAGAAAGAAGGTGATAGACGACTTGGATAATCAGCTATACTTAATAAAAAAATACGAAAATAACTTTAATAATGATAACTTGACAAAAATAAAAGAATCTTTTGAAAAGTTATTGACTATGATGGAAATACAATATCAACGAAATACATACAACGTGAAGCCAAATAGTGAGCTTAATACTAACTTTATAATAGGTATTCAATTAAATACGGCTCCAGACATTCACGAAATATGTTTTGGTGAAACGGAAGCAGAAGCTGAGTGCAAAGCTTTCCAAGAAGTTATAAAGTCAATGAAAACTTTATTAGAATAGTTTAGTATTTTTTAAGTGCTGGGCAATAGATGGGTCACTGAAATTTCTTCTTAATATTTGAAATTTTTATTTAAACTAGTTTTGATAAACTTTGTGATACTAATTGTAATTAGTAATATACAGCTCATGTAAAAATGGTTACATAGATTTTCTTATGTAAAAAAAACACTTCATCATTTACAATTTGAGTATATTAGAACTCAAAGCTTCTAAAATATACATAATCAACTGCAGCACACTATTAACAAACAATTTTCATTTAACAGATATTAAATTTTAAAACTATCCAACATGTAAACAAGTAAAGTGGTCCAATCAATTCACTTGATGTCGCATAGCAAAGCAACGCCGCGAAGCGTCCAGTGCCTGGGATTGTGGTCAGTTTCAAAGTCGATGGAGCCAACATACTTCTGGTCCGTTCTCTGCGGCTTTCTGTAAATCGGACACTCGTACAACTTAGGATCCTTGCCCGCCGTTGTGTTTATAGCGTAAATGTAGATCACTGGCATCTGCTCGTAAAGCACCTTGGGCTTGCTTTCGACAAGCTTGCCAGTCTTGCGGTCCAGCGAGGCGCCTTCTAGGAACAGCCCATGGACGTACACTCCTTCCTGCGGCTGCTCCTTGATCTCCTCCTTATTATATCGCGTTATTAGATTTTGTAAAACGACCGAATCTAATGCCCAGCCTTTGTGAGCCCTCGTTACCTCCTGCGATGCGAAAAAGTTATTAGATATTAAGTAAATATTGCACATAGTTTTTCACACTTATTTTTGTATTCAAAGAAAAAAAAAGCGTTTTGTTCATTTCATTTCATTTTGTTTTGCATAAAAATATATCCCAGTTGAGCGTTAATTGATAATCTTCTATCGAAGTACTGTTTAAAATTAATTGTAAGTCGAAACACTGATAAATAAATGATGTATTTCAACTGCAAAGAGCAGGTTTCACTCACTTGTCTCATAGCCGTTAAGAATCCTTGGGGATTGAAGAATCCTGTCATCCAGAATACATTCGGTCGCCCGTTGTTGCACCAGGTTCTAAATTGAGCATCTCTTTCCAGAAGCTCGGTGAACCAAAATCCAAGGGTGGCCGATTCCCACGATATCCTTAACCATTTATCCGGCAGTCGAGCGTCGTACATGGCGTCTAAAGATTCTCGCAAATTCTGACTCATTATAATTGTACCATCTATCGCCAGTTTCAGATTCGTCAATGTGGTTCGTACTTCTTTTATGACTCTCGTCATTCTAATGCGGAAAATATGAATACAGTGTTTAATGTATTGTTAACTTGAGATGATCAAACTACTACAGGATGCTTTGGACAATCATCCACAGACTCTTAATTGATAAAAGAAAAAATACCTGTCAATCTCTTGTCTTAGGAAAATGTTCATTGGCAACAGAGGACCCATTCTCTGCAGGGCTTCCTTGACTTCAAACAAGTTGTATTCTTTGGGCAATTTGGCCAGCATATCCTCAGCTAATTTATACACCACGCTTTCTCTCGTCTCACCTCCTCCGCCACCTCCTTCCTTCGGCTGGACACTTAAAATCGTGTCCAGAATTCCTTTAGCTGTATTGATCTGATAAGTGATGTCCGCGTTCGAGTGCAGTCCAAATACTTCAGGGGTATCGTTCTCGGGTAAACTATTTATATAATCCACGTATCCTTGAAGATTTCTCGTCTGAGGAACCCTGTAACCTTTGTAGAACTCGAAACCCGATCGCAGAAGAACGTCGCAGAACCAAACGTGGGTGAAAGTAGTCAGCAATCGTTTATCAAAGTCATCGGTAACTCGACCACCGTATTGAACCTACCCAACATCACAATCAGTTTTTAATGTCTAAATTTAATTAAGTTAACATTGAAATGATGTAGGAGTCAATGAATATACCTCTCCAAGCATGTAGCACACTGTGGGCCAGGATACACCCTTCTTAGGATCCATGTCGTCCAAATGATTTTGAATGAATTGTACCGAGGCGGCAAAGTCTGCCTGGTTGAACTCGTAGGGGATGTTCCAACCGAGTGGACCGAATTTACGTCGTTCTTGAACTACTGTATGAAGAAAGGCTACAGCATATAATAAAGGAGGCCACTGTGATTGTGTACTGTAATCCAGTGTATCCTGAGTCACTCCTTGGTATGTGCGTTTCAAACTAGCCCGAATTCCTTGTGGAGGCTCGTTTGTATACTTAATACCCATCTAAAAGTAGGGATTATATGAAATGTATCGATTTGTTTATATTTTACATTTGTTTATAAAAAGTATTTTAGACATCAATAGATACCTGCAACAAACCAATGGGAAATTGATTGTGCACTTCAGTGGTCATCCAAAGTCTGAACGTCTCATGGACTTGGTCGGTTTCAACCAAAGCGTCCATCGCTTCAGTGCAAAATGGCAAGGACAAGTGAACGTTTTGCAATAGAACCCATCCTCCGGTACTCATAGAATCATTTATCATTTTTCTCGCATGAAATTCTTGTCCTTGGCCCATCGATACAGACCTAAGAGCTGAAACATTTGTAAAAATATTCCATTTGATTGTCTTCTTAATTTTAATATCGTGATTGAAATATTGTACGAAAAATTATAAAAATTCATTTACGAGTGGCTTTTTGCTTCGCTAATGCTGTTATAAGAGGACTGGGATCTGAACCTATCGATAGAATGCAAATGAGTGGCGTCCTCGGCTCCGATTCTGCCCAAGTGACTTCAAGATCCAAAATTTTCGCCTCGCCGTACTCTTTTCCTAGAGACTCGATGATGTATCTTTTTGCCTGAGAAAGGGTCCTGTCTGGACTCCAGGATCTGATCAGCAACAACTTGCGGAAAACATCGAGACTTTTTTGGTATCCACAGGGCAGATCTTCCTCTTCTGGCTTCTCCTTTTCGTACCAGATTCGCCATTCTTTTTCGCTAAACTCAATTTTCGTTAGTACTTCAGAGAAAACTTCAAGCTTGCTTATTTCTACCAAGTTTAACCATGTGATGTCCAGAATCCATCTGAAAGGTTTTGGAGTTACTGCATTGAGATCCAGAGAAGCTCCACCTTTAATGAAGGCCATGAACTCTGCATGAGATATTAAACCGCGATAACAATCGATCTTCATAGCAAGCATGAGCGTAAAAAGTGGCTTGTGCCTTTCGTAGAGACTTCGTAGAGTAAAGCTCCAAACTTCGTAGGTCAAGTGCCTCAAAATAATGTTGATCCTTTCACTGGTGACGGTACTTTTTTCCGATTTTGTAATGGAATTATCAAATATGGTAAGAAACTGTTTCAATGAATTCTGGTACATCACATTTACATTGCTCATCTCGACAATTAAAAAGTAGAGTATTGATCCTCTTGCTGCTACAGCTCGAAACTCTTCTCTGGCGACTGTAATCTTTTTCTCTGTTAAGGCGGCCACTTGGAGTTTTTCCTTTACCGATTCCGACGTTGATTTAGTTTCCCTTAGCACACCTAAATTTGAAATTATTTTTATTAAAACAAAAGATTAATTTTAATATGCATATTAATGACAAATAAAAGTAAACCAATTAAAGCTTCATCGTCTACTAAAGAGCCTTCAGACGAAGTTAGTCGATGCAACAATGTACTTTCCAGTTCCTTCATCGAGCGCTGATTAGTCATAACAGACTCAAACAAAGCGACACGTTCAGCTTCAAGATCTGCCTTTTCCATCAAGATAACGCGACCTAATAACTGATCTTCCAAACCTTGCATTGTTACCGTAAAATCAATAATTGAAGTTTTAGCCGATATTTCAGGGCTGTAGGCGGGATTGGGTAACTTTGTTGTTATGTACAGCATGAATCCGGGCATAACGTCGCACTCTTTGTCGCCCACAATAACTTTTTCTATCGATCCTGATTTTATGAAGTTTTTTTCTAGGACATTATCTATTACTGGGTCAAGTTCTTCCGCCACGTCTTCAATTAGAAGTGGACGACCTATGAATAATAAATGTTTTTGTAAGCAATCTTTTTATGCGTGTAAAACATTCCATCAGAATTAGAGTTACCTAATGACAAACTATCCTCCAAGTGAGTTCTAAAATATTTGTGATTTAAAGAAGTAATTTGCAACTCGTTGGACATCTCTTTATTTTTAATCCACATTTTCCCTTGATTCTGAGGATCCACCAAAAGTGGGTAGGATGACGATTTAGTGACGATCAAAGCATTTTGTACTGATAACTCATCATTTGGTAAACCCTGCAATGTCCATTCTGACACCGTTGCAGAATCGACCAACATGTTGGTGATGTTTAAATCTTGAGTAAACGGAATAGCTTTGGACATTAAAATGTTCATCCAAGAGGTGATTAAACCAGCTCGGAATTGCTGATTATATGGCCCGCAATAAGATAAGAAACCAGTGGCAAGGAGAACATCTCCAACCAAGCGACCAAGTTGTAATTTGAATTCTTTACTCTGCTCAGTCCAGCGAATTTTTTCACCTCCTAAGCCGTTAATCAAAGCTGTAGCTGCTGTCATTTTTCGCAAACATATATTTGCATCGTCTGTCAGCCTTTGTTTCTCAGCTACTGCAGCATCGTACTGAGCTATGATGTTTAGTTTACAATGAGTAATAATGAGAATATAACAATTGTGTAATAATCATTTTTATTTGAATCGATACCTTTAACAGCTTGAAGTGCCATTTCTCTTTCAGACAGTTCTCTTTCAGCGTCTGCCAAATCTTCCATAGCAACTTTCAATCTAGCTTCTTGTAATGTCAGATTAGCTTTTAGTGGTAAAACTTCTTTATTTACCGAGTGAAAGAAAGCCATGGCTTTGGTCCAAGATAAAAGCCCTGCTACATCACCGCAAACCCTTCGAGCTGTTTCCATGTTGTAGTCTTCCATTTTGAAGTATGGTTGCAGGAGTTCAACCATTTCATTGTTTATCATGTCTTTTGGGTAATTCTGTAGCTGCAAAAGAAATGTTGTGCTAGCCATCATCTTCAGAGATTCTGCCCATGATGGTTTTGGGCATGGGGCAGCTGTGTCAGGAACTACAGCACCTGAAAATAATAAATATGGTTTGATTATTCAAACACTTTGAGTGCTTTCAATTCTAAAATTGAACGGATGTTATAACACTAACCAATTTTTCTTTGAAATAGAATTAACACACAATCCATAATTCTCATAATAAGATGAGGAGGTCTTCCAAGTTTTCTCACAGTCGCGATGTGAGCTGGCTTTATAGTATTAAGAGCCGCTTCAGCTTCTTCTAAGGCAGGTTTAGCAGCCTCGAGCTTCTGTTCAGCCAAAGCTTTTTCCTCGGCTATACATGCTACTAGTTGTTCAGCCTTTTCTTTAACCTTTTGTACTTGATTCTTAAATGTCTCTGCCTGCATGGCTCGTTCTGTCACTTCCAACAACACAGTCTCTGCAGTTTGCGAAGCTTGAACTAAATCCTTTTCCATTTCAGCAAGATCTTGTTTGAGAATTTCTACCGATATTGATGCTTCTTCCAACTTCGCTAAACCTGTGTCCATTCTACGAGCACCTTCTCCAAGTTCGTGCTGCTTCATCCTATAGATGTTTTTGTAGCCACCAATAAAGTTCAAATAAGATTTAGGTGTAACGTGCGTGGCACGACGGAATCGTTGGAAATATTCAGTAGAAGTTTCGGAAACTATATCTTGGATTGAACCTAAAGCATTTACTAAATGAACTTTTACTTCATCGCTGCAAGCTATCTCGAAGTCGTGTAAAAAGTGCTCTGCTACGAGGACTAAAGCATCTTTTGGCCATGGCTGGAACCTGTATCATAGGAAACAAATAAAATTATAAAGGAAAATTTAAGATTAATGAAGTTTTATCAAATTTATAAGTAAACTAACCAATCGATGGTGCAGCCGGAAATGAGAGCTGGGAATCGCTGGGCTCGATTTCTAAATTTTTCTCCAACTGGTGAAAAGCAAAATACTACGTGCAAATTTTGACAAGTTCGCTGAAGGAAAAATTCCATGACTAGTTCATTATTCAATGTTTTCTTAGGATTCTCGCGTTTAAGAACTGGTGTCAGTTCTGAAATTATTTCAGCTTGCTCGTCTCTCGTAAATAGATTGCTTATTACACCGGAACTTAAAATATTATTCAAATATTCAAGGAATCCTTCTTCTTTGATATCTAGATCTGTAAAAATGAAAGTGGTTCCCTTTCCCTGTCCACCACAAGCTCTGTACAAAAACTTCAAATCCTCCAGAAAGTTTGCTACGTTATAAGAACGCGTCAAAGTAATTTGAAATGTTTTGTATCCAGCAATAAACGATGATAACTTTGTTAAGCTCTGTTTTCCGGAGCCTCCTACTCCTACTAACATTACATTTCCCTTTGGATGCCTTATCACTCGAGAGATTTTGACCAGATGTAACATAGCGTCGGGGAAGAATACCAGATCCATGCCGGCGCCACGCTGCATCTCATTAAATTGTGAAAGAAACATTTCTAAGCGATCTCGCAATATTTGATAGTCAAAAACAGGTTCGTAAACTTTTGGTAGCTCCATGTCTGCGTCTTCACCTTCCTCGCCAGTAGGTTCTGGGGCATCTCTGAAAATCAATGAAATTATCATTTTTTTTTAATATCTAAGTCTACTGAAACTTATTAATTCACAATAATTACCTCATAAAATCGACGAATGCCGGATTAGCTTGAATCATCTCAATATAAGATTCCCCTAGATTATCGTTAACAATTGCAATCAGTTCATTTTTGAACCATTCTTTATCTGACAAAAGAGTAAATCTATCACTGAATACCCGCTCACATTCGTGTTTCCAGAGCAACATAAGAACTTCTTCTCTGTCGATTACAGTCGACAAAGTTCCGAGCATACCCTGCCAGATTCTGGACAAATCCCGCAGATTAAAAACGTAATGAAACTTTGCAGGCGTTGGAAGTAATTTAGCTCTAGTACTTTGCCATAAAATTCTCGTGAGTCCTACCATCTTTTTAACTAAACCGCGTACTTCTGGAGAAAATCCACGTTTGGAGTTGTAATGCCCTTCTCCTAGCACACTAAAAATGCGATCGATCGCAATGTCATCTGGCAAAGTACAATTAAATATGCAAAACTGTCTTTTTAATCTAGAGGGTATGTCATTTCTCCCCCCACCTGGCTGACCCATTGCACCCATGAAAGTAACATCGACAACAGTAGTGAAATCTCCAGGTTTTTCTAAGGAATAAAATCCTTTCATGTCCATTGTCTGTCGAACTATCTCATTCGTGATCTGATCCCCCCATTCGTTGATCTCAGGCAAATTTATATCGTCTATGAAGATCAACATTTTTTTGCCTCCGGGAGGCCCAAACGTGCTGCCCATCCTTTTTTCTACATAGCTTTCGATAGTTTTTTGAAATTGATAAGGTGTTGTAGCCGAGCTAAAATTAAATGACCTATTCAAAGTAATTTCTGGGTTGGCTTTTTTCATGTAAGCTTTCATCATTACAGTTTTTGCTGAACCTTGTTCGCCGGTTAGTAAGACTGCCCTGTCTTGTTTACCAATTAAGTCTGTTAAATACTGAATTCTGACGTTATCAGCAATTGGGACCAAGATACTGCTGAAATCTGGTGTGGCGTATTCGGGATAGACATAATTCGTCAACATGCTAGTCCAAAGATCCCATTTTCCTTTGTCATTTACAAAAAAATCGAAAACCGAATACGTAGGTTTTTTCTCTAGAAACGGGAGATCAAGACATTGGAAATTGGATCGAAGGTATGCGTCATATTTTTGTCGGTCAGCAGTTTCTAAAAGAGCCCCGATTCCCCAAACTAAAGAGAAGACGTAGAGTCGACGAAGATGCTCCGCCGTCATTGGTGTTGATTTGTTTCGTTCCATATCGTCTTCTAATTCCATTTCTTGTTCTTCTGCAGGAACCTCAGGTGGAACCAGACCCTCTAAAAGGCATAGCATCTGACGAACAATATTACATTGAAGAACATTTATAGCGAATATCAATGTCTGGGTACTCCATGCGTAAACCTATAAATTTTTATATAAAGTAATTATTTTTTTACGTTATTAATTTTGTATGGAAAAAATGAACTATTCACCTGAGCAAATGAGTCTTGGAAACATTTTTCGAAGACTTCACTTTCCAAAGGTGTTCGTCCTTTGAGCCAAGCTGTCACCACGGGATTCCAGTCTAGCCCTGAAGAACTCATATAAACCATACCATTTCTCGATACTGTAGCAGGACTTGCATTATCTATATTATGTGGTTCGAAGATAATTTTGCACATCGGTGACATTGGTAAACGATCTCCGTTTGCTAGTGTCAAAGTTTTGTTGTCGTCTAATACAGAATTCAAATTTTCTATCCATATACTGTCAACTGGACCATCCAGAACAAGCCAAATATGTTCTTCTTGTCTTAGTTTCAAAGTTTTACGCCATAGAGCGGAAAATATTCCGTCTGTCCAATCGTTTGTGGCTACATCTAATCGACCGAACATTTGTGCTGCAGTTATACTTTTCGGATTCATTCTCATTTCTCTGAAGATGCGGCATATTGTATTTAATCTTATTTAGCAACAAATTAAATAATTATTCAGATAAAATTTAAAATTACCTATGAGGTTCCCCAATAGTAGTAAGAGCTTTCATAAGCGTTTGGATGCAAGTTGTTTTCCCTGCTCCAGTTGGGCCTAATGTCATGATTCCGTGCCTCACTCTCTGAGTTTCGTAGAGTTGAATGAGTTTCAAGACCCAAGGAGGGTGATAAACCAATCCGTCGTCTATGACTTGTTGTTCTATTGCTGCTTCAAGCTCCGGATAAGCCGTCTTTTCAAGCACTTGATTTGGGAATAGATCAGCTACTAATGAGATAAACAGTGGCTCGTCCTCGTCTAAAAAATATTTTTATTATTTCTAAATCTGAAGGTAGCATTCGATCAATTTTATGATAAAATACCTATAAGCTTGGAAAGATTCATATCTCGCAAAACTCGCATTACGATTGTACTTTCAGAATCTTTTGAATTCACCCTCTTGGCTGCTCCAAGTGATCTTAGCACAGATAAAATATTTCTCAAGCCAAAATCATAGTGAACTTGTTTTGTAAGTTGTTCTTCGCACAATTTGTACAGTGTATAAAATTTTCGAGCGAGTGTGATGTTCTCAAGAAAACCGCAACTAGCCAATTTTACACGAATAATGATCTGCCTGTCGGGTACCATCATGGCTACCGTGCGAAATTGTATTTTCAAATTTTCTGGTAACTCTTTTCTTCCGGCATACCCTGGATTCTGGAGATGTAACAATGAACAAAGAAAATACAACAATCGTATTCAATTTTCAGTAAGGCATAGTATTGATTACTAACCATAGTTATAAAAATTCCAAATTCTGGACACATGTCAATTTGATCAGCCGTCAGTGAATATAAACTGTTTCTTTTTCTCTTTTTTTGCGGATAGTACAACTGCTACTTGTTGCGCAGCGACGGATAATACGGGAAGTTCTATCCTGTTGAATTCGTCGAAACATCCCCAAGATCCACTCTGTGCAAGTCCTTTGTAAATACGCCCGAGTCCTCGGTAATCCATCTGATCGGAACAGTTAAATACAACCACGTATTTGGCGAGTGTCTTTCCCATGTCCTTAACGGTTTCAGTTTTACCAGTACCAGCGGGACCACATGGCGAGCCACCCATTGACATCGATAATGCTTGGGCCAACGTTATGTAGCAACTATTAATTTGATTTTATTTCATTTAAATTTGTAATAATTTTTCAAAAATTGTACAACAAATAAAATTTACCGATCAGTCAGTGGAGTAATAACCAAACGCTCTGTACATCCTAAATATTCATTTTGATAAACAAACTGCACATCTGTTATCGATATTGAAGTTTTATCCAGGTCTTCTTTGAAATAAAATCGACATTGTTTTAACCATTCAAAATCGTTCACTGAGCGAACATTTAAGCGACACTAGAAATAGGATTTCAAGTTATTAAAATCAATATTTTGAATTACTGTAAGAAACAATTCATTTTTAACTAACTAAAATATCAAAAATATCTCGTTGATGAACGTGAATTGTGATAAGCGTCTCAAACTTAATCCTATCGATTTTAGTAAGATCTCTGGTAGTTTGGTCGATCAACGTGTTCAAAAGCTCGAGAAAACGATTGTTAGTCTCCCCCATGATTTTCTTGTCAGCTCTCGCTTGCATCAAAGCTAATTCAGCATCACGCGTCCAGATCATTTGTATACCTAGGAGGCCGACTTGCGCTGGCATTTTGTCCAGGAAGCTAAGAAGATTGAAATTTTGATCGTTGATCATCATGTAGGACTGTCGAATTATGGAGTGCAACGATTGTTGCGATGTTTGTAGGAGCTGCATCAGCCAAGTTTCTACTGAACCTTCAGCTCGAACTGCTCTTTCAAGCTGAAAAAAATCCATTGGAAAATTAAATTAATAAATTAGTGAGCAGAGCAAACGTATGTTTATGAAAATACCTGTATTGTTTCTCCTTCAGAAGATATGATAGCAGTAATTTTGTTATATTCAATATCATGAAACTTAACGTGCCTGGTATTATCAAATATGGATAACAAGTGGTTCTGAATTGTATGTGAATCAGATGCTTGGCCAAGTATTTCTAACAAGGCTGGATCAGAAACGAAGAAAAACCTCGGGAACATCATTCGCTTCTTTTCTAGATATCTACAAAGGGATTCAATATCAAATGCATTGCGATGATTAAAAGTATACAGAAAATGTAGATAAAATATTTAATTTTGGTCTGATGAAGTTTCTTAAATACACTTACCCACTTAGAGATTTCTGACACAATTCTAGCTGCTCCTGCAAATGCGGCAAAAGTTGCTTCAACAAATCATCTCCTACACAACATGGTACAACGCCTGGTGTTTCAGTGAGCCCTCTGCATTATCTTCTGCCAGCTTTTGTCGATTTTGCTGAAACGTTTTGCCTCTTTCGGCAGCTGCTTCGCTATGTCACCACCAACGAACACAGCCTCCAGATAAACCCACAAATTCTGAACCAGCAGCCACCGTTCGAGGATCTCATTTGTATTTGAAAGATCACCCAGCCATTGCTGAATTTGTTTGCGGAATGGTGCATTGTAACGATTGGACATTAGAGAGCCCAAGATCATGAGACTGTCCTCTAGAAAGGTAAAATTCAATGTAAAGTTCTGATATCTGGTGATTTGATCAAAAGAAAAATGTTGCACGCTAGTTTCCTGCTAATTTTTTTATACGAACCGAGTTGTCCAATAGTTTCTGCTGTCGTGTCTCCTCTGAGCAACAATTCTCCTCTATTATTGAAGGTCATAAAGGTCAGCTCGTGTGCAGACCACTCGTTAACAACTTGTCTGAGCTTCGCCTCAATGTCCTTTTCCTTCATCGCTGAGATACAAATGTCTTCAATGTCTTCCTTATATTTTAGTAAAGGCGCTTCTAAAATATTTTTCAGGCAGAATCCCTCGCTTTCGAGATCGAAAACGTGATTGGTCATCTCGACGATTCGTTGCCAGTGGCGAGGTTTCATCGCCTTGTTAGCCATTAGCTCCAGCAGCGGACACATGTCATTGAAGTCGTCGATGGTCTTCTTCAGAGCGAAGAAGGCTGGCCATTCTTTCAAGCCTTTCGGTAACTTTCTACAGCGATTTTGAAACTCCATCAGTTCATTGTTGATTTCTTCAATATTCACCTACGAGGATTATTCATTTATTAGATTAAAAAATAAAAATTTGATATGACTAGAATTAATCGAGTGAATCAATCAATCGAAAATATTTAATGTTTGAATAGTGAACAGAAAGTTAGTGGGGAGATGAAAAATGAACAACTGTATTAAAAAAATATAAATAAATGTATATTTATCATACAATTTATATTACAAATCGAACAAAGTAGCTTCATTCACTAAATACTGCCAAAATGAGACATGATTGACGTACTGTTCAATGGCCATTCTGTTTGCAAAAATTGTGTAAAATATCTTTAAGAATAAATTCACCTCTCCCCAGGGTATGTCGTAATAGCTGCTGACTCTGTCGATCACATCGTTGTAGAGCTTGTAAAGCTTCTGCAGCAGATTCAATTCCTTCCGGATCTGTGACAATTCAGGATAGTCGGTAATGGGTAGGCCGAAAAGCTCCTCGCCACTCTGATAAGCGAGGAGCTTGCGCCACATGCCATCAAAGCGGTTCTGGAAGAGGATCTGACGATCGGAGGCTTCTCGTGGAGTGAGACCAGGCTGCATGGGTCCAGAAGAGCGGTACTCCTCGCAGTAGGCCTCGTTGTCTTGACGGAACTTTTCTAAGTTGTTGCGCAGTTCTTCTTCGAATTGAGGCTGCAGAGTTAAGAGCTGCACGTGACTTTCCAAGGCACGAGCTTGAAGTTGTTGCCATGTGTATCTGGAAAATTAGATTTTTATGTTTCATCAGTTTTTTAACATTGAATACGCGATACTGAGCTTAAATTTTCATAATTTGATCTTGTACCTGAGGTTGTCGACTTGTTCTAAACATTCACGATCAACTGGTACTTCGTAGCGAGTTACGATGTTAAACGCCTCTTCGATAGGATCGATTCTGAGCTCCATGTCGACTTCTTGTTCCCGAATTTTTCTTAGCGTCTCCATAATTAGACGAACATCATCTAAATCGCGAATTTGACGATCCAACTTTCTCTCCATTTCGTTCATTACAGCGTAAACATACTCCATTTCTCGACGATACTTTTTCTTGATAGCTTGTCCAATTTTGTGAGTAGAACCTGAAAATTAACATTCCTTTTTTTTATCTTTTACAATAATTTAAATCAATTTCTAAAGTAAATTTTATTTTACTTTTTATTTCCGTAAACAAAGCGTATTTCAACTTTTCAGTGGATACGGCTATGGAGGTCCCGAAAATTATCATATCCGGTTCAGTAGCCAATCTGTCCTCTAGTTCTCCGTGTTTTCTTAAAGTACTTTCAAACTCCGTCAATGAAATTTGTAAAAGTTCTCTCATATTACGTTCGTTCTTCCAAAGAAAATTGTAAGGCTTCCATCGGTCCATAAAATCAGCTAGATCCTAAAAAAAATATTTTAATTCATTCAAATAAAAAATAATGAAACTCAATTGAATATTGTTTCAGACTGTATAGTAGAAAAATGAGTAACTTGTCGAAGTTCTTGGGTGCAGGCGCTCAGCATAGAAAACATTTTAACGATTTCTTTATTTTCCATGATCATCGAATGGAAATTCCTCTTTTGCACTGGAAACGTTGGCTTCTCCTCGGAAACGACCTTATACAATCTTCTTCTTCGTGTTTTCGCGTCTTCTTTGTTCTCCTGACTTCGTCTTTCTGCGTCCATTTGCGCCTTCGTCACGACGTCCAACAAATTTCTTTTGGGAGCCCACGGTAACGATCGCCAAGAAGTCTGAAACGCAACATTTGACAGAGTTGAACGTTTTAATGAAAATCTTTTCTTACTTCTTCAAACTGTTGCATTTACTTTTTCACTTTTTCCATCTTTATTACCAGCGTCCCACTGAGCCACGCCTTTGGACACACCGGCGATAGTTTTCCCAGCAGTCATCAGAGCCTCCTGCACGTCGTCGAGACTGGGCTTCACCAATACCGATGGAATCATGAGGGTCGCGTGAAGTAAAAATACTGGATTCGGTATGTCATCTGAAAAGCAAATCAGATTTAAGTAAAAGGAAAACACGTCGGTTAGAGTAATTAATGGTCCATACCTATCTCAATTTCTCTTGAAAATCGTCGTTTTATAGCATCCAGGGACGTTTTGGTAACTTTAATAAGCACATCTACGACTTTTCTCGAGTAATACCTCCTCATCTCCGAAACTGCATTTCGCACCATCTCCTGCATGCCTTTAGACAAGCTTCCCTCCGCCGACGAGAGTAGCTGATGTGGATCGTCAAAGCAACCCCAAACAACCGACCAGTCCTGCTGCTGCTGCGAACCTTCGCTCGCCTCTTGACCCTCTGCTCCAAAATACATCCTCTGATTAATATTTCACATCGCCGTATCGCATCAACATCGTATTACGACGATCAATTCATCAATACGTCATCATCGCATTACGGTTGATCAATACTTCATGTCAATACGATCGATCAATACTTCAGGTCATCATATCCATCATCATCGCATTACGACGATCGATTGATCAATACTTCATGTCATCGTATCCCCTTCAACCTCGGATTACGATGATGGACATAGAAAAGAAGTGCATTTTATACTCGAGAGACAAACTCGGTCGCGAAACTCGACTAATAAAGTTGCAACGACACCGGCTTCCTCTTCTAAGTAATAAAACTTTTTAAATAGCCGCGGCGTATATTTTATCGGTGGATTAAAACAAATAATGGAGACTCCGTACCTTCGACGAGAAAGTTAAATTGATCCGCGTCAACGGCGCCTTTGAAACTTTCCGCGGCATTTTTCACGAGCTCCAGAACTTCCTCCACGGCTTCCTCCACCATCTGGCTCTTCCGGTGCAGCTCGACCGCCGCGGCTCTGCACGCCTCTTCCGTCTTCTTCACGAATTCATCGACGTTCCAGGGCTCATCCTCTGGCAGCGAGTGCATCGTTACTTTCTGCATACTTACAAGCACTTGTAGAATGCTACAAAATTACACGAAATTTGAGAACATTGATTTAAGTTTTTAAGGCTTTATTTCTATTAATTAATTTACTGTGTATAATATATTGAATATATTGACAATTTCTAGTAAAAATTAATCATCTGTTTTGTAATGCAGGGTCAGACTTATATTATTAAACTTTCTCGGGAAATTTTTGACTTCTCGAGTCTGTCTCTGAATTACAAAACAATATAGTATTTTTTAATAGAACTTTTTTTCTCCGTATAAAAAAAACCTACAACTTATTAAAATAAAAGTTTAGTTCTAAAAAAATATCCGTTCTATACTGATTGAATATTTTTCTAGATGCACATATAACTACTGGGTACAAGATACTGTAAATCTTTTTATCACGTTTATTTTTTATTAAACATGAATATTTTCGACTCGTTTTAGTAGTCTTATATAAAAGTAATTACATCAGGTGAAAATTCAGAAATTTACATATAATAAAAAATTTACCGATTTGTGTAAACATCGTGAACTCTGGTAATGAGTATGTCGAACTGTTTGATTTGATCCCTCGTGTTTTGGCAAAAATCCTTCCATTCTGGCTTGGTCCACGTGAGCGTGATGAATCCAGGCTTCAGTAGCGAAGCGACCCGAACGAGATGAGGCAGAAGTAGCGGTCGGACCTCAAGTTTTACTCTCCTGGCCGTGTTTACAAACTCCTCGATCACAAGGTACAACGAGTCCTTTACCAAAGTGAAGAGCTCTCGCTTCGCCAATATCGCTTTCGCCACTATCGGTATGTCTAAGTTCAATTTGGCCAGGCAGTCGGCTTCGCGCAACAACAATTCGATGCGGTTCTCTAAGTTCACTTTGACTTTTCCTGTGGCCTCGTCGATCGTCAGTAAATTCCTGCAAGCAGAAGATTTCGTTGGATCGATCAACATCAATTTAATAACCAACAGCTTTTGTTGAATTTTACTTTTTCAGGCAGTCCTCGATCAGCCACGAGTTCTGATGAGTCCACACTTCAGCGATGTCCGATTGGTACTGAATTATCACGGAGTGGGCGTGATTGTATCGTCTGACCAAGTCTACCGTGGTGGGCAAAGTTTTCAGCACCGGATGATTGGACACGGAGGCCGCCAGTTCGTCCAAATGTATTCTGAAAGGAATAAAAATTGTCCTCCTCGCAAGACGGCAAAATTTTTTCAGTCAACTTACTTCAACGAGTTCGCCCACAACAGTCTCCCTGCAATCGGCGGCAAGTGCCTGGGCAGCGGTGGATCGTCCCGCTGCTTCTTAAAAAGTTTGAGCGTTCGCTCCACTTCCTTATCGCAGTACCTCACTACGAGATTGTATTTTTCGTCCAACTTTGTCAGTGGAATTTTTTCGCTAACCTGAGCGAATAAAAGAGTTTCTTTTGTATAAGTTAATCGGTACGTTTTATACGTCACGTAAAATATTTTATGGGTGAAAAATGACGTGCCTTTTCGAAACGCGTTAGGAAGCGAATGCCTTGGGGCGTCTCCCAGACGTCCGCGTAATTTTTCTCTATTATGTCCCCGACGTTTCGTTTCAGTGTGTCGGTTCGAGCCATGAAGTTGTCGTAGTCGTTGTCGAATTCCGCATTTCGCGGATCTAAGTAATCGTAATTTTTACTTGTTGCTATTTTCTTCGCTTCCTCGAAGGTTTTTATCGTTTCTTCCAGAGCTACGATTATCGATTTTTTAATTTAACGATAAAAATTAAGAGACAATGAAGATTCGTACAAAAAAAAAAATACCTTCGCCCAACAAAAGACCTTCCATTCTTCGTTCAAATAGTTTTTGATAATCCTCTATCAGATCGAACATCGTTAAAATTTTACGTATCCTGGCGCAGAACGAGTCGAATCGACCAAACACGTGGGTCTCGGAGAAAGAAAACTCCTCTTCTGTTATAGCCGGCGAACAGCGTACCAGTCGATAAGTTTCTCGGTATGCTCTAGATAATAAAGACACACATTATTTATTTTTTATTCAATGAAAATGAAAATTTAAGTAAAAATATTGGAAAAAAGGTAAAGTTTATACATTTTCAAAAGCTTTGCTACAATCCATGCAATAAAATTATAACTTTGATATTTTAATATGCATATTTTGAATGATACAAAACAATGCGTGTAGCTAATTTAATTAGAACAATGGATTTTTCATTGTAAATTATTAATGATAATCAGACGAGAAAAATATTTAAAAATTACTTATTCAATCTCAAACAGTGTTTTAATTTCTGCCTGGCGCTCTTTCTGTCTTGACCCCAAACAGTTTCCCTACCCCGCATCGTAACGTAATCCCGACAAGCTGCTATCATCTGATTAGTGATCTTGACCATAAGAGAGCTTGTTCTCTCCGAAGTATTGTAGTACCTCGAGACGCTGTAGATAAGTCTCACAGTTTGAAGCAGGGAGACTAAGGAGTCACGCATTCTTACCTACATTTGAAAATATCGATCATTTTTTTTATTTCCAGTGCATTGCCACGCTGTACAGAAGAGTATAATCGATTTGTTTGTATGCGTCACTCACCGGGTCGTCCAGGTACAGGCAATGGCAACATTTTTCAAGAGCTTGAATGAATTTGGCGTTATCTTTAGCTTCGTTGAAACAATACCTAATTTCCTCATCCATGTCTTCCCATTCTTTCAACAGTTTCGACCTGGAAACTTGAAGGCACAATAAGGACATCTTCACTTCTTCATCCTACAAAGAGATTTTATCGTTGAAAATTACAAATTTTTAAATAACACTTAATTAATTTAGTTCCTTTTAATCAACGGATTAATTAAATAATTAGCAGTAATGAATTGTAAAACTATGTAATTTTATGATTAATGTGTACAAGAAAAGTAGAAATGCATCGACGGAAATATTTAATGCAGTGTTAATCAGACATTAGTGAATGAAGAAAATTTTCTTTAAAGAACAATACATGCAATTTTGCATTTCTGATTTGATCTAGAATTGCATAATCTATCTCTAAATGTAAATAAGTGAACACAGTTTTCACTTGTGAATAAGTGAATTTTCACACATTGAAAAGGTAAATATTTACTTATTGAAAAAGTGAATCTTCACTTATTGTACTTGTGGAAACTTTCATTTATTCAAAATGTCAATATGCACTTATTCTACGTGGACGACTATGTACTTGACCAATAAGTGGATATTCACGTGAAATAAGTGTAATTTCACTTATTTGAATTTAGAGAGTAAGTGTTAAGTTTCTTTTTTTATTTTTAGTTTCATTTTTTTAGTTTATATAGAGAGATCAGCGATCAGGGAAGTATTTCCTCTGCAGGGTTACTTTTGTAACGTGATAATTATGTGCAATTCTTTTTTGTAAATTATTGCATATTTTTTTAATTCAAACCTGAAGCCTCGCGACCAGCTGACTAAACTGCGACCCTCGTCTCTTCCAGTACTCGAGCTCCTGTTGCGGTCCGGAGCTGTCGTTTTCCCTCCTGACCTGTTTGCTCTCCAGCATGAAGTCCTTCAACTTTTTAATCCAACAGCGCACCCGCTCCTCCAATTTTTCCGTCGCTTCTGCGCTCGACAGGAAATTTTTCGCGCTCTCGGCGTCGTGCACCTCGTCCATCAACGTCTGGCCGTCGTCGAATATACTCCCGTCGCGCACCACCTCCTCGCAAACTGAAAAGACCATCCATTTTTATAAATCGAATCCTTTTCAATGGGACGTTCGATGGGCACTCGTACCCTTGAGAGCGCTGCAAAAGGATCGGAGTCCTGGGAGTAGGACGCTTTTTATCATGGGACAGTCGTCCTCGTCCTCGACGCCGGGGTGGGCCAAAGCATCCATGAAAACGCGCTCGATGACCCTTTGAATGTAGGGGATGATGCCCACCTTCGTTGCATCGATCACGCCGGTGTATAGGTCCTTTTGAAAACCCTCCTCTGGTAGCTGCTTTGAAATGTTGATTCTGGACGAGGAGTAAACTACGCGATGGTAAGAGTGCTTACGTGTAGTTTTGAATATTTTCTTCGTGACTCACCGAAACATGTAAACGCATATTCCTGTACACGGCACTTGCCAGCCGTCAGTCAAGAATAATTTTTTCTTCGGCGGATCTTTCGGCTCCTTCACCTCCTTCACCTTCGCCGCGGTAGTGTTCTGCTGCGTCCGCGTGTTGCTGGTTTTCGTAGGTCCCTGATGAAATATTTTTTTAATCGGTAAGTCGTTGATTACGTACACATTTGAAATATGTGGAATAAGTTGCGCTTATTACTACGTCCGTGGACTTTTGAATTTCAGGTTCTTCGACTTCCTGGTAGAACCACATGAGGGTGGACTTCATGTGCGGGAGGAAGAGCTGATTGATTTCGTCCAGCATGTCGCCCTCGAAAACGTGGTCCATGACCTCGTGTCTCGACAATTTGGTAGCGTCCACCAGAAGCTGGAACGCGAATTCCAGCCGGGGGTCCATCTCCCCCCGGCGCGCCTTTCGCTCGCATTCTTCGCGTCTTCTCTATAGGCAACAAGAAGTAAACAGTAAATTTACATCGTAAACCGAAAAAAAAAAAGAACAAAATAATTCATTTGTGTTTAAATAATAGAATTAGTAAGTAGAGGCGATTTTTAATTTATAATTTTTCAGTTCTTGTAATTGTAGTCTGAAATCTCAGAATAGCTGTTGGATATTACACCAAATGTAACGTTTGTTTTAAACGAGTTTCTATCATAACAAAACCTTCACCACAACTTTCAATCAATAATTCGTAAAGTTCACTGTTTGGAGGTACTATAAACTACATAACTTCAGTAATAAAGTGACGCTGTAAATTATAACTCCAAAGTCCAAACTATTCAGCGATACGCTTTGAAATATAGAACCAGTATTTCTTCTTCTCAAAGAAGTTTGAAGCAGAAGCAGTAAATTCCGTTTGGTAATAAAAAAATTAACTTTCGTAAGGATTCAAAAATACTTCACAAGAGAGAAATCATTGATTAATACAAATTTTCTAAGCCGACCTGAAGAACATCGCCGGAGCCTTCCTCGTCGCTGCCCTCGTCCGAGTTCTCGGACCTCTGATGGGCGACCGCCGGCCCATGGACGAACATTTCGCCACTTTTAAATGCACCACGCGCGCAAATGCATCGAGACACGCGAGATTCAACTGCAAGTTTTGTAGCGACGCGCGACCGACCAGGCCGACGCGTCGGAAACCCACTGCGAGGGAACGCAGTTCGCGCCTCGGGCTACAAGGGGTGCGAGCGAGAGGCTCGGGAGGCAGGCGGCTGTTCGTGACTGGCACCGACACCCCCGGCGCGCCACTTCGCCGTGTCGGAACTTTCGTTACGAGTCGACCGATATTCCAGTCGATAGCAAACTGTCGGCGGAGGTGTCCGGGTGCGTGCCGATGCTCGATCAGAGGATCAGGGTCAATGACCTCGATTGGGTGACTCGAGCGGATTTACGAATTTCTTGCTCATCGTGGTTGGACTTTCGTGGCTTGATGGTTATTGCTCAGAAGTGACTTAATTATGGATACTGAATTGAATTAAGATGTCGAGTTTTTTGCGTCTAAATTGTAGTTACAAAGTAACGATGTTGTGTACGGATAGTTTTTGCTACTATAATTATTGTTTAAAGCTTTTTTTTCACTTTGTAATTATGTAATCTTTACAATTTGATTTGCAACTGTAACTTTAATTTACTAAAAAGTAAAAGGCAACGTTAAAGATTTCATCCACATCAGTGATCAGGAGGATATGATAGTCTCGTGGTTAACTTCTTCAAATCAGAGATAGATATATTTTTTTAAGTACTACCCGTTAGTATTCTTGTTTGTTACTAAATAAAAAGTACTATTCAATGTATAAATGAATTTTTTGTAATTTTTGACGGAAAAATTAGTGGAAATTTAATAAAAAATGGTTGTCTGGCTATGCCCGTCTGTTTCTACTTAAACTTAATATTCCCCTAAAATCGCGAGTCTTTAATTTCTTCGTTCAAATAAAAATTTATTTTCTTTTTAACAACTTTTATCCAATTAACTGATGGAGAAGTGACATATTCTGGGTGAGTAAACTTGCGAAAAAAATTTGCAGACTTTGACAGACAAGAGAAGGTATAAGTGCATAAAAGTCTTAATTTTCTTTTTTGATCAAGGTTTTATTTATACCCTTAAAACATATATTTATTTCTCATAAAGTAAGAATAAATAATCATCGAAATTTATAAACACTCAAGCAATAATTGATGCTACATCGTTCTCCATCATCATAATGCCTAAATCTATGCTTTCAGTTGTGTTATTAACATGCAAACCTAATAAAAAATATATGCACTGTACAGATCCAACTTTATTTACGTAAATCCTACACAAACGATAAAAAGTTAGCCTCTTGAAAATTTTCATAAAAATTCCACAAATTCAATTAGCACGCCAGTGTAACTACGCTACAGAACTTCTCTCGCCAACAAGTGCTTTCATCGGGCAAATTCCATTAGCACGCGCAATTCCCTTCACAGGATAAACTCTACTCACGCGTCCTTCGCCGAAAGCAAAGGTCAAGCAAACCAAAATTAAAGGAGAAAAAAAAATCGTAAGCGTTTAAAAGGGTCTGCCTTACTTTGGCCTCTTCTTGCGTCTCAACCATCTCTCCCATCTTGGTCCCGACGCTCCGCTCGCCGGCAATCGGCAGGCACTGCGCCGCCGCTCCGCGTCCTTATGTAGTCGGATTCGTAATGCGACATGAAGTTCCGAGTCGCTTTCTCGGTTCTCCAAGTTTCGAGGGTCTCTCTTCTATCGCCGTCTCACTTTACCTCCTTCGGGCGCTCCTTGTGCCCCACTACCGCTACTTGCCAACGAGCCGTACTCGATCGTCGTTTATGTTAATGGGCAATGCTCCGGCGTGTCTCAGGAGGTTCTCAACCCTTTTTTCTGTCTCCTTTTTTTTTATCTTTTTTTTAGTGCATCCGTTTGGTCTGTGTTTCTCTTATGGAAAAGACAGTCAAATTTTCATGGTATCTTCAATTAAGGAGCAAAGTAGAGTAACATTATATTTTGTTAATTATTTATTCCGGAAAAACAGCAGCTTTAAATTATTTGCTAAACAGCTTTACATTGACTAATTACTTTGTACTTGAATTACATAAAATTCTGATTTTTTTTTTAAATAATGTACCCTTTAAAAATTTAAATCTTACCTCTTAAAATATAATTTAACTCCTAATATAATAAAAAAAAACTGAAGTTGATTTATTTAATATTTATTCAAGTTTCGACATACAAAATCATTCTGTTAAAGACTTACTAATTAATAAAAGATTAATTAATTTTTAACGATAGAACGTTTAATCATCACATTTTTTACGAACCAAAGTTAAATACAATAATCGAGGAGAAGAAGAAAAATGAGAACACTAATTCCGCTGGTTGGCAAGAAGTCGAAACTTTATTATAAATATGATTGGAGGCCGTGGAGTGTCTTCGGGTAAATACTCCTTCATCCGCGTGCATGTGCATGTCTCCGGTTGCACACACACACACGAACTGATTGCACGAGACGGCAATTATCGTTGCGATGGTCGTCAGGGCCGTTCTCGTCGCCCGAGTGCGCTTCTCTCTTCCTTTCCTCGGGCGAGTAGTACCAGTCAGTGTTAGGCCAGACTCGCGGGCCTTGTCGTAATGTCACAACGATGTTATAATAAGTTTCGCTCTTTTTTAAATATCGAACCGCCGGTATATTTAGCCTTCTTCTTCCGGAGCTCACTTCCGTGGTTTGCTATTGTAATGAAGAGCCTTTCGTTAGGCTTGTCGAATTTTTGCATCGATCGCTCCTTTCGGTCTTCCGTCAAGCCTGTTCTGCAGACTGCGCGAAGAAAATAAAAAAAGGATAAATTTGAAGTGATTATTTAGAAGTTGTAATGATAAATTACAATAAAGAAAAGATTAATTTTAAGTAGTCATAGTGAGGTTAGACAAAAAACGCATGAATTTATCTAAATTCAGTAGAAAAATCAATATTTCGTCCGACATTCAGTAGTAAAATTTTAACTTAACTTGCAATCATCTACGCTCTAATTATTTTTATTAAATTTATTAATTTTTATTAATTCACATGAATTATTTATGTTATTATATTCATAGAATTCGTAGACATTCTCCTTTTGACTACGGAGAGTAGATAAAAGAAGCTTTTAATTATACAAAAAAGGAACCGGAATTCCCGTTGGTATTCACAGAATGTAAACGTTGAGAATTTCAACAATTCTGAGATGGAAGGCTTATCTGTAAGTAAAAGATACTGAAAAATCAAAGAGAAAATTGCAAGAAAATAATGAGACTCTTATTTATATTCTCACACCTTTTTTCCGAGTCTCTCTTTAAAATCCTCAAAAAATGTTTACACTTCCTACAAATTCATTTTCGGTGTCTTAATTAATCTTCGTAAAATGAATACTTCTAGCACTTCTGAAAAAAAATCAAGACTACACAGGATCACTCAGAGAAGACGAGCGGCAAGTAAAAGGCGCTAGGAGATAAACTTGGAAAACTTATGCGATCTTTGTCGGACCAGTAAAAAAAATCAGACCTGAAAAGCTGGGAATGATCGCAGGACGAAGAAGCTCCTGGGAACAATGGAATATTAGGAGACGAAGCGTGGGGAGATAAGACGTGGACGAATAAAACGCCGCGAGAATAAACAAAGAGTCGGATTTATTCAACGTCGGGTGGAGAGGGAGGATGACCTAAATTCCACGCGGAATTCCCTTTAATGTCGTGGGGGATGAAAGTGGCGTGGCGGTCCCCGATGCATTTTTCGCCGCATGTCAAAGCCTGCGCTCCTCCTCTGAGCATTACGCTTTATTTGGCATTTTGTACCCACCTGGAGTGCTCCTTTTGCGGTGAGACGAATAAAGGCACCTTTTAAGTTTTCGCTGGCTGATAAAAAAGAAAATTTGCCTTTGATCGTTATAAATTAAAAAATAAGAGATTTAATATTGCATATTTGATAAAGATAATTTTTTTCTAAATCCGAATTAAATAATATTAATCTGTGTAAATTGAACTAATTAGGTATTCATTATTTTATATGGAGATTTCAAATATCAGATTCATGAAGAAAAAACTTTCTTTTTGAAGGCAATAAAACTTTAATCCCGATGATTATATTACATTTAATTAAATGACCTAATCTGTGTTTTACTGTTTAATTTGTTTTTTTATTCCTAAAAAAAAAAATTGTATTTTTTAAAATATAAAATAAATTGTACAAAAAAAAAACGAGTAAAGAAACAGGAGTGAAATAAGGCACAGAAATGATTACTTTGTATCGTAGTGAGAAATTGCAGTGACTAAGTTCTCACCGTTTATTATTGGATTATCACGCTACTCTAGGCTCTAGGACAATAATAGTTTTTTTTTTTTAATACAATACCTTTATCGTCATCATCGCCATACTTGATCATCACATTATATTACACATAATCCTTATCCTATATTTTTTTCATATCCTCGAAGCTTGTTGATCTCGCGCTCGTCACGATTTTCACTTGACTCATTTCGATTGTAGTTTTCGCTTATTAAGCAAACACGAAGTTTTTACAGTTTTTTTTCCTCAGAGATTAAAAATATTGAAACTTTAACATCATTTTAAGGGCACGAAGTAGTTTATAATAATTCTTGAAAGTAACGTTTTTCTTTACACAATGAGAATATTTTGAAACCAAACTATGTACATGTATGTACAGGCTTTGGCACTGTTAGAATATTTTTTTAATTTTATTTGCATCAACTTGAAACGAAGTTTAATTGAAAATTAACAAAATAGAGGGTAAGTTACATATGCAGAAATCAAGTACAATCATTTAAGATCCTTTTTACAATTCGAACGTATAGACGACGGTACAGTCGCAACTATTTCGTATCCTCAAAAATTCGAAACGATTTATCCATACATCATAACAATTATTTCCTATATAAAAAAAAATAAAAAAACGGCGTCTCTCTTTAAAGCTATAATACATCCAACATCGAGCAAGCGGAAGCGAATAGCGCGATGAGCGAAAAATCGCTTCGAGCGGCTCATTATTATGGAACGCTACTATACCAAGTGTGGTATCCTCGTTCGAACGTGTGTATCTTGCCTTTTTTTTTGTTATTTTACTTCTTTACTCATCTGTTTTTTTTTTTAAAGTTTCTTTTGTCAGCGTGTCGTAGGCCTTTGTACGTACTCGGGCGTCCCTTTCTTTGCACCTCCGGCAATTTGCACATCGACGGGGGAGGCGCAGAAAAATTGGCGTCGGCATGGCACGTACAGCGTCGAGGATGAAAATTTCGCAGATACACGGGTGGGCTTACATGAACAGTCGATCGAATTTTCCATTTCGATTCCCGGATGGTACAGCAAACGATTTCTTTTTTTTTTTTAAACTTTTTTTTTGGTTGGTTTGGGTTTCACACGTAAACACTCGAGATTCTCGAACTACTACATTCTTCCTTTGTGTGTCATGTGTGTGTGTGTTTTTTTTTTTGATAATTTTTCGTTCCTTCGTTGAAGCGTACAGGATTTTTGTTAATCATTCGGTTCACCTTTTTTTTATTCACATGAACGCGTGTGTTTTAATTCATTGTTTATGTATGTAACATTTTTTTTTAAATCGTGTGCGAAGGTTCGAACGCCGCGTGAACCGACCATCGCCAAACTTTTTTTTAACTGCTGAAAAGACAATTTTTTTTTTGTTAATTAATTTTTATTTTGCTATTTACAATACTTGACATTAGCAGAGCTGAGTGATTATTTAAAATAGTTTAAAGTATACAATATTTTATTTTATTAACAAGAAATATTTTCACATGTGTCTATCTCTCCCTTTCTTTCGTTTTTTTTTTCTTATATATTTTGTCGAATAATACTCGGTAAATTCGAAAACATTAGCCAATGTTAATTTGCACACCTTCATAATTAGTACAAAACTGTATAAAAACCTTTTTGTACGCGGATAAAGAAACGCGTGTAAGTGGATGGGGTATAATCAAGTGTGTGTGTGTGTGTGAATCATGTCGAGCGCACGGGCGCCGTGTGCGTATTTTATGTAACGTATACATCGTAAACAATTAAATTTAACTAAACTTACGTACTTAAAAACGAGACTGCAATTAAATTAATTAAACTAGAAAAAATGCATTCAAAGGAATACTGAAATATAGGTGCTTACAAAAATATTGTACTGTACCCTTTGGATATGAAAAGTATGATATGTCGAAAATTATACAGATCAACAAATATCGTCTAAATGCTACAAGCTTTCTTTTGATATTCAATCCGTTTTGGTGGAACGCAACTTTATTTTTTTTTAACAGCGTGAAAACGTTCGTATATTTATCCTTAACACTCGTCAATTTCTTTTTGTTTCTCCCTTCGTTTTTACTTTTTTTTTTATTTATTTTATCCTCGAGGTCTGAAAATATTTCTCTTGATAACACCGTATTATATCAATATACATGTATATATATGTATATATTAATAAAAATAAATTTGACAAGGTCAACAATATACAGATGCAATTGTGTGATAAAAACGACTTTTGCATTATCATAAGCTCTCTACATTTGGCGAGATTTTTTTTTGTATGTATATTTATATTTATTTATAGATATTTTAAACAAAGACTTAGCTCCGTATGTCCAACTCACTGGAGTGCTCTCTTTTATTTTTTATCATTGCTATTCATATTTGTTTTGCGAGATTTTCTTCGTTTGCTAATTCTCGTTATAATAATTAGTCAATTATTTATTTTATTTATTCACTTTTTTTCCATTTTGAACCATTGCCATTGCGATTGTTGATTGACCAATTGGTTTCGTTTCGTTATTTGATTCCCGCGCCTATTCGCTTTGGCCTCGGATTTTGCGCGCCTGTGAAAAAATAGGACTGTCGAAGACTCCTCCTCTACCTCGCTATAATAATGTCTGGTGTATGTACGTGTGTGCGCGCGCATCTGTGTGTTTTTTTTTTATTTATTTAAATCATTGTTCGATTTTGTCTTTTTTTTATTTCGTATGCGTCTATTACTTGGTACGAGAGAAGGGGAATTATTTTTTTCGAAGTTTTGAATGTAACGAGGGATGCATCCCTGCTTGAATTTAGCATAATTATGTACCATAGTTACCACACCGAGTATACATAACTTTTTTTCTGACTTTCAATCTTCTCGTCCTGCTCGAAAGTATCGCCTGAAGTTCTGTCCTTACGTCTTATACTTTTTATCTCGTCAACAAGCAAAATAAGACTCTTTAACACTACAAAGTGAACTGCAATCGCAACAAACTCAACGTCGATTGTTCTGCGTTTTTTTATTATTATTATTATTTTAACAACTTCGAATCGTCCGAAAGAAAACGATCAATTTATATAAAAATCGCTAAGTTATCCCGACAACTCGACACGATCCTTCGTCTTCGGTTGCTTATACGAAAAACACACAAGAAAATAAAAACGTCACCCGTCGATCTCGTTAGATCGCACACGTTAATACTATTAACTATACAACGTGAACACGCATTTTTTTTATTCAAAGCGTAAGAATCGCCACGCTTACCGCCCCTCCCTCCGTTCCACTTCGTCGCTATCGCTTTCTTTTTTTTTTTTTATTGTTTGCACGTTTCGTCGAATCCGCTCTCTTTTACTTAATACTTCCTCTTCTTCTTCTTTTTTTTTCACATTTTTTTCACTCGTTTTTAATGACTTAGTTATATCGTTTCGCTTTAACAACCACGTATTTTTTTAAAATATGTAATAACAGCACGCCCACGGTGAGGTACGTTACAAAACTAGTACAAAACTAGCAACTAGGTACAAAAAGGTTATCATCATTTTTTTTTTAATATTCTTTTGTCGCTTTTTTTTTCATCGCGTAATAACAGGAGGCCGCCCGGGAAACTGCCAGGGATCAGCGCGCGTGGATTTATTTTTCTCTTCGTATCTCCCTTCACCTGCTTCGTTCGATCTTTCGTCGGCGGTTGTCCCTCGGATATTACGAGCAATCGTCAGCCGAGATTTTTTTTTACACTCCTCTCTCCTATTCTCTCGTCACTCGCTTCCGACAGAATTTTTACTTTTTGTCTTTTCGTAAGCTTTCTGGTTCCTCTTCGTCGTCGGTCTTCGGAAACCTGCTGGTAGCACCCTCCGGTCGCATTTGCCTTTGACCTTCTTGCCTAACGATAAGTCACTCGAGTCGATTTATTTGAAAGTAGGCGAAATTAATCTATGAACGAATTGATGAAAATTTTAGATTCAAAGTTGGATAAGTGAAATTTACTCAAATCCTTTCGTTTAGATATTCGAATAATTGTGATCTACTTTTTATTCGTTTGAATGAAATTTCTCTTATTGAACTTTTACATTTTAGAAAAAATAAGAATCATAGTTTTTGTTTTCTCTTAAATATGAATACTTTAAATTCACCTGTGCAATCGATTTTTCAAATTACGCTACCGTGGAGTCAGTGAATTTCACTCAGAGACCTTCAACTTCGTTTGTCAGAATAATTTCTGTCCTCAGTAATTTTCCCCGTCGAAGATCGCAATCGACAGATTTATTTCTCGCGGATGATCTAAGCCCGATACGCATATGTTTATAATTGCCGAGGAATAAATTTTCGCAGAAAATTACTCGGATGAAAAAAAAAAACAAATCGAACGTTTACAACTGTACACTCGAGTCCTAGATTCGTGTACACTCGCGTGACGGTGACTTATCGCTTTAGGATCGCGACGCGTTTTCATTTCGAGCGAGCCGTTAATGCACGGCCGTGATTCATCGCTCGGACGATGGGGAGAATAATTCCTCCTTTTTTTTTCTCTCTCTCTCTCCATCGGACGAATCCGTCGACTTTCGTATGCGCATGCATATATGTATACACGCTGTCGCGTACGCATTCACACTCGTTACACCTCGGCTTTTACGACCCATGCGTCGACTTTAGAATCTTCGATGCTCGCATCGCTGAGGACTTTTATTACTACATTTGCCTTTCATTTATTTTCTCTCCTTTTAATACTGATCGTACGTTATATATTTTTGTTTCTTTCTTTCGCTTTTACAAGTATAAGTAAGCTACGCGTTGCGATAAGAGCGATCGTCGTTGTTTTTACAAAATCAACGGCTTGCCGCTCGGTAAAATCATCCGAAAAAACACATTTGTTTTTATTTTTATTGTTATTATTATTTTTTTTTTGTTCATTATACGCTGCATGCGCTTCGCTATGTAAGAAATATACTCTGCGGATAAAGTGAAGAAACTCTACTCAAAGTGTGTACAGTGTCGATCGACGCTGCGATCGAGGGTAATATCGGGAAATCGCCGTGAGAAAAGTGAATTCAATAGAATACATATGGTAATAATCAGAAAGTGACATCGAGTCGGGGATCAAGCATATCGAAAGTCAAAGATACAGAAACAATCGACTTACTTTTTTTTTTTTATTATTATTATTTTGTCCATCGTAAGTTAAGGTAATGCCGTAAGAAGGTAATAACAGTGACGTCGAGCATTCACCGGAGGGTGCAGTCTGATCGCGGCGTTTAAAGTTCGTTTAACAGGAGCCGCGCGAAAATTCTTTAATCGAAATTTTACTTTACTTATCATCACTTTTATTTTTTAAGTTTTTTTTTTTAAATATTTTTTGCATTTTTTACTTCGTTAAAAGTTATCAGTGATTATCATTACAGTATAGTTGGATGTCTGCGACTTTTGCTGATTGCGCTACGCGAAAAATTTGTTCGTTAAAGTAGTAAGTTTTTTTTTTATTGTTTAAATTACGACACGTAGAATAGCTTTAAATAGCGGACTCTGTCTCTCTCCGTGTTTTTCGAGGGTGAAAGATGTAGATCTTCGTAAAAGAGAAATTAGGTATATATCAGGGTGTGAAGGAATCGTAATTTGGTGTAATTCAACCTCTCGTAAAAACTGGTGCGCGGATTTGAGCACCTCAACAAATTTCAAGGATCAAAGTTTAACAAATTACGATTCAAGGACTCTCATTAGGATCAGAATTTTCGACCTATACAAAATTCATTCATTTAAATAAATGATCGTTTAACAAATTACGATTCAAAGATTCATCAGGATCAGAAGTTTCGACCTATATAAAATTTATCGTTTAAATTATCGTTTATTTTATTCTCATATCCCTTAATTAATTAATTAACAATGAAATACTGTACAATAAAGAGATTTTTTTGCAGTGAGTCGACAAAAACGCTATGTATAATATTCAAATCGAATAAAAAATTCGCCGTTATCGCAATCGTCGTTTCTCCCGCGTCGCTCGTGAGAAGCACGAAAGTAGAAGCTCGATCGGGCGAGATGACAAAAATTTATTTCTGTGTATAATCGTGCCCTTCTTTTCTTCTCCATTCGAGCTCGACGCGATTTTTTTTTATATTTATATTTTAATAAATGCGGACGAATCGCGATGTAAACAAAAAGCTCCGACGCGATTAGCGCTGATCGTAAAATCGACGGGGGTGACCCTTGATTTTCGACAACAAAAAATTTTTACGACAGAAAACGCGATGCGTCGTTTGGCTATTTACAAAAAGGACAACATCTGACGTTCGGATCGAAACTCGTCGATCGTTCGATCGGAAATATACATTAACAGCTGATCGATCTTGACGCCGCAACAGATAGTAATAATTATCTACACGTGAGTAAACGAGGCAACGAGAAAGCCACAGGAATAAATAAATGGAATAACAATTCGAACGAAAAAAAAAAGAAAAGATAGTAAGTGGGTGTTGTAACAAGAAAAGTGTTTTTTTTTCCGAGAGTACCCCGTTTTTGGTGGTTTGCACACCGTCGAGTGGGGTGCCTCGTATACGTAGAGGTATATTTGTGTGATCTTTTGTATTTTTTTTTATCCTTGTAGTTTAATATATTTTCGTTAATTGACTAGACTCATTTTTTTTGTTGTGAATTTGTTATACACACCTCGCACACGAGCAATTCTCTCTCCCTCGCTTTTTGTCTTGCTCTCCTTCTATCTCATTCGCACGTCTCACACGATGAATTGAGAGGAGACCGAAGAAATTTCCGATAGATTATATTCAAAATTTCATTCCAAGTGATAGTTTATCAAGCGAAAAGTCGGTAATTTTACTTTTTTTTCTTTTTAAATCGAATTCGCTGCGGACGCTTTATTCAGTGCGGTGTATACTCGTTTTCTTTGTTTTTTAGTTAATTGTATAGGTAACAGTTAGTTCGTTTAAGATATTAGATTTCTTCTGGATCGTTTTTTTTTTCGAAACATTTTTTTTTTCATTTGTTTTAATATCGTCTAATTCTGCAATTAAGTTTTGATTTTACTTTTTAATCGCTGACGTGACGTAATTTTATCTCCTTCTTCATTTCTAAGAAGCAAAGGTCTAGAGATTGAGCGAAGCGAGACGATTAGAGACGAAGCTGGAATCGATTTTTTTTTACCGTAGCCCCTGCCCTCCTTAAAAGTAAGAGTGAAGTTGACAGGTATAGATTATTAAAAATTTTTTATACGTTCTTTTTTTTTAAGATTTTTCTTGCTTTTCTCCTTTAAATTTCGTTTACTTATCTATTATGCATTTAAAGTTTACCGTCGAGGCTGAGTCTTATAGATTTAACCGCGATTTCTTACTCGTAATTCTGCTTTTTTTTTTTTGTTTTTCCCTTTTAAATTGCATCGTAATTCGTAAGAAAAGTTCACTGCTTCATTTTATTTTTTTTCTCTCTCTCTCTCTTTAATTATTTTACACAATTATTTAATTGCTTTGCATCTAGGAAAAAGAAACTTTCATGCTTCGTTTACAAAAACCAGTTCGTTCGATTATTATATTAGGAATTAAATTGATTTGTCGAGCCGTCGTACGTGCGAGCAGTCGCGTAAAAATGCAAATCAACGTGTTGCGCATTCTCTCTCTCTTTTACCTCCTCAGCCGGTGGAGAAAACGCGAAAGTAGTTGTCTCTTTCTCTCTAATTCTGTACAGTTCGCTGTGTGTGTCGCGCAGTTCTCCTCTTTTGTGTTCGCCAAGTGGCTGCTTCGTTTATTACGTTTACTTTTTTTTTCTTTATATCTTTCACGTAAAAAAATGAAGAAAAAAAATCTCGGCCTCGAGTGTATGTGTTTTCGGTGTGCACAGAACAGTAGAAACCGAAGGTGAACGAGACAAAGGAACAGCCGGCACGGTGAGCGTAGAGTATAATACACGTTCGCGGTTCGCTTCGTTCGGCTGCGCAATAAAAGCATCGGTCGATTTTTATATTTTCGCGCTCGATCTTATCAAAAATTAAGACAAGCGAACGACGAGAAATTCGGAAGGGACCCACGAGAGTGTATGACCTCCCGTCACCGATTGCGTATATACGTATATTACATATATACCGAAACTCGCTCGATCTCGTATACGGTAACGACACTTGTAACCCGAGCAAATCAATGTAACGCTCGTATATATATATTTTTCGTATATTTAAAATTTACTGTTTTTTTTTATCATCTGCTTGCACATTACACACTACGATTCTCGCTAAAAAGTTTGATTAGCTTAATTAACGATACGAAAAAATTCGATTCGAATTCGCGCCAGTCGCACGGCGGCGGCAGCTGCATAGCGGATTTGAGAGTCGTGTGCGTGCCTGTATGGTATTCGCGTGTCCGTATGCGTGTGTAGAAAATTTGGACGAGTGGCTGTGTATGCGTATTCCTCATGCGTGTCGTGTAATTTGTAAGTGTACGTGTAATTATGTAAATGTAAATGTAAACGTGTGTGTACGGGTCAGCGTGTAAGGGATTTCGCCTTTCTCCCCCTGGCCTGGCGACTCGAATGCGCGCCTTCGTACATTACGTGTTTATGTATAGAAACGGAAAATGCAAATTCGAGTTTATATGTGCGCAAGCTCGCGCGCCATGGTTATATGCATATATAGGCTATTTTATATAGCGGATTGTGTACAGAGCGTTAACGACTTTAATTTAGCGCAGTTAGCGAAGTAGTTTCGGGGTCTGCTGTGAATGTGTGCCGCGTGGATTCGCTGCAGTCGGCAGGGATCCACGCGGGGCCGAAAACTCGGCGACGAGGGGAGGGGAGAAAGTGTGTGTGCGCGCGTCCGCAATCCTCGATAGGACATCCGAGAGCCAACCTCGATTCCCTCCCTTTATTAAAAAAAAAAAAAGGAGTCGGTATCTAATAGAGGCTTCGATACAATCGATGAAACGGAAAAAAAAGGATTCATATACCTCGCTTGCAAAAGTCAATGGCGGAGAGTGTTTTTTGCTGAGCCAAATGAACGCTTAAGTACAGTAAATAATGAAGCTTTTGATTACGCGAAGAGAATTTTCAAAAAAATCATTTGAAAAAAAAAAGGTAATTCGTCATACTCAAAATTGCTACGAGATTTTCAGTGAATTTTTGAAGTACGAAGACAAATCATCCCTTAATTTTAACCGTAATATTATAAATGTTGAGTAAAATGCTTTAAAAAAAAAATTGAAAATTGCACATTAAGACTGATTAATTAAGAAAATATGAATGGTGACTTTCAGTTTACATAAAAATTCACACTACTATTCTCATTTTCTAAATTAATTTTGCTTTTCCAGACGTACTCGAACTACCAGTTTACTTCGATTTCTCAAATTCAGAAAGAAAATTCGAATTTATACCAAAGCCCCTAAACGTAAGTTGGCGCAGGTGTGTCCCATCGCGGTCTGCGAGCTGACAACAATCAACGAAAAGAATTCGCTAGACGGAGAAAATGACAGCGGTATAATAAAAAAAAAAAAAAAAAAAAGGAGCATTCACCGCGTCGCATCCTCGGTCGCTCTTGTAGTATCGGAGGGCGTCCCTCGGAGGCTCATCGCGGCGACGAAGAAGGAGAGGATTTTTTTTTTTTACGCAGTCGTGCGGTGGTCGTCGTTATGCGCTCGTGTCGTCGGTGCGGGGTCGCGCGGGCGGGGATGGCGCGCCGAGGAGAGAAGAGGTGAGCCCTAGTCGTCGTCGTCGAGGCCGAGGAGCTCGGGCGGCAGCCTCCGGTGACGGCAGCACAGCGTCAGGCAGAGGACGCGCGCCGCCAGACGGAATTGCGGGCTCAGGGTGCCAAGGACGACCGCCTTCCAGAAGCTGTTCGTCACCCCGAACCAGACGACGGCGAAGTGTAGGAACGGCACCTGACAAGTACGGACAAAGCCTCGTTAGACGCTCCAGTTGGCTCCGAGAGGATTATTAATATGATCTGATTTGCTTGGCATAGTTTTAGCGGCTATGATGAAGTGTTTTACGAGCACGGCGGGTGTGAAATTAAATTGCGCTGGCTTCGGTGGAAAAAAAAATTTAGGGTAGATATTGATGGTCGCGAGTATCTTTAGACAAGAAATGTGTATTTTTTATGAGTTGGATATTTTAAAGGCACGCACTTTAATCATTCCGAATAAAATGTTGAGAATTCGTTGAAATTTTTTTGATTTGGTAAATTAGGAACCGTATTAGGTGTGTTAACGTTTTGCTTAGTAAAATTATATGATTAATTATTAATCTTCTGGTAAGCAGTGTTCAATGAATAGCAGTGGTTTCTAAAGATCAGTAATCAGTTTTAACTTCTAAGGAATTTAGGTCACGGTTCATAATTTACTAAAACAATTAGATAATCATTATGATCAATAATTCTCTTTGCACGTATACTATCTCTGATTAATTTTGAAAAGAAGTGTTATTATACAATTATTACAATTCTATGTTGTTGTAGTGAAAATTCAGATTTTAGAAACAAAATTATTGGATCTCTGTTAAAGTACTTCTACAATGCATCAATTTTTTATTTAGGGATCTACCACGACCCTCGCAGGATTTTCTACACATGAAAAAGTGTATTTTCTACAATTTACAATTTTCAGTTATTACTTTTACTTTATAATTTTACACGCAAAAAAAAATTGAATTCTTAACGGAAATAAATAATAACTTTGAGACAAGAATTTAAAAAGCCTCAAATTCATTCGATCCAAAGGAATGCATCTACCACGCCGCGCGCAGGATTTTCTGGTACATAGATTCGAACTCCGAAATTTGCGTGTTCAGAAGTGATATAAGTGCCTGGCGATGCGCCAAGAAAAGAAAGTAAAATTAGCGATCGCTGGCGTATAGAGAAAATGAACCTTGGGATCTCCGTTAATCGATGAGTAGATCCTGAGGCCGGCGTAGGGCGCCCAGGATATCCAGAAGGCCATCACCAGGACGAAGGACATAATGTGGCTGGGATTGCTGAGGTTCTCGGAGAGGGCAGTGGCGTATTCCTTGTCGTGTATCGGCACCCCCGATCTCAGCTTCCTCATCATGGAGAAGATGTAGAAGTAGGTGTATACGATCGTGATGACCGACGGGCCCAGCACGAGTATCGAGAGGGTGATAGTGTAGGCGGCCATGTTGCCCCAGTCGAGCATGCAGATGAAGGCCTCGCGGTCGAAGATCGGCTTGTTGAAGCCGAGCAGCGGCGGGCAGCACATCATCGCTACGCTTATCCAGGTGAACACCATCCAGCATTGACAGCGCGTCTTGGTCTGCACGGTCTCGTAGCGCAGTGGCTTCCTGATAGCCAGGTAACGGTCCACCGAGATCCACATGAACGTGTAAACCGAGACGGCCCAGAGGGTCACCTCGAGGTAGCCGACCAGTCGGCAAACGATGTCCCCGTACACCCATCGTCGTACGAGCGCCGGGTACACCGAAAGCGGCACAACCAGCAGACCGCAGAGCAGGTCCGCCGATGCTAGCGACAGCAAGTAGTAGTTTATCACCTCACTGGGACCTGAAAAATTCAGTTCCCATACTTTTAATTCCACTTCTCTTGCTTAAGCGTACTTTTACAACAAATTTCATATACCATGTAAATCTGAAAATGTACAATTCACTGTGAAAATGTACAATTCACTGTGAAAATGTACAATTCACTGTGAAAATGTGAAATTCACTGTGAAAATGTGAAATTCACTGTGAAAATGTGAATAGTAACATTTAATAAGTGAAAAGCCGTTCACACATGCTAAATATGTGAACGATTTTTCAAATAAAATATGTCACTATTCACATTTTTACATTGAATTTCACACTTTCAAATTTAGAGAGTACACTGCCGGTCAAAATTTTGGAAACATTCGTTCGTGTAGTGTTTCCAAACTTTTGGCCGACAGTGTAGATACTAAATCAGCTGGAGAAAAGTAGAGTGAATAATTTTGATGTCAATTTGATGGAGTGAAATGTAGAATGAGTTTTGCACTTTTGTGTAGAGGGTACATTATCTTTAATATTCTACTCTATCTTAAAGTCTATTTTACTCTACTTTAGAGTGAAATAAAATCACTCTTTTCATGTAGAGCCAAATTGGATTCTACGAGTGGTTTCAATGTACTCTAAGAATGAAAATTAACTCCAATCGTTTTTTTCTTTGTGCCGAAGGTAAAAAGTTAGGGCATTAAAGTAAATTGTATTTTTGATGAAATGGAGGAAAGTAGGACGTAATGGGCCTCCCGTTAAGTTAAGGAGTAAAGTGAAGTTAAAGGTAAAGCGAACCACTCACAAAAGAAGGTTTCATTATTTTTCTGTAAGAGTACTTCGTATAAGTTTATTTCGAAACAGTGTATTTAAAAAGAATTACTATTTTATTAACTTATTATTTACGATAAACAGTATATTTCATTATAGTATTGTTTAAAAAAGCAATCCGTAGGAAATATATTTTTTTATAGTGAATTCAACATATTTCACCGGGTATCCTGTTTTCCCTAGAAAAATGAATGTTAAATTTGTGTCTTCTCTGTTGCGTGAATAATACCGTTATCAAAAGAAAATCAACTTTTATTCGAAAAGAAACGATTGAAAACTCGCGAGTAAAAGCGTATCTTGCGTTTAAGTAGAAACAGACGGGCACTGTCAGACAACCATTTTAATTCTCTTTCTTTCAGTTTCTCCGGCAAAATAAAACTAGATTTCATTTATTTTTACATAAAACACTTTTCTTGTGTTCCATAATCATAACATAAACTACAACTGTTTAAAAAAATATTTTGTTCTAATCTCGGATGAGCCAAGAGTGTTGCACCTCCGGATAATTGATTTTGAATAAACTTTAAAAATTATTGTTACTAGTAGTAAATTTTTTAGAAGCAAAAGACTAATATTTTAATCCCCTGAGTTTCTTCCTCAATAGATACTTCAAATAACACTAACAATTTACTCGTAAGATTTGGATAAATCATCACCTATGTAGGTATACTCGCAACGTTTAAAAAAAAAAGTACGGTATCTCCTACATAAATTCTCACGGTAAAAAACTACCTAAGTTCTAACTAATTAGTAAATCAATCCACTTGAATATCCACCAATCAACACTTTATTCCCCAAAAATAAGAATAAAATTTGATGAAAATGCAACAGATTCAATGATTTCGCAGTGAAACAACGCTTCTCTCTACTTTTTCCACAAAGGACTTTCCGCCAGCAGGCTCTACTCACCACGGAAGTTGAGGTAGGTGGCGATGATGAGGAGATTCGAGAGAATGATGGCGACGCCGACCACGAAGATGAAGCTCGCCTGCATGAGAGCCTCCAGCGAGGGCGGGTCCATGCCGCCGTCCCTTCGCGCTGCATCCCCCTCGCGAGCGCCCTTATTTAGGTGCCGCGCGGAGACACCTTCTTCGCCCCGCTCGCAGCCAAGCCTCCTCTCCCGAGCCGCTTCCTACCGACCACCGAAGCCTTGCCCTCCTGTGCGGAGCCCTTAGATTCGCGAGCTGGCAAGGCCCTCACGACGCCAGGGCGGCAGTGCCTCCCGCTGCTGCGAGCCCACGATCTGGATCAGTCTTTCCGCCCCGCTGAAACAGGCCGAAGGGTAGTTTAATGTCTCCTTGAGATTGCCACCGGCCACCGGGAATTTTCAGAGTTTCGAATTTTTTTTTTGGCAGGGAAGATACACGCTAAATCAGCTGGAGTGAAAAAAAAATAAGGTAAAATAAAAATAAAGTGGAGTAAAATGGAGTGAAATAGAGTGAAAATTAACTTTGGTTGTAGTCAAATTTTCACTCTAATGTTATGGAGAAATTAACTACTTTGATGGAATGAAAATAGAGTGATTTTTTTTACTCTTAAGTAGAGCGAAAGGTAGTGACAAATTTACTCTACTTTAAAGTGAATTTAAATCACTCTATTCATGTAGAATAAAATTTTACTTGGATCGAGAAAAAATTTAATTCTACGAGTGTTTCACTATAAACTAAGAGGGAAATTTGACTCTAACCGTTTTAGCGTGTGCGCAAGTTCAAAAAACGCAGAGTTTGAAAAAAAAATCTTGCAGGGTTTCAAGAAAGATACACAGAATAAAGAACACTGCGTCATGTCTTTTTTTGTAAATCTGATGTAAAAATGGTTCTTTAGAAACTTTTTGTGTAAATTCTAACTTATTCGATGTTTAGTAATAGTACATTTCGATAAATGTGCGGGAAAGTGATTTTAAGCTCGCGTGAGGTGAGGATGCGAGGAAAAGGTCACACGAGATTAAAATCACTTCTTCGCACAAGCATCGAACCGTTTTTTTTTCTTCACAACCTTTGCAAAATACGATTTTCCGCAAGCGAAAAAGCGTAATTTGCGCACGGGTATAGAAAAAAAAATTTTGTTGTATTTTAATAAACTTCTTAACTTTATTTATAGTTTACAACAAATTTTTAACAATATTTTTACCTAAGATTCTGGAGTCAAACCAACTTGACTTATTTACGATAGTCATAACTAAATCGGATAGATAAATTTAGCAGTAGTTTCAAAATAGTCGTGGAAAAATTGTAACCCCATGAGAAGTATAAAATTGCCATTGTCGCACGAAAAATCACAATACTTTTGACGAAAAAGGCTCTTTTAAATCTGAAGTAGCAAAGGTGCATTAAAAATTGCTGCACTGAATTGAAAAGTCCATAAAATGAAAAGACGAAGCAGCATTGCAATTTTTACATTCGCAGAAAGCTAACTTTCCATTTCGTACATACCGTATTCGTCAAACTTTCAAATGACCATTCAGCAATTCTCATCGCCGTAAAATATTTCAATTTTTCCTGCACCACGCGAAACTTGCCTGCAAAATTTCCCTCCGCTTTTAAAAAACTTAATTGTACTTCATCCACAAAGACGCGGAATTATCCGGCCTCTCCGGACGTTATTTACGCTGATTCGTATTTGCAGAGCCAAGTAAAACTAATTATCCTCCGGCCGTTAATAAGAAAAACGAAGCCTCCGGCTTTGGGTCTAAAAAATTCAAGTCGCCCCAATTCTCGCTTATTTTCGACCCTCCCGTCTCGTACACCAAGGGAGAAAAAAAAGTCCGCGAAATAAAGTACGCCGCCCGAAGGAACGGACCACTCTGCGGGCTACTTAGAGGCCTCGCGAAAAATTTTCCACCGCGCGTATTAAAAGGGGGAATCGCACAGTCGAACTTTGAAAAACTCGCGCGGCAAAGTGGAGGGGCGAAAGTAAAAAGAAGAAAGCGCGAGAAGCCGCAGAAGGAATTTATAATGTACGAGCGCGCACAAAGGAGCACTACGCGCGCGCCTTCCTCCGAGTGCCCGAGCAAAGTGCCTTTCTGCATATTGCCAGCGCGATTCCCCCCCCTCCCCCTCTCGGTGCACCTTTTACGCGCTTAAAAGTTACGCCGACTTTTGATTCTATTATTTAATTAGGTTTATTGAATATAGCCGGAGCCAAGGCGCGAATAAAGTGCGTCGATCGATTTTTCGATTGTGCAATTTCAATGCGCCCCGGTGAATTACGAGCATTACGAACTTACGTAAGGCGGATTAATTCGTTATGTAAATTCGATTCGGCCGGTCGCGCCCAGAACGTTGCTAACAACGTGAGGAAACCGACGATAGGAGTCGTGCCGTTGAATCAGAGAACGACGAGGTAAATAAATAGCGCGGAAGTCTTCGGAGCGAAGCAGGCGTACACTGAAAGAAAGATTTTCTATTTTTAAGTAATTATTCCTTGTTAAATATTTCATTGAATAAAATAATTTTTTTTTTGTAAAAATAATACAATTATTTAGTTTCAAATAAATTCATTTAGATTTAAAGGAGAATTTAGTTGATTTAAAGAAGTATATGACAAGTACTATTGAAGTAAATGTTTACTTAAAATTACAAAAAAAAATTCTCTCGGTGTACTCATAATTTTCTCGTAAAAATTACGGCGAAGCTCCACGTAAAAATCAACATTTGCAGGCGCTGAAAAATTTTACAGGAAAATCTCGGTAGTTTTTGACTGAACTTTCGACGGTCGGAGAAGCCTTTTAATTTTTACAAGAATAACTTTGATGATCTCCTATAAAAAACACGGAGCTTTTTTTTTTGCAGAAATTAAAAAACTTCGCCATCCATCCAAAGTTCAAGTAGAAGTGAAATACAAACTTCCAGTGCTTAAAAATTGTCTCGCTACCACACTTTTACAAATATGTAATATTTATGATAATTTTCACCGTACTTTTACAAATATTTAATATTTATTTATTTATTTATTCAATCGTCAACGGACCAAAGTTCTTAACGTACAAATATGTGCAATCATTAATACAAAATAAACATAAAATATGAAATACAGTAATTTTTTTTTTGAAAATTCTTCACCGTGCAGTAATCAAACAGCAAGTTAAATTCACCCGAGCGAAAGCTCGTATTAGAATTTATTCGAAAGTCATGCCACTGAAGGTTAAGATTGACTCACTCTGCACTCGACTGCGAGGTGATCTTCTTACTCTTTCAAAGCGGCGTTTCAGTGTCTTATCAAGGCGATGTATCAAATTTTCAATTCCATCCTCGCATCCGAGTCCACCGGGGGGACTCGAGGAGGTCACATCCGAAACTGAAAAATCCATGGATGGACGAGTGTACGCTGCTCGCGCGTTCGAGGGTAAAAGGGGTCGTGAAAAAAAAAAAAGGCCTCGCCGCCTCTCGGCTCGCGTCGGTCGACTCTCCGGCGTCGCGCGGCGTATCGACCGCCATTCATAATTTAACCGAGTCGATTGTGAATGGGCCGCACGGTGCACCTGGCCTGCGCGCTTTATACGCGCATAGGCCTTGCGCCAGTTTCGCCGAGCCACGGAAGCCCCGGCGAAAGCTTTCACCCTCTGCTCCCCCCACCCCCTGCCCGCTCCCAGCCGTAGAGCTTTGGCGTGCAGGCTGAAGCTGGGATTTCTCTTTCTCCATTGAGACGCGTGGCTGGACTTTTCGAGTCATTTTTTTTAAAGGGCTGTGACGTTGCGCTAAGGTAAATCAACAGCCGCTTATTTTTTTTATTATTTTTTTTACTGGGAACTGCGGTACTCTGATTCCTTTTCTTTTAATTTGAGCTAATATGCTGCAATCGCGTTTTACGATAACACAGCTTTACTTGAAAATAAAAATTAGATGTTAATTAAAATTTGCTACGCGTTTTTTCCGATAATCGAAGAGACGCGCTTTCATTTGCTTTGAATTAATTCAATTTTTTTATTGGAGATGAGATTATCCTCTTGTTCGTTTTAAAAACGTTACTAAATTCAATAGATATAAAAATTACGAAGGAATTGAGACACGTAGAATTTTAAAACAAGAATTTTCTGTTATAATGAAAGGCAAATATTAAAAACTGATTATTGCGGCACACAGAAGCTTCCGAGTTTTTAAGAAGATTCAGCGGTTATTTGATTTCATGACCAATCCAACGTACACTCTTCGCTTTATACTTTTCGAAGTTTCAGACCTCCTCGTCTGTCAATAGCGCAGCGTGAACTTAAAATAGTAATGAGTCACTTCCTATTGTTTAAAAGTTAATGAAATCGTTCTGCTGTTGGAAAAAAAGAAACTTCGTTGGAAAGTCATTCGAACCGCAATTAATTAATTTAAAATGTGTTCGCTTTTTTTTTTTTATTTATTCACCGGACCGACTCCCTTGACCTATGAACTGTGCGCAACGAAACAGCTCTATTAAGCAAATTGACGCCTCTATCGATGAGCGAAACTTTTCGCTCCGTCGAATCGATATATGCACTCTTCCAAACAATTAAATCGAAAAGATCGCATTGATGCGCACTCAACGATGGAAGTACAGATATAATTAAAAAGAATAAAAAAAGCGAATAGTTCAACCTATGAATTACGTACGTACTTCTGGAGATATTTTGAATGATCAGAAATTTTTCTTTGCTATCTCGTAATTTTGTTGTATATTGAATTTTATTTTATATTTTATTGAATAAGTAGCAGTCATGTTGAGGGCAGCAGAAAATCATCGAAATAATTTTTTTTTTTTTTAAATGAATAATAACGAAAATTAAACAATTTGATTGAGCGAACTACCACTAGTAAGATTCCTCTTAAATTGCTAAAAAAATTGTTACACTGAAAGAAAAATTTGGTAATTTTAATTAAATATTTACGTTAGTCGTAGTACTTGTTAAATATTTCTTAACAACTATAAAAGATTTTTTTTAATACTAAATATATTTATAGTAGTTTCAATAATCGAATGCTTCATTCAGAGAAGTAAACACATAACAAAGTATTATAAAATTTTTATCTTTAAAGAATCAGTGGCAATCTGTCCACTAATAGTTGCAGCTGTTTTCACTAATTTTCAGACAAATCTCATCGATCAGAGTAGTTTCCGGCCAATTCAACTTCAGATAAAAGAAAAGAAATTGTTTATAATTACCCCGCTGAAAGTCGAGGGTATAAGTCACGAAAGCGGAGCGATTTGCGTTAGCCTTTGAACTTCGAAAGTGGGGAAGGCGAGCCGCTCACTTTCCCTCTCGGCGAATTTACGTAAGGAGCGAGGCGGCCGATATGCGTCGTCGCCGATGCAAAAGCGCGAGCCGCCTGGGGCCGAAACTTTCGGTCACTCTTGGGTCGCGGGCGAAACTGGGGCGAAGTACGCCGAGCCCTCGCGGGACGCTCTTTTGCCGGGAAGTGCGATTTTGTTGGTCTTAACTGATCATTACTTGCGCTGGTATAGCGCAGAGCCAATTTTACGATGGTTACTGTGGGTTTGCGTTGGTATTCTGTACACTGAAAAAAAAATGAGTAGTAGTTTCGAGTGACTATTTTTTCGAGGAGCTTCAACTAAATAACTTCTGCGAATGAACTCTAAACATTTTTTTTATCGGTGAAATTGTAGCGTTGGACGTTGTTTAAAAAAAATGGTAGAAATTATTTAATTCACACTTATTCAAGGAAATATTTTTTGTTAAAATTACTTGTTTTTTTTGTTTATCGTGGATGTACGAGTAAGTGAATGTAGAAGATAAGGATTAAAAGAGTAAAAATTAAAATTCAAAAGTTTTCGAATTAAAAGAAGATTTAGAGGTAAGTGAATTTAAAAAATTAGTGTTAGTAATGTAAATGTATTTTAAAAATTTAAATAATTTTTATTTCAACACGGAGTAAAGTAAGTGGGATGAGAAGATGCATTTATAAATTTATGCCTCGCTTTAGTAGTTTGAATTTACGTAAATTAAGTTAGTTTATGTCGGAGATAACATAATTTCAAGTTTCTAAATTAACATAAATTACGTTTACAGAATCAATTAAGAAGAGCTGCATATTTTCAAGCCAAATTTCCGAGACTACTTTTCTGTTTAAATTCGCGTTAATGAATGTAATAAACATTTAATTGTTAGAGCTATAAACCTTTATGTCTGTCTACTGAGCTAAAATTCGATTATTCAAGAAATTTGCATAATAAGTCTACTTATTACAATAATCAATTTAGTCTTTGGAGATGATCAATCGAAATGAATATTATTTACTTTTTGAAATTCAAAATATATTTGAATTCATGAATCTACAGTTCCTAGTGTATTTCTCAGATAGAAAGAATTTGAACTCGTTAAATTTGTAAAATAAAATTGATATACTAGAACCGCATTGAGAGCTTAAGAAGGTCGCGCAATACAAAGAATACTGCACACTTCCCTCCGTTTCACTAAAAATGTCAGATCAATTCTACTAGAATTTTCATTTTCGCGCATACAATGCACACTATAACTTAAATGATCCGCAGTCTAGTTCAAGCCTCCATAATCCACTTTCTTTACTCTCGTACATGCCCCATCCACCCATACCTCATCGGAAATTGAAAAACGCTACCAGTCACGCTGCCTAATAAACTCCCATAAAAACAAAAAAAAATTAACTTTGTACACTCCACCTAATTAAAATCTCGGCAAAACCAGTCTGATGAAAACCGCTAAAAAAGAAGCGATCACAGCACAAGAGCATAAAAAAAAATTATAAATCAAGCAAGCCGGTACACTCTAACTAATTAAAAATCTCATCGAAAAAAAAATGGAAGGAAACAAGACTGTAAAAATCACTGAAACAGAAGCGATCACGGAGATAGTAAGAGCGATGAATAAAAAAAAAGGGAGGGGGGAGATAACGGCGGTGGTACACGCAGCGGCGTTAGGCAAATCGCGCGTCGTCGACACGCGACGAGTCGCGGCCAAATCTGTTACACGAAAAGCGGCTCGACGAAGCCCCTTTTCAACTCGCGAGCACAGCCGCCGGGATCACGGTGCGCACCTCGACGCCTTCGGCTCCTTCGCGTCGACTTCGGCGACACGTGACAATAACACTTGAGGTGCCCGCACGTGCGCCCCTCGCGACCGTCGTGAATTTTTCATTTCGCAATACGACGATTATAATCAAACTCTTACGATTTTATTATGCATTTACCGCCGCTGCAAAGGCGCTTAATTCGTTCGCGTAATTATTTTATCGCGAGCTTTTAAAGCTCTTTAGCGACGCTTAATTATGAAGGTAGATTAATTCGTTCTAATTGCGCTTTGTAAATGGTGTGTAATTTTTTTTTAGCTGCATTTTTTTTTGCAAGCGGATAAAATTAGGGAGGAAGACACTCGCAAGACTTATGATGTATTACCTTAATTTTTTTTTTTTTTAAAGAAGGTATACCGAATAAATTTTGCGGGTAATTTAAAACTATCTTATATCTCTGCATGCTTTAGCGTAATTTTTACAAACTTTCCACGTTTCCACCTCCAGCTGCTGATAAAAGCGTATTTATCAATGAATACCCACTCTGTATCGAAATGTTCAGACAAAAAAAAAAAAAAGAAACAAAAATGAGAACAGGAAAGCTGACATTCCGACGGAGATTCAGTGGCACTCTCCGTTAAACAGCAGCCGTGGATCAAGGGCCAAGCTCGAGCGCGAGACAAAAAACGAGAAAAGTAAGAGGGGGTGAGGGGGGGTGCCTCAGCTCGTACGTGCACGGGGGAGGCATTAGCGGCAAAATATCGAGCGGACCGAGTCGCGGTTCTTATTTACGACTGGAAACGCGACGCGGAGTCGATGTCAGGGCCGGCGATCCAAGGAATCGGACGAATCAGGCCACATTCAAGGAAATCCGTTTGAATGCGGCAAATAATACAAGTGGCTCTGCCCCTCCCCCCTTCTTCCCTCTGCTCGCGTGCCACTCGCGTCCTCCCCTGCTCCTCGTGTCTCTGCTCCTTTTTTTTCGCTCTCTCTCTCTCTTCCTCGCACTTTTTTTTTCTCTCTCTCTTTATCATTCCTCCGTAGCCCGTGGAAATTCAATCGGAGAGCGATAAATTGGCCGCGCATGCTCGCCTGTTGACATTCTCGCGAGCGGCTATTTTTAGCCTGCGCGTCCTGAGGAGATTAATTAGGGAGGGTCTTGGGCGCGATTGAAATATGAATGCGTCCGCGTGAATGACTGATACCTTGCTCCGGGTGTCTCGATATTTCCGCCGCGATGCTGAAATTTTCATGGGGCGGGAGGGGGATTTTAAAATAGAAGCAGCCGATGAATAAAGAGACTCATTTTATACAGGCGAGATGCCGAGGATTAAGCGGGCACTCATTTGAATTTCTACAGGCTGAATGGGATGCCGAGCGAACGTGGGTAGGGTTGATCGGCTGTTTTAAAAAGTCGGCGAGTAATCCGTTTGAGGAGTTTTACAAGCACTTCGACCCTTTAATCGCCGGAATGAGATGCTTACAATCGCGGCATCACCAACATTTTTTCTTTAGATCTTTAAGTTACAAAAATTTACAAAGATCATCAGAGAATTTTTTTTTCTATACGCTGGTCGTATTTTAATCACTAAAATTAGTGCTAACTTTATTTTCTTGAGAAACTTTTTCAACTGACACTTTGAACACAACGCGTAGGATTAAATATTTATTTGTTTCACTCTTGTCCTTTTAAATAATTAAAAATCAAACTCTGCGAATTAAGCTTTAAGGGTAACGAGTCATGATAAATCTCCTTAAATCATCTACTAAAAGAAGCGAGAAACATTTCGCGCGATAAGTTTGGAGAATAGTTGAAACTTACGCGAAATGAGATTATACACAGTCGAACTACTTCGATGAATAGAAATAAAATTCACGTTCGCACTTTTTAGGTAATTGTATCTCACTTGGCCTGACGTAACTCGGGGGCGACGCTGGAGGAGCGCAGACTTTCTTTTGCGGATAACGAGTGAAAAATGCGGTGCCGTCGAACTTGACGGCTTGGCAATGTTCGCACGCGGGATCCTGAATTCCCGCACATCGACAACAACCTGCACGAACGCGACCTTGTCGAGAGGGTATTGGTCGCTTTACATGGGCTTTTCAGTGTGTTGTTAAATTTTTTCGAATGCTATCGAATTTACATTCCGCCAGAAATAAAGTGCAATTTTTTTTCTTCCAAGTGGTATCTCTCAACGATGAAAAAGGATTTTCTCGACATGAAAGTAAATATGAAAATATAATGACAAAAGAAGAGTGAATTTCTTTTGAATTTCAAGTTTAGAATTGATAGAAACCTGTTGTTTGGACGAAGGAAAATTATAAATCGCTGTCTGGCCGTACCTGTCTGAAACTACTGACATACGCTTTACTGCAGAAAATATTGTCTGCAGTATATAGCAATTTTTAGAAACTGGATTAAAGAAACATAAATCGCAAAATGCGATCGTCAAGCAGAAGAAAACAAATTTTCTGAAAGGTTTCGATTTTTCGATAGAGGAAAACGAGAAGTAAACTTGAATACTTGAATGAAATATTAGTCTTACCGCACTTGTCTATATGATTTACTGCAGGAAATTTTAAGTAGATTGTAACACCCTTTAGCAACTGTGACTTAAGGAAATTAAAAAAAAAAGCAAAGCGATTGCGTAAGTAGAAACAGTCGGATACGGCGAGACTAAAATTTTATCACGTACTTTTCCAAACCCTTCACCTTCCATCTGCCATGAAAATAATTTTAAACTTTTCAATAAAAATGTATTCTATAATATCGAATCTCGCGAGAACACGAAATACCAAATCGAGAAGTATTCGCTCGTCCCATAAAACGAAGAATAAGAAAGAGACCTAAAGGAATGTTCGACGAGAGAGAAAAAAAAGGGCAAAGTGGCACAGTGAACTTGAAAAGCTCGTGCCGCCCGTGACGAAGGGGAAAAAAATCTCAAAGGGAAAATATCGGCCGTTTCAGCGCGACTCGTTCGCTTCTAAAAATATGCGCGAATACATTATATATACCCACGGCTGTGCCCAATTTATACCCGCGTAGAAACTTTCAAGCTATTCACCCTCTCCGGGAGTTTTTTTTTTCCACACCCTTGCCCCACCTCCGTCCACTCCCTGCGAGCGCTTCGCGTGAATGAAAATAAAATGGGGAGGGGGTGAAAAAAAAAAAGAAGAATCGCGCGGAGAGTCGGAATAGGAAAACAAGTAGAGAGAAGGGCTGCTTATCGCGTATTACACTCTTGCGGATCTTTTCGGGCGATGGCGAATGGTTAAGCCGAGCTGAATTTTCAGCGTTTGCAGCCGCTTGAAAGGCCGCGATAATAATGGCTTGATTCAATGTTTCAGACTCGAGCGAGTTACAATGGGAGCGCGGAACAAAAAGTTTGCGTTTCAGTAAAGGAGGATGTTTAATTATTTGTATGCGAGTGCTAATTTTTCTTTAACGCGGATTAATCCGGGAATGTTAATATCTTCTTTTTAAAACGACGCGTAAATTTTTTTTTCATTTTTACGCGGCGAGACAAAGGGTGAATTTTCAATGCGACCTGTCGAATGTTCGAACGGAGGGTAATTAATTATTTACTCCGGAGAATTTTCAGTTTTAATGAAGGTTCATTTTTCCCCCTCCGCGATAAAGAGATATTTATCACGCGTTAAATTATGGAAGGACGTGGAACGACGTTAGCAAGGAGATGAGCACTGATGGTTGCTTCGTGAAAGAAGTAATGGAATATCGATGATAAATATCAAATTTATCATCCACGAGGTGATGGAGGCAAAAAAAAAAAAAAGAAAGAAATGTGCTGCGAACTGCAAGTTCGAGAATCGTTGGATTCTACGTTATGCGCAAATGCGATCGAGTGTTTTTTTTTATTTACGGTAGAAATTGATGTTGGATGGAAAATTATGCGGTGAAAAAAAGTCATATGGCACCGACGGCAACGTGACAAATGTACCGGCCGAGGCGGATTTCAAATTCAATGGTACATAAATTATAATTTCCACGTTTCGTATGAAAAGGTAATAAACACATAAAATTGGAATTTCTTTTTTAAGGACTGCTCGAGGATGCACAGCTTGCATAATTCACGAGATTCGCGACACTCGCCTTGGAGATGATGAAGTCGATCGAGAATTCTTTTTATTCTCAATTTTATTTTTACAAATAGCCAACTGATAATTCGAATTATTTATTATTCATTAAAATAAACACTAATTAGTGTTTTTTTTTTCATAGTTTTTACTGGTTATTGTTATCTTTACGCGTAAATTATTAAATTATTTTCTCTTTTTGATCTAAGGACAGAGGGGGATTTAATTTAAGAGGATTTAACTAAGAGCAACCGAGAAAGGTGTAACAAGAGATGAGTAAGCTAAGAACACGGTTTTACAAACAAGCGCACAATCACTTTAACAGTATACAAATGAAATGCACTTGCATAAAAATTTTCCAATAACGTCAATAACTCTTTCAATCTCGAGCATCGGGGAAAGTTACACGAGTCGTTTGCACAGAATTACTCCGAGAGAAGAAAAAGAAGCAAAAAAAAAAAAAAAACTGGTTCTCGAAAATAAAAGTGGCGCACTCCAGGTGAAATGCTTCTGCTTCTGCACAGCCGAGTAAACATACCCCGCGCGCGGATTACCCCCCAGGAAAAAGCTCGGGGAAACGCTCCGAGCGATGCGGAAGGAAGGTAACGGAGCAGGAAGTAGGAAAAAAATCAGCGTACGGAGCCGTGAAAACCTTGACCAAAAAAAAAAAAAAAACACCTCATCGTAAACAAGCCCCCCTCGTCGCACACCTCCTCGGAACTCACACGCGCACACCCACAAGAACCTCCGCGTCGGTGCACATGCCCGCAGAGAACTTAACCTTTCAGCGTCCGCGGGCCTCGCGGCGATCGACCGCGCGAAACTCGCTCCTTCGTCTCGCGGGGGCACAACGACCCCCCGAAAACACCCCGCTGAATATTCACGAGGAGTCGCGCGGCCGCACGCACACCCTCAGCCTCTCTCTCTCTCTCTTCCTCGGGGCCGCGCGCGCGCCAGACTCCCCGAAGGGAGGCAGCACGGCGCCTCCGCCACCCTCCTTCCCCCTTTTTCTTTTTTTTTTTCTTTTTTCTCTCTCTTTCTCTCGGACACGGGGCCGTGCAATTTCTCTCTCCGCTTTTTTCTCCGCTGCTCCCTCCGCACCAGCGGCCGTCTCCTCCCGCTGCCATCTTTGACAGGGGCGTCGGGCCCGCAGCCTCTCTCCTCGCTCGCGGGGGCGCCTCTCACCTTGCGCCTGTCATTCTGCTCGCGGGCGGCCGCTCCCCGCAACCTCGTCCTGCGCACGGCTTGGCCACCTGCAAACGCGCGTAGCCTCGCGGCCCCGGGGGCCCCGTCCTCGATCCTCGCGGGGGCGTGCACGCGCGTGTACCTCCGTGCGCGCGCGCGCACTCGGCGAGGTGAGAGCGGAGAGCACGCGGGCGCCTCCCGGCTGATCGAGCAGGGGCTTTACTACTGACGGAGGTGCCGCGTCTGCCCACCTCGCTCCGCTCGCTATACCTCCCTCCCGCTGACGGCGGCTGCTCCCCCCTCTCCCCCTCCTCGAGCGCCCCTCCAGACGCCCGGGCGTCGATACGGCGACCGCGCGTGCGCGCCACCCCCGCGGCGCGTCCACCCTCACCTGCTTTAGTCAAGCGTACGTGTCTACGTGCGTGTCGCTTCCAATCTTTGTGTCAGGGTATATCTTTTAGAGTGTGTGTACATGTGTGGGTGTACATTTGTATGTGCGGGCTAGTCTGTCTATTTATGTATACATGGTAATACGAGTGTGATATGGAGTTAGCGTCTACGTGTGCAGATACACGTTTATGATAATATGTGTGTGTGTGTGTGTGTTAGTATAAGAGTGTACTTGTGAGTTTCCTTGTAGAGGAGTGTATGTGTATATAAATGTGTATGAGGCTTTGAGACTGTGTGTGTTAGTACATACATATTTGCTATTATGCATGTAGTCGTGAATTCTTGTATGTATGAGTGTGCACGTGTGTGTGTGTGTGAGCGCGCGCAGGCGAGCCCGAGCGGAAGATGCTCTAACCCCCGGGCAGCGCGCATTGGCTACTGACCGTGTACGCTATGACGTTTCCGGCCAAGGGACATGCGTTTTTGCCCCCTTTTTTTTCGGGGGTCCAGCTCGGCTCTTCTAAAACGCACGCGCCTATGCCGTCGGCCTGCGGAAGATATACACACTTGTGCGGCGATACACGTGGACGTTTCCTCCGACGCAGTCGGGCGGTACGCTTTTTGCGAACACGTGTTACACTTTTGCCTGATGTTCGCTCTCTCTCTCTCTCTCTCTCGGCGTGGAGTACACCGAACAGCTGTTGTTGCGGTTGCTTCGCTGGAGTTTGTATTTTTTTTTTTTTTTTTTGCTCTCGCTTTCGCTCGGTTTTTCCGTCGCGCGCTGCGCTCTGTACTCCGCACGTCGCGCGGGGTCTATTTTTGCTTCGTAAAAATTTAGTCGACACACTTTCGCCAGTCGATATAATTTGTTTAGCCGATTGCCGCGCGGGTGCTCTCCTTTTTTTTTACGATTCGCGATTGAGCGACGACGGCGTATTGATTTTTTTAGCGCGCCGCTAATTGGCCGTTCGACTTGCGGATCGTCGTTCGATGGGAAATTGAAGTCGCTGGCGCACTCCGCCGACCGGTTTATTCAATTAATTTAATTGGAGATTTATTGGTGTTCTTTTAAGTCGATCGCGCATTTTTATTTTATTGTAAGAGTTCGCGATTTATCGGTGAGAATGATTGTTTGGTGAATATCGTGTGTTCGAAGGATTGCTGCTACGTTTTGTAAGAAGAACAACGATGGACGCTTGTTTTCGATCGATGAAAATGGGAAACTTTTTTAAGCGTTACCTATTGACTTGTTGTCAGAATATTTTCGATTCAACGAATTATTTATAAACTTCTACGAATTTCAGCTTGTATTTCATCGCTCCTGTAGAACAAGCACGATTGTATGCAACGGCACACAAATATTTTGCGGAATTGTAACGAAAAAAGTGAATTCCATCGATTCTCGTAAAAAAGCACATTTCATAATTACCGCGGAGAAAAGTACGATTAAAAAGATCTTTTTCCGCGGCGAAACACGCGAAATGTTTTTCGCGGGAATCCTGCAAACGTATGTTTTTTTTTCGCTATAAAACTCCGAAGTGTTTTACTTCGCGGATAATTCCTAAACGTGCTCATTTTTTAAGCCGACCTGAATTACGCCGTATACTTCTTTCCAAAAAATAAAAAAATTCTTCCATCACGGATGAAAAACGCTTTTTCTCGGTTAACAGCGACGATATTCCGCGGCACAATTATCGTCCCAAACAAATTAAATCCACGCCTGATTATTTCGACGTCAGCGCAATTAAAATTAAATCCAAAACATCTTCCATCGACGTTTGCAAAGTGCTCCTTCCCTTCGAATTTCCGCGAATTGTTTCGCTCCGAACAATGCGCGTCTTCGCATGGCACGGCAATTCGGGCAAAACGATTTTCCCGGAAGCGAGGTGCTAAGAGTACCCGGGCGTCTGTTTGCCGCGGCCTGATCGATGCGAGTATGCATCCTCGAGGAGTGCGAGTGTCGTTCTCGTGGGCCTCGATGAATAATGGCGCGCGCCGGGAGACCCGAGCGCTTCATTAAGGAGCCTCCCGTTCAATTATTGCGCCGGGACTGCATTGCGCTCAACCTCCACTTCCTCCTTCAATTTTTTCCGCCTCGAATCCGCTAATGTCGTCGACACCTCTGGATCAAGCATCTCGAATTTCTCACTTCGGCGAAGTTCGCTCGTCCGTAAAATAAAGCGCGATTAGCTTGCGGCGGCGTACAATTTTAACGAGTGGAAAAAAAACGTGAAATTGAAAGGGATGGGGTGCGAGTTAAGCAAATATAGAAGGCCGCGCGAGAACTTTCCGAAAAAGAGGTGAATTATTTAGGAACGAGGAGGGATCACTCTTGATGTATTTTTATTTTGATCTCCCGCAGAAGCATACGGTCAAGGTGATACACCGAGTGGTGAACGACTTTAATGGGAATCAATTGCGCCTAAATATTTCAATGAATTATTTTACACTCCCAATCTGCTGCGAATTAGCATATCGATCGATGAGCGAACCGTTCCGAGTATTCTTTACGCCTCGCGTGCCTTGCCTTACTAGAGATGGTCAAATTAAGTGGGAGTAGTTTTTTTTTTTTAATCTTCTTGAGAATTTAAAATTTTTGCAAGGTTTTCTTGAATACTTTGCAATCTGCTAATGTCTGCTATACGTCTATCTATTCATAAGCTATGTACGTGTAATAAATATTTAGATGAGTGTAATAATTGCCAATTATGAAAATTGCGAAACGATGAAGGTGTGTACTAAGAGTAAAATTATATTGATTAAAGTAATTAAAACTTTTTTAACAAAAAGAGTATTAGGTAAGGAAACATTCATTTTAAATTAAACGACTTCTTAATCACCAAATGAAAGCGAGCAAATTTTAGAGTTCTGTTTTTATAATCAGGACAAGTGTCCTTTCTTTGTAATAAAAAGAGTAAGCGATCTAACTGAAATCTGTGCACTTTAGTAATTGTTTAAAGCTTTTTTTCGAGAATTCTTTAGAAAATTCTACAATTTTATACGCTTTTAAACTAATGTAAACATAAGAAATATTAATTACATACATTAAATAAATGAGACATCGAACATATAAATTGACGCATCATTACTCGTACAATATATAAATTGACTTGTTTAAAGTACTTGCGGATATGTTTAAAATATTTACTTACTCAAAATATTTGTGGAAAATCATTTACGAAACATCTACACAAAATTACCTTAATTTGGCAAAATTACCTAAATTATGCATCGATTTTGCTTTTTCTATAGTGCTTCTCGTTTTCTACGATTTTAATTGCACAGTAAATAATTTTTTCCTTTAAAAAATTCAACAAGTCTACAAGTATCGGTCGATCTATTTCTACCTACATTCATCAGCAATTATTACATCAGTGAAAACATCCGTCGTCAAATAAGATATTAATCAGATCGTAAGCTCAGTAAATGATGTAAGTGACGCGAGAAAGATGGATAAAGCTATTTATAAAAGCTCACTTCTGTGCATCTTTCACAGCGGTTATTCTTACACGAAAATTATTTTTCTAGTGACAAACTAAAACTGAAGTTTCCTCTTTATGTTTATTTATTTATCCATTTATTCAATGGAGACGATCCTTTTAATGTATACAAAAAATTCAACAAAAAAATGTTGCACAATATTACAAATTCTCTCCAATACCTCACGATCCAATATTTCAAATTAACCTATTGTTGCGCAAAAACAATAGAAAATCCCAGCCCACCAATACGCTGATTAATCATGAAACGCGGTGGCACAGCGAAACAAGCTGCGCGGCTAATCACCGTGAAATTGAAAATTTCCAGGGCTCCGTAGTCGAACAAGCTCGATATCCCTTGCAAGCGCCGAGGCATTCGCCGGGCTAAGAGCCAGATCGAATAGCGTCTTGCCCGGTAACGCGGAAACTTTTTAATCCGATCGTCTGGCCGAGCGTCCGCAACTCCCGAAGAGCGAAGAAAAAGGAAGACGCCGGCGAAACGCTGAGCAATTTGCCGATATCGGAGGTGTATCGAGTTAAGGCGGATACCCGCTGCGAGCGCCGGGGGTAGCAACTGGCCGCGTGGGAGGGAGAGAGAGAAAGAGAGGAGGTGATGCCGTGGTTGCGATATTTGCTCCCTATTCTACTTTTTTTTTTATTTTTTTCATTCTTTTTTTTTCGATGGGTCAGCAAATCTGCAGGGTGCAAGGTGGACGTCGAGCTAGATCAAAATATTCCGCTGCGACGGAATATTTTGATCGGGCGAGATGACGCAGGGATGATCGTCGCAGTCACTTTAGATGACTAAGCCTGGTATTTTTAGATTTAGGGTATTCGTCGTATAAATTGTGATTTCAATAGGCAGGTTTTATGACGGCAGCTAAATGGTGCAATGAGAAAATTAAGAATAATTAGTTATATTCTTGTTAATTAATTATCTGGAGTATACCTAATTTCTCATGACTTTAATAAAGAAGGTACGTGAATATAGTTACCAAAATATTGTCGCAATAAAAAATCAATTAAATTTGGATTTAATGACAACGCACAAAAATTTGCAAGATATCTTATGTACGAGAAAATCAAGAATAAAAATTGAACTTTTTATGAAAGATGTATATCTATTATAAATTTTATCCTATTTTTTTTTCGATGATTTAAGACTATAAGTAAATGCAATGTTATTTCAAGAAATATTAATAATAAATAATTTTTACCTGAATGTTGATTTAAAATCATGTATCAAATTATTATATAAACAATTAAATTACTGAAAGCTTTAAAATTCTTAACTCATGATTTAGCCTTCATTTAAACGTCGTACTTAAAGCGCAAAAGCACTGCAAGAAATTTTATCTCGCCTCAAAACGAAACATTTTCCGCCACACTAATTCTGAAATTGTTGAATGTAACGGCAAGTATAAGTCACATTCCGATGAAGGTCGCCACGTCAATGTAACAAGAAATCCCTCGAAATTCGCCGCTTCGCAAATGCGCTACACTGAAACAGTGCTCATTTCCAGAAGTACCCGTTGAAAGGCATCGTAAATTCACTCGACGACGCATGCACATCAAGATACGAAAAAAGAAACGAAGCGTCGTTAGGGAAGGGCGTGCGGGGGGCATAAGTGCGGCGAAAGCTAATTTAACGGCTTTTACATCGACCGTGGCGAAACGAAGCGCGAAGCAGAAAGGGGCGGAAGGTCAGGGCATTTGAATTCGCGGCGAAAACATTTCGTCCGTTCGTCCTTCTGCCGGGCGGGCGGGTCACGAGAGGCGGGAGTGCGCGAGATCGCGATAAAAGCGGAAGTACTTTAGAAAATGCACCGGCGGCCAGATAAGGGGCCAAGGGTTCGCGGCCGCCGCCAGTCGATTCAATTATTCCGCGTCCCGGGCGCCGCCGCGGAAAAAAGACCGAGACCTTTCGCACCTGCACACAGAACGGCCAGTACTCCGCTAAAAAAGGTATGCCTGAAAACGGCGGAGATCGTTAAGATTGCACCTTTAAGAGGGTGTTAAATTCACGATCAGGATCTACTACTTCGACACCCACGCTTTCCTCGTTATTAAAAAAAAAGACGAAACGAAACACTTTTTTGAAAAAAAGCTCGTGTAAATTTTTTTAGTTTTACACGTTAGTCTATTCGTTGCTATAGGAGGCTACTGCATTCATTTACTCTTTTTTTGTTAAATACATCGTTCAGTATTTTATGAATTATTTATTGTTAAATTGTGTTTACACATTTTTCTCGAATACTGATTGAGTTGATTTAAAAATTAGAAAAACTTTTTTAAATTGCATAGACTTGTCATAAAGTTTTATAAATTCATTTTTTTTTATTTTTAAATAGTAAGTAGAATGTCAATTGAATGGTAATATATTCATTATGATTTTTACATCCTCGGAGCAAATAGTAATTTTAAAGCAGCGATAATTTAAAAAAAAAAGTGGTTCAGTAGTAACATCCCGTTATAGTCAGCCATAAATTTACTCAAACTATATTCTGCAATTTAAAAAAGTGGGGCTCTTATCTTGTCGTGACCACTTATGTCATGAAATTTGTTATTGAATGTTACTTAATAATATTCAACTTCGCATTGTATTGAACGAATCATTGCAGTCATGAAACCAATTATCAAACAGTCGAGAAATACGCAATTCTAGTAGTAACAGACAGTCACATCCGGGCATCGGTTTTATCGAAAACGGAGTACCAAAGCGTAATTGAGAGCAAATCAATAGCCAACGTAGTCATCAAAAATTAGTTACTCGGAAACGCAGTAATCAAGAATTAGTTAATGAAAAATGCAGTAATTCCGCAACGGCCCTTTAAATCTACCGCACGCCCGTCAACTCTACCTGAAATTATCGCTTCATTTTCAGCAAACGGACGATTTAACGGTCGCCCGTTTATCTAGAAATAAAACTCGCAGAGCATCAGCTCGACTCCTTTTTACGAGAAAAATTTTATAACGCAATTTTGAAGCTAACCATAGAAAGTCGAATGCCGGGCCGCGACAAAAAAAAAAGGTGTTCCCTGGAACGAAAGCGCAGAGCAGACCCACCGGAATTTTCGCTCTTTCTAGGTGAGCGGGTAGTGGGTATGCCAGGCCACGACTTCGTTTTTTTTTTTTCCTCCCGGAACTGCGGCTGACGAGGCGGAATTTATATGTGCGCTGCCGTGGACAGCGGCGACCCTTTTTCCTTACAGCCCTCCAACTCCTCCATCGAGAGGATCGTCCCGCGCTCAATGGAGTCCTCGCCGCTGATTTCTCAATAAAAAATATCTTAATCCTCGAGATATTTTCCGATTTCGCTTCGGAAATACCATCCAACAAAAAATCGATCGTCGAGTAGATCTTCGTTTTTTTAACGGATATACTTTAATAAAAAAGAATTAGCAGATTCTTCCACGCCCGTGAATAACAAAAGCTTCCTGGATCCGCGCAGGCCGTTAGGACGTTTTATTAGCCGACAGGCGGAAAAAAAATGAGTGGAAACGCTCATAGGGCGGCCTCGCTCATTACGCCCAACTCCGATAAACAATTTTTTTTTTTTTTTTACACATGCCTCGTCGAGCCGTACTCAAGCAGCGCCTGGTTTCACGCTTCGTTCCTTGCGATGGATAAAAAAAATAAAGGTTGAGCGCTTTTGCTCTCGCGTGCATCACCCCTTTCTGCGCAGGTGGGAGGGAGGTCTGCATTATTGTTTTTATCGAATAAATGCGGCGCACCAGCGAGCCCATGGACCACTGTACCGATTATACGCCCACGCAAACTCTCTACTCTCTTCCCCCTCTCTCTGTCTTTCTCTTTCAGTCTATCTCTTTCTATGCCGCTTTTACGTAGTTAAAAGGCTGACACTTCAAAGGGTGTCCCCGTGCCAAAATCAATAGTGCGCCAATGCCTTCGCCACCTACTTGGATAGCCCCGAAAGTTTCCGCAATTTCACTGGAGAATTTTATCTCGTTTATTTATTTATTTTTATTTTTTTACTGTGAATCACGAATACTTCATTCGCCGTATACGTACGTTTCTTTTCTCAGTGATACTGAGTATTTCTTATCGATGAAGATGTAAATGAAGTATTTTATTTTTTTTTGTATTTTATTTTTATTACACTGTCGTGTGAAAAAAAATCACGTCTGCCAGAGAATACACACGTAAAATTCATCACGACGAAAAAAAAATGTAACAACGTCGTAGTTTGAGGAAGGAGCTACGTATAACTAAGTAGAATCTTATGGATTTGACGACGAGTAATCAGGTGGTTATCCGCCTTGAATAAGATCGTGACTAATGATGGATTGTCGGGCACTCGTTTCGGAACGTCGCAATCTGACGATGAATCACTCCATCGACTCCGCACACGCGGATCTTCTTTTATCAGCGACACAAATAACGACTCGAGAATTCGTCCCAATTATTGTCTTCCTTTCGTAAAAACAAAAAAAAAAACTCGTATTCCGTAATTTTTCCCATCGCACCGACTAAGGAAGCGCAGATATTAATTATGCACCGACGATGTAACAAAGTTTTTCTGGTTATATAAAAACAATGTGCAAATTATTGAAAAATTTTATAGTAAGTATTGTAGAAAAAAATAATGATAGTCAATTAACACACAGAATTCAGCTAAATGGAAATATGTTTTTAGTAGAAATTGTAGTGGAACTACAGAAAATCAAAGTTATTAGAGACTTATAGTTCGTAAATCTAAATTATTCTTAAATTTACTTACTTTTTTACTCATCAATAATGGACTTCTTACTGTATATTATTTTTTTTTTTGTCTAGTCAGTCTACAACAAGTATCACAATATTTTTTAGGAATCGACTAAATTTTACCACAATATACTAAATATTCCTCGACTCGCGTTCTTTTACGACGCCACTGTATTGATTTTCCTTCCTCGTTCGCTGGTGAAAATTTCGATAAGTACATTTCGGGCGTTAATTTTCGCACGAGCGAGCCTATTTCGAGAGAACGTACGGGGCGTACACACCCACTCGTCTCTGCGAAGGGAAGAAACTTTAAACGGGCGAGGATGTACGTGCAGGAGTCCCTTTCCGTGCTGAATAATGGGAAAACTTCGTCGGTGTATCACGAGGCGTTGTCTCGACGCTAATGACGCCTCGACGAAGTGCGCGAGAAAGTCGTCCCCTCTGCTCATTCATCCGCTGTAGTCTTTATCATCGTTCGACTTCGTTTTCTCGGCGCCCATGTGCTTTTCTCGTCGTACACGAGTTTTTTTTTTCCCTCTGGAAAATTTGCCGATTGAGTCGTCGAAAATTGCGACGGGCCATGTGTCGCGCTTTTTCATTCGCGAGAACTCGCTGACGTCATCAGGCTGTCGGCCTTTTAACGAGATGTGTCGCTCAAAGTTCGCAAAAAACCGGGCCTTGGGCGCCGTCGAACGAGGATTAATAAGTCCAACAATGCAGTCGGCGACTTGATTGAATCGACGACTGAATTTTTTTGATTGTGCTTTTTTTTGTGTGTATATCTATGTGTGTCTGATGAAAAGTTGAAGTCACTTTTAAAAAAGTTGGAAAATGAAATTGAAGTTAATGGAATGAATGTTATACTCGACGTATGCCTTGTAATGATTATTTTTAGTACATTAATTATTTAAAAACGTTAGATTTTAATTATTTAAACTGCAATTTATTGATGTCAGAGTGGCGTTTGGTCATAAATTAAAATTTGTTATCGTGAATTAGCAAACACTCATTTATAACGTGACAGTAACTAATCGATTTTTCCGATTGAAATTGTTGAATCGAACTGCATCAAAATTATTTTATCATTTTATGTAGACACTGGTTTGTCAGTCAATATTGTAGCGATGCTTTTCTTTATCCTCAAAAGTGTAGTCTTCACTGCGACGAAACATTTTATTCTTTTTTTTATAGCCGAGAGAATCAAAACCTGAAATCGTTCTCGCTGGCGTTCCAATGCAATTACAGTCGGCCGACACGTCAAGCTCAACCGAAATTAATTTCGCCAATCGCATGCGCGCGAGCTTTTCGCGTTTAATCAGATCGCGCGCCTCGCGACGAAATTGAAAGCGCCCCCCGCGAGGAAAAATGCATAAATATTCAGAGGGTGGCAAGGCGGAAGGTGGACACACGCTGGGCGTTCGCAAATAAAATAGGACGACGCGAGCGTCCGGTCGCCTACTCGCATATAGTCGCCGGCGCGCGTCAGCAGGAATGCAAATTTTCCGATTAGTTCGCGGCGGGTGGCTGTGATTCGCCCAGTCGAGGCCGATCGAATCGTCGACGTGGGAAAATCGAAAATTTCACGCTGTTACCCTAATTGATGACGGCAGCCAAGTCGTTAGGGCGACAATTCGGGCTCGATCGGGTAAGTGATGGCTGATGTAAGTTCTGACAGGAGTAAATTATTTTTTGCAAGCTCTGATTATCGATAGAGAGAAGAGGAGCTTAATTGGACAGGCGCCCGTTTTATGTTTGGCTTTCAATACTGAATAGAAAATATATTATTATATTCGAATAAGTCTAACATTTTTAAATACTTTTTTTATTTAGTTGGTTTTTAAAATTTTATTTTTAATTATTTTTTTTAAATTTACGATCAATAGAAAAGATATGGTTTGATAAGACGACACTTTGAATATTTTTATTTGATTCCTTTTGTAATGTCAATGAATTTTTAAAGGTAAAATCCGATAGCAGAGTTTAGAACAATCGTTGGCGGTACCCTCATTTTTTGAATGCATACTTATGGCTTTGTACAATCAGTAGATTAAGTCAATGTTGATCAGACGAGCCTCAATTGGGATTACCTTTCATCCCTTTCGTTCTAATGAAGAAACTTAAATTTACTTTTTAATTACGTAAAAATCCACAATCTGAACTACGTCCTTATCAGAAACATTAGACTGCGAAGAATTTTTCAGCCGAAGCCGCTGCACCGTAGCTCCCTCAATTTACATTTTGATGCCGTTCATAATTCCATTAGCGCGAAAGATTAGCGGCGGAATTTCCATAAAGCGTGAAACTCTTTTTCCAACAGCCATTAAAACTTTCGTCGAGAACACGAAAAAAAAATCTCGAATATGTCTAGCGTAAACAATACCGAGCGACCTGGAAGCAACTTTAAAAAATCACGCATTCATCGGTATGAGAAGAAAAAAGTCCAGACGACAAAAAAAAAAAAAAATACTCGAGTAACAAACCTGCCTTTATGTTGATCAGCTCTCGACTCGGCGTTGACGTTCGAAAATCCGTTAATTAGACACATGAGCCGCGAATGCTCAGAATAAACATTCATTAGCCGGCGAGTGCGGGGGTGGAAAGTTTCGGGGTTGTCGGGGTTGCGCGTCGGCGATACGCCGTTGTCGAAGGGAAAAATCAACAAGCGCCGGTGTGTGTACGTAAGCCGGCGCTCTGCAGCGAACTCGGTCTCTTCTAAATTTGGCACAGTTTGTTCGCGCGTCCGATATACGCACTCCCCCGCTGGGAAAGTGGGAGCGACGCCGCTGGCTGCATTATGCCACGAAAATTGGCACATCGCTGATATGAAAGTTGCACGGACTCATTGTGCCATCCCCCTTTTAACTGGGCTCTATGGGCACCGCTGGGACGGAGTTCCATGTTGATGACTAATTTTTTTTCTTATTATTGTAGGAGAGATGGAGTCATTATTACTTTTTTTTAGGGTGTGATTGCATGATCTAATTTTACGATTTTATGTTTCGCCTTTTTTTTAAAAAGAAGCAGGGCATAAGATGCCATATTTTTTTGGAAAAAAGCCAGCGGAAAGGAATCGAGTTATTATCCTTGAATAGAACGCGAATGGCAAAGATAATTTGATACTCAAGGCACTATCTGTAGCGGAATAAATTCGATACTATGGTTTTGATATTCTGTCGCAGTAAATCGTAAAAGTAGGATGAAAAGTTTATTGGAAATTCGAATGAATGAAGACACAATAAGGTACATAAATTTTTAATTAAAAGAATTTGTAAATCGAACTAAAGCTAAATTGCAGTTCCGTAAGTCCGCAGAATTCAGTTCTCGATAAAATTCGCATTCAAAGGGAGAATTAGATCTCTCGCTTATTTGTCTGAATAAATGGATATATCGAATTTCAGCATCGCGATCCATGGCAAATAAAGTGAATAGAACATAGACTGGTCGAATTTAATTCGTCGAAAACGCATACCATCAATGGCAACGTCATCAGGAATATCGTTCCTAAAAAGCTACAAAGAAAAGAAACTTTAAATTTCCATACTCGCGATTTTTCCCAGCACATTTTAAGCAAATTAAACTCCATTAAATTGTACACGCATACATTATTAAAATGACCTCACATCAATGCATAATAAATAAGATAACTATCTGCTAAAAGTAGACGAAAATTAAGTTAAAAAAAAAACGAGCATCTAGAATATTCACTTAATTTACCACCTTAACTATAAAATAAAAAGGAAATCAAACGTTTTTTTATAACGTAAACACGACCAAGCAGCAAAGAAACCCCATTACCAGCTCGTTAAAAAAAAAAGGAAAAAAAATCTACACCTCGAAACCTCATTAGCGACCTCATTAGCCCTGAAAAAATTTCATTAGTCCGTCGCAGGGCTGGCCGTACAGCGCGGATCGAAATTCCCTTTGTAGCCCCGGCTCTAACGTAATAAACGAGTCCCTGTGTCTCGCTCGCCGTGAGTATCGGGCAGAGCCGCGAGCGACTTCACGGTCGACGGGGTTATTTTGCCGGAGCGTAATTCGATAATCGTGTTTGGCGTCGCGGATGTACCGTTTTCCCTCCCCCCCCCCCCCATGTCCATCATCGACGGAGCCGATCAATCGGTCCACACGACTAACAGGATCAGCAAACACGAACGCCGAGGCCGAAGACTGCCAGCCACGGCTGGTCGCCCTAGTCCTAGACCCTTCAAGTGCAAGAGAGCGAGGGCTTATTGATTTTACCGCAACGGCGATAAGAGTGCCACGGCTAACGGCGGACTGCTGATGCGTCGCTTCCCATTTCCACGTTGTTTTCCTTCGATCTCGTCAAATTAGCCGCAACGGCGCATGAACGGCTTCAGGCCAATGCCACTGGCTTCTGCGCGCTGCTGTGTTGGTATTTGTGCAGGTGCTTTCACGCGCGTGGGGGTGTTGGAGGGAGAAGGGGCTTCTATCAGGAGTGCAGTGTTAGCGTTAGTTTGCTGGTGAAGGCAAATACATTTGTGTATTTCTGGTAAAAAGATCGAGGAGAATTAGTTTAGTTAATTTTGGAATGTTGAAAAATTGAAGGGTCGTGGATAGGAGATTAAAAGTATTTGAGAAAAGCTGTATGTGTAAAATGTCTGTTTAAACTTGCCTGTTACCACTTGTGTAATGCTGTAGATGTTAAAAAGTATATTTTTTTACTATAAAAATTGTAGTGGAAAAAATTTTAAGGCAAATATAACATGTTTAAATATTTAAACTTATTATGTTCTAAATACTTTACCACGAATTAATAAAAGGATTATAAAAATAAAAAAAATTATATTTAAAGCATCCTGTTCTATTCACAGTTGTTGAAAAATATACATTTGGTACGTTGACCCTTGATCAATGCTCTAATTATTAAAATTCAAAAAATGCATGTTATTATTCTTGGAAATTTCGGGCATTAGAAAATATCTAATTCTGAAAAAAATTTATCACGACTTTAAATTTGCAAATGAAACATACATTGATAACGATAAAATATTATAAATTCATGTACAAAGCTCATTAAATCTTATTGATGTACGTCTGTCTAGACACGGCTGTTACTACTATCAGTGGCTTAGCTATTTAAAGTATCTTTTTACGATTTATTTATCAGCGCTTCATATAACACAAATTTTTAAATTAAAAATCTCTTAATGGTAGCAAATCAGCTTCTAAAATACAACATACCCTACACTGAGAGAAAAAATTGTGAATTTTAAGCGAACCTTTATTTCAATAGTACTTATTAAATATTTTATCTAATCAAGAAATTATTTTTTTTTTTTGAAACTATTAAATTTATTTAGAAACAAATGAATTCATTTGGTTTTAATGAAATTGTTACTTGATTCAAATAATATTCAATAAGTACTATTGAACTAAATCATTTGCTTAAAATTAACAACTATTTTAACAGTGTACTATCTATAAAATCTCTATTACACGATCACAATTAAAATAAAAAAAACCAAGAGATTAGGAAAAATCCTTTATCCTACAACTTCTATCCTTCTGCCCGCACTGCAGAAAAATCCAAGAACTTATGAAAATATTTAAAACAAACAAAAATCCCACGCGATTCCTCGGAAATCCACGACGAAAGCAAAGGGCACCAGGTCAGCTCGCGCAAGGAAATGCGACCCGCGGGTGGTCGAGACCGTGAAAGTGCACACGCGAGCAGAAGCGCGCGCTTGGAAGTGGAATCGATCGCCGAAAAAGAGGGGCGGGGGTGGAGGGTGGGACGCGCCGAAAAGGTGCCGTTCTGGCCGACCTTCCCGGGGCTCTCGGCCGGGCGCGCGCACGCGAGGGAGAGCCATCGGACGGCGATGACTCGCCGGCGTCGCGGCAAGTCGATCCTCCTTCCTGCAAACTCGATTAAGAAGTTTCGAGCGTCGGCGCCAAGTGACGGCAAATTATTTTCAGACTGATTGGGAAGAGTACCGGGTGCTCTTCACGGAGCTAAGAAGGGGGTACTTTGGGCGGGGTGCACTCGAGGCCGTTGGTACTGAACGAGAAGCTAACTGGATCGACGATTGGCGTGCGGGGAAATTTTCGTTTTATATGCTTTTCGAAGGTATTTGCTTAATGGAGATGGCCGGAATGAGTTTTAGGGTTGCGAGCGGTAAGAATGTTACTGGCGAGAAGATTTTAGAGCAGCAACGTGCCGGGAATTTTATCGTTGATAATACGTAAACACGTGAAAACGTGCATTTTATAGCCTGGTTGAATATACGGCTCAATTACTGTCGGGTTTAATGAAAATGTGTATATTTAAACCGAATGGGTTCTTAACTTTCTTTATGACAATTCAAATGGCATTGCTTGCACTTGGCATACCATTACTGACAAATTGCTTATTTAAAAAAAAAAGTTTGTATTTTATTTTGCAAAAATCGAAATGTGTTTAGTGCCCCAGTACTTTTACATTTCCGATTATTACATTGAAAGAAACAAAAGGAATTCTAATTAGTGAAATTAGCTTTGAACTTAACTTTCTACTGTGGAATTCTCCACTTTATGGAAAGCAAATATCCGTTAGTCTTCTTCCAAAAGTTAGTCAACTTATTAATCATGAGATAAATGTAAATAAATCCAGTCTACATTTCTTATTACGATCAAACAAACTAAATAAAACAACAACTTTTCAAATCTCTTTTAATTCCTTTTTTTTTATATAAAAAAAGAAGATCAATTTTACACCACGACGACCGTACAACATTCGAAACGACAACAAAACAAACGACCCCGTATTTATCCAAGACTGCAGCACATCCGACTTAAATGCAATTTCACACAAATCGCATGAGAAAGCAAACCGAACTCGATCGACCCGGTAGGACAGTAAAAAAATTTAAGAATAGCACAAAGATTGACGAAAAAAAGTCGAAAATTACAACTTGACGGTCAGCTGTCTGTTGGGATATTTGCCGTAGACGCGGCCGCTCCTCGTCATTCGGCAATAGAGCTGCTGGCTGATCTGCGCGCAGCTCGAGTTGACGGCGAGCTTGCGGGCGGCGCTCGTCATGTGCGGCCCGTCGCCAGCGTGCAGCCGCTTGAGCCGCGGCCGCGACGACCCCGTCGCATTGCTGCCGGCGTCCCGCCGCGACGAATGCGACTTCTGCTGGTGGTGGTGGTGACCCGTGCTCACCCCTCGCTGCGTGTACTTCTGCTGCGCGTTCCAACGGGCAAAAGTTCAACGGTAATTATGTCACAATTTTAAGCTTTGTCTTAAATTAAAATAAACGGGGCGATGTAGTCTGCGTTGTACTCTACACGGAGAGAAATGTTATAGTAAATATATTACTATATTGCATAGGAAAAGTGGGACATACTCGTCCTGTGACGATTTTTACTATAAAAAATACTAGAAATTCCTACGTACATAGCAAAAATTGCTATTTCTATAGTAGAAATTGCTATGTACATAGGAATTTTTAGTATTTTTTATAGTAAAAATCGTCACAGCTCGAGTATGCATAGTAATTTTTACTATAACATTTCTCTCCGTGTGGGCGTTACTTGTATGCGCGAATTACGACATTTCTCAGGGCGTTAAGTATTGTTACATACAATTGTTGGAATTAATTAGTTATTTCGAGGATTTTTAATTAATTTAATGAGTAAAAGCTCGTTTAGTAAGATTTACGCTACGTCTGCTCAATTACTGTTTTCTTTTGTACTGTGTGGGTTATTCTATGTATATGAGTTTATTTTTGTAGTTATTTTTCCTATATGATTCATATTTGTCCAAGAAACGATTAGGTAGCGACAGAAAGGAAATATTAAGCTCGTATGTTTCTTTAGTACGTGTAAGTAGAAACGGCCGAGTGTGGTAAGACGGGAATTTACTTCATTCTTTTATACTCGATATGGTATGTTATTCTCACATTTACTAAGTACAAAAACGTTTAAACGTAATATAACAAAATATTGAATGCAGCGGCTCGTTTAATATGCACAAGTGGAAACAGACGTGCATGGTAAGACATTTCTTGCATTCTTTTATACTTTGTGTGGAAAATTCTTTGAATAATTCTTTTAATAAGTCGTTTTTCACAGTTATTTTTCATGTACGTTTCATATTTATTCATTAAGAAATTTTGTAGGTTGCGAGAATAGAAATATTAGGCTCGAACGTTCGTTCAGTACGTGTAAGTAGAAATGACCGAGTGTGGTAAGACACCGATTTTCTTCATACTTTTGTACTCAGTATTGCGTGTTACTTTCATATTTGTTAATTAAAAAGTTTGAGTTTAATAAAAAACAATATTAAGTACAGCTGTCGGTTGAATATGCGTAAGTAGAAACAGACGGATATGGCAAGACGCTGATTTACTATTTCCTTTTGCACTCTGTATGCGCTGTTTTCGAAATAACTTCTCTTTCATTGTTCGTATTACTTTCATAACTATTTTAAACTCTAACTCTATGCTTTATTTATTTATTTAGCTATTGTTAAAACAATTATTTTTATCCGAATAATAAAACAAAAACATCGTAGGCTCACCGTCTCCATCTGCTTCAACTTCTAACTTTTCTTTCTAATCAACGCACCCCTTCTCGTAAATTAATCAAACAAATTTAATTTACACATATTAAACGATCAGCCGCTTATTTAGCATAATCAATAAAAAATATGAATAATATCTCTATCGCATTCCTTCACCAACCTCAAGTCGCCGAGTAATTTATTTTCCCGCAAGACTAATTAATTTTTTTTTTTTTTTTTGTAATCAACAAAAAAAAATCGTTAAAACGAAGGTGGCAACAATCGGAAGGCCTTACATTATGTTGATGGCAAGGCCGTCGGTGCTCGGCCGAGTTGACGGGAGCGCTGGAGGGCTTCTGCTGGTGATGCCTGCGGCTGTGATGGCGGTGGTGGTGGTGGGCCTTGGAGACGACAAGGCTGGCGGTGTTGGCGGTGCGCTTGCGACGCAGCAGCCTCAGCGGGGAGCTCGCGTCGAGCACGGCCTTGGCGATGCGCCGGCGGTAGCGCCAGAGCAGCACCGCCGTGGCGAACCACGCGAACCAGGGGCCGGCCCGCGGACCCGCCGCCACCGCCCCCGCCACCGGCTCCCTCGACCAGAGGAACAGCATCTAGAGGGACGCGGAAGTTCAGTGTCTCGGCGCTGGGGCTATGGGCGCGCTTCAATTTGCACTCGATACACGGACAGAAATGTTGTAGTAAAAATTACTAGATTCCGTAAAAACGATGGGCTGTACTCGACTTATGGCGATTTTTACTATAAAACGCACTAAAAATTTTTTACTATAAAAGTAAAGACTTTTATTTTGTACTAGCGATTTTTACTATAAAAGATACTAAAAATTTTTTACTATAAAAGTAAAGGCTATATTTACTTTATACTAGCGATTTTTACTATAAAAAATACTAAACATTCCTACACTGAAAAAATTATTGTTAATTTTAAGGAAATTATTTACTTCAATAGTACTTATTAAATATTTCTTTGAATCAAGTAATGATTTCATTAAAACTATGTGAATTTATTTGTTTCTAAATAAATTTAGTAGTTTCAGAAACATAATTTTTTGACTCAATAAAATAATTTAATAAGTACTATTGCAGAAATAAATGTTTGCTTAAAATTAATAAATTTTTCTCTCAGTGTATGTACATGACAATTTCTACTATATAAATAGTAATTTTTGCTATGTACATAGGAATTTTTAGTATGTTTTATAGTAAAAATCGTGATAGGTAGAATATATCCCACTATTCCTAGGGAGCATAGTAATTTTTACTATAACATTTCTCTCCGTGTAGTGGTCTCATTGCATTTATCGATTCATATGCGCTTTGGGTTTCCGATCGAGTTGCCGGGTGCCTTTCATTTTAGAGAATTCGTTTGATCGAGTCAGCAAGTATTTTTATGAATTTGAGGTGCGCGTTTTTATATACCGAGAAAAGAATTTAGTAATTTTAGAGCTATGCATTTACTTCAGCAGTATTTTTTAAATGTTTCTTTGAGTGAACAAGATATTTACTTAAAAATAAATTAATTTGTTTCTTTCTAAATAAATTTCGTATGTTTCAAACAAATAAGTGGATGATTCGATAAAATATTTGATAAGTACGATTCAAGTAGATATTTATTTAGATTACAAAATTTTTCTGTCGGTGTGTGAATTAAATAACATATAAACTCGATATGCAGAATTAAATAATCCTACTTAATATTAGTCAAAATTGAACTTATATTCATATTTTATTGATAAAATATTTTATGTGATTTTACAATGCTAATAAAATTTTATTGAGAAGTGTCTGTCTAGACATGGCTGTTACTACTTACCAGTGTCTTAGCTATTTTAAGTATTTCAGAATTTTTGTTAAAAACAATGTTCTTTTTAGAAAAGTTTTACAAAAAAAAATATCTAATTATTATTATAAAAACAATCTATAAATAATTGGTTAACAAATCTACAAATAATTCGTTAAAAAAATCTATTTGTTTTTAAGTATTAATTAACGTGAAGAGCAGTTACTTCTTCAAACCGATAAATTTCGTTCTTTTTCAAACAGAAAAAACAAAACTTTTTTTTAAATCTACTTTCAATGAATTATCGTTTGCAACCAGAAATTGTGTAATCGTAAATCTCACGGTCTCTCTACATCGTCGACGTTGCCCATCGTTCATTAGTATTTCGCGGACTTTTGTTTGTGCTTAGAAACCAGCGGAGTGCAGAAATTGTTGGGAGTTTGGTGGCCGTAAAAGAGAAGTATTCAAGGGAAAATGACGATGCAGCTTTCGAGTTGGCCGTAGTTCGCGCTACTCGGATGCTCGCGGCATTTTCGCTGCGTCTAGACACTTACACCCCGCGGATGTTTCCATTGTTCCCCAAGCACTCCTTCTCCTCTTTTTATCCAAATACCCACCGAAATCTACCCTCCGCTTCCAAACGTACATTTTTATTGTGAACGCAAAACCACAAACGAAATAAAAAAAAAACTAAATAAAAATAATAGAGAAAACAAAAGCACCGGACTACTTAAAAATTCGAAGGATAAAATCGTCAATGTAACGAGTTCGGGATTCGCTCTCTCCTTGACGCGGCGCCGCGTCGTCTGGCTCCCCGCGAAGGTGGCAAATCCGCTTTCCGCGTGTCCCCCTTCCCTCGTCAAAGGCCTCCGCGGAAAAATAAAGCACCGCGGGTGGAGAGAGACACAAGGCGCCGGCGGCGAACGAATCTCGGCTTAATCCACTTGAAATCGGGGACGCATTCCGCGAGTCGAGTCACGGCTGGCGCGAGCCAAGGTTAATGTCGAGCATAATTCGAGGACGGCGCCGCGGCGCGAATTCCTCCGTGTAATTCGGTTAGGGGCTCCGCGGCGCCGTCGCCCTCCGCACCCCCGCGCGCGCGCACACACTTGTACGTAAGTCCAGGCGCGCCCCGGCCAGGGTCGCAACCTTCGCGCGGATTTTCGCGGCTAAGGGAGGCTGACCCATTTGGCAGAGCCCGACGACGCGGACTTGGCCGCGGCTTTCCCTACCGTCGCCCTCCCCCCTCCTACCCCCCTTGGATCGACGACGCGCGAGCGCACGGCTACTCGATCTTTGATCGGGCGCTTTTTGCTACGGAGTCCTTGCGGCCGTTACCGAATGCTTAATTAGTGCGGGGAATGAGCATTAATGTGGTCATTTTTATTTTTCGAGTGTTTTATTTATTTAATTATTTTTTTTTTGTTTGCACGATTTCGAATTTGGGAGAATTTTGAAGTTTCATGTATTAACGTTTGTGTGGCTAAATTTCATTTTAAATTAATACACATTGCAATTTTTACTGTATGTCCCTGAACTATTTTTGTATGAAAGATTAATAATAATTAATGATAATATGATTAATAATAGTTAATGATAACAGTATGACAGCTAAAATTACTAAAAATAAAACAGCAAATATTATTAAAAACACTGTCAATTTATTCTGAAGTATTATATTGAAAATTGTGACTAATAATTGTTTTTAAGCACTAAGGTGTAATTTACCCCGCAAGGTGAATGCATTAAAAGTTAAAATATGTAAAAAAAGATGAATTTAAAAAAGTTTTAATAAACATTTTAATTGCTCTCTTCAGAGTAATTATAGAAATACTTTATTCGCTGGAATTTTGTAGCCGATAATATTAATTCATATTTATATTTTTATACTCAGCTTTCGATATTAATAATTACCAAACCGATAGAACGTAATACTCAATTTTAAAGTAGCACTATGAGCGAGATTTAATTAAACAAATATATCGGACTTCTATTCATTTTATTTCGAGCATCAGCATATTTAACCGGAAGCGCAAATTATTCAGCGGAAAGGTAATAATTCAAAATCGATATCAATTAATTACCTTCATAAAATACCGAAGTCAATACCGAAATACAAGGTGCATCCCGTGAAATCTAAGATTTGAAAATATACGAGGCACAATGAGAAACGTTATCCCCGCAATTGGCCGGAACCCCGGGGGCTCTCCCGACGAGCCATTGTGGCACGTACGCCGCGCCCGAGTATAAGAAAAGTCGTCGAACCGAGCGGGAAGAGAAAAAGCAAAGGAAGGCTAACGTAGAAAGGAGAAAAGCGTATATACGGGACCTTAGGAATCCAATCGGTGACGCGCGGTCTGCTGCTGGTCCGGACGCGCGCGCCCGTCCGAAACATAGAGTCCAAGCCGGGAGAGCTCCTCACGCCGGCCGATAATCCGGGAACGACGTTATACGATCGATCGATCTCCCCAGCGGCAGCAGCGCTGAAAAGTGCACAGTGTGAGTGGAGCCCGTGGGTGGGTGGATTTTCATGAATGAATTCATGACGAATCGCGGATTAAGATTCCGCCGGGATCGACCCGCTTCGCGTTTTCTCGCCGACGCGCCACCTCTTAATCTTCCTTACGCTTTTCAGCCACCTTTTTCTCTCTCCTCCGTTTTATTTTTTTTTTCTTTAGGTCCGAACGTCAGCGAATAGGCGCGAGCGAACGACTGGGTGTGGATAATTTTCTCGCGAAATTCATGGTGAACTTCGCTGTAGAAATTGTAAGGGAATATCGTCGCTTCTAAGGAAGACTCTCAAAAGGGTACATTTTAATTCGCCATTTTTGAAACGTTAAAATAAAGTTAAATTCTTCCAAAACCTGGTAAAATGCGAATGACGTACGTCAAGTTTATTTTAACCTCTGATTTTAGAAGAGTTTTTTAAACATTGAAAATTAAAATATGTCTGTTTTAAAATTTTTTTTTTCGTTAATCACGAGGATATGTAACTGTGAGATAAATCCTTTAAATACAAATTTCCGCTATAATTATAGTAAAGTTAAAATTAAGTTACATTTAAGGGTATAATCCTGCGATCGTATTTTTAAGAATAAAATTTTGATCTTTTAAAATGATCAGTCAAAGTGGAACAGTTTGTACACAGAAAACTTTCTAAGACTTACAGTGATTTCCCCGTAAAACTGATGAAACTTTTCCTCTATAAATAAACTGAACTTTTCCTGTAAAAATTACACAACTTTTCCTATAAACTTTTCAATAGTGTCTAACCGTCCAAGATTCCGCTAAAAATTGCAACGACCTTCCCGCAAAACTTAAGCAGTGCCGATTACACCTACATTTGTTGACGAAATCTCCACGAAAAATTTCTCTCAGTGTAAGTAGACAAAGTAAACAAAACAATGTGCCTAACCTAACGCCGATCACCCCCTCTCGACAAGACATCACGCGATAAATAAATATAATAATTAATAAAGAGTAGTTTACAAACAATCGGAGGCTAAAAAAGGAGGCAACTTTTTCCGCTCGCGATGCACAGCGAGAAGAGCAGAAGGGAGGACATCGGCCCCGCGCAAAAATCCCGATCCCTCCTCTCCGGCGAAAAATCCCCGGCGAATCGGCCTCCTTTCATTTCTTACCCGTAGCTCGCGGCGGACTCGCCCGTCGAGGATTTTTCAATTCCGCCGACCGCTAATTCGCCTCCTCTTCTCCCTCCCTCCTCGGCGGCTACTCTCGTGGCTTCGCGAAAAATCGATCGGCCCTCCGCTTCTCACTCTAGCCGACGGCGATCGCGAGCGAACTCTTGGACCTCCGCATGGTTCGCGAGCCTCCGGGTGATACTCTTCCTCTGCTGGATTTTGGGTTAGGTCGTCTTCCTCCGGTGCTGTGCAGTGGCCGAACGATGAGGTGGCACGTAGAAGGGTGTATGCGCGCGCGCGTGTGTGTGCGTGGGCCTGGGAGAGTGCAGATGGAAATTTTGACAAAGGGGGGACGGCGGCTTGGGGAGGAAAAAAAGCTCCACTTGCACACCGTCGGATAGTCACGAGAATCGCGTGAATGGCGCAGCGGATTGGTACTATCGATATATACTTTTTTCGTTGTAAATTTATGCGACTTATTAATTTTAGATCTGGACGCTTTTGGCTGAGTTATTGGAAGCTGTCCGCCATAAGATGTGAAAGTATTTAGCTTTCAAAGGTAATAGATTACTTCAAAGGTGCGAGATGCAGAAACTTTGCTTCAGTTTTCGGATTAGAAACTGAAAAAATTTTTTTGTGTAAACTATTTCAACTACGTCTTCATTCATCATTCATAAATTGTGTAGATTTGGCAGATTCCATTCATTATAGATTTCTCAATTATAGGAATTTATGGAGGACTCTAATGATAAACAATGAACGATTAGGTTGTTGATCGATTATTTACACCGAAATTTTCACTTTAGAGAAAATACTCTATCAAGGCTTCATCATAAATATTCTGGCACTTAAAAGGAGTTACATACATTTTAGTGATAAAATAATTTGATTGAACGCTTTCGATACGGACATTCAATAAGTGTAATGTGTTAGGAGTTTATAGAATTCTATCCATTCTTAATTATTACTTTATATAAGTTTATGTTAATAATGCAGATTTTTAATGCATAAAGAGATACTAAAATATTATTCCAAGGTAATTTAATATCATTGAATTCTGTATGAATGCAAAAAGATCTTATATACTTCGATCTTCCTTATAATTCTCAATCTGATCTACATTCGTAACTTTATATTTCCGCGTTATTTTCGTACGTCAATCTTTTAATATAAAAGCTATACCCATCTGAAATTTAATAAAAATAATAAAATAATACCTCGAAAGCAAGAGGAAAAAAAATTGGGTATAGCACACAATTTCTCCCATTTCCCTCGCTTCCGGAGCTTCTGCGCACGCAGGGCTGCTGAGGTTTCATTCGAAAAAGTATGTAGGTTAGAGATAATGCTGAATGGACGCGAGAGACGACCTCCGGATTAATGTCGCAAAGAAACTGCCATCGATAATTCTCCGGTGGGTGGAGTAACAATTAATGAAGCGAGAGTAAAGTGTATATACGGCCGAGCGAGCGGAAAAGAATCATGACCATCCGATAATTAACTCCCGCGTTCTTTGTCAACATCAACCTCTTTCCCCCGACTTTTTCGCGGCAGTAAATTATTTCTTCGACGGACTCCACCCGAGGGATATTTTAATAAGCGCAACGACGCGCCACTATTAAATTTCGTTTGCATTCGCCGCTAATTCCGCGAAATCCTGGGGAAATTAAGTGTCTCGGTTTATGAGTGCCGCGGAGCCATTGTTTCTCGTTTAAGTCTTGGAACAAAAACCGTCGGACAATGGAGGCGATTAAAGAGGCACAATTACTTAATCCCCGAATGCATTGCGGAAATTTCAAAGAAGAGGGAGGAAATAAGTGCAGCGGCTCGAGAAAATCCTGGCGGAGGCACTCGATTTATAATCAGCCGGGAAAAGGGCGCGCGCGTCTTAAACTTGAAACAAGGCCGCGGGTATATCAGAGACAGAAACGCTTCAACGCGTTTATCATCATCGCTGGGGCTCCTCCGGCTAATCTGCATTCATCAACTTGATTAATGTGGAAAAGGAAAAGTTTACGCCCTCCTCCGACAGCACACACTTTTATACACGTATACATACATACATATATAGCCAGTCTCGCTTTGCTCGGATCCTCGAAAGAAACGGATTTTAATTCTCCTTTCTTTATTTTAATCTACTTTTTACTCTTTTTTTTTTCAACGGCGCTGCCCTGCACTACTCTTCGCGCTCGTTTGAATTTTTCGGAGATTTAACGCTCTGGAAATTTCCGTTAAGAGAGACGATCGAGGAACTCTCAATCCTACATCAAATTTGAAGAAAATCTTCGCTTCGAGATGGGTGTATAAGCTCGGCGATGGACGTAAAAAAGTCAATTCTCCGCAATTCGAAAAAAAAAAAATTTATTCGCTATATTAAAAAAGTGAGGAGGGAGTCACGTCAAGCTTATATAAGCAATTACACGAAAACGTACATGCACACACGGCGGGCTAGTCAATTAAAAAAGGGCGGTGCAACGCGGACTTGCGCTCGTCAGCGTAAAATTTTCAGCGGCGTCGCATCGAGTTTCGCGGAGCCTCGTGTACGTCCGCACACACGCGCGAACGCATAAATTTGTGTGTATACGTGGATACACGCACGTACATCTGTAAAAACATGTGGGTGTAGGGCTCCTCGGTCGGTGGTCGCGGCTCGGGGTGCAGGTCAGCCCCCGCGCCAGCGAAACGGAGCGAAGCGACGACGAGAGCAGGGAGGGTGGAGGGGGTGGGGGAGGGGAGCGGGGGTGGCGTAGTCCTCCCTCCTACGCCAGCGCCGGGCTTCCCGTGACGTCACGGGATCGTGTCAGTAGGTCAGCATCGGCGTATATACGAGAGCGCGGGCGGCTTTAGGCGCCGCTCACAATGGGCCGCGGACGCGATTCAGCTCCGCTCGGTGAATGGATTCTCTCCTCGGTGGGGAAGGAAAAAATGAGCGCTGGCTTTGCGGTCGGCTCGGGATCGCTGGATTTCGTTGCTCCGCTATTGAGACGTTTCGTTCGGGTTTAATAAGAAATTTTGAGAATGTTTTGTATTAAGCGCGTGGCGGATTCTGCGGAAGCAATTGAGACTGCGACTCGAATGTATAAACCGCGAATTTTATGCTGAAGAGACGGTGAAATTTATTATGAGTCGTTCCGTGAGTTATTTCTTGTAGTTTTAATGATATTTGATGAAAATAATTAGGAAGGTAAAGTAAGTGTAATTAATTTTTTTTTTATAATCCGCATTGTATTTTATTACGATTAAAGTGCGGATTACATTTCTGATAAAAATACGTAACTGTTAAATGCATTAAATATTTACTCTGATAGAATATTTACGAAAGAACATTTCCAACAATTTTTTTTTTGTAATTTATTTTATTAAAAATTAAAATACAAATTCGCTATCAAGAGAAGTCTGACAGTATCTACCTTACGATCAATACGTACCTATTAAATCCTTGAAATATTCAATATAATTTTAATTGTATATAATTATACAATAATTACGAAAAAATAAGTTTACACTTTTTTCTTATAAATTCATTGCGTTAAAAAATAAAAAACAGATTCCTTATCATGAGAAATCTATCTGAATTTATTTGACGATTAATATGTACCTACGAACTGATTAATATTACATATAACTACTCACGTAAAATCATAAACTCAGACACATTTTTTTTGTAACTTAAGTTCATCGTAAAAAATTTAATTAGAGTAACAAGTTTTATTACACCTAAAATCATAATTTCGCAAATCTCCGCAAAAAAAAATAATAAAAAACTATTGCAACACTGTAAAAAACCGCATTGGCGACAAATGCCACTATGAACAGGACCTTACATTTTATACTCGGTGCATCCACACCGGCAGACCGAGGAGGGGGGAGAGGGGGGTCGAATAAGGCGGCTGCGATTGAAAGCCCCGGCCGCGCGCGGTGCGGCATGCACGTTCAGTTTACAGAGTTCACGTCGCCGAGACTCGGGGGCTGCGAGGCGAAGATTTAAATTGAGTTTTAGGCGTGTCTTAAAAGGCCCGCGAGGCCGCTTTTATTTCAAAGCTTTTAGTCCCCGAGAAAATTGGATGTTCCTCGACAAACTCGATTCCTCCCCCACCCCCTCCGCTTTTTTCCGTGCCAACAAACTTCCTCCGCTATCTCCTCGCGAACTTCCAGAGAAAGTAACGATTCACGGCTTGCAAAAGGAAAAAAGAATGCAGCCCGATCGTCCGCCGGAAAGCGACGCGCGCTATTTGTCAATGACTCGTTATTTGTTCTCGAATGACGGGGATGGCGCATCATCAATCCGCGAATGAAAAAGCGAGTCTCGAGTGTCTCCCGCGTGACGAGGCAATTAACTCGTTTTGAAAATCGATCGATTCGATCGGAACAATGGCGAAACAATTCTGCAATTGCTTATTTTTTTTTTCTTATCGTTGCTATATGCAAGAATCCGGGGGTAATAGTTTCTTGGAGAGCAGATTTTAAAGCCTGATTGATTTATATGGATATGCATTGTAACAGTTTTCGTAACGCCGAGGTAATTGGTCCGATTGCAGGATGATTTTTCAGCGATAAGGGTACATATATATATAATGATTCCAGGAAAGCTGACTTAATCGTGAAATTCTCGCACGTACGAGTTTTATTGCGCAATTGCGACACTGCAGGGTGATACACAGCAGCGCGTAATTACGAAAAGCGCATTTGCCTTAAACGATGTGCAACTGTTTTAGATTCACACGCAAGCAGATCCAGACTTTACTTTTCGCTGTACCCAACAAAGTACTTTATATGTCCTCTATCTCTCTCTCTCCAAAAAAAAATTATAAATTATCTCTAACTCCATTTCAAAACGACATGCACGCTCGCTGGCATCGCGACCCGCGAAATCACCGTCGCGCTAATTAGCAAACATGCACCCACAGGCTTTCATTCTCCGGCAGCCGTCGTTATTTCTTTTTTTTATTTTTTTTTTTTTGCTCTTTGCGATTTCAATGCGACGCGCCGTTACAAAAGTGCGGGAAACAAACGAAACTTTATACTGCTCCCTTCGTTTATGCGCGTCGGAGCAGTCGAATAAATCCACCGGCCGTGAATGACACCCCCTTTCCCCTCTCGGCTTGTGTATTGCGTTTGTGCGCCCACGGCGCGACTTTTTGTGCTCGTCGCCGAGAGAAAGCGAATAGACGCGCGATTAATGTTTTATTTTTTCCTGCTGCTGCGAAAGGTCGCGCTCCCTTTATCTCGCAGTCAACGCGAGCGCTAATGAAGTTCAGCCTTGCATCACTCTCTTGCTTTGCTCTGTCCGGAGTCTAGAAATACCGCGGAGTAGAGCCGAGATTTTTCTTTCTTTTTTTTTTTAGTAATTTTATTGTAATTTTAATGAAGGTTGCGTGAATTTAATCGACTTCTTTGTAATCGTTTAAATCGCACGGGTGAATCATAATTATATAGAATATACTTATTCTTGAATGACAGCCTGTCGGAGTGTTGAGCTACGGGAAAATTAAATTGTTGTTGTTCTTTATTTCTAACTGGAATTTTATGAAACTCTGAGTGCTCTAAATTATCTTGTATTTCAATAATTCAGATTTATTTACATCAGCAGAATTCGAGCGTACGAAGCATCTCGCCTGTAATAATTAATACTGATTATTAATATCTGCGCTTTGGCAGGATAACGGAGGTATACCTATATGTACACCTCAGGCAATTATCAGAGTTTAATAACATTTGACGCAATTATTACTTTGGATAGTCGACCTCGCAAATGTTACATGTCTAATGATCACTTAAGTATAATTTTCGCATTCAGTGCTATAATAATGAAATTCATAAATATGAAGGGTATGAAATGCTCCAAATAGGCATCTCACAATTTAGTCAGTAATATTTTCCTAAATACCGATAAATTATTTACCGATAATTTCCATCAGTTCACAAAAAGAAAATTAGCTGCGACAAAAAAAAAAGAAAATAAAGAAAAATTTATTATTGAAAACTGAAAATAGCTTGATCTAAAATAAAACGAATACAACCTTTTTCAAAACGGAGCAATTCAGCCACTAGACTGCGTCCAGGGTATTCGCAGCTGCGTCGAAAGCTCATATATTTCTTTGATCGTGAAACGCGAGAAGTCGGACTTTAAGAAAAAAAAAAAGAAAAGGAGAAAAACTAGAATTTTAATAGTTACATCGCAATGTAAAAGTTACGGTGCAATAACACCGCGTAACCGACAGCTGCGTGTATATAATAAACGATAGGGGAATTCCGCGTTACAAGACGAAAGGTCCATCAAAACTCGCAATAATCCCATAGACGAGCGCGCTCCTATGCGCATAAAAGAGAGAGATAAAAAGTGCATCTAATGCCAATTGTAATTATTCTCACCCCGCGGCGCGCGTCCGCGGGCAAAAAGCGTTTGGATTCCCCCGCTGCGAGGCAACACGCGGCGCGCCGCGCGTGGTCGTAAAATAGCCCGCACCTTCTTTTATATACACCGGGGCAAATGGCCGGTACACGAGCTTCGCACTGCGGCGCCGCTCGATTGCGATCTCCGAGCTTCAAATGATCGAATCTGGGTCGCGACTTTTTTTTTCACCGCGTTGAGCAACGATTATGCACCGCGGGCTTGTTGATGCTGGCCGCGATAAGCTGGACACCTCGCGAGATGCTGAAGTGACCGGGAATTATTATGTATAAATATATGAGCGGTGCAGGTGAGCTTTTGAGTTTGATTGGCGGCGAAGGCTTTGGAGTCGCGTGTATACTTTTTGCATTGTTGAAGGCATGAAAAACGCGTTCATTCGATAAGTGGATACTTTCGAAATTCAATTACGGTAAAAACGCTATTTATTATGCCGCTCGGTGGGTTGCCGTCAAGGCTGCGCTCCGTTCACACTTACGCGCGTCGCATCTTTGTTTACAGTTCATTTAGCCTGTAATAAGTGTTCATGAGCGCCGGTGCGGAGGCCCTCGATATTATGCCTTATCTGAGCTTTTTTTTTTTCTTGTCTCTTCTTCCTGAGACTGTGATATACCGTGATTCTGATGTATACCGTAATACGAAGGCTGGAGGGAAGAATTTTATGAAAATTGAGGCGGTTAAGAAAAAAAATGAATATGGTAAGATAATATTTACGAAAGTTTCGCTTCAAACGATTTTTGGATTTTCTGTCTCATCAAAAAGGTAAAATATGCGTTAGAATTATATAGAAAATATACCGACGAATACTAATACTTTATGAAAAGGAAGTACTCGCAATTTATGATTTTCTTTTAAAATTCAGTTAATGAAAAATTATACTGCAATTAGTAAAAATTGCTTATCCTTAAGTAATGGAGCTCTTCCCACTAATTTTTATGAAATTTACTTTTTCACTAATTCAACTTCAAATAATTGTTTTCTTTTTTTTTTAGAAAAAATGAACGGAATTTAATTTTCTAGGAGATCAACATTTTAATATATGTTCAGTATCACGACATAATGTAAATGAAAAACGTCAAGTTTATAGTAGGATGCAATTTGTCAAATTAATCCATGCAGCACCGTAATTAATAAAGATACGAGGTATATACAACCAAGACGGACAGATAAAATTCTCCCTTCTTCAAAGAAGCTTCAAAATAATAATAAAAAAAAAGTCAAGCCCAGTGTACCCAACGCAAATTTACGAAATATGAATTTACTTTACTCAAAGCGCATACCACGCGGTTACAGTCACTAAAGCGCGCTCTAATTAAATACTGAGGATTCCAGCATCGCAGCGGCAATCTGAAAATTTGCCTCGGCCGAAATACTCTTTCCGCGTTCGCAAAGAGATTTAATGAACGTGCAATAAACGGGACACCGCGAAAAGGCGGGGAGTCGGGGGGGGGGGGGGAGAAGCAGTTTGCGACGCCGCGGCACGCGCGGCCACTCGCGCGATAGGACAATCGCCGCTACGCGACGATAAAGCCGAGGATTATAAAGGAGACTTAGAGCCTGGACGGCCAGCGTCGTGGCGCAGTTTTATCGGATGCTCCGCGACTTTTTTTTTTCCTTCTTTTTATTTTAGTGTTTTTATTGCCCGTCGATGGGATATTGCACGAGCACCGTTGTCCTCTTTTCTTTTCAATGACACGGTCACGCGGCAGTCGTCGAGTGGCTTTACAGCGCCTCATCGATTCGCCAGACTACTGTTTCGCGGTGAAATTGGCACTTCTTCCTTAACGTTTATTGTTTACTCGTATTCCATCGCTTTTTTTTTCTTTGCGAACGTTGGTCTTTCTTATAGTAGCAGTTTTATGGATTACCGTTGTGGGAAGCTAAATTTTCTTCGTATTCAACATTTTTTCCTGGAAATGTTGTAACATTAAAATTCAATATTTTAGTACGCGAGAAAGTACTTCGTAAGATTTTCTTTACTTATAAAAAGATTTACATATCGTCGTATCTAAAGAAGACCAATGCAATTCAGAATTTAGAGAAAAAGAGTGTTGTTTTCATTAGGATAAAAAGATTATAATAAATTGTTTTTAAAAAAATGTGTAACAATTTTACAGTATAAAAATAATAATAGGCGCAATCAAAAAAAAAAAAAACGAAAGTGGATAATTAATTTAATAGTGGATCTTTTTGCATGAAACATTTTCTACATTAAAGATTAATTCTCCTAATATTTAGTATAAAAAAAGCGCTTTGCTTGAAAAAAAGAGTAAAGTTGAAATCGAATAGGCAAGTCATTTTTTTGACTTAGACTTGCCTTGAGACTCTCCCAGAATTACTTACAACATTTTTAACAAAAAATTTAAAACAAAGAATTTTTGTTCTCAAGAGTCTGCACGATGAGCAAGTAAGTTTAGTTCAGCTTTTCCAGCCACGTCATAAGAATTGTACTTTCAAGACGTCCTCGTGTTCTTCAGGAGATAAATTGTTCAAACAATTAATTACGTTTTCTTGAGTACTAAATCTCAATTAAAGCGAAGGCAGCCACTCTGACTTTGTAATAAAGAAATTGTTGAAAGGAAAATTATCAGGATTCTAACTTACAGTAGTCTTCACTTTGTAGCACTTCGCAGTTCCTAAGTTTTCTTAAGCGAATTATAAATTTCCATTGTAAAAGATTATAAACTCGTGAATCCATGAAATAATAACACGGAAATAAAATCTTTTTTAGAAATCTGAAATAGAAGCTTATACTTTACATTAAAAATAAACGTTAAAAATTAGTATAAACGTTAAAAATTAGTATAATCGTTAAAAATTAGTATAAACGTTAAGAATTAGAATAAACGTTAAAAATGAATAAAACGTTAAGAATTAGAATGAACGTTAAAAATTATAGTGCGATGTAGAAAAGTTGAAGGTATAATATAACACCAACATTTTGTAATCGCCGAAAAAAGTTTTATATTTAACTTAACACGCCCACATTCCAACGCTCGCGTTAGCACTGATTCGTCGTAAAAGGGGGTATAAGCTGAATATCGAGAGGCCAGCGGATCGCGTCCGAGGGAAAAGGAGGAGGAAGGAGATGAGCATAGAGGCGCGTAAGACAAGACAAGAGAGTGCGTTTTACGGTCGACGGCGAGTCGTCTAACAGGTCGTCGGAATGCTCATATATGCATATTCGCGGGGATCGATGTGCCGGCGCTTGTCCGCCGCGACTTACACAGTAAAGCGAGTATTTACGAACAAGCGGAATGATGTTTCATGGTTTGTCGTGATGTGCATAAATTTTAGATAAACCGAGTTTGCACGTACGTAATGTTTGAAGACTGCATGTATGTACTGTTTGTAATCGGACAATTATAATGCACAGTTTTTTTTTATTATTGGACATATACGAGATCCTGGTATAGTTACGCTGTTTTATAAGCAGATATAACTTTTATTTTTCCAAGTGAAAGTGGCGGTCGTTCCGCCTTGAAAATTTTATCGCTTGTTCAATTAGACTGTAGTATCAAAGGTAATAATAAATTTGTTATTAAAAAAAAAAATTGCTTTGTTCGCGCGGCCTTATAAATTCAAGCAGTTTTATTGTTCAATTGATATTGTAATAGCATTGACGTGAACTAAGTTAAAAATAAAAAAGATGAGAATAATGCATATTACACTATACTCATAAATAAGTTTACTGTCACGATTGTATTTTATGTTAAAATTAGAACCCGCGAAGTATACGTTGCTTCCTTGGTTCGCACAAAATATCCTTTAAAATTTTAATTTAATTGATACAAACTATGTAATCGTTGTTCTCGTATGGCGACGATTTTTATACTGCACATGACGCATATAAATTATTTTTAAAATTGTTTAGATTGTTTTAATAGGAATGTGCGATTTACATTTTAGTTGTAGCCAATAGATTTCACCTTCAGAATATTTATATCCACCTATACGCAATAAAATCTTAAAAATGTTTTCGATGTGAATTATGTAATTGTATATATTATCATTAGGTTCTACGAACCATTTATTCTTTATTTTCCAATCAAGAGAGAATTTTTATGTACAATAACATTTTCATTTATACGTCTAGAATCGACATAACACTTCCACTATTTATGAGTACCCGCTTTTACTTCCTGGTAAAATGATTAATATTTTTCACATTAAAATACTTAAATCTAAATTATGCATCATCTCTCTATATAAACAAGTCAATATTATTATACTAATTTAAAATAATTGTCCTATTAAAATTATGAATTATTGTTAAAATTGTAATATCTAAAATTGAGATTTCCCCGAGAGCCATATCAAAAAACCATCTGAACGAAAAAAATCCGTTAAAAGATCGTTAATTGCATAGCCCACGAGGCTCTAACCGAAGCGAAACGTCCATTACGCAACTTCCTCGCACAATTATAAAATACCGAAAGGATGTTCTTCGACTCACGGTAATCGAAAGACTTCGTGCGCCTTTCTCCCGCGCGATTTAATTGCAGTCGAGTGTGCACAACGAGAAAGTGATTTGCTCGAAAGAGAAGAGGAGAGAAGCGAAGAGGGAGGCCCAAGCGGCCTCGGGATCCTCCAATTACGCGGGTGGACGGCTTTCTGCGGGCGCCGCGGAAAATTTTTAGCCCGCGGCTGGCCGGCAAATTACGTCTGCCGCCGCCGGGTTGAGGTCACGTCTTCGCGCGAGCGAAATTCTCTCGGCCGCCCGTTGGCGAATTAAGAAAATCATTTTTTTTCCCGCGGAAAAATATGCATTAGGCGCGTAATTAACGTTACTTCCTTAATTACGGCTGCACGACGGCTTAACGCTGTTTTAGACGGTCCGTCATCGAAGAACTTGTCAGGCGTGCCAGGCAAGAGTGTCAGTCACTTGGAGCTGGCACCTGACGCCAATCTGACACGCGTTATACTCCGCCGATTTTTTTTTTTTTTTAATAGTCGCACCACGAGGCTTCTCGAGCGAAAATAACGCGAGTGGATGGCTGAACGAGGGAAAAAAGTATCCAGTGTCGAGGCGCCGGTTTAACGCGCGAGCGGCGCTCGTCTGACGGACGGCGACTGTTACTACTGAAAAGTGCGGCGGACCGGCGGAGCGAAAAAAAAAAGCGGCGATTTCGGATCTTTTTCATCGCCGCGGGGTTTTACGATTATACGATCGTATAGCGGCTCGCAAATTAGCTTCCGACGCTCGGCGGCGGTATTGACGCGACGCGGCAGTAAACCTCACTGTCGTGGCTTTTATTTCCCGGAGTTCGTGACGCTTATGCGAAAAACGAGCTGGTGATTTTTTTTTTGTGTTTCTGCCACTTTCTCGGGATCGAATTATGACGCTTTCACTTTTGGGTACCTCTGCGTTCATCATTAGGAGACTCATTGGTTCGCAGTTCGCACTTGGCGATGGGCGAAATTTTTTACTACAAGTTATCATAAAATTTGAGAAGAGTTTTTCAAATTCATTCTGATAATTGTCGTAGAATTTTGTAAAAACTATTGAATAGTATAAATAGTGTATTATTATTTAATGTCTACATTGAATAGTACAGAGTAGAATATAGAATAAAATAAAATTTAATAGTATAATTAATTGAATGTATTTCAGTTCAGTATCGTAAAAAGAAATTGAAAGGATTTAATATTATTTAAGGCTTTAATTTGATTAATCAAAGAACTTCGTGTTTATTTAATTCCATTAGTATATAAATTATCAATACAATCATTAAGCTTCCAAATATTTTATTTACTGCAACTGTTTTATGTAAATGCATTCATCAAAAAGTAATTGTTATTCCGACTAATAGAATGACCTACAAACGTAACATTAACAAAGAAGGTCGAACCGTTAATTAAATTATTTTCAATAAAATCTTGTATCTCGTATCGTTTTGCCTGACGTACGAAGATCATACTCGATAAGGAGCACAAAACACTGCCCGCGCGTCCCTTCACTTCTCAGAGCGATGCACTCACCCGCACGGTAAACAAATTCAAAGGAATAATTACACTCCGTAAAAATGTACGCGCCGTAAAACAGGCCGCGCGCTCAATCATACAAATCCCGGCGCCTTAGGATCGCCAGCGCAAACAATCGGGAAATTGCGATAGATCAGCATTAACAACGCCTTAGACGTTATCTCCTCTCGATCTGCGGCTGGAAAAGTCATCGCGAAGAATGGAGCTCAGAGGAACGGCTCCGTACCACGGCCAACGCCAGGGCCGAGTCGAGGCACGAAGGATTTAAACCCACGCGCTAAATCAGCTGGAGTGAAGTGCGGTGAAAATTAACTCCATCCGAGCGAAATTTTCACTCTAATGTTGTAGTGAAATTAACTTTCTTGGCGAAGTGAAATAGAGTGATTTTTTTCACTGTTATAAGTTGAGCGAACCTTAGAGCGAATTTTACTCTACTTTAAATCGCTCTATTCGTGTACCCACAAATTGAGTGCTCCGATGGAGTAAAATTTAACTCTACGAGTGTTTCACTTTAAACTAAGAGTAAAATTTAACTCTAATCTTTTTAACGTGCGCCGAGCTTCGAGAACTCCTCCTTGATTTATGCAGCTTTTCATCGAGGAGCAAAGTATTCAATAAAAGTAAAAATTGATTTTTTTTATGTGACGAAAGCTTTTTTTCTACATGGCAAGCTATTCAGAATTGAAGTGCTTACACGCAGTGTCAATTATAAAGTGTACTTATAAAGCATAGAAAAATCTTAATTACTCGGAGAGAAATGTTATAGTAAAAATTATTACGTACTCGACTTATGGCGAATTTTACTACGAAACATAGTAAATATAATAACAAAAAAAAAGAACATAGTAAAAAGTTGTTATTCGTCACAAGTCAAGTATGTCCCACTATTGCTACTGAGTATAGTGATTTTTAGTCATTTTTACCATACTCCGTAGGTTTACTATAAAACATAGTAAATGCAACAATTTTTACTATTTTTACTAATGTTTACTTCAAAGTATAGTAAAAATCGTCATAGGACGAGTATGTGCCGCACTTTTTTTACTATAAAATTTTATAGTCGATAAGTACTGGCGGTACAGTTTCGCATCGATTAGAAGACTGCCTCGATGCCTCTCCGGGGCTAATATTCGCGCTGCGTGCATCCTTCGCAACTGCAGCGAGGAAATTGCGACGACGAGCTTGAACGCGAATCGCTGCCACCGGGTATTAGCAGGGTGGAAACGGAATCGCAATAGTCGCTAATCGTCGTACGAGGAATTCGCTCGAGTAATTGTATTTGTATTGCCGGCGCAATGCGGCGATCCGTACGTCGCGCGTAAAAAGCGTAATTGGACGGCTCGTTTTACGGGCTGGTTACGCGCGCCCGATATCGTTATCCAACGCGCGGGGCAAAAATTAATTGCCTGAAAAAGGAAAGCGAAGGAGGACTCGTTGCGGCAGCGGCGGGTAATACGAAATCCCTCGGATCCGACGTAACGCGAGGATGCAGAAATTCAATTTAGCCGCGGTGTGTGCGTCATCCGACGCGGCTCAGTTTCCAAGAGGCGCGGCCGGAGGAGGGTCGCGATACGCGACTTGCGACTCCGAGATTCCGATAAGTTATTCCCGCCGGGTCGGCCTGTCCTACTCGGGCTACGTGCCGCCCACCGTCCGTTACGCTCTCCTCGCTCACGCTGGACACGTAGTCGGGGCAAGGTCGTTGGGTTTGCTGATTTCTGGTGACTGGGGAGGTGGTGGGACTTCGGAAACTAGAGAATTAATTTGTTTTTAATTTGTTTTTCAAATATTTTGTATTAAAGGAGCACGAAGAAGCCTGATAGAGTGTTTTATATCGAGTACGCACATAAATTATACATTATCAGGTTTTTTGTGCGTGTCTAAACTTTTTTATCGAATTTTTATAGTGCCTTTTCAATGGGGATAAGAAAATAATGAGATTTTAATAGAGTGCAATACTGACCTGCCACCGAATTTTCACTGCCAGATTGAGAAATGCAGCTGAGAAGATTATTAGATCAGCGAGAACGAATTTTTGTAATCTTACGAAATTAAAAAATCTTATTATTGAAAATCAAACTCGTTCGTAAAGATTTTCGTAATCCTTCCAGTTAAATATTTCCAGTCTGTTTACATTAAAGATTTAACATTTTAAAAGGGTATGTATTTATTGTAAAAAACACTTATTAAAATACTCATCAAGCATAAAAAATAAAAATTCTTGAAATAAAGGGCAATTAACACAATTCTCTGGTAAAAGATTAGAGCTGTAATGTCATTTTATTTGGATCTAGGTCATGGATCTGAAAATGTAAAACGTTGAATTTCAAAATCCACATTTCTACTGGAAAACTGTCACTTTAGAAAGTAAAAATCGGAAATTTCAATCTAACAAGTCATTCCTTGACTCAAAAATTACATCACTTAAGTTCAAATTCTTTTTGTACAATTTAGAAAATTACAATAACAACTTTTAACAATTATCGCTAATTACATCGCCTTCAAAATTATTTATAGCGCTGACTAATTTAAATTTAAATCTTTAAATCTTTCACTTAAATACGTACACAATAGAATTAAATAATAAATGAATAAACCCTTAATCCTCAAATTTGAACGTAATAAGCTTAAAATTAATCGTTCGGAGTGTCGCGCATTTTGTATCGGAACTCGGTCGACAATACAATCGCACAAAATCAGCCTCGAATCAATCGATTTCACAATTCAATATTCAAATATTCCGTGTGATAGGCGGACTAAGCTGCCTTTTTCCAATCCGCCGCGGCATAGCGACACCCAGAGTGTATCAAGATTTAAGCCGCATTAGGTCCGCGGTATCAACTGCGCGCTCAATCATTCGCGCGCGTTTAGCGCATACCGCGCGTCAAACGCCGCGAGAAAACTTATCGGCACAGATAAGGCTTTGGCTTTTCCAGGAGTGCAAATAGATCCATCGCCGACGCTTATCCGATCCGCCGCGATCGGATAGTCCGGAGTGTGTTACACCCGTACGGGTATAATACGCGGCGGCGTTTTGCGCCGCGTTATACACACGCATGAGACTTCTGGCGACGAGATTGCACGAGATATGCATAATGTAAAGGTGACACGTACAGTCATCTGGTATGCATTTAGAATCTTTTTTTTTTCAAGTTTCTTTGTGCGCTTGAGTGTGACAGAATTAATTGTTTTTTATGCTTGTATAGATTGAATGGTGCAGCTGTCACGTGCAGCTCGTGAATGACAAATGGTCCAAAGCTTTTCCCTTCCTTTCGGCATTGTTTTGTCAAGCCTAATGTGTCATTTGTTAAAATGAGGGTAATAAAAGCATTAAAAATCTAAATTATGTAGCGGCACGTCAGTGTACTGTTTGTAACTTTTCTTAATTAAAGAAATGATGAGCCTTAGAGTGATGACAACTATTTTTAATATTTCATTGGTTCTGATTTAAATCAGAGGATAGGAGTGTCTGACTTTGTCTAATTGCGACGAAGGGATGAAAATTAGAAGAGAAAACTTTTAAATGAATTTTACATGAACTATTATTTTTGAAATCTTGAATTAATAAAAAATAAAATCTCATTATGAAGTACTTACTGCAGTAGAATATTTTTTATAACGAGTAAAAATTTTTTGTAAAGAATCATTGTGTGAGAGGAAATTAAGGTCTTGACTATAGTGCACTGAGCGAATTTTCAGTCAAAATTTGTGGTGACTTACCTATACAAATTTTGTAAAAAACCTCAATGTAGCTTAGTAAATTTTACAAAAAAAAAGTTCTCTAATTCTCGCGTGAAAATCCTGATAAATTTTACAGATCTTTCTATTTCCATTCTACATTTTTTTCTCGTAAAATTTACAAAGCTTATATTTTTTCCGCAATAATTTACATGGCGATCGATGGTCCCACAATAACATTTTCTCACGTACCTCATTTTAACAGGAAAATCAGCGTAAACTTTACGAGAAAATTCTCTCGCTATAGCCAGTTAAAATTTCCATCTCAGCTCGTAGAAAACGAATTGAATTAAATCCTTGGCGAAACACCTCATAATCACAGTGCCACCTCTCCGGCAATCACCTCTTAATTAGGCCTTAACATTCGCCACCTGAGCACCGCCGTCAATCCCCCTTCCTCCTCCCAAATCACCTCGACACGTCGTAGAAAGACCGAAGTTTGGACCGAAGAGGATGATTGCAGCATCCATAGGCGAGGCGCTCCTAATTACCCGGGCGTCGCCTTTGTCTCCGGCCGTCGAAGAATGCGCCGCATTGCGCAAGTCATCCAAGAATAATTACGCTCGGGCGGGGCGCGGATTAATTTCTCCTCCCTGCTGGGGACACTTTTCCGCGGCGCAGAAAGTGCGCACCTACACTGAGACAAAAATTTGTTAATTTTAGGCAATCATTTATTTCAATAGGTACTTATTAAATATTTTATTGAGTGAAAAATTATTTTCTTGTAACTTCTAAATTTATTTAGAAACAAATAAATTCATTTAGATTTAATGAAATCATTACTTGAGTAAATTGTTTTCGTAAATTAACAACATTTTTTTCAGTGTATATACATATGTATGGTGGGCGTCGGGCTAATTGATTGTCTGTCTCTCTCTGAGTCAGGGCGAGGTGGAGGATGGAAGTAGCGTGATTTTCGCGAAGGGACTTTTAGCTCGGATGAGTTATCGATTTTCCGACTTTGGCCGACGGTTAGGCGATGATCCCACCGCGTGGTTAATGAGTCTGGGCATCGGGCGTTAATGAGAGTGCGGGGGGTGGATTTTTTTTTATGGCGACGCACTGACGACCTTTCGATGCGCGGAAGGGAAATTGAGTTCTTGCGTGCGTTTTTTTGTGCTGGATGATTATCGCGTAGGTGTGCGGGGGCGCGTAGGAGGGTAAGCGATTACTTTAATGACGAGAAATATAAGCAGTCTGATTATTTTTTTGCAGGGGTATCTTTGATCTAAGGAATGCAGTGACTACGACTGTCGTAAGATTGAGGAGGGGCCGAAGTGCTTGTATTAAAATAATGAGTTTAAAATGAGTTTATATAGAATTGATGCAATCTTTCGAAGTATAATAACACATGGAATTTAGAAAATTAAAATAAGATGTTGAATAGAATAGATGCATAACAAAAAAAAATTAAATTTAAAAAATCCATGGAAAAATATTATTTGAATAAATATATCTACAAGTAATAATAAAACAATCAGAATTACATTAATCAAAGTGAAATATTAAATCTAATATAGAAGAAATTAAAAGCAACACGCTTTGGTAAAATCATAGTCATCTATCAGGGACTAAAAAACACTAAAAAGTACGTCACCATAGTTTTCAAATAATAATACAGAAAAAAAACGTGATTTAAAATAATACACGATGATAGATAACATTTTGTTAAATTTATGCAGACCTTTCAACTCGTTAATTGCAAAATTTATCAGATCAATGACGTAGTCGAAATAAATAAATTCCAGTAGTTTCTATTCATTTAATCTGCATGACAGTATCACAATTTATGATTAAATCGATGTTACAATCTTAAGAAAATAATTATAATTGACGAATATTTACAATTCATGCAGTCTAGTATATTATCTCGATGTGGCCTTTTCTTTTTCACGAAATTAAAATTTTTTTTATGACATTTTCTCATGTAACTTTTACGAATTTTGCGACATAAAATGTATATACGCTCGATTTCCGATTTTTATTCCAACGCCGCAAGCTTGCGGGACGATTGCAATCGCGACGCGTTTATGCGATTTACACGCGGCAGCGGAATTCGCGAACGTGTTCAGCATCGCGGCTACGAATTTCGAGGTGCACCCTGCGCCGGAAAGATTTGCGAACTCGCGATGCGTGCGATTTTCATACTGGCACCTCGCCAAAAATTTCTCCGGGAATATAAGCGACCTGGTAAATTTGCTTTCAAGAAAAGGTCATTTTTGATATCGCCCCACTGGGTCGATAAGGTCACGTTGATTTTCCAGTTTTTTTTTTAATTTTTCGGAAACTTATCTCCTTGAATTTCACACGACGGTGCGAGTACAAATTTCAATTCCCGCATTTACGTTTTTACTTAAAAAAAAATATTTAAATTTAAAAAGTTATTTAGCCTTAATTAGCCGGATAAGCTTAACATTTCGTTCAGCAAGCGTTTTGCGGCTTAAACGCGAAAGTTTGCAAGCCCGCGCATGTAACGTTTATGATAAATAAATTCTGGAACTTGTAAAATCAAAGTTCACAAACTGCACCGTGCGCCGTCCAATAATAATACTCGAAGTTTGCGTAGCTCTCGTAATTAAAAGTTGACTTTTGTCGACGTGACTACTTATAAAGTGCCTCATTAAAAGTCGATGAAAAGAAAGCGTCCGGACGAATCCCCCTCGTCGAAAGGACAATGCAATATGAAATCGATATAAAAAAAAAATAAAGGAGAAGGTTGAAAGGAAGAGCCTGAGTGTCATCAAGTCGGCGAGTCTGTTTACGCGATCGGCCAGGCGGCTTCCTGCCATTTTTTCCAATCATCGCGTCGGCGCTCGCACAATAAGTCTTGGCCGATAGGATCGCCGAGGAGCGTCGCGGAGCTTCCTTCCAGCCGAGAGGCGCCCTGATTTATCGCCTCCTTCGTCGGGCTCTCCTTTGGCGCGCGCGAATCGTTAAACAGCGCGCCCAATGACGGCGCGGTCGCCCTCCTGCATGCGCGGAAAATGATAAAGCCCGAGTGATCTATCGTTCGCCGGGGAATGTTTCTCCCCTCCCGTGCGTTGACGCGTAACTCCACGGCAGACACATCAGGTGACGTATATTACAAAAATTTTATGCTTCTCATTTTTTATTTGTTTATTTATTTTTTTTATCGATAGTTCGTGAAATTTAACGAGCTTGCACTGAGCTTGCAACTTGTAATCTAATTATTTGCGATATTTATCAATGGAATATATCAATAATATCAATTGAATCTTATTGGTCAGTTAAAACTATCGTTCCGTTCGTTCAGGAGCAATTATTAGTTTATATATTGTTTATTATGTTCGTTAAATTAGTTTATATAAGTTTGTATACATATTTTGTGTGTAAGTAATTTCAGTCCATTGAATTTGTATTGAATAAATAAATATTTAATCATTGATTAATTAATTAACAGTCAACATTTAACGGGTAAAAATGTAGAATAATTATTGTGGGTTATTCACGAGCGCAACGATCTTATTATCTTTCTTATATACAATAAAGTAGCAATAATCAAGTTTCAAGAGCTTGAAGATGTGCATTTTCTCATTACATCATCCTCAAACTATTTTAAAGACTTAGTATATTTTAAATTCACTTATACTCTCGCTATATAACTTTACAATGTAGAGAGTAAAATAATAATTAGCTATAATGAAATTAGAGTCTATCATCACTCAAAATAAACTAATTTCAAGCGAAGCACCTTCACTTTTTATCCAAAGCATTTTTTTCCTTTCTCAGTGCACTTGACCCTCGCTACCCTTATCTATAAATCAGTTGCATTATTAGCAATTTGAACTCCGCTCCTTTGCTTCGACATAAAGTGTAACACACTCGACGCGGGAGAGATAAAAAAATCGATTTACGAACCTCATAACAAGTTCACGGCCGCGACAAATCACCGTCGGACGAATTTCGGTCATTAATAAATCGAGCTAACGATAAACAACGTCGAACTCGCGCGAGAGGCGATGAATTTTCAAGAAAAGGGCGACTCTCTCGGGAGTGAAGCTCGGCGGGTCCGTCGGTGCCTGGTGGGCCGCTCAAACCGCGGCCGACCTTGGACCGGGCGAGACCTCCGCAATGCGGTCCAGAATCAGCCTTGCGATCGCACATTCAGTCCTCTCTCTCTCTCACTCTTCTCCTCCCCGTCTGGTTGGCCGTTCGGTGTGCACATACGAGCATGCAGGCGGCGTTTCGCGGGTCTCGGCGTGGTGCACGCGCGTTTAGATTTTAATTTATAGCTCGGGTGCTGGACCGTTTAACGACGTTTTGTTCCATACGCTGGGAAAAGCAATTTCGGTTTTAATTGACCGAACTAACGGGACTGGCAGTTCTCACTTCTCACACTGAGAGAAAAATTTGTTAATTTTAAGCAAACATTTATTTCAACAGTATACTTATTAAATATTTTATTGAGTGACAAAATTTACTAAATTCATTTAGAAACGAATAAATTCATTTAGTTTTAATGAAATCGTTACTTGATTCTAAGAAATATTTAATAAGTACTATTGAAGTAAATCATTTCTTTAGAATTCACAAATTTTGTTCAGTGCAGTTGTAGAAGTACTCAATTTTTTTTTGGTAAAGGCGAAGCGTGGATTATTCTTGTAGGATTTGATGAGAATATACTATATACACTTGTATATAGTTGATAATTTTTAACAGTGCAGTTGTAGAAGTACTCGATTTTTTATTTTTTTATTTTTGGTAAAGGCGAAGCGTGGAATATCCTTATAGGATTTGATGAGAAATATTAAGTTTATATACCTGATAATTTTTAACTTGATTTTGAACATTTTTTTTATCGTTTTCAAGCTGCGTGCTTTTAAAGAAGTGCTGATGGTTTATTAAGTGCGCGTTTGCGATGGGAAAAAGGATGCACCTGCATTGCGATGGAATGCACTTGAGATTTTAAAATCGAATGTAATTTTCTAAGTACAGTGTCAGCAGCGATATATCCATCGGTATCTGCAGAAAGTATACTAATTTTAGATTTTAGACGCGATTTCGCTTACTGGCCATCATTTATCCTTGCAGACATTGTGACGGCTATCTTGAGTGATGACTTCTTGAAGCATTGGATTTTTGATAGATTTACATCGATTACCTGTACACAATTTTAATGATTCACTATTAACAGTTTGAGCAATTAAAATTTGTCTAAAAAAAACCTTTGCAGTTCTCATCATCATAAATATTCTCCTAATCAGGCGAGAGCGCACATTTTTTTTAAGATCCTAAAATAAAAAAAGTACCATAATGAAAAGAGTACAAAATACATGTTATATTGGTATAATTAACGGTGCAATCGTAAATTAATTTTAATTTAACTTTAAAATCTGCTCGTAAAAGATATTTTTAATACCAAAAGCAGTCTTAAATTTGACTTTCTCGCAAACGACTTTTTTTTTATCGTCTTCATTTTAAATTTAAACTATTTTTACACCGCAGCGTACAAAGAAACGCGCGACTGCACGGCTGAACTACAAGCCAGCGAAAAATCAATTCTTTTTATGGCTCGCGCACACTTTTTTCCCCCGAGGAACTTTGAAACGGCCTATAAATTAGAATTCCACGGAAATCGATATGGCTGCTAAATGATAGCCCGCGAAACTCGAGTTTGGATAAATAATTCACGAAGGGCCGAACGACGGCGGCCGTCGATACCCACATAACACGTACGGCTTGTACGCGAGCGAACAAAACTCGCCCGTTTTATCGCGGAATTCCCGCGCGACGTCCGAGCCGAAAATAGAATTCGGACGACTCCTCGGAGGTACGCGGGTAATTGAATCGCGCCTCGATATTCTTTCCTCCTCGTTGCACCATATCGACCCGTCGATTGCCGTATACCCCCGACAAAGGCTCCGGTACCCCTTGATAAATTTTTTTTTTTTTTTGAAAGACGCTGCAAATCATCGTGGATGCGGGCCGCTTGTTTTCTCGCAGCGCGCACAAACAATAAACCGTTCGTCCGCCGGCCAGAAACTGATGATCGCCGAGTGAACAGAACTGCTTGCATTGCCGATTTCAAAAAAAAAAAAAAAGAAGAAGAAGAAGAAGAAGAAGAAAGAGTGGGAAAAATTTACATTGTACAGCGTACGGAGAGTGCGCAAAGTGTAAAAAAATATTTGACCGGAGCGTAAAGCGCGAGGCTCTCGTTACACAGCTAATAAATGGCTTTCAAATCGCGACGGATGTACAAGGACGAGCGAGGGATTCGGTTGAAAGGTCGGATCTCCCCGGCGTTTTCGCTTTCCTGTTTACTTTCTCACGCTCGCCGCGCTGCGAGGATCTCCGCCTCGTGAGGCTCCTTTTTTCCCCCTGCCGTCCACGCCCTGCTATTTTTTGCGCGTTTCCATAAAACCCGCGAGGATAAGATCGGCCGACGCGAGCTTTGAAATTCGAGCGCGAGCTGCTACTTGAGATTTCCTTGTTCCTCGATTTTTCAGCTCGCCGGGCGCAGTTCGAATACTAAAGCGCGCGGTGGTGGTAATAAAAGCCTCCATTCAATTTGTAAACGCTGAAACTCCGGACACTTACAAATTGAGTGAGATTCGCCCAGCACGAACTGACGCAATTAAAAAATTTGTCTTTTTAAATATTCTAAGGATTCTCTGAGACATTTATTAATTAAACCATTTATACGTTATTTATAAAGAAGAAAACAGACGTTATACATATAGTGGCGAATTTAGTCTCAATTTTATATTTTATATCAATTTTATTTACAAAAAGTGTCTCGTTATAATTTGTAATATCCAGCAAACTTTTTCTCGAATCTCTTTTATTTCGCCTCGTTCGGCTTTCTCGTTAAAAAAGAAATAAAAGAAAAATGTGTATTTAAATACTAGCATAAAGTGGTAGCCATTAGCGTTCGGAGAAGCCCTAACTTCGCCTCATTACCGGGACTTAATGGAAAGTTGTCCAGCGGCCAATGCCAACGCACTCGCTGTGTATTACTGTGCGCTTTAATCCGACCGAAAGAAAATTGAACCTTTCATCGTCGCGAAATCCTTAAAACGAAGCGAAGCATAAAGATAGCGCACTTAATTGCGGGTGTATGATCCTGGATCAATGATCTCGGGGCGATCGACGGAGGCGCGCGTAAATCTCGGCGCACTCTTTGTTGGCGGAGAGACAATGGCTCGGAAATGCACGTCGCCGGGGATGAGGCGTGGGCGGGACCGCGCGAAACGTCCCACGCTATCGCGCGATTTTCCACGCGAACGAGACTCTCTTCTCTCTTTCTCGAGGTTGATGTTTAAGCGAGCCGCGCCGCCGCTAAATTGAATCGTCGTGATGCTCTCGCGCTAAGTAATGCCTTCGCGCCGGGTGATAGCCGGAACGTGCGAAAGTTTTTTATCGGCGATTCTGCGCAAGTTACGACACGCTAAAATCAGAGTCAACTATAATTTTCCGTTATAATGTTTTCGAATTGTGGGAAAAACTTTTCGATGTAGTATGGAATCTCGAAGCTTGTAGACTTTTTTTCTTATCGTAATTTGAAATTAATGTTTAGGGCTTAATTATATACGCAGAAAGATATTTTTTTTTGTGACGACACGGTGATTGTAAAATAATCCTTTAAAATTGTAGAGTCAATGTTTAGGAAAGTTACGGGATCATTTGGTGCAGAAGAAGAAGCTTAATTGAAAAGAAAATTGACTTCTTAAAAAGCGAGGCGCAGTGAGATATTTCTCTCGGTAACGAGTTTGCTATAAACCTCAGTTTTTACTTAAAGAACTTTTACGTCCTAAGAAGACTAATTGTACGTATTATATGTAATCATTAAAAAAAAATCTGTTTTTTATTTCTTTAATCAATCATTAATAATTGTATTATTGAAAATTACTATTAGTAGATTAATACATGACATTTTTCTTAATAATAATTCTAGAAGTACTCCGTTATAATATAGTCTCTACTAATTTTTGATTATTTATGTGTATTAATTAAAATCACGACATTAAGTATATATAAACCTTTATCAAAATATTGAATAATTATTAATTTAAAAATAATTAATCGCTTTTGTCGTAGTAACGTCCGAATCAATCAAATAAAAAATACTCCATTTCACATTTAAATTCACCTGATCATTCAGAAAAGACCAATAAAACTGACGAAAGAAATAAAAAGAAACAAGTCATGCATTTACACTCCAATTACGTAATAATCGGCTCTAAGATAAACTAAGGTCGAATTCCTCAGCTCGCGACTGCTTACCCTCCAACGACACCGGTGCAATCGGTTATCAGGAAGGGGGATATGGCCGAGGGAGGGGTCATCGCCGGCACGAAACGCTTCCGAGCCGGAAGACAAAAAGCTCCGCCGTTGAAGGGCGAAGCGGAGCCCGTGACCCGACTGGATGCCTTCGGAAGCACATAAGGAAGCGCTCGGCCAAGTTTGATCGATAACGAGCGCAAAGTCGCGGCGCCGTGCACCCGGTCGCCCTTGACGAGACTCCGTCGACCTCCCCCCCCTTCTGCAAGTTGCGCCATGCTAATGGACGGCCGAGTTCCCCGCGGGGGTGGAAGATAGACGCGGGGGCCCCGTCGTGGCGTGCCGTCGAAAATTAAAACGGAAACGACCGTCGCCGCAGATAACGGCGCACTGCGCGCTCTGTGCACTCTCGCTTTCCCCTGGATTCGCCATTGATTTTCTTTCGCCGTTACACGGAGAGAAATGTTACAGTAAAAATTACTATGTTCCGTAGGAACAATGGGACATACTCGACCTATGACGATTTTTACTATAAAATATACTAAAAATTCCTATTATTTTACAAACCATAATCAACTTTTTAATTAAAATGTAGCTAATTTTACTTTTATGATGGCAAAGTAAAGTCAAAATGGTAATGCAACATTACTAAAATATAATTAATTAATTCTCACTAGATTCTTACTAGATTCTTCGTAAATTCGCACTATATTTTAATTAAATTCTCACTAGATTCACACTAGATTTTCAGTAGATTCTTACTAAATCCTTAATAGATTTTCATTAGCTTCTCAATTGATATTTGACCAGCAGATGGTTGAATAATCGTTCGCTAATTAATCAGATAAAAATAATTAACGAGCCAGTCAGACAAGATGGTTAATTTTCTACCAGGATGTATGTCGATTAAACCTCTGCAATGTGTTCTATACGAGATTTTAATTGATCACCCGCTCAGCGCGGAATTTATCTTGTTTCTATATAAAAGGCAGTAAGCCGCGTTTGGATAAGAATCTTCCTCTAGAACAATGATTGCCCATTGGTGTAATAAGTTTCTCGGTACTTTAAAAGCCTGCGCCAAGCAGTATATATATATTACACTGGTAATGACAGAAGAACGCAGCCGACGGTATACTCGCAGCCTTGATGCAGCTCATGAAATTGCACGTTCAATTTGCAAATGAGCGCGCGTGTGTTTGTACGGCTTTAAATAAAAGCTAAACATTCTGGGAAATGTTGGCTCGACTAATGATAGTATAATTTCACTGTGCTCGCTTATCCTATTATCCTGCGCTTCTGGCCTGTTACTGTTACTCCGCAGTGCAACTTGGAAAATGAAAAAAAAATTTTTTTTTCACCACGATTATCCGCTCCTCCTCGTTTTCTTATCGAAGCCTCGTGAGAATTAAATTAGCGCACTTAACTCTCCGTTTATTAAGATCGCTAAAAAGGGTTGAAGAGTTAATTGAGCGTCGATTTTGTAAAGGCTATCGGGGCAATAGGAATCGACGTACCGTTCAGCGCTGAATAGAGCGGAAGCAAGTGGTACGAAAAAAAAAGTCATTCTCGTACTGTGCAATATCATGCAAATGTTAGATGACTCTCAGGAGGCTCTCGAAATCCAGGAGTGACTTTTTTTTTTTTTAATAGCCGCTTTATATTTGAAGCACGTTTAGCCGGTTTCAATTTGCGCTCGGTGTAAACAGAAAATTACTTTCCAAACTTCATATACGACCCGCAATCAATTTAAACTATTAATGACTTTTTCCACCGTTATGTAGCCGCTCGCTCCACTCAGAGAGAGGCGGCGAGAGATAAAAAAAAAGTTAAATAAATAAAAGCTCCGCGAGCGCAAAGGATAAATTTATTCGCTTTTCTGAAATAAAATACGATTAATAACCAGGTCCCCTGGCGCTTTGGCTTAACTTACGCTCCCTTTCAAAGGACGGTTATAATAGCTGCTGGCCAAACATTTTTTACCACTGAAAAAGCGAATTGAAAATGTTCTAGCGGTAAACGCTCGTAGCGGTCCGGAATTTATCGAGGATTATAAACCGCGGAAGCGACGATTGCCCGCTGGAAAAATCTCGGAGCGGCAATAAAACGCTGCGCGAAGTGTAAGGAACAGTCCTTCGACCGGGAGAATAAAAAAATAAAAAAAAAAGGAATAAGTGAGGCGATGGTAGCAGAAAATTATCAACTACCAGGTAACGAAGTGCAACGATGAAATTTCCCGTTCTCCTCAATTTCCTCGCCGATCGCAATTTCCTCGTGCACAATGGGGCCAGCCGAGCTTGAGACGTAAGAGGCGAACAGGGGGAGGTGCAATTAGCACAGCGCAAGAATTACTCCGATAAGAGGGAGATCCCCCGGGGAAAAACGGGCGATTTTCCATCATCCGCGCGGGAGACAATAAGGATCCAGTCCCTGCGCTATCGATCATTAGGCCGTGTGTTCGCGCCGATCGAGTCGGCGAAAGGAGGAGTGGGTGGTCGGTGTGAGAGAGAGACGGGAAACAAACGGCCCCTTCGCACGAAAGCCCGGTCAGGGAAAATAAACGTTTAACAATAAGAGAGCGAGCGGCGGATATTTGAAGATTCCAGCGTGGCTGCGGGCTGCCGATGAATGGCTTATTTATAGTTCGTCTAACGACTTTCTTGAGTCTTCAATTCTAAAAGAGGAGCTCTGTAATAAAGTAACGGCGGCGGGTACAAGGGCAGGAATAAGGGTTAATTTAAGAGCTGAACAAAAATTTTTTATTGTAATGCTTGCTGCGGGGGAAGTGCGTATTATAGTCATTTTTAATAATTTTTTTAAGCTTTTTTTTGGTGGTACGAATATTCACCGGGCGAATTTCGAAATACTTGTCTGCATTGTTGAGTGAAAATGGAAATATATATATGTAACCTCTGCAACTGCACTGGAAACTTGTCTGTCAAAAAAAGAAAAAAGAAAAAAATACAATATATTTTTAGCGCTTTAAATAAAAATGTCTTACTTGGAAAAAGACTTAAATAACTTTTCTCAATTAATTATTATTTACAAGCAATAATTAATGCTCACGGACTATTTATCCATTTATAAATCATACAAAAAATAATTCGATAAGTGACGATTTCAAAAAAAGAAAGTTTAGATGTTTCAAGATGAACGTAGCAATCACAGTTATATTCGCGCTGAGAATATCTTATCAAGTGCAATCAGCGTCTTATCGGAAACAACGAAACTTTCTTTGTTACACCACACAAAGAGATTTTAGCCGAGCAACTCCTCCTTTATCCGAACGGACTTTGTTGCTGCATTTTTACGAGTCACCGCCGTGACTAACACAAACTCGAAAATACTTCACCAGCAGGCTGCACTCGCGAAAATTCGCGTACAAAAAAAAAAACTTCGCGACATTTGAGCGGACTCCCTCCAGGATTTAGATCCTCGAGAAAATTTCAAACTTTCGCAGCGAGCGGATTAAAACGCAACAGAAAGAAAAACCTGAGCGGGCGAAAGAAATTTAATAGCATGAGGACTGGAAGTCGGATTTTTGTGTGTGAAAGCGATTATCCATTTCCGTGGGCGAACTGTCGAACGCTGCTGGGTGGACACTGATAATCGCCGTGCGAGCTTCTCTCGGTTTTTGATGACCAAAGCAAAATGGAATTGACCTGATAAAATTAAATGGATTATCGATCTTTTTTTTTGTGGCACGGAGAACGAAACGTAGATAAATTGCTGTTTTTTGTATTTATTTTTTTGTCAGATAAACTCTATTGTATGTTTTCTTTTCAATTGTATAACTATTTATTTACTTTTTAGAGCTAGCCTTAAATCAACTTTTTTTTGTACCTATTTATTCTGTAAATAAAACGTTTACTATTATTTGTTAGTCAGTGAACTATGAATTAATTTCAAAGACAATAGAATTTTGATGTACTTATTAAATTACAACACAATTGGAAAAAATATTATTCTACATTGTCCGATAGAATTTTATACAATACATTGTTTTCTTTGGAAAACGAGTCACAAAGAAAATGGAAAGTGCAACTTTATCGATCTATAACAAAGAATGACAGTGAATTCTTGAGGCCACTTAAGCCCCGCAATACACCGTCTATGAAAGTATAATGCACAATTACGTAATTTACTGCTTATGAGCTTCGTGAGGGGTCAAAGAAACCCACTGGAACTGCGGCCAAATAATTTGTAACTATACAAGCGAGTCGCAGATCACGGACACTTTCTAAATTAGAAAAATGAACGGAGGGCGCACCCACCAAATGCGGAACTCGTTACTATCGCTAAATACCTCCACCAATCAGCATCAGCACCTAAAGTCAAGTCGAAAATTACGCAACGACGCGCGAATTACTTCGAATCCCGCGCCCCAAGTGTCATTGGCGAAACATTTCACGCACCTCCGGATCCTCAAAAAATAGCTTCCTCTCTCTGACTCACGTCCTGCCTCCCTATATAAAACACTTACAATTTTTTTTTTTTGCGCTCTCCCCGGAGAATTGGAATGGCCACTTACCGACCGCGCGATAAACAGGCGCGCGTCATCGATCAAAATTCAAATGTCCCGCCGGCGCAAAAAAATAAGGAAAAAAAAGTTGGTGTCCAATCGAAGGCGAAGCTAAACCACGGAGGCAAGAACACGAGCCTGGAATCCTCTTATGTGATTCACCGGAGACGCCTATGCGCCGGGAATGCGTTATGCGAAGATGACGCCTCGGGATTATTACAGCGCGAGGAAGCTCCCGAGGAAAGAAGTGGAGAGGGTGCCCCAAGGGCATCTCTGTGCCTTTTTTACCTGGCATCGCTTATTAGCTTCTGAAGTTACTGAATAAAAAAGTACTTCCTTTTTTCGACGGGGAAGGTGTATCGACTTTTGGCTATCGTCGGAGGACGGATACATTAAGTTTAAATTTTGAGGAGCCGAGCGGAGTTGTGATGAATTGGGCAAATATTTTGGTGGAAGGATGCAGACTTGAGATTTATTTTATTTCATTTAGATATGTAAAGTATTGTAAATAACGTTTTACTTAGATTTGCCGATGGGTGACGTCTATTTGCGCGATGTCGTCATGCGAGTACACAATTTTACCTTTTTAGAGGTCGTGTTTGGATAATACTTGAGATTTATGTACTTTTAATGGAAAATTCGGGGTGGATAGCAAAATACGATGTAGACTTTAAGTAAATCTATAAATGTCCGTGCATGATATGATTTGCTACGATAATAGATTTAAAATGTTAAGCAATGATTTGGAAAGGTTCGATTAACTCATACTTGGCTATATTTTTTTTTAAAAAACGATATGTACACTTTAAGATGAAAAAACGTATGTATATATTTGATCACGAACGCTCAGAAATTGCAACGAATGCTAATTTTATATTCCAGAGCATAAAAAATTCCGACCATCTAAAGAAACTAATTTTTTTTCTTTTAACTACAGTTTTTGTCTACATCGAACGCAAATGTATTCCGAAAATTCATATTGTAGACTGTTAATTGAAATATTGACGTTAAAATCTTAATGAAAGCGCGAAACAAGCAAGAATTATAAAACATGCTAATCTTTAATTCGGTAACAATATCGCTTCGATCGCAAAAAGATTATTTTTGCTTTCTAAGAAATTATTGACACATGCATGCACCTAGATAAGAGATCAATGAAAAATTATTAGCGATAAAATATAATTAAATTATAAGAAATTGCTGATAAATGCATCAAGATAAGAAATCAATTTCATTTGAAACTGAAAGCTTGTATAATAAAATCGGTATCGAAAGTAATCGAATGAAATTTCACAACATATATAAGTATCGGAAAATGCCAAAGAAATCTAACAAACAAGCTTAATTAATCTCAAGAATTTACCTCCACATATTTATAATTCTATTATACAAATTTCGTTAACAACTAATGTTCTCAATTCAGGACCTAATTAATTTAACAATCCAATCTAAAATTAAATTAAATTAAAAAACTACCCTCTACTAATATTAATCCACTATATATTCATTTTTGGGCAAATGCCGATTTTCTTTGTAAATTAAGGGTATTTTTACTTTGTAAAACTGTAAAAAATACTTTGTAAAAACTTTACTATGTGAAAAAGTAAAAAGTACTTTGTAAAAACTTACTATATGAAAAAGTAAAAAGTACTTTGTAAAACTTTACTATGTGAAAAAGTAAAAAGTACTTTGTAAAAACTTTACTATGTGAAAAAGTAAAAAGTACTTTGTAAAAACTGTATTTTGTAAAAAGGTAAAAAATAAAACGTTGTCATCCGAAAGATGCGTGCAATCAACGCAGAATCGCGACCCAATCTGCACCTCATAGTCGCCTCCTCGAGAATCGCACGCATCGTCGCGACAATCCGCGTAGTCGCGCAGGCGAGGACTCCGCGCATTGTCCTGTCGCAAGACTCCGATAGCGGCGGCCCTAACGCACGCAGCCGCCGATGCCTCGGAGACGATTGGCCCGCGAGATATTTCGCGCCGGCGAGCGCATAAATTTATCGGGCCGGATAATGAATGGGACGCCGATAAGCCGATCGCAATGCAATCCGAGGCTGCTACGCGCCTCTCGATCATTTGCCGCGCGGGAAAAATTCAAAGCACCTTTTTTCGTCTCTCCGAGCGAGGCCTCCACTTCGCATTATGTACTTGCTCGCGTGACGAAAGATTTACGCGCGAAGCTTGGGGATTTTTTTTTTTTTGTTTCTTGGATAACGGAGGTATTTTTTTTATATCGTCGATGTAGGAGAGTTACATTTAAAACTAATGTCACATCTAAATAAGCAACGTATCATTAGTGTCTAACGAGTGCATCATCGATCAACGTATACCAGGCTGGCGTGATTTTGAAATTTTCATTGAAAGCGGCAAAATAAAAAAAAAAATAAATAAAAAAAAGCAGGAAATCGGTTTGATAAATAATATAACGAGTGCTTTTCGATTCGATAAGAGGGATAGGTTTACGAGTGTGCTATTAAAAACCGATCGGTTCCGAAAGGCGTAATTTATATTAATAAATTGCAATTAAGGATGGCAGTACAAGAGCGATAAATATCATTCTAATTAAAGTAGTTTCGTTTGAATAATTCAGCCGCGATGCTCGGACCGTAAAATTTGCATAGCCAGCTTGTCGTTCCCCTTGATAAAAAAAAAGAAATCCTCACGAAATAGGTTGAACGCGCGCGGTAAATCATAAAACTCACCACCGCGCCAAAAGAAAAGCACTAACTTGGTCGCCTCTTCAAAATACACAAGGAGTCTGTTGAATTTACAAAAATGAAATCGATATTGTTATTTTTTTTCTCATTTTTTTGTTTTTGTTACGATGATCTACGGATAGAGTTTGAAAGTCTCTGGCTACTTTGTTTAAAAGGTTTGAAGGAAAGTGAAATGGAAGTGACGAAGGAATTTTGTGGAATTACGATTTACTTTAAACTTTACTCTGATAAGACTTTTTACCACCTGCGAAAAAATGTACCATATAAAATATGGTGCCGTAAAATAAAGAGATATACTAATTAATAAAATAATTGAGGCGTATCATAGCCGCTGGCGTGATTATTTTTAATTAAATTAATCAAAATTTTTACATTTAATCGTTTAAAACAATTTTAAAATCTCTAGTGCTTGCGCTTCTTCACATTATCTTTTCAATTTCCTTTGTTACTTTTTTATATATTTTTTTATGTTGCCCCTTTCTGTAATAGGCTTTGTAAGCTTAATTATCTCATGCTTAAAATAAATGAATATCATTACGAAAATGAAGTTTAAATTAACAATTATTTTCACACTGACTTAAACAACTGCAGTGCGAAAAAAACTACTATACTGTATAGTAAAAATTTACATTACCATTATCTGATAAATTTTATTTTAAAGTACGCGTAATAACAAGATTCAAAGAGACATTTAACAAGTACTATTGAAGTAAATCATTTCCTTAAAATTAACAAACTTTTTTTCAGTTTACATTTTAGCAATTCTCGCGGTAGTGCAATATTCGCAAGCCAACGCAGATAAATCCATTGCCGATAAATCCAACCGGATACCACCTCCGCAAATTAAAAACCATACGAGAGCACCAGCTCCCCAACAAAACCTCGAACATCACCACACAGCAACAAAGAAAATCCAGACGAGAGAGCGAAAAAAAAGAGAAAGACAGAGACAGAGAGAGAGAGATAGATAGATATATAATTTATTCGCCTTCTACATAGGCAAAAAAAGAATATAGAATATAAAATACATAATAGTCACAGAGTCTTATACTATGAAATAACAATAGATTATGATAACATTTTATCACAGTCATTAATCACATCGTAATATCACTGCATTTGTCAAAACCTAGCACAGGACAGTATTTAAGAGAAATATTAAATTACAAAAATTACAAAAAAAAAACAAAAAAATAAATACTTAGAAATAAGGTAGAATACATCTATGGCTGACTAGGATAGATAGCTTGATATATAATTTATTCGCCTTCTACATAGGCAAACATTGAATATAGAATATAAAATTCAATAAAAATATAAAATATAAAATACAATAAAAATATAGAATATAAAATACATAATAGTCACAGTAGAGTCTTATACGTTATATTAATAGAATATAGAATATAAAATACAATAAAAATAGTAGCAAAGAGAGAGAGAGAGACGCAGCTAAATACCTCGACTCGGGCGCAATCCCGAGCTATCGGGCGCGCATTATACAAGAGTTTCATCAGAGAGCTCCCCGGCCTCCTAGTTTGTCCTTGGCGAAAGAAGAGCGGAACTCGCTCTCGCTCGGGCAAAAGGTAAAAGACGCGCGAGTCTGCAGCCGAGAGAGGAAGGAGCTCGGGGAGAGGGACGCAGGGGAGGAAGGAGTGTGCGGTCCCTCGGCGATCGCGCGCCCGCGGAGAACAAAGACGGAGAGAGCGGCGAAGACGGGGACGAGAGGAGAGGAGCTGCGAGCAGCACGTGGACGCGCGCCCGCGGAGTCGGCGAACTGCAGTGCCAGTGCGCTGTCCGATCGCGGCGCACACGCGGCTCAGATTCGCCGGAGCCGGTTGCATATACATATATACGTATACCCTGTGCCCGGAGCCGAGAGATCGGTACGAGGGATCGGACTTCGCTATTGTTTTACGAGCGGCGACCGTTGGAGATTTACTTTTCCTTTTTCTTGCAATTTAAGAGAATACAGTTTCCTTGTTAAATTTGAGAATAGGGAGAGAAGGGGATAGGGAATACTCGAAGAGAGTTCGATTTTTGAAGAAATGTGGTAAGGAGGATCGGTGCTTCTAAGTAAATAGAAAATCGAAAGTGAAGGAGCGCATTGGAGGTGAGAAGACGGTATATACCGATTGAAAGATGTGACGCGTCGTAAAGTGCCCGAAGGAAATATCGCGAAACGGAGGTATGGCCGTGTTCAATTGCGCCTTCCTCTTGTCCCTAGTGCTGGTGTCGTTCGCAGACTGCGTTTTGAGTGATGTGCCTCCGCCGAGCCATCACGCGCATCAAAACCATCAAAGCCACCAGCATCATGGATCGTCTCATCGCCACCGGGTAATGATCGATTCTATGAAGTTTCATAAAATCTTGTATAGAATGTCAAATAAATTGTTTATTTAAATAAAAAGTTTCTATCCACTGGTAGACTCTACAATGCCATCGTATGCATCAATACAAAAAGATCTTTATTAATAATATAATTAAAATAGTTGGTGTAAGGTGAAATTAATTAACATTTTTAAAAGTAATCATGTTTAATCACCACTTATATTATAAGTGATATAAGTAGACCTAGAATAACAGTTTTAACTTATTAAATAATGCAGTTTTTTTTATAAAAAATTCTATTGAGTCCGTCAAATAGAATTAGTAAAAAATAATATACGAGTATTTTTCCTTTTTTTTTGTTGTTTACATATTTATTAATAAAGATATAACGGATTAAAAAAATATATAGCAGTGATAACGTCACCACAGCTTAATATATCTATATTTTGCACAATTGTCACGTCACGTAGATTTTCGAAGCTCTGAATCTTTGCTAGTAATCGTTGAATTGAAAAAAAGAAGAAACAATTTTTCCTTATTCTATTAAATCTAAAAGAATTTTTTATGAAAAACCTTGACATTCTTCGTCGAGATGAATCAAAAAAGACCGTCACAATGTTCTCCCTCAAAATACTGCATATACTATCTCTATTGAAAGGATCTTATAAAACTCCATAAAACGGTACAAAAATCGCATAAAATTTGCACATTTTTACACTGAGAGAAAAATTTGTTAATTTTAAGCAATCATTTATTTCAATAGTACTTATTAAATATTTTATTGAATCATCTAGTTTTAATGAAATCATTACGTGATTCAAAGAAATATTTAATAAGTACTAATGAAGTGAATCATTTCCTTAAAATTAACAAACTTTTTTTCAGTGTACAGTATTTTATAAAATTCTTTCCACGAGGATGTACATTTTTTCCTACACGTGGAATTTCGATAAACGGTACACCCTGGTTCTAGACCGACAGTCCGGTGAGTTGGCCACCGCGTCATGGAGGGCAGTACCCGCACGTGCGTCATAATCATGACTCCTCGCGACACGTCGGCTACCGGAGCCTCAGCCGCACTTCTTACACCCCCACGACTACGACGTCGACGACGACGCCGAGGCCTTACCAGAGGACCCGGAACGAGAGGCTCAGCGCACCGCTGGAGCCAAGCGCCAGTCGTAGCATCGCCGTGGCTTATCGCGAACAACAACATCAGAATCAGCAGAGGCCGCAGCAACAGCGTGATCCTTCCGCACTGAGTTATCCCTCTGCGAATGTGGCCACTACTGCGCCGAGTGTCTACAATAAGTACCAGCCTGGGTAAGTGCAGCTTCCGTTTTGCACTTAAGATAATGATAGATCGGCGGTAAAATAGTCGTTATTTTAATTGTAATTCGTTATTTAATAGTGGGATGCAGGCATGGAATTATAACGAAGCCGATCATTGATAATTGACCGTTAATTAAATCGCTAATAGTATTATTGATTACTTTCATTATAAAAGTTAAAAAAAAAATTTAAGTCTTTGATAATAACAATAATTGCATACATTGTCGGCTTAATCCTTTACGAAATGCGTGCATTTCAAAATTAAGCGGCATTTGCTATTCGTACACTCGAATGAAAGACTAATAAATGTTATCAAATTAGCGCAATTCTAAAATAAACTATCGAATCACATTAAACTTGTGTATTTATATCGATAATCCACGATTTTCGTACAAATTTATTATTACAAAATTATCTATACGCTTCCATTAATAATTTGAAAAGCTCACGTATTTTTTTTTTCACAAATGCAATTGAATAACAAAACTATTATGAGCGGCGTTACGAAACTCGCTAATGACATCGCCAAGAAAATCGTATTATATCGGTGGAATCGCGCTCTATTCAATATTATCCTAAACCGGCCAGCGTATTTACCGTAGCTCAAAAGCCACCTAATTTATGAATCTCGTAAACTCCCCCGCAAAAAAAAAAATTCGAAACAGGCAGCTCGTAATTGATTGTCGCTCGCACAATAAAGGCGAAATTTATCGGCGTCGCTGACTCGCCAGCCAACCAAAAAAAAAAGTCGCACAGAAAGAAGCAAAGAGCAACAACAACAAAAAATGCACGAACAAACGAAAAGGAGACAAAATAGCGGTCCGCGCGTTGCACGTTTTAGCGCTAACGATCGTTCCGGCTTAATTTACACCGAGAGCGCGCGCTCATTTCTTAATCAACGTTTCAATTGAAAATATCCATCGGCGCGGTGCATTTAATGAAAACCGGTATTCCCGCGCGCGCGAGCGTAATAATCGATTTTACTTTCATGAGGCCTGCGCCTTTCTCGGACGTCAAGCTCGCGAACTTAGCCCTTGAATTTTTCTCGCCTTTCTCAAGGAGAGGTCGGAAGTCACTTGTCTGTGTGCATAAGTGAATTAGACCGATGACGAGTCAGGATTAGCTGTAGATGTACAATTTTCTTTCTCTTTCATTCTCCAACCTCAACCAAAAGGCTTTTCTTCGAGCGCGACTAGCCGAAGGTTGTACAAAAGCCGTTAAGCATTTAGCTATTTAATCGGGTGATTCTGCATTTCCGTTTACGATCCTTATAAAAAGCGAAAGCATTGATTAAACAGTTTCTAACGATGTAAAATAAATCCAACATTACGTGCTAAATCCATTGAAACACGAAGCCATTATCAAATCTCCACTTTCTCTAAAATCTCATAGTAGAAGCCTCTAAATTCTGTATCTATAACTAAGGTAGTGTCACATCTCCGGATTATTAATTTGGATAAAGCTTTAAAAAATTGCTTTTTAATAAAATGTAAACTTAATTTTTAAGTGTCAAAAGATGGATATAGCTCGTACATGGTAAATCTTATAGTTTCTGCATCTACTACTATTAACATCTTATTATCATAATGCTAAAAAAAAAAAAAATATATATAAGAGTATATACAATGTATATTATTTATCAATATTCTATAATTTTCACGTTTCTACACATTTTTAATGGAAATTTAATTTCCTATATATATTCATTAATTGACTTTGAACATAAATTCTTAGGAAAAAAATTCTATAAACTTCTGATGAAGTACTATCTAACTACTAAAGAGTAACTACAGATGAACTACTTACGCAGACTAAAAATATCGTAAAAATTTTTATACAATTACAAATATATAGTAAATTTTACCGGTCCAATATTAGAAATGCTCCTACAAATCCATAAAATTCATATTAAAAAATCATAATTTTTACAAACAACAAAATAAATAAATTGCAAGACTTTTTTCTCAGTACAGGAATACTTCCGCACGCGGTACCAGTTTCCTACTGGAATCAAATATTTCATCATTATTTTTGTCACACTTCATTTTCGTAACGGTACAGACTCTAAATCTAAAATAATTCTCGAGCCTCTACGTGAAGGGCAATCCAAAAAACACTTCTGAAGCGAAAGTCGCCAGCGCTAATTGACTTTCTTACTCCAATATAATCGATCGACCCGAGCGGTTCGGGCTAGCCGCTACACGGGCAGAAACATGGAAAAATCGGCGCCGGCCGAACTCTCGCGTTACTGCGCGCGCATACACCGAATGCGCGTAATTTCGCTCCCTGCGCACGCCGCCGGCTCTCCGATCGAGTTACACGCGGAGCCCCACGCGGTAAAAAACTCCGTAAACCTGTCTTTCGGCGAGTGCCGCGGACCGGCCAGTCTCGATGAGGCGGGCCTTTTTCGTTGTGATCGGTATAATGAATGCGTACACGCGTACAAACTCCCGTGCCGGATGTTTTTCGATAATCCTCAGTTCAGGCCGCCGGGTTATCGATCCCTGCGATCGGTAACAATGATAATCGCTGGATTAATTGCGCGGAAAATCTGTGTTCGATTTGCGGTCTGGTTCGTTTCGAAATTGCAGCGTGCAGGGTGTAGATGCATTTACAATCGAGAGACAGTTTACATTGTATGAAATTGAATTAAGGCCGGTAATGGACGAAATGGAAAAAAGGTACAAGATTAATAACGACGAGCCGCGGCGATTATTAATTATTAAACGCTGCCGGGTCGTCAATTTTCATCGATCATCCGGCGAGAAAAGAAACCGGCGGAGGCCTTAAATTCAAAAGGATCCGAAGGAAAATCGTCCGAGCTCGCGAGCACCAGCGCCGATGTACGTTAAAGCGTCAGCCAAGTAATTTCTAGCTCGGAGGCTCGTTCCACGCGCGATAAAGAATCGCCCTGTCCCTTCTCGATCGGCGCATGGATACACGTAACTTAGCGCTCCGGCCTCCCGAGATTGTCGTTTAGATTCTCTCCCCCCTCCCCCCTGGAGACGCAAACTCGATGGGAATTGATGCTTATAAAGGGGGGCGTTGCGAAAGAGTCGGACCATTTGAGAGCTGGTAAATGCCATTGCATTACCGGCCGTGGAGCAATGGGAAGGCGCACTCGCGTGGTTATCCATTATTATTCGCGTGGAGCCGTGTATAAAGACATATTTCTAATAAAATTATGAAATAATGGGTATTACGAGCTCCGTAGCGGGGGATAATGATGCAGTTGGTTGCCGATTTTTCTAGGGATCGGCGCAGTTATTGAATTTTGCGGTGTTTGCAGTAGTGCGCGCGGGCCGTTTTAGCGGAGGTAGCTTATGTAATAAACAACGGGATTAGTCGGGCCTCGACTCCGTTACGCAAAATATATATTTATATTGATTGATTGAGTGCTCGCGCAGTTTGCAGCGAGGCGCTCGTAAATTTTCCATTTTACAAATCGCCCGCGTAATGGTGTAATTGATTGCGGCTCGCGGTGAATTATGCGAAAATTAAGCGCGCAGCCTTTACGCGAGCCTCGTATTTATTTTAGAGGGATAGCGCGGCGCAAAGATGAAAAATATTATCGCCTCGTGCGCGGAAATCAAAATGCAAGGGAAAAAAGCCGGGAAATCATTCAATCGGACCGAAATTCGTTCGAAACCTGAGGCGAATACCATTTGGGCCGATGCCAAAAGAAACGGCAGTTGACTTAGCTCTTAAAACGTATTTCTTGTAATCGCTGCATAAGTTTCTTTGCCTCGCCGGGACAGCGTACGTGCTCCCCTTTTCGCCGGGCGACTCGCGAAATTGAGCGAAAGGAAGAAATTATCGCTCTTCTCGCTTTCTCTCTCCCTTTTACTCTGCACACGTACGTCGAGTTCTCTCGTTCAGCGCGAAGTTCGATAATTTTTTTTTCTTCGAAAATCTAATTCTTCCCTTATTTTAATTTTCTTTAATTAAGGTGGGGCACTGTCACTGTAAAAAATCCAAACAAAACTGCATTCTTATTATGAAACCACATAAAAAAGAAATTCTTACATTTTTATTTATCTGACAATTCTACATTTGTTTACAAAAAAAAATAATAATCGATTTGATTAAAAATTTATCTGCGTAGCTTAGACATGCCGTAGCCCATTGAATGAAAACTTTTTCTCGCTTCTGTATACAACATAAAAAATTTTTATTACTTTATAATGGAATTACGATAATTTCAAATAAATATTTTTTAAACGAATCAACAAAATATGTGTTTTAATTTATTTTGGCGATAGTCGCCTTTCCTGAAATTTACGCTCAAAAGCGCAGCAAAGTAATCGAGCGATAAGATCGAGGCGCGACTTTCCATTAGCGGAGTTGTCCACGCGCCTGACTTTTGACGTATCAAACTTTCGGCACGATTTGCGCGGAGGATCCAACTGCTCCGGTTGTTGGAGAACTCGAGCCTGCGGGCGGTCAATTCAACCGCGGCCTGCAGTGCACCAGAGCGACATTATAACTTGCGGCGATGCTGTTGGAATGTTGACCCTTGCCTACGTCAACACTCGAGCTCGAAAAACATCCAGTGTCAAAAGCGCAAATGTACATAACGCATAAGCCGAGCCTGTAGTACTTAGAGCACAGGCGTTGGTATGGGTCGTGAGTACGCGACATTCTTCGAATTTTGAGGGATAATAATCGCGGCACGGCTTTTCCCCTGGGGAACGAGTTGTTAATCTTATCTTCGCGATGCGAAACGAATTATAATTGCATGAAATTAATTTTGATTGATACGTTCGTCATTTTATTTAATTTATTCTGAAACCCCTTGAGAAAGTTGATTGTAAACTACGCGAGAGAAAAAATCTGATAGCTGATTTTAGAAAAGTATAAGAATAGATAATAATCATTATTATGCACTATAAGAGTATATATTAATTGTATCAAACGAGATTAGATTTTGCAAGATTTCAGTATAATTAAAATAAATGAAATCACATTTCATTTAAAATTCATATTTATATTTCATACTTTATAAAAAAGGTAAGTGACCTCGCAAGATTCAAGTCTTCAATCTTTAAAATTAACAGACACTTTGACGCTAATGTATACCTGCAATTTTAAATACAAATTTTACTCTAAAATTTAAACTAAATTTTACACTATAAATAATTAATGCACAAATGGCATTAGGAGCTTTCTCGTTTTACCGTAATGAAAATGTCGCCGTGAGAATTAAGCGCTAAAAGTCACGTCCGAAGGAAATTTCACTTGAGCAAGTATCCTGCCTCCCTGGCGGAGGAAAATAAGGCGAAGCCGAGCGCAAGGCCAGCAGAAATAGAGTAGATTTTAGGGATTACGGCGGAGAGCCCGCGAGCACACACGACCTTATGTGCATATATGCGAAGCTGCGCTCGCGGACGTTCAACCCTGGGAAAGGTGTACGCTCGGATTCTTTTTGGATTCGCCGCGGCCCATTGCCCGCTGAAAATCTAAATATACAAAAGCGACTTCGCGGACCGACTCTCGAAATTCCAGTATGGAAAAAGTAAACCCTTCTCTGAAGTCTAAATGTGGATGAACTTCCGGAGCCTTGCGCTTTCTTTCTTTCTTTTTTAAATTAAGTTTGCGAGTATTTCAGGAGAAGACAAATTTTACTAAATTTGTGGGTGTAAAGTGCCTCGAGAAAATTTCGTTAATTAAGTAATTGTGTAGGATAAACGATATAAATTATTTAAAAATGGTATGAGAATGAGTAGTAGGATATAATTTTTTAATTACTGAGTTCTTTTGAATTGCTGTGGAAATAAATTTCTTTTGACAAGCTGTTTTCATTTAATTTTGTAAACGAAGAAGTGATTCAAATGTTTTTCACTTAAAAAAAAAAAGAAAAAAAGTAGGACTGAATTTCGTAATAGATCAAACATTGATATTCACATTGACATATAAACTGATAAATAAAAATAATAAAGCACGACTTTACGGGTAAAATCTTTATCGTACATATCACTCGTCATGGAGTTTAATTTTATCGGTCATATGGCATCGCTTGCATTGTCTGTACGATAATTTGCACATAAATCGTTCTCTCGAATCTCGAATCAAGGCGATAAAAAAAGAAGATATTGAATCAGAATATTTCCTGCCAAGAACCAGATATTATTTAAAAATAAAAGATTAATAATTGTTAACTTGATTAAAATCATCATTTTTCTTTCTTTAGTAACATAAATCCTAAATTAAACTGGGTATCGAAGAAAATTTCTAGATTTTTTTAGCTATGATAGAATATTGAAAAATTGTTTCTGTTTTCAATTGAAACACGGAGAGAAAAATTCTTTTAAAAATTACTATACAGTTTCGTAAGGCAGGGAGAGACTCGACTAATAAAAAATTTTGCTATACTTTTTAGAAAATAAAATAAAAATAAAAATTTTGCTATCCTTTTTAGAAAATAAAATATAAATAAAAATTTTTACTGCTTTTTAGAACATTTTTTATCCGTCTACTCTACCCCTGCGTTACAAAACAGTACAGTAATTTTAACTAGCACTTTTCTCTCCGTGAAGTTTTTTATTTACAAAGATATCCCGCGTTCGAAATCAAGATAAAAAAATATTTGAATCGACAATACCCTGGATAACTGTAATCACGGAGTTGAAAATAAAAAGGAAAATATACTCTGATCTCTAAATATTTTATCAAATCAATACAGCTGTATGTAACGGAACGTTTCACTTATCCTCTCGGTTTTAGCAGGAAATCCAAAAGTGCCACATCGACCATCTAAAATTTCAAAGACCGACCCTGATCCGACAACGGGCGACGTCTCACTCGAAAACCGCATTCCCGCACCTACGCGATTCGACGCGTCCCCTCCTAAGGATAAGAGAGCCGCACGCGTCGTCTCGCGAAGCAGCAGAGATTAGACGAGCCCAGCAAAGCGAGAAGCGAACCCACGGCCTCCGCGATCCCGATAGAGACAAAGGTGGTATATTTCACGAGTCGCTCGTTTTAATGGACGCGCTCACAAAGCGACTCCGCGGCCTATCGGGTGTATATACGCGGATATACGCCTCGGCTCCATTATGAAGTAACGCCGCTGAAGAAAGAGACAGAACGACGTCAAATCGGCCGGGAGTTAACGCTCCGTGGAAGATTTTTCGCGCGCCGATGAAAGGATTTTACTGTGCGTTTGTTTCTGCGCCAAGGGGGGAGGGGGGGGGGGGAGGAGTAGCACTGGGAGCTCGCTTTCGTAATTTCTCAGCGGCGTTATATGCACCTCTCTCGGGCTTGTCGGGGATTTTTTTTTCGTCGGACGCGCGAGAGCGAGCCGAGCGTTAAAGCGGCATTTACTTGCGCGCGGCTCTCGTCGAGATGCCGGATTCGAGATTGGTTTTCGCGCCGAGCCACTGACGCTGCCGGAATGGGCTTTGCTTTTAAAAGATTTTTTTTTTTAGGATTTTTTTTTGTTTCTCTATATATACTTGAATTTTTTGCGCCTCGCTCGCGAGTTTACAATGCGCGAGTTTATTTAACTTGGTTTAGCCGAGCGATCCCTTGCACCTCAGCTTCTGTTGTTCTCGGAGTCTCGGTGTGACTTGGAGCCTATTAAAATAAATTGCTTAACATTTAAAGTTCCCGCCAATAGGTAGTTTCTTCAAAAAGGCGGAACAATGAGGGACGATAAATTTTCAAAAGTATATACGAACCTTTCTGTTTTGGAGCTTTATGAATTATTCACGTGTCTTTTTCTCAAGCTAAAATGTTGTTGAACCATGCTAAATTATGCGGAGCTCAATTGTTTCATGAATTCGGGAGATTTGGAAAAAAGCTCGACTTGGCCGATGTGCATTCGCACATGCACCGTCCCTTATAAGAAAAAAAAAGCTTCCGCAAATCCCGTAAATCCTATATAAATAGATTATCGAGAATTAGTAGATTTATTACTATAAAAAAATTAAATATGAGAGAGTTAAGGAGAGATAGTGGGAGAGAGAGAGAGAGGAAATTCCCGTCCGCAGTAATCCTGCAAATTCCAATTACCCAAGCGACTCGATGGGCCCCGATGGGTTAATACGGGGCGAATAATGGATTAGGGAGGTACATCCGAGAGATGGATTGGGCGAACTGGCGGAATTTCCGCACAGCCCCTCCCCCCACCCCTACCCTCTTCATCCCACGCTCCCAAGTGCCTCCCTCTCTCGCGGAATACTTTTAAAGTATGTATAAAATGCAACCCGTTTTGTATCGCCCGCCCGCTATTTTGGGTCGGCGCTGATGGATGGCCAGAGGAAATATTTAATTAACGGCCAGAAAAAAAGGGGGTTGCAACGCTCTCGCCTCCAGAATTTTTGCGTGCAGTTCCCGCGGGGGAAAAAATTCTTGTTCGAGCGGCAAATCGCATTTTACCGTGGCGACGGAACTTTAAAGCTCTCCACGCGCTAAAATTCAAATTACTAATTTGGCCGGCAATAGCGCCTGCATGTACGATATATACAGATGTAAGTACGTGAATTACCGTGGCAGTCTGCACGAGAAAACTCGGCGAAGTTGTGCCGCCTCCGCACCGAAACGCTGCTTAGAAACTTGGAGCTTGTACGGCCAATTTAAATATTCAAAATAATTTACATGCAGATTGCAGTGTCAAGTGCGTGATAAACTCCGCGACCGAAGAGCCGAGCGCTCAGAAAAAAAAAGGAAGAGCAGATCCTTTTTTTCTCTCTTACTTTAATGGTCCAAAATTTATATTTACTCGGCGGAACAAAAGTTTGCGAAAGGACGAAGGGAATCCTTTACCAGTGCGCGTATCCACGAGGCATTCCACGGTGTTTGCGAGTGGCGGCATTGCTGGCAGCTGTAATCGCGTGCTCCGAAACGAAAAATTCGCTAATGCCATTGAAGCACGGAGGATACCGCGCGCAACTCGCGGAGTTCGCGAGGTTGCGGCTGGTAAAATCGTTACCGATGGATTTTCACTTCCGCGAATCCGTGGCACTGAGGCGAGATAAATTGCTGAAGTGCATTCGATTAATCACTTTGCTGCAAACATTTCTTCTTAAGCTGACGAGAAAGTCCTGCTATAAAAATTTAGGATAATTATTTAGCTCAGTTATACATTTAGTAAATTTGTTAAATTAATTTTTTAATATTTTAAGTACTTAATATAAAGACTAATCGTTGTTGAAAAAAATTGCAATAAAATATCACGGATTAAAAAGTACATTATTATTATTCTTCATTTATTCTGGATAAATATTATAGATAAATGAAGAAATTTCGCGTGCTCGAAATTGCGACTCAGGCGAACGAAATTAGCAGTGAAGTTTATGGTACACTGAGAGACCCACCTAGGTAAAATTTAAGAAATGGCTTGTAAAAATTAATAACTTCCTGGGCAAACTGATCACAGACTGCCAAAAGAAAACTAATTATCATTTTAGTTAATAATATTTACTATTTTCGTAGTAATTAATACAAACTAAACTTCGATAAAAATACCAACCAGGTTGGTAATAATTGAAAATTGTAAACTTAAATATATTTTCTTTCAATAATTATCAAATTAATTGTATTGTGTAACAGCTGTACTTGTAGTTTTTACCAACTAGCTTGTAATTTATCACAAAGGTATGCGCAGACGCATATATGCGCAAACGCTACTTGAAATATTCTTTTTATATAAAACTAGTTTTTATTGCCTCTTTATGCCACGCGATAAATTCTTTTACGTCTTGTTATATACTTTTCTAAACGAAAAAAGAAATCCAGCTTGAGCCTCAGTGAATAAGCCAAACCGAATAATACTCAAAACGGAGGTAAAATGCAGTGCAAGATGGGACAGCCTCGGAAGAAATACACGAGGAGTTAGAGGGCTCAGAAAACTAGAGGGACAGGGTGAATGCAGAGGCAAGTACCCAGAAGGGTGGGATAAAGGGTGGGCGCAGAAAGCCGAAGGGGGGGGGGATTTAAAGACGCGGACGGGAGAATGAGAGCGAAGAAAAAGCAAGAGGCAGAAAAGTCTTTCTCGCGGCGGATTTCGAAAATTTACTATCGCAAAGCCTCGGGAAAGTAAATGGGGGAGGAGCGGCTTTCCGCGGCGCAAAGCATTGTTTATATGCACTGTCGGCTGCAGTGTCATAACCCGGCATCGACAAATTCCGCAATGGATGGGATACTCACACGATGATGTTGCTATCTTTCGACACACTTTTTCTCGTCTACTTTATAAATCCGTCGTTTTTTTTTAAATTCTTTTTAGAAAAAGGAAATTGCGGAAAATCTCATTTTTGCGGAATTTATACAAGATGCTCCTTTGATCGCGCTGGAATTTCTCGAGGCGCGAAATTAAAAAAAAAATTCGCTTCAGAGAGGAAAACCTATTCGTGATTTATATGGGCATCTCGCGCACTTAATCACCGGCGATATAAGGCTCTTAATTTGAAACGTTGTTGTAACGGTAAAATTCTTGTAAGGTCATAAAATAGGCAGTGAGCAGTGATCGCGGGATTTATTTTAGATTATGTACCGGTGTTACAAAATTAACAGCGATGCCGGCCGTTCAATTCGAAATGCCTCACTTTATCATCTCGGTCGATTGTGCAGATACTTCGCAAAAGATTATCCATCCTCGATTTCCGAATAAATAATTTGCAGTAACAAAAAAAATCGGCAAAATGACGCATTGCTTTTGTTGCAAATTTTGCAAAGACTCGAGCGTTTCGTTGGTGACGCGCGCAAACGCTTTTGAGGAAGAAAATCCCACGTAATTGCAGCTTGCGTTGATTTAAGGCTCTATTAAAGGCGACTTCACTCGATATGCCTGAGTAGTTTGCCTTCGCAACGGCGTACACGCGCAAGAAAGCGGAAATCTGGTACAAGTCGCCTTGCTAATGAGGAGTGACGCTTGATCGATGCATCCGCAAACTGTTCTGTTAACAAAAGAAACGAGTCAATTCTAAATTAATTAGAACATTCGTTTAATCTCATTTTTTTAATTTTTTTTTTAATTTTTAAAGAACGCTGGCCATTAAGCAGAACAAATTGAGACTGCATAACTGACCGGATTAGAGTTCCACTTTCTCAGATTAACGAGATAAATTTATTCAACTCCACAATGCATTCCAGTATTTCATAGCAACGTTAAATATATTAACTTAACAATATAATCCTTCAAGATATTTTGCCATTATTTTTAGTTTATTTATTATATGAATGTCTATATACAAGACGTCGATAATCTTCGATCCTGCACTTAATTTTCTTGTTTAACTCGTGGATTTTTTTCAATTAAATTAGATTAGATTTATTTTTTAGGACCTGAAAACACATGTTATTCAAGTAATAAGTTTAGATACTTTAAAAATAAATTACACATATCCATTGGTCGCTTATTAGATTCTCTTTACGGGCTACAATAACCACGTGGACGCGTTAGAATCAATCAATTAAAAAATAGTTGGCTTCACTTTAAGGCTCATATATAATTTCTTTGAGAGGCGCTCTTTTTTACTCGACTTTTCATACAAAGCCTACTTGGATCCGCCACATTGAACGCTGAAATTCGATTCTCATTATCCGGCCGAGAGCATCTTTCATCCCGCATAAACGAGCGCTCGTACCCTTACATCCGAACGTCCTTTATTAAATTCCTCGTAAAAAATACGCCTCTTTTTCCTCTTTTGCATATTTGAAAAGGCGCGCGCGAGTGAATCGTTTATCCGGGGAGCGCATTAACGGCCTCGGCCCGGCAATTTCGCTCCGTATTTGTCGTCGCCCGTGATTTTTCGCGCGATTCCGGGACATCGTATCCGCATTAAAATACAACGGGGAGCCCAGGCGCTCGTTCACCTTCGGCGAGTTCAAGCGGCGGCGGCCGGACGCACGCCGCTTTCCTTTTTTGGCGGGACTCGCGAGGATGATGGAGTGCACCTATCGGGATGCGGGGCTCTTTTTCGAGGAGCGCGCAGATAAGCCGGCGGCTATGGTCTCGTTTTGGGAGGATCAGCGGCGAGCTCGTTAAGCGTTACGTGAGAACGCATTAGAGCGTCTCGATTTTTGTTATTACTATTTTATTTTTTCTTAAATTTATTTACACGTTTAACGAATTTTCACGGACTGTGTACAATTTATGTATAAAATATTGTACTCAGTGAAAAGAATAGTAAAAATTTTCTATTTATCTAGACTGTTATAGATAAAAATCACTGTACCTACAGTACAATAAAATTTGCGCTATAAATGTAGTTTTTTTACTGGTCAGAATTAGAAACAATCTTATATATACTCGGCAAATTTAATTTAATTTTTATCTATAGTTTGTGGTCTCTTATTATACCAGGTACAAATATAGTAATTTTTTCAATATTTTTTCTTAATGTAAAATAGAATATAGAATAAAATTTACAATTAATAATTCTTATCTAACTAATAATAATAAAAAAAAGTAATGCTAACTTAATTCACTATAATAACTATAAGTTGTTAATAATTTAGCGGCAAGTTGCATTCCACCGTCTTTTAAATCGATTTACAGACTTTACACATTTATTTTCATTTATTTTTTAAATAGTTAAATGTAGTTTGTACATATAAAATAAAATAATATAAGAATCTTATGAACCGAGAGAAATTTTAGCATTGAATGTTACTTCGCTTATCGCGATGGAATGCTAATACAATCCAGTCTACATGCACGTAACACGCGTTAATTTGAATAAAAATAAAATCAATGAGAACGATCAATGCAGAAAACTAGAAATCGCTAAAATCCGCCGGTTGAAATTTATTTCGCCGATTGGAATCGGCGCGGCGCGATGCCTCAGCGACGCGCAAATAAAATCGCCCGGAGGCAGCGCAAACGAGAGGAAGAAAACGACGCGATTCCACGTATATGGAGGCGTACACGAGCCCGCCGAGTTTCCTCCTTGGTTCGCGCGTGCGACGCTCCGCCGTCGAAACAATGCGTTTCTGCGCTTTTAAATGCGCGCCTCTGCACACCGCCGAGAGATTTAAAGCGACCGGACCGGTGCAACTCCGGCGTGAGCTCTTCTTTTTCTTCTCCTTTCGAATCGCTCGTTCGTACAATTAGAGCTCGCGGAAGGAGCTAACGACGCCTCCCTTTTTATTACTTCGCTTTTAATTGTTGCAGCAATTACTGTTTCTTTCGTCGGTGACGTGCTGCGGTGATTTCGCTTCTTACTTTTTATTTTGTTTTATGAAGAGATGAGGAAGTTTTGAAAAAGTACAAATTGTGGGAATAAATTTAATCTTCCGACGAATTAATTACATTGTTTTATAAGATTGTCACAATGTACATCGATGCATGTTATAATTTGCGATGTAGTATAACAGAAATTTAAAGAAACTTTAAAGTCTTTAGTCATTCAAATAAAAATGTAGAATATTTTTTGTATACAGTAGGAACATCTTGGAAAATCTATCTAAAATAGAAATTGTGTATATATTTACTTATTGTGAAAGGGATTTCATTTTTTCACGTTTAACATAAAAATAAGTGTCATTTTTCAAATTATCGTACTATTTTAATTGCTATTTAAAGTTGAATTATAGCGAAAAACTTAAAATTTTACTAAAAATTATCGAGAAGAACTTCGCTATTCAATGATTAGTTGAGCAATTTCTATTACTTTTAGTAAATTACTATACTAATTCAACTTAAATTGATATAACAAAAATTATTATACAAAAAATAATGAAATAAGTACACTATTTGCATATTCACATCGAATAAATTAATTTTTAGACATTCTAGTAAATAAAGTCCAAGTAAATATATTATACGCAATCAATAATCAAATAATTTTCCTGCAATATATTTCATCACACTCTGTCATCGTCTTTATAAATCAGGATCCACGTAAAAGTATCCAGTACATCTTACCATCTCATAATTACATTTTATTACCTATTCATTAGGTAACTTGCCCAAGTGCGTCCACTTAACTTTCACACAAATTTTACGGAAATATTCTCCCGCTCAGTATTTAAAGAAAAGACGAACGCAGTGCACTCGCGCCTCGAACATTTTTTTACGAGCGCAAACGAGCGGATGCACGAAATTCGCCAGGAGAGAGAAGGAGAGAGCGGCAATCGTCGCCGAGGAGGCACACTCCTCGTCGAGGGTAATTTCATAAATTTTCGCCGGGCGGAGGCCCCGAGGCATCGGCGCTCGCGTCCTGAGAAAATTTTCGAGCCGAGGCGCGAAAATTGCCCGCTGGAGGGGCCCCGCTCGCAAAAAAGGAAGAGGCCGACGTGTCAATTGCCCGGGCACTTACGCACATCGCCGAGTCGTGTGCATACACATTCCGCACCTCGCGCCGGTCGGTAATAATCCCGATGCCTCGCGTATTTTATCGTATCCTGCCTCCTCCGGCCGTTCTAAAATTAAACGGAATTACGCGCGATAAAAGTGGAGGCGCCGCTTTTTACCGCGATATCCCCGTCGATAGAAAACTTTAACGTCGCCGAAAATCATCTCCGCTCTGAAAATAAAAGATCGCCGTATAATACGAGCCTGCGCGCGAGGATTCATCCGGGCGCTAATGCCAGGCAGGTGTAGGCACTTCGATCGCGCGCGTCTCGTAAATTGCCTTCCCCATCGCGTTTCTCGGAATTCGAGGCGATCCGCGCGGCGCACAGTCGTCTCCATCATAAGGCCTGCGTCGAGCTTGCCGGCGCGTCTGTATGGCGCATCCGCGACGTTACGACTTCGTTATCGGCGCGCCGAGATTCCCGAAGTCTCGACAGATGCTGCGGTGCTATCGCTGAGGGGTCTTATCGCGAGAAACGAGAGAAGGAGCCTCTCGGCCGCGAGTGAGTGGAGAGCCTTCAATTTTCGACGCGAGTCAACGTCAGCGCTGATAGGAGCTATAAGTTTCTGTATCAAAGGCGCAAGATGGATTGATCGGCGGATAGAAAGCCTTTATTTGTCACAGAGAAAAATGTAGAATATAGTGTACGCTAATAATGTAGAGCAGTGAATTAATAAAGAAATAAATTGAACTGTAAATAAGTAATTTAAACTTCATTAAAAAATTTGACCCGATTAAAGAAATCTTTCGTCACTATATCTTTGTTGTCTCCTTGGAGTATAGTAATGTTACGAGTGTATGTGACCTAATAAACTAAAGTGTAATACGGAGATTCGCTTAAATAATGCATAAAAAAGTAGTTCTAATTTGTATGAGTCTTAAGAAAAAAAATTCTTATATTATTTTTTTTTTATATTTTCTAAATAATTTTATGATGACATGCGGATATTGTAGAATCGAAACTCTTCAGTATATTAAAATGCAACTTAAAATAGTCGCAAGTACACTTTTTAATCGTAAAATATATAAAAATAATGCAACCACCATACTAATGTCACAAGTATGGAAAAAGTGCTGAGGTCAGACGAGATTACATCCCCCATCAAGAAAGTTATATAGTAGTAAAAATTCGTTAGATGGTGCTTCCTTTCAAAAGAAAAGAATCCTATAAAGTTCGGCTGAAGAATCTTCAGTGGTCTCATGGCATCTTGAGCTCAATAAATATACAAAGACCAGGTATTCCAATATAAAGGAAAGCAGTAGTTTCACGTTGAAGAGGAATCGCGCGTATTTTTAAAATCGATCGACTGCGAACGTCGCGTCTCGATACTCCGACGACGAGAAGAGGACACTTCGGTACGACGAAGCCGGGACTCTTGGGTTTTTGGAAGCCATCCTACCAGAAAAAAAAGGGGACCGAATCCAATTAAGCGAACGGCCGAGACAGATTGAAAGACGGAGCCATCGAGTGTTTTAGGGCGGTGCCGGCGACGAGGAAAAATGAGGTGTCACCGAAGCGCCTCGTATGTGCTCCTCCCGTGCTTAATCGGACGTTCACGTTTCTTGTTTTTTTTTTTTCGGAGTGGGTATAAGGCGACATTCGCCGGGTCGATCTCCCAAATGGTCCGAGCTGCGGAAGAGGCGAGGCACTTTTTTGCGGCGGTCGAGTCGAAGCTGGTTTAGGTTACACTGAAGGTTTTGCGAGAACGACTGATGATTTAGCCGCTTAGGAGGCGACGCGCGCAAAAATATCGACGGAGGCGTCGATGTTATAAGGGCAAACACTGAGGGATTGAAAACATTTTTGCTACTCCGCCTTTTAGCTCACTAAAAGAGTAATAAACGCTCAGTTTATCGGCTCTTGGGTACACGATGGGAATCGATAGAAGGCTAAGTGTTTTATGAGTTTTTTTTTGGATGAATAAAGGAGGACAGAAAAAAATATCAAATATGTGAAAAATGTAGATAAAGTGTATACGTTCAGCTGAAGCTCTACTGTTTCAATGATTTTATTCGTCGTAGAAAGTAATTTTATGAGTCAAATCAGAATTATTCTTCAAGAGGGTGATTTTTATTTTCATGGTTGACAACTGTTTAAAAAAATTGATTGGAAATAAAGTAAAATAATTGTATGTTAATAAAAGTATCGCTCTTACTCTAAAATGTATCTTTAAAAGTTAATTACATGTTTTAATTTAGCTTTTCATTGTATATGATCGCATATATTCGAATCTTCAGAAGCTGAGATCGGATGTAATTTTTTCAAAAGCAAGTATGCTTGCATTCAACCTACAAAAAAATGCAAAAGAAATTGCTCCGATTTGACGTTACAAATATCTTCGGGCGAAAGTTCCTATTTTTTAATATCCTCATTCATACACAAAATGAGTCCGACTAAACCCGAAGGAGCTTTCGGCGAAGCGGTGATTAATCACCTCGCGGCGGCCGATCGAAATCAATGCAGAGGATACGTCCCGAGTACCATTAACCCCGAATGAAAAAAAAAAAAGAAAATATATACAAGCATTGACGGGGGCGGCAGTCACGAACGTAGAACCTCCTTGCAATACACGAATTTCTTTCTCCGCCCGATGAGACTCTCGTCACGACAATCGGACTCCCTGCGTAAGGAAAAATCAGGTCGAACGGCAAATTGATTGCTCTTGTTCGGGCGCAATTAAAATTTCATCCTGCAAAACTAAAGGTCGCAAAATTGTGCCGCCAACAGCGAGTTTTAATCACAATTAAAAGAAGAAAAGGGAAAAAATCCTCTTTAAATACAGAGCGAAGTAAAAAGTTGCGGAATGACCTCCGCGGGAAAAGCTTACATTGTTGGCCGAGGAAAAAAAGTCTCCGGGAGAGGAGAAGAAAAAGAAAAAAGTCGGAGGAGAGGAAAGAAGAGAAAAAAAGCTCCGAGGCGGCTGTGAAAATCTAAGATTGTGCCTTGCTAATTTAACGTTAATTATGCACCAGCTATATTCGTCTCGTTTATCATTGTGACTTATAAAGCTGCTGTTTTTCATTTTTTTTTTTTATTTCCATTGAAAGTCGTCGCTCACGAGCAGTTGACTGTCAGTTTCAATTAAAGGGAAGAGTAAGATTTCGCGCGCGAAGAGGATAAATGGTTTGGAAAAAAGAGGCGCACTTTAGAATTCTATTGAGTTAAGCGGCTATTCGTGGTGCGCCCGCGCATAAACTATTATAGCAGTCTCCGCGAGGGGAAAATTTATTATGGTTTGCGCAAGATGATTGACAGTGATGAATATTAAAGTCGCTGGTAATGGGAGCGGGTGAAGTATTTTCTTACACCACTTCTTGTGCACATTGTGCTGGTTCTACGCACACAACAATACTCACTTCGCCGTTTATTTAAGATAAAAGAAGAGAACGAGAAAGGATCTTTTGAATTTTTCGCAAAAAAAAAATTTAAATTACGCAGTAACTAACATACTTCAAAGTAGAACGTATGGATATGTAATCTAAAACTGACGGGCTTATAACAGACTGTAAATTATTTTATTTTTATTCAAATGTCAAATGAAATCCTTTACTTCTCATTTTAATATAATATTTGTAACTGGAATATTATAGATACACAATAATCAATTCTAATTTAAATGGATATGAAATAAAGTACTACAGCTCGATTGAGAAATCAGAATATAAATTTTAAAATAGATCTTTAATTTATTTATCTGAGAAGAAACTACCATCCACTCCAAGTGCCATTTTGCACATCATATTCACAAACAATCGTAAAATTTCTAGTTCATGAAAACGATTATTTCAATGGTATACCTCCGTGATGCAAGTGGGTCGTTAAGCATATAAGCCTCGCATATACATAAAAATCTTTGCAAAATAGTTTACCCAAAGGGGAAAGCTTGTTTACCAAGTGCGCATCGTTTTAACGGAACACCATGTAGATACACACAATCGACTGCTTTATTTACTTGCAATAACAAAGGATTGATTTACGGCGTCGCTTCATTGATTTTCTCCGGCTTCTTCACGAGGAAGTTGCGTAGAAAGCGTCAACAGATTTATTTATTATAAAATTTAAGAAAAGATTATTTTCTTTTCAAGTATATAGCTAGATTGGAGGATCCTTTATAAACGAATAATATAATTAATTTTCATTTTAAAAAAGTTCGATCCACCAACAGTAAATTAATTGAAATCTCAAACTAATTGAATACAAAAAAGTACTATTGAATTAATTATTGAAAATTTTATTTAACTATATTTCAAGCTTTACACCAAAAATCGCGGTGTACTCCCACACTGAGGCTACTACATTCGCCCATATTACACTTAAAAAAATTAGTATAATCGATAAAATATTTCTTGAAAAATTTTCCAAGTAAATTATATTCTTCAATCGACTAAACATTTCTTTGAAACTGAATAGTAGATTTAAAAAAATGTTTACTTGAATAAACCTTCTGTTTCGTTTGTTGGTGCAGGCTTTTCTCGATTCACCGATCACAAAAATTCACGCGAACATATCTCCACTTTTCCAGTAGATAAACCAAGCGTATCCTCGATCAGGTCACTTCAATTATTAAAAAAAGTTATGAAAACGTAACAATTATTAAAACCCAAAAAACTTCACCCCTCGATTATTAAACTTGCTTAATTCGTAAAAAAAATCCCAAATTACTACTTTCCCAATGCAAGTATCAAAGGTTGCCCTGAACGCGTATAAATCGCTTGTGACTTTGGCCAACGCTGCGACCCCGCTTTAAGCCGATTACGCCGAAATCAAGCCCAGCCAAGCCCGCGGCCAGCTCGTTACTCTCTCAGGTCGCTCATCCCGCCGGCCCCGATCAGCCCGCGGTACCCGAGGTCAACGAACCCCCAGGAGTCGGAAGCGCGCGTCAGGTGCAAAAAGCGCACGCTGAATCACTCGCGCGGCCGAGTCCTTTTCTTCTAGGCGGCATTTCATCCCCGGGGCGCTCGCGACCTTGCCGCTTTAATTCGCACCTGCCAAGGCGGTCGGGCGATCGCAATCGCGCGAGGATGGAGAGCCTATAGGGCTCGCGGCGGCGCTCCCAAGTGCTCCCTAGCACTTTGCCGCCGCTTCGCTAATTCGCTGTTTATACGAAAATTAACTTGAGCCTAGCGGCACTTCCGCGTACGCCGAGCGACTGACGCTTATAAAGCTTCCGCGGTGTAAGGCGCTGCATTGATTTCTTTGTTGCCAAATTTTTTTTTTTTTAATCAAATTTGTCTTGCACTGATTACTTTAATTCCTATCGTGGGAAGTATTTCTGAGTGTGTGTAATAAAGCAATAAAAATTGTCACGTAGAAGTTGGAGTTTGATAGGAGCGATCACCAGTGCACATGGAACTGGCCAGTGACTGGTTATCACTCGTCAAATTTCTATCAGGGCGTTTAATAAAGAAATAATGTGTTAAAATAAAAGACTACTTGGATCGAACTTTTTTTATGATACTTTAAGTTTATGAGATTCTGCAGGAGTTCACTTTTGCTACTGCTTTTAGAAATTTCGAAAAGAAACAGGCTTTTTCGGAAATTGTTGGCCTTTTATATAGGGGCGACGAAATGATATTTATTAAAGTGGATGTAGTTTGGTGTTATGAAGAAATTAGTAACATTTTATTCAAAGAGAGGAAATTTTTATGCTAAACGTACAAATGCAAATTCTCTCATGGGAAATTATCATGCAGACAGTGTTATTACGTGCGTGTGTATAGGTATTAAGGAGATCACAGTAATTCTTAAATATACTCGCTGCTCTTTTTGCGAAACTGACCTCGATTATTTCGGATTCCAGTGATTTCCACAATCATCCGTATCTGCTAATTATTCGCTCAATAACTGTACTTTATAAGCAGTGATTCTGCAGAAAGTCTATTTTAAGACAAAATTTTTTGCAATCAAAAATTCAATTCTATTCTATTTACAGCACATCTCAAAACGTCTGTTTCTATTTTTCTTAAATTTTATAAAATCCGATATCTGACTCGATCACGCTAAAGAAAAAGGCAAAGAAAAATAGACAGATGGATAGACTATAGATACACTTTAAAAAGTTCAGTAAATATTTACTTTAATAGTACTTGTTAAATATTCTTTTAAAACAAAAATTTTAAAAAATAATTACTTGATTCAAAATAATATTTAATAGATACTATGGAAGTAAATATTTACTTAAAACTACTAGAAACATTTTTCAGTGTAATTATAAAATATAAAGTAGAAGGCTCAAAAAACAGACACATAAATTTTGCATACAACTAATAAACAATATATACAATTCACACGTATAATAATAACAAAAAAAAAACTTTTACGAGAAAGTTATTTAACATTTCTCTAAAAACTTAACAACGACCACAGATAATCATCGACATCGGCGCATTAAATGCGCTACAAACGTACGCAACATCGAAAGCACAAGTCGCAAAAAATACAAAACAGTTTGTTAAGAAAATACGAGAGATTCAGATTCGACTTAAATTAAATTTATTATCGATAAGCCTCGTTTGTTAACTTAGACACAGAAAAAAGGGAGAGAGACAAACAAGCAGAGAGAGTACTCGCCAAGATAACGCAGGATGTATCCGCGCGTTGAAAGCGATATTACCGGTGTGTACGTTCGGCCGGCGGTGTATACCCACCTCGGCGGCCGGACAAAAGCCATTCGGTTCCTCGACGGGCATAGTAGACGCAGTGTTCTACATCCTCGGACAGCGACGGCACTCGGAACGAATCGCCGAAATGACGCTCGTCGTCGCGTGTATCCCTGCGCCCTTACACGCGTCGCGGACGATGCAATTTCGCGGGTACACTTTGCAAAGTGACGAGGCGGTACTATAACGGTCCGAGTGCTTTTTTTTATGGAGCGACACGTTTTCCTTCCTTTTTTTTGCTGAGAGTAGATTGTGCGAGCTGGAGACTAGCCAGTGGGTTATATGTTTGCGAACGAATGCGATGGTGCTGATAAAAAGAGAAAATTTTACGCGCAGGCTTCATGTCTAGAAATGAACAAGTGAAATTTACTTTGAATAAGTGAATGCACATCCCTCTAAATGTGAATAAGTGAAATTCGCGTATATTCACTTAATTGAAGTGAAAAGTATTTCATTCACTTGTTTGATACGTGGAAGATTTTTCACTTCGAGTTGGTGTATATGCAATTATTTGAAATGATTTTCACTTATCGTATTTAGAGAGTTGCATACATACTCAAGTCCGAGAGTGAGACTATAAATGCTGAGCTGATTTGCAATTAATTTATTTTTCTATACAGGTCGAAATATATCTCTCTATAAAGTAAATAAAATATATAGGTGCGTGTTTTCCAGCCTTTACCAATTTAATGATTTTCGTGTTTATAGACATCGAAAATTCACGTAGACTATATAATTGAATGTACAGTATCTTTATATCAATAAAAATAAAATTGACGATTATTTTTCAAATTATAAATTATTAAAATTAAAATTTTTCGTAGCAAAAAACCCTAATTATCAAAATAAAACTTTTCTCTTTTACCCTGTAAAATTTTATTGCACGATCTAATCTTTAATTTTCTTTGCAGGAGGAGAGTGTGTACGAGAACCTCCGAGGCTGCGTCCTCACTGCCTCAACATCCGAGTCGTCAGCCAAGGTGAGAATTCTTACAGGCAGAATCAGCTGTGCTGCACTGTAATTAATTGAAAGCTTAATTGCATGTCGTTTAAAGATCCGCGACGAGTAAACGAGTCTTTTCCGCGCAACGATCTCCCTTTGATACCCCTGCACTCGCGAATTTCCGCTTTGACACGAAAATTTAAGTCTCTAAATTAAACGTCAATACCCGTCGAGGCGGTACTGCACGTGTACTACCTCTGACGGCTCGTTTCAATGTCTAGGAAACAAATTCTCTCAATACCCCACCCACACGTGGTAATCGCCCCTTCGTTATGGATTATGCTAAGTCTTCTGTAAAAACGCATCCGGAAGTAATTGCAAAAATTAAACAGCGAGTCGTACCCACTCGTCGATTAGACTAAAAATAAAAAAATTTGTCGACGTGGATAAATATTATTCGCCGGCAACAAAGTTAAAAAAGATTTCAGAAATAAACGCCGACAGAATCGACTTAAAAAAAAAACGATTTTTAACATTTGAGCGCGGAGATCCCTCGAGAGCTGCTAAAATTTTCGTAAAAAACGCATCCGGGGCTAATTAATCGACTGTTCAAAAATTAAACAGCGAGTCGTATCCCCTCGTCGATTAGAATAAAAATAAAAAAAATTCGTCGTCGTGAACGACTACACCGGGACGATAAATATTGTTCGCCGGCAACAATGTTAAAAGAGATTTAAAAAATAAACGCCGACAGGATCGACCTTAAAAAAAAAAAAGAAAAAACGATTTGACCCGTTCGAGCGGAGGATCCCTCGAGAGCAGCGAGGTCGGATCGCTCGCGAGATGAAACGATGACGCGCGATCGGTCAAAGGGGCCGGCGATCGATCATCGCGGTCCTCTCCTTCGGCGATTTTCATTAACGGGGCGGCCATCGCCGACGTTTCGTCCGCAGGCTGGCGTACACGGACCCTCCGCTCGGCTTCCAGTGCTGCCCAGGATGGACGCAGGTCTCCAGGATGAGCTTCGGATGCAACAAACGTGAGTCGCTCGCGGAAATGCCGCAGACGTATTCATTTTTTTTAGATGGCAATTTTTTTCATGGCGAATTTTGAGTAGAGATGGATGGATGTTCGAGAGATTGACAGGGGAGAGCGGAATATATTGTCACAGGACGGTGGATAGACGAAAAAAATGAAATAGTAATCAATATAAAAGCTGCACGTGAAATTTAATTGAAACGTGCAATAATAGATATCGATGTATTTTATTAAGTATAATAGTATGAAATTCTCTGAGATTATGAGTGTCAACTTTTTAACTTTCTTATTTATATTTTATACAATTAGTGTTTTTATGTATAACGCTGCAATATTTATATATTTTAATATTTATATCGAAACGTATGAGAGTTAAAATATGATTTTATATATCTACTCCTGGTGCTATAAATTTCGCTCTTTCTCTCTTTCACAAAAATTTACAAAATATAAGAGGTAAGCGGAGGGACGATTTTAACGTTTTGTGGCCAACGAAAAGGTTTGTCGGTTAACCAAAATTATTTGCGTACATTTTTTTAATTTGTGCACTACTTTCTTTGAGCTACGAACTCAAAGAATTTTCTTGAATTTTAGTGAAGTTTTGCCCTTGTGAAAAATTACGCGATGGAAAAGCCTGACCGAGGACGATTTGCAAGCTCTAGAAATATTTATGGGAGAAATCAGTGAAATTTTTTTTTTTTAATTTATAAATCTTCATCAATTCTTGAGGTTTTGCAATAATTTTAAGAAAAAATCTATATAATCTTCCCAAAAAAAGTCACTGGAATTCTTCGATAAAAATTCTCGAATTTATTTCGGAGCTTTTTTTATAAAAATTATATTAATACTACTATACTATACTATTTTTTCTCGTTAAATTTATGTATTTTCGCGCAAAAAAAGTTCTTTAATTATCCCTGTAAAATCCTCATCACTCTTACAGAGCTTTTCTATCAGAAATTGCAAAAGCCTCGCCACAGCGTTGACTAAAATTCACGTAAAAATTGCACGACGAAACTCTCGCATAAAAACGTCCGGAGCTTGCGAAGCATCCCACGCTCACGAAGCTTCGTCGTAACTTCCCACGGGAATAAAATTCTCCCAGTTCAGTAAAGATGCCAGTCGCATTCGCAGGGCCTTTAACAGCTCAGTTCTGATCTCAGAGCGAACTCCTCAAGTTAATTGATAACACATTCTCAAACGAAATGGAAACATCGTATCAAGGAGCAGCGAAGCTCACGACAAACAATTACTACTCGTCCCTCGGCTTGACCCAGATCCCGGAGTGGCGCGTTTCAAGGAGCAGCGTAGCGTCGGCAAACTTATGCGCGTATTGTCCATTACTATGCTTTCAGCCGTGTGCCCGATCCTCTGCCAAAACGGAGGAGTCTGCTCGTCGCCCGGCAAGTGCACTTGCCCCAAGGGATTCACCGGCAGTTACTGTCAGATAGGTGAGTCTTTCGCTGCGCATGCGCGGCACGCATCGTCGTCTCCGACGAAAAACAAAAGTGCACTTTCAATTTGAAAAAACCGGCGAGATTCGAGCTGCAGAATTTCAAATAGAAAAAACGATAATGCGTTACATGGAAAAGCGCAGCCTCGCGAGAAAAAGCTCGTGTCGCAAAAAGGCTTATTTAGAATCGCAGGGTGCAAAGACAAAAGGCGCGTTACGCGACGAGAAGCACATTTCCCGCGATCCCCGTGGAAAAGTGCATTCGCAAAACTGCTCGTTTCAAAAGTTTCCCGAGGAAAAAAGCGTATTTCAAAAAAGCTTTTCCGTATGCTGTTTTTTTTTGCGTTACAAAAGAGTGAATTTTTTTTGTATCGAGTGCCGATGGAAACTCAGAATTTATTCAGGGTAAACCTTCTTTTTATTCGATGGCGTTGGGATCTTCCGTCTGTGGGTTACTGTTAAATGTGCACCAGTCGATGAAATTACCGATAATTAAAAGCTCATGCTTCTTTTATAAAGGAAGCGGGTATAAATTTTTTTATTCGTGCGCTCCTGCGAGCGGAAAATAGTCGATTAATCAAATACACAGAGTTCGAGTGACCGACTGCTGTACAATGTTTAACGGGAGAGAAAAAATTCAATTCACATAAAGCAATGTATCGTTAAAAATAGGCCTCCCTTCATTACCGCATCGAATAACTTTACTATATATACCCACGCGCCTCAATTATCACGGTTATATATTTATTTAGTGCCCGGCGTACGTTGTTGCGCTAAATCAAATTAACACGTATCCACGCGCGCGCGATAAAATTGATTAAACAGAATACTCGCCCGCTCGAGCGCATTAATTATTATAAGCTCTAACAGCAACGAAATAGCATTGTACGTCCGTTCTAAAAAAAAAGGAACAAAATTAATAAAAAAGAAAATACGTTGCCTCAAATTTTCACGCACCATTAACCATCGGCGGCGTCGCGAGTCGATAATGCGTTTATCATCCAAATCAAGTTATAGCGGCGCTTTAAAGCATCGCAACTTAATTACCCCGGGAAGCTTTGAGCGAGGCGCAACGCGCGCTCGTGAAATCTTTATCGGCGGCGGCCTCTTCCGGCGTCCGCTAATTCAATGCGGCCCCCTCGCGTCGGGGGCATCCGACAATCGATTAATCCCCGGGACTCCGCCGAGCGCGGGGTGTATTCATGATCGACTCCCCGCGCCACGATTAATGGCGCGAGCGCGTATCGCGTTACGGTGGATACACACCGAGCCGAGATATACGGCCTCGACGGCGCGCTTACCACGCTCAAATGGAACAATCTTGTCGCTCGTTAGGGAGTACGAGCTTAATCGTAATTAATAATTTTCGCCGGGAGACGCGCTGCCCGGTCATTCGGGTCTACACTGCACTGAGAGAAAAATTTGTTAATTTTAAGCATTATACATATGCATCGATAAAATCTTTTAATTTGACGTATTTTTTTTTTTCAAAATTAAAGACAATTAACTGTTCATAAAAAAGTACATTTTAAAGCTTAATTCTCTTGTAAAAATTATATATAGAAATTTCGTCAAGAACTCAAGTTTCATAAAAATTGTATAAGACATAGAAATAAAAAAAAATTAAATAGTTAAGAGTATTGTAAGAAAATTTTCTGGTTATAAATTGCATTGAAGCTCCTCTAAAAAATGTTGTATGAAAAAAAGTAATAAAGGGAAGGTTTGCAGGCAATACAATTTTTTGCAGGAACATCGCCGCAATTGTTTCCTGAATGTTGAATGGTTACGGAAGCTTTCTGTACTTTCTATAAAGAAAAGCTTCGCAATTTTTACGGCAAAAGCTTCTTCATATTTAAATGGAAGTCCTCGTATTTTTTACAGAGCTTTTGTAAACATTCATGATTCAAGTAAAAGTTACACCGCCTGTAAACCAGCGCACGATTATGTATTTTTTTTACGGGGAACTTCGCTATAATTTTTACGAGAAAATTTCTATAGCGTACATGAAGTAAAATTATTATTTATAATCTAAGAGGGCTTGAAAAAAATTTTCATAGATTATTTATACCTTCACGTGATTTGCCTTGCATAATGATATGAATAATGAATACATTACTAAATTAAGATTTACTGCAATTATACAGTCGAAAGGTAAAACAGGTAATTAAAATTTTCACTAGAAACTTCGGAAAAAGTATCAATTATAATTTATTACTTTAAGTTATTAAAAATAGTAAGAATGTTTAATCAACTGTCTGATTATAATATATATTTAATCAAGTAGATGCAATCACTTCTATTCGCATATTTATATAAATTTTTCTAAATCTATTAATTACATTTATTATGACATATTAAAAATATATTAATTATTTATTGCCTCTAAATATCTTTAATTAAAAATCTCTTCCCAATCAATTTCCCGAATACAAGTAAGTCCCATCGAACGAAGTTCAGTCATAAATAAATAAAAGCGCGCACACTTCCGCAAATACACTTAGTGCGATAAATTTCAATCGCGTGAAAAAACATGAAATAAAGTTCTTAAAAAATTGGTGCGACGTCGCCGTAAAAATTTAAAAAAAAAACGAAGAAAATAAATGATCATCCGACCCACATTTTTCAACTTTTTAAACTTTTCCCTCAAAGAACAGCGCAGAAACAGCCCCGACATTTATCCAACTTTCTTAATTTCATTTATAACCGCGAGGCGCGCAATGTAGAATTAAAATAGAGTAAAAGTTCGCCTGGTATCCTTCGAGCACTGCATTAATCTTCGCGACAACGCAGCTACTTGCGCAATATCTGGAGGCGCATAAAATTAATTCGAGCCGCCGAAACTTTTTTTCTTTGCCCGGACGCGTGCGAAGCGGATAATGCGAAATCGCCCGGATTATGGCGCAATTCATCCTGCCGAATGCATTCGGTCGGCCGCTGACGCGGGGGGGATGATGCCTGTCAGCGGGAGTCAAGCATAAATTAGCTGCAGCCGTGCGGTCAGGCGTGATACTGCCTCCGATATGCGCGACACGTTTCATTCATCCGCAATATGGCGTCTATTATTTTGCGAGGATTAATCCTGCAGCTTCGATTTTCGGACTTGTTTGTTGCACTGATTTATTTTATCTCGCCTGACAATTGAACGGAGTATAATGCAGTTATGGAAATTTCTGATTTGCGCAAGTTTAATACTGTTGATGTAACGAATTGTAGTTACATAAAGTGAGTACTTACAGGCAATTTCCTTAATTAATTGCATTCGAGCTTTAAGAATCAGAATTATCGTAGGATTTTAATTGGATCGAATGAAACGAAGCGCATTAGTCTTCTTTGTATAAAAAATTGACGTTGATTTAAGCTCGGATTGAATAAAAATCGTGTGTAATAAGTGTAAATAGCACAAAATATTCCAGTTGAATTAAATGTTAAAATAAAGAGTTAAATAGTAAAATTAATTATTAGATAGACAATTAAATAATAAAGTAAATAGTTATATAAATAATTACATAAATAATTGAACGATTAATTATAGAGGACTTTTTTCGATATTTTTTTTTAAGATACACAATTTTAATTAGACCTTTAAAATTTCTGCTAATTACTTATTGATAAAAGTAAAGTAAAGTAAGACTAAAAAGACATTTTGGTGTAGATTGGATTGCTATAAATTTTTTCTCCTGATAACATTTAGAAACTGACGCAACTGTAAAGTTCCCAGGAGGAATCAGGAGTACGCCGGAGGTACACGTCTCACGTCACGTCGTTAGACTTAATTAGATCGACAGCGGAGAAACGGAAGTACCCGATCGACGGTCATCTCCAGCACCCTCACATTGTCCCGAGCTCGTTTACTCTTTCCTACTCGTTCTCGATGTTCCGCACTTTTCAGACTTTTTTTTTGTTTTTAACGAACGATACTTTCTTTGACTTATTTTTTTTTTTGTATTATAAAAATCTATTTCTTGTATTTTTTTACCTTTTCCTACGACGAACATTTAGAGTGGTTTTAAATTAGGATGCATATAATTTTTTTAAAGAACTTTTGTATATAAAAAAAAGTAACTATATGCATCTAGAAAAAGCTAATTGCACATACGGAAAGTAAAAATGCGTATAAATGCATTTTGGAAATAAAACTATAATTGAACGTATAAAGGCGGTGTTTTGAAACTTATCGGACCGCAAAATCTTTATCGGTTCGAAAGTTACGTAAAATTAAAAATCCATTTTGAAAGTTAAACTAATAAAAATTGCTATAAATTACTTCGTACAAAGTTTTCTTCACTTACTTTAATGACGCAAAACTTTCGAATCGATAAAAATTGTTTTAAAATGTGCGGTGACTCAGACTGTAACTTTTACGTTCTATTACATTTTCATTCTATATTATATAAGGTCAATTCAAATTTTTTTTAGTTATCGAGTTATTTGTAATATAGATATTTTTTAAAATGTATCTTATACATTGTTTTTTATATCTTCCATTTCTGTAAATTAATAGATTCCTTTCAAGATGACATAAAATTTTACAGCAGTCTTTACTTTAGTAAAGCAAGGACCAATTAAAAAAAAATTAAAAACAATGAGCTTTTATAAATGTAGCATAAATTAATAGGTATAACTAAATATAAATATATAAGGCATATAAAATACCACATTTACACTAATACAATAAATCGATTCATTATATAATATACTCACAGATTTATTATCACAATAAATCGATTAATTAGTTATAATTTATCGCACTAGATCGATTGATTATATATACTCACAGATTTAACAAACGCTCTGAAAGATTTTTTTAAAAAAGACAAACTTTGTCTCCAGCATCTTTCGTCTCCCTTCCTCTCTCAAAGCAGCACGTTCCAATAATAATTCCTCTTGGTTGATCCGGAATCGGCGACGCGATCTCGCCTTCGCTCGCTTCCGCGCTATTGCACGCGGACGTGTAATAATTGCAGCCTCGGGATCGCTCCCCTTGAAAGGGAATCCGAATATCGGATAATTCGATCGCCTTGCGCGTTCGTTTTATCCGCGTGCCGAGCCTCGCGCACCTCCATACGTCAGCCAATCCAATCGCCTCGATCGCGAAACATCCGGAAGCGAGGGAATAATTTTCGTATAAAAAGAAATAACGCTGGAGTGATTCATAAGATTCTTGCCTGACGGCGAATTCTTCCTTTCAGACGTGGACGAGTGCGTGACGGAGAAGCCGTGCGACCAGATCTGCAGAAATGTCCCCGGCAGCTTCGAGTGCTACTGTCGCAGTGGCTTCCAACTGCAGAACGATAGAGTCTCTTGTCGGAAAAATGGTATTTTAGATCAATTAGTTTTTTTTCCCCTTTTTTTTTTTAATTCATAGTAGGATAGATAGCTTGCGTGTCTCGCGCACTTAATTGTGAAACTTGCTTAAAGTATTTTTTTTTTTGCTAATTTAGTCATTGTTTTATTGGTGTTTTTAAAATATTGAACGAAGAATTTTCTTGTTAAAATTAAAATGATTAAATGCACATTTTAGTACTTTTTTAATGACGGCGGCATTTATGCTCCAATCAACTAATAAAATCGCTTTTTAATTAAAACCCTTCACAATATCCTGTTATATTTTTTTTATAGAGAGGATTTTAAGTACTTATACACTTGACAATGTCACAATTTTTTAGTAGTCAAACATTTTTAAGCGAAAATTTATATTTTATTAAATTTCTTTTTTAAAGTTAGCTACTGCAACTTATCGTTTACTTTATTTTTGAATACTTAAACATTAATAAGCACCATTTACTTTAATTTTTAGCACTTCAAAATTAAAAAGTACCATTTATCATTTTTTTCTTGAAACACTAGTAAAAATTAAAAAAAAGTAGAACTCACGTCAACGAAAGAAAAGATGAAAAACATTTATAAATTTATTCTGCAAGGGATAAAACGAAGTAAAATTTAATTAACAACGTCGTATTTTGCGCAGACAGCGACGGCACGGCACTGGAGGCGCGAGATTTGGAGGAGGACTTCGAGGAGACCACCACGACGACGAGGCGGACGATACTACGCGGTTGGTATAATCCGCGCAACCGCGAATTCCAGCGGTTCTATCTTTAAAGCCTCGACGGAGGAGAGCGAAATATACAGTCCCGATGTCACCCGCTCTCCTTTCCCTCTCTCGATCACTGTTTTCCTTTTCCCCTCCGAATTCTTGGCCACGCCGAAAAAAAAGTATAATAATTGACGTTTTTTACTGTGCAGATACGGAGAACGAGGTCGGCGAAGCCGAGGAGACCAGCTACGTCGAGCTTCTTCGGAGGCTGATCAAATTGGAAAAGGTCTGAAGTGCTGCATGGTCAGCTGTTGATTTTTACGATACTGGATGAATTGCACTTTTTTTTTGCTACAAATATGAATTTCGTTTTTTTTTGCAGCAATTTGCGAAAGGAAAGAAACGAGAGATTGAAACTAACGAGATCTCTACGAGGATTGCGTCGGCCATTGATAGCATCAATGATATTAGGCGCAGCGTTCAGAATATGGTAAATAGTTTGAAGAGATATAAAAATGTGTGTAATAACGATTGACTTATTTTTTTTACTTATTTTACAGCAATTGATGCAACAAGAAGTGCTTGAATTAAGAAACAAAGTAAAGATGTATGAATTTGAGAGGACGAAGATATCACACTTGACAAGCCGAGTAGCTGATTTAGAAAATCGACTCAGGACGAGATGCAGAACGGGTCTCTTCTTGAGCGGAAGTTCTATCTACTAGAATGGACGATGTTGAAGTGACTTTTTTTCTATAAAGAATGAATTTGGAATTGTCTTGTAAAAAAGTAACTGACGAATGTGTTTCTGAACAATGCCATTGACACTGCCAAGTTGCATTTATTTTCTTGTGCTTTACTACAAAAAGTAGTACTTTATATTTTATACACTAGATATATTTGTATTATTAAACTTTTTAATAAAACGTTAAATGAAGTTAATATTTTCCTTCCTTACAAAATATTACAACAGTCCTTCTCCTTGCTCTAAAGATAATTAATAGTCAATTAAGATTCTGCTTTGTTTGCCTGCTTCTTTTTCTGTTTCCGTGTTAATCTTTTGTCTTTGTTTGTGGTAGCCTTTTTTGACTTTGAACGACCCTTTTTGTGCTTCAGAATATTTCTTCGATTCATCCAAACTGGGTAGTTTCCGAATTGGTCCCTTAACGTTTTCTTGTTGTAAACTCTTGTGGTGCCATCATCCATTTTTTCAACAATTTCTTCATTTTCTTTGTCTTTTTGATTATCTTTAATTGACTTTGCATCAACAACTAAAAGGTTATATTACTTGTCATTAATCTTGTTTTGTTAAATCTAAATTCTTGTTTTATCTTCAAAATCTTTTATTAATACTTAAAGCTATATTAAAATTAAAACTAAAATAATAATCATTGTATACCCAAATAATTCAAAAATTCTTTTGAATTCATAGTTACTAAAATATTGTTTAACAAAGCAAATTAAATAATAAGTTAAAAAATTTAATTTTAGTTTTCTCTAAACATATCAAACGATTACTAAATAATTGATAGATCAATAAAATATTTACCCGTGGCAATCTCTTGAATGTCATTCATTTCCACATCTTTAGAAGCATTCTCATCGATTCCAAGTGTTTTCTTAAGTCTCGCCAATTCTTTTTCACCGTAACGCACTCTTTTAACTGCCCTGCATTTCCTCCTCCACTTACTCCTCAGTGACTTGGCCATAGCTCAGCGTTTCTACAAATGAAAATTGCATTATTCATTATTTCACATTTTAGAAATTAAAGAAACTAAATAATACCAAATCCAACGCTATTAGCAGTTTGAACAAAACACATTGCTAAACATAACCTCAATAACACAGCAACAACATGCGGATCAATTGTTTCAAAATAAATAACACTTTTTTCAACATAAAAATCAAGTACTTTAACTGACCTTCACTGCAAAACTGTTTCTCAGTCCAAATAATTTATTCAACTCCAATTGTCACCAGAAAATATAGACTGAAAAATTAACACGTGCGTCAAAACTCAAAACACCGCTGCGTAGATCCAAACGCCGAAGAACATCAAGATGGCCGCGCGGTCGACAAGGAAGACATCCGCAAAACTCCGAAACTCGCGTACCGGCGGATCGTCACTTCTGCATCATTACTGAGGCTTGAGAGACGCAAGAGAATCACCAATCGTTTACAAGCACCAGGGGAAATTAAAAGAACCCACGGTGGATGACTGCGGGTTGGTTCGAAGAATTCGGAGTCAGTGCACCTACTTTCTTGGGTCACGGGTCACTCGGGGGCAAGCATGTCGTCCTCGCCACGAATTTTACTTCCCGGACTGTGCGTCCTCGCCGTCCTTGGCGGCTTCTGCGCGGCCGACGAGATCCTGGGGTGCGGCGGTTTCGTCAAGAGTCATGCCGACATCGATTTCAGTCAGATCACTGTCAAATTGTGAGTAGCCGCCTCGACTAACCTCTCCTACCTCTGCTGATTTAAATGTTTTTGGAGTTTGTCAGGTGCTTTTATTAACGGAGTAACTATGATTTAACAGATTTTTAGGATTGCAAAATTCTCATGGGCTGTTATGTTTTAGTGCTTCAGTTTTTTTTTAAATGATTTTCTGTGATGGTTTGTCATCAGTCTTCGGGTAGTAGACAAGCCTATGTGGCACTTGTAATCATCTAATTCAATGGATTTCTTGACTCGTAGTTATTAAATTTTATATTCTGTTTTATTGATAACAAAGAATAGGTACTCCTTGAATGAGAATATTATTAATTCAAGAATCTAAGTAAAGTATTTTTAGTGCTAATATAATAATTCTTAAATGTTGTTTAAAAATTGTTATAAATATTATGTAAAGACTTAAGCTAAAGATTTTACTTGATTTCGAGCTTATGTAAAACATTAATAATAGAATAATTGTAATTTAAAATATTTGTTTTGATTTAAAAGATTTAATACAAAAATGTTCATACAACTAAAATATCTTCTTTGCAGATACACGAAGAGTGGAAGTGTAAAGGATCAGACTGAATGTGCCCCGAATACAGGCTATTACTTTTTACCTGTTTATGATAAAGGAGAATATATATTAAAAGTAGAACCACCAAGAGGATGGAGTTTTGAGCCAACCCAAGTTGAAATTAATGTGGATGGTTCCAGCGATGATCTTTGTAGCCAAGGAAAAGATATAAATTTTGCTTTCAAAGGCTTTGGTATTACTGGAAAAGTTGTTGCTTCAGCTGTACCTAAGATTGCTGTAGGACCAAAAGGAATAACTGTTATGTTATATGACCAAAATAACAAAACTCTTCTTGGATCAACTGTTACTGCTGAAGGTGGTGCATTCTCATTTACACCAGTTCAGCCAGGAAAATATGTACTTGTATCTAGTCATCCAACGTAAGTTATTAATTGTTTCAAATATTTTTCTATATTTATTACAATGACTTAAATTATTTTATGTACAAATTAAAATTTTGCTTATTGTAGATGGGTTATGGAAAAACATTCTTCTATTGTTACTGTGCGAGAAGGCAATACTGAACTTAAAGATGGAGAATTAAGTGTGTTTGGTTTTGATGTAAGTGGCCGTGTTACCACTACTGAGGGAGAACCTGTTGGAAAAGTTTCTTTCCTTTTGTTCGGGGTAAGTGTAAATATTTATTAATTGATAGTTAAATAAATCTGAATTTGCAATGTTCTTTAAAAAAACAAATTTTGTTACTAGAATGGACGAGCAAAGAGCTGTACAACAACTCCAGTAGAAGGTTTCGATTCTAAAAAAAAACCAATGTGCCATGTTACATCAGATGAAACTGGAAGATTTTTATTCCCAGCTTTATCTCCAGGCGACTATTCAATAATACCTTACTATGCAGGCTCAAAAACTAAATTTGATGTCAAACCATCAGAACTTCCATTTACTGTAGTTCAAGACAGTTTAATACTACCTCAAGAATTCAAAGTTACTGGATTTACCATTAGTGGTAAAGTTTTGGCTTCACTTAATCCTCCTATTCCCTTGGTTGGAGCTAAGGTCTTCTTATCAAAGAAGCAAATAGCAGTGACTGACAATAATGGAGGCTATAAGACTGATAATGTAAAAGCTAAACAGTACATGTTGTATGCAGAAGCAAGTAAGTAATCATTCTTCTTACTAAATGTGTTTATAATTGATTGTAATTTTATATAAAAAACTTTTATTTTGTTTAAGATGATGTACAATTCGAGGAGAAACCTGTGAAAGTATCTCCAAGCAGCCCTGAGTTACCAACAATAATTCCTACAGCATTTAAAGTTACAGGAAAAGTATCTTCAACAACTAAAGCAAGCTTAGAAAATCGTAAAGTTTTGATAAAAAATGTCGCAGCTAATATACAGCAAGAAATTGAAATAGATGCTAGTACAGGTCAGTGGACCACATTCCTTGCACCAGCGAAATATCAATTAAACGTTGTGGTTAATGATGAAGAAAAGGCTAAAGGCCTACAGTAAGTATTGAATAATTTTTATAATATCTTCTAAACATTTTTTTTAATTATTGCGTTTGTCTTTTAGATTTTTCCCCCTTGAACGTATTATCGACGTTACTTCGAAGTCCCTCCAAGATGTTAACTTTTTACAGCTTAAGGCTACTTTAAAGGGCACTATTGTTTGCTTACCTGAAAAAGAATCAACAGGAGAATGTGGCCAAACACAAGTGACTTTGAAAATGAATGATGGAGCTGTGGAAACAAAGACAGTTAAAGCACAAGCTAAGGCTCAAGGTAGTTTTAATTTTAGTGAATTGAAATATTTCACATCTCGTTATTTTTAATAAAAATTACATCGTTTACTGTGCAGGTGGAGAATACGTTTTTGAAGACGTTTTACCAGGCCAATATGAAGTCATAGTAGACACTGATGTTTTTTGCTGGCAGAGTTCCAGCCATCAAATTGTCATAGCATCGGAAAAGCCTCCCAATGCACCACCATTCCAACAGATTGGATTTTCAGTCACGTTTATTTCATCTCACGAAACTAAAGTTGAATATTCCTTACCTAACCAGCCAAATAAAAAATTGACATTCCAACTTTTGAAAGGAAGCACCAGGCACTGCGTGCCCGTCTCTGGAAAATATGAATTTTATCCAAAAGGTTGTCACAAGTACACAAAACCTGTTTTTATGTGGAACACCAATGAAAGAACACCCATCATTCTATCGACACAGGAGCATTTGATAACTAGAAGCGTATTAAGTCCTGTGGCAACTGATAGCATTACTATTAAGATTGAAAGTGATTCTGAAGGACAAACACCATTGATGTAAGTTTCATAAGCTTTTTACTTCACTTCAGAAATATGTTACTTTTCAACTAATGGTTTAATATTTTCTTTTATTGTAGAATAAAGAATCTTAAATCTGTAAAAGAAAAAGAATTTTACAAGTACATATTTTCGTTTGATACTATTACTGGTGAATCTTATACGATTTCTCCATCATCGATAGATTTATTATTTGATCCACCATCCCTGAAAATTACCGGCCCAGATGATTGTCAAAATGATGCAGTGATATTCCGAGCTGAACAAGGAAAGGTAGGAATTCGTAGATAAATGTTTCTAATATAAATAATAATTTAATGGAACTTTGAATTTATTTATGTCACAGATAATTAGCGGTGCTATATCTCCTCCACTGGAAGGAGTAGCGATAAAGATTTTTGGTAGAGATAAGGAGATACCAGTCCATACTATTGTTACCCAAAAGGATGGTGCTTTTAGAGTTGGCCCACTAGATGGAAGTGTAGAATACAGTATTACCGCGGACAAAGAAGGTTTCGTTTTAACCCGAGATACCAAAGCAAAGGAATATAAATTCCTTGCAAGAAAATTAGCTGAGATCAATGTAAAGGTTATTGATGCAGAAGGATCAAGTCCTTTGCAGGTAATCATTTATATTATCTTCACGCCCAAAGATTTTTTTAAAATAAATTACTAAAAAATCTTCTATTCTTAGGGAGTCCTTCTGTCACTTTCCGGAGGTGGAGGTGGACCCAATAGCTACCGAAAAAACATCGTCACTGGTGAGGAAGGTCAATTGAGTTTCAACTCTTTGTCACCTGGCGAATATTACTTACGTCCAACGATGAAGGAGTATCGCTTCGAGCCAGCTTCGAAGATGATTCGAGTCGAAGAAGGCAAAACTGTTGTAGTAACTCTCGTCGGACGTCGAGTTGCTTTCAGTGCCTATGGAATAGTTACTTGTTTAAATGGAGAGCCCGAAGGTGGATTGCTCGTTGAAGCACGCGGCCAAGCTGAGTGTGCTGATCTTCAAGAGGAAGCCACTACTAAGGAAGATGGAACATGGAGAATTCGTGGACTTGAACCTAAGGTACTAATATAAATTGAATTAATTTGAAAGAAAAAAATGTGAATACTTAACATTTAAATCGTTTTTCAGTGCATTTACGCTATTCGATTGAAGCTAAACGAACAAGATCCAAATAGTCGAGGTATTAGAGCTATACCCAGTTCTGTAGCAGTCCAAGCTACTCAAGATGTTTATGACGTCAAACTCATGGCTTTACAACCAGTAGCCCGAACGGATATTTCTGTTAGAGTAATTGCAAACCAACCAGATTATTATAGATCTTTAAAGGTAATTACTTAAATGGTATTTTTAATATATTAATTTTGAATTAATAAATTAATAAATAAAAAATGTTACGCTATAGGTAAAACTCTGCCGCGAAGATTCACCGGATTCTCCAATCCACGTGGCAAAATTAGACAGTCAGACTGGAAAGCTGAATACTGCGGGTTTCCTCTTGCATTTCCCTCCACTTCAAGCTGACGGCAAGAAATACTTCATTCAACTCGAAACGTCCCTATCGAAATCCACCCACGAGTACAAGGTCACTCCCATCTACTTTGAAGCAAACTCTTCGTTCAAGTACGTCGAGTTGCGTTTCGAAGCCGAGCGCAAACACGATCACGGCGACGCGAATCAGATCACTTTCCTGCCGCTACCTCTCATCATCCTCGTCACAGCTGCCTTCTTCAACCGCGAGGCTCTCTCCAGCTGGCTGAATACGACCGTTGAGAAATGGTCCTCAAGGCGCGTTTCCTCAAATCGCAATTCACAAGTCAACGGAACTAATGCAGCGGTGTTGAATGATCCAAGAGTCGACGACATTATTGTTGAACAGATCAAGAATATCAATAGCAAGACTAGCAAGAAGGCCAAGCCTCGAAAAGCGTAGGAGTAAGATTAAATTGGTGATTTTTTGTTTGCAATGGTATTTCAAGGATATGATGCGTATCGACGGCATAAATAGGTCAAAATTGTGTCGACGTACGGGTAGTGTACGAGGACTGAAGAAATTATGTTGAACATTTTTTTTTGTGCTCTATCATTGTATTTGTTTTTGTAAAATCTTGTTATTCTTTTTATTATGTTTTAATGTTTCAATGTTTAGTTCGTTTTGCATATTTCAACGTTCAACAAATTATCATTCCTTTTAATGAATCTTATATTGATTCTTGAATTCAATATTTCTGTGAGAAATGCAGTAAAAATTTGAATAGGCTAAGAAATTTTCGTTGAAAAAGAATTGTACATACAGTGCTAATTTTTAAAATAATAGATATTTAAGAAATAGCAGGATTATTAATGCCTTATAATTTTTTTGTAAAAACTTTTGTAAGTGTTTTCACTTAATGATCATAATCTTCACGTGTAACATAAAAGTTCACTTTTTTACATTTTTAAAAAGGCTTTGATACACATAGAATTTATCAATTTCTGAAGTTTTAATGCGAAATTTATATAAATATATAGGAAATTATATAATATATACGTAAAGTAACATCCTTTAATAACAAATCAATATACAAAATCTAAATAATTTTATCATAAATTTAAGTATCTTTAATTAAACCAAAATATTGTGATACATATTCCCTTTGTATGTTTATCGTTTCGTGGATTATGATTTAAATAGAACAATTAAATAATGGTGTACTTGTAAATAATATAATAATAAATTCAAAACATTGTACAATTGTGCGTTCTTATGTCTACAAATCCTAATGTAATTTACTCACGTATCCATATGCGTTTAATAGGTCATCAATTGTTTACAATTAATTTTTTAAAATGTGCGACTTTTTTTATAAAATACCTTAATTGTAATAACAACGTCTAAACATTAACTCATGAAATGTAATAACAAATCATCGCATAATCAAACTGTACAGATCTCGTTTCTTAATTTGTGCGTCCTGCCAACTTAATAGCGTTGAAGGCGTGGTGGGAGAAGTTATTTTTACAGGCGAAATTGAAAGCGGGGAATCCTCGGATGTCGACAGTCTTTAACTTTATTGTTTGAGGAGTAGAGTTATTCTCAAAAGCGTTACGGAATCCGATGGTTCGCCGGTTCATCATTTTTTACATTTCGAGCTTTTAGAAAGTCATAAAAATGTTTTGGTTGCGAAGCGTCGTTCTGTTACTCGTTTATGGAATAATTGCGGGTGACGCAAAAAATATCGTACTAATTATTGCCGACGACTTGGACTACGTTCTCGATGGAATGGTATGAAATATTCATAAATTTTAATGTATTGAAAAATAATATTCAGTTTTTTCAGATCAATTAATTAATAGAATATTTCTAACTGAATTCTTTTAAATAATAGTTGCACATACTTGCTATAAAATAATGAGTAGATTGTGATTGTATTTGTATAACTGGACGTCTTTAATATTATTGATTTATATAACAATATAAATCTTGTCTGAAAATGTAACTGAGTAATTATCTTTAAAATTATTTTAAAGTCGGAGATCTGTGCTTGTAGTTTTCCGCGCATTTATCATCATTGTTACAGTTCAAACTACACATTAATTAAATAACTTATTTTTAGACTTAAAAATAAATGATTATAAATGATAATTTTTTTTTCTAGACGCCGCTGAGTTTCACACAGAGATACATAGGAAACGAAGGAGTGACTTTTAACAATGCGGTAAGTTTTGAATGAACGTGCACTGTAAAACATTAGCGTCGAATTTTAATTCACATTTATTCCTACAGTTCGCCGCAGTTCCTATATGTTGCCCAAATCGAGCGTCAATATTGACAGGAAGATATCAGCATAATCACAAGACTTATGATAATTCACTAACCGGAGGATGTAGCAGTATGGACTGGCAAAAAAATTTTGAGCCTGCATCCTTTGCTGCAATACTGAAACAAGAAATGAAGTACTCCACTTTCTATGCAGGAAAGTACTTGAATCAGGTACGTCCATCGTTTATATAAGGTAATCAATTAAATTTCTTTTCATTAAATTAATTCTTTTTGTTTTTTTAATAATTGAATAGGGTATTACATAATCTCTAAACGTTCTCTTGTAAAAATTAATTTTTTGTTTATTTTTACATAGAAGTAATTAAAAAACATTATAGAGAAAGATTTAATTTGAACGAAATACGAATATTCCTGCGATGCAATTGCAATGTTCTTCAAATTTTAAGATAAAATGATAATAGCCTTATCGACTAACTTTGAATTACTCTTGGAAATAATTTGATAGTACGGAACAAGAAACGCTGGAGGAGTATCTCATGTTCCACCTGGATGGGACAATTGGTATGGCCTTGTCGGCAACTCAAAATATTATGAGTATTCTTTGTCGATCAACGGAGCGGAGAAAAAGTACGGATCGAATCCAGTTGAATACCTCACCGATGTTATCGTAAGTTTATTTTTTAATTTTTCTACGCCCATAGCTTCTAAGAACTGCTTTATATTTGCCTCTGCATTAAAAACCCGAAAATTAATTTATAATTTTTTTCAAATTCTTAATAAAACTAGTTGTAAATTTTAATGCACATTGTCTATTCTATTTTATTCTCTTCTATTTCTCAGTGAGGTGCTTACATAAAAAAGGATAATAAAAGAACTTGAACATTGTGTATTTATTAAAAATTCGCCGATATTTATTTGTTGTAATTTAACAATTTAGAAAGGATTCGCATTGGACTTTATAAAGAGGCAAGATAAGGATTCGCCATTCTTGATGGTGCTGGCACCACCGGCACCTCACGAACCCTTCACCCCAGCGTCTCGACACAATGATAAATACAAGGGCACGAGGGCTAAAAGAACGAAGAATTTTAACACGAACTCTCAGAAGGTGAGATTCATATTTACTCTAGAAAATACAGTAAATATTTATATCAGTCAGTAAAAAAAAAATAAATACTACTTTGTATGAAGTGTTGCACAAAATTTCTATTTTTAGAAATCCAGTCTCGAAAACTTTATAAAATATTCATGAATAATGGGCAATAGGTCCACTTATTTAAAAACATTATTCTGAATTTTTTCTAAAGTTTGTTGGAATAAAGTTAAAAAAAAAAATAATAAATTAATGTAAACTCAAATTATCCTGATTCAGAGTCTGAGAACAGCAGTTTGTACTGTGGATTGATCTTTGAAGCGCATTCACTAGTACGTTAATTTTCAATAGATTAACGGTATTATGTTTAAACTTAGGACAAACATTGGCTCGTGAGAATGGGACCCTCGCCGCTGCGTTCGAGCATAGTTACACGTTTGGATGAAATCTATAGAAGACGTTGGGAAACGCTTTTGGCCGTTGATGAATTAGTACAAAACGTGTATGTACAATTGAAGAGCCAACAGTTGTTAAACGATACTTACATCATTTTTACGTCTGATAATGGATTTCATGTCGGTATGTTCATCATTGATTTTATTTTTAAAACTGTATATTATGAAATAAGTTTTTAATTAGTAATTGTTTTTTCTTGTTTTAGAAATAACGAGTTAAAATCATTTTTCTTTTATAAAGATACAAACTAAATCCTAAATTATCATCAATAATTTTAGCACTTAATGAATAGTAATCAATAAAAATGAGATAAATATACGTATACGGAAATAATGGAACAGTTTAAATTTTACTATTACTATTTCACTTTTTTTATTCAATAGAATGTATAAGTGCAAAACAGTCCCAACTAATGTTTTATTCTTTCCATGTAATTGTATTAAGTTTGAATAATAATGTAAAACAGAGTTTCAGTGATATTGATGCTCTTTATAATTAGTTGATCAATTTATAATCTTCAAAATTTAAAATATTATTAAAATCTCCTCTTTTAATCACAGGTCAGTTCAGTATGCCTTACGATAAGAGGCAACCCTATGAGACGGACATCCGCGTGCCGCTGATGATTCGCGGACCGGACGTGCCTCGGAAGTCTGTGGTGAAATCAGCAGTGAGCAGCATCGACATCTTCCCTACCATAATGGATATAGCGGGTATCGAGCGACCTTCCGACGGTTTGTCGCTTTTGAACAACAAAGTCGTGGATCGCACTGTACTCGTTGAGTATCACGGCGAGAAATCCGTCGGCACGCCTAACAGCGGCTGCCCCACCGATAAGATCCCAACCTCAGCGTAAGGATATTTGATATTCGTTGTTGTAGAAAAAGAATTTTTTTTAACAAATTTTTTAAGCCGGTTGTATATTTTTCTGTTGTTTATTTACTCGACAAAAAACGTAAACGAGCGATCGAATCTTCTTTTTATATTTTCACGTTCACGTTAAAGCAAATAAAAGCGCTTAGTTATACTATATGTTTACGTAGTGTATTGCAATTTTACAGAGAAAACATTATTTTCAAATAAATTCATTTTGATTTACCGAGTGAACAGTAAAAATTGTAATGAAGAATACATTAGAATAACAAGGAGAATATGTAAATGTTGTAATTTAAAAAAAAATTGAAATTCTTTTGTTGCAGCACTGCAGTAAAGATTTTGATTGCAAATGTCAGGACGTAGCCAATAATACCTTCACTTGCGTACGTCGAGTTAGTGATAATTTCAACAATATATTTTGCCAATTCGACGACGACCAGGTACGTTTTTTCATTCCTTACACTAAAAAAAGATTTGTATATTTTAAGTGTAAATATTTAACTTCAATATAATTATTAAATATTTCTTTTTTCAATAAAATTAGTAGTTTCAAAACAATAATTAATTTGATTAAAGAAATATTTAACAAATACTATTGAAGCATAAAAATTTGCTTAAAATTATCAAATTTCTCTTTCAGTGTGTGAATTTTGTATTACTCAAAAAAACAGTGATTTAATTTTTATAAATTTTTGTTGACAGAATTTTGTGGAGTACTATGATCTACTGAAGGACGAGTTTCAACTGCAGAACGAGGGATTAGTGATGGATCGTAATATCCGCTACAGATTTAGAAAGCGCGTGAAAAAGATGTCTATTTGCAAGGACCATACTTGCATCGCGACCAATCCTCCTATTAAATTGCATGTGCTGAAAAACAAAGTAGGACAGTGTACGAGAAGACACTATGCGTGGTGAAAAATTCATTTATTTGACAATTATATAATTCCTGCCTAAATAATGAGGAAGCAACGCGAAAAAATATATCTTTAAATTCGTTGACAAATAATTAAAAAGCGCGTACTCATCGATTTCATGTGTACACTCTGCCGGTCTAATGGAATTTTTCATACAAACAATCCCAATTAACAATATAACATAAATAACAGCGAGCCATGACATTACGAATACACGCTTAAAACTTCGACTGCATTTGTTAATTTTGTACGCTTCGAAATAACGAAATAAAAGTAACTTTTATATAAAAACTTTTATATTGTGCGTATCTCTCCCTTTGTAAAAAGATCGCGCCAACATGAAACAACAACACGAGCGACGCTCTCTGCATCGGTTCTGTTATTTTAATCTGCGAGCCGCGAAAACAGCTTTGACCTTATCGTTCAATCGAGCGTGCGGCGGCCGCTTAATTTCATAAAATGGTAATTAATAACAAAAACAAAGGCCGGCGCGCTCTCTGAAAAAGCCAAACAAAATCCGAGCGGCCGGCGCAGCGAGAGCGCGGACCGAGAGTTTATATCCGGAATATAAATACTAAAATATTAAAAAACAAACAGAACGAAATATCCGCAAATATCGGGAGACTCGCCGAGCGGTCGGGGGGCGTTTCGCTCTCAGCTCCGCGCGAAATCGCAGCCTCCAACTCGGCCGCTGGAGCTATACGCGCTATGGATATATGCGGAATCCGGATATAAGAATATCCCGAAGAATTAAACTGTCTCGACGCGCTGTTTTCTTAACAAATATTTTCGTTGAGCTCCCCCGCGGCGGCATTTGAATACATCTGAATAGCGGAGGTGGAGCGCGGGGGGAGGGTGGGAAGGAGCGAGAAAAAATCGATTGGAATCACGGATGGAGTGTGGGTGAAGAACTCTTGTACTGATTTGATGGGTTGTGCGATTTTTTTTTTTTTTTTAGAGGGAGAGATTATATGCATTTTTCATTGGCGAATCTTCTAATCGAACTGTACTCTTTATTTATAAGAACGGATGAGGAAATTTTAAGGGTTGAGTTATATATGAAAAATGGCAATATTTTTTTTTCAAAATTTACTGTTAGAAAGGAAAATATTATAAAATGTTCTTGTGATCTACTTATGTAAAATTATGTTCACGAAGGTTTACAAGCCAAGAGAATGTGAAACCTCTTAGAATATTTGATTAGTGACATTTTGTTTGTCAAAATTATATCCCTATTCACATTTTCTAAGTGAACTTCACATTTTCAGCTTTAAAGAGTAACAAATTTTTTTTTATTAGATAAAGTTAAAAATTAATTCGATGTAAAATTTGTACGTGTAATTTTTTTTAGAAACTACTTTATTAAAAGCTTTATTTTATAAATTTACTAATTAACATACTAAATTGTCGTAATCTAAAGATATTTAATATAATAAATGGACAAAAAAACTGTTACAATGCAAATGTGAAGGGTCGATTGAGATTTTAAAAAACTTCCGGAGTATTCGCATCTGCGCAAACGATCGGACGGATGTGTTTGAGTGCGGAGGGCCAGGATTGGGCAAACATCCCGACGCGCGTCAACTTTGGGCCCCTCGCCTGCTAACTTGGGCGTGAAACAGCCCGCCGTGAGTTCGGGTTAAGAGATCTTCGGCGCAATCCGATGCTGTGCGTGCGTCGGATTATTTGGAGAGTCGGATCACTGCGAGCAACTGGAAAAGCGCAGAATTATGCATGATGAACTTCCTCCAATGTTGTTAAAAATTTTTGTATTTTTAAATAAAAAAATCACATGATCATAAAATTGTTTCGTTTATTTTCAAAGGTTGAATTTCAGTATAAATTTACTATAGCTAGAGTCCACGTGTTTTGCGTGGATCAATTTTTGCGGCTGCACGTTCAATCATGTTATTTAATATTATTCTTATATAAATGCGTAAGAAAATTTGAAAACTTTATGATTATTTTATTAATTTGTTAATGAAATGGAGCAAACAACTCGAATTATTCGTAATACAAATTAATTTTTAATAATTTAATTATTTAATAAAAAAAAATCACATACAGTAATTCCTATGTATAACCTCTACATAGGCTGTTAACCAATAAAAAAAACTTACGCTTAATACTAAACAATATTTTCAAGCTTCTCTTTACTCAAATAACATATTATCTAACGTTGAATTAATAAAAAACTACTGATCAATCAATGAATTCTCACCGCAAATTAATGAAAAAACAGCTCGACGATTTAGGTATTAGCGGCGAATCTTCCACTAATTTTATTATAAAGTTCCACTAATTCACTATTAGAAAGTATTATTATTAATTATCACCAAGATCAACATTCAAAATTAGCGTTTAATGAAAGAATTAAGCCCGAAAAAAAGAAACGAGGGATGCAACGCGATCCGCCGGAGAAAAGTATGCGCCCTCGGCACCCCGCGAGCTTCACTGAACACCTCCTCGGCGTTCCTGCTCCCCTAATACCGGCTGCAGCGCGGACCGCCGACTTCGCTCGTCGCCCTTCCATCCCTAACCTTTCTTACGCACACCTATGCACCCACAACGTTTCTTACGCACACCTACACCGCCCCGCGAGCTTCGCTGAACACCTCCTCGGCGCTCCTGCTCCCCTGGTATGGCTGCAGCGCGGACCGCCGAGTTCGCTCGTCGCCCTTCCATCCCTAACCTTTCTTACGCACACCTACACCCGCAACGTTTCTTACGCACACCTACACCACCTCGCGAGCTTCGCTGAACACCTCCTCGGCGCTCCTGCTCCCCTGGTATGGCTGCAGCGCGGACCGCCGAGTTCGCTCGTCGCCCTTCCATCCCTAACCTTTCTTACGCACACCTACACCCGCAACGTTTCTTACGCACACCTACACCACCTCGCGAGCTTCGCTGAACACCTCCTCGGCGCTCCTGCTCCCCTGGTATGGCTGCAGCGCGGAGCGCCGATTCTCTAGTTCCCCTTCTATCCCTAATTTTTCTTACGCATACCCCGGCCTCCCCCGCGAGCTCCGCTGAACACCTCCTCGTCGCTCCTAGTCCCTTGGTAACGGCTAGAGCGCGGAGCGCCGACTTCGCTCGTTCCCCTTACATCCCTAATTCTTCTTACGTGTACCTCCTCCCCGCGCTACCAGGAGCTCGAACTTTTAAAATTTCGGCACACTTGTGCTTGCCGGCCGAGCCGGTATCAGGCGAGCAGGAGCGTCGAGGCGGTCGGTAAGATAACCTCCCTCGGCGCGACACCTCCACCGCGCACATGATCCCCTGATACAATATATATCGCTCGGAGCTTCGACGTATAGTCGACGTGCAGTCGCGGGGCTGCGCCAAGCTTTCCCGAGCTCGCGTTTCGCGTAGGTTAGGGGATTTATAATTAATTAATTAATGTTATAATAAATATTAATGTGTTCTGTAAGTACAGTACTATACTTACTATACTTAATATACTTAATTTATGAAAGTTTCCACTGTAAAAAATATTAAAAATGACTCTGTAAATAGCAATTTCTATACAATATAAATAGCAATTTTTGCTGTGTACACAGGAATTTTTAGTATTTTTTATATTAAAAATCGCCATAGGTCGAGTATGTCCCATCGTTCCTACATAATATACAGTAATTTTTACTATAATATTTCTCTTGGTGTAATCTTTCTTCCTGCAGAGTATGAAAATCATCTGTAATAAAAGAAAAAGGAATTAATCCGAGAATTTTTTTTTTATTTTTAGTGCTTTAAAATCGTTTAGTTCACAGTTTCGTATCAAAAGAAATGAATTTAGACTTTTCAAAAATGATTTCCTATTTCTTTATTTATAATTATCTTCTTTTTTACGCAAGTATTTCATCTTACAGAAATAATAAAAATTCAATCAAAAGATTATACGAAAAGTAGAAAAAGCATTTGAAATGTATTCTAATAGATCGAAGAGGCATTTACGTCACGGCGCTTCGTCACGCGAATGCGTAGATAGAAGATATAGGCAAGGGAGAAGAATCTTCAATTATGGAAATTTCACAACCTTTTTGGATTTTGGCAGTATGAAATAAAAAATTTATTCTTCCACCAATCAATTTATTTTTTTAAAATGCTTCCAAAAATCCTGCCTTTATTATAACAATATTATCTTATTAACAATTTTTATTTTTATTTCTAATTATTTATTTTCATCTATAGTTACACGCAGTTTAAAAAGAGAATATAAGTTATTAATAAATATGTATTTAAAGACGATTAGTAAATTCTACAAACTTTGTTATTCGCGATGCAAATAAAACGAAAATTCTTCCTCGACATATTCTCAAACCACTATTCACAAGAAAATAATACAAATCATCAGATCGGCGTGCACGAAATAAATAAGTGAAGCCTCATTCATCCTACGCACAATAAGAATAATGCCCAAAGAAAATATTTAACGAGCATTTCGAAGTTCAATCAGTCGCGTAAACCGCACTACAAAAACCAGCCGCCTACTTTCGCGCTAAGTAAAAAATACCTTGATCTCCATAGCGGCGCCACGAGCGTGTGCGCAAAACCAACAACTCGAGGAAAGGAAACCGTACACAAGGATATAAAAAAAAAATCTATCGCTCGAATCCTCGCCGCCTTTAAGCGGTGCATTAACGCTCGATCGATCGATTGTGGCCGGATTAACCGGCGGCCCACGTTCAAGCTCGAGTCGAAGGCCCAATGGGTCCCGCCGCCCATTCAAGGGCTCCGCGCGGTTTTCCCGATTTTCGCCGCAAAATTGCTCGTGAAAGGAGGCGACCTCGCCGCTTGGAAATTGCTCTAGTGTGAACGACGCGCTTTCCCAACGGCACCCGGGCTAAGGAGCTTTCGAGTTTGCGCTCGATCGACGTCGCTTTCGCTCGATTGTGCGATGAGGTTTACATGTGCCCGCGACATTCGCCACGGGGATTTGTCCGCAGTTTAGGTACTTTCGACCGCGAGAATGAGGCATTGTTCGGATAAGTATATTCATGAGGCCACGTGTGTTTGTACCCGTGTACCTGTCACAACAGCTTTCGACTAATGGATGAGGAATTGAGGTTCAGGATTGGCCGTCGAGTTTGCTAAATGTGTATTGCAATATTTTTCTTTTGTTTTTTTTTTTTGTAATTCGTTTTATTTATTTCGTGAACTCTTTATAACCGTGTAAAAAAATTTAAAGAAAAATGTCTAGGATTAAAATTTAATTCTTATTATCGTGAGTGCGGGGAGATTTTAAATTCTCCGACAGCTTCTTTTTTTTTTTTTTTAATAAAAAAGAATAATAATAATATGTAAAATGAAGATTATTCATGCATTTTGTTAAGGTGCATCGTTCTCAAATTGAATTGTTAATTGTCATTCGGAATTTTAGATGTTAAAGATTTCTCAAATCATAAATCAATAATTCACTTATTAATAGAATTTATACACAAAAAATAGGCGAACTTATATTATTATTAAGTCGTTATTCAGTTTATTGATACATCTGATTTCTTATAAAAGAGAAACAGAAATTTAAGATATAAAAAAAACTTGTAAGTAAATAGAAACTATTGAAATGCAAGGAACAGAATTACTACAAATTTATAAATTTCTTTAAACTTGTACTTGATTAATTGATTCTATTAAATCTACTTATTCTATTTGAAAACTGTCGTAAATAATCTTTTTGCCATGCCTGTAAAATTAATTGTGAATAATTTTATTTGCTTATCGCTAGGAATATAATTCTTACTTAACTACTTAAAAAAATATTTCAAATTACTCCCTGTACGCTTTAAATATTGCTTTATAAGTATTGTAATTTTTACTGTATTTACAGCAAATTTTCTTAGACATCAGTATAGTAATTTTTACTACATAATTTCTCTCAGTACACAGTTTAAAAGAAAAAGGCTCTCCATACAAGACACAAATGGCATTCAAAGAACTTCCCTCTCCCAAACTGACTATCAAATCAAATAAAAACGTGTCTCGCCCATCGTGGATTCCTCCCTTCATAACTGAGGATCCGCCGCCCCTACGCGCACCCCCGAGCGCCAACTTCGGGCGCCATCTTCCGCGAACGGGTGGCGGGGGTGTGCGCGGGCAAAGCTCGAAATCCCGGCGATCATCCCCCTCGGGCGAAAACTCCTCCTTCGAGTGTCGCATCCACGACGGGGCGGCGCGTTACACGGACACAACCTCATTCTATACACTCACACACATACAAGTATATACGTGCATTTGGCTCATTCACATTTCAAATAGTGCTGCGAACGTTACATAACTTTTAAATCCTTTTTTTTTAGCTCGAAATGACGATATGTGGATCGTGTAATCGGAGAAAAGGCTTCACTGTGATTAAAGCTTAAATTATGTGGTTTTCTGTACACTGTTAAAAAAAACATGAAATTTAATGCAAATGCTGGAGGCAAATTTCATCGGCGTGCATGAATTATGATTAATGTACATTTTTACATTAATTTTAATGTAAATTAAGTTAAATTTAATGTACATTGAATTAAATTTCATGTGAATTAAATAAAATTTAACGTCAATTCGGTAACGTACATGTACGCCGATGAAATTTGCATTAAAATTCATGCACATATTTTTTACAGTGGAAATAAGAAACGTATCAGTCGATTACCAGCTGTAAGTACAGGTGAGCTCGTGTGGTGTTTAATAGTAATAAATTATGAATGAGCCAAAGGCAAGTTGTGCACGCTAAAACGCATACGTACACATATTTATGTACGCATTATACATATTTATATGTAAGATGTGTATATATTTAAATCGTCGCCCGCTATGACCCCCTCCCGTCCACGGGAAGCTCGTTACGCGCGCCGATTTGATTTGCTCGGTCGGAAACTGACGAGGAGGCGCGCACCTTTGATCCAGGCGGATCGATCTCGTCGCCTCTCCGTTATTCCCGATGTCTGCCTTTTGCAAAGGGAGCGGTAATAGGGCTGTGCCGGATCCTCCCGACTGAGAGGACTGCGCGCAAAGCTCAGGGGCGAATGAATTATTCGGAGATCGATGCTGTAAGTATCGGTGCTTTGCGTAACGCTTTGAGCGAGTAACGAATCAAAGAAAAAGGTTTTACATTCTGTGTAAGAATTTTATATATACATATATATATACATATCTTCTTTGAGTATTGTAATAATTGAATATTCCGAGGTGTAAAGCTTTTTACGGGGCGACGAGTTTGTCTCTGATATATATAAGTTTTAAATTAGAACTTGAGTATCATTATTATTGTCGTTATATTACGTTATTACGTTAAAATTTTAAGTGTGCGCGCTAATTAAAGTCGACGTTACAGGTTTTCCTTTTACGAATGTAAGGTGCGAGGGGATTTATATTTCTGGGAATCTGCACGTCGTTCGCTAATTAAAAAGACTTTTCTTAATGAATGAGCAAATTGGTTTTCGAAAATGTAAAGTTTTTTTTTTATCGCGGAAAATATTAAATATTTTCTTTTTTCGTGGAGTAGCGGATGTAATTGCAATGAAAAATCAAGCGAGGCAATCGGTAGCCCATGAAAGTGTAAATATACAAGCATATTCACCGTAACAAAACAAATGCGATCCAATTATTGTCTTTTTGTAATTTTTATCGTTGTGAATTATTGTACGATGGTAATAAAAAGTGATTCTAAATAAACTTGTCGCACTATTTTTGTTTGTTTATCAATATCCTGCCTTTACTTTTTAATAGAATCAATAGAAAGATTAATATTAATAGAAAAATTAATAGAAAGATTAATATTAATAGAAAAATTGATAGAAGATTACAGTAGTTACTAGAGAAATGTATTCTTTTAATAAAAAAAAATGTCATTAAAAAAAGTACCTTATTTGTCCTAAGTGGAAGAAAAATTAGAAATGTAAATTAACCACTGACAAAATGGGTAATTTTCAGTAAATAGTTAACTTCAAAGAGTACTTGCTAAACATTTCTTCAAAATTAAATGAATCTATGTATTTCTAAATAAATTTAGTACAGTTTCGAAAAAAGAATCACTATCGATTCAAAGAATTATTTAACAGGCAGAGTACTACTTACTTCACTAGTGAAGTAAATATTTCTACTTGAAATTACTAAATTGACTTCTCAGTGTGCAAGTAACATAAAAAAGAAAAATTTAACGCATCTTATAAAATAATTTCTTCTATATTGACACATTCATCTCCATCCAACCACCACAGCCTGTTATAATACACAAAACGTCTCTAAAATGCAGGGCGCTTCGAGGCTGGAGTCTTGTTCCTCGGAAAAAAAAATCATCCGGAAGCCCGTAGCAGCGGGAAATGTACACAGACGCGTGTAACGCGTTCGGTAATTTCTCGTATTACACGACTTAACGTGTCGGCGCTCGGCGATGACGCGGCTCCGGGCGCGCAGCCTAAAACAATATTGCCGAGGGAGGCGCGCCGGGTGTCGATGGGAAAAGCCCGTCGGCCGGGCCCCCACAGCTCCCAATTATTTATTTTGCGGGATGCGATGATGAGGGTGGAAAATTCGACTGCTGGCTCGGCTCGGCTTTTCCGATTCACACCGCTGAATTGTTTGCACGCTGCCGCGAAAGAGTTGCACGATTTATTTTGCGCGCCCAGGTATTGTGGACCGACTAATAGCTATCTGTTTAACGCCGAGTAAATATTTAGAAACATAAGTGTCGAGAGGTGAAATTTGTATTAATTATTAAAGTATCGATTTCGTGTTATATATAATCGTATATTTTATACTTTATTTAAAATAAAACTTAAAAAAGAAAATTAATATAGTTATTATAATATATTTATAAAAAATTATTCCAAAATATAAAGCGTTTGTGCCTAAAAATAAATAATAAAGAATCCTTTCAAAAAACCGAGCTTTATGTAATCTGTTAGTGTGATATTTTTCTTTTTCTTTTTCTTTTTTGATCGAATAGCGAATTTTTGGCATAGACGCAAAGTCGCGCAATCTAAAAAATCTAAATGCTATCTAAAAAAAAAAATATTAAAATCAAACAATTAAACTGCTATTATACGGAAATATTTTGTCTTAACAAAAAGAAGAAAATGTCATAGTGCACCTACCTCTCAAACAATTATTAATTAAATACAATAATTGACTGCGATTTTTCTGTAAATCATTTAAAAAAGAAAAAGAAGACTATCGCAGTGCACCTACCTCATCTCAAATAATTATTAATTAAATACAATTGACTGCGATTTTTCGGTAAATCATTTTAAAAAGAAAAAGGAGACTATCACAGTGCACTTATCCCCGAAATTTCAGTAGCGTGAATTTTCTCGCTGCGAAAGCGTAGCGCGCCGCAGCCGGCGACGCGCAAACAGAAGCGGACGCGGGGGCGTGTCCGACGCTCGGCCGGGGTGGAAAGAGAAAAGAGGCCCGGACGTCAAAGTGGACGTCGGGCTAAAGTAGCCGAAAGCCCCGGTAATATTGTTGAACCAGTTAATAGCTCCGTGTTTGATTTGACTACTGTTGTTCCGCTGGCGCGAGGCCAAAGCCGCGCGCTCCCTGCTTAATAGCCGTAATACGAGATACTTACTCTCCGCGGCTTAGGTATAACCGCCCGGACCGAGGTTGCCTCCTTAGTTCCTGCGTAATAGCGAATAAACGCACGGCGAGCGCAGCGCAAACAAATGCTTTTGGGTCGCCGGTGAATCGACTGCGAAACGATCCAAGTATAGCGTAGAGTCGTGCCTACGATTTTTCATCCCTTACGATTGTAATTTAATTATGAAATATTGTTTTAAGAAAAATGTATGTGTTTCTTTTTAAATTAGTTTTAAAAATTAATTGTAAAATATAGAATTTTTTATAATGATCAAATTTTTAGTTTTTTTTAGTTCAAATTTAGTTGTAATACTCTCGCCATTACTTGATTCTTTTGGGGTGCTTAAAAATTTGATAAAAAAAGTGTTCTTATTATACTTTAGGTTAACGTCTACAGTTATATTCCACTTTAATTTAACAATAACTTCTAAATATTACAACAAGGAAATTGCATTATACAATTAACATACACAAAAGTACTTCTGCAAAATGAATTTAAATGTATTTAAAAAAATCTTCAAAGCTACAATAACAACAATACAGCTTGAGTACTTTCTAAACTACAACACTTGTCTGAAAAAGCAGTGCAACAATTAAATATCTTACAAAAACATTTGCCCACGTGCCGTCTTATTAAATCAGCGCATAAAAAATCAAAACAAAAACAAGAAGAAAGGGACAAAAGGCAATAATAATCAGCCTCTCACAAATAAATTTACTACTCGCAAAAGAAGAGGCGGCCAACAATGGATCGCTATAGCTGGCAATTAAAAGTTTACACCATAATCAAAACTCGCGGGCGAATATCAATCTCAACAAAATACAACGAAAGCTCGCCGAGCGCGAACAAAAGCAAAGGCAGCCCCCGCTGAGCTTTTCACGAGTGTCTTGGGTGCATTATAATTTACCCATTACCGTGCAACCCCCCACCCACCCCCTAACTCCTCCTCCTCCTCCTCTCACTCGGAGGCGCATAAACTTCAAATAAAAGCCGACGGTGCGCGGCGGTAGCGCGCAGTAATTTGCACTTTTTACAGGAGCGCGGCCGCCGCGCGCGACTCAAACAACATTCTGTCGAGGAGCTTTTCATTAAAACCCCGACGACGCAATTATAATTCGTCGAGGCGAAGCCGGCGAGCGAGAGACGCCCGAGTTAATTAATTATTTTAGCGACAAATGCCGGCGAGGCCGCTGGAGCTGGAACAAGGGAGATGTATATGCAAACCTGCTGCAATAAACGTCCGCTTCCGGCTGGAGTGTAATACTGCGTAATTGGGACCTAATGACAAATGATGAATTCTGAATCTTATAGCGAGAGGAGGGGGTGCTGCAAGCTCCAGTAAAAGTGTTCATTTTTTTTTTAATTTTTAGAGGTGGGAAAGTTTAAATAGTGTTTTGATTTAGTGTACGAATGAGAGTGAGGAAAGCTTGAATTAAAATGATATTCTTAAAAGCAAAGGGCAGGGGCGGGAGTGTTGCAAGCTTCAGTATAAGCTTTAATTTTTATTTCTTTTTTGCAATTTTTAGAAGTGGGAAAGTTTAAGTAATGTTTTAATTTAATTTATATATGAATAATGTGAGCGAGGAAAGCTTGAGTTAAAATGATATTCTTAAAATCAAAGGGCAGGGGGTGGGGTCGTTGCAAGCTCAAGTGTAAATATCACTTTTTTGTATTTTCTAAATTTTTACAGGTGTAAAAGTTAAAATAGTGTTTTGATTTTCGTGGTGTCAATGTTGTGAGGAAGAAAACCTTCAATTAAAATAGTATACACTATTTTATATATTAAAACAAAGGGCGATGAAAAATTGTATTAAAAATTACACAACTATGTGTAAAAAATTATATAATACCTTTGTTCTTCAAATTTCTTTGAAAAGTTTCATGCGCTATTATTATTTTCTGTTTAACTTATTAATTTCACTGCAATTATCCAAGTTTATAGTTACAAATAATAGTTTGTATAAAATACATGACTTTTATTTAAATTTATTCGAACTATAAATCAGAAATAAATCATTTTTATACTGCGCCTAATCTGCCTATAAAGAAAATATTTGTTATAAGAAACTAAGTGCCACCGTCACTAAAAGTCACAAATCCTATACTCATACCCCTCAAAAAAAAAAACGCAAGCAAATCTAAAAAATCTGTTCTAATCTATCTCCCGCCTAAGTTTATCCACTTCCAAGCGACGTCGACAAAGCACTCCATCGACACCTGCAGGGAAAAAAGATACACACATCCCGTCAAATGACGCATTTCCCTAATAAAGCAACTAAGGCCCTTCATCTCCTCGCAAGCTCGCATATACGCGCGCGCGTCATCCGCAAAAGCAAATCCTCTTAAAATATTTTCCTTGCCGTCTCCTATAGTCGCCTCGGAAAAAAAAGAGGCCAACGCACTCGAGACCACCCCCCTCGGCTTTATTTTCAGGCAAAACAAATTAAATCGAGGAGAAAGAAAAAGAGCGATTGAAGTCGCGCGTGCGCGCCGCAGTTTGTCACCTCGGGCTTCTCGAGCCATTAGCAGGTATTATTTCAGGGCTGATCCGCGCTTCGGCAACAATGGCCTTCGGTGCGAGGTGAAGGCTCGCGAGGGTCGCGCCTTTTTCAGGGGGTGGTGTATAGGTTTAAATTAATTCGACTTAATCTCGAGATAATGGACCGCGCGTCTGTGGGATTCGAGAGTCGAGCGGATGTTGTTTTTGTAGAATGACGCTGGGGGTTGTATTCACCCCCTTGTAGAGGTGAAATTATTGTCTGGGTAAACATTTGACTTTTAATTTTATAAAATTTCCGAAATTTTCGTGTTTATTTAAAATGGGGCGCGAGGGGAATGATAATTATTTTAAGTGCTTATACATATGAATTTATTGTTTATTTTATAAATATTTCAGTCGATTGTTCGGTATGTTATATTTTGCGATATTTATTGTGGTTTGCGGCGTTATAATAATTGCGAGTTCTCTTTGTGTCCTTGTCATTTTTTTTATCGTTCGAAATACGATAAATACGAATTGAAGTTTATAAATAAACTTTAATTTTTGTACAATTTAATTATAATGAATTTTAAAATTTCTGATGCGCCTACTATTAAAATCTTAATTCCTAATAGTTCATTCACTTACACCTACAAACACTAAATTTTATACTAGCATTTTTTTATAAAAATTTCGATGGAAAAACTGGAAATTCTTATTGGAATATGATTACATTTTTACCTGAACTTTGAACGTTTGACGAAGCAAGAAAAGCACTAATAATTTTTATCGAAAACCCTCGTAGTTTTTGTTGTTAAAAATCTCTGTTATATAAAAAATGTTACAAAACTTTGCCGCAACCGTCAAAAGTAAGTAAAAATTTCCAGTACTTATCACCTTTTCATTTGAATTAATTGTTTCCTTAATTTTTATAGGAAAGGAAGTTTCTCATTGTATACATTTTCAGTAAATTCATGAATAATTAATAAATATGTGGTTATAAGGCATACACAGCAATCGCAGATGATAAATCTCTATTATAGCAATCAAATCTGACCAAAGTAACAATTATCCTCAATTACTCTCGAGAATGCAAAGAAAAACATTGGGGGGGCTCTCTTCAATCCGTCATTTCCCAATTACACTGGTAAACATAAAGCCCGCGTAATCGTACAAGAAACTACTTCGCCCGGCCGTTCGCCGCGTTAAAATAACATCGGCCGGCGGATATATGCGCGATCGACCACTCCCTTCCTAATACTTCGCCGAGCACAGGCGAAAAAGCGGCTGCGCTCGGCGAAATCCAAACAGTCGAATTGGCATAGGGGTGGCTCCCGCGTGTATACTAATTACGAAGGACAACAGTCGTCCTGTCGCGGCGCCACACGAGTGCATCCACCGGTCCCGATGATAATCCAAAGAAGGCGGCGTCGCCTCGTCTCCCGCGTGTTTTTCGACTCCATTGTCGATTAAATGGACCGTCGTGAGGCTTTTCCCGTCGCCGAGCCGGCCATTGTCGGTATTTAATGCGCTCGAATGCGATGACTCTTTTTGTTATTTGTCGGGCTTTTTCATCGGATCGCTTTCATGCCTGTGCTGATCTTGGCGATCGATTGATGAGATATCAGTGTTATGGTATGTACTCTTATGCTTGTTGAAAAGAAATTTATTGAATTGAAGAAAAAATTGAAGGAAAATTTAATTTATTGAATTAAACAAAAAACATTGAAGGGAATTTTATTGAATTGAAGGAAAAAATTGAAGGGGAATTTAATTTATTGAATTAAACAAAAAACATTGAAGGGAAATTTATTATTGAATTAACAAAAAACATTGAAGGGAAATTTATTGAAATGAGAAAAAAAATTAAAGGAAAATTTAATTTATTAAATTGAAGAAAAAATTTGAAGGGAAATATATTGAATTTTTGCAGCGTTTCGTGAATGACGCGAGATGACTCAAATGAAAAAATGTATCTTGGTTTTGCATTATTTAAAAAAATATTTTAAACTTTTAATCGAGTCCTTTAAATTATCACGATTAGATGTAACTTATACAAAAGCAAAGTGTACTTTCTTTATAACTATATAGGTATAAAAAATCCAATAGTACGGACTCATGAATTGCAAAATATTCTAAACAAAATTATTTCTGAAGCATTTTATAAATTCTTTTGTTAAAAAAAAGTAGATTTTCACCTTCGTTAACTCAATGTATTTGTTAAATCTAAAATGTCACGTGTACACTGCAATAATATTACATTAAAAACTGATTATAAACTGAATTAATGAGATATAATCTTTTGACTATAAAAATATATATAAAATAATAAATTTATCGTACTATCTTTGTTCGTTCGTCAATATCCTGCCTTTAATTTTTAATAGACAATTACACTAGTTGCTAAAAAAAATGTACCCTGTACAAGAATAAATTAATAAAATTGTAAAAATTCTTTTAATTCAGAAATCCACAGTACAATATTCTCATATATTTCTTCTTTTTTTTTTCAAACGGTACAGCGGAATGTATCCGGGCGATCGCTTCCTTTGACATGGCGAGCATTACCGTATGAAATGATTACCCAGGCGGAGGCGTCGGCGAATTGAACGTCGCCGGGATCACGATATCAACGTCGCCCCGGGACACTGCCTCTGACAGCGCAATTATCTCCTCACGCTTGCGGTCGCGCCATACCCCCCCCCCCCCTTCCGGAAAGTGCGGGGGCGCGCCCCTTGACTTAAGCGCGCCGCCGCGTCGTTATTGTCTTCCGCACGGCTTGCCAAGGGACGGTCGAGATTCTATCGCGCACTGACAACCAGATACGCACGCTCCAAATGAGATTAGCCAATTAGGCGCGAGAAACGCTTCTTTTGTAGAAGCTGTATCTGCTGATTATTTTTCTTTTGCTTCTGCTTTCGGAGCTGTTGACTTTTGTCTTGGCGGGGGAGAAGTTTCTATCGCTGTAGAGGGTTTGCGGTGAATTTTTTTTTATTGGCTTGAAATTATTAGACATTTAAAAGTTGAACTTAAAATAATAAAGCCAGGAGGAGAATGGTATACAATGCTAAATTGAAAATTTTAATTATTACCGATGAAAAATTGAAATCGCCGATATTAAATTACGTCCGGCGCGCATTATTTTATCAAAAGAAACTTACTCTCGTGGAAATTCCAATAATTATTGCAAAAGACAAACCTCGCGGGTAATATTTATTTAATGCATTTCAGCGAATTAATTAAACCCTCGTTTTTATTTGATATACGTATTTTATTAAAAACGGACTACCAACTGTAGTAAATAAAATGTGTAAAGGAAAAAATGTAAAAAAATTTTCCCTCTTTTGGTTGCACAATTTACATTATTATGTGCATGTAGTCGACAGGAGTGTATACTATTATACTAAAAATGTAAATAATTTTTTTTTATTTCATAATTAACATTATTACATGCACATCGCACGGGTGTAAATGATATAATACAAATGTAAAGATTTTTTTTTATTTTACAATTTACATGACTACGTGCATGACATCGCACGGGTGTATATAATATAAAACAAATGTATAGATTTTTTTATTTTACAATTTACATACGTGACTACGTTCACGTCCGCTCGAGTGATATAGTATACTACAAATGTAAAGATTTTTTTTTATTCACAATTTTACATTATTACAATGTACGTCGAGCAAGTGTCGATAATATACTACAATATAAATTTTCTTTTTTATTTCACAATTTACATTATTACAATGTACGTCGCGCGAGTTTTTATACTATACTACTAATATAAATAATTTTTTTTTCATTTAACAATTTACATTATTACAATGTACGTCGAGCAAGTGTCGATAATATACTACAAATATAAATGTTCTTTTTTTATTTCACAATTTACATTATTACAATGTACGTCGCGCGAGTTTTATTACTATACTACTAATATAAATATTTTTTTTTCATTTAACAATTTACATTATTACGATGTACGTCGCGCGGGTGAATATAGTATAATACCTCGTAAAACAAATATTCCTTAAAATTCGCCGGCGCACGAGGCTAAGCCGAGGGCGCGCGGCAAAAGCATTACCGGGCGAATCCAGGGGTAAAAGAAGAAGCCCGAGCGACTCGGCGAAAATCTCCGGCCGCGGGCGCCGGGAAACTTCATCATCCCCGGGGTGGCCGGGGGCTAGTCTTAGACCCGCCGTGGCCCGTGTATGCGCTCGCGTCGCAAAAGACGCGCGGCTCGTTACTTTAATTAGGTGGACGCCTCGCGGCCCCGGGCGGCGATTTCGGGGGAAGCGCAAAAGCGCCGCGGCGCGTAGTCGTAATAATAAGGATCAGCCCCTGGGGCTCGGATCAGACGGTATGCGCGTTTGTCGCGCGCACGCACCTGTCAAGTTAAAATATAATCGAGAAAATCAAAGGTGCGCCCGCTCGAGCGAGAGATTTCGCGCCTGGATGAGAGTTCGGCAACTGTGATGATGTCGGATCGTGCTCAAAGAGGGTTGGAAGCGCGCGGGGGTGGGGGTTAATAAATTAGCGAGGACTTGTTTAGCGGACGGGGACTTAACTGTTTTGGGCACCCTCGTTGATTTTTTTTTTTTTGAAGGGGTAATCGCGTGGTGACGATGAGATGCTTTGATATGTGTCTGTGTTAAGAGTTAAAAGGACTTTTTTTTTGTCTGGTTGAGGAGATGCGCGTTACTTCCTTTAATTACGTATACTTAATTTATTACAAATTTCGTTATACATCGTATAACATTTTGAATTGAAAAATATTTTAGTAATGATTTTTTTCTTTTGTAAAAAAGATGCTTGTAGAGAATTGACGTACTATATACTGAAAGAAAATTTGGTAATCTTAAGTAAATAATTATTTCGGTAGTCCTTGTTAAATATTTCTTTAAAACTAAATGGATTAAAAAAAAAAGAAATCACTTTAAATTGATCATTGTCTAAAAGCTACTAAAACAATATGAAGAAAATATTACTTTTTCCACAATCCGCCCTTAAAAGAAAATTGAAAAAGGGCTTCAAATAAAATCGAAGCGAGCCCAGCACCACCATGATAAATTCCCCATTAAGCTCGCTCAAGTCAACGAGTAAGAGATCCGAGAAATTGAAGTGCGCTGCGCGCATCGCTAACGTGGGATTCGCCCGCGAGTAAAGCGATATCGCCGCAGACGGCCGGGGGAGCGTCAGGTACAAGGGTGCACGCGTGTACGCGCGCACAAAGCCGCCGGCCGTTTTCTGCGCGAGCATCAGCGTGTATTACGCAAAGTGACAGCTTGAGCATCGCCCGCTGGGGTGTTACCAGGCAGGAAGCCGCGCCGGGATCCTCTCGGTTTGATTAAAAGGCGGCGGATTTGAACGGGCCGCGCAAAGCCACTAATGTGTTTCGCCCGTAGTGTGTATAATACACGTTGGGAGCGGGCGCGACGAAAAATCACGCGAATGAAATTCTGAGAGTGATATCGTAATTTTTCATCGACCGACGCTGCAGTCGCGCCTGCGCCACGCGAGCTGCCTTTTCTTCTTTTCAGGGCGACTGTATAAAGGGAGGGCTTGCGAGGAGCTCTCATTTACTTTTTAATTCGCAGAATTTTTCTTCTTTTTAAATTTGAATTAGTGAAAGCTCCACTAGTATCTAAATCGTGAAGCTCTTTCTACTAATTTTCAGTGAAAATTGATTAATTATAGTAGTTTTTCACTAATACAACTTTAGATACTATAGTTATCTCTGCAGAGTTTATTGTATTTTAAAGAATGTTATAAATTTTTTTTTAAATTTGATTTAATAACCAATGGCACACTGAGAGAAAAAACTTTATAAAAATTGCTATTGTGGTTAGGAAAAGATTGGCAGTCTTATCAAGTGAGAATTTTATAAATGCAAAATAGTAATTACTTTTTTAATACTACAAATTACTATTTTGAGTGCTAATAATTTCTCATTGGTCAAGACTGTCTCTCCTTTCCTAATCATAATAGTAATTTTTATTAAGTTTTTTCTCTCAGTGCATGAGCAAACTACATTATACACGAATGCGATATACGATTACAAATTTTTTAGATACTTTGTGTGTAGATTTGTAATGGAAAAGCGTAAAAATAATTACACTAACAATTTTTTTCGTTTTCGTATATAAAAGTTGGAGAAGATATACAAATATTAAAAGAATACAATAAATATATAAAAAGATTTAGAAGTATATAACTAAACATAAATAATTTAACTAAATGAACTTGATGAAATAACATTTTTTATAAAAGAATATCATTCCTTTTTAAAAAAAGTATTATAAATTAAACATGGATTAACGTATCCTTTTTTTTATCTCTTGCTTAATTTCTTTAATTTAACAAAGTCTGAGTGTCACGCTTAACGCGCAAAAAATCGAAATAAGTATCGCAAATTTGTCAACGAAAAATGCAATAAAACCGATCGTTGCAAGCGCCAAAAAAGAAAAAAAAATTCATCCCGTTATAAAGTTCGTTTGAAAAGCGCAACCGTACATTGGCCGAGCGCGCGCAACAAAGCCCGAGTAAAAGGACGACTCGCAGGATGCGATAGCCCGAATCGTCGACGTGAGCGTCTGGTCGACGATGTGCGAGCGACGCCAGGGAAAAAAGAAGGTCCGCGATATCTAGCCGTGCGGAGCGCGAGGAAAAAGGGAAGCGGCGCGCGGATTGAGGACTATGGATGGCCTCTCCCTTCCCTGCTCCGCAAGGGGGGGAGGGGGGAGGGTGCGAGACGACGCGCGTTGATTGGTCGTCGCGGCGGGGGAGAGCGAGGGGCGTGGCGTTGGAGATAGGCGCGATTTCAACCCTCTAGATCCCCTCCTCGCTCTTCCTCACCCCTCCATAGTGCTACCCTCTTGCGAAGATATCCTGCGGCCCCTCCTGCGCGCGCCGGCGAGATCGTCCTGTCTTTGTTGGATTTTGCTCTTCTTTTTTTTTTATCTTTTGTTAAGGTGTAGATTATTACTTATTTTATTCAGTTATTGCTGCTTTCTTGAATTCGGTAGATACAGATTTTCATTTTAGTTTGGTATTGCCTTTTTTCTTTTAGAAGTTTATGGAAAGTTCAATAATAATGATAAATTTACGACAGGATCAAAATTACTTTGATATGAATAGTCATAGAAAATATTTTTGGCAATGTTAAATTGGCATTTTTTTTTTTTATATTTGTAGAGACAATAATTGGACGGGTGGGTTACATTGAAATATTTAAAGATTTCTTCGATCACGTATTGAAATAATACTAATTTTTTTTTTATTCTTATGAAATAGTAGAAAAAGATGTACGGACAATCTTTATCATACCTAGAGAACAGATTTTTTTATGATTTTTTTTTCATTCCAAAAACTTTCTGTTGTACGACAAGTTTATAAAATGGAAAACTCTTGTAAACAATACTAAGTACCAACTATAATCTTCACAGTTAAATAAAAATTTAATAAAAGTAATGAACATGTATGTATTTCCTTAATAAAAAAAATTACATCCCTCTTTTTGAATGATCGAATGTTGAATTTCAACCGATGCTTCATAAAAAGACGTTGCTCTTTTATTTTTTTTAATCATTTGTGTCTTTAGTTCTATTAAGAACTTTTGTTTCTAACGACATACCCTCTGCGAGAGATTTTATTTACTATTATAAATTTTACCCTTTCTTTCACTACGTTATTAAATTTTAGCAAATAAATCGTACATCTGCCTAAGTCTAAAAAAAACGATCCAAGAAAAAAAAATAAAAAAAAAATACTTAGATCTTCAAAATTTTATCTCCGAGAAAATCCAACGACATACCTGCCGCGACAGATTTTATTTACTATTATAATCGTTACCTCTTTTATCACTACGTTATTAAATTTTAACAAATAAATCGTACGTCTACCTATCCTAAAAAAAAACAGCGATCAAAGAAAAATAATTAAAAAAAAATCTTTCAAATTTCATCTCCAAGAAAATCACCACAATTACCAATTATTGCACCCATCACAATGCATACAATTACGTCCACCCGTGAATTCGAGCAATCCTCGTCTCCGTCGCAACAAAAGGCAGCATGGAAAAATCTCTTCTCACCATGGCACCCCTCCCTCCTCCCTCACAGTCCACCCCCACTCTGCCTCGGCACCGCGTCCTCCCCACCAGGGGACGATCCTCTCGCGGGAGGCCCCCAAGGGTGGCACAGGCGCGTACACCCGTGCTTAGCGATGTGATAATCGCCTCTCGCATTAATGCCGCTCCGGCGCTCGTCGCGTCGCTTTGACCTCGGCGCTCGCCTCGTCGCCATGCCTCGCCCGGGAAATTCCTCCCTCCCCTGTCTGCCTTCCCGCCCCCGCGCTAATCGAAAGCGACGGGTGTCGCGGATCCCCCCGGGACTCCACGGTCCTCCCGAGCTCCGCGGCCAATTATGCCGCCCGCGACTTGCAGAGATTTTCTGGGTGGCTCGGTTTAATGGTTCTCTGCGATTTTCGGGGCTTTTTCTTCTTTTTTTCTATCTTGGGGCTTGGGGCGATGAGTTTTGACGGGGGTGGGTTTGTTCGGGGGGAGAGTAATTGAAAAGCGGCGTGTATGCACTAAATTGTACTTTTTTGTCACACGCACGCGGTAAATCAGCTGGAGTAGAATAGAGTGAAAATTGATTCTATTTCCATTATTTTATTATTTTATTATTTTCATATTGAGTCAAATTTTTCACTCTAATTTTATAGTGGAATTAACTCCCTTGATGGAGTGATTTTTTACACTTGAGTAGAGTGGAAGGAAGTGAATTTTACTCTACTTTAAAGTGAATTTAAATCACTCTATTCACGCCTAGTCAAATTTGACTCCAACCGTTCTAGCGTACAGGGATATACTAAACAATTAAAAATTTATACTAAAAATTATAATAAAATTTGTTGAGCTCGTAGTAAGATTTATTTTATTATAATTTTTAGTAATTTTTTTTTGTTGAGTCTGTCTCTACGTTAAAAAATAGTATAGTAATTTTTACTATAGAACTTTCCTCTCCGTGTAGGGTGAGGACGGAAATGAAAAAAGTTTCCTGTCGCGCATTTGCGCGAGTTATAGTTTTATTCTTCTTTGAGCGAAACTTTTTATTCGCTTTCGATTTATTTTCATAATTTGTGCTGTTCTTCTATTGATTTTAAACCTAAAATTATTTTTTAAGATTTTCAAATTTACGCTTTTACAAAAGAAAGTATTATTACAGATCCCTTTATAAAAATCCAAGATAATTATTTCTTCATAATTAATTTTTTAATTGGCTCGCTGTTTTTGCTGAAAACAACTGGGATAATGTCACGTTCCTATTACCTCTGTTATTTTGTTGAATAAATTAAAAAAAAAATCAATTTTAAAGTAATTGAAAAAAATCAAGTATCAAATTTAAGACTCTGTAGTGTCAAAGACGCCTTCAGTAATCATACACTAAATCAATGTTTTTTTAATCTTTTTAAATACAAAAAATGCTCCTTTTATCTAAACGGCAATTTTATTTAAATAATCAATAAGTAAACTAACTTTAAATCGTTCATATATAAAAAAAAATGAAAAAAAGTATAGCGGAAATGGCTCCAAAATTTCTCTGCTCCATCTAATCATATCAACACACAGGTAGACCCACCTCCATCGTGTATAGGTCCACCCTCACTGCAAGTGCGACGGTAAATGTAATCCACGGGCCCGCCGTGGGTCGATCCCCGACTTTTACGACTATTTGCATCAGACCCACGTCATCGGCCGGGGCCCATTGTAAATCACCGGCCACGGTGCATTCGCCTTGTAATATTGTTGCCAAACAGAGAGAAAAGGAGAAAAACGGATAACCCGCGCGCCACGGCGAGAAGAAAAGGAAATCTGTGAATGGCTGGGCACACAAGTGCATGTGTGACCCTTTGCTCTCGCACGACTTTGCCGCCGAGTAAACCAGACGGGCCCACGAGGGAAAGAAAAACTCCGATATTTTTCGGCGGTTGCGATAAAACCAGAGTTTACGTCGATGGATTAGCACTGAGGCGCTTGTCTTGCCTTTGAAAAGTAAAATATAAAATTTTATAGTTGTTTGGGTTTTTATTTGATTGCATGGAATAAAGATTTAACCGACTAAAAGTTTTCTTTATACATAATTGTTTTTGTTGGTTTAAGTAAATATTTTAGTTGACTTAGTAACGTTTTTTATATAATTAAAAAAATGATCTATAGTTAAAAATGTTGTGAAGTTAACTAAACCTTTGCGGTTGTTTAGATTAGTCTTGTAGGTAAAAAAATTAAATCTTTTTTCAAGGAGAAATTTAGTTGGATATAAAACATTTTTTCGCAGTGCATTAATTTCAGTTTCTTTTTTTAGAATATTCCGATAAGATTTATGTAAGCAAATGTACTTACAAAAATTAATTTGCGCTCTGGAATAAATTAAAGTTGATCTTGCAATTACCAAGCTGAAAAAGTTATAGAATTAATTACACACACTATTAGTTTTTAATTTTTTCTTTCAATTACTAATGACTTGTCAATCACTGAGTCGTAAAAAATTACATTATATTTTGCATTTAAAAAAAATTACGTTGGCTTAAAATACTACGCAACGAAAAATTTAATAAAAAGTATATAAAATAATTCTTGAGCTACGAAAATTTCTAACTCAAACGAAAAGAAATATTGAAAAAGCAAATATCTCGGAGAACTTTATTACATCCCCGAGCATTTTCCCTTCGTTTGTAAGCAGGCAAAGTGAAAGATAAGAATGAAAACGGTAAGATGAAAAGGAAGGAGTCGGCAAGTGCAAGGTTAAAATTCAAGGCACGCCGATGTTTGTCGAGGGATTATTAAATTATTGCCCGGTTCTCACGATGCATTGTTACATTCGAGATTTGAGAAAAATCGCCGCGAGTTTTCTTACATGTGTATATACATGCCGACGGCAGGATCGTTCGCTCGAACAAATTGTACCTGAAGAGCAGCCGCCTCCTATTGCTTCCTTAAATGTTGCGGTTCTTTGGATGAACATTTTTACCGATCCCAGTATATTAGCCGCTTCGTAAATGGATTTTACCGATAATTTTTACAATGGGGTTGTTGATTTAGATAAGCGTGTTTGGCGGTTCAGGCAGGTGGATCAACCTGTTTGCTTACAGTAGAATTCTACTCTTAGCTGAAATTTAACGTCGGATCGATGTAGCACAAGCATCAGGTGCATAAACTTTGAACTTCTCACTTTGTTCTACGTTTGAACGTGTGTACGAACTACAAGAATCCACAGCCTTAATTGTCTCCATAGAAATTAAAAGTTTTTATAAATATTTGTCGATAAAATTGTCATTCGTCGAGAAAATTTTTTAAACGATGAGGTGATTTGAAAATATTTGTTTGAAACTTCACCTTAAATAGGTAAACTGTGAGGTCCATTGTCACCGTATACATATACATAAAATACTGCGCGATAAAGAACAGCTCACCTTTGAACTGAAACACTTGACTGACTTCCTTTTGTGCGCTTTTTTATTTCATTGTGAAGGCACAGATTTTTTTTTTTTTTTTTTTTGATATACATAAATTAAAGCAAGTGTCTTCTATATTTTCTATGGTTCTATAACACCATGCCTTATAAAATAAATCCAGGCCAAATACACGAAAGTTATGTAAATCTAAATATAGTAACGAGTATAGTCCTCATGGCGCCACTGGCAACTAAATAATGAAGATTTTTGTAAGTTCCCAAGCAGTTTAAGTAACTTCATCTGTAATATATTCAATTGTTCGTGATGATAAAGAAATTTAATTACTCACGACTGATTAACGAGAAAAAATAGTATATATACTTATGAGTGTAGGCCTTTAAACAGAATTTAAAAAGAATTTTTTTTTATTATTGTACCTAGGCGATAAGAAGCGAGCATCGTAATATCGTCAGGCTGATTTTTATCGTGACTTTCGCCTCAAACGCGATGGCATTGAAGTGGTGCCGAGGATCGTGTGCGACTGACGGTTCAATTATCCCGACGAATCAGACTACCGCGGGAGGCGCGAGGAAGATAGAAGTGGATGAGAAAAGGCTTAAGTAGAAAATTAAATGAAAGATCTAGTATGAGATAAACGAAAAAAGTGATCTCACCCCATTGTACTTTGCATTAAATTTACATTAAAATAAAATGCAGACGCTACGCATGTAAGTATAATATACATATATATAAAATGTACATACTTATATAGTAAAAGAACGTTTACTTTTCGATATATATTTTTCTTTGTAATTACTGTACTATAAAGTTGAAAATTTGTACTATAAAAAATACTAAAAATTTCTACTATATAACCAGCAATTTTTGCTATGTACATAGGAATTTTTAGTCTGTTTTATAGTAAAAATCGTCATAGGTCGATGTGTAGTAATTTTTACTAAAACATTTCTGTCCGTGTATATTGATAAATAAAATGACTATTAAAAAAAATATGTAGACGTTTATTTAAGCGAGCGTAATGTACGTCTCGACCAAATAAAACGAAATCACTATCTCGAGCTGCTTTTTCTGTCAGCGCATCACCGGCAAACGCCAAAAGCCAGAAGGAGAAGAAGAAATTGAGATGAAGTGCGAGAAAACGACGAGGGTAGGGGTGGGCGAGAAAAGCGAGGATCCTCTTGAGGAACGAAAAGGATCCGATCGGTTTGCAGGAAGTAATGCACGCGGCCGACCTCGAGAGAAAGAATTCCCCCAGGTCGGCGGCCATTGTGCGCAGGCTATTAGCCCGCTGGATCCGTCCAAGTGCGAGAGCTCTGCAAACGATACGCGAGCCTCCACTGCAGGGTCGAGTCACTTCCGGTGTCCTTGCACTGCTTGAGATTTTATTTTTAATCAGCTGACGTTGTTTGCTCTTTCGGGGGTTTTAATTTGGCCCTTGCGATGCAATGAGTCGAGCAGAGAATTTTACTCCGGAAGTATAATTTTTAATGTTGTGAATCGTTATCAGGGTGGCTACTCTTAGGTAGAGTCAAAATTTAAGGAATTCAAGGAGATAATACAATAAAGCTTGAAGCGCAAGTTAAGTAACTTATTATTTATAAAAGGAAGGAAGGCATAGTAGTGTTTTTTAGTGTTTAAGAATATTTTATATAATTTATTATGATTGTTAACGTAATTTTCATTTTATTTTGCTTTGGTTTTTCAAAAAAAAAATCTTAAGATGCAGTAGAATTTTTCGAGAGATATTTTTTTTTTTTTGACTTAAAGAAATATTATAAAAACGCTCTTTTCATATGTGCAATGGAAAGATTTTTCTTTTCAATTGAAAATATATAAAATATATCTCGTAATTCAATTAAAGAAAAAATTTATCAACAAATTATAAATTAAACGACAACTATCTCACGTATTTTTTCTAAACACCTCAATTAAGTAAGAGATAATACCCTAGAAACAATAAAAAAAATCAAAATGCTTTAATCATCACTCTCTAACTCTGAAAATGTAAAATCCACTCGGAAAATGTGAACAGTGATAAATCGTCGCATGCAAACAATTTTCCGCGTATCAAATTCACAGTTTCCAAGTGACCAATCGTCACCTTTCCAGATTTTATCAGTAGCAAGCGACTCCCAGATGAACCTCTCGATATAAAACACCCCCACGGCATAAAATTTAGCATGCAAAAAATTTTCCGCGTATCAAATTCACAGTTTCCAAGTGACCAATCGTCACCTTTCCAGATTTTATCAGTAGCAAGCGACTCCCAGATGAACCTCTCGATATAAAACACCCCCCGCGGCATAAAACAATTCCTAATTAACCGAACGCGTTTCCTTTGAAAGGAAGCCGAACCACAAGCACCGAGCAAATTGCTCCCCGTGAATGGGTCGTCGCAACACCTCGGCAACCCAACCGCGGCTGCGCTCCTCTAAAAAGCTCACCGAGCGCAGTCGCATAAGAGGCTCGCCTCTCCCGAGGGGGGAAGGATCCCGGCACTCGGTCATTAATGCGAAACTCTCGGTTCCCTTGCTTAGGGGGCCCCCATTGTCCCGACACCTGTGCACACGGCTTATCCCCCCGAACCGGCCGCTGGCCGAACTGCGAGCCCAACTATCGCGTTACGCGCAACTTCCCCGGCCAACTTCTAGACGCCTCGCTCGACCAAAGGACTTGGACTTACTGCGCCCCCGGAACTGTTTGACTTGGCCCCGTTTCGCCGCGCTTTAGGGATATTATCGCTCGCCTGACGTAAGATCTCTGCATTGAATTCGCTTGCGCTTGATTTTACGCGAATTCAACGATTTTTGAGGCTTTATTTTTACTTTCACTTCTTTTCCTCCTTTTTTTTTACTGTTATTTCATTTTTGTAAATTACGTTGTGTTCTTATTAAGACATTTTAGCGTACGTATTTATTTAACCAGTTGATACAATGTACAATTAGCAGATTATAATTATTAAGAAATACTTATCTTACGTAATTATTTATTTTATTTATTTAACTAGTTCATACAATGTACAATTAGAAGATTATAATTATAAAGAAATACTTACCTTATGTATTTCTTTATTTATTTTATTTTACCAGTTGATACAATCTATAATGAGAAGATTATAATTATTAAGGAATATTTAGTTTACGTATTTTTTATTTTATTTATTTAACCAGTTGATACAATATAGAATTACAAGATTATAATTGGATACAAAATCAAAGTTACAAAAGTAATTCAACAGAGGACAATATAATGTAAAATTACTTAAAACATAAAACTTGTAGTAAGAAGATTTGACTTTAAGCGGAATATTGCAAAATAATTTACAAAATTCTTGAGATAATCATACAGCTATTTAAGCTAAAATTTAAGTAGTAAGCAACAACTATTTTCCGTTTAGTTTAATAAATAGTTACGATCATTGAGTTACATAAATTGCCAGAAGTGAAAATTCTCGCTTATCATTTCTCTGCAAATCAAAAGATATTATAAAACGTGAACTGAGCATAATTATTGTACATCGATCGATATTACAATGAAATTTCATAAATTAACTAATTATAAGCGACATGTAAAATATTTAAGTTAAAAGAGACATTGAAAAAAGAACATCTACAAATTTTACTAAAAAAAAAATTAAGCGTCAGTATACGAAGCTTTCAGACAGTATCTATAAATGTAACGATGAAAAGTCCAAATATATCTATAGCTTGCGTATTTAATTACATCGAACGGAGGCAAAGCGTTACTAATGAACATTCATTAAACTTAAATGAAGAAGTTTCAAGAGCTGGATTTTACATTAATTATTTCAGAAAATAACTTCACGAATATTCAAGCCGGGAAGAACTTGCTAACAAGAAGACCGTAAGAAAAGCGAAGTCGGCAGGTGCTATCGATCGGCAATAATTAGCTGCTCGATTAACTCGTCGGCGAGCTGGCTTACGCAGAAAGCAGATGAACCTCCTATACAATGCAAAGTGCAGAGAATACGGCGCTGACTTTACGGCCAGGCCGCTTCAATCAACTATGCTAATTAATTCGCCGAAATTCTTTTCTTAATACGCTCAGAATTATTAATCGGAAAAATTGCCCCTATCAACTTAGCTTAATATGCCTTTCAATTAGCTTCGCTTCTCTCCCTTTTTTTTTGAGCTCCGAAAAAACGGCGTTTAAAATCTACAGTCTAGGAGCTACGATACTCAGCAGGTCAGTTCTTAATTTAATATTTCTGCGCGTGTAACTATTTGAATCTTTTATCTTCGCCTTGAAATTTAAATTGCATTTAATATTCGATATTTATTGTACAACGCGATTTTACTTTCAAAAAGTTTCGAAATATGTAAGAGTAAAACCATGCGTCTGCGCATACCTTTGTGATAAATTACAAGCTAGTTGGTAAAAACTACAATTACAGCTGTTACACAATACAATTAATTTGCATAATTATTGAAAGAAAATATATTTAAGTTTACAATTTTCAATTATTACCAACCTGGTTGGTATTTTTATCGAAGTTTAGTTTGTATTAATTACTACGAAAATAGTAAATATTATTAACTAAAATGATAATTAGTTTTCTTTTGGCAGTCTGTGATCAGTTTGCCCAGGAAGCTGTTAATTTTTACAACCCATTGCTTAAATTTTACCTAGGTGGGTCTCTCAGTGTATAAAAAACTCTCTTAAATGCAGCTTTTGAATGTTATTTTACACACAAATCAGTCTTTAAAAAACTAAAAAAAAATAGCACTACAATTTTAAAATGAATACGTGGATGTTTGTCCGCTCTTTCACAAAAAAAATTGTACAAAAAAAAATGAAAATGTTGAAACCTCTTTTAATTGATGATGATTCTACATACACAGTAGTGACCACTATTCCGAACTTCACTCCTCGAAGATGCACTAAAGGCTCATGCAGCTTTCAGCAAAGTAAGCGAAGGAATTCGAGGGCACAGCGGCGCGTGCGGCTCGCTCGTCGCAGGTCACAAAGGCGAAATTAGCGTAAGCCAAGTTGGCGCGTAATCCTCGAACTTTTGGCGAGCGGAGCCGTATGGTTTCGCCGATAAAGGCGCAAGCGAGCGGGCGACGCCGGGGACAATGGCGAGGGGGGATAGCGCCGATCGAGCGTAAAACCGCCGGCTAATTCGCCGGACTCCAACCCTTTTCTTTTCCTAGCTGCGGAAAAACCGGGATTAGAGAGCCGCAGCGTCTTTTGACGCGATCTGCGCTGATCGCGCGCCTTTGCGATTCGTTAAACTTGCCCAAAAGTGTGCCTTGCGCGCGTCGCGTTTAACGAGATCTCACCTGCGGCGAGCTGGAGGGATCCGGGACCTTTACTCTTGTTTTGCGATTATCGCGGCGGGCGACGATCGTCGCTCGTTTCAAACAGCAAACAATGTGGAGTGGCCCGGGAGTCTTTTGGAAATCGATCTTTCTCTATTGGAGGCGCAAGTTTCCGTTTACGGAAACAAATTGTTTTGTTGTAATGGCGTTCGTTTGAAATTTGTTTGTGTTATTTGGAGATGAATCTTTTTTTTTTGAGGTTTGGTTGACCTTTGTACACTCGATGGAAATTAATACTTGCGGAAATTTTTTGAAAAAGTAGATTCGATGTTGTCTTATTTTTTATCTTATATCTTATAATCTACAAAAAATCGAATCTACTTTTTAAAATTTTAAAAATATTCCGCTAGAATTTCCGGCAAGTGTACATTTCAATAAAATTTTTAATGTATGTTTTTTTTATATGAAACTTTAATAGTGAACAGTCAACGCAATTTCTAATTCTAAAGATATGAAATATTTTAGAATTTAGATATTTTACGGTGCTTTTTGTTATATTTAATGTACAATTTTATGGTTTGTTTTAGTCTTTAAATTTTTATAAGAGTTATGGCAATTCACTTCCTCTATTGTTCAGTAAACTGAGTACTCACTTATGTTAAAATTGAGTCATTAATTTTATTTCTCAATAAATCTCCATGTAAGGCAGTAGAACAGATGCTATTATAAGAATTAATTACCAGCGGGTATAACACAGCATCCGTTTAAAAATCGCAAGAGTCCAAAATTTACTACTCTCCGAAACATTACTTCATTGCACCGCACTAATGCACGAAATAGTTTACCCGGTTACCCTGCGGAAACTTTATAATCATAAAAGTTGAGCAAATACGCCCCGCACGTAGCTCCACAATACATACAACCACCGTAACGAAGATCATTTTTCGCGAGAAGCAAACTCTCTCACCCAAAAATAAATAAAAAAAAAGCAAAACGGGCTTACAACTAAGTGCGCAGCACTTTTTTTCCGCGGAAAAATTTCGTGCGATTCGCGTCCCTCCTTTTTGCGCGATTCTCCACCGCTGGCGGCGTGCGCGCTCGAAACAAAGGCGCAAGTGGGTATAAGCGCAGCGAGGTAAAAATGAAAAAAAAAAGAAAAAAAAATAGCGAACGCCGGGTAGGAAAAGCGGGGGAGCGCGCAGTGCGAAATAAAAACCCTTTGATCGAATCGCGCCGACGTTTCGCCTCTGCACTCGCGCTCGTTTCGCGCGCGAACGATTTCGGCGCGGCGCGCGAAAAAAGCCCGCCGGCGAAGGCGCCCCAAGGATAGGACAAAGAAATTCAATTTTTCCGAATTCCGCGCTGTTGAGAACCGCGAGCGCGGGGATACGCGATTTTTCCCTACCACGCGCTATTTTTTGCCACTCGCGCACTGCGAAAAGTCTGTGCATGCGTTTTACGTTCTTTTATTGCGCAGTTGGTGGTCTGGATAAAATGTAATAGGGTATATTACGGTGTATGGAATCGTTTAAAAAATTACTGCACTTTGTTGTACTTTAATTTGAGAATTTTGCGTATTAATGCTTTGATATAATGAAAACTTTTATTCAAATTTTTGAAGTGAAGATTTAAATACTCACTCTCATTTTGACATTCATCGGCGTTAAAAAATTTTTAAATTTTTATCTATATAAGTAAGTATTAATTAATATTATTGAATATTTAATTACAAAATAGTGAATTTTAAGAAATTTTATGAAAAAAATTCAATGACAGAAATAAGAAAAAGATTCTGGTAAGAAATTTAGTTTATTATCTTCATAAGGCAGATCATCGATTGTCGAAACTACTAACTGTACATAATTTATTAAAAGACATTAATTATTTTATTAATTTAATCTTCTTTTAAAGAAATATAGCCGAAGCCAACTATTCTTAATGTTACTGATAAAAGAAAAACATTTTTTACGATTGTTAAAATTACTTCATTTTTAATAATTCCGAAAATTCAAAAGTCTATAATATCCTATAATTACATAAAAAGAAAAATTCGAACTAATTGAGTGAAATCACTTTAAAAAATACTAAATAATTAATAGCATTTCCATAAATAGTAAATAATCGAAATGAATTATCTTCACGCAGGAATTTAAGACAATTTTGTTATGCAGAATCAGGACAGACCATCAGAAAAGAGGTCGGAATAAAACACGGAATTTCGTCCGTTTCAATCATTTCGCCATTGTGCGAAGCTAGCATCGACGTACACTCTTGCAACAAAAGTTATGCGACAAAAGTTCATATACTCCTCTTCCCTTTTCCCTCCTCTCGCCAGAACTTGCAATATTACACGCGTTGAAAAAGGTTATATACTTTTTTCGAGTGCGGAAACCCTGGCAATTTTCGTTCCATCTTTTCTGTTCCGCATGGGAAAATATTCAAGCACTTTACCTTTTTAGATATGGCCATTCTTTTTGCCATTTTACTTTTTACTCGGAAAACTCATATGTAGCACCTGCTTTCTGCAAAACGCAATTGCAGAGAAAAGCTTAACTTCCCTACTTTCCTTTCTGACTCTCTTTTCATTTTACTGCATATAAAATATTTATTTACAAATAAAATCTCCCGCGTGATTCAATCAGGCATGCAGCGTATGCCTTTCAGTGTGTCTATCTTGTATAAAAATTATGCCTTGTTATATTAATTCAAGTAATTTTATATAAATTTTTATACACGTGCCTTTCGCTTTTTAATCAAAGGCTTAAAACCTTTTGTAATTGAAAATATTCGATTTAAATTTTACAATATAAAGAAGAATTTACTTTATAGTAATAAAAATTAGAACTCAGATTATCGAACAGTAAAAAATGAAGCGTAGAAAAAATATTGTCAAGATGTTTGTATGTCCAGGTGATTATCGTACGGTACTACCATTGATCGCAGATTTTCCGAACTTTTTTTTTTTGTATAAAAAATTTCCAAATTCTAGAATCAAGAATTCTCCTTACTTATCATTTTACATTTTCAACGATCATTTTACGTTTTAAAAAGTCCGATATGTCTACTCTAGAATATTCGCCTTGATCATTTTAGTTTTTAATGGATTATTGATACCGATTAAATTATTACTTTTATTATTAAGAAATTTCGCAAAATTCTTGCAACGTCTGCTTGTTATTCAAAAATTCAATTTACACTATTTGAATAAAAAATGTATTTTAATAATTGACAAAATTTTACCGGATACTCACGAATTTTCTTTATAATTAACAAAAATTAAAGGTAATGTTGGCACAAAAGTACATCTAAAATCTTAAAAAGGATCTTTAAAATACTTTCTGAAATAAAGTTAGTTCTTACGCGGCGGAGCGATGGGAATTACAGTATTTTCCTTGCATTTTAGAAAATCGTCGCCGGGAAACCGGGAAGAAAACTAAAGAGTTCCAAGAGCAAAGAGAGAGAGAGAGAAGGGTATAGCTCTCGTAAGGGAAAGCCAAGAAGGAAAAGCAGAAATCCGCACTCGTATGACTGGAAGACGGTGGGTGGCGAGGGAGCGGGGGGTGGGGGGAGGGGGTTGAGTTAACGGGGTCGACGAAGCGCAGGGGGGTTCTCGTTCTCTCTCTCGACCGTACCCGCGGGTTATATCCCCGGAATCAGCTGCCAGATTATTCTATTACCGCGTATCAACATGGGGCTTGTTTGGTCTGAAAACACGGTCTCGCCACATTGTTTCAGGCAGATAAAGAATTTAACGTCGAGGATAATTAAAAGGTCGCCGTGGAGCACGGCTCTCTCGACTCGCGGCGACACTGCTGTTATTCTTGCAACTTAAAAAATCTCTTGGCAACGGTCGAACCTGCGCGAGTCTCGTATATAGTCCATTTGCAGCCGCAGAGCGCCGCTGCCTCGCGACTCTCGCTCGGGATTAAAAAGATATTTTTCCGTAAAATGTTTATTCGGAGCTGCTTGTGGAATCGAGACGTCGGGGGGATGGGAAAAGACTTGTTGGATCGAAGTGTAGCGAAAGGATGTTTTGTCATTGGAAGCCGGTCAAGAAGGATCGAAAGCAGTTTTAATTAACGACTAAATTAAATTGCTGTGGAGAAGATTTTCGAGATTTTCGTAATTATAGTGGTAATATAATTTTTTGTGTGTATTTTATCAGGAGAACGTCCGACTTCGGGAGCAGCGATTAGTATGAAACTTTAAAAACTGTTTTTTTTGTACCGAGTAATGAAGCTAACTATACTTACATTTTAATTCCACGAGTTTTTTGTTCAACAAGGATATATTTGGAATTTAAAAGAAAATAGTGGATTTTTATTAGTGAAACAGTTGAATTGAAGATGCGCAGGTGCAATACTCTACATTTTTTTGTCGTTATTCAGATTTAAAAACAAATTTTGAGAAATTTTTATAGTCATTAGTCAATATCTGAAATAAAAACGAAATTGTTATACTAGTAACTTATAACTACTAACTTATTCTAGTAACTTGTTCTATTAACTTATAAATGCACTTTACTAATTTAACACTGATTACTATACACAAAGGATGGAAATTCTATTAATTTACATTAAATTTCCATTACACCTAGTTCCAAAAGAATCAAAGAAACTTTTTCTAACTCAACTCAAGTATCCAAATTACCTTCGCCAAGTGTAAAAACTCGATCCCAAAGCAAGTCGACCTGACAATTCTCAATTCATCGATATGATAACGGCGCACGCGAAACACGGGCACAATATAACCAAACGCATCACAACGAAAATAAACCCTTACAGTAAATTTCCAATACATTTACTTCCAAAAAAATCAACGGAACTTTTTCTAACTCAATTCAAGTGTCCAAATTAGCTTCGCAAAGTAAGTCGACCTGACAATTCTCAATCCATCGATATATTAACGGCGCACGCGAAACACGGGCACAATATAACCAAACGCATCACAACGAAAATAAACCCTTACAGTAAATTTCCAATACATTTACTTCCAAAAAAATCAACGGAACTTTTTCTAACTCAATTCAAGTGTCCAAATTAGCTTCGCAAAGTGTAAAAACTCGATCCCAAAGCAAGTCGACCTGACAATTCTCAATCCATCGATATGATAACGGCGCACGCGAAACACGGGCACGATGTAGCCGAGCGCAGCGCAACGAAAATAAACCATTAACGAGGGGACGGAGGCGCACAGAGAGAAGCGGAGCAACGACGCGAGCCAGTAATAACAATCGGAGCGGGCTGTCGTCGCGCGCCGGCCAAAGCGGTAATTAAAATAAAATTAATTGGATTGGCAGCGCGATCGAGGGGGTGGCTGCCCGGGCATATCGCGCACCGCCTCGGGCCGAGAGTTTTCTGCGCTGCCGCGCCGCCCAATATAATGCAGCCTGTTTATTCTGGAGCCTCCCGCGCACACACAGCGCACGCGATTACAGGCCCACGTTATCTTCCGGACTAATACTTCAATCGGACACGGCGGGGACGCACGCTGACCGCAGTTTATTCATTTAATTAGCGCCGGGGACACGGCGAAAAAAGGCCGGGTATTTGGTATGCCTATTATCGCGATCGCTTTAATTATGTGAATTGAACGTGGCGGATAGGGTAATACCCGGAGATCGCCGGCTGCGTATCAGTTGCGTTGCAAATTGAAAATTAAAAATCTTCTTTTTAATTAATAATTTTTGACGATTAAAAGATTTCTTTCTTTCTAGAACATTTAAATATAGAAAACTCTTGATGCATTGGATGAAGAAAAGAGGGAGAGAAAGATAGTTTTAATTGTACGGAATAATAAATATTTTATTTGGATGCGATTTATGCAGTCTTCTATCGGTTACTTTATTTTTATTTTTATTTATTTATATTTTTGTATGCGATAAATTATGTAAAAATTATTGACGCATTTAAATGTAAATTAATGAATTGAAGAGAATAAAATAAGTAAAACGGTAATTTTGTGAAATAACAATAAATTATGCTACTCTTTATATTTATCAGCGCGATCAATATAATATCAGTTTAAAGCGTGGGTAAAATATTTCATTATATTTTTACGCATCTGAGTAAATAAATAATGTGGCTGTGCCGATCCATTTCAAATAAAATCGCTCGAAATTAAATGCGAATTACTTGTGTTTCAATTAACGTTTTTGTAACGTCGATTTAAAAAATCAGCACAGAAATATTCATCAAATATTTTGAATGAAGTCCTAAAAATAATGGCAAATGAAGCAAAATTAATTAACCTGGACTATTCGCATTTTTAAACATGAACGAATGGACACTCGCTACAGAAATAATTAAATTCTGTACGCAAGAATCGCATCCGCATCCTTCAGAATAAAACCCAATTGTATAAAATTAGAGCAGCGTAAAATTTACACTTATCGTTAAAATTTAAAAAGAAATTGACACTTGAAGAATAAAATTTACGTGACGTTTCTTTATTTCAGATGAAAAAATGTATAAATCATATTTTGTTTCAACAAAATAAAATCTTTTTTTTCAGAGCAATGTTTAGGTATTTGTTGATTTCTTTTGCCCAGTTCTCAAGATAATAATAAAATAATCTTATAAATATAAATAATCCAATGATGATCATAGTAACGTGATTTTCTCAATCAAGTTCTTCAAATATTATCTTATCGTAAGTTTAAATTACAATATCTGCTACAATATTTCTTAATACCGTATTGACTGCTACCTGGAGAAGTGAGGCTCATAAAAATGAATTTAATTCTGTTCTTCTTAATAATAAGTTCTTGTAAAAATGTTTTTACACAAAAGTCACATCCAGTGGTTCATTCTCGACTTGGAAAAATTGAGGGGTATTACAAAACTTCATTTAGCGGTAAACAATATGAAGCATACGAAGGTATACCATATGGTCAGCCACCAACGAGATCAAGACGGTTTCAAGTATGTTAACTTTTTCAGTGTTGAAGTAGTACCAAGATTTTAACAATTATTATGAAAATTAATATAAAATTACGTAATTCCAAAAATAACAAAATGTTGAAACTGACATTTGTATATTATATAATATGTAGTAGCTATAAATAGATGCATCAATTTTAAGTTCATTCCTCATTCTAGAGAAATTTAAATTTAAAGAAAATATTTAAAAAGTTGATGTTTTTCAATTTTAGCCAGCTGAACTTAAAGAATGGGTTGGAAATTACACTGCTACTAAATTAGCAAGTCCGTGCGTTCAGTACACCAGAAATTACACAGTAATAGGCGATGAAGACTGTTTATATTTAAACATTTACTCGCCAGTTAGATCTAGTACAAATCCCTTGCCAATTTTGTTTACAATTCACGGAGGGTGCTATCAATTCGGATCCGCTTACACTGGAGTAGAATTCCTCATGGATAGAGATGTGATAGTTGTATCTATAAATTACCGCGTTGGTATATTTGGTTTTTTAAGCACAGAGGATCACGTTATTCCTGGTAACATGGCATTAAAGGATCAAAGCTTAGCCTTGCAATGGGTTTCAAGGAACATCCATGCCTTTGGTGGAGACCCAAACAGACTAACATTGATAGGTCTCAGCGCTGGTGCTGCGAGCGTTCATTATCATTATTTATCGCCAATGAGTAAAGGATTATTTCAGAATGGTATATCCTTTAGCGGAACCACTTTTGGACCGGGAAAACAAACTGAAAATTCACGGGAAAAGGCTTATAAGTTAGCCTCAATTTTAGGATGTCCAACAGAGGATATCCATGTGATGGTCGAGTGCTTGCGATACAAACCCGCGAAAACAGTAGCAGAAGCTACAAAACATTTTATGGTAACACATGGGTAAAAGTGTGACTAACCATTGCAGGTAAAATGTAAATTGATTTTTTTTTAAATTCCAGCCATGGTTGTACAATCCATTCACACCTTTTGGTCCAGTTGTGGAAAAATATGGCGATAAGCCGTTCGTCGATCGCTCTCCAATTGAGATAATTAACAGTGGGGATGCAGCTGATGTGCTATGGATTACTGGTGTAGTTAGCGAAGAGGGTCTCGTTCCAACTGCGGGTAACTGTATAATTACTAATTTGATTTGCTATGTTAAAACATCTTTATTTAATCTTTCTCTGTGATGCAGAATACATCAAGAACCACGAGTATCTCGAACAATTGGACAAAAATTGGGAAACAATAGCTCCTCAATTATTAGATTACAATTTTACGATACCATTAGAAGAGCACGCCGAAGTAGCAAGAAAAATTAGGAGACATTATTTCGGCGATAAGCCGATCAATAAGCAAACTGCGAAAGAATTGATTTACTGCGTTGGAGATCGGCTTTACAGTGCTCATGTTGAAACATCGGCCAAAATACAAGCTAAAATGAACAAAAGTCCAGTATTACTGTGGTACAACAGTCACCGATCTTTTAACAGTAGAAGCGAGAAGTGGACTCACGATAACAGAAGCTACTGGTGCGAAAAGTCAAATTATTGCAAATTTATGTAGTCCAAAAAAGTGTACCATTGTTGAAAATAAATGCTTATCTTGCAGGTGTCTCACACGGAGACGATTTTATGATGATTTATCACGACGATATCATTTATCCTCCAAAATCGAAAAGAGACAGAGCAATGCAACTAAAATTAATTGATATGGTAGTCTCAGTAGCAGAAAAAGGGTAAATATAAAAATTAAAGTACGCATTTCATCCCGTACAAAGTATAAAGATAAAATAAACACTTTAGGTATCCTGAAATGGGGCTGGACTTTGACTGGAAAAAAGTTGATCCCAACCAAGAGACACTAGAATATCTACATTTTATCGAAGCTGATAACATTCGCATGGAGAATAACGATAACTTCGCGCAAAAAAGATTCTGGAGGTCGATTGATTTCGATGAAAATAAACTTCATCTATAATCCCTTCTCTCAAGCAATTGAAATGTTTGAAAATATTTTTTTACATAATTAAAAAAAAAAATTAAAATAAAATAAACTTCTAAACGAAATTAAAAAGTTTGACGTTCGTTATTTACAACTTGTTATCTTAATGAATCAGTCGATTAGATTTAAATTTATAAAGAAATAAATTAATAAAATGGCTATGCCGCATCGCTGAAAATAAACTCTGCAGAAATAAATAAATATCGTAAATGGTTTTTTAATTAAAATCATTTTATCGAGAAAAATGAGACAGCGCAAGTGTTTACCGTGTGTTTCAAATGAAAGGCCAAAAAATAAATGAAGAAAAATTAATTAAAACCGAAGCTACTCTCGCCTTATAAATCAATCAAATTGAAAAAATCGCAATAATAATGAACGCTTGTAATTAATCAATTTGCTACGGTATCAAGCTCCACAAAGAAAAGGCATTTATATCGATGGCAACAATAATATACAGACAACTTTATTCCCTTTTTTAACCGCGATGGAAAAATTGCTCGGGAAATTAAAACTTTGCCCCTATTATAATTATTCGTAAAGTACACCAGTTCATGAGAGACGATTAAATAACAATTTGAATGCACATTATGAATTTGTATGCATGTGTAAACGTTTGCTATTGTTTAATTACACAATTATAAGCGGTATTATAATTTATTCGCTATCAAATTGAAATTGTATACAGCGATTCTTATAAATTTACATTAATTATTGACTATCGAAAATTATATTTGAAATAACAAATTCAAAAGCTCAATTTGTTTTTTATTTATTTTTTTTTTAGTTTTTACCATTTAAAATCAGTAGTGATTTTTTATCCGCATGCAATTGTAGTTTTACTTCATGGCTGGAGTTCGACATGAACAAATCTACTTAAGCATATAACAACTGTTTTTTTACAAATGTATAGAAAATGTTTATATACACTTATAAGCTTGCAAGGAAAATAAATTTTTCATTTTGAATTTAACACTCTCCAGTACGAAATTAATAAAAAATTGAATCCGTTCCACATTCAACCCTTCATAAAAAAAAAAAAAATCGCTGGTCTTCGCCAAACGGCTAAAGCGATCGATCTCGACTAGCAAGGACCGTCGAAATAATCCGAGCCTCCGGCTTATTGGAAAAGAAGTCGGAAATTCAAACCCTACCCTCGAGTAAACGCGAGAAACGCGAAACTCCCGGCACAAGTCGAGAGAGTTTCCCGCCGCGAGGAAAGTGGGAAACAACGGGGCCCTGAGTACAAAATGAAGCGGCTTGTTTATTCGCGCTCTCAAAGATTTGGCCGCCGCTGCGGCGAATTTGCCGAGCGACCGATCGCTATCCTCCCCCCTCCCCCCTCCGGCCTGTGTAAGTATTTCATTAAAGTTTCATCGAGCTTTGTCTGCGAGCGCTCCATCCCTCCGCAGGCTTCGTCGCTCCAGCGCCGTTTCTTTCAAGCTCGTACACTTTAAGCGACTTTGCCGAGCTCCCATTTTAACCGGGGCTTCCGGCGCAGGCTCTCGTTACCCGGCCGAGCACTTTCCGGCCGAATCGGACTGATTTTCAGTTTTTTGGAATTACGAATATACGCGGATTTTTTTATGAATGCGCGAAACTTTTCCTACCTGCGCTTTGTAAACTTTCAGGGATGATTTTAATCTTGCATTAGGTACGTTTATTAAAGGCTCTAATGAAAAATAGTAGAATTTAGAAAAGTTGCTTCTGTTTTTTATGTAGACGATAATTTTACTAAGTTTGTAATAAAAATATTTCTTAAAAATGTAGGTAATATAACGATGAAATCAGACCTGATTTAATTACTATATATATATGTGTTTCTAGATTCAGAATTATACACTTTTTTATACATTTGAAGGAACGTATATTTGTATAATACGCAGAACTTTGCTACCTATGTTCTATAAACTTGGAGGGATGATTTCAATCTTTGCATTAGGTACGTTTATAAAAAGAAAAGAGATTTATTTAAAAATTGAATAACTTTATAAAAAAAAATTATAAAATGTATTTCAACCCTGTGATGTAATGACCAATTAGGTATATGTACTTATCGTATAAATCGAAAAATGTGACTAGTGAAATTTGATACGTAATAAGTCGTTCACTTGCTAAACGATTTTTCACATAATATTCACTCACTATTCACATTTTCCAAGTGAATTTCAAATTTTCAGATTTAGAGAAATACAGATTTAGAATTACACATTTTTTACACATTTAAAGGAAATTCAGCAATCTATCAAAGTGACGTATATATAATATTCCAAAAACAATTATTTGATAATCTGTCTATAATAAGCAACTTATTATTTCAAAATTAGAAGCTATAACGCGCACGCACATTTGGGCGAATGTTATTGTTGCACATAAATATGAAAATCAATTAATTATACTAATATAGTAATTAAATCTAAGAGCGAACATACAATTTATCCATGACAATTTGCGTTACAATAAAATAAAAGAAAATTTTTTTAAACGCAAGTCCCTTTTTTAAGCGTACCTTGAAAAAACTTTGACCAGCGAACTAAAATTCCTTGCAAATTTAAATAATTGCTCCTCGCCGCCATTCAATTACCGAATTAATTTGCCATAACAATCCTACAGGATGTAATTCGGATTTCCCGTGGACCCTGGACGGCAGAGCGCAGAACGTTAAATACAGCAGCGGAGAGACGATACTTTCGGGCCGAGGGCAAACACTGCGAACGCACAGCGACAGCAGCCAGATGGGATCGTGCGATGCGCATTGTCGTTTAGGGAAACGGCCGACCATATTATTTGGAAGCGAGTTCACCGCGATATATTGGAGCGTGACTGTTATTGCGCGGTGTTCTTCGGTGGATCTCCCTAATTGCGATGCATTACCTCCGAAACTCGGAATTCCTCGATGCGAAAGTTAACGAGGGTATTTGCTTCGATTTTTTGAAAGTTTAATGTTGCTCAGGAGGCGTGGAATTATTAAGAAAATTTGTCGCTTATCAAGACTGTCACCCCTCGCCTAACTAAAATAGACAATTTTTATTAAGTTCTTTCTCGCGGTATAATTATTGTACTTTCTAAATATGGAAATGTGTAATTCACTGTAAAAATGTGAATAGTGACATATTTTATATGTGAATAATTGTTCACGTATTTAGCATGTGAACGGCTTTTCACGTATTAAATGTTACTATCTACATTTTTGAAGAAAAATTTTATTTAATTATATTTTAACTTCTGGTATTACGATCAATTGCTTCAAAATCTGCTTTGATGTGCGAGAAATGTTGACTTTGAAAATTGAATAAAAATTCTTGAACGGAGTAAGCCTTAAATAGGAATATTTTTCTTCTTGATATTTCTGGCACTGGTTACATTTTAAAGTACAGTGTCGTAATCATTTTTTTTTTATATTTTGATAGTGAATCAGAAAGGAAATATGAATTCATTAGTGCGTAGTTCCTTATCAAAGCTTTTATTCTCTTATTCTGTCTTTTTATTCTTGTTGCTTACTTCAATTGTTTCTTTTTAAGAACATTTTTTTTTCTATACGCGAAAAACGTAAAAAAACGATTTTACGATCAATTTCTTTAAATTTCATCTTTATTTTTTATCAAAAATTTGTAAGGACTCCAATTTTGTTCCAAAGGGCTCCTTTATTAAGTTTTTTTTTTATTTTTTAAAAATCAAGGAAGTAAATATTGTTCTATCTCAAAAAAATCGTTGAATCTGATACCAACGCGACCATTTGCAGATTCGTCCGATCACAACAGATCAAACGATAACGAATAGGTGAAAGCCTCGAGAAAAATAGAATACACTCTTATCGGCGCTGCGAGTGAATTCTCAAATCCAATAATGATTTCAATGGTCCAGAATGGGGTTGGGTCGTCGCTGGGCGAGATGTTAGGCGTTGAGGGGGAGGAGGGGGGGGTGAGACCTACACTCGTTTCCCGGGCTGCACCTTTACGGCTTCACATTATTTCCAGCGCTTGAATCGCAGTAATTTTATAAACACTTTGAAAATCTTGCGTCACCGCGGGGGCTTCGGCCGCCAGCCGAGATTGCCCGGTGGTTCACGGGCTTCGCCGTGAACCCCCACCTAACCACCCTCTCTGGAAAATAATTAGAAAATCGCCCCGCGCCGTACGGGCGACTCTCGCCTCGCCTCTTCTTTCGCGTCGACTCTCTTTTAACGGGCGAACGTTTGCGCGGAAAAGCGATTTTACGGGGACGAGGGGGTAAGGTCGAGCAAGTTAACGAAGTTAATTATCGAATTGTAATTGTAATAATGTAAAATAGACTAGAATAAGTCGTTCGACTGAATATTACAAAATTGAAGTGATATTGGAAGTGTAGCCGTTACATAAATCGTTACAATGAAATGCGCTAACGAAAATTAAGTTAAACATGTTCTATTATACAAAAAATAATTAATTTTATTAGTATTTAACTATTTACTAAAATAAAATTAAAAATGCTCACTCTTGATTTAGTTTATTTTATAGATTTCGGTGCTTCCCCCAAAAAAGACAATTACAGAGTTCATGGAATTTTAAATAGGATTTTTATCATGTGCTTCGCTATGCATCAATTGTTTCACAATCCTAATTTAACCTGCAAATTTCAAAAGACAACTCTTTCGGATAGTAAACAAAATTTAGAACTTCAAAATTTCAAGTTTAGGAAAAAAAGCTACAAAATTCATAGTCGAAAATTGTATCAACGTTTTAAAAAGCAAAATAAAATTCCAAAAAAAGGAAGTTAATAAAGCACAATGGCAGATGACGACCAAAAGAGCGAAGCTGCTTTGCAAAGCATACTGGCGAAGTCGCAGAAAAGCGATCAGGACATGTCGGTTAAGCCCTCGACGTCCGTAAAGATCAGCACGAAAAGCGTCAAATCGAGTGCCAAATCATCGTGCTCCAAGGCTCTGAAGAAGAAGAAACCGAGGCGCAGAAAATGCATTCCGAGCTTGGAATGGGACTGCGCGAACACAGAACCATGGCGAATATACATGACGTCGTGAGTGGAATTATGTTACTCGCAAGTTTATTCAATGCAAAAAGTAAAATATAGAAAACTGTCTGAATAATGTTGAAACAATCACTCTGCACTTTCAAATTTTAGCGCTAAACAAAGGGAACTAGAATAAATCATTCATAAATTTATCAATTATACCTGCACTTCGCAAATAAAAAAATAAAAGAATAGTTTGAGAATCGATAAACAATGCTTGAAAATAGTGCGAGTGGATGCTACATTAATTTATACATGGGATTTGCTCAGAATGGTGGACGACATTCGGATCCGCGAGGAGGAGGACATGGCCAGGTATGGCTACCTCAACCGCGATCGTTGGCCAAATCGCGTATGCTGCCTACAATGGCCAAAAGTGGAGGAGGAGGAGACGAGGCCACTGTGCGCTAAATTAAATCTTTTCAATCAAGAGCTGGAACAAATCCCATCGATTGCAAAATACGACATGTCCAAATTGTGGAAGAGCCTGTGCAACCCCTGCACGGTATGCGATCTCAGATTTTCTTAAATTAGCTTTTTCTCTTAGTGAAATGATTAATTACTTCTCGCCAGAGTTCATTAATCAAAAGTTTTTGTCCAGCAACCTGAGCCTTCGAAGATCGATTACACGCCCCTTGCTACCAAGACATGGCCGTCTGTTTGGCCGTGCTCGCGGCACGACGAGGTCAAAGAGAGGAAGATTCGAAAACGAAAAGAAAAGATGAAAAAAATGGGCGCCTTGCCTTGTGAAATTGACGATATAGACTCTCCAGGTTCGAAAGATCATCGCCTACATTTCCACTAGTATCCGAGATACTTCGATTTTATTTGCTTTATATTTTTTGTTACGTTGAAATCGATTATTCACTTAAAGGATTCGCTTCTAGGATGCAGTGATGATGAAAGATTACTAGAATTAGCAAATCAGAAGGAGCTGGGACACGTAAGGATTCCCATTACATATTACAAGAAGGTTGTTTCGGAGAAGGTTGACCGGGATTCTGGCGAATCTCCCGGATTAGTCAACGGCGACACTGTTTGTTTGTATTTCTTGGATTCCAAGAAAGGAGATCGAACGTATGCCAACGTTTGCCTTCGAGGGATGACAGGAATGCCCGTGAAGGAGTTAGAGAGAACCCGCGAGAAAACCTGGAAGTTTTGCTTGTATCAAGCGCTGGTTGCTCTTCTAGCTAAAACACAATTGAGGTAAGAGCTTTTATCAGTTTGATCATCACAACCTTACTGAGTCATGAAATCTTTTTTCATCGGTTCATTGTATTTTCTAGGAACAGATGTTGGTTGGTGCAGAAAAAAAGAGTTCAAACAAATTAACACAGTAAAACTTAATTTTTATTTCCAGATACAAACACACGTGGAGCGCCAACATCGACTACATTTACAATCACGCCTGGCTAATCTTTCTGCACGTCGGATTTCTGAACCTAAAAGATAACCAACGCTTCGACGACGTCCTGGTGTACAACTACAAGTACAGCGTGGAGCTCGAGCTGATCCACGAGTTAAAGGGTGTGGCCCTGCCCAACTCGACTAGTTTCAAATACGTGGAGAACGCACTGAAGCGCCAGCGATGCCACCGCAAGTTGGAGATAACCCTGGAGAAGTCAAACATCGGCACAGACAAGACCATGGATTGCTTCAAGCGTCCGGTCCACTTCTGCACCCGCGAGCTGGAGAACCTCTTCGACCAGCTGGAACCTCGCTTCACCAACTGCGTCGTACGCACGTCCAGGTTCTGCTTGGCTTTCTGGCAGGATGGACCCTTCTGGTACACGTACAACCCCTACGACTGCGACAAGCACGGCTTCTGGTCCTACGAAGGTGCCGCCTGCATCATGAAGTTCTGCTCGATGCATTCGCTCAAGCGCTACCTCATAATCATGATGATCCGAGCCCACTCCTTCGATGAACTGGACGAATATGCTCGCGCTCAGACCCTGCAGGACGAAAAGCTTTGCGCGGCCTGTGAGAATCCGCTCTACTGCCAGGAGAAACAATGCAAGGGGCACAAGTGCAAACCTGGCAAGTGCAAAAGGGATCGATGCATGCCCAACAAATGCCCTCCGTACCACTGCGGCAAGGACTGTCCCAAGGACAAGTGCATTCCGTCCAAGTGTCCCCAGGAAGCCTGCCAGTTGGACAGGAAAAGGCTGTGCGAGTACTGCAGTCGCAAACTGTGCCCGACCAAAGGCTGCAGGAAGAAGGACAGAACCTGCGGAAATGAATACTGCTGGGTCAATGCTAAGCAGTGCTGTCCAAAAGCGGAAAGAAGGATCGACGTGCAGATCTATCAGCTGATTTATCATTCGTGCGAGATTCACAACGTCAAGCTGTACATGCGCCAGCCGTTCCAGCCCAGGCCACCGATGGTTCCTAAGAAGCCCAGCGATCCTTGCATCTTCGACCCACTCGATCATCTGACGCCAGACCCTTGTCGCGACTCTGACACTGAAAAGGATGAGGTAACTATTTAACGTTCATTAGGACTTTTTTTGTACAATTTTATATTTTATTACAGAAGAACATTAAATTTGATCATTTTACTTTTTAAGAAATTGAACTGGGATTTTTTTAATCAAACACAATTATCAGGGTCTCATAATTTTCTTCATAATTTTTTTAATCTACAGTTCGATGAAGAGATGGAAAAACCAAGTTGGGCGTTAAATGGAAAGATCACTTGGACGAAATCAGTGAAGTGCAAGCTGCCTGTGGCGAGGGAGCGTTGGCACGATTACGAAGTTATCACGTGGAATCGAGTCTACGTGCTCTGGGGTGACATCCACCTTAGCGATCGCATATTCGCCGAGGAAAATCGTAACAGGCAAGGATTTTCCTGCTACGTCGTTGCTGCTGGAATGGCGTTCATTACCTCTCCTGAATATTGGGACAGTAAAGTCATCAACGCCATCCTAGTCTGCGGTGACAGGTACACACATTTCAATTTTAAATATCTTTAAATCCGTGCAATCAATTTACTATGCAATCTCCTTTAAAAATGTTGGTTTATTGATTCAAGAAATACTCGAACTAAATAGTCTATTTAAATACAAGTAAGAGAATTAGATTCTTAGGTGAACGTCGTGCAGTACAACATCAGACTTATGTTGATCAACAAAACATTTTGATTTAAAATTAAAGGATGATCTCTTGTCTTTGGAATTGAACAAGCCCTGCAATGAATACAAAGATACTGCAAGATTTTCTCCAGAATTCCTCCAGACCACTACAGAATCATTTTTTACAGGGAATCTATAATGGATTCCAGGATTTATCAGAGAAATCCTACTGGAAAATCCTGGAGGAAATCTGTAGGATTATTTTAACAGGCATTGCAAATCAAAATCTCATCTTTCTTCTTCGTCAAAAACGCTCTCCTCAGGCTGTACACGAAAAGAAGACTAAGACAGCCTGTGGACATAACTCGCCTACTGCCAGTAGCGGACGACTGGGACGAGTGTCCCGACGACTTCTTCCGCATCGGCGAGACGCTGTTCGAGGCTAAAATCCTGCAGGAAGTCAACGGCAGCCTCTACCATCGCAACGAGAGGTCCCTGTGGCGCAGGCTGGACGAACTCTTCAAACATCACGTCTTCCTCATTCTGGTGTGTGAATCCGCGGCGCTGGGGATGATGAAGCACTGTGGCGCCTACTACCTCTGCGATTTCCGCTCTTACGGACCGCCAAGCTTCGATAAAGGCACTGGCTTCGCCCACGTGCTTAGGCTGGCCTGTTTCCACGATCTGGTGCGTTGCGCTGTGCTGATCATCGGCTCGCCCGAGTGCAGCAGCTTCAGACTGTGGCCGGTCGTTATGGTCAGGATCGTCGATGCTAGCGACGAGGAGTGCGGCAAGGATAGGACCGTCTGCCAGGAGAAGGTCAAACCTTGTCCAGTGTCGTACGAGCCCGTATGTCCACTCGAGGAGGAAATCAAAAAGGCCAAGGGGATAAAGCGCAGGCAAATGGAGGAGTGGAAGGAAATCAATGCAGTCTGCTGCGATAGATAGAATTGGGTATGTGCTGGATCAACTTATACTCAATAAACTTTTCAAGAATTAAAGTGGGAAAGTAAATTTTGAGGACTTAGAATCCTTGGCATTAAGATTTTTTTTAATTGTTAAGAAACTTGAATTTAAATACGTGAAAAGTGTTGTCTCAATAAAATTAATTTGTCAGTATCTAAATCTTAAATATATACGTAAAATTTAAATTTAAACTAAACTTTGAATATGAAGAATGAAATTGGTATCGATTACAAGATAACAAGAGTCTAATGCATTGCACTTTTTAAACAATAAGAATTTGTCTCTAATAAAAAAAGAAAATAAATAAATTCAAAGGTATCGTTAAATCGTAAAATCTTTGGGGCAAGGATTCTTTTTTTTTTTTCAATGTAGACAATTTCTAGTCTACAGCTAGTCCCTTTAAAGTAGGAAAAGAAAGCTTTACTTAAAATATTCTTTGTCAATTTTAGAGACTTTCTCCTTCTGAAGATCGAAATTTTTTTTTCTATTTTAAAAAGTACTAGTCTATACTTAGTCTAGCTTTTGAAACAATAAAATCTGTTCCGTGATAAATCACTTAAATATTTTTTGCATTTACAGATTGTGTATATTTTTGAAGACGATGTCAATGTGCAACAACAAGTCTACACTCACGTTCAAAAAATTATAAAAGCCACAAGAAAAAAAAAGAAAGAAATTCCGTCAAACGTCACTGACTGTGCCCTCAGTTAAGTATTCGTCCAACGCTTCAAAAAAGAAAAAGAAACAAAGCAACAAAGTAATTTCCAAGGGCACTGTTCGCCCTAGAAGCAACCAAAGCTAAACCTCGTCTGTACAGTGTAAACTTAAGCGAAATATAAAGCGTTCGATATTAACCCTTGTAAAACGATCCTTCCACCTCCGTAATTAGTCAAAAATGCAACTAATCCGCTTACTGGAGGCGGCGACGAACGAACCAGTCACCAGGGGGGAGAGGGAACTCTTTGCCCTCGCAATCGAGTGCCCCCGAGCAGTCATTAAACGACTCTTAAGAAAAACCACCCGGAGCCCTGTGGCACCTCATTGAGCTTCCCGGCGACTTCTGGCGGCACGCGTAATCCACTTTGCGGCGGGGGTGGCGCGGGTCAAGCGGCGCACGAGGCCGTGAAAGCCGGAAGCTCGAGGCCGGGGCCCCTGGGAGGCCGGTCCCCGTTATGTGCTTAGGGCGCTGACGCGCCACGCGCCCGAAATTACGCCGAGGAGTCGAGCCCTGACGCCGAGGAGGCACCCACGGCGTGCCTTAATAAAGCGGGATGGGACCCGGATTTCGGCCAAGCTGAGACAGTTTTAAGCTGCTGGTGATCCACGCGAAGCGGAGGACGGGCAGGTAAGATTTTTCGCGTGGATTTTGGCCGTTAAATATTTTATTTTTGTTTTTTTTTTTAGATAATGAAATTTGTTTTTTTTTTCGGATTATTAATACACTGAGAGAAAAACTTGATAAAAATTGCTATTATAGTTAAGAAAGGAGTGACAGTCTTAACGAGCGAGAATTGTTTGTATGAAGAATAGTAATTTTTATAATTTCCGTATTAAAAATTACTATTTGGTGTATTACAAAATTACTATTTTTCATACTAAAATTTCTTGTCAAGACTGTCACTCCTTTCCTAATCACAATGACAATTTTTATTAAGTTTTTTCTCTCAATTTAAAAATAAATAAGAGTACTTGTTGCTATGGTCATAAATATAAATTTAAAGGTATTGATTTTTGCAGTAATATTTAACAGTATGATTGACATAATTTTCATATTAAAAATAATGTAAAATCTTCTCTCGATGAAGGTTCAATTGCTTTAAAATTTTCGAATAGATAATTACGAATTGAAAATTAGAAGTGAAGAGGATCAGTGGTTGGTTAAATAAAAATGATCGTGGGTGTACGATTCAGTCAATTTATTAAATACATTTTTTTTGTTGAAACATGTCTAAAAGAGGAATCTTGCTTTTTGATTTTTCGTTATTTCTCTTTATACGTTTTTCAATAATTCTCCATCGACGGAAATAAGAAAATCGCTATCACTCGGTAATCGCATACTCGTGCTATAATTTACTCGTTTATTATACACATTCAGCGTCAATCGTATTTACAAAATATATTTACAGTCTGACTCGTATTTACATCGTCAAATCATCTTCGGTCGAAGAAACATTACACGCAGACAAAAAAATTCATTTTCTATTTAAATTCGACCAGAAATCAGACAAGTTCAGAAGCGCTCGACCTCCGTGTCTTATTGTATCTTATTCAAACTTGTTTTCTTTTTTATCGTGAAAAAAGGAAACAAATTAATTCAAGTACTCGAAGGTGCAAAGCGAAGGTCTTTCGATCGTCTTATCAATCGCAAAAAAGGACCTGCCGAATAAAATAAATGAATTTTTTTTCTCAGTACCACCGTAACTCCTATAAACTAACCATTCCTTTCTATAGAAACGCAGGAGATCATAATAAGGGAACATCGAACCGAACAAAAATTTACAGGCGGTTCAACGAGAAAAAAATCTAAAAATTCAACTACCGCGATGAATCCTCGAAAGAACCACCCACAAATATCCTTAAAAATAAAAAAGAGAGACTCAACGTCCGAGTCAACCCTCGGGTACTAAGTACCAAGCTCTGACCGTGCGAAAAGTACCTTCTCGGTCTTCGCTGTCTTCTAAAATTGAATTAGTACACAATTTCATTAAAATTATTATATTTAAATCGTGAAGCTCTTTCCACCAAATTTCAGTGAAAATTCACTAATTATTGTTGTTTTTTTTACTAATTCAACTTTAGACAGTAAAAGGACGGGTTCTCGATTTCCCTCGCCACCTTCCGCTTGACGACTGCAAGAAAAAAAAAAATTTTTCACCTTGCGAAGACTCAAGAGAAAATAAAACTGTCGATTAGGGTGCGCGAGCGAGGGGAATTAATTTCTTTCTTTTTTTTTGTTTTTGTTGAAGCTAACAAAATTGTCCCAGGGAGTTTAGCCGGGGAACGGGCGAGGTCGAGCAGCGGAAGTCCACTACGCGACTTCGAGGTCCGAGCTGTCGGTGTCGGGGTCGGTGTGCTGCTGCCGGCTGGCGGCCAGGTGAGCCGCGGAGACCCTCAGCGGGTTCACCGACACCGCCTCCCCGCCCGCCGAGTTGCCCCGGGCGCGCTGCTCCATCTGCAGCTTGCGCAGCCTCTCCTGCTCCTCGCGCTTCTGCTTGCGCCACTTTGCTCGTCTGTTCTTGAACCACACCTGAAACATTCAAAGCCGATGGTCTTTTTTAGCGATGACCTTCTTTTCTCACTTTTTATTGGTAAATTTTTTAAAACTATAAGGCAAATTTTTGCATGCCTGACTTGACCTAGTAACGATGTTACTATGAAGCAAGTCGAGAAATGCACTTTTTTTGACTTATAAATTCTACAGCAGCCATAAAATTAAAATTAATAAAAAAAAAGAGTCAAAATTAATAGTCTAAATTTACAGTTATATTAAGTATTATAAACATTACAGCAGCGATAGAATAAAAATGAAAAGCTAATACGTAGTTTTAAATTTTTTAGTTATTAAGTAATTAGTTCTAAAATTTTAGTTTTTATATCGCATTAATTTCTTGCTGAGTTTTTATTAAATAAGGTTATATGCATACACATTTTTATTATTATATTTGTGTATTATATCTTCTAGTAAAAAAAATGAATTTAATTTAATATAATTTAATTTCTTATTTATTAAAAAATTTATTGCTTGTTCTTCAACCACGTAAGGAATATTCGAAGTCGATGGTCTTTTTTATAGCGATTTTTTTTCCTACTTTTATTTTAAAATATATTTTTTTTATTTATTTGTTTCTTAAACTTGTTGAACAAGATGCACTGATGGAAGTGTTTTATAAAAATTATTATCTGTACAGTAACTGCAGGCTGATCTCTCAGATAAAAATTATATTATACTTTATAATAAAATTTACCAAGAATATAGTAAACTAAAAATAAATAAACGGCGTTAATAATTGCAGTGATTTTTTTATTACTCCTTATTAATTACTGATAAAGTCCATTTGTTATCGTTAATCGCATTGAATTATTTACCGTACATTCAAGTCAACCTGCATTTTTATTCTAAAAAAATATTCTATACCGACTATACACCAAGCAATCAAAATTTAAATTTGCTCAAGACGTACCACGTCAAGCATAAAAAAAAGATCGAATAGAAGAGGCAGCCTCTCGAACTAAAAGTAAACGTTCAATCCTTCATAAAAAAAATCTCAAAATCTACACTCCGTTTTTCGTTTGCAACGTCAGACTCCACGCACCCCGAATTCGTCTGTCATTGTCGGCAGAGCCCCGCGAAGGTACAAATAAAATCTCGTGCACGCGCCCAGTGCTTCCCTGAACGGGAAGCCGGACGATTATTATGCCAAGGGGTCCTCCCGACGCTTTTGATTTTAGCCCCGACGTCGAGGCCGCCAAATCGATTCGGACAGGCGTGAGGAGAAAACGGATCGCTTACGAATGCGCGCTGAGATGCGCGCCCGGCTCTGTTTGAATTTACGCTTATTGCGCGGTTCCTATCCTTCTTTTTTTTTCAGTGGCGCTTGTTTACATTTTATCGTTTGTAGTGGGATTTTTTTTTCTTAAAAAACAAAGCGAACTTAATTTTACGCTTGGAAACGAAAATTTTTTTCTCGTTCGCTGGAGTTATAAGTAATAATTTCCGTTGAAATAAATAAGTCAGTAATTTTTACTGAAAGGAATTTAGTTACATTAGAAAATTCTATATTATGATCATATTTTGAGAATTATTTATATAATAGACATGAAATATTCTTAAAAATTTTATACAGTTTAGATCAAATTTCTCAGATTTTGCAGTTTATGACTAACACAACGAATTCCTAGTAAAAAATAACAAAATAACTTGTTATTTTTTTTCAATTTTCTTGTAAATTATTTTTCGAAGTAAATATCATTTAATGAGACACCGAATATATGATAAATTTAGTGACACAGACTAAAGTTCATGCGGAAGGGAAACGATAATTTTTTCGAGAAAGTAAATTGGCCTCATTTTTTATTTTATCTCGCGCACATTGAATAATATTTATAGCAACTCGTTTATCTTAACTTTTTGACGAAAACAAAGAAATAAAGTATATTTTAATCACTAATAATTGATTGCTGTAAAGTACAACATTTTATTTTACAAATTAATTAAACATTTTATTTTATAAAGTTCAACTTCTTATTTATAATTAATATTACAACTAAAAATATGTACAATCACTATTTCTTTTTTGATAAAAATTTGCATGTACAATTTATGTTTAAAATACTTTTTTGGTCGGTTATTTGTGTAAAACTTTCATTTGATTTATACTCACTTTTTATCGTTTATGCACGCTTCTCGTAAATAAACGACAACGTTATCTTAGTGCAATTAAGGATTTTCGTAAATCTATCACCATGACAGAGACTAAATGACAAGGAGGTCAAAAATGATCAAACCATTTATTTATAACTTACTTCTCTTATCAAACTTACTGTAAAGTGCTCGCGTATTATTTGAAACACACTTTTCACTGAATTGTCGACTGGAAGCAACCGTCGCATTCACTCTCAAAGAACAAACCCGAAGTTTGTTGAAATAGATTTTTCCTCCCAAAGTACAATGGATATAAACGACAAAGTAGTTATAATAACCGGCGCCATTGGGGGCATTGGCTTCGTCACTGTTCAGAATTTTCTGCGCAATGGAGCAGAAGTGCGTATATATAACATATATGTACACAATTATTAATATTATATTACAAATATTTTAGTGTTTAATTTCGGTAGTTAATAAATAATAATTTATTTATAAAATATCCATCAGTACGTAGCACTTTTGGATATGCCAGAGAGTGATGACCAAATAGTTGTTGAGAGATTGCAGAAATTAGAGGAAGAGTTCAATAAGGAAAGATTCGGCTTTTACACTTGCAACGTGGCTAATACGCAAGAGTTCAAAGGTAATTTCATAAATCAGATTTTTTCTAATAAAAATTCAATTGAAACGTCGAAAATTTCATTTTCGTTCTAGATGTTTACGAACAAGTTCAGAAACTGAAGTCATACGTTGACGTCCTCGTCAACAATGCTGGCGTCGCCCTTGACAAGGATATAGACTTGACCATCGACGTAAATTTGGTATGACTGTTTCAAAAAATTTGTAAAACTCTTTAAATTCAATACAGCGAAGCTGCTACTGATTTTCATAAGCAGTGACGTAAATTTTCACTGTTAAGTATATTACTGCTTTAAAAATAATTATAGAAATTGTAACAATTTTTGCTTTATAAATTAGTGACTCCTTCAGTGCATTCAATTTAGAGACTAAGATTAATGTTTTTTTTTATATTAAATAATGATTGCAACATAGAAAGCAGTGATTCATAACACCATGATCGCAACGAAGTATATGAAAAAGGGAGGCGTTGTGGTCAACATTGCCTCCTTGTTTGGATTAATCAATTTCCCTCTCGCTCCCGTGTACAACGCCACTAAACACGGAGTCGTTTCTTTCGTAAGATCTATGAAGGTAATAGTGACTCATTACAAGGGTGCAACTTAATACAATCTTATAAAGGTTAAAAATTTCAACGTTCCTTTTTTAATGAAATTTGGATGATTATTTCTACTCGTAGGAGCACAACAAGACACTTGGAGTGAGGATTGTGTGCATCTGTCCGGGAATGACTAATACCAACATGATTACAGTTGACAGTATGACTAAATGTGTATGGGAATTTGTCGAATCAAAACTAATCGATGATGCGGCCAACATGAATGCACAAAAGTAATTGCCCTTCACGAACTTATTACGATTGAAAGTATTCGTCGATTTTTATCGCAAATTTTATTTTCAGACCAGAGAATGTAGCTTTGGCTATTGTAGAGATCATCAAGAGGGGAAAGGACGGTGACGTTTGGCTGGCTAATAATGACGAACCTGCGTACAACGTCGGAGAAGAGAGCGACTTGGAAAATATGCGCATACCTTTTTAATTGATTATTCTTAATTATTTTATACAATAAACATTTAATATTAACATTTACGCTTTATTTAGTCATCTCAAAAATTTATAATCTACTCGACAAATAAACACTTTTTTTTACATACACAATAAGATAAACAATTATCGACACTAATATTTATTTTTCCCTTATAAAATATTACGACATTCTATTTTATCAATTGATAAAATGCAATATATATCAAATGTATTTAAAGTATGACTATTAAATACGTTTGAGTAGAGAATTAAATCAAAGCTTTAAATTTATTCAAAAAATTATGATAAAAAAAATTTACCAGGAATTCTTTACAAATGATTAGAAAAATTATAACACAGGAACAAATTTTCTGACTAATTTTAAAGGAAAACGTAGACACGTCCCGTACATTTCCTTTCGTCTTTCGTCAACAAATCGGATCCCCTGTTTCACACTCGCTTTAATGCAAACGGACAACGTATTTTACGTTGCAGAGTGTGGGTGTGCGTGTCTTTAGCCTCGGAAAAGCAAATACCACAATTATGTTTATTCATGGAAGGGAAATGCGCCAGCGAGCCGCCTTTTTCCTACCTTCGTTTTCTCCCCGCCGATTCACCTTTTTACCATTCCTCCGCTTTTCCTTTGTTTATCCACGCCGATACTACTTCGCAGTTGTAAACCGCGAGCGGATTATTATTTATTCTTTTATAATCCGAATTGTTAAAAGTTTTTATCGTTGATCAACGGAATGCAGCCAATCGCAATTTTCCTGCGGCTTTTTATTTTTTTCTGGGCAATTTATCTTTTGCTGCGCAATTTATACCTGCATCATAATGAGCGAAGTTTATGCGTTAAGTCAAATATCTGTTATTTACGCTATACCTTGAATTTGTAAAAATCGGATCAAATTAACGCTTGATAGATGTTAAATAAAGGCCAATAAAACGCAATTCGAATTACGTATAATCCACTCTCCGAATATGCATAATGCACAAGTTTGTTCAATGTATGCACATGCGCTCCCATTGCAAGGTAATGAGTGCTCGTTATAAACGGAAAATTTGCAATTGATAAAACAATCTATTCACGCTTTTTCACTCTTGAGCTTTTGGATAACAAATAGTTACGCGTTTTTCGTAAAATTAATAAAAATAAAACTGTTCGCTTTTTTCACTCTTAAACATTCAGATACTCTTTAAATATGAATAATTGAAATCCACATGAAATAATTGAATGTACACTTTATAACGCATACCAAATAAGTAAATGATTTCTGATATCGTTAGCATCGAAATTATGCATTATATTTGACAGTGGGAAACTTTATATTTCAGTAAATGTACATTAATTTTTTTTTTAATTATCCTATGACAGTAAATTTAAGGCGACAGTGCCGCTTCAAAACGGAGGAAAATTGAATTAAATTTCAGTCTTTTTAAAAAGTGTTATTAGAAAGGGTATGATTGACGTATTTGATGTAAATTCCACTTATTCATTTTCAGAGAACAACGAATAGTAATGGGATTATATCGTAAAATTATTTTATCTACGCTTAATTTCGAAAACTTCAAGTGGCTAATCGGCGAACCCACGTAAATTACTGTTTGGCAATTAAAACAATGCACCTGACGCAACGGCGATCCTTCGCTTCTTTTCAAACGCCGCCTTATCTCGGCATCCCCCCTCCACCTCTTTCGCGCTTATCTCGGCGTTGCCTCTTCAGGTCGGTTTTGTATACCTACGAATCGCGTACAACTAATTCTCGGCAAACACGCGGGCAGGTGAACGAGTCCCGGGCCCCGAATTCTCGAGGAGGAAGGAGAAAAGCCCCCCGCACAAAGTTCCCCTACACGGGTGGTCCGTGCAAACAGCTTCCCCGGAGGCGCATGCGTCGACTCGTGGATTTCTGTTTCTCGGACTTGTTTGCTTCGCCGCGATTTGAAGTGGGCGATTTTATTTGTTGTGGCCTGTTCTCTTTTTTTTTTGAAACTCATTTTTTTTTTTCAATTTTTATACGCGGTGAAAATTAAGGTGATGAATGTTTCATGTAATTTTTTTCGATCGATTACACGCTTTGAGCGGAGTTACATGCTGTAACCGAGAACAACGAGATGAATGAGCGATTAAATAATAAAGCTGAAGAAAACAAGCGGTAATCGAATTAAATTTATTTAAATCGTTATACAAATATAACGACTTCAAGCGAGCCTGCGAATAAAGAAGGACATTTATTATTAAACAAGTGGAAAGCCTTTATGCATGCGCTCGTTCGATTAAACAGCGACTGAAAAATTGATAAATTTACTCAATCGAAATCGATAAATTTTAATCGGCCTCTCGATTAAAGAGCAACACATTTTCTTTTAAAACGATTTTTAAAACGCGACTGAAATATTGATGCCCCGATTACAAAAAAAAAGTGGCAAAAATCGAAGGAAACAGCATTAATTCTGCCGAATAATCGACTCATTAATGCATCGTTACCGCGAGCACGCGCACGGCCAAATTTATACACAAAAGATCTCGTTACAGAGCAGCGCCGATATTTCAATCAGCATTCGGCCGGTCCGTTCGTTTACCGTCGCGTAGTATCGGCGCGCCGTAATCTACTGAATAATATAAAAGCCTCGGTGTAATCGGTTTGGCCGCGACTCGCATTGCTGGTCAAATCCTTTAACTCATTGTCCCAACGCCCACGCACCCCACCATTGTGCCCGTCGACTAATCCATCGATAAAGCCGCAAATGCTCATATTAGCGCACTTTGCGAAGGAACCTCCTCCGTTTCGCGACGATCTCCGACGTTTAACGAATCTTCGCGCGAAATTTAAAAATTCAATGTCGCTCACTTTTATTTGCACTGAACGAGTGAAATCAGTAATTAAAAAAATGTATAATCGAGGGTCAAAAACTAGAAAGAAGATGGTGAATTAATTACCGATCGATCGGATCATCTTCGAAATCTGATATGAAAATTTCATAAATTACGTAAAGTTACATAATACTTTTGAAAGTATTTTCTTCGCTTTACTCAAAAGATTTATTCCCCTTTCAAAGGAGATTTTTTCCTCAAGATTGTATATTCACGTTCGAGGGTGATTCTCCACTTAAAAGGTTCATCAAGCGTCACTCGATAATCCGCTGGGAAAATAATCGCGGCGCAAGTAAATCCGTGGAAAATATCGCCCGTCGAGTGGCGTGTTTTTTTTTTTTTTCGAAATTTCGATCCACGCGCGCTCGCACTTAAAAAAGTTTCCTCTCCGTATTCTTGAGAGCGTAACCCGGAGAAAAGGAGAGTCAATAAGCAGCGGGGCAAAAAGGTAAAAGTCCCGAAACCCCCCGCTTCGCCCCTCGTACTCTGACAAATTACTTTTCGGATCTTCTCGGGGAAACTCCCTCGGCAAAAGTATCGTATTACCGGCGCTGCCACGAAGTTTCGGCGACGATCGTCACACACGCGCTATTATTAATGAAGCGTGCCGCGACTCGTTAAAGATTCAACGGCGAAAGTTTAATTTACCTTGCCTTGTTTGCCGTTAAGTGCTATTTACTTTATGATGTGCGCAGGCTGCTCTCTTTTGTTTTTCGTTTAACGGCTCGATAAATATTTGCCGCGATCGCACACTGAGTGCTTCGGTTGCGTCCCTTCTTTTATTTTTTACGAATTGTCTAAGGATTTAACGCGCTTTTTAAATCATTATTTTTCATTGCGAGTGTACTAATTTTTTTTCTCTTTGTTTTTAAAGCTGAGAAATGCATAATGAGTATACCTATACTTAATTGTTTACGAGTTCTTTATTCAATTATCTAAAAAAAATTATTTCAAATAAGATTTCTTTTTAATAGAAACAAGTATTCTCTGTTGTGACAAAAAAAAAGCACAACGATTTTTAAAATAATTTATAATAATAATAAATAGTTAATTTTTAAATAATTTTATGAATGATTGAATGCTTTACTTTTAAGAAAACTATTCGATCGTTGAATAAAATTTCTATTATTTTCCTTACGTATTTAAAATATTTTTATCGATCTTCTTATAAGTACCTTTAGTACAATTTAAAAACAATGTTGCCCATTTTTTAAACTAAATAAATAAATTAAATATTTCAGAGATGTTCTAGTTAATACAACGAATACTTGTACTTCCTTTCATTGTTCAAATAATTTTCAATAAAAATAAAAAAATAAAAAATTAGAATAATAATAGCTAAGTAAATCGACCACTGTCATAGAGTATCTAACGATAGAAAAATAAGAAAAAAATCTATATAATCGCTTCTATTAATTATAATTATTCTAAAAATAGAAAAAAAAATAATAAAAAAATATAATCACCTCTATTCTCTCCTCCTTGAGGTCAACTTGAAGCGCCAGCTGCTCCCGCAGTAGAACGTCGGGATAGTGGGTCTTGTCGAAGGTTGCCTCGAGCTGCTCGAGCTGCTCCTCGGTGAAGATGGTCCGGTGGACGTCGCTTCCGCTTGGCCATGGGTCCGATACCTGGACCCCCACTTGGGCTCAACTGATATGGGTGACCCGCGTGATAAAAAGCCGCCGGTTGACCATGAAGCGACACTCCCGCCGCCGCCATCGCTGCCACGTATCCACCCGGGTACAGACCTGGGTATGCCGCGGCTGAAAAAAATTCAAGTGTTACTTCGATCGATTCGATAAATAAGGCACTGAAAACATTCGAGGGACGCACAATGGTAGCTAAGGTCGATTAAAAGCTGAAGACGATTTTTAGGGGAATAGTTTGATATTGAATTTAAAATAAAAGTAATTTTAACGTAAACAAATTTTTTAGACTTTTGGTTCTGAATGAGGCTACTGTATGCTCAATAATAAAAATTTCACAATTTTTTCTGAAAGTATTTTGAATGTTATTATTTTTACAACCACTAAGTAATTATATTATCGTCAAATTATTTGATTCCCTCAATTTACAGTATTTAACATTTAATAAATTTATTTAATGCTTAAAATTTTAATTCAATTCTATATAATTAATCTATTCATTTAAAGAAACAATACAAAATTTCAAATAAAAATGAAAATTTTTTAATCGTGAAACTAGAATGTCAACGATACCGCAAAATTATTAAATCGCGTAATAGAGCTAGAATATTTTCACTAGAACTACACATTTTTAATCATCCAGCAAGAAATCTTTCATAATCGCGTATTTCAAATGAAAAATTCAAACTACAATCAAGAAGCGTAGAACCAACTTTAAAAAGATACTCAAAGCAAGTATTCAACTAGCAAATTACTCCGGCGCGTCGTAACAACGCCCAAGCGCAAAGAAAGGAACCGTCGCTCTCGCGAATTCCCAGGCGCCGCTAATAGCAGCCGAGGGCGCGCCCGGCAAAGCTAAAATATCGAGCGAGCGTACAAAAAAAAAAAAAAAAACGAAGCCAGGGGGTGCGAGTAAAAGAGAGAGAGAAAGGAGACCTTTGACGCGAAAGTCGCGTGGCGCGGAAGTCGCTCCCGGGGGACGTTTTACGCGGAAAAAAAAGGAAATCTCGAGGCCATAAAAGCAGCTTAAGCATTAATGTTTCTCCTCGTCGGTGGAGTGCGCGTGTTTTTTTTTTTTTTTTATTATTTCTCGCCTACTCGCGCGCACCGATATTTCGCCGCGGATTTCGCGCGCTCCGCCGGCGTTCGCGCGTGCCAAACGCGGATTCGAGATTTTGCGCTTTCAAGCCACCCCCGCGAGCCCGACGCCCGCGCAGGAAAGCCGCCCTCTCGCTTCATTTGTTTGCTTACGTAAAAGCCGTCGCTCTCGCGGCCGACGGGGCGGACTCGTTTATATTTTCATTTTTCTAGCTTTTCCACGGGGATCTATCCGAATGAAGATGTTTTACAGCCTGTCGTTTTTTTTTTAAGGCGAAATTTTAGCGGAGAGAAGTTTTGCTGATGTTTTTTTTTACCAGTTATCGTTATAGATTTAATAAAGAACTTGATTTTGTAATCCACTCCTGTCGTTTATTTTTGAGGCAAAATTTTAGCGGAGAGAAGTTTTGCTGATGTTTTTTTATCAGTTATCGTTATATATTTAATGAAGTAGTTAATTTTGTATTCCACTCGATATAAGACAGTCTATATATATATACTCCGTTAAATTCGAATCACAAATTTTATTGAAATATAGGTAGTGCAACATTTTCTTAAGTATTTTGTAATCGCTATTATAAATTTTGTGGGAGATAAAACGTCGTGAAATAATCAAATGAAAAATTTTATATTGAAATATTTTTATTTGATTTTGGATATTCGTGATCCAGATTTGAAATACTTTTTTCCTTGCCAGATGTAAGAATATAGTATTTACTGTACAAATATTTTATTAAACAATAATAATTAGAGAATTTTATTAAATTCGTTGTTTCAATGGTGAAAAAAGATTTATGAAAAAGTGCAGTGAAAATTCTACACTATATTACACATTTTTAAAAAAGATTTCACCGTAGATAATTTTTTCAAAGTACCTCGCCAACGTCAACAAATTGTTAAATATTTAAAAATGTACAAAACGACCGAGTATTAAAAGAAGCTACTAAAATTTTAAAAAATGAATCTTTTTAAAATGTAAGTAAGTAAGAACCTCCCTAAAGAGTTAAGACGGACCGCGACATTCGCGTCGCCGCACTTATCCTACTCGGAGTTCCGTCAGAGAGGCGAAATCTCCGGGACCTCGGGAGAGATTCCGAGCGCGCTCGGGTGCACCGGAGAGGGTGGTTTCGGCAAATCCCGTGGGATTTTCGCGGGGCGGATATACCCCGCTTCTTTCCACTTTTTTTTTCTTCCGGGCCATCTTCTTTTCTCGCCCGAAGGTCGAAATGCCGCGCTTCGTCGCGCTGCTCTCGGCTTACCGTCGGGAATCAAGGAATTTCGAGGCGGCCTCGCGCTTCTCTCCGACTATTAAAATTCGCGCCTTCTTTTCATGTAACGCGCCGCTAAGAGTGTTGTAAGGAGATTTGCTGGGGCCGTCTCCGGCCCTCCCCCTGGGAATTCGCGGCCTGGCGAGAAAATTCTTTTGATGCGAACGACTTCTTCTCTTTTATTTATTTTTTTTTTATGTGGACGGGGTGGAGGTTTACTTTTACTGTGCAAATGTGGAATAGTGGAAAAGATGAGATTTGAGCGACTTTTTAATCGGAGAATTGACAGCGGCAGGTGTTTAAATTTTAATTATGTACATAAGTAGATTATTTTTTATTTGAGTTGAGTATTTGGAAAGAAAGATTTTAGAAGTATGGACTGTTTTTACACAGTTGAAAAAAAAAACAACAAGGAATTCTTGAGAGAAGAAGAATTTTTATTTTCTTTAAAACTGTTTCAACAAAAAAATAAGTAAACAATTTACCCCAATCACACAAAATTAACTACACGATCGACCACTTAAAATGCGCAAGACAAAGAGGAATAAGATAACCCACTCGTTGTTTAAAAAAAAAAATCGTTCCCTTCAAACCCGAAAAGATGAAAGTCGCTTAATAAAAAAGTGCGCCACGGACGAATTTCCACAAACAAACCACACACCAATCACATTTTCTGAGCGAATCTTCACATTTCCAGTTTCACAGTACTCTCTAAATCTGAAAATGCAAAGTTTCCTTGGAAAATGCGAATAGTCACATACTTTATGCGAGAAATCGTTCACATATTTAACATAAAGTTTTAAGTTAGTAAGTAAGTTTTTAGTACTTCCTCTGCTGAGTTGCATTATGTAATGTGATTTTATGTGGAATTTCTTGTATATTTTACCTACTGCTTTTAATAAATAAATAAAAATAAATAAACGTCTCTATTCACAGAATTTCCAATGAGAATTTCACATTTTCCTATTAACATCCAATCAACGGAAAAAAAAAGGAAAAAAATACTCACCCAGAAAATCAGCGGAGGTGAACGCCAGGTGATGCAGCTGCTGCTGCAGCGGATGCACCGCTGCGGCGGCGGCGGCCGCGGCCGCGGCGTTCCTCGCGTTGGCCACGGGTCCAGCCTGCGCCGCGGCGGCCTCCCCGTTGCTCGCCTGCTGGATCGCCGCGAGGCTCGCCGCCGCCGCCGCCGCGGCAGCCGCGGCCGGCACGTTGCCCACGGGCCTCGGCGCCAAAATACTGTCTATAGTAAACAACGAAGCCGCGGTCGTCGCGGCGCTGCTGCTCCCCGGCGGCGTGCGGCCCTGACCGCCCCCCTGGGTCGGCCTCAGGTGCAGCCCCGGAATGGGCCTCTGGAGCTCCGGCGAGGCCCTCGAGTACAGAAGCCTGGGCCCGTAATCCGCGCGCTGCGGGTGCTGCTGCAGCGGCGACGGCGACTCCGTCATGGGCGAGCGCGACGAGTCGCCGCTGTAGCCGCTGCTCTCGACCATCCCGGACGTCGGACTCCTGGCGGCTGTTGGTGCTCGGGCTGCGCGCTCGGTGAGATGGGCTCCTGCGGCCTGGACTCTAATTTTGCGCGCGGCGCTCGTCCATCGCACTGGCGGTTGGGCCTCGGTGCCGATCGCTCGTCGGGTGGGCGAGCGGAACTGGCCTGGCGTCGCGGACGGCGCGCCGCTGCATCCCCCTGCGAGCGGAGTGCAGCGCGAGCCCCGAGGAGAGGGCGAGCGGTCGGGGTGGGCGTGGCGATCGCCGGCGAAGGAGCGAACGCCCGTGTGACGGCGCCCCCACCACGGCGGGTGCTGGGGGCGACGCGGGAGAGGATCCGGGGCTGCGATTGCCTCTCTGTCGGGTAGCCTTTGGCGCGCGGGGAATGCGGCGCCTCGTATAGCGATCGCGATTTTACGACTCGACGTTTTCCCTTGAATTTGTATTTATATTCTCGCGATTTCTCGCTCGGAAAATTGAGACGGGAGGGATGGTTCGCGGCGTTTTTTTATTTTTCATGACTTTCTTGTTTCGCGATGGGTATGGTGGCAATTTGTAGCTTTTTATTTTTTATTTTTGCAGCAAGTATATTGTTTTTTTTTTGCATAAATTATTTATACTTGTATTTAGGTGGTACGGGAATTAATAGCGATCGCGATTCTACGACTCGACGTTTTCCCTTGAATTTGTATTTATCTTCTCGCGATATCTCGCTCGGAAAATTGAGACGGGAGAGATGTTTCACGGATTTTTTTTTATTTTTGTAGATAGTATATTGTGTTTTGCACAAAATATTTATTACTGCTTGTGTTTAGGGTGTACGGGTATTAATGCCTTTTTTAAACACAAATGTAGAAAAGTGTAACGTGAACCAAGGTGCATTATATATAAAAAAAATTACTATTTATCTTTTCTATTTTGTTAGAAAGTAGAATTTATATAAATTTATTTAACGGAAATTATTGGATATGGCGATGTCGCATCTTACGTTGACTTGCACTACTGATAAATATAAATAAAATTAATTTGTACCCTTTTAAAGGTACAATAATAAACGATAAAATTATGTTGTTTAAATATTTATGAGTACACATTGAAATAATTAGTAATAAACTTGATTAATTATTCTCTGAATGAAGATTTGTATTCATTATAAATCTATTAATCTTACACAAAATAAACGCTCGCTTCCAGTGGGAATGACAACAATGGGGCATTTACACAAATGTCATATAAATGCGCAATGCAGTTTATTATTGTTTAAGCTGACGAAATGGATAAATTGATGATAAACAAAAGAGGGCTAACTCACACAATAGAGTACATTCAATTAATTCGACAACAATAAATTATCATATATATAATTCATACTAACACAAATATAATGTAGACCTAACAAACAGTAGCTAAAACTCCATCGCTCTTACCAATCATTTAACAACAAACACTATAATTAATTTAAAAACAAAACACGCGCACACAATTTTATAGCAAACAAACTTCTTATTATAAAATCGCCAAGGAGAAAAAGCGTAAATAAAAACTCAGAGAAGCCCGCTCAAAGCAATCGCATCGCGATCATCATAACAATAAATCGCTCTAAAATCATTACACGCATGAGCGCGAAAAAGAAGTCGCTCTGGTCCGGGGAAGCGAGCCGGACAAGCAGATCAGCCTCTCGCCGGTAATTGCGAGAGATGCGACGGCGCATACAATAAACATCCCCTGCGCCGCGTCGGAGGGAGTGAGGGATGAGCGGCTCGTCTCCGTTACCAGCGAAATGGGCGGAGCGCCCACCGAACCAGCCCCGCCCATCGCGGCGACCCCGGCGCCCCCCTGGTCGCGGTGGTGGGGGTGAGGGGGGCAGAGGCGAATATCTATTTATTGCGCGAATCCGATGGCTGATGAAAAATGCCAGAATTTCGCGCGAGCGCGAATGAATTCGGAGAGGCGCGACGATTTTTCGACGTGGATTACATTTTGCCCGGCTGACGCGCCGCCACTCGTTAGATTAATCGAGCGGGCGGAATTTGGCCGAATATTACTGCTTTTCGGGACTTTTCACGTCTCGTTTCTTTCTTTTTTATTTATTTATTTTTTTGTGTGTGTAGGATTTGTACTTATGACGGGGGCTCGACTATGCTCATTTCGGCGGTGAGGATAATTAGGGAAGGGGGTGCGCGACGGAAATTATTCGCGTAAAGGGTTTTTGAATGCGCGGCGGGCGCTCCGGGTTAAATGAATGTGTTGTTTTATTAATTAATTGTTTACGGAGTTTGTAATTAAATTAATTTATACGAACTATCATGTGATAAATAATTTAATTATCATTTTAAAATGATTCCCGGGTGACGGGGGTACGTGTCGGGGCTAATTTTACGCGCACTATACTTTCCGGCCGAACTTTCTCAATTTAAATCTGGCGAGCTCATTGATTTTCAGCGAAATTCATTTATTTCAATTAGGAAATAATTAACGCCGTCAACATTTTTGATGATTTCACCGTATAGCAAACCCTTCCACCACAGTTACTTTTATTTTGCGAATCTAAACGCATCGGAGCATAAATTCTAAAACGATTAGATTGAATTTTAGTGTGCGTTAAAACCAACAGTTTAAAGAATTTCTTTGTATAGACAAAAAAATGGAAAATTAAAATAAAAAAAAAAACAGTTTTTCCATATTCCATGGCTTTGGCATTGCAACTTATACCGCGACAATTCCGTCGGCGATCGAGCAAATCCAAGAGCACATCGGTTCCTCCGCCGTCCCATATCCGACGCTCTTTATTGCACATTCCCGTCGTGCTTTGGGAGAGGGAAAGGGGGAGGGGGGAGAGGAGGGTTGGTGGCGTCGGAGGGTGAGGTAGTCGCGTGGGCGTAGCGAGGCCGCGCCATCGGAGGGGGTGATTCTCCAAGCAAAAGGAGGGGTGAACTCGATGTCCCGGCGATTGGACGCGCGTGTCTCAAGGAGCTCGATTTAAGCGATCACCCGGCGACTCGTCGGTCAGCTTCGAATCAGAATTGACTGTAGCGACTAGTCTGATTAATTGCGATGAGAAGATTTGTTTTTAACGCGGTGAGAAGCCTTTTTTTTTTTTAGCTGTGTAGTTGTAATTTGATAGAGAATGGATTGAGGGATGAGTTTCTTTTGACGAATCAACAAATTTAGTTGTTTAATAAATTGGAGAAAAAATTCTTTTGGTATAATGAATCACAGATTTTTATTTTTAAAATGTGTAAATAATACAGTCACTTTTTGTGTATGTTAGACATACTTCACGAATGACACTTTTTTTTAAAAAAAAGAAAATGCGTGTGCTATATGAATTTAACATTTTCAGAAGTGTATATTATTCAATATAGGTGTGAAAAATCACTTGATCATTTTAATAAATAATTTTTAATATTATTTTATTTAAGTTCTTTTTTATTTATACACATTATGACTGTATTTATATCGGTAGTGATTTGGAAAAAGGGCACAAGTCACATTTTCTTAATTTCGAGTTATTTGTAATTTTGTATTTAATTGTAATAGCGAAGTAATTGAGAAACTTATTTCTAATCTGTATTTTTTTTTATATATAATAAATATACAATAACACGCGAAACAATTTAAAATCTGCTAGATCATCGTTTAAAGAGTACAAAATTATTATCTCGAAAAATTTGTGACTTATGCCCTTTTTTAAAATTACAATGCATTTCCTTGCCTCTGCATTTTTCATTCTTAAAAATTGCACAGCATCCATACTTCCTATTATTCGCCGCTACAATGCCTATTATCAAACTACGAAAACAAACATTCCATTAATTTTTCCTCCACAACACCTCCATCCACAAGCACATGCGCAACCCCAAGAATTCGGATCTAAATCTCTAAACATCCCTCGCTGTAACCGACGCTCGGATCCGCCGAGCGATAAAGCGACGAAAAGGGAGTCGAACTTAAGCGAGCAAACATCCATTACTCGCAGAAGCTCCGCTTGCCCTACATCCCTCGGTCCCCATTCCTTTCTCCCCTGCCGCTCTCCTTCTCTCTTTCTCTATCTGTTTTCTTCCTTCTCCCTCTCTCCGCCTGTTTTCTTCCTTCTCTCTTCATTTATCTCCTGCTAATAATATAAAACCGTTGTAATACGCATTAAGGCGTGCACCTAGACGGTCGCCGATTCGCGAGGGCCTGGAGAGCGGGTAAACGTCGTAGGCACCGCTGTGTAGCGTATATTTTGAGGAGAAGGGGGAGAGACCCTCCGGAAGTGTCGCGAGGCGTGAGCCTCTCCCACCGAGCGCCTCCGGCTGTGTCGGACTCGAGCGGCACACGCCCAATAGGGAAAGGCCGCCGGGCCGCCTTACCTGCTCAAAAGTTCGTGAAATTGCCCGACGGGGCGCGCGATGGTTCCCGATGATGCATCTGGGCCGCGGTATTTGCTTTGGACAATTGGCTCGTTAGTTGTGTAAACGATTTTTTTTTTAACCTTCGATTGTATAACGCGGTTGACGAGCGGCCCGTTGTCGATTTGGAAACTTAGCCGGCAGTTCGTTTTTGTGGAATTTTCTTTGGCTCGGTAGAGTATTTGAGTTTTGATGATATCGGGCAGTAGAACGTATAATCTTCTTGTATTTAAGTGCTAATTTAAGTGAAATATTACTTTGGTGATTGCATTCGGGAAATGTGCAATTTGTATGATGCACTTTTTAAAGGTTGTATTTAGTTAATGTAATCTTGTTTACGGATTTAAGAGTCTTATTTATTACGTGAATTAATATGGAATTTTGATAGAACAGATTAAAAATTATAGCAACCGTCACGTCATCACGGCATAATATATTTATATTTTGCACAATTGTGATGCCACATAGATTTTCATTCGATTAAAAATCAAGGGAAAATAAGTATCAATTAATTTTTGTTTTTATTCTTTTAAATTCTATTAGACGGGAATTATGAAATCATAAAGAATTTTAGTATGCAAAATCCAAACTTTGCAATTTACGAGATAAACAAAAAAAAAAAGAATAACATCTCAGCCCTTAGTTACACTGAGAAACGGACCAATTTAGTAATTTTAAAGTACCTGTTAAATATTTCTTCGAATCAAGTCATAATTTTTTCGAAGCTACTACTATTTAACAGCCAAAACCCGGAAAGTGTAAAAATTACTATTTTTCATACAAAAAATTCTCGCTTTTCAAGACTGTCCCTCCTTTCTTAACTACAGTAGCAATTTTTATTAAATTTTTTCTCTCGGTGCAACAGTACTTACAAACACTACCGAAGTGTAAATATGCAGTGAAAATTACGAATTTTTTTTCAGCGTACAAAATTATTTACATGACAGTCGAAGCGCAGGCAAAATGAGAGCGCCATCGAGCTCTCTCCTTCCTCCTCGTCGCCTCGCTCTTTATCACATTACCATTTTTCCCATAGCGAGCATCATCCGTAAGCCCATCCTTGCCCAGCGGTCCGTCCCCCCTCCTCGGCGAGCGCTCCAGGACGCGGAGAGGCATGCGGATCACAATGAGGCATGATCCGGGCTGCACACGGCGCGGATTTCAGCCGGGGCTTAATCCTAATCCGTACGTTAATCGCGGCTCGATCGGGACGCGCGCAAGCGTGCGCACCGGAGAACCAGTCGCGTCCCGGGGATCCGCGTCGATCGCAAGCGTCCCAATGGCCGTCTCTCTTAGTCCCCGCTGTTATTATGTGCTTTGCTTTGGTGCGCCGCGCGAGCCTCTTTGTCGCGAGCGTGCAGATGCCCGCCGTCCGGTATACGCGCATTATGACTATGGCGCGGCACCGGGAGAGTCCGCCCCGGCGCATGAATGCGTAATGAAGATGGCGAGCTGGCGCGATCGTTAATTTAATGAGGGATTACGATTGTCGCTCATTTTGATGGATGAACTCTCTAAAGTTGAATCGGTGAAAAACCACTAATTCATAGTGACTATGCTCTAATTTGAATAGTGCAAAGTTGTCCACTATGAATTAGTGGAAATCTAGACGGAGAGAAATGTTATAGTAAAAATTACTATGTTCCGTGGGAACAGTGGGATATACTCAACTTATGAAAATTTTTACTATAAAAACTCCTATGTACATAGCAATTTCTACTATATAAATAACAATTTTTGCTTTGTACATACGCCGGTGTTTCGAATTAATAAAAATGACTAATTCCTGTCACGGTATGATAGATTCTTGATAAACAAAATAATAAACAAAAACTATTATTTTTGAAAAATGTATTTTTATGACAAATACCATGTTGATACATGTGTAATAGCATGATTTTTTAGACTGCAAGCTTGAAAAGGCGATAAAAAATGTATTTTTTTATGAAAAAACGATAATTCCATTTTTAACTTATTTATTTTTTTTTTTGATAATTCACTGTCTCTATTTTTATACTCCACTAATAAGTATTAAACTACTAAATTAAGTACTATTTATGTTTCAATATATTATTTCAATACAATTGTATAAAATCCGAGGACGTTCTTATAAAAAATACACGAAAATTCTTATCTACAATTTTTTTTAAGTGATACAAATCAATAAATAGTCAGACACGCTTAATACCTTTTTTTAATTATTAAATGCGGCGTTATCTTATAACTCCCGTTTGCTTCTGAACCATTTTTCTTTCCATTCCAGAGTAATTTATGTGTTCAAAAAAAAAAACAAAAAAAAAGTTCTAAGTGCCTATAATATTTTCGAAGGAACAATGACAACCCAAATGCATACCTTGCACTATACAACAGACTTCACTTAATCAATTCAATTTTCTCCACTTGTCCACTCAATTCCCTACAAATGCGTCCACATAGTGCTCAATGAAATTCATTTCCAGCCGAACTATTCCCAAACAAAGCCACAAAACTTTCATTACTCCCTGCACCTCCCCCCCTCTAGCGCCGACAAAACACCTCGTCCACTATCGGGTAGAATCATCATTCCGAAACGCACGCGATTATCCAATATGTTCCAGCTAATTTACCTTCAAAAAAAAGAGCAACGCAAAAAATGTACATCTGTACGTCAGAAATAAAAATGGCCGAAACAGCCGATCTTTTCCCACCGAATCCCGTAAAAATCGAGGCGCGCGTGCGGTGCGCGCGGGCCTCGCGGATTAATAGGGGCGCGAGCGTATCCGTATCCGGATTATCCGGCTCGTGGATTATACTACGTTGCTTCATGAAACCGTGCCCGCGCTTGGGATTTGTGCCGCTGTGTGCACTGTTTGCACTGCGTATATTGAAAAAAAAAACATTTTTTCCGGCTTCTATGGTGATTAGATACTTTTTACCGATTTATTAAAATTTTAATTACATGTGATTTTTTTTTTAATTTTGCTATACACTCTTTAGAGTCAAGGATTGACCTATGAATTTGTAATTTAATGGGAAGATTTTCATTGTCGTGGATCATGTTCTTTTTGCATGAGTTTGCTATACACTATTATTTTATTTTTGGTACTTAATAATAATTGTAAATATTTTTTTATTATGCTAATTGTGTAATTCAATCATTATAATTATCGTTTATACTAAAAAATTTTATACTAATAACATTTCATGGATAAATCTCTGTCATATATATTTATGCGATTTCTGTAAAACTAAACAAAACTTTTATATTTATTTATCAAGAATCAAAGGCCTTTTGTCAATAATTTATATAAATTTAACTATCGCGTGTGCTATTAAATTTATTTCCATAATTTTCAAATTCTTTTATAGACTTTTGGTACGTAGATACTTGCACACGTTGAAACTAGTAAACATAAATGATCTATTTTTCAAAACACAGTCTTGTATATTTAAATCCGGCCTACTTCCGCACTAAGAAACCTGAATTCCGCACTCCCAAAAAATCTTATCGTAAATATTTTCTGACACACTTTAATTACACATGTAAATTACTCCACTGCCCACTCGCAGCGTCAGCAATAGCAAACAAAACATTAGCCAGCCTTTAAATGGTTTATTCGAAGTTATCGCCCACGCCCTCCGACCAGCTCGAAAAAAATTGAACCAACAAAAAAATAAACCTTCAGAACGACGTTGCATCCTGTCAGTGCGTCGCGTGCATCCTCCTCATAAACAAAAAAAAAGAAACACGTACACCCACGCCGAAAAACAAATTGACGGAGACAGAACGACCTGCGCCATGGTTCGCCGCATTTTTTTTTTTTTTTTTACATCCAGCGGAAGAAAAAGCGAGCCGAGGAGGACAGAGGGACGGAAACGAGCCCTGGACCGGTCGAATGTAGGTGCGGCGTGCATCGGTCTGGCGTCAATTAATTTTCCATAATTGGACGCGCGAGAGTCGCTGGCGGGTCCGTCCGCGCACTGTTTTCGGACGGCGGAAACCAATTAGCGATGGGCTTTTTTCCGACACGCCGCAATAGAAATCGAACGGTGGACCGAGCGGGAGCGAGAGGAACGATCCTCTCTCTCTCTCTTTTTTTTTTTTTTGCAGTGCGTCCCCCCGCGACCGAATCAAACGAAAACGTTGCGCGCGGCGGAGTGACAATTTGCCTGGCGAATAGATGCGTTTATTGTTTAGGTTTATTTGGACGCGTCGCCGGCGGAACCCCCGTTGTAGGCTCTCGCTTTGTTTAATCGAAATAAAGCGGAAATGTGATGGATGGAATTTCACGTTGAGTTATTTGGAAAGTTTAGATTTTCTAGTTATACGTTCGGAGTGGAATAGAACTGATGCATGGTTCATTTGGAACTATGGAGCGTGTGTGTTTAGACTGACGTATTTACGCGGTCAGCGAGATTGACTTGAAACACTTCTTTTTTAGGATGAAATTAGTTTGCGTTACGTATTTGTTTATATAAAAAGAACGGAGTTTCTTTAATTAATTTAAACATCGCGTGTGATAATTGTACTTTAGATCCTCGATATTAAAGCAATGAATTTTATTTGTATTTTTGATATGTAAATCATTCTTTTACACACTTGTTGAATAAAAATTTTGTTAAATGGAAACTAAAAGTGTTATTCATTAATTTATGCCATATAGTTATCGATGTATTGTATTATTACTAATATTTCAAATCTTTCTTCTGTTCGTACATATATTGATTTTTTAAATTTTTAGAATTTGTTAAATAATTTTTTAATTTTAAGTTTACGATAATCAATTTTGATATAAGTACTTCAATGTATAAAAATACTTATAGTCCTTCAAATTATTTTTAAATAAAATAAATAAAATTAAATTATTTCTTGTCGAAAAAATTCATTTATCTTATTCTTATACTCTATTGTTGCAATATTTATTTCATAAAATTAATTCATAGATATAACGTTGCATAATTAGAATTTATTAATGATGTACTAGTAAAATTAGAAGCACTGAAATTTTATATATCGTTAAAATACAAAATGTACTGATAAATATACTTACATTCTTACAAAATCAGAAGATTCACGCAGTTCAATAATAAAATAATATAAAAAAATGAAACAACTTGCAATGATTTCATTGTAAAAAGTACCAAAATAAAAGAACAGAAAATATTTATAGGAATCCTTATACGCATCATTACTCGTCCGTGCATTAAGCACCTAAACTCGCGGATGAGCCCCGGCATCATCCGAGAGGCTTACTTCCATTGAAAGGGCGCAGCTTGCGCGGAAAGAGGAGCTTGCGCACGTGTCGCGCCGGCGGAAAAATAGGGTTAATCCGCCACGGCGACACGGGAAACTCATCGGGATAAAATCAACAATCGGCAAGGGGATTATTACGGATGTGAAGATTTCGCGTCTTCTTCGATGGCTCGGGATTGTTGTCCTTTGCGCGCACGAGAAAATTTCACGGAGTGCCTTTTTTGGCGGACCGGAAAATAACGGGGGCTCCGTTCCGGCTGATTGCGGAACACTCGACGGTGCAGTCGACTGTCTTCTCCTCATCTGCAGGATGCTCAAGTACTGTGGTGCATTGAGAGATTTTTCCGCACTTATAAATGTATTGTTTCTAATGAAAAAAAAATTAATATTTTTTTTTTGGTAAAAAGTGCCTACAGGTAACTGTTTTTTTTGTTTTTCAAGAAATATACACTATTTGATTTTCCTGTTTTATTGAAACAGAAGTTTAATGTATCTATAAATACATTTTTAATTTTATATTTCTTTTTTTTATATATAGAAATTTTTCAGGGTGGTCTCATTCTCGGTGATCACTTTAACAAAATTAATGAAAGGAATTAATTAAAAGAGAAAAAGGGAATTTTTTTGGCTCTATCAATTATATAAAATTTCTTTTATTTTCTAGAGTTTAGATAATACCTAAGATACATAAGTAATTACGAGACTGTGAAAACACGTTATATATTATATTCCAAACAAATTGCATAAATATTTTTGTTGCTTCTACGATAACGCGTTATGTACTCTGAAAAAAATTGAGTATTATAAAGCTTCAGCCAATTCGTAGAAGTGATTGCGTATATAAGCGAATCCTTTGCCGAATCTTTGTGTGCTAGAAATAATATCCAACAAAAATATATGTTAAATTAATTCAACCGAATTTTATTACGTAAATTATATTTCTATATGGTTATATATCTAGAATAATAATAATTTCTCAAATTCTTTTTATACTGAAAAGCCTCAGTAAAAAAAATATAAAAAGATTTACGATAACACTATTACATTTTATTTATTTATTTTTCTTTTTATATGTTACTTAATGCAATTATATATAATTCAAATTCCAATTTCATGATTGTGAATATAATTTATATTTTAGACGACTTAACTCACATCAACGCGCAGAAGATGTTGAAAAAATAATCCCAAAGTAAATTATTCAACTATCGCTTGTGTAATTAAATAAAATAAACAACACAACGTCTCCAGTAAACTTAATCCATATTACATATCTCTTTATCCTTAAAGAAATGCTTTAAGAAAAAAAACCTCCGAAGCGAAATTTTCCTTCCGCGAACTTCCGCCGTCGTTTATATTTACCTTTCGAGGGCAATTGTCGATCAAACGTGTATTCCTTTTTCCCCAAGCAAGTCGAACTCCACACGAGCGTCCAAACCGACGTACCTGAAATAAAATAAAAAAAAAAAACCGCCCACGGGGAAAACCGCGGAGGAAGGCCGAGCCGATCGCAGTCGGGGGCTAAATATTTGCCTCGGCGAGTCGTAATCCTCCGCGGCAGTGCGAAAAGGGGAAAAAAGGCGATCGTACAGCGTGCGCCGCTCGCGTTTTTATTATTTCATCCGGCCCGCTTTTCGGCGTCTTTTCGTAGGGCGAGCGGTTAATAAAGAGCCGCGCCCGGCGAAAAATAACAAAAGGTTCACGCTCGGGCCGCGGTCCGTGATTGGAAATGGAAACGTGTTGATTTTTCTTTCGATTTCTGTGCTGCAACCCCCTTGTTTTTAGCGGTTTTCGGTGGCGGCGCTCGGCCGGAGGAGAGTTTTGAAAATTTTAGAATTGCTGAAGCGAGCGCCGCTGAATTGAAAGTTAACGTTTTATTGGATCTACGCGCCGGGGAGAAAAGGCAAATTAATTTAGTTGTGGTGGGCTTTCGCGCTGAAATTTTAAATTCGTCTATAAAAACGAATTTTATTGTGGAAACACGTTGTACTTTTCAGCGATTCCTTTATTTTTATTGAATTAGATTGAATTTTCGCGGGAATCAGGGTATTGGAAGTTTTTGTCGGTCGTATGCACGACTGATTTATTAACAGTTTGAAAATATCCCTGAAAATGTTTTCACTTAAACATTTAATACACTGAGTTAGTCAATATGTTAAAATTAAAAGCTATCAGTGTAAAGTAAATTGACTGTCCTTTGGAATTTATGAGGTACTGTGTGCAAGTCTACCGGAAAAAGGAATATTTTTTAATTATTTAGCATCACTGTTGTTATAGAGAGAAAAGAAGAAAGAATTTTGTATTTTTTCTTTTATAAAAACGACAAATTCTTTGAGATATACATTGAACGAATTTTGTACACTAAAGATCCAGCCGCAATATACGGAATGAAATCCTCTAAAAAAATTCTGATAAACTTTACTACCAACTAAACATATGAATGATTTTTCGCATAAAATTTGTCACTATTCACATTTTTTAAGAGAATTTGACATTTTCAGATTTAGAGAGTACAATAATTACACAATTATCTACAAAAACTTAATAAAAATGGTCTATTCTAGTTAGGTGAGGAATGACATTCTTGATAAGTGAAAAATTTTCGTATGAAAAGTAACAATTATTAGTACTCAAAATAATAATTTTATAACTTCAGGTATTTTTTCATACAAAAAATGCTCGCTTGTCAAGACTGTCACTCCTTTCTTAGCGACAATACTAGTTTTTATTAAATTTTTTCTCTCAGTGTAAAAAACGAAGATCTTATCCCTCCGAAAAATAAAAAAAAATTACGCAACAAAAAGACAATCGTTAAAAGATGAGTCGAGGCGGGATCCGAACGTATAAACGCGATTCCCAGAGCCTCCGCAGCATAGGAGCGCGATGGGGCGCGCGCACGCGTGGCCAATTTCTCACAAAAGGGTCGGCGCGCACTTACCCTCCAACCCTTTATCGGCCAGTGGCGGCGTCGGTCCTCGGCGATCGCCTCGCCGGGATAATCTCGAGTCACGCCTCGATAGCCCCGGCAGCTTCCTTTGGTCCCGATTTTTCGGGAAACCGGGAAAGGAGACGTCACGCGGCTCCTCCGCACGCCCGGAGTTACCTCAACGGGGTGACGGAAGAGCGGGGTAGTTTTAACCCGTTGGGACTGGCAATTACATTGTTGGAGAAACGCTTGGCTTTTACCTCGGATTTTACTTCGTTTTTAAAGGGTACTCGGGCTTAAGTGTCTTTTTGATGCTTCGGCGAGCGAGCTCCTCGTATTTGTTGTTTTTGTGTTCGAAATGGTTTCGGTGAAACTGTATATACAGTTTCTATTGACTATTCATTGACGGCTCTATTAACAAAAGTTGTGTAAAAATATAATTTTTTACTTTGTTTTATTGTTTTATTGCTTTAGTTATTTACGATCACTCAATGTTCATTAAATTTGTATACTTTGTTGGTATACTCTTATTTATTTGTGAGTTTAGTAATTTATTTAATCGTGCAGAGTTTACAGACTCAATTTGAAAACATTTATAATTTAATCGTCGCAGTAATTAAAATCAAGCATAATGACCTAAAGGATTTAAATTATTTTAAAAATAATTAATTACTAGTAATTTATTCCATTTTCTATAGATCACAATTATTTTAATAATAAAAAGATACATTTTAAAATGTAAAGCTAGAATCTAAAGAAAAAATAACGAATGTACAAACCGCAGAATTTTCTAGTAATTTAAATTAAAGGGTCTATTATACTACTATTAAATTAATCAAGTTAGGTTTAAGTAAAATACAAAATTATATAAAAAATACGTCAATAAAATAATTCAAACTGTATAATACAAACATTTAAACAAAGTTGCAAGTAACCAATTACCCTCTAATTCTGAAAATGTGATATTTGGTATGTCAAAAGAATTTAACTTATAAATACGTGAAAATTCACGTTACTATTTTTAATATGCGAATATTAAGATATTGAATTGGTGACTCATTTCATATCATACATTTATTTATTTTTTATCATCATTATAAAAAGTAATTTGAACATATAATAATTTTTGTCAATCCTATGCCTTCTCAGAGTACTACAAGTACCTTTTACACACTTTTACCTTACAAAAAAAAATGTAATTCAATTGTCAATCCTATACCTTCTCAGAGTACTGCAAGTCCCTTTTACACACTTTTACCTTAAAAAAATGTAATTCAAAATTTACTCTTCGATATAATTTATTAATGAAACAATTTATTCCGATCCCCCGGTTAACTCTCGATTCCACGTGGCTTTCATGCCTCCATTCAAAGTTTCAATTAATTAAATAAACTTTTAATTAGCCACATCAATACCCAGTCGTATAATTAGAAACCAATGAAAACTAACGGGAAATAAAAGACAGAAGGAAAAGCACAATGGCCAAGGTGCGCCTTTAAATTAGCGCGCGGGCGTACACCCGCGGCGCAGTTAGCATTTGTAAAAAGCAAACAAATTTGCCGGCGACCTCGACAAAGCTCGCCAGCGGGCGGGAATCGGCCGCACAATATAACGAGGCAATCGAGGAGCGCGGCAGCCCCGGGCCCGCCCCTTCCATTGTCCCTCGATTTTCCCGGCAATTAAGGAAAAAAAAGGCCCGTGAAGCACCCCCCATCGGCTTCTCCTGCGGCCAAGAAGACAAAAAGTTATACGGCGCGCGGCTTTCCGGGAAAGCGCGCCACCCGAGTGCCGGATTAAGGCTAATGCCGCGACAATACAGATGTTTTCGCGTCCGCCCATGCAAATGTAGACTCGCGCGGGGGGAGAACAGGCCGCGGCTCCGTTACTTACACTTGACCGGACGCGCGCCTTTTTAACTCCGGATGGTGCCGGGGCAACCGATCCGAGGCCCCGAGGAGGCCATTGACGTTGCTAAAGCGATGGAAGTTTTCTGTTAAGTGGACGGCCAAAACTTTGTCCTGCGGTCAAAGGATCGTCGCTTGCGGGCAGTCAAAATAAAGGCCGAGGTCTCGTTATGGATATCCGCTGGATTTTTCTTCCGCCGCCATGGAGTCTTATACTCTCTAAATCTAAAAATGTCAAATTTCACATCTTGTAAATGTGAATATACCCGCGTAAAAAATTTAACTTAGGATAAAGTTTACCCATGCATTAATATATCGAAGCGTAGATTTTCAATTACATTAAGACAATTAAGATCGAAGAAAATAAAAAAATATATAGAACAATTAAATAAACATAAGTAATAAATGGCTCGCAGCATTTTTACATTCCTCCAAAAAGTCAAATATACAGAAAAATAAGTAGTAAACGGCCTTCAGCTTTTTTACACTCCTCCACCAAAAAGTAAAATATACAGAAAAATTAAGATCGCAGAAAATGAAGAAATATACAGAGTAATTAAATAAACGTAAGCAATAAATGGCCTGCAGCTTTTTACACTCCTCCATTGTCGAGCGCAAGAAGCAGAGCTCCAGAACAATCTACGCCCTAAACAAGCCCCGCCACTCGGCGGTAACCGCATCAAGAGGCGCGGAACGTCCAGAAAGTGCGTCGAACCCACAGAGTACCTACGCGGACGTTCGATATCGGCCGGCAGCATTAAGTGGCTGCTTTCGATCCAATTGGAGCTGCGGCGCGCGGATGTTTTAATCAGACGGTGGCTAATGCCGGCGGCCAGCCGCTGAAAGAGAGAAACAAAGGAGGCCGGGGCGACCGCGTATGTGTGTGTACCCACGCGAGATGGAGGGGAACCGCCCCTGAAAGGGACGCACAAAACCAGCGCAATTCCGCCTCGAGCCAAGGTGGTAGCCTCCCTTCCGCCGACCGCCGCAGATTATTCTATTACACAGAATGTCAACAGAGCGCTGGGCGATCGAGCCGCCCATTGCAATCGGCCGGCGATCAGATGACGGCCTCTCTGCGATTTTCCGATGGGAGAGGGGAAGGGCTTTTCATACTGCGTACTGAGGGTCTACGTGAATTTGGCTTTGGATAATGAGGCCGATGGATTGGCTTTTAAGATTGAGGTGGAAGGGATTTCTTGTGATTTTGTAGGAGAATTTAGGGAGAGGTGAGAATTGCTTTTTATTTTCTCTGATACACTGAAAGAAAAACTTAATAAAAATTGCTAATTTTATTATTAATTTATTTATTTATTATATTTCAACGGACTGAACGCAAATTAAATACAAATTAAATTGAAAAACTTAATTATATTAAGTTAAATTATATTAAAAATTAATTATATTAAGTATTGTGGTTGTTATTGATGTAAAATAAGTGAATAATGAGGCGAGATAAGGAATATTAACTAAACTATTATCATTAAATTATATTGATTAAAACATTCAAATTTCTTAAAAAACGAGCGATGTATACAATTTATTTACACAATAAAATACTGCGCTGCAATTTTGCAAATTATCTTGTTCAATTATTCAATGCAATTTGGCTAGAAGCCAAAAATTTACCAATTTTTACCTCCTTCTAATGCTTTATCAATAATTACACCTATATTTCACACAAATAAAAAAACTATTAAAATACTAAAGTAGAAAATTATATAAAAAAATATAAAACGTTTACAAGAAAATTGTAGAAACAAACTTTAAACCTCTAAAACCGTCAATTCAGTATTTTTCAAATTTCAAGCTACACTTAAAAATCGCGCATACTAAAAACTAAAAGTAAATTCCGAAAAATAAAACCAACAACCAAAAAATCGCGAAGAACAACGAATTTAAAAAGTACACCGGCGAAGGAAGAACGAAGTACGGAGAACGGTATATACAGGTATACACGTAAATGTACCCCGAAAGTATACTCTATATATGCGCTGCCGATACGCGAGGGGTAGAAAGGCATAGATCGGGGGGAGGGGGGCGGTTCGTCTCGGCTTGGGGGGTACCGTTGGCGGCGCTCGGTGTTTGGTCTGAAAATACCTTATTGTTTCCAGTCCGATAAAAAATTCAGCGTCCGGATAATTACATCATGATCGATCGGGGCCCCAGGCAGTGGGTTACGCGCGCCTACGGATGACTGACTTAGGCCCCTTGTTTTACGCGCTTTAATGCGAGCGCCGCGCAATACTTGCACCCCTTCCTCCCGGGGGGTGGTTGGATCGATCCCGACCGACGATTGCCTTTGGGCTTTCCCGATTAGCTCGCTACTTTTGCCTCGTGCGCCGAGATCGAGATGATTTTGCGCCGCGCCTGGAGAGATTTTTATTCGGTTTTGTTGTTCAAGGATCTTTTAATGCGCCGAAGCGGAGAATTCACGGTGGAGTGATTTAATAATTTATTCGGAGCTAAAAATTTTACTGACAATTTGGAGAATGAAGCGATTGCACTTCATGAATGATTTAGTGGCTGATAGGACATTATGCAGGCAAATTTTGACGGAGAAAAATTTACTATATTTTTGTGAAAAGTTATAATAATATTTAATAGCTTTTATAATAGAGTATATGGTCATTTTTTTATAGAATAAAAGTTGGTTACTACTTTTTCACAAAACATTTCAATATTTTTGAATACAACTCAAGCCTTGTTGGGTATATTCATAAATATTAATCAATTCGAAATTTAAAACAGCAATTTTTTCGATAAATTTTAAGAATAAAGAGCGGAAGATTTTCTACTCTGTTGTATTGTAAACCAATAAATCAAAAAAAACTTGTACCAAGAAAATAAATAAAAAACAAATATACTAAATATTATATAATACTATAACATTAAAATAATCAAGTATAAAATCTGAAAATAATAAAATTTTGATCTATTGATCGAACTTTATTGTTTGCTTTACTTATAACAAGTTTCAAAATACCCTATAATACCTACAAATGTATTCAATCCCCAAACTCAAGCCTTTCAATTACAACACAATCGCTGAATTCCCAACCCTCCATTCACGCGCAATAATCAAAAAATCAAATCCTCGAAACATCAAAGAGCACAGACAAAAAAAAAGAACATCGATCCAACCCGTTCGAAAGTTAATCAAAGACGAGATTCACCTCCACTTAGCATTCGCTACACAATGAGGTATAAAAGTAAAAAAAGAGGAGGTGAATCGCCGATTCCACGTCGAGAAAAAAATCCAAGAAAGAAAGCATCCCCGAAGCAACCGAAGAAACTGTACCAAGTCGGAGTGAGGATATCACTTTTTCACCCCGCGGCCTGGCGATAATCCCGGAGCGCTTGGACGCACGTCTTTTCACTGCCTCGTAACGCCGCGAGAATCCGACGTTTGAAAGGGCAAACGTGCGCATCTTCCACGGAAGGTTCTTTCATGGACTTTTTTTTCTCTCTTCCCTCTTCTTTTTAAGTCCTTGATTCTGCGATCCGAACACCGCGCGTTACACGCCACTTTTACCCGCGTGCGCCGCTAATCGCGGATGAACATTCGGAGGGAGGGATCGAGGTCCTTTTTTGCCGCTTAAGTTCTATACCGAGGATTCGAGTCGTTTAGCCTGGAATCGTGAGAAACGATTTGGACTCATTTTTACTCCGTGCAGTTGTCAATCGACTGCAGCATTTCTTTAGGATGTTACGCCGATGGCGGAATCGGTTTGTATAGAGTTACGTTTTTTTCGGATAATACGAGATTGAGTCAAAGAAGTGAAGGATATTTCGATAAAAAATCGAATTGTTGAATACTAAAGTTTAATTTTTTGATTATTTACATAATTTACTTGTTCGAGTTACTTTTTTTTTTAATTATTAATCGATGAAATTAGTATACTTATTTTTCGTATTAGTTAGTTAATTAAATATTTTACAGACATTTTATATGCAGTACGTTATGGTAGTCTGTTAAACAATGAAATAAATAAATAAATCTTAAACTTAATAAAAATAATTATAGACACTTTTACAAATGATTGTAAAAGTAGGAGGAATAATATTTTACACGTAAATAAATTAACAAATGCATTCATTTACCTGCGCATCATCCATTCACCCGCGAAAAATAACTTGGGATCGCTAAATTTTCCAGAAATCCCTAATATTCCTTAAACCACTGGAAAAAGTGGATAATCAAATATTTATCTAGCTCAAGGTATAGATCCTCTTCGCTAAGAAAAACACAATGAGACGAGGATTCCGTTCGGGGAACCTTGGCGGTGTATACCCTGGCGAGTGATACACACGCGGCGTAATTCTGCTTTTCGAAAACGCAATCGCGCGTGCGCGAGGGAGAAAAATCGGCCCGACTAAAGCTCGTAATTCAGAAATACGAAAACACTTTGAGAAAAAAAAAAGAAGGCAGCCCCTTGATCCACCCTCTGACAGCTGCTGCGCAGGGCGCCGCGAGGTGCCAGGTCTAACCATGCATTCGGCCTGATTCGTCCTGACTGGAAGTGACATTTGAAAACGGCGCGGTTTTAATATTACGATGTTTAGTAGAGCTATTTAAATTTTGCAACTTTAAAATACAATTCTGAATTTTTTTTTTTTTTTGTATTTTATTGATAGAATTCGTAACAGATTTTTACTAGGCTTTTACTATAAATTGGTTAACACTATTTAAAATTTAACTGTATGAAAATAAAAGTTTACATTTGCCTTATCATAGCGAAAACTGAGGTATAAGAATATTTAAGTAGAAGAGCTTGCTTTTTTTTGTAACATTTTATTTCATTTTTTAAACAGATATACGACCCCTTTGACGTAATAATCCAAAAAAGAATTTCCCCACCTTCAAATCTATTCTACGAGCGATATAATTTATTGAAATCAATATAGCAATAAGCAAAGCATTGACGAAAATTGGGATAAAAATGTTTCCGCGATGTGAAATACTACTATTCTCAAATCACAAACACAACTATTTTCAAAACACAAACACGTTTCATTCATCCGCAAATACAGTTACCGCTGACATATACATTTCCAGCACAAAAGAGCTCAAAATACATCGATTTTCGAAGCGACAGAAAGTATAATTCATTCAGCGGATTGACAAAGGCCCACCCCGGGAAAGGGAAAACTTCCGCATAAAGATCCTCGGAGGAGTGTGGAAAGCGATCGCAATGCAGCAGCCGTGAAAGAGAATATATATACATACCTACAGTACACAAGGCGAGCGGATCGCTTTCCTCGGAGTGATCCGCGTGGAGAAAAAAAAAAGACATCGAGAAAAGGGTCGAGGAGAGTCCCCGGGGCAGCGCTGCTCGCCTTTTATTAAACTCCAGTTAAAAGCGCCTGCGCCTTTCTTCGCCGGCAAAACAGCGGCCGGAGGGTCCGGCGTGTGCCTACCGCATTGTGGCGGCGGAGTATGAGCATAATAACCGGCGCGCAGTGGCGAACAGCCGGCCCGGCGAATATTGTGCAGCTCGGGATTCCGGGAGAGCTCCGTGACATGGACACCGTGTAATCGGCCGCGTCATTGTCGTCGGGTCAGGACGATTGGTCAAGTCGTTTGTTCGGGTGCTTTGCTCGGCGGAGTCTTGGCGGATGGAGAGATTGCCTGCTTTGTTGAGGGATTTTGGAGGGGATGCGTCGTTCGTTTCCTTAGTTCCTGGAATATTTATTTAACCGAGTGGTTAAATGTACCGCGCACGTTGCAAAGAGATGTGTAAAAGATTTAAAAAATATTTTTACTGTCAATGCTGCATGGATAAATGCTATAATTTTGGAGGGATGTGTCGTTCGATACTTAGTTCCTGGAAAATTTATTTATTCGAGTAGTTAAATGTACTGCGCAGGTTGCAAAGAGACTTATAATAGATTTAAAAAATATTTTTATTGCAATTATTCCTTTATAATTATATACCCACTTAAACTTCCCATCGATTTCTTCTTCGAAAAGTCGAATCCAATTAACAAAGCGCCAAAAAAGCTTCTATACTCGGAACCGTTAAAAAAAAACATTTGAAACACTAAAGAAAAAAAAACTGATCGGTCAAAAAGTTTGTAAACCACCTAATTCCAAACACAAGAAGCCCCAAATCCCCGTCATTCAAACTCATCTGAAAAAAAAAATGCAACGTGAGAAAAGATGAACTTCTAGTGCGATCCTAAGCCAAGATCCCGCCTCGGCGGTCTCATTATACACCGAGGGTGCATCGGAGCGCGAGATCGACTCTCCCTATACCCTCGACTAAAAAAAAAAGGAGGAATCCTCGACCACTCGCGCCCGGTGGCTTTTGTGGCCGACGCGGCGGAGGGTCCGCGAGGTAGCCAACGAAAATATTTGGATGTTTCGGAAGCCGGGCCCCATCGATTCCGCGCACCTTTTGTGCCCCACCCCCGCGCGCCCTTTCAAATGCGCTTTCGCGGAAAACCGCAAGGCGCCGGTGCTTTCGCGCGCTGAGGCTGTCACGAGCATATACAGTGGTGTGCGGACGGGATTAAGGGTTTCGCTTGTACCGATGACTTCCATACGCGTGGGACGTGGAGGCTCGGCGACAAAGCTGGGATTGGCGCGTGCGCTGACGTACGATGATGGACTTTGATGGATCAACAAACCGTCGATCCTATGACGATGATGGTCTTTTCGATATTTCGTTTGGTGCTGTGGAAATACGCATTTTCGTTAACTCGACATCTGGGGATCAAGAAAACGAAGAACATTAATCTGGAAGTATCGAGACGATCGGGATTAACAAAGTGAATTTTTAGTAATCATGAATTTTTCTGCGTGAAAAAAATTTGTAGCAAAATTTGTAGTTAAAATAGATCTCATCGTGGCTATTATCATTGCTAAAGTTCTATCTACAAAATTATGCCTAAAAATATTCGAAGTTTTGAATAAAAAAAAATTCATCGATATATAAAATAATAAAAGTTCTACTAAACTAACGATTGCTGCATACAAAAATTTGAATCTGTATAAATTAACAATTTAAGGGATGTACGACTTTGGATTAAATTGTATTTCGACGATTTACGATTACTACTTTTTTATATTATTCTATCCATAATTCATAAAGTTCGAGTACAGTATAAAATCATCATGTAATTATTATTAACAAAATGTAACAATGGATATACAAGAATTAGAAAAAATAAAAATTATAGAGGAAGCAGGGATGAAATTAAATACTAACGGATATAACCAATCATTTTTTATTTCACCTTTCATTTTGATAATTAAAAATGTTTCTTAAAAGCTAATATATGATTATTCTATCACACTAATCGCCTCACTTTAATTATGCAAATCAATGCGGAATTTTCTTTTAATCGCTCGAGTATCTATTACTAGTTTTAGCATTTTACCGGAACAATGGAATATATAAAGAATGACAAAATACTCTTTTCAAATAATTGCGCTATCGAACGCAGATCAAATCGAAATGGACGAAAAAACAGTTTTTCTTCTTTTTTATTACACGACAAACACATCGAAAAATAACACTAGCAAAAAAGGTCATTTTTATTTACAATGTAAAATTAGTCTCATTTTAGCAACAGCGTCGGAAAGACTCAAACATTATGTGTGTGTGCTTTTATTTTTCTCGGGTAATAGAAAAAACACGTACAGTTGAAATGCATCTTTTTTTTTTAGATATTAGTTTCATTAAAAAGTACGAGTTAGTTGTGCCCGTCGCCACTGTCCCTTTTACAATTATCGTGAGTTTGGGTAGTTAATATATTGTACCTTAAAATCGCTTTTGCAAACAGCAACGTGTTTCATCTTGTGTGGATATGTATTTTGTTATTATTTGTTCTTGACCACAACTATTTTTTTTAACGCTTCATCTACTTGCATTACGGATTATACGCTTCGAAGTTTTTTTTTTATTCTTTTAATCTAATGCTGCTTTTGTTTATTGCTGCTTTGCGATTACAATATTGACCGATCGATCGGCTCGATCGAATTTATGTAGTGCTTTTACGTGTTAAGGAAATGCGAAAAGTATTTATTATTTTTTTTCAAAAGAGTATTTAATCACTATTATTTAAAAAAAATATATGACACAGAAAAAATGTTAATCACAATTAATTGAAAGTTTAATTTAAAGTTATACGTTTTTAAAATTTTCGCGGAGGTGAAAATATTCATTTTTTTTTTAATTTAAACGATGTACGCTCAAAGCACAAAAGGACGTTAAATAATTAGAAGAAGAAAATATCTGCGATTTGTTATTAAATGAATTTAGTTCAAACGCACGTTTAGCATTTCCTTAAACATTTTTCGTTAACATCATTGCAGTATGAGTAGATATACTTTATTCGGTCCTACGGATGTTTGGGTTTATTACTTTGCTACACCTTAAAAGTACACACAAATATTTCCGATAAAAGGTGGCTAAAATGGTTAGTTCATTAAGAGTTACTCTTATTAATTGCTGATAATAATTGTCTGGTGTATTCTTTTCTCACACAACATCATTACGGTGAAAGTTTCCTTACTGGCATTGCATTGTATTATGATTATGGACGAACTTGCGGATGCATCTATGTTTTAGTGACAGATTCGAAAAATTCAAACCTCAATTCAATCTCTAAATAATGCGAAAAAAAAAATATTTTGATTATCTCTATAATTGCCGTACCTTTTTATTGCTATTGCGCGGAAATTAAAATGTTAGATCGAGTCACGAGACCAATATAATATCGCGATACAAACAATGAAACTGACAGCGCGATTTTCAAACTAAATCGTTCAACGTTTCGTATACTTTTTCGTTTGATCGATGTGTTCTTTTATCTTTTATTAGAAAAAAGTGTGTACCTTAAAAATTTGAAACAAAAAAAAAAAAGAGGAAGGAAACGTACAAAAATAAATAACGAGTCAACGATGAAAAAGTCACTTGAGTGATTCCCTATTGCCTCGAATGCATTGGTGCAGCACACGTTGGTGTTCGATTTAAAAATACGCGAGCGCAATTGTATATTCTGTAATCACGTAGATGCTCTTCGATCGCATCCTCGAAAAATTGATTACTTGTTGGAGCAACGATAAGTGCGATCGTCGCGTTGTTTTTTTTTCTTTTTTTTTAATAATATTTATATTCCCATTAAAGTAAAATGCAAACTCGGGTATCTTCTATTATGCGTACACCTATGCCATAATATATATATATATTTATATATTTATATATAAATCTTAAAATGACTTTTCCCAGAAAAGCATGTGTACACCGAGCAGAAGATAGAAAAACATTGAATCTTTTTTTTATCCATTACAACATACAGTTTTTATCTCCTACAGTTTCCTCCTATTTTTTTTAATCCGGGGGAACAGCGCGATTAAGAGACTGGATCACATTCGCTTGATACTTTCTTCTTATACAATTGCCTATCTAATCGACATAATCGAGTCTTTAATATTTCTTTTATATATATTTGTATAATATATATATTTCGTTGCGCATTCACTGGCTTTTATCTCACTCATCAATTTAATGTGTTTTTTTTTTCAATAATTTGCTAGTTTTTTTTTGTTTCATTATGCGGTACAGCGTTACATCGATTATTACGCGCTCTTATTATATTTTGCGTTACTTCGATATAAGTAGGAAATTTTACTTCGACGGAGAAAAAAATTCTGTCTGCGCATGCTGCGAAATGCTTTTGATCTTTTTTCCTTTTATTCTGTTACATTTAGTAGTCGTTTGTACATTTTGATTGACTTTGCGTTAAATGAAAATGTGGATTACAGGGCACTCGCAAATTTTTTGCAAAATTTTTTTTTTGTAAGTAAAAATTGTTATTTTTTTGTTCGTGACTTTCGTATATGCTTTGGATTAAGCGTAAATGGGAAAAAAATCTTCGGATTCTATAGTTTTAAGTAACTTTTATAGATTACGTTTTATTTATTTTTTTTTGGAAGACCTTTGAAATTTACTCTTAAAATTTTTAATTCTGCTCACGTCGATTTTCCAGTACGATTATCAGTTTGATAACAGCGGTTTAAAATATAAAAACTTAATTTGTACCTTTCCGAGGGATTTTATGTATGGATGTCATTAAAATTGCTACAGACAGAATTTTCTAATCTACTAATTCAGCGCGAGAAATTAATCTTGAAATAAAATTACAAAGTAAGCGATAGACAAGTATAAGTAAACAAAGAAACTAGGTATAATAAAAAAATAAGAAAAATTTTATCTATTTAATTGTTTATGGTAAATAAAAATAATATAAATCTTGTAAACGCATGACTACTATATATAGAAAGTAATATGGCAGCGAACAGTGTGTTGAATCGAATATAAAACGATATATATCTCAATGAAGGATGCGATTTGGAATCGATGTTACATTTACAATTACATACAATACATACATATATACTTTACAATCATCGTTATTAAATACTATTAGAGCAGCACAAGAATCAAATTGTACCGATAGACTGCCTATTTACAAATCGTCTTAAATCATAATTCACGTGTCCTCCCTTCCAATCTCTTGCGAAATCATTTAATACAGAATTCGGAAATAAACGCAGGAATTGTTCTTTCTCTCTCTTTCTCTTTTCAAAATTTCGCTCCTCACTCGCTCACTATACATTTTATTATAAACCACAATTTAATCGAAAATAGTACTCATTTTGTGCCTGATACAGGAGTCGATTGATTTATAATACATCGCGACGTGTCAATGCCTTTGTAAATCGTGATTTTTTTTCTCTCTCTCTTTAAATCCTGCATACGTAAGTAGGGCCTGTAAAAGTACCATTCGAAATTTCGGGAGGGCAAAAATTTAAGATTACAAAAATACGATAGAGTGTTGTGTGATGCGTTTGAAAAAATTCAATACAAGATATGGTCGGATTGCTTGACATTTTGGTCACCTTAGGCCTTGTATTTCTCGTAACTTACCCGCGAACGACGAAACGACAGCAGATTCCAGCATTATTTAATTTCTTGGCTTTCTCAATAGCACTTTATATATAAAAAAAATTCACGTTTACAATATGATAATCTTACAAAGTATGACTAGTTAGAAATTTTGTTCCTCGACAAGCTCAGCGATATACAAAATTTTCACAAAATAAATTCAAACGAAGCGCAAAACGTATACAATTTTTATTAAATAAGTTGATTAAATTTTTTTTGTGTATAATTTGCTGTAGTTTCGCGTCCGAGTGCATTTTCTTTTACGCGAAACTGAATGTAACCGCATATCATATGTGTATGTGTGTATTTCCCGTATTAGCAGACTTTTCACGTTATCATTACTAAAAATTTTCTTCGATGTATTCATCCTGAAACTTATCGTAATTGCTTGTGGGAATTCCTTTATACTCAGTCGTTTTTTTTTATCTCACTCGCACGCACACGCAGTTCGAAAGTACAATGCAATATAAATTCCATTGGAAATCGAATTCAATTTACGCATTGGTGTGTATCGCTCTCGTAGCTTCGAACTCGATTTGACATTTATTTCAACTTCACTCTCTTTCTTTCTCTGTTTTACTCTCTCTCTCTCTCTCTTTTCTTTTACTTAGCAAAAAGCAGTACGGAAAAATAAAAAAGCCTTTCTCTTCTATAAGTGACTATAATATTTAGATACAAACAGCACCAAACGCGTCGTTATCCGCTACAGAGCTACGCTTTATTCTTCATTTTTTGTGCCGAGGAAATCAAAAACAGCTTCGAATCTCGCTCTTCATTTTGCTTCTAAATGACATTAGAATCGATTTACAGACGTCGAATTCAATTACGTAGTCTAAATTCCTAAATAGCAAATCGACTTAAAGATGAAAGCCTGGACAACCATTAACGAGTTCTCCAACAAAACGTCATCTATAATTCATATACAATAGTATATGCAACAGTTTTATTTATTTTTTTTTTACTTTTTTTTTATTTTTGTTTTATTCGCTTTCAGTCATACCATGTGCCCCGAGTCACGCATTAGATCAAAGCGTCGACACGAAACTACGATGGTTCTACATTAATCAACGTAATTGGTGTTCTTCCTTGTGTAATCAACAGTTCCGCTGTTGACCATTGAAAACGTATCTATCTACATAAAGCTAGACAATGGGTATACATTTTACCATATACCGAAAAAATAAATTGGAACAGAAAAACTTTTCCTTCTCTAATTTTCAATTTCTGTGCACGTTACATATATGCAGGTGAGAATGGGGCAGGATAGGGGTGGGGGCGAATGGAGATCGACACAAATAAATAATACGTATAATTTCTAAGTGTAATTAAATTTCATTTAGCTTAATAACTCGGAAGTTCTGAGATTTTCCTCGTTTACCACTCCATCGCTAGCGTTATGCTAAGCATAAACTAAAGCAATTATCACTCAAGTGTTTTGGTATTTATATACGAAAAAGCAACCACTCGATCGGCACTCGGAACGTACTCATCTAATTTTTTTTACTTCATATTTATCCGAATTTCCGTAAGACGGCTTAATGCTTAAAGAAGAGCGACCACCACTCGGCTCGACGCTCGCTACTTTTTTTTCTTATTATTCTCCTATAAGAATTACGTAAGATTGACATTAATCGATTTTTTTTATTCGGCGCTTCGATCACCTTTGTCATTCTAAATTTCTTGACTATTATCACAACACAGGAAGTTCAATTTTTTTTTTTTTGATTGTAAAGAATGCATCGCTAGATATAACAAACGCTTCTAATCAAGTTGTTTTACAGGGTATACAAATCGCGAAAAACACCTCACGGAGGCCGGCTTGTTGTTTTTTTTTTCTTTTGTTCTTATTTAAAATCGCGACTTCGACTTTTAGCGCGCGCTTCGGCGAACCCCTTCACTGGTCGCGCGAAATGCGAATCGAACGGAAATGCGCGAAATAACGAGGAAAATAATTACATCGTCGCATGAATAACGCGCAAAAGAAAAAAAAGGACGAGGAATCGAATGTGTACACAATTACTGCGAGAGTCTCTTGTTCGACGTGCAAGCAGTGAAAGGGTTAGGCGTGGCCTAGTTTTGGGGCTGCGGCTTCTTACCGCCGCGCGGCTTTATACTCTCGGAGATCTGCCACATGGCCTCCTCGCACAGGAAGTCGCTGAAGTTGTTGAAGAACGTGATTATTCGCTCGTTTTTCTTGAAGTTGTATGTACTGAAAAATAGAAAAGGCCGAATGAGATTTTAGGGTACTGATTAAGAAGACGATGAAGTTTTTTTCTGTTCTTTTTTTAAAGAGCTCACCCCTTCTTGAACCTCTTCATATTTTCTACGATATTGAATTGCTGCCATCGCTTGGAGAAATTGATGCTACCGTCAGGCAATAAGTCGCTGTTTCCAATGTGAACGAACGTCAAATCTTGAAGGACTAGACCACTGAAAAATTAAATAAATAGTCAACTCAATAAAATCAATAAATAAAGAAGAATAAATAGACAAGTTAATATAATCAAAAATATCAAGTCAAACCAATTTTTTATAATCGTATAAATAGTCATAGTCAATTAGTGTATTTGCTCTAATCACATTGCATCCTCTAATGAAAGAACTCCATTGTATTTTTTTTTTCTTTTTTTAGAAGAAGAAATTTATTCTTCACAAAAATCCTACTCTCAAGATTTAATGCAGAAACTATTAGTGAAGAAAATTAAATATTTTACAGTCAAGAGTATATCACTACCTTGAAATTTAGAGAATAAGATTTCTATAAATACAGAACACTTTATGCGAAATTTTTACATGAAAATGTATAATCATTTTTCTTCTTGGCAAAATACATTTGCTTGCGTTTCTTTATTGTCTCGATAATTTTCTTTAAGATCAAGTATACTTTCGTTAGAGACATCAAAATGACTTTTTCTTGTGATTTACTTTTTTTTTTATTTATTACTTAAGAAAAATTCTTTCGTTACTTACATGTAAGGGATACACGGCGGTTGTGTTTCGGCTAGAGCCTGCCGATAAGCTCTGAAGCTACTGGAACTATCAATCAACGCGCAGTACTCCTTCAATCCTTCCGTAATGTGCTTCTGCCACTCCAGCCTCCTAATTGGGGCACTGTCTAGCGCTGACAATAGCGCCAGGTAGCTATTGAAATTGTTGATTTTCCTTAGGTGCTTCATTATCTTGATAAACTTGACGACGTACTTTTCCCTGTCCTTAGCCTCGTTCTCCATCCTACGATAAGAATAATCAGTTTATAAAAAAAATCAGTTGCATTAAACTCTACACTGACAGAAATGTTTTGGACAAATTACTATCCAGTCTGGCAACGGAGCCAGAGACTGCATTTAGTCAAAAAATTCACATTGGGTATTTTAAATTGTACTAGAATTGTAGTCATATTTACATAGAAAATTTCTGGTAAATATTACTACAATTCTAGTACAATTATAATATTTACTAGATTATTTAGAATATTTTCTTGAATTTCTAGTAAATATTATTAGATTTCTAGTACAATTATAATATTTACTAGATTCTTTATAATATTTACCAAAATTTCTAGTAAATATTATTAGATTTCTAATATAATTATAATATGTACTAGATTATTTATAATATTTTCTTGAATGTCAAGTAAAATTTATAATACAGAATGATAATTTTTTCACTAAATAAAGCCTGTGGTCTCATTCCCAGACTGGAGTATAACTTTATCAGAAAAGTAGTAAGTTTTCGAAAACATTTCTCTGAGCATAACGAAAATGAAATTGAAATTGTTGAAAAAAAAAAATTCGAAAATATTTTTTCAACAAACCTGTGCTCCAAGATCCTCGACCTCGCCCAGTAGGACATTTTGTTGAAGTGCTCGGTGAACCTCGTCAGGTTGGGACTGCGCTCCTCGTTCTGTTCCTGGGCCCAAATGAGCACCTCCGGGATTTCGATTTTCATGAAGAGCTCGGCGTCGAGCAGCGTCATCTGCTCGGCGATCTGCTCGCTCTTGAAGTCCAGCAGCGAGGCCTGCTTCGTGGAGACGCTCAGGGAGGAGAGGATGGGCGCGGCCGTCTGGTGCTGCTTGCAGGCGTGCTTCTCCAGGATCTTGACGCGCAACGCCTTGGCCATCGTCAGGTCGCCGCTGCAGACCAGCTGCTGGACGAACTCCATCAGGGTTTGCAGCAGGACGTCGTCGAGGTCGGATATACTGAAAAGTCGAATTAATTATTTTGGGAATGTCAATTTTTTTAAATTTTAGTTAATAATAATAATGTATGCTTCAAAATTATGCAACTTAGAAATTAAATGGATTCGTGTCTAAATTAGATTTTTGTTATAGTTAATTAATACTTTACTTTCCCCAAAAACGATGTTACAAGAAAATCTTTCGTGAAAAAGCTGCAGGATGTATATATATATTTTTTTTAGATGGCATAATGTTTTTGACACTATATTATTCTCGACGGTCATTCGATCTCCAAATTAATTTTTTTTTATGTACATCTGAGTATCGAAATGTTTACAAAAGAAAGCAATTAATAAAACTCTGGTTCATCGTTATATCATCATTAAAAGGTTTTAACTGTAATAATTTTTTTATTCTAATAAATTTACGCAATTACTTCGCTGCGTCAATCTAACGATAAAAGAAATTTTCCGCAGTTTGAAAAGTACAGTTAAAAAAAAACTTTCAGATCGGCAAATAAAGATTAAAATAAAAACACGTTACATAAATCCTGTTTCTCCTACAATTAAAGCACCGATTAAGTAGATTTAATCCCGCTGCGCCTTCCTTAATAGCGACACCGCGCGCTTCACAATAACAAGTTTTTTTTTTGGTTGCAAACGTGCAGTAAAATAACAAGTGCTCTTTTTTTCTGTGCAAATGTGTAATACCGGTTTTCTCGGTCTCGGCGAGGCCTATACTCACGTTAAATCGCTAACAACTCTGACCAGCAGAGAAAACGCTTCCCTAGCGGATCGTTGTTTGGTTACGTCTGGTGAACAGGAGAATCGCTGGTGTCGCCTGTGCAACTTTTTTATCAGCTCCAGAGGTGACATGAATGTGCGGTAAGTCGTCAAGAAAGCTTCCTGATACAGGAAATCTGAAAAAGTTTGGAGAAAAGTGTCGGTGAAAAAGGCTCGGTCTTTTGGATAGACACAGGCATGACGTACACGCTAAAACAGTTGGAGTCAAATTCTACTCTTACTTCGTACTGAAACCACGCATAAAGTCAATTTTTTGTAGAAAACACTCGTGGAGTTGAATCTTTAGAAAGTAGAGCGAAAGGAAGGGACACTCTACCTTAAAGTGGATTTTAATCGATTTTAGAGTGAAATTAAATCACTTTATTTATTTAGACTCTACTCAAGAGTAAAAAATTACTTTATTTCACTCCATGAAGTTAAATTGACTTTGAGATTAGAGTAAAAATTTCACTCCAGCTGATTTAAGCATTCACGTGAAAACTTCTTACTGCTGTAATTTTTTCAACTAACCTGATTCTTTCTCATCTAATGTGCAATGCGGGAATGAAAAAAAGAATGAAATGGTGTTAAAAGATTGTTCAAATGATGGCTGTAATTTAGTGTGAAATTTAATGAACTCGTCATTGGGATTAAGGATGAACTTTCGTTCTTTACTTCGCCTCTGGTTTATTGCTGCATTCCTTTCCTCATATTAATTCTCCGAATTCGCCATTACACTTCTGTACTCTCTTTTTTATTTAATTAATCTACGAGTGCAGAGTGGAAGTAGGTTTTGTCACTTAATTTTACTGCGATGAAAATTTTAATTGAGTTCATCAGTTTTATTCACGTGAAAATTTTAAATCGAGGCGAAATGTGAGAAGAAGTGACGTTAGTCAAAGTCATCCCAATGACAGGAACAATAGATGTAATTGTAAAAAAAATTTGGAAGTGCTTACCGTGCTTATTGGCTTTCGTAGCGTGAATTAACAGTGCGTCCGGGTGACCCCCGCGAATATCCGGACCCTCCTCTTCGGGCTTCTTCAAAACTAAGTACTTGCTAATGTCCAGTTCGTCGAGAATACTTTCATCTTGATCCACGTCCCGCAGCTCCAGGGAATTGTCATCGATCGAGATGCTCGACGGAGCCTTGCTCGATGGTCTCGGCGAACTCTCGAGGTTCAAGTTGTTGTTCTGAAAGTGAATCATGCCGCTTAATTGAAGTGAATGCTCCTTTTCAGGAATGTTTCGTGTGTTTATGTTTTGAAGAAATTTTTTTTTTGTAAATATAAGATCATTAACTCCTTCGAGTAAGAATAGCTTAGCGTTAAAGTTGTGTAAATAAGAGGCGCGAAGAATGTGCACGGTGTGACAACATCTTAATTTTCTCTGAAGAGAGGCAAATTTACAAATACTAGTTGTAAATTTTCTCCATGATACTTCTTTGTCTTTCATGCGCTCCTGCAGATGTGGAAGCGAAATTTGCACAATTTACCCAATTTTTCTGTGTTTGGTAAAGATTTTAAATTCGTATATTCACTTCTTCGCCTTTATGTCTTCTTTATAGCGAACAATATTTTTTCCAATTTTAGCAATATTTTTTTTTTCGCCTGCCACTTTCTCGACTTTATGAAATCGTAATACAAAAGTTAATAAAACGTTCGGTCTTTATTAATGCAGTAAAGGCGCACTTCCATGACGTCGCTACATTTTAACAAGCATTACAAAAGCAGAAGAATTTAATAAGCGTTTTATAAGCTACCCTCCATAAAACAAAATAAAAATTTTCATTGTCAATTTCAAAATACTCTACTGGATTATTTTGCAAAATAATGTAATACTACTCTGCGTATAAATAAATAAATAAATGAAAAAAGCACGACAATTTCCACCAGAACAAAATCAATGACTATAAATTTAAATTTAACAAAAAGGGATCCATTCTCGATTGTTGTATACAAAATAAATTAATTGCTAACAATTCATTCTAGCTAAACGAAATGTTTTCCTTTACTGAATTATATTGCAGTGTAATATAATGCCACTCTGGATAAATAAATAAACGAAAAATCACATCGATCTCTAGCAAAATTGAAGTAATTATAAACTTCAATTTATCAAAAAGGAATTCACTCCCGATTGGTTTATAAAGTAAATTAATTAGCAACTAATCTAGTCCAACTAAACAAAAAATTTTCCTTTATTGACTTTGTAATTCAATGTAATACCACTCAGGATAAATATGAGTAAATAAATAAATAAATAAATAAATAACAGTTCGTCGATTTCGATCGAAGCAAGGATGCACATAAACTTCAATCACACCAAAAGGCATCGATTCTCTGTCACTTTGTACACGGTAAATCAGCTGGAGAGAAATGGAGTGAAATTTATCTCTATTGGAGTCAAATTTTCGCTCTAATAGTGAAATTATCTTTCTTGATAATACTTAAAAAAGTAAAGTAGAGTGATTTTTCGACTCTTAAGCAGAGCGAAATGTCTAGAGCTCTACCTTCGAGTGAATTTTACTTTACTTTAGAAGTGAACTTATATCACCTCTATCACGTAGAGTCATTTGAATCGAACAGAGACAATATTTTAACTCGATGAGGGGGCGGGGATTCACTACAAACTAATAGTGAAATTTCACTCCATCCGTTTTAAAATGATCAAAAAGTCCGGCCGATTTAGCGTGTAAAATAAAATGATGAAAAGACTCTCACCAGAGTGACGTTATTCACCGCAGCGACCTGCTTCTGTCGCTATTCGCACAGAGTCAAATTTTGATGCCAACAGAGACAAATATTTTACTCGATGAAAAATAGAAATGAAAATCCACATCCAGCCGATTTAACGCGTAAAATAAAATCGTAAAAAAGTTTCACCACGTTGACATCATTCCCGCAAGCGACCTCCTTCTTATCATCTATTCACGCAGAAGAGTCAAATTCGACCCAACATAGTCAATCTGGTTTTAACCCTCTATCAATCGATTTCACACTCAACGAAGAGGAAATTGCACTCCACCCACTTAGCGTGTAAAGAATAGGATGAAAGACTCTCACCAGCGGGACGTTATCGCCGGGGCGACCTCCTTCTTGTCCGCGACGGGGAGCGGGGGGGACAGCCGGCGCGTCGGCCGTGACGGGCGTGGAGGTGACCACGGGCTCGGCGCCCAGCGCGGGCTGCATGCCCAGCTGCGTCGGCTTCGGCGATATCGGCGGCGGCGTCGCGCTCGGCCTCACCGAGCGCGACCTCTTCGGCGGCAGCGCCGGCGGCACACTGCAGTCGTCCGCCAGCTCCCTTATCGTAGGCGCCATCGTGAACCCGTGGCTGCTCGGCACGCGACATTCGGTTACAATGCGCTCAGGCTTTTTCACCTTCATTTTTATTATTGCCCCTCCCCCCGCGTCTGTTCCGTGGGATACGCTCCTCTGATTCTCGCGCTTCGCTTCGATTTCGCGTTCGTTTTGATTTGGACGGTAGATACTGGCTTTCGGCTGATCGATTCGAGCGCCGGTGTATATAGATTAGTCGGAAAAGCTTGGTGATAAGGGTATCTGGGGCTTTTTTTTTTTGAAAAAATTTTTTCTTGGTATGTCGGTTTGTAAAGTTATCGCGGCGATGTATTGTTTTGTTATCGATTTAGAAATCTTCGCGTTGAAAGATCGATAAGATCTTCGCTGATTGAGATGTAGGAATTTAATCTAATGTGTGGAAGAGCTGTGAAAGTTTTTTATTTTGTATTATTAGCCGAAGCTAGTGTATTTATGTCGCCTTGCGAATTATTTAATTTTTATACAGAGTTATCTGTGATAAACATCAAAATAAAGTTGTAACAAAAAAAAAACTTCATTTTAGTTCGCACTGCACATCTTTTTGTGTACTTATTATTAATAAATTTAAATCGCTTTCTCACGAGTTGTTATAGTTTTTTTAGTATTATTTTATTCTCAGTGAATTAGTACTGTGTTAAAAAACTAATTATAAACAAATTAATTATTTTACTTAGCCATAATCCTTTTTCACGCGAAATAATTTATAAAAAAAGGCGATAACTTTAAGAAATAATATTTTTTAATCGAAAAATCGAAATTAAACTACAAAATGGATTTAAAAATGCTGCTTACCCGGAGCTATCGTGGAGGCTGGTCATCGTGTGGCTCATGAAGGAGCAGGACTGTGTGGTGGTGAGTGATATGTCGTGCTGCTGCTGCCACTCGGCCTGCATGCTATTGTAAGCGGCGACCGAGTGTCTCGTGCCCATCCCCGAGATGAAGTCGTTGTTGCTGTGGGAGCAGTTACCGAACATCTCCATGTACGCCATTACTAGAAAAATCGAAAGCCCAAAGTCAGAACGAACCTCCGCTCCTCCGACTCTCCATCTCGCGAAGATGCAAACACTACTTGTTTCACTTTTGTATTTTTTTCTCTTTTAATCAACTCCCTCCGTGACTGTCTCATGACATGTAAAACGTAAAAAAAGAAAGTAAAAAAAATTACGGTGGGAGTTTTTTATGTATACAAGCAAGCTGTTTTACTTTCAACAAAAAATCTATTTGCTAAGAGTGGGTAAACAATATCGATCGGTATGGAGATATTGAATAAAAATTGTACAGGTGCTAATTTATTTTTCTTTTCGATTTTGAATGTTGCTAATTTTCTTGGTCGTGACGATGTGTTTTTGGAAGATATGCAGCGTTGGATATAAGTAGTGGGGGGTGATAATGCGCTTCATTTTTTTTTCGTGACTTTTTTTGAGGAGCTCGAGAAAATCGATTAGATATACCAGTGTCTTAATTAAATTTGCAGAAGCCGAACTTTCGTGCACTTCAAGGTGAATTTTTTGATAAAAACATCTCGTGGCGGTTAATGCGTCTTATTTATTATTTTTTTTTCGCTCCGTAGTTAATCGAATCGATTTACGTGAGGTGAATTATTAAAACTATTTAGCATCGCACGTGTAACTTTAGGTGGATGGAAAAATAAATTTCGTTACGCAAAACAAGCGAGTGGCCGTTTTTCACCGAGAAACGCAAACGGAACAATTTGCATTTGTTTTTTGCATAACAATGAAGCGCGAATGCGAGAGCAACGGAATAGGCACGAAAAAGTATAACAGAAAGTAATTACAAAACGCAGTCACCGTTCTGAAGAAAAAACGAAATATTCTTTTATATCAACAATCGTAAAATTCTCCAAGTGCAAACGCAATTTATATAGACCGACAAACGTCACTCGTCAACTTTTATTAAACGCTAAAGCCTCCTTTAAATACAATCACCGACCGCAAAAGGATACAAAGAAGCTCCAAAATATAAAAAAGAAAAAGAAAAAGAAAACAAACTTCAATTTATTTCTCATAATCTCACGAAGACCGACGCACGTACGTCCACGACACACAAAGCACGTACAAAAATTAAATCAAACTGCAATTAAAAAAAAAATCTCAAATATCGTCCTCGACGCGAGTCAAGGCTGCTTTCCAGGTGAAATACGTCGACTCACTGGAGTGCGCGTGCAGCCTCAGGAAGAGCATCTCGTCGTGGCTCCGCTTCCCGCGGCGCGACACTTGCGCAATTCTTGCGGCGTCGAACGAACGAAGCAAAAAAAGAAAAAAAAAAGGAAAAAAACGGCGCTCGCGTCTAATTATAAGCATCGCGGCGAGGAAAACGTCGCGCGACGACTCCGCGCGCCGCACTGCCCGGGAAAAGGTGTGTACGCGCGCTCCCGCCGGCAACGGCGGCGATAAAGACGGAGAGGTCAATTCGATGATGAGATAATTACGACTGGCGCGCTCAGGCGCTCGATCCCGAGTTTCGCCAATTTCGACGAGTCGCGATGAGTTATCCGACTGTATCGCTTCGCTCGTTTCTCTCCGTTTTCCGCTTTAGACGCTCGGAAGGCCTGCTGAGCGATTAGAGTGATTTTCGATGTTTTTTTTTATACTCGGGATGAGTTTGAAGTGTGCCAGTCGGAGCTTTTTTTTTAACGTAGTTGAGCGATTATTCACTTGTGGGAGTGGGAAAATCTTTGTGAATTGAATTTAGTGAAAAAATCTCGAATGAAATGGGATATACAGTGATCACTCGGTGCTAACGAATAGGTACACTGAGAAAAATAGTAATTTTTTTTTATTACTTTAAACTGCGAACATTTTTCTGCACGATATAGGAATTAATTAGAATGTATGTTTAAAGAAAATTTGCACTCTTTTAAATATTTTTTGGTACGTCTGTAAGAAAGTTCTTTATAATTATTGAATAATTATTCCAGTGGCGAAAGGAATTATTATAAAAATTTATTCAATAAAAATTATTTAATAATTCGCCTTGCTATCAGGAAAATAATCACTTTTCTTAAGATTGTTTAGTGCACTATAATATTTATAGATTATTTTACTTCATTCAATTTACGGAGCTTATTATTCAAAATTTCAGCGCTACAGTAAATCGATGACAAAAGAATTCTATATATTTACGAAAAATTTCGCTTTTTCATTAAAACAGTATGCAAACAGCTTGACAAAGTGTTAGCCTGATCGTGTGAAAAGAAGCCAAGTTTTTTTATGCGCATCCGCTTAGTCCATATACAACGTAAAAGTGTATGATAAAAAAAGCTCTAGCAAAAAATCAGTGATTCGTGAAAACACATATTGTAAGAGACACATCGCATCGCACTACGAAAAAAAAAACATCGTCGTGTTTTAGCTGCTCGCAAAGCGATGAAATAACGGCAAAGTACATTGTGAGTGTTAATCTGACAAAAAATCAAAAGCTTCAATGCCGATGTGAGGATGAAACTTTCAACCAAAAAAAAAATGGTGACTTGTTGTTTTATTCGTTTTGTATAAACAGCGAACATGCCAATGTGTAATATAAGCTTGAGTAGAAATCGTAAACAAAAAGGAAAAATTGTTTTATTTAAGAATAAAAAAAAAAATTAGAACAGTATGTATATAAATTGATCGTCGGTGTGCAACTTAGCGTGTGGGTATTTGCCGAGGTTTGTAGAGTTTGTGTGGGCGAAATCCCACTTACCGGAATATGCCACAGATTGGAACACTGGAGGACAACAAAACATTGCATCAGTTTCAACATAGTAACGCAGACAAATTGGGGAGAGTGGTAACGCCTTTTGCTTCTATATACGAGCGCGCACCGTAAAAAGCAGTCATTCGATTATTCGGCTCGCAATTTTATATTTTTGTTAAAAGTACGTTAAAAATACTGCAGGCGATGTATCGTTTGCTCTTTTTTTTTATTTGATTGCTATTGATATTTTCTAGGTTTTTTTAAAGGTCTATTTCGCTAATTTATCATTTTAAGTACTTCCTTTGATTTCCGATAAAGTATATATACATATTATATTCCAGAATTAAATGACGATAGAGTCGTATCTAAATTTTGAGATTATCGACTAAAGTGTTGTTTGTTTTGTGGTCTATTTCAATAACAAAATTTGGTATTCAATAGCGGCGAGTAAAATCAGTAAGATTATCGCACTCTTCAGAAAAGTCTCCTCAAAGTGACTAATGCGGGATACGTAAATTATTTTTTTCATAATTATACGCAAAAATTTTAATTGAAATTCGTATACAAACAACATTTCATTCGATTCTTATCAACACTATACGGTCAATACATTTCCATCGTACCACAGAAAAATCCCAATTTCCTTCTCTTATCAGTTAAGACATAAAACATTTCTAACACTGAAATATCGAGTCTTCTACAAATATTACTCTAACCGAATATTCTCCTCGACAATAACAAGAAACAAGCACAACAAATAAAGCCCACCGAACTATATCATACTTATATCGAAAATCGCAGTTTCCCCGAATCCTCTATCACGAGATTAACAAATTAATTTACAAAAAAAAATATTTTAAAATTCGCCCGCCCATTAAACAAACGCCCGGAATCAACGCCAACAGAAGAAAAAGAGTAAGAAGGTAAAGAAACCCCCGAGAAGACATCGAGTAAGCGATAGAGTAGTCGCCCCGGCGTAACTAGAGGGGGTTAAAGTTATAAAGTCGCCGGGAGGATGGATCGGGGACTTACTGTGACGCTTCTTCATGGGCAGGGGCGGCGGCCTGCTGTTGTCGATGGGGCTGTTGCCGTTGCTCGTGTGCAGGCTGCAGGTCGACAGGTGCTCGTTCTCCGGCACATTGTCGTACTGCGACGGGAAGCGCTCCTTACGGCGCTTCGAGCGCTTCTCTGGCAGCGCCGGTGGCACCCCGTTCATGTCCGAATTCGCCAGCGCCTCTATCTCCTGGAAAATTTTTGCTCTGGTTATCATTTTTCTTCTTTTTTGGGTGAGCGTTCAGGTGAACTTTAGTTTTCGTATCTTTAAATCGTTTAGTTTCTGCCAAAGGATTTCATTTTGACGCTTTTTAAATTTGAGGCAGTGAGGTCTGAAATATAGTCAATGAATTTTAAGGCAGTGAAGAATAGAATCACTGAATTTTAAGGCAGTGAAAAATAGTCACTGAATTTTAAGGCAGTGAAAAATAGTCACTGAATTTAAAGGCAGTGAAGTATATAGTCACTGAATTTTAAGGCAGTGAGTTATACTCTCACAATTTAAATAAGTGAATGTGCACATTTTTAACAAGTGAACATTGTTTTCACTTGTGAATGAGTGAATTTTCACTTCTTGAAAATGTAAATATGCACTTATTCTACGTGGACGACTATGCACTTTACCAATAAGTGAATACGCATGTGAAATAAGTAGAATTTCACTTATTTGAATTTCGGGAGTGGAGTCACTGAATTTAAAGACAATGAAGAATAATCACTGAATTTTAAGGCAGTATCATACTTTTAACTGTAAATCCGTAAAGCAGTAAAAATTTAAGGCATTTTACTGCTTTGAAAATTCAGTAGAAATTTTACTGGGTTAAATTTTGAGGAGCATCAGAATGTTCGAGCAATTTGTTATAAAATTGTAATATTTTATTTAATTTTCATTAGTTATCCTATGCTCTGAATTCATGGGAATGTAAGCGAATGCGTGCACACACAATTACATGAAATTATTCGAGTTAAAAAAATTTCAAACAAACTACTCCAAAAATCACATTCCGTGATACAACACAAACAAATAAATAAGAACGAACAACTAAAATACCTCGCTAAAAGTCGACTATAGATTTCTCTCATCTTTGAAATGATTTTTTTTTTCTACTCTGCGACAAATTTAGTTAATTTCAAGTACATATTTACTTTAATATAGTACCTGTTAAATATTTCTTAGAATCAAGTAGTAATTTTTTTCGAAACTTCTAAATTTACTTAGAAATAAATAAATTAATTTAGCTTTAAATAAATATTTAACAAGTGCTATTGCCATAAATATTTACTGAAATTTACCAATTATTTTTTTCAGTGTACATTTAATCGATGGTTCTACAAACGGACGGAAAATAACTTTATCTTGCCGTCGACGAGAGAAAACTGAACGACTCTCAGCACTGCTACAAAAAACAAAACATAAAATCATGCAACACCCACGTTTACCAGTTTCTCCATGAACGACGGATCGGCGCCGATGTTGGTCGTGCTGTGGACGCTCCTTGAGCTCGTCATGGTGGTGCTCTTGTGGCTGAGCAGACTGCCGTTACCATTAGCCTCGCCGCCGGACAGTCGCTGCTGCGAAAACGACTGGACGCTCTGCGAACTGTAGCTCACGCTGCTCTGCTGCGAGGACAACTTCGACATCAAATTCGTCGTTGCTGCGGTGTAACTCTGCGAGGACGAGCGCTGCGAGTGCATCGACACGAAGCCCGACTCCTGTGTTTGCGTCGACAGCCGCTCCATCTTAGCCTCCAGACCTGCTCGGAATTTTTCATTTTTAACGACTTTTTTTAAGGAAATATTCATTTTTAACGACTTTTTTTTTAAGGAGAGAAATTTTTAATTGGAGCTCGGGAAAAATCTCGATTTTCGAGTATATAACGAGCGCGAGATGTTGGAAGAGCTCTTTTCGCTTTAAAAATAAACGGCAAATTGGTACGTAATTTGAAAAGAGTTTTGGGTCGTTAAAGGGATTGAGGGGTCCCGACTAAAGTTTCGAAAATAGTTAGGCAAATATTTTCCGACCTGTTGGAAGTTTCAACGTAAATGCCTTTCTGAATGGAGGATGTACGTTCGCTTAAGTGATTAAAACTTTCAATGGTTATTTTTTATAAAGGACGAGCAGGGGAGACTTTTTTTAGGTCCGCGGAGAATTGATAACGTCGCCGGTGATTTTATCGCGGTTGTGCTGAAAGTAATTTTACAAAAAATATGACGACTTAGAAATGGGAAAGACGATGAGAGTAGAAAATGCAGCGTAGTTGGAAAAAAATGTAATTTCAAGGTCGTGAAGCTCATTACTGTAAAATTTCATTACTCGTTTATTCCATCCAAGAAATTTAATAGATTTTTCCATTTTATTGTGATTTTACATTCAGGTAGAGGTGGCCTTTTGAAGAGTAAACTGCATGTCAAAATTATTCTACATTTTTATTTCGCTATTCATATAGATTTGACAGTTTAAATAATTTGTCGAATATATAAAAAAAAGAATAATAAAAAACGGATGATATGAAAAAAATGTTAAGAAGGATGCATGAATCTGAACCTTGAATTCTGAAGACTATTTGAGAAATGTTAATTTTATGTAAGCATTGACACGCTTAAGTTAATAATCCTGGATCGTATTACGTAAATTGAAAAAAATGACTACCACGAAGTTGGTCTTTAAAAAAAAAAACGCTGACGAATCCATTTTCCGATCAGTAGGCAACATGTTTTATTGCTCGCAATTAAATATCCGCAGAAAATTAATAAACCAAACAAAGATTCTCCATAGCACATAAATCATAATGAATACACTGAACATCTCACAAAGCAGTTAAACTAAAATTTGAATAACGGTGTCATTAGGTCAACTGTACGAGCAATTTTAAACTCCCTCCAAATCCAAATAGCAGTTGTCATCATCTCGTAAATGAATCACACTCACCACCCACGCAATAAACCCCATAAACCAATGAATTGTTCAACATCACCACCGTCCCTCATCCACATTACAAAAAAAAAAAGTACAACACATCCCAAGTATACCAAGTCCCAAAAACTTCACCACACACAAGTCCCATCCAACGTATAACACCACCCGATCGCTTTAAAAAAAAAATTTTTTTGAAATTCAAATCTCCTCACAGAAGCAGGCGAGGAGGTTCTCCCACGGCGCCGCGGACTTCTTGGCCATGTCCGCGCTTATCGCCGCTCGCGCACTTATCACCGTCGGTCTCGCCTCGACCGCGGCTCATTCATGAGTGCCGCGGCGCGTGCACCAGCTGGCCCGTCGCCCACGCGCGCTATTTACGGCCGTGGAATATTGTGCAACGCGCCTCGGGCCGCCTTAACGAGAGAAGAGAGAGAGAGAAAAAAAAGCAGCGACTAAAAAGCGACGCCTCCATTGGGATGACACTTTTTGCCGGGGATTCGGAGGGGCACGCGTACGCGCGTTTAAATTTAGTATAGAGAGGCGCATCGACGCGCGGGATGGATCTGATCACTTCTCCGGAGTGGCTCACTCTTTAATGCAGTGGGAACTTTTTTTGGGAAGATTTTTTTTAGGAAAATCGGGGCTGAATTACGAGGCACCAATATGGGATGCCTATTACGGGCACGGAATTTAAAAAAATATAGAATTGATATATAGTGCGTTTAAAGTGCACGTATTGAGGAAAATATATATAAATTTATTTATTTCTTTTTTCTTTTCTGAGAAAAAAATCGAAGATACGAGAGACGAAGGGTTGAAAGTATAAATTTATTTCTTTTTTATTTTTAATGGAGTCATAAACGTAAGATTTATGGAGAGTTGTTTAATAAAAGGCTGGAATGAAAATAGAGGCATTTTAGACCAAAGTGAATTTTCACGAATAATAATACGCAGATCTTGAAATCGCGGTATTTCTTTGAGTGTATTTTAAGAGCAGAGTCGGGCTTCTTATCTCGCCCATTTATCCATCGAGAAGTGCTTAAGCGTTTAATTGATATTCGAACCTTACAATTTAGCCGTTAAAAAAACAAACACGCAGATCAATCTCGATATTGCAAAAGCCGGGCAAGGAAAACCTTGCATTCATAAAGGAAATTCAAGTCTTATCACGATTTTATGATTTATTGCTCTGCGTGGATATAACTTTCACTTCGAACACACATTTCAAGATTTTTTTTTTGAACTACTCCTTATAGTCGAACCAAATACAGCTACTCCCAATACTCGCGTGTAGAGACGGAAAGAAAAAATGGCAATAGTAAATTTTAATGTCCTTGCAGATAATTTATGCAGAATAGTTTCTTGTAAAATTTGCAGAAATTATAGAAAATGTTCTCAGATTTACAGTAGATATTATAAACGAACTAATTTAATCTTAGTCTGTAATGACATTAAAATTAATTATTGCAATAAAAATCATCATCAACACAAAATTTTTACTCTACGCACCCTTAAAAACTAAATTAGAGAAAAAAATCAAAGAATCAAGCTGAATTCACTAATTCTATCAGAACTTCGCTAAGTAAAGTGTTTTTCATTAATATTCAGCCCCTAATTATCCCCCAATTAAATCGCGATTAAGTTAGCTCGTTACATCACACATTCCGGCAGCTTGCCAGGTACTCCTCGTCGCCGTCGGGTCGACGATCCGAGCAAACAAAAAGCAATTCCGAGCTCGTCGTCCTGAGATTTTTCACCTCGAGCGACGATCGGCCGTGTACAAGGCGGGTCAACGCACTCGACTCCGCGTTTTCCGGTTGAAAAAAAAAAAAGGAGACTAGGAGGGGGGTACTCACCGGTGAACTGGCTGAGCATCTCCTGAGAAGTCTGCTGACCCAGCAGCATCGTGCTCGGCAGGCTCGTCTCCGAGCCATCCCAGCAGCCGCAGTGCGAGCTCCCGTTCACTTGCATACCTGCGCAGAGAAACGGAACGTGAGGTCTGCGGCTATAATGTGGATCGTCCGCGGCTTTCTCGAATTTATATTTTATTCAGGAGGGAGATCAATCAAGCGTCACTGATCGGCGTGCGTGTATAAGTGATTCCTATGCGCGTGAGAATTAAGTAAGACTATAATTTAATTGATAGATTCTATTTTAATTTATTTAAATTTTTTTAATTGCGTCGACGTGTATCTTTACTTCGTTCAGCCTTTTTTTCTTTACTTTAAAAATTGAGCGTTTTAACAGAGAGTCTTATACCGAACGATTTTTCAGATATACAAGTAAATGAAAAAATTTAGAATATTAGTAATTTATAAGTTTCCTAAATTATATGCAATGAATTGATTGAATGGTTGAAAATTTTTAAAACAATGTAAACTTAGAAAAAAATGTGTTTAGAGACTTCTTTTTTTAGTTTAATCTGTCAGACTATAATACATATTTATATCATATAATTTAAAAATTACTGTAATTATTGTAGATTAATTTTTTTATGTACTTTTCTATCTAAAAGTCGACTCGTATAAAAACACCCTTATAGGATTCCCAAGAAAATGTCTATAAGTATAATTTAAAAAAAATGAATAGAAGATTGAAAAACATAATTTAGTTGACAACTCATTTAAGAATTTTTTGTTTAATTTTCTAGGCTTTATCAGTGCAAACACTCAGAGTAGTGAAATTTTTAATTTTTGAAAAAAAATTCACGAGGGAATACCAACGTGATTGAAATCACATTGGTAACCCTCGAAAATTCATTTAATTAAAAATATAATTATTTAAAAAATAGTTTTTTTTTTTTAAATAAAAGAATAAAATTGGCTTAAGAACTATATCAAAACGAGCGCCTTTCACACGAGTAAGTCACGTTCTTCTAAAAATAAGAATGAAAAAAATGTAGATATATAGTCGGCAACATGTGCAAAACAGCCGGGCGTATCTCACGCGACCAACGCGAGCAAATAAATCAGTGCAGTTTGATTGAGCTCGAAGCAACTGTCCCACTGAATAAAGAAGCATGAACCGCTCGTTAAAATAATAATAATAAATAATAATAAATAATAATAATAATAAGTGATAGGAATAACAGAATTAAATATTAATACAGTAATAACAACAATTAAAAAAAAATTATAGTAATATAAAGTAAAAAAAAAGTATTGTAAAATATTTCCTCTCAAGCGATGGTATATCGAAAAGCAAAAGAATCCAAAATGAAGAGAACAGAAAAAAAATACGTACGCTGGGTGAAATTAAAGTGAAAGGGTTTGGCTATCTCGGAGAACCAAAATCGTGAGTTCCCATCGTCCATCTCGTCCCTCCCGCCTGTCGCCTCTTTCAACGACAAACCGTCTCTCCTCCTTCCGTGCGACATATCCTAACACTCGATCTCGCAGTTAACGAATCGAAACCTATATATCATCGATCCATCATCCAACGAAATCACCTCGATGGTAGCAAATGAAACAACTCCAAAGTGTCTGTACCCCGTGTGTACCAAAGTAAAAAAAAGTTTGAATAAAAAAAAAATAATAAAAAAAAATCCAGTAAACAGTTGTAACAGAAAAAAATACAGACAGCGTTGAACTTAGCAAACGAAACACAACAAAAACAATGTATATGATGGATGAACGGGACGAGCGTATATCGTCCTAATGGCGAGTGAGTGAGTAAAGTGAGTACGGTGCGACCGTCGCGAAGCAAAAGTGCGCCGTCGACTGACGTTGGACACACGATATACGGTGTGGATATGTGGAAGCGAGGGCAAAGCTGCTGCTGCAGGCGGCGGCGCTGCGCTGACTAAGCTACCGAGTCGCGCTATATCCAAGCCACTAGTCGCACGCACACAAATACACAAACATTCACGTGTGTCCTCACACACACACAAATACAACGCACATTCACGTGTGTCCTCACACACACAAATGTACGCACATTCACGTGTGCAATTTTATACAAGTAAATGTGTGCACATTCACGTGTCTAATTACACAGACAAATGTATGCACATTCATGTGTGCAATTTTATACACACAAATGTACGCAGAATCACGTGTGCAATTTTGATACACAAAAATGTACGCACATAATTCACGTGTGCACTTACATACACAAATGTACGCACATCTTACACGTGTGCATTTACACACACACACACACACAAATGTACGCAAATGCACATGTGCGTTTACATACACACACACGCATATGCTTTGGTTACTGACAGAAGCGCGGGAGCACGCAGATGAATCTTTTTTTTTGCGCAATCCTGACCCGCGGAGGACGCGCGGACTCATTATCATGGCGAGCGTGCACCAGACTAGAATCCGGTTTCCACGGGCTCGGATTTTCACTCGGACAGGATTTTTCGAGACACCGAGAGGTTTTCCCCGAGGTCGGTCGACTTTTACTTTGGACCGAGTGGAGAGTATCATTTATGTAATTGTATTTCTTTCTTTGGGTAGCGATGGGCGATCGTTTTATTTATTTATGACAGAATTTTTTGTTTGTATAGACGTAATGCGATTTTTAAGAGAGTGTATGATAGTTATTTTTTATTTATTTAAATGTAAAATTTAAATAATTTAAAATAAAGAGCGAAGGTAAGGAGAGAAATTATAATCAGATATACTATATAAGCGCAGGACAATATCTCATTATAAAAAATTCTCGCGGTTTATATTTTGCAAAGCGCACAAAACTACGAGTGTGTAATTAAGTTAATTGCGAGGTCATAATTCCTAACAATTATTAATCTCAGTATACACGACTTATTTTCCCGCGGAAAGTAAATAAACATTATCCAGAGAGGTTTGCATCTTCGTTTAAAAAATACATTCATCTTCGAATTGTCAATGCTACATACAATGAGCAGATGTAACTTATATATAATAAAAGTTCTTCGAAAAGTTAAATAAACAAAAATTACTCAAAGCGTGTAAAATTAACCAACGCTTTTAAAAGTCCACTCAACAATTTCGCCTCGGAGCCGGTATCGCTGCCCGTCTTATATGGTTACTTAAGTAACGTGCGTAAAAATGAGTCAAGCTTCCTTTTTCACCACTCGTTTCTTCAAATTGAAACCAAATACGAAAAGCAAGAGGAGAAAAGTGCTACCCGCAAAATATAAGACCGTCCACGTGATTCACACCTTCTAATTATGGCGATTCTCACATGTCGCGTTTTTCTCTCCCACGCGTATAATCCCATTATACATATATTTAGGCGTATATGTAGATGTATATACGTAAATATGGAGGTATGTCTAAGAATATGTAAATACCCAACGAAAATAAAAATCCCGTCTGACAAAATAGTTGGAAGGAAATAAAAGTACCGTCATTTTACCATGTGTAAATCTGAAAATTTTAAATTCACTTGAAAAGTGCGAATAGTGAACAATTTTAAACACAGACTCAAAAAAAAGTAGTAATTTTAAATAAATATCTAGTACTTGAATAATACTTATTAAATATTTTGTTGACTCAACTAAATACTTCTTTAAAACTGAACTGTGAACTTATTTGTATCTAAATGAACGTAGTAGCTTCGACAAAAAGAAAATTGTTTGACTGAAAGAAATATTTAACAAGCAAATATTTGCTTGCACTCTAAAATGGTGGAGTAAAATTCACTCTAAGGTAGAGTAGCATTACAGACTAAATCCCTATTCTTCGCTATTTAAAAAAATAATTCTATTTCACTCCATAGAAGGAGTTAATATTTCACTATAAAATTAGATTGAAATTTCGACTCCAATAGACTTAACTTTCACTCTACTTCACTCGAACTGATTTAACACATGTAATTACCAAATTTTTCTTTTGGTGCACTTTTTAAATGAATTGAAAAGCCTCAGATTTAGAAAGTAACATATAAATTTACGCAAATAAAGCGCACGCTCGGATCGCGGGGAATAAATTACCCTGAATAGTGGCCATGAGGCTGAGGTCCATGCTGTCGCTGAAGGACTCGTCGTTGGGCCCCATGATGGCGCGAATCTCGTCCTCGTCGCGGGAGTGGTTCAGGGCGGAGTCGAGGCTGCCCGCCGAGGCGCTGAGCAGCGACGAGGAGTCCTCGGGCGAGCGGCTCCTCAGCGACACCCTGTCCAGGCTCGAGGCCAGGATACTGGCGTCCGCCTCCCGCTGCTGCTGCAGCAGCTGCTGGTGCTGCTGCTCCTCCAGCTGCTGCTGCTGCTGCGCGCGTATCCGGCGCTTCGGCGGCAACGGCGGCGGCGTCGTGCCCGACGAACTGCTGTTGTCCTCCGACAGGCAGAGCGTCCTGCTGTGTAAACAGATCAGTTCTTTCAATGTTTTTTCACGGAGAAATTTATTAGATTTTTTTTCGTTATTTTTCGTATTTATAGAATTACTTTATTTTTAATATTATTTAGCTGCTATGTATGTAGTTTTTATATAAAATTCCTACACTTGGTATAAAGCATCATTTTTAATACCGTTTTAAATCGTTTCTCTTTATTTTGTAGAAATCAGTGTGCGTGAAAATATTGTACTTGGTGTATATAATTTTAATAAAGTGTATTAAGAAATTATGAGATTTCTCTTTTGTGTACAATTTAATAGATCCTTTAAAAATGAATCCTGTTAATAGATCCTTTACTTTATAAGTTACTTAAAGTATTTTATAAACTTTTTATTTTTAGATTCTATAGGCTTCTATTTTTAAGATATCTTCTTGTTCATATAATTAATTGATACATTATAACTATAATGAGAAATTCAGGAATCTAAGTGTTTTACGTAGAGTTTAAATTAATTCCTGTCAAACATTTTATTTTTAAAAATTAATCTATACACGTTTTTAAATAAAATGATCATAAATAATAAATTCTATAAAAATTATACACAGAAAAGGCGTACCTCAGTATAAAAGTCAGAGGCGCTTTAGAATTTAAAAACTATTTATTAAAATAAATGAAAAATGAAAATAAATGATAATTGAAATAATAAATGATAAATGAAAATAAATAAAAAAATGCTGAAAGCACAACAAAAAAAAATTTCCGTATTCACTCACCTGTCGGGAAGAGGCGGTTTCGTCGGCGGCGGACTCGAGTCCCTGAGGATGGACTCGGAACTGTGGGAGCTGCGCACCAGGGCGCTGGACGCCGCCGACTGCTCGAGGATCTGTCGCTCCCCTCGGCGTCAGCGGTATGTCGGGCAGGGAATTCCGTTGCGGCGTCAGCTCCGAACTGTAGCCCGACGTTCTGCGAATCACACACCGGCACTAGTCAATAATCGTTTCTTCTCACGCTTCGCTTTATTTTTAAATGCGTCACGATTTTTTCGCATTTTTTTTTTTTTTTGAAAATTCATACGGAAGGAGTTGAAGGTTTTCGGTTATAAGGAGGGAATGATTTCTAAGGTTCACATTTCTTTTTTATTCTGTAGTCTGAAATACAAGTTTACTAAAGTCGCGACTATTTTTCTGATTATATAATGTACGAATGAAATTGAGTTATTTATTGAGCGGAGTATCGATTACATTTTTAATGAATAATATTTCATGGGAAACTTCAAAAATAGTAATTTAAAATTTTTTTATACATTTTGTAATCGGATGAGGAACATTTTTATGTAAATTCTATTCATCGAAGAGTCTTGTATATAAAAATGGACGTCACGTAAAATATTGTATACCTTTACCTACTCTCTAAATTCCATTCAGCGATACTTACTATTTCCGATAGTGCGGATTAGGTCACTGAATGCACAAGTGAAATATCAATGAAATGTCACTATTTTAATCAGTGAAATCCACAATCTCTATTTAAATAAGTAAAAAAATTAATTTTTCATTAAGAGAAAAACGAAATTCTCCTCTTAAATCAACAAGATTTTGCTAATTAATCAGCGAACACGATGATCACTGGTTAAATTAGTGGACATTTCGCTGAATGGGATTCAGAGATTAAAGGGCGGATAAATTTTATATCAATCCATCAATCTACCTGTTGAATTTCCAGTTTTGATATATTGAATTTATTCGAAGTGAGTTAACTTTTTACCCATTTTAAACAATTTACTTGAGAATTTCAATTCTTGTATCCTTTCTAAAGTAAATAATTGAACGATGTGCCTAATAAACCCAAATCACCTGGAAAGCGAAACAAAAGGTGCCGCGTCTGACAAAAGAAGCCCGGAAAGAAATCAGCATTAAAAACAGTTTCCACGGCGGGCAATTCAAGGCACTGTGTTTCCCCGACCCAGATATTAAGATGCGCGAAAGCACATGAATAAAACAAAGAAAAAGTCTTAAAGAGGCGACCGCGGCGTACCTATTGCTGGAGGTCTGTAGGGCAGGCTTTTGTTTGTTGGAGATCTTCTCCTGGGCGAGGTCCACGAGGTTCTTGACCGCATCCTCGACGAGGCCAATCACGTGGGTGACGTTGGCCGTGTCGAGCGCCGAGGACTGGTCGCCGTGCAGCAGCACGTCGTCGCACAACTTCAGCAGTTGCGCCAATGCCTGGTACACTTGATTCGTCGCAGAGCCTAGAGTCGAGCTGAAATTTTTGAATTCACGGAAGATTAATTGTCGATGCTATTTTTTATTTATTTTTTTTAAATTTTTTTATTGTAGTTTGAAGGAATAAAGTATTCAAGCAGTAGTTATTCAAGATTATGATTACTTTTTTTTGTATAATTATATCTAACGAATAAATTGCAGAAACTTGTATATGAAATCAAGAGGCTCCGCTATGCGTACAATGGGTGGTCATTTAGGTGTATATTTCAATGCGAAAAATTTCTTTGTTCGCTGAAAATTCCTTTGAATAATGAATAACAACAGCGCGGAAGAAAGGCTTGGAAATATGAACTTTATTAAAAAAATGGAATAAATTTCATTTAAAAAAGTTTAAAAGTTCTTCAATGAAGGATATTCTATTTAATTTCAAATATTCTTTCTTATAAACGTATTCTTTGGATAAAGTAAGAATTTTTAATGTTTAAACAGAGTTTAATTGCGAATGGAAGCAAATATTAAGAAGATTTTAAACTTGTTAAAATATTTTCCCCTTTAGAGCCTTAAAATTTGAAAGAATTAATGCTCAACTTTAAAGAGGATAAGGTTCATTAGGACATTATCGGAACCAAGCAGCAAAACTTTATTACAAGTCAAGGGAACAAATCGCCTTACATTTCTGAATTATGAAAACTGCTCTTAAGTTATGATCATTTAGTTAAAATAATGTGGAAGAAGCGTGACCGATCTGAACGCTCCGCATAATTGATAACTGTGATTAAGGCGATAAGGAGGTCTTAAATTCACTTTTGAACAGATTTTCGAGAAGACTAAGTTACTTTATCAATTTATTTTTTAGTTCACAATTTTTTTTTGTCGTTACTTGATGTAACTATAATTAAAGTAAAGATGTCTTTGATTTAGTTGAAAGAGATTTTCTAAAAAATAAGATTTGTTATCGATGATTGTGATTAATATAATACTTAATTTATAAATTAAGTACACAAATTTCATAATACCTCAAATATTTTTATACAGAGTAGCCTCTGCTCTACAGTTCCTCTGAATTATTCAAATTTTTAAGTAATCTTATTGTCTTATTTTTTCCTGCGTTTAAACTACTCCTAAAAAATACAAAATAATTTATCCTCCTCAATTTATCCTTAAGTTTATTTAACTTATAAGGACCTCAAAATGCATCATGATAAAAAATTATATACTTTAATCGATCCGAATTCTGATAGCAATTAACACATCGTTCAATAAGTCCCGAGACTAACCCAGAGATGGATTATATTGTTGAATAAAAATGATTTTTGAAAAAAAATGTTATTTTCGATGTTAGTCTCGGGACTTATTGAACGCTCTCACCCCACCTCGACAAACATACGATTTTTCGCTCGTAAAAATAAAAAAGAAAGCTCACCTGTTTTCCGAGAGCAGATAACTCTTGAGGAGGGTGTGTATGGTGGTGACGGTGTCGAGGACGACGGTCCCGTTGCCGGGCAGCATCTCTAGCTTGTTCTTGGAGACGACGTCGCGCAGGTGCAGCAGCGCCAGCTGCACCTGGCGCACGTGGACGTGCAGGTCGCGCAGGGGGCTCTTGTCGATGGCCGTCTGCTCGGCGACCCGCTCCGCGGCGGCGGCCAGGCCGTCGCGGGGTGCGCGCGGCGACGAGGGCGACGCCGCCCTGGTGCCCGCGCCGCTGCCCCCGCCACCCGCGCTACCGCCCGGCGAGCGCATCTGCGACAGCTTCTCCAGGAAGTCCTCCTTGAAGGAGCGCGCGCGACGCGCTAGCTTCCCGCCACGCGCCTTCCCCGCCGGTCGCTCCTCGACCTCTGTTGACAGAACAAACATTTTTTTTTTATTTAAACTTCTATCTTCTGGATTTTTTTTAGTTTTGTGAAATCTAGATGATGATAGTCAGGTGGATAATAATTTAATAATGTCCTTGTTGGCTGAAAAAATACTTTTTTTTGTTTAAATCTCTATATACTGGACGTTTTTTTAACTGGACGTTAAATGATGATAATCAGGTAGATAATAATATAATGATGTCTACATATGATCGACAGAAGAAATACTTGTTTTTTATTTAAAATTCTATCTTCTGGATTTTTTTTTATAGTTTTATGAAATGTAGATGATGATATCAGATAGTAGAATAAATTATGATTATTATGTCAATAATAATAGTATATCCGTACAGTATTTATAAGGAGAGAAAAGTTTCTGTAAAAATTACTATACTGTTTTGTGACGCAGGGACAAATTCGAGAAATAAAAAGTTTGACTAAAAAATATAGTAAAATTTTTTAGAATCGTAGTAAAATTTACTGTGAGTCTAGCAATTTTTACACTAGTTTCTAGTAAAATTTTTTATTTGTCGAGTCTGTCCTTGCGTTACAAAATAGTATAGTAATTTTTACAAGAACTTTTTTCTAGGTGTACAAATATTACAAATATTACAAAAATTTAAAAAATTCTATATTGTCCTATTTATTTTTGAATTTTGCGTTAAAAGTTGAAAACATATTTAAAACTAGTGTTATTTAAAGAGATTTAAACGATAATACAAACGATGATTGAAAAGGTTTATATCGATAATAAAATGTTAATGTTATTTGCGAGACTCCGTTATAAAATTTGAGTTGCGTGCAGAAAATTGGATATGATATTATTAATTATAAATGATCACCGGTACTTTTTGCAGTAAATGTACAAATTAATATAAATATATGAAGATTATCCATTCATTAAAACCAATTAATGCACTGCAATTAATGTCAAAAAATAAACGCATCATTTATTTTCTGAATTTTATTAAGAATTGTAAAAAAATGTATTATTGCATCCTGCAAAATGGCTATAATCGCTCGCCTTTTGTGTTAAATGAATGAAAGGGAGCTTTAAAATCTTCAATATAAAAAAAAAGTGACATTATTCGACAATTAGACATTGAAAAAGAATGTCATTTAAATAAGTAAAAATTCCCGACGACGTTCAATTTAAACTAACGAGTTCTGCCGAGTGAAGGTGTCGGTGAAAAATTGAACCCCTGAAAATTGAGTGTCGCTTTACGCTTGGGTTTGACGGGTTGCCCGATTCCGGCGTCGCAGCTGTTTTAGCCTGACACTTTAAGTGCTGAAACCACTTACTTTTATCGCGCTCCCTCGCACGGTGTGTATGCTTTAATTAGCTCGTAAACCGTGAAATTCAGTATTATACTTTAGTACAAAAATGTCATTGTTTTTAAAACGAAGAATATTTCAAAGAAAAACTCCCTCGTTCTTCTAAAAAAGGCATTACGTTTTCGCTGTAGCATTGTAGCACCTGCATAAATTTATTCAATTAAGCTAAAAACAAATTTTGTACTCTGAAAAATGCTAATAAATGTTTCAACATTTTTTTATTTATGAACTCAATTACTTTCTAGATATTTTTTTTTAAATTCTGCAAAAATTTAAAATACATTAGCGAAAATAGCAGTCAATCAAAATTTATCCAATTAAATTAGAGTCTAATTTTCTACTCTGAATTTTAAAATCACAGTGACAAAGTTTTAATTTAGTAACTGCTTTTATTTTTTTTTCTACATGAAATTTACACAAAAATTGTTGAATATTTGTACATACTTCTACGATTTAAAACGACCATTCCATATATATTCTATATTAAACATTCGAAAATTTATATTTATAAACTACTTTCTAGATTATATTTTTAAATTCTGTAAAACATACATAGACGACTATTCCTCTCTATGTTAGATATCAGAATTTTTTATATTGATTAGCTGCTTTCTAGACGTTATTTTTTTGTTAAATTCAGCTAAAAAACATGAAATATATTAACGCAAATGACAGTCGATCCCCTGGAACGATTATAAAGGTCGTTAGCGCGTCGATGTCGTAACGCGAGACGAACTGTTGCAGTGCACTCAGTGGAGGGTCGCGCATTGAATTACCGAATCTTTTTCATTATGCGGCGCAAGTGCAGCGGGGGTGGGCGAAATCCAATACTGCGTCGACGGCCCGACGGCGACGAAGGCACGCGACGGCCTCTCCAAAGGAAAGCTAAGTGACGCGTACACAGGCGCGGGTAATCAGAGTCAGGTCAACTGCTATCCAAAACCTCTCGCCTCACCCCTCCATTTCCATATTTTTTTTCCTTAAATTAAAGCCTCAAGAGGGAGGGTTGGAACCCTTTTTTTAACGAGGAGTTCGTTTACTTTTTAATTAAGAGGAATTGAAAAATGTGTGTGTTTTTTTAACCGACGAGTGGTAGTTAATGCGTTTTTGTAATTGAGCTGTGATGAGATGGATTTTGATGATGATTACTTGGTGCGTAAATTCGGAAAGTCTAATGAGGTTCAATTAAATTGTGAGTATTTTTTTAAAGACGTACTACAATTAGCTCGTAGAGATATTTAAATAATCATTTCACGTTTTTTTTTTTTTTAATAGAAAAAAATGTATAATAGGGGAAGGTTTGTAATTAATTTCGTAAGATGAAGACAGACTTTGGCAAGCCAAGAAAAATATTAAAATTTTACTACATTTTTTTATCTATTAGTACGATTTCTTTTAGTGTGTGAATTAGCGAAGAGCAAATTGATAATTTTTTTTACACGAGCATTTGGAGATTCTAAAAATAGTCCTAAAGTCGGTACAGATAGAAACTATATCAATATATGTAAGCGACTGTAAATATCGCGATTGACTTCGATTCTTTTTCATTGTTCCCAATACCTAAAGCATTGTTCGCAGCACAATGCAGATCACGCGACGCTGGAAGACTTCCTTTTTCTATTGTTTTTGCAGATATACGGAGAATCACGCCAAAGGCATATTTACCAGCTCATCGCTAAGTGTAGCTAAATTTAAAAATACGCGCTGGCTGAAAAGTATTATTTATTGAAATGTTTAACACGTTTATTTTGAACCAAATTTAGTATGTTTAAAATCGAAAATGTTCCCATAGTGATAATAAACGTAAGCGTATGCTTTATTTATTACATCATATACACTAAAACAACAGTACTGCCTTCATATAATAATGACAGGCGCATAGAATCAATAATAATTTCTATTTCATTATTATTATTAATATAAATCCATTCTAAAATATACAATATTACTGTAGCACGCCCCGTACCACGTACTTTTCGAAATTAAAATGAAATTCATACAACTCATACTTCATTCGATATTATCAAATCAAACAGGAAGCATAAATATTACCAGCAATTTACAACAACAACACGAAAAAATATTACGAAAGAGTAAATACACACACAAACACCCACACACCCGAAGGAGCGACTGCCCTCCGTTATTTCGTATTAACAAAAAATAAAACATTTATTATTTCGCATTAACCAAAGTAAATATCAGCCGATGCAGTCATGTTATGATATCCGCTCCGTCATATCAATAACCCCGGTGCATTTCAAAGAATCGCAAGCACAGCGCAGCGGTTAATTGAAAGCACATCAAACGGGGGCGGCTCGGATTTCCGTCGCCGGGCTGAAAGATTGCGCGTTGGTGAAAAGCGTCCGTTCCTCAAATAATCAACGGCCGTCATCGGCAAACAGGCAAAATCAAAGGCGCCCTTTCGCAAAGCCGCCGCGCGTGTATAAATTTCATTTTCCACGTGCGCCGCTGCCCTTTGCATCGGCAATATACACATATATGCAAGTATTTATATCCGATAGACTCGTGCATACGTATAATACCTGTACAAGTATACACAGGATGGTACGAGCGGTTTCAGAGGGGCTGAGGGTCGGCGAGTAGCGCCGATGAAAAGGACTCGCTCGCAGGGAAATCAAGACCCATTCAGTCGCGCGCTGCGCGTTGATTTAGACGCGGAGGCTGCCCGAGGCCAGATAATAGGCGGGCGAGCCGCTGGGACTCCGTCGGAGGGTGCAATTGGACTATTTAATTATTTGCCCGGAGATGGGATGTATAGCCGACGGGGGTGGAGGGTCCGCTATTTCTGGCGGTGGATCGGCGGAGTGCCCGTGAGTTTGTTGCTCTTTATGGAAATTCGCGACTGGATTATAACGCCGAAGCGATTGTGGTCGTCTGATGGACACTGCGGGGGAGAATTCCGCCCGGGAGTCTTTATGGGGAAAATTAGGAGCGAGGGGAGTAAAATTTGTGGAAAGGCGAAATTTATCACGGCGTTTTATCGTCGGTAGAACGAGTAAAATTGAACGTTAGAAAATTAATTGTGAGTACTGTGGAATTCTGAATGTGAAAATTTAATTTTTACTCTGGGCGTTATTGCTATTGAAAAGGAATGAAAACTTACTTCTGATTAAGGAGATTTCCATCGCGAAGAATTTTATCTTGTAGGTTTACTTAATTTCAAAGCTTTAGTAATTATTTTTGTATCTAAAAAGTAACTTACAGTTTAAATACCAATTGTATTCTTACAGCAGTTATCAATTTTTTTTGTTTAATATACAAATATAAACATAGATAAAAATGTTTGTGAGCGTAAAACTTGTTCTAAAAAATAAATTCTAATATAAAAGTTACTTGCAAAAATTTTGGATAGTATACTCTTAATAGTAAATTCTACGTTCAACCCAACTATATACCTTTATAAATTTTTACGAAACAAAATTTGTTATAAAGCAAAAAATAAAGAATTTTAAGCTAAAATAGAGAACAAGAAGATACTTCCTCGCAATATTTTCCGCTAAAGCTACTAATTATAAATTAAAAAAAGGTACCATAGTAATTGGTGTAATAGGAATCACAGCGAGCGCCAATTAAAATATAAGACTCGAAAAATGCGAAGCAACATAAAGTTTCCGGCTTGATCATTATCAGGCCGAAACAATGCAAACGAATGCCGAGAATCCATCGCGAAAATACCGCCCAAAAACGATCGATCATCAACCGGCGGCGCCCACAAGTGGGCAGGCGGTAATTGAAGCTCCAAACTCTGCAGAGATACCGCAGCAAAAGCCACGCATTAGAGACCCGGAAACAAACGACATGTAAATTGTGCGGACCGGTCGCTCATACCCACGCGTAATAATAGCCTGCAATAACACCCAATGGAAATCGAAGGGACCCCATGGGTCTCACCTTGCCCCGCGCGGACAATGCGCATTCATCGGGACCCGTGCGAAAGCACGCCCGACGCGTGCAATCGAGTTGCATCAGAATAGCGCAGCCTTTACAACGGATGAAGTGGGACTGATGCATCGCATTTTTTCAAACTTTGCCATTAGCGAATTCGAAATATTTGAAGCAAAAAAAAATGAGCTTGCGGATGCTTTGAGTACAAAGAGTGTAGATCGTCGCTCCTTGCACCAAAAAGTTAGCACCTCGTGTTTTTTTTTTTCTAAACATGACGAAGCTGTATTCTCATTTTTTACAATTTTTAACGACTCAAACTTTGCCGTTGCGCTTGTTGGTAGCAAGTGCGAAATAATCAAAGCAAAAAAAAAAAAAACGAGCTTGCGGATGCTTTGAATGCAAGGAGTTGGATTTAAATCGCCGCTTCTTGCGCAAAAAAAGTGTACACCCTGTGCTTTTTTTTCTAAACATGACGAAGCAGAATTCCCATTTTTTACGTTTTTTAACGACTGAAACTTTGTTGGCGTGCTCGTTTGGCGTGAATGGGAAGTACTGGACGAAAAAAAGCGACGGGGATGTTTTTAATGCAGGTAGTTACAAGCTTGAATAAAATCGACGATCCTCGTAAAAAAACATGGAGGGACCCCCCAGAGAACAGAACAATATTTTATTTCATTTTTTTTTTTGCGTAGAAAAATAGCAAACTTCAAGTCGGCTGCAAACTAAAGCCATTCCAGAAGTTTCCAGCGAATAAATTCCATACTTTTGGTAATTTAATCGAGAAAACATGTGTACGTTAAAAAAATACGACAAACTTTTACAAAGAAAACACACCATTTTAAAATATTGAACTTATAAGTACGAATCAACGGAAAATCATTGTAGCATTTAATTTTTTCCTGTATTATTTAATTTAATAAGAACAGATCCCTTTTCCGCAAAAAATTATTGCATTAATTTTTCGCTGCAAAGTTATAATTTAACGAATGGTAGTTTTTACGCAAGAAAATAAGGGGCCAGCGCCGACAAGCGATTTGCAACTTTTGCCTCGCGGTGCAAAAATTTTTACCTTCCAGAAGTGTACGAGGCTCCCCATCCTGTTATCCGGCGAACAAACAAAGGAGATAATCGTGATTCGTGAACAAACAGACGCGCTGCTAATGACTCGGAAAAATATTCGACTGAAATACCGAAAGAGCTGCAAAACCTCGTCCCACCGAAAATTAATCTCCGAAAAATTATTATCGTCCGTTTTATCACCAATAACGATGACACCGAAAATTCTCTCTCCCTCGCTTAATCCCCGCCGGGTCGTGCCAACGAATGAGCGTTAACAAAAAAATTAAAAAAAAAAAAAAGCACACGCACGAGCTACGGCAGTTTTTCCGCGGCTGTTTGCACATATTTAGCCGCGCGGCCGTTAATCCGCCGTAAAATCATTTACCCGGTCTGATGAATTATACAAACACGGAATCTACCGCGACGCACCCCATCTTCTTCTTTTTTTTTTTTTGTTTTTTTTTTTTAAAGGAAGACTTACGAACGAGCGATAAACAAGAGGAGCAATATCGCGGGGGCGCAGACTGTCGGAAACTCGCGAAGAGGAACAAAGGGAGAAAGGGAAAGCTGGAATTCGACAGAAGGCCGACAAACACACTCGATTGTTTTATGGAAATTGCCGGGGTGGATTTGCATAGGGCACGAGTACCGCCGACGGGCTCGGCGCTTCGTTAAGGCGCGCGTGCGCTCGCGACCGACTATTTCGCGTAAACGCCGTTTGCCGGCCTGTCGGGGTGCGGGGGAAAATTCGGGGGGTGCGGAGAGTCTTGTTTTAAAAGGAAATGAATAACAATATTGTTTTTTTTATTTATTTTTCTTTTTCCTGCTCGCTTTGCGAATTCGACGTAACAGCCAATGCAGCTTTTGGGGCTGGATTTAACAAATTGCGCGTACTTTGTTTTTTCTTCTTAATTTTTTTTTTAAACAGAATGTTGTTTCATATGTAAATAGAACGTTTAAGTTAAGTAAATATTTGTCCCGCGGATTTCGCGGAAGCTTTCGGCAATGCTTACTCGCTCAAAAATAACAGATAAAAATTGCAAAGCTACTGTATTTTTGCAGAAGTTTGTAATAGTATTTCATATATACTTATTTACTGTAAATAAATGAAATGAAAACATTTTCATAAAATCAATGCCAGTCATTTTGAAAAATTCTCCTCATAAGAATAACGATGATCGTATTTTTTTATTTTTTAATAAAACACTGTACTTTATTTTGTGAAATTATATAGAAAAGAAGGGCGTATATATTTATTTATTTATAAAATAATTTTTAAAAAAAAATTTAATGAAAACACGCAATGGAATACATATTGAGTTTCTTGAGTTTGTTCGTGTGTTAAGATCGGCCGGAGTTAATGTACAGCGCGGACTTTGTTGTAAAGCAGACTTCTGCTCGCTTGATACGTCTAACTGGCAAGCGTACGTCCAATTAACATTCCCGGTTCAAGTTTCCCTACAAATTTACTCACGAAGCGCGATTGAAGTACGTGAGGAGCTTCTTCGGCGCCTGACTGCACACGTCTTGTTTCTTCTTACAAAATAAAATAACAGTCCGCTCTTTTCTATCCGCTTTGCAGATGCTAATAGTTTTATCTGTGTTTTCGTCAAATCCGTCCAAATTTCGTAAAAAAAAATCTCAAAATTTTATTATTACAAACTTTTTTAAGGAGAATGCAAAACGGTGACCAAATGTATTGATGGATTTAAAGCAGCAAATGGGTTGATTTAAATTTTTTATTTTTAAATATGAAAAATAGATTATTTTTCAATAAGTTTTTAATATGCGTTCGAATTATTTATAATTTCTTTGAAAATAATTGTGTAGAAGTAACAATAAATATGTTTGTGTAGTGAAATAAAATTTGATCGTTTTAATTAAAGCATACTTAAAACGAGTTATGGGTGATCCCTTTTAATAAAAAGAAAATTAGACATAAACTTCGAAAGAAAAAAAAATATGGAATCGTTAACAACACTAATTTAATGTCATAATAAATAATGCTATATAAAAAGTTCTCTAACTTTTTTTCAAGGATGTAGGCAGAGGTAACGACTATGTTTTATTAACGCATTTCTGTCTCTGCGTATATAATATGTATATATATAATCTGACAAAGTGCAGCTTCATTCAAGAGAGCTTAAAAAGTCCGCAGTTTCTGAAAAAAAAATCGGCAATAAAGAGCGAAGGAAAAAAGGGACGATGCCAAATCCCTTTGAGAAGCACTAAAACTTGGCTGGCAGAGCGCGGCCGCGGTATCGAGTTTTAATGAAATTCTCATTGTTAACCGGGCGCTAATATAAACGAAGAGGCAGGCGGCACCCCGGCGCTTCTAATCCCAAATCCATTACTCGGTGTCTCTGTCGGCGTTAACGAAGCCGCGGGTAATCAATTTTGACGCCGGGTAATTATTGGCTTTGCTCTCCGACCTCCCACGCGCATTTCACTAACAGCGAGTAAGAAGAGCCCGGCGCGTTATCCTCGATTTCGCGTCGTATAATACCCGCCGGAATTACTTTTATCCGCGTAATTATCGTCGGGTATTAACTCCGGTGCCGCTTTTATATATACGCGACGTCGACGGAATTTCTTCCTTTTCTTTCTTTTTTTTTTTTTTTGATCCTCATTTTACCTCCGTCTGACGCGTCGACGTTCGCCGCCAGAATCGAATTCACGCTGCCGGGGCACTTCCCTTCTTTACCCCTTTTTATTTTATTTTTTATCGGTGTGTATAGCTATACTGTACTGTCACGTAAAATTACCAGGAAACTGTGGTGTTCATCGCTCGGGCGTCACTTTTTTTTTGTATATATCTACGCTTTTAAAAATAGTGTTGTAAAAATAAAAACTTCATGTTTTACACGAAGATTTAAAGATTGTGGAAAAATTTTCAAGGTGACTTTGCACCTTAATTTATAAATACTGCGTTGTAATAAAAAAAGAGAAGCTTTAGAAAAAGAAATACGTAGATTGTAATATTATTAATTGAAATATAACAATTTTTTTTTTCATTTTTACTTAATTTTTAAAATGAATTAATGATTTATTTAAAACAGACTTGTACCTACGTTTTTCTATTAGTCACTGCACCAATACCGATCGTGCTGAAACTTTTTTACTCGACTGAATAAAAGGAACTGTCCGATCTCTATGCGGTCTTCATTGTAAACGTTTGATCAAGCTTAAAAGGGACTGTAGGGAGCAAAAAACAATCTCCCGAGAAAATAGCTCTTGAAAAAAGGGTCCATTCCCTCTAAAATAAAATCAGCGTAAACGAAGAAGTTCAAAGTCCTCGGGAAACTCTCAACGCGGCATTTTCCCGTCGGCTGACTCGAGTAATAGCTTACCCCACCCCGGAGTCTAACGTCCTTTGTCCCGCTCATTTTTCGGCCGCTGGAAAATTGCATTTCACTCCGTGCCTGCGATGAAAAATCGCTCATACAGTTGCACGTCGAGTCCCCGCTACGGAATCGAATTTAAATTTGAAATTCGCGCTCCGCGACAGGTGACGCGCGCAAACACCGGCCGCGGGACTTTCTTATTCGCGTCAGGCGATCAAAGTGTAGTTAAGCTGCAAGGCGCGCTGCTACTCGCCAGAAGCTTATTTTTAGAATGGAGACACTTTAGAGCGAGCGAACTTCACTTTGTCTTCGAATAGAATTTGATTAATGGTTCAACGATAAAAATTTTACTGCCTTTTTGTTTTATTATTATTACGATGTACTCGTTTTTATTGAAAAGTTATGTGTATTTTTTTTATTACTTCATTAAGTGATTCATTCTTTCGTATTGAAGCAAATAAGATTTATGCGGAATTTTTAGAAGCGAGAACAGTAGTACTTTTATATACTTCCCATGAAACATTCTTATTGTGACTTATTAATTGTAGATTTAAAAGTAAAGCTGTCGTGATCGAGGGTAATCAATTGGTCGAGGCGTTTCGATGGGTGTGTTAAAATTTATTGGAACGAACTTTTTTATCGAAGGCGCGAGAATTGCGTGGGATAAAGTGAGTTATCGAATTTTCATTAAATCCTAAAGTTTCCGATACTTTTATACAAAATCAATTAATGCAACGGTAAAAGTGAAGTAACTCTATTACCGCCTGCTGTAATTAAAAATTTTATTAAAACTCGATGTTAACCGTAATTGGTATGCCTTCACTCAATTTTAAGACCAGCTTTAATTTTATATCGAAAGTAGATTTCAAAGTGTTCAAGCAGAAAATAAAATCCTTAAAAAAATTACCTTTTAATTGATTATTCAAACTGTATATAACTTTCGTAATAAAATATTGCTGCACTTATTCTGAACTTGTACATGCTAATCTATTAATAATTATTTTGAACGATCAAAATTTATTAAAACTTACATATATTTCTACCAAAAAAAAAATATACAAAAAAATCTTCCTTCAATTGTCATGCCACGCATAATCAGATTTCCATTACCGCATTAGCAGTTAATCGAAGCCCCCGCTCGAAAATTCTGCAACAAGCGCTTATCCAAAATAATCCCTCAAATCGCTACATCCAACCGGTAAAATCCCAACATCATTACACCCATCTCGACCCAAGCCCCGACCGAAAAAGAAGGCCTTGCAAGCTCCGCCTGGGCATTCGAAATGCGAAATACTGCCACCCGCAGGAAACCATTCCCAGCGCATTCCACAGCAAACGAAAACAGCCGCATTCCCCCGGAAATCAGCATATTCCCAATCGTAATCCCCCCCTCCCCCAGTCGTTAATTCCACGAGAGGGGGCCGGGGGGCAGGCAGTGGCACGGCAGCCCTCCCGAACTCGCCGGGCGTAAAGTCGCTATTCAATTAGGCCCGCGCGGTCAGAGGGAAAACGGTTAATAATACGTGCGTCGATTCGCAAGCGAAAGAGAGAGACAGAGGCGATTCGCACGCGAAAGAGAGAGACGGAGGCGCGGCACGTGCTCTCGCGGTGCATCGCCGTCTGCATTCCGCGGCACGAGACCTACTGAAATAACCGCGCGGGCCGAGGTTGTTGCCACCGGGCGTAAAGCGCCGGAGGGAGAACTCTGTGGACGCGCGGGTTATTCGCTCGAAATCCCATGGTGTCCCCCTTCCCCCTCCCCCTGATGCTTGTGTCGATGGAATTAGACGCCGATCTTCGAGGTTGCGTTCGACGTTTACGCGGATTTTACTTGCTAAATGCTGAATTGAGTTTGCTAAATGTGAAATGATTTTACGTTGGTTTTAGTGAGCTGTAGACTGAGAAAACTAAAAATTGGTATGCAGTATAGCTTCGAGCTTGCGTTCGACGTTTCGCGGATTTTAGGATGCAGTGTCGGTAAATGCTGTTAGAGTTTGCTAAATGTGAAATGATTTTACGTTGGTTTTAGTGAGCTGTAGACTGAGAAAACTAAAAATCGGTACGCAGTATAGCTTCTAGATTGCGTTTGACGTTTTGTGAATTTCGGGATCCAATGGCGTTGGAGAGTTTGCCAAATCAAATGATTCTGTGTTGGATTTAGTTGGAATAGTATACTGCAAGAACTGATCTAGTAAAAATTATTGTACCACGTGGAAAAGTGATAATTGACTGGCATTATGAAAAAAATTACTATATACTGTATACAAAGAGAAATTTGCGAGAAAAAATTACTAGACTATTTTGTCAGGCTTCTAGAAAAATTTTAATGTCGTTTCAAAGTCTGAGATAGCGATCACAGCAAGAATAATTTAAGCCTTTTGTAAGATTTTTACACTGTGACATTCAGTGAAATGTCATTATTTTATTTTCCATCAAAGATCAGTACAATAAAATTTCATTGAATAGGTTTTTATAGAGGATGTAAGATTCAAGATTGAACAATATAAGTGCCACTGATAAATTGAAAGATAAAATTTTATTCCACAAATTAAAGTATTTTCTTCTTTTTTTCGCACACATTATCAAAGTTCCTTATAAAAATACACGATTGCACCAAATAAATAAATTTCCTTAACGCTTTTTTATATACCGCAATTACTTAGCGATTAAACGATACTTTAAAAACAATGGAATGAAAGTGTCAGGGTCATAAATGCAACTTTGTCGCTCTTTTAATATCTACCCATTTAATTATCTATAAAAACTCTTCCAATAGTCTCATAATTACCGTAAGTAGAACCCATTGCCCTAAATGAGTATTTAATTATCACTTGAATAACCACGTAATCAAATAATATCGCTACATTTAATCTGCCAATAAAAACCCAGCCATAAAGCGGCTTAACTCTCACGAGCACAGAGGGTAACAACGAAGATTCGTCAAATCCGAGAGAAAGTACAAGCTCCTTTGACAAGAGAACACGACAAAAAAAAGTCCGATGGTTACAAGGGGAGCCTTGGAGCGAGGCAAAGGCTGAATCCGCGCGGAGAACCGAGTGGGCGGAGGAGAATCTCACGAGAGAGAGAGAAAGAAATAGAGAGAGACAGAAGGAGAGGAGTCCGCCGGCGAGTACGACTTGCATTCCAAGCACTTTCGTAACGCTTGGAATACTGAAAAGCAGATTATTCCAGGATTCCAGGCCGAGATGACGAGCTAAATTTGGGGAAGCGCGACTGGCGTGGCATCCGATGCGTTGAGAAACTCCGCCCGCCGACAAGTACCTCGCGATCCGGCGAGAAACTTAGGCACAGGACCTTTAATTCCGGCTCAGAGCCGCAGATTACTTAGTTTTCGAGCGCGCTTGTACCTTTTCCTTTTTTATCGTTTTTTTTTTTATTTGTTTTATTTTCGTGTGCCGATCATTCACGTGCGTTTAAATTTATTTTCATTTGGTATTCTAAAATCCAATCGAGGAAAAGCAGTGCGGCCTCGTCGGTACACCGGGGATAAGCAAAAGGGGATCTTGGCTGTGAGTTGGCCGTTGCTCACGCGAAAAATAAAGGAGCTCAAATGGACTCAGCTCGGCCCAATTACTCGGCCCGAAGGCGGAAGCCTGCCGCCCCCGGGAAAGCATAAACCATCGGTTTGGCAAGCGCCGGGCCAGTAGTTTCAGTTTCGCGGTCCGCTGCAATTACGCGGAAGTAGCTATACCTCGGCGACGGCCAGCGCGCCTCCTCCGCGGGCTATCGAACCGTCGACCGACGACCATTAGGAGCTCGGACCGTCCTACCCTCTCCTGTGCGAATTGAGTGCCGGTATCGATCTTGGGGATTCCCCCTCACCCCCCCTCCACCCGCGATGCCCGATGGCGAATCGCTTCCGCGTGCGCCCGGCACCTCGGCCTCGCGACTGCGATTTTTCCGGGGTGGGGATCTTTTATCGGTCGTAAAGTGCGCACACAGTCATCACACGACTATATACGTGTATATGTATATGGACCGTTGGAAGGGAAACCGAGTGCCCGTTTTTCCGGTGGCGCCTGTGACGTAACGCGCTTGTCGCGGACGCTTTTTATTTTACGGCCCTTTCGCGAACGGGAGATAAAATTCAAATCAGCCTCGCCTTGAGAATTCATCGTAAACCCAATTGTTATCGATAAATTAGGAGACTCGATCAATACGAGCGATAATTGAATTCTTCGTTTTATGGATTTTTTTTTAACTGACGTTCTTTTATGGATAAAATAAATGAGGCTCTATAATTGTAGAAGAAAATCGGCTGAATGAATCTATTCATTTTTGTAAAATATTTCAGATTAAGTATGCGCAGAGAAATTTTTAGCAAATTTTTATGGATTTTTTTTAATTAATTTCTAGTGTGGATAAAAGAAACGAGGCTCTATAATTGTAAAAGAAAATCGGTTGAATGAATCTATTAATTTTTGTACAATATTTTAGATTAAGCGTAGATACAAAAAAATTTTAGCAAAAATTACAACGAAAGAAAAAACTGTAAGTCGGTTTCGATAAGCTGTAGAAACAAGATCACCGGATTATTTTTACAGGTAAATATTTTACGCGTAAAACAATTTTTCGTTAACTATATAACTCTTCACAAAACTACCAAAAAAATACTGTAAATAATTTGCATAACAATTAATTGTAACACATAAAACAATGAGTGCAGTACTCATAAATTCGTAAAATAAAATGAAATGAAGTAACTACGCCTTCGCACTGTATATATTTTTTTATAATTGCATCAATTACACGGTATGCACGAATATTTAGAATCTCCAGTGGTGCACTAACAACGAAATGGAGCGCAGCAACCGCAGCAACGGCAGGCAGCGGGCGACAGCTAATTAGCCTACAAGAGCTCGCAAACCCATAAATTCCTCAAAGTGGCCTTAGCTTCCTTCGTCTTATTCAGTATTACGGCCTCTTGTAAAACCTCCAATTGTCCTCCTCTGACTTAACAACCGGACTGCCTACTCTCTCTCTCTCTCCCTCCGCACTCCCTCGCGCTTACAACACCACAGCTAAGAGCGAAAAGAAAGCTGCTCACCGACCACTCGAATAAAACTCGACCAATCGGTCAATTTGTAATTAATTCACCACAATTGTACCCGCGGAGATAGGCAGATGTAGACAAACGAACGTTTCCGTATTTTTTTTTTTTTAATAATAAAAATTATGTGTGAATTGTAGGTACAGTGTAATTTAAAAATTAATATTTTTCTACTAATGTATGAGTCGCAAGGAAAATTGAAATCGCAATTAAAAAACAATTGTGAATTTAGAATTTACTATATTTTGTAAAGAAAATGTTGTATTTTTTACAGTAGGTTTTTCGTAAGATTTTTATGGCAGAATTCTCAGTGTAGAATCATTATATTTGCCAGGTGGAAAAATTATTAACTTAACATTCTACACCAATAATCCAATAAATAAGCTAAACGACTACATATAAATTAAAAAATGACAATTTCCACAAATTTAAAAGTCGTAGCTCAGTATTAAGACGCAGAATAAATACGAATATAAATTGAAGATATAACGATCGTATCTCATTTTGTTTTAAGAGAAAAAAAATGAAACAAGAGAAAGGGAGACTCTCGAATTAAGAATAAGTAAAATTCGCATAAAAAAATTTAATATACACTTTATGACGCCTTAAGTCGTTCACACATTGAATAAATGCAATGACTTATTATACTAAGAGACCAATTTGGTAATTTTCAAAAAATTGTTTACTTTACTTTAATACTTCTTTGATACTAATTATTCTTTTGAACTGCTAAATTTATTTAGACACAAATAAATTCATTCAGTTTTAAAGAAATATTTAACAAGTACTATTAAAATAAATATTTACTGAAAATTTGTCTCTTAGTGCACAGAATTAGTGCATATTCACTTATTCTGTTTATTTTTAGAGGAAAAATAGAGAGAAAAAAAGGAAAAAAAACGAGAGAACGTCAGGTATGGGTCGAATGGCGCGTATTAAGCTTTGAAACGGCGGCGATCAGACCGGCGTAATTAACCGCGTGACTAATGCGGCCGTGCAATAACGCTAACGCGCGAATTACGCGCCGAGCGCCAAACGCGCACGGGTCGGTTAAAATTTTCGGCTGCAGCAGCGGCAGCGCGCCAGATATTAAAAATCCAAATTGTCCGGCCGCCAATTTACGGCGAGCCGAGTATCCCGGCGCGGCCCTCCCCGACCTTCGATTTGTTAAACAAAATTTATACGGAGGAAGGGAGAAACGGGAACTGCCGGCGTAACGAGCGGCAATAACGCGGCTGGAATTATCGCGCTATATACATTTGTACGCCTCATCCGCCGTTGCAGCACCGTCGGTTCACCGGTTTTCGGTGGTACGAGCGTGCGATTTTTTTTGTTTATTTTTTCGTCTCTCTTTCGTAGTGGGATGTAGTTAGCAATTTTTAACGACTAGGCGGAGTGCTACTTCGTTAGATTTTTTAAAAGAAAATTGTGTAGGACGTTAAATAATATTTCAATGTTTTGTGTATAATTATTTCAAGTTACCTCTTATGTAATCAAAAGCACTGTAATTGCTCATTGAAATAATAAATAAATAGAAAAAAAAATACTTTACATTCTTTAAATTGATACACTGGTGCTCTGTCAGAAAATTTCAGATTTATTGCTCACAATTAAAAAAATTAGAAGTTAAATTTTCCGGCAGGGTGTAGACTTTAAATTTAAAAACTACGGATTAAAAAAAAAATGTTTCTACCTTCTTTTCCTGTAGAATTCAATGCGTGCATCGCAAAGAGCAATAAACACTAGACAAGGAACAACGGTGGAGGGAAATAATTGAATTTTACGATCGAGATCAATCGAAATAAGCTTTATGCGCATGTTAAACCGAGAACGAAGCTATTACAAGCCCCAGGAGTGTATTTCCCCGGCGGAACGGGTTCGAGTTCAAGGAGTCTCAATAAAAAAAAAAAGAAGCGAGAAAAAGAATGTAGAAAAAAAAAACGAACAGTCACGGAGGATAGAGGAAGAAAGTTAAACGTAAGGGAGGAATGTATACCTCGCTGCCTTTTCTCCAACTCCCCGCCCTCCTCTCTTATTTTATATAAATTGAATTTAATTTGTTCCACACGCCACTCCGCGGGAAATTATTTAACTCCTCGCTGTATAGAAGCTTCGCTCGCTGTTGCGAGGGTACGATGAAAAATTCAATTTTAAAATCGCCAAGAAGCTGCACTTCACTCGAAATTGCAATCAATTCTCCCCCCAAAAAAAACGAGGGAAGATAGTCGTTGGAAAAGGAGCAAACGATGGTCGTAAAAAAATGATAAAGGTGAAAAACGGTAGAAAAGGTAAAATCGAAAAGAAAGAAGGGAAGGAATCGTCGAAACGAGCTTCGCAAGTGGAGTCGGGCACAAAAGGCGAGTCTGAAAGAAAACAGGGAGCCTGGTCGTGGAGCAAACAAAGGATCCATTAGTTCGACGAAACGAAATTAAGAGAGCGCACTGTCTACACTTAATTGATAAAAATGCGGGTGGACGGAGGAGGGGGAAGAGGAGGAGAGGAGCCGGATAAAACACGCGTTAGAGCGGCGGCTCTCGTGTAATCTTTCTCCACAATTTTATTATTAATTCCAACGCCCCGGCGCGCTATTCATTCTCATTTCGCTCTGGCTCGCTTTAAAGCCCGCTCCTGGAAACGTAGAATCGTGCTTTTACCTTTGTACGCTGTCAAAGCGCGTGTGAATGTTTAATGGTTTATACTGACTGTCAATTTAGTGTGGGACCGTCGATTAATTTCCAAATCCATTCGCTTACCTGCAACAGAAAATAAATAGTATATACGTTATTTTATGTTGAAATAATTAAAAAAAAATTATTATATTGATTTAATTAAAAATTGCTGAAGATTATGTATGCAGTAAAAACAAAGTTATGTAATTTCTTTACAAAAATGACGGATTATGTATTTCTAATAGTAATTAATGTAGTAATGGATTGCTTCTGTGTTAAAATTATAGCTAATGTAAATCATTAATTAATTTATACATCACTTGTTTAAGTATTTAAAAAGTTGTATAAAATTTTCTCATTTCATTATAATTCTTTAAATACTTATCAAATTACATTGTAATATCACATATTTTTATAAAAACTCAACAACGATTTAAATATTTTGAATATACTGAAGAAAAATATTGAGTAAATTTAATAAAATGCGATGAATCTACTCAAAATTCCTTTGAAAAACTATACGAATTTTATAAAATTATAAATAGATTAAAGAAAACATTTATTTTAAAAAATGTTTTGTGTAAATTACAAATTTCTGTTTAAAAAAAAAACTCGATACCTTTGTACTTTATAACTATATCAAAGTATCGATTAATACCCAAGTATATTTGAAGATTCAGCGACAAAAGCGCATTTATATAATCTGCTCTATAAATTTCTCGCCTAACTGCGGACGCCAAGCGCAATGAGTAAAAATATTTCAAATGATTTTAAAATTTCAATTTTAGCTCCACCCGCCATAAAATCGTTTTCCACCGCGACAGCGAAAATCCTCGCAGCAGTTCGCTCTTTTGTCGCCGCATAATCCAAACCGGAGGGGCTGGCTATGATCCCGGGAATTCGACAGCGGGATTCGAATTATCATTTGGCGTTGAAAAAGGCTGGCGACGCGATTTTTCCCGGCGGGCACAAAGCCCCGGTGAGCGCGAATATCGTGACCGCGAACCCGAAGCCCGCGTTATTGATTTTCAAAAGGGTCCGTCGTGTGTCGCTGGTGGAGGTCGAGCGCGTATACTAGAAAAGCTCGCCGATTTTTTTTTATTCCGCCTCTTGAAAATGCAAACAGCTCGCAGGAGCGAGGGCAGCGAGACGCGAACTTCCATACGGGGATAATAATTTTTTTTTATCACGCAGTGATGGATTTTTGACGAGGGAGCGAATGCTGTAATGTTTCGTAAGGGAGGTTTGACACGCGTGAATTCTGCAGGGGATCTGGAGAGGAATTTTTTTTCCAAACTCGATTTTTATGCAGCTACTCCTTTCGACCATGATCCTCTTTTGTAATTTAAAAATAGAAATATTGCATTTTCCGTGGTTAATAAAAAAAATGTGAATATTAATAAGAAAAATATAATAAAATTATCTATTTTTAATTTTTAAAATATATATCTAATTTTAATTTTATTGAGAATTTTTACCGCGGCGTCTGTAAATTCAAAAGCTTTAATGAATAAATCTCGAATGCATCAAAAGATAACGCATTCGATATTAATTTCCAACTTCAGAAGTGAGTTTAAAAAAAAATACAATAATTCACGACTTCCCTCGTTGCTTTTCTTAATGCCAACCGTGAAACACGGTTCCATTAAATTTCAGGAAAAATTATGCGACGAATAATCTTAAGTACATTCTCCCCCGGGAGAGTTGAGGAAAGAAAAGCGCGGCGGGGTGGCAGAAGAGCAGCGGGAAAAGAGGGGCGGGGGGTGAGTGTGGGGAGGGGTTGCGATAAGGGAGCCAAAGTGCAAGGAGGGCGCGACCATTAAATAGAAATAGGCGCGTTCCTCCCTTATTATTCCCTTAATATCCCGGCCCCAACCCCTTTCTCTTGTGATTTTATCGCGCAGACGCGACTGGCCCGATAGTCCGCCCTAATGAGATTTACCTTTCGGCGTCGTGGTATATTTACAGTTTTTTTTGCTCGCCCAGACGGATAAGATTGAATTATTTCAAGCTCGATGTTAGTGACTTTGATACCGAATTTTCGCCTCGCTTTAGAACGCCATTTTCTGCGATCCTTTGTTAAAGATCCTGTGAATACTTTTTGCCAGGCGCTAGAAAGGATTTGACTTTAATTTTGAGAATTTCGCATTTGTCTTTTATAAATGAGTGAACATTTGTATGCTTTTTTCGCAAAGTTGTACGTATTACATTGATGTTGGCGAGGGACAAGATGCGAAAGAAAGAACTCAGTTCACATTTTTATGATTCACTCCTCATAAATTTTATGTTTCTTTTCAAACCAAGTGTATTATAACTCAACGCAATTCTCCGAGAAGTAAAGATCCATAAAAATTTTTCTCAAGTCTTTTTTTTTACAAAAATTACTATGTAAACTTTTTGATATACAATAAATATGTATTTAAGAAAATTACTATTTAAAATCTCTAAATAACTGACTTTTCAATACACCCAGTATAAAGTAAAAAAAAAATTATATAGTGATACCAGTATAATTGAAATATTTAAATTAAACTTGTACGTAAAATTCGCTAGTAATTACATCACTTTTTTTTATATTTTTCGAGTCTGTCTATGTTCTACTTAAAAAAATTTTTTCCGCTTATCAAATCTAAAATACCCGTCAGTGCATTTATAAACACCAAAATATTTACAAATATGATCGAATAATAAAAAAATATTCTCATCCACTTCATTAGTATTCAATAAATTCCATTTCAAGCCTCGGGGCACCGCATTAAGCCCACTAAATTATTCATCACTTTTTTTCCAGCCGCGGCTGATTAAAACATCTCACGGAGAGCCCCCGCACAAGGAGGAAACGGCCGTTTTGGCAAGAATCTCGGACGCGCATTGCGATTGCTGGACGAGCCCGGGAGAAAAAAAAATGCCAGGCGCACAAAGCAACGGTGTCAAGTTTGGCGCCTAACGAGCCGGACGACGCGCTCGCGCCATTAGGACCGAAGAGCGCGAAAAGTGCACTCGCGCGTTCGCCTCTTTTTTTTTTCTTTTGTATATATGTACGCGGGCCAAATGGAAAGAAAGCGCGGGGTGGAAAAAACGAGGACGAGGTGCATTAGCCCGCTCCAGGGTGCGGCGATGTCATCCCCGCCTCCGAGAGTGTAATTGAACGATTTACTCCGATGCGAGGAAGATTGCGCGTAATGTGCTTCTTTGTGGGTTGCTTTATTTTTTTTTTCTATTGATTGAATTTAGTTTGTTTTTAATTAGTCTCTAAATCTGAAAATGTGAATGGTGACGTTTAATAAGTGAAAAGACGATTTTTCACATAAAATGTCACTGTTCACATTTTTCGATTTAGAGAGTTAAGAAATTTTGGAACAAGTTTATTATATGAAAAAATTGTTGGGGTATATAAATGAGGAATTAAAAAATTATTGGATTATAAAGTAAAGTGAGGAAAGTAAAAGTAAATTGAAAAGAATTGTAAAAAAAAGAAAATAATTTTTTCAACTTATATTTTAGCTTTTAGTTGATCTGGTAATGACGTTTGACGTATGCAATGAATATTCAAGTTTTTTTTTCTCTTTAGAAAAGTAGCTTATTTTATATTTTAATATTTTTTTAGGAACCCCTTGTGAATTGATTGTTTGACGAATTGTTTTACTTGTTTATACATTTTGTATGTAAATAAGGAGCCTACGTGACCATTGCTTATTAATATAACAATAGCTGTGTATAATTCGTTTACTGAAACGTAATTAAAACTTTGCAAATTAAGCTCGCATTTGAAATTGCATATAAATATGTACGGTGGCATAATGCGATACGTTATTATATAATAAACAACAAAATTAATTGGTATTATTCGTGTATACTGCGTACCTTGCCGCGGTAAGAAAACCACAATTTATTAGAATAACATTCATACAAACTTAAATTGAATTTAAAATTTAATCTGTCAGTGATTCTGCAGCTAATTAACACCTTTTAATTTCTTTGCATATATCAAACGAAAAAAAATTCCTTTTACATACAAAATCGAAAATATGTAAAAAAAATAATAGAATATATTATAGTTGTCGATGCGATTATTTGAATAGTATTTTTATTCCTGAGGAAAATGGATATATTTTTACAAAAATACGACGTAGATTTTTAAAAAAGGCTTTATATAAAATAATTATACTTCCTTAACAGCTTTTTTAGACTCCCCTAAATTTTTACTTAACTGATTATTCTAATAATTGAATTTTTTTTTAATTTTACATACATCAAGTTACTCTCGCTTCAAAATAAGATAAAATATTACGAAGTAATAGTAAAAAAAAATTTAATATCAGTAGCTACAAGCAAAGAAGAAAATACATTCGCATAAAAAATAACTTCAAGTCTGTCTTAACAAAATATAATTTAATGTTACGTGCTTTTAACGTTTCAAAAATTACAGCAGTAGTTTCGTAAAATCAATTGCGCTTGGCACTGACCGCAAAGCTGCGCAATATACACAAACGGCGATAAATCATAAACTTATATGGCGCAATCGTTGCAAAAAGAAAATTCAAGTTCGAGCAATAACTTTGAGCTGGCTGCAACATGAATCTCGATTTTGACCTCGACGCGAATTCCCGGTGTTCGGCGCTTAAGTGGAAGGCGAGTGCTCGTCGAATAATGGGGACAAGGTTGGCCGGGGCAACTCCTCTGGCCGCGGCTATACGAAATATTCAATGGCCGGACACATTGTCGAGACAAGAGAAAAAAATTTATCGAGGAAGGCAACAAAAAAAAAAAAAACAAGAAGAACAAGCGAAGAAGAAGGAAGGAAGAGCTCGTCGTGCGATCCGCGATCCCGAGACAATTTACGGCCTCAGCGCGTTTCACGGAGGACGTTTTCCAGTAGTTTTTTCCCTCCTTACGCCCCGGCAAACTTCTCCTCGCGAACTCTGATTTTCCTCGAGTCCTTTCCTCGCGCACCGTAAAATCTTGCATCCCCCGGCGGGGGAAGTTTTATACTTAATTTGTTCCGAGTTCGGGATTGCGATGAAGTGCGCAGTGAATTCACTTTGTTATTGTCAAATGAAAGTCTTAATGCTGCAGATTCGTTCCCCTTTTTTTTTAGTTGAAGGAACGACTTTTTTTTTATTCGGTCCGCGGGAAATCCGCGGAAGGATAGTTTGGTCATAAAGGGAAAAAAGTGCGGGTTCATAGAAGTTAAAGGAAGATGAGCGAACAAGACGTTTACAAATTTTTTTTCCGTGAGTGACGGGAACAAATCGTTGGGTCTCGAGGCGAAAAAAATTCTTAAGATGATTTTGACAGATACTGTGCTCGACGAAAATTGTTTGATCCCAAACTTAGTCTCTCATTGCCAAAACTATTGAAAATAGCTTTAATAGTATTTACTTAAAAAAATTAAAGAAGTTAATGAGGATTTAAAACTATACGTTATTCTGGAAATAACAAATTTTCGTGTGAATTCGTTTATATAATCGTCTATTCTTTAATCTACAATAATAATTGTTCTCTTATCGTTCAATTATTGCCGTAATAAAAAAAAATTGTTACAATAATTAATCCAAAAAATAAATTAATATTTTTTTTCTTGTAGATCTTATATATATTATCAAAGTAGTTTTACTGTTAATTAAAGTAAAAATAGCACTAATAATTTATGCTTCTTTTTTCTTTATTTCTGTACAATAAAATTAAAAATAACTGGTTTACATTATCACCTTTCATCAACTCTTTAAAGGCGATTACTTCACAATTCAAATTCAATAAAAAAACTCCACTAAAATTTTAAAGCCAAGGAGGACAAGAATAAGGTAAAACAGTAAACCTACAATCTCTAAAGTACACTGCGACGCTTTTGTGCTTTATCTACACACACGCATTTAAAATTGTCCTTATCTCCGCATTAATTTTCGTTTTGTTCGATGCCTCCGTATACATTCGCGTTATTTTCATTCTCCATTTGAGCGCGCAGGCGCGTCGCTCACGTAACATAAAAATAAAACGGAACAGCAATCTCGCACCTTTCAATTTTAAATTCTCTCCCGCGCCGCGCGCAATCGATACAAACCAACCGAGTCCACGAATAAAATCGCCTCGCACTCGACTCCGATTCATTTTACTCCTTCAATCACCGGTGAAAGGGCAGTCGACGATAAAAAAAAGGAAAAAAAAGGGGGGAGGGGGCGAAAAGAGAAGAACAAAAAAAAACAAATGGCGCGCGTCGCCCGAGGCTGTCACCCGGCGCGTGTTAACGATCGCCGACGCATGTGAGAGCCGCGGGGTGAAAATAAGGCCGAAAAGCGCGAGAAAGATCCGCGAGGCTGCACCTCCCCGTAAATAAAATTCTATTTCCGTGGCAGGGATACAAAGGATCGTTAGAGCGGCGTCTTCGCGCTTTTTTCTCTCGCCTCTGTGTGTCTCCCCTCGGGCTTCATAATCGAGGGGGATGCCGAAGTGGCGCGCGCCACTCGTGAGTGATACGGCGGTTTCCCGATGCGACGAGAGTGTTTATATTTGGCTGGCGATAATTCACCGGGGACCCTTTATTTTTTCATTCTTTCCTCACTCGACGCGAGTTATTTTACTCTTTGGGTCGCGCCGAGCGACGACTGGCTTCTTCACCTTTTTTTTTCTCTTTTTTTTTTACCGCGGAGTTCCTGTACGTAGTGCGGCGCGCAATAATACTTGTTGCGAATGATGGGCACTAAGCGACGAGTTTTCGGAGGAATAAAAGTGTTTCGAAGTGTTTGTTTATGGGAGAGCTCGCGACACTCGACGAAAGTATAGTAAGTGTGTACGAAGTTTTAGGAAAGTGAATGAAGGATCTTTTTGCGAAGAATTTTTTATCTTTTACGAAGTAAATATTTCAAGATAAAGCGGCGACGAGTTCCTTATATTTACCGTGGCGATAAGGGGAATGCTTTGCAGATGCTTATAAAACGTTTGAAAAAAAAGAATGAACGAGATAATTAAACACTGCAAAGAGGTGAAAAAGTGTATTTGAAGCACATGAAATATGAACTGTTCGCGGCGTTATATTAAAATGAAAAATTGTTATTTATTTATTTTTTTTAAATTCCACAAAACAAAGATGAAGAAAGAAGCTGATATCGCTAAATCTTGTTGCCTGGGAGCCTTTCACCGAGTTAATTAAAATTCTACTCAAGTCGTAGAGTCTCGCCGAGAGAAGAAATGCAAGCTGGCTATAATACAAGTTCATCGTGAAGCCCGTGATAAATTCTATTAATTAGAAAATAATAATAACAGGTTTTGATTAAGCAGTTCTCTCTTTAATACGCAGCTTTCTCATTTTCAAAGGCGGCTATTCGGTATAATAAATTAAATCGCTTCTTTGACAACTCTTAATTTATTTTATTTATTTTGTTGTGTCTATAACGACTTCCTCCATTAAGCTCATAAAATGCACAAAATACCTGGCCTTTATTTTTTTTTAATGGCAGGTGGTTTAATTTTATAAATCCTACTCTTTTGTATCAAAAAATGATGGATTATAAATATTGAGAATAAATGAATATCAAATATTTACGTTAAAAATTAAATCAAGACGGAAGTGTACTTTAAAAGTATTTTTATGTTAGTTATTAAAATAAATTTTCAAAATATAATTTTAAGTTGATTCAATTGCATACATAAATTTGTCAAGTTCATTGGAGATTGTCAGTAAAAGTTTTAATCGCAGAATATTTAATTTCATTTTCAATAAAATTTAAGGCCTTCATATCTGAATTTTATTAAGTTAAACACACTACTGCAGGTAAATTTAATAAATCCAATAAAATTTTATGAAAATATTCAGTCAACTGTGCCACTCGCAACCAGGAACCATATACAAATATATTAACGGCCTTGAAAGCTACCGAGGAACGGCGCAATGTCCAGATTAATTTAAAATCAATAAAGCATCAAGACATTGCGACAAGAACACTCTACAAAAATAGGACGAACCTGAGGCACGCATCACCCATCGGACGTCGCTGAAAAATCCATAAATTTCCAAGAAAAGGAGTAACTGGCAGTGTCACTCAAGCTGAAGAAGGGGAAAAAAGAAGGCAAAGTCAAACTATTAATCTTCTTTACACAGCGCGAATCGCGTGAATCAACACGGAGTATAACGAAAGGCTTCCCGCACCTGATAAGCGACTCGCCTTCTTTTATCGCGCATCATTGGGCTGCCGTGAGCTCGATTATGGACGCCGAAAAAAAAAACGCGTTCGGCCCTGGTAAGGAAGCACCTATTCTTTCACCATGACTATTAAACGCGGAGATTTTTTTTATTTATTTGAACTAGAACAAAAAATTGAAATTTTATCGAAAGCTATTTCAAAGTTCTATACTAATTTTTACTTGAAGTATTTTATTTCTCATTAAAAGTCTTATATTTTGTGTAACGTTATTGTATGAAGCAAAAAAAAAAGAACACAGACGCAATGGGTAAAAAAATGATAGTCACTATGTGATATAAAAAGCACAAGGAAAATGTAAAAAAAATCGCTCGTTATATGATTATTCATTTTTTCATGAACACTATTTTGTTCAATATTAAAAACAAACATTTTGTCTTTAAGTTTTTATATAATAAACTTTTGCTCGCTAATATTCCAATTTTTAATATTAATCTATACCTTTTTGTATCTACAATCTACTTTGTATGTAACTCTATTTAAAATAAATATCGTAATTTCTTCTAGAACGAAACTAAATTTTGCAATGAAATTTCTCTGTGTATACGGGGCATCTAAGCTCGGACTTTGATAAATGTTCGTTCCTCCTTTGGCGATTAATTTGAAGAAAAAAAAAATTTTGTCGACGATGCCATTTCTCACTGGCGCCGAATTGGGCTAAAAATGGACACAAGCCCATCGATTATAATTAGTGCGGCGCGTTATCGTCGCAGGAAATTTTCTAAAAATAAGCGGTAATATTGAAATTTGTCGGCAATTTTAAAATAGCCGCTTCAAGTTTAGATTAGGCGAATTCTTCGGGAGGACACTCGCGCGCGCGGAAATATATAACTATGAGTTCACGTTGCATGCGGTTAAATCGTTTTTCAGTCCGCTGAATCACGGGCTTCGTGAATCACGCAATTTTTTTTTTATTAGCTCGATTAAAGTGTACGTTACAAATTAAGTGAGAAACTAGGCCGATTCTTAATGATTGCTTTTTGGCGGCGAGCCGATGGTTTGCTCGAAAAACAATTTATTTCATCACGATTGAGGATCGGAAAATTTCGAGAATGAGCGCGACATTAAGAAAGTGGCTTGCATTCCCACGAGTCTCGAGATAAAAGCACCGAGGGATATCGTGGGAAACGGCTAGTTGAAGAGCAGAATCTTCAAACTACGCATTTCGTTTGAAAAGCTTCTAAGAACGCATTTGAAAATTCTGACTGCTTTAAGTACTTCCTAGCGATTATGTACGACGTTTTATTAACGCTTCGCGGTCGCTTTACTGAAGTTAATAGAAATCCATTATTATTCAGTAGAAATTTTACCATAAATCATACCAGAGTAAATTGATGTACGCCGCAAAAAATTCTTTTAATAGTATCAAGAATTTGTAACTTTTGTAACAAAAAAGGATAGAATTGTCTATTATTGTATGTAGACGTCAAGTTAATTTGTGGCGTATATTTAAATTAATTATAATTTTAAAGCAGTTCTTATTGCAAATTTTGAAGTATGTGTTAATTTTATTAATACATTAGCGAAATAAAAATTAAATTTAATTTGAAATGTTCTAATTTTAATTCTATTTACTTTAGATTTTATTTTAAATATGCATATGCAGAATATATTAAGAAATTAGATTAAAAATTCTTCTGATTTTCTACACTCTACACAATCAAAAGTACAAAGACTTACATTATTAAAAAAAATACAATTTATCGTGTAATATTTACTAAAATATCTTTAAAAAATTTACTGCAACTCTATATAATAAATTTTCCAAAGAATAAACTATAGCAACTTTTCAAAATAACTGCGACGTCACACTAAAATCGACTATCGCAATTTTAAGCATATCTGTTCCCACCTCACAGTAATAACAATAAAAATTAACAGTACCCAAAAATAACCCAACATTATCTACCAAAGAGAAACCTTAATGATCAGTAAACGACGCTTTATCGAATCGTCCGTTAAAGCCGATAAAATCACCGGGCTGATTACAACAAATTGCACGGGTCAATATTTACAGGCGCGATCGCACCGAAAAAGCCGCAGCACGCGCCTACATATATATATATATATACGCGCGCATCAGCGATGCCGAGCGTACCCGTCCGATGACGCACCCGCCGCATTTGCATGACAGCCGCGCGCACTCCTCCTCTGCATCGACAATCGAGAGGCAAAATAAAAAAAAAAAAAAAAAAAAAAAACGAAGGCAAGGATCACGTACCGCGCGTGACGCCAATCGTATATAACGTCCCTAAGGCCGGGCGCGCGACGCGGCGGCCCTCGACTTATTAGTATATGATGCGCGTTTTTTTTTTTCTTGCTCGTTTTATTGCGGCCGTCGATTTCCTTCTGCGGAGCGTACAACGGACGTCTTTTATAACTGCCCGGCCATTTAACGGAGCCTCCTGGAGAGGAAGCGGGGGAGTCGATACGCAGTCCTGCGGAGGCACACGCGGCAGTAAAGCGTCCGGCCAATATCGGGCGACTTTGTTGCCGGGATTTACGAGCAGGGATTTACTTTCTTTCTTCGGCTTCCTCTTCGTCTTTTTTTTTTTTTTTTTTTTGTAATAATTTTCGTTTACGGTGACGCGAGACGTGGCGCCTGGAGGCTGCGGTATTACCGTTCAATTACTACCGACTGGGATCGGATATGACGGTTTGATGGAGGATGGGAGAATTAAGCTTCCGAAGCTTTCTTTTTTAGATCAGTGCAGTGTATTGCATTCTTTTTACCTTAAGACGGAAAGATAAATTAAATATTTACGAAAATCTTTTTTTAATTTTTCTCATAAAAACATTTCACAAATCATAATATTTTATTATAAAAGAACATTTTTTTTCTGTTTCATGTCGTAATAAATGTCAATTTTTAATTAAAAAAAAAAATAACTGAAATTTGTTTATCTGCAGTATAATTTTAATAAACGAGAGTAACGTTATGAAATACTTTTTATATTCTGTCACGAAAAAAATTAAAATTCAATGAATTTATGAAACTTTAATAATCGTAATTTTTTTTATGAGGCTGGGTTAATGTGAGGAGTTAAGAGACGCGTAGGGGGATGGGAAGAGGAGGATCGGAAAACATGAAGTGCGATTCTGGGAAAAAGAGACCGAGACGACCTAAAGGAACTTGAAGGTCCCACGACGCAGGGATGACACCGGGGGTTGCTTCGGTCGTCTCATCAGATATTCACCTCATTGAATATACTGTCTGCACTTTTATTCCATACAGCTTATTTCATTTCTCACCTCCGTTACACGCTAAATCGGATAGACTGGAATTATTTCACTCAAGTACGATTTTAAAGTCAAATCGCGCTCTAAAATCGATTTAGTGTATATATAGCGGCTGTAATTTAAATGTAATTTTACTCTACTCTGTATTTTAGCGTAATATACATCACATTGTAATGTGTATTACGCTAAATTGTCTACTCTGTATTTAGCGTAATATGCAACACATTATAATGTATATTACGCCAAATTGTCTACCCTGTATTTAGAGTAATGTGCATCACATTACAATGTATACTACAGTAAATATAGGGTATATCATATATTCAATATTTTTAGATCGGATAAATTTTACAATCGTTTTTCACACTATTTTCAACTATTGAATAAAACGAACGATATCAACGATTGTAAAACATTTTATCCGAAAACTTCGCTCGGTATTTGTTGGCAGACGCAAACGAAGGACAAGATAATGCAAAACTTTCTTAGCAAAGTGTAACGATTGCAAAGATGAAAAATTGCAGATTTCGCAGTTTCTCTAAAATATGAATTGAAGAGTGGAGTTTGATAGATCGACCTTCGGAAAACTAATATCGTCTTCGCAAGCTCCAAACTAAAAAGATATGAGAGCCAAGGTCCCCCCCCCTCTCCCATAAGAGATCTTCCTTCTTACGCGAGACAAATAGTCTTATCTGACCCGAAATAAATCGAGAAGTAAACGACGCCGTTAAACGCGCCAGACGAAGTCACCCATTAATCCATGAAAATACTACGCGGTCGATCGTTGCTGCGAGCGACAATGGACGATGCAACGTTGGTCTTACAGATGCACGACACAATGCGTGCCTCGTTAATGCGTTATAACGGCCCCACGAACGCGCGAATAAATTTTCTAAATCATAGGCTATAAAGTCGTTGTAGCCGCTTTCACTTCAATAAAGGCTAATAAAATACGCTCCGTGGCGTTCTTAAACAATTGAGCCGAATAAAATAATAGTGGGAGTCCGCCGGGCTAATTGAAGGCGAGCGTGAAGTTTTATAAATTCGGCGCGCGCACAAAACATTTCTAGGCGAGCTATGCGGCATGTTAATTTCAAAATTTTATCACGACGTGTGCTTAATTTTCCATGTGGCGCAATTTGCATGTTAACATCAAAAACAAAAAAAAATTTCTTGGCGTTCGACTAGAATTCGTATTTTGTCGTGACAAAAAATTGCATTTAGACAAAAATTACTTGAAAATCCGGCATAAATTTTACGCCTTGCAGTAGATTTTTTCGTTCTTTTAATAGGTGCACTGATAAATATCTGTTAAATTATTATTTAAAGTAAAAAAGTAAACTTATTATTTTTCTAGTAACGAAAAACACTTGTTACTAAACTGATAGTAATGTTTATTACGTTTTTTTTTTTGTAATATTTTATAGCTGCGTAAAAATATTTATTAAAATGTACTCATTTTTCGTATGACAAACAGCACATAATTTCGTTTTACTCAACTAAATCCGCCCCTTTTTTAATAATAATTTTTAACCGGTTGAAAAAAAATTTTAATTCTTATACCGAGAAGCCACGGAGAGTCCTAATTAATCAAGCCGAAAAATAAGCGGCGGCCAGTACTAAATTAAAAAACGTACAATCAAATTAAGAGAATACCTCCGAAAAATTCCGAGAACCACTTAAAAATCCAAGCCTTTTTTTGCTAATCAATCCGCTCGATCGAGTTAATCCGCCGGGGGCTACTCGAACCGCACGTGCCGCACGAATATAAAGACGCGAAAGGAACCACAGAGGCAGGCAACACGACAATCCACTCCGGAGACTTTCGTTTTTTCTCGCGGGCGCCGCCGCGGGTCGCGTCCTTCGGCCGGTTTTTTTGCCGCGCCGGCCGGCATCTGATCTCACCGGGAATAAATTCTCCTCGCGCTCCGCGATCGTCGCCTCACAATGCCCAAGATTTTTCTTCCTCTGTCTCCCGCTCACTCGCCCTATAGATCTCGAGGAGTCACGAGCGCTATTTATAGAAGCGGCGGGCCCGTTCGAACATGGCCATTTGCATTTTCATACACGCTAAATCTGCTGGAGTGAAATAGAGTGGAAATTAACTCTCTTGGAGTGAAATTTTTTATCTAATTTTGTAGTAAAATTAACTTCCTCGATGGAGTGACATAAAGTAATTTTTTGACTCTTAAGTTGAACGAAAGGTAGAGATTTAATCTGCAATACACTGCTCTACTTTAGAATGAATTTTACTCTGCTCTAGAGTAAAACAAACTAAAATTGTATGTAAAGTAAATGAGTAAATAAGTAAATAAGTTTATTCGTGTAGAGTCAAATTTGATTCCAATAGAGTCGAATTTAAGTTGATGAATGATTTCGCTATAGACCAAGAGTGAAATTTCACTCTAATCGTTTTCGCTTGTACTTTGCATCTCGCGGCTATGCATTTCGCTGATTGGAAGTGTCGAGTGTGGTCTGCACGATGATTTGAAACGTTACAACAGATTTTTTTATTGGTATTTATCTTTTCCTTTTCAATGGGCGTGGTATGGACATTTTTTTACAGTGTGTAGTATAGAGATTAAATCAGCGTTCGGAAAACAAAGATATTCATTTTCAATGGACGAGTGGTGATTAATAATTTTTAAAGTAGGAAATTATGCAATGGTATGTTAATTAAAGAATCTATAAAACGAAAAAAAAATATTTTATTACGCCTATAGCAGTTGTAATCAAAATTAGAGTTTTTTATAAAAGCTTCACGTACTCCCGTATAGAAAAAGAAAGAATAACCGATTAAGACTGTAATTATAAATATGCATACACAATTATAAAACATTATCCCGAGAACTCATAAATATTATACAATAAAATACTCAGTACAAAAGAAAAGTTCCATTTACCAACGACCAAAATGTAATAAACAAAACAGTACACATTATCTCCACATTCCACGCCGAATAAATCAAAACATTAAATTAGCATTCAAAATGACACATCGCGCCAAAAATATACACCGCGTGTCAACTCGCGAGAATACCGTCGCTGCTCGCACATAAGTATCAAAAGGAGCGTTGCGTCATCGCCGAAAAATTTTCGAAAATTCCAGGAGCCCCAATCGATCAACCCCCAACCCCCTCCCCCGTCATCGGCTATAAACGGGCACAACCCTTCGACGATAAGATTACTAATTAACGCCGGCGCTCGAGTTAGGGCTATCGATTAACAAGAGCCGTAAACACGAGATGCAAATGAACGCCCACGATCCGCGAGATTAACGCCGCAACCGCGAGTGGCTTCTCGGAAATGCGAAACTCGCGTTGGGCTCGTTGCACCTGCATGCGCAACTAAACTCCAGATTTTTCCGGCTCGCATGCTCTGCTCTGATTTTTTTTTTTATTTATTTCTTTGAACGGGATTACCGCGTGACGTGGATGGATTGTACAATAATCGCGATTGGCAGTGAGCAATCGCTGCGGGATAATTTAGATTACACCTGCCTGCCATCATTTTTCCACCCGCCGATTTAAGATTCGCAAAGTGGAAAGGAGTTTGGTAAAATTTATTAATGCAATTTTTTGATCGGCGGATGCAGAAAGGAAATTACATTTTCTTGGGAATCCCCCCATTATAATCAGTATAATATCGCATGTAATTTAACTACCGCCTACAATTTTTCGCTGCAGCAGATAAAAATGCGGAGGAAATCAGTTGTGCATTATTCACTGATAAGGAGAAAGAAAGAGATTGCGAAATTTAATTTTTCTTTTATGCACATGTTTTAATTTGAAGACCAACGAAAAAGAAAGTATAACTGGTCCCGAAAGACTCATATATTCATAATTCTTTAAACAATACCAATCAGCCACTTGACCGCACTTGACTCATCAACCTTAAACTGCGCTCGGTCAATAGCCAGGGCCCACTGCACGCGTTAAAAAAAAAAAGGCTCGGAAAGACTTTTCAAATTTACCTTTCCGGCAATGTCTAGGCAGTGGTGGCTTCTCCAAAATTACGACTTTCGCCGACACCGCTCGAACCGACAAGGACCGAACCCACCGAGCCTAAAACACCCGTCACTTTTTCACCAACATCTCGGTACGCGCAAAAAAGTGTTTATCCACCGTGGGAATCGAATTTAAAATCCAAGCCAACGGGAACTTTAAATTTCGGCTGGAGGAGAGTCATGCGCAGAGGACGCGGCGCCTTGGCGTGGGAGCGACCGGTACGCGTGGTGTTCGCGCATCGACTGCTAACGAACTTGACGCGGAGCGGCGCGACGTCGAGGGTCCCCCGGGGGCTTCCTCAGCGCCGCCTATTCTCGGTCGCCGCCGCCGCCGCAGCCGCGCACTGCCTCTCTCGGTCCCTCTCTGTCCGCCTCGCGCCGGCTATATTCAGCCGGCGCGCTCCTATGCGGATGATGGTGCCTCCCTTTTTTTTTTTTTTTTCAACGGGAATTTATATTGTTTGCTGAATTTTGGGCAGACGACGCTGTTTTTATTTTGCGCGGCTCGCTTGAAGTTTTATAGGGGAAATTTGCGAGGATATGGTACGCCGAGAGAGTTGCGTTTGAGAAGGAATTTTTGTCAGATTTATTTATACCGTTTTTTTTTTTACGATGTTTTTGGAGAAATTTTATTTCCAGTTTCTCTAACTGCGAGGGTGATGCGCCTGGATGCGAAGCTCATCTATTTCGAATTCTGACGTGATAATTTGATCGTATGATTATTAGTAGCGTGTAGCCGCATTGGGATCATAGTAATGCGTTTAGAGCGTAAGACAATAGAAGATAAATTAATTTTTAATTAGCTGGAGTCAGTCTTGCATTAATATTTTGTATCTGCTATTTATGGAGTTTAAATTGAATGAGTTCTGCTGTTAGATACATGTATCATGAATAATGTTACAAAAATACGATTATTTCACGACGACTTTGTTGTAAAATTTAAATTTTATCGCTTGTACAATCTACTGTAAACTATATTACGAAATAAATTAAGACTTTCTCATAATCATAAAAATCAAATTATTTAATTTGAGATAAAAAATTTCACGCCGACGAAGGAAGTGCTGCATTAACAAACAAACGTCTGCCTCCTTATAAAAAATAATCCAACCGCTTGCTCTCATTAAAATAAAAATCTATTATTTATATCGCCGCGTCCTCGCCAAAGTGTAAGTTCAATTTATTATCAAACGACGCCTTATCAGGCCGCTAAATATTTACGCCTGAGTCAGTCCGTGACGCAAACGATTGACAATCCAAACAGATACAATATCGCGACATCAAGACAGAAACACAGAGGGAAAAAAAGGTCGAAATCTTCGAGGCAAACGTAATTTCCAGCCGCAGCCATTAGTCAAGCGCTCGATAGCATCATCATCCGAGAAAAAAAAAGAAAAAAAAGAAAAGAAACAACCCCCGTCTTAACGAAAATAAAAAAATCAATATCAATCGGCCCGCCGATGCAACGGCGCGTGTACGCGATCCAGACGCCCCGAGAAAAAGTGTGCCTGGCCTCCTCATTGTCCGTCTGCGTTTCTCTCAATTCTCCGGGCCCTACTCTTAATTCATCACCGTCCGCTCGCTGCACGCCACCCACGCGAGCCTCGCCGACTTCAATGAAGCGCAGGAGCGAGCCGCAGGCCTTTAAGGCCGAGGAGTCGGGCGCGTTGTATTTCTCAGGCGCGCACGTGTTTTTCTTTTGCTTCCTTTCGTCGGCGACTCCGCCCGCTTTGATTCTTTCCACTCGCTCGAAATTTTCCGGGGACAATCTGTTTTGTCGAAATTCTGTCGGGAGACCGTCCCTTTTCTTCGGGCTTACTCGTAAATTACGATGTTTCGGCTATTTCGGAAAATTAGATTTGTTTGCCCATGAATTTATTGAAATTCATTCGTAAACAGTAAACTAATAGTTTTATAAACTTAATAATTTTTACATAAATTTAATATAGTTCTTGTAGAATAATAAATATCGTGTGGAAATTTTACTTATTTTGAGAGTGAATATTTTTTTTACTTTTAGAGTGATCATTTTTAAATTATTTTCACTTGTACTTGCGAAGTGATTATATTGACTTAATTATACAAGAAACTCTATTCGGAGAGTAGATCATTTATAAAAGTGATTGTTATAATATATGAAAAAAGAAAAAATTTGAATAAGAAATAACAATGATTTATTGTTATTTCTAATGTTTAATTAAAAAATTTACATGGAAATTGTACGGTCACAATTTATTGTCTTTAATGCAGTGTTTCGTAATTGCTTTAGTATGTGCAATTTAATGGGAATTCAATATTTATTATTTTCCCTGTCACTGCGCGTTCTACAGGAGGAAATATCCAAATGTAAATTATTGTCAAGTGCATTTATAGTTATCAGAGTTGATTGTCCACTTGATATGCTACGTTACTTGCGGATAACACATTAGCGCAACATTTATTTCTATTATTTAGCCCGCGCGATGAAAATTAATTCATATAATAATGCAATTATTATAATTTTCACGCTACTAATTGCTTTGACAATCAAGCATAATATACCCATAGTCTTGTCAAATAATGATCCAACTGCAATTTTATATTTAAATTTTTTTATTAAACGAATGCAAAATTCTCTTGCACCAAACGATCAATTTTTTTTTTTTTTAATTCACACCTGATTATATTTTCATTCAAACTATAATAATAAAGTATATAATTAAAATAGCTAAACAAATTAGAAATTATATATAGTTAAAAAAAATTAATCAGTGCGATGTGTAATCTTCACATCGTGACTATTTCAAACTAAAAAAAAAACTAAAGCCGTTTTTAAACAACGGGATCACAACGCCACTCCCAAATATCTTACACAAATCGATCCAAACCCTAAAATAAACGGAGAGCGCAATATGGGCAGCTGAGGTGAATGCACCGCGCGCTCCAAATTTCCGGTGTACGTCGAAAGCTCGTCCCGCAGAAAACACCATGCACTTACGGACAGGAGCGCTTACGCGGGGATGGCGTAAACTAAGGTTTACGAGGAGGTCACGGTTCACCGGGTGGATGCGCAATTTGCGCGCGAGGCACAAAGCTCCGCTATTGCGTACGTCTGGGGGATAATTTACATCTGCCCCGTGGAAATTTCTACGCGCCGGAGCGCCCATTCGCCCGGACGTCAAGTTTATTTGGTTATTCTCCTGAGTGTGGGTACTAATTAATGCAGATACCGATTGTTTTTTATATACGCGCTGGGGATAGTTTTTTTGTAATTTTTTTTTTTAGCGTGCAATCGATAATATTTAATCGATGTCTTGTTAGCGGCGTATTGGTTTTTTTTTTATTTTAAAACACCGCCAAGCTTTACTTGATGAGGGTTTATTATAGCATTTTATTTGTATAAATAAATAAGGCAGCTTTTGTTTTTTGTACGTAGAAACATTTTTTGCTCGATGCTGCATGAAATTAAAATTAAAAGTTTTATAAGTGTGCTTGATTCTAATTCAAAGTCATTATTAACACATTCTGTATAGTAGGCATCTATGAAATAATTATGAATTGCAGCTTGCTTTCAATTAAATTAAAATTCAATTAAAGTTTATTATTTAACTTTTAACTTTAAAAATCACCATAAAGTTTTAAGTATTTTAAAACTTAATACTATTTATATTACTGATTAAAGTATATATCGCGTATTTTTAATTAGAAGTACAATTAATAGAAGAATAATTATATGACTAAAAATTACTTACGTAAAATTCATTTAGTTTTAACAATCTAATCTGAATCAAAAAATGATCGCGTGTATTAATTTCTACAACACGCCTAAATAATTAATTTTTAACATGTAATTCGAGGCATCTTTTTTTTATCTCCCATGGCACGTATAAAAATTTTTACACACCCACGCTGAAGTGGCTATTTTCTTAATAGTTCCCATGCTGGGATGAAAATAATTTGCAATTATTATAATTTTCCTCAGCCTACAAAAAATTCTAAATATCTAAAAAACAATAAACGTTCGAAGTAATCAACTTAATCCTGCATGGCCCGTATTACGCTGATGCCGTTACTCGCAGGCAAGCAAAGTAGAGTAAGATTGATTACGTCGCGGGATTATGACGGAGATTCAATTAAAAAGTCCGAGTCCGCTTTCCATGGGCTAATTGAGTTAGAAAATTAAGTTCGGAGTGACGCGCCGCTTCACCTCGCCGGCCCTGCTTCCCTGTTGCCGGCAATAAAAGCCTCCCCCCTCCCCCTCACCCCCTTCGTCCGGCCCTGTATATTTTTGCGACGAATCTCATTGTCGAAATCGCGCGGCATTATTCCAAGTTTTTCGATTAAAACTTGCCGCTCGCTCGGCCTGCGAATGATTTTTCATTAGCCCGATGTCCCTCCTCTCCCTTTCTCTTGGCGGGATTAAAGCGACGAAACGCACCGGAAAAACTTCGCCGACGCAATAACGACAACAGCGACTGGAGGATATTCGGGAGACCCTGGTTTCTTAATGGAATTACGAGATCTAAATGTGAATGTGACTGGGCGACTTTTACCGCAATTGTATAATGCCTCTCTGTATTTTTCCGTAATTAGATGCTGAGAAACTGCACACTTTGAAGTGTTGCCAAAGGCTTTAATCTACTTCTTTATCGCGATTGTAGACTATTTGTGACTCTTTTAATTTATTTAGCGATAAGTATATTTTTATCTTTAATGATTGCTCGTAAAGAATTCGTGTAAACTAGCAGTTTTATTATATTTATATATATGGAAAATAATTCAAAATAATTCAAAATAATTTTATATTAATTTTTTGTATACTTCATTTTTAATAGCCTCGATTATGCTACTCAAAAAATTACCGATAAATCCAAACCGACGTGTTATATAATATTATCACCCACTTTTTAAATCTTAATCTTATCAGTAACCTGCTTCAAGAAATTTTTTCGCGATCTAAAATCTTTAACACCCAATTTACATTTCAATTACAGCGATTATTGATATTTAACTCCTTTAAAAAACGGCACCAAAATTTAAAAAATTAATCGATCTTGAATAAACAGAAGACCATATATTAATTCCTTATATCCTTTCTTAAAAAAGTGATGAAACTTTTAATGCGCTATTCTGGTTGGTCGACTAATATTTATATTCGTAGAATACGCGAATGCGAATATACAAAACTTTAAAATTATATAAAAATTATGACGCTTATAAATAATATCTCTTTTAAAAAACGGCGCCAAAATTTAATTTGAAAAAAAAAACAGAATGTTATATTAATTAAAAAAAAATGTTCGCTGCATCTATATTTTAACGATAAACAGAAGAGCGTCGACGAAGCTCGCGGAGTCCTCGCAATAAATTCGCATTCCCCGCGCTGCAGCAGAAGCGAGCGACGTAGCCATCCGTTCGGAAAGTTTGCAGTATCAATTATGCATTCGCTGCTTCATGCCATTCCGTCTTCATATCTCGCCCTTTGCGCTCTCGGGATTTAGTTCGCGGGGGTTGTTTAGAGTTCCCCGCTTCACGCATCCCCTCGCGGTTCCCCGCGCCCGGCCATTGTTGCTATTGCTGTTGTTGTTGACTGTTGTTGTTCACTTTCATTACGAAGTTCGCGTTTAACAACTGCTCGCCGCCCGTCTTGAATTCAACTGCAGCCTCGCGTTTAGTTTTGACTTCATAAATGTAGATTTTGTAACGGGCCTTGCTGTTTGCATGCGATTTCCGGAAGTACGCATTGTGTTCGTTACAGGCGGGTATATATTGCGCAATTTTCTTTTTTATTATTTTATCTGGTGATTTTTTCTTTTATCTTACCGATCGATTCTATGCTAATGAGTTTATTGAGTTGGTTGCCTTACCTGAAACAAAGAAGAAAAGCAAAATGATTATTTGAATGTTTAATGAGATGTAGATTTTGCAAAAATGTGTAATAAAATTCTTTTCTCTGTGGGTTTGGTTGCAATTTACAAAAAAAATTGTCGACGTATAATATATGTATAAAAAGTTAAAATAGAAAATTAAAAGTTTTGGTTGCCCCATTGAGTATAGTTTTTTTTAAGGATTTGTTAAATTTTATTTATACGATAGTTTTATTTTAAGAATCGCTATCAAAGTTTTGAAAAGGCGTTCGTTTGGAAAATGTCGTTAAAACGTAACTAACTTCAGCTTTCGGGGCATAAAAAATAAAGCTCCCATCATGAAAATTATTGCCTAGTAATAACAAAACTTAAAAGCATCATGCTGCAAGGCGTCGAAAACACTTTTACCTTTTGCGTGCGTCAAACGACGATTTAGCAGTAAACAGTGCAGCTGTGCAGTTAAAAAGCAACAGAATAAAAAAATGCAAATCAGTGCGAAGTAAGAGAAAGAGGTTATACCGAAAAATGGGTCAGCGGGTATCAATTACCGAAGATTTAGGAGGCGTTATACTCTCCAAGAAATGCACCGACATTTCCGGTGAAAATCAAGAATCGATTGCGCTGAAGGATCTGGAGAAAAGTAAGTTGAAAAAAAAATTGACAAGCAAACTGCCTCAACATTTCTCCATTTATGTCTGTAATTTAATTCTCGTGCTTTTTTTTTCAAATTTTTACAAAATGTAATCTGTACAAATTCATTTTTATACCTTCAATTTTAGTAGTTTTATTTATGTGTGTCTACATTCTTTAAAACAAACTTTATATCAAAAAGCTTAGGCACTTATCAGGAAAGTGTCAAAAAAAAAGTTTGGATTTCCAAAATAAATTAAGCTTTAGAAATTATTTTCTAACATCGAATAATGTAATGACTTTCAGTTTAATTTTACGAAGCATTAGTTAGTCCATACTGCAAGTTTCCTTAAAATTGCAAGTATACCTAAATATATGACACTTTAAATTAAACTTTTTAGTTGTATTTATTGAACAAAAGTTCATATAATTAAAACGTGAGTGATTTATTTTATTTTTCAATTTTCAACTACAATTTTCACATAGATTCATTCAAATAAATCAATGATCCAGTGACGTGGTGCTTTAGAACACTTCTAAAAGATTTTTTTCATTATTTACTTTCGGAACACTTAAACCATTCTACAAATTATCACCATCACAAAAATTATTACAAAAAGCATCTAAATCTCTCCGTACACAAACAAATACAAAAGAAAAGGAGGAGGGGCTATCAAACCTCCGGCGAAGCTTGCAAAAAAAAAATCGCCCGTCCGTCGGAGCGAAAGAATGCGCGGAGAAGGAAAAAAAAACGACAGCAAAAGGTTAACGACTTCCGAAACGCGTGGCGCGCAGATTCCGCCGACGCTGCAGCAGCGAACGCGGCGGAGTTGTCGCGGCAGCTGGAGTCGGGCGACCCGCCGATTTCGGCGCAAAAGGACGACGTCGGGGCGGGCAACTCGGTCGCCGTAAGCCCGACGGATCCGACGGCCTTCTCCGCGCTCAACCCCAGCATCGCCGAAGTTTCCCACCTGACCGCCCTCAGGATGATGAGGAATTTCGAGGGATTGCCCAGGATCGACGATCTGGTTTGTACACACCCCATCGCCCACTTTTATCCTCCCTTGTCTCTCTCTGCCACGATAAACTCTTCGTGGCAAGCGCACTTGATCTTTCGGGCTTATTTTATTTTTTATGAAATTTTTTTTAATATTTTTTGTTGCGCCTTTGTAAACGTAGAAGACTCTAAAATGCGGGAGGATGAAATAGGCACTTGATTCGAGGGAAATCCGCGCTTTGAAGTTCGAAGGACTCGTGCGTCAATGGTGTAGAGTATTGGTACATCAGTCGCTGTCGAATGATTTTTCATTTATTTATTTATTTTTTTTGTAGAGAGGGGGTTCGGAGAATATTTTTGCGGTTTCTCGACAAAAGGGTATAAAACTCAATTTTTTGGGAAAATTGATATAGCCTTATTCTGTCAGCCTTTGAAGGATAATTTTAAAAAAATGCTTGGGATGTATATTTAGAAAGGATACAACTGCAAGTTTTTTTTTTAAATCATTTGATTGAACCGTTCTGCTTGAACAGACTCGACATAAAAGAAAAAATTTGATTCCTGATTGTATTTCATTTTATATAAAAAATTTGATTTCTGATTGTATTTTATTTTATATCAAAAATTCTTCACATTGACATTATTCTTATTTAAAAGAAGAGCGAATGAAAAATTCAAATTTTTTGAAAGCGCAATAAGTGGAAATCTCGCGCATGCAAGCAAAAGGAGAACACGTAATAAAAATTGCTATTACCTACTACATCCGTGGTTAAAATTTATAAACTTTTTATTTATTTTGGAAAATTTCAGTTCTTGAGTCACGTAAACGAGAAACACGAGAGAATGCTGGAGGACAATTTGAGCGAGAAGGACTTTCGTACGATTAGCTACGAGAGTTTGCCTTTCAGCGAGTTCCACGATCCAACGGAGGTTTTGAAGCGAGATACCTCCACGTATACGCATGATTTAATAGAGGCGGAAGCAAATGATTATCGAGAGTGCACCGTGACCTCCTGCCCTGCACTGACGACCACCGACATCATTCCATGTAAGGTATCATCTTTGTTTTTCTATTATTTTTTTTTTTTAATTCGAATTTGAATTTTAAAGCAGCTGTCTGACCTTCGCGTATTAAAATGCCAACCGAATTATCTTTTAATTGAAATGAAATAATACAATTATCTTCGCAGAGAGAACAGTGATTATTCAGCGTGAAAAAAAAGCTCTGAAAATCAAATTTATTTAACCTCCTGATTATTTTTAATTTCCATGCGTTTATATTTTTCTGCGATCGCACACATACTAAACAGAAATAAACGAATAATCACGCGCTGTATTTTTCAGTATCATAATAATCATTTTCAATTAACAAGAAAAAATAAATAAATAATACTTAAATTTTACTTAAAACTCGTTTATTATACCCACATAAAATTGCAATACACTGAACAAAAATTGTTAATCTTAAGGAAATGATTTACTTCGCTAGTACTTTTGAATCAAGTAATGATTTCATTATTTGTTTATAAATAAATTTAGTAGTTTCGAAAAAATTATTTTTTGACTTATTAAAATATTTAATAAGTACTATTGAAATGAATGTTTTCTTAAAATTAACAAATTTTTCTCTCAGTGTATTAATGCAAAATTTCATTAAATCTTGAAAATATTACAAGCAACGTACGACATTATGCACCTCACCGGCAATCTCTCGAAACATCGGTTATTACCAATAAATCTCTCGGCAGTTTTTCCGCCTCGGCCCCGGGGCGCCTCTATCAAAGGCCTCCTTTCCCAATGACGCTTTTACCAAACATCAATTTCCAACGAGCAAACTCCGTCGCAGAGTCCCTCGAGCCCGAGCAAATCCGCCCCGGCGCAGGAAATCAAAGCGAGCCCACGAAAAATCCATTCGCCGAGGAAGCCGAGCGAGGGGGAGGGGGACCACCCGCCGCCGCGGTCCAAGCGGGGAGGCGACGGCCCGGAAGAGCTGGCCTTCGTCGCCGAGAAGGGCCTGGAGGGGGACGCCGACTGCTCCGCCGAGTCGACGGACTGCGAGCTGCAGCGGCTGAGGGATGCCCTCGAGAGGCTGGAGTGCGAACGCGACGTCGCGCGAATGCGCCTGCTTATCGCCGAGGACAAGTGCAAGTCGTACGAGGAGGAGAGCCGAAGCCTCGAGGCGACCCTCGGCTCCATGGAGACCAAGCTGAGGTGGGTATCGCGCGCAGCTTCCGAGTAGAAACCAACTCCACTCACCGAGTCGACGGCTGAATGCGCCCGATGCAATTCCAAGGCCATTCGATTTTCCTCCCCGGCTTTTCAGCGATTCGTCTTTTTTTTTTCTTTTTATCCTTGCCTGCGTCGTGTTCAGCTTCGTGCTTTTCAAGAGCGGGGCTTATTCGAGTCGATAGACTTTCGTTTAGTCTGATTCCGAAGTGCATTACACATCGGAGAATTTTTTTTTCGTGTTTTATTTATTTATTTACGGCGAGATCACTGCGCAGTTTTCGTTTAGGATGATTTAGAAGTGCATTACAAATCGGAGAATTTTTTTATATTCATTTATTTACGGTGAAGCTCAGTGCCAATTTTTCGTTTAGGATCATTTAGAAAAGCATTACACATCGGAGAATTTCTTTTTCTCGTTTTATTTACTTATTTACGGTGAAGATCAGTTTGAATTTTCGGGTAATCTGATTTCGAAGTATATTACACATCGGTAAATTAAATACAGAGTTTTCACTGCAAAAATTGTGATGCTTTTTGTATAGTATTTTTAACTAAAAAAAAACATCTATAAGATATATAAATAAGCACTGTAATTTTTATGTGAATTATGATTGATTATCGAAGCCTTGTAATACAATGTGTTTTGTACTTTTTCGTGACAAGCTTAATACTTTTTAAAGAGCTTTCCTCCGACATTAAAAAAAAAACCTTTAGAATTTTAAAATCCTGGTAGAATTTTTACGAACAAATCGTCTTTGAGTGTAAGCAATCGTTCATAAGATTCACATAAAATTTTCTGTTATTTTTTCTCCAAAAATTTTCATTGTCAACGTTTCGCGTTTGCCGTTTCTATATTTACGGAAAAACTCTCTTAATGTAAAAATTTTGCATACATAATGATACTGCAATCTTAAAGAATTCGAGAGATTAAATCGACGTTTTCTTTTATCGAATGAATTTTCGATAAAATAGCCGCCTTTTCACTATTAAATCTGGAAATAGAAATAAATTCCTCGAAGTATTTTATATTGAATATTCCGCTCGGAAGTTCGCAAGATAATACTACAAAGGAACTGATCCGCCGACAAAGGGGACGTTCGCTTCTAATAATAAATATTACGTGAAATCGCGCGGCAAAATTGTGCGGCCCTCGAGCGTAGTTGGATATTATGAGAAAAAAACTTAGGTATGTACGAAGATGCGAAAGCTTTTAAGCTACGCGCAATAATGGCAAAGAGGCTTTTAAATTACGCGCTGCAGCGGTCGCTCTTAAACTTTTTCCATTGCCTCTTTATTTCCTTATTCGCCTTTGCGCTTTATTGCATCCGATTTGGATTGAGTTGTTGAATTAACAAAATGTTTTCGTTCAAGAAGTTTATTATTGTTATTTTTTTTAATCTCATTAAGTAATTTATTCGCGCTTCCATTAACTAAATAATAGCATTTTTTATTACTGTTTAAAGATACTAAGAATTAAGGCTTCGTCGCATTTTATTTTATTACAGTATTGCAGGTTTTATTTATCGACGATATAAAGAAACGTTTTAAAAATCCGTATAAAATAATTTAAAAAAAAGTTAATAAATATTTGTAAAAGTAAAACTTCAGCTGGATTTAAACGCAAACGCGTGTAAAAAAAGAAACTTTCCATTCAATCGATAGCATAAGAATGTTGAATCGAGTATACCTCTCAAAAAAAAAAAAGAAAAAAATTCGTTTATCGATGCTTCACACAAAGAAGAAACCTTACATGCCCCATCGAGACTTGAAAAGAAAAAATTCGTAGCTCTCGAAAAGAATGCAGCACTCGACGAAACTCAATCTGGAGCCTTGGTGGTACTCGACGAAAAAATTTCGCAACCCCCTTTTTTCACCCCCTGATTTTTCGCGCAGGTCCATGGCGTCGGATCTGCGGGAGGAGGTGAAGCACAGCAGGCAGCTGCAGTCGAAATTGGCAGAGGCGATGAGGAGCGCCGGGGATTCGGTGGCGGAGCCGCCGCTCGAGTCCGCCGCCTGAAGGATCCTTTTTCCGGCCGAGCGCCTCATGAATGTTTCAGACTCCGGCCAGAAGTCATCGGCGCGCTCGATTAGATCGACGCCCGGCTAATATACGTAAATGCAATTTCTATGCAAATTCACTGCGTTGCCCCTCCTTACTTTTTATATTCATATGCTCAGTTCCTCGTTTTGTTCTATTCTTCTATTTTTTTTTTTTTTGGGTGGGGGAGTGTCTATAGTCATCGACAACGGCGCTTGGGACGTTTTTGCTACTCTTTTTCTTTCTTATTACACTTTTTAAATGCGAATTCCGTCGTTTGTAAGAATAAAATTTTGGTTTTTATTACCAGCGAGTTATTCTTGTTTTTGCGGTCGGGAGGATCGCGCGGGTGGTCGTAAAGGAGGAGCGACGAGTTGCGGCTTGTTTTCGCGACTGACAAATTTATGCCCGTAACTGCACGGCCATTTCTCTTGCTTTCTACTTACTCGTCTATCTCGATCTCGTTCCATTGAGCTCGATCTCAATTCGTGCTCTCGCCTTTCTAGCCTCCCCCCTCCCCTTTGCCCCTCGACGGGATGTCTTACTGTATTTTGTCTCCGGAGTTCATTCCACTGCAGACTCGTCTGAAGTTTTTACTTTACTTTATTACTGCGTTAGCAGACAGAATTTTTTGAGAAAATATACCATTTGGTTAATCAGCTTTGATTAAAAATTAAAAATTGCTATGATTTTTTGTATAATATTTGTATAAAAAGGAATTTTTATTATAACATTTTAGTATTCTTGCCATTTTTATCAAAACCTAATCTCAATCTTAATGAATACATCATAATTTATTTAAAAAACGTAGCATAATTTTTCAGAAAAAAATTAATTTCGCTTACGCGTAAAAAACTGTTAATTGAATTTAATGTACAATTACTTTATTACTTTTTTTTATCTTCAATGTATCTATATTTGAACAAAAATTGAATGTTAAAAAAATTCCTTAGACAAGTGCTATATTTAAAATTATTAACTAAAAAATTGAAAAAAAAAATCTTAATTAAAAAAGCATTAATTAATCCCACGCAAAAGAAGCTGGCTCAAAAGTTAAAACCGTTTTAAAAAATTCTCTCACATGTAACAAGAAATAAGTGAGAAACAAGAAGTAAAAAAAGTGTGCTAATTAAGAAATTTAATTAAATACTTTTTACTTCTAGCAATATTATAAATTTTGATAAAATTCAATAGAATAAATTATTTTCATAATATTTCGTCGGTTTTTTAATAATTATACATTTTCTTTCGTAAAATTAGATATTAATCAAGCAGATTTTTGGCAAACTCTGAACAATTTCACTAGAAAATCTGCCACATTAAGCGCAGCTGCTTTCTTAGCATTTCTCACTACACTTTGAAACTGCCAATTCCATTCCGAACGAACGATCCAAATTAACAGTTTCAAAATTCAAGCAAACTCAGTTCTCACTCGATTCTTCAACTCTTCATCGCATCTCGAATATTCGCCATCCGCCTGCCCCTTCTCCCCCTCAGACAATCAATTCGTAAAATCCAAGAAAAATCTGAATAGTTTACAACAACAAATGAGTGGTGCATATAGTCCTTGTACACCTCCTCCACCATGCAACTTCGCAGACAAACTCCAGCAGGGATATCTCGGCGCTTGATAAACTAATCAAAGTACAAGAGCACCAACGAGATGAATTTGTAATTTTCCAAGTTTGCAGCAAGGAAAGTTCGATTCGCCGATATATTACGGCGACCATGAATTTTTAATTTACGACCAGATGGGCGGTAAATTCTGCCTTTGCCGCGCACGACGCGCCGCCGCCTTTTCAATGAATTATGGACCCGTCGATTATTCACGCGAGGCTTTCTGGCCTGCGGATTGAAACATTTGATTGAATTATAACTGCATCGCGTTTTTGTAATTCCGATCGCATTATCTGCAAGCAGGTCCGATTAGCTTCTCTTGATAAAAAAAAATATTTCCACCGTTAAAAGTGCATCTTTAAAAAAAAAATATACTTATATGCACATCGCGAGGAGAGTTTTTTCCTTTGAAAATTATTTTTTGATAAAAATTTTGCACAGTCTATCAGCTGACTCTATATGCATGCACTGAAAAAAGTATAGAGTAAAATTTACCAGAAAAAGCAGTAAAAATTACTACACCGTAGGGAAAAGTGATTACAGACTGGCACTACAAAACATAATTTTCAAGAATCATTTCTATATTTTTAATTTCTAGACAGTATACAGTAATTTTTACTACATTTATTAAAATTATTACTATACAGTATACTAATTTTTATTAGAACGTATTTCTTAAAAAAAAAAATGTATAAAGGGCCGATTTTTCCCATCGAATTACATCCGATAAAAATTCGCGTTGTCTACGAGCAGTTCCGATCGCATCGGCTGATGGAAAAACTTGATGACGTCGTTATGCGGCTTCATTAAAAAAAAAAAAAAAAAACATCTTGAGAGGCGTCGCAGCTGCGCATCGCAATTTCAAGCTCTACGTTGGCCTATAAGCTCGGGGCTCGTTTACGCCGACGGGAAAAGTTTTATTGAAAGGAAATCCCGCGTCTTGATGAATCTGGGCACGCACGGACGGAGAGCACCACCCTTCGCTACCACGAGTAATATAATGAATGGCAGTGGCGAGCCGCGTATGAGGCTAAAATTCTGAAGGAAACTAATTTTGCCGGCGTTGCGGTAGACTTGCAAAACTTATTTGGATGCGCTGAAATGCTTTTGATGGACACAATAACGCAAGGATCCCATATGCACGGGATAAAAGGATCAAAGTTTCATTTGCTTAATTAGGGTGATATTTTTTCATGAATACAGGTTTATTAGGCACAATTACACTGAAATTTTTCTTCTTGATGATTTCATTCATGAAATTCTTCTTTTTTTTTAACACTTTAATAAGACTGATGCTTGGAGTAAGTTTAATAAGAAGCAGAGCAGTTAAAAAAATACCACTTGCATTAATAAAGTCAAAATTAAAAAATATATATACTCATTTTGAAAACGGAAAGATACAGCCTGTATAAAAAAGAACATTAGAGTACACGGTCGGGTCACCGCGTGAAAATAGGTTTAAATTTCTAATGCAAAAGATTTTTATTAAAAAGTTAAACAAAAAATAAAATTCAAAATTAAAAAGCTTTCCGTTTCTCAACATTTTATAGCTATAACAGCTCTTCATCGCGTTGTTTTCATCAAAATTAAGTATTTTATTATACTATTCTAAACTTATTTAAAAATACCTGTACTTATAAAGTTACCACAAATTATTGTGCGTTCCATTCTACAATTCCGTAAATTCTCCTCGACAAATAAATTCTGATCGTATTGTATTTCACAGAAATGGACGAATTGCGTAAGACAAAGGCGGATGATTTCGTTGCCCCGCGTAGCTTCGAAAAATAGCGCGATAAGAATATTTTAAGGAAACGTTGGCGCGCGGCGCTTAACGAAAATTTACTTTGCAGTAAAATTCGAGAAGATACCGATATTATTCCGCGGTGGCGCGTCGATATTTTACGTGCTCGGCTGCGCGGCGGAATGAAAAAGGCGGTCTGGTCGGCGAGTCCGCCAGACCTTCGCCCCGGCGACGGCGTCGTTTCTCTTATGTCGAGTACGAGAGTCGTATAATGCGCGGATACGTGTAAACGCATAAAACACAGAGGCGAAAATAGTGCCCGACAGATAAGCCGCCGCCGGCGCTCTCTGGCCTTATAAAATGAGATGCAGACGGGCACCAAATGACGCGGGCGAGAAATAGAGTGTACTCTCACTTTTATGGAAGATCAAATGAATTCTCGCGATACTTATCTCGGACGAGAACTTTGTTTCACTTGAATCGATACTTCTTGCTTTTTTTTTATTGGGCTAATAAAGTACGAATTGCTGCTGCTTTATATACTGCTGCGCGTTCGGGAGAAGTTTGAAAGTTTCTTAGTCTATGTACTTTATCCTAAATAATTTCTTAAAGTAGTTTCTATGTCATTTTTCTTGGGGTGATAACTGTAGATCAGTGTGCTTACTTCTGATGGGTCGAGAGTATAAGTCGACTGTGAGAATTTACAGTGACAAGCTGTAAAGTTATTTCATTTTAGGTGATAATCAATATTTTTGAACCAGTCGCAATTTCAGAGAAATTCATTTTGAACGTGTAAAGTTTTTTATTTTATTCGTTTTTATGTCATATACCTGACAAAATAATTATTCCGCTTTATTTTCTAACGAAATGAATTTTAAACATTTTCATGCTTTAATTGAACGAATTTAATTATAACAGCAGTAAAGTCATTTTTATCGTGAGACAGAAATAGTAGATGAAGTATACGCACAAATATTGAATGTTTAATTAGTGAAATTTGACATTGTATTCAATCCAGGAATTGTTTAAACCAATGTTTAATTAAAAATATTTTTTATCCTTCAAAATCAGTTTACAATAGTTAATTGGCTACAGTAGACTTCAAAAGACAAAAAATGCTTGTTCACATCCAAAATTGTTTATTTTCCTTTTTTTAATAAAATGTTTACCTATATGCTGATGTTGATTAAATACAATTCTAGATTCTACAGGCCCGTGCGTGTGCCTGTCCCCGTTTTTAAAATTTTCAAAATTTTCCATCCTAAATACCCGCATGTAACATCCAAAAAAAATCAATCACTCAATTTGTCCGGTACGTTTTATCCTCCCTCCCCATCGATGGTAGCCATAACGACCAAATTTTCCTCCACCGATTCATCATCCGCGATGAACCCACACTATTAAACCCTTCCCCTACAGAAATAAAAACAAAATAAAAAGACTCTGAACTGCAGTATATGTACAAGCATCGCGGGCAATTCCGCAACGATAAATCCCGACTGCAGGCTGGACACCGGCGAGCTAAGAATTATCAGCGGCGTCGTTTTTCAATAGCCCCGGTCCGGCCAACATTTCACTCCAGGGCCAGGCGCACTATCGAGCCGCTCTTTTACAAAGCATCCAAGCTTTCTCGTACGGGAGAGCGAAAAACAGAGCGAGAAAGAGAACAAGAAACGTATAGAGTGAAAGAGAGAACGAGAGAGAAAAAAAGAGAACGAGATATGGAAGGAGAGAATGAGAGAGAAGAGAGAGAGAGAGAGAGAGAGAACAAGAGCGAGAAAGTGATAGATAGATATTACGCATTTTATTCACCGGGTCGGCAAAATCGAATGTTATACTGTATAATATAATGACAATAATTATCACAGTCCGTCGAGAATATCACAGAGTTTTTCAGCGCCTTAACAGTGTTAAAAATGACTATAATAAATACAAAAAATAAAATATAACATAAAATACTGTAGGTACTCGACTGCAAATAAGGGAAAGAGAGATCGAAAGAGAGAGAGAAGATGAGCGAGAAAAAAAAGGAAGAGAGAGTTTAAGAACGAGAGAGTGAAAGAGACAACAACAAAGAAGAGTCAGAGAGAGAGGGAGAAAAATTGAGAGATTGTTGAGAGATTGATCCAGCAGACACGACCCAATCACTTGTAATGATCTATGCATAGTATTAAATTTAAATTTTAGGTACCGCCGCGATGTTTAGCTGAATGGATAATAATTCCTTTTTTTTTTTGATCCAGCGGACACGATGCAATGACTTTTAATAATCTACATGCCATAGCATGAAAAATAGAATTTCTAAAATTTTACGTACCGCCGTGATGTTTAGCTAAATGCATAATAATTGTTTTTTTCATAGCGTCGAAAAAGAGAGACAGAGAGACAAAAAAAAGTAAACGAGAGAGAACAAGATCGAGCGACAGAAAAAGAAGAGAGAGAAAACAGCGAGAGAGCGAAAGGGAATAGAGAAGAAGAGCGAGAGAGAGAAAAAGATAGAAAGATAGAAGAGCAAGAGAGAAAAGAGAAAAAGGAAAGGGCGAACGACAGAGAATAAGAGCGAGAGAGAAAAAAGAAGGGAAAGAGACTCGCTCGAGTGTTCCGACGCTTTATATCTTTCCCCGGGGGTAACAAACTGCCGGGACGCGCGCGCGCGGCCTCGGCGCGTGCACTGCCGAGACAATGCCGCTGCAACGGCGACGCTTCCGCGCGCCCGGCTTATGTAGTACGCGAGGAAAATGCGCCAGGGTGAGGCGAGCTCGCGCGTATACCTCGGCGTTTCGCGATTAGCCGCCCGGCCACTCGCTTTCTGTTCGAGCGCGCTCTTCCGGGGTATTTTTAGTGCCCGCGGCTGCTTTACGCCGGAGGCTTCTTCCTTTTGTTTGTCGTTCGAAATCCGACGGTGCGATCCGTAGGTATTCAATTTGTTATTGGTTTTTATCACTGGTTGGATTTTTTTCACCTGATTGTACGTGGTGTGATGCACTTTTAATGGACGTACTCTCTAATATTTTATGCAATTTATCACCAGTGAATTTTTTCAAGGTAGGTATTTGCACGTTTAAACTATAAAGCAATTAAAATTCATTGTGTTTTACTCACGTGAAAATTCAAGAGTGTCAGTGCTTTCATTATATTCCCTTTTCAGACCCAATTTTTGTTCAAGTTTGCAAATCAACTTCGTGATAGGTAAAAACGATAAAGAAAAATTTTAAAAATTATCGTAGATCATATAATATAGAACTTTTTTCGTAATTTTTTCATGCAGAATAAAAATCAGGTCTGGAAGGATAACATGTAGACATTACATTTTCTGATTTGAAGAGTAAATAAGGAAAAAATTTGTGTACTTCTTATTCACGCAGGAAATAAAAGATGCAGAAAGTGGTTAATTTTATAATTATATGAAGGAAGGATCTTAAAATAATTAATACACTCGCAGGTCAGAAAGCAAATAAAAAAATTTAATTCAAAGAGTTCTTACTGAATAGAAAGCCTTTCATCTATATTTGAATGCAAGTGCAAGTGCGATTATTACGTTACTTTTAATAAGATGCAGCAATATGCATAACGAGAAGGAAATTCCAACGAACTTACGCGTTTTAATACATTTCTCGTAAAAGTTGGAATGTATAATTACGTCAACAAAAAATGAAAAGATAGACAGTTCAACTTTTAATTTTTTCGTTTTGTTTTTACCGAATATTGCGCTTAAAATAGAAATTTTTTTATTGAATTCACGGCGCGATTAAAAGCAGGTGCAATTAAAGCCGAGAATCTGCAGTATTTATTATTTATGATAATCGAGGATTTTTCCAATCCAATTAATAAAACTTAACGAAGGTGGAGCGGATTGCGGATACTTCAAAGCTGTTTCCGCTGAAAATTGAGAAGCACAAATTGCAGTCGTCGCTCCAGTAAATTAATTGAATTCCATTCATTATAATATATAGATGAATCTCTGCGGACTGAACTGGATTAGCCATAAAAAAATTAAGTAAACCGCATCTCATCTTGTGTAAAAAAATCAAAGATGCGCAAACTGCTCGTAAATTAAAACAAAAAAAATTGTGTTTTATCGTGATCGTTTATGAAATTGATTTTCAAAAAATCGCGCACTTACATCGAAATGGCCTAAGTATTTAATTTAAATAAGAATTTGTTCACTGTATCCTTCTACATAAATTCTGTTTTCCAATTTATTATTAATACCAGAATTTTCTTAGACTTAAAAAAAAAACAAGGAAGCAACTATCGCTAAATCGCCTAAGTGCCGAAATTTTTTATTTTTATCTATAGCGGCTAGAAAAAACGTTAATTTAATTCCCTTCTTCTTTATTTTAATATAGTTTGTCGATGAACTAGACACGAGCTTTGAAAAAGCAAGGAAGCGAATACCGCCAAAGTTTTTCCGTCGCGTCAGCCGAAAGATGGCGCGAGGAGTTCCGCGAAAAGTCGCGAGCGATCGAAGTCTCGCCCCCGCGAGACTGCCTCGACTCTTTTCCTCGGCACCTTAAGGTGCTGGTCTCGCCGGAGATGCAAAATCCCGGAAAGTTAGAGCCCGAGATGAATCGAGTCCGACTTGCCGGGGATAAGAGTTCGCGCACTTTCGGGCTGACGCCGAGGGGGTGAAATGGATAGCGGTCGGGGAGTCCCGCGCTCCCGCAGATTCCCTGTTAAACAGACGGGTTTACATTTGAAATGGTAATGTCAGCGATGGAGCGACTGAGGAAGATACATTTTTATTGCGTTGGCGAACTGGCGGATCCTGGACTTTCAAGAGAATTATTGGTGAATTAAATGGTGCGGGACGGGGATATTTCTCTTGCAGTTTGTTAAATTTTTTTTTGTTCGCGATAAAAAAAAGGGAACGGTGAAATGACTTTTGCGTTTGCATATTTATATCGCTTCGCTCGTGTGCAAGATACGAGATCGCTGGATTTGAAATATTGCGAGTGAGCATTAAAAGCATTTTTAGTGTAGTTCTTACGAGAGAATCGTTTAAAAAAAAAAAAACAAATTTTCAAACGCTTGCGCGTGTTGTTTAATAGAATTTTTATTGTTTTTTTAAACGTTCTGTTTTTCCTTGACGCACGTGAACCGTGCAACACAGTCTCGATTAGGGTAAAATTTTTAAAGGTTTTTCAGATAACTTTTATTACAAGCATTCGATATTCCAAAATTAAATTTATTAATAAAATAAAATAAATATACAACAATTAAAGTTATTTAAAAAAAGTGTATAATCATAGGTTATCATTTTTACAAGAAAAGCTCTGCAACATTTGTGGAAGAATTTCCCACGAAAATTACAGAACTTTTACGTAAAATTAAAGGAGCTTTTCACACCAAATTAAGGAGCTATTCTCCTTCGCCAACGAAACCTTTGCCAACTATTCAAGATTCAAATAAAAATTGCAATGAATTTTCCTCAAAAAATCCATAGAGCTTGCAAGCTCTCCCACGATTTCGTTTCTACACGTAAATTTTCTTGGTAGTCTCGCTCTAGATTTTACAAGAAAGTTCTCTCATCATATTTCTTTCAACAATTCTTTAAACAATTTCCGAAAGCTTTCTATAAAATAAAAAAAGTACGTTTTAAAATTATCGAAATACAACTTTACAACAAAACAAAACAAAATTATTTTTTTTAAATGTACATCTCATTAAAAAGAGAAGCCGCAGCGCATTCAAACATCGTGAGCGCCTAAAGGGCTTATGTCGAATCAATAAAAAAAATCCGCAACGCACTTATAATCGAAATAAAAAAAAAACTAGAAGGAAAGCTTACATAAGCAGCTCCGTACTTTTCCCTGCGGTGAAGCAAGGCATAAGAAAAGCACCTGTCCTCGGTAAAAGCGAGCTCGCGCACGAATACACTCGCGGAGCGAAAAAGCCTCCGCTCCCCTTCCGTCAGGAGGGAGGGGAATTTATCGTCGCGCTCGACCTTAAGCTCCTCACGTCCGCGTCGCTGTCGCGCGAGCGAGCGGCCTCAAAAGGGCATTCGAGTATATTCAATATTTGCATAATGTTTCTTCCCTTTGACGAAATCCAATAAGAGCGGACTCGCGCGGAGCTTCTACCCCCTCACCCCCTCCCCCCGCCCACCTTCGAGGGAGACGTCGAAGAGTTTGGCAGATGTAGAAGCGGAGTTCGCGGGAGGGGTGAAAAAAAAAATTTGAGGGTGGAGAAGCAAAGGAGCGTGCGATGTTTGACTAGCGTCTGAAATTACCTTTTGCTACTTCGCCAGTTGCTGTGTTGCTTGGCTTTTTACTTTGGTTTTCATTCTTTCCGCTGGGTGGCTCGAGCTTTTTTTTATTACCCTCAATGTCAAGGTGAATTCATTTTCCTCGCCGGATTTATTTAATATTCATGGCTTTGTGTGTCTTTCCGAATACTTTGGAATTGCTTTGCTTTAGAAAATTCGTTCCAATTTATTTAATAATTGGGGTAATTGGTATAAGATGGTTATTTTGAAAGTTCGGTGTTTGAAACTGTCTTATAATCATTTTTTTTTTTAATAATTTGCAGATATACTTTTACTAGATATTTTTTTATTAGAATTCTAACAAAATATTTAGTTTTCTTTTTAAATTTAAAATAATTCTGGTTTTATTTTTACACTGAATTCTTTAATTATATTTTTCAAACACCGTTTTTTTAAATGAAATTTTCTACGTTATGTTACTTTTACCAATGTTTGCAAATACTGTACAAGTTGGAACAAACAACTATTTCAATTTATTTTATTTTATTACATTTAACATGCATGTAAGTTATTTATAGATTCTATTGTTTATTGATTGCTAAAAAAATGCTGTTGTTCTACGTCCATTGCAATTTTGAACATAAAATGTTACAAAGAAGAAAAATGTCAGGTTCGTTATTTCAATGCTCGCGAGTAACACGATTTATGCCAGTGCGGCAACGCGCGAATCCAGCATCAAGCCGTCGACGGCGGTATACTGCCTCGTTATCTACATAGACGTACATAGTCGTCTCTTGTCTCGTCCGTCGTGCAGTTAGGAAAGGAAATTCCGAAATGTCACGTGTGTTATGGAAATCCGAGACAACAAGCCGTTCATCCGGCCGCTGGCGGGATCAGTCCGCAGACATCTTACCATTAAACTGCCTTTAAACTTTTTCTTAGGATCGTATATATTTTCCGTTCGATAAATTCGGTAAACACGCGAATATATTATTTCTAATGAAAAATATTTTTCGTAGGAAATCCAATCATTTGGCTGAGATTATCGTATTTCGAGTAAAATAAGGTCTATCAATTTTATGTTAAGATTTCTAAAAACAAATAACTCCAATTTATATTAGAGTAATGTTTCCACGTACTAAAACAAATTGATAATATTAAACAAATATTTCTTTAAAGAATCGCCAAGTAGATTATAAATTAAAATCCACTATCTATATATAAAATTTTCTTAGGAATTAATTAATAATAAAATTTACTAGGCTTACAGTACTATTTTCTGATCTTAGTAAACTAGTAAATTTTACTATACTTTCTACTACATTTTTTTATTTACCGAGTCTGTATAATATTTCTATTCTAGTATGCATCTTACTAGACTTTTCTCTCCATGTACTCTGGTAACAATAAATAAAAAAAATTATTCTCCTTTTTTTTTTGATAAATCGAAGCAAAAAAAAGTTTCTTATTAAACAACTATTCATCCACCATAAATCATCGAATGCAAAAAAAAAATCCGCGCAATCGAAATCCCACTCCACATCAGCGAGATAATTAAAACGCAAAAGGCACTCGCCCCGTTCGATCGTCAAACGGCACAATAGCAGGAAGCTCGAGAGCAGCAGCGGACGGGAATGCCACTCGCAGCCGACGCCCCTACGAGGCGATCGCCGCGCGTTACACGATCCGCGCCTTTTTCCGCGCGGCTCGTGTTCGCCTCCCCTCGAGCCTCGTTAGCCTTCCGGGGGCAGGCGGATGCTTTCGGCGAACAAGTGTAGCCGGAGGGCCCTCCGCCGGCGACCGGAGGACCCTCGTGTCGCGTCTTGATTAAGCGGCGGTTTACGCTCGCCGCCCCTCCGGCGCATTCCGCGTGGAATCCTCGGGCGCACTCACCCCCCGCCCTCCCCCCGGAAGAGGTAAACTACCCTTCCGCGGCAGCTGCGCGCCGCATTCGCTGGAGGAGCCGTCGGCGCACAGCTTTGTTCTTGGCCATTTACATATGACGCGAGGACTTGATTCTGCCGCATTGACGCGGCGCAAATTGCTCGATTCAAGGCGCGAGCTGTGCCACCTGAGTGATTAGGGCTTGGCTCGAAGTGGAGATGCTCCTGAATATCAAACGGGATCTTTGATGGTGGACACTTTGTGCGTTTGATTTGGAATGCTAAATGTTGGTTTTTGTATAGACGCTAAAAGGGTTGGAGTAAAATTTCACTCTTAACTTATAGTGAAACACTCGTGGAGTTAAATTTGATTGTACGTGAATAGAGTGATTTAAAGTCACTTTAAAATAGAGTAAATTTGTCACTACCTTCCGCCCTATTTAAGAGTCAAAAAATCACTCTATTTCATTCCATCGAGGGAGTTGATTTCACTGTAACATTTGAGTGAAAATTAGACTACAATAGACTTAATTTTCACTCTATTTTACTCCAGTTGATTCGGCGTGCAGATTTTTTTAGATTTTTTGCCTTTATTTCGGATACTAATGAAGTTTATTTGTGTATTATGACTTTGATACTTTTTTCTCTCTTTTAGTATCGTTGATTTCGGGTATCTTACGTTTTCTTCATAAAAGAAAGTTTTTTAAGTTGCGTTTTATTTAGAGCATGGGAAAGTGAAATTTTTCTGCAATCCTAGATTACAGATACTGTTTCTCCTTTTTAAAATCATTTATCTCGGGTTCTTACGTTTTCTTTATAAGAAAATGCTTTTCAATCAATTTCAGATTTTTTACGTATTCCTCAAATCTCTTATTCCGGATACTTCAATCTTTTCTATGATCATTAATTACGGATATCTTACATTTTTTTTAAATCAAGTGCTTTTTAATCTGCGAGCTTTAATTAAGCGAGAATCGATGGAAGGATTAATCTGGCAAGGAATTACGCTGATGAGGGTAATTGTGCGGATTTATGAATAGATTGAATTAGTCGTTATAATTGATTGTCCGTCGGAAAACCGTTATTCAATAATAAGGGTAGCAGGGGGGAGTAAAAGGAGACTATGTTCGATTGGCTGAATTAGTGAACTCTCTTGTGTTGACACGACTGAGGCAATTCATTCGCGATCGTAACTTCTATACTGAACCAACCAAACTAACTTCGGCGAACAATAAAAAGTCGTGTATCTATACTGTTGTTGAGCGCCCCTCAGTCTTTGTCTTTGAGAAAAAGAGTCAGACGGCAGTTAATTCAATTCCCTTCTTTGTCAATTTTATAGTTTATTGATAAACTATAAAAATACGATTTTTTCATTTACATTTTTTAATCATGACTTCACGATACAATATTAAAAAAAAATATTGCAGTGTTTCTTCTATTCTAAATAATTAATAGATTAAAAAGAATAAAAATATTCTAATGTGATTAACGATCCTCTGCAATACTAATGGCGTCTACAAACGGCACAGTCTTAAATAAATAAAAAAAAACTTAATTTGTTTACTTGTTGATTATTCAATCTCTGCTGTAAAATGAACCCAACCACAGGATATCAATCTCCCCCTCACCCCCGCGCACCCATTACCCTCGTCCAAATTCAAAACAAACACGTCCAAGCCTAAACCCACCCTCAACCTCAAGAAGCAAAACCGCAGGAAAAACAAAGCGACCCCCTCTCATCGAATGCCGCCAGATGCAGGCGGCGCGTCTCCTCCAACCCCCGCGATCCAGGGATAACCGCGAGTCTCCGCCGCAGACGCACGCATAATCGACCGTCGATGCACGCTGAGGGTTGAATTCCAGGATGCCACCCTCGGGGTGGGAGGTCGCATGCGCAAGCGTCCCTTTGCCTTGTGCGAGCGCCTCCGATCGATTTGCCGGCGACGCCGCGCGAGAGATTGGTATCGCGGGGGGTGGTGTTTAGCACCCCACTCCCCGGCCGTTGCGCGATCGCGACCCATCAATCTTGCGCCGAGTTGTCCCGACGGCGGGTCGTCGATTTTTTCCCACTCACACTTCGTCGCTTAATGTATGTCTTGACGGGCGCGTAAATTTTTTGGCATCGCGAGAGTAGCTCCGCTTTGCGAAGCTGCAGTAAAGTGGGGGTGAAAAATCGAGAGCTCATCGCGCGGAGAGGTGACGATAAGCACCGGTTTTCTTGGAAGTGAGATAATGCAAGTTTTAAGGGGTAGACGATAAAGGCTGATTTTTAATACGAAGGTAGTTGGGTGTATCTTTTTTGTTTAGGAAGTAACCGTGATTGTATTTCAACGGTATGAAAGCTCGTCGAATCTTAAAGCACTCGACGAACCCTAGAAAAGCTCGCTGGAACTTAAAAAAACAGGACGATATACCGGAAAAAGCTCGTGAACCCTTAAAATAGTTTAAGAAATCTAAAGACGCTTGTTTAAATATGCTTGTCAAAACTTATCGAAATTTAATAAAGCTTGTAGAAATATAAGTAAAATGTTGCCTTTAAAAAAAATTATTTAATTGTTTTTGAAGAATTTAAACTTTCAAGCTTTAGATCTTGTCTTATTATTCTATTCTTTTATTTGAAATTTGAAAATTATTCAAACTTTAAATATTTACAACAACATTTTGTATTCAAAAAAGCTCCATTCCTTTAATAATACATACTGAAACAACATTATAACTTAATAAAGCTCGTGGAAATCTAAAAAAGCTCGTTGTAGTATATAAAAGCGTTTCAACAGTTACAAAATCTCTCATTTAAAAAATATTATTAGATTTTTATTACTATTAAAAATATTAGTTTTCAAAAACTCAAAACTTTCTTATACCAATATTTGCATAGAAAAAATTCATTTAAAAAAGCTCTATAACTCTTGAAAACAAAATATTATTCAACAAAAAAAAAGCAGAAAACTTTCTTATCTAAAGCGAAGTGAAGTCCTCAAGATTCTATATCAAACCACACCGTAAATCACTGAATAAACCACTGCACAAAAAAAAAAAGAACGATTCTTCCGCAGGAAAATTAAAGCAAAAATTCGTTCCTATTTAAAGCGGTCAATGTCGCAAGCATTAGCCAAGCCAGGCATTGCCGAATCGCCGGGCAGAACCGAGCGTACAAATTCGATCCGCAAAAACCGTGTAAAATCCAAGCGCACGTGGACACGCGGCAAAGAAGCGATCGCACAAAGAACGTAAAAGCCTCGTCCACTTTGAGCGCATCGCTCGGCGAAAGCGTTTTTTTCGGCCTTTGAGGCGTGCGTCCGCGCGGATCGGCGAAAGGTCCGCGCGTAAAGCCAAAGTGGATGGAGCAAGAAGCGCTCCACAAAGGGTCCCGAAGTATAACGCGGGCTAATTTGCGCGCCCCTGCTGGCTCTTCCCTAAAAAATCGATCCTTCGAGGTCAGAGCCAATATACCCCGGCGTGAGTCTCCCTAAATCTGAATAAGTGACAATTCGATAGCCTGAAATTTCTACACTTGCGGTACTGTAATTAAAATTACTTTAGACGTAGTATTCTACAATAAAAGTTGGCATTAAAAATAAATCTTCTTTTGGAAGTATTGTTTAGACTGTTAAAACAAGCTGCTAATGGAAATGGAGTTTTTATTATTCAAATTCATAAGATTTTCTTAAGATTGTACAAACTATATTATTTTGATTTTTTTATGCATGAATGAGGATAGTAAAAAAAGATTCGAATATTTTATAGATGAATTAGTACTGATGAGAGGCTGAAAAATTTAGAAATGAAATTTAGAAACGACAAACAATAATATTTTTTCTTATTTTCTTCTTATTCATCAATTAATCAATTAGTAGAAATAATAATATAAAGCCCTAAAGTGTAGAAATTAGGTGCACTACCTCCAGGGTTGAAACGACAGATTTATATAATTAATAAATAACTATAACAAATGTTAGTTTAGTTCATCACTTGATAATTCCAGTCATCTCCAGATTTAAATGTGGTAAATAAAAAATGCAGAACTTACAAATTTTTTTAACAGTGTACGATATCGTTATAAACAAATATTATATTTTACTATGAAAAAATACGAATAATAAATAAATACACGAATAAAAATTAAAAGAAAAATTAGCATCGAAACATTTGGTCCTATGATTTGCCTCGAGTGTCCTACTGAATGCGTATAGGGTCCTCGTCATTTTCCGCGACTGCACGCTCGTAAGCGAGGGAGTAATGAAGAGCCGACGCTTTTGTCTCCTCGAGCTTTCGATGCTCTTTTTTTTACCTCCGCGGGCGGTGCTTTTTTATTCTTCAACGGAGCGCCGGCAAAGCGCATAATTTGCTGAGCTTTTTCTCGGGCGCCCTTATTGGAAGGCTGCGCGTGTTTGCACGCTGTAATGGAATTTTGGTTTAGGTATGAGATATTCGGCCGGGTGCTTATATTGTCTCGATGCGTTGACTGAAGTTTTAAAATTCCCGGGATTCCCGGTTTTAGTATAGGCGGCGCATTGTCTGCAGCGATGAAAGAAGAAAATTGCCATTGGTTTTTAAATGAATATTTTACAAAGGCAGTGTTTGCATTCGAAGATTGACGCGCTTCCACAGTGATTTTATGATGGATTGTTCGAATGTAAATTGCCGTGGGATCTGTCGACATTGATCATAGATTTTTTTTTGATTATGCTAAAGAGTGCTGGTGTAAAATTAAAATTTTAATTTTTACTAACTTATTGACAAGTTTTACTGAAAGGATTTGACTTCTTTTTTAATTATACAGTATAAGAGCACGTAAATTTAGATATCACGTTGAAAGATTAAAAATGAATTAAACATTAAATAATTATTCACGTATTTTTACTTATAACACATCAGTTACACTTATACTTTCGTCTATAAATTCACAGTTTACAATCATCAAATAATAATTTCATTAAAAGTAAATGAATTTATTTGTCTCTAAATTAATAAGTACTATTGAAAAAAATATTTGCTTAAAATTAACAATCTTTTTCTCTCACTGTAATTAATACAAAAAAAAACTAAAAAGAAAGAAGGAAAAATAAATAAACTATCGCCATAACAGCACTTTACAAAAGGCCAGTGCGCGCCAAGAAGGAAATTAAATCCGAAAATTAGTTTTCGCCGGCTGCGCAACGGCCCTCAAAGCGGCCTAATTAAAACCATCCGATGCCGTCCCGCGGCTGCGTCCGCATCGACTCAATCTGAACGAATGCAAAACACTCGGTCGGCGTACAGAATTTAATCCGAAACCGCAGCGCGGCCGGAGATACACGCGGAACTGCAGGAGGCGCTCACTCGTCGGAGGGTCGGGGGATCGACGGACACGCCTCACCTGTTTATCTCGTTACGAGGGAATCCCTGGGTGCCGCCGGCCGAGTGTTATATGCCCCGGTAATTTCCCTTCGGGCTTATCGCGCGGCCCCGCGCGTTTTTCAAAAAACGCGCAGTTTTACGTTTCCCGGACGCCGCGAGCCTCCGACCACGGGGCCATCCGTGGTGTGCCTCCTCGCATTTTTTTTTTTTTTTTTTACGAGGGACCTTTCTTTTTTTATGAGTCTCGTCCGCTATTTCCGACCTTTGATTTCGGGCTTTATTGCGGGATGCGATAAATTTAGTTTGATAGGGCTGCTTGTGTTTTTTTTTAAGATGGTAAGTGATAAGCGCACGTTTTATAATTTTGATAAATATTATTTTTATTTTTGAAGATAAGTATATAAAGTATCTTCATTATTTTTAATACGAAATATTCTTTAGTAAGTGCAGCGTATGCAAAAAATGCGAAAGATTAAATGCAACAAGACAGTGAGATTACATTCCGTTGATGGTTTCATAAAAATATTTACATTGTTTAAAGATAAAATAGAGCGATTTTTCAATTACGCTATCGCATACCAAGCGCTCGTGTTTCTTTCTATCTCATGTTTCGTGAAATTGACATTTTTTAAATTCTCTTGCGAGTATACACTGCTTATATAGTTTATATTTTCTTAAATAAATACCACCTAGAATTTTTTTTTAAGAAATTAAAAGCTTTTCAATAAGAATATTTATTATAAATATGTGATTTCTATTGCAAAGCATCTTAATTTAGAAAGTTTTATAAACTTTCCTTACGCTCAAACAAAAAAATATAAATAAAAATTTAGCATTGTGTACATCTGCAATTAAAGCTTACACAATCTTAAAGAAAAAACTTAAATAATTGTTTATCAAATAATATACGCCCTGATTATGATAAATTTTTGTGAAGATCTGTAATTAAAACTTTCAGAATCTTAAAGAAAAAAACTTAAATAATTGTTTATCAAATAATATACGCCCGAATTATGATAATTTTCCTGAGAATTTGTAATTAAAGATTGCAGAATCTTAAAGACAAAAACTTAAGTAATTGTTTATTCAACGATATACGCCCTAATTATGATAATTTTCCTGAGAATCATGGGAACATTTTCAAAGAAATTAACGCCGATATCTCCGTGTTTCAAGTCCATAACTTTTTGTTCATCAAACTAAACCATCAAGATACGCTACAAAACAACACCATGCAGCATCCGAAACCGATGCTATCCTGCACGCTTCTATAGCGGTAGCGTCGATACGCGCCTCCGCCGTCGCGCGCACAAAGCCCACTGTGCACTTCATCTCTGCCGTCCATCTCCGCAGCCACGAGGCGAGCATCGCAATTTAATTATTCACCCGTCAGTAGCAACTCGTAGCTTCTCATTAGATTCAGTAGCGATGAATCCCAAAGAGGCTTCCGCACCTACGGCTCGTTAATTAAAATCCGAAACCCCAGCAGACCGAATCTGCCGCCTGCGCCAGGCCAGAAGGAAGATCGACGGCCCGGAAAAGAGCCCCGCGGAGAAAAGCGTCTGCGTACCACCCTCGAGGTGAGAGTGAAAATTCGTGTAGCCGAAGAAGCGCGCGCGGCGTGTTTAACGCTCGGTCACGTCCTCCTGGGCGAGCTTTTCGTCTATACACAGGGAGGCCCGGGGCGCGGGTTCACTCGACACGTCCCGCGGCCGGGAGAGGGTCAAAGACGAGGGTCGCGCGCACGCCCGCTTCATTTGCCTAGTGCACTAGAGAGGAAGACGGCGTAATTGCGGAGGAGAGCTTGCGCGCGCTTTTTCACTCTTCCGCGTACCCCGGCAGTGAATTTTTATTATTCGAGAGAGCGGAGTGCTCGCGCTTGCACCGGGGAATTTTATTTCACTCGTTATCAGCGATAACGAGGGTTTATCGAATTAAGAGTTCCTGTGATTCGTTTTTTTTTTTTTTTTTTGAGTGTGGGGTGAGCTTGCGGGATTATTCGTCGCTGCTGGATTATTCGATGCGCTTCCTGCTGATATTTTTTATTGATTGTTTAGATTATGAACTTTTGGTGTTTATCTTTTTATTCTTAGTTTCTTTTTTTTGTGTTTTAAATGTTAGCTTACGATTTGTTGCGAGGCTCTTTCTTTTTTGTTGGTGATTAATAGTTGATTTTGACTTACCTGAAACAAAAATTAAGTGAAAGGTTAATCAAACGGTGTGAAATATAATTAATACTTATTTTTTATAACATTGAATTGTATATAGTACATTCTATAAAAATAATTATAAATCTGTTAACAACATTCCTGCATACAGGTATCTTCAATAAAAACACTAAATAATGCCTGTTACTACTTGCCAAATTTAATTTGGTATCTCAGTGTTCTGAAAATTGACTATTTTACCATCAAAAGCACATCACTGCTTTGAAATTCAGTGGAAACATTATTTGACTATATTTTTAAAGTAGCAACGTTAAAAAGGTATTTAATGTTAAATTTCTGCAGCTTTTTATATACCACCTTTATTAACTGCAATTTTATGTAAGCTAATAGCAAAATTAACTATTTCATTCCGTAGGTTAAACCACATCCTTAAAACTACTCTAACTTTTCGACAAAATAATTTATTTAATATAGGAGAAAACGAGGCACTACGGCTCACTCGTTAAAATAAATTTTATTTGCTATAAAAAATTTCATTCAAAAAAGGGGTAGTTTAAAAGAATATCATGTATTAAAATGATAAATTTATCAATGTATTAATAAAATTCTTACTAAATGTATCACTCAAATAAAAGTAGTGGCCACCAAATATTCTTAAATATTTATTTAAATTATAAACAGTGGGTCTTTTTGCACGAAACCTTTTCTACATTAAAGATTCGCTTGCTAATATTAATAGTAAAACATAGACACGAATTAATTGTACTAATATTTAGTATAAAAAATTTCTTTTCGTTTTTTTTTTAGAGTAAGTTAAAATATTATATAAAATAGTTAAAGTCCAATATCAACGTATATGTATACAGGCGTGTATTGCGGCCTCGTAGTCAAATCATTTTTTTTTTTTACGTAAACTTGCCTCGAGGCACTACGATTAATAAATCAGCAAACTGCATGAGAATAATCCACAATAAACCGGCAGCACATAGCGAATCTCCGGCGGGTTGTCTGACCAAACCGGCAGTATACTACTGACACCCGCTCGTTTGCCTCCGTATACCCCGTGAAAGTCAATACTCCGGCCGACTCGTTTAAACTACCCAACCCCGCGGCCGCAGGACTAAAATACAGGTATACTGGGTATACCTTGGAGGTTGCATATGGAGGCGGAGGCCTTCAGCCTGCGCGTCGGACTGGTGACGGCCAGCAGCAGCGGGGAGGCCGTCAGCTGGAAGGACGAGCGGGACTTGCGCACCGACTGCTTCTGCACGCAGTAACTGCGCGCCCGACGCCGGAAAAGCGGCGAGTCCAAGAACGACTCGTCGTACTGCGGCATCTCGGGCTGTCCAGTGCCGGCTGTTACTACTTAAGCCGCGCGGCTCGCGCACTCCGCGTCTTTTCTCGCTTCTTCACTGTTTCTCATTTTTTTTTGTTCAGTCACTGAGTAATGCAGAGCTTTTTTATTTTAACTGATTGCTGTTTTTGTTGCACTTTGGTAGGATACCGTTAAGCTGGGCACGATGAATTGATTAGGATTAAATTAATTAGAATTTGATTGATTCGTTAAAGTGTTAATTCAGAATTAAAATTTAAATTGCTTTCAAGTTTTTTTTTTTAACGGCTTGGTTGGAATAAATTTGATGAGGATGAAGGTTGTTAAAAAATTCTTTGTTAAAGATTTTATGTATTTATTTAATTTTTAATTAAGTTACGTACTGCGTGTTTTATTTTTATCTCGCGTTTTTTTAATACTTGTCATCGGCAGATAGAAAACCTACCGCAAAATTCAAACTTGGTTTGAATAGATTCTCTTATTACTTCCTGCGATATTAATACTTATTCTACAAGTGTGTGTATACAGTATTATTATTATAAATAGAAATAAAATAAATCTTTTGAGAACTGCTACAGTTAATGTTCTCGTACTGAAGTTATTGAAATATTTACAATAGATTCTTGTAAAATTTACACTAAATTTTGAAGAAAAAACACTACAGTAAATTTTACAATTTGTATACTACAATTTTTAGTACAAAAGTTTTCTCTGTTTATTTAAAATACAAATATTCTACTATCTTTATTAGAACTTATTATTAACAAAGAAAAAATCAGTACATTATTAATTTTAAATAGAATAATTTGACGATTTTCAAATAAAATTTAAATTTAACAATTCTCATAAAAGGAAATGAATACAAACGCGAGATAATAATATTTTTATAAAAACATCGTACGCAACGTTTTATTAGATTTGACATGTGCAACTTGTGCAAATTATTCAGGAGGTAAAAGTAGTCGGAAGTATATTTTTTTCCTTCTTCACCTCGATATCCCGACAACTCAGACTACGCGTTCATCAGATAAACGCAATGTGATTTACTTCGTTTGTTGCGTTCGGAGCGCTCTTGTTTCGCCGGGTGCAGATTTATTTTTCATCGGGGATGGCGATGCAAAATGCAGCGAGATTAATGGCCTTTACAAGAGATGCATACAATCGATATTCTCTTTTTAAACCTGAATTAGTGAATGAAATTGATTTATGAGCGCGAATTAATTAGTGGATTTCCATGGATTTGCTTATAATGCGTTTCAAGGGATTTTGTCGATCTTTAAAATTCATTCGTCGGATCGATATGTAGCCGTATAATTTTTGTATCCTGATATATTTTAATTAAAACGTAAATTTACAGCTTTTGTTAAATTCAGACTGATTTGATTAAAGAACATATTACGCCGTTTATTTATTTACGTGAATTGTACAAGTCATTTAGCCCTTTAGCGCAAATAAACAATAAAATAAAATGTAAAACAAAGTAAAAAATATAAATAAAAATTCACATTAATAATTACAAAAGCATCTCATATATATATGCTTTAACAGACATAAAGACCCGTCAACAATTTAATAATAAAACGCTATTCAATAGTAATCTTTACATTAATTAATCCTTCAAAAAATTCATCGTTTTTATCATTTTTACTGGTTGCATAATTATCATCTTTAAAAAGTGAACAAGTAAAATCCATAAACTTTCAAATTAAAATCGATAACCATACTCGAAACTCTTTTATTTTGGACTGGAAAGAATTTGCTCTCGTTAAACGCCGAAACCACAAGATAAAATTAAAAAAACAAACGCCGAGCGTAACTACCGATTGTTCCATTAAATATGGAACGTTTTTTTATGAAACAAAAAAAATGTGGAGAACTTAAGCCTCGTCACACTTAGGCGCCAGACAGGCGCTAAAAAACCGATCGCGGCTCGTCTGCGGTTTGTCGCTCCACATACGGGGGCAGCCGCTCGGTTTCGCGGATACTTGATTTCCTCGCGAAACTGAGAAGCCGAGCACGTAACCGAATCCTGTCGCTCCGAGAAACTGGAGAGGTTTCGCGTCTCGACGACAGGGTTTAACTTGCCACGTAATAACCCCCCCTCTGGGGGGGTCACCCCTTCCCCCCTCCTCCCCCCAACTTTACGCCGCTTTTTACTGGAACTTTTCGGGTTTACTGAGTTTTGCCGCTGAGAGATTTTATCGAGTGCGCGGGATTGATGCTTCGTTGGATACTTTGCGGGTATTTATGTAAAAGGGTTTTTTTCAATTTATATACGATTCAGTGGATTTGGTTGATATGGTGACACGGCGGTTTGATTCGATTTGTTACACAATGTAATGACACGATTTATGTTTTATTTTTATAGTATTAGATCGTATAGTATTAGATCAATCCTTTTGACTGCATAATTTTATGCACGATTTTTTTTAAATAGTTTTATTTATTTTTTACAGAAGAAAAGTTATTTAACAAAGTTGCTCTTTTATAGTACCTGAGAGATAGATTTATTAATACAATACCTTAGATATAGAAGTTATTAATACAATTTTAGGAAAAATTATATTTCTAACAGATAAAAGTCTAATTCTCCTCGATTTATAAGACTTGCTAAATCATTTTCTTCGAAGAAATTTCGAATGAATTTTTATTACAAAAATTAACACTTAAAATCCTCTAGTCTTAGAATGTACAAACCAAGCAAGCAATAAATCTTGGCAAAGTAAAATAGAAATCTAATAATTTCAATTTCGTAAATTATACACTTGACAAAACCTTTTTCTATCTTATTATCCAGAAGCATCGTACAAAATAATAAAGTAACTTTATCTTCTCTCGAGTAATCATAAAAGTCCATCGAAGTCACCACCGATAAAAGTCATAGGTAAAATAAAAATCAAAAACACCCGACACTTCGATCGAAACCCGAAAAAAAATCAATTCCACGCAAATGAAAAAAAAAAACGGCGCAAAAGCGTCAGAAGACACTGGACCGTCAAGGCGCAAGTTGCACGAGACACGTTCAATTACGCTCGGACCGCGAGAGCAACTGATTCGGCAAAGCCCATGGATATTGGCCGTGACAGGGATGACGATCGACTTGCGCGCGCGCGAACCGCCGCCTAAATATATAAAAGCTCATCCGGGCGATTGGGGCTCTCTTTTCGCGGCTGCCTACACGGGACTCTGACGTCAGTCAAGTGCGCCGTGCTTTTACGCCTCGGACACCTTAAGCGCCGTGAGTCTTGTACGACGATGCCTCAAAGCTCGCGTGTCCCTTGGCTTTATTTATACGAGCGTAGGGGGGAGCTTTCTTTGTGGTCAGTGCGGCGAGGTTGATTATTTTTTCGATGGCGACGGGAGCTTTTTTTTTTGCGGAATTTATTCGACGCTGAGGTCGCCGTTGGATGGAGCTTGCAAGCTTACCTAAGGTTTCGCGAATCGTTGCTGATGATCTGTGCTTTAAAACACATTTATATTTAATTCTTTATGTAATTTAAATAAAAAAATGTGTATGATAAAAAAAGTATTTAAATATGAAATGAGTGTTTTGTTTTTTTAATTAGTTTAATTAGTGCAAGCTTCAGATTATTTATTTTCTTGAACGTTTATCGGTGCCTGGCTTTAAGACTTATTGCACGAAGAATGAATATATTTATCATTTCCACATTTTAAAAAAAATAATATTAGTAGCTTTATTATTTAAAGGGTTGAAAGACTTTAGAAAAAATTTCTTCCTGTTATTTTTTCTACCCTTTTTTAAAATGCTACACAAATCCATCTCACATCATTTCGTAAATAAAAGTGTTTTTAGAAAGTTCCTTAAAATTTTACGAATCAAGTAAAATGTTTTAATGTAATTATTAAAAAAAAAGTAAAATCCGATCAGTTGAATCCACGTATCACCGGATCATCAATAAAATTAAAAATATCCGCACACCACCGAAACAAATCGCACGATCGTCTTCGATATCCGATCTCGAGGTAACAGTAAATCACAACGATCACGAAGCAGGGCCGCGCAAGAAAATTTATTAGGTATATACGAGCGCATCGGAGAATGATGGAACGCAATGGGTTCTCCACTTTCGCCTAATGAACATTACCGCTCCGTGTAATGCGCGTAAAGCCGCACTTCCGCGTCCCGTCCGCCGGGAGATGGCCCGAGACTGCAGGTTCGCGGCGCATAACGAAGTTGCTGTAATGTGACTCGAGAAACCATGAAGTCCCCTCTCGCTATTTTTTTTTTTTTTTTTTTCAGTTTAAAGTAGTTTCGGATGAGCTCGCACTTGAAAAAGTGAATCCGCGCGGTTTAATTGTAACCCTCGTTGGACTACTCTGACGACAGATTTTTTATCGGTGTGTAACTATATACACGTTATATTCTTTTTTTTTCTAGTTGATGTGAATTTTAGCGAAAATTATTGCGCTTCGAGAATTTTTGTTTTTTGTTTTTGAGAGTTATGTAAATTGAAAGATGCAACTTTTTTTTGTTTAAGTCGACCGCTTTGGGAATTTTTGTGATGTAACTTTGGCAGTAACGAGCGATTAAAAAAGTCGTTAAAAGTGATTCATGTATATACTGATCAGATGGACGTCCATTGTCAAGCTGCTTAATTAAACGTGATTATTTCGTTCTGTGTACCGTGACAGAAAATGTAATATTTACGTCTAAATGTAATATTTGTAATGACATTGGAAATTTGCAGATTTTTAGTTGATAAAAATTTTATGAATTATCCAAGCACTTCGAATTTATCCTCCAAATAATTACAATTATATACCTGCAATAACATAATAATGGCTACTTTGCATTCTAAATTATTAACGATATAATGAATACAATTTTAAATATTTACATTTTTCCTTTCAATTTTACACGATAAAAGCGTCCTCGACAATCCATCAATTCTCCCCTCTCAACACTATTTATAAAAAATAAATATCAGCTCCGAGTAGTAAAATTAGTTTGGCAAGGGTCTGGATGAAAAATGACCAATTAACAAAAAGTTTAGCTTAGCATAGCAAATATTCTAGACTTTTTGCAGGCGTTTTCCAGGCTCTAGAAAAACTTTCATAAAGTTTTGCGTTAATGCACTTTTAACGAACCAGACTACTGCCAGGAATTACTCCAAACTTAATTATTCAGAAAAAAATCATTTATTAATCATTAGTGCGGTAAATTTACACTGTATAAAAATTCCTTACAAAAAGTAGACGCATTTTCTTGAAATTTTTACGAAAAAGTTACTGCTATTATTATAAAACTTTTATATCCAAAAACACCCACTATCTTCCCAATTGCCTATAAGATTCAGACGAAAATTAGTGACTTCGTGTATCAAACAGCCCCACCAATTACGTTTTTCTCCGCGCGATTCTTAAAGCATCCATTTAACAACGCTCAATTCTAAAGTCTCCCGCAAGTACATTCTTCGACAGCGTAAAACCGCTGGCAAGAATCCCCTCGCCTCGCAGCCCCGCCGCAAAAACTTGGATCGCAACTTTCGTCCGGTCCCTTCCGCTCGAGCGCGCCTCATTCGGAAAGTTTGCGCGGCCATTCGACTCGGGCTCTCGAACAACGGCAGTCCTCGCGAATCTCGAGATCAGCGGCAAAAAAAAAAAAAGAGGCCGCCCCCTCCTTTTTTCGATCGTATCTCCGCGGCGAGTCCCATTCGCAAAAGAAAAAAAAAGCCTGCCTTAATCCGGTCGGCGCGGAGAGATAAGCCCGAGCGACGGACCTTGTCCGACAAACGATCGCCGATTACTGGAGCGAAAACTTGACCTCATCCCGCATTCGCTCCCCCATCGAACCACGACGGATCGACGGGACTTCCGATGCGATACGCTCGGTACGCTCGGCTCGTAACCCATGCATAGTTGGGTATGCCTGACAGACTGACCTCTCTGAAGTTGGCATGACAACTTTTAACTCAGTCAAAAATGACTATTGGATAATTTGCCGTAAATTATCCGTGAAAGAAACTATTTTTCCGCGGTCATATTTGAAAATAAAATTACATGTTTCGCCAACTTCCAGTGAAGTTAGCGGAACACCTCTAAAATCTAATTAATAAAAAAAAAAGAAAATCATGATTAAACAGATGTAGTTTATACACATTAAACGAACTTTTTTTTTCACCCTTTTTAACAGAACTCATTTGACTTCGCAGTGCCGATAGAACCTCCTTAACGATATAATGCGTGAATGCAAAAAATGTTTTTTTTTTTTTAAGTGAACTAACTTAAATAACTTCCTAGCATATAACATTCTTACCCTTTTTCATCGCCTGCAACATCCCTTACCCTCGCGCGCAACTTTTCCTCACGTGCAATGATGTGCGTGAGAGGATGGGAGGGATGAAAAAATTTCTGCGAGGATTATGGTGAAATCCGGCGCGTCGCCAAGGAAAATAACGCAGGGATTGCGGTACCCAGAGACGACGAAATTGTGCAATGCGCGTTTCTGCGTAAAAAATCTACGCTGATGAATGTGTATCAGATTGTTCTTACTGACAAGGCCATATTATTTAGATTTCATATACCGATTTTTATGCTGAATTTCTTAAATTTAATTAAAAATATTTACTGTTTTTTATTTTAATTAGTTCTCGTGCAGTAGAAATTTAAGCGATAGAATGAAAGTCAATTAATTTTGAAACAAATGGTAGCTGTTATAAATTGATTTAATTTTTCTAAGCCGATTTTAATGACTGCTCAATCAATGCCGCAATCAAGACTCCATTAAAGCACAATAATAGAAAGGCCAACGCATTAAAATCCAGCGTTACGAAACCCATTACAAAACGAAATTTTCATTTTATACAGAATCATCCCCGCCGGCTCGCGATTTCATCAAAATTGTTGCGAACGTCACTATAGCCAGTGTAATGTGCCTACACATAGTCAATTCAGCGTGCATAAAGAGAAGGAGCGAAAGAGAGAGAGAGAGAGAACAGAGAATGTGTGCCGTGTAGCCCGAGTACGCCATTATCACACGCTAGAGTGAGCATATGAGCCGGAAGATAGGCTCGATATATAGTCGAAAACCTTCAATGTGCTTGTATCTTTTTCCCATTAGTGGAACACTGGGTGTAAAAAAAATTACTTGACGATCCAACTGCGTATCTACACCGAGAGAAATTTTGTAGTAAAATTTAGTAGAAATGTAATAAAAATTGCCGTGCTTATAAATGCAGTCAGAGACTGTCAAACGAAGGAAATTAGCATATAACATATATTAAAAATTACTATACTGGCTAGCAAATGTTACTAGAGTTCTAGTAAGCTTTACTACAATCAATAGTTTTTATTCTACTAACTACTAAAAGTTGCTAGAATTCTAATAATGTTTAATGTTTTTTTTAGAACTAGTGAATTTTATTATACTTTCTAACGAAAGTTGCTAGAATTCTAATAATATTTCCTAAAATTAGTACTTTTTACTAAACTGACTAGTAAAAGTTGCTTCTAGTTCTAATAATTTTTATAAGAACACTCACAATTTTTGCTAGCCAGTATAGTAATTTTTAAAATATATATATACTTAATATCGGTGAGTCTTTTTACCTTCTAAGTACTGTAATTTTTTAAAAATTACTTTTCTTCTTTTAAAAAATTTTAAAATTTCTCTCCTTGTAATATAAGTAGACTTTTAAAAAATTAAACGCACGCAATTAACAGAACTATAAATCAAGAGCCTCGGTAATTTACTTTTATTCTATTCCCCATTTTTTTTTTCAAGAATATAAATTTTCAAATTCAAGTTTTTCCAATACCGCCGCTAAATCATTGTTATTTCCGAAGGGTAATCGCTAAAAAACATTTAAAATTTATCGCACATTGTTTCACAGCCTACAAAACAATGGGCTGTATACACTCCTTTATTGCAAGCAATTTCTCTATTCCTCAATAATCCTGCAACAACAATTACATCCCACCAATACGCTAATTATTGCGCATTTTAACGCATTTACACCACTTCGACAATGCGAATTACCTCTTGTACACACGGATACACACGAGAGTACAGCGATTCGAAAGAAGCACAAGGCCTCGCCGCGCAGCGCCGAACGCCGATGTATCAGACACTCGAGGGGAATCCTGGTGACACTTGGGGATCGGGATAAAAGTGGTGATCGATAGTTTTATATCGGCCCGAGTGTCCCGCGGCCGTCGCGCTAAGTAACGTCAGTGAACTTGCGACCCAGATTTTCGCGCCTCCTGGCGACTCCCGCGGGCTTCGCGCGAATCCGAAGGCGCGCGCTAACTCGCGCCTCTACTTTTGGCTTTTCCATGAATAATGCATTTAAACCCGTCCGTCCGCAGGGCCGTCCGAAATTATTATAGCTGACTCGGGATTATGCGCCCGGTTAAAATGATATCGCCGAGGCTTAAGGCTTGACGGTTAGTGCTCGTGTCACGTGTCGGGGAGTTTTGGAAGCTGTTTATATCGAGTGAATGACGACCTTCTTTTCTGCGGCGAACTTGCATTGCATCTCATGAATTTTTATATACATTTATGTGTACTGCATACATTTATATACATATTAAGGGGGTCTGAAAGTCAATTAAAAATTCAAATTTCGCGCCACAATATATAGCAGACGAAAAAATAATTAATTTGCTTTTAAGAAAGTGTATAAATGAAATGTCGAAAAACCACGAGATACTCGCCCTCCTTTAGGTAACGATCTATCATTTTATAAAGTTTCAAATTCATATAACAATATTTAGATGAGAAAAACTTGAATAATATGATTTTTCTACATTTTTCAAGCTTTTTTTCGTTTTTTTTTTTGTGTACGTTTGTTTAATTTGCTGAAAGGATGGTCGAATTTTTTTTTTGAGATATCAGTTTACATTGAAAGAAATAAGTTAATTGGACTTTTGGCAGAATTCGGTGCATCGCGCTTTAATTAATTCGCATTGAAAAGACAGGCAAAGTTTCGGATTACCTTTCTGCCGTTTATTCCGTTTCCAGATTTTCCAAATGATACTTTACACTTTTGTTTGACTTTACGTATTTAGCTAATAACTGTCACGACTGTGAAATTTTGCTAAACAAATTTAAAACAGATGATAACAACGCTTATTTAAAAAAATGATTTATATGATATATGTTGGTAATTTGCAAAAATGGATGTTACAATTTTCAATATAAAACCTTCATAATATTTAACGATCGATCAATTACGAATTATCAATTAATTTTGTCGAATAAATTTTCTTATCTTTTTTAATTCGTTGTAAATAATTCTGTAGAATTCATTATAAAATTCTTCAGGAGGAAATATTTAGAGCTAACGTAACGCTGCATAGAATAAATCGTTAAAATTCATTAACAACTAGTTTCAATTCTTTGTTAATCCTTTTATTGCATCTTAAAAGCGATTTTACTGCTTAATTATGCTTGTATAAATATAAATATACGATTTCTTACAGGATTTAAAAAAAAAACTCTTCTATTTTTATTTCATCACACCTTCGTTAGACGTTCTCTTAAAACCCACAAAAACAAGTACGACCCAAATTAAAAAAAAATTAATTAATTGACAACGTACGACCACAACAATCAATGACAAGACCGTAAAAAACAATTTGATGAGTAAAACTCGGGAGTCGTGAAGGCACGGGAAAATATAGCCGAGCGCGCATTTGTAAATTAAAACGAAACCGTCGTCGGACACGCATCCGCGGGAGAAGCATCGCTCGCGCATCCACTCTTTAAATGAATAAAAAATGAGCGAGCCCGATGAAAAAAAAAAAAAAAAAAGAAGCGGAGCACCGAGCGGGGCCGAGGGCAAGTGCGTACGCGTACATACACATGCACAAACCGGCATGAAGACGTCGGCTTTACGGAGCGGCGGCTCTATCCGTGACGTTATTGTTATGCGGATTCTATAAGCTCTCCGTTACGCCTGCGCTCCGTTGAGCCCCTAGAGCGGCTTATATACAGGGGCTACCCGCTCGGGATCATCCCACGAGGCTGCGCTCGTTTTTCGCATCTTTCTCTTTTTCTCGCCCTCCTCGGAATTCCGGAAATGCCCGCTTTTCGCAATTATCGTCGCAAGCTCTCAACGCGCTAGATCAGCTGGAGCGAAATGGAGTGAAAATTATGAAATTTTAGCTTTAATTTTATAGTGAAATTAACTCCCTCGATCAAGTGATTTTTTTACTTTTAAGGAGAACGAAAGGTACACGATAAATCAGCTGAAGTGAAAATTATGAAATTTTAGCTTTAATTTTATAGTGAAATTAACTCCCTCGATCAAGTGATTTTTTTACTTTTAAGGAGAACGATAGGTACACACTAAATCAGCTGGAGTAAAATAGAGTGAAAATTAAATCTGTTGGAATGAAATTTTATAGTGAACTTAACTCCCTTGATGGAGTAATTTTTTTACTCTTAAGTAGAGCAAAACATAATTCTAAGATTATTTTTTGAAAATTTTATATGCAAGAACGATTGGGTCTTTGACGTTCTGCAATGCTTGATTCTCTTCGTTTTAAAAAGTTTTAAAATTATTTAAAGTGGAAGCTATTTGCTAACATATTAGCAGCGTTTTTTTAATTAATGTGTGTAGAATGTTATACAGTGAAAGAAAAATTCGAAAATTATACTTTGGTGTCAGTGAAAGTTGTTTATGAATAAAAATTTTAATGATCTTCATAGTGATAGCAGAGCATATCTGCGTAAAGCTGTTTTTAGTATTAAGTTGTCAACGTAGCATTTATCAAAGTTTCTTTTTTAAATTTATGGTACCTATGTTCTACAAATAGGGATGTAATTAGGAAAATGAAAAAACATTAATCTTGATAAGGTACCTTTCAAACTTTAAATCAAAAAAGCTCAGTGAAACTGGTTCTATTCACTTGAACTTTTCAATTTATTTAAACGTATTTTTTTTAATTATTAATTAAGAGCTTTTTTCATAATTTAAATCAACCTAAACTAGATCGCATACATACCTTTGTATAAGTACGCAGAAAATAATTATTAAAACGCATCGCGATTAGATGTCGCAGAGGTAAAAGGTTTAACAATTAAAGCCGCAATGCAGGAGATTACTCTGTACACCTTTAACGCCAAAAGTTTTCAAATGCACCTTTTCATCTAGAGTAGGGAGGATTTCCCGGCGGTTTTACTTTTTTTCCGGTATACTTTCGAGATGGGATTTTCGAGGCTTACGTGCATCCAAGATTTTTTTTGTTAAAGCTTTTTTTGTTAATGCTTCCTGCATCAGATTACTTAACATAATCCGTTGCGCATTCGTACAATCGTTTTGAAAGTTTTAACGCGAACGCCACTTTTATTTAAGGGAATTTATTTATGAGCCACGAAGAACGGGATAGACGATATAATGGGAAATATTTTAATGTAATTTTTTTTTTTAAAGAAAGTTGAACGCACTACTTTTGAAATGCAACGAATCTCTAACTTACTTTGGTCCTCTTTGCGCGGTAGTGATCTACTTTGCAATTTTAAAGCTCTTTCACTTTCATTCTATTTTGGGACTCGAGACATTCCGAATTGAAAATGCATGGAGAAACTCGCGGCGTGGATATTATTTTATTTTTTACCATTAACTGATATCGAATGTCGCCGGCGTATATTTTTACTTTTAGATGAAAGCTTCCACGGGTGTATTTATAAGAGAAAAACGAGAAAACGTCACTTTTATTCTAGAACGACTCGACGTACAGCATTGAAAACTACTACCTATTTTTATAGAAATACTTTCTCTTTCGTCACGAGCGCGCGAGTCTATTATTTATCAATGAAAGATGACGCAGATCAGATTAATAGAGACTCTTATAAAAATAAATAGTGCGAAAATTCGAAAAAATGCGCGTTCCTTTTTATCTTCGGAAAGTTTCTCGCTCTGTTATCGCGGTCAATGAATATCAATGTTTTCCTCTCTCGCCTAGTATATAAAAAGTATAAAATTGAAATGGATCATTTTTTCAAATTAATCCACATTACAAAAGAAATAAATCTCGAACAATTTAACAGAAAAACACGCGCGCGCGCGACATCGATTCAAATAAATTTCAAAGGAATAAAGTCTGAAAATAAATGCGACTTTGAGGCCGCAGCATCAGAAGTCAGAAAATAAGAAGAAGAAGAATCCTCCGGAGACTGAAACGCGCCAACGATCTCGCACAATATCGACCCGTTGCATAAGCGTCAAAGTCGGAATTATTCGAACAAGTTTAAATCAACGTGCGAACTAGCGCGGGATCATTAGTGGATGGTCCCGGGCTACGCATGTGCGCAAGAAGCCAAGGAGAAGGGAGAGCACGTGTTTGACTCGATAAACTAATTGGGACTTGATCGTCAATCTGCAGATCGACGGTCGCGACGGAATGCTCAGTTCGAGCACAGAGGCACCCACACACACCCCAGGTACACCTACACGCACACTGACACCCACGTAGAAATTCATACATAGACACTCATATATAAACATTCATACATAGACACTCTCATACACAGATACTCGTACATAGACACTCACACATGACACAAGCAGAGCTTTTGACGCGAGATCGAAATGGATAAATTGGATTGGAGTCCCCCGTGCCGATAGGCTAATGAGCCGGGGAAAATAATACGCTTTAGTCCATTACTCAATGGGCGCTCGCGATTTGCTTCTTCAAGGCGCAATTTATTTTTGCTGATTGTTTAAAGAGATAATATCGGACTTGAGAGCAACGGAGTAACTCCGCCCGGCGTTTTAAGGAGGCGCTTTTATTTTTATTTATTTTATTTTTACAACAATTGCAGGAACAGTTTTGCGTTTTAGAGATTTACGTTTTCCACTGTTTAACATTGAGTCATTGCGGTAGTTTAATGCTACCGCAGATGAAATGGAAACTCGAGGTAAGTGTCCTTCGTTCGTTTCATAGATTATTGCTAGAAGATTGAACTCTATGAAAGAATTTTAAGGGAATAATTTGTAATATTCTATTTATAACAGTGAAGCGTGAACAGAAAATTGTTATTTCAAACTTTCAAACGAGCTCATCAGCTCTATTTTTATTTTGGACCCAATGCCGCGAATTTTGAACATCGTATTAAATATTTATTACTGTAGGTAAAATATTTTGTATAGTTTTATTTGAGAAAAAAAAGCTTTTATTCACCACCGACTATTTACGTTATGACATAAATTAATTTATTTAACTAAATCAATCACCACGATTTTCCTTCATCACCATCAAGAAAATGCAGATCGACAATTAATTCACACATCGATATAGAATGTCCTTCACCCCATTCCTACTTTTCACGAAAATTCTTTCTCCGCCAACATCGACATCCCGGTCACTCTAAAAAATAAAATTAACCTACTAGTTTATAGTTTTATTTAAAAAAAAAAATTTGTTTCATCACCGACTCACTTCTTGCGATAATAATTAATCAATTTATTCGTTATCATATAAATAATAATACATTTCGATACAAGCGTGGGAAAGCAATTTTGACCGTTTCCGTAAATCTTACACAAGGGTTAAAATCGCTTCCTCGCACAAGAATCAAACTTTTTTTCTTCCCAAGGTATGCAAGATGCGATTGTCTGCCGGCGAATTTGAGCGAGCGTGCGGAAAGTCGTAACTTTGCGCACCGCGTGTATAGAAAATTTATTAAAGAAATAAATCTCCCCGATTTTCCTTCATCCCCATCAAGAAAATGCAAATAGACAATAAATTAATTCGCACAACACTGTAGCATCTCCCTCACCCCATCCGCACTTTGCACTGCGTACAACCACCACTAAAATCCATCCCCGTCATCACCGGCATCCCGACCGCACTTAAAAAAAAATGGAAAAAAATCGCTCAAAGCTTCACTGGCAGTGTCGCGCGCAGCTCGGGCGGCCAGCGTCCACTCGCACGCGAAACTCACCGGCTAACTAAACTCCGCGCCGAGCGAAACTTCGCGCGCAGGCCGCGATGCCCCCCGCGGCATGACGGAGAGCGGGGACCGCCGCCGCGAGTAATTTTACCTGCGGCTTCGCTCGACGCTCGTCTATTTTAACGGAGGATGACGGTACACGCGGGAAAGCCACGCTGCACGCGCCGACTTTCTTCCTCCTCTGCTATTCCTCCGGGATTTCATTCATTCGCCGTTTCTCGTCGCTTATTTTCGGACGCGTTGTATATTTGTATAGTTGACCCCGGGCGAGTCGACGCGAAATTATCACACCGATGCGTTTGTTTGCGAAAATGCAGTGATTTCGATGGAGGGAATCTCCGATAGTGCACTTAGCGCAGCGCGTATGTACGTACTTTTTATCGGTGAACGAAATTTTTTTCGCGAGGCTCGATAGTGCACTCGGCGTTGAGATGCAGTCTATAAATTCGTTTTATTCGCGGGAGGAATTTTTTGTTTGTGAATGAACTTTTTTCGCGCGAGGTTCACGGGAATATTTGATGGTACAATTCACGTTGAAAGATTATAGTTTTCGGGAGTAATTTTTTTTTCGATGAATGAATTTTTTTATAACACTAATCGGTTGCTACGATTTTGAATGAAAATTTTATTGACCCTATAAATGGATATTTTTACGCGGATTGCGTTAAAATTTACACGCGAATTCGTCGTAAAAAGAAATTTGGGAGATTTCTGAGCGCTAAAGTTTCGGCTTTTTCCTGATGTAAAAATTTACAGCCCGCGGACGTGCTCAATCTCTAAAATTGAAAAAGTGCAGTAAACCATTGCAATGTGACTGTGTAACGCTCGTATTACGCCGAGAGAATTTTCTCGTAAAAACATTACGTGAAAAAAGCTACGTCGAGGGAAGATGCGCAGTCAATATAATTTTTAACGGGAGTATCGCTGCGAATTTTTATTTAAAAAAGTCTTCGAAATATTTAATAAGAGCTTCACCATCGTTTATCCAGCAAGATTTGCATTATTAAATTTTTCGTAAAACTTTTTTTGTAAAAAAATACAAAGCTAAAATTTTTTTAAGTAAAACTAAAAAAGTGGCTTTCCCGTAAAAATTTACTACTCCTGCAAACCGACCTTCCATTGCTTTTTTACATAGTATTTACAGAAACCTTCACTGCATTTTTTCCAAAAAAAATTCTTTCAATGCATGTATTTCTTTACAACAAGTTTTTCCGAAAAATCGACGGTAGTATTATTTTAACTCCGAATTTCAGGTTTCAATAAAGACCTCGTTCAATTCCTACCAATTTAAATAAATAAATTTTGCTCCATTTTCACAAGCGACAAACGTTACAAATTCCACTCGCTCGAGAACTTTTGTAAGCGAAAATTTCCCTCGCACCGAGGACGAATCTAATTTTGCAAATAAAATAAATATTCCCTATTCAACGTGAATAATACATCGTAAACGATGTACACCGTCGCCGCCAAATAGGAGCGAACAAACTTTTCTAAATTAATTTTCATCAAGCGGCAGCGAACGCTAAGTGCTCTAGATTCTCAGCTCGAAACTCCGCGCGAGTGAAACTCGAATCCCCCGGCGGGTGTAAGTAAGTTTTTTGTCTCGCCGGGGGAAAAAAGGGGGGAAAAGAAGAAACATATACCGAAAGGATAATGGAGAAAAATCCCGAGCGAACCGCCGAAACTGGAACTGCCATTGGAAACGTTTTAGCGTGCCGAGGCCGTTCCGCAAGGCGGAGATGCGAGGGAAATCGAGAAAACGGAAGAGCGAAACGGAAAAGGGGAGGGGGGAGGGAGGAAATGTGCAGCGCGCATTCGGATGCGATGACCATGCGCCGACGACGGAAGGAAAAAAAATCGACAGCAGAGCCAGAAAAGTATGAATTTTTCCCCCATCGTCTATCTCGGCTTAACGGTGCTATTTGGCAATGTTGGGATTTCATACTTTTACCGCGACCAGTGGAATATGAATATATGCACGTTTGAACTATTTTTTTTTACGAGGAACTTTGAAATGCTCGAAGAGACTCTTTTTTTGCCGTGGTGGTTTTTACTGCAGTATTGTCTCGTATATGGCGTTTTTAAAATGAGTTCGGAGAGAAGAAGAAGCAATTAAACGAAAGTTTAGAAAGTTCATGCATTACACGTGTTGCTGAATCTCAAGTACGAGTGTTTAATGTACATGCAAATTATTTAAGTTTTGTGTGCGTACTAGATTTTTTTTTGATAATACAATATTTTTTAATTTATTCATCGTAAGTAATTATAATTAGTTAAATTTCATTAGCATGAGCTGAGGATAACAAAATTTTATAAGTAAGAAAAAATTGTTTGATATACAGCACCATCTAAAAAGTAGTGTAGGCTTAATAGCCATTATTAAAGATCGCAAAAGTCATTTTAACTACTCTAGTAACTTTCATAGTATTTTTATTTTATTATTGTTTTTTAGTAGTTGTCGGGTAGAGTTAAGTATATTTCGATAGTGCGAGTTTATCTCTTTATCCAACAAAAAGAGGATGAAAGTTGCGAATTCTATTAGCGTCTAAACTCTGCAAAATGTTTCTTTAATAAAAACTAATGACCTCACCTCGCCGCTAAATTTTCTCAAATGTAAGTCAATAAAGAAAATTAAAGATAAATTTTTAAAAATCTAGGAGAAACGTGCTTGAATAAAAACTTTAATTTTACTTAATTTTCTCTTTTTATTGGTGCTTCCATGGCTTTTAAGTTTCGTGTAATTAGTGTCTTCGTATAAAAGGACATTACCCGGAGACCTCCTTAACGCCTCTCCTTACATAAGCTCTAAGAAATGTAATATTGTCCTAAATAAGACTTTCAACGCATTAACATAATTTCCTACATAAAATAAACCCTTAAACCTATTACGGATAGGATTACGATTATTTTACGTTAAAACATTTTTTTTAGAATATGAATTTGACAAAAAAAAACGTTCAGCGGTCAATATAAACGATCGCCATAAGAGTCATCGCATAAATCGTTAACGAAAAATAAATATAAACTATAAAAGTCGAGTGAAATGGTATGTTTTAAGTGTTTTTATTTTTTGTTTCTCTTTCATCGGCATATCCTGATTTACTCGTAAACACAAATTTCTCCCCCCCCCCCCTCAAAAAAAAAAAACTAAAAAAGAAACTTCCTCTAAAAATCGATCGATTTCTCCATCGACACTCAGGCAACGTTATCGCCGCTTTAGCCACTCGATAAACATCGCCGCGAGGAAACAACACCAGCACGTGCCATTTGCGTTTCGTTAGCAGTCGGCCGGCGGAATCAATCGCCGTCAGATGAACGGGGACACTCGGAAAACGTGCAAATCGACCTCAAGAGTTTGCCGGAGCTCGCCTCCGTACACTGGGCAGAGTCGCATATTCATGAACTCACCCCCCCCCACCTCCCCCAACCACGTGTATACGTACAATATGTATATATATGTATATACATGCACCTCGATGCCCGTCGAATTCGTGTTACTGGTGTACCTAAGAGAGGATCGCAGGTCGTGACACACACACACACATACACGCACATACAACACACGCACTTGGCTGCTCAGCGATGCATGAGTCGCGCGCAAAAAGCAAGTCGACCGGTGGATTCGGCGGTTTAGCATGCGGCCGTACAGCAGTTTCGCGTGCAATTTTCCTGCGACGGGACGAGGTGCTTTCAGGGAATGAGTTTTCCATTAATTTCTCGGTGCGATGGCTCGTATTTAAATGTTTGCCGTTTAATGCGAAAGAAACGCGTCACTCGCATGCGGCTACGCAATAAATTCAGTTCAAAAATATATTCTGTATATTAAAATGTTCTATTGCTCTTTACTCGCTGAAATTGAATTAACGAGAGGCGACTAAAATTAGTGAAAAATTCAGTTCAGCAGTAATCATCAATTAGTGGAGCGCGCATTTCTAAAATTACTTTTACGAATTCGATTTTGAGAGAGAAGCCTTTGATAACTCACTAAATCTGAAAAAGTAAAATTCACTTATGCAATATGTGAAACAAATTTTATGTGAAAATAAATCGTTTAGCATGTGAACGGCTCTTCACGCATCAAACGTCACTATTCACATTTTCCAAGCGAATTTTACATTTTCAGAGTTGCGCGGAATGTTCCACTAAAAAAAAAAAACCAATTTAGGAGCGGGGAATTAATTAACTGTTCGACGTTTACAAAGTTTATAAAGTTTATTAACTATTTAATTAATTATCTCTTTGCGAGATACGAGAGGAACTTTTATTAAAAGTGTTTCGCACAGGTGTAATTTCGTAACACTACGGAACCCGTCATCTCTCTTGAATAAAACCACTGTAAACCTCGTTTGCTCCAGAGAGTCCCGTAATTTATATTATTTTATGTATTTAAGCCCCGGCATTTAGCTGTTGTATAAACACTGAGCACTGAAAGCAGATATGCACTTTAACATCCTCACTTACAAGAATTTTAATGTACGCCGATGTAATACAACGAAACAACACTGCATTTTCAAATAAAATTGGACTACACGAATCTCAACTCTAAAAAAGTGTACTATACTTTTATAAGTTTACAAATAAACGCGGACGAGCAAAATAAATTTTTCATTGCAATATTTTTAAATAATATTTTATTTAGTACAATCTGCCTTCTAATAAATTTCGCGCTATTTTATTTGAATTGTCAAGAAAACTCTATTTAATAAAATTTTTAATAAACACTTTAGTATTTTGAGTATAAGCGTTTCCTCAACTACAATAAAATTAAGAAAAGAATAAATTATGTATATTTTAAAGGATTAAATATAAACTCGAGCGAAGCAAAATTAATCTCACGTATATATACGATACAATTAAATAATGTTTTAACTTTTTTTGAATCTCGCGCTTTTTATTTTAGGACACTTAGCCAATGAATTTCGTCCTCGCAAGAACGCATAGCTCCTACTTTTAGTAAAACAAGAGGAGAAAGGAGAGCAAAAACGGGAACTGCATTTTCAATAAAAACTTGACTACGCGCGCGTTTATTTAACTTAAAGCGCAGCGAGAGAAAAGCGTTACTCTTCCAAGGGATTAAAGAGAGTCTCGAGCCAAGCCAAATGAATGTTTGACGCTGCATTTTGAAATAACGTACCTCGGTAAAGAAAAATAAGAAAAAATTAAATACGCACCTTTCATTAAGAATTAACCACGCATTACTTTTTTTTTAAATTTCGCGCTCTCCAGTGGAAACATTAAGTCGATGAGAATCTCACCCTTACAAAAACATTGCGCTGCACGACCTTCTTAACGAAGCAAAAACAGAAGCCGAGAACGAGAAAGGAACTTTTGTAATTTTTGCCGAGTCCCGTGTTCTTCTCGTTTAAAAAGCGCGTTTATATCACGACGAGCTTAAAATCGCGTTAAATCCTCAGTTTAAAATAAAAAAAGCGCTGAGTTCGGTCCGCGCAACGTCAGGAAAGAAAAGCCCCGCGGTGGGCAGGAATAAAGCTTCGAAAACGAGGAAAAATGAAGCAAAGCCCGGCGAATAAACGAGCAAAAGTAGACCTCGAGCCGAGAGATGGATGTACGCGAAATTGAGCCTTACGCGGCGGCGACTCTAGACTACTTCAGATTTGCATGTATATTGCGCGGAGGCAGGGGTGGGAGGGGGTGCAAAAAAAAATGGAAAGAGTGCGGGGCGCACAGAGCCGAGGAAATCCAAGTAAACCTCGGCGAGGCACGAGGGAAAGCGGAAGTTAACGCGGATTACGAGCGACACGTGTCCCCGAGTTAAAAAAGGGAACTCGCCGCGTTTACGCCCTCTCCATTTCGCACAGCGCGCTGGGCTCGAGAGCGGAGCTGAGCGAGGCCGAACCTTCCGTATGCTCGGCGAGCAATGCCTGGGTGTGTCACGAGTTTCAGCCTACTTTTTTTTAGGGTCTGGGGTGCAGTTCGACGGGAAGTCTCAAAGGAATAGTTTAAAAATTTTTTTTTGTACACACGGATAATAATGATTAGGTATATTACCTACACTGAGAGACATGTTTTGGAAAAATTACTATATTTCTGGGAAAAATTACGGTCTGGGAACGAGGTCACAGACTGAATTTAGAGAAAAAATTAATTCTGCATTATAAATTTATAAATATATAAAAACAATATTCTGTATTATAAATTTTACTAGAATTCTAGTAAATATTTCTACAATTCTAGTAAATATTGCTGCAATATTTTAGTAAATATCGTTAGATAAATCGAATGAATATGAATTATAAAGGAATTATTAGAAGTACGTCAAAGTAGATATTTTCTGTTATAAATGGATAAGCGAACGTAAAATCTACGAACGACGCCGTGTAATCAAAATATTGTTCTAAAGTTTCAAGTATGCATTACGAAGTCAAATGAGATTTGTTTTCCATCACAAATTGGATATTTCTCCGCATGGATGTTCGTGCAAATTGGCCATGTCAGTCATGATTGGATTTGAAATTTTAAGTAAATTTTACGATTTAATGATGTTGCCATTTGAAACTGTTCCCCGCGTTATTTGCCGCGCGTCGCTTTTGCAGAGAAACTCGTTCACTGCGTTGGAGAATAACCAACGATTTGCAGAGCTATCCAATTAGTAATTTATTTATCTTGTTATATTGTTGATTAAACAAGTTTATTCAAAGCAATTAACGGCCATTTCATTGCAGGATTTCTTTGTATTACAGTAATTTATAGTATAAAAAAGAAGTGCCACTTTCTATATTGGATCCTTCAATTCACTTTTCCAACTAAATTATTTTATTTAGTTTATTAATTCAATTTAATAATCTTTATATCATGAAAAAGAAATACGGACAAATTAACCGCATAAAAAAATGGAAAAGTCTGGACCAAGTTTGGTTGAGAGTCTGTGAACTCCTGTTTCTGTGGGCACTATCCCATTCTTTTTTTTACTAAACTATGTACATATTTCTTTTAAGAAATGTTCAGACTTCAGCATAAAAAAAGAGAATTAGCAGATCATCCGGTGATACTTTGTAGAACTTTAAAATTGTTTAATCCTTTATTTTTTTTAAAGTTAACCATTAAATTTTAGTTTTATAATGCGGATTTACCTTTAAGTTTTAGAAGGCTTAAGAAATAAATAGAGAAGTCGCTATAACTGAAATTATATATGCAGAGAAAACAACAAAATTTAGACTTAAACAAATAATTCTTAAATCCCTGCTTAAAGATACTTTACCCGCAGATTTTTTTTCTTACAAGGCACACTCAACTTTAGTATCAGATTTTCCCCGCGTTACCTGTTTTTGTAGTAACTCATCTCAATCGTAAATATTTTACGACTTTTTAAAATATTTTATATAAAGTAAAACATTAAAAGAAAAAAAAGAAACTCTCAACGCGCAAATCCAAAGTACACGGGACAAGTTTCCCGTTAATTCTTAATCATATCGCGTGTACGGCATAAATTCAAGCATCTCCGGTATCCCTGAAAATCCAGACCACGTTTCACGACTCATCAGAAAATTATACATAATTTTCTTTCCCCGTAGGTACATTTACGTAAAAGGCAAACTGACGACTGGCATTTAGCCATACAGTCAGAAAAGGACTTTTAATCTCGTTTCTGTGGGCGGCCAGCGGCCGCAAAGCCCCCCAACGTCTGCACATATACGTCCTCCAAATGGAAACTTAAAACCGAACGAAAATTCGCGAAGCGGATGATAAACCAATAGACGGGCGGAACAATGCCGCGGTACAATGGGCGCAGTGCTTGATGGGACGCGCTGAGCGCCCCTGGGATTTCGCTATTACGTACATTCGATTTGGCTCTTCATGGGAATCGTCCTTTTCATTTTGTGCAGAAGTCCTGAAGAGATTATATGTGTATTCTCTTCTTTTTTATTCTTTTTTTTCAATCTGTGCATTCTATTAATTTGGACGAGATTAGACAGATTAAAAGTAGAAATGAGAAAAAACAATTTAGCGTAACAATGTTGAAGAATTTTAAAGAAATTTATGCTGCGTGATTTTTTAAATAGAATGTATTTTTTTTTAATTTCATAAATTACTCGAAAGTATATAATTGTTAAGTATACATTTTCTAAATATGCGGCAAATTTTTAGAGTCAATTGTATAAACATTTTTTCTATACAAAAAGGAGTGATAGGAACATTTTTATTGCTTCATTTTTTATAAAAAAAAAAGAAACCTTTTTTAATTTATCATTTTATTTAAATAATATATAGAGAGAAGCATAATCATTTTTTTTCAAAACGTTATAAATTTGAAAATACCCTACTGTTTATCACGTTTTTGAAGAGTTTACTTAAAAAAAAATGTTTAAATTTAGGTTTTAAAGTACTTTACTTGACTGTTCTAATAATAGCGAATTAAAATAATCTTTTTTTAATCTGCATTTGTAAGTTACAGAAGCGTCGAAATTTAGTTACCTAAATTAAAGAACTGACCACTGCCCGAAACGTATAAACGCGATCAAAAAAGAATTTATTAGCTAAATCGATAAAACGACAATTACACGAAGGAAAAAAAATGAAGAACGATTCTCCTTTCATTCCCATCCCTAAATCCCACACCATCGCTCAAGATGGATTTAAATAGCCGATGTCTTCCGGCTGTATCAGTCCAATTCTCTCGCGATTCAAATTAGATACTTCGTATTCAGACCCATCCGACGCGACGGCCAGCTCCTCTCCTCCCAGGACAATTTTTTCTTCCCCCTCCCCCGGAGAACAGAAAAATCCACGACGCCTCTAACGATCCGAAGATACGAACCTAAAGAAAGAGAGAGAGAGAGACAAAGAGAGAGACAAAGAGGTCCGACAAGAAGAGAGAAAAGAGAGTGTCTGGAGCTGACGGAGCGACCCTCGCAAAGAATCGTTTCAATGAACGCGTACGGCCGTCTAGCTGGAAATTTAATGAGTTTGCTTTTCAAAGGTCTCTCCCCGCCTTTGACTCTTGCACGCGGAAGGAAGTGTGTATACGCACATACCCGGCCGGGGGGGACCCTCCTCTCGTCCGGCGTCCGAGTAACCATCGCGTGTAGCCTTTTCTATTCCCGACAGCTTCTTCGCTCCTTTTTTTTATTATTTCACATCTACCCCGAGTTCCCCTCCCACCCCTGCGCTCGGACGTGTACATAAATCGGCAGAGGAGCACTTTTTCCCGGCCTCGCGCGTGCGCCGTGGATTTCTTTGATTCGCGCGCCGGTTTCTTCGAGGGGCAGCAGCCCCGGAGGCTGTGCGGCGCATAATAGAGGGAAAAAAGGGAGAGAGAGAAAAGAAAAAAAATTGCAGGCGCCCGGAAGAGAAAATTATTGCAACGGGGCAGAAGTCGAGGTCGGGATATGTATATATGTATATATATATATATATATATATATTCAGATGTAGGTATATCGGAGTGAATAAAGGTGAAAGATCGAGCGATTAATTAGTTTCATTAGCGGAATTATTGACTCTCCCCGAGGCCATGACGTCTGCGTACGCTGGCCTTCCGATTTCCGTTCACCCGTCCATTTAAATGTAATTAAAGGGAAAGAAAAATATTGCGCTAATTATGTAACTTTCAGAGGACCTTTTTTAACATAAATCTGCATCGTAAAACTGTTGGTTGGTGGAGGATTAGGCCTGGATGTATTAAAATAAATTATTTTACAATTTAAATTAAATTGTTATTTTATCAAAACTATTATAAAAGCTTTTTCTAATTTGTTCTACAATCAGCTTATATATACAGATTTAATATTGCGTGTATCAGGCTAAGAAAAAAGTTTTGTAAAGATTATATTATCTGTATGGAAATAAAATTGCATAATGGACTCTTAGATATAAAAATTATCATTGCTTTCAATAAAATTTTCTATAAAAATAGTAAATTCTACTGGAATTGGTATAACTATCTAGTAAATTCTGATGAATATCACCCTTTGTTGTATCACTTTTTAAATCTACTTTAGTATTAATTTAAATTAATTTAAATGATTGATTGTGATATCAATCAAGTATATTTTTATATTTAAATGACCAGCGTCTTAAAAGAATGACTACTTGAATCATTTGATTAATATATCAAACACTGTGATTTACGATAAAATTTATTATTGTAAAATTTATTATAACATCAGTACTGGAAACTTTTTTCCAGTGTAGAAACTGTTAAATGAGCGTCAAGTCTACGATCGCAATCCCAAGCAGATAATAATAATTCTTAAAATACTTTTTATTGTAAATTCACATAAATCAATCAATAAACTATTATCTCGCGATTATGCACAATAGGAATAAACATCGCAGCGCGGCTCTAACGTCGGAGCTCATTATGTATAAAATTAACGAACGCCGATCAGTTAATCTGCTTAACGAAGCGATGGGGCCAGCATAGCTTTCCCCCTTTCTTTGTCCGGCGCGAGCTGGTAATTGCGTGTAATTCGAGTTGATTTGTTAGCGGCTGAAATCGTGCTGCACTCGCTGATGCGAACTTTCGCTGCGTCTATCGTTCGGCGAGATTAATGCATTTTGTAATCTTCAAAACCGGTAAAGGAAAAAAAATTTTTCATCCCTCCGTCCGACAAATTGCGTTAATGCATCGCGCGCGTCTAGAAGCTCTTCCGCGAATATATCAATATTTTGCTTGAAAATTACCTGGTGCTCGCAGAGCAAACGTTCCGCTGAAAATTACAGTTCACTGCAGCCTACTGCCAGAAACGTTCATTAGCGAGGGAAGGTTCTTTTTATTTTTTAATTTTGCAGGGTCTAATTGAATTAAACTTTCTGCACTTAACGAGAAATTTTTGTGAGTGCAGAATGTATGTGTGTAGTACATTTTCTTTTTGCAACGCTGTTTGTACTGCGCTGTTCATTCAAAATTCATATATGCAGTTATGAGGTATTCTGGTATTCTTTTAGTGAAAAAAAAATGCTGTACTTTTTTTTTATTTCAAATTTTCTCATTAAATTAATTCATTTAATGAATTTGAATGTCTTAGAAATGTAGGCCAATAATAACAATAATAATAATAATGTGAATAATATTTTTTATACTAGAATTTAAATGTCACACTTCTGACAATTTGCAAATATTAAAAAAAAAACAATTTAAACTTTTAATCATTTAAAACAAACGTGAAGGGATAAAGCAAATGGACGGGCACTAAAGGAAGTACATTGCAAAACCTTCCTAGGTCGGGTCGAAATTAATTCCGGGTTAGAGTAGAAAGGTGCATTGTCGAATAGAGACGGATGGAGAACAATCGATATGCTCTGGTTCGTACTGCGGGCTTCCTTATAACTTTTTCCAATGGGGCGACCCTTTTTTTTTTGTTGCACTGAAAATCCACGCATTGTTTATGATTTAATTCTCACGCTATTCGATCGTGACGAAATGTGCTTTTAACTTCCCTTTTTTTTTGTCAAATTCAAAATAAAATTTGAAATGTAAATATGTACTTTTTATCCTATTCCTATAACCATATTATCAAACTACCAAACTGTACCCAAAACTTCCTCGAAGAATTTTTGATAAAATAGTAATAAAAAAATTCTGAATAAAGGTCTTTGCACTCCTTACATAATTACTGTGACCCACTAAAAACAAGAAAGAAAAAGCCTGAACAAAAGCATTTTAACTTCCCCTTTTTTGTAGTAAAATTTGAAATGTAAATATTTAAATATACAGTGTAGCTTCTTCCAATAAGCAAACTATCGAACTACATCTACGACTTCCCCGAAGAATTTTTGAAATAGTACTGTAAAATTTCTGAAAAAAAAAAAAAATTCCTCACACTCGTTGCATAATTACTAGACGCGCACCACTAAAAAAAGAAGCCTCAAATAGCGCAAAATACCGTGCAGTGCAATTCAAGCTTTACAGCAGGATACAACGATACGAAGCTTAAAAAACAAAAAAAAAAAGGAGAATAGATAGAGTGGAACGATTAGCCTGAGGAATAGGAAACTCGTATGGCCGGGCGTCAACAATGACTTCCCCGGGGGGTAGGTAGGAGGGGGTGGGGGGGGCGCGAAACGAGAGTAGGAAAAACACGCCGTGAAGCTCGCATCTTTATTATTACCGGCGGCTACGTCGGCGCGTGGGCGTACGAGTCAACAAGCACCGACTCATTCAAGCTGCCGCCACCACGACACACCTCGACTCCATAAAAATAAGCTCGCGCGCGCCGGATACCGCCGACCTACCCTCGCACTCCTCGTGCTTCGTCATGCATATATTTATATACATGTACCTGCCGTCCACGTGGCCCCTGGCCTTTCCTCCCCTGCTACGAGAATAAAAAGAGTCGCGTATATCGTTTGATCACTGGACGCACTTTTTTTTTTTTTTTTTTTATAGAATCAGATCGAGTTGGAGTAGCGCAGCCCGGAGCAATTTTTTTCGCGCTCCGTTTATTGCTGAGCGACGTTTTCTTTTTTTTTAGTGAGTGATGGATAGGATTAGCGTATTTCGCGCGGACGTTTGTGTTTCAACGTTGTGTGTCAGTGGCGGCTTGTTTGCGTTATATTTGAGCAGTGAAAATCCATACAGGCACGTCACCAAATTTTATAAACGTGGGCGAGAGAGGAAAATAAAAAAGCGGGCTCGAAGGATTTTTATTTGGTTGTAGCACTGCGATGTATCCACGGTAAAATAAAAAAAATAAATAAACAGCGAAAGAATTTTCTCGCAAAATTTGCAGTCAAGCATACAGGTGCAAAATTTTTACGCAGGAAAAAAAATTCAATGTTTCGTGACTCTAAATATTTGTCGTTTTAACGTATAACTGTAGCCTCTTATAATTCTACAGGAAAATCACTTTATTTATTAAATAAATAAGTAAGTAGCAAGTAGTACGGAGAATATTCTTTATACAAAAAAAAAAAAAAAACGCTCGACGATTTTTACAAAAAAAGCTCCATAATTATTACCAGCGAATATCTTTGCAATATTTTCGGAGCTTAATTGTCTTGAAAAAAAATTACGAGCTTCATAAATGCTTTCGATTACATTTTTTTTTCACGCGATTTCCAAGCTAAGTTTTATCGTAAATTTTCATACGAATGATTGTTTGCTTAGTAAATTTTTTTCGACTCGCAAGCAAAATTCTAAAAGTTCCCGCGCATAATGCAAGCTCCACGCCGATAAAATCTATAACGCAACGGCACGTGTGAAGGCACATTATATCGATCGCCAAACTTTCCAAATTCGAAAAATGTGTGTAAGGCTTGTAAATAGTGGATCGCGATCAGTTCGGTAGGGAACCAGAGAGAACAGGCGCATCGTGTACACCGCCGAAAATAGTTTAACGCAGACCCCGGGCAATTTGATTTACGCCTCGAAAAGTACGGCTGGTAAAAGTTTTATGGTCCGACGCGCGCGAAAGTGGGTCTTCGAAAAAAGGCCGCCGATCCGCGTTGTTTCACTTTTGCTCCTTACACGGCGCTGGGACATCGGAGCAAGGTGACTCCAAAATGCGCGCGAGCACAAAAAGTTCCGCCGTTATTTCATCTGCAAACTTTCCACTTCGCTTTAGATTATGCTCTCTTTTCAAAAGAGGAATCCAGCGATACTTATAAACTTATATCACTGTATAAATTTGATTAAAATTGTTGCAATTCGATTTTACTGAAAAATTAAAAAAAAAAGATCTACTTTATAGGTAACGAGATGATGATCAGTTTGATTATTTCGAGATGATTTTTAAGTAACTTTTTTATTGAAGAATTCACAGTGGTTTTATAATTATTAATAAAAAGATTAAATATTTTATCGTGACTTAACAACAATTTTTTCGGAATTATCCAGTATAGAAAAAGAGTAAAAATTATTTTCCTTTTCTCATTGTAATAAAATAAATTACTTGATAAGGACTACTATAAAAATGATTAAAAACTACTAATGAACTACTTGAGTCTAATAGTAAATAAACAATTACCGACTACGTTTAAATATAAATTAAAATATTTAGTCTTAACTTTTGAATTAAAATACTAATTTAAATTAAAATAGTCGCTCGCTATAGTGATCACCAATTTCTTATTGAAATTATAATTAGTAAATCATCATTAAGTGCATCGATATAATTTACTCGATAATTTACTACAAATAATCCATTTTATTAGTTTAATTTCGCATAGATTAAATGAAAGTTCGACTAAAATAGCAAACTACACGAAAAAAGAAAATTATTTTTCGCAATCGACACGTCGAACCCCAATGTATCAAAGAATCGCTTCAACAAAAGTGTCTACACAGATTTCCATAAGAATAATTAATACGCACCCCCTGAATTAACCATAACGATCGTGTTCACGATTTTCCCATAGCAAAACGTTTACAGCCCCGCCCGGAGAAAAAAAAGCTTCCCGCACGTTCTCGGCCCGCGCCGCTCTACGAATTCAAAACAGCCCGACGGAACCTCCCCCCGCCGAACAATAGAATTTCCATCTTTTTCCCTACAAAAAAAAAAAAAGAGGAAAAGGGAGAATTATAGGAGACCCGAATCGAATGTTCCCTCGAGCGCACGTAATGACGAACGAGTAAATTATTCGAAAAAATCGGAGACCGGCTGACTCGACGCTTTTCCCGGCACCTCCCCGAGGACGCCACACAAAAGGACGCTTCGTGCCGGGCTGGCCGAGCGTCGGCTTAAAATTTCGCGCTGCCTCCGCACGCGCGTAATAATCGATTCGCCCGGCCAGAGTGACGCTTCGCCCCGCGAAGATGCAGCCCGAGGCGCGCTTCTATAAATAAGAGCGGGCCTTCGCCAAAAATTGCCCATTACACCTTCGCTCGGATGGGAAAGGCGCGCGGGGCTCTTTGAGATGGACGAGACGGCCGCGGGTGTAATGATTTACGCGAGGTTGCGAAAATATATTTTTCAAGGAGCCTCGACGCGCCGCTGCGCTATACTTTCGTTTGGGAATTTTTTTTTTTAAAGGTGTAAATCTTTTGAAAGAAGATAACTATTTTGCGCTGTTTTCCTTCTTGTATAGTGAAAAGAAAGATTTTTTTTGTTTTATAATATTCGCGTACTTCGATTTTTTTAAAGGGTGTAAATCTTGCTAAATAAGATAACTATTTTGTGCTGTTTTTCTTTTTGTAGTGAAAAGCAAGATTTATTTTATTTTTTTTAAGGTGTAAATCTTTTGAAATAAGATAACTATTTTGCACTTTTTTTTAGAGACAAGAAAGATTTTTTTATGTTATAATATTTTAGTTTTTCTTTTTGTGTGGCTTATTGAATTACGTTTCGAGTTATTTCGTAACTTTATGATATATGTGTTTGACGTTTTATTGCAAGTCGGTGTGTATTTAATGCCCATTACAAGGGTGCGTTATTTATTTGGGACTATGCGTAACGTTGTTGACGTTAGCTAATGGAACAGATTCCAATCGTAAGGATTGGCAGGTAATCCCTTGACATCTATTATGCTTGTATTCTTTAAATTTTAATTTTCTATACGAGTTAAGATTTGAACAGCAATTATTATATACCTTAATTACAAATTTTATGAAACAAAAATATTTTTGCATAAACTAAACTTGTTTATTCGTGAATTTATTAAACGCCAAAAAAAATGTTGCTCAGAAACAACCCAAATTACCTTCGTGTATATACAACCGTAAATTCTGATTAAATGTCGCGTAAACCATTAAACGAACATTAAAATTTCAAATAAACATTTCCTTTCCGTGAAATTCGCGTTCTTATACTGACACATTCGTTTACCGCATTTTACGCACCCAATTTACAGAGTTATTTATTTTTCAGAAAATATTTGCGTCGTCCCTGCCAATTCAATGCTCCCTATTCGTTTCGCACGAAGCACTTTTGTTTAAACATCATTTGCAGCTGCATAAATCACTAAAATTTAAATATCCGTGGAAATTAATATTTTCCTTGCGATACTTTTCAGTTTTACAACACCAAAAAATAGTACTTCTACTTTTTACACAGTACATTTAACTGTGAAATTAGAAGTTTAAATTTAGCTTTTAGTAGAATAATCGAATGCATAAAATTGCCAAATCTACTTTTCTGTAGAGTATAAAGATCTACTTTAATCAGAACTGCCAAATTTACCTTTTCTGTACAGTAAAATCTGCTTTAAGAAATATTGATTTTATTGATTTTGCAAAGCAGTTTTTATTTTTTCCTGGTCTAGCAGATATTACCGATGAAAAACAGTAAAAACTACTTTTTTTCTTCGGTGTACATCGATAATTGCCCTTCCTCATTCTCAAACGCATGTGACAAGTAAATTTCTTCAAATTTACTTTTCACTTGTGAAACGCGGAGGCTCCAACACCATCTGCAATCGGAACAATACCCGAAAACGATATCCAACAGCAGTGCCTCTGTAACGTGCATCCCGGTACATTCAACCCCGAAACCCGACCCCACCCTCCTCGCACGAAACTCACTGCAACCCGGTAAACTCCTTGAAAAAAAAACTACGCGTAAAAAAAAGTTACACATCATCAACCCCGATGATCCAAAGATTCCCTGGTACAAAGGGGGAGGGGGGGGGGTTATATTCCTCCGATTTTGACAGTAGGCTTTCAATGGGTACATAAGGGTGGCGAGGGGCAAGTAGTACAACACACTGCTATAGTCAATGTGCAGCCAGACTATGCAAGTACACACACACCCACACCCACTCACTCGTACATACACACTTTATGCACTTATACACGCACACGCACACACACACGTTCATACATGGATATGTACATATACACATACATATAGATATTTATACATGTATATTACACATAGACAAATATATATTCACACTTACACACCCATACATTTATACAAATCCACGTATACGTATATATAGGTAAATATACACGTACACACATAGAAATAGACATACACAGCTAAACTCGCCCGCGACTGACTCTCCCCCAGCCGATTATTCGAACTAGAGTAGAGTGCAGCTCTCCCCCTCTCGCTCTTGCCCGCTCGGCTCGATAAAAGCGGAGCAGCGGCGGGCCGAGGTGTGTGCGGCCGATAAGGCGCGCGCGATACGCGCACATGCCACGGGCCTTTTAAACTGGCCGCCCGACATAAACAAAGCGGCGCGGCCTGTGCCTCACCACCAGCCCGAGCTAAAACGATCGCCCGCTCACACACACATATACATTTACACATTTACGCACACACGTACATATACATTTATACATTTACATACATACACATATACACACATGTATATACACATGCCAATGCTCACCCGTGCACTTGTCCGGCTTGGGCGTCGAGGCCATCCTCGTCGTCGCCGTGGCTTCCTTCACCTCGCGGACACTCGGCGCGGCGCTACCTCAGGGCGCGGGGGTGGCCGGCGCCCGCGGCACACGCGACCGCGGCTGCATCGCGCGCATCCCAGGACCCCGTCGCCGCCGCTGCTGCTGCTGGGGCGCGCCTAGCCGGCCGCCTCGCCGGGCACGGACGCCTCCTCCTCGGCCGACATCGCCGTCCTGGCTGGCGGGCACCCGGACCCCGGGGACGCTGACGGTGAGGTTGGGGGTCGCTCCGCACCCACGGATCCGCGCTGACGATGGGGCCGCCGCACGCTCGGCGTATACACTGTTTTGTAATCGCGTTCGTGTGCGCTACTGCTGCTGCTGCTGCTGCTGCTGCTGCAGTCGCGCGGGCTACCACGCCGTCGACTGTGCGTTCGTCCTGGCGAACTCGGAGCGAGGGACGCTCGGCGACATCTCGCGGAGTCGGCGTATATGTGCGCCGCGCCGATCGCTGTGTGCGAGGGGGAAGCGGATGGTTTTAGCGCTCGAGGGTTGCTCCCTTGCGGCAAAGGTAGTTCCGAGAATTCGGAAAAGAGGCGCTCGCCCGCGCTGCCGTTTAACGCCGCGGCGGCTTTGAGTGGACGCGGCACCTTCAGGTGCAGTCCGTGGGAACTTTTTTTTATATAGCGTACGTACTCTATTTATTTATTTATTTCTATATTTTTATATTTGGAACTTTTTTGTAGAGAGTACTTACTATATTTATTTATTTATTTTTATATTTGGAATTTTAACTGTACTCTTGTTAAAAGTCTTATAAAGCATCGTAGGATGGTGAAGAAACCGCATAAAAGACTATAAATAATTTATAGAATGTTATGAATTTTGTCAGATTATCATACTATTTTTTACGATTGTTTCTATGGGGACTGCTTATCCAGACTAAAATTCTAGTTACCAAGGAGTTCTGCTACTTTTTACGTGCGAAATCCATCAATTCCACTTGGAAATTTATGAAAATTCAACTGGAAAACTTTTTTGATTGATTTATTGTCGAAATTCAATTTCCTTCTTAAAATTTATTGAATGATCTTCTTGGTAAATTTTCTTGAATTGCGTTCCTGTTAGATTTCTTAATTAAATTAATTGTTTAGTAATTATTTTAAGAAATTAGATTAGATCTTCTTAAATTATGTCCTTACTAAATTTTCTTACTAAAATTTTTACTAGAAAACATTAGATTATTCACTGCAAAGTACTGATTTTCATTAAATCTATATTTTTCTACTATATAAATTAATGTAAGCAAGTAACATTAAATAATAATAAATACTTATAATTAAAATAAGGATTAACATTAAATAGTATACGAAAAATTAAAGAATTTTTAATACTGTGCTTGTTTGCATGACATAAAGCGAAGGAAAAAATGAATAAAAGCTCAAGTTCTTTTTGAATTTGGCGCCTTTTTCCAATAATCATCCCTACTCGCAGTCTCGGGCATAGCAATTGTTAACAGTAAAATAATGGCTGTCGTGTTGCTGTGAGTGCTTGACAGTTCTGCGCTTCATTTTCTTCCGAGTAAGTACAATCCGATCCTCGCTAGTAAAAAAAATGTACATTTCGTTGTAAATAACGTCTTGCTCCGTTTTTTCTTTATTTAACTTAAAAATCATCCTGCAGAATTTCGAAGCAACAGCATAGGCTGGCTACTGTCCATCGAGAAGTTTGAAGGTTAGATCAGCTGAGGTTGGGCGAACACTTGGCCGCCGAAGTTGGCAACATTATTTAAACGCCATCGGCGCTGCCGGCGGGGGATTTAAACCAGAATCGGAGCAGTGCTCCGTTTTGCATTTCGGAGCTCAATGTTTTGCACCGCCAAGTATTTTGTTGCGACGTGTACGATCGGCAGATGACCCATGTTTCCTCGTAAAAAGTAGATAATAGATAGACTATTAATTAAATTTTTGAAGAGGTCGAGCGTTAAAAAAGCGGAAGAATCATGGGGAATTCTGGACTGAAGCAGCACTATGAGGTAGCCAAAAAGACAGGAACATTGAATCTGTCGCATAGGAAACTGGATGAATTTCCACAGCAGCTGGCGATGCTCACATCCTACCTTCGCACTCTAGATCTATCCGACAACAAGTTTTTTCAATTACCACTGGATATTGGGAAATTTACGTTACTTAAACAGTTGAATATCAATAGTAATAAACTAAGTGAGTTACCCGATGTGCTTGGTGCTCTTGTTAAACTGGAGGTCTTCAACGCCAATACCAATCAAATCAGTAGACTACCAGCTTCCCTATCAAAATTAACTCATCTTAAGCAGGTCAGTAATAAATTTTGTTTACCAGAGAGCTGCTTTACTCTCTGGAGAAAAATATCATTCCCTGGATAAAAACTTTACTATCCAAAGAGTTGCTGTACTCCCTGGACAGACATTTTACTACCCGGAGAACAGCGTTACTCCTTGGAGAGACATTTTGTACTGTAAAGGCACATATTACTCTCCGGAAATACATTCTATTCGTCAAAGACACATTCCTCATGAAATTATACAGAAAATCACTGAAACTAGATAATTATTATATACTTGTCGAATTAAATGAACATTGGGGTAAATAGAAATATCAGAATTAAATTCTTATTTTAGGACCTCAATGTACAAATAATTATCAAAAACTTTCATAAGGCTTTTTAATGTATGTACAAACTTTTATTCTATTTCAAAGAGTAAACATTTTATTTTATTTCAAAAACTAATCATACATTTTTTACATTAAATTGTACGCAACACCTTATTGTTAATTCAAAGCGACAAATTATGTTCATTCATTAAATATTCAACAGGTGAATCTCTCGGACAACCATCTGACAGATTTCCCTCTGATGTTCTGCGGCCTGAAGCACTTGGACGTGCTGGACCTCTCCCACAATCGGCTGATCGCAGTCCCGGACGGAGTGGCGGAGCTCCACGCGGTGGAGCTCAACCTCAACCAAAATCAAATTTCCACGATTTCGGAGCATCTGGCCGACTGTCCCCGCCTCAAGACACTTCGCATCGAGGAGAACTGCCTGCAGATCACCAGCATACCACGACGCATCCTTGTCGACTCGAAAGTTTCTATGCTCGCTGTCGAGGGTAATCTCTTCGAGATGAAGCAGTTCCCCGACATCGATGGCTACGACAATTACATGGAGCGCTACACGGCTGTCAAGAAAAAAATGTTCTGAGCTGGTGCACCGAGAGTTTTTAAAAGTACTGCGAGATAAACTGATATTGATCGTGCGAGTAATTATTGTCGGAATATTGAATTAAATATTCGAGTAAAATTATTATACTGTTTTTAAGTGCTCAGAGAGAAATGTAAACATTATTATGTTCCGTAGGAACAGTGGGATATACTCGACTTATGTCAAAATTTTACTGTAAATCATATTAAATATTGACCGATGTACATAGTAATTTTTACTATACATAGAAATTTTTATTATGTTTTATAGTAAAAATTGTCATAGGACGAGTATATCACAATGTTCCTACCAAAAATAGTCATTTTTACTATAAAATTTCTCTCTAAGTACCATTACCATACTTTGTAGTAAAGTTTATTGTAAATTTTACATTTATTGTAAATTTTATTACAAAGTATGTAGTTTTTTTTTTCAATTTATTAGTCAAAGACTTGAAAAAGTAATTGAAAAAGACAGTATGGTAACTTTTACGAGATGGTTTCTCTCAATGTATATGATTAGGTAGAATAATATTGACTCGAGAAGAGATTGGAGGATGATGAAAAAGTATTGAGACAAGGCAGTAAATTAAAGGTGTATTTTGTCGACATTCTGATGAACAGAATTGAATAATTCACAAATTGCACTGATATTTACTAAATTTTTCGCCTTCTCTGTTTATAATATTTAGAACGACCAATTCTATTAACGTAGATGTGATTAAATTTACCTGCACAGTAATTTTAAATGATTTAAATAGCGACTGATATTTAATGTAAATTTTATAAGTTACTTTTATTTATTTACCACCATGAAATCATTCAAAATTTAAGGGATTACATATTTGTATTTTATGAAATATAATTTAGAAACAGACAAGCATCACAATAACATAATAAAATTATAAAGAATAATACGTAAATGGGACCTGAAAAATTGTAATATGGTTGAAAGTATAAGAATCTTTTCACACTACGAACTTATTTGTGATAATCACACTTTTTAAGTTCAGCACAATAGTTGATCAAATAGAATTTTCTACCAGGTGTACAACGACATCAAATTTTCGAAAATGTATATTACAATTTGTATATTACTTTTTTCGTAACCAACACTAATGCTCTTTTATTTCTTTTTCGCAAAAATTTGATATTGTATCAATTCTTTCATACTTATTATAATATTTATGTAAATATTTGTTACCGTGCAATGTATATATAAAATAATACATTGAATAAACATAACATTTGACTTTTAAAATTATTACTGTGGTTTATTATTAATCTGAAGCTCCTTTCGTGCACTGTAAATATTTATTTTATAAAAAAATTACCTATTGAATGAATATTCTTTTTATTAAATGAAAAGGGATGATCAATTTTTTTCTCAATTTAAAAATAAAAAAAAAATTTATTCATACTACTTATTGAGTTCTTATTAAGTTCTGTTGAAGTTAATACGAGTAAGAAAAATTACAAAATATTCTTTATTATTTTAAAATTTAAGTGCATTCTAATATAGTTATTTTATGAGTTAGAATTTTTCTTTATTAAATTATCTTTATGAAATAACAAAGAACGTTTAATATTAATCTATAGAGGTACATACTTAATAATACTTAAATTTAAGAAAATTATAGTTGAATAGAGTAAATTAACATTAATTAATGCCTTTGATCCAATTTGAAAAATGGAGTATATTATATAAATATATAAAACTTAATATATATATATATATATATACAAATTTTTGCTCCAAAATGAAGAAAATTTTGCGAAAGTTACGCCATTCCTTTGGACGGTGGATAATGAAACCACTACATCGAATTAACATACTTTTCTCATGATAGAGAATATCATTAAAAAAAGTTCCGTACGTTTTATTGAATCAGTCCAGATGTCATCAAGGCCAAGCAGTAACAGCTGGAGAAATGATCTGAAATTTAAAAAATCGAATAGTGCGATAGCTGGGAGTAATAAACATGCTGAGAATTTTGTTGCGGAGGTTATGTTCATTCGTTAAAACCTAAAGATGACTTTTTTTCATGTGTTATGGTAATGTAAACAGGGTAAGAAAATTTAAAAACTTCCATTTGTTATTTGATGCATATAGTTTTATCGATTTCCCGAACAATCATTATAATTTAATAATGCAATTCCTTAACGCTGATCCATTGATCATTAAAACAGAGGATATACTGCACGAACTTAGATATTCATTTTTATTTTTCTTTGCAGGCAAACAAAGTTTTAGCGAGCAGAAAATAAAATTTCATATTGCCTGGTATATTCAAGATGAGATTGAAATTTGATTTGTAAGTAATCAAATCAAACGCAGCAGAATGAATGGAATAACAGGGCAGTTCAGAAAAACAACATGGGACCCCATGTTGATCGTCTCCCAAATCATTGCAGTGCAATCTGTCATGTACTTTGCACTAGGTCTATGGATAGTGATAATTGCGACGCTTTTAGGTACCACTAAATCACTGGATTATGCTTTTCAGTACAAAGAAATCCATGTGAGAGATTTTGGTGGTTACCTGGTCATTACTATTTTTATAATAAATTCTGTAATCGGTGCAATGGCCTTATGGTACCTTGTTCAGAGGACGAAACAATGTATGGATTTTGCTTGTACAGCACATTTGGTACACCTTGTTTGTTGCTGGTTCTATAATGGAAGTTTCCCAGCTACGTTCAGCTGGTGGTGTTTGAATATTGTGTCTGCAAGTATAATGTGTGTATGCGGTGAATTTTTATGTATGAAGACTGAGTTGAAAGCAATTCCTCTGGGCATGAATAGCCAAAAAACAGCCTTGTAAAATTTTCTAGGTAAAGTCTGCCTTTTTTCCAAAACATTATTTATGAGTTCTTTAACTATTTGTAGATTATAAATTTTCTAAGATAAAACTGTTTTTTTGACTAATGTAAAATAGTGAAAATTATGTAGTTTATAAATAATTTAAATATTTTATAATAAAAGTAATATTCTTATACAAAATAAAATTTGATAATTTTGCCTTTTATTGGTATAAGGTTTTCAGTAAATAATAACATTTGCTTAACTTAAAGTTTACTCATAAACAAATTTTTTCTGTATTTCTACAAATGTTTTCCTTCAAATTACAGCAATAACTTTTTTATTTTATTTTACAGTTCATAATAATTCTTTCAACTACTTCCCTAGATATTTTAGTGATGGTGATCTTCCTTATAGAATCTCAATCCGCAATATCCACACGCATGGTTTCCTGGTTTATCCTAAAAAATTGCATTATCAGAAAGTTAGTCAACTGTTATTAACTTATTTTTTAAAAAGTATTGGAAACATTTATATAATTCTTGAAGTCATTACCAAGTTGATGTAAACCTTCGGATGTCCAAGAGGTCCACCACCTCCATCACACGATACAATCCTTGCTTCAGTTGACTTAGGAGGTACTTCTTCGATCAAGTTAATTGCCCAATTAGGATTCACATCTTTTGGTCTGTTGACAAATCTCACAAGTCGACGATCAGATGGATCAAATTTCTGCAATCAATAATTAAATTTATTACTACTTGCAGACAGCATGAAAATGATTGATTAAAAGATTTGAGGCTTAACAGAGTTAAATTAATACAATACGATTAAAAATAAAAATTAAAACGACCGACTACTGACGTAACCTCTATACTGACTAATTTTATCAATTACTATCTGAAATTACCTGACCAGTGTGTGTCTCTTTATCTTCAGGTTCCCAGGAGGAGTAAAGTCTGGAGGATACGATGTACGATGAAGAAAGTGATCTACATCTTAATTTACTGGGATTTTGAAGCAAACGGACGACACTTTTACTCGCCATGTCTGCTCTCTATTTTTACCGACTGAGTAACGATTTATATTACGTATTCTTATTTCGGATGAATAATGCTAAGATGTCGCTGACTGTATTAAAACTTATTTTTTGTATTTTAAAAATTAATTAATCAAGGGAGAGTCTAAGTACTTTACAGGCTTCAAAATAAATTTTTAAAAAATTATTCAATAATGTCCTCAAAATTTCATTTTATAAATTAGAGCAGATTTAAAACTCCCTTAAAATGGCCAATAATTGTTTATAATTCTTCTTTTTTTTTAATAACATTAAATTGCTTATAATGTTAAATTAACTTAAATTGCTAATAATGCAGTAGATAATAGTAAATTTATAAGGATTGCAAAATTTTAAAAACTTTTAAAAATTTTGTAACTTTTATTACAAATTTACTAATCTTTATATCACGCGAATCCAGCTGCATGAAAGTTTCATATTCCGAGCGCACTCGAGATTTCGCAATTAAGCATACTGCATGAATAATCGCTTCGTTTGGTCCTTATGCAACTTCCAATCCTGCGGAAACAAATGTAATCCATTTGCGATTGTGGGTCACTATTAGATGTCACTTATTTTTTGTGAGTGTACTGTTTTGTAGCGCAGATACAGATTTGACGAATAAAACATTTATTAGAATGTACAGTAAATTTTACAATATTTTCTAGTAAAATTTTTTATCTTTCAAGTCTATCCATAACGTTGTAAAACAATTTATTAATTTTTACTAGAATTTTTTTCTCCAAATGACAGCATTTCTAATTCATTTAGTTATTTCACATAAAATAGTTATGCAATAAAAATTATTTTATACATTAATTTAAACATAATTGAAAAGCGAGTCGCGTACATTGGCAAAATGAAAAAAGAAAAAAGTTTAACAATTACGAAACTCATTATTTTTAATTAAATTGCATTATATATACTCGAGATTAATTATAAATTGGATTACGCTGCCAAGTATAGAAAAGTTAACTCTCATTTCCAATTAAAACGTGAACAATTTTTTTTTTCAGTAGTATAATAAATCAATTGAAGCGTCCTAAAACAAGCACTTCACATAATAACATTTATTCGGCTATAAATATTCCATCTCTCGTGGAATAAAAAGAATAATAATAACAAATAATAAAATAGTGGCGAATTTCCGACACCATAACGCCAACCGAAAAAAAAAACTAATTTCAATAACTCCATTAAATGCGGGCTAAACTTCATTTGCGGGGGTCGACTCGATTTATCCCGCCTCAATATCCGATGGCTCAAGGCGTCCCAGACTTTTTCGAATTGTGTCAAAGCGAGTACACGCCATCGGAAATTCTCCCGTAATTTTACGATGTCACCGTAATGTCCAAGCGTGACGGACGTTGCATCAGCATCCCGCATGAATTTTTTAAAAGACTCGTGGGAAACGTAATCAAGGCCGGGGGGAATAAAGAAAATGGAAAAAGGAAAGGCGCCGCTGCCTGGAGGACAGTTCGCTGGAGGAAATTAAATTTTAAAGAAGAAGAAACGCCTGCGGGCGGGAGCTTCGCAGTGTCCGGGAGTACGAAAATATGAAATTATTTAATTTTACTCCATCGATTTTTTTTATCATTTGTCAAAGGAAATTTATTACTTTATTTTTTCATTTATAATGCATTTTATTCGATTTTAAAAGGGTTGCGCAATGTTGTCGAGGTATAATAATTGATAAAATCGAGTAACTTATATTTCCTTTTGTTTTAAGTGGAGAATCTGGAAAGTGAATTTAAATGAATTATTGTGATTCGTATAAGGCGCTTTGAATGGAACGAACAAAAATGTAGCTTTTTAAAGAGGAAAATTCAACTTTTCGTATATAAAAGAAAAAGTTGAAATTTCGGGAGATATAAAAAAGTAAAAAGTGTTAAAGTAGCAGAAATAAATGGCAAGCTTTATCGCCGTAGTCAAACAAGACCTGAATAAATGAGCTCTCAAAGTTTTACACTAAGCTATTCTGATTAGATAAAAACTCCCAACTGTGCAACTCCCGCGAGTTTTAATAAATGTCCTTTTAGATGCAGATAAATAACAAAAACGAAGAAGCAAACGTTTCAATTTATGAAATAAATTTTATTTTTATCTACATAAAACATTAACATAAAACGCAGTCAGCGTGCTTCCAACAAAATTTATAAAACAACTGTGTAAATAATCGTGAAACAAAAAATTAATTAAATTCCTTTTAGCGCAGAAGTTAGTGCATATCTTCTGCTAATATAGTCTTATCCCGTCAAAATAAAATTTCTAGGCAGGCTTTACTTTTTCGAGGTTGATAAATTCAAAAAAAAAATTAGATTTAATCAGTCGAAACGAGCCTCCAATTCGGTGATGCAAACTGAGGCGTGAAGGGGTGATTCGTTGTAAGCTAGTAGTGTTAGCCCGGGACTAGTCAGCCCACGCGCTATAGATCCGTGCAGCTGACGGTTCGGATCCAGCCATTACTTACAGACTGACGGCGCATTTTCGCAGGGGGGTTCGGACTTTTTTTTTATCGCCTTGCCCTTCGCCGTGACCGGCCTCGCACACGCAAATGAATGAACGAGCGGAGGTCAAAAAAAAATTCCTACTCTTATTTCGCCTCGCTTGAAAGGAAAGGATGAAAAGCGCCGGCGGGGGTTCCTTTCGATTTCGTGCTGAACGTTACTTGCATTTACTTTTCTTTTTTTTTTCTTTTAAAAAGGCGAGTGTATGGTCGCCTATACCTCTTACCCTTGATTTTTTTTATTTATTGCTATACGAAAATTTATTTGTGTCTGCTTTAGCTACCTTTGATAAAATAGTTTTATTCTAATTTTTACTTCTAATTATATTCTTACCTTCCCATATATATTTATTTATAAGAGTGAGTGTGAATTATTGGCGCGAGTGGTGTGGGAATTTATTGTTTTTATTTACATTTATTGTACTTTATTTATTATTCTACTTAATTTTACTTCCAATTATATTCTTATGGTCCCATATGTATTTATTTGTAGGAATGAGTGTAAATTATTGGCGTGATTGTTTTTATTTATATTTATATTTATTGTACTTTATTTATTCTTCTATTTATTGTGTTTTAGCCAGCCCATCTCGGCAGTGGGAATAGACAGCGCTTACCAGCGCGAATGAGCACACAATTTAGAATGTGAGAGCGCACTCCTCGCCAGTCGGCGGCGGAATAAAGGAAGCCCCGCACCCAAGGCATTTTCCTATACGGAACTTCAATCTCCTTCAATTCCAGCGCATCTCCATCTCGCTGCAATTCACGGTAAGAAAAAGAAAAGCTGCCTTCCCTGCATAATTCAGCCTCGCACAGCTTACCGCAAATCCCTCGCGATCTTTACCCTCAACCCCTAAATAAAGCAAGCCACCCAATAATTATTCCATCCATCATGCACCCCGGTACACACTAAAATCCCGCCCCGCCCAGCGGTGGGGTGGACGCGGGCACCCGGTCCAAAAAATCCATCCATCTCGCGGCGCGATTCCCCCCCCCCCCTTCCACCTGTAGCTATACCCAAGGCAGCCTCCTCCCTCGGCGAGCGGACGAGCCTGCAGCAGAAGAGGCGCGTTCGTTCACCCAGCCGTCGGAGGGAGCGAGACGCGCGAGAGGAGCGGCTCTCCGCTCCCGAGGAAACGACCTTGGGCGCGCGCGCAGGAGCGGGGGGTCGGAGCCGGCGGCGCGCCAGCGCAGAACCGCTCCCTCGCCAGTCGCTGCCGAGAGAGGCGAGAGCGAGTCCTCGCCGCGACACTCGTCCCCGCGAGCTTGTCGTCGGCGCGCCGTCCCGCCGAATCGATATATAAAGCGGACACGCCAGGAGGTTTGTTTTTTCTCCTCTTCTTTCTTCCTACGCGCGCCTCGCACCTCCCACCCCCGCTTGACGTGGCGCTTCCCTGTGCGCGTGTGCACCCTCGCCACTGCGTTTAGCCCTTGAACTGTTGTTTTTTTTTTATGTATTTATTTATTTTTTTTTTATTCGTTACGTTGTGTGTATCTGTTCTGTTTATTTTTTATGTTCTGCACGAGCGTGTAAATATGTAAGAAGAGAAAGGGAAGTTTGCGTATGGAAAATTGTTGTCTGTGGGAGACGAGGCGAAAATGTAATTCCGAGTCAGTGTTGGAGTGGGCCGGTGGTTGATCGCGCGTTTCTCGTCCGTGGGTCTTCCATATGGCAGGGAAATCCGCGCGCCCACGTTGGATCGCGACTTGCGTCACGAAGGTTGCTCGTCGGGATTTTTGGGGGGCGAACGAGTTGGAAAGGTGACGGAGAGAGACGGAGGCAAGTGCGCAGTCCGCGTGAGCCGCTGACGAAATTTCCGGAAGTGCTGGGAGGAGGCCCGACGAAGGACACGCGGATTGCTCTGGCAGGGGGTGCTGCGCGCCTGCGCGCGCCCAGCCGGCCGAATAGTGTCGCTGCCTCCCGTGTAGATCTGATAATGTGAGAATCACTTGGAAAATGCGAATAGCGATGTTTCATGCGTGCACGATTTTTATGTGAAATTTGTCACTATTCAAATTTTCCAAGTGAATTTCTGATTTTCCAAGGGAATTTCTCACTTTCCAAATGAATTTCACGTTTTCCAAGAAAATCTTACATTTTCCAAGTGAATCTCAAATTTTCCGAGAGAATTTCACCTTTTCCAAGTGTTTTATTGTAGTTCAATGAACTTCTACTAAAGAATTTTAAAAACATTACAGTGTAGATATTAAACGACAACAAATAATGTATTAAATAAAGTTCGATAATATGTTTTCGAAATAAATTTGCAACTCGGATGCTGATGTTTACTGCGTGAAAAGTCATTTTCATGCTAAATATGTGAACGATTTTTACACAAAATTTGTCATTATTCATATTTTTCAAGTAAATTTCACATTTTCTAAGTGAATCTCACACTTTCTAAGTGAATTTCACATTTTCTAAGTGAATTCTCATTTTCCAAGGGAATTTTACTTTTTCCAAGTGAATCTCACTTTTTCCACGTGAGTCACACATTTTGCAAGTGAATCTCACACTTTCTAAGTGAATTTCACATTTTCTAAGTGAATTTCACTTTTTCCAAGGGAATCTTACATTTCCACGTGGATCACACATTTACAAGTGAATCACACGTTTCCAAGTGAAAAATGTTCACACATTCACATTTTCAGATTTAGACAGTCTGTCTCTGCGCTTATGAGCCTCTTCTCAGGCCACAATCTTGACGTCTGTATAGCGCCGGGGAGCTTAGGGCAGTTGCTTAAGAGGCAGCGTCGAGAAGCCTTAGCGATGCGGAAGGCTTTGATGCCGTCGGATGGTCCGTCGCTGCTGAGAAGTACGGGGACCTTTGTAATCCCGTTGATTTAGGTGGAGAGCAAGAAATTCAATGCCTGCGCGTGGGCTTTTGCTAAGGGGCGAATTCCATTGCAATGACATACGCTGAAATGAATGTTATTGTTTTAGACTGTTAGCTGGAGCTATTTGTAGCGTGAAATTTGATAACATTTCTTGATTTTATTATGCCATTCTTTTTTTTTTTTTTGTTCTATCCAATTCCTTTCAACTTTTAGCTTTAAAAAGAATTGAATTTTATCTTTGATTTAAAATATAAAGACTAAGCGCTCAAACTGCGTTCCCGAGAGTTTAAAAAATATTCAAAACATTTAGAGTTTATATCAATCACTATTTGAATATATGTAGTATCAATCTTTTGATTCTTTAATTTGAATAATTACAGATAGAACGTTCAAAAGTCATACACTTTAGAGCAGAATTCACGAAATAGTCTGAAGCATTTCAATTAATCAAACTCGACCCATTTGTAAAGGAAAGTACTAATTGTACATTCTCACCGACATAACCGGTCACTTTCCTCGTGTCTGGCTATTCCGTAGCTTTAAAATAACTTTCCCTAATTACTTCGCCATTTACATTTTATTGATTGTTCGCGAAAGTACAATGGGCGTTGCAGACTCGCTCATCGTATATTCTCCCTGTACTTTATTTTGCCCCGCTTACAACCTCGGCAAAATAACGCATGTTCCGAAGTAAATTAAGGATCTCAAGGTGCCCCGGAAAGGAAAAGAGAAAATAAAAGTAAAGTAACCCACATTTTACCGGAGCGCAGCCGTACCCCTCATACGTGACGGGAATATCGCTTTACAAAATCGAACCTTCAGACCAGCTGCCTTCGTGAAAAAAATGCACAGTAAATCCCTCGCCGCGTAAAAAAAACGGCGGGCTCAAGTAGAAAAAGCCTGGCTATGGTCAGACGCGATTTAAAGACTCGTCAATCTCGCGAGCTTTAAACTTTTTCTGAACGCTAACTAAATTTTATACGCTTTCGTTATTCTCAGAATAAAACGAAAATATCTTCTTTTCTCAAACAATTAATCCATTTGTCAATATTTCTACCTATTCCTTCTTTATCAATATTCTATTCTCTCTAAATTCCATTCAGTGAACGCTCACGGTTTTTCAGTGAATAGTCATTGAATAGATAAGTGAAATATCACTATTTACACTGTAAAAAAAACTTTGCATGGATTCTAAATACTACAAATGCTGAAAGCAAATTTGAACTTTACCAAATTTATATTTTTATATTAATTTTAATGTAAATTAAATTACAATTATTGCTTCTTTAACAGTGTAATCAGTGAAGACGATAATCACTGTTTAAATAAGTGAAAAATTTCACTTTTCGTTTAGTGAACATCAAAATTCGCCTGTTAAAAATCAGTAAAATTTTGACTATTTCATCGATGAACACAATAATCATTGTCTAATTTAGTGAAAATTTCTTCAGAGAGTTCGTATCTCTTTTTCTCGTTGAATAAGAATGGAGGATTCCGAGACGCAAATCGACGATCACGAAATTCAGGCATCGTCGGCGACTTAACACCTCCTCTCCGACGATTATTTACACCCATATAAATTGGGCCATCGTCTAGCCGAGATTACAGCGAAGTGATTGCGTTTTTTTCCCCTTTCTCCACCCTCAAACTCCGTCAAGGACGGCATCGGGCGTTTTTTTTTTTCTTTTTTTTGCGGATCGCCGCGGGAGACAAGCGCGCTGATATCTTTCCCCAGAAGTACATCGGGGAGACTTCCATTCCCATCGATGGTCCGGAGCGGCTTCCAGCGATGTACACTCGAGCGCGTCATAAAATCACATTGGCAAGTCTATGTACGGACAAATGGAATTTCATTCTCCGATTGACGTTCGCCGCTGCTCCTTTCGACGCGTCGGAAGAAAATAGCAAACGGCAAGCCTCATTTGCATATAAACGAGTGAAATTTCATTTTGTCCAGATTTAATTTTTGGTGTCGGATTAAAAGTGGCATATGACGCTTTGCACGTGGATATTTTTATAACTTTGCTTGAAGGGGTGGAAATTAGCGTCCGAAGTTTGGCAAATTTTACGCGCTGCCTGTTGTGCATAATCCACGGGGTAAATTCATACATTAGTATAGTTCAGCCGAAGTTGCATATACGTAATTAGCGTTGCGTTTCAGGTGCGGCTAAAGTCAAGAATAGGCTTAGGAATAAAAAAAAAAAACACTGGAAAAATTTAGTATTGAACAGTACGCGTGTGAGTATCCGAGAGCTTCTCTTGTTATAAAAGTACATAGAAAGAGAGTATCAATGCGGAAAATCTTGAAGAAGAAAATGTTTTTGCGAAGGAAAAAGAAAACCGATAAAGATATCACGACGTATGCGGAGAGCTTTTTTTATAAAGAAAAATTTTCCTCGGCACAGTCTCTATTTTAGAAGCGAATTTCGCCAGCGTTTATTCGAAATGGTCGGGTATAGCCGGATTCGCCGTCTATTCATTTGCATTATTCATCAATATTTAGAATTTTTTTCCGCAGCCGTATTAAAGTTTAATACGCTTTGCGCCGGGCGCCAACGTCCTGGGTGTCCCATTGCAACACTTTTATCGGCTTAAAAATTCAAAAGAGGGTGCAATAAAGTCAGCCGGCTGCAACTTAAATATTTGAATATTCATCCTACCTTTTTATCAAATAGAAAAAAAAAGAGAAGCAGTTTCACCTCTGTACACCGATGCTTCATGCGAGCCGTGCGAGAATGTAAATCATTTTTTTATTAAAACACGTATTCGCTGAGGATGGGAGTAAAATACATATGGAAATCAATATCCTAACGGAAACAAATGCGCATGCAAATTTATTTCGTTGTTGTCGATCGATAGAGTCTCTCAGATCTTTTATTTCTTTTTTCTTTTTTCGTACGGTTTTATTGCTGCGATTGTTGGCCAAGTAAATTGATATTTTCGCGCTGCAGCGGATGAGAGGCAAATTGCAAAATGTTCGACTCGCGCGCGGTTCTTGCTGACGCAATTTTCCTCCTTCTTATTTAACAGAGTGGGATATTGAACGAGATGGAAGAAACAAGCGCGTCATAAATTTTAAAAGGAACATTTGCCCTTTGAGGCGGCAGACAAGACAGTAAAGCTGCTCGGATTGCCGTAGTAAAAGTCTGTGTTTCTGAAATGCAAGTAATACAAGCTGGAAAGTAGCAAGACATGTTGGATTTTCATGCACCAGAATCGCTTTTTAAAGGGGCAGTCTTATTAAATATGCGGGATTTGCTTTGCATTTGCAGTCTTGCACTTTTTTCATCTTATGGCTCAATGTGCTTCCAGCTTAACTCAAAAGGGCTTTAAAAACATGCGGTATAAGATGAAAACAAATAATTTATTAAATAAACCTTAATTATATATTTTTTTAATGTATTTGAAAACGTTGGAAAAACTCGAGTGGCTGATCACATCCGACTGTTACTACTTACGATCTAAAGCCTTGCATTTTCAGACCTGTAAATTTTTTAATAAAATTTACAGGTCTGAAATAGCTCCATAAGCTTCCAGCTTAACTTTAGAGGATTTTAAAACATGCAGTATATAAAACAGAAACAAATAATGATCTTTATAATAATTTTTGAAACGTTGGAAAAATAATATGGCTGACCATACCCGACTGTTACTACTGACCAAAGCATTTTTTTATTTTTTTTTTATATATATTTTTTTTTTAAAGCTCTGGTGATTTAAAAGTATTTTTCATCCGATAAAACAGAATTCTAGGATAAAAATCTCGCAACACAAATTGAATTCAGCAGCGTGTGAAATAAAAGAATCCTTCGTAAAAGCCAAACGATTCAGAGCAATTAACGAACGAACTAAACTGAAACTTAGCAAACTTCAATTTCCGCGTCCCCGGCGATTCGCAAGTTAGCGAAAGGCCGTGCATCCGGGCTTCTGTCGATTAGTGGCAGCGTCCAGCTGTAGTTCATTATAGCGGCACGCGTGGGTGACCCACGGGTGCGTGTAACACGCCGCGGTTTGCGAACTATTCATGCGCATGCCCTCCGGTCACTCCCGTCGAGAATTCTACTCGAAAGTCGTTATAACCAGGAGGAAATAGTATATTAGGCTGATAGAAAAAAAAGAGATTCTCCTAAAAACTTATAGGAAATTCTCCTTTTTCATAAAAAGGACAAACTCCTGAACGGAAAAGGAGAAACTCCTTAATGAAATAGGAAAAATCTCCTTTTTCTAGGAGATTCTTTTTTTCTAGGAGATTTTTCCTTTTTCGTTCAGGAGCTACTCCTTTTTCGTGTAAGAGTTTCTCCTTTTTTGTTTAGGAGAGTCTTCTTTTTCGTTTAGGAGTTTCTCCTTTTTTCAAGGAGCAACTCCTAATTTATGAAAAAGGAGAATTTCCTATAAGTTTTAGGAGAATCTCCATATTTTTTTATTAGGATTTTTTATTTATTAGGATTTTTTTTATTAGGATACGTTCGCGGCTCACTTGAATTTTCAAGGGGAGGCGGTAGTTTAAGTGTCGGCGTATTTTATTAATTTATTTTAATGCTCATTAAAAGCTTTATTAAAATTTTAATTGACATGACTATATTTTTGTCTTTTTTATATTTGAATGTAAATGTAAGAAAGGTGTTTCATAATTTTTTGAATTTTTTTTTGTGATACAAGTATGCACATATGTGCATATGTGCGAATGTACGTAAACATTTTCTTTGCTTTCCAAATTGAACGCGATATTTTTCAAGATTTTCAGTGACATTTTATGTCATATTTACATAAGTTAGTACTTTAAAAATTTAGTTGAACGTAAATATTGATACGTTCAAGTCTCACGGCGTATTGCAGGAAATAATACGTTTTTCATTTGAAATGAAAAATTGAATGTGCAACTAGACGATTTTTATGTTTATGAATTATAAAAAATCTACGTTACAAATATAACGTGTGCTGTTAATTTTTTTTTAACGCGGAAAAGAAAGTATCGTTTTATCAATAAAATTCTGTCGGATTAATATTTCTAAATGGATTCCAGTTGCTCGATGGAATATTTATGCGATCAACTCAGGTCAAATAATTTTATTGCCAGGTTTTGCGATGTGACATTTTTCCGTGCATCCCATACGCATTTACAGTTATTAAACAAACTTCAGACGAGTCGTATTTTATTTTTTTATAAATTTTGTAAATTAATACGCTCTAGTCATTCATTAATATTAGATTATTTTTAACGAACATGATCCGCTGAGAAAAACGGTGCGGAATTAATAAAAAAAAAATATTAAATTTTCAAGGATTAAATTCTCTTTCACGAGAAAGTATTTTAATAATGCACGTCCATTTCAGTAAAAGCATTCCACAGGGGAGCTCTGCCAGCGTAGGATTAATTTTAATAAGCGTGTGGACTGTGCTCATAATCTACCGCAATTCGTATCCTTGTTGGCGCTTTTCCGCGACTACTTTCTAAGCCTCTAATTGGCTCGCAATAAAAAAGCAGTGGAAAATTCCCAAAAAACTCGGCGAAATTCTTAATCAAAACAAATCGCACTTACAGAAAGCCAAATGGTGGCATAAAATCCTATCGCCATTGGCACCCTCTCGATTTCCCTGCGTCGCAATAATTCAGGCTCCATTAAGTCAAGCCAAACGTATTAGGCAGTGGCATCCCGATATTTATACTCCGTTCGAGGCTAATCTCCGGGATTTGAAATTAAAAAAAAAAACAAAAAAAATCCCTCCACGAGCTTTAACGCGTCGAGCTCGGAGAAGCCCTGATTTATATCTCACAAAAATTTTCCCCGGGTCGAATATCGATTTGTCTCCTGGAGATTCGTATGACGTGCTTTCGTATTGTATTAGGCATACTTTATCTCACTTTCAGTGAAACGGGCTATTCTCGTTCTTTGTTTTTTTTTTTCATGCGTTGTATAAGAGCTTCCAGGATCCTTTTCTCCTCTAATGAATCCTCACGGGGACAATATAGTGCCGCTAGAATTGGCCGTTTGCGCAAATGTGGCCCCGAATTCATCGAGCGCTTTAATGAGTCTGAATGCTGCACTAGATGCCAGCAGTTGATTTTTATTTTATTCATTGATTTAATTTCTAATGATTCTTTTTTTTTTGAGGGTCTTTATGCGCCGCGGGATTTTCGTTGTGAGAGGGAAGGAGAAGCTTTTTTCGCACGACTGGAGCTTCGATTTTCGTTCCTTTTCCAATTCCAACTTTCTCGAGGAGTCTCGAGTTTGATATTCAAATATCTTTGCCGTTGAGTAGTTAGATTTGCAAATTCTCCGTCGAGTTTGCGTATCGAGACGCGAAAGTTCGAAAGACAAATCGTTTGTTCTTTTTTTTTATGACATCGAGAACGTCGAGTTGACTGTTATTCTTATCTTAAACAATGAAATAACTGCGAGAAATGATTTGAAAAATATCATTGCGCCACATGTCGCGATAACGAAAATTTCACAGGAGTCTAAAAACAATAATACACGGAAGAAAGATTATTAGTAATAAAGACTTGCAGTAAAAAGTACTGATTTTTACTCAAGTAAAGTTTGCTTAAATATTTAAACATAATTTATTTGACGATTTATATTTTATGCGATTGCGTTTACTTGACTTTTTAAGCAAAGTTTATTTCAATACAATTTACTAAACATTTTTCTTTGCGTAAACATGGAAAAATACACATACCTACTCTCTTAAAAGTTCTCAGTGAAAATTTCACTATTCGCTAACATTTTTCTTTGTGTAGACATTACAAGATATACATACCTACTCTGTCAAAAGTTCTCAGTAAAAATTTCACTATTTGAATAAGTGAACGGGTTTTCACTTCTGAAATAGTGAAAATTTCATTTTTTAAATAGTGATTATTCAGAATAAATACACTTTATTCAGTACAACATGACTTTACATTAAACAGTATAAAGTGAAGCTCCATTTTCATTGTTTCCGAAGTGAAGCCCTGTTCACTTATTCAAGTCGTGAGATTTTCACTGAAAACTTCCTCGATTAAGTCTAAAACACTCGGACACCGTCATCCCTTTTTACCTCCGAGCAAAAATAGTTTCAGAGCACAAAAAATTAGCAACGACAACTCCATAGATAATCGATCGCCGAGCGAGCGAAGCCTATGAGGGCACTATTAATAAAGCGATTTAAAATTACTCTGGAACGTCGTCAAATCGACTGGCGCCGCTCGTAAACTGCGCCAGTGAAAACGCGCTCGTGCGGCCGATCGAACGAGCCGCTGTTCAGCCGTGCGGCTTGCCCGAATTGTCCCGGCGATTATATGCCGTTCTCTATACCTGTGACTCTGGAAATTCATTCGTCGCGATTTTATTGTCTGCTCGGAACGGCTGTTCGCGCTTTTGTTTCGCAATTGCCCGGACAGGCGACGTTGATTCGCTGCATCGAGGCCTGATCGCGATTATGCGATTATAATGCGATTGCTCCCCTGTGCGCTGACGCTATTGTCAAGGTGCTTCGGGTAACTGCGCCTTTTCTAAGCTTTTATCGCTTCGATGGAACTTTCTTTTGTATTTTAATTGGAGGACCTTGGATAAAGAGAAGATTTTTTTTTAATGAGGAAGGAGTTAGACACGTTTATATAATTTATCGATAAAGTGAGTTAAGTTTTGAAAGCACAAGCTTACATTTTAAACTTCTTTGTTGATGTTCAAAAAGTGTTATGAAATTCTCACTTCAATGCCACTGAGAAATCCTCTAATTTGTGGTTCACTATCACTTGTACGCTGACAAAAAAAAAAGACGTAGTTCTTCTTACTGTTTCGCAACATGCAATATCTGCTAGAGTAGAAAGTAACGATGCTTTGCAAAGTGAATAAAATTAAAATTTCTTAAAACAGATCTTATTCTACAGAAAAGAATTTAAATTAACTTCCAATTTTATAATTACTTTTTCATTTTAGTTTGTGCTAAATAATTTAAACTTTACTTCAAATGTGTTTAATATTATTTCAGTGCTGTACTTAAGGACTCTCTAGTCCGTTTAATTATTACTAAATTCATAACTAAATATGAAAGTTCAGAAAGTTAAATTAACTTTCCATTTGACAGTTAAATTTTCTGTGTATAAAATATAGAAGTTACTTACTTTTTTTTTCAGTAATAGTTCCTTTAGTTTATATTAAATAATTAAAATTTTTCTTTAAATAAGTTTATTACTTCAAATTTGTACTTAGGTACTCTTCTATTCTTCGAATTGTTGCTAAATAAATAAATAGACAGAGACAAATAAATAATTTAATTTTGAGTATTAATATTAAATATGTTTATTACTTCAAATTTGTACTTAAATACTCTTCTGTTCTTCGAATTATTGCTAAATAAATAAATAGATTAATCTTATCTAAATGCATAAACATTTAGATTATATTGCTGAATAAATAAGTAGATTAAGATAATCTAAATGCATAAGCGAACAAATGCACCTGTGCACATGTACCAGATGCATTTGCAGCGCACCCGGGAGAGATTCGCTTAGCGTCGGTCTTGGTTAATCCTCGCGTTATCTCGTTACAGCAGAGTAGCCTGCGGAGGAGGTGGTGGACGAGGAGGAGAGAAGGAGCGGCGAGGTCGGCAACAGGCGGCTCGATTTAATGACGACGCGGGGCACGGCTGGTGACGAAGCAGCAGGAGCGCAGCAGCAGCAGTCGCCGACGGAGGAGGAGGAGCGTCGAGGACAAGGAGCCGGTGGAGGAGCGGCGCGTGTCCGCGAAGCGACGCCTGCCGATGGTCGGCGGGTCCGGCATGGACCCCCACGGCCCCGAGATTGTCGCTATCCTCGGTGCCATTGGGGCCACCGCCGGCGCAGTCTCCGCCGTCCTCGTCTATGCGCTCTGCGCTCGCAGGCGCCGAGCCCCTCTCAACTGGTACATATTATCCCACTCCAATCGTTTTCTTCATCTGTTCTACCCTTTTCCTTCTTAAGGGGCTGCAATGCCTTTAAATTGCAAAATAAAACAACAACTTTTTCAATAACTCTATATATACTCGTATAATTGCTCTCTCCACTGAAAATAAATTGGTTCATTTTAACGAAATGATTTACTTCAATAGTACTCATTAAATATTTCTTTGAATCAAGTATAAATGATTTCATTAAAACTGTACATGAATTTATTTGTTTCTAAATAAATTTAGTAGTTTAAAAAAATGATTTCTTGAATCAATAAAATATTTAATAAGTACTATTGAAATAAATGTTTACTTAAAATTAACAATTTTTTCTCTCAGTGTACATATGCTCGTATAAGTACTCTCTAAATCTGAAAATATAACATTTTCACCAATTTAGTATGTATGCAAATAATTTATGTTTTAAATATATGAATATTAACATATTGAATTAGTGAACTTTGTATTTTACATATTGAATTTCTCGAATTTTGTTTCACATGTTACATATGTGAATATTCACATTTAATCAGTGGACGTGTTTTCATCTTTTCAAAATGTCACTGTTCAAATTTAATATGTGAAATTTCACATTTTCAGATTTAGTGAGTAAAATTTCTTCCAATGATTACTGGCACATTTATCTTCAAATTAAAAAGTATAAAACGTCTCTACATATGCCTATAGTTCCTAGTTGTTAATTGGAGTCTCTTCGAACACATAATTCACTATCCGTATCACTTGAAGTTCACCGATGTGAATTATGAACGCAGGGATTTTGAATATGTAGAAAAATTTTTAGAAAAAATTACTAATTAATTAATTAATTTTTTAAGAATTTTAATATAATTAGATTGTAACTTTTTTCTACATCACATTCAACATGAAATCCCTCTGTTCATAACAGAACCACCGTACTTTAAACAATATACTCCAAATTGAGCTTATTTGGTCCATCTGTTTTGCAAACACAAATATTAAATATTTAGTTTTGTTATTTAATTATTCAATATGTTCACATCATATCGTATTATAATCGAAATGTATTCTTAAGAATTTATAATTTTCTGCTCTTTCTATTCTTTCATTCGATATTTCAATATTTATTTTTAGGGGTACACTATCATCGTAGCTTCCGAACGTTATTTAATCGGATAATAATTTTCAAACACCAAGTGATCAGTTTAAACTTTTTTACGTGATTTCATTGATCGAGTAAAACATTAAATTGTATTATGTTTTGGTGAAAAGCTAAGAAAATTTAATTTCGACACTTAATCTTCGTTAGAATAATTTATGAGTGATCAATTTTATTTCCAACAATGAAGTAAATTAGGTGCCCGGAAGGGTAACTAAACTAACTTTAAACAGCTGGGATTATTTGACCTAGTCCAGAAAATTAATGAAGAGTAGAGACTGAAAATGATAAAATATTCATTTTCGCAAAATGTAAGAAACATTTGTTATTCATTTAATTACTTTTAATTACTTTCCATGTACTTTATTAGGTATACACGTGCAATTTTGTACTAAATCCGCGTAGTTTGTTAGTTAGCCCTTAATAACAGGATGTCAACCAGTTTATTTTCTGTTATGCAAAATTATGACGGCGAAAACTGTTATTGCACAAACATAAATTTACATTTACGGAGCATAAAGATTTTCTTTATTATACGCTTCATTATTGCTTATCTTTAAATAAAACTTTTTCAGTATTATATGCAATAATCAAAACGAGATAAAATAAAATTCAAATGCGAGCAGCGTTTGAAAAATCTCTTCCACCTTTAATATTTTATATAAATTTAAAAAAATGTTATTCTAAAGTCATATTTATACGCTAGAAGTTTTTCCTTTGATTCGAGCGAATTGTGGGTATTATTTTGTATCATCTACCGCTTGGCGCAACATTGCGAAATATCATATCTTTTGAATTCGATCCTTTTACTCTTCTGTTATACCACGCAGTTTTTATCATTTCTCTGTCAGTTGATTACTGCGATAATTAATACGTAAAAATCAAATGTTATTTTTACGTAGATTACGTAAACTCGCCAGAAAGATATGATGGTATGTAGCTAATTTTAAAACGTCAATGTCACTCCCACAGTTTGTATGCATTAAGCGAACTAATTTGGCGCAAAGCTGCAGCTAATCCCGGCGGTACACACGGAAAGTGAAAATCCGCGGAAAAAGCGACAAGCGCGTTTAATCTGCGTGTTAGAATCAGCGCGTCGTCGGAAATGGATTTAAACGTCAATTTTTTTTTCATCCATCCCAACTTCATCTTCCCCCCTCCCTTTCTTATTTATAGATAAGACGATATTTCTTTAATGTTTGCAGGCAAAAATTTGTTACTCCATGGATCGTGAAGGTCGAAGGATGCAGGATCATTCCGAATCCTTATTCTATCCCGGGGGGATTTTTGCACGCAGTTCCGAAATAATTCAATTTTTTTAAAGGAATCACGTCACTTTAATATTCGAATTTTTGTTATCTCTGTTGTGTATGTGCACATACATCCGTTTGATGAATTTATGAAAGGAAAAGTTATTAACTGCATTGGATCGAATGGCGGCAGCCACCCACGTTAAAACGGGGAATCAAATTCCGTTGCCCCGGTTATAAGATCGGAATTTTCGCGTTGAATTTAACAACGGTATAACGAACCTCGAAGTAATTAAATGTGTACAGCGTGGGTGGCTACTTATTTAATGCACAAACATTGAGCATAACGTTTCAAAATAATAATTTAATCAGCTGACGCGTCGCGCATTGCTAATTGGGTTTACTTTTTGGATTTATTTGCACAGTTAATGTACCATTCGATTATTAAGTGTGACGAGAAATTTCTCGATGCTTTTAAATGGATTATTTTTCATTTTTGGATCGTAGATTCTCCCTCGCGAGGAATATAAATTTTGTATCGCTATAGCAACTGGTTACGTCATTCCGCGCTTAAGTTTGCCTTAGACACCATCAATTTCCGTGTTCCATTTACCTTTTAATGCTTACAACTATCGATTCCATTTACTAGAACAACTTGGAGAAGAAAAGTTTTCGAGCAAATTACCTTCTGAGAGGATTTAAATTAAGTATATTCAGTCCGGTGTATATAGTTCGCTCTTATTTTTTTTTCTTCCCTTTCAAATATTCAAATTTTATAAAATCCGATAATTTATTTATCGGATTTTATACGGTTTTTGCACCGTTCTATAAAATTTTATATGACCCTTTCAATAAGTAAGTAAATGTAGTCAGTACAGAATTTACTCAAACAGCAACAAATTTTAAGCAATATTTATTTTTCCATGATTAATCAAAACATGAGATGTAGGTTAAAGCATCAAGTAAATTTTACTTAAATATTTACTTAAGTAAGAATCAATATTTTTTACTGCAGGCCTTTAAATAAATTTTACTAACAATTTATCTCCGTATACCTCACGCCACGCGGATAAAAATAATAATAAGTGAAATTTGTAGAAATGGTAAATAAACTTTGCTCAAAAAGTTAAGAAAACGTAGTCATATGAAATTTACTCACTCAGTAAGTAAATTATACTGAATTTTTAAAAAAAAAATTTACTCGCTAAGTAAATTTAACTACAACACTTTATCTCCGTGTGTCCTATTTAAATAAGATTTTTCCATATCTTTGTAATAATAAATTTTCTATTAAAGGACTGCTAAGTCCGTTGAATTTACTTAAATAAATAAATAAATATCTTTTCTTCTTGCTTTTTTAAGAAAAGCAATTTCTTATTTAAGAAAAAGCATAACATCCAAAAATAACTCGAAAAAAATGTGTGTTTGCGCAGGTTCGAGAAGGACCTGCTGAACCGAGCGGAGGAGGCGGAAAAATCGTCACGGGAGGAGCACGCGCTTGCAAGCTTGCGGCCGACCCTTGGCCTCCTGGGCAAGCAGAGCAGCTCCGGAAGCGTCGTCCGACTCGAGGACGAGTGGCAGCCGCCTCGCGATGGAATTTTCAATAATCGTGTGAGGGAGACGCGCGACGGTATGTGCGCCCTATCTATACCCCCGCGGCACGTGTCAATCGACCGACGCACCGGGCTCCTCTCCCTCCCACCCCCGCACCGGCTGTGCGGGAGGGCCTATTCTGACGAGGGATAAAAGGAGGGAGGAGCCCGTCGAGACGCCCGTTTTTTTACATTTTCAAAGATCCGAGCCTCGCTTTTCTTTCGGAGGGGGAACGCATAAATGATTTGTACGATTGGAGGCTGTTGCCTTTTTTTAAGTAGATTTGGTACACCTTCGGGGGCAAGGGTTCAAAAGGCTCAGCTAAAATAGGGGCGAGCTTTAATTTTTAACGAATTTCCGTAAATTTGAATAAGTGGAATTTGGACACTTGCCTATTTTAGAGAGTTAATTATTTATTCCGCAATCATTAGCCGGTTTAGCCAATATATATTAAATAACCACAGTTGCCTTAATTTTTTTATAAAAAAATAAAATCTGTTTTAGCATCCTAAACATTTTTTGTTAATTTACACAATAATGAACAAAAAAAATTAAGAAAAATTGTGGATTCGTTAGCCAGTTTATCAAATCAATAAGTAAAAAATCCACGGAGGTTTCATTGTAGTCATGATTATTCTCCGTAAAAAGATAAAAAACATGAAAACATGATAATATAATAATAAAACAAGAAAAAAATTTGTTAATTTTAAGGAAATGATTTACTTTAATAGTACTTATTAAATATTTCTTTGAATCAAATAACGATATCATTATGACTAAATTTTTTGACTGAATAAGTACTGTTGTTTGTTAAATTTTTCTCTCAGTGAATAATCAGCTAAAAAAGATAAAAAAAAATGTCCTCGTTATCAGTGGGTCGTCATCTATCGGAGTGCAGCTGCGACGAGGCGCAGAGTTCGTCGGTGAGTCCGTTGGCACCGCCACTCCCCGGCGGCGCCCTGGTGGCCAGCGACGAGCGGATGGTCATCCTGCGAACTTTGCCCTTGGCCAGCTGCAGCAGTGCGAACGGCTCGGACGCAGGCTCGCTCCACGCGCGCCTCAGCAGCACCGACAGCGACGACATATCCTGCCCGCGCTCGGCCAATGAAACCCGCGGCGAGCTCCAGCTCAGCCTCACCTACGACCAACCCAATGGACTGCTCAGTGTTAAACTCGTCGAGGTGCGTTTTTCTGCCTCAACGTTTTCTTCGCTCTTCTTTTCGACACTTTATTTATACACGTAGAGAAATGTTATAGTAAAAATTACTATGTTCCGTAGGAACAGTGCGATATACTCGACCTAAAACTAAAAATTCTTGTGTACATAGCAAAAATTGCTATTTATATAGTAGAAATTGCTATGAATACAGGAATTTTTAGTATTTTTTATAATAAAAATTTTCTACTATATAAATAGCGATTTTTGCTATAGGAATTTTTAGTATTTTTTATAGTAAAAATCGTCATAAGTCGAGTATGTCCCATTGTTCCTACGGAATATAGTAATTTTTACTATAACATTTCTCTCCTTTTAGAGTTACTCTCGCTGACGGCGGAATTCGAGGGTCGAATTCTAGTAGGCTGTTGAATCTGAAACAGAATCGAGTGTTGATGGTGAGAAGCTGCTGTAGGAACTGGAGATGCCTATACTGACTGTTCGATTTTAGTGCAAGTGATCGAGAGCGATGGTTTCTTATTTTATTGTAGGAGGAAAGGAAAGCTAGTTTAAATTTCCCACAAAAGCTTTCAACGAAAGCAGTACGTTTCACGATTTTTTAAGAAAAATTTCAATTGTATTCTATCTTGCAAAGTTCTTAGCATTTCAACTTAATGGTTTTCTTTTTTTTTTTTTTCAAGCGAAAGATTTATAAGGTCCTGTCGTTTTATTTAATTAACTTGAATATGGGCCGACAACGGTTTGAATAGCGAAAATACAAATACAAATAGTAAAGGCGAATTTATTTTAATGAAGCTTCGTAATGGTTCGGTTACGGTGCTGTAAAAGTTCGCTTTGCAGAATCAAGTGCTGATGATAGGAGCTTAGTGTAGAAACTCGAGATGCAACTTACTCTTTAATTTTAGCGGAAGTAGTCAAGAGCGATGGTTTCTTATTTTGTTGTAGGAGAAAAAGAAAGCTCTTTTAAATTTCCCGCAAAAGCTTGCAACGAAAAGCGCGCATTTCTTTTTTTTTTTTTTTTAGAAAAAATTTTAATTATACTAATTTAGATTTCAAGAATCTGGAATACATACTTTTTTTTCTTGCTAATGAGTCAAATTTTTTATGTCAATCTGGAAGGTTTATTAGCATTTCAACATCTTTTTTTCAAGCGACTATTTTATAAAGACTTGTCGAGTGTTTGTGGCAGTTGAACGATTTTCGCCTACACTTTAGTAAGTAGATTTGGCCATCGAGACCTGAGAATTAATTGGTAAAAAAAGTCAATTCTCCTGGCATCGCCAGCGAGCCAGGAAAAAGCTGTTAAGATCGATGAAAGCGTGGGAAGCACTCCGGCCTTACGTTACCCGGACCTTTTCTACTTAAACTATATAAATATGCCTGCCTTATACATTTAATCAATTTCAGCCGCGATTTTCTCAAGCGGTAAACGGATCAAGAATTTAGCGGTTTCATCTTGATCATACAAATTTTACGGTGTATTTTTCTTAGATTGTCAATACAATTCAATTAAATTTATTCCATTAAACACAGTGTCATTTTTTACTATTATAACGTCGATTAAAAAAGGTTATACGTTAGAAAAACTCGAAGCAAAGTGCATTTTTTTTTGTTAGTTTATAACTTACAAAATTTAATTAACGTAATTAATTTATTCCGTTTAAAAAATGTGATTTCATCCATGATAACGTCACATCCGAGCCAGCCATTTTCGTTTATGTTTCATCAAAAAAAAAAAAGGTTAAACATTAAAAAAGCTCGAATTTTTCGCAGTAAAGTGCGCTTTAAGTAAACGAGGCAATAACACTAAAAAATAAATGAACTCGTACTTAACAAACCCACGAAGAAAAAAGACTGTCGTCAAAACTTTTTCTCTCGCGCAGTATCCGTAAAAGCTCTCTTGCCTCATAAAAAACGTTACACGCACCACCCAAACAACTTCAGCCCGGCAGCAGATCAAACTTATAAACCACCGTAATGAACTCCTTTAATTCCCGATTTTCACCGCTCCGATAAAATTCCGGCTGCTCGTTATCCGTTTCTGGCGAGCCGTGACCACCGAACCTCGAATAAAATACTCGAGGCAGAATTACGACGAGAAGATCCGCGCATTCCGCGCGGGAGAGGATGGATCGGCCGTGAAAACTTCACGGCGCTTTTACCGGAGTACGCAGTTACGTCGCAAGCTCGAGGCGAAACTTTCCGTTCCTCGCAGCTTCCGCTTGAAAGCTCCAAGTCGCAGATTCGCTGAGAATAAATAAAATTCCATGCGCCGACTGCTTCTCGCTGTAATTATAGAAGTCCACGAGCGAAGCGAAGTCGCAGGACTGTTCTCGTCAGTTGACCCCCGAGAATCCTTAGTCGACGAGGAAATTCACAACGAAGATTCGATTTTCGCTCGTAGAGCTTCACTATCTTTCCCTCTTGCAAATTGATCGAGTGTACAGTTAAAAAAATTGTGTTATTTGAGAAGTAACTGCGCAAAGATTTTGTTTAACGTACACGCTTCCTTCTATTTTCGTTCGGATAAAAAAATGTTGAAGTTAAACTTTTTTGTGTGTACTTGGACACTATACAAAATTCTAGTACTTATATTATGTATGTAGGGACGCAAAATTAATGTATAAAGTACAATTTACGAATTTATCACTTTAATTATGTATACACTCACAAAAATGGATTTTTAATCTTAGTAGACAACTCCAGTTGAACGTTATATACTTCGTTCTAAAATGAATTTATTAAATTGAAGAATATGTCTGCTTCAGTATAATTCTCAATAAATTTGCTAGAAGCATAGAATCCGCTGAATTTTGTAAGAAATATGTTAATCCTTAATATTTTTCTGCTTACTGGAGACTTTTTCATTGATTCGATATAAACTTTCAACGCATTACGTAAACTCTATGACCTTTAGAAAAAATTTAACTAGCCATAAATTTTTTTATAGAATGCTCTTATTTAATTTTGTTAACATTTACACTACAAAGTTCACCTTTTAATTTTTACAAAAGTTTTCAAACACTTTCGATCTTTGCAAATTTGACAATCGGAAAGTTCACTTTTTCCGAAAATCACCCTCATACCTTGTATAATAAAATCGACTCGGTCGACAATTACGTATGATTCGCGCACAGGGCCACGTAATTTGCTACTTTACTTTGAGCGAAAAGGGCGAGGGGATTGTTTTTCCAGGAAAGCGTCGATAAAACTTGCGCAGGCTTTTCGAAACGCGGTTACGGGAGTTGCGGCGGTAGAGTTGCGTGAAAAATCTTTTGTAGCCGCTGTAATCCTTTATGAAAGTTTCAATTACGTCGAGACGCGCTAACGTCATTAACGAAGTTTCATCCGCGCCTGAGAGGTGACGGCGCTCTGGGCGCGTAAATAGCCGAGGCTTTTATTTAATCAACTCGAGTAAGTATATGAGCCGGCGGCGCGATTCGAATGGCGAAAATGCAATACAAACGATAAAAGCGAATTCATTTTATTGGAGCTTCGTATTAATGGTCCGGTTACGGTGCTGTAAAAGTTCGCCTCTCCTGTTTCCTGCCTCTTTTTTTTTCACACTCCGAGAGGAAAGTGTTTTTTTTTACGTTCTTTAAAATGAAACTGTGGATTTACGGCTTTTTAAAATGAACCGACGGCCTTATTATATCCCCGCGAGGACAAAAAAATTTCCCGTCGACCCAGTGACTTTTCATTTGCGCATTACTTACGCGAATGTACTGAGCGTTTTGCGTAGTGAAAATGCCGTGCGCAGTTTATTCGACACGCAGTTCTGCTAATGGTTGAAGGGTATGCTCTCACGTACATACAGGCTGATGGAAATAACAAAAAAGTGTGCTTATTCGCAGGCGAAGGACCTTCGGGCACGCGACTTGAGCGAGACTGCTGATCCGTACGCCAAGATACGACTGCTACCGGATCGAAGCACAGTGAAACAGACGCGGATACACAAACAAACGCTGAATCCAGGTAAGGATCACGTATTTATGAACTCCTTAAAAAATGTTTACATTCGATCTATGCTTTCACTTTTTATGAAAAGATTCAATATTATTCAATTCGAACGTACATTGAATTCAGGTAAAGATCGCGTATTTATGAACTTCTTAAAAAATGTTTACATTCGATCTATGGTTTCACTTTTTATGGAGATTCAATATTATTCAATTCGAACGTACACTGAATCCAGGTAAAGATCACGTACTTTGGAATTTCCTAAAAAACGATTACATTTGATTAATAGTTCGTATTTATATATAGGTTTAATATTATGCAATATTTGCAACGGAAAAGATTTTTGTGACCGTGAGATAATTTTAATTGAACGAGTTTGAGTTTGAAACACATTTATTTTCTTGAATTTAAAGAAGCGACACTTTTGTCTTAAAAGTATGAGAAAAGTGAGAAGAAATTTTTAATTAACTGCTCTTCTTTCTTAGCTTCTTTTATTATAAAGCACTTTTTGAAGTTTGAGAAAAGTCTTAAACTTACTTTATGCGAAGTTTTAAGACAGTAACTGTAATTTAACGTTATTATTAAAACAGTTCATAAATCTCCAGTACAAAAAACCTTCGTGTGTCTTAAAACGTAAAATTATAACAGTTCACAAATCTCGAGTAAAAGAAATCTCCACTCAAAAAATTGGTAATTACTAAAGTGAAAGTTACTTAAAAATTAAAATTCGGCGCCAAAATAAGCAGGTGAAAAAACAATTAATTTTAATTTGCTTTTAATAAATTTATAAAAGAAATATCGAAAATCCACGAGATACTTGCCTTCCGTCAGGTAACAATCTATCATTTTATAAAGTTCTAAATCAATATAACAATACTTTGATAAGAAAAACTTTATTACTTATTTTTTTTACATTTTTCAAGCTTTTTCTTATCAAGCAATTGCTATCCGAACTTTTTAAAATGATAAATCGTTACCTAACGGAGAGCAAGTATCTCGCGATTTGTCAAAATTTCATTCATACATTTTTTCACGCGCAAATTAATTGTTTTTCCGCCTGCTATATTATGGCGCGAAATTTGAATTTTTAATGGAATTCCCCTTGAAACATAAAGCCCAAGAGTGATAAATAAATCAAAATAATTTTTTTTCGCAGAGTTCGACGAAGAATTTGTTTTCCAAGTGCCGCCGAACTGTCTGTTGGCGGAGCGCACCCTCGAGGTGTTGCTGTACGACTTCGACGCGTCGAGTAAGCACCGGGGCTTGGGCTACGTGCAGATCCCGCTGTCGACGGTGAACGAGCTCGGCGCCGAACCGCGAACGGTGACCAAATCCGTGATGCGCTACGGTGCCGAGGGCAGATTCAAGGCTCCTCCCCTGGGCGAACTCATGGTGTCCTTGTCCTATCAGCCCACCGCTGAACGGCTCACCGTCATCGTCATCCGGGCCAGAAATTTGCCGATCAACGATGAAACTGGAACCACCACCTTCGAGCCCTACGTGCAGGTATATATTATTTATTTATTTATTTATTAAATTTCGACGGACTGAACAGTCCTCAAATACAAATTACAAATACAAATTAAATTGAAAAACTTAAATCTAAGTGTACAATGTATGAAATATAATTAGATAAAACTAGATATAGTTAAATTAATTATATTAACTTAAATTAATAATCCTACTTGAGCATTAAATTTTTATTTTAAAATTTTTATTTTTATTTGTAAATGTTTATTTACACCTGATCATTTTGATATGTATAAAGTGGACGGGTTGGCGCGCGCATTCGTCAAAGTTTGCCGTTTATTATTAAAGTACTTTATCAGCGAGACAATAGACAAATGAGTTTAATTAAGGAGATTCTTTAACGCTGGAGCACATGATAAAAAGCCTTGAGAAACTGAGCGCATTAAAGTGATTCATTAGCCTGTCAGTTATCCGAAGGTTGTAAGCTAGAAAGCTGCAAAGAAATTATTATTAAATTCAAAAAGAAGACTTTTAACGCTTTCAACCCGATTTTATCGATTAACTTTTTCGTGAAAAGAAAAATAATGTTTTTTTAAAAAGTACCATTCAAACATAAAAGGTCGTTCGTACAATATTATCCTGAATGGGGTTTGAGAGTCAATTAAAACTTCAAATTTCGCGCGATAATATAGCAGACAAAAAACAATTAATTTGTTTTAAAAAAAGTGTATAAATGAAATATCGAAAAATCACGAGATACTTGCCCTCCGTTAGGTAACGATTTATCATTCTACAAAGTTCCAATTATATATTTTTTTAAAATCAAATTAATTGTTTTTTTTTGTCTGCTATATTATGGCGCGAAATTTGAAATTTTAATTAACTTTCAAGCCTTATTACACCCTTTCAAAATTAACAACTACTTATAATTAATAAAATTTCCTTTCCAAATTAAATTATTCGTACAATACTGTTCCAGGTGAACATCATTCGCGAGGGTAAAAGCCTAAAGAAAAAGAAGACGGGCATAAGGCGCGAGGGCACGAGTCCAGTGTGGAGCGAGAGCCTGAACTTCGACATGTCAGCGGAGGTGCTGGCGTTGAGCAACATCGACTTTTCAATCTTCCGTGGCAACGGCGAGCTTTTAGCGCGTTGCGAGGTGTCCGAGCTGAGGCAACGCGAGTTGTTCCACCGTGTGCTGGCCGGGGCAGGCGCTTCAGCCCAGTGGCTGCCCCTCTCCGAGCCCGAGAAGTTGCCTCCTCCGCTTCTCGGCGACGAACCGCAGCCTCCCAAGTCCTCCTAAATTCTTCCTCCCTCGCGGGATCCTGCAGCCCTCACACAGCCGATTAAGCCAACCTACGGCCCAGAGGCTCGTTCACCTTTTGATAAGGAGAGAAGAATGCTGAGCGAGGACTGCTAGGTATTTCGGGGGCTAACTTGGAGGCTGAAGAGGAATTTAGTATAAATGAAGAGAAAAAAACAGACGAATACTATATGAAGCAACGGGTGTCGATTTTAAAGATAACGAAGAAAATTTAATGATAAATAATTGTGAAAGAGATAACAAAAAAAAAGGTTGTGTTGATGAGGGAGATATTTTTTTGAAGCGAGATGTTCCATTGCTAAAGTTAGTGTAATTTTAGAGTTTAGACAAGTACAAATATATAAGATGGTCCTGATATTGACAGTTGTAGGGATGACATTGCGTTGATTAATGTAACTCGAGGAATTAGAATTAGAAGACATGAGTTTTATGGTTTTTTTCTTTTTTTTTATTAAATTTTTTTAATGTACAATAGAACTGTACAAAAAAATGGATCCACGAGCACTGATTTAGTCAAACAGACCTAGAACAGAAAAAGAAGAGATGATTTTTATTAATAAATTAGACTTTATTGCCCACATGCAGTTGTAAAATATATTTTTATAATGCCTCATTTGAAAGTATGTCTTCATGTGCTTATTTCAGTAGCTAATACATGCTTGAATAATCATAGAATGCTAAATTACTAATGAAAAATCTGAAATAAAATGGAATTTTATCTTACCGAAGCCCATGTCATCGTCTGATTCTTCCTCAGGCTCATCCTTCTTCTTGTCCTCCTTGGCAGCTGGGGCATCAGCAGCTGCAGCAGCAGCAGCTGGTGCTATAAAAATTTATTAAAATTTTAATTTTCTCAAACTTTATTTCAATTATAAGTTAAATACATAAAAGCAGTTTTTAATTTACTTTATGCAACAGTTTTATTTAATTTACTTATTCAAATACAAAAATAAACTATATACTGTGATATTAAATTACCATAATAAATTATGTTTAATTTTGTAAATAAAAAAAACCTCGGCTTGAACAAAATTATTCAACCTTACAGGTTTCCCTTATTTTTACTTTTTCCTCGACTGCTGACCATTCTAGCGAAAACCATACTAGCGTGGTGGATGAAAATGAGGAAATACCCAGATATTATAAAATAAAGCAACAAAATCTTACCAGCTCCAGCAGCTGGAGCTGAGCCAACTCCAGATCCGATCTTGGTGATCAGGTCCTTGACATTGACACCTTCCAAAGCCTTGGCAAAAAGACCAGGCCAGTAGGGCTCAATATCGACGGCTGCTGCCTTAAGGATGGTCTGGATCTTCTCACCCTGTCAAAAAATAAAATTCATTATTTAAAGTCATTAACACTTTATTCTCTTTACATTTTCTTTTAGATGTAGCTAATATAAAATTACTTAATAAAAAGTTGAAACAAATACTCGTTGCATTTAGCTTATAAACTATAGTATCTTGAACTTTTAGAAATAAAAATTTTGAATTGTTTAAAAAATTCAATATTTAAATCACTTTTTATGAAACTAAATCTTCAGTTAAGCAAGGAAATACTTAGAAATTATACTCCGTTGTACATAAAATAAAATATAACTGAAGCTGCAAATCTGAGCAGCACATGTGTTTAGCAACAAGTGTAAGCACAATTTTTTTAATTTATATTGTTCAGAACGCAAGTACGTTAAATAAAAATAGATTGTTAGTTTAAAAAATATAATAATTTTCACCAACAATCAACAGATTATGATAAATTATTTGATAAATATATAACGTGTAAACATAACCTCTACTATTTTAGAAAGTAAACTCCAACTGCATTTCTTTATTAACAAAAATTTTAAAAAATCAGAAACATTTTTAAATCAGTTGATTGTGCGAAACAACAACAGAACACATTCACAAGCAAATTTAAAAAAAAAAGTAGATGCTCGCGACAGCAAAGCAAAAAATGGAGCTGGTCCAGGTTACTCACAGTGACGGCGACGTCGTCGTCGGCGAGGATGAGTGCGGAGTAAACGCAAGCCAATTCAGCCTTGGTCGTCATTTTGAGTTTGTTATTTTGTTTAAATCAACACTCGATGGATTTAAAAAATCGTGCAAGTCGCCGATTCGGCCTTAGCTCAAAGAGAGAACAAGCACGCGGGTAATCGCTGGCACGGACACGGCCGGAAGAGCGACGGAGAGGCCGAGCTGAGCGTTCCGGATGTCGCGTCGACACTCGCGCCACGAGACGAAACCGCCGCTCGCGGCGCTGGCGGATTCAAAAACTCGCGGGAAACAGCTGTTACACCGAAAGAAAAAAAAACAAGTAGTTCTTACTTTTTCGCTGCAGTAAGATCTACTAGATTAGGAAAAAGTAAAATCTGTTTTGCAAAATCGGTAGAATTAACTTTTTTTTAAGTAAGAATGACTATTAAAGTAAGTAAGTAAAGTAAGAATGACAATTAAAGTAAGTAAGTAAAGTAAGAATAACAAATCAACAGTTTATTTGAAAAGTAATTTCAACCCTGTTTGAGAAATTAAAATTATTTTATTTGAATTATTTTCAATTATTTATTAATTAATTTCAACTTTGTTTGAAAAGTTAAAATTACTTTAAAGAAAAGTAGAATCTGTATTTTCTTAAAGTGTAGAAAATCTACTTTGAAAAAAAAGTAGAATCTCCTTTTTGAAAAAGCCGATTTCCCTTCTTATGACAGAGTTATTTCTTCTAAATAAAAATATAAAGTTAAATTAAAATAAAAAAATAACAAAATTATTAATGTTTTCCGTGTAATTAAAAAAGATTCATAAATAACTAGGTACGTTTATGTTATTTCATTTTTTTTTTTTTGTATTTATGGACTCTTTAGTCCGTTATTAATTAAAATAAATAAATAATTATTTTACAGCGATTAATATATTTTAATTGTATAAGTTAATCTCACTGCCTTGAGCTTTAATATCGCACTGTTAAAAAAATAAAATTTTATTGTCTTGTTCTCAGAAGACTTTGGTTTTTAAACGTAATAATGACAGTTGTGTCTATCGTTATCATCTGAAACACAAAATGGCAATGACTTTGAATATGTACTTTTGAATTTATTAATATATACAATAATATAATTACATACAGGACGGTAAATGCGTTGACGCAGTGACGACGGTTTGAACGCCCTCATCAGGAGGCATATAAATGTTCTCAATCTTATTTATTTTTGGAGCTTCGATCGCGCTGATGTGCGGCATTTCCTTACGACGTCCATGATCCCCATCTTTGCTCGACTTCATCAACAATACCATCAGCGTTGATACGTAGATTTTAGCCTCCTGTAGATCCTCCTTTTCCGGAACTACAGATGAGCTGATGCATCTGTTATTTTTTTTTTTTTATAATGCAAAAATTGAAAATATGAAATTCTTATTCTGATTTAATAATAATATAATAATAACAAGATAAATCTATTTAAAAACACTATGACTTGCGAAACATTAAGTTCGAATAGATTTTCATCAATTTTATAACTAACTTTTACACAAAAGATTTGTTATAACTACCTTTCCGGTGAAATTAATATTTTATCCGCATCCATCATTGTGAACTTTACTGTTTGGATTATTGAAAGACACTGGCTCCTTCGTTTCAAAGGACACTATGTACTAGGGTAGGGAAATACGGGTTTCAGTTGAAATATATAGCCTCATTGCTACCAACAATAAATGGAACAATTTTTTTTTCAAAAGAAAACAAATTTATAATATGTAAACACAATTAAACAAAAGATTAATAATTCATAACAATAAATTGCTACATATACAAAAAATACAAGATTTCCATTGCAGGAATAACTGACGTTACAATATGAACGTTTCTATAAAATTGTACAGCAAAATTTCCTATAAAATTACAATCGCATGAAGAAAATGTCGAATTGACAATAATAATATAATAACAGTTAGTTTAAAATCTTAAAAAATTAAATAAAATTATAAAAAATCAACTAGGAGATTCGCGTGGCTGACTTTTCACACTTGATCGAGATTCCGATGGCGATTTAAGCTCTGGACTCTTTGAAACCTTTTTGGCAGAACTAAAGCGTGAGAAAGACAAAAGTGGTATAAATAAATCGCATTTGAAATATCAGAATTTGACAAAGAATTCAGCACAAAAAAAAAAAACAAAATTTGATCAAGTTTACCTATGATGTCTCGGACGATCGACCGTAGGTGACGGACTGCGAGAACTTGAGCTGCTCTCAGATTTCCTCGCGATTGACGATGGTCTATGCCTCTTAACAGGCGAATGCTTTTCAACTCTATTGTCTTTTTCCGTGACCGACGAAAGAGTATCTTTTTCAGTCAAATCGCGCGTCTCCTTTGGAGGTGAAAATGAATACTGCGTTTTCTTTGAAATAAAAAAAAATGCTTTGAAAAAATTGTCTTACTTCAATTTTTATAAAGATTTTCAATGTTAATAAGGTAAAAATTGTTAGTAATAAGAAAAATTAAGTATGTAAGTATTTCTGTATTAATTATTAAAAATTTAATATATAAGTATTCTAGACCAGTGAACAGATGATTTATTTCACTCTGCTGGATTACTTTTTGTAATGTAATGTATACATATGCTACTCTGGTGAAATAAATAAATAAATATTAAAAAAATATATAATAATAATAACCACAACTCAAAAAGTTAAAAGATAGTATAATAACAAAAACGTCGGTACTAACATTTACAGGGGAAGATGTTTCATAAGTTTCCTTCGATGATGAAGGTATTGCTTCATCCGAAGTAGTAGTGGTGTCGCTTCGTGGCGGCATTCGCTCGTTTATCGAGTCCATCGCCTTTGCCTCTTTAAACGTGAGGACCTTATCCAGTGCTTTAAACAATTTAAATTGATTAATTCGAATTAATCGCTGAATAAAAGTGAATGAATAAAAAGAATATAAGGCAAGTCAAATAAATAAAAAGTGTTTTCTCAGCAGTTTTCTCGATTTTTAATTTCAATATATAAGACGGTAATTATTTTACCAGTTTTTAGAGAAGCCTTGCCCCCGGAGAGCGCTCCACGAGGTAATTTTCCAGTCGGTGAAAGACCCTTTAATTTCGTAACACATTCGCTCTCTTCCCTGAAAAAAACATGTAAAATTGCAATGCGGGATTTCTAGTAAAAAAAAAACGTCTAAAGGGACGAACCTGAGAACAGAAAAAACTCGAGATGTTTTACCGATCGCTCGAATTTTGTTTCGGAGAATTTCTTTACGATTTTTCGGGGTTGTATTTCCAGCTTCTAAATCATAAAAGAAAGTGTGCCTTTTTTAAAATACTATTTTTTATGTATTCATTAAAATTGTACAATAATTTAATAATTTCTGTTAAAAATGATGTATTTTTATATCAATATTCATATCGAAAAGATCATATTACCGACTCTGTGTACATTTTTTTCGGGGCTCTTGAGCTCTTCATCAGCACATAAGTTCAAAACGCCGACCAGCATTTGCGTCACTACGCACAAAAATTTGTTGCTAAATTTATTAATGTTTGCTTTTTTCGTTTTACACTTTCATTTTGTACAATTTGCTATATACATATAATCTGTATTTTTTACTCTGGTCAAATAAATAAATAAATTCTTACGACGATTTTCAATTTATATGTAAGGTAAAAGACCCAATACTTGGACAGATTTGTTGAAAGAAAAGTTTGAATTGATAATATGTATATTATTATATCTATATGTATATATATATATAATTCATTTTGCTTCTACCTCTTTCAGCGACAAAAGGAAGAGACCAGCTGATAACGTTACACAAATTTGGCAACCAGTAGGGGTGTGGCGAGTGCGAAAACCGCTTGATATTCATCGTGCCCATCTCGAATCTTATTATAGCTGCCTAAAGGTGGAATCACTTATTAAGGCACCGATTTCGATATATTTACAAAATGGACAAATTAAAGTATTATACACTCATAAAAATTTCATCTAACTATGAAGAATCCACTACATAGCACTGGGAAATCTGCTTATCATAAAATCAAACGTATTTATACCGTAGATAATGGACCATCATTTGCAATTAATTATTGTTAAAACGTAAACAAATTTTTCTTCGAATAAGTAGATTGTTCGACTAAATAGATCGCAAGATAAATTCTAAATTGATTCATTAACTATTAGTTTTCATTTAATATCACAAAAAAATAAAATAAAAAGAATTTAATAAATGAAAAAGTCTCTAATAAGCAGACATATACTAACAATTAACATATTTATGATAAAATTCAACGGGGTCTATGTTTCTAGTAAATTTAATAAATTCATTTTAGAAATCCATTTTTGTGAGTGTATATATATTAACGAAAATCATACCTTATTGTTGTAGACATCAATATAATTAGGCGCACTGAAGATAGTCATCAAAGATGGAAAACCACTCGTAGTCTTTTGATATAAACGGTAGCCTAGGTCTTGTGCTTCATGAGCTCTTATCACACAGAGCAGGTCGTTTCGCCTCAAGAAGCGACAAACAGCCCGATAACTATTTACCAATAATTTCATGCGCATTTTTATTAAGTATTTTCTTTCTTTCAAAAGTAAAAATCGACATTTTACTAAAATTTTGTCTCAATTTTACTCTTTAGAGTTTAGAGTGTAGATACGAAAATTATGATGAAACTAATTCTCTTGCAATCAACGGATTCCGTTTGCTGCAAGGGGATTCTTTATTCAGTGTAAAATCCGATAAATTCTTTATTTGGTTTTTGCACCACTTTATAAAGTTTTATAAAAATTTTCGATAAAATCTATTCGGTTAGCTTTACCTGTAACTGTAAGAGCAGCCACGCACCTCATTAACGAGGAAATATTGTGAATCTTGTTCCAATCCGTAGTTCTCCGTTGGATCAGACCAGAGGAGGTCGCACAAGGGTCCGTGTGATGGTGGTTCCTGAAATCTGTTTATCTACGAAGAAAAAGAAAAAATAAGTTAAAAATAATTTAACTTATTATATTAAAAATTAGTAGCAACACCTTTTCGATCTCTGACAATTTCAAAATCTCCGGAGATATGCCGCCGTGTACGCAAAAAAATTGCCTGTTCACTATAGCCGCCAGCGGCAAACAATCAAAAGCCTGCATGCAGGCTTCGTACACGCAAAAAGAATATTTCACGGTGCCTACAATAAAATAGTAATGGATCAATGTGTATTTTTTTTGTTTACTTTAGTGCAAGAATTTTACAATACTCACATTCATCTTTGAAGGTAAAATATTCCGTCAAATGACGACACTCGTGATTACCTCTTAAAAGGAAAATTCTCTGCGGGTAACAAATTTTTAAAGCCCAAAGGTACAGCACACACTAAAAGAGTCGGTTTACTTAGAAAATAAACAGAAATTTATACTCGTTTATTAAGACGTGGAAACTTTTGCAATGAGAAATCTCACCTCAATAGCAAAATAGCCTCTATCCACGTAATCGCCGAGGAATAAATAATTGTAATTATCGATGGAACCTCCAACTTCAAAAAGGGTCATCAAATCGTAGTACTGTCCATGCACGTCGCCGCAGACTGAAATTAAAATGAAATATTTTTTCCCTGTAGTTTTATTTTTTATTTTTTGCACGTTAATTACTAGTGACTGGTTCATCGATTTCGATAAGATTCTTCTCTACGCGTAAAATTGCCGCTCCGCGCTGAATAATGCTTAACACCACCGACTCCTCCAGTCTGCCCTCCTGGTAAAAATGTCGACGAAGCAGCTCATGATTCGGTAGTCCTGTGAATTTATCAAACACATCTTCTTCTGTAAGTTTGTACACCGGAGGATGCGGAACAACTACAAAAATGTAAATAAATTATTTAAACCAAATTTTAACCAAATTGGTCTCTCAGTGTGTACAAAGTAAATAAGTTACAACCAAATTTACCTTTCATCACTCTTGTGTCTTTCATCTCCTTTTTCTCAACATCCTGAATCTCATGACGTTTGTCAATTCGAATAACCGCTGGAGCCGATCTTCTGCCTTTGAGTTGAAAGGGCGAAGGTGGAATCGGCACCTTCTTTGCGACAACAGTGACTATCGACTCGGCATCCGACAACTGGGACTCCTCCAGCTTCTCCTTTATCGACGTGTTTTCATCCTCCTCGTGCGTAGAAAGTTTATCAAAAGTAGGAAGATGCTTTTTTGCTAACATTACAGAGTCGCGATGAGTGATCCGCTTGATCTCGGGTGACTTCTCTTCTTCTTCGTCTTGAATTCCCAGTTTATCTTGTACATCCAGAAGGTCATTTTTGTCAACCATTACCAGCGAATCCTGGTGAGTTATCGACTTGACCTCGGATGACTTCTCCTCCTTGTCTTGATCATCCACCTCGTCTTCTTTGTCCAAGAATTCGCAGAGTTTATCCGCCAGCAGTAACGAAGAGTCCCAGCGTTTGATCGGTTTGATGCCCGCAAGATCTTCCTCCTCATCTTCAGGCATGTGTAATTCAACGTCGCTTATATTCTCAACCGATTTGTGCGAATCGTGGCGTTTGATATGCTTCACTTCGGGCGACTTCTCCTCGTCACTCGACAAAATGATCGTTTTATTTATCGAGGTTTGACTATCTTCAACAAAGACAACGTCGCTGTCTTTGGAGATTTCGAGGATGCTGCAAGAATCAAAGCCAGGCAGAACCTCAATATTTTTATTTATTTATCTTCTAGACAAATCCAGTGAGTACAACGATTGAAAAGATTCTTTGACCCAAAATCAGTGTCTTTAATGTAAAGCCATGCGCATTTAATTAAATTGTACCTGATCAGCATCGAGAAATCGTAATGAATTCTTTTTGTCAGAAGGCTTTAAAAAATTTTTAGCGATAATTTAATACGTCATTTTGAATGTCCGCTCTTTCGTTCGTAAAAGATTCTCAAAGCATTCATAAGGTATCCAAAATAAAAACCAAATTGAAAAAGTGACTTTAGAAAATTTTCTTCTAGTATTTAATTGGTACATCTTTTAAAACTTTTATCTACCTTTCCGAACACTTTTTGAATAGTATAACTATTTATAAGTATTCTTTACGTATTTTTGTTCAATGATGTGCTTGTCGGCTATCTTTCAAAATTATATTTAAAAAATTAGAATATATTAAAATACTATTTAAAATAAAAATAAAAAAAAACAATTACCATTCAGGCTGATTATCATTAGCCTCGTCGATTGAGTTGATAGTGAGGCTTTGAAATTTTTGAAGAATCTCTTGGGAAAGTGCATTGAGCAGATCCGCAGATGCGTGAGGATCAACATTTCGCACGATTTCGGGTGGCTCCTTGCACGTTGAATTCGTTTGTTCAACTTCTTCAACCTGCTCCCTGCCAATTCGCGCAAAAGATTAGATCTCGAATAATGATAAAATTAACAAAAGAAAAATTAATAGAACGCAGAGAAGTTTTAAATTCTTCTATCTCAGTTGTAAAAACCATGAGGATAGACATGAATCCACATGGATTCATGTGGATTACACATGGATCTACAAGGATTTCACATGGATCCGCATGGCCATTTTCTACTGGGATAACATTTAAATTGATCCTCTAAGTCTATTATTTCTGTAATCGTTTCGTCGAGGTGACCTTCAGTACAAATCAAAGCAATTAATATTATTTTAAAAACAAACGTATAGCTTGACGTGTAAACGAATATACTTATTTATTTAATTTTATAACGCTCATTCAAGTCCAAAGTTACGTTCTTATTTCTGCATTTAAAAAAAAAGGTTTTATTTTTATTTTCTATTTCACTAAAGCGAATCTAAAGTAATCGTTTTAACAAAATGTATTTTATACGTAACTTATGAGAGGCTGTGGTCTAAATTGTAAATCATTAGATTTTTAAATACCTTTCTTCTTCTTCATCTACACGTTCGGGTGATGCATTAGCCTTAGCCTCCATCGTGTACCTTCTCTTGTTGATTTTTGACTGACGAGGCTCCTCACCGTCGAAGGATAAACCTACTTATTCATCACATAATAGATGAAAACAGAAAACAAACTTGTGTTATATCAGCCAATCATTCGCGTTTCTAAAATTTGAATCTGTTTCTAATCTGAATCCATGTAGAATCCATATTCATTCACATGGTGTATTTACAGCTGGAAAGGATAATGTTTAAATAAATAAAATACAAACTTTTAACTAAAAAATATATATGTATTGAAATACAGGGTACAAACCACTTCGCCACTTTACCATCAATATCTCGGTTGCTCCGCTATTTTTACACCCGCTTTTACATTACTATCATTACAGCGATCGCTATTATTAATATTTTTGTTTCTCGAGTAAGAATTTGTAATTACTCGTACAAAATACGATTTTTCGATTTTTCATTACTATGATAAACATCCCCTTCCTTCCGTTCCTCAAAAACGCATATCATACGTCAGGAAAGTATACTTCAATTTATTCTCCATACACTAAGAGACCAATTTAGTAATTCACAAATAAATATTTACTTCAATAGTACTTGTTACATATTCATTTAAATTGAGCAATTATTTTTTTGCAACTACTAAATTTATTTAGAAATATAATAAATTAATTTAGCTTTAAAGAAATATTTAACAAATACTATTGAAGTATAAATATTTACCGAACATTACCCATCATTTTTTCAGCGTATATAATTATACACAATGCGATTACAATGATAACGGTAATATTATATATTACACATATTGCAAATTCGATTTTTGTCTCAAAAGTATAGTTTCGTAGGATATGATGGGGGTACACTTGCGTAAGTGAATTTTTGTGAGTATAGAATATCCAATGCAATCCTTATTTACGATCTGACCAAGCGCTGTGATTTTTTTTATTACGACTGGCCAGGCGACGACAATAATTGACGAATACAAATATCAGGGAGAGATTTATAAAGCCGCAGACTTGTTACTTTTCAGCGGGCCAGCACAACTGACACATCTTTTTAAGGTCATTCCGAAAAGACGTTCGACCTAATTGGTTTTGCTCCACTTGCGACTTGACAATTTTTTTATTAATTTTTTTCTGTAAAACACTCTAGCCATTGCCACTTTAATATTAAATAACAAATTTAGTCTTAAAACTCGTGAGTATATTAAACGCTCAGTACAATTTTTTTCACTACTTCTCTCAAAAACAATGTTCGTATAAAATGTCTTTTTGAACAAACATATTACGCCTTATAATTAAAATAATTTTTTTAATTGAATTTTAGACATTTTTTAAAAAAATAACGTCATTGATGAATTTTAGAACAAAATATGAAGGAGTAGGGGAGAAAAATTACATCAAAATTAGAATTATTTGTTTTTTTTTTAAGAAAGATCTTTAACAATTATTTTTACGCTAAAATGTAGTAATAATCGTTACAATTATATCATCGGACATAGAGGGATTCCGACGATGAATTCTTACATATAAAAAATACAGATCACTCTTTTGTTTAGTTCTTGTGTATAATTAAATAGTTGCGCTTGCGCAATTTTTTTTATTTTTTTCACGCACTTGTGTAAAACACCTACGCAATGTATCGCTTCGCGTGTACAGTTATAATAGGAAAATATTATGCGTACAAGGTGACACATATTGCGCGATAAACACTTGTATTTTACATCGATATCATCGATAAGCCGACCAAATCAATTTACAAGTTGAGTCGTTGATTGATCGCTGGTTCTTTTATTTATTTAGTATTTTTCATTTGTAGATTGAAGCTCAACGTTTAACAAGTTTTTTTTTATAAAATATCGATGTACAAATATATGACTTGACAATCGTTAAAAAGAAAATTTTGGTGTATATAATAAATAGTAAGATTTAATATTACAGTCGTTTAAAGGCTTTTTATGATTTCTATGCATCACTGTGATTTTAAGTTCGATACGACATCGCCATAATTACTCTGTAATCAAACAGAAGAAATCTAATGATCGAAATGTCAATTAAAATATGTCACTCATTTTTTTAAAATTTACGACAAATTTCTCAATTTGTGTAGAATAGCCGAGCAAGCATTTTACGATGGAATTTCATTTTAGGCTTTGCGTCTTAAAAGACATCATATTATAATAAATATCCTCCGTTCAAGAAAATCGCATTGGCACTGTAAATTTTTTTGGAAATAATAGAATATTCGAAGGCAACATTTTGGAGTCTTTGCAAATTGACAAACATAGAAAATAATGCTATCGAAAATAATGCTATTATATGACAACATAACATTAGGTGAAGCAAAATAATTCATAAATTTTTGCGCACACTTTTCTTAAAATAACTTTTTTCGTTTTTCAGAAACTACTTAATGATTAGACTAGAAAATGATAGAAAATCAGAAAAGTTAAAAAAATTATTAAAAAAACATTGGTTAGTTCATCTTCCAACTGATTATATAAACAATATAACAATATAAACTCGACTGTTTATATAACTGAATTTCAATGCCAAATTTTCAACAACTTAAAAAGAATTTAATCATACTACGAAAATATTCACATTAGAATCATAGTTCACATTTAATGAATATTTTCGTACGACTCAAGAGCATCTATTTTACTATTTTTTAGGTAATAAACTTTACCGATTCTTCAAAAATAAAAAACAAAAACAAAAAATCTTTCTTCAATAAATTTAAAATAATTCTTGAATTTAAAACCGCATCTATTCAAATACCGATCACTTTAATTCATCGTATAATTAATATTCGAACAATATTGGAAATAAATACTCTTGATGCCAATAGATTTTTTACACAGAAAGAATGAGAAACATTGTAGCCTCTTTTTACATTTGGTATTCTTCTTTTTTTTTAAGTTATCGTTTTCACAACTTTCCATTCACTACCACAACTATTTTTCACCTTCTTGGTATAGAGCTCGGTTTTCATGAGTTGTTTTTATTCTCTCGATATCCTTGACGTAGTCAACCTTAAATACTACTTAACTGCATCTTAAGCTCCTAATTACAAAAATATTGAGAAATACGAATAGAAAGCGGGATAGGTAGAAGGGTGAGGATTCTTGTCTTTTAGTTAAAGGACACAGCTCACGCATTCAGTATTTGTTACGCCGTGGACTGCGTGAAGCACATTTCCATGGTGACACCTGAGTGGCCGCGACGGAACTTGGACGAGGGGTCGTTATTGTTGCGAGGTTTACGACCGGTCAGATGTCTTTCGACCCACTTGAGCATCGTCAGCACGGAATCCGTACTGGGTAGACGGCGCTCTGCCGACGTGCGAATAATGTGCGAGGAGGCGACACGGAACGTCGCTGCCATACCTTTCAAAGCCTACAAATTTTAAAATAGTTTAATATACCAATAAAATTTCGAAGCTTTTTCTAAAAAGCTGTAATTTGTAAGAGTGACGCACCTTCATAGCGTCCTCGTCCGTGGCGTCATCGCCGGCGTAAATGATTCTGATTCTTTCACTCCAATCGAGACCGAATGCAGGTGCGCAGAATGTAGATGGAAGCGCGGCCCTTATTCCATTCGACCGGTGGTTTCGCCTCGATGGCACAGTGTGCTGAACACGCCTTGAAGCCTACGTCCTCGATAAGTTTCGTCGCCTGCTCCACCATCTGTGGTCGTTTTTCCATCGGCGTTTCACGGTAGTGAAACGTCAAGAGAGCACCTTTATTTTCCACCCACGCGCCGTCCCTGCAAAGCTAATAACACGGATATTAAATTTCGAATTCACATGCATTTAGCTGAAATGCGTTTGATGCTATTCGTACCTGATCTTGAAGCGACTGCATAAGATTGGCGACCTTATTCTCGAACACGGCCGGCATAGGATGCACGAATTTGCTGCCGTCCGGATGTAGAATCTCCAAGCCGTGATTTCCCGCGTAGGTGATGCCGTCGATGCCCACCATCGACTTGACGTTATTCACGTTCCTGCCCGATATTATGGCGATGTAAACGTCCGACATGTTCGACAGCCTCTGGAGTACGTTCTTCGTTTCGAGGGGCAGTATCGCGAGGTCCGGATGCGTGGCGATCGGGGCCAGGGTGCCGTCGTAGTCGAGCAGCAACGCCAGCTTATGATTCTCACCGATGTACCTGGGGAACATGCACCATCACTTGATCGTTACCCGGCTTTCATCATGAGTTAGGTCGTCATCGCTCGCGCGGGCCCGCCTTATATTCACATTTTTTTTATTGCTCTTGCACAATTTTGCTTAGATTTTCATTCTTATCTTTTAAAAGATTAAATGTCAACTTTCTTCAGCAGCTTGCTTTGTGTAAAGAGACCAGCAATTATACCTACACGGCGATGTACCCAAACTCATGCTCGTTTTTTTCTTATTTTTTTTATATTTAAGAGATTTTAATGAGTTGCAGAAATGTGAACCTGGAAATAATAGTGTGTTAAAGCTGCAGTAGAAACATATAAGTTTTATATTTTGTTCGATAGTAAATTTTTTTTATGTTACAGTAAATTTTCTTAGAAGGAAATAATTCCTGTAAAAGAATATGCACTTTATGAACGATTGATTTATGTTATGTTTCATAAGTATCATTATATGCTTCTACGATCAGTGATTTGCAAATGACTCGATACCTTTTCATTTATTTCTTTAAAAGTAAAGTTAAAAAAGTAGAAAAAAATAATGCTAAAAGAATATGTTGAAAAAAATACCCTAATTATTATAAGCCACCATGTGATAAAAGTAGAGTGTATTAAACTTAAAAAAAAGCGATGAATGCAATAAAGGATTTTGGAATAATGGATGAGAAGTGAGAAGCGCGGTAGTTAGTGTACGCGCTGGTCGGGCCCAGACATGCAGGAACCCCCGGACATCCTCGGTACTTACTTGCTTAGGTAGTCGTCGAAGTCGTCCATCGTGACGGGTTGCATTACTGTTGCACCTACGGAGTCCCGCTCCTCCAGGGAACCCATCACTTGCAGGAACGACTTCATCCAGTAATTGACATCGTAGAGCCTTTCGCGGCGACGCAGATGGTTCATCCTAAGCGTACGCTCGTCCTCTGGCATCGTGAGCGCTCTACAAAAATACAATGCGTTAGTACAATTAATTTAGTCAGTCTAAGTTTCTTCGAGGAAGAAAATCTACTACAATCAGAAAAATTCAACGGCGGTTTCACAGGTACACGGTAAAAAATTTCTAAAAATTACTGTATTGTTTTAAAACACAGAGACCCACTTAATAAATTCAAATGTTTTACTAAATACTAAATAAGTCTAGCAAATTTTACTATACTTTTTAGTAAAATTTTTTATTTGTCGAGTCTGTCCCTGTGTCACAAAATAGTATAATTATTTTTACTAGAACTGTTCTCTCCGTGTTGCTATTCACCTGTTAATGACTTCGGCTGCTTCGTCAATCTCGTAGGGATTACAGATGAGCGCTTCGTGCATCATTTCACCAGCGCCGGCGAACGGTGAGACGATTAGCACACCCGGCGGTGTATTTATCTGGCAGGCGACGAATTCCTTGGCGACGAGGTTCATGCCATCTCGCAGAGGCGTGACTAGGGCGACTGCAGCATCACGGTAAAATGCAGCCAATTCGTCCTGACTTACGCATCCATAGATGTAGCGGATGGGCGACCAATTCGGTGTCGTAAAGCGACCGTTTATACAGCCGATCAAGCTGATCAATCTCCAGCTTCAGGTCTTGGTACTCGCGCACGTCTGTACGTGACGGTACCGCGATTTGCAGAAGTGTTACCTGTGAAAATGAATTTTTTTTAACATAGAGTCAGGCTTACTTTTGACGTTATGAAATAAATGTAGAAAATTTATAAACCAATTTATAGAATTACTTTTCATACAAGGTAAAAAATCTTGTGTTTTGTGGAAAATGTTTGTATAAAGCAATTATAACACAGGTAACGTATAAAAAAAAATTACATAAATTGTGTTATAAATCACACCAGTCAAATGCAAAAAGTACACATGATTTGTGTAAAAGAATTTGTAATTTCTTTACGCAAAGACAAATGTTAACTGCACAATTGTAATTTTTCGACGGATTTTTAACTGTGCATTATGTTTTATCAAAGAATTCATGAAAATTCAATGATTTAGTATTGTACCTGCTCTCGGTGTTCAGGATGTTTCTCTAGAAGCATCTCGAATGCTTTCAGTCGATTTACAAGTCCTTTGGTATAATCAAGACGATCGACTCCTAGGACAATCTTCTGGTTGGTGAGCATGACTTTGGGAGCGGTTTCCGCTAGTGAGACAAATCGGTCGAAGGGTATGCCGATGGGCAGTGGTCTGACGCGTACCGTTCGACCTCCATGTTCTACCAGCAGATTCTTGCGGTCCACTCTGCAACCCAAACTGCGCTGACAGCAGTCCACGAAGTTTAAACAGTAGTCCTGGATATGAAAGCCAACCATGTCACAGCCTGTAAATATGCATCGGTAAAGTAGCGTTAATTCTATTAGTTATTCAGTGAAAGCACAGTCACTGTCAAAAAAGTGATATTTTCACTACTTTAAATTCGGAAAGTAGGTCCATTTATAAAAATAAAAAAAATCCAGCGTGGAATATTCCTCACCAAGCATTCCTTGGAGGATTTCGTCCGCCCAAGGGAAGAGACGGTAAATGTCCCAAGGCGGGAAGGGAATATGGAGGAAGAATCCCAATTTAAGTTTGAGGCTCTTTTCATCGGCCGCCTGTCGAATCCAGTTGGCGGCGAGCATCAGGTGATAATCGTGCACCCAGACCAGCGGCGTACCGTTCTGCTGGCCCGCCTGCTCATCGTGGATCGATTCGAGGGCGAGAACCTGTAGGCAGAATTAAGAATATTTTTTTATTTAGATTTCAATATTTTTGTAACCGAATAGACATATTTTTATACTCAATTGGGAATAACTTTTGAACCAATAGAATTTTTTTAACGCCATGACTCTCAAATTGTTTGTCTTCTTCCCTACTTTTATTTCCTTTGTTGGTGAACTGAAGATTCACAAAATTTCAACAAAATCTACGATCCACAAGGCTGATAGTCTCCTAGCCAATGGTTTAAAGTATAAAAAATCATTTGAACGTTGACTAAAAAATAATCCCTAACCGTTTTCGCGGCAAACTCCTTGTTGACAGCGCTGTAAGCCCTCCAGTGTTCCGCAATGAAGGTCGCTCTGTCCGGCATCGAGTGAAAGAGCGGCCAGAAGGTACCGTTACAACAGCCATTGTAATACGAGTCGAAAATCGTCGGTTCCACATGCACGGCAACAACCTGCAAATATAAAAAAAAGTACGTAAGTTCAAAATCCAGTAAATTTACAATTTTTATATTAGTTTATACAATTAATACTATAAGCGATTAAATTTCGTACTCTTTATATTTATCTAGCGTAGTACATGTAAACAATAAGTTAGAGTCACTTCATGACATTGTATAAATTCTCCGAAAATTTTATAATGAAATTAATTCCCTTGGTGAAGCGAAGTAGAGTGAATTTGGCTCTACGTTAGAGTGAAATTTAAATCACTCTATTCATGTAGAGTCAAATTTGACTCGAATAGGGTGTAAAGTTCTATCAATACGATTAAATATTATACTCCAAATGATAGTTAAAGTTATTGCTCCAGTTCCTGACAAATAATCCACTGTGCTTTAAATACCGACGTCAGTAATTTAATCGTAAATTGCATTAAAATAAATGAAATTAAAAATCGCAACAAGTTATCCAACTGCGCTTATCCACATAAAAGTATATACATTATTGCTCTGCAAAATTAATGTTCGCTGCAACAGAGTTCATTAATGATTACGAATTATGCGTATTAATTATTTATAGCTCCAAGAATACTGCGAATAATAATAAATGTCCATAATATCGAGCCGATTGTTTGTCGCGCGCGCTCAATCTGTCACATGACGCCGGCTTCATTAAAATCCCCTTATCATCGCGCGGGAAGGAAAGAATCGAACATACGTCGCGGCGATTGTCGCAACGGGGTTGAAGACGAGGGCGAGAAGAAAGCGGCGCCAGGAGGAGGGGGTGGGGGGTACTCAATCGTCGGCGAGGCAAGACGATCGCAACAAGCGCATAAAGTCCACGAGAAAGTCCGTGGGACATCGACAGATTAAAAGCGAGCCTCCTCGGCGGCCATTGGCTGGCAAGCAGATATCGCCATTATAATAAATTATGGAATGCACTCGACGCTATTGACGCCGAAGAAGTTGACGGCGAGTGCGTGTGAAGTTCACCGGTGCAACGGGCGGTGAGTCACGCATTGACGCCGCGCGGCCACTATTAGATTTAATTGCATTAATCATATTTCAACCCTTCGTTATTTTCGTTCTACTTTTAACAAAATAATGCATCGGTCGCAGGGGAATCCCAGAATTTCTAGACATCGGGCACTGAGTTATAAGAAATATCTTATGTTTACGACATAAGGCAACGAAAATACACCGACCACTTGAAAAAAAAAAATAATCGAAGATGGCGGATGCTGCAGTCGAGAAAACAGACGAGAGTACATTTATCGATTGACGCAAATTGCAATCGAGGCGATAAAAGGCTTTTGCACTCCGAGCGACCTTTAAAAACTTCGGCGGACAGCGAGGTCTTTTTTTTTTTTATTTTTATATATTTCTAGTACACTGTTGTCTAAAAGTGCATGAATTTTTAAAGCAGGCTCTATCTAAACGGAGTATTGTCAATGAAATGCAATAAAAAAGTGTTTTAAACTGCAATTCATTATGTCATTGAAAATATCCACTACTCACGTGGACAGATTTTTTGAAATTTACGACGGAATAAATTCATGCTTACGATCTAGATCCTTACATAATTTAATTGGAGCATACATTTTTATGAGAATTTTTAGGTAAGCGTTATTTAACGGTGCTCTGCGCGAAGATAAATAGCTTACGCTTATCTTTAATGCAGGCAAAGTCTGTTTCACTAAATTACAAAAGAAATACAATAGAAAAGTGAATGCAAATTATAAAACTACATTGCAGGATGCAATTTATATTCTTTTCTTTATTGCCTGATATAGACACAAACTCAAGTAGAATATCAAACGAAAGGAAAAACTACAATTTCAATGCAATTCACATGAGTGTAACTTTAGAACTACGTTAATATGAGGCCATATTTATTATTCTTTTAATAGAATTTCGAGAATGGTCTAATTTTAAATAGCTGCCATAAATAAAAGAAATTGTGTCAATATAAATAACGCATACAATAAAATTTAATGTTTCATGTTGTCTTTTAACAACTCAGAGAAAAAACAGAAAAAGAAATTTTTGTTAAAAACGAATATAGTCTTTTCGAAAACAACGCCAAACTAAAAAGAATCTCTATACTAACCGCTCAGTTATCACGTATATATATATATATATATATATAATTCGGTGCAAAAATATATTTCGCGCAAGACAGCATTTACCGCGTGTGCGACAAAGTTTCGACAACGCTTGTGTTTACACGCGTCCAGGCCTAATAAACCTGGGTGACCTTTTCTATCGCGAATTTATCACCGGCAGCTCTCACTCGCAGAGAAGCATTAAGCCGAGCTCACCACGACGTTACAAATTGAGAGAAGTTCTAAAGTACATAAAAAAAGCAAGTAGGTCGGTAGGTGCCCTTATTACAAAAAAATGCTACATTTTATCGCAATCACTTACAAGATCAATATAATATATAAGTAAAAGTAATAGTAATAATAAGTAATAAGCAATAATAATAAGTACACTTTTAGTTCTCGGTGAAAAATTGACGATTTAAATAAGTGAACGGGTTTTCACGTCTGAAATAGTGAACATTTCATTTTTTAAATAGTGATTATTTATTGATTATAAAGCGAACCTCCATTTTCATTATTTAAAAAGCGAAAGTTTCACTATTTCAGAAATGAAAAACCCGTTGACTTATTTCAAAATAATGTAATTCTCCCAGTACACGTAGGAACATAAATTGCAGACGACGAAAAATAAATTTAAAGAGACACGCAGCGAATTTGAAAAGTGTAACAACGAGTAGGAATCAAAGAACTCATTGGCAATACAAATTGGTATCGAGTCACGAAAAAAATCAATATGGCTTATTTATCGCAGTTAAAAGCCTGTGGAATCGACGCGCGGCCGCGTGAATGAGTCAACCACCGGCGAGGTGCACGCGAGCTCGTTCTCAATGCCAAGGACGAGAGGAATTTCACGACTGCACAGCCAAATTGGCTGATTCTTATTTAATCGCTCAGAAGAAGTGAACACGACGAGCCTCGTGACTGTGATTTTCCATTGAGTTAGTCCCATCGTGATTAGTACCTTTAGCGTAGTTACAGATAACGGAAATTTATTGTTTTGGAAAACTGATACATTTTACATCAAAAGAAAAATATTACTCAGTTTTCAATTTTAAACTCAAAAAGAAAGAAGAAGTTCTTACTGAAACATCACAATAATATCTGATAGACTAAGAAAAAATAAAAATTGACAAAATCAGCAAAATTAACATTTCTTAAGTATAGATCTTCCTCTATAGAAAAGTAGATTTCGTAGTTTTGTAAAGCAGATTCTAGTGAAAATTTGGAAGTTAAATTAACTTCCCATTTCACAGTTAAATCTAATATGTAAATAGTAGAAGTTCCTTTTTTTCGGTGTAGAAAGAATTTTTAACGGTAATAAAAAAAAACATTGATCATTCATTTTACTAAGGTGTCAGTTTAAACGAATGAAAATTCATTTTGTTTATCGATCGCTATTGCATACAATCGAGTGTATAATTGGATCTAATAATATTACTGCATACGGACGGCATTGATCCCTGCTAAATTTAGCTTCATTCTCATTAAATTTTCTTAAGTTTTAAAAAGATTGTAATACTTATTTCATGATTTATGAATACAGTGATTTTGAAAATTCTCAGATAATCCAATAAAACAGAAAATAAAACGAAACGTCATTAGAATTGACTCACTAATTAATAAATGCTGGAATCTCCAGTTTAATAATTTTTTTTTACGATCGAGCATTTGCAGTTGAGAAAACGATTTTTTTTATCGCCATAGATCTCGGAAAAAAACGAAGCACTGCGTTTAAAATAATAACAGAAGCAATTCCACCCAATGGTCCCCGTTTGTCGCTCTCTTTTTCACAAATAAAAATCGCAATTTCGTCGTGAAGTCGAAACGCGGACGCAAATTACGCAACTCTGCCTTATTCGAATTTCTTCCGCCGTCTTTCTAAATATAGAGCAGGCAAATTTCTCTGAAGGCTTGTGCTCGAAACGTGGGATACTTGCATTTGGCGTATGCTGTTTATATCATTCTGAAATATAGATTTTTAAAAGTAAACTACCAGTACATTTATTAAAACCTGATTACTTATATTATTTAAATAAAAATGAACTACTCACGAATCAGTATCATCATGAATTTTCAAAGCGTTTACTGCCAGTTTTTCAAACGCCCATAAACGTCGTTACATTCGATAATAATAATAATAAGTTATTAAACTATAAAAATAAACCATTTTATTTTTAGAGTTAAAGCGTTTTTTCTTAGCACTACGTATTTGCATTAATTTCAAACAAGGTTGCTTCATAATAAAAATAATTTTCACGTGGAAAAACTCATGAATATGAATCAACTGTTTATTTTAAAGTCTTTAATGTATCATTATGTAGAAATAGGGACTTATACTTAAAAAGTAGTTCAAAGACTAGATTAAGACCATAATTCTTTCAAAAATGAAGAAAGACACAAGTGATGAAAATGTTATCAAAGCCTTTAACGTATTACCAAATGAGTTGAAGAATCTATCTCTAAATTTAAAGACTCTATCAAAAACAAGATAAAAAAAATATATTATTTCGGGATAAAATTTCGTTAAATATTTTAACACAATATACTACTACATTCATATCGTTTATGAAATCTTAGAAAGTTTACCTTTTAGTTTTAGTTATAAATTTTTTGTGCAACTTTAAGTTTGTTGCACCAGCCTATGTACTGATGACTGCGTTTACTTAATTACTAACTTCTGGTTCAATAAATTAAAAATTCAAATTCAAATTTTAGTATACGACATTTCTCAGCTGCGTTGATAATTTGCGCGCGGCTATTAATAAAAATTGTTAACACAATTAATGTTTGCTTGTTTAATAAATGAATTCTCCTTACTTTGCGAGATAACAGGCCAGCGGTGGGTGTTCTGTCGTTAGGGTCGGATTCCGGGATTGGCTCGTCTGGGTTCTCCATGTGCATACCAGGCCACCCGACCCAGACTCCATTTCCGTTTATGACCACCGGAGCTACTGCAGTAACGAGGCCGCCGGCACTGAAAGCATCATCGATCAGTACGATTTGCAAGGGCGCGTCTTTCAGTTCATATCAATGTATATGAATTTCGATAACATTCACCCCGTTTGCATTAGTTTTCATGCAGAAATTATAAACTAAAAAAATTTTTTGGTAATGTTCACTTTGGATATTTACTTCAATAGTACTCGTTAAATATTTCTTTGATGAACCAACTAAATATTTGTAAATGAATGTAGTACACATTTCCCATGATTACCATTATTTTTACCCGGTAATACTGGCCATTTTTCGAACTGTCTGTATTTTTTATTAAAGTCAAAGCTTTTTACGTAATTTATTTTAGACAGAAAAAAATTAATATAAAAATTTCTTTAAACTTTTATTTCAGCTTCTAAAAACTATTCGATTCAAATAAATATTTAACAAGTGCTACTGAAGTAAATATTTACTTAAAATTATTAAATGTTTCTCTCGATGTAGTGTTCTATTAGAAAGCTGTATAAAAAATGTATTTAAATCTTTTTAATAAATATCGCTATTAAAAAATTGTTCAACAACAATTTGCATGATAGAAAATTCAAAGCAATAATTAATTGCAATCAATTACTGAAGTACGATCTAATTAATTTATGAATGAGTGAAACTGTAATAAAGTTGAATTAAAAGTGCCTTTGGACGAGATATCACTTTGATAGAATAAAATACGGTTTCGTCGTCTCTGACATCAAAAGATAGAGGACTCAAATGTCGTAATAATGGTGGGGGGAGGTGTTCTTTTTTTCTGATGCGAATTCTAACAAAAATTTCCCGATAGAAAGCTCGTCAGAATTTATTTGTCGAACAAATAAACCAAATAAATCTCAATCCTCGCGACAATTTAACTCGTCGAATTTTCATGTGTGCATCTTGTCAACGTGATTCTGCATTGAAAAAACAGATTGATAATTTTCAGTAAATATTTACTTCAGTAGTACTTGTTAAACATTTGTTAGAGTAAACTAAATATTTCTTAAACCTAAATTAATTTAGTTATTTCTCAAATAAATTTAGTAGTTTCGAAAAAATAATTAATAGATTTAACGAAATATTTAACGACTACTATATTAAAGTAAATATTCATAATTACTTGAACTTACAAAATTGACCTCTCACTATGGGACAAGAAACATCTTATTCAGATAAAAAGTCACAACTTAATGCAACAAAAGTTGACACATGCCTCTGAACGTGGTGTACTTATCGACTGGAAATTGTGTCGAGTTAAACGTCAAAAATAGGAAACTATTTAGCAATATCGTATTAAACTAATTTATGAAAAAAATTCCAGAGTCACAACAGAAAGGCAATATTTTCCTACCAGCGATTTTCGCTGCCAAGTTCACTTCCTAGTACTACGACGAAGTTCCATTCACGGTGAGAATATCGACACGTCCGCTTTTTCCTCTTACATCCACGATCCAAGATGATTAGCGCGATTTTTACGAATAAGTAAGCCCGAAGAGAAAAAAACATAAAAAAAGAAGCGGACAGATAATAATTTGAGAAGTAGAGCGGCAACTCGCGCGTAATACCGATTTCGTCAGCGGCTAAGTTCGCTCCCGAAACGCTGACGTATCGTGGCGTCCATGCGTGAGTACATGCACTTATCACGTGCGTCGCGTGTCGATTTTATGAAAGGAAAGAAATCTTTCCGTAATTCACCCCTCAGATAGATCAATTGGTCAGTCCGTCTGCGGCTATCTCTCTCTTTTCTCGCCTCTTTTTTTTTGCCCATTGACGTCGGCCCGCCTGCTGTACGAGCAATTCATCAGATTTACCACTATCACCGTAATGAGGTAACGATGAGCGATAAGCTGGATATTATGAATTTCCGCTTTGATTTTATTTTTGTATAGATTTTTTTAACGCTTCGATATCGGTCTTATAATAATAAGACCGAAATTATTGAAAAATTCACGCTTTTTTTTAATTTATATTTGTAGGTGTGATTAGAGATAATCAGGATCTATAAGGACAATGTGCAGCTGTCATTATCTATACGCACCAACTGGAAAATCCTTCGCGCGAGAGTCGAGAGGGAAAAGTTTAGAGAATTCTAGTGTAAACACGAAATAATTGAGATTTGTAAATTACGGAAAATCCAGACGCGCGTAGGTAAGATAAGGAAATCGGCGTTTGATGCGCTCGACTCGAAATAGAAGTGTCGCCTCTCAAGTGAGTCACCTCCTCGCAACTGCGTCTATTCGCACGCGAGTAAACAAACTTTTCGCGGCCCGCGGCGGCATGCGCTCGTTGAATGATACGCGGCCCTTATCAGCGCCCGCGAAATCCTCGCCTATACGGAGCGCGATTCGCGCGTCACGTGATCCTACGCTGACCTTGCACGAGCGAAAAAGTCCTGCGCTTCAAATTTTTTTTAATTCTTCTACTTGCCGGGCTCTTGTGATGCGCGCGAGCCTTGATATTGCAAGATACTGATTAGACTAAACAGAGTAATTGAAATTTCTCGAGTGTGCTTGTATTTCTACAGTTTGTACTGATTTATTAATTTTTTTTTCGATGTTTGGATTCTTAGTCTTAGTAGACGAATCTACTTAATTGTAAATTGAATTTTTTAAACTGAAGAAAATTTAAGAAGAAGTTTACTAGTGGAATAAAATCCGCTGAATTTTATCATAAATATTTTAATTTTTAGTATTTTTCTGCTTATTAGAGACTTTTTCATTTGTTCAATCTTTGTTACTTTTTATGATATTAAATGGAAACTAAGTGTTATTAATATGAATCATTTTAGAATTTATCATGCAGTCTATTTATTCGAAGATGAAATCGTTTACATTTTAGCAAAGTAATCGTAAATGATTGTCCACGGCACACATACATTTGACTCTATAATGAGATATTTCTCTCTTTTTTTCTTATAATAAACTACTTTTTACAGAGTGTATATAATGTACTTTTATTTTTCAATATAGTAAAATACACTAATTCTACTTTGTATTAATTAAAGTACACTTGTTTAAATTTTTAAGTGATTAACGTATCAAATTGTTGTAATAAAATCGAACCGAGAAGAGTCTTTAAAATACTAGCAAAACTGCATTGACTATTTATAATCAAAACAATTTTTGTAAACATACAATGCAGCATTCAATGATTATCTAGTATATGCAAGAATTGAATCGATGTTATGCAGCTGATTAGGGAAATATGTTTACTGTTGAAATTGAGATCTTTTTTCATTCGAACGATACGTAGCAAGAGAATAATTATGCAACTCGATTAAAAAATATTGTTTTTAGCTCTTAATTACGCTTTATTTAACTTTCGGGTCGCTGAGTCGCGATAAACTCACTGGAGTCTTACAGTCTAGTTTCCCTTAATTTCATATTAAATTTAATTTATCAAAATAGTCAACTTCTTACAAAATTAAATAAGAAAAATGAACTTTCTATGTTCCTTCAATTATTGAATAAATTAATCAATTTTCTAATAATCGTTTCATTATGTAAATCAAACATTAACAAATTTATTTCAGCTATTCACTACTACTTTTATTAATTCGGCAACTTATTCATCAGAATTGAGTATAGAATTATTCACGAGAAATGGAAAGTAAATACACCGCCGCTATGCATTTTATAAGTCATCGCCCTTGTGCCGAACAGCTGATCATCTCTTTTACACTTTTACATTTCTTTCTGCTAAAATTCGTGCGTACACTAATTTTTAATACACTAATATATTTTTTTTTAAATGAAAAGGCAGTATCCGCGGAGACAAAAAAATCAGAGAGAAAACGGCAGCGTCTACCCGGAATCTTATAAATTCGCACTGATAATCATTTCTTCCGGCTTTTGCCGGATCGATTTAATCGCGGCGAACGTGATCGACACGTTCCGTCTCCCGTAGCGACCTATTTTAGGTGTTTTCATCCTCGCGAGCGCGGCGATTGTCGATAACGAGTCGCGAGAGGTCAGATAGCGCGTTACACGCCGAACGATTTGCCCCGTTCTTATAAGCCCGTATACTCCTCTTTTTTCTCGTCTCGTTCCTACAACCCCTTATCGAGATGCGCTCTCGCTTTATAAACCGCCGAGCGATAACCCCGCATTCCCTCTTTTCGATGCCTCTGTTTTCTTTTTTCGCTCACGTGAACCCAACGCACAGTTTGTCTCTCCTTCAATATTTTTCAAGCGCTTTAATTCCGCGACTGTATCATTCGTTGCTAATTTATAGTACGTACAAAGTGTAATAATTTTTACTTGACATTTCTCTTGGCGTGCTTAAGCTTTTTTTTCTCGTAATATTCAACGAATGTTATTTGATTAATAATTTATATTTATTTTCTTGTTTTTTTTTTTACTTTAAGATAATAGTGTGTGTCGTCTCATGGAAAATCCTAATCTTTAATAGCTATCGTAATCAAAATCAGATTTACGACTATTGCGATCGTATTCATTTTTCGAAACTATACGCACTGAATAAAAAAAATTAGTAATGTTAAGTATAGATATTTATTTCAATAGTATTTGTTAAATATTTCATTATAGAACTAAATTGATTTATTTATTTCTAAATAAATTTAGTACAGTTTCGAAAAAATACGTAATTATTTCAAAGAAATCGTGGGACCTCCACCGGCGTAAACGAGTCTGTCTAATTAAACGATCTGGCGGACGGTCGCTTAGAGCAAACGGAAAAACGATTATCGCCTGCGGCGCTTGCGACTCGTTAGGCTGCGCGAGCCCCCGTATAAACTTTAGATGCCAATGCCCCATTTTTGCTCTATCTTCATGTCGTTCGGTCCCTATCGTTCTTCTTACGCGCCACTTATCGCCTCTTCTCTTTCGACACTTATTAATAAGAAGACGAGGGGGAGGTAGCGGGGGAAGGGGGTGTCGAGTTTTTCTTTTAAAAGCACACAGTCTGAGGGAGATAAAGCGGCGGCGTGCCGTCTGTTTTTCGATAAATCAGTTTTGACGTGGTGGGCTTTTTCGTCTCCGTCGAGGAGAGTGACGCACGGTGAAACTCGCGCGATAATAGGTTCCGATCGGAAGACAATGAGGGACGCAATCAGGACCATCGGTCGCTCCAGTCTACGGCCTATTGCATCAAGAAACATTTCGTTGATTTGGATTTGAATGATAGACGCAGAGAAAAATTGTTAGTAAAATTTACTTAAAGGCCTGTCGTAAAAAGTAAGGACTACATAAATAAAAATTGCTACTTAAGTAAAAGTAACCTACTTAAGTAAATTTTGCTACTTAAATAAAAGAAAGTTAGTGAAGTAAAAGTAAGTTTGTTAAGTAAAATTTGCTTAACTATTTAAATAAAATTTACTTGACCTTTAACTTACATCTGCTTGCTTAATCAAGTAAATAAATAAATATTGCCTAAAAAGTTCAGTATAATTTACTTATTTCGCGAGTAAATTTGATATGACTACACGTTTACTCAACTTTTTAAGTCCAGTTTATTTACCATTTCAGTAAATTTTACTAACCATTTTTCTACTCGAGGAGTTCAAAACATTAATTTACTGATTGCTTAATTGTACATGATTTTTGAAGATATTTATAAATTATTATATCGGTGACAAGTGACTTATCGCCATGTTTCGTTGTATCAGAATTTTTGTCGCATTACTATTAAATAAAAAGTACATTAAAAATCAAATTAAACGCTCTTTAATTTATTTCATAACGGCCTAATAATTGTTTTAAAAGATAAAACGAAAATATTTATCGCGATTAGAAATATCGAATGACTAAATAAAAGTGTATACATTGAAAAAAATGTCATAATCTGAGAACGTGATTCGCATATTGTGAAATCTCAAATCTTCTGCCGGGGGAAAAATAAAGGCGTCAGTACTTAACTTGACTTTCGTACGATATACGATAAAAAGACATCAATAACACTATTAACGTTAGGTTATCTTTAACATAATGCACCGTGACTTCGCTAAAAAATTCAGAAGATATAAAGCTTATAACCAAATAATACTGAGAAATATTCAACCGCAAACAAATAAATCAAAGAATAAAATATACATTTTAAAACTTTTTAGCCGATAGCGATTCTCCTTATACATTTTTTACGGTGCAATCTCTCTTTAAATTTGGCGTGGCGTATACGTCATAACATTTATAAGAACTATAAATAATAAACGTTTTTTTAATAATTTATTATACTTTTCGCCTTATTATTTTTTATTAACATCGACCATCAATTTAATTATTATTTTAATGCACTGAACAGTTATTAGTTTTTAATTGCAAATAGTAAAACATAGTATTCTTTGTCTTATACTTGGATTATTAGAAAATTATGGAAGAATAAAGAAAATTAATTGAAACTAAAGTACAATCATTGAACGTTCGGAATTAAATTTTCTTTCAGAGTACTATAAAAAGTATCAGTATACATTAATTTGTTTATTTCATTAATTTAATATATAATGGAATCAATTAATATCATTTTAATTTTAAACACCGTACATGTGTATTAATCAACCGCATGTCTCGAGGAAGACGAACGAAATTCGAGTAGAAATTTTCGTAGTTACCGCAAATCGATTAAAATTAAAAATGCCAAAAAAAGTCTCATTCTGCGATACAAGTCGTATAAATAACCCGATAATTACGAAAACTCTCATAGTATGTTATGTTGATAAACACCGCCGTACGTCCCAATCAGATGTTTCTTCACGTGCAAAGATAAGTCAAAAGACACGAGTCGTTCGGAGCCTCTACACGCGCTGCTTCTAAACCGGCTGGTCGTCGTCCGAGCGAACAGAAACAAAAAGAAAAATCACGCGCTAATTTCCGCGCACTCCCAGTCAGAAGAACGACCCATTAAAAAAAAAAGAAAAAAGAAAATAAAAAGCAAATAAATCGATCGGCGAACAATGCCTCGCGCGGCGGACAATTAAAGCCCGCGCGCTGCTCTCGGCAATAAGGAAGCGATCACCCCGCAGCCTCCGCGAAATTAACAATAAAGCACAATAAAGTCGTCGACTCACCTGGCCTTGCGTTCCAACTTGCCCGTGGCCTCGTTCCTCTTCAAGACGAACGGCAACCTGTTGCTCACGACGATCATGCTGCCGTTCGACGTGTAACTTCTCGACTCTGTTCCAGACATTCTTTTTTATTTTTTATTTTACCAACCAGTAGCTAAATCTACCACCCCTTCTGGCCTCCCTTCGAACGCAAGTTTTTAAAAAAAAAAATTTCAGAGGTGCGCGCGTCTCCTCCACGTGCTCTCGCGCACTTGTGTGTGTCTCTCTCTCTCTCTCTTTCTGCGTGGGCGATCGGGGCCGGCTAAAGGCCCATGGCCGACTGGACTCGTCGCTGCTGGGGGTGCAGATCTCGATGCTCCGGGGAGCGGTTCGGCGGAGGTGTGCTGCGGTGCGATGCGCCGTCGGTGCGACACTGAGCCGACAGGCCGCGGTTTATTCGAACTTTAAGAGCCTCGGCTCCGAATCGCGAGCGCTTGGTCCAAAGTGCGAGCTGAATAGCTGCCGGGGCTGCTTCGCCTCCTACCCGCCGCGTCTCATTTATTCTCCCCGCGAACGCGCGGGATATCGGTAACAGAGAGGGGCAGCCGAGGCGCGCGCCTGTGTGAGTCGTGAAGGCGGCCGACCTCTCGACCCCCGCGCGCACCAACACCAACACCGTCGAGATTTGCCGAGGGGGGGTAGGAAAGGGGGGGCAGGGGTGGGGACGAGGCGAAGAAAAGGCGATTTGGGGTTATCTACTTTATCGCGCCTCTATTTTGCGCGGCTCCCCGATGGCTCCGCTATCGCCGCCATGAGAGAAAGAGAGAAGATTCTTTCTTTCTATCGGCCTTTTCTCAGTAAAATGACATTCTTGTGTGTATTGGTGTATGCGAACGTGCGAGATAGTGTGGGTAGGCATTTTCTTCTCTCTTGTTTTCTCAATCGCTGGAAGCGCGTTTCGTTGCGACTTACGAATTCGTGCGATCGGCGTGTCACGTAGGCAGAGGGAGTTGACCGGTTGCACTGAAATGTGTATTGGAGGCGCGGTGAGGATTTTTTTTTTGTCGAGGGGTGAATTCGAACGTTAACGGTAGTCACGAGTTACTTTAATTTTGACAAATTTTCCCGATTTTCTGAGAGAAATATTTTAATTGATGGTTTTACATAATTTTTGTGGGAGTTCAAGTTGCGATACGAGTTAAACTCTTGTAGATTTTGCGACACTAAAAAATTTGATCTGTTGCATAGTATTATATTTTTTTTTCCAAAGAATATTTTCTACAATGTCGTTTATTTAGATAAGCTAACGAAATCTGCTTTAAACCAGATGTGATAAATTTTCACACTTTTCCGGGTACAGAGAAATATTTTAAATGATGAGTTTTATTGTTAATCTTTTATGGAAATTCAAGAATCGACGAACTAAATTAGAATTTAGATTTTGAGACACGTAAACATTTGATCGGTTACATTTTATTTATTATTCATTTTTTTCATAAATATTTTCGATAATCTCGGTTATTTAGATAAACTAAAGAAATCTGCTTTAAACCAGATGTGATAATAGTATCAACTAAAAATAAAAAAACTTCAGTCTAATGTATACAAATCACGTTTGAGCAGAGTATGGGATAACGATCCCGAGAGAGTTAATAGTTCATTTTAAAATAGTTTAAAAGAATTTAAACAAATCCACGTGCCCTTCAATTCTTACTTATTATCAATCATCTAAATTATATCGCGATCCGAGAAACGCAAATTATCAATTTAATAACGAAGAGACTCCGTTGTTTATTTATTGCGTATTTTCTTTTTTGAAAATCAATTAAAAATGAAAATCAGCTGCACAAATTATACTAATCTGTTCTTCGAGTTTCAACGCCAAACGACGGTATACAATATTATCGCGCATTTCTGCTATTTTGTTAGCCATTATCGGCGATCTCGCGGCTCGGGGAAGCTTTGTGCTAATATCGCTGATTGCACCGATGCATGTAGGGCGCTCGAAATTCCATTGTAAAGCTGTCGGTCGAACGCTCGTAAAAGTCGGAGCTAATGGCAATTTACGCAAGTCCTATTGTATTTCTCCTCCGCGCGTTTATAGATTTGACAAGACAACGCCTTATCGCGGCGGTGACTAATTTTTGAAGTGAAGCTGCCGCGCCGATTAGACACGATACGAAGGCGTGCGATCCTCACTTACAAAAGTGTACTAATTGTCTACCGTATGCGCTTTTCCTAAAATTAGATAAAAACGACGACGGAATGATATTTTAACTTTTTGGGAAGTACCGAGAAAGTGGTGCATATATTTGTTTGTTCTTCTTGTAGTTTTATAATTTCCTTTTGTCTTTTAATAATTATTTTTTAATTCGGTATTAAAGAGCGGACTTTCTGTTTACTTTAATAAAAATACAATGCGATGTGCGTCATACGGATTTTTCTTACGAATAACTGAAAAAAAAATTAGGAGATATTTATAATATATTATCCTGCTAAAGTAGTGATAACTTTTGTATATAAATAAGTGGATTTTGTTAACTACTCGATATGTATACTACATTGAAATTAACTTTACTTTTTTTATTTAAATGGAACGTTTATTTATGCCTATCTATTTTCTACGCGCGTGCAAATTATTTAAATTACTTCCTTACGAAACTGTAAAAGTGGATAGCAGTAATTTCACTTAAAATACAATATCTTAAATTTTTCATAATGAAAACGACGTACACCTCCGTAACTATCGAAAGTAACAAACTACGAGGAGTGAATTTCGCGAACATTCTCCCATTTGGTACTCCACCTCGATTTAAAAAATTTAAAATTTAAAATCCACTCAATTTAAAAAAAAAAAAAAAAAACAGCAAGGGAGACCTTTGCGCCTTGATTATGATAATAGCACGAGAGCGCCTGCTTTCCTCTGCGTGGATGCCTCATGATGTCGCGCTGAACGACCGCGTGTGCAGCCATTTTTCATTTTCCCTCGACGGATTTTTTTTCGTCGAGGAAACGGCGAAAGGGGAAACGTCGTTCGGGAAAATTTCACGCGCTACCGCTATTCACCGGATCTTTTTCTTTTCGCGAGTCATTATGCGGTGAATGTTTTCGTAAACTGGATAAAGACGACGGATATAAACGGATTATAAACGGAGAAAATTTTTCTATCGACTTATCAGCGACTTTTTCTTTTAACTTCCATGCCGCACTGACGAATTCGCATAGATGTAACTCTTAATACGCGCAATTCACGTTTATGCAACTTTCGTTTTGTGCAGTTACAATGACATAATAATTTCCTCCTCGAAGATTATTTTTTTTTATCAAAGTGTACTAATGATGAAGTTAAGTAAACTTTATTTGACTTTAACTTAATCTTCTTTTGTTTATAATTTGACGAATTTTAAAATATTACGTGGATCGCGTAATAAGCAAAAGAAAATAAATCTGTATGTCTATACTATAAAAAAAGGAAACAAAGTATATACTGTGCTTCTTTTTTTATACTTTTATAATTTTCTTTGTTTATTTATTCTGAAATACACGGATAAAAGTCCTTTAATCTATGTAATAGTAGTTATACCTATATACAAGTTAAAATCATTTACAAAAAAAAATAAAAAAATGTTGAAATTTAACAATATATTGTTCGATTAAAAAAGTATAATAGAGTATAAACATTGAGAGTAGATTACTAATAAATTTATAAAAATATAAAGGCGTCATAGGAGTAACAAAATAAATAAAAAGAAAAGGCCCGCACACCGATTGGACCTTTTTGTAAATAGCCAAAGTGCATGTTGGCATTTTAATTAAATATACCGGTGAACGCTAACTGGTTTAGCAAATTTGCTCGTCCTCGTTTTAACGACGGGATCGTTAAATAATCTTGTTGGGCTGAGCGTAGGACACATTTTTTTATATTTTTTTTCCTCCGATGTTCGCGGTGCAGTAATAAAAGGAAACAATTTGACGCGGATTTAATTTTCCTTATAGTAATTGCGAGTACATCGCGAACGGGAGTTAAAGTAGGGATCACCGGCAAACTTTCCGAGCGGAGATTTTTAGCCTTGGAGCTTCGTTAAAGTTGAGCTTTTACAACGGGAAGTTATTGGCTTAGGGACACCTTTAAAGTTTGTACTTTTAGTTTTTTATTTAATAACAATTTCATCAATTCAATAAATATTTTTACAGTCGATTTAGATTACCTATTTTATTTAGTGTAATTATTCGCGGTAATAAATAAATTTCCGCTAAATCTTCGCATTTAATGTGCAACACTTATATTCTTCATTTAATCGAATAAATTGCGCGATAAAAGCAAGTACGTAATAAAACTGTGGTGCGGAGGCATCGGTAATAGAGTCATAAAAGCACGCCTGAACGAATGATGCTCCGATAGGAAAGATTAACGTAATTTTAACACGGCGCACTCTCGTTGTAAAATTTATGGCACTCCATTAAGTTGCCTCGATTATTGATCTTATGCAGTTAAAATACAACATTTCGCGACAGTGACGCGCCCGTAATTTACGTTTAAACATAGCAAAAGGAAAATTGATAACAGGAGACTTTTCAGGAAAGAGAAAAAAAACCGTCATCTTTATCTTGCATCTTGTGAGACAAGATCATATCATCGTCAATAAAACGCGGCGAATCGTTCTCTTTTATAGGTACGCTGCTAAAAGAGTGCGAAATGTTTTGTAAAATACGCGCAAAGCGCTGGATTTGAATTTCGCGCGAAAAATCGAGAACTTGAGTGGCAATAATTGTATTATATATACGCGTCGGTGATGCATTGCTGAATTTATATTTTTGCCGTGCATTAATCTATTACTTTCTTTGGCCAAATGCCATCAGCGTGGTAAATGAATTTAACAACAAGTAGGAGTTTATGGATATACCTATGTAGCTTCAATTATATTAATGCGTTTAGGTATATTTCCTTGTTTACAAACTTTAGAAATTTGCTAAAATTCTTCGTATTTGCGTGAATAATTATATAATTAATTTTCCCATTTAAAAGTATAGTTCGTAATTTAAACAAAAAGAAATGTGAGTTTACGTTAAATAAAAAAAATTGTTATACTGTAAAAAAATTGTAAGTGTCGCATTCTATAATTTTCCAATAGATTGCTATAGTTTATTAAACAATTCTAAAGTGGAATACTATAGTTTTACACATCGACAATGTTAAATATTTTCCGATATTGATAACAACTTTGCTATTCTTATCCAGTGTGATTTTTAATTCCTCGTACTGCTTCATTTATTTTTTCTGATCTCAGTAAGACTATAATAATAATTTAATGAATAGTACTTTTCTGGCCAGGAAAGTTATAGTTACAGTCGCTGTGTTTATATTTGTTTGGAATGATAAAACTTGCTACACAGAAAACACATAATGACTTATAAAGTGTATGTGACAATAGTGTCATTAACTTTTCGACTGACCAAGAATAAATTGAACTTCAACAAGTCATGAAACAAAATGTTTAAGAAATATTACAAGAATATTTAACTGTTGTAAGTAATATAAAAAAATTGTTTAAATATGCAAAAAAAAAAAACGGTATACTCAAAGTAAGTAACAAACACTTTACGTTATACATTTCTATATAGTTTTATGCGTAGAAGAAAATTTCCGCTAAGTCAAGCTTAATTTTAGTTCACATCGAGCCGTCGAAAATAAAATTTATTTACAAACCAAACACTCAATGACACTATGAATCTAAACAGAAAAAAAAAGTATTTTACACTCTGCCATTAAAAATCAAACGGAGCAATCAACGAATTATTCATTTAAGTGCAACAAGTACCAAGAATCTCTATAACCTACAAAACGATCCTTCGTAACGCTTTCGCAGCCTGTCAATAAAATTTACATAAAAAAGCTCGTCGGCAGCGAGCGAAACGCAAGTCCGAGAAATTCTCAAACAAATTCATCGCATGACCGCTGGCCTAAAAACCGCGCGCTCCGAAAAAAACAATATTCGGTCGACCGCGGGGAAGGGGAGGAGGCGACCGGACGCGAGGAACTTCGCGCATCGTTTCAACCCCCGCGACCGGAATTTTCCCGCCGCGGGCCAGAAGAGGGTAAAACGCAACGATCGGAGACTTTTATCGGAATAATTCTGAGGATGAGTTTCGTGGGACTTACGGGACGAGGGTCAGTGTGCGCGTTGCCGTCCTCAGGGTGATTTCGCCGTCCTCGTGATCCTCGGGGCGACTCGCAGTGCGTCTTATCGCTGGCGCGCGGACACTCACTCTGCCGGGCACTGTCCGTGCGTTTTTACAAGTTTTTTTTTCGAGAAGGTACTAGACGGCGCGCACCGCGGCAATCCTTCCTTCCCGAACGTTCGCCGGCATTCGAATGGAGCTGACATCGATTGGAGCTGCCGGCCAGGTCCACCAACTTTTCCTGGAGGGAGATTCTGAGAAACTCGTAGGTGTCCCAGGTGAAAACTGTTTTGATCCTGCGGAGTGAAGTTCGCCGTGGTGGATTTGCATAGGGTCGTTCTGGCGACAATCAAGCGCGGTTTATTTAAACTAAATTTGTGTGGAAAAGAAGCAGCGTGATTGTGTATTTAAAATAAATCGTGAAGTCGTTTGATTGTGAAGTGAAAAACTTGTACGATCGAGAAAGTTGTGATAGATTTGTACAGTGCAACGGTCAAGTGCGGATTATTTAAAATAAATGTATATAAAAGTTAAACAGCATAATTGTTTATTTAAAATAAATCATGAAATTCATTATTTGTGAAGTGAAAAACTTGTACGAAAGGAAAAATTGACTAGGCTATTGAAAATAACTTTCTTTAAAGGACCAGGATCAAAGTGAGTTCGAGCAAAAGTCCTCCGAGACTTCTTAAGTGCATGCTTGGCTGCTGTACATATATGATCTTGAACTAAGAAATTTGACGATATGAGTTACTATTTAAATATTTATTATATTGAATAAATTCTATTCTTTACAGGTACATTAAAAATTTTTACATTGCTTTAGAGAGAATTTTAAAAAAAATGACGTTTCATCCTTACAAAAAGTGTAAGCTCAAGTTGTATTGTAAGTACATATCCCAGTCTTATTAATAATTTTGCTTATGCATAAAAAATTATCTAATAATACTAAGTTAATACAAAAGTATGTATACTCATGTTTCTTAAAAGTATTTTTTAATAGTTTTCTGTAAGATCTTTGAGTAACAATATAAAAATATTTTTGTCAATGCACCCTACTAATACTGAACACAAGTAATTATTCTAAGTAAAATAGATCTATGTTATTACTTAGTATTTTTAAGTTTAGGTCTTTTAAATAACTACTAATTTAAAGTAAGTATTACAAAGAGCAGTAAATACTATCGTTAAAAACATATTTCATTATCAATATCATTAAAATGCCTTTTATCAATACGCATATTGATAATGAACACAAAATCTTAGTCAGTTCTTTTTATCTTATTTATAGCACTACCGTTATTGTCATTTGATTATGTAATATCCTCCAGTAACTTACTTACAAAAATTAAAATTACTTAAAAGAAAAATTGTACTAAATAAATACATAAATATTTTAAAGATTAATAGATTTTAGGATAGGCAGATCCTATTAATGCTTCATTATTTGAGTATTGCACCCAAGTCTGAATTGTTACTTTTACATCACCTAACAAAACTTTGCAGGACTTGTTTGGTCTGGCATAAAAGCATAAAGTGTAGAGAGCAATTTCAAATTCCGGTGGTGTTCCAATAAACATAGCAGATAATTTAGTTTTTTCTAAATATGAAAGATAAAACTTCAATATAGCAGCTTTCTGTAATGAAAAAGAAATAATTTGAAATATGGCTGTAGAATATGTAAGTATTTTTTTAATTTAAATATACTTACATTGGCTAATTTTTCTTTGCTTATGAATCCTAAATAATTAGCTTTATTATTGTACTCTTCAATTGCAAAAAAGATCCAGTTATGTAAACCAATAATGTGTCCACCTCGTTTCTTTTCCACTAAAAAAACGTGTTCAAACCCTGAGCTACCTAATTCTTTAGTGCGATTGCTTCTAGAATATTGTTGAAACCATATTTTTTTCAAAGTCTTTTTATACTGATCTAATTGTTTTGGAAAAAATCCTTTACTAGCTAAGAAATCCATAGTGTATATCATCATGTTTGTACTAAGTAAACTATCAATAAAATCATTTTCTTCCAAATCTTCTTGAGGTGTCACGTTTTCTGCATGAAGAGCATTCAAGTCGTAGTTATCATATAGTTTGTACAACAGTTGTACTGTTGGAGATACCTCAAACATCTCTTTTGGTACATTAATTAAACTGCAGAATATAAAAAGTATTATTTAAGTAAATCTTTATTCTTTTTGATATTCTTAGTCATTACTTACGGTTCAGCTGCTTCATCTTTAACGTCTTTAGAATCCCTTCGCCCTTGATAATTAATTTCCAGATATGGTAAAGTACCATCAGGAAGTTTATCAAAAAGTTCTTGTGAAATTCTTCTCAACTCTTTAGTGCTTATCACATTTTTATCATCATGATGATTATGATTGTTATGATGGCGACGACCTATCAATTGTAAATGGTTGAAGATAGATAAATGTTTAAAAAAAAAACAAAAATATGGAAAAAAATGAGAACTATAAACATTTAATAAATTAAATTAAAAATTGTATATGTGATTCTAACCTGCTGCAACAGAAAGTGTTGCTCCAATGATGAAACTGAAAACCAGAAACTTTACCACAAACATCTTGGTACTGTAATTATTTTCACGAATAAAAAAAATTCACTTTTGCTTCGAATAAAAGATTCAAGACATTATTTTTTGTTATCAAAAAGTCAATTTTAATTATTCATTTTTAGGCAAGTACACATTGTCGCGTTTCTAACTAACAGAATGGAGAAAACATCACGCTGCGGAAGGTTATGTTATCCAAAACAAACGAGAGTGACAACAAACGCGGAAGAGGATCACTGCAAAAATGGAGTAGACCGAGGAAAAGTAGCGGGAAAAATTGTTTTCCATTGACATCACGTTTTTTCGTAAGTAAATTAATTTATAATTATTGCAAATATGAAGTAAATTAATTTTTACATAAAAATAATATTATAATGAATTTTAAAGAATAAATAGTTTATCCTAACCTCGCAAACTTTTTGTTTGTTGAGCCATTTATTTATTAAATTAATTTTTTATTATTTTATTCAGCATTAAACATTAAAAAATGTAAATGACTTCTTATCCTAATAATAAAAGAAATAATTTTATTTTATTTTGTTTAGCTTTGTTAGATTAATTAGTAATGAAATATGGACCTTGACAATCCAACACCGGAAGATCTCCAAAGGAAACTCTACTTTTTAATGGAACAACTCCAACATATGGCTGGTGAACTACCCCCAAAATATCAGATGCGACTGCCCTATGAATTATTATCAGGCTTGGCCAATTGTTTATTAAATGATACTATTTTTGAAATAGTAAAAGGTTTAATGGAAATACAACATGTAACGGAGAAACATTTATTCCAACAGCGATTGCAGTTAATCAATCAACAACAAATTGAAAGTCAGCAGGAGCTTTTAACAGCTAGAACTGAAGAGGAAAAAGAAATTTTAAAGCAAACCATATTTCAAAAAAATAGAGAAGATCTGAAACAACTTGACACAAAACTTGTAATGCAACTTGATCAAAAAGTAGCTGATCAACAAAGTATATTGGAAAAAGCTGGTGTACCTGGTTTTTATGTTACAAACAATCCAATGGACATTCAAGTTCAAATGAGACTATGTGATTTTATAATTAGGCTAAGTAAAATGGAAATTCCCATGTAGATTTTTTATATTGTTTTAATTACATTTAAAGGACTGGAATGTGACTTATTAGTCTATGACAATAATTTCATTGATTTTTTTGAAATAACAAGTTTATTTTGTACAAAGCTTGAAGTCTTTTTTTTTATTATAGTAACTAAAATTAATTAAATTATATTGTATTATAGTTAACACAATGTATGAGATACATTTACACGGTAACAAAAAGTTTTTGGGAAAACAATGGCGATCACTGTACATATTTACAAAGTATTGAACTGCTTTTTGTAAATACGCGTTCTATCTTGTAAAAATTTTGAAAAATAAATCTTTTCAACAGCAATATATATATATGTACATATATATCTTATTTTGTTTACAATATATTTATCTGTAGCTCATCCTCAAGACAAGTATGGTATGTTCTCTTTCTTGATTTACTTCCTGTAGTTTATAAAATGTTAATGTCTACATCATGAAACAGACTATATCTGGCAATTATTCTTTTATAATAATTTTAAACATTCAACATCATGAAAAAAAGCCAGGAATGTGATTACTTATTCGTAATTCATATGATATTTTGAAAATCACATAAAAAAACTGCTATAGTAATGTAGAAATTAAAAAAACATTAATTAATGTAAATGCTAAAATTAAATCAAATTAATTATGCTTGAACTGAAGCTTGCTTCTCTGGTGAATATCTATTGGAGTCGTCATAATTTCTTTGTGCGGGTGACTTTGTACTTTCTCCATCACTAAAGCATATCCTGTAAATATCCTCAAATGAAGACACGAAATGAACCTCAAGTCCCTCTGTGATATATTTTGGCAAATCGTCATAGTCTTTCTTATTTTCTTCAGGCAGTATTATGCACTTGACTCCAACACGTTTTGCCTAAAATAATAAATAAAACAAGTAATTAGACTTAATTTTACCATTAAAAATTGTTTAAGATAAATAGCAACTTACAGCAATAGTTTTTTCTTTTATTCCACCAACGGGTAGTACTTTACCCATAAGACTGAGCTCTCCAGTCATAGCCAGATGCTGGCGCACAGGCTTATTTTTAGCTAGAGAAATAAAGGCAGTGGCTATCGTTGTACCAGCACTAGGACCATCCTTAGGTGTTGCACCTTCAGGTACGTGCAGGTGTAAATGAGAATCATACAAGAATGTATTCATTGGATCATGTTCATGAAGGAAATTTCTGGCTACTGTCATGGCTATTCTAATTGATTCTTTCATTACATCTCCTAAATGTCCAGTCACCTGCAGATTATGATTGATAAAATAAATTTATGTTTAAAATAATTATTTAAATTATTATAAATTCATATTGAGTAGATTACCTCAAAGGTTCCATCAAATTTCTTTGACGATTCACTTGATGGCTTCCTAATTGTCGTTTCAATGAATAAAGTTGATCCACCCATAGCCGTCCACGCAAGACCCATGACTACTCCAGGTGGTGTTATTTCGTACATGCGATCGTGAGTAAATATTGGTTTCCCCACAAAATCAGTTAGATTATCTTTCGTTATGTCCAGTTTGTCAGCCTCTTTTTTAACAACTTTAAATGCCACTTTGCGATGAACTTTCTCTATATGCTTCTGCAAATTTCTTACACCGGACTCACGACAATACGATTTTATAAGATAATTCAAGGCACCGTCGTCAATATTGACCTGCTGTTCAGAAAGTCCAGAGTCCTTCATAGATTGGGGTACCAAGTATTGTTTTGCAATAGCAAGCTTTTCCTCTGCAACATATCCGGACATATCGATCATTTCCATACGATCACGCAGAGGTTCGGGGATCGTGTCGATGATATTCGCCGTACAAATGAAGAGGACTTTAGATAAATCGACTGGTACATCCAAGTAATGATCGAGGAAATTGGCGTTTTGCTCAGGGTCAAGCATTTCTAGCAGAGCAGAAGCCGGATCACCTTGATGACCCCTGAAAAATATAAATTCGGAATTTAATACTAAAAAAGAAGAGAGATAAATTTATTTACTGAGAGAGAAATAAATAAATTTACTTACTTTCCAATTTTATCGACTTCGTCAATTAAAACCAAGGGGTTTTCTGTTTTAGTTTTCTTCATACATTGTATAATTTTTCCAGGCATCGCCCCAACGTAAGTTCGCCTGTGACCTTTGATTTCCGCAACATCGGTCATACCCCCGACGCTAAATCGGAAATATTCTCTGTTTAACGCGCGGGCGATCGATCTGGCTATCGAAGTTTTACCTACACCAGGTGGACCGTAGAAGCACAAGATTTTTCCTTGCGTAGTTCCTTTTAACTGACTGACCGCAATAAATTCTAAAAAATTTTAATGTAATACATGTTTATAATACAGTTTGTAGTCAAGGCACGTAAAAACTTAGCAGTGAAAGTTTTACCTAATATGCGTTTTTTTATATCTTCCATTCCGTAGTGATCATTGTCGAGAATTTGAGTTGCTTGGTCAAGCTGTAGATTTTCGGGACTTGTGATTCCCCAAGGCATTGAAGTCAACCAATCTAAATAATTTCTCGTGACACTGTAAATTTTTATAAAATTAAAATTATTTTATCGCAATTATAAATATTTGAATGACGAACACTTACTTAAATTCACTACTATGGCTTTCTAAAAAGCTTAATTTATTTAATTCCTCTTCTACTACATCCATTACAGGTTTGGGAACAGTTTTGTCTTTTAGTCGCTCCCTATATTTTTCTTCGATAGCATCTTTATCATCTTTTTCTAATCCTAATTCTTTTTTAATAACTTTAAGTTGTTCATGCAATATATATTTACGATGCTGCTGCTTTACTTTTTCTTCCACTTCTCGACCTATCTTTTGTTGCAATTTACTTAATTCGTATTCTTTTTTCAATAAAGATAATGATAATCTTAACCTTTTAGTTATCTGTAAGTAAAAGAACAGTATTATAAATTAAACTTTTAATATATTTTTAATTTTTGACATATAACTGAATTAAGAGTTCACTTACATCCATTTCTTCTAATACTTGTTGCAATTCTTGTGCATCAGCTCCAGTCAATGCAGCTCCAAGATCACTTAAGTACACTGGGTTATCAACAACTCTTTGTCCCTGGTGTAACATTTGTTGCAAGGACTCACGATATAATGAATTCATACTTATTATGTCTCTAATAGTTTTGATCAGTTCTTGTGTCAATGCCTGAAATAATTCAAGGAATATGACGATGCATTCAATTTTGAGGAAAAAAAATAATTTGAGTACCTTTATTTCTTCAGTTTGTCTGAATTTCTCGTGAGTAACATTAACAACTTCAACCATTAAGAGAGGCTGGGAAGAATCTTTCTGAGAGGACGTTTGTGTTTGCTTATCCACTGTTTCTTGGATTTGTTCTGTCTTTTCACCTGCAACAGTAGTTTCCTCAATTTTTTCAACAGTTTCAGTAGCTCTGTTTTCCAATTTCTTTCTCCTAAGATCTCTGCGATTTTTTTTACCACCAGCCATTGCATCGTCTACAGGGACGTTAATTGTTGTGTTTAATAGAGGAAACGTCAATTTCATTGCATCTGTCTCTACACAAAGACAGGTCAACAAAATATTTTAATAATATTGTATAAATACAGTAATAAATTTGAATAAAAATGCTTATAAACGCTAAATTTTGAAAAATTTTAAGACTTTAACAATCTTTAAAATCATAAAATATTGATTTATGTAAAATGTAAGCACTTACAAATTTTTTCAGCTTATTTATACAAATTTTAATAATAGATTTGATAATGAAGAAATTTAGATCATTTTACCAGTTGATGCTTTTGGAGTCAAGTCTTCAATCATTTGTCCTACTATTTTAATTCTTCTATGTGCCATAACTACAAGCCTCAAACGATCTCCTAGATCTTGTACTTCATGAATCTGAGCAAATGTTCCCACTGAATAAACATCATCTAGATTTTCAACTAGTTCTGATTCATTTCTACAATAAAAAAAGTTAAATTAATGATTTATTAAAACTTCTCATTGAAAAAATATCAAACTTACTCCTCATTCTTCTTTAAAAATATTCCTACATATGGTTGGTTGAGTTTTACTTTGCGTCTTACTAGATCCATGAGTATAGGATTAGAGAGTTCTATTAGCTTTATAAATCTTGGAAAAACAGGATTGCGATTTATAGCTATGACTGGAACATGAGGCCATACTTCTGGGACAACAACAGTTGCTGGTAGGGCGGTAGGATAGTCTTCTGGTGCACCATCAGTCTCCCTGGAATAAGAATACATATCGTTATATCACGTGCCAGTTATGTCATTCTTGCGTAAATAATTGTAATCATGAAATCCTCCTTCAATGAATTAAAATTAAAAGGTTGGCAACTTATCATGAATCACTGCAAAATATAATTGAAAAATTTAATCGATCTTAATACACACATTTGGTTTTCTAAATAAATACTATAAAAAAAACATATCCTTCTCAGCAAACTTAGATTTTTTAAGTAGCTAACTTAAAAATTGCACGATCAAGTAAAAACATGAAGTAAACACCAAAGTTCTTCGATTAAAAACAACGGTGCACAACAAACCCTGGTGGGTCCCTGTCAGAGGGGCTCTTCGAGGAGAAATTTCTGATGATCACAGCGGCGCTCTGCCTGCAGTCCCTCAAATTGCTCCGGAACACACCCGAAATCGGTAACCTCGACTGCTCCGAGACCAGGCCTCGAACAAGACCACAAGGTTCGCTCGTCCTCGAACTCCTGCAGTACGTCCTCGCGATTGTCATTCGATACCGGAACGTCGGGAGCAACCTGGCGCTCAAGGAGCTCGCTAGCAGCCGCATTTTGTCCTCGAATTCGACTGTCCCTCCTCGTGAAAGTCTTTCCGGAGTCGCGAGTTTGCCACCGCACACGGAGAACGCGTCGAACTCTCGAGAACCGGCTTGAGGTTATGTTTCGTCCCCCCGTGGATGATGAAACTCGCGGCCGCAGCGGACCACGGGTCGTGCTCGACCTCCCCCCTTCCCCTCCTCCAGTGAACGGCGATGGGTATATTCGAGTGGTCACGTGAGCAGGTGCACAAGCGCAAATGGAATCGAAACTTTTTGAATGCGTTTTCGCAATTTTTTCGTTTTTGCTGATTTCTACTTACAGAAATATTACAGGTTGTTGCTGCTTTGATTGGTGCCTGAGGAAAGACTCTCATTGAAGTGAGTGTTTTTTATTGAGTTTGTATTAATAAAATATAAATAATTCACTCTAAGTCTGAAGAGTAAAAACGGCAATTTTTTACTTTATAAAAGAGTAAAACTGATGGTTTATTAGTTCCACGGTAAAATATAAGAAATTTGAAAAGAATTGTTCAATGTGTTTACTCTTTTGGAAAAAAGATGTAAAACTTCATAAAGATTAGAAGTTAAACGCATTGAATAATTTTTTTCGACAATTGCTCTTTATAAAGTTAAAAAACTTGGTTATAATCTTTATGAAAAGAGACGTATTTATGTGAAAAAATCTTTTATAAGCTGAAAAATGCCTTTACCTTCTGTACAGTAGAAAACGTACTTTTTAATCTTAACTCAAAGAGTAAAATTAATTAAATCATTATTTATGAAGAGTAAAATTCCTTCACTTTATAGTACAACGGCCATAAAAAATTTGCTGATTCACTATCAAATTTTAACCCTATTTCATTCTGCAGACATTTTTTTTATTTTTATCATAATGACACGCAACTAACTTTAACGAAAATATTTGTTGTATTTTATAGTAAATTTAAAAAAACTTACGTGAGTTTGATTAATATGAACCTTTTAATAACCTGAAGAATATATATTCTACTTTTTTCATGAAAAACCGATATTTTTTTTAGCTATATATTGAAACCAAATGGATACTACTCAAGGAACTGATGCTGATTATATGAGCCGCGTCGAAGCAGATAAAAAAAGCATCTTAGAGCAACTGCTTACTTTCGACTACGAGAACTTTTCCAAAGACGGTGTACCCTCGACGATAATACAAAATGAGAAAAAAGCAAACAAAAAGCCTATGGACGAAAATGAAGTAAGAGCTACATTGGAGCAGGAGTACGAACAAATTTTTGGCGACGTAGACGTTGATGACAGTGAAGAAATTTTCAACAATCTGTTGAAGAGAGTCGAAGCAGAGTTTAAGCGTCAAATGGAAATCAAGTAATAGTAACAGTGTAAATAATTCTCTTAAATTTTAAATTATATTTTTATATCAATTTTTTACTACACCGATATATAGTTAATACTTCTACTCATCGCGAATTAAAATCTTGCGTTTCAAGAGTTTTATATTGATTAAACTTTAAATCTTATTACAAAAAGCTATAAATAAAAGCTTAAAAAAAATCTTGATTTTTAAAAGACTATACCTAATAGAATAAATTAATAGAAAGTATCTTGATTCTTTTAGGAGAAAAAATCCATTTCTAGCAGCCGCGTTATCCTTTGCGGAAGAATCAAACTTGAAAACTCAAAGACGAACAACGCAAAAACGAAAACCAACAGCATTCGAGAATTCTCTCAAGGTAATGGATACTTTTAAAAAACGTATCTTGGAAAATCCACCGGTAGAGCCAAAGAAAGCATCTGGTCGACGAAATTCGCATTCGAGATCAACTTCTACAAACGCAGTAGCGATATCGCCGATAAATCATTGCGTTCCTCTCCGCACTCAAAACTCTAGCAACAAACTTAAAAGTTCTTTAAGAATTTATCCAAAATGGAAAACTTCGAGCACTTACACGCCTATTTTTACGGCGCCTACCAATCCGAATTGGACCACTATACCCACAAACATTGAGCAGAAAGAGTCGTTTATGCAAAAAATTGTAAATAAGTATAGTAAAATGGTAACATCCACGCCCTATACAGTGTCAGCTCCTAATGTATTGGGTCTCCCGAAGACTATGAATTTAAATGAAATGTATACGTCTGCTGAAATTCGAAATAGGGCCCAAGATAATAATGAAAATGATGATAATAGTAATAAAGCTAATAACAATGGAATGCAGTTACTGTCTTCTCCAAACAAGACTTTTAGGTATTTAAACTCTGATATTTTTAAATCCATTATACTTTTTTTCTTATTTTTTGTGTATACACTTTGTTGTATGTCGCTTTGCATTAAAAATGATTTTTTATTTATATTTTTTATTTATAGATCCGATCAGTCTATCTGCAATTCTGAGATAATCAATGACGTACTGTTAAGTCCTGAAACAGAAAGTTCTCGCCTGGGATTAAATATTCCCTTACGTGAAACTGTTGTTCGTTTTAGACCGTCGCCACCTCAATGTTTACTTTTTAACAAGGATGAAAATTTAAGCGCTATGACTAATTCGCCTATAAGCTATCGTGAAATTAACGACGGTGAACGTAACGATTTTATTTCCAGCAAGATAGAAACAGATCAATTTGTTTATAGCGAAGTTGAAGAAAGTAATTTTAGGCGAACGTTTAATTGTTGCAATACGTATAACTGCAATTGTGGTTCTGTGACAATGAAACAAAAAATTGTCGTTGAAGGATATCTCTATTCTAATATTCATCAAAGTAATAAACGTGTAATAAGCAGAAATAATGCTTTGATGATGCCGTTACCTACTGAAGCTTTCGTCCATAATTTAAATTCTAATATGAGAATTAATTATAATATCGTTAATAATTACAAATCAGATTCTAATTTTAAGATTGGATTTTAATAACAATTAAATAATTAGCAATTTATTTTAAACGAGACTTCAGTAAAACTGATTATATTCTTTTTTAATAGAAAATAATCCGTAACTAATTTTAAATGAAAAGCTTCAATAAAACTGACATTCTATTATTTTTTAATTATTTTAAGAGAGCATTATAATTGTAACGTGGAAATAATTTAATGTGATTAATAATAAATAATAATTCGTTTTATTATCCAATTGTCACAGTGAATTGATAATACAATTTTAAGTTGATAATTTTTAAAGCAATAAAAAATAAGTACAATTAGGGTTTTTATAATATTTTTTTTCAGTAATTAAGGATTTTAGCTGAAAATAGTTAAAAATGTTAGATATTTGAATCAAATTTTATAAAGAAATTCATTCAGAATAACCAATAAAATAGAAAGTACTTTCAGAGAAACTGCACGGAGGATTAAAGATTTCTTCCCTTGATATCCCCGTTAGCTTAGAGATTATCTGAAAAAAATCATCTACCATCTAAAAAAGGAGATGCATCTATTCAGTGCCACCTGAAGGTATGCGCTGGAAGCAGCGAAGTTAAGGTTAGTTTCCCAACTCAGTCAGTCCCCACCGTGATCCGCGGATCCCAATATACAAATTGTCACTGTTGACTTGACTCCCCGCGTATAAATTACATCAAAACATTGCGCTCGTTTAACCTTTTACGGATTTTTTCATCGTCGACGATTCGGCCAGTCTGCGGTGGAGCTTATCCGGAAAGCCGGAAAAATTGAGATTTCACCAAGCGGAGGAGCGGCGAACGAGCAGCAGGCGTTAAATTGTTTACCAAGTGACGTTTCGACACACACCGAATTCGTCGCCTCTCTCTCCCTCCTGCTCCTGCCCTCCGTGCTCCGTGGAACGAAATTCTTGCGGCCGACAGTGTACGCCACTTTTTTTTTCTACATTCGACGTACGTGAGCGTTTTCTGCACGACCACGCGCCCTTTCTCAATTTTTACGATTCTTGCGAACTTGAAGAAAATCTATACCGAATGCAGGAAAGTCCTTACTCTCTCCGCTATGGAAAGCAAGAGCTGCAACAATTTCATAAGTTATGTCGGCTTCGAGGAACATGAGATGCAGGTAATTGAACTTAAGTGATTACTCACTCAACTATTTTTAATTTTTATTGGCTATTTCGTGCATTCAAAGGTTTTCTTTTATGCTAATCGAGCCTGTTAGGTGGATTCAAAGACACCGATTGACACATAGATTTGCTAATAGCTTGTTAACATTTTTTTTCCAATGCTAACTTGTTTCATTTTATCTATTTATTTACAAGTTTATAATTGTGACAGTTAAATCAGTGTTTCACATGAATTGTGTATTTTAAATTTTAGCTTTAAAAAGTATTTTTGTTAAAATCTTTTATATTTTCTTGACTCTCATAGGAGAAGCGTTAAAATTAAGTAAAAATATTACAATAGGTGCAATTTATTTTCATTATGATAAAAATTCTTAATTTTATCTTTGTTACATAGATGGTGTATCAAATTTTGATCTTATCTCTTATCACAAAATCATTATTTATTTTGAAATATAAATATGGATTTATAATATTATTGATAATGTTATTTTTTAGAATTTGGGTTCCAGTAGACGGAATTCATTAAATGATTATAGCGTTAAATTATTGCGAGGAGAGGCTGTGGTTACTAAGGCAGAAAATGTTCTAATGTTTGAACCAGTCAGTGAATCAAAGCAAGGAATATCAGGAGTCTTGTCAGTTACTAATTTTAAACTTACCTTTGTTACTGCGGATGACAATGGAGACGTGAGTAGTTTAATAAAACACTTACATGCATCTTTAAATAGTGTTGTTTGAAAAAAATCTATGCATGATTTAATTTCTACAGGATATTTATCAACAAAATCATCTGTACGGATATACAGATACATGTTTGTCAAATATCGATACCATTTACTTGATCATCGGAGATAAGAAAAGGAAACTTGTGCCAGGAGCAATAGTTCCTCCTAAAGTAAAAGGAATTTTTATAATATGCAAAGTAAGATATATTTTTAAGAATGTTTTAAACTAAATACTGTTCTGCTACTAATATTTTTTTATTTCTAATTTCCAGAACCTCAGGACGTGGTCATTTTCTTTTAAATTTTCACCACGAGGAGATGGACAAAAAGTATTGAATGCATTACTGCATCATGCTTTTCCCACAAAGCATTATCTGCTTTTTGCTTATGAATATAAGTCAGTATTTTAATTTTTTTAATTGTAAATTTAAAAAGTCTACATTCTATTAAAATATTTTTTTTTATTAGGGAACCTTACTATAGTAGTATAGATAAAGAAGTGCAGCTATTTCGTGATGTTAATGACTGGCAAAAAGAATTAGATCGAACCATAGGAAAAAGTGTGCATTTAAAAAAGGGCTGGAGGCTATCTAAAGCAAATAAAAATTTTGAGATCTGTCCTAGGTAATTAATAGTAATTTATTAAGAACACTTGAAACTTGTAACATATAAATTATTTGTATTATAATTGCAGTTTGTCTGAGTACATAATTGTTCCTGCATCGGTAACTGATAGTCAATTAATAAAAGTGGCTCATCACTTTCAAGGCAGCCGACCGCCTGTTTGGTGTTGGTCAAATGAACAAGGTGCCGCTCTCGTGAAAATGTCTGAACTGTATCCAAGTATTACAGAAAGGACTCAAGAAAACATTATGTTAGAAAATATCCGAAAAAATCATCCTCAAAAACTGCAACCAGTCATCATAGAGTTAAATAAAGATGTTACTGTTAAAGCTGTAGCTTCTAGTTTTTCAAAATTTGTCCATTTGTGTTCTCCAGGTATCACAACATTACATTAAATTATTATACCACAAATAAAATAAATATTAAGTAATATTTTTCATTTTTAGAGAGTGTTAGGCAATTTTTAATTCAAGAAAATAATTTTTATTCTCAATTAGAAAGTACAAAATGGTTAAAATATGTGTCATATTGCTTACAAAAATCAGTAGAGGCTAGTGAGCACTTAAACCTTGGAGTTCCAGTTATATTACAAGGTGAAGTACTATGAATGAACTTTTGGTATAATCCTAACAAGTGTATATTAACCATACCTTATTTCTTTTTAGAGGGTGCTGGCAGAGATATTTGTTGTATTATTTCAAGTTTGGTACAATTATTATTAGATTCGCATTTTCGTACAATAACAGGGTTTCAAACTTTGATACAAAAAGAGTGGATAGCTGCGGGACACCCTTTCTGTGATCGACTTGGTCATTTAAAAAATGATGGTTCGGAGAAGGTAAACGTTTATTAACTTTCATGGAGTAAAAAGTGTCAAATTGTAATTGACGATAATTTTATGTCCTTTCCAGTCACCATTATTTCTTTTGTACCTGGATTGCGTTTGGCAACTTTGCCAACAATTTCCCTCAGAGTTTGAATTTACTGAAACGTATTTGACGACATTGTGGGATACAGCGCACGTTTCAATCTTTGAAACTTTTATTTTTAATTGTGAAAAAGATCGCATTAGAGCAGCTACTGTAAGTAAAAAACAAAAATCTTCATTTTATTGTATTATAATGAAAGTAGACGGACAAATAAAAAAATTAATTTTTAAACTTTTGTAGGATGCAAATACTCGACTGGTGTTGCGCAGTGTGTGGGACTGGCGGGAACAATTCAGCGACCAGGACATTCTGCTCTTCCATAACCCATTGTATATTGGCCCGAGTTCGCCGGACGAACCCAATGACCAATCGAAGTCAGATTCTCTGAAGCCCTTTTGTTCCATACCCCACTTGGAAATTTGGTCGCAATGCTACTTTCGTTGGATACCTCATTTGCTGATAAATAACGGCGGTCACAGCCAAATTGAGATGTACGCGAGGCTTTTACAGAACGACATTGCGCAGCTGCAAATCGACGCGAATGCGGGTGGTGGTAACTCTACCTCACCCGTGGACAAGATATCCACGTACCTTCTGCAGATGAATATCAACAGTTTTTATCCGTTCAGCAATAAGAAGTCCGGGAATACCATAAGCACACCAATTATCAATACGTCCTTCATCATGAGTGAGAGCATGATCGACGCCCAGAGCCTGCTGACGGCTCCAGACTGATTCCGTTGACGGCAATCGAGCGAAGACTCGATCCTTTTTCATTCGCCAATTCAAACTTCTTTCTCTAGTGATGATAGTCTTTTTTCTTCTTCCTCAATTAGAAATCTTTTTTATGGTGGTCACTTGGCATAAGAAGTCTGATGTAAAAAGCATTCACACAGGAAGTTTGTACATCGTAGTGAATGAATTGAAAAGAGTTTAGAATCTGAACGCTTACAATCGGATACCGAAGTCTTTTTCTTAATATTTAAAAGAATGTGGCTTTTTATGAATTAGATATAGATAACGATATAATTTTGCTTAGCTAAAAGTAAAATTTAATATACTTCCGATTTTAACATTCAAATGAATAATCTAATTTGCAGAATTTAATTTTAATTTGTATGTTAGTGAAGTACAGTCGTGCAAATATTAAGAAACAGATATTAGAAATCTTTTTCAATGTTGATATTATATTATAGAAAAATTACAAAAAGATATTTCATTTTATAAAAAATGAAAAATTCATAAATTCGAAAAAGGTATTGTTATATACGATAATGTAATATAAATGTGCATATTTGATCATACCTTTAGGTAGTTAGCCTTAGCTATTTGAACTGACACCAATTCTGTGTATTTGAATATTGCATATTCTCTTGAATTGTGAGTTTTAGACGATTTTAAAGTGTTCTTACAGAACGAAAAGGAACTACATTAATCATTTAAAGTAAATTTTAATTGCATACCATGTATCGAATGAACTTTCTGATAACCATTTAAAATAATTTATTAACTTGCTAATCTAGCTTCAGGGTAATGTTTATGCAAACTGTACAATTAACGAATGAGATTTTTCATTTATACGTATCTACATTTTCATACAATTGCAAAAGTAAACCAAAGTAAAAGTATTTTCTTCTTAATAGTAATACCGTAATATTATTGGAAATAATATTTTATAATAATAGTTGTTTTTAAACAAAAAGTTAATCGTTATATTTTAAATGGTTTTAACGTTTTATACATGAACGTAATTTTATACATTAATTTACCAGCGTGTTTTTTCTATAATTTACAAGGCTTAGTTAACAATAATCATGTTGCTATTCTTTGATCTCGAACCTTTAAGTGAGTCGAAACATTAATTGCAAAATTGTAGTGACCACCAATTACTGTTGACTGTATATTTGGAAAGCTCGTTAGCTCGTAATGTCCAAAAGACTCGTGAGACCAATAGAATTTTGTGATTCTTAAACATTTGAAATGTTTTATTGTGAAAACGTAGTAACATTCAAAGTATCATGTATATCGGAGAGCGTTTATCGCACACTACGCCAATTTATTTACACATTAGCCTTTAAACAAACGAGTTGTGGTTATTATTATGCATTTTTAAAATATAGATTCAATTTTTGGCGTTTCGAGACTTGTTAAAAAAAGGAGTAATCATTGTTGATGTAAATGTAAAACATCGCCGGATAAATGCTTATCATCGAACTAGTAACTCGTTAAGCCTTAACCAACATAATTTATTTATAATTTATTTTCAACGAGAGCTTATAGGATAGTGACAAATGTTCAAACAGTGTTGAAATTTTTGAAGAAAAAAAATGTACTTTTGTGAACTATTTTTTTAAGAATCTCAAATAAATTTTTTAAGCTACTAAATTGTAACAGTCGAACCGTAACATCCAACGTTCTTTTCTCGCCATCAAATTACACACAAAAAAAAGTCGAATCAAGACTTTTATCACCGCGTAAACGATCAGATTCAAAAGCGTTATAGTCATCCACCAATGGTACCGAGTAAAAGCGTTAAAAAGAAGGGGGAAAAAGGAGATCGCTGGCGAGAAAAGAAAACTGTCTTCGCCGTTAAAGCAGCGGCGCTCGGAAAACTTACGAAACACGTTGTAAAAGTGCGGCGCGGGCCCCGCGAGCGTACGGCTGTAATGCGGCCGCACGAAAACCTTAATTACTTCGCACCTTTCATTTCCAAGGACCGACCGAAACGCGCCGAGGGGGCCTCTCGTCCGAGGAGCCTGGCCGCTCGTACATATACTCATACGTACACGCTCGACGTGCAACCAATAGACCCATATCCTTCGGAGCGAGGGGAAAAAATTGAAAAAAAAAGGCTGATAAAAGAAACGTACACTCGCGGGAGTATTATACTCGCCGCTCGTCCGGCGGGGGTATATAATCGATTTGAAAAGTGCACACTGGCTCGCCGCCGCGGATTAAATCGCGAGCGGGCCGCGATTATGCATGCGCACGACTGCGATATGTGCGCGCACCTTTGCCGCGCTGGGCTATAAATTAATTTCACTTTCTAAAAGCGAATGACTTCCGAACGATTTGACCCGACAGGATTGTGCAGGCCTTTTGGGATGTTCATCGGGTGTTTGAATCGACCTCCTTTAAGGTGGGAGATGGCAAATCGCTCGATGATTTAGAGAGAATTTAGAAGAACTCAAGGATTTGCTGAGATAAGTTCACGGTATTCTGATTTTGTACACGCTAAATTAGCTGGAGTGAAGTAGAGTGAAAATTAACTCAATTGGAATGAAATTTTTTCTTTAATTTTATAGTGAAATTAACTCTTTTGATGGAGTGAAATAAAATGTATTTTACTCTAGATTAGAATTAATTTAAATCACACTGATGAAGAGTGAAGTTTAACTAGAATAGAGTCAAATTTAACTCTTCTTTTTTTAATAGAAATATATGTAAATGCTTGGAGAAAATCAAATAATTTATTTACGTATTTTTACAAATGTATTAAATGGATCTTTTAAATCGTTTTTTAATATGTACGAGAAGTATACGAAATTATATCGACAATCTTCAATGGGTTTTCTTCTCGATTTAAATTTCTTAATGAGGTACCTTACGTCAAATTTTTTTTAGATAAAATTTAAGATTCTTTAATGAGGAAACTAATGAATGACTACTGTAGCAGCAGAAGGAAAGGTCAACCACTTGTTAATTCATTTCAAAACCATAAATTGTGAGATAAATTTACCAAAAACAGTAGTTTTATTAAAATCGAATAACATTTGCATTTATTTTCGTGCACACTCGAGCCTCCTCTTCGTCAAACGAATTAAGAATAATTTTTTTAATCCATTTTAAAAATTTTTTAACAAAAAGAAAAAAAATTATGTTTGAATGAATAGCACTGCAAATTTCTTGATTCGTCTATCTGAGATTTAAGCAAATTCTCTCGTATTTATGTAGCAGAAAATCGAAAAATTAGCACATCTGTTGTCGGTCGTTCGCGATTTTTCCACCTGCCGGCTGGGGGGGAAGCAGTCGATTCGTTTGTACGTGACTTGCGCAATGCGCTCCGTATAATAGTCAAGGGTAAAGTTTCGATAATGATGACATGATACGCTTAAAATGAAAAATGTTGGTTGATTTTTTTTTTTATAGAGAAGGTTGACACTTTTTGTCGGTCTCGCGGTTATAAATCCAAAATAGCAAATAAGGAAAAAAAGCGAAAAGTCAACAAGTCAAATTGTGAGAAATGTTTTAGCACAATGCGAAAAGTTGTGGGAATCAGGACATTCAAAACAAGCCGGTGTACACTACTTAACAAATTTGCATTTCACTTTTTCAATCGGCAATGCGTACTTTTCTTTTTTTATTTCAGGGGCAATGACTATTATTCATTATTTTAAAAAATTTTTTTGCTTCTAATATTTCCGAGAGCAATTATACTCCAAGTTTGTCTAATGTAAAATTTGACCTAAAACTTAGAATGTTAAGCATTTATTAAGTACCCGTATTAATGCGATATTTATTTATAAATGTTTACCTATATAAGCAATACGTGAAAGTCAAACGGCAGTGAATAAATTTCCATATTGAAGCAGGAAATTGAAAATATAGAAAAGTCGGAATATTTATAGAATGATATAAAAATGGTTGTGGGTGTCGAGAAGTTGGGAAAAAAATGCGTAAGGAGGCAATAAAGCACAGGTTAAGCATAATGAATGCGCTTAGAAAGTAAACGCGAGCCATGAGACAGGGATAGATTAATGATTAGAAAAATCATAAATGAAAGATGAATGTTCGAAACGGGGGAAAAATTGGATTAGCAATGATTTATCGACAGGAAAACAAAAGGATTGCGAAATCAATCATCGACAATTTATAAAATTTAATTGTTTGCCCATTTTCATTATTGCGGCCTTAATGCACGCGCGTATAAATCATATTTCTTTTTTCATTCACACAATTAAAAAAGCGATTCTCGTGTGCGCCTACAAGCACCACTTGAAACTGTACAGTCTAAAAAGTAGAATATTTAATCTAACTCTGTGCAAACTATACAAAAAATTAGTTTTTTTTTTTATCGAAAAAAAAATCATATTTTCTTCAGTCGTAACTAAAAGTTAATGAAATTCTGTCCAGAAAAGTGTATAAATAATTTTTTTTTTCATTCACACGATTGAAAAAAACAATACACACTAGTCTAAAAAGTAGAATATTTAATCTGAAACAAATTCAAAAATCAGTTTTTCATCTTAATCATCCATAATTTTACTCTCCGGAGAAACACTTTACTCCTTGAAGAGATATTTTACTCCCTGGAGAGACATTTTACTCTCCGGAGGCACATGTAACACTCTGGAGGCACATTTTATTCTTCGAAGGCTCATTTTAGCATTTGCAAACACATTTTAGTTGTCATAGATACATTTTAGCTTTCATAGACCTACTTTGCCTCTCGGAATCACATTTTATTTCATTTTTTGTTAAATAAAGTGGATTTACAAATGATTAGGACGAAATAGTATATTATCCTCCATATTCCTAAGCTTTTCAATCAGACAAATAGTCAATAAAACTTCTCCTCGCAAAAATTGCATGTTCATTAAATCAAACGAATCAACAGGTGAGCACGTCGCATTATATCGAAAGCCCCGACCCTCAACAAAGCAAACAAAAATTTTTTTGAATTTACTCGTTCGCATCACCGCAGACCCCAAGAAACGTACCCTCCCCGCCGACAAAAAAAACAAAAAAAAAAAACTCGCACGTGCACAAGTGTCCACGCGTGTGCGGAAAAAGGGTCACCACATGTGCACTGCCGAAAAGAAGGAACCGAAGGGCGCGGCGCGCCTCGCGGCACTAGATGCACGAGTGAAAAAAAAAGTCACCGAGGGGGGAGGTGGCGGACAGGTGTATGTGTGTGTGCGTGCGTGCGGGTGCATACACCGCGGCTGCAGCAGGCGGAGTCACGGCCGCATGCGGCGTGAATGAACGAGCGCCGACAAGGACGGAGCGAGGCGCGCGCGCGGCTTTTAACGGAGAGATAATGCGGCCTAAGTGTATGCGCGCGCGGCTGCGAGATGCACGTCGCGCGCGCGGAGAAAGAAGAAAGGACGCGCGGGTGAGACGCCTTTTGTTTGGGTATAAGGGGAACCAGTCGGCTAATCTGCCGCGAGCTGCTCGCTCGCGTTGAATGCTCGATGCGAGATCTTTCGGGGAAGCTTCTTCGAGTTTTCTCGGATTTACGCTCTTTTTTTCGTTATTCATCGTTTTTATGCGCGATTGATTTTTATGAAATAACAATTTACGTTTTTTTTTCTTTTTTTTGTTATAAAGTTAAAATAATATAAGTTACAATAAAGCTGCAGATTGCAATGATGAAAATGCGTTTTGATTGTTACTTCTTTCAAGATCAGTGTTTATTGCAATTGAAGTTTTGTTGATTGAAGGTGAAGCTTCTTCGAGTTTTCTCGGATTTTCGTTATTTTCTTTTTTGTTATAAAGTTAAAATATAATATAAGTTGTAATAAAATATAATATAAGCTTCAGTTTCTGAAATAATGGAAATGCATTTTGATAGTTACTTCTTTCAAGCTCAGTGGTGAGGGCAATGCATTTATTGCAATTCAAGTTTTGCTGATTTAAGGAGAATTTTTTTTCGTTATTCAACTTTTTTAAATACCGTAATTAACGTATTCTATTATTCATCGTTTTTATGCGCTACTGATTTTTATAAAACAAAAATAAGTTTACTTTCTTTGTGAAGTTAAAATAATTAAATGTAAATTGCAATTAAATGCTGCAATTATAAATTACAAGGATAAAATTGCATTTCTATAGCTGCATTTTTCAAGGTCGACGATGATTTAATGCAAAGCTCTTGATTATATGGATATGCCGCGTAATGCGTAGCTCGTTACTTCAATTGATACAAGTTCTTTCATTTATTCATTAGAGCTTTTACATTGTAGTACGCGTTAATGGGAGGATCGAGGTTGAACAATGTTTTATCACGACGTAAATTGTTTTACTCCAGATAATAAAATCTTGCATGTACGTAATTAAAAAAATTATAAGTAATCGAATGATAGGGATAAAAATAATCGAGAATTTTACCAAGTTCCTTGAATTCATTCATAATAATTTCATATTTAATTTTTTCCCCTATTTATCTTATAAGTCAGGAGGAAATAACCCAATAATCGCATTAACTGGACTTACGGTCGATCAATTATTTATTTATTTTTTAACAATCGTCAATTACTCTACATTAAATCATTAAGTACTCCATTTAAAATAAACGGAGCGAGCACGCTCCGTTTTTAAAAAGGAATTGAGCGATCCCCGCAGCTGTAGCCCACCGAAAAAAACGCCAAGAAACTATAGCATCTCCGCGCGACCTTATAAAGCTCGATAAAAGAAGTCGAGTGCCGCCAAAATTTAAAAAAAAAAAGTAAGAAACCACAAAACAAACAAGTCCGCCGCGAAAGCGGAAAGTCGGCTCGCGGCGGTGCAGCAGCCGGTGCATCCAGTTCGTTCGCACCTCAACGAAGTGCAGCCAGAAGAAAGAACTCCGGCGAACGGCGAAGCAAAACCCGAGAGCGACGAGGGAATCGAAGAGAAAAAGAAGCACTCAGTGCTCGCTCCGCCGAGAACCAAAGAAACTTCACTTTAAAACGCATACACACTCACCGTCGCGCCCATACATTCACACGCACACTTTTACATTTACGCGTACACTTATAAATTCACACGTACACTTTTACATTACACGTACAGTTTTAGATTTACACGTACACTTATAAATTTACACATAAACTTGTACACTTACACGTGCGCTTATAGATGTACACACGAACTTATACATTTAGACGTACACCAATGCATACTCATACACATGTTTACACGTAGAATTGTAGACACGCACACGGACACACGCATAGACACGTACAATAATGCAGGTACACTTACATACGTATATATAGACTACACGAACGTATGAAGATATATACATATATACAGAATGCAGGTATACTTACGCGCATACACGTATAAATGTACGGGTACGTGTATACCCTCGAATGCAGGTATACTTACATACACACACGAATACGACACGCCGTCGCGCAGGAGAGAAAGACGGCGCAGGAGGGGGTGGAGGGGCAAGCGGAGCGCAGGTCCCCCTGGTGCCCATGCACTGTACCAGGGAGCGCGCTCCCCTTGTCTCCGTCTCTGTCTCGGGCGCGTTCGGCGGCGCGAGAGTGCCGAGGCCGGATAGTCGCGGCGTTCCTGCCGCCGCGCGGACTCTCGCCTCTGCGCTCGGCGCTAATACTATATACACACGAACGCACACAGCGACGGAGGCCCCGCACAGCCGAGGAGTCGCGCGCGGCCGTTGAGCTCGGCGAGCGCTCGGTTCGCGGCACCGACACCAGTCGAGCAACGTACGTCCCGCCGCCGACCTCGTGCGCTCTCTCCCCGCTCCCGGCGCACAGTGCGTGTTCTTATCCGCGAGGAGGATCGACGGTGCAGCCACCCCCGCCGCTGCGACACGCGCTCCGGACTCCGCGCCCGGGCCACCACGTCCGCCGGCGGCGACCAGTGTGCTCCCCGCGCGAGGCGCCAGCGGCTCCAGGGCTACCGAGAGGAGGAGGAGGAAGAACCCCGCGGACGGCGCAGAGTGTCGTGGTGTCCGTCGCAGTGTACGGGCGATATATCCGCGCTCGGGGCCCTCTCTCTTTCTCGCAGGATTACGTATCCGCTCTCCTCGCTCGGCGCGGCTCCCTTTGTGTCGCTCGCCGATCGGGAGGCGCGCGCGATTTTCGTCGGGACAAAGCGCGATAAGCGGTCCGGGCCGCAGGTGGTGTGCGCGATGCGCGTGTCCGGGCCCTAGCTGGAGGAGTCCGTCGCTGGAGAGAGAGAGAGAGAAGGACGGCGAGCGGGAGGGAGATACGGAGAAGGAGAGCGCGCGAGAGACGAGGCCCAGCAGCGAAGAGGAGCAGCGCCGAAGGAAGGAGATCGGCGCGCGGTGTGGGAATGCCGATCGCGGCGGGCAGCGCGAGGAGCAGCAGAAGAAGCAGCAGCGGGGGGAGGAGGAGGAGCGCCGCCGGCCGCCCGGAGGCGACGCCGAGGAGCGTCCACGAGGAGCGCCCGAGGCGGAGGCTCGATGCCGAGGCAGGACCGATCGCTCGCGGCGTGCCTCTAGCGGATAACGGTGCGACCGCCGCCGCTGCAGCAGCCGCCCGCCGACGTTTATCGCTCTCGCGGCGCACGAGGTGAGTGTCTGCCCCTTCCCCTTGCGCCCTGAGTCCGCCCCCGCGGCCGAGCGTCTCGGTCGCGCGCGCGCGCGAACCTTTGTGCGTCCTTCGCGCGTGCAGGTCGTAGCGTGCGGTCGCGGTTGGGAGCGAAGTAGGCTCGAGTTAAGCGGAAGAAAAAATGTGTGCGAATGTCGGGTGGTCCGTTCGAGGTGCGCGTCGAGCTCTCGGCGGGTGAGGTTATGTTCGGCGGGGAGAGCGGAGCGGGCGTCCGCGGTCCCTCGCGCGCCGAGCATCGTTTTGCTGCGGCGACGCCTACGATCGCGGTTTTTTTTCTTTTTTTATCGGAATGTTATTCAACGCGCGGCGGAGAATGAGGCGCGATAAGCAAAAAGCTCGAGTGCGAAGGACCTGCTGCTCGCCGGGGGAGCAGCGATAGTATCGAATTTTCGGGCAATCGGTTCTTTGAGTTATTATATCGGTTGCTCCGCGTAGGGTGTAGATTGTCCTTTCATAAATGATTTTTTTTTGTATTTTGTGTGGATACTTTATAATTGTACGACAATCGCAGTATAGAATATAATTATTTTTTAATCATTAGCAAGTTTAGCGAATATCATAGCATTTTTACTGTACTTATCTTTTATTAAGTTAATATTTTACACTACGACCAACTTATTCATACGCGAAGATCAGAATGTTAGTAATCTTAATAATACTAATTTTAATAATAGTTTTTATTTTACATTATTTTTACACGAAGAGAAATGTACGTAGTAAAAATTACTATACATAGTAGAAATTACTATACAAAATAAAAAATCACTGTATATCATAGAAATTACTACGTCCATAGCAATTTTTACTATGTTTTTATAGTAAAAGTCGCCAGAAATCAAGTAGACCCCACTGTTTCTATGGAACATAAAAATTTTTTTATTATAAAATTTCTCTCGGTTTAGGAATAGCACTATCAATCGTCAAGATATATATATATATTTAAATATATATATATGTATAATTATATAATAAAATCAGTGGGTAATTTTCACAACCCATTGAAATTTTGGTTTCGGAAAGACGCGAAAATTTTCTGCTGTGTGGCCTTTCGCACTCTGGCGACGTTAATGGGCCGACGACCTTCGTTGCGTAGGCGACGATGCAACACCTCGGCAACAGGCGTGAGGACTGCGCCGGGCGCTTAATTGTGCATACTATAAGTGCACCTGTTCTTGGACCCTCCTTTTTTTTCAGCCTTGCTCGGAACTGCCCTCCTTCTGGGCGACTTTTGCGTTCACTCGAAGCAACAGGCAATTCCTACTTGCGAATCGAACGTCGTTTTTCTTATTTTAAACGCAATCGGACGCTTTATTTTGCACTCGAAGAAGACGGCGAGTGCGCGGGTTCGATTTTAAAAGTACTTGTGTAATGAACAAGTGAATAAATAAAAATGTCGCTGCAGGTGGGTGACGTAAGGAAAGCGCGGGGCACGGTAAACAAGCGCGAAGGATTATAATTAAATTCATTTGTCGCGGATAAAAATCGAGTTGATAAATCGAGTTCGAGAGGCGGCTATTAAAAACCGCTGGGAAATAATTACGCAAATCTAACGATAGAAAAGGGTGATCGTCGCGTTATTTTTTCCTCTTCGCGGTAAACGACAAAGCGATTCTCAAAATTGACATTGCATAACGTGCAAACTGGTGTCATTACGTAATAACCGCGCGATCGACGCGCGAAAGCCGCCGCTGCATCCTCGCGATATTTGTACAAATCTTTAACGAAAAAAAAAACGGAAAAATAGCCGACAGGTTAATGCCGCGTAGGAGGCACGCCGCCGGTGCAACGTAACGGAGAAGGCGCGCGCGCGCATAATATAAACGCCAAATCGGCGTCGGCGACCGCAGCTTCGTTTAATTTCGCGGAAAAAAAAATCGTGCGGCGAGGCAGCAAACACACGTGGCCGCAAGCTAATTGCTACCTTTTCGTACACGCGTTTACGTAACGCGGCCGCCGCTCGCGGAGAGCGCGCCTCGCCGGGGGAAGAAAGCCGGCGCTTCTCACGGAAAGTGAAATTAGCGTATTTTCCCAAAGTAGTCGGGTTTGTCAGGTTTTCAGAGGGACGACGACAAACGACGTTAATTGAAAGGGGTCCCGAGGCGCGCTCGACTATACCCGACCGCGAGGGACATCGACACCTGACTGTTGACGATAACGCCGCGCATCTCTTGCCGATCGCTTGTCCGCCTCTTTCATGCCTGTTTCTCTCTCTTTCTCTCGGTGTTACGTTCACTTGTCCCACTCAACGCCTTTCCTTCGCCTGTCGTTTCATGACTTTTTTTCCGTTTTATGTCGACTTGCGTGTCTTCTCTGCATTTGCAGTGGCTTATTAATATTGTACTTTCGTCAGCTCGCATCGGCTGTCTATAGTAGTTTTTAAACGATTTGTTTTTTCTTCTTTTTTTTTTTCTAGAAAAAAAATCTTTTTCAATTAGTTTCGAGGTGGTTTTTTTATTAGTCTGCTGTCAATGATAAAAAATTTAAATTAAAACTCGTTGAAATTTCATCCTTTTCACCATTGATCAAATAATTTTCAGATAAAAAATGACCGGCGAACACCTTTCCTTCTTGATTACAAAATTGATCAACCAGTCCAGCAAGATATCGGAGTTTAATCTCACTTGCTTGCGCAAAAATCGTCGGACTCACTTGTACCGGCATAAAATGTTTACAAGTTTAAATTCCTCGGAAAAACTCCTCCAATTCACAAGTGCAAAGAATTAACAACAAATATTTATTTGCTGAAAATGCTTTTAGAGAAAGAATAAAAAGGATTGAAAAGACTTTTAGGTGATTTTTTTTTTTTGCAAATCCAGGAGACACCCTCAGCGTACCTTAAAATACACCACCTTTTCATCCCTTTTTCAATAACTCTAATAATTTACACACTGAGAGAAATGTTTTGGAAAAATTAGTATCCAGTCTGTGGGCTCGCTCCCAAAATAGGATAGTAATTTTTATTAGAGCAGTAGTAATTTTTCCAAAACTCTCGGTGCAGACTTGCATATGTCACTCTATTCACGCAAGTACATCCAGCGCGTGTCGTTTAAAAAAAAAAAGCGACACCTCGAATTTTCAGCTAGCGATCCGCGAACGAGTCGGCGCAAGGCATAATCGGCCTCGCGGCGCTCGTCGGCGCGTTTTCCCTCCTCGTCTGCGTGTCTCTCCCTTCAATCTCGCTCGCGCGCTCCTTTTTTTTCGCACAGGCCAATGAGTTTCGCAACCGACGAGTTCGCTCGGCTCCGTACGCGCTCTTGCCTTTCCCGAGAACGCGATCTCGGCCGTCGAGCGCGCGCCGCGTTCGGCTCTTTCTTCGCGATTTTTTTCTCCTCAGCCCCGCGAGCTCCTTCGGTTTTCCGTGCGCGACTTTTTTTTTCAAGCATGCGACGCCGAGGGATCCGCCGTCGATTGTAGCGTACCATACAATACAGTAGTGGAACTCCGATATTCACACTTTACTTTTTATTTATTTATTTACTTCATTTTTTTAAGCGCGGCGCGGTAAATTAAGGGAGTAGGGTCCCTCATTTTGAAAAAATGCTTTTTTTTTTAATTTTCTTAAGTAGAAAAGCTCAGGAATATTTCATTAAATTTATTAGATAGATCTAGGGAAATTCCCGAAGATAAAGAGTTGTAAGTCTTCGCCCGTCTAACGGTTCACACTGGGCGGGCCAGTACGCCTCAGGTAGGCGCAAGGTCGTTCGCCGGCCTTGCTGCCCTTTGTAATCGTTTTTCTTTTGTGCTTACGGAAAGGATCCTCGTTGCTCTTGGAAGTAAAGACAAAAAAATTGTGAAATTTTCAAATACATATATAATTTAATAAAAATGCCGAATACAAGTAAAGTTTCGAGAGAGAAACGAAGAAGTAAAGGCTCCCTATATAAAGTTGACTAAAAACGACTGAACCCGATGAAACAAAAAAAAAAAAAAACGGAAGAAAGAAAGAGGACGCAAATTTATGCGAAGGAGTGCACGTGTGGGATAATTAATTTTTTATTGTCGAACGAAAAAGCGCATTAAGTAGACTTTTTCCGCGAGCTCGCAGGAGGGTGGGGAGGCTGGAGTAACGGTAAAGTGCATGCGATAATCTTGGGCGTGCGAATATGCATTTCAAATTTGGAATTAAACTGTTGCAGTACTTCAGAGATCTCTCTTCAATTTTTTTTTTCTTAAATTTTTTAAAACGAAATATTAAATCGTATCGTTACTCCGTTTTGTCAACCGACCGCGGTGCACTTTATTTTACTATAAATTATCCTTTAACGGCTGGCGATATTTATTATCGCTTCGGCTTTTCGCGGGAATAAAAAAAATTTAATCTATATCGCAGTCCGCTCAATGAATAACGTAACCGAACAACTGAAAAATTCGCAATCTTACGATCTCGAATTCCTAGGGAGTGTTAGAGAGAATTCCGAACTCCGAGCGGCGCAACAAATTAATGTTCCACCCGGCACGCAATTGATTTATTAATTTTTACAAAGTGAGAGAGAAATAGAGGGAGAGAGCTGAAACCTGCGGCCTCTAATTGAAAATGAGATAGCAACGCGTGCAGCGGACGCTCCTCCGCGGAAAAAAAACGAGCGCCGTAACGCACATATAAAAAAAAACTTATCTTATCGCTCGGTGCTTTCGCGCGCACTTTATTCACGCTCGCAACCCCGTTCGGTGCCTACGGTGAACGTACGCGAATTCTGAGGCCGAAAAAGAGAGTCGCGCGCGCACAGCAGAGAGAAAGAGGTGTGCACGCGATTCGCCGAAATATCGGCGTAATAAGCGACGACGAGTCGGGGTCCCCCTTCTTTTTTCTCCTCTCGGTACGTCGCTTTTACGACGCCGTGATTGACAATGTTGCGAGAGTGTTATGGGCGTACGCGTCGTGGCGTGACGCAATTTTTAATATAATATGCATAAGTTTAACGGGTTTCTGCACGAAGTTGGGACAGATCGCACGATTCTTTATTTATTCATACTCATACAAAACGCAGTGAAAGAGTAAAGTCCCTTGAAAGATAAACGAGTGAGTACTCGCTTATTTCGCGATAAAAATATTCCAGGAGCAAAGAACGCGGCCGGAAAAGTGTCATTTTATATAAAGAATGTTGATTTGATAAGCCGGTGCCGGCGGAGCATTGACGAAAATTTTGCGAAACGGAGCGCGCCGTAAGCACCACTCGGGCTCTCAGGAAAAGTTACTTTAGACGGCGGCGTGCAGCATGCACGTATGTATGTACGTATATAATTCGAGGTTGCTCGAGGTGGCCGCCGCTCTCCGCGCGGCATATCTCGTGCACGTATGAGCGCGGTTTCCACGTCCGCGGAAATTCACCGCAGTCGCCGATCACGTTTTTTACGGCTACGTCGCGCCGGGGGGAGCTCCGCAGCTGTACTATCTCCGACGTCTGACTTCAAACTGTATCGGAACACCAGAGGATTTTGCAAGTATTTAGCCAGTAGCGACGGAATATTCTCGGTGGGAAAAAATAATTTTGAAACGTGCAATTACTTAACCGTTTACGGCTTCGATTTTCGGTGGAAAGTGAGTCATTGTTGGCGGTCGGGAAATGTTTGAGGACTCGATTTTGTTGTTAATAGTTTCCTTTGACAATTCGAGTGTGGTTGTACAATGTACTGAATAACTTCGCTTCGAAGTGTTGCAAACGGAAAGTGTGTAATGGGTTTTATGCAAAGTGCATTACGATAAAATCTAAAAATATTAATGAATTATTGTTCCAACTATTTAAAAAAAAAATCAAGAATTTACCGCAATTTCCTGTAAGTCAAAGTAAACGGAATTAAGAAAATGCATATACGAGCCACTTCTGTTGGCTAACGTATTTTTTTTTTTATCGTGAAAGTCTTGATAAAATTGTTAAAACCCCGTGATTTCTCGTTTTAGCAATAAACATTGCAACATCAGTCTATTTGACAAACGTCTGCTATCAACCTGAGCGAAAATATTCCTTCATCGAGAAAAGTTTTATTCTAAGACAATTGTTCTCCGCTCCGGCGATAAAAAGGTCAGCGATAATCCGCATCCAAAGAATAAAAAAAAAAAAGAAGAGTCAAAAACAAAAATCGCCAACAATGCAAATCGCACGACGAGAGTTCAACCGCGAGGCGAGAGCAAAATATATTTACGTGCGCACAACCCCCGGCTGAAAACGAACGAAAAGGCGACGCTCACGACTCCTCAAACGATCGCGATCAATCATAGCGCGACTCATTGTTTATTGGCTTGTCAAGTTCGACAAGCAACTTTTGAAGCGACTGCACCTCCGCCCCCGGCCCACGAAACGTAGGAGTGCGACCAGCGGCCGCCGGGGCTTAGGAAGAGGTCACCGATTAAAAAACTCACGCCGGGAAACGAGACGGATGTGCGCGAGCGGGGAGAGGCGAACGAACGGGAAAGGAAGGCGTAAGCTCCTGCACGGGCGAGAGGAGCGCGCGGGGCCTTTCCTGACTTGACGGAGCGGCCGCGGCAGCGGCAACGCGACCGGCCTTGAGCCACTCCTCACACCTCGACCCTCCTGTCCCATCCCTACCGAAAGCCTCTACTCGCTCGCTGCCGCCTGGCTGCTCGCCCGCAGTGGTTCTCACCGTGAGCGATTTATAGTCTTTGCTGCTTTTCTCCAGCTTACTTCTATAATTTTTTTTTACCTTCGCCGACCCTCTTTTTCTCATCTTGCTACTTCTCTCATTCTTCGAGTCTCTCTTTCTTTCGATTTTTTTTTTACGGCGGAGATCATTCTTTTACGTGGGTTCGAATAAACGCGCATAATGCTTTTTTACGCAGGGTGCGCGTGTGCCGACGTTTTGTCCTGCCGGTTAGTTAGTTCATATAAAGTTGAGGATTTTTAAAAGGGCATTGGATTTTTTTACGAGGAGAGATGTTTATAGAAAAAGTCAAGAATAAAGTAATCGTGGGATGTAGATGCAAAGCGCTCGCACCTTTAAAATTGAAAAAAAAAAGATAGTAATTTTTTCATGCAATTCATAATTTTTAATTGAAAAGACCTGACTCTGCACACAAAAGAGAATTAAGAGTTACGATCGACACTGGGGCGTAAAACTGGATTACCCTAAAGAAAGCATCTAAAAAGGATTAATAAGCGTCGGTCAATTACGCGCGGTAAGGAGAATGAAGAAAAAAAAACGGAGAGAAGAAAGTTTATGCGAACGGGAGAAAGAAAAGGTCCTACAAAAGCAACGTGGTTCCTATTGCTTCTCCCACAACGCGTTCCTTTGTCTGGGTTGACACGAAATTGAGCGGCGCGCATGGCCCGGCCATAATACGAGCGCGCATAAATTTATGACCCCTCTCGTGAAAAAGAAACCTGCCCCTTGTGGGTATATAAAGAACCTGCGAGGCTCTAGGTGACAACCGAAAACTTTTGAGATAAAATTTTTTTTTTAAGTTCGCTGCATCCATTTCTCAGAACGCACGTTCACTGCAACCATTAATTTATTTATTTTTTTCATCTAATCCTGACGAGATTTCTTAAGTAAATTAAGAGTTGTACCTTGGCGTTTTTAAAGCAATTTTAGTACAACTTCCATATGTACCAAATTTAAATGGAGCTTTAAAGCTTTAACGTTTCAAACCGAGCTTTTGTCAAATCACCCACTATAATCAATACTAATATCTAAACTATTTACATGGAGAGAAAATTTATATATACAATGTATGTATTACACCGACAGAAAAGATCCTTTGATTCAAAATCTTCGCGCCTCGGAAAAAAATTTTTTTCGTGATATTTAAATAAAGAAGGTGGCATTAGCATTAAAGAAATATTGCTTAATAGTTAACGTACCGTTTCTTTACATATAACTCCTTATATTAAAGACACTTTTAAAAATTTCCTCTACCGTACATTTTACAAATGTAGTAATTATATGAGTTTTTACAGAAGGAAAGAGGAAGAAAGCTTGCGGAACAATAAGAACAGTAAAGGAGTATCACCTCGTCGGGCCGTCCGAACGGCTTTCGCGAAATATTACTATCGCGCGTCACGAAGGGGAATCGCCGCGAGGAGGACGTGCTCTGGCTCTCGCGCAGGGACAAGCATGAACCCTTTGAGGCGAATTGAGAGACCCTGTCCTCCTTGCCCCCACCCATGGCTCCTCTCATTCTTAGCCGGCTCCTCTCCGCATTTTCTTTCTTTCTTTCTTTTTTTTTTTTTTTTTTTTTTTTTAAACTCATCTTCTTTCTCCTCGCGCACATACACACACCTCGCGGCGAGGGTCCCACCACTCCCTCCTCTCACCGGTTCCTCGTACTCCGAGTTTCGCGTTCCTCCTTCTCCTCCTGCCCTCCCACGGTTTGCGACGAATCGGCCCCGGTGCGTTCTCAGGTGGAGAATTGGCCGTCGCTCTGCCGCTTCATCTCCGCGAGAAATGCGCTGGGAGGGAGAGCGGAGACGCAGGAGAAACAAAGGGGAACGCGGACAAATCAAACGCACGCGGATAAAAGGAGGGACGATGATTGCCGGCTACGCGGGGACTGCGAATTTCAGTTTTCGCTCCTTTTTTTGCCCTTCGATTTGTCTTACCGTTGAGCCTTCAAGGCGATGGCCCTACCTCTTTGGAGGATGCCTCTCGGTGGGGAGGGGTGGGTTTTATTATACGCGTAAGGAGAGGATTTTCGTTTTTTTTTTCTTTTCCCTCGAGAGGGACGGATTAATGGTGAGCTGTTTGTATTCCGCGCTCTTTGGTACGACTGTCGGAAAGTTCGTAATTTGTGGTATGCAAGGTCGCCGGGTTTCAAGGGCGACCGAGCACACTTTATAGCGGGATTATATACATATATATACGTATCTATTATCTTTGTGGCGTTGATCATTTATTCGTCAGCTCAAGTAGTTTAAAAAATGATATCTCTCTTTTTTCTTTAACCAATTATAAGCAGTTTTGCGTTAACGGTACCAATTAAGCCGAACATAAATTATCATATTTTACAAGCATCCTTCGAGTTCAATACAAACGTCACTAAAATTCACTTGAAGCATTAAAAAAAAAACGAGGGGAACGTTATTCAGTTTCACACGTCGCTCCAAGTATCGAGCCAGCGAAATTCGCACTCGAGAGTCCCACCTAAAACTGCGACTCTTGCGTCGAAGGATAGGGGGGATGAGCAAGAAAAAGAAGGAGGAGAAACGGGAACAAATCGCCGGGGCGACGGTAATCTAGCGGTATATCGAGCGATTACGGTAACGCTATTGACGAGAGAAAAGAGAGGGAGTTGTACGGCGCGCACCGCCACTTTTGGATCACTCCAGTTCTCGAGAGAGAAAGAAGGAGAGAGGGACTACGTACGTGGCGGAGCGCGCTTATAACGCGCGAACCGGTGCCGCTATAACGCGCAGACTTTTGGCGTGGATCCCGAACGCAACTACCGGCCGCTTGTCGCTACCGATTGTCCGATCGCGCGTAATCACTCGCTAAGTCGCGTGTACGTACATTCCGGTGCATCTGTTAGTCTGAATTTTTTTTACCAGCGATGACTGGTACAAAAATCCAAACGGAGAGAAAAATTCTATGAAAAACTATTACACTGTTTTGTAACGCAGGGATAGGCTCAACAAATCAAAATTGTTACTATACACTTTTTAGTAAAATTTATTTGTCGAGTCTATCCCCTGCGTTATAAATCAAGATATCAACGGAGAGAAAAGTCTAGTAATGCTACTTTGTGACGTTGGGACAGAGTCGACAAATAAAAAAAAAAAAAAAGAAGGAGGGGCGGCGAGCATGAAATAGACGAAACTGCCAAATCACCAGGCGATAGCTGGTCAAAATACGTTTGCTCGAAAAATTCGCGTCTAACGAGCGACCTCGCGCAAGGACCAGCTTTAATGGGGCCTGTTGGCCGGATTGCGTAAGGCACGCGCCGGTCTCTAAACTCTAAAAATGGAATCGCATTTTGGCGAGGCCCGTTTCTTTATAATACTATACGCTGTTACATGAATTCCTCGTGATTAATGAATGTTTGATCATTTCGGGCCGCGTAGACCGAGAGGCCGGGATGCTCGTTAATGCAAAAATTGAAATTGATGTTGGTCAGCAACTGGAATTTTTTTTCGCCTTGTGCCCTATTACGCAAGTATTTTCGATATTTTTTTTTTACCAAAGTAGGCTGGTTTTTATTTTTGCAAGGGATACGATAAATATTTTTATATAATTAATATAGGTAATCTATCATTATTCATATTTAATTTATTGTATCATTTGAATAATGCCTTTTTTGGTAATAGGTATTGAATAATTTATTTAATTGCATCTAATGGGGTGCCTTTGAAATTTAAGACATAAATTATCATTATTGATACTCTGTTACGTAGATTTGTGTTATCTGAATCGAAAGTATTGCTCATCCGCTGTTTAAATTCGAATCAGATGAATACCGATGTGTCTGACAATAATACTAATAATGTATTATTTAAATGGGCCTTTGTTCGCTACAAAATTACGCTTTATTATTTCTATTATAAGCTATTAAAACCTACTGATGGAAATCAATCGTTCGAGAAATAATCTTCGTACAATAAGTCATCTTAAATCTTCAGACAAACACTAACGTTGCATAAACCCGAGAAATTTATGAGTCCTGCGTCATAAACTTTTAGTTTTCTATAGACTGAAATTCCTAAAGTATACACTCAGCTCTTAATTAATTCAATATAAAAGATGTAAATAAACGATTGATTTTTTAATTCCAACATACATCCCTCGATTACATCTTGTAAAATTATTTTCGCCTCTCGGAGCGGAGAAAAATCGTTCGCTCCGCGTAACCTGAAGTCGCCGTCCAATGCACAAGTACCTCATTGAATGATTTTCTAAAAAAAAAAAGGAGTATACCGCTGGAGTATCACAATACCCGGCGTATCCAGAGCCTCGTAAATATATCATACCTCGGCATACACGTGTTAAACCGACAGCAATTAAGGTGTCATAGAACAAAACTGACAGGATCCTGTTCGCGCGCGATAGACGGATAGTTACTCTCTCTCTCTCCAGGCTCTAAACAAAAGAGCTTTCTCGGGTATAAGTTGAATCAGTCGCGCCGATACTTAAAAATAATAAAAGTCGATATAAACGGCCAGAACGGAAAAAAGGTAGTCGAGCGGTAGCAGCGCGAGGATAAAATTGATAAACTCCCGGGCTAATTAGAACGCGGTTGACAATCGCAATCTGCGCCGCGGACAATGTCATTCGAGCCCAAAGCTGTAGGTACGCTGAGATAAGGATCGCGGTTTACGACCGAACGATATATATGTATACGTCCAGGGGGGCGCGTTCGCGTGTGCCCCTTGCCTTTCTATTTATTAACGAGCTTTCGCCCCCCTTCCCTCCACCCTGGGTCTACGCTTTTAAGATAAAGCGCAAAAATCGACGGTCTGTTGGATTTTAACGATCCCTGCGCGAAAGCGTAAACTTCTTGTTTTACTTCTTTAACGCTTGCGATAAGTTCAGCGGGTCTATTTAGTCACGTTGAACTAATTCTGGAATTTCGTTTTAAACGATTTCGACGTTTATTGATACTACGCTCTGAGGTAAATTCCCCTGTTTTTTTTAATTAATTATGTGCAATTTGAAATCGATGCCGAATGATGCAAAAGTTTGATGGAATTGCAGAATGTACGAAGTAAGTTTAGCTTTCGGGGAGAAATCTACGGTTATAAAATAGTCTTATACTGCTTAAACCCATGGCCAATTAAACTCTAAAATGAATTTTAAATTTTGGGTAACTAAATAGAGGTAACTTTTATCCAAGGCCGCGTGCAAGTTTTCATTAAACGCTGACGACAAATTATTGTGCTATAAAATAAATACTTGTTATTATACTAAAATATAAAAAAAATAATATCAGTATCGCATAAATTTAAAAATACCGCGCTAAGAATCGACGAAATCAATTAACAGTAAATATCAATCAAAACACCGAGGAAAATCCTTTGCAAAAAAATGGTCGAGAAGAGAGAGGGAGAAAGGCTGTGAGAGAGAGAGAGAAAGAAGTAAAAGAGGGAGGACGAGGGGGGAAAAGAGAGCTGATTCATAACCTCGGCGCGGCGGCAAGTATGCGGAGATAAAAGGCACATGCCCCGGCTCCTTTTTCGCTCGGGGCCGCGTATACACACCGTGCACCTCGGACTCGGCTCCTGCCACTGCACTCGCGGCGACTCTGCACGCGCAAACTGCAGCGCTCGAGCCACCGTAGGCGCGTAATCGGTACATTGTTGCCCTTGCGCAATCGCCGACGATGGCAATTTTTATCGGCGCTCGCGGTTATTGCCTCCTCCCCCACCCCGGCGTCTCCTTTTTTTTTTCAATTGCATCTCTGCGCAGAGGAATTTTCGGCCGATGGAGATTCCCGCGGCCTTGACGAACGGCCGGATCTCTCCTGCGTGTTTTTTTTTTCGCGTCGGCGAGGAATGGAGAATCTTTTTGATGAATGAATAAAAATGAGAATCCCGGGAATCCGAGGCTTCGGAATATCCGCTCAGGAGGTCGTGTACATTTTTTTTACGAATTAATTCACGAATCTACGGGCCACAGGTGGCCTTCTTGTTTATTTCAGCCGAAGATGCGGCATTTGTGGAGAGAAGGTTTTTTGAGGCGTAAAGTTTTTTTTTCTTCTTTTTTTTTTTAATGTCCGAAGGTCGTTTACGGAGGCTTGCGGCTGCTTAGGAATTTTAGAAATTAAACAATACACTGATGTATTTAATTAATGTTTCAGTAGGCTGCAGTTTAATCTCTGCATGAACTTTCACTTTTTATAAGCGCTGCAAAGTGTTAAAGCTATAGATGCAACGTAACTTCACGGACTCTGTGTAATAGCCTCGTAATAGAGTTATAATGCTTTTAATGACGCCCTTATTCTTATCTGTCTTAATAAATGAATATCATTATTTTAACTATCTCTATTAACAATAAATTCTAAGTGATTTTTCGAAAATATTAAATCCACGTGTAACTCGCGCGCTTATAGCGAGAGTTTAACATGATTCTTGAATGAAAAAAAAAGAAGGGAATATACACTATATCTCCCGATTATAAATAAAGCATTCACTTGCATCCTGTTATTCTTCCACATTCGTTTTCGTACGAACATTTTTATTTTAACTTATACAGGCTTGAGTAATTTCCCCTAAAGGAAAAAATTCTGCGGTCGGTTATTATTAAATAAGCAGACGTGAATCAGAACGAACGTGAAAGAAACCAGTGGAAACCAATATTGTAGACCAGATAAAAAAATTATTAAATAACAATTAAAGGCCGTCGATTATATCATCAAAGAGGGGCAGCGATTGCACAACTTCGCCGAGGTACTGCGGTGAGCTCGACCCTGCCAATTAGAGCTTATAGAAATTTGAATTTCTAAATTAGCGCGCGACACACAATGCCGCGATCAATTATAATCTGCGACTGAATTTTTTTTATTTCCTTTTTTAAACGATAATGAAAACACCGGAGAATTATCGGAGTGACATTCTCGCCATGATTGAGACTTAGGGGGAATGAATTAGCAACCGGTTCTTAAACGCGCGCGCGGACAATCGTTGAAAGCTTCGGAGGCGCGAGATCCTTGAGCCACAGTTAGGACTCGGTTCGAGAGAAGAGGGAGAGACGAGGACTTATGAATATTGATGGAACTTTTCTCTTTTCTCGCGGCGGCAAGCGAGCATCGGAGACCACACCTTCGCCTTCGATTCTGACCGCGCGCACGTGCGCCTCTTACATTAGTCATATCTTTTTCGTTTCATTTTGACTTTGTGAATGGATACGGCCGATTATCTCTTTTTTTAGCCTCGGCCATTCAGTTGTTTTGAACGATCTCGAGGCTTTTTTTCCACACGGAGTTCATTACAGGCGCGCAACCCGCGCGTTATTTAATTTTGTTATATTTCTATTTTTTTTTTTGTTCATATGAAACTTTTTAATTTAGCTGTAAATTCGAGTACTGACTGTACATCAGCGTTTGACTGCAACTCAAATATCCGTCAATTTAAGTGTCGCCATATAATCAGCTTATTTTAATTTAGTACGATTTTATTTTTCGACCCATCGATTGTTTTTGCACTATTTATTATATAAAATAGTATTTTTAAATGTTATAGTACATGGTTAAAAATCAATCGAAAAGTAAATATAAAATAAAATTGTATAGATTCTTAAGTCTTGGATAAAATAAAATTGTTCGCCCCTTGTATATTCCATTGAACAATAAATTACATAAACTTAGTGTAGATCCGAATCTGGAAACTAAAATTACAAATGGTGTGCACTTTCTACATTTGACTGGTGTGATTTATAACACATAATTTGTGTATTTTTTTTACATAACACCTGTGTTTTTTTTCTTTACATAAACATTATGCACAAAAAGCAAAATATAAGAGGACGGCTATCTTGGCATTCCGCAATATTTTATCGCGGTGTAAAAACAACGCGACACGTGCATTTGACCCAGTCTGTCTATCTAAATGTCAGTCTGCGGAAACGTGACATGATGAGGGCGAAAAACGCACAGTCAACTACTGCAATGCTGTTCAAGGGAAAATGCATCATAACACGGTATTGTCGGCGGCAATCTGAAATACAAATCAGTCCGATTTCCCAAGCGCGTAGACGGTACAATTAACCGACGACGAAGTCTGCGATGTCACCTCGGCTGATTCGAGCTGGGTCACGTCCTCGAGTTCGCGCGCGGCCAGAAGCTCCGTTCCGGGGATTCCCATCCACGACGTGCACCTCGGCTGCAGTGCGCGCGGCTCATTTTTCCCCTTGGGCTCGGCTAGACGCGCCTATCTTCCTCCTCTTGCTCGGATGCGAACCGGCGCAACGCGATGAATGATCGTATACGGCGCGAAGCGCGTAACTGTACATCGCTCGCTTTATCCGACTCTTTTTTTTTCTCCTTTACTCGTCTCCGCGACTTTTTCCTCGTTTCTGCTCTTAATGTCGTTTAGTGGGTACTTTACCGTTGCGTCTAATTCCTCGCGCGCTGTTTAATTATAGAAATCTCGGAGGCTTTACCTGCTTTCGGTTGCAGATGTAATTTGCGGTGTGGCTTTCGGACTCTAATTCGTATTATTAATTAAAATTGATGTAAGAGTTTGATAATTTTACTGAGATGTGTGCTTGTGCTGAGAAAAGCAATACGAGCGAGTTAACCATGAATCATTTTGATAAAAAATGAAATAATCACTATGTTAAAAATACGATTTATAACAATCGTTTGTCACTTTTTTGAGTACGCGGTTTATGATCTCGGTAATTAAAAGAAAATGGAAAATCAATAGCTTAGTATTATACGACTTACACTTAAATCCATAAAATCCGTATATCTCATAACGGCCCAGTGATTTTTATTGCAGCGATCGACGCAATAAATCCGCACGTCGTTCTAACGTCAACTAATATAAAATTATTTAATAGGCCAGAGTCTGTTTAAAAAAAAAGGGGGAAAAAAAGTAGTCTGTCGTTTCTTATTAAAAAGTGATAAATGGAGCAACATCGTAATAGTGTTTATTCCCTGAACCAATCTATTATTCAATGTCGAGATGCTACGAAGTGACAAGGGATATAACGCGCGACACGATTCCGTGTTCGCATTACCATACTATTACTCATTATTCAAGCAAATCACAAACAAAAAGTAACGCAACGCGCCGGTCCGCCGGCAGTGCTTTTAATCGAATCTATTTTTAAAATCGACATCGATCATCGCACGGCAACTGGGATCCGATGCCTAATCCCGATTGCGAGGAGAAGAGGAATCATCGTACACCTCCCCCTCCCGCGGGGCGACCTTCTGCGTCCCCCTCCGCACCGATGGCCGTTTCTGCCGCGTTCGTCTGGCTGCTTGTCGTCTTCAATTTTCCAGGCTCGCGTCGCGACGGTTTACCGTTTCGCAGGTAAAGGGGGGGAACGGAGGCAGCGGCATCTCGCTTCCGCGCGTCGCTTTGAACTCGAGCCGCGGGTATACGACCGGAGAAAGATGGACGGAGAGGAGCCGAAGAGAGGCGAATGTAGGGAGACGATTCGTGGCCTTCGGTGAATGTAACGTGGCCCGAGCGACCCCGTTAAGGGGACCCCGATGCACCTTGCGCTTCCACACGCTCTGGCCAATTTTCTGGGGGATAGTGTGCCTTTATCCAGAATAAAGGTACACTGAGAGACCAATTTCGTAATTTTCAGTAAATATTTACCTCAATAGTTCTTGTTAAATATTACTTTGAATGAAGTGATTACTTTTTCTAAACTATTGAATTTATTATTAATAAATTCATTTAGTCTCAAAGAAATATTTAGTTGATTTATGAAGAAATGTTTATACCAAGTACTATTTAAGTAAATATTTATTGAAAATTACCAATTTCCTTTTAGTGTAAGAACCATCTTTTGAAAGTTCACTAAACCGTAATAAAAAAAACGTCATTCAATCCTCTCATTTATCATAAATTTATAGAACGTTTTCGTTAATTAAAGACCAAAATTTGAAGTCGCATATCCGCCTCCGCGTACGAGATAAACTATAAGCCCGAAAAATGGTCCACACAAAACCAAATCAAGATACCGCATTGAGAGTGACCCGATAAAAGCCTGTATCCTCAAACCTTCGTCTCATAACCGATACTCAGGGATCCGGTGAATAAGACTATTGTGGCGTGGCTTGGCGGAGCAAATTTTTTAGCCAAGGTCGGCACAATGTGGCCTGATTGGTCGGCATTCATCGGCGGCGGCCTCCACGTGTGGGGGCGCATTTTTCCGTGAGTGGCGCGGGTCGCCTCATAGGCGCGCGCGTGGGTGATCGGCGGAAGGGTCGAAAAACCGCAGACGAGGTCCGGTCGTCCGGCGGAAATTGAGGCACGCGCGCCATGTCGATGCGTCAGTGCGAGAAAGGCACCTTCGGGGGACAAGGTTTTTTTCGACATTTTTTTTTACATTGCTTATATTATAATTTTATTTCTTATTTTTTCTTTAAACGTTTAGCAATAAAAAGTGTGCAACGCGATTTTCTAGAGAGAAAGATAGAGAGAGAGAGAGAGAGAAGGTTTCGCTGTAAAAGGATATTTAACGAGTTTTGCAAAAACGTTGCCTTTTAAATTAATTATCGATGCGATTTATGCTAATGTTATTATTTTCAGAAGTTTATATATATGTATATATATAGATTTATAGCCTCGGCGGTACTTCGATTCCTCATGCAAATTTATTTAAATTAGTCGTCGATATGCCGCCAGTTGTCGGCTAATTTTTTCGCGTCTGTACATACACCTTTTTAATTCCGTCGCGAGTTTTACAGCGAAGTTGTGTAACTTTCTCGCAAAACGTCGCATAAAATTTGACGAACGCATTTCACCGGGCGACCGAAATTCCCCGGGAACATTTACAAACCCATAACGCGGCGGTGCAAGCCAGTGGTCTAAACGATTCATGCCTCGCTGCCGTGGCATTGCTAAAAATACGACGAATTTGAATTTGCAAAGTCCGCCGACGGCGCTCGTATAAATTGAACTCGCACAAAAAAAAGAAAAAAGAATCGACCGAGCGCACGTAACACCAGGGGAAAAAAGACATCCTTCGCCTCTTCCTGCTTCGGGCACGTTAAAAAAGTTACCAACGTCCAGGCTAAGAGGTGCAAATGACCACGGGGTTGTAATTATTGACTAACGTTATCATTACAGTTGGATCTCTACATTTCATTCACTGAGCGCTCACCATTTTTCAGTGAATTCAAAGCGTCACTGTTTTAAAATGAATACAGAATGGATAAGTGAAATATTACTATTGAATCAGTGGCGAAAATTGATCACTTAAATCATTGAAATATCACTATTTTATCAGTGAAAAAAATAATCACTGTTTAAATTAGCGAAAATTGCAACTGAATGGAATTCAGAAAGTACCCCAGGCATGAAAATACAGAAACGCGAGCATCTCCAGTATCCACAGGGAGTCCTAACAGAAGGTGATTTCCTGAAGCCTGGCGTTTGTGTCCGCCTCCGTTCATTTTTTATATAAGAGTGTATATATACAGGCAAAACTCCGCGAGTATGTCTCAGCTCGAGTCGCTTCTTTCTCTCGACAGTTTTTTTTTCTTCCCTTCTCGGTCGCAGGTATACCGCATCAGCACACACATACACACGAAAGCAGCGGTTCATCCGAACGCTGCCGGGGCATCCTCGTCAGGGAGCCCGATTCAACTGACGGCGTAAAGCTTTAGTCTACCCCGCTGCGGTGACTCATGCGCGATAACATCGATCGCCGATCTCTGCCTTCGTGTCCTTCGATCTTTCTCCCTACGGCCGCGAAAAGTTATTTTATCGCTGCCTTTGTTGCTTTGCGCGTCGATCGCGATCTTTGACAAATCAATAATTTTCGCCAAATGAGTGAACAACGTCGTTTGTCTTCGCTAAACTTCTTCAGCGTTAGTATACACTTGATACCAGTGCAATTTTGAAATTGTGGTACCTTATCGTATTTGATCGACGTTTTCATCAGGATCTTTTGTAGAAAATTAAGTCAAAGCAAATGAAATTCATAAAATGAAATTACAATATCGAATCAGTTACTTTATTTCACGTTTTACACTACGCTATAAGATCAGTTTCTCGTTATTAATTTTAATAATAATAGAAACGAGCCACACCGACAGTGCTGTCATAAAAGTTGGGTTAGTAGCGTTACTCGCATGAATTCATAAGTAACTATGCAAGGTCATATTCCCACGATTATAGTAATACATTATATAATAAAGGCTTATTTAAATATCCCGTAAAGGAATAAATCTTTAAACGTGATAGGGAACTGTTTTAGCCGTTACCCCCAGATTTGTATCGGACTGAAAATTAAAAAGCGACACGCGCACCTTGCGAAAAAAAAAAAAAACTAACATTCAAATTCAAATCAATCGCGATGCCATATTCTCATCCTCGACGGGCTTGTCTTTCCCCCGCGGGTATCCCGAGCGAGTGAGCGGGCGCACAAGAAGGGAAAAAAATTTATTACCGCGATACACTTATGTATACACCGCATTGCAAGTGCGGAGTTGCGTAAATTTGCGCGCGATGCCCTTCGAAGTCTTCCGTCTCTTTCTCTCCCTGGGAGTCGCTCGCACACGCGAGCCAATGACTGACCGGCGTCGTCGAGAAAAAAAAACTGGGCTATGCTCTGCAGTCCTTCGGATCGCTGCACCGTATTGTTATATCCGCGGCTCGAGCGATCATACGTTCTTTTTGCCTTTTTTTTTTCTTTTAAATTTTAAATACATAGTGTGGAAACATTCACTCGATGTAGTCAATTTGCAAAAATCGTGATTGTCTTGAAAGTTTTCTGGTGTCGATAATCTTGAAAATTGACAGTCAATAATCCTACCGCTCGAAAATTCCAAAATTGAGTAGATACTCAAGTCACGTTTAATCGAAACGTTCGATCTTGCCTTCGAACACTATAGGTACAACTATAATGAATCATCCGTAGTTTTCCTTATCAATAGAGTAATAAAGTGTACTTGTGTTAACCATACGACCTATATGGCGAGCTTATTAATTACGACAAATCGCGTGGGCAGGAACGAATTTGCACACCTCCCTGGAGCTCATTAAAATAATTTTCCGAGGCCCCCTCATTAGCCTGCTACCATTTGGCAAAGTGCACTTTTCCAGCTTCGATGTATTCGGCTCCAGCGGCGATATAATACGCGCGATAATCCGGCCCGTCGATAAATTTAATTAACGGGTTCCTCTTACCGGAAACGTGCGTCTGATGCAATCGCCCGCGCCGGGACTTTCACCCGCGACTTTTTCCCTCCCGGACCCCCTCGCGTATCGGCGCCCATTCAGGAGGAAGGTGCTGCTGCCCCCTCCCCCCCCTTCTCCCCCCTGGACCCGTCGGGGCCGTGCGCGCCGGGGGGAGAATTTTATCTCTCGTTGTTTGAGTTACACAGTGCGCTCCGCGTGCGAGGTTTAATTGAGCGAAGTATAAATTTAACGACTTATCGATAGCGCCGGTAAGCGAACCGCTTCATTTAAGCCGGAAATAAGTCAACGGCCCCGCGAGCTCGAAAGACTATTTGCGCCCCGCCGGTAATACGTTCGATAGGGTATGCGCCGGACCGCGCGTGGCGATCGCGCCTTTAATGATAGAATTGTTTATTTATTACGATCGCCTCGGGAGGCTATCAATTTTCGAGCTTTTTCGAGGCGGTCGAGGCTAACGGCTAACACGGCGCGTGCAACGCTGCATCAATCACGACTCGTATTGTCGTTATTTCGTTTTTTTTTTTTTTTTTTGTTTTTTTTTTTCACGGGAGGCGAGATTCAGATTTCGATTTACGGCGGAATGCGGATCAAGGCTGGGGGTGGGTTTGCTTTGTGTGCGGCTTCGAGCTCTGAATCATTTCGTCGCTTGTTTAATGAAGAAATGGGCGCACGTTCAAATTTTTCGTAATGAAAAATAATGAGAGCTTGCCACGCTGTAATAAAATGGACTTAATCTTTGTGGAGAGTTTGGAATGCGTTGGTTTTCGCCGGTAAATTGAAACGTGCGGTTTTTTCGTCCATACAGGAACGACGATTTATTGTGCTTCAGTTCGAACGAAAATGTAGCGGTATAGATGCAAATAAAGATAGGCAGCGCTATTAATGTACTTTTCAACGTTATAATTTAATATATAATTTTCAGAAAATCTTAAAAAGTCCTTATCGCAAAATTCCACTCGTATTACGTTATGATTAACCGGAGAATACATTCCAGCTCCTTTTTTTACCAACTCGAAATGTTAGATTAATTAAAAAAAAATTTGAATATTTTTCAATACGTCTAGAGAATCTCAAATTACCCTGCCCATCCGTAAGTAAATTGCATCGATCGCTATCGAGCCGAGGCAGTTCGCGCGGAATTGGTCAGCGCGTGTGCGGGGCTCGCGGAAAAATCGAGCGCTCGCACGCCGTGGTGGCCGCAAGATATCCAAGATATGCGACGGCGGCGGCGGTGCTCTCCGGGAGACTGGGATACTCGGGAGCGGGTGAAAGGAAAACTCGCGGCGGCGGCGGCTCTCTTATTATTTGCCCTTTCTAAGCCACGGCGAACTGTCGCGTGCGAGAGCGAGAGGCTCGCGTGTAACGCTGTAGACACACGACTTTTTTTTTATGCCGAGCACTCGGGGATCACGCCAGATGCCTTGGAATTTATCGAGCACCACCTTTACGCCGTCTCCTCTCTGCGGCTAATTAAATTACTTCTTTTTGATCGTTTTCAGGGGTTGACGGTGTACTTTATATTTTAAAATATTCTGCACAGCAGTCGCTGAGTGAAATACGATAGAGTTTTAATTTTGAGATGCCGGTGCATCGTACAATAAACTTTAGAAAAACATTTTTTAGTTTAAACTTACACATTTTTATAGATATTAAAAGATATAGTTTGAGAAATGGCAGCGGATAAGATTTTGCATAAAAAGTTAAAGTGACATTAATAACAAATATAACAGTGGGACTTCGTAATAACAAGTTATTGTCAATTGTTTATTGTCGTTAACGATATAGCGCGTTTCCGTTTCAGGACAATTAAATTTTTTACACTTTAGAAGATAAAATTAGAAGATATCTCAGAAAATAGAAGTAGAAACTGTACTTAATGGTACAAGTGACAGGTCTTACCATAAACTTCGAACATAAATACAAGTATTTCCGGTCACGAAGATCATCAACAGTTATCAGAATTAAAATTTGAATTTAGTGAAAAGTCGCCCATCACCAATTTTATAAGGAGTTCAAACGTACGCTGCGTGACGCAAATCGAAAGTAAAAAAAAAGCTGCCTCGAGCTTTTTATTAATATGCGCTACGCGGATTCATGGAAAAAGTTCGAGCGAATCTTCAGCGAAATAGATTGCACTAAAGTTTATTTATGCACCCGCACTTATCGTCGCGTCTACTTTCAACTTTTTAAATTGAATCGTATTTTTTCTACGGTGGCTGGTGGTCTCATAAAAAATAATGATCGTCAGAAAAATTTGCGTTTGAAGTCGTCCGTGGCAAAAGTTTCTTAAAATTAGTTTCCGGAGCAAACTTATCTCAATAAACCGAGGCGGCCAGGTCATTGCATCGTGGGCTGCTGAACTTTAGACAGACGGCGCGGACGGAAACGACAGAAGTTTCCCCGATACGTGACGTTTGAGAGTTTTCTCGCTGAGTGCTACGGAAATCGCTTTTTATTTATCTGTAAACAAGTCGCTGTTATTAGTAGATATTTTTACTCTCGGATATTAGGAGAAACATTAAAAGTTTATTGCTCGCTTTTTTCAACTGCGACTCTCGCTCTTTATTGATTTTATTGCTCGAATATCACTTGGATTTTATGGCCGAACGGTCGACATTTGACGAGTACTTTTTTAATTTTTTAATTGATATGGTTATTTTTTTCTTTGTTTTGTTCAAAGCGAAAAAAATAAGATTGTTATTTACACAGTCTACGAGGGTTTAATTTTGTCGCTTCTTAAATATTATTTTTATTGAAATGTTGCCTCGATAAAATGAAAGTATGTTTCCTAACATTTTATTTGTTTTTCTTTACTTAGCATTGTTCAAGGAGTTCTAGTAGACACATTTTACAAAATTTAAGCACAAATTTTGTTCATTACAAGATAACATTAACGCATGAACAACTTAATTTTTATTCGCAAAGAAATAGAGCTTTCTACGATCGATTTAAAAAAAAGTAAAAAAAAGTAAAAAAAAAAGAAACTATCGCCAATAAAAACAAGTGGAAGAAAAGCTCACCGCGCACTAAAAGCTCGGCAAGCACTAATCTTCGCGCTTGAATTTCGCCTACGAAAGGAAACAACAATATTCGCCAAAGCTAAAAGCTGCGGGCGACTTGTGGAGATAGAAGAGGGGGGCATCGACGGTAACAGCAAGACGCCCGAAGCTTACGCGCGGCAGACGACTGACGAAAGTGTCGAGCTTCGGCCTCGCCGAATGACAGACGCGCGTCCGTTCGACGAGAGGCGCCCGCACGTGCGGGGGAGGTGGGGGCGTCCCTGACGCGGTCGTTCGACGACTCCGGCGCGCGTACGCGCCTCGAGTCGAGATCGTCGGAGATAAACGCGCTCGCGTGGCGTCGAACACATGGCGCCCTCGAAATAGACGACGCGGTCGTCGACTCCCTCGGGCTCGCCACCTGCTGGATCTGAATCTTCCGCGTGGCCGCGAGGGGCCGCCGACGAGTTACGTCGATTTTATGCGCGTGCTCACGAGGCGCCGGCGCGATTTTCGCAACTGCGAAAGGGACACCGACCGCCGGCTCGTTCGCTCTCGAGCGGAAGGTTTATGGACGCGTTTTGAATGGTCGTTGAGTACCCAGACGTCGGCGCCCGAGCTTGTTGTACACGACGGGAAATTCGGCGTGAAGTATTGCTATACGTTGAACTCGGCGCTCGCTCAATGGCCGTTTGATACCTATTGAGGCGCGCTGTATAGGCGAATTTTATTGTACGTTTCCTTTTTTGAATTTTTATTCGGCGATTATTTATGGTTACGTTTAGCTGGACTCGAAACTTGATTTGACGGACGTATAAATGTTGCAACGGTTGCGGGATATAAAATTAGAATACTGGTTACGTAAATTAGAATTTTTTTTTTGCAAATAAATATAGTTATTTTGATGGTGTTAGTAAAATTTGTTTAATTAAGCTTCTGTAGTCGTCAAGCTCATTGCAATGGAGCTTTCGATTGAAAATTTTTAATTTTATTCTTCATTTTCACTTATAAATGTTGATAAACGATGATTATATTACTACACGTGGGTACTACTCCCAAATTGAAGACTTTTTTTCACTCTGACGTGAAACGATGACACAATAAACTTTGTGTTTACCGATGAAACTGAGCAAAGTGTTAGCCTATTAAGAAATGACGTACGCACGTTTATTTTATTTCATTTCGTGGTCGCTTACGTGACTTGCTGAATAAAAAAATATCAAGAATAAAAAATCCCGGAAGGTCAAACTAAAAATCATGACCTTTTACCTTGAAATTCGCTCACTCCATTCGATCAATTGCAAAAAGTCAGCTGGTTCGACGCCTCGTTTATCGTTTAAACTTTGCGAACGCAGCATTGAATCAGGCGATAATCTAAAAGCGTATATAATAATTGTTTGCAAGTCGACAATTATTAACGGAAGGCCGCGAGCGGCACATAAATCAGGAAAAAAGTATATTCCGATCCTTTCCGCGCATCCGTTAGCTCTCCCCCTTTCTCACTCTGTTCCTCTCTCATAGAGGAGATTTACGGTGGCCGAGAAGAAAAGTACAAATCGCAGGAGAGAGAGAAAGAGAGCACGGCCAGGGTATATTTTACTGTTGCTCGGGCTCTCAGGAAGTCGGCGCTGCGCCGCGTATCGCATGCATTACACATTGCGCTTCGGCCTCGCCTCCCTCCTTGCCTCCCGCTCCCACCCGCCGGGGCCGAGTTACACCCCGTTGAGCGGCCGAGTAACAGCAATAACTCGAGATTCCCCATCTCTCCCGCGCTGCCGAGGAGCGAGCCACGCACGTAAGGTGGACGACGTCGGCTATCGCCGTCTCGGCTCGGATTTCTATCTGACAAGCCCGCGGCTCTTACTTACGTCTCTCTTGTATTTCTCTTTCGTCTTTATTCCGCCTTAGGATTTTTTTTCTCCTTTCGTCGTCCGACCCTCTGACTCATCTTTTGTCACTCGGGGCTCTCTTGTTTCTAAATTTTGCTTAAATGCGACGCGGCAGTGTTTTCTTCTTGCAGGTTCAGGAGGTGGACGACGTGAATCACCGGCGGTGAGTCACGAAGTGCATCTTTACTTCGAATGCGCGCGGGTGCATCGGTATCTAAGCGTTTTTTTTAGGACTAAGTGCAGTGGGACTTGAGATGGCAGGGTTTTACTGGTTTAGTTAGGCGACATTGGGACGGCAACTATTGCAGCCAAATGTTCCCTTTACTTAATTATCTATTTATTTTTTATTTAATTAGATTAATTGTTTTATTTCGGCGATCTTTTTTTTAAGGAGATAATTTCAATAATCATAAAGTCATTATAAAATTTTGTAGATTCGGGAAAAATTGATAAAGTGTACAATATTTAAAAAGATTATATCATATAAACACAAGCAATCAATCAGAATCAAGCTTTTAAAGCTTTACAACAAAGGCCATCACTTTTTTAAGAGAGAAGGCGAAAAATCGAATTTTTAATCCGATTGATGATTTTGACTAACCGAACTGCATTGTAAAGATGCATATCCACGTTGGATTTTAATTTTTCATCACCAGATACATTAGAATGAGTATTTTTTCAACGTTCCTCGCTACGCTGTGATTTTTTCGATCGTCTCTCCGTAGACGGTCTTCCGAGACTGAATCTCTGTAACCATGGAGAGATTATCGCCACGCCCTACCTAGTTGTGCCTGCTTCAGACGACTACACTTATCGCATACATTTCCATAAATAATCCGCTCTAAATGTTAAGCCAAGATTTTTGTAAATATTTGCAACAATTTAAATTTAAATAAAGAAATTTATACGAAACGTCGACTCGTTCAAATTCTCATCTGATCCGTGACCCCTAAAAATTAGCCTTAGGCTATCGACGGAAGTCTCCTACATAAATAATCCGCTCAAAATGTTAAGCCAACTTTTTACAAATATTTTGCTTCCAAACAATTTAAATTAATAAAAAAAGAAATTTGTATAAAACTTCGGCTCTTCGAAATTCTCATCTGACCGTGACCCCTAAAAATTAGCCTTAGGCTATCGACGGGAAGTCTCCTACATAAATAATCCGCTCAAAATGTTCAGCCAACTTTTTATAAATATCTTACTTGCAAACAATTTAAATTAATAAAAAAAATAAATTTGTATAAAACGTCGACCCTTCGAAATTCTCATCTGACCGTGACCCCTAAAAATTAGCCGCAGGCCATCGACAGTCAGGCTCTCGCTTCTCCGTTGTATACCCGCGCATATAAGAGCAGCGGCCGCCGGAAAGATAAAGCTCCCATCAGCCGGGTGCGCGCGTATATCTCGGCGTGTGCGTGTATGTGCACGGTGAAACAACTCGCGCGTCTGCTATTACAGAGGTTAGTCTCTCATCGACAGTCGGCGTCGGAGCTCGTCGTCGGCCGCCGTCGAGTCCGGCGGTGGGGATAGGAGACCTTGAGCTGCGTCACGTGACCCCGAAGGTGCAGGAGGGTAGGGCGCAGAGGGCCTTGACCTTAGCGTCGTCGTCGTAGTGCTTGACTCCTATACGCGCGTCTCTTTCGCTCTCTCGGCTTCTCTCTCGATCCTTCTCCTCTGCCCGCCGTATGTGCAGCTGCGTGAGCAGAGCGACGGTGCTGGTGGTGGTGTCGACTCTCCGGCCTGGGAAGAGCCGGCAGCGACGATCGTATGTGGCGCGTACGCAGTTGGAGCCCCCTCGAGCTGACGACTCCTTCGTTTTTTTTTTCACGATATTTTTACCTTGGTTTTTAAATTTTTCGATGCTTCAAGAGTTCCATGCGGAACCGAGGGTTCAACGTTTCCTTCTCGGTCGAATAAAATGTCATTTTAGTTTTTACAGGACTGCAAATGCAATTGAATAATTTATAAATAGAGTTCAGTTACTTTTAGATGAATCTTAATGTATTTGCGCGTCTCTCTTTTATGAAGTGTATATCAAAGAAAAAGACTGCTATCTGTGTGGATCTAATGGGGCGCTGATCACTTTTATAATTATTTTGAAACTTTGAATAAATATTAATTTATCCTGTTCGCAGTCGTTTTTAATTTTTGAATACAGCTGTAAAAAGGTCGTTTATTATAGTTTAAATTTTAACCGCTTGTACGGGAATATAAATAAAATCCATTAACGTCGCAAAAATTGAAAAAAAAAATCTGAAACCAGTTATACAGAATGAATATAAATTTAAAGATTATTGCTTCATTTCTTGCATAGTGATCAAACGATTCGTTACTTTTCTCACTGTAATCTTAACGTTAATCTTTACATCCTTATACAAGTATTAAAAATAATTTATCGTTTCACATTTAACGTACATGCACTGCACTTAAATACCCAACTTTGAAGCCATAACGTTATTAGCTAATTTATCTGCAAACTGCTCCAATAAAATTAGCAACAACAAAAAATGTTAAAAATTTCGCAAATGTTCAAACTGCTAAAAATTTGCGAGCGAATTCAATCGATCGGATTCTCCTCCTATCCCCATATCGCTCTTTAAGGAAGAGACGGCTTTTAAGCCCGACGACAACTGTTATTCCCCGTCACACACAGACGAACACACACAATAGCGCGTATCACCCTCTCCAAGGTAACCGCTTGACTTTAGGCGCTTCGATCTTCTCCAAAAACGCGTTAGGCACCCCTGGAGAAGACGACGCGAGGAAAGAAAAAGAACAAAAAAAAAATGAGAAAGAAAGAAAACGCGTGCTTCGATGCGTGCGGCGCGTGCGAGAGAACTGAGGAATGGCGGGGGAGGCTCGATTTGATTTGCCTTATTTATGCCTGCGCGCTCGCGCCTCGGCGCAATAAAGGGTTTACAGTTTTAACGGATTTACAACTCGTGAGGTTAAGTTAATAACTTTGTGCGCAGCCGACCAAGTACACCGGGCACTAAGCTATTGCTAGTTGTACTCTTGATAATCAGCAGAAATAGGGATACTTCATTTTTTTCTTTCGCACTGACAAAAATGTAATTTAAACGGCTGAGTATGAGTATTTAGAATTTTTCGATCCAATTTAAAATGAAATCTTTCAAGTGTAAGAATATTTGCTTTAAGTACAAGAGGAGGCTCTTTAAACTATCGATAGAAGATCAAATATTCTTAAATTTGAACAGCGGATTTTCCTTTACCATTTAAGGGATTCTTTTAGCATTTAAAGGACATTGTTGTCAGTGTATAAGTATCGAATGGTTGATAATAATCTTTATTGGATTTTTACATTTTGTAAAATTCAAAACGAGTGTTTAAGTAACTGATTGGGTACACTTAAAAGTAATATCACTGTAAAAATTGCGGGAAAAAGGTAATAGTAGGATACTTACAGGACATTTGTACGGGAAATCCTATAATTACAGTGATTGCTTACAAAAATTACGGTAAAAATCTTTGTAAAGTGAAATTACACTCTGCATTAAACGCTAAAAAAATCCCCGCAGGTTAAAATATACTAAGTATAATAAATAAAATTCGCTGAAACTTTTTTTAACAATTCCCAAGCAAAGTGGGCGTCCATTCATTACTTAAAGTATTCCCGCGCGTTATTTTACACCCATCCCCGAAGCATTAACCTTGAAACACTGAGTGGAATCGAGGCCGCGGCGCGATCTTCATTTAAATGTTTATCGGTCGAAGTTATACGCATTTTGCCGGGGGAGAGAAACTTCGCGTTCGACTCGGCGAGTATACCCACAGGAAAAAAAGGAAAAAAAGAAGAGAAAAGGCGCGCTCGATTACGAGGCCGGCCCCGCCGGTCGACCGAAAATTCATTTGCGAGCTCGTGCTTTTTAACGAAGTCGCGCCGCGACGATTACGCGACGGCCGATCGAGTAATTTCTATGCGCGTCGCGCCGGGCGAAAGGGCCGTAACTCAGGTTTTAATGGCCGAAGGGTTTGCGCGCGCGCGCGAGGCTCCTTTATAGACTCCCGCAATCAGGCGCGGTGATGCCGGGAGAGCGCCTTCTCATTCATTTTTCGTGGCGCGCGAGCGGGGAACCGGTCGAATTCCTTTGAGGACACGCGGGAATGCACACCGGGGCGAACGCCGCACAAAAGGCCTCCGAGTGCCGCGCCGTGCTGTTTTACGCGTTACACTTTGGTGCTCGCCACTTTTGCGCGATCGAAGATCTTTTCCCGTGCGAACGGCGGCGATTTTTTCAATGGTCGATTGAGCAAAAGCTTGTGCGTGTTGCGAATCTGCTGAAGGATTTAATGAGCTTTTTTACATTGTAAAATATGTGCTAATTGTAACGAACAGTTTCATTAATTCAGAAAAATAATTGCTTAGATTAGATGCGCGAATGAGAAAATGATTTTTTATTTTATCTCAGTGGTCAGGAATATATATCTCGGTTTCCTTTCTCCCGAAAAGATTGTAACACTTTTTTCTTTTAAATATATAAATGTTTTTATTATAAAGGCGGTTTTTGTATGAAAGTAAATTAATGTGCAGCGGGTGTAGGTATCACTCGATATAAATATAAAATTTCTTTTCTGCACATTCGGGCGTATAGATATATCAACGGCAAATGTATAACGCGACATAATTTAGTAGCAATCGCATTTCGCAGGCTAATTTCATTCGCCTGGTTTAAAAGCAACGCCCAAATCTGATAAAAGCTGATGTGAATAAACAACTGGTTTTCTCTTTGTTCTTCCTACTCTGAATTGTTCTTAAATTTTTCTTGACGTGTCCGTGATAAGCCTCGGCTTCATTATTATTTTACGAAAAAATCATGTGACTCGATAAGTTTAAAAACAAAAGGAATTATAAATAATTGTGGATAATGTATATACACTCCAAAAATTATTATACTTCAAAATAATAAATCAGTTGAAATGATAAGATTTTTATTTAAGTACAGCAATTCTTTGGTGAACAATTTTATGTTAAAATTATAAAATCGTTTTGGTCAATACAAAATCCTTGATTGAAATTTTTAAACCAGTTCAAATAATACGTTTTCTCAATGAAAATATTTAGTGATTAATCGTGCCGATTAAAAATTTGATGTCCTTGCTCACATTTTTCTCTCCTCTCATCTCGTTCGCGTATAAAATTGATTTGTATTCATGCGCGCGGATAAAGTGCGCATTTGCATAAGTGTTATATAAAACGGGGTCGTTTCTTTCTACCGACGACAGTAATGGACCCACAACTCCAGTTTCTCATCATAGTGAAAAAATAACCGCGTTCATTATTCATCGGCTACAATCTTTAATTAAATTGTCTCTGGCTGTAAGAGATTCCATTCTAGATCATATTCCACTGTACAACTTTTCTATTTTTTTTTCTTTTCTTTTTTCATATACTTACACAACAAAATTTATTGAATATGCAGCCTTACACTCGCATAATATTTCCTACACAATTAAACAAAAATTATTTCCTTCGACATAACTGCGGTGGCTAACGTTCAATCCAAAGCATTTGTCTTGCTTACATTCAAAAGAGCTTCGCTAAAAATCAGAATGAAAAATTCATCGTAAACTTAAAAAAAAAAGCTGAATGACCGAGTAACAACGCATCGTCACTGTGCCTCCATTAGTCCGTTCGCGATCCCTTCAGACTTTGGATTTTCTTGTTTCGGAGAATCGGCGGTGGCTGCAGCCCGCAGGAATGCCGGGGACCACGCGCGATTATCTATTTATATTTGTTAATCAATAAAAAGAGCGAGAGAAACAGGTTCCGGCAGCCAGTGATCTTCGTCCGCACGTGCCCGTACCAGCCTCATTTTTTCTTCGTCCTCCTGCCGTCCTTCGCGTCACCCGGACTTGTCGGGAACTTTTTCTTTTCCTCTTCTCGGGATCGCGGGTCTTCTTTTGTCGCTATTAGCCCCTTAAATGCTTATACGCGCCGGTGCATCTTTAAAGCGTACCTTGACGCCGGAGAAATTTCAGACACCATCATTTTACAGAAAAATATTTTTGATCGCTAAAAAAAAACGTGCTAAAAAAATATTTAACCACGATCGTGTGATAAAATTTTTTTTCATAATATTTTGCCGAATGTTTTAAAAAATGACGATGCCGTTTCTTGTCTTTGTTAATACACGGCGCGAAAAGTTGTTGTAAAAATTGCCATACGGTTTTTGTAACGCAGAGACAGACTCAACAAATAAAAAGTTTTACTAAACAATACAGTAACATTTTTAATTTGTCGAATCTATCCTTGTGTTACCAAACATTATAATAGTAACTTTTCTCTCCGTGTGTATTATAACCAAAAATAGTGACGTTATTATTTTAAAAAACATTTAGAAAATTATTACGGGCATGAAGAGTACGTTTGATAAAATTAAAGAGTACAGTGTTTACAAGTTCAGACTATAGTGGAACAAATAATTATATACAAGCTTATTATTAAACGTAAAAAATGAAATAATTTAAACGATGAACTTCGCGCATGGAGTAGACTAAACAAAGCCACTCCCCACTCGAACAATCATCCGAACGAGCCAAGCTTGCAATTTCGAGTAAGAACATCGCAATTTCGCGACTAGTACAGTTATACATACGCGGCAGCATTTTTCTCTGCGCTCGCGAAAAAGAAGCCGACCTTCCCCGACATTGGGCTGGCGTTATCTCGCTCTTATATACGCACTACATTTATCGTCCGGTCGGTCGCGCAGAATTAAAAAAAAAAAGAAGAAAAAGGGGGAAGGCCTCGGTGGGCGCACGCACTCGACGGGATGAGAGTGACCCGAGAGAGCCGCTGCAGCTGGAGAAACGAGAGGAGGACGCCTTTATACGTCGCGTGTGTGTGGCCCCGCGGCCTGATGAGCTTTTCGAAACTGGTATACCCCGGCCTCTCCTTATACACTTCGCCGCCTCGCGGAGAGCCTCCTCTGATCGATGCGAAAACTCCTCCTCCGCTTGATTCTCGTTTCGGCGCTTCTCGACCCTTTTCTCCTCGAGTCCGGCCGCGACGGAAGTGCGCTTTAATAAGGTTCCTTTACGGGCCGTTTGTTTGTTTTATTTTCTCCTCCGTGCGTGCGCGCGTACCTTTTATTTTTCTTTGTAAATCGATCGCCGAGAGGTTTTTGATATGCGCAGGTTGAAATTTCGTGAGTGGAATTTCACTTTTACTTCTGTCAAGACGAAATTTCGTCACGTTTAGCAGGTTGCCGCGTTGTGATTTATTGCTTCTCACTGATTGGCTAAGGAACGACGGGGATTTTTTTTTTTATATAGTTAATTTTAATTCGATATCCGTTTCTTTTTCGTCACATTCCGCCGATCGAATTTTGCAAGCGCCAATTGATAGATGCTTTTCGAGTTGCGCCGGCGACGTTCGTGGAATAGCGCAATTTCGATATAATGTCGGATATTAAGGCGTCGGCGTGAACGTAATAAACTTGTTCCTATACCTCCTTTTTTTTTCCTCGCTATTCCATGTAAAGGTGCTAATCCGAATGCATTTAACACTGCGCCGAAAAATAAATCGAGCGTGGATAATGGATTCTCCATTCTCCTTGCTGAGTTTGATTTTGCCGTAAAAGCATTTCTTCGGCGTTATTCTTTATCAGCCGTACTTTTCAATGGAGCGTCGTCTACTCCGCCGAGCTATCGCTTTACCGTAATAACAGCCTCGGTCCAGCAAAGTGGGTCACTAAAATCACAACAAAAATCGTAAACGAGACTTCCTCGTAGGAGGATCGTCGGACTGTGCGCGTAAACAAGGCTTTTTGCCCCATTCGATCCGCTTTAAAGTCCCTGCTCATTGTTTAAGGGACACTACAATTGCGATTTTGATTCGAGGCTTAATGTCCTTTAAAGTTAAAATGTATCCGCTACGTAAGTGCCGGCGAAAGAAGTAACAATGCAAAATTCATGGTCTTATTAGCACACGCACGTTACATCCGCTTTTTCAGATGCGCGCATCTTGATGCACGTGCTCGAATGTGTAGGCGAGCGAATGACCCCACGAGTGGCGTCGTGCGCGCATTTTGCTCTTCCTCGCTTTGTTCCTCGAAAGCGGTTACCTCGATTTCATTTTGACAACGTTATACCGTTAAACTTTTATTCACCTCGGGGATAAATTTCGCCTGTACATAATTTTCCGCTTTTACTTCGTCTTGCAGGGCATTGAGTCCGTTTCTTGGATTTTATGTAGGCGCTACTTCAGTTTCGATTTATTAGGGAATAAATGCATTGAAAAAGTTTATGACATCAATAAAATAACAGTCACAAATTTTAAGAAATATTTTTTATTAAAATTTTAATAAATACTGTGGAACGTACAATTGATTTTAGCATTGTCTTGCCGTACTCGGACTTTATCTACTTACTACCGACTTTATCTACTTACTACGGACTTTATCTACTTACTACTGACTTTATCTACTTACCCTTCTCGACTTTTGGCATATTCATTTCTTATTATACAGTATTTTTTTGATCTTTGTAATCGCGTGTTTTAAATATAGAAAATTAACAATTTATTTGAGTTTTGCGTAAAAAAAAGTGCTATGAATTTAATCTTATAAGGAAATCGGACAATTTTTGCCATCGCGTTAGTATGATGATTTTACACGCAATAAACTCGTACGCTTCATGCGTCATTAATCTGCACACCCCGCTTAAAATAAAATTTGAATTTGAATGATCTCGCACGTACAGTTACCTGCAGACTTTTTTTATTGAACCCAGTGAACTGGCCACTCTGATATTCAAAATGCTAAAATCCAAAGAAACCGAAATACGTATTCCCAGCAAAAATTACACTATGCATGCGCTCGGATAAATTCATCAGGCTCTTATCTCGCTGTATCGGCGCATAGCGAGGTAGCCTCCCGGCACTATCCATTGCAAAACTCGCCGGCCTCATGCGCTCGGAGCGAGAGACGAAAGCGCAGGCCTCGGCGAGGTCGCCGGTATCGTCCACACCGTGGCCGCGAGAGATCGAAAGTTGAGGTCTTTCCCACCGCACACGCAGCGATGGGATTTTCTCGGCGGCGACGACCAACTATTCCCTCTCGACCTCCCCCCTCCCTACTCCGCCTCCGCTAATTAATGCATCGATATTACGCGCGGAGTAGGCGAGGTAACGGTGCGCGGAGACCGAATTAATGCAACGTTATATATACTGTTACTTTTTACTGGAAAGGCCGTAAATTCGCGGAAAAATTGTCGTCCGAGGGGGTAAACGAGGCTGCGGTTCAGCGCTAATGGGATCCGCGTCAGGTAATGGATGACATCGCGAGTCCGTCGTGTACCATCAGCGGAGCTGTTGCCACGGATCGATGCTCGCGCCGCTAACGAATTGAACGACTTTCATGATTCTTCATTCTTTTTTTTTTTTATTTCTTTTATGAACACGTTTAATAAACTTCTGGTATACGAGTCTACCTGTATATAGACGTTTTAAATTAACGGGATGTGCTGCGGTTTAATTTTTGATATATATATATATAAAATAACTATTAGAACAACGTTTAATCTTCTATTTATTTATTACTGCGTGGATTTATTTTGATACCATAATTCATTTAAAAGATTTTATTTAAATATTTCATTAATTTACGTGAAAAATAAGTAAATATAAAAGTACGAGTAATGGAAAACATTTTAATTTTTTTTAGAATTCACTATATTATTCATCGTTAAAAAAAAGATGATGTGACTTTGTACGAATTTAACCGATTTTTATTACAATACATCAATTCGCGTTCAATGAAATGTAAATTTCATGTCGCATCGAGTGCGGATTCGATCATATATGAAGAATAAAATTGCGACATTAGCCACAAGAGCGAGAGAGAGTGAGAGAGGAGTAAAAAAAAAGAAGAAATTATTCAGAGCACGGCCGATCCGGCGATTTCTTTCATCGGGGACAGTCGGCAGTTTTTAATAAAATCGCGCGCAGTATGCAGAATTCGAAAAACGCGATTGCGACAGCGGAAAGCGGCGCTGCGTTTGGACTTAACCGAGAGAGGGGAAAATTCGCCACCGCGGGGATAATTGCAGCGGGACAATTTGAATATAATGGACACGTTTCGGCGAGGCGAGATCCATGCACTTATCGCCGCGGTGGTGTCATTGTTCGCCGGGCTAGAAAATTCGCGGACAATCAGATTGCAGCCCGCGGCCCCTGCTACCTATTAATTACCAGCAGTCTTGGCGCGGTCGTCGCCTTCCCTCTTTTTTCTCCCCTGTCCGCTCGCCGACAAATTTACGGTTTGCGAGCGACAGCGCCGCGATAAAATCCCAAACAAAAGTACCGAATATCGGAGAAATCGCCTAATCTCTTTAAAAATCCGGTCCCCGGGTACGTACGTATAATAGTTAAGCTGCACACCCGCGCTTGGCGATTTCCAATTAGTTCCGATATCGCGGCTTTCTCGCGGGGGTTTCCTCATCGTGGAACAAGTTCATTTCGCGACTTTTCAGCGGCGCGGCGCGGCTTTGATTCATGCGTCCCGCAGCAAATTGCTTTTCAATGGTCGGTATTATACGTGGGCAGGCAGTCGATCTGGGGGAGAGCAACCGGACTGCGAGCAGCCTGGAAAAGTGTCGAGAGACCTATTACAAGGCTCGCAGTATTGCGCGCTCGGGTTTAGTCGCGGCAAAAGGTTGCAAAGGTCTCTCGCTTGGAAATTCCGTCTTGCGAGTATTCAAATTCCTTATCTCCCGATAATTGCGTACACTGGAGCTTTTTTTCCCTCATTTTATTGCATCTCAACGCAACAAAAGACTTCGCTTGTTAACAGAAAGTTGAAATTGAGTTATCAGTGCGTTATCGATTAATTTACAAGTTATATTCCGGTAGATTTATTCGTGTTTTAGCCGATTGCTAATTAAAATGCGTCGAAAAGAATTTTGCAATGAAAAATTTCACATTAAATTACACACGTATTACAAGGTGCAGCGACTTTTTTATTGTTTAAAAATTACTGAATACGGCGTAAACCTGTTGCGTTACAGTATATATACATCGACTATGTAGAAATCAGGAAAATTACTTACAAAGATTTTCATACCCGATTCCCGCATATAAATTCCAGCCGATCCCTTTTGATAATTCGATATAATAATAATAATAATAATAATAATAAAAAAAGTGCATCGAGCCACACGTACAAAGCGAAGCGGCTAATTCTCAGGGAATGAGCGACAAAGAGAGTACCGCGCGGCAACCCAACACCTCCCCCTCGTCGGCCGTACGCCTCGATCGGTGTATAGAGAGGCTGCGTGTCCGCGTCGCATAAATAAGCGATACGGGGGATAATAATAAATTGGCCGCCTTAAAGAAATTGCAGCGGCCTGGCCCCAAGGACGCCGGGACTGCCCGGACGCTCGACCTCTCGAGGGGCCCGCGGTGGGAGGGGGAGAAGCGACCGAGCGCTACGCGCACATTTTATATATATATACATATATATACATTCGCCGGCGCGCGAAATTCTAATGCGCTCGCTTTACCGGCGGATTGCCGATGCAGATAAGCCGCGAGCGCGAGGACTCTTGGTCGCCGTTTCTTTTTCTTTTTTTTTTTTTTTTACGTCTTTTTTATATATATATACCTCTCTTCACGCGCGGCCGCGAGGCTCGTTTTACCGATATGTCCGCGTTTCCGTTTTTTGCCAATGAAGGGGGTGACTTGGAATCATTTTTTTTATATTCTTCTCTCAAAACACGTTTCAGCGTACCTCCTTTTTTTTCCATTTCGTGCAGAGGAATCTTTTTTTTCGAAATGTTTATGCGACGCGCTGATTGATTTATTGAAATTGGATATTTCGTTTGTTGCTAATTCGTTTTATCTTTGAGAAATTAATGATGTGTGTGTGGGTGCGTTTTTTTTTTTGTTTATTTATATATTTTTTTTTTTAAAAGCGGGATTTGTTTTTGTTGAAGAGGAATGTTCACCACATGTGGCTCGCGAGAGTTTAGCCTTGGGAAAAACCTGAAGAAACATGGCATCTCTTCTGAAAGTCCGGCGATGATTATTTAAAAGAAAAATGTTGCTATTCTTCGAGTATTTCCTAACGGTCGGCGGAGTGTGACTGGCGAACGCTCGCAAAAATAAAATATCCGAGAAAGTAATATTATCGCGGTGATTTAGGGACGTTCTCCGACGCGCGCGTAAAAGTGTCCCGGGACTTTAGTGAGATACAACCGTTAATGAATGCGATGTACATCTACTTACGCCTTTTATATCTGAGTTGCGGCTACTTTCGGCCGTTAAATTCGCCTTGGGAGCGCCGAGAAAAATGCGAGCCTCTGCGTGTTTATCTGCTCACGGTAATTTGTAACCGAGGGCCTGGGACCTTGTTTTGACAATTTCCAGCGGTACAATGATCGAACGGACCACACGCGCAAACACAAGTCCAGAGATTTCCACACAACCGCCTTATAATATATTCAAAATTATATTACCCTCGTTAAAACTATTCAGCCGCGGCTTTAATTATGCAACCGCGCAGCCTTTACATTTATGCATCGCTATATTAAAACGCCAATCAACAGTAGTACGCGAATTTAAAATCACGTCGATTCGAGCGTGTACCGTTCGACGCCGCGAAAACTAAACCAGAATAAGTACCTCCGCGGCCGCGTAAAAAAAAAAGGCGAGAGAAAAAAATCAATCCGATTTATTGGGCGTCCTCCCAAAAAAACCCGCATTACGACCTTCCCCCCCTTCGTCCATCGATTGCGCAAAGTTCTCCGGGGGACGGGACGCGTTCTCACGCTCGTCGCGCGTCCTTGGGCCGGACGCGCGCGCCTCCTCGTCGTCGACGTCGTCGTCGTCGTCGCGCATTCTATATTTAAGCGCGGTGCACGCACGACGACTGCAGTGGCCGGCCGGCGAGTGCGCGTCCGCTTCCGTGGCGCGAGGAGCGCGCGCGCGCGCGAAGGTCGCGGACCGGAAGTGGGCCGGCCTTGCCACGCAGACACTGCGAGCCGACGACCGTTATGCCATGCTCCGGAAAGCTCGGCCTCTCTCTCTCTCTCTTTCTTTCTCCTCTCTACTCCTCTTCCCCCCCTTTTGCCCCCTACCCATTCTCCGTCTCCTTTTTTTTCTTTCTCTTCGCAGTCCCCCTCCTCCCCCCCTTCCACTTGCTCGTGAGCGCGGGTAGAGGCTATCTTGCTCGCTCTTTTATCCGCGGCTCGCCTCTTCCCTCGTTTCTCCGGACGATGTGTTCGGTTGCTCGTCTTTGTCGAGTCGTTGCGCCGCTTTGGCGTGACTCGTCGATTCTGTCGAACTTTGGAGTTAATGCCTCTTTTTCGGACGGTGTATGCGCGTACGGCGGGGATCGATTATGTTGCGTTGGGTTGAGGTGCCCACTTGTGTATTTTTTCGAGGAGTTTTAATCGGGTCTTTGTTCGACGTCGAGGGCTCCGATGTTTCGGAATGTGCGACAGTTTTGTGAGTTGCTTGTGTAATTACACACTTTTTAATTGATTATACAGTATCTTTTCAAGTCGTCACTGCGGCTAAACTGCCTCTATCTATACTTAACCATTAATCGTCTACCTAACACTGTCATTATTTTTTTTTTTTCACGCTTCTTTTGTACATAGGTAAAAACGTACGTAAAAAAAAGTGTTTACAGCTGACTGTGCATAATTTTATGAGTGATTAATTGTAAATATCCCGCATTTACGTTACATTGTAGAATTGTTTCTTTTATTGGGGAAAATTGACCCTAGTTAATATTTAAACTTGCTTCAAAGAAAATCCTAAATAAAGCTCGACAAACATAACTACCGTCAGTCAATTAATTGTTATCGCGAAGGTGGGATACCTCGATAACAAGCAGGAGCGTAGCTTTATGAAAAAAATCCGAACTTGCGCCGTCAGGTTGGTCGCGCGCCTGCGTCAAAGAGAACAAAAAAATTGATAAAAGAACGACGGTTGTGGAAAAGATGTTAAGTGGAAAAGCTCGGGTTGCGGCGCAGCCTTAACCGTCCCTCTTTGAATTGCAGATCGGCGCCCGGGGCAGAGCGGCGATAATAACTCGTCCCAGGGAGGCAAGACGTGCGCCAAGTGTAACCGGAGCGCGTAAGGGGGAAGGAGGAGGTGGAGGAGGTGGAGAGGAGAAGAAGCGGGAGCTCTGCGATCCCACGAGGGCCGGAGGAGCCGGAGACAAGCGCGAGCTCAGGATGCTGAGGCGACCGCCTAGACGGAGGATCGTCGTCGACATCGTCAGTCCGGCCCTTGACGAGGGGCCACAGGTACGTGTGAAAGCTTTTTACTTCGCTTCTTCGGTTCTTTCTTTTCAAGTTTTATCATAAATTATTATTGGAATAGTATAATAAAGATTTTTAACGACAAAATATTTTTCAAATGATTTTTATTTCATGAGGAAGGTGCGTTAGTCTACGAGGGCTGAGCTTTTTCTAACTGCGTTTCCTCCAACCTTTGTTTATCATAGGCTTTTAAGCGCTCTCATATTCGATTATCGAAACCCCGCTAGAAATTTAAAACATTTAATGGCAATATGATGAAACCCTTTTTTAAATCAGAATCTCACATTTAATGTGAATAATTAATATAGGAAAAAAAGCTTGCAATTGTGGGAAAAGACGAAATTATAGAAATGTTTGAAATTCACTATGTGCTTATTAAATATTTTTTTTAAAATAATATTATTTCATAATTATCCACAGTGCGAGCTCACAGGTCGAGATCGCAGTTCCTTATAAAGAATATTTTAGCATTTTTCTTCGCTCAACAATGACTATTTAATTTATTTTTTAACAACAATTAGATGCTAGCATTTATCCAATAACTTTTCATTCTAATAAATGTGCAAATGCTGTTAGAAAAAAAAACGTTTTCTCTACCACTAAAAACAAGCCATTTCTTAGTTTCGTGGTCATTTCAATGAGACGGATTTCTAGCAGGGTAGAGTTAATTTTCACTCTGCTGATTTAGCGTGTACAATCTGACGAAAAATAAATTGTAAAAATTTAGCGTTTACAATAAAAATTATCTTACGTCGACCCTTCCGTACATAAATTCACTGTATTAATCAAAAAATGAATTTTGCAGCCACAGGTGGTAGCAGAAGTAGTGATAGCGCGCGGCCCGGTAGCGGGTCAAGAGTGGCTGAGGCCTCGCAGCTGAGGATGTCAGAGCAGAGCGGAGTCGGGCCGGCGGAGCCTGGTCCGGCCTGGTGGCCAGCGGCAGCCCAGCCCTGGAAGTCAGCCGCGTCGACGGCCCAGCCGACCTCCACGGGAGCCACCGGCGGACTCAGAAACCCGGAGCCCGGCAAGAACGTGTCCGTCACCACGATCAACGTACCCCCACCCACGCTCCACGAGATGCACGACGGTGAGGCGCGACGATCTATCGACTTTCTTCGCCTTTCGATAAAATATTTCTATTTTAAACATTACTCCTAATCATATTGACGATGATGATAATAATAATGGTTAATATTTTTTTTTAGTGAATGCTTGTATGTGGATCGGAAGAGCAAAGTTGACCAAAAATTTGAAGGGTAAAATTAAGATTAGAATGTTTGTAAACGTCTTGGATTGACAGTGATCAGCGATAGTACACTTAAAAACTTTCTTTTCAAACTTGCAAGGCAAAATAATGCGGTGTATATAGGTTTTCTCGAGCGAGACATTTAAGACTGCAAATAGAAAAGTCGTTCGATGTATAAAATCTTATTAAGCTACAGGCGTAATGTAAAATTTATTATTTTATTAGTACGCTCGAGCAAATATCCAACGCGATAAACTTTAATTATGTTTAACTATCGGGTGTAAATCAGCCTGTTCTTAAAAAAAAGAGAAAGAATTTCCAAACGATCGCCCGTGAGTTTTATCGCCGATTTATTTTCTTCCAATCTAAGTGAACCGTATGTGCGTTCGCTCGCGTCCGAGTCCGAGGCAACAAAAAGGAAGCCACGCGCATGTTTATGTATGGAAACCGAATTACAGCGCATTAATCGCGGAGCTTGCGCGGTTCACCGCGTGGTAGTCGCGAAGGGGGGGAGGGGCAAAAAAAATATCCCCGGGAGACTAGCCATTAGAGGCGCTTCGCGAAAGAGGGATGGGTTGGAAAAAGGTCGAATGGAAGATCATGGTCAAGAATGAGGAAGCGAACGAGTGTGGGATAGAGATGGCGAACGAGTGTAAAATATGGGGAAGGAACGGGGAAGATGAAGTATTTATGGGAAGATGAAGGAGCCTCGCCGCTGGCGTTTCCCATGAACGACAAAGTTGCCGAGCGCTTAGTTATACAGCGTAATTATTGCTTCTCCCTCTACCTTGTTTTTTCTCTCCCTCGTACTCGCGCGAGGCGTTTTGAACAGTCGCCTTTTGGAATTCTCGCGACTCCTTGGCCGCTCCTGCGCGCCGCTGCAAGTCTCTGATTTAGAAGAATGTGCGAATAGTGTAGTAAAATAATACTGCAATGTTTCAACCGGGTGCGATTTATTGATAGTTCAATTAAAAATACTCTTTAACGAAATCAGTTAAAATTTTTAAGAAAAAGAAAGAATTCGTATCATATTTTTCGTATGCTACAGCTGCGCCGTTATATGTTATTTAAAAAAAAAGTTTAAAGTCTTAAATTATTTTGTAAGCTGTTTTAAATAAATGTATCAATTTTGAGCCTGCGGAACTCGATGATTTTGTTAGTATATAAAACCAAGTAAAAGTTATCTTAAAAATAGCTGCTACTAATCATAATGCGGCCCAACATGTCATTTAAAAATTTAAATTAAATTAAAACTCCGGTCAGTTTAAAAATTTTAATTATATCCGAAAATACTAACTGTCATATAGAAATCGAACAACTTATATATGTCGATACAATTATATCTGTAGCGATAAAATTAGTGAAAATAGCCCAACGCAAAGGTCGGTCCAATTTTGCTCGTTTACTGTATATATCGTTTATGACATATAGATTTATAGGGAGAGACTAAATGACTTATAGAGTGAGCACCTGTACGATCGCGTCGGAAATGTTTATAGCGTTGCAGGTGTCCCGTTCGATGTGTGCGTTCGCTCTTTCGGGCACGTTTTCTGCTCTGCAGCGCTTCCGAGCCACGGGGTTGTTGCACGGCGCGTTTATGCGGCCGCTGCTTCCACCCCGCGAACAAACAAACGCATTGTGCGTTCTCGAGGAGGGCCCGGCCCGGATTCGGACCCTCCGCTTTCTCTCCGCCGCCTCTTCCGTCTTCCCCGACTTCAGCCGGCGCTCTTTCGCCCATTTCGACAGCGCTCCTTTGTCGTTTGTTTTTGTTTTGAAGAGCGAACGGCTTTTGTATGCCCCGGTGAATGCGATGCAGTTCGTTGCGCAATGAAAACGATAGCTTTTCGTCTGGATTGGCTGTACGCTGTATTTTTGGAGCATTGTGCGTGGAGAAATGTATTTGTTAAGCTTCGGCAGCCGATGGCCAATGTTAGGGAAGACAATCATTTGCGCGATTTGTATTATACGCTTTTATTGCGCGTTTACAGAAAAAGAAAAAAACGATTGCATTGTTTTTTTTATAGTAAAATTGTTAATTAATTATATATAATGCTGCGTCCTAAAATGTTATTGTTCTACATTATTATTTTGTAAAGTACAATAATTGTCGATTTCGAGGTAAAAGCGTGAGATAATGTAGTTTAGACTGCGGCGTTGGAGCGTGCCTGCAACTGTTCATAAGCTAGTATTTTTAATCCAGTCGGAGGGAAGGCGTACGTGTGCAAGTGCTCGCGTGGACCGGAAGAACGAGCTTTTGTAATGCCCGCGTTCGCGGAAGTCGCGTACCTTATGCTCCGTTCAAGTCGAGCGTTAAATTAACCATTGATGTACGCATGCCTTTTGTCCTTTTCTTTCTTAAAGTGTCGTTAAGATTACTTAAACTTGCTTTTAAACATTAGCAATTACAGTATCTTTTGCGCAAGCGGCATAAAAAGACATTATGAATATGCAATTGGTTAGTTCTCAGCTGTTTTTTTTAAATCACAATAATTTTTACTTAGCTCTACAAATAATCGATAAACTGCTGAAGATGAAAGTGTTAAGTGTACTTTTGCAAATGATCTAATTGTCCACCTCAAGTTGGTTAATTTGAATTGGAATTTATTCAAGCAGGTTGCATTAGTAACTCATACAATATGCAAGTATTTTGCAAAGTCATACCTTCCGAGAACATACACAATAATTTTATTTTATTCTTCTTTTTGCTTAATTTATTTAAATATCTATATTATCATTTATATCTCGTTCTTTATTGCACTAATTTTGTAATACTATAGAAAAAAATTGTTAAAAGCTTCTGAACGATATGTTCATAGTTATAAATAATTGAAATAATATTCATTAATTTAAAATCACGAAGTTTGCAAATGAAAAGTAGTCATAAAATGATTTCTTTTTACAGGTAAAAGTGTGTGCAAGTACCTGGGCGGCCAGAACGGCGTGACGGTGTCGGTGGTGTCGAGCTGCGGTCCAAACTCGTCCGGAGGCGGCGACTCCGGCTCGGTGTCGGCGGAGTCAGCCTCGGTGGACGACGTGGACGGCGATAGTGACGGCGAGGTGAGCCGCATCGACTTTCGCGGCGTCAACCTGCGCACGAAAAAGAAGCGGGACGGTGCCGGCGCCTCCGGAAACGCCGACAACAGCGACAGCGCCGATGCCGTCCACCAGCAACCCGAGAGGCCCATGTCCTGGGAGGGCGAGCTCTCAGACCAGGAAATGTCTTCCAACACCATCACTAATCAGGTGAGTTCCATGTCTTCATCCTTCTTTAACTGTAACTAAACAACCAACGGTGAACATTTATTTAATAATTGTTTTATAATAGTAGTCTAATTGAATTGAATTAATCTACTTGTTTTTTTTTATTCTGTTAGTCTTGTTATAGTTTTAGTAAGTTCTTCCACAGTCTCGAAGACCTGTTAATTTTGAAGAAAATCAAGATTTTTATTTTTTTATTTTTTATTTTTTATTTTTCTGCAATGCTTGATTTTCATTGTTTTAAAATCTTTTAAAACTATTTATGGAAGAAGCTAACTGTCAATATGATAGCAGCATTTTTTTTATTATTTTCTAGTTGACAAATTATAAATCAAAGTAATAATTACCACACTTTTAAATTTGTTCACAAGCAATTTTTAAATATGTAATGATTATTGTAGGATCACGAAGAAACATCGATGGAGGGTGTACAAGTGTGCAGCTCGAGTCCGGGGCCGCAGGAGCAGAAGTTTCCGATTAAACCGGAGCCGGACTTTCGCTCGAGTCCTGGATTGCTCGCCGGCGGCAACTCCCTCAACGAGACGATCGTGAACGTCTCGCACGTTCAGCAGCTCCATCATCATCAGCAGCATCAGCAGCCGCACCAGCAGCAGCAGGCGCAGCAGTCAAGCGTCGAGCAGAACCAGCAGAGCGACCTGCCCCTGCTCGTCGGCAAACTCCTTGGTGGTTGCAATAGCTCCACGCCCAATCACAGTCCCGTCCTCATACCTAGGCATCACCTGACCAAGCACAGCCACACTCGATCTCAAGTGCGTTAACTTTAACGAAATTTATTTAAATGAACACACAAATGTTTAATTAAAAATTACTGTAGTCTTTACTAAAGCAGGGACAGAAGATTCTTTTAAATTTACTAGCCACTGTAGTAGTCTTTTTATATTTTATAAATTTGTTCTTGCGTTATTGAATACTATAATAATTTGTAATAAGGTAGACCGGGGAAGTCGCCACAGCTAAGGAAAAAATTAAAATAAAAAGTACACAAATTAATATTAAAGGGAAAATTCGGTAATACTAAGGTAATGTAATCAAAGCAAATCAGCATCTTGTTCCGGTTTACCTTACAACATGTTTCTCCATTAATTTAAACTCCAGTAATTAGTTTTATAAGATATTTTTTATACTTATTTAAAATATTTGTATTGTACCCGCAGGTCCCATCGCCCGACTCAGCGATACACTCGGCGTACAGCGTGTTCAGCTCGCCAACGCAGTCGCCGCACGCGGGTCGTCACTCGGCCCTCGGTCCAGGCTCGCCGGTGCCCTCGTCCTCGCTATCACTCTCGCGGCACAGCTTCAACAATTCGACGTCGTCGCTGTCGCTGTCCCTCTCGCACTCGCTCTCGCGGAATAATTCCGATGCTTCGAGCAGCTGCTATAGCTACGGATCGCTCAGTCCGCCGACGCACTCGCCGGTGCAGCAGCGTCACGCGACGCACCACCACGTGGCAGCGGCGGCCGCGCAGCACCAGGCCCAGCTGCACCTGCAGGGTCATCATTATGGCGCGGGCGGCGGGCCCCTCGGTTCGGGGGCCGTTGACGATGCTCACCTCGACGATCAAGACGACTGCAGGATACCCTCGGCGCCTTCCGGGATCTCCACCAGGCAGCAGCTCATTAACAGTCCCTGCCCGATCTGCGGTGACAAGATCAGTGGTTTCCATTATGGCATTTTCTCCTGCGAATCTTGCAAAGTGAGTTAGAGATGAACCGTATATGCTTTTAAAATATTGAAATATATGTACCATCTGATTCGTACGATCACTAATTGATTTTTATGTACAGGGTTTCTTCAAGAGGACGGTGCAGAATCGCAAGAATTACGTGTGCCTTAGAGGAGCGGGTTGTCCGGTGACGGTTGCTACGCGAAAGAAGTGCCCAGCGTGTAGATTCGACAAGTGCCTAAACATGGGAATGAAACTCGAGGCGATTCGTGAAGACCGGACGCGCGGAGGTCGCAGTACCTACCAGTGCACTTACACGCTTCCCGCGAGCCTTATGGGCGGAGGTTCTTCGGGTGCAGGTATGACACCCGATAAAATGGCCCAAGCTGGGCCGTGCAGTCCCGCGCCACCAGGTAGCAGCGAGCATCATCACTCCATTAAACACCATTCAAATCATTCGCATAAAATGCAAGCAGTACCGCAGCTCCTGCAGGATATCATGGATGTTGAACATCTGTGGCACTACAATGACAATGACAGGCAAGGAGCCAGTCATGCAATGGGTTCGCTTAATCTTACACAGGTACTTTTCGTTAATTTCTAACGACAAACCTTTTTCACAAAAAATAAGAGTATACTCTCCGTACACTGAGAGATCCATTTAGTAATTTCCACTTAATATTTACTTCAATAGTACTTATTAAATATTTCTTTGAATCAAGTAATTATTTTTTCTAAACTATTGAATTTATTTAGAAATAAATAAATTCATTTAGTTTTAAAGAAACGTTTAACAAGTTCTATCGAAGTAAATATTTACTAAAAATTATCAAATTGATCATTTAGTGCACTACTTACAGGCTCGTAGTAAGTTATTTTCTTGTTTAATTCAAGTACTTGAAGAGTTAATTAAATTATCTCGTGAACACACAATAATGTTTTTTTTAATTTCAGTCTCTACCTAATTCTGGATTGGGTAATAACGTGGGCTGTGACAGCGAGTCGCACGGCGTATCGAACGGCTTGGGCAACGGTAACGGCGGTAGCAGTAGCACGACAAGTAACGGCAATCTGAATGCCCGCTCGGACTCGACACGTCCGAGCTCCACGAGCTCCACGTCGTCGAGCTCGACGCAGGACCAGCAGTCGCAGCATTCACCTCCCGCCTCGAGTTCGAGCAGCTGCGCCAACGGCAACCCCACCCAGCATCCGGACTTCCTGTCAAACTTGTGCAATATTGCCGATCATCGGCTTTACAAAATCGTCAAGTGGTGTAAGAGCCTGCCGCTCTTTAAGAACATATCGATCGACGACCAGATATGCCTGCTCATCAATTCTTGGTGCGAGCTACTACTGTTTCTCCTGCTGCTTTCGCAGCATGAGTACTCCTGGTGAGATTAGGGTGTCGCTTGGAAAGTCCATTACACTCGAGCAGGCCCGACAGCTAGGTTTGGCAACCTGTATCGAGAGGATGCTTGCTTTCACGAACAACCTTAGGCGACTCAGGGTGGATCAGTACGAATACGTCGCCATGAAGGCAAGTTGCTGGACACGCACTTATTGTTTTTTAAATGTTAAATTAAGATATAATAGTAATTGAAGTACTTTTTAACGTGTATGCGCATTTAATTGATGCAATATTTAAATTGTAGGTGATCGTATTGTTGACGTCCGACACAAGTGAGCTTAAAGAGCCAGAGAAGGTGAGAGCCTCGCAGGAAAAGGCCCTGCAGGCGTTGCAGCAGTACACTATTGCAAGGTATCCGGAGATGCCTGCTAAATTCGGTGAACTTTTACTTAGGATTCCTGACCTACAGCGTACTTGTCAGGCTGGCAAAGAATTGTTGAGCGCGAAACGCGCCGAAGGCGAAGGCTGCTCGTTTAATCTACTTATGGAGCTGCTTCGAGGGGACCACTGATTTGATTTTGAAAAAGGACACGAATTATCTTTGTAATACGGACGCGATTACATTTCAAAACCGCACGTTGCGCATCGAGCGATGAGTTAAACGCAAAAAATCGGTTACGATCGACAGTCGAAAAATCTAGAGGGTATAGAAATAAAAACAATAAGTGCTCGTAGAGTTCGCGACGAACTTCTTTTACGAAGCCGACTTTGTTTTTTAAATTTTCTATGAAAACAGGTTTTTATAAAGTACTTACGTGTTTACGGTGGCACTTCTAAGTATTCTGGTGAAGTCACTTAATTTCTGGATTGTTTAGAGATATAAAACAAATTAATATGTTAAAGTTTGTTTTTACACAGTTTTTGCTGTAATTTAATTTTGTTGTTTTTGTAAAAAAAACTGAAGGGTGTGTTGGAGGTCTATATTGTATGTTGTATATTTGCAATGTTTTGATTTTTATATCGAGCAATGGAAAATTTGATATAGACTTGTGATATTCCTTTTAAGTAATCAATATGATCTTCATTATTATACCTAATAGAGAACTAAAGAACTGTTTAAGAACAAAAGTTCAAGTTTTTTGTAATTTCTTCAAGTAATTGATTGAATAATTCATAATCTCATTTTGGAGAAAAATAAGATGCAATCATTAAAATTTTATAAGAATACTCACAGGAGCTACTGAACACATTTTATTCCATGATCAATTAAAAACAGTGAAAATACAGATTTTGCATTAGGCGATTGAAAACTTATCTAATTTTTTTTAATTTAAGATATTTATGCAAAAAAATATTTATAATTTATCATGGTTAATTTATTGCGAAACAGATTTATTTTATTTAAAATGTTACTGTTTTTAATTGATTGAAAATAAAAAACAGAAAAATTTTTTTAAATAAATTGTGCACAACATATTTTTCGAAAAATCTCATTTTTCTTTTATCACAATAGAAAAAGACTGATTTTTCGAAATAGACAATATTTTTATAAGCTCTTTCGCAAGTGATAGTGTCTACGATTTATAATACGAATATACACTTTTCGATTTCTAACTTTTTGATTCTACTAACAGTAGAAATGCAAGTCCGCGTCAGTCCCCTGGAGTCAACTTAGCTAATTGAAGCACATAATCGAAAGTGAACAAATAAAAAATCGACAAAATGCAATTACAAATGACTGTAAAATCGCATATAGTCCGTATTAGGATTAGCTTGTGGTGAGGGGACTACAATTCTATAGGACTATTTTAGGAGCAGGTAGGCTGATGATCGACTTATATAAAGAAAACATTTATATATGACATTATATATATTATATATAAAAACTATACATACCGTTTATAAATATGCATATATAAATAGATAGATAGAGTATATATATTATATATTTTTTACTGAAAAATGCTTCCATACAAGGCCAGCGTGAATTTTGCATTCCTGCCTTAAAGAAATACAGGAGTTTTGAAGCGGCCTACGGTATGCTTGTAACGTCCAGTGTGCATTGCGCGAAAAGACGAGACTGACAAAAAAGTAATAAATGAAACAACACGCGAACTTAGTGAATGACAAGCGAATGCACGTTTTTGTGCCAGTGTTGATGATGTTTTTTTACATTGTTTCGATTATTTGTACTCTTAACGCAATTTAATTATATTCTTTATTAAGCTAATACATTTTATCTTTAAAAGATGTAAAAAAAAGTAAAAAATCAAAGTGATAAAATTAAGAAAAACATGTAAATTATGTAGAAAAGCAATATGTGTATATCGTATGATTCGTGCATTCGCATGTTCCGGGATCCATAATGATGTGTAATTCTCTTGGTGTGTTTGTACATCCGAATCTATTCCGTGAATGAGTGAGACGAATTAAGAAGTAAAAAAATTATTAAGCGTGGATCGCAGCGTGCGCAAATCTAGTGCAGCGAATACTGCAATTGCCAAGGCCACTCTTTGTTATATGGTTACTAATTTAAGTACCAGTATTTTACTTAAGTTCAATGCATAATTTTTCATTTTTTTCTCGTCCCAGTTTTTTGCGAACAATATGTACTTAAAAGTCAACGATGAATCCTGTAGTTGTAAAAGACTTGGATAATTTGCATGGCGCTCTTTTTACATGCCTTTCATCGAAAAGGTAAATCTCATTTCATCGTTCTTTCATTTTTAACTTACTCCGTACTTTATGTTTTGTAATACATTTTATAATTTAGTAAGCATAAATAGAACGGATAAGTGGAATACTTATGACCTGATTTGGTCAGTTGCAATTTTCATTTTTTAGCACATTCTTTCGCGACACTTAAAAAGTCTCATCCCCAGATCAAATTATTTATTCTACTGTTCATTAAACCAAAACAGATCAAAGTATTCCATTACGTTTTACAAGATTTTTTACGTTTCTTTGAAAACGAAAAGTAACAAATTCGTTAACATATTTTTTATTTGCCATATAAACTTTTGCATTTAATAAAATAAAACGTTGCGTCGGGTTTGCAATATTGTACTGTTCAAAGAAACGTTTACAATTCTTGTTTTTAATATTACAGAAACGTACTTTTTATTAGTTTGCAATCAAAGTTTTAAAGCGGTGGATTTGATATTAAGAAAATTTTTTATAAATGATTTTCATTAAATGGAAATCAAATTTTATACATAATTTGTTATAAAAAATAAATGCATTCTTTCGTTCTCTAAAAATGTTTAATCCATGATTTGCTATTATAAAGAAAAAAAACCGTAAACGTACTAAATCGTAAAAAGTCTTAATAATATTTTGTGTATTAAGTATTCGTTAGCGTCGAAAAGCAAAATTAATTTCTAGCAGAATATTCGGCAATAGAAGAAAAATATTCAGTATTCAGAAAGGTTCACAATGAATTGGTATTATATAAAATGTTAATAATCGACTTTGTAAAATGACAAATTAATTTTTTTTTTTAATTTAAAATTTTATGGTCAAAATAAATAAATGATGTAAATAATAAAATTGAAAGAAGTTACGCCGCGTCGAGTGCCTGAAATACGTTTAAATAAGAAAATTTTATATAAGTAGGTATGTGCGATTGATGGCGAGAATGCGCATTATTAATTGTAAGAGAAAGAAAGTTAGATATTTTGCCTGTTAAAAAAAAGTGACTATTCTATGTTTATATTTTTTATAATAATTATATCTACATCATTTAACATCATTTAATCTTACATTGCAATTCTTCATCGCATTGTTTTTTCCCCACTTCATTTTTTTACGAATCCGTGAATGTTAGCAACGAATTTATTTATCATCCAGTGTCGTGATGAAAAACACTGTGGCAATTGAAGATAGTCATATCGACGAAACATTTATAATGAATAAGAATCGACTGTTGCGACCAATTTTTAATTCATTGCAATAACAGAATTTCGAGAATCTACTGTGCGCAGAGTAGCTATACAAAGAAGGAAATTTTTCTTTTTCTACTCAACCGACGATTATGACCATTTTTTTGCCAATGAATGACAATATTTAAAAAGCGACTTATACATGGATAAAGATAAAATAGGATGAGTTATTCGATGTTCGAAGAGCTTAAATATGACAAGACTGTATCGACAATTTTATACATATTATATATACACATGTCCGCTATAAATATTATCGAAGAAAATATTAAAAGTTTAAAAAGTAAGATTTAACTGCAGTGTAATATTAAACGGGCAATAATTAGATTAATTTCCACCTGCTTTTCATGACCTGCCATTATAAATAAGGGACTAGTCCCTTATATCTTCACTTTAATTACTTGACAGCTTACCACTTTTAAGTAAATTCTAAGTAGATATACTAAAATTATACACGCTAGTAATGCATATTTTTAAATATTAATGTTTAAATTATAGTGAGTCAAAAATAATAATGATAATTTAAAACAATTAAAGCAATTCGGAAATTGTTATATTGTCTCTTTTAAATTTTCTACAATTTTAACATTAATTTGTATTTAGTTTTGGCATATATTACAACAATATTTCTCAAGATTTTAGCTTGAACACGCCAATACAAAAATACAGAAAGTATTCCATCAATGCCCGTAGCCTTGATTATGACGACCTCTCTGCTCATCTCTGATTGTATACAATATGTATGTCACTATATAATGTATATGTATATAAATAAAAGAATTATAAGACACAGACACGCAGTCGGTAAGGCAGGGATATAAATGTATACAAAAATTTATAACTTCCATGCATATCTATACTATAGTCTATAGCAAACGCGCCATAAATTTTAGACAAAGAATTTCAAGCCTGTCGCAGAAGTAATCGCGTGCTTTGTTTATTCTACCGGCCAGCGAGGAGCATCAAGAACTTGAATTTTATTCAGCATTGTAATAAGTGAACGATACGGTACTTCTTTTCTCATTTATTTTAATACATAAACTTTACTTTATCCAAAATTCCGAAAGGTCACTATATATAAATAGTATTTAAATTTTTTTCATTGTCTAAATCTGTTCTCTAATAGTCGAGTATCTCCTTATTGTTAACAAAATGTAAGTTGCTGATTAAAATCGTAAAGAATTTATGATACTCGAAGTATTCGTCTTATCCTTTTTGTTTAATTATACTTAATAATTAATAAATTAAAGAAAATTTCATTCAACGACTGATTTGAAATCGGCTGTCATATTCAACCGGTTTATTACAATTTCATGTGTTAATTCGCAATGTCTTTCGTAAAGGAAGTAACTATTATGTGTAATTTGATTCTTTTTACTTTGCCATTCATTGAAATAGTTACTAACAACTTTATTTAATTATTAGATGCAGAATATTTAACGTACGACAAAATGATAAGGTTAGAATTGTCGGAATAAATGGTGACGTGCACGTGCATTTGTAAAACGCGGGTATTTTAAAAACTATTATTTTCATGGAAAAACTATGTATTATATTTCTTTCTGTATCAATAGAGTAGTTAAAATTTGTTGTATGAATGTAATTAATAAAATTTATTAATTAAATTAATTTTTGTGTTAGAATTCAAAAATTAATAAATATGGAAGATGAACTTCTGGATTATGAAGACGAACAGCAAACTTTTACAGAAAAAGATGCTACTTTCGAGAAGAATTCTGTGAAAGGAAGTTATGTCACAATTCACAGTAGTGGTTTCCGAGATCTCCTCTTGAAACCAGAAATTTTACGTGCCATTATTGACTGTGGTTACGAACATCCATCTGAAGGTAATAGAATTTGTTCAATCTCTGGTAATGCTTTTAATAGATTAATTTCTCTGCTTCAAAAATCAAATGTTTTGCAGTTCAAAGTAATGAAAAATAATAATTGTTATTAATTTTATAAAATTGGGGCATGTATTTATATAGATTATTTTTTCCAGTTCAATATGAGTGCATTCCGCAGGCCACTTTGGGTATGGATATTCTGTGCCAGGCAAAGTCTGGTATGGGAAAAACAGCAGTATTTGTTTTGGCTACATTACAGCAACTCGATTTGACTCAAGATCGTGTTGCTGCTCTGGTTATTTGTCATACAAGAGAATTGGCTTTTCAAATCAGCAAAGAATACCAAAGGTTTAGCAAGTACTTGCCCCAAGTTAAGGTAAATTTTTATTCCCTTACAATTTTTTTTTTGTTCTGTAGTTTAAGGATTTCAAATAATGTTTCTCATTACACTCACTTTACCACTACCCATTATTGATGAAAATTCTAATTATATAAAAAATAATTTACAATAAAATGAAAGCGTTTGCTGATTATCACTTTTGTCATTATAGGTGTCGGTATTTTTCGGTGGTCTGCCGATTCGAAATGATGAAGAAGTTTTAAGAAATGGATGTCCCCAGATTGTTGTGGGAACTCCAGGTCGTATTTTAGCTCTAGTTAAAAATCAAAAACTCGATTTAAAATATCTTAAGCATTTCATTCTTGATGAGTGTGATAAAATGCTAGAACAGTTAGGTAAATCATTATTTTCTATTATTTTTTTATAAAAAAATGTTTTTTTCGCTTTTTTATTTAACTGCATGTTCTACTTTTTAGATATGAGAAAGGATATACAACAAATATTCCAACGTACTCCTTATAGCAAACAAGTAATGATGTTCAGTGCTACACTACCAAAGGAAATTCGTCCTGTATGCAAGAAATTTATGCAAGATGTAAGATTAAAATAACAGTTTATTTTTTAATACATTTTTTGTTAACTTAAAGTACTTTATTAAAATGTTGTTTTAAAAATATGAATGTAGTTTTTATGTAAACTATTACTTTTCTTTGCAGCCAATGGAAGTATATGTTGATGATGAAACAAAATTGACACTACACGGATTACAGCAGCACTACATTATATTAAACGAAGATGAAAAAACTAGAAAGCTCTTTGAATTACTGGATGTTCTTGAATTTAATCAGGTACTTCTGTTGTTTTTTAATTTTACTACTTATTCTAATAACTGAAATAATATTTATAACAATTTTAATTGAACTTAAAATTATTATTTTTCTTTTTTAGATTATAATTTTTGTGAAGTCTATTGAAAGATGTATGGCTCTTTCAATGATTCTGAATGAACAAAACTTTCCTGCAATAAGTATTCATAGAGGCATGACGCAAGAAGAACGATTAATTAGATATCAATCTTTTAAGGAGTTCCAAAAAGTATTGGATTTTATTACATTTTTATAATTTTGATTATAACATAATAATTAATTGGAAATTTTAATTTTAGCGAATATTAGTTGCTACCAATCTTTTTGGCAGAGGAATGGACATTGAAAGAGTAAATATTGTCTTTAATTATGATATGCCTGAAAATTCTGACACTTACTTGCACAGAGTAGCACGGGCAGGACGATTTGGAACCAAAGTATGAAAGAAATGTTCTTTTTTCAATTTACTATCTGTATCTGTTGAACAATTAAATTTATCATATTAATGCAAAAAGCGTTTTTAATTTTTAGGGATTAGCTGTTACATTTGTTAGCAATGATTCAGATGCCGCAATTCTTAATGCTGTTCAAAATAGATTTCATGTCAATATTGCGGAATTACCTGATGAAATTGACTTCAGCACTTACAGTGAGTTTCATAATTTTAATTTTTTTTAACATTGTTTAATATATGAAAATATATATTGTTTGTTTTTTACAGTTGAAGGATTTTAAGAAAACCTAATAATATTAAATATTAACTGAAGATAAAAGAATTTTATTCCTTCATTATCGTATTACCGTTAATTTTATTTTTTATATTTTCATTTACATTTTACTAATTCAGTAATAAAAAATAAATATAGGAAAACTATTTACTAGATAATAGTATAAAATATCTTTTGTAAGAAAACTAGTATGATTTTTGTATGAAAAAGAAAATTTATTTATTTCCTTATTTTAAAATCTTATACTTGATAAAATAAAATTAATACTAGTTTTAATAAATATAGGAAAACTATTTACTAGATAATAGTAGAAAATATTTTTTGTAAGAAAACTAGTATAATTTTTGTATGAAAAAGAAAATTATTTATTTCCTTATGTTAAAATTTTATACATGATAAAATAAAATTAATACTAGTTTTAAATTAAATTAGTTTAATTTCTTATTTTTATTTCCTTGATTTCCACCACCTCTCCCTATTTGTACAGGTCCACGTCCTCGATTTCCAAATGTTCCTATAATTCGAAATATAGAAGATTGATAAAATTTAAGATTTATGTATTTTGAATGTCTATTTGCTTCTCTTTATTATATTAATAAATAGAAATGTTTATTTACCTCTTCCACCACCTCTTCCACCTCTCTGATTTTGTCCGCCTCTGCCTTTCATTTCTCCTCTGCCTCTTGATTTCATTTGAACATCTTCTTTAACCATGTCAATAACTTCATCCGGTATTCGCAAATATTTTATTGTACTGCCCCTAATATAACATTCTGGCATTCTCCAAAATTTGTCACCATCCTATAAAATTATTATGCTTTAAAATAAATTTTAACTGTTATAAAAAGAAAAATCTCGACATTTAATAAGACAATACCAAGTAAAGTATACTAATAATATTTTAATAAGAAGATAAAAGTTTTTTAATATTCAAACACTTTTGAAGATCTTTTATGTGTAATCAAAAGTTAAGAAATGTAAGGTGTTTTGATATTTGCATTCAAGTCTTAGAGAATTAAGTTTCTCTTTCGCTAAATGAAGGAAAAATAAATAAAAGTAAATAGAAACAACAAATTTACCCTTGAAGTACAAATAACTTCTCTCAAGTTAATATTCATCCAATTATCACAACTGACTAGATGACCGTTGTAAGTTTCTCCATTCTTTAATTCCACCAGCTTAAATAAAGAAGAAAAATGATAGTAAAAATTATTAATGAACAATAAACATAAGTCGTAGGTTATGAACCTACCATAGGATGATTTTGAGCTGTCCGTAAAAGAGATAGAGGTAACTGAAATAAAAAAAATATGTTAGAGTATTTATGTTATTTAAATCTAAAATCTTTAATTTTTAAATAAATAATATCACCATTTTGTATAAGTCTGACTATACAATCACTTTTTGTTGTAGATTTACAAACATAACGCAACAGTCACACTAAAATGTGCATTCCTATATCGGCACTAGCAACTGGCAAAGTATACCTTAATATATGCCGCACATTGCAAAGACTAACCTATCAAACGTACGCCGCTAGTCAGTTTAAAGATTAAAAGATATTTTATCTTTCATCTTATCATCTGATTAATCGAACAATAATTTAAATTAAAATTATTCTATGGATGTCACAAGCTAATAAAAAAAAAATTATTGTCATTGTTATTTGGCTATTTACTAAATACAAATTGTTATCATTTGTTAATAGTGAACTTCCTTAAAAAATACTTGATTATCTTGAGATTAAATAATCTAAAAAAAAAAATGAGCCGCATTTCGCATGTGCGAGCATAGGTGCATAGCCTCTAGATATTTTTTACGTGACGAAAAAATTAAACTAATAAATATAGCGTTAATTTGTTTGTTTAATTAACAATGTTTTTACGAAACAAAACGGTATGTTTTTTGTTTAAAAATAATCGTGTGAAGTGTCATCAAGTTGGTTTGGAATATTCGAAGGTGACAAAAACTTTTTATTATTGTTTGATAGTTTAGTAATTTAGTAATAAATTGTACACTTTTTGAAATAAATGTATCTTTTTAGTGTTTACCAAATGTACTTAATACATTGCTAAAAAAATACAGCCAACAAGTATCGACGCAGAAGGTGAATTTAAAACTAGAGAAGAATGTGACATCTGTAAATAAATTTGTAAATAGAACTCATACTTGTGGGGAATTGAAAATAAATAATGTCAATGAAAATGTAGAACTTTACGGCTGGTTGGAATTCCAAAGAATGGGAAAATTTCTCATTTTACGTGACTCTTATGGTTCTACTCAATGTATCATTGATACCGAGGTAATAATTTTATTAATATTAGAGTAATAAAAATTATAGTATGAGTTACAATATCTCACAAATTGTAATTTTACAGAAACATGAGTTATCAAAAATGCTACAAGATTTAACATATGAAACTGTATTAAAAGTAAGTGGAGTAGTTTTAGCAAGACCTGTGGATCAATGCAATCCAAAGATGAGTACGGGTGAAATTGAAGTTTCAGTAGAATCATTAGAAGTACTTAACTTGGCATCAGCAAATCTGCCCTTTTCAATAAGAAACTTTCTTAAAGCAAAAGAACCACTACAAATGCAATACAGATACTTAGCACTGAGATTTCCAGAATTACAGAGAAACTTGAGGATAAGATCATGGGTGACGATGAAACTGAGAGAATATTTGATAAATCAATGTGGCTTTGTCGATATAGCCACTCCAACACTATTTAGAAAAACTCCGGGAGTATGAAGATTTTAGGATATTACTATTGATTGATTTGATGAATGAATCAAGCTTTAATAATAATAATTTTCAGGGTGCTCAAGAATTTATTGTGCCAACTCAAAAAGTGGAAACATGTTATTCTCTTGTACAAAGTCCACAACAATTCAAGCAGTTATTAATGGTTGGTGGATTTGATAGGTATTTTCAAGTTGCTCAGTGTTACAGAGATGAAGGATCAAGAAGTGATAGACAACCAGAATTTACACAGGTGTTAAAAAAAATTTAATCTTTATTTTATTTTAATAATTTTATCTTTTATAATAAGTTGATTAAAACTTTTTAGCTAGATATAGAAATGTCTTTTGTTGATCGTGAAAGTATAATGGAACTAACTGAACAATTAGTTGTCAACAGTTGGCCAGAGTTCTTAGAACCATTAAAAATACCATTTGAACGTATTACTTATGAGGATTCCATGGAAACATATGGAACTGATTCTCCTGATTTAAGAATACCTGGCCGTGTAAGTATATTCAAAACATTAATTTATAAAATATAGTACTAAGAATATAATTTCACTGTTCGCAGATTCACAACATCTCTTCCATTGTCCACAGTGATGAAAATTTTAATAAATCAAGTGATATCTATGCAACTGTTTTTCAAGGAAAACAGGTAAAACAATCATTAAATGTTTTACTTCCTTTTGGATACTTACTGTATTATTAATTTACCTTCTATTATTGTAGCAATTTTTGACTAAAACAGTTAAAAATAATTTAGACATATTGAAAAAACAAATTTCTCCAAATACTAATCTAATTCAATTGAAAGTAGGTGATCCAAATTTACAAGAACTAAATAAATTATTGTCTGAAACTGCAAGAAAAAGTATTGTGGATTCGCTTGAATATAAAGAATGAAGATGTTTTATTTATAAGTTATGGACTAAAAGAAGATGTGGTGAGTAAAAAAAATTATCCTGTTAAAAGCTTATTTTGTACCAGGCAAAGTAAAATTAGAAGTTTTAAATTTAAATAACATTTTGTTTTAATTTTTAGAGAAAACTTCTTGGAAAAATTAGAGTTGAATTTTCGAATATTTTGGAAAAGAAAGGTGATGGGATTAGATCATCTGGTTACAGATTTGCGTGGATATACGATTTTCCTTTATTTACACTTAATGATGATAAAACAATAGAAACTACACATCATCCATTTACTCAACCTCACCCTGAAGACATTGAATACATATTTAAGGATCCATTAAAGGTATTTTATTTGTTATCTTTAAATGCTTATGCAGAAAGTTACACCATTACAAAATCACGTCTTCTTTTAAAGGTTCGAGGATTGCAATATGATCTAGTTTTGAATGGATCAGAAATTGCAGGAGGATCAATCCGTATTCACAATAAAGAGTTTCAAGAACAAATATTAAATATGTTAAACATTGATTCATCAGAAATGTATTATTTATTGGAAGCTCTGGGTAGTGGTGCTCCTCCTCATGGTGGAATTGCTTTTGGTAAAATGAAAAAATTTGAGAATTAATTTACTGTTTAGAAAGTTTAATAATACTTTAATGTGCATTTTTATTATAGGTTTAGACCGTTACTTATCGATTATTTGTGGATCATCCAGTATCAGAGAAGTAATAGCTTTTCCAAAGACTATGGAAGGTAGAGATTTGATGTCAGGAGCTCCAACCTTGATGTCTCAAGAGGATAAGAAATTGTACCACATAAAAACTAGTATCACTAAATAATTTTGAAATTTATTTTCATTTAATCTTTACATTTTGCAAAAATAACTCTGTATATAAAACTGTAAGTAAGACAAAGTATATTTTAAGTTGTTGCTTGTTATAAAATTATTGTTAAGTTAAAATATTTTGTAAATGTAAAAAATTCTTACACTGTATATAAATACAAAAGATTTTACATAAAAAATTGACGAAAAAAAATGTTTGGAAGGAAATTGTAATTTAAGGTAAATTAAAGAAATGAAAGCGTTTATATAGGTGTACAAAAGGGATGTTTTATTACGATTTTTATTTACGGAAAAATTTTTCGCACATTGATCGATAGTTAAGTTGATCTACCAAATGAATGAATGCATTTTATACGATTTCAAATAGCTTGTTAATGTCGAATTCTCTCCAAATTTAAACGGAAACATAATAGTCTCATTTCTTTCACGAAAATTTCGCACTTTTTTTTAAATCAACGTTTTTAATCAATGATCTATACAAAATTTTCGTCTACGGTAAATTAGTGCTTTATTTATTCGGCGCTTATTTTGTTATGCTTAAATTTTGAGATCATACACTATAAGCAAAAGTAATATAATAAATTCGATTAAGAACAGAAAATATTAACTGCATGATTATATCACACGACTTGCTGGCAGTATAATATTTTCAAAAGCTTAATCTACTCGTAAGCAATTAGACGAACTTATTGTTAACAATAGATATCTATTTTTCGTATAAAAAAAGCTTCTGGATCGTCGCTTTGACAAAATTTTTTTTTTTAGACAGTTCTCTCTTGATGTCGCACGAGTAAACTTTGTGCAAAGTGGAACACGTTTTTCTTTTTCGATTAATAAGTATAATTCTTTAGCATTAAATTTTACAATGTATCTTCGTTTTTTTTTTTTTTTATAAAAATACTATTTTACAGATAACATTCATATGCACTCGTTTAATCATACAATCAAACTAGAACTTGATAAACGTAGCGCCTCTATCACAACGCGTATTCTGGGCGAAAATTACAGGTAGCGTTAACATATACCTTATATTTAGTTTACAATATAATAATAATAATTATGGAATTTTATGGAAATCGTGGTACTTTTTTTACGCAGTTTCGTGGTGTCGCTAATCGCTGAAAATATGAAATTACGGCAGTATATGTTACATACCACATTTAAAAAGGAAGCTTACTTTCTTTTTTCACAGTGTGAAAAACGGTTGTTGTGACATTTTTTTTAATCACCTGATGGCGCACAACAATACAGATAGATAACGTGAATGACAGATTGAAGAAATGCGAAGACTATTTCCCTAGTAATGAAATAAAAAATAATAAAAGGCAGAGTTATGATCTAAGCAGAATGAAAAACAAAAGTTCAAAAACTGTATCCATAAAAAAGTTCGATTATCTTTTTGTAGAAAGAACAATAAGCGAAAATTGTTTTAACAAATTAAAAATTCTTATTTTTTTTTGTTATTATAAAAAGTATAAGACGCATATTAAAACAATGGAGAAATTAGTAAAAAGAAAGTTTATAAATTAATAAACGCACCATTTTTGTACTTCGCTCCTAAGATTTCAAGTCGTTTATAAATAATAACAGTAGGGTTTCAGATAAGCAATTGTAAAGTTGTCAAATCAGCAAGTAGGTAAAATACAGTGAGATGTGAAATGACGAAATGAATCATAGCAATGCACACATTAATAACTTAATTTCCGCCTCAATCATTTGGTTTCCACAGGAACTTATTAAACAAACAAATTAATTATTATAAAATCGATCACCACAGAAAATTTATAGATTCGAAGGTTCTATTATTTTACATTGAATTTGAATTTTTTCTTTAAATTTGCAATTTGTTAATTCTTCTAAATTTCTATTATTTTTTATTGCCTCATTAACTATTTCTGCCTTTTTGAAAAATCAAATTTTAAGCTAAGTAAAACATTTTTCATTATTTCATTTGCTTCACAAACACTCAAAGATTTCAACTGTTTTATAATCGAAGTACAACAGATACCATGCTGCTGAATAAGCTGGATGTGTTTACGGATGAGAAGATGTTCACAAAAAAATTGCAAGAGGAGACTGTAGGACAGAAATTGAAAGCAGCAAAGGATGTACTAAAGATAAAAATCAGGAAAAGGAAGACAGAGTTCATGAAAATTTACGTAGTGTGCACACTCCACAGACACAAATCACGATTATAAATGTGAATAGAATGTAAATAATAATAGCAAAAGTTGAATAAAGAATTTATTATTATTAAATTAAATATTATTATATATCTAAAGAAAATTTTAATTTTATTAAAATTAATTTTTCAATATTCGCAGTATGGTACTTATGAGACAATAAGCCTGTGTACATTGTACATGTAAGAAAATGATTATGAAATGATATAAAATTTATCAAACATAGTTTTTGTAGGCAATAAATTCACGTGGACGATATATTCAAATACTCTAGTATTTAGTCAACATCTTGAGTCGGCTAATGTAAAAAGTCCAGCCACTTACAATGACAATCTTGTGGCACAACAATGCTATTAATTTGTTGTCATTAAATTAGGACACTTATGAAATTAAACATAAAGTTGGACATCACTCTATCTTTATGGATTTGGAAAGTTCAGTTTACAATACAGACGGTATACCTTCTGTGAACCATCTGTTCTTCACATTATCTATCTAGTTAGCTTTTTTACACTAATTCTTAAAGTTCTCTCTTACTTGATACATCTTCTTTGCTCAATTTAAGCCATCTCGTCAACAGTTGGCAACCAAAATGCCATGTTAGTGCAAGCTGACGCTAGCATCATATACTTAGGATTAAATTGGACACACTGAACCGGTGCTGGGTGATCTCCATTAAGAACGCATACTTTATAACCTGTGTCAGCATTCCAGACATGCACTCTACCATCGGTAGAACCACTAAATACAAACTGTGAGTCCGGACTGAAGCTAGCCTCGATAGGAATTCCTTTATTATTCAGGTGACCTGTAAATGTTTGTAGAGGTGTACCGTGAAAGGCATCTATAAGTCTGATGATACTTCCATTGGTCGATATCAAAATGGTCTTTCCATCCCTGCTGAACTTAAGGCCGGTCCAATCGCACTCTTTCTCCTGGGACAGCTTGAAGTTGGTGAAGGGACCCTTGTCAAAGCTGCGCAGATCATATAGCTTAATAGACTCCGAATTGACACCGGCCGCAAAGATCAACCCCTCGGGATCGTAAGCAGCCACTGGCCTGCCTGAAACATTCATGACCCCGTGGCAGTTTGGCGACCTGAGATCCCACAGTCTCAGTGTCTTATCGAGAGACCCGGACAGGAATGTGTCCTCGATGGGGCTGATGCACAGCGAGACCACCTTCTTCGTGTGCCCCGGGAAATACCTTATGTACTTGTTGTCGTGCAGGCTCAGGTAGCGAATGGTGTCGTCGATCTTAGTGCTACTATGAATCGCCGTGTTCTTCGCGTGGGTGAAGTGTATGAGGTCGACGCCATACTTCTTGGAATTGACGGTCCGTATCTGGGTGCCCTTCTCGCAGTCGTAGATGACGATCTGGTCGTCCTCCGAGCAGGAGATGAGGGTGTCGCCGGTGGTCGAGAAGTCGATGCTGTTGATCCGGTCGGTGTTCTCCCGGAAGATCTTGGCCACCTTGAAGCTGCGCACGACGCTGTCGACCAGCTTCATGATGAGGGTGGCGTGGTGGGGCTGGCGGTGCCCCGGCAGCTCGGACTCGCTGGGCTCGGCGCGTGGCGCGCGCGTACCGCTCACCCGCCGCTTACCTCGCCGGAGCTCCGCGCTCGGAGCAAGTGGCAGCTCGCTCGGTGAGCTCGACAGCGCGAGGCCGCTGGTGCCACTTTCACGGCTGCGCTGGGGCCGCTGCAGGCCAACCGACTCGCGTCGCCGGCAATCCAGTACAGGCGGCTCGGCAATCCTTGCCGCGCGCTCGCCCGGCGTTCTGGCTCTTCTGCGTCTGGCCAACCCCTTTTTACAAGCGGCAACGCTCGGCCTGCTCGCCGCGGCGTGACATTATGCGCTCCGCCATGTCGAGGATGCCCAAGTGCCGACTGCCGAGCCTCCGGAGCTCGTCGACGGAAGTCCAAATTGACCCAAGCGACACCTGCACTCGCGCCCAGAACCTCGCGGCAGTCCGCGACCTCCTCTCGCGAGTCTTATATTATGCTCTTGTGGAGAGCAAAATTCCAATTTATTCAAATCTCCTTGCAATTAATTTATAATTGTAAATGCCAATGTATTTTCTAAAGTAATAGTCTGAGACAATGAGATTTGCTTACAAAGAGAAACTCAGTTATTTTAAAATATATTCGGTATATAAATGTTTGTATAGGGTTGGATAGTGGAGCCGTCCTGGAGCTCGATTAATTTTACTAAATTATTGACTGAAACTGCAAGCGAAAGTATTGTGCAATTTTTAAATAAAATTTAAATTACACACGCGGGTGAGAAAAAAAATGTTGAGAATTTGTTAAGTTATGTAAAAGTAATCGCTCTCTTCTATTTTCTTCATTTTCTTTTTTTATGGCATTTAAAAATGATGTAATCGTCCCGTTATTAGCATACTTTAAAAAAAAAATTTATGATTTTGAATGGGCCTATTAAAAATAGAATAAAAAATCGGAGAACTTTGATTGGCTGTTGCTCATTTCCTTCTAGTACATGTGGAGTGGAGCAGTGCAGAAGCAACTTATAGATTTTGATATCGTTGCGGCTCTGTTGCGGCTTGTAGGTTATAAAATAAAGTTTGCTCTTTACATTACAGTGAAAATGTATTTTAATAAGTAGACAGTTAATACTGTAGGTATCATTAAAATACACAATCATTATGTTGACAATACGTATACTTCCCAGGTGAGTGTCATTCACATAAAAAGAAAAAAATGTTAATTCAATAATTTCAATAGTTTGATCTGTTAACCTAAATTTTTATGATAAACTCAAAATATATCAATGTAAAATAAAAATTAGGACGAATTACAATTCTTGTTATGATACAAACAATTTTAAAACCTTTTTAGAAATATCAATCAATTCATTAAGCAGTCGTCACAACAGTTGCATTTGTCTGCAAAGTTATTAACTAAAAATGATCCATCTTCATCATCATCATCATCGGATTCTTCAGATTCAGATTCAGACAAAGAAGATAAGAAATTAAAAAAAACAGAAAATGTACAATCCACAGATGACAATGAAAAGATTCTTAGCACAAGTGCCAGATTAGATTCATTATTGAATCAAATGAGCAATGTAACTATTAAATATATTTAAATATTGTCAATTTTAGTTTTATTTAACAACAGTTATTATAAATTTTTTTTAATAATTTTATTTTCAATTTCTTCTTTGCATAGAAAAATAAGTTTCAAATGGAAAAAAATACAAAGGCTATTAATGTTGCTATTAAATCAAAGACAGAGAGATTTAAAAAAGATCCAAGTCAAGTGAAGAAAGTCAAGGAACCTTTTGGTATCTAATATTTTTTCTGAAATTCTTAATTAATAGTTAATATTCAGATCAAACCTTTTTTTGTAGAAGAGTTAAAAGCAGCTGCTCAAGATGTAGCAAAAACTTTACCAGGAGATGCAAAGGAAAATGAATTGGAATTATTAAGTCAAGTATTAAATCTAAAATCATCTAGACAAGAAAAACAAGACATACCTAGTAACAAAACTGCATCTACAGAACCTGTAGATCTGAGGTTTAGTTCATATAAATTTTCATGAAAGCATCATTATTTTATTTATTTTATGAGCATAAAATAGTCTTACATCTATTTTTCAGTACTTTAGTATCAGGAATGAAAATTAAACATAGTGAAAAAGATATTCCCAATTTTAAATCGAAACGAGAAAGTATGGTTAAGAAGCTACAAGAACGTTTTCAAGAACCATCTATAACTCAATCATTATTACATGCAAAAAAACGCGAAATTAAAACCAATGTAATTATTTTTAAATCGTTTTAGTACAACCAAAAATAATATTAGTAAAAATATATACAATTTCAGGAAACAAACTCCATATAAACCAGAATTAAATGCTTTTCACAACACCTTAGGTATATTTTCATGTATTTCTAAAGACCATGAAGTTGATACTGTAACATTAGAAACATGGAATTCAATGGAAAAAAGAGAAATGAAGCTAGCACTTCTTAGTTCTCCTCAGAATGTCTTTGAAGAATTAATACAATGGACAGAACAGGGAAAGTTATGGCATTTTCCTATTAATAACGAACAAGGTAAACTCATCTGATGAATTGAATTATTAATGTTTTAAAAAAAACTCTACTATTTAATTCATTTTATTTTCAGGTATGGAAGAAGAGGAGAAAGTGCATTTTTCAGAGCATGTTTTTATGGAACGTCATTTAAAAGGCTGGTGCCCTAAGAGAGGACCAATCAGGCATTTTATGGAATTAGTGTGTACAGGGCTATCAAAAAATCCTTACATGACTGTTGAAGAAAAAGTGGGACATATTACATGGTACAAAAACTACTTTGAAGACAAAAAAGCACTCCTTGACGAGCTCGGAGTGCTTGATAATATCAAAGTATCTGACGAAAATAAAAAGCAAATCGAAGCTTAAATTAGCTTAGATGAAAAAATGTATATTAGAAAATCATCAATTTTGTTAAATAAATATATTTCTTTTGTTTTTATGTGAATTAATTTGATAAGTGATTAATTTTCACATCAAAAATAATTCTAAAATTTCTTTACTTTAGTTGTGAAATTCAAGTATTTTAATTAATTTAATTTTTGAAAAATTTAGATTAATAAATATTTAAAATTCAACTTCAAAACTTATAAAGGAGACCTTCAAATGAGTTTTGAAGGCCAACAAAACGCGGGTCAACATTGCACTGATTCGTTATTTTAAGTTGGCCAGCCTTGATCTAGTAATCACGTAATTTGTCCATCTTTTGCCGCAGTTCGCGTTTAACGATCGGCGAGCTTTTAGCTCAGTTAGTTTTATAAAATGCTAGATTTAAGCAGTGAAACCACAAGTAGTAGCTCATTTTCTAATAGCAGACAAAGGGGCAATGAGAGTAAGTAAAAATTTTAAGTAATCCTGTTTTCCTGTCGAGACAAAAAAGTCTAAAAGCTCTATCATTTTCTAACCTAAAAAGCATGAAAAGGACACGTTCTATTCTTGCATGATTTTACTTTAACATCAGTCATGGTATATTCGAAATTATATAATTTCCTATGAAAAGAAATTCCATTATTTTTACATAAATGCATTAATTTTGCTGTTATTGTTCTAGAGATTTTATTCTTATCCTAACCTTTTTGGGCATGTCTATGTGAAATTTTTATAATAATCACGTTTTTACTTAAAAATGTCAAGTCTTTAGGTTTTATTGAGTTTGTTTCAGTTTGGTTTATAAAAATTAGAACCAAGTTTTTCAAATAGTGTATATAAGTTAAAAAAAAAACAATTATTTCTATATTGAAGCACAAGTAACAATTTGTTGTAATTTATTGATTTAAAACTTTGTTACATATTTAATAACTGCAGAAACACTTGAAAATCAAGCTGTCAAAACTACATAAACTATTATTTCTATCATACTATAGGATAAATGTTAATTATGCTAAAATTTAAATTAATTTTTTATCTTTTTCAATTTCCTTAATATCAGTGATTTCACCATGGATTCTTTACCAAATAAAAATGATTCTTATGAAAATCAAGAAGGCAGAAATATATTGCAATCATCGGGTTTTGATAGTATGATTGTTATTAAGAATAATTGTATTGTTATGATTTAATTTGTTTAACTTCTTTTACAGCTACTGGTCCTAACTTATCATCGTTAAGTCCATACTTAAACTACGATCCTGTATATTTTCCACCTAGCCAACCGGAGTTCATATTCCCAGAAGGAGCGGTTAAACAGAGAGGTCGTTTTGAATTTGCTTTTAGCCAAATTGGAGCAGCTTGTATTATTGGAGGTGGAATTGGAGGAGCTAATGGTTTTTACAAAGGATTAAAGGCAACTACACTTGCTGGACAGACTGGAAAATTACGAAGGACGCAGTATGTATTATAGAAATATTTGAAATATTGATTTTTGTATTTTCTTTTAGTCATTTAAATTAAAAATTTTGTTTTGTTTTGTAATTAAGTAGGAATTTTATTGTTTTTTAGAATGATCAATCATGTTATGAAACATGGATCTTCACTAGCTAACACATTTGGTGTTGTAACATTAATGTACAGTGGATTTGGTGTAGCACTTTCTTGGGCTAGAGGAACAGATGACTCTTTAAATACCTTAGCTGCAGCCACTGCCACAGGCATGCTTTTCAAATCTCTTGGTAAGATTTATTTTTCCTATAAATTAGATTATACATAGGCAATTTATATAGGTTATATTAGCACTTTATTAACTTAATAACGTTATTGATATTTTACAGCTGGTTTAAGGAGATGTGCAGTAGGAGGAGGAGTAGGCTTTGGAATTGCAGCTGCATACTGCTTATGGAATAGTAGGGATGCCTTTTCTGAACTTAGGCATCGTCGCATGAATCCAGCGTAAGACTGGGTGTGTGCCAGTCTTTTCCTTAGCCAGTCTTGCTTCTTACAAGTGTTCATACTCTACATATTTACAAGATTATTACAATTCCTCCTGATTTTAATTGTCTTTTTATGTTCAATCCATATATTCAACCATAGTATACAAAAACTTGAGGAATAACAGTTTATCATTGCCTTGCATAATAAAATTATTGGTATGGAATTTTTTGCTGTGTGTATATGGTGCAGCTTGCAAAAGAGATCAAATTGGAGTATGAGCAATCGTAAGAATTTCCTGTTAGGAGCCAATTGATTAAAATAAAAAGATAATTGATAATTGTTATATGCATAAATACTTAATGTAACAAGTCGTGTAATGTAATTCATGAAATTTTCATGAAATATCATTGCAAAAAAAAACTGTAGATAATGTTAAAACCAAACCAAACAAAGTAAGATTTATGCAGAAATCAATTTGAAATCAATTACACTTTCTTAATTTAAAATTTCAATAGAGATCAAAATTTAAATCATTCGATAAACCAGTTATAAATTATTTTAATTTGTTGTTCATGATATTTTCGAAAAATATTATTGAAAGAGAAAAACAATATTGTTAGATTTATAGAAGTAATGCTTATACAGGTACATGTTAAAATATTATAGGTTTTTTTATTGAACCACATTTTATTTTTATTCTCAATTCGACGCTGATCTTAATTTTTGCTAAAATTAATAATCATTATTCACTATTATTATTCCTGATTTTAAGACCAAATAATATTTTGTACCGAAATCAATTTATAAATAAATAGACGGTATACGAGAATTGGCTCCTATTCAATTATCCCATTTCCTAGTGTTTCTTTTTTTTTACAAAAATATTACAATTAACTTTCACTATCCACATTCAATAATCAGTACAACACTACAACATTATCATGTAAACTTTTTCGTATAATCCACCGCCGTAATATTAAATTGTTTGTTTTCTATCGTTTTTATAATGAAAGTAATTTTTTTTTGTTATTTAACGTTTTTAAATTAATTGTAAGGAAAACTTCAAACTATCAAATTTAAACCGATCATTAAAAGCTTTTTAACTCTCTGAATTGCAGATCTAATTGAAAATTCGTCCATGAGTTCTCATTACGAGCGGTGAAGTTTCTTCCCTTTTTATAAATAAACGAATGCACCGATTGCGAGTCGAACGAGATGTTTAACGAACAATGAAATTTGAGAAAAAAAGACGATAAAAAAACGATAAATGGAGCCAATTGTTTCATGAGAAAGTAATAATTGAGATGAATTGTACATAGTTCAAAGAAAATAAATTGACTGCATATATGCTTGGGAAACTGGGAAAGTTCGTTCCAGGCGTACTTCGGGCTAATAAGCGTCACGTTGCAGGTAGCACTTGCGCTCGAGGAATTAAAATAATTAATTAGTGAAATGTGAAAAATCATTTGCGAACTTAGACACAACTAAAACAAATGCGTTGTATATTAAATATCTATGCATAATAAACTGATGTCTAATTCGAATGCAGCATGTGTCAAAGATCATTATACCCAATGTTCATTAATTATATTAAAATTTCAATGTATTGTTTTATAAAATGTGATTCCGAGAAACAAAATAGATCTATGGAAGCTAAAATCTACACTAAAAAATAATCTATTTTTCATTTTCTTATCCATGAAATTATAGTGATGCTTAAAATTTAAGCAAAAAGTTAAATACTTTCTTGTTGTTAAAAGAAAAACACATTCATTATATGAAATTTCGTTTTAATTTTACCTACGAATATGGATTATGCATACAATTCGTTTTCTTTATCAAACATACGTTCGATAAGAATTTTTATCTTTTATCTAAACGGCGATAAAGTTAGTAAAGAAAAGGCAACATTCTTCAAGGCGCCTTTCACAATATTATTAAAATATAGTTTATAATTTTCATAAAATTTTAACAATATCTATTTTCTAAATAACTACTTTTTTCATTTCCTTTTTTCAAAGCAGCTTCCAAACAAAATCTTATCTGCAAACACTAATTTAGGAGATTCTATGAAGTAACTTTGCAAATCAATATTTCAATAGGGTGGACCGGACAAATAACGAATATTTTTATACATATATTCATGAATTCTAGCAGCATTTCTTTTTGCACTTCCTATAAGTCTGAACAAACTGATAAAAAATTTTTTTTTATATAACACGTTTTATCACCTTTCAAAATACCATATCAGTATAATATGCGCAAAAAACTTCCGCGCGTAGCCCGCAGCTTCTTAAAACACCTAAAAGTAAATAAATAAAACACCCGCTCCGCTTAACAAAAATTAAAAAAAAAAACATCCTCCGTCGAATCTGGAAGTCAGTGTGCAATAAATAGTCCGGAAGAGCCCACCAGCGATAACAGACGTCGCGCGCGACTTTCTTTAGGATACAAATAATAAAACGCGACGACGCAGTCTATCGGCCGTGGAGCACCTGCCATTCCTAATCTTATCTTGGCGTGGCTTTTTTATCGGTGTCACCGATGGTCGAAAAGGCGCCGTCGCAGTCGCGATCTCGATTCGGCGCGACGCGAGCCTCAAGCTCAGCTCCGCGCGCGCCCGGTGCGCTCGAGCTTCCGCAGTCGTAGTTTAGCCGATGCGCCGATCCGTCGACTCTTCCTCCGTTTTTTTTTGTCGGGTCAACTGAGGCTGCTTTAAAAATTTAAAATAAAAAAAGATTTTTTTTTTGGGAGGGGAGGGCCTTTTTTTGGCTTCGGGGGCAATGGTGACGGCAAATGCAAAGATTGTACGTGCGCTGTTGTAGAGATACTGAGAGATAATCAGCAATTCAAGTAGGTGAGTTAAGCTCCATTTGTGGTAGGTACGTTTTTGCTTTGTACGGCGATGCGATTCAGGGATTCTAAAGAAATTGAAATCTTGGAGGCTGGTTAAAGTTTCTTGTTCCTTCCTTTTTTTTAGTTGGTGCGAAGTGCTACTTCCTACCTGTTGATTTTGACCGATTTAGCTTCCAAGTGTCTTAAATTAAGACTCCGATTAAATATTTGTGTAATAAAGGCTCGGCGCGCTTCAGATTCGCCGTCAATTGCCTGTTCGAGCGTTAGAAATAAAACTGTTGGATTTTTTCTTTTTTTGAGGAGCGAAGTTAACGTAAACAGTTCTAATAGATAAGACAAATCGTGCATTATCGTAATAGCGTCATCGAGATTTATCACAAGGTGCCAGGTGAAAGTATCGTTATTGATTTAAAACTACGCTCTAATGACTCACCATAGGATTTAAAACGAAATGTATCTTTTGATACCTTGAATGTCGCTCTTAATCGAGACAAAAATTCCTTTCGCAAAGTAAATAAAATTAAGTACGAATTTTTTATGATTTGCAACATTTTAAATTAAATTTAATAAGATTATCGCTGCTTTCCGAGTAACAATTGCTTCGTCGTAAAGGCACTCGACTCGTTTGAGTCAATCGGCATTATACTTTTAATGCGCGCTCTTTGCGCTTGGAGATTACAAATTGTCTATTTGCGCAGGTATACGCTGTTGCATGGTTGACGTTAAAAAAAAAATTGAAAAAAAAAATTGAAAAATTTTGACAAGCTGCGTGGCTTATATGACATTCGTGAAAGCTGCGCACGAATATTCCATGGTAGATTTAAAAACTGAAATTGTACAGACGCACTGCGAGCAAATATTTGAGCGCCAGTCGGCTATATGCTCTTTTCACGTGTGCTGAACGGTGGAGATGTATTTCTTGCTTTCCTTTTCTTTTTTCTATACGTTGTGAGTCTCGCAATTTAAATGCGGTGATTTATTTATTTATAGATAAAAAATATTTATTTTAGATAAAAAAAAATAAGTAACATTTTATAGTATAAGGTGATATGATTGTATAAATAAAATTTTGTACGCAGGATTTTCTTAATTAATTTAATGAAATTTTTTACCAAATGTGATAAATATTTGAGTAACAATTAATTTTCTCTTCAAATAATTACATTGACGCAGTTCACACATCGGAAATCGATTCTATACGTCTGCGTGACAAAAGTGCATAAGTCACTTCCGCTTTATCTATCGATTCACACATTTCGCGATAAAAAGTTAATTCAACGAATTTTATTTATATCGTGAAAATGTACTGCGAAGGTACACAGACTTTTTATCGCTTCCGATCGCACGACCGTCAGAATAAAAAATGACGGTTTCACTTCGATATCGACATATAAAGTGATTAAAATGCCATCGTTACGAAGAACATTAAATTTTCCTTCTAAAGGGTATATTAGTTCGCAGATTTTTAGATTATTTTCCTCGTTACATTGTTCAATAAATGATCAATGGATTAAATTATTCATTCAAGGTCTTCAAATGCTGGTCATTGATGTAATTCGTTCCGCGAAAATAAATAAATTACGCCCAGCAGGGACATGTGATTCTATAAGATAACTAATACTAACGAAGCTATTTTCAGAAGAAACTAATAAGGACGGTAATAAATTTTTTATTGAAATTCAGATCGATTTTACCTAATAGAACCAAGTGTCTAATGCCCATCTAAAAAATGTACATTTATTGATCGAAACTAAATAGTTACCTTTTAGAGTTTTTTTTTTCTTTTGGTAAAATAGTAGATATACATATATACTAGGAAGTACACTAGCAATTACGACTTTCATGATAATTAAACTTTTTGTTTTTTTCAAAGTAAATAAATATTTTTTATGTTATGGAACCAGAGTAAATTTACAAAAATATTACATTACAAAGTAATCCAGCAGAGAGAAAATTCCCTGTTTTTCTGGTCTGGTACTTACAGACTATAACTTATAAAACTAAAAAAATATATATTAATATATTTTTTAAAACCAAAAAAGTATATATTAATATTAATTAAAAAAAAAACATTTATTCCAATTCCATATAAATTATTCCTCGCTAAAATCCTTCGCAAACGAGCCGTTAGTCTCCTAAACCACGATAAATCCTCAGAAAAAAAAGAAGCTTCTCAAGCGAAACAAGTATCACTCAATTAATCGCAAGTGCCGAAAGCCGATCGAACGTGCCGAGTGCCTAAAGTAAACGTTCTACACACGTACATCCAACAATTAGATCGAATTAAAGTTTCCCCCAGGACAATAGCTGTCACACGAAAGGAAAAAAAAGCCGCAAGCATCGCTCAAATATTGACCGCGCCTGGAGGCAGTCCTGCCCTGTCTATTCCCGCCGAGCCGCAGCCCACGTAAAAAAATTTAACTTAGGATAAAGTTTATTCAAAGTTCATGTTTTGCGCTCGTTGATATGAACATGGGCAATGTGAGACTAAATAATAAATAATTTTGTAATAGTTTGTACAAACTTCGAATGAAGTTTTTCTTAAATTTAAAAGACGTTCACATGACGAACGTTATAGAAACAAATAAGTGTAAAGAATTATTTTCCATAACTTCAGTTGTAATTTAGCCGGTTATATAAAAAATGCTTTATGAAGTATCTCTAAATAATTTGGATAATGTATTCAAGTAACGATTAATCTGTTATGTATATCTTTATATCTTGTATATAACCCCGTGGAAACTGTCATATAAAATACTATAAAAATGTACAAATTTAATAAAATCCGATAAATTATTTATCAGGTTTTATGCGGTTTTTGCAACATTTTAGGCGTTTTATAAGATCCTTTCAATAGGGCATACTTATATTTTGGATTGTAAGGACTTTATAGTCCGTTTAATTTCTTTAAATAAATAAATAATAATAAAAAAAAATAATAAACAAATAATTAAATATCACGCATCTACAAACTTCTATAAAATATATAAGAAGCAAGTTCGATAAAGTCTCATTGCCCACGTTCATATCAGCTACCGCCAAAGATGAACTTTGGGTAAAACTTTATCCTAACTTAAACTTAATTTTTTTTTTACGCGGGAAGCACTCGGACGAAGCGTCGCTGGACTGCCGTTTAGCGGCAGGACGCTAATTGATGCACTCGATGTCCCCACGAGAGGCCCGACGAGTGGAGGATGTGCAGCGCGCCGCGGGTTCGCGTGCGTCATACTCGGCCGACTGGTTTCCGCGAAAATATTTACCCTGGGGCACGCTCCCGGCGGCGGGACACGCGCAGCGAAATATAATGGCCTTCCGTCGGCGGCCACGGAGATCGACCGTCAATTTCAAACAGAGGCTATTTATAAGCGGCGGATTTTTCGCGGCCCGACGTGTTTGGGCTATGCGCAGGAGCTGCGCCGATCGACGATTAATATTGAAGATCGTACCGTGTGAAAGTCAATGTGAAAATGTGAAATACACTGAGAGAACCGTTTTGGAGAAATTACTGTCCAGCCCGGTTTTTATACGCTCCTCTCCGAGCAATTATTGTGCCATATTTTATATTTATTATGCATGTGAAACAGAGAAAAATATAATTTCAATAAAGTCAGCATATTTATTATGGTGTGAAACAGAGAAAAATAAAATTGCAATAAAATTTTTGCATTCATTATTCATTTATTTATAAAGTGAAATCTCACTCCAACCGTTTAAGCGTGTACACGAATATTTAAATATTTTCACCGGCTATATCTAAATTTATTTATTTATTTATTTAGCCAGTTGAAATACATAAGAGTCAATTATAATTTTGCAGGATAAAAGTGTACCCGTCAAAATCCGCGTCACATAAAAATCCTCAAATGCATCGTCCCTGAGGATACGACAAAGAGAAGTTTGGCCGAATTCGCTCGCGATGGACTCGATGAAGGCAGAGCGCGAGTTGAGCGTGTTGTACTGCTTCTCGGCAGTGGCCTCGGTGATCTCGGCGGCTTCGTTGGCGATCGCCTGGCAGCACTGGGCATGGACCCTCGACGTCTGCATCAACGTAGACTGCGGGTGCATCCTCTACGGCTCCAACACCTTCAGCACCTTCATGGGCGGCAACGTGCAGCTCTGCCACTTCTGCGCTTACAGCCCGCTGCCCGTCGTGTTTGCCGCGCTCGCCTTCGGCTTCTATCACGGCTATCGCAGCTGCATACCCCGCGGCCTCAGCGAACCTAGAGCCATCGCTTCTGCGAGGAGCAGGTACACTTGCATTTATTTTTTATCTTTTATTTTTTATATTTTTTATTCGAGGAGAAGGTGCTTGAACTTTTTTTTTTTAAAGTTAATTATACTTTTGGATCCAGTGTACATTGGAAGGTACATAAATCTGAAAATGTAAATAAGTTCACTTGGAAAATACGAATAGTGACATTAAATACGCGTGAATGACGCGCGTGTACAGCTTCAAGTAGAGCAGTCTGACCAGTGCAAGAACTTTTCTACTTAAGCAGTGGAAATTGTAGAAAAAGTACAAATTTTCGAATACTTGTGAATAATAATAATAATTTAGAATTAAGCATGAATTACGAGCGTATAACATTTTAAGTAGATCGGTCTGACCAATGCGAGAACTTATCTACTTAAACAGTGGAAATTGTGGCAATCAGGAAAAAAATCTGATCTGAAAGAGTCAAAGTAGAAATTAAGCTTGAAAGACAACATTTTTTTTAGTAAAAAAATAAAGTCAAAAATTTTTATAAACTCCAATTATTTATTTATCAATAATTAAATAATGATTTGCAGAAGTAGTATAGACGGACACGTGGTGGTGATTGGCCCGAAGCAAAGAGCGCCTTGCAAGCAGTGGATGCCCGCTGCATTTGTGGCGGTGTTGATTTGCTGCCTCTGCCTGGCGCACGCCGTCGTACTTACCGACGGCTACTACAAAACCTGTGACCAGTATCGCAGAAATCTCGTTCGATTATTGGGATCCAGAGGCGAAGAACAAAGGGTAAATGCCAAATATTCAGCCTGTAAATAAATAATTTAAGCTTACGCGTCAATGACGCGTGTATACAGCTTCCAGTATATCGGTCTGACCAGTGCGAGAACTTTTCTACTTGAGCAGTGGAAATTGTAGGAAAATAAAAGTTTTCGAACACTTATGAATAAATAATTTAGAATTAAGCATGAATTACGAGTGTATAGAGTTTTAAGTATATCAGTCTGACTAGTGCGAGGATTTTTCTACTTAAACAGTAGTAGCATTAGAATTGAAGAGAAAAAGAAAATTTAAAAACAGCATAAATAATTCACTTTTATTCTTTGTAGGCAATTCATAATAGATTGGCCTGCGGAGCGATTCTAGATTTCATGGATTACATTCAACCAGACGCGAATAATTGGCGACGAGGAGATACTATCAACACTGGAGTGGCTCTTCAGCTGGCCATCGTCATGTCGTGGTTGAACTTCTTCTCCTGGGTCATCATTTTTCTCATCAACATTAATATGGCACGTCAGAGACTCAAAAGTTTAAACGAAAAAATGTGTTGCTTCTGGTAATCGAATATTGTATCCACAATTTTGTCGTCGAATTCGTTGATGTTACCTTATCATCATTTTAGATTTATAAGAAAGAAATTCATTATGTACGTAAAACAGGTTTAAAGATAATAATTCATTTTAAGTTATATCTTATATTCTGCGTTAATGCAGAAACGCGCGATTATTTAAAACGTTTATATAATTTATTTTGTATGCATTTAGTGTAATTAGCGTGCGCACGTTTTGGTGTGTATTATTTAAGAAGCAAATGTACAATAAAATTTTTTAGTATTTTTTGATGAAAAATCCAGCAGAAAGTTTTTAATCAAAAGAGAGAAATGCAATCGCATCGTTTTACATTATAATACAGTTTATTTTCAGCGCTTTGTACTTTATACATAAAATATACAATAAGTTTGACTTTATATATACACACCCGCAAACACTCGGTGTCGTAGTCCTCGATCGTGAAAAATACCCATTTCCTCCGATTGACACCCTCGTACTTCGGTAAAAGTAGCTAGACAAAATAATTCCGCGACAATCAACTTCCGCGCTTTCCAAAAGTTCCCTTTCACCTTTTCTAAAGTTTCGCCAGCTTCCTTCGCTTTTACAAACGCTCAGCGCGCGCATCGCGGACTAATCGTAAATAACAGTAGTCGATAGTGCAATTGTAATTTATTTTACTGCACAATTAAATCTTTTGAAAAGTCGCAATAGTGAAGATTCGCCATCGCTCGATTAATCTCTTTTTTTCTCTCGTCATCGTACCTGTACGCATAAATATAGAGACGACAGCTGCCAACAATGAATTGGAGTCGTTTGCGAATCAATATTTCGCTTGCTTGATACTATTTTTATGAGCTGTTTAAAAAATAGTTTTTATCTAGACGATTACTTAACCGGAGAATCTGAAAAAAAGCGAACGGAAATAGTACATTGTTCACCAAGAGGATGGAATAGAAGAATAGTAGATAAGAATAATACGGAAAATTTATGTAATTTTTAGTCTTATCCATACAACGTGATTGATCGATTTATTTATTTTTTTCGAATAATTGCGAATTAAAAAAAAGTGAATGTCAGTTTCGTCGAATACTGCATTTGCAAATAATTACAATGGTATAATCAATTCCTGTACAAATACTGTGAAGCTTCACAAGTAAACAATTACTTTTCTAAATGCTTGATTTATTCTCATTGAATAATTCGGTGAATCGAAGTACAAAGTTGCGAAGATGTACAATATTTTTTCAGAAGAATTTGTGTAAAACAAAGTAAATTACAAATGTAACTCAAAAATCATCTTAAAATAATACGTATTAAATAGCATTGAGGAATGTCTGAGCCACGTATAGGAAAACACTGGTAAGTTGATTCTTCATCGCAGGCCCTTAAAAGCTTGCGACGATAATTTTGCACCGATGCAATGTTGATTTCATTTGAAGCTCATTTAAATTCTCAGCAAATTACTTTCATAGACAATTGATGGAAATTATTCTTTGGCAACATTTGATATTTTTGTCTTACTTAGCTTCACGAAAAATCAACATTACATTGCGCTAAAACAATGATAAAGAAAATGCACGCTCTTATTTTAGAAAAAGCAAGGTATTTTTTTTTGCAAATCAATGTCAAATTGTTTCATCTAAAAAAAAATTTTTTTCAACGACAGTTCCCTGGTTTATTCATCACAGAAACTAAATTAAGATCCTTTAGTTAGGTAATACACAGTTTTTCTTTTAATTATACCATGCAGAGTTATGTAATACAATTGACTTTATCAACTCACAAAATTCGGTTATCACTCAATGAATAATAGGAATAATAATTGTTCTCTTCAATCCATTGTGAAACAATGCTTGATTTACAAGAAAACTTGAATATTAATTTAAACTGACAATATAGATTATTCATGCAGGAATAATAAATAAATAAAGAATAAACAAAAACAAAGTTTTCACATGCGCCTGATGAATATACACTTGACGCGCTTAATGTACAGAAATAATTAATTTCTAATATGTTAAGTTAACAAGCTTAAATTTCAAAATAAAGTACAATTTTCTGACGTTTTACATATTTTAATTGTTGATGCACATTTTTTTGATTATTTTTTAAATAATTGTAGTTGGTAATCAATTTGTTAATTTAATGATATTCTTCCGCAATAAGTAGCTTTTAAATTTAGTATTTTAACCATACCAACTACTTTTGAAAAAATGTTATCTAAATTTCAATGTACATTAACATAATGCAAGATTGGCACAGTAGTCTACATAATTTCCAAATGATTCATTGAACACAGTATTTACTGCATGTAATTTCAAAACATACGGATTATATTTTTGACAAAATATCTCTTTTCACCTACAAAATTAAAATTTTTGTAGATAAAAGAGTAAAATTTCTAATTAATCAAGGAAGGCACCTAATTTTAATAATCTTTCTATACGTCTATTATCTATTCATCATCACTTTACATAAATATATTTTTCGCGTTTTTATATAAGACTCACTTACAATATTGTCTCACTTTTACAAACTCAAAATTCAAATATTATCAACGATATTTAAATAATAAATTACTAAAGACTCGAAAAAAATCTACATTGGTTTATATATATTTATATATAAAGGAATATATATTATAACATCTGTCTAGACCTAAACCCTTTTGTTTTCTTTAAAAAATAAATGAAAATAAAAAGCAAATTACACGCGACCTGCATAAACAATTCGCATGTAAGCACATTATCAAAAGAGACTCGTACGCTCTACGCACGAGATTGCGGGGGAAAACGAGAGGCAAACATAACTTCGGGTCGATGATTTGACTTTTTTTTTCACAGTTTATATATTTTCGCGGTTATAATAGCTTTCAGTGAGAAAAAGCTTAGCACCTTTTTGTACTCATCAATAGAACAACCCGTATGCGTGCACAGTGAATATTTTGTAACAAATTAATCATCGTTCATAAAAATATATATATTTTTTAATGATACAAATCGATATTTTAGATTAAACAATATTTTAATATTTAAATTGCATTTTTTGATAAAGAAAAAGAATCACAAATCACGTACGCTAATTGAATTATTGTTTTAATTCAATTATTCAATTTGCAATCGCAAAGTGAGTGAATATTTTTTTTACAAAATATGCTGACTGTGCACTTACTCATTCGTCAAAATACGCAATGTTTTGTGTATTTTCTCATTCTCAGTTCATTTAAAGTATTTCAATGTTCGAGACATCAAAGTGTTATATCATGCAAATAAATTGTTAGATTTCAGAGCAATTAAATTTACCCTTATTTGAAAACGAAGACTGAAATCGAACTTGTGATTGATTTTATTTAAATCTACACATTAAGTACATTACAGTCTATATCATCGGAAATTAAAATGAACAATGAAATCTACTGAAGTGACCAAAGCAACAAATAACTTTTAGAAATATAGATTCTCAAAAATTCGACGTCAGTCAACGCTCCTTCAAGCATCGAGAAAGCTTTTTCTTTAAACATTAAGACAATTAGCAAGGATTGTTACAGTGTTTCAGTCTTTTGTGATAAGGCGATTTTTAGACAAAGCGGTATCTTATGCTACACAACCATCATTATTTTTGTCTCTCTACGGATGTCAATTTATTGTCTAAAAAATCTACGACTGTCGATTTTTTCACATTTTCCTTTATATAGCGGTAAAAATCATTTTCACAAAAGATCTGAATATTGCCTCCTTGCAGACCTCATTATTTTCCTCACGTGCGAATGAGAATTTGTCTCATAGAGGATAGAAAAATCTTTTTCATCTAAACAAATGCACAACCAATGGAAGTCGGTCGATGAACTTCACATTATTACAGTACGTAAAAATGTCATGAAAATGCGCAGCTGCAAAAATAGATGCACGTGTTTTGCTTCTTTCAAATTTTAATCAATTTGAAAGATTCGATTATTATTATTATTTTTTTTATTAATTTTCTTTCGCATTTTGTTTTTGGTATCGAGCTGCCTAAGATACATAAACAACCTGCTTTTCTCTACAATAAGGAAAAGATAAAAATGACTAAATGCTGGGTACGATCGAGTCAATACTTTTAGTAAATTTCTTAGCTACCTCCGAAACTCAAGCGTCATTTAAGCATTGATGGTTACTTTTTTAAATACTGGAATAAAGAAAATTGCATTTCTTAAATACGTTTCTAAAGAAAAATCTTGAATGATTATTGGACGTTTTAATTGTAATATTTAAGAAAAATATTAAAAAATACATCTAAACTTAACATTTTAAGTAAGCGTAATATTTTAAGATTTAAGGAAGAAAAAAGTAAACTGATATTTCATATCTTTTTCCATGCTTGCATTGTTTTAGTCTCACACAAGACAATCAAAATACTGTAAATTAATAAAATTGGAATATAATATTATCGTAGTTGTTTATTCCTTTCACAAAAAATTGACGCGAGACTAAAAAAATGATCAATAGAAAAAAAGCACATAAAAAAGTATCGAAAAAAAATGTTCGCGAACACAATTTCTTCTATAAAAACGATATTCACCGTAAATATTCATAATGCCGAATGACACTCGAATGCAATACTATTTAATGACTTGTTAGCTTAAGTTTCTCATTTGGACTTTAAAGAATAAAACTGCAAATCGATACTTCGAGCTCTCGAAAAAGAGAAAATAGTTTCACTATGTACCTTACATCCTTCACTCTACTCGCTTGAGAAATTGTAAATAGTTTCCTACAGCGATTTTAAAGTTTGAAATGCTTCATCCGATAGAATCGAAACGAACAACCATAAATGCAAATACTCGTACATATAAATATTATGTTTGCAAGATTGGAAAAGAAAAACTCAAATACGCTTTAAAAAGCCGGACGCCACGCAATTCCTCTTATCGTTTCATAAATACAACAACTTCTATATTCTCTATGTCGTTTTCTTTTTTGTATCGCCTACAATCTACGAACTAATAACACCCGATTGAAAATATATTAAATTTTCTATGCTTAAGAATCTAAGATGCGTCGTATTCGTCGCACAACGCGCGCCGGGGCTCGTTGAAAGGGGCCACACGCAGCCTCGCGGCGCAGGACAAGCCTTATCAGGTGAAAGGATTGCTCCTCCTCTTCAGCGAGCCGAACCTCTTCTCGGGCTCCCGGATGACCTCGTAGGCGGCCCTGGGGGCGACCCCGCGCCTCACCGCCTCGTCGTTGTTCTCGTCGCTCGGAAAGTCCTCGAAGCTGAGGTTGCTGAAGCCCGCCGTCGCCGCCGCCGACTTCTTGCTGCTCTTCGGCGTCTTCTTGCTCGAGCTCTTGCTCGGCTTGTGGCCCAGCGAGATCTTCGACGGCAGCACGTTGATGCTGTCGCTCCGGTTTTCGTTCATCAGCTGGTACTTGCATTTATCCCGCGGCGACTTGTCGTGGTGCAGGTGGTGGTGGTGCTTCTTGTGCTTCGGCGAGTCCTGCGCGACCAGAGGCTCCGGCGAGAGCGGCACTGCCAGCACGTCGTTCTCCGGCGACATGGCCTCCCGCACGGCGATCATCGTCACCTGCGGCATGCCGTAACCCGGGTTGCAGATGTTCGCCTGGCCGCTGCTCGACAGGATGGACCCCAGCGCCTTGTCCACGAACCCGGGCGACTGGCTGAGCGGCAGAGAGGTCGGCCGCTGCTGCAGCGGCTCCACGCTCTCCGGGGCGAGCGCGGCAATCTCGTCGAACGGCACGGAGCCGAACAGGTCCTTCGGCTCCTGGGGCCGGCCGGCGGAGAAGAGGCCGCCGGCGTCGAAATCGCTGCCGAAACCGGCCGACTCGAACGGGGACGAGCCGAAGAGGTCCTTGACGGGGGGCTCCCGCGGCGGCGTGATGGCCACGGGCTCGGTGTAGCTCAGGTCGACGAGGGTGCTCTCGACGACGCGGGGCGGCGAGGCGGAGGCCCGGCGCTCCTCGCGGTCGGCGGCGCTGCCCTTCCGGGAGCCTCCGGGCCGAGGGAAGGGCGCCCGGGCGAAGACGTCCTCCTCGTGGCGAGGCGGGTGGCCCTCGTCGCTGGAGCTGTCGTCGTCGGCGGGCTGGAGGCCGTACTGGCGCTGCACGAAGGGGTCGCCGCGGGTCTGCTCGGGCTTGGCCTCGGGGTCGAGCTCGTCGTCGAGGAGGAGCGGCTGCTCGCCGAAGCGGTGGCCCACCAGGGGGTCGGCCTCGGGCGGGCCGCGCTGCTGCTGTTGGAGTTGGAGGTGCTGCTGGTGGTGGCGTTTGAGGCGGCGGGCGCGCTGCTCGCCGGGTTCCTCGTGGGTGGCGACGGACTCGCACTCCGCGTGGTAGGCGGAGCTGCCGCAGGTGCGGGCGCTCTCGGAGACGGTCTCGTCGCGGTGGCGGCAGCGGCGACCCTCGGGTCCGTCGTCCTCGTCCTCGTCGTCGTCCTCGAGGTCGGAGTCGCGGTCGCGGCTGGTGCGGGGGTCCTCGTCGTCGATGGCGCGGAGGTCGCTGGCCGAGCCGATGGAGTCTTCGGACTCGTAGGTGCGGGTGGCGGCCTCGTTGGCCTCGTGCTGGAGTTGGGCCTGTTGCTCCTGCCGGAGGTGCTGCTGCTCGGTGACCTTCTTGCGGGCGCGCTCCAGGACGGCCTTGACGCGCCGGCGTTTTTTCTTGGCGCGTTCCTCGGGGCGGCGGGGTTGCTCCTTGTCGCTGTCGCTGGAGACCTCGTCGGCGTTGAAGGCGAGCTTCTCGTACTTGGAGCGATCCTCGACGGGCGCGCGGACGAACGGCGGGGACACGGGGCTGGAGGCGGCGGCGATGAGGGAGGCCTCGTCGTCGAGGACGCTGCCGTTGGCTTCCGGGCTCCACTGCAGCTCGCTCTTGTAGGTCTTCGGTGGACGGCTGCTCGGCGGCAGTGGCTGCGGCTCCGGCAGCGCGGCTGGAACACCTGGACAAAGCAGAGAAACCGATTCGCCGACTGTAGATTGGATGGGACTAAATTTCCTTCGGTAATTGAGTGCAGAGCGGGTGGACATGTTTCACATGGAGAAAATAAAAAGCAGCTTGTGCGAATTGTTTTCGATTGCATTTTTTTATTTTTATTCTTTAAAGCAGATTTCAAATGTCAGTGCGGTGGTCCCTATGGCACTTTTGAAAATAGCCCCATTTTTAAATGTATCTTAGTCGTATTGTTTATTTATTTTTAAAATTTAGTAGAAAACACATTTAAAGCTTCAGTTTACGCAACAATTTGTTTTTTAATAAATGCTTGTGAAAGTTATCAAGACTTGTCAGAGTAATTTATTATCGTTTGATAATAAAGATATTCGTACTTTTTATCGTTCAATCTGATAAAGGCGTTATCATCTAATGAAAAGGTAAACATTTTTGATTATACAATCTACAATATAGGCTAAATAATATTGCTAACACAATCATTTACTGCATTGAATGATAAAATATTTAAGCTTTCTACAAATTACATAACATTCAAAAATGCCAATGCTTAAATTTAAACGAGTGAAAAATCTTCGTCGTTTATCCCTAGTTAAATATCACAGACAAATATTACATCAAAGCTAAATTAATTTATTTACAACAAGTTGTTGATATTTTCATTTTGTTAGTTGATCGTAAAAAACCAAGCCAAATACTTACCTACCTCAAATTTCGTTTAAATCTCTACAAAAAAAATTAAAAAAAATAAATAATAGCGGTCAATTAGGTATATTATCTATACCAAATTTTCCTCCAAACACAATCACCCATTTGCTGTTGAATCACATCGTGAATAGCATTAATCTTGTAACTAATTTATTATTTTAGCTTAGAATTAAAGGAAGAGAGTCAGATAGGAGGTGTCTGATTAGGTCTGCTGCAGACAGTGCATATCAGATACATCAGTGTAGTGCGAATAAAATAACAATAAAAAAAAGAAAGTTTACACTCTTGACATGAGGCTAGGACTACTTGGTATGTATAATCTCACTTTCGCGCTTGCGAGAACTAAATTAATGTTCCTTACTAAAATCAAAAATTGTAGAAAACAATGCGTGTAAAAAAAAAATAAAAAAAGCTACGTAATGTGTTAGTAGTGCCACCATATCGTCTGGAACAGTCCTAATCAGATTCTGGGGGTTAAGGATGAGACCGTGGAAAAACGCAGATGCCTGTTGCAAAGTACAGAATGATTTAATTCCAATAAAATTTTATTAAAATCTATATTGAAATAAATTTTTATTCTTAATTGTCTTAATTCATATTACATCATTTACATAAACGAATAAATCTATAGTAAAATATGTACCTAATAAACAGTGTGTGAGTAAAAAAATTGATATTTAAATTTTTAATTAATTTACTTCAATGTGTTATTTAAAAACAAAGTCATTTATTTTAAAACATTGAATGAAAATAAAATTTAATCAAATAATAGAAATTCAAATTTAGGGATCAAGTAAACTGTACTACTGCGTTTTGCACGTGCATTAAGAAATAAATCTTAAAGAACAAAGAACTTTATATGCTAATATACATATTATTTATTGCTGTAAACATCAGTATTGTAATACACAGCAATGCCTCAAAATTGTCAGGTTCATTCGATGCACTTCAATAATACAATTTGAAACGTCGATTTTTTCGTTTTATTTATTTTTTTTTCATATATCCTAGTTCCTTTCTTTTTCCACAAATATAACTTAATGTAACAATATGAACAAACAAAAATAATTTACACATTCAGAATAGAAATTTTAATTACTCCTCTAGGCACCACTGCTTTGAGCGAAATTAGTCGACATATTTTTTTAATGTTAAGTAATATAACAAAAATGATAGATTAACAAGTAACAACAATTTTCAGAAAAAGACATTTCAAAGCGAATAATGTGGATGAGTTCTGCAAAGTTACAATCTTGGGCTCCCGAGAAAAAAAATAATGCTTGATTAAATTAATATGTTCACAAATTTACCGGGTATAATTATTAATTATATTATTTACAAAATACTCCGTACATAATTAAATACATAATATGTATCTAGAATAAAGTGTAACATACGATTTTTTTTTGTTCCTTTTGAAAGATGATGTATGCAATTTATCTATAACTTTTACATATTTTTTTTTCGTTTTAGTAATATAAGATGTAACATTTTTAGTCAAAAGGTGAATTCAATTTGTTAAAGCCTCCTGAACTCATTAGGGTGTTCCAGACAGTGGACAGAGAATACACTTTACCAAAAGCACCCGGTTCACTTAGTGTAGCTCGAAAATAAAGAAACCAGTGCAATGACCCAATTGATCTGGTTTAGTATGTGCAAATAATTAGTTACTGCTTTTCAATTTACGAACAAATTTCTCGTTATGAGAAAAAAGGTATGCGTGATCCGGTTACCGTTTAGTGCCGTCAATTGTTTTGTAGTAAAATATTTACACAGTCGTTAAAAAAGAATTAAAAAAAAATGATAATACACACAAATAAGCAAGCGTTCCATTATTCCCAAGATGTTCCAGGGTTGCTACCAAAATATTTCGAACATGCTGCAGTCTCCACAAGACAATCGTAACGACTTTTGTCAATTTGATTTAGCTTTACATACAAATCAAAGTAGCCTTATCGTTTTTCTACGTTTCCGTTTTTTTTTTACAACTCGTTGCGGAAAATAGAATTTTCTTAATATTTGTCACACATACGCATCAAACCGGAAAATGAAAAAATAGTGGTATACGCATAGCCAAGAGAGTGGAAAATGTATATTGATATTCGTGCCAGCACGTAACAAAAGTCATGGAAAAAAGAATTTACAACATCAAAAAGTATAATATGCGTTCAGAATTGATCAACCTGTGTATACAATCATTGCCATTTTATTTTTAACTTCTCTCAACACTTCGCCAAAAAAAAACTATCTTTTAATTATTTATATATTTATATATGTATATTCATGTACGTGCATTAATTTATGCACTCAACTGGGAGCACGATTTTTTTTCCTCATTGTCCATTTATCGATTTCATTTCAACTTACTTTGTCCACGAAAAAATAGGTACGTTATTGATTTTTTTCTTTCACAGTATTGTAGCTACTATTTATACTATACAATTGTTAACTCTATATTATAGTTATTGTTTATCGCGCCTGAGTGGAATACCGAAGGCATTGCCCTCATACGACAAAAATTAAAGAAAACATGATTACTTTAAAATCTTAATATTTATATATTATACAAGTTACGATAATTCCTCTCTTTTGGCCATCTTCACAGTCAAATCACGATTTATCCATGTACATCGTTTGCGAACAATTCCAGCATTACTTTCTCAAAGTTTATACGGACTGTATTAGACGCAAAATTATTTACAGCGACTCTAGCAATTTTAATTTTGTATCATTTTCTCTTTGTGTGGGCCAAACAGTGAGAACGTGTCACTTTCTTACACCTGACAAAAAAAATTATTTCATGTATGGGTCAACAATTTGTTACCATAACTATTAAATCTACACTTCCTTTTTTCACGGCCATATTTGAACGTAATTTTACAAAATAATTACATCTTTTTCGCGTTATTACACATAAGTCTTATATTAGTATAGTTAAGTGTTACGTAAAGAGTGAAACTCGTTTGAACTAATTTATATGTATAATTGAGCATAACAGTAACTGAACGAATATTAAATCACAGAATATGTTTTCATTCACAAACAGACTTTTCAATACATCCGGCTTGTATATTTATATACTACGGTTTGTGTATGTTACTAACTTTTATTTAAAAGAAAGAATAGTTTTTTTGTTATTTTTCCACTATGACCTTGACCATGTGCTTTAAGCACCTACGCCATTTAAATCGTTCGTTATTTTTCTTTGAAAACAATAAATTTACTCTTAGAAAACTAATAAAAAAGAAACTGCTGTATTCTGACTTTGGAATAGAGTTTAAAAAGAAAATCGTAATTAAATTTCATTGATTCTACTTTGTGACAAATAACACTTGCATTAGATACAAAAGCAGAAGTTTAACACCGAATTCGGTTGAATAAAGGGTGCGTGACAAAAAATTGAATAGCCCCTGAACGACCAAATAGATAATATCGTACACATATAGTTAACAATCTATCGACTAGAACTTTTTGAAATAATAAATTTTGCCAAGACTCATCGCATATGTAAGGTGTCGTAGGAAAAATGAATTATGTTATTAATCGCGCCTAGTATTTAAATGAAAGACTTAATTGATCACTGAATCAGTAATTAAGCGAAAAATGTGCTACAACATCTATGTAGTGTTATTTTATACTGCAAATTAACCGTGCATTCGCCTGTGAAATTCAGGTTTCGCTTGTAATATACTTTTTTTTGTGCTGGTTGACTTAATTTAAAAAAAAAAAAAAATAACTTTTACAAAATATTATTCTGTCTCTTTTTGAGATACAAAGCTCCCGTAACTTTTTATGCCTTTGACATTTTCCAAAACTTATCAAATATTCTTTTCTAATTTAGTGTTTATATATATTTTTAAGAGAGAAGTATCGGTAAAAATAGTAGTAAAATGAAATTTCTCATGCATTACCTCCAGCAATGGCTGCAGCCTTTGATCCAATTTTGCTCTTTTTGCCTGCTGCAAAATCATAAAATAAATCAATTAATTAATTCTACATTAAAAAAACGCTTCTACTTTAACTAACAAAATAATAACGAATGAAAAAATGGACTTACTCGGCAAACTAAATGGAGCTGATTCAAACGGATCCTTCGGAACTTCTGTATAAGTCATGACCAAACTTTCGCGACTCTTTACACCGCCGATGCTGCTGTTGCTACCTCTCCTAATCTTGTCAAATTCAGCACCAAATATGTGATCCTCAGTCAGCTGACTGAACGGTTGCATATCCTCGAAGGGATTCCAAGCGGCAATGTCCGTGCTCAACGATCGATTTTCCGGGCCCGATATACTTGATAATTCTCCCTAATGTGCGAAGAAATAATGACGATGATAAAATTGAAATATTCAAATGGCAGGGAAATTCATCTAGACCGAAAGGAGACTTCGTGCATGACTTTGCACGTCACATTGCAAAAGTAGAAAGTGGGTTAATTAGATGATTCGACGTGTGCTATCTACAACACTTACTTAACGGGAATTTCAATTGAATAACTTTTGCCTCTTTGTTTTTCCTTTTGCAATGATAAAAGTCAAAGCGCCCAAGGTCTCCTTAAGCTGAAGCTCAGTGCAGTGCAGAAAATAAAAGTTAAGTAACTGAAGTTTTAAAGAAAATCAATGGAATAAAAAACTTTTTAACTTGACGATCGATAATTTCTTTTGTATAAATTATAATTTAAAAAATTATACAGTATCAAAAATAATAAAAAATGATTTACAAAAGAATCTTCTAAAATGATTCATAAAAAAAACAAATAAAAAAAAAAAAAAAAAATGGTGCGCTAATCTACTTACAACACGTACATGCGATGCACTTGCACCGATTCCTGGTTTTATATCTGTAGGTACTTCGGGTGGCGAAGAATCATCAACTCTTGATTTCACAGACGCTTCATAGGGAGCTAGGAACTGAGACGTTTCGTTCGCAAAAACTCTGAAAGTATTGACGGGTCTGTCGTCAAAGTGCGACGTCATGAATCATGATTAAAAAAATTGAAAAAAAAATTAGTGATTATTAAAAATATTTTATGTTTTTAATTTAAAAAAAAAATACAGATTTTAAGCTGCTTAAGTTATTTAAATTATTTTCAGGTATTTTCATTTGTATGAATTATTCTACTATGCAATAAGTGTAATGTTTATAAGTAATGATGTAATAAACTCACTTATTGAATGCGCTTGTGTCGCTGACATTCCGCCGGTGCCTTGAAGAATTAGAGGTTGGACTTTCAGGGGGTGAGTTGCTTGAACTTATGTTCTGACTAAGACTTTCCGTCTTATTGACGGGCTTTGGCAACACTGGTGGAGCCAAAACACTTTGGCTCAAATTTGTGGGAGGCATGAACTTCGATGGTGGAGCGGTACCACTCGTAGGAGTGATTAACTTTTGTTGAGATTTTGAGGTATTGGGCTTAGGAGCGACTGGCGGCGGAATTTTAGCAGGGGCAGGTCGTCCATCATCTTTAAAAGGATCGGGATAACCTGAAATTAATTTTTAAATTTATAATAACAATAATTTTATAAAAGATCCACTGCAATATATCTTAATTTAAAGAACAAACCTGAAGGAGGAAATAAAGCTTCCAAATTATCATCATTTCCTGAAGCTACTGGAGTTCTTGGATCGTGCTGCCTTGAATCAAAGTAATAAAGGTTCTTGTCTGGCACTGTCACGGGCGATTGCTGAGCTAGAGGAGAATGACTTGACATGGGGCTTGGTGATTGATTGAACAATTGCTGTCCCTGAGTTTGTCCAAATGGAGTGGTCTGACTGGGTGAAGGAATGTGCGGTGGCACTTGAGCAAAGGATGACTGCGGTAATTGCATGGTTGGCTGGCCACTACCAGGACCTGACTGCAAGAAAGCTTGGGGAGTATTGATTGGGGTGATTTGCTGATTAACCTGCACATAGGACACTGAATTGCCCGCGGGACTTTGAGGATGAAGCTGATTTCCTTGACCCGATATTTGGCTAACTATCTGGCCACTCAAGCTGATAGGTCCACTGGCAATGACGCCTTGTCCCTTTGGTCTTTGCCTTGGCGTAACCGATGTCCCTTCCACAGGAGTCACTGCCGTAGCTTTTGGAATCTTAACTGAGGATGATCTTTTTATGCATTCTGACTCCATAGGTGGACATGGTAAATTTTCTATCGTCGGTGTTGACACTTTCTGCAAAGAAATACATAATAATTTACAAAAACGAAAATAAACTTAATAACTTTTACGTATTTCCTTTTAAAAACTTACATGTAGATTTTGAACTGGATTTTCTTTTCCTAGAATTTGGAATGCAACAGCTGATACTTGATAAATGTCAGGACGAATATCAGGATCAGGTTCTAACATAAAACGAATCAAGCAGTGCAGTGATTTGTTATATCTAGAAAAGAAAAGTTTTATTAATAAAATATAATAGCAAATTTATGTATTAAAAAAAATATTTACTTTGAATTATCAGGAATTGTAAAATTTCCAGATTGAATAGCAAGTGTGCTTTCTCCAAACGGTAAAGTAAAAAAGCATAATTTATAAAGCAAACATCCCAATGCCTGGAAGTAAAAAAATTCTGTTAAGGAAAGTTGATGCTTTTTTATTGCTTTTTCATTATTAATAGTTACCCAAATATCAGCTTTTGTTGTGATAGGTTTCCCACAATACATATCAACCATTTCTGGTGCTCTGTAACTAAGTGTTGTATATTTCTTTATCTCTTCTTCTACTACAGATGCACCTTGAATACTTGGATTAAGAATTTTTCCTGTTGCTGAACCAAAGTCACATAATACGTAGTTTCCAGAATCAGATAACAAAATATTCTCCACCTTCAAATCTCTGTGAACAATAGGGGTTTGACAATGATGCAGTCGAGAAACAGCTTCACAAGTGTCACAAAATATTTGCAGTACTTCTTGTTCTGTAAAACCAGTTTGTAACCTGAAACATTCATTAGATTATTTGAAATGAGCAAGATAAAACAGAATATTTTTTTAAGATAAAAATGTACATGAAATAAATACCTATTGTTCATCATCTGAAGAACTTGTGATTTGCAATAAGGCATCAGGAGGAGGAGTTCATGAACTCCTCCTCCTGTGTGGGTAATACTGCTGTCTACATATCCTATAATATTTTTATGTCCACTCAAGTTACTCTGAAATAACAGTTATTTCATTAGGTTATCTGTTTATTAATACTTTATCAAAAAATAAATATGAATGTAAAATATTTAGTGTATAAAGTAATTTTATTTCTTATATTACTCACCGCAATCTGTATTTCTCTCTTGCAAACATTGAGATCATGTTCGTTGTTAACATACATGCGCTTGAGTGCATATCTAGTACCCGAAGATTTGACTAGGAAGACTATGGCAAATCCTCCTACAATGAAGAAAAAAGATACGACTTAGTTATGTAATAAATTATGTAGATTAGATTAGAAATATTATATGTTATTTACTAAATGTTGCTCAAAAAAGTGTACTTTAAATAAAAGAGTTTTAAACAAATAATTAATCAAAAAAGTTACATGTTAGCATATAAGATTGAAAATGATATATATTACTCTTAATATCATATACAATTTTTATATAATTGTTTTATTAATTAAAGGAAATCTATTTAGTGCTTTTATCTATAATGATAAGATTACATTCTCGGTAAGTATTTAAAAAATTTCATGTAACTCTTGGATCTCTTATTGGTCTAGAAATATAATTTTTTTAAGTACCTAAAGTAAAAAAAAATTAAATAAATATTGGTTTTTTATATTGGATAGTATTAGATAATGGAGTAGACTGGAAAAAATATTTAGTACATATCTTGTACGTTCAGTCTGGTTTTTTTCCCTATTATTTTCCCATGACACATCAGTGAAAAAAGCTGAATTGAAAATTAATGGATCTGTTCAATATCAACTAACAAACAGACCTATAAAAACGATTTCAAAATATCTAGATCTTATCTTGTATTAAATTCATTTGCCAAGTACAATATCAAAAAAAAAAATAACAGATACACTCTAATTTCATGCTAATTATTCGTTTTAAAGAATACATAATTTCAAACGTTAATAAACATTGCTGCTCAATGATGGAGCACTCAATGCAGAGTGTGTCTAAAGAGAAAGTACAATCTCAATGCTCGGTTAATCCAACAATGAAGTGGGAGCTGAGCTAGCAGCTGAGAGCAATAAAAAAAAAAAATTATCCGGAGCAACCTACGAATTTACAGTTATAACTGCACGTTGGGACCCACCGCACGAGCGTACAATTAAAGCGAATCGAGCGTCAATCCCGATAATTTCGTCGTGCCCCCCCCGACGACTTAGTGCTCCTCTCCTTGCGCATGTACACATATACCTGCTCAAAAAAAAAAAAAAAAATGAGAGAAAAAATGGAGTAAGGTCCAGCAAGGAGGCCACGGGCCTTCGCACAGCAAGTAAGCCTACGAGGCGCAAATGGAGCAGACGACCGTAAGTCCCTCGAGGCGCGAGAGAGACGAAGGCAGTCGTTAACGCGACCACTAGAAAAAGACCGAGCCATCCTAGCTGCGGCAGATGTAGCGTGCGAAGGACGGAGAGGCTGATATTGAAGAGGGGGGGACGGAAGGGGGCAGGCCTACGGATAAAAGGAATAAGGCGAGCCGCCAAGGTGCCTATATCGCAATGCACCCTCGGAACTAACCTTCGGCCAGGACCTCCTCGACGGTGACGGTGTGCCGGCCGACGACGAAGACCTTGCCGAGGTAGCTGTTGGTCTCCTTGCTCGCGGTGTTGTCGATCTTCGAGAAAAGCTTCTTCATGCTGAGAATGCGCTGGCGGCGGGCAGGGCCCTTGCCTCGTCCTTGCTGCCGGCGTCGCTCCTCCGGGCCTCGCTCGGCCGCCCGCGCCCCCTCCTCGAGCCCGCGTCCTCGTCCTCGACTCTCGTACGCCGGGCAGCGGCCGAGTGGCTTGACATAAGGCTCGCCTCGCTTGTCGCGCCTTTTCCCTGCCGTCCGCCTGTCCGCCTCCGCCTCCTACTCTCGCTCCCTCTCTCTCTCTCCGTCCTCCCGCGTGCAACTCTCGCGCCTCTGCTGTTGTGGTGCGCTGTCGCCGCCGCGCGGCTGCCAGAGGGACCAGGCCGCCCTGGAGGGGCCCTCGGCGAGGAGCAGGCTGCCGAAGTCTCCTGTGGCGCGCGACGCGTACGCGCTGGGGCCTCCTGGGGCGCGCGTGCCTGCGCACTCGGTGGCGGATCGTCTGCACCGCCCGGACAGACGGTGGGACGGAGCGTGCGAGGAGTTCGGACGATGTCCGCGGGCGCGCACTGGCAATGGTCGGACTCGCGCTTTTCTCAGCCAGCCGACATTTTTCGTCCTCGGGGCGAGAGCTGCGCCGTGCACTCCACGCACACAGGCGCACACTTTACTTACGTGCGAACAGCGCGAATCGCGACTCCGCGAGCCCGCGAGTTGCCTACTGGCTCGGCGGCCTGATGGGCTCTGGCTTGTATCTAGCGAGCGGCACTCGCGCATATATACAGCTCGATTCGGCCGACGTATATATCGAAGCCGCGGCGCGCACAGCGCAGTTATTGCGTTTTCGCGAGTAGATGGCACTGAAAAGCGTGTAGAAAATGGACGATTTTTTATATCTATATATTAGCTCCGTTTGATGCGATTACTTCGGCAGTCCCTCCACGCGGTATATCGGTACTTACACTGTTTTACTGCGTACATCGCGTGCATGTGGGTATATAATACACGCACGCTTTGCATACCCGCGACTGTAAGCTTCTTTTTTTGTCTTGTTGCTCAACGTTTCTTTCTATACCTGCGATAACAATGACGAAACTGTGCGGAGTATCGCTCGGCTGTTTTGTCGATGAGACGTTTGAAAAATTCAGGTTCTTATTGGTGGGTTGATAAGTAAATGTTTTTCTTTGTATACTTACAAAAAATGCAGCTCCGATACCTTCATAAATGAATTTTCTAAGTGGTAGATGATTCTTTCAGATTTGTCGCGAAAATTCGAACGGAGTATTGTATGTTTTCTTAAATTAAAATGTGAAAACATATTCTAAAATGAATAACGCGGAACTGAAGGAATAATTAAATAACCAATGGGGATGCATTTTTGTAACACATGGGCTTTAAACTTTCGTCCGGTTGCACCATTAGAATCACTCTAACACCTTTTTCCTCGTTTGTCTTACTATCTTAACAATTCTATTGGTCGATATGTTCCATTCGGAGTTTTCCGGATCATTCCGTCTAAAGTTTATTCCGAATGAATGAAGGTACAGTTTTTTTGAAAAGTAATTGCAAGTGACAGTGTTTAAAATACTATTACTATTAGAATAATTTTATTATTTAACAATAAAATGCATTTGTCACCTACAACTGACGTTTTACTAAAATACATTTAATTTTCATTTTTTTAGCGAACATCATCATGAAGTAAACACAGCTGTGTGGATACATTTAACCTTTAAACAATAGAGTATACAGGTATAAGCTGATATTTTGTAAAAAAAAGAAAAAAACAAAAGGAAATGGAAAAAATACCATGGCAAGTATATTTTATGTTTCTTGCTATATATTTAAACAGAAAATTCCAGAATTGAAATATTAATAAATTGTAAAATCTATTAATATTTAAAATTAATAACCTTAATGATTCTTTTTGTGTAGAAAAATATACATTTACAATGATGAGCGACGATGAAGATAACCAAACTCTAATAGATGAAATTAGAGTTTTGGAAAATGCATTGGTGCAGCACAAAACTAATACAATCAATGATCCTTCTACCAGCAGTGTTTCAAAAATTGATTTGTTACCATGTTTGGAGGCAAAATCAGAAACGGAAGAAGTATTACATGAAAGCTGTGTAGATGAACATGATGATTTTGTTACTGACGATTGCTACGACTGCAGAGATTTACAAGATTTATTAGAGTTTAATAAAAATTTAATAGAATCAATTGTGGAGGCACGTGATAAAATGCTTATTTTGCTCGAAGACTGCAAGCAAAAACAAACTTTGATTGAAACTGAGATTGCTAATAAATATAATAACACTTGCACTAAAATAGTAACTTTTAATGCTGGAATGCCTTATTTTAAAGATAAGAATTATTTTACAGCTCCAAGAAATGAAGATGCAGAAACTAAGATTAGAAGAGGAGAATTATGTATGACTCAACTTCAACGCATTCATCGCTGGAGTCAGATTGATAAAATTCATTTATTGACAGCTATAAGACATGAAGTAACATTAACTCTTCTAAATAAAAATGAAAACAATGATAACATTGGTAGTGTAATTGGTTCAATTACCAAAGCAAGTCAATTATCATATAATATGAAAAAAGCTATTGGATCATTAGGGTCAATGAAATTTGACTGGTTAAAAATAGCTGGTAATATTCCTGACAACAAGCACAGTACACAAGAATGTGAAGTCATGTGGAATATTTTTTTACATCCTGACATTAATAAACAAAAGTGGACAACAAAAGAAGATAAAAATTTAAATCGAATAGTTGAGGAACATGGATGTGAAGACTGGGATTCAATTGCCAAAGAATTAAATACAAAACGTAGTGGCTACCAATGTTTTGTTAGGTATAATACAAATAACTGGAAAAACTTAATGAAAGGCCAATGTTGGACACCACAAGATGATAAAACACTTACAAGATTAGTTGAAAAACTTAAAATTGGTGATTACATTCCTTGGGGATATATTGCAAGTTTTATGAACAATTGGACAAAACAACAGGTAGTAGACTTTATTTTAAAACTTTTGAACTAGTTTGAGTTTTTTTTTTAAATTCAACAAAAATATTTAAAATCTTGTTTTAGGTATACTTTCGATGGAATTACAGTTTAGCACCACATTTAAAAAAGGGAAGATTTTCAAAAGAAGAAGATAAAATACTGTTAGAGTCTGTAAAAAAACATGGTTTGAATTTTAGCAAAATATCTGCTTTAGTAATGACCCATAGAACAAATGTTCAATTAAAGGATCACTATCACACTATAAAATCTAGAGAAACAGGATCTAAAAAAGTGTGGACCGAGGAAGAAGATGCTAAATTAATGGAACTTCAAACAAAATATGGTACAAATTGGGTTAAAATTATAAAGGAAATGCCAAATCCAGGTATAACCAGGATTCAAGCTAGGCAGCGTTATTCAGCTCTTCTTCGCTTTGAAAGTAGAGGAATTTCATTAGATAAAATCAACAGAAACTTGGATAATCAATTGTCAACTCATACAACAGTAGTTTATACCAACAATACTCCTTGGTCACGTGAATGCAAAGAAATACACGTAAAATATCTAAAAATTGATAATCAACTTATACATTTTCTTAAAAGAGAAAATAAGCTTAAAACATTAGAGCAAAAAGGAAAAGCGTATTCTCCAGATAAATTAAAAGTAGACACTAAAAAATTGTACAATATATTGTTGACTTTGAAAACAAATTTAAATATACCAGAATACATTGATGATAGTATTTTGTTAAATGAATCTCATTTACAACTGTTAATATCATTACATGAATACATCGTGGAAAGGCGACAAAATTCTGATAAAGAAATTGAGCAATTCAGAGAACAAATGTTTGGCCCTTTGATTTCGGGATCAAAAGCAAATCACTTCATTCCACCTTTACCATTTGGGTTTCAGTTTCCAAGGTTAAAAAAAAAGATTACAAATACAATAGACGCTCAGTGCAATACTAATGATTTTCATCAAGTTGAATTACCTGAAACACTAGAGCCAGATAAGTTTATAACTGACTGTTTAAATGAAGACACTGAAAATCAATTTGAAAAATTTAAATATTTAATGTCAAGCGAATATAGTGATACAAAATCTGCTCAAAATTATATAAAATGTAAGCCATTTGCTAATTCGTCATTTTTTGATGAAATACAAGAAATCAACCATCAGCATGTAAGTTTAGGCTAATTTTATTGTCTTCGATAGTTTAACATTTTTTTCTTTGCAATTAAAATTCGTTATATTTTATGTTTAGAATGTGCGGAAAAATCCAGTAAATAGGAAGCCAAAGAAATATGATTGGGAATTAAACAAAATAATTTCAAGTGACTATCAAAGAGAAGAATCCTATGTAGAAAATGCACCACTACAACATATAGAACCAAATAGAACAACTCTTCAAGGGTATCAAGAGATTTTATTAACTTCTGAAACGTTTCCTACAAATGCTGGCGATACAAATTTAAATCAACAATTAACTTTAAGAGGTCAACAAGCCTTAAATTTATTTAAAATGCGTTATCAACAATTATTTCGTATGCCAGCGGGATTGTCTAGGATAATACCACCAGATATTGTTGATGAAAGTGCATTTTTACCAGTGCTTGAAAAACTGAGAAAGAAATCTATGAAAAAAAAGCGTTTAAATTAAATTCTGCAAGATTTGTAAATACTTTGTGACTGTAAATGCATAGTAGTAATTATTAACTATTTTTTTAAGAGCGAAAAACTAGTAAGAATTTAAAACATTTATTTTCTTTCAAGAAACACTGTTTCTTCATTATTCTTGTTAAATTATAATTTTTCTTTGTATTTTATACTTTGAACTAAGTTGTCAATGTAAGGTATACAGTTTAGAGTAACTGTTAAAGTTGAACATGATAAATCAAATTAAAATATTTTAGTTATTTATTTTAATTTAAAAATGTAAAATTATTAATAGGCATTAATAAAAACTTTTTACGTTTTTCTAAATATATGGTTACTAAAAAATAGACAACTATTTATTTGAATTATTTTTTTATTTTCAAAACTGTTTACAAGAGCAATAATAAAATTATAACTATTACTGTTAAGAAATTAAATTTTTTTTTAATAACATGATTCTAAATGCATTGCGTACGATTTTACAGCATATTGCTTTAATCTATATCATAAAAAGATACACATTTATCTTAATATTATTTTACAAAAAAGGAAATCTAGAAACTTTTCATAAAGTTAAACACGAGCAATACAATCTCGTCGAAATTTTTTAACGCGATTTTTTAGTCACAAGTTTGTACTTCAATATGACTTTGTTTTCATTCAATAAATATTCATCACATAAGATTTAACTTCTGTTTACAAATATGAATCGCAGTAGATTGATATCAATCACAAGTAGTACACACTTTGAATGAAATACTTATATTATTAATTCAATATTGATTAAATAATATTCTGCACTTGAACTTCTTACATACAGTTGGAAAATGTTAATTTTTTGAGACCATTAATGAAAAAGAATCTATAAAAATAGAATACAATTCAAAGAGAGCGCTATAGAAAATACCTATTCTATAATATGCACTATACTAAATGTACATACATCACACATTTTAACCAAGTTTTTAAATACATTTTACAAATTTTATTACACAGCCCGCATTTTTTATGCGCATTACTGTGATGTTTATTAGAAAATTCAAACTAGCTGTAACGAATAATTATTCAAAAAAGTGATATCATTAAACAAATTAAAAGTATCAGCTTGTTAAAAAAATATTTGCAAAAAAAGTTCTCTCACTTTATTTTACAGTAAATCCATAATTATTTCTTTGTATCCTATTTAGTGCAAGGACAAATTAGCCAGTCATGATTATTGCCCATCCAGATGAAAAGACACCCCATAACAAAACAGTTGGTTCAACCTTATTCACAAGAGATCTAATAAAGTCTAACACTGCTTTTAAAACATTGTTAGACACCTTTGGTGATGGTTTATCTTGAATAATTTTCATTTTTGTCAAATATTCAATTAGAGGCGGATGATCGCGACTGAAAATAGGGAAATAGTCATTCACTCGTTTTCTTGTCCACCATGATTTTACAGGGTGCCTAAAAATAAAGAAAATTTGTTAGTACTATTTATTAAAATGTATTAAAATGAAGATTATACTTTTTAAAAATATTATAGTTACTCACTCTTTATTCCAAGGGGTGTATCGATAATGATAAAGACTAGCTCTAATATACACTGGTGGATTTTCACGGAAAGGATTTTCAACTTGATTCATTAGAGCCAAAACTTCAGGTTGGCCGTATAAAAGTCTGTAGGCTAAAGACATCAACCAAGGATTTTGATGATAAGTTCCTAATGATGCAAACCACATCTGCCAATCTAATCGAGGCTGATGAGGAGCTGCAATAATAAAATAGAATATATTTATATTTTTAATTTTTCAATAAATGTAAGTTAAATTTTTAGATGTATAATACTTGCCAACAAATGATAAAGTATTATTAACGTTTCCAGGTTTGTACAAAAATTGATATTCTTTCCATGGCCCTTCGACTTTATTACTTCCTTCAATAATTACTTCTGGTCTTCCATCAGCTCCAGTCATTCTTCTGAAAAGTCCATAACTACTCACTATATGAAATGGTTCCACCTTATTATGAATTTGTTTTAACTGAGGTGGAATTGTTGAGTTGAATTTCGGATATAAAGAAACTGCATATGGAACCTATAGACAAGATTTAAATTAAAATGAGATTTGGAAAAATGTTTATTAACGAATTGTATACTTACTACACTAATTGTGAAGATAAAAACAACAATAAGTGCGTATAATAAAGTCACAAATGTTGAAGTAAACTTTCTTTGAGTTCCCTTTACTTTTGTAATAGACTTAGCTACTGCATTGGCTACAGAAAAGCCAAGTGATATTAATGCAACATAAACCGAAATGGGAACAACACGAGAAAGAGCATACTCAAATTGTTCTTTTGTAAATCCTGCAAAAATATTAAAAATTTATTAATTAATATTTTTTAAATAATCTTGATTTTAATTAGTAAAAAACAAATAAATACCTATTTTTGCTGAAATGGTCCAATTTTCTGTGAACTTTAGATTATAATAAATGTATGTACCATATATAATACCAGCATATACAAGAATACAAGCAATAGTAGACAAATAATCCAATGCATTCGATTTTTCAGTCTTTGATTTTTTTTGGGAGAAGAAGAGATCGTCTAACAATGATATACTTAAGCATATTGTTAATAAATTGAAAAAGTTATAATTTCCAGTTGCTATTATATGTACTTGAAGGAAGACCTACAAGAAAAATCAACGGAAGTTAATGCATTATCATTAATGTTTAAGTTGTCTAATAAATTTGTATAGAATTATATCTTACTTGTAAAAAGAAAGCGACGATTCGGACTTTTCTTAATGGGAAGAAGAAAAGGAAGGGTATAACTAGTTCAAAGATATTAGCTCCAACAGTAGTTAGTCGAAGATACCATTGAGGTAAGTGGTGGGCATACCAAGCTAAAGGTGTTGGAATACATTGTGATTCAAAATGCACACTCAAGGCTGAAAAATGATGGAATTATTTCATTATTTAAAAACTATATAAAAAACTATTGGACTTTCAAATGCTACAAAATATTACCATCTAAATTCCACCAAAGTGGGCATCCAGAAGTAAGTTTGACTACTCCACTGGAAAACATCAAACGGAAAAGAAGCCAGCGTATTGTCCAAAAGGTTAAAGAATCACTTGGTGTACTCTTTTTTGTGTGATTAGAATACCAGAATGGTGCAATTATTGTACATAGAAAACCAGTCTCTAGTAATAAAACGTCCCTGCAATTAAAATATTTTACATTAAGAAAATTATTTTATTACTTCCTGTGTGACTTAACTTGTTTATCTCTATAATTAATGGCTGCATGTGACTGGTTTTATTGAACTTTATACTGTGTCATTGAATTCGATATGCTAGAAAAATACGATATCAATTTATCATACTCCACTTGATTAAATTACCATGAAAATTATGCAATCAATGTGTAAATATAATAAACCTACTAATTTTTCAAATACATTCCTTTAAAAAATTGATATATTACTTAATTGAATAATTTAAAATCAGTATAAATGCAACCAATCATTTGTTTATATGAATTTAAAGAGCTTTTACCATTGGAACCACATGAAAGTTTGACCAATTTGGTAAATTGAGTAATATAATGCCCATAGTATCCCAAATACTGGTGCTGAGCAAAACTTCTGCGACACAAAACTGAAAAATAAAATTTGATTAATGATACAGCAATTAAAAGCATCAGTAATTAAAATATATAAAAAATAAAACGTGATTTACCCCAAAAATGCTAGTACTATTCCAGTTAAAGTCACAATGTCTAACATGTATTCTACATTTAGGCCAAGATATGGAGCCAACCAAAGCAATGTTGGCTTTTGTTTAAATTTTTGAAGCAATGATGTCCGACTTCTAATATCCAGTTGTGTTTTCGCTGGCAACACTCCATTATCACCGTAAAGACCTGCCAAAAACAGTTTAAAAAAACGATTACTTTACATTATATTATCTTTATAAAAAAATAATTCATTTAGCTGTTACAAAATGTTTTGAATTTTTGTAAAAAAATATAATTGCAATCCTGGATTTGGCAATAACATAAATAAAGAATAAGATACATGAAGTCATAAAAGCTGATTAGCCTCTCTTTAAAACCCGTTTTCCTACACGCGATCGTCCGCGTTTTCTCGTCTGCGCTAAATACCAAGCACTTGCACCTCGCGAAAAGGAGTTGTACCTTCGATCTTCCCGTCGATTACTACGCTTTCACGAGTTTTGTTTTTTTTTTCTGTCACGTTCGAATCGATCGCAGAAATCGATGGCGATGCAAAGTTCGTTAAAACGAAGTAGTAAAAATAGATCCAGGGTGGAGCGAGCGAGCCGGAATTATTGCTCCTCGAGCTTTCTGCGGCGATCGCCGATAAACAGTAGGAGTGCATTAGGAGCAGGTCGTTTCGCATATGCTTTGGAGAAGTCCACGTCTTTGTTGGGAAAAATTTTACAACTTAAAGCGGACGAGGGATTCGAGGCTTGGTCTCGGATTCGAGCGCTTCCGCTTCTTTATTTTTTTCTTTTTTTTTTGCTCGTCCAAGTATATGAATTGCTGATTTGGACGACTCAGGTTCACGACTCATTGCTATCCTTTGCTTAGTTAATTCTCGATCATTTCGTCATTGTTAAAATCGTCCGTTGTTGTTTGCTTAAGGAACGATCAACTGATATTTATGCAGTTTTCAAACCCGATTTTTTTGCAACTAGAAATAAAAAAAAATTTATTAGAAATAATTGATTAAAAATTAATTCTTTATTTTATATTTTACGTGTTTATTGGACGGAATTAAAAAAAAAAACGAGTGATAATTTTTTTAGATAATTGAATATTACGTTAACAAATAACGAAGTTTACGGGAGCTTTCTTATTTTCAAATTTTTATGTAATTTTTATTACGTCGGTCCAAAGTGTTAAATAAATCCATCTGGAGGTTTATTTTAAGCCTTTGTATTTTTAGAAAGAACACGTTTTTTTTTTTTTTATTAAGAACAGTTCGATACCAATGAAGCAAACAATACAAAGAAAATATTCCCAGCGAAGAATAAATGTAGTTAAAATAAATCGTTTCTGGTTTGCAGACAAATTTAATTAAACATTTTTGAATGAAAATTAATATTGCCACGAAAAACGTATGCCTTAATCGCAAGAAGACACTCTTTGCAATCGCGGCAAGATAAAGAAGAAAAAAAATTTATCGAAATTAGGTACTTAATTCACCGACACAAAAGCCTCGTGCACTTATATGCGGCGTGGTGCAATTTTCGTACGAGATAAACTTAGCTTTTATGAAGAACGAAAAAAAAATTGTTTTTTAAGCCTTTTAATTTCTAATTTCCGAACATAGATTTAATTTAATACCAGTGGTAAATTAAAATTCGTGTGAAATATTTTTTTCTTTTTATTTTTTTTTTTATTATTACACTAAATATTAGGTAGCGTAAGTAAACTTTATTTCGGGACGCGTTCGATACGAATCAAGTTCCTCTGATGTAAGTACTAAATACAACAGTGAATTCCAGCCACATGCTTCAATGAGATGTGTATATAACAATTACGACTATCGAAACTTTTAATTCGCCGGTTGTACTTATACTACTATTATCATCCAACACAAAGAAAAGCAAACAATCCTCTCTTATACACGAAACGGAGACGAAATGTAACGATCGCACTGATTTCCAGGCCGAAGGAAAAGTAGTTCCCTCGTCTCGCCGACTCTTCTATTTTTTCCCCCGGCGAATATCGTCCTACATATCATAAGATCTACACATCATAAAAAAAAATCTGTAACCACATCCAATGTCGGATCAGACGCGAGATGCTCTCAGCTTCCGCAAAGTTACGATATCACACATCGCGCCTAACCCTCAAAAGGAATGCAGCAAAAAACGTACACGAGCACGACAGCGCGGACTGCACTCACCCGGAATCTGCACGTAGAAGCTGAGGAAGGCGAAGAGGTAGATGATGCAGATGCCCCTGAGGAAGAGGTTCCGCGTGTATCGCACCGACACCATCGTGGCTCTCTGCGACTGGAAGGCTCGCGCGGCGACGATCCTCCGCTGTCCGCGCGGCGTCGGCGTCTGTACTACGTGGTATAGAGCCTGGCCGACCGGCTAACTGTCCCCGCGAGTCTGGCGGCGGCCGTCCGGTTGCCCCTTCCCTCGTGCACGCCTCTGCCGCGCCTTATCTCCCGGGCGAGTTCGCTGCTGCGCTTCCTCGCGGAGTCGCGCGCCAGGCGAGAAGGGAGGCAGGAGAATCGCCGACGCGATCACAAGCCCACGCGCTCCGACCACTGACGACCAAAATTACCAAACACACCAGCACACTGTACCTACACTACTGCTGGCTGCGCTATACCTACTGCTGGACTGTGTACTACTGAGTTCTGGAGTAGGCGGTGCTTCGGTGCTGTGCTCTTCGCGGCTGAGGTGAGTACAAAATTCGTCGGTGTATGTGCGCTTTTTCAAATTCGGGCTTGATGTAGAGTGTAGACGAACGCTGGTACAAGTGCGGAGGCACCGGCCGCTGCTGCGCAGGCTCGTCGCGGTTTTAATGCCGCGGCCGGCTGACGGAGTGCCGCACTTCGAGAAAGTCGATCAGTTTAGTGTGTTCATTTTAGGATTTTTAAGTAGTTTCATACTTTTGTAGAATGGAACAGTTGGATGTGCTAAATAGCTGCGATTAATTTTATATTTTTTTTTATGAGGTAAAAACATATTGATATTTTTAGTAATTATTTGTTATTATTAAATAGAAAAAGACTTTACAACTAATTTTAATAATTCTTGATACGTTTACTTGCAGCAGTGAAAATGAAGGTTTTCGTTACTGTGGGAACAACGAAATTCGACGAGCTGATCAAAATTATTGCAACTGATGAAGTATTACAGGTAAAAGTAATTAAATCTTTGTTTTAAAATAAAGTTAATTGTTGTATTATTATTTTTCTAACAGGCACTTAATAACAAGGGATACAACTCTTTAACGCTTCAAATTGGAAGAGGTGAAGTCGAAGTTGATTGTTCTCCAAGGTGTGGATTTAGAGAAATTAAATCATTTAATTTCAGTGAATCTTTACATGAAGAAATGAAGTCTGCAGATTTAATTATCAGTCACGCGGGTGCTGGAACTTGTTTGGAAGCTTTGGAATTATCCAAACCTTTAATTGTCGTTACTAATGATCTTTTAATGGATAATCATCAGTTAGAACTTGCTGAACAACTTCACAAAGATGGTCATTTATATTACTCTAATACTAAAGGCTTACTGGAACTTGTCCAAACTATGAATTTACATAGTTTGCAACCTTTCTCTTGTGATAAAAGTAAAGCTATTGCAAATGTGATAAATGATATAATGGGATTCTCTTGATAAATAATTCATATTTTTATGTAAAAGTTTAACTGATTGATGAAAAATCTATTGAATTTAATATTTTAATCATTAAAGAAATGTTGAGCTAATTAAATTATTAAACCTTCTAATTTTAAGTAGAGTTATATATTTTTCAAATTAAAATATTGCTGAAAATAAAGAATCTCTTTATTTATTTTACATTATTCGTAATTTTAATAGATATATTTTATTATTTAACATAATTTACAGTAAAATTACATACATTATATGCAGACAATTTTTCTGCAATATTATGTTCAACATTAGTTACGTCAAAATATGACCTTGTAGTTTAGTCTCATTGAAAGCTCCCAAGCACCGCAAGCTATAACATTTCATAGAATTAATCTATGAATAATAGATGCGATTCTTTAACATTTCATCAACGTTTTTATGCTGTACAATTGTAAAAATGAATGAAATTGAGTGCCTTGCGATTACTTCAGCTTTGGAAGCTTGTGGATTGCGAAGATAAAGTAACAACAATGGCTTCTTATATGTTATATATTAATGCTTAGAATATTTTTTTATATTAGACTTTCTTGATGATATTTCATCACAATTGTTTTGAATGATAATGTTGAAGTTAACATCTTAATTTTATTTCACGAATATACATGGACACTGGAGACAAACTACAATGGTTTTTCTTATCAGCATAAAACTGATGAAATAGGTTTAATTCATACAAGACCACGACGAGTCATCTCTTTTAACAATGTGTTTCCCATTTGTGCTGGACTCCTGGTTACAATAACGCCAGCCTACGAAGAAATAAGGTTGTAAAATAAATTTATTTATTCTCTTTAATTAAGGCTAAGTAAAACATACCTTTTCGAGTGCGTTAATCTTATCTTGAGCCCCGCCTTTTCCACCAGAAATTATAGCACCAGCATGACCCATTCGTCTGCCAGGTGGTGCTGTGACACCAGCAATGAATGATACCACGGGTTTAGCTTTGGACCCCTAATAAAAAAAAAATAAGAATTGTGTTTTAATTAATTTAACAATTTTTTTTAATTTATATTTTTAATAATCTATCACTAACAGTATTGTGTTCTGTAAGATACTCTGCGGCCAGTTCTTCAGCACTTCCTCCAATCTCACCAATCATAATGATACCCTCACAAGCAGGATCTTGCAAGAAGATTTCTAAACAGTCAATGAAATCTGTTCCATTGAATGGATCTCCTCCAATACCAACACACAGTGTTTGGCCAAGACCAGTCTGAAATTTATTATAAAACAATAAGATTATATATAACAATAAATTTATATGTAAGAAGTGCATGACATTTTTTTTAACAACTTACAAGTGTAGTTTGATTCACAGCCTCATAGGTCAAAGTTCCAGATCTTGAAACAATACCAATTTTACCTCTTTGATGTATATGTCCTGGCATTATTCCAATTTTACACTGCAAAAATGTTTAATGACAAAACTGACAGAAATATAAATATTATTTATGAAAGGAATTTAAAAATAAAACAAACCTGTTCAGGGGCAATAATTCCTGGGCAATTGGGTCCAATCAGTCTAGATTTATTTTGCTCCAATAACCGCCTCTTTACTTTTACCATGTCATGTTGAGGAACTCCTTCCGTAATGCAAACAATTAAAGGCATCTCGGCATCCATAGCTTCCATTATTGCTGCAGCAGCTGCTGGTGGTGGAACGTAAATTACAGATGCAGTTGCACCTGTTGCAGCTTTTGCCTGGTAATAAAAAATATTGATTTAATTTTTTTTTCAAAAATTTTAATTTAAAGGATTGAAAATTCAAAGCTCAAAGTAGATTTTATATTTACTGGTCATTTGTACTTTGTTATCAAACTTGAGTTCATTGAGGTCAAACAGATTAGCATTCATACAATATGTACTTTAACATGCCTTCATTGAGGCAAAAATGTGCTGACACGACTTAAAACAATGATTACACAGCATTAAAAGATTAAACAACTGTTCAATTGTAGCATTAAAGTAAATTTTAGTCAAAGTAAAACAAATAATTGCTTCAATTAAAAAAACAATATTAAAATATTAAATTAAATGAATGGTAAATAGAATATAATTAAATATTACCAATAAAATAAGAAGTTATAATTAAAAAAATTATTAAAACATTCAGTCTATTTAAATTTCTTAAATAACTCTTAGATACAAAAAAAGTAGTCTTACAGATAAGATAATTTTTTTTATCAAAAAACCTAAGTTTACCTCTTGAACATTTTTGTACACAGGCTTGCCAAGATGTTCAGTTCCGGCCTTTTTAGGATTAACACCTCCCACAACTTTGGTTCCATAATCAAGGGCCTGTTGGCAGTGAAATGTTCCCTGCTTTCCCGTGAAGCCTTGGCAAATGACTTTGGTTTCAGAGTTGATTTTCAAATTTTTTCTCGATTCGCTATAATTAAATCTAATCTGAGTTCTCAATAATCCACCGCGGCTTCCAACTGCAAAAGAAAACAATGACCTTCGTTAGCATAAAGCATCTGAAGCAATCCCCACCAACTATGATGCGGTGATCTATAAATAGCGGAAGCTAAAAATCAGAAACTGAGAAGGCGATAAAGAAAAAAAGGTTCAGGCTCGGTCTGTGACATTCAAAAAGTGAAGTACAATTTTGGCTTAGTTTTGAGATCAAGGTCTTTGGATTGAAACGCATCCAACAAGGTTAGGGATGTAATTTAAGTCTATTGTAAACACCCACGACCAGTCTCTTCTCTTAAATTCTCTTAAATAATCAACTAGACCAAATATTCCATTAGCACAACTCGCAAGGAGAAAGTACCCCTCAGAATTAACGCAAACTTGAATGAAATTCATTAAATCACTTTGCCGTACACCAATAATGATCAATAGAATGTCATTGCTGCAAGTCACTCGATGAATGATCTTCAGACAATCAAAGATCAATGAAAGTCGCGAAGTACAAGGTTAACCAGCGGCCAGAGGCTGCGAAAACTTATTCGGCGAAATGGCAGGGAGCGGGCGGTCGTGCAAATATCATTGAACGGGGCAAGTGTGTTGTAATCGGTCGAGGCCCGCGCGCGGCCGCGCGAAGTCGAGGTCGGGGACGTACATCAGGGCGACCGCTGGCGAAACGAAAAGGAGAGGCGAAGGCAGAAGAAGGCGCGGACACTACTGACCTGTGAGTTTGGACAGTGCCCTGGTAGCGACGGCCATCCTTGGGGTGCGATAAAAGCTCGTGCAGCCGAGCTCGAGGAAGGAAGTAGATTAAAGAGCGACGGGCTCGATCTACACGGAGGGCAATAGGCGAGTCGGCTTACGACGCGGCCACCATTAAAAAAAACTTTTTCCTAAGGCTACACGAGGGGATCCGTGTCGGTGGATGCGGGGACTGGGGAGGCGAGTCAAAAGCCTGAGAGGAATACGGCCGGAGTCTCGCTCGGCGCTCGCGCAGCCAGCAGACGGAGGAGAGACCTTTGGACGTTGGAGTTTGCGCTCAAATAAGCAGCGAGGTGTTGACGCCCTTGACGGTCACGCCCGTTAGTGACTTACGCTGACCGCGACGTCTGCGAGCACGGGACTTTAGAATCTTATCTCTTTTAATTCCTTTTTTTTTTTATTCACATTTGCATTTATTAATATTAATTTATGGAATTGCAGATGGTTTTACGTAATTGATTTTAAGTACGCTTTGTAAATTTGTATTGGGTTTGTTATTGCTAAGAGGCCTTATGAAATAATCGTAAGAATCGAGAAAGTAATTAAGTTATTAAGTTCTTGATGCATTTTATTTTTATAGCGACTTCAATGAAATTTATTTACTTATTTACTGTGTAATATAAACAATAAGTAATACAAAATTAAAAAATTAATGCAAATAGAATGTAGCATGCTAGTAACATAATAATGCGAAAAATCAACATAAAGTTATGATTTTTCGTACAAAAAAGCATTTTGCACTAGACAGAAAGAAGGAATTTATGTGAATCCAGATAAAATATGAAGATTCTTAGCAAAAAGAAGGTTAAATTCTAAAAAATGTAACTTTTCGCAAGCTTTGCAGGACCGCGAAGATCTTTTTTAAAATCCGCCGTTGCGATTGGTCGAATCGGCGTTCCCGCCAGGAGTGAGAAAAATCCGAAGAAATTAAATAATTAATTTTTCTCCATCGAGCAGCGATCTAAAATTCCGACATCAGCACCGTACAACAGGCATCTTATAGACATCGCGCTGCGCGCAATAAAAACAAGTTTACCATACACACGAACGCGCCACAACGATACTGCCTTCACAGCGAAGAGCGAACTTTAATAGCGTTAACATATATAGTTATACTTACAGTCAAGTTAGTACCGATCGAAGCACCGTATAGCCGTGCGATTGGCACTGTTGGACACTGTTGGTATCCCTTGGGAGCCGTACGCCTATCGTGCACTCGCTTTTTATATTCAATCTTATATTGTTATTATTGTGGTCGTGCGCCGACGGAGGTGCACGAGCTCGGCGTCCCGCACTCCTCCGCCAGTTTGTAGTTCTTTTCCCGCGAGGCATCAGGGTGCAAAAGGAGAACCGACGAGGTGGCCGCGAAGATCCTCGATGCCGACGGAGCGGACGCACTGGGAGAAGACGACGGCGACGACGAGGAGGCGAGCGCAGAGGAGCTGGCGCTGCCCCGCGTGCTCCGAGGCGTCGTAACGAAGAAAAACAACGCGCGTGTGTTATAACTTTATAAGTACAGGCGAGAGTGCGCGACCCATTAGTCGTAGAGTCGCGGCGGCGACAGTGCGCCACGAGAGAGAGAGAGAGGGAGGGAGGAGTGTGCAGTGCCCGTGTACGTGGTGCACGACAGGCGCAGCGGTGCCAGCGAGCCGTGAGAAGGGTGCCCGAGGACGGGAGTCTGGAGCAAGCGGAGACTCGCACAGCGCGACCGACGTGCCTGTCCTTTCTATAAAGTGGATTCGCTCATCCTCATTTCCTGACTAATCGCGCTCTCTCTCCGTCTTTCTCTCCTTTACTCTCGCTGCTCGCGCTTTCACACACACTCTCACTGGATCTCGGATTCCCGGCGCATAAGAAAGAAAAATGATGCGTTGAGGAAATCGCCGTGGTTGCCTTAATTTGATAAGTCGACTCGGGAGGTACGGAGAAGGTAGTAATTCTCAGAGGTAAGCACAAATCTCCTTCTGCTCTCTCCAACCTTTACTTTATTTTCAGTCTCTACTCTAGACTCCGATTTCCGTATTTCCACTGTTTATCATTTCTGCGAAACCTCCATTATCAGTGGATATGTGCACATCCGCGTTCGTTTTTTCTTCTTTATTAGCGGACTCGGAGTTCCGGCCGAGAACAATGGTGCTTTTATTTTTGCGTTAGCCTGTTGGTGCACCAAAATTCCTTACCTACCTTGGCTATAAAGCAGAAGGAATGGATTTTTTTTATCCGTTTTTAATTTGCACTTATTGCTTTTTTCATGGACATCTTTTGTTTCCAAAGAGTTTTGCTCTTTTTATTCAACGTAAAAGTGCTTTTGTAGTAACGGTGCATCACTGTTTTTACAAACACCACTTGCCATTTTGTTCGATAAAAAAAGAGACATTTTCAATGTTGAGTAATTTGAGAGTTTTTGTACTACCACCATTCTGTATGAATCAATAATTTACTAAAATAACTTTTAATAGGTATACTTAGATTATTAGTCATATTTTCACATTCCGACCAATTGGCCGTTTGTATCAGCTGTTGATTGCTTTACAGGAAGTATGGATGAGAAAGAAAAGTCAAAAAATCTATGGCCAAAGGAAAAAAGTGAAACTAGTACTGACATTTTTACCAGTGAAGCACCAGCAGGTTCCTTGGATGTAGTTAATGTGACATCCTTGGCAGATATCTTTGATACTGCATTTACTTCCACAGCTGATCCAACCTCGCATACAAAGTATACTTCAGGTTGGTAATAAAAAATATTTATGTTGTGGAGTGCTCATTATTTTTAAACTTATAAGTCCAAATTTAGAAAATATTATATTAAAAAATGAATTTTTAAATTTTATTACATTCACCATGAGATAATCTTATCTACCTAAAAATAAGTCATAATTTTAACACATTTTACTTTAGGAGATAAAATTGTTTTCAGGAAATGAAATGGACTATGAGCATTTATTTGCTGATAGCGACATTGAAGAAACAGACATAGCATCTGCAGTGCCGTATTCTTGTCATCCACACCATCTGCAAGCTACAAAAACTGATGTCTGTAGTCCTTATGTTCCTACTTCAATTGTAAATTCCTCAGATTATGGCCTGCCAGATCCACTTAATTGTATGTGTCAAAGTAAACAAGAAAAATCTACCAAAAAATCCTCTGCAGTTTCTAAAACAGAAAATTCACAAGATAGGGTTTATGTAAATGGTTATAAACGTAAAGCAATGTGTTTGGATAAAGATACCTCTACAAAATATGACAGAGAATGTATAAAACCAAAGCGTACAAGAATAACGACTGAACCTCAAACTGATGGTTGCAGTATAGCTGGACCATCTAGACTAATAGATTGTCCTGTTGATTATAGGTTAGGATACTTTTATTGCTGTCTCATAATTCTTATACATTAATTTTCAAATTTAATTAACTTTTTTATTCTAACAAGAGTTATTTATAAATTAAAAATTAGAGAAACTATTTAAATTTAAGAAGCAGTTAATAATAGGAAGAATTAAATTTTAGAAATTTGATTCTATTTATAAATAATCTTTATAATAATATTTATCTCAAAGAGTTAATTAAAAAATGAAAAATGTATTTGCATTATTCTATATTGCATTATTCTCTAAAATATATTTGTTGTCTATAGCATAAGTGATTTGGAGAACCCACAAGAAAATCCTCTGAATGCAGAAATAAACAAGGTTGATGATCATAAAACAAAAAGAACACCACACTCCCCTGCACCAGCTACTGTGATAGATTCTCAGGATGTACATCCTAATCAAGCATTACGTATGATTATATTTTAAAAATAGGTCATTTATTTTGATAACGACTGTTCATTTTATTAAATTTATAAACTTTTAGAAACAGATGACATGCCATCACCACCAGATCTTCAACTTGACTGGTCTTCTTGTGATAGTAGTAGTAATAGTAGCAATAGTGATGAAGAGACCTCCATTGAAGAGGTTGGCACAATTAATTGCATTGAGAAGGTAAATGAATATTAGAAAATAAAATTAAAATTATTATTAGTAACCTATATAAAATGTAAACTTTTATTCATTTATATTTAAAATTTTTATGTTTAGCAAACTATGCCAACACAAAATATTTCAAATTCAGAACCAAATCAACCTGTTGCTTCAATAGATGCAACAGTAGAGTCAGATGATGAACATGCAACAAGCAATCCCACCAATGAACAGAATCCACCATTCACGAATTCTCGACCATGGTAATATTTAATTTTCATTTTTTACATAATTTTAATGTTAATGACTTTTAATAAAAATTACATACACAATTTAAAAGTCTGATGCATTGTCCACGTCATAGTCATAATTGGAGATCTAATCTGCAAGTACGACATGGACATCGGTTACCATATCATCCTGGACATACTATGATACTAGGTAAAATACAAAAGATAAATGTATACTAACATGCAAACAAAAAATAAAATTCTATCAAAATTTGTAGCATCGACAATAAATAGGATGTCTTCTTCCATGGAAAGGCTATGGATGATACAACAACGGATACAAGAGCAGCATCGCCTTCATATGCGGCAGGATTCGCAACATTCTCGGCGAATGCACTATGGACATAGGTGAGACATTTTTTTATAATTAAAAATAATACCAATTTATTAATAATATTGAATTATTGACAAAATGTGATATTATTTTAGATTTGCACCTCCCAATACAAATGTTGGTCAAACGGGTCATGTTTCATGCAATTCAAGTTGTTTTTATCAATCTAATTCAGCACATGGACGTTCAAATTATAGAACAACTATGCCTCAAACGATGTTACCATATCCTCAGCAACCAACGGTCTACAGTCATCCTGAAAGTGGTACCTTTTCTGTAAGAAATTCTACTAATTTCGGAATTATGACAGTTACAGTATGTCAATCGGTTACATCTCCAAATTGAAAGAACGTAATAAAATATCTAATAGAATTTGTAATTTTAATTTATATCTTTATTTTAGCCAAGTCATCAGCCTAACTCGAATGATTTGTACAATCAAATGCCAAACAACTACAATCAATTGTATCATAATACCGAATATCAATCGCCTCATCCATATGATTTTAATAATCGGATGTCACGTCGGAATCAAGCGTACCTAAATACCGTACCGTCCATCCAGTTCTATGACTTTAGGCGCCCTAGTTGTACATTATTGAAAGATGGAGCTTCTCAAGAGTCAATTGAAAGTCATACATTCCCACATAAATACAAAAGGGTAATTATTGTTATTAAGCATCATACAGTAGAAATGTTTTATAAAAAGAGGATTAAAATAATATTTAAAATATATTTTAATATAGGTAAAGGATGTAGAAAATAAAGAAGATGCTATTGAAAAGTGTACAATTTGCCTTTCAGAGTTTGAAGAGAATGAAAACGTTCGGTAAGATACGAAAAAACGAAAATATTCATTTTGACAATTATCGTGTTAATTATTAACAATTATATGTATATTTCAGGAGGCTCCCGTGTATGCATTTATTCCACATAGATTGCGTTGATCAGTGGTTGTGTACTAATAGATGTTGTCCCATTTGTCGCGTAGACATTGAGACATCCATTTAAAAAGAGCTTTCACCTTGCATATTGTTTTTTGACAATCGAGAATTTGTTTTAACTCTACGACCTTCATTTATAAACATACTTAATTGTATACTTTAATTGCAAACGACTGAGATACTTTCTAAAATTCGTTTGATAGATACAATCAAAATGGAACTGAAAAAACAAATTTTTTGTACATTGCTTTTTGAGCACTTAAGACTTGATGAACGCGTGCAAAAATCAGTGACAGTCTTTTTACGTAAAATATTTTTTTTTTAAGTTTGATAAGTATGTGTAATATATGTACGAATTATATATAAATTTCAGTAACAGGTAAAGGTTGTGCAGTTTTCAAGTGCACTTTATTTCAAAGAAATAAGAAGATGGTGCTATGCAAAGTATAAAAAATTATTGTTGGATCCGTTAGGTGATTGAGCTGTGCTAAGCTATTTGTAATAAATATTTTTTCTAAGCTAAGCCTTGTAAGCATAAAAAATGCAAAAAAAAAACGAAAAGCGATAAAAGCATAAATTTAATAACTTTGCATCTAAATTGTTTATAATTTATTAAATAAGTGATAGGTCACGCTAGTGATATAATGTAATTGAGTGCGACGGATTCTAAATTTATAAAGCTGGTATTTAAACTGTCTATGTTTTTCTAGTTTTTACAAGGTACCAGTAAATATATTGTTACAGTTTACCTAAGAAACTATTACCAAAAGAATAAATCTTTGTCTGCTGCCCGAAAGCATCAAAGCGGACTGATTTTTGTTCGAGTGCTTAGAATCGAAACACGAGAAGGAAAAAAAAATCAGATGGTTGTTAATTATTTATGCTCCAGCAAGAACTTATTTAACAGTTGACATGTAAGAGTATGATATTCATTTATAATGACGTTTATAATAGCGAAGATAATCCTAATCTTCGACGGAAAATATATGTTTACGCGCGAGTAGCATACTAGTCTATTCGCCATCACCTTTTCTGCCAAAACTTTCAGCTTAGGAGTGATACGTTTTCTTTTCAGCGAGAAGGTTTTTTTCCTTGTACCAAACTTCGTGGCTACTTGAAAATTATTAAGTGTAAAACAATCTTAATGAATTCGAGAGATTGTGCATAAGAGACAAAAATTATATAAACTTGATTGTATAAAACCGAAAAATAAATGCGACTAAAAAATTAATCTATTTTGTATTCTTCAGGGCGCCACGTCTTTTTATGTTAATATTTATTTTCTGAACAATTTTGTTTTCACAATCTTAAACTATACGAAAGCATGTAATTTAATTCCACGTATTTATTTTTTGCGAATTTAGCTCGAAATTTTTTTTAAACAAAAAACAAACAAACATGTGAGATATTATATAAAAAATCTTTATAAATTCGTACAGATTCTTTCAACCGCAACGCAATAAAATGTGAGCTATCGGAAAAAAAATGTTAATAAATTTGTAAAACTTTGAAACGAAGCAAAAAAAAAAAAATCGTGAGCTATCAGAAAAATGTTAATAGATTTGTAAAGCGCGAAACATATCGGCTGCCTCGCACGCAATACTCCAGCAAAAGACGTCATCCCGCGGGTAACGTGGACCGATTCTCGGGAGTCCCCATGTGGTCGGTAGCTCCGAGGCCGGAGAACGCGCACGACAACCTTGTCCGTAAATCGTTCGATTTTTCTCTGGGATACGCGTGAGTCAGTCGCACCGACTCGCTCCGGCGCTTTCGAAGGCCCTTATTAACATGAGGTTGCGTCGACTGGCGCACGGGGATTTCCTACTTCCACTGCTTTTTTATTCACGCGATTCGATCGGCGTAATTACTTTTTCGTTAGCACTCGAATTCTATGGTGTTGACTCTGTCGACTTGTTGCTTAATTAATGTCTTTTTTTTTGCTCTGTATGCACCCAAGTAAAACGAGTTTGAACGACGATCGATCATTACACATGTTTTGCTCTGGGTACAGATGAATCATTGTAAGAATTTAAGGTTTACTTTGTTAATAACTTAGCGTACAATTGTTTATAAACTCGTTTTTAAATTATACTATTTATTTTTTACTTAGTTTTTTTTTTATAAAAAATTAATTAATCTATTTATTTGTTTTGTGCAGATTAAATAATCTATAATTAACTATACAATGACGAAATACCGATCAATAATATTATACAATTAGTGCAAGGAAATGACAGTAGTCAACTGCCTGTACGTAAATATAAAAAAAGTACTTATTTTTAGAATCACGTCCGCAAAATAAGGCTTCGTATCAATTGTCAAAACATACTCGTAGATACTTACCGCACAAGGTGATAGAATTCGTGAGCGACAGTAAAGCAATTTGAGATATTCTTGTAAAGCTGCCACTTAATTTATTAAGCAGGGGCGTCAATTTTGTGGTTAAAATCTATAAAAATAATTGTACTGGGAAATACCACGGAAGTGGAAGAATCGTATTGGTCATATATTATGAAAGAAAAAAATTGCAAAATCTTGTGATATGATAATCCGATAAAGCGCACGTACTTAAAAAGATTGGAAATTAAAGGCGACTTCTGGAACTTAACTTTTTTGCGTAAATAAATTTTAGTGGTAATTTATTAATTTTTCTTTCAATATAATGAACCACGTAGAAACAATTTTATAGAATACTATAAAAATGTTTAAATTTTATAAAATCCGACAAATTATTTATTGGGCTTTATGCGGTTTTTGTACATATTTATCAATTATTTTAAAAAAGCTTAATGCTTCCGACTATTATGATGACGACTGCTTGCGCAAAACATGTGCAATTTGAATATCATACATTTTTTTGTAATAAATTTTACTAACATTCTAATGCATTTCCTTTTAGAGCGCATTATTCATCCCAGTCGTGAAGAAGACATGGAGGTTCCAGTGTACCGAGGGACTGCAGTTTCAGGGCATTGTTTTCATAACGCAAAGATTTATCGAAGATTAAAATTATACGTGAGTACAATAAAAAATTTAGATTCTACAAAATTTTAAATATTATATGTGCATCTACATTGTATGCACCTTGTAAAAAATATGAAAGAAAAAAATGTTAACGGCTGGAAAACTTAAGTTCTTTTTGAATTTATTTCATTGTAGGCTTATCTAAATTCGATAAAGTAAAAAAACGTCACCTAATAAAGATTTTTCAAAAGAAATTTTCATCATTTCAACTACGTAGGTTGATTGTATGGAAATTTTTACCGCCTTAAAAAAAACTCCACCACAGTGCACATCGATTCGCGAAAGTTGAAACTTTATTTTGCTTTTCTAATACTTCGATTTGCAAACTGTAGGTATTACATTTTTTATAATGTTTCGTATATTTATAGTATTTATTACCATACCATTTGATCAAAATTTGCGAATATCTAATAAAACGTGTTTTATAAAAAAAATGCTTTCAGACACGTGTACTTTCTCTTACGCTAAACAGCTTGAATCATTGAATTCTGTTTCCAACATAAAAAATGAGATAATATCATGAGTCTCAGAAAACTTGAGATAAAAATATTTTTTGTTTCATCGCCATCTAATTCTTTTATATTATTCAATTTACTACGAACATTTAAATTAAAATACGTAAAACACTCCATCTCTTTCAGAGCCTAAATTTGAGTTTCCCAAAATCTATAAAAAAAAAAAAAAAAAAAAACAGAACCATCAGCAATAACGATCGATTCAATAAAATTAAACTAGTTTCTCGCATCGCTAATGCAGCAAATCTACGAGAAAGTCAACAAGCGATCGAAAAAACAGCGAGAAATAAAAATAAGAAAAAATTGGAAACCGATCGGGGTTCCTCATCGACAAAAGTCAGAGGCGAGCGCGCGTGTGCCGTCGTTAATCGTTCGACATATAAAGAGAATGCCGGGAAGGATTCGAGCACCAGTCCGTCGGCGACTCCGGTGGGGAGCGATCCGACGCTTACCGATTTTTTCGTGCACACACGGTGTCTATTTTTTTTCCTATTTCTTTTTTATTTACATTGTAGTGACTCAAAGAATATCCGTGAAAATTGTACACCGAATTTCAACACCGAAACTCTGCCCATCCGTTTAAAGGTAAATCAAGTGTAGTTTGACAAACGTTTAGAGGTTCAAGAAAGGCGTGAAAATTTTTTTCCTTCGGCAGCGGAAAGTATGCTCGGGCTCTCTGTTTAGCTTTGCGATGTCTTATCTTTTATCGACGCATTGTTAACGGATGATGAGTGAAATTTTCAATTTGAAAAGAGGTGCGACGATTTCACTTGAGTAAAGAGAACCGAAAGATTAAGAAATTTTTTTTTGGTCGGTAATAAGTAGGTCTATGCAGTGTTCAAATCATTTGATAGTTTTGGTTCACGAATTCGTGCAACATTATTTTGTAATAAAGCTTATTAAAGAAACTGCTAGAAAGACGTCAAGAGTGTATTTCTAATTACAATAAATCACTTCAGCATCTCATAGGTATGTGTATTGTGCAGATTTTTCCTCGAGCAAAGTATCGTACAGTTTGAATGTGGTTAATAAAACAATCATTATTATTGTAGTTGCATAAAGAATATCCTAGTAGGTAGTGCAGTCGTTGAATTGAAAATGATAGAATTGGTAATTATGCGTTGTCATTTGTAAAAAAAGAAAGATAATTGGTCAATATATGCTGATACAGCAGTTTTACGTCCGACTAATCTTCATATTGATCTTTACTATTGATCGATATTTTTTCAAGATTTTAATTTGAAATAATTACTTTATATAGGAATAATATAATTGTTTAACGTAGGAATAATTTTTCGCAATTAGAGCAGTTTTTTTGCTCAAAAAATTTTCGGTATGACTATTCGCACGTAAATCTACTTAAAACGTGATTTATTATTTATATCGTTCTGTTCGTAGATTTATTTGGATAAAAATGAAGAGTTTTTTTATTAACTTATTTAATATAAAATTAATAATCATTTATTTACAATTTTATTTACAAATAATATTAGAAATTCTACAAATTAAACGATTACTTAAAGAAATTCGTCGATAAATGATGGTTTGTGTTTTAAATATAATATCGTCGGAAAAATCGCGACTATCATCAAATGCAAAGTCATAGATCTTTATAAAAATGATTTTAAGGTAATTTTTTTAAATCAGATGGAACCGCTCGGCTGCGCACTTCCTCAGTTTTGACATGTGATCGCATAAAAAACTGCTTATAAAATACAAGCGTAGGTGTCGGGATTGATATCGATAAATCTTGATAAATCTAAAGGCGCATTGATGTAATATCGGTCGACGTAAGGTAAACAGCACAAGGAGGTGTTCCCAGTGATGCAATCCCTATCAGACTTTTTTTTGAGACGCGCGAAATGATCTTCGTGTCGATTCGTCGAAGCAAAGATTCAGTCTGGTAGGCAATTCGCGAAGAACTTTAATAAAATATTTAATTGACTTGCGTAGAGGTTCAATTAGTACATTTCATACTTAAAAATGAAAAACAATCATTATGATCGTAAACGCGGATAGTTTTTATTGTAACTTCTGGGCACGTTGTTGTTTGGTTTTCATCGACGGGAAGAAGTATTTAGCCGATGACTTATCTGAAAAAATTCATAAATAAGATTTTAATCAATCATTTCATACGGATAATCGTGTGTGAGCAAGATCCTTTTTTTTAATATAAAATTACGAAAAAAAAAGATAAACTGATCGTATCGTCACTGAACGAAGATTCATAAATGAGATGTTAATAGACTCGAGAGTAATGGCTTCGCATCGATTGTCTTGTCAATTAACATTACGAGAATTCCTGGATTTCTTGTCTTCGACGTGGTAGACAAATAGCACCTGCCGAATGAGACTTCAAAAAATTTGTGTATATGTTAATGCGATTTCCACTGCGCGTGCGAATTTGGGTTATTGCTAAAAAAACGGGTTAATTTTAGAAGATTCTATACGAACGCGCGCGTCGATTTTACGAGGTAAATACTTTACGATTATTGTCAATGACAATTGCGTCTTGATTTATTAGGAAACTTTGTCATTTCTATACTTGGAATTGAGAACGTAAAAAATCTAGGAGTATACAGTTGTAAATTGTAGTCTCTCAAGCTTTAATTAAAATTTGGAGAAAAAAAAATATTTTCTAAAGTTGCGTATGGACTATCAATGAACGAAATCTGAGCTCAAATACGTAACGATGAATATTGAATTTTTCTTATTTTCCGACGAATTTCGAAATTCTTCTGCAAGAACATCACTTGTTTATTTTCACAGGAGCTTAAATGCTTATTCATATCGATCCAACCTTTTTACTCGATTAAATAATAAAAAAAATTAAGTATATATACAGCTTTTTAAAAAGAATTGATTGCCTCGTTTACTTTTCTACTTTATCCTGAACAATACCTTTTTATAAAATATTGTCAATAATGTGTGTTTTTATTAGCACTGCTTAAAAGATTTTTTTATTCTGAAGCTAACACTTGCGCATATGAGATTAGCATACATAGTGCGTTAAACAAAAATAGTTATGTTTATTAAAAATTGTAATTTTTGATTCTCATAAAATTGATCATATTCGAACAAATTAATTAAGTTTTTCGGTAAAACTGGTCTTTTTGTGATAAATAAATTATCTTTAATTATTACATTTAATTAAATATTTTGATCGTTGTTTCCAAGTTAAAGATTAATTTTTTAATACAAAACTTCTCCAACTATCTTTTGTTATTTCCTGCTATTCGATATATTAATAAAAATGATCTCGTCGCCTACGAACGTTATAAAAGCTTAAAAAAACTCATAACATTATTGTGTAAAATCTAATTGAACTTAACAGTTCTGGTATTAAACGGTCTGACTGACATTGATAATCGCGCGATTAGATGATTCAATTTGAGAAAGACGGAAGTGAATACCAGGATAATTTAAAAACACGCTCGCTCCCATACAGTTTCTACATTTTTCCGCGAGCCTGGCAAGGACGTTGTCGATTTGACCGTGAACTAGACTTGATCGCGATCGTCGGCTCTCAGGTGTGCAGGGATTACCCAGAGTCTCGAAGTTACCGAACCGTGCCAATGCTTCCTCTACAAATCGTTTTGATCTGCACATATTTTTTTTGTTATTTTTTTTAAGTACGCGATACAATAAATGTGTTTACAAGCAATTTATTTGTAATTTTTATAAGTTATTGAAATTGCAATTTAAAAAGAAAAAAATAAATACATGAACACGCATACTACGAGGGTACTAGAAAGCTCGGATAATTTGATAATGTATAATTAGAAAATTAAAGATGAGATAAGCATACATGACTGGGTGTATTGATAGACACAGTTGCGTTAAGTTCGTGATCAGCTATCAAAAGTAATTTTAGTGGAATTTAATTTAGATAAAGACGAAAGTGCATTTTTTTTTCAGGATTGCGGAAGTAAATCATGCGGTTCTGCAGGAGAACTTTGTTGGCTGCTGTCCTTCTCCTTGTGCTTCAAAGTCTAAGTCTGCACGAGGTTTCAGCGGACGGTTAGTGAACATTTAAATCATCCTCTCATTTGAATATTACTTAACAGCAATTTTGAAAGATTCAATCTAAACTCTCTTACACGGAGAGAGACCTTATCAATTTTTTGATTACGATTAATTGGCTATGTTCATGCAGAAACTTTGTGGTTACTACAGTAGTTTCTTTTTTGTTTGTAAATGATGTATCGATAAGAAATCTAATAAAAGAAACCGAACGTATTCAGACAAAACTAAAAATAACGCGAAATTAGTGGGAAAATCTCGCATGCAAAACTAATTACAACTGACATGCGAGTTTCTCAACACTTCCGCGAAATCCGTGACTCGCCGAACGCTCTGCCGTCAAAAAATCCCCGGAGCTTCTGTCGCAAACGATCGTGACTGATAAAAGATCGTTGGAGTGCATTTTAAGTTGCATCTACAGTTGTCTCCGGTGCGTCAAAAAAAAAAAAAAAAGAAAAAAATCGGTCGAGGTTATCGAAATCGGCGTTGCGTGTGAAGGTCGCGACCGGCCGGTCTTAAGATCGACGTGCTATGAGGTACGCGCAATGACGCAAGTCATGAGGCTCTGGGACTTTCCTTCAACAATCGCCATTAATTAGCGTCGCGCGGGCAGCTTCAAAATCGCCGGTGAAGTTGAGCGCTTAGGTTACACTTGCGACACACGCGATTTTACAGGTGAAAGGTGGAAACCGGTGGTTGTGAGTGGAATTTTTCTATAGTTAACTTGTTGGAAGTGTTGGAAAATCCATTAGCTGACACTCATAACAATTGTTGTGTAGTTACAAGTCCTTGGGCATGTTTAGTATTTCTTATTGGAATAAGATTTACGATTTATAAAATGACAAGTGGACCAAAAATAAGTAAAGATTAAAAACTAAATTTTTTTTTTGCTCAATTCAGATGAATATAAATAAAATGCTACAACAACGCTCTTTAGCTAAAATGAGTGTAGCTTCCCTCTTTGATAATATCATTTTAATAACTTAATTTTCGCATTGAATTTAATTTAATAACAAGCAATTTGAAAATGTCAAGTTCGTTCATGATCGACAAATTAACTTATCTTTTGAATTAGACAATGGAATGATGTGCAAAAATTTAAGCTTACGTTGAATTCGTCGTTTCCGCACAAATATTCTAGTGAATGTCAAGTGCGAAAAACCCGGATCGTTGTATATGTATATCGTCAGGAAATTATTTAACGCTTCGTACCTACGTGTAAAGGTCACGAAACAATTAAACGAGGCATAGTTTACGATTGCAAAATTTTATCTATTTTTCTACTTATTCACAAAAAGATACGCGTAAAATATGCATGAACCACGAAGTAAAATTTATCTCGTGGTATGGTCGGTACGAATGTTACCGCAGCATCGTTAAACAATTGATATTTCTATTGTTTCAGAACTTTTGTATTACTAAGCCAAGTAATAAGTTAGTTTAATTCAAAGAATTCATTTGAAAGAAAACAAAACGTTCAAAAATTGTATTATATCATCATAAAATTACAATTACTTTCGTACACTATATTTTTAATAAATTATCTTTAAAGATGTGATAAATTGCTCCATTATGCGAGAGTTTTAAGAATGAAACTATGAGTTCAGTCTAAATTCCGAGCAAAGAACGACACTACTTTGGTGTTGCAATAAAAGGTTTCAAAACAAAGAAGCCCCAATGTCTTTGAGAACAAAAATTTTTTTTTCTTGTCATTTGCTACACTTGCTTACGAACTATTTTAAAATCGCCGCTTCAGTACCTTCCTAAACGCTGCCACAGAAACAAGCTGGTAGCGACTGCATCGTTCTGTGAATAACAAACCAAATAAAGTGTGCATTTATTAAATTATGCATCTGTTCAAAGGTACGTTACACCTAGTTATCATTTTTAAATTTAAATAAAGTGATACTATTAAAAAAATATTTTTTAACAATATCCCGTCGTGCTTCCCAAGAAACAGAACATTTCAAGGATACAGTTTGGACTGTCGGTCGGATATTGGAGCTGTCGCGAAATTGTGAAGTACATTTCGACGGCACAGAGTCGGAGCGAATCCTCCTGGTCGATCTAAGGTCCGACCTGGAGATGTGGGGGAAGCTCCTTATGGATTTGTCTCAGGGTTGCAGCTGGAAATTTCCTCAAGCGCTGCACTTCATTAACTCGACGAACCTGAAGCTGCAACAGTGGCGAGCGCGACTTAACGGATGTCCCGTTGAAACTCAAAAAACGTTGCTCGCCGACCTCGAGGATCAAGGACTCTCTAATCAGGAGATTCATTTCGCTAAACCCAAAAAGCACGTCGTGGAATGCGCCGTTCGCGTTGTCACCGAACTTCACGTAATTTGGGCCACTGTGTCCGTAAAGTGAGATGCGTTTTTTTTTCTTGAGCTATTGAACATTTTTTAATAGCTTAATAAAAAGAGCACAGTGTATCGCAACTTTTAAATGGTTTCATTTTCTCTTTCAGATTCGCTGCGGCAGTGGCAATGAACTTTGCTGATATAAACGAGAGAATATACCGCACACGCGGAGTCTTTGACTTGCATAATAATTCAGAATTATAAAATTTAATGTTTGATACACTTTATAAATAAATCTGCATGAAGAAAAAGAAAACTAGATTCTTTTAATTGCATTAAATTAAAATTTAATTACTACAGTAGACCGATGCACTCTTACACCTTTAAAATCACACGTATCTTTTAAATCATGGAAATAAATCGACAAAAAATAATTAAAAAACAAAATTTTGATAGTAAATATTTCGTTTCAGGTGAACCATGTCGAAACACGATAGACCGCACGCCAGGGGTGTGCGTGGACATCAAGCGATGCGCTCCATACGTCCAGCTTCTGAAATCGCACGGCTCGGCGGTGGGCGACACTTTGCGCAAGACGTTCTGCTACTACCGGGATAATCTGCCGATCGTCTGCTGTCCGTACGGCCCCCGCACTAAGGACAGCCAGGAAGGCGACTATCGACCCTTCGACCCGGTGCCAGTTACTCCGCCCCCGCCGACTCCTCGACCGCCGTCCAACGGCACCTACGGACCCCTGTTCCTACCTGAGTGCGGTTACACCGACAGGAAAGAATTCAATAGAGTCGTCGGTGGCAGGGACGCTGAGCTTGGTACGTTGCGAATTTAATCGCTCGTTTACCGTTGAAAAAATTTTGCAGGATTTTTGTATTTAGTTTCCAGTTTATTTCTGTGAGTCTCTGCTATTGCAAGATTTCCTGTTACATTCTCTACAGGATTCTGCGGCTTGTATGGATCCAGTAGAACATTTTAGAATCCTACAGGAATTTCTTCGATAACAGAGACTCGTAGGTGTCCACAGGAATCGCATTGAAAAATTCTGCAGCGTTTTTTCAAACGTTAAACTTATTACTCTGTTATCGCTCTTATTACTATGTTATCGCTTTTAATCCGCAAATCGCTGTCATTTTAATCCGAGGTTAAATATATCTGTAATAAATCGATGCTTCCTTTTAAAGGACAATTTAGGAGGATATTTTTTAGAAAAGGTATATGTAAATTACGGTTACTTAAAAATTATAAATTGATAGTTGCAATGTAACGAATAAAAAGCTTAATCTACGTTCATTCCATTTTTATGTATAATAATTCTGAAAAAGTATGGATTGTGTACGAATTTGATCGTGTGCTTACAGGAGCTTATCCGTGGATCGCTCTTCTTGGCTACAGAAACAGACAGGATCTGAGCAAGCCTATCAAGTGGTTATGTGCCGGCAGCCTCGTCACTTCTAGACACGTGGTCACAGCTGGTCACTGCGTCTACGATCGACCTGATCTGCATCTAGCGAGGCTAGGCGAACACAATATCGACAGTGACAATGACGGCGCTAACCCCATCGACGTGACCATTCAAATCGGTATCATCCATCCAGATTACAGCGCTAGAAACTACGTCAACGACATCGCTGTACTCAGGCTCAGGCAAGATGTCCAATTTACTCGTACGTTATTTTATCTTAGTTTTTTTTTCGAATTTTCAATTGATCCGAGTGTTTACAAATCTTTCACAATTTCAGCTGCGATCCATCCGATTTGTCTGCCTGTACCACCTGAAATCCGAAACAAAGATTTCGTTCGGAGCAATCCGTTCCTCGCGGGTTGGGGAGAAATTGAATTCAGTAAGAATATTTATTTTCTCACTTAGGCATATAGTATTTGACAAGACTTGGAAAGTGTAAGAGTATTTTTTTGTACTTTACAGGGTCAGGAAAAAGATCGTCAGTACTTCAGGAAGTGCAGCTACCTGTTGTGTCAACCGATGAATGTAAAGCTTCTTTCGCTCGATTTCCGAATCAAGTTATTGATGAGAGAGTCATGTGTGCTGGCTACCCTATAGGAGGAAAAGACGCTTGTCAGGTAAATAGACAGAATATTAAAATTTTGTACCTCGTGTGTGGACAAAGAAAAATAACGTTATGTATATTAAAATATATTTTAGGGAGACAGTGGCGGTCCTTTGATGTTCCCAAAAATGTATAAAGGCGGTGTTGCATTCTACTTAGTCGGTGTAGTTTCATATGGGTACCATTGCGCCGAGCCCAACTTCCCAGGTGTATACACGAGAGTCACGCATTTCCTTGACTTCATTTTGGGCAACTTACAATGACCGAGAATCAAAGAATGAATCATTTACGACCGCCCAGAGTATGATACGCCTTGACGTATCGTTATGATAAAAAACAATTGCCCGTTGTCTGTTGAACATCTGTATAAGTTTTTCATAATATTCCAATTATTGTACATAGTTAGTCTAAAATTAATACGTGTAATGATTCATTACTGTGCAGAGATGATAAAATGTTTGTACCCTTTCGAAGGTAATATTTATTTACGCTTACTAATTAAACTGTTGCATTTTTTACTATTTACATGTAAATCTATAAGACTTAGGATGCAAATTATATATTAAACTTTATAAGTTCAATAAATCGTTTGTTTTTATATGATATAATTGCTTTTGTTAAGTTGTATTTTGATGGAAAACATTATTCTCTTTTTATTGGCGTGAAATGTTATTTTTATTCAAATATTAGAATTTATTATGTATCTGCACTTCAAAAGAATAAGAAATTGTAGCTTTAATAACGTGCCTTAAGCTTATATTATAATGCAATTTTTTCCATTCTCTTTATTTCTGGTCAGATTTAAGTGCGCAAATATAACATAAAATTTAAATTGCAAATGATTTAGTTTTTAAAAAAGAAAACGATAAAATCTTTTATGGCAGTTTTCCACATTAAAAACTGTTTATTGTAGTAATAAATATAACTAACTTAAAAAACATATATGATTCATTATCTCAATTTCATGTTAATATTATTGCAGATAAATTATTACACAAAGATTATTTTATGCAATGCAATTGTTTTCAATGAAGATGTTGTATATTCACAAGGACATTTCTATTTATAAATTTAAGGAATACATGCATTATTCACCGACTATTACTACACGTTTGTTAAATATAGCAAGAATGGCTGCTTACGAAATTTTTATTTTATTGTAATGTATATGAATTCGCACGATATCACATTTCCTGAGTATAAATGTTATCGATATCTGCATACGTTTAAAACGGGCTGCATAATCAATGGCGTGATGAAATTTTAATAATGAATTCAATACTCATTTAACGTGTAATACTAAATACTGATATAACATTAACTTTCTTAAAACACTTCAATTTTAAAAGTAAGTAAATAATAGCCAACTGCTCAAAATGCATAATTCTTTTACTGCTGTAATAAAGTTTTATCGTAATCGTTAAAGCATAACGTAATAAAATAATTGGTGTACAGGATTTGTTTAAGTTCAATAAACAAACATTTCTAAAGCATTGAGTTACCAGTAAAAACATTCCATTAAAGAATTAACTAAATACTTTACAATCTTTATCACTCAAGTAGTGCATAAGTGCGTTTCTTAACATATTATCCTTAACAAATTGATTGTTACAAAAAACAAAAAAACTGCGAAATTGTATAAATGTTTCCTCGTCGTGTAAAACAATTCAATGTTTTTATCTTCCTAATGTTGTAATAAGTTGTATACCACAATCGTGCGAATTTAGATCAAGAGATACTATTGATAAAACATTTTTTGAACTGAATATGTAGTGTAATAAACGAAAGCGTAAGTAGAGCAGTATCAGATCGTCGGACGATTTGCAATTGAAAATGAAATGCAATATAAAGATAAAAGAATTCTGAACAATGGTAAGCCGATCGACTGCATGCACACGAGTTTCGATCTCTTTATTTGTTCAAGATGTTATAATGTTGTCTCTCGTTCGAACCACATGTGGTGGACATGTTTCCAAGTCATTAATTAGCTCGACGAGGAAAATGTATTTCTGAAAATTGTAAAACGCTCTGTGCGAAACGTAAGTTTTTGTGATTATTGCTATTGTTAACCGATACAAAGGCTGATTATATAGGAATGGATCAATAGCCGTATAAAAGCAGTGGAAAGGACGCTTCAGCTCTCTTTAACTTTTATGTAGTCTAGCTGAACTCATTTGATAATTGAATGAGGAAAAAGTTTGCGTAGAACTTCGTGTACCAAAGGTAATTGTTGCTAATATTTACTGAGATTACTTTATGCGCGAAAATAAATGTTTATTTTAATGGATTTCTTTTAATGCGAATGTGCAATTGTTTACTATTCAAATGTTTGTGCATTTGCTGTAGAGAAAAAAATAAGCGAATTAATTAATTTTAAACGTTTCTCTTTTAGATACTTTCGTTTTACGAATGAAGAGCGCAGGGATGATAGTTTTGTTTTGCCTTTTTTATTTCTGCGGCCATACAGTGCTCTCACAAGGTATGTAATATCATTGGAATTAATTACTTTTATTAATAAACTTTAAAGGTTTAAACTTTAAATTGAAATTGCATGAAAGAGAAATATTTTTTACTTCTAAAAGTACAAAGTATGCTTTCCTATGACAAATACGTCTTACATGATGATGTAAACTTTAGATATTTTCACTTTGTTAAAATTAATAAATTAAAAAATTCATTTTATTAAATAAAAGTAAGTTCATACACAGCGTGAATTTAATATGTAAACAACGCTTGAAATGCTTCGTTATAAATTGCTCATATTGCAATTCGTCGTGTACCGCACTTTTCCTTATGTGCAATTAAATTCACATTAATTTTAAATAAGACATTGTGCATTTCGTATTTTCTCTATTTTATTGTCTAATCCATAAATCCATACAATAAATTTTATCATTCCATTTCAGATCTGCAACAAAAAAATTGCACAACCGCCAATGGAAATCAAGGGATCTGCGTTAGATCGGAAGAGTGTAATTCCATGACAAGTTCCTCGTCGCAGCCAGGCTCTGTCTTCAGTTCAGTCTGTTCAATTGGATCTTCGGAGTATGGCGTTTGCTGCCCCTTGACGGAATTAAAAAAAGGCGACAGCGAAGAAGGAAGAAAAAATCGAGTTGAAAGACACGCCCAAAGGACTTACGAGCCACTTCGTCCGCCGCTATGTGGTGCCACTGTTTCCATTCACAATAGAGTTGTTGGTGGCAGTCCAGCGGCTTTAGGTAAGGGAGAGGGATGCAGGATAATAGCCCGTAAAGCCGCGGTGTTTCGTATATTGAGATATTTAATTTTATTAGGTGCTTGGCCCTGGATAGCTGCTGTGGGTATTAGATTCGGTGACGACACCTTAGACGATGTTATTTTCGAATGCGGTGGAGCATTAATATCGTCCAGGCACGTTGTAACGGCAGCTCATTGCATGGAGTATGAGGAGACTGAGTTTATAGTTCGTCTGGGCGAGTACAATCTCGAGAGTAATAACGATAATGCCCTTGATTTAGACGTCGAATCAGTGGTGGTACATCCGAAATATAATGCACGTACCAAAGAGAATGACATTGCAGTTTTGCGATTAAATAAGGATGTTACGTTCACCCGTAAGTGCACCGAGAAAAAGTAACTTCCACTTCTTACGTAGTAAATTTAACTGCGAAATTGCAAGTTAATTTACTTTCTGTAGATAAAATTTACTTTGATCTGCTTTGCAGCACTGTCAAATCTACTTTTCTCAATAGTAAGATCTATTTTGATCTGCTTTGCAGAACTGTCAACTTTATTTTTCTGTAGAGTAAGATCTACTTTAAAAAATTTTGATTAGTAAAAACTGATTTTGCCAAGCACTTTTTTCTTTTCCTAGTCTACTAGATATTACTAATTCAACTTTATTTGTTTATTTTTTAGAGCGTTTTTTTAATTTTTCAAAAACAGTTTTTCATGTTATTCAATAAGATAAGGTCAATATAATGAATTTTTTTTTGTAAATGTATTTGAAAGGGCTTAAAATTTCTTCTTATTTATATACCGTTAGAAATTTTTTATTAATTATATCGTCATTTTTTTTCTTTCAGTGTGTACTATGCAGTTCAAATTTGCGAGTATTCAATTTTTTTATTTCGTTTCAGATAATATTAAACCTATTTGTTTACCATTAAGTGATGATATCAAGAACCGTAATTTTACGGGAAACTTTCCATTCATAGCCGGATGGGGAACTACTTCCTACAGTATGCATTATTTGTATTTTTTATAAATTATTAAAAGTGTCCTTTCAATCTTTAGTAAGCATTGATTATAAAACAATTAATTTTAATTTTGCAGATGGTTCTTCAAGTAATATTCTTCTCCAAGCTCAAGTGCCAGTTGTAACGAATGAAAGATGCAAAAAAGCGTTTGAAAAAAAAATTGTAGTGATCGATGAACGGATGGTGTGTGCTGGATATGACAATGGTGCTAAAGATGCATGTCAGGTAAACTGATAAAAAAATTTGCAAGTATTTTATATCTGGAACTCCTGATAAAAAATGATATGAAATATAAATAAAAATGTTGCAGGGCGATAGTGGAGGACCGCTAATGTTCCCGTTAAATCGAATTTATTATTTGATAGGAATAATATCAACTGGATATCGTTGCGCCACGCCGGGCTATCCAGGAATATACACTCGCGTATCGCAATTCCTGGATTTTATAATTTCCAATATGAATTAATTTTAGTTTCTTTTTAAAATTGTTAACAATTAGAAAGAAATTAATTTATATTTGATCAAGCTTTTACAAATGTCACACCGAATAAAATTAAAATTATTTAAAAATAAGAAGGAAGGTAAAGTATTCTTGAGTTAAAGTCATTGAAACAAAAATTATTCAAAACCAACCAAAGATATCGCTTAAAAATTTATTTTGTTTTTATTTTAAATAAATATATTCAAGGAAAACTTTAGGCAGATCTAAAGAAATTCGTTTTCAATGCTTCTTTGAATCTGCTATCGGCAAATTATTCACTATGCATCAAGTCGATTCAGGAAAAAAAATTCTTTTTAAAATTTTTCGTATTTAGAATTTTTTATGTAGAGTATTTTTAATTTACAGTTAATTAAGCCTTCACAAATGTCACACCGAGTAAAATTAAGACAATTTTTTTTAAAATTATGCAAACTCAACTAAAAATATCGTTTTTAAAAACATTTTTTTTCGTTTAAATAACTATATTTAAGTCAAATTTTAGGTGGATCTAAAAAATTCGTTTCCAATGAATTAAATCCACACTTCTTAGAATCTGCTATCGGCAAATTATTCACTATACATAAAGTCGATTTATGAAGAATACACAATTTATAACGAGGATGCAACGATCGCGCCTGCACTGCCTGCAACCACGTCACCAACGAAGTGCGCAGATCCGCCCAGGGATGGCGCACTTCGAGTCTTCCCCTGTTCGCCGGGACCGGCTCTCCGGTGGCGAGCGCGGGAGGGGCAGGGGGAGCAGGGGCAAGACGCCGCTCCGCCACGGAAAGTAAAGAGAGAGAGAGAGAGAAAGAGAGAGAAAGAGAAAGAGAGACAAGACTAATATAGCGAGGGGCCTCTTTTCACCGCCGAAGAGTCCGACCCAGCGCTGTCCGAGGTGCTCGCAGCCTCTTTACGATATACACGCCGCTCTCCTCGCAGCGAAGCGAAAATCCATGTGTGAGTATATACGCAGAGAACGCAGCGCATTTTATCGGGGTCGAGCTGATACGTGCGCGTCCGCGCGGCCGGCCCGAATCCGTTAATCCCGTTCTTCTTTCTTTTCTCTCCCGTTACGCGCGCGCGCGCGCGTGTGCGTGTGTGTGTACACCGTCGCCCGCGAGGGAAAGAGAAAGAAGAAGTCAGTTTCGTGTCGCGTATAGTACGCGCGCGCGCGTTACGTTCGTTCCTTCCCTCCGCTGCCCCCCTTGTACAAAAAAAAAAACTCTCCCGTCCAATTCTCCGTGTCTCCCCCCGCGCGCAGGCCTTCGCTCTCTACTGCTTTTCTCTCTCTCTTTCTCTTTATGTATATATACACACACTGTATACACATATATGTACTCACACGCGTACATATATACACTCGGCACTGCGTAAATATATCTATATATGCATCTATATATATGTAGCTTTGTGTATATATATATATACATGTGTGTGTATTCGTCTCTCGGCCTCTTGCTCGTGCGCACGAATGCGCGGCGATGTATAGATAATGCGACGTCGAGAGAGGAGAGGAGAGGAGAGCGCGAGAGAGAGAGAGAAAAAGGGGGAGAGAGAGAGGAGAGCGAGAGAGGAGAGGAGAGAGGGTTTTCGGTGAAGGAGAGAATGAGAGCGAGAGAGAGTGCGAGAGAGTCTCTCGGAGAGAGAGGTGTCGGGCGCGCGAGCGAGAGAGGAAGGCACGTCGTCGGGGCAGAGTGGCAGCGTTCCAACGTCTCCTCGTTAACCTGGCCTCAATAAGCGCCGGGTCCGTCGAGCGATTCGGCCTCGTCGGCCGCGGCGACCCCACGGCGTCCATCCCCCGGTGTCCCCAGTGAGAGAAAGAGAGAGAGAGAGAGAGGTAGACCCGCGGCACGACGGACGGAGAGAGGCACTTTCACCGGAGCTGCCCGACGCAGAGAGACCCAGGAGGTGAGTGCGCGGCACGTAGACACCGCCGGAGGAGCTCCGACCGGGCCCCCGGAGGGTCGTTCGAGGGTCCGCAGTGCACTATAATACTTAATCGCGGGAGGCTCGAGCGCCGCATCTCCACGTCGCGGTCTATGGCTCTTTTGTCTCGCGGCGCGGCGTATACGGGCCTGCGGGTTTTGCGTGTATATATATAATAGTCGCGGCCGTCGTGCGGAGTGCAACCGCGGGCGAAGAGGTGGAAAAGGCGGGACTCGGGGAGGGAGGCCGAGGAGCGGGCAGAGCCCTTTTTTTTACTTAGGTTAGACTGCGACGCCCCGGATACTTTGCGCTATATTGGCTGCGACGCTCCGCTTCGGCCGATGTCACCCACATCTACGTGAGCAGCCGTGCATACGCATACGGAGCTGCATAAAGTGCAAGGAGAAAGAGAGAGAGAGGGAGAGAGAGAGAGATAAAGAGAAAGATGGAGCGGACTGGTGCGTGCACGGCGAGCGTCTAGCGAACGATTTTCAGGCTCTGGGAGGCTGGGGTGGGGGTATTAATTAGCACGGGGATCGGGCGGAGGAGGAGAGCAGGTCGTGGGCGGGCACGGGGTACACTCCGTGCGCTTGCGCCCTGGGCAGCTGCACGGGCCCAGCGCAGCGGCGTCGAAGCGCCGAGAGAGATACCGGCCTGTGCGTTCTCCTGTATTCGCTTTCACAACGGCGAAGTGCGAATTTCCTCGCCAAGAGAAAAATCTCTCTTGGTATATCGGTGACTGACTTTGTGTGCTTGTGTACGTGCTGCTTGGCATCCAGCTCTCCCCCTCGCCCGGCTCCCCTTCCGTCCTCAGCTGCCGGTTTTTCCTCTCTCCGCCTCCCTGACTTCATTCAAACTCGTTATTAAGGTTAATGCCCTTAGACTGGTCGAAGCGTTGCTCGTCGCGATTCCTTGCTGAATTATTTTCTGGGTACAACGCACCAGTGATTAAATGCTTTCCAACGAACTCTTTCTTTTGCTTCCGAATCGTTTACTCTTGAGTGACTAGCAACTTGTTATTTTGTTATTCTCTTTTAGACATTGTTCTTCAAAGAGTGTCTTGTTTATTTTGTGTGTGTTTTGTTTTCAGATGGGTAGCACTAGTCAGCTGTACAGTTTGTCCTGGGGCGAATTTGGTTCGTCGCTAGCTTCTGCAGTACAATTGCTTCGGGGTCACGGTGATCTTGTTGATGTTACCTTAGCAGCTGGAGGACGTAGTTTTTCAGCTCATAAAATTGTTCTCTCTGCAGCGAGTCCATTTCTTTTAGAATTATTGAAGGTATCACTCTTTTTGATTTATTGTATTATAAAAGTTAAGCTTCAAAGGAGCATGAAAATCTAATTTTTGTTTATATTATTTCAGAGTACACCATGTCAGCATCCAGTTGTTATGTTAGCAGGTATTGGAGCGGATGATTTGGAATCTATTTTGGAGTTTGTTTATCGAGGTGAAATAAGTGTGGAGCCATCACAATTGCCTTCATTGCTGCAGGCAGCTCATTGTTTGAGTATACACGGTTTGACACCACCAACCATCATGACAGAAGTAATTTTAGAACATCTTTATTGATAAAATATTAAGTTCTTAAAGTTTTTGTGAATATAAATTAAAAAAAAAAACATTACATGTATATATATTATTGTAGAAAGGAGAGGAAGTACCCATGTCGGCTATTCCTGGCTGCAATGATGCAAGTGTTTCTAGAGATGCGATAGACTCATATCTTCCTCAGCGGCGGAGAAAGAAGAAGAGGAAGCTATCTGGTGGAGGAGGTAAATGGCCAAGGGCTAGCTATCACTCCAGTCTTGAAACAAGATCGTTAGATGAACATTCAGAAGACAATAGGTCAGTTGATTTTGGCCACAAAGAAGGGGATATTAGTCATTTGGATGATGAAGGTAAGATCACAATATATTTAAATTTAGAAATTATCCATTGAAACTTGTGTTTTGTGTCCGCAATTTTTTCACATTTTTTATAATTCATTATCAAAATATAATTTATTTAAGTAGGATTTCTCTTTGAATAAATATGTACTAAGTATGGACACAAGCACAACCATCGAATGGGTTGAACTGCATATCGATTGTTTTTATTAGTAGAGTTACGAAAATTGGCGTGGCTAATCTTTTGACAAAAAAGGTCAGTTCAGCCCTCAGCATGGTAATATTGTGTTTGTGTCTGTTAACAGCGAAAGACCGATCAGATCACGCAAATCATCATATAACGTCGCCTTTGCCGCATCATCCATTGGTCCATCCTGTTGTCGAGCACAATCCAGCAGCCTTAATTGCTGATTCAGAAAGCGAGCCACACCTACACAATTTGATGCCAATGCAACCATATTCACCTCTACATATACCACAGTTTCCGGGATCAATTCAAAATGTAGCATATGCTCAAGTACCTAGCAGTAGTTCAGTGCCAACACCAGCTCCAGTCATCTCAACGTCTGCATCATCTGTGCAATCAACGAAAATTCGAGGAGCTTCAGATTGTCCAGGTGTTTGTCCACTTTGTGGAGCAACATTACGTCAAGCCAGAAATTTGCGCAGACACTTACTGTCTTCTTGCAAATATCGATTTACTGCAAATCCCAGTCATCAAATGATGCCAGATTCAATGTCTATTGAGGTGAAACCTGAAGTTGATATACCAGGATATCCAGGACAATCAGTAGTGTGTGGAACAGAAAGTGGTGGTAGTAGTTGTGAGCAAATAGTGTGTAATCCAAGTCCACTGCCCTCACCATCTCCTCAAGGTTCCAATGTTGTTTCACCTCACAGTAACATTCCATCACCCACAGTGGCCAGATGAAAAAAGGAGAAAACCAGACTTAAAATAAAGTCAAAAATTATTCAGTAAATATGAGAGACTGTAATTCGACAGTAATTCGTTGAAAAATAGACTGATAGTTCCGTTTCATTATAAAGCTAAGTACTTATGCCACATTATATATACATTTATATTTGATACTGTAATGTTCATATCGTTTATGTATTTGTGGCAAAAAATGTGAGACTGGAATTGTAGAAAGACGAAAACTCCAAAGTCGATTCTGAAAGTGTAAAATGAGTGGTCAGATTGTATTAATCAATCGTGTTGAAAAAACTTATAAATACTCATCTATTCATAAAAACTTTGACAGTTTTCACTGATCATTTTAGAAAATGAAACGAACTTTACATCTAAGTGGTATTGAATATATAAAACTTCCATCTTAGATTGTAAGAAAATTCATTTATTGTAATTAGATTATAAGAGAGTCCGGATAAAATAAGGGATTGAAGTTTCATTATATCTATTTTTTAACAATCCTTCATTTAATATTTATATTATGACAGTTTTGTAAATCATGTAATGTTATGTTTAAAAAAACTTCTATTACGTCATTAATTGTTAATTATAATTAGTTTTATATAAGAGAGTCTCAAATTTAATTACAGTTTATTTTCGATTTAAAAGTAATTAAAGGTATATAAATTATTATTATATGTTTCATTTATTTATCATGAAAATAAAATGTAAAGTGCATCTACTATTTCATATTGTAAATAAAAGCGTACATATATAATATAATTTTTAATCTATAAACAAAATGTTTTTTTTTCTTCTACCAAACAACTACTTTTTTCGTCTTTTGACAAAAAAAAAAAAAATAAATAAAAAGTAAACAAATTGTGTAAAGCAATGCCAGATGCCTTCCTTTAGGTAGATTACTTGTATTATGATTCCAGGAGATTGGAACTCTAAATCAAGAACTTTGTCAGATCAACCGGCAACTTGTCCGCTTTGCGGCGCAATAATACGTCAGTCGCGAAATTTGAGGAGACACTTGGAACTGTTGCATTTCGGAATTGGCTCTAGCGGTAAATCAGGAGTGCGTAAAAAGGACAAGCCCGACAAAAATCTTTCGTCTCGATCGCCTCCGTACTCTAGAGCCTCGTTAACGTTAAGAGATAGCACTCACTCAAAATCCGACCCTGCCGATTATTCTACTACCATGCCTTCCTTAAATTTGAGTTCCACCGCCAGTTCTAGCGCTTCCAACATCAGTGTCCCAGGTAATCCCTTTTTTTAAATAGATATAGACGATAAATAAAATTTTGTGCAATATAAAAAAAATATTAAGCTCCAATACGTATTAAATGAATCATTAATTTATGTAATTTTTTGTATTAGGCTCTTTCATGCTGTCTGGATCGAGTGCATTGGGTTCAAATGATCACGGACACCATCATGGTCACAATAATCCAGCACATTCAATTTCATCGGTTTCGGGTCCTCCAACGTCTATGGCACCACCTAACAATGGCATTTACTCCTCAGACAGTGCCAGTATGCTCAGCTGCTTACTTCCGACGCTTCCGTCATTACCAACTCCACACGATATGTTTCGCCATTCGGAATTTCTTCGGGCTAATATGGGATATGCACAAGACTCGGCGAGGCAGCAGCATTCTAGTAGGCACATGCAACGAACGGATGTTACATGATTGCAGCGTTACTTGTGATAGCACGCAAACGAATCTTTATAATTCCTCGTACTTTGTTGAAGATAAAAAGTTATTTTTGAGATTATGACATTCTGAGAGTGTCACGGCTGAATGTTCATTTTGAACGACTGATTCTCATCGCATGAAAAAATTTTATATTTGTACATTGAATCTATAAATAGTTATTAAATGAAATAAAATACAATTTCATATTGTGAAACAATAGCGTACTGTTTGGGGTGGACATTCAGCTGGTCATATTAGATTTTTCATTATCGTGAGAAGTAAGATTTACAAAAGAAAACAAAAATTTTATTAAACATTCACGTTGCATGCACAAGATTTAAATTATCATAATTTAAGTAATAGGCAATGTTACAAACTACTTTTCTTACGGTAGATGTAAAACATGTACAAAAGAAAACAATAATTCTCAAAAATAATACAATTTTCTTAAAAAAAAAGAAGGATTTAAACGACGAGGTTGATCTCGTCAGTTTCGCGACTTATGTGTCTAATTGTAAAAGGCCACTTCTTGTTAGAAATTCGCTCGAGCTCTCCTTTCAAAAGCTTAAGGAGATCGTCCAAATATCTCAGCTCGTATACTTCATTTCGAAGTTTGCTTACGCTTTCCGATAATTGATCTACTTTCCACTCGTCTCTCTGAAACGAGAAATGCATTTGTTATTAAATATAGATAAAAAATACTTATATTTTTTTACACGCTAATATCGTTAAGTTTTTATTATGTTATGTTACTAATACTTTTTAAAAATATTGTATTTTATCATATTAATCATTTCATACAGAGCATGTGTTAATATTCATTGATTATTTAATTTTGTACTAATGATACGTAATAAATAATTCATATGATAAACGTTGCGACTCTTAATTAATTCTCGGATAAGTTACAATGTAAAATTAATCCTCGTGACATGTAATTAAATTAATATATGACATTACTTGTTCAAAAATTTCTTGTCACTGACAAATATCTGCAGTATCTATCAAACTTACGATTATATTTTTATTATTCCAGTATAAATTACAAGCAAAAATTGTTTTTCTTTTTGTACATCGTAGTTTTTTATTATACTTGTATGACAATGGCAAAGCATCGATGTAAAGAAAAAGCAATTCACCGAAAAGTCTCTTCGCAAGGAGAATATCTGCTCCAGAAGATGTCGACTCGATCCCTGAAGCCTTTCCAGCTTCTCGCGCACAAGTTCGAGTTCCTTTTCCTGATCAGTAGCTTTGGCAGGAGGCAGTCTTCGGTCATCGGGTTCAATGGACAGGGCCAGCCTGGCGAGGCAGTCATGACTGGATTGCGTGGCCATTCGAAAACGATCCTCCTCCAGGAGGGAGGCCTCGGCCTCGCTCGGCTCGCATTTCAAGGAGGCCAATATCGACACCACCTCCGTCACGTCCGCTTCTTTGCCTTGCTAAAAGCTCGTTCGTTAATTACTCGTTATTAATTATAGAAATTATACTACTATTAAGTATAAATAAAATATGTACTATTGTAAAATTAATTTCTATTAATTGTTCATGATTTTTTTTCTCTACGGTACAATTTTAGTTAATCTTCCCATTGAAAGGGGTTTATAAGCCTCCATAAAATGCTGTAAAAAATCACATAAAACCCGATAAATACTTTACCGGATTTTATATAAAATTTACACAGTTTTATAGTGGTTTATAAGATTGTTTCCACGGAGTTCTCTTCAAATGTTACTTCAGCAATTAAAACTTAGATCATATTTGCAAATTGTGCATCTCTGCTTTTAGAGTAGCGAAAAGTTCAGAAACATTCCTTTCCAAGTAACTTGTCAAAGTTCGCGACGCTTCATGGGCCAGGAAACACACGCACGTAGTCGCGCACGTGAATGACCAAGTAGTACACTCAGCCCGGTGTCTTACCGTACTCGGCATTCATCTACTTGCGCGAGTAGAGTATATCAAGCGCTATGGCGCATGTCAAAATGTGTTCCCGGCAGTCGCCCATCATCAAGTTCAGCGCGAAATTACGCGAGTTTAAATATAGTAATCTCATTCTCCTACACTTGGAAAAAGAAAGTTGAAGACTTAAACGAATTATTTTTATCAAGGATGTCGTCTTTAGCGCTGTGTGACCACATTTTTGAGGAACTCGCCTCGAAAATAATTTATTCCAGATATAATTCATTCTGTCGAAGATTCTAGGAAGAAGAAGCATTGAAGAAAGAACACTGATAACAAAAAAAAAAGGAATATCTCCTTAAAAAAGGAGATTTTCCTAAAAACTTATATAAGAGTTTCTCTTTTTTTTTTCAAAGGAGAAATTTCTAATTTATGAAAAAGGAGTTTTTAGGAGAAACTCCTTCTTTTTATCTGTGCAATAAATATTTAAGAGATTTGCATTCTTGTCTTCTTCATCGAGAAAGTAACAAAAGTATCGACGTAGCGCTTCCGTCTGCGTTTTATTAAAAGGAAGAGAAAAAAATGTGGTTTTTATTATCGATCACCTGACTGTCGGGTGTGGTAACGGCGTACTCGAAAGACACGTAAGCCAATTCGTCGGATACACGCCTAGGTACCCTCGTCAGCTTGTCGTCGCTGTTTGCCTCCACTCCGTTGCAGCTCATTTCGCTGCTGGCGTCGACCGAGGAGACTCCGCTGGTGTCGTCGGCCAGCTCGTCTCCATCGTCTGTCACCTTCGTCGGATTTTCTTTTCTCAAGCGACTTATATCGCAGCATGAGCCGTACTCTGAAATTAAATTTTTAAATAATTTTTTTTATTATTATTATTTTACTACGTTTTTTATATATTTGTAAAGGATTTTAAACCCATTTACTTGTGAATAAATAAATAAATAAATAATTTATTTCAGTGTCACCGTCAGTTTTTTATTGGATATTGTTTATTTTTCGATCGAGTATATTATTTACTTCCTAAGAGAATAAAAACGAATGTTAAAAAATTGAAAATCAGTTATTGATGCTACGCTTGACAACAGCTGCACAATATTTCTCTGGAAGTTTGTTCTATTAATTCTTAAAAATAATAAAAAAAAAAAATGAAATATAAACCTGAGTAAGGGCGGATGGGCGGTTGAATCGACGAAATCGCCTTGTTGTCAACATTGGCTGGGCAGTGCTCAGTGTGCAGAAGGACCTCGCCATCACCGTACTGAATGCAGCAGCAGCGATCGCTACTCCTGGAAGATGAGTCGCCTTGATCGGGACTACGTAAAAGCGCTACCAGGTGTTCAGATCCTACGAATATTAAGTTTAAAAAAAAAATGCTCGTTCTATTTAAGGTAACTCGGGGAAAAATAAAAAGGAAAAGTATACACAAATTATTTAAAAGTAAAAAGTATACAAATTATTTAAAACAAAAAGGGCACAAATGTGAAATAGATAAATTTTACTAGGCTGTTTTAATTTGCATATGATTATGTACAAAATAGATAAGAAAACAGAGAAGATATCGCAAGAAAAAATTAAAAAAAAATCTTCCAACATCTATCACAAAAATTATCATTATAGTATTAAAGTTACATATAATATTATATTTTACACATCGTACAACAAAAAATAAAAAATGAGCTTGTTATACTTATTTTCATGATTATCACGGCAAGATAGAATTTTCCTCCTTTACTTTTTTTACTAGCTATTATAAATACATGGAATTTTATGGATTGATAAAACGTTTTGTGGCATCTTTTTCCGATTTACCTTATTAAAATTTATGCACTTTGTTCTAACAATAAATTTTTTTAAATAGCGAAAGAATCTATTCCCACAATTTAGAAGCATGAAATTCCTTTGACCAAAAACTCTCTGTTAAAAGATGCAAAAGACAATTTATTCCAGCGTCCTGGTAGACTGCCGCTGTCGAAAAATGTTCACCAGCTCCTCGTAAATTTTTCTATAAATAAACGAGTGCGCAAGATTACCGATCCTTTCGTCGATGCCACCATGGCAGTACTGTCGGCCGGCCTTTTCCTCCCTCGCCGACTCCCTGATGAGGTCGCTCAGGGTGGGGTAGCTGCGGGGCGACGGGGCCAGGATGCGGAAGTCGTTGCTTCGCACCAGCCGCTCGGGAGTGTAGCAAATCGGCCGATCGTCGTCTCCGGGTTCCGAGGAATGCAGGGAGCTCAGTTCTATCAGTTCGGCCTCGACGCTGGCGCGACGCTCGCGGCCTTCGCTGGACGTCAGGTCGCAGGCTAACGAGCGGCTGCCCTCGGCGCAACTGACGCAACTGCCCGTCGACAATTCGTCCGCCTCCGAGTATGCCTCACGCCTTGGGGATGACGAGCGCGGCGATGGGGACTGTACATTTCAGAATTTTATATTCGAGGTCTGTGGTATTGTTCACTAATTATATCTTCTATTATGAATGCGTTTGTCGAGTTATAAACAGCTCGAAATTACTAACTGCACTGAGAGAAAAAACTTAATAAAAATTTAATTTAAACTTAATAAAGGAGTGACAATCTCGACAAGCGAGAAATTTTAGTGTGGAAAATCACAATTATTAGTACTCAAAATAGCAACTTTTAGTATTAAATCGTAATTTTTAAACTTTCAGATACTATTTTTCATATAAAAAATTCTCACTTGATAAGACTGTCATTCCTTTGCCAACCACAATAGCAATTTTTACAAAGTTTTTCTCTCACTGTGCACTCACAAAAATATAAACTGAACGGAAAAAATGATTGGCTAGACTTATCCGAAAATGTTTTTATGAGAACGAAATCTATTTATTTAAAAAGAGAAAAGAATTTTTCTTTTACTCCAACTGTTTTTTGCGCGTACAATCAACTTTCGATAAACGTTTTTAAGCGTACTTATCATACGGCTTCTGGAGTTTTTCAAGGCCACATTCAAACGGATGATATTTATAATTTTATTTTAATTGAATATTTAAATCAGTATAAGATATGATGTAAAATTTCAGTGACTGGAGATCTTACATGCGTTTCGATGCCAATCCACCAGCCGAACGAATCCTCATCTGTACCTGACGAACTGATGCTGGGGGAGTCGCGTAAGGAGAACATTTTCTGAACGTACAGCACTTGCAGTTGATCGATCGCTAAAAATGAAAAAAAAATTCGACGTAAAGAACGACAGCTCGAAAAATACGTTTTCAAAATTTTCACGTTTTGCGGAGTCCTGCGACGAAAGTATTTTGAACACGTGACGCGTTTTACTGGCTTAGGGAGCGAGTGACAAGCCGATGCTCTCGCGGCGGATGTTCGGCGCATTCTAAATTTTCCACCTCGATTTTCGGATTTTCTTCCCGAAAGGGACGCCGGATACATGCTGCGACCATGTCGAGGAAAGGTCGGCCGTATATAATGGCCACCCTATGGGGCAGGCAGGTATAGACGTACGGTGGCAGCAGGTCTTTACCTGTCTCCAACTTGTTTGCCCGTGGTACAAGGACATTTTACCGCTCAATCGTTTGCGCTGGACCTTCGTCGGCTACCTATTTTCTAAGACTTTCTCGGGAAATCCGTGCCGCTTCGAATATCACTTAATACTTAAAATTTAAGCACAATTTTTTTTAAGAATATTGTGATAACCTGTGAATTGTGACATAGTTAACGTTATACTTATAGTTATAAAATATAAGTATAAATTATTAAAGTATAAATGAACTAGAAATTATAAAAGTATATAGAATTAATTGCATTTTTTATAAAAAATGTTTTGTGCGTATTATACATTAGGCATTAAGTTTTCATTCGAGGCCAGCACACAGGAAGTCTTATTTTCCGCTTGAACTTTGTAAATCAATTTCGTATTGTTCTTATATGTATAGTATACATAATTGATTTTTCACTCACTAAAAAGTGAAAACAAGTCAATTGAAAAATTTCACACATTTATTAGTAAAAAAAAGTAGACACTTCGAAAATAAGTGACAATTTCACTTGTTCGACTCTAGAGAGTAAAAGAAAAGAACACTTTCAGTGAATTCAGCAAAAATCGAATGGCACCTCCAATGTGAAACTATTAAATATACTATATATATACAACATGTGAACTAGTACAATAGCATCCGGAAATTTGCCGGTGAATGAGACGATTAAAACACTTTAATACATTTTCATTTTTTATTTTATTTATTTTCGTTTTGATTAGTTTTTTCCACGACAGTTGCTTTACTTTTTTTATATAAAAACAACTACACGGTCAACTTCAGTCTTTAACTAACAATTGACTTGGCGTTTTCAAATTCATTCTATAAAGAAAAAATATATTGTCATTCTTTAAAAAAAATATTCCACCGTAATCCTATCCGTAACACATGCTATACACTTAATTTTTTTTATACGTGACAACAAATCGCAGTGAGCAGCAGAACCACTGCTAAATTTTAATTGAACACACCTAAAAACGAGCTACTAGAACGATACGAAAAAAAAGAAGAAGAGGAGGAAGAGAGCGCGCCGCCCTAACGAGCTCTCTCGGCGTCGACGATCGCGCGGAGCTTGCAGCGCGCGCAGAAATGAACCGATGAAAGCTCGCCGATCGGCCGGGATGAGTGGCGACCCGCTTTGCTCACTTGGCCGGCTTCCGCGCCAATGCCGGCATTCGTCAGCGGGGCCCGGCCACCCCCGCCGCCGGCCTACATAGCGGCGGATCTTAATTAAACTCGTCGCTGCGGGGGCGGCGGAGTCGGATCGAATAAAAAAAAAACAAAAAAAAAACAAAACGAGTCCGACGCTTCGAGTGTTTGTCGCGCGATTTCGGTGGGGACGCGAGCGAACTTGAAAATCTCGCCGTTAATTGAAGCGCGAAGCCGGCGGCGCGATTTTTTTTTCATCATCGATTGGCTGCGTGCGGATTTCTAGGGCCGGGGCTGGCTCGACTCTGGGGGAGCTTTTTTTCTTTGCCGACGAGCTTGATGTCGTTTGCGCGGCCCGTCGCCGCGGGCCGGTTTCGTCGGAGTTTCAAAACGAATTTTTGCAGGGGACAAAGTCGGCAAAATTCAATTCCGAGCGACAGTCGGTGTAATTAGCGAGTGGCGACTGATAAGCTTTTTTGTTTTGGATAGGCCGGGAGCTTTTGTTGTACGGGATGTACGTGGGTAAGCGCGTGGCGACGTTGATCTTGTTCTGATTTGAAGCAGGAATACAAGTTGCCGGATTAACGCGCTTTTGGGTATCTAAATTTTTGGACTGTTAAAAGAGATTTTTTTTTATCGAGATTTATCTATTTTTTTTATTGAAATTCAATTAATATTATCGTTTTGGTCGTTGTTAGTTAATTCGTTTGCCATATAATTAAACATGAAAATTAAATTTGCTTATTCAAATGGCCGAATAATTGACTGACGGCATAATAACGGATGCATCGTTAATTAAATGGATTCAGAGTGCAGGATGAACAAATATTTATTTTTGAGAAACCTCTTAAAATTTTAGTACGGTGACAAAACTGTCGATTTTAATAACGAATCTACCTGATCTCATTTCGTCAATATTAAAAAAAAAAGACAGTTGACTTGGTCGTTTGTACCCTTTTAGTAGCACCACATAAAAAAAATTTATAACGTTTTAAAAAATAAATTAAAAACGTTGAATAATAAAGAAGACAATACCTCAATCTACTTCATCATTTAGGACCCATGGATGAAAAAAAAAGGCAAATCAGTCTTCCGCTTCGAATGGCACTTATACGGTTAACGCGATTAAAATCCAAAGTGTACATAACGCGCGCGTCGATCGCACGTACCGCGTATAAATTTCACAGCGCGATGTGGAGCTTTCGCCCCGTTTCCCGATCGATCAGCGGACCATCGGCTCGGGCGTTGATTTTCGTGTGAATTCCGACGGCCGAACGCCGCACTCTGATGTTTTTTTTTTTGCGCGGCGTACTCGGCGGTCACCGCGGTACTAAGGAGATTTAGAGCGCGCACGAGCTTCGCCGCTCTCGTCGATGCCGACGCAGCGATAATTCAATAATTTTGCATCTCAATTTGCAGTCGGTCGTGCATCGATGCGCCGCGACCTCCTCTTATCCGCGCGACTTTTCCGGATGAAGCGGCGGACGATGCTTCTTCGTTTTTTCTTTCGCGATGAAGTTCACTAAAAAGATACGTTAATGCACTTTACAAAGATAAAAGATGCTCGAAAAATATTATTTGCGTAAGTTTTGTTTGTTCATTAATTTTTTTATTTTTTTTTTTTTAAGATACTCGGCTTCTTCAGAGCGGTATAAGTATAAGATGATACAGTAACAAATGTATGAACTTGTATTTATGTTAGTTTATGAAAAGTTCCTTCGGCGCATTCAATGACTTTTAAAAACTGCATGGCCCGTGCTTTTAATGAATTCGCAAGCACTAAGAAAAATTTTGTCGTACATCAGCGTTAAAATTAATTCTTTAGCGATAAAAAAAAAAGAAAGAAATTCATAAACTGTAAACCCGGCAAATCACATTAGCGTTATAAACTAATGTTCGCTTCAAGATATAAACGTCCATCAGCGAAGGGTGTACTGTTGAAATACATTCAGCTTAAATTTGCATGCTGCAGAATTATTTGCATAAATTATTTCGTTTCCTCGCAAGAAAGTCGCCCGCCGACGAAACCTTCCATTTTTTTCTCCATCCGACCGCTTAATCCGGCACTGCGTGTCGTTAAAGATTCAGCCATTAGAACCGCTTGAGGCTAGTTACATAATTTTCATATAACGATACTGCACCGGCTTTCAAAGTATGCAAGATTGTTTCAATTTTCCATTCCACCGCCTTTACGTAATTCGATATACCAATTAATTTTTCGCCGAGCCCCGCGATCAATGCGTCGAATTACGCGCGATCCTCGATATTTTCCATTTTTTTTTTTTTTTTTTTAACGTCAAAGGAAAAATTCCCGAATTCGTCGCAAAAATCGAGGGAGCAATCGCCGAGTGTAACAAAGAATATCCGACCTTTTTTTTTAGCCGACAAGCCACGTATGGAATTTCGCGTCGGCCGAAAGCCCCCGAAAGCCGATCCAATCCACCTAGCCAAGGGGAGGGAGGGGGAGCTTTTTGCCGGAGTAAACCCGCGCTAGAACTCGACAAAGAAGAGAGGAAAAAAAATCGTCGGCGAGTGTCTTTCACAACGACGACGTAAGCAGCGTAACGAATATACCTGGGGCCGGTGTCGCGTGACGCTCCGCATGAATCGCCGCTAACGAATGCTAAATATCCACTTGCATTCGCCGGGCCGCCTCGAAAATTGCACGAAGCGCCTGGCGCGCACTGGAATCGCACATCCCCGCGCAGAGCCGCGCGGGCCGTCGCCTCCGTCGGCGCATCCGCAGGTGCGAGGTGCGAGAGCCGAACTTCGCCCGGGCGATAAGAGCGACGCGCCTTATCCTGCGCCGCCGAAATTACGGCGGGCCGATAAATTCCCCGGAAGGGGGGATCCGCGCGAGCGAGCACTGACGTATTTACGCAGACGCTCCGGTGAGTGCTGTCGCGATAACTGGACGACCCGTTCGGCCAATATACATATTTATCCGTATCGCTGCGCGCGGCCGTTGGGAATTGCTTCGGCGCTGATCGAGCGGCGTCCCCTCCTCCGGCGAGCCGCTTCGTGTTTGTCCGAGAGTGCAGTTATGTATACGGCGAGATCAAGGCAAGGCGAAAATTTTCGCGAGTCTTTAAGCTTCTTCGCGATCGAGGCCTCGACTGTCTAAATCTGAGAAAGTGAAATTCACTTGGAAAATTTTATTTTGGGTGAAGAATTGCTCGCGTGTGAACCGTGGCTTTTCATTTATTAAATGTCGCTACTCACATTTTCCAAGTGCGTTTCATATTTCCAGATTCACGTGGTGGGAAAGTTTTGTTCGTTTAAGGGGGGAGGCATAAAAAATGTTTTTTTTTTTGAGAGGGAAAGAAATAACTGATTGAAGAGAAACTTTCAGGGCTTATAGTTGTATATTTTAATAATATCTACTTTTTTTATTAAGATACATGTAATATTATGCAATTGAGAAGCATTTCGCTGAGGCGTCTCGAGTGTGCACTTGCGACACTTGCGCTTGTCTGAAATAAAAAAGCCGAGAGATTTTTTAATTTTTATGAATTTATTTTCTATTTAAGCTAAGAAATTTCTGAAAAAAATGTGAATTTGAACAAATTTTTCGAAAGTCGTAAAAAAAATGCGAAAGAAACTTACGTTGCAAACATACACACACACTGAAAAAAGAATTCTCTTGCAGCAAACGGAAGAAGTTTGTCGTAAGACGCATTTCATCTCAATTTAGTAATAAAAGAATGTAAATTACGACAAGAGGAAATAATTTTGCGTTGATACAGAATTTTATCTCGAAATCGTTCAATTTCACCGGCAATAGCTTTGAATCTAACGCCAAGATGTGATCCTCTTGTTTCAAGGACATTCCTATTAACGCTAGACGATTTCCTCTCGAAACAAGAGGATTTTGCTTTTACAAACAAGATTCACTATATCTTGCTAGAAAAAACATTTTTCCTCAATGCAAAATGAAAGCCCTTTTACCGCAAGATTTTATGGCCAAGTGTATTATCGCTTTACAGCAACGAATTCTCTATTCTCTATTCTCAGTGTCCAGTTACGATTCATAAAAATGCGATAGTAGGAGGCTTTTTCAAATCTTTTTTTCGTCACCTTTTTTTTTCTATACCCCGGCAGTTCTGAATCACTGCGCTTTAACGAAAGCTCATCGATTGGCTTTCGCTCGTCGGATTTCGGGTAGGAGATTCACGAGGGAGCTTTTCCGATGTATTTGACGCGTGATTTAATTATTGCAAGTTTGAGAGAGTCCGCCGTTTATTTATTAGGGCTCTGCATGGCGCAGTTAACATTTTATCCCGGCGAAGTATCGCCTACTGATCGGTTTTGATGCATTGCCATGCGCGCACGTCGCCGATACGTTATACTGTTTGCAAATGCATGACAAAGTTTAATACACGTTTCGCTTTTGTTATTATCGTGCGCATTGGATATTGCGCCGGGCGTCGATAATGGCTTTTATAGATATATGTATATGTATTATTTTTTTACAAACATGCGATAATTCAATTTACAGCGTGTTTAAGCCTATTTTGCTGCACGTGCTATTTTAGGATTTTGTATATATGTATAGAACACTTTTAAGGTCATTATTAAGAAGCTCCCGGCATAACTCCATAATCTACTTGTAGATAACATTTTTTTTTGTCAATGCTAACGTTTAATCTCGGTAAGTCATTTTCGTGGTCATTATCAGTGTCGGCGCACAAACAACTCAATTCGCACTTATTGATGATAAGTCTTCACAATAGGTGGAGGAAAAAGTGTAGCCAATAACATTACAATTTTCGCTTGCGCGAAGTTTAACTCAGCTGACTTAGAAATTCACTTTTGTTGGCGATATTAAGATAAATGGGCAGATTGTACGTTGTGAATTTATTTGACCGAAAATCGGCGAAGCTATGGCATATGTATGTGTGCACCTTATATACTGCAGGGGATTAACCGACGTCGCACATCATGCGGGAACTCGATAAAGGCTCTGTCGCGAAGTTTCTGTGTATTCTTTATGTAAACCAATCCGATAATAAAATTCGGATTATCGGAGTGTATATTCATGTCGTCGCGCGGAAAATACGGAAAAAGTCTTTACACGCAGTAAAATTATCTATTCGTTTTACTTTTTTTTGTTATTAGTACACCTGCACGATTTTGAATTCCTATGTATTTATGTATTTGTTGGCACAGCAATCGACGCCGTGCATTTTGAAATGCAAACATTGGCTTTGTAATTTGAAAAAGGAAGAATAAGATAATAATTATTACTGCGTAAAAGAATATTTACATTTAAATCTTTTATATCTAAATCGAGTAGGCACTCGAGTAAATTAATTAATTTATTATTGTGAATACAATAATCTGAAAGATATAAAATCCCTTTGAGACATCAACCAGCAATGCATTGATTTCACGTTTCACTAAAGTAAAAACAAACATTTCACTTTGCAGCGGGGACCATATAAAAGCGCCTGGAATTATCAACAATCAATAAAAGACTCGGTCGATTCAGCCAACAAAACAAAGTAAATGTCTTCATCGAAGAGAGATAATCCGACGTTTAGTTAGCCGCGCGCGAATTCGATGTAACGCCAAAAATACTTACATGCTAAATCAGCTGGAGTGAAATAGAATGATTTTTTTACTCTTAATAGTCTAGGAGCATTAGTAGTACCTAAAAAAGTAAAAAAAAAAATAAAATAAAATAAAATTATGGGCCTCTGTGAATGAAAGGGTTAATAGATCGAAAAGGTTTTGGAATCTGCTACCTCATAATTTAACGTCTATTAACTTTTTAGTTTAGGCTGTATTTTAATATTTTTTATTTCAATATTTTGAATTAAGGATTATCGATAAGCACCATTAAGGACTTTCGAGTAGAAAGAATTTTTTAAGTAGTTTGGAACGACCGCATTAAATTATATCTTATTGATTTTTGAAAAGTATTTATAAAGTATCTTAGTGAACAAATTTTTATGAATCGATAATTACGTCATCTATTAGTGAAGCGAATTTTAGTTCCAATAAGAGGATTCACAAAGCAAATTGAATGTTTCACTTTTTAAAAATTCTTCTTATGATAAAAGGATTCATTAAGTATTCACCACGAACAGAATTCTGAAATATAAAGTGGAAGAAACCATAAGCGAAGTATACTTATCATGATTACAATAAAAGTATAATTCGTACTAATCCTTTTTCTCAGTGTCTGATCATCTCCTTAAAGTTCATTACGAATACTTAAAGAAATTAGAAATAATATTCTCAACTTTTTAATGTAAACATTATAAGGATTCTTTTTTATCGCTTTCTAAACTCATTTCCTCGCAAACGCGAAATTCAAATAAAAAGTTCTTTATGAAGTTTTTTACGAAGGCGGACGTATAAGCTGACACATAAATCGATCATTAAGAATTTTACTAAAACAACTACTAGAAAAAAAAGCATTGATCAAGAATTCCATTAAGATGAAATTTCCCGCTGCCGATCGGGATATTTGGTCTATTGAATTTTTAATAAGAAAATAAATAAGCTTGAGTGCAGGAATAAAATCGGAAGGGTGGGAAAATCGTCGAGAGCAGCACGGTGGATAACGAGGGTGTCAAAGCTCGCCGGAACTGACCAAACAGTCAGCGGCAAACACGCGGACGCGCCATTGTCGGGAGGCTCACGCGCATTTCTATTAGTGCGCGTCGCTCGGGGCAAAAATGAAAGGGGAGAGAGGACGAAGGCCCGGAGGAAAGGGAATCGCCCGTAAATATTCGATTATTCTAATTTGACGGCCGCTTGATGAGGCGATGTTTGCTTTTTACGAAGATCCAATCAACCCACCGCCGGGCCTTTTGTTTTCCCAAGGAATAGCCGAAACGAGCGCGACGGGTAAAAGGCCGTTTGCTCTTCGGCGATAACCATTGATAACTACCGCGCTTTGCGATTCATGCTTTTTTTTTTATAGGAGCTTCCAACTTTGTGGAGGAGCGGATTTATTGCGATCGCGCTGCTGCGCGAATTGAGGTATATCTGTTATTGCTGATAAATCGGTCGGACGGATGAGTCAATCGAGTTGTGTGTTATCGGTGCATAATTTTTTTGGGTATAGCTAATTAAGTACGTTAATTAATTTAATCTGCTCGCTTTTTTCGAGTTATTTTGTTAATACAGTCATTAGTATTTTCGGGTGTGCGAAATTCATTGTTACGTAATGAAAGGGATTTTTCAATGACGAAGCTTCGCATAACAATTATGTAGAAAATGTTGGTGAAAAATCGGATATCAGAGATAGTGCGTAAGTAAAATCCGCTTCTGAAGTTGCGCTAATCGTTGGGGATTTTTATACTCGACCTTGGTATTTTCACTGAAAAGTTCTCTCTTATAATTTAGTTAATCTCTCGTACACAATGGCCGTAGTCATTTGCTCGGAAAATACAAGGAACTTCTTAATGATAGAGGAGGCAAGAACTGTAATTTGCTCGAGATAATTAAATAGAACATTTCACGCTACTCCTGATGTTTATGTGGGATTAAAAGAAACTTTTTTTTTCCGGACGACTCGAGGATACGTGCCGTTACACTGTATTTTAACATTTTTTTTTACCATTCATTTTCATAATTCGAGAGGGGTTTAATGTGTACGTACCTCTGCTAAACCGAAAAAAAATACACGAGGGCGATGAAACTTCGAAAATCGTACTTTTGCTGACGTTTTAATTATAAAGCTGTAGGAATGTAAATTGTATGCAAGCACGAGACAAAGTGTTTGCTCGATTTATTATGGATCAATGAATTTAAATTCAATCAACGTTAAAATTTCGGATGCCAAAGTCTCGCGCGCATAATTGAAGGTAATATTTATAATCGTTACGTTAAATCTGCAGGAAGATGATTTTTTAATGCTTTGTTGAACATTACTTCTGTTTATCGTTTCAATGCGCGATATTCCATTGTTCATATCCGTTGCTCAATAATTCACGGTACATTTACCAAAAATAAATCCGAGCATTTGTTAATGTTTAAAAGATTATTGTTCGCCTCGGAATTCCAATTGCAATTAATATAATCGTCATTGTCGTTGGCAGCAAATTCACGTGTGATTGATTAAGCATTATTTCTTACGTAAATAATTAAGTACAACAGACACTTTTAAACGTATAGACTTATCACGTAGAATAAATAACTATTGGCTCATTTTTTACATTTTACATAAATTTTACACAAAAATAGCATCGCTCTAAATCCACTACGTAAAATCAAAATAGCATATAGAAAGTACCAGAGATAAATATAATGCTGGATATTCAATAATTTAAGGACTCAATCAAGAGTCTCAAGGAAAGCGTCGATCGTCACACTATATATAAACATATCCGCGGATTATCTCTTCGTACTAAGCTAGTTTATATCAGTCAGCCTGTGGTCTAGGGGTACGATGTCCGTGGATGTGTGCTCATCAAACATTCAGGTATTCGAGACTACACGCTGACTTTCATTTTTTCCAGAATTTTTTTTCGGGTCATAGGTCGAGCGTGAATCTGCCGAATCCAGTGCTTGCACAATTTTTCGCGCAATTTTGGGCGGCGTTCCGTGACGTCAGAAGGCTCGAGGTCGCGGCGACTTATCGGCGTGCAAGGCAAAAATGTCCTGGCCTTATCGCGATGAAACGCCGATAGTGAGCGCGGGCGGCAAGGCTGCAACGCATGTACGTATTATAGCTTATGACGGTCGAGAGGCGGAGAGTTATAGCTGCTCGGGTGCCGTCGTATACTTTCGTCGTTTCGCGAAGTAGTAATGCTTGATTGAAGTACTTTTTTCAATTTTTTCGAATGCATTTTTTATTTTTCACAAGTGACTTTTAAAATGTTTGAGTATAACCAATTCACTTTTTTTTTAGCTTGGTACGAGCATCTTACTTCGAAGCTTATCTGCAATGAAATGTTCAGTTGACGTACAATTTTCTGATTTTAATCTTTTTTTTATTAATTTACATTAACAAAAAAAAATTCACGATTTTTAATGAATAATTTATTAGCTTTAGCTTTATAAATAGTGTCACAATGAACAATTAAAAAACAAAATAAAATCTACAGCTCGATCAATCGAATTATGTGAAATACGAACTACAATGAAACTTCCAAGGATTTTTTACTTATTGATGATTACGATAAATGAATGCTGGCGATCATTAATTTCTTATGATGAGCGTTTTAAATGAGATTCGTCTCTTGAATCATCCATAATTCATCATTAACGAAGGTGTCATATATTCTATCATTGACATTATTTTCGAGCGTGGCGTACGAGCGATCCTAATAATTAAATTTTCAGTGTAATAATTTCCGTTAAAAATTTAATTTTATCCCGACACAATAAGTAACTCAATTTCAATCTTCCTCAGAGTGCCGAAATTCAGAGCATAGAGAATGCGACAATTTAGTCAGTCCCAAAATACAAAGTGCAGAGTTACTTGCGGGTCGAATAACGTAACAAAAAAAAAATCGCGGCAATTCTCGCGTCATTAACGAAGGTGTCGGGATAAAAATTTAATTTTATCCCGACACAATAAGTAACTCAATTTCAATCTTCCTCGGAGTGCCGAAATTCAGAGTATACACTGAGAGAAAAAACTTAATACAAATTGCTATTTGCAAATAGGCGAGAATTTTTTTTATAAAAAATAGTAATTTTTAGTACGAAAATTCTAAAAAATTGCTATTTTAATAATAAAAATTGCTACTTTTCATACTAAAATTTCTCGCTCATCAAGACTGTCACTCATTTCCTAATCACAATAGCAATTTTTATTAAGTTTTTTCTCGCCGTGTAGAGAATGCGCCAATTTAGTCAGTCCCAAAATGCAAAGTTCAGAGTTATTAGAGGGTCGAATAACGTGAAAAAGAAATTCGCGGCAATTCTCGCGTCATTCATCCCTTTAGTGGTAAGGTCATTGTCGGCAGCTGTTAATTTATTATATATATATACACATCGCAGCAGGTGTACTCCAAAAGCGCGCGCATCTCCGCCTAAACGCCCCCATGCACCCCCTCCCCCCACCCCTCCCCCCTTCATTATTACGTTGTGCAGCAATTACCCGAGGACCGGAGGCGCGCCTCCCGCGGCTTTCGCCGCTAAAACACTGAACGTATATGCGAGTGCCGCGCGGCGTAATCTTTCGGTTTACGCGCTCGGCCATCGGCATCCCTCCTAATCTGGGCGCGCGTGCCTCTTATTAAAATTTTGTTAATCCGACGCGTCGCGCCCTCCGGCGCCGTGGTGATCGTTAAAGTCGGGGGATGAATTTTACAACGCTTTTTACAGCAGTTCCTGGCGTCGCCCAGCCTAATTTACGGCGCTTATCAAGGGCGCGCTCTCCTATTTTTTTTCCTTTTTCTTCTTTTTTTTTTTTTTTTTTGTCGAGCGGAGGCATATACCGCGCGGGAAAACTGAATTCTCGACCGATAAATAAAGTGCGCGCGGCCACGGGATTTATTATTTGAGCCGAATTTATGCGCCGTTTCGCAGCTTTCGCGCCGTGCGCTTGTCAGCCACTTACGTACTTCGAGGGCAATGGCTCGATATAGCCGCGGGAGGAGAAGGGCTTTTGCTTTTAACCAACACTATAGACGAGGCTAGTCGATAATTTTTTATGGGCCGATGGAGGGAATAAACTTTTTTTTCTCTTTTTTTTCGTTCGGTTTTGAATATTGAAATTTTATTATTTTTTTTTTAATAGTTATTAGTAGCCTGTGAAATAGATTGATATTGTTCATATTGAATGAATCTTATTTTCGACTTCATAACTTATATAACGAGTGAATTTTATAACTTAGGATAACAAAGTTTATCTTGTCGTAAAAATCCAGTAATATAAGGGTATAAAATTTTTTTTCCTCAATTTCATACTTTTATAAGTAAAAGGAGCGCGAAGCGAAGAAAATTAAAAGATTTGTAAGGTAATATTTTCAGCGTATACTTCCAGCCATATCCCTTAGAAAAGTTTCTTTTTTATTGCTACTTGGTGAAATTTTGAATTTCCTTTAGTTTAATGCCCGTTAATCTTGTTGTGCTCAATATTCGCTAATTGAATTATGGTCAAAATTTTAGATAACCATTCTATTTGTTCTACCGGTAATAAACGACGTTCAACACAGATTAATAAACGATGACTGTTTAATGCAGGCATTTAGTTAATTCAATTTTACAATATAGCGAATGTATTATCGGTTCTGCATCAATTTTGCAATGCTGTAAATCATAATCAACTAAAATTATTATTCCGCAGCGTTGAACAAAAAATTGATAATATCTTAGTAAGTTTTATACCCAAAGCAATCAGTAACGAAAAAAAAAATTATACAAAATACAAGCGCTCGATTTAAAATAAAAAAAATGGAACAAGCAGTCATTCGTAATTCCATTGTTTAATTTTTCATTTTCGCAGCGTTGATGAGCGGCGCCATTAATTTAGTTTCTATAATTGAAAGTCCGAGTGATGCGCACATAGCGGCGCGCGATGGTTCTTGAATTCGTAGCTTTAATAAACAATACGCGGAGAGTATGCCGCGCGCGCGCGCATAACACGCTGACAAACAGTGATTTATTTTATCATAACGCGTTTCAGTAGTCGCATGTTTAACTCGCCGATTTCCAGTCGAGCGCCGCTGGATGGGTAAATTATTGCCCGGTACTCTGCCTAGTTTATCATGCCCCAGTGAAATTAAGTAATTCACTCGTTTTTGTACTTTTTTATGCGAGCATCGGGGCGTGATTTACCGCGAGTCAGTCTCTTTTTTATTTTTTTAAAAATGAAAAACAAAAGCTTTTCGGCGATCGGAGTAATGAAGTATTTAGTTCCCTTACGAATAAAAGCTCTTAGTTATTTCACGAAGTAACAGACCGACGATATGATAATTGGCAGTGAAATCTAGTCATTCCGAGTAGTTTATTCGTTTCACAATGTTTTATGTGTGGATAGGACAGTGATTTATCTCCGTAGAGTCTCCTTCTTTATTTAAAAAAAAAAAAGAATGTAAAAAGAAAAGAAAGAAAACAAGCAAAAGATTGCTTGGAATCCGAAGCCCTCGTTAAACAGAGCTTTGCTGTAGTGTCGGTGTTCTTGCTCGGAAATTGAAGCTCAACTCGGCTGCAAGCTCAATGAAAATGATTAATTGCCCCGAGAAGTGTCAAATAATTCAATCTATACCCCAGGAGTATGCGAAACACCCTCGTAGCGGTTCGATCCCCATAAAAAGCCACCCCTTACACCCAAAATTTCCAAGACGTCGTTTTGGGAGCTTTAAAATCATCGAGCCCATGCTAAAGATACATTACCCGTCGGTTTGGCCGGGCTGCGGCCCTGGCAGCTTTCGCCTTGTTTGTTAAGTGAGACTAGCGCCGCGGAAGGGGGTGGAGAGGGGGCGGGGGGCTTCTTGTATTGCAGCTCGCGCGCACGGAGCTTTTACATTTCACGACTCTTATACGAGCGGCCACGACTATAAGGAGCTACGCGTGGCCAATGAGAGAAGGCACTTAAGAGCGCTCGTTTCGCTCGGGGCTTATATAGCCTATCTTTTATGAATAGATAACTTTCCGCTCTAATTAAATTCCTTATTTTCTTTACGCTTATTTTGTGCCCGAGAGCCGCTCATCGACGAGGCTGATCGTTAGGCAAAAACTTACATGCCCGACAATTAAGCTTCGCCTTTCTTTAAGGAGAGACGCCTTACTCAAATTCGCGGGATTATAAGCGATGTTTTCGCTTCAAATATCTGCAGTCCTTGCATAACTGCGTGTTCCACTTTGAAGAATATTCGAAATTAAAAAAAAAAATAACAAATTATTTTATTAAATTGGTCTTGATTTGTTGATTATATAGTACTACGAAAATTTACAAATTTTATAAAATCTAATAAAATATTTGTCAGGTAATTTATGCGGGTTTTGCACCATATTATGTAGTTTTATGAGACCCTTTCAATAGGGTTTTTATTAGCATTTAGAATGCTATAATTAGTGACGGTGGCAGCGGTACTTTGTCCTTTTAAAAGAAATAAATAAAATAATTGCGACGAATTCTATATCTCAACGATGAATAGAATAAAAAGCTCATAGAATACTCTTTCGCGAAGTGTCTTGGCTTCTGCCAATGATGGAACGGCGACTTTTTAAAAGGCTATTCGATACTTCACGACCAGTTTTCGTTTGAACGATAATAAATTTTCTATGGTGAACTTTATATTTTAAGATATTCTTGTAATCTTTTGTACTTTTTATATATATTTAAAGTCAATTTTTTTCATTACACGGAGAAAAAAGTTTCAGCAAAAATTATTAGTCTGTTTTGCATCGCAGAAATAGACCGGATAAACAAAAATTTTTACTAGAAAGCACAGTAAAATTTACTGTAAAGTTCAGCGCGAAATTTACTGTAAATCTTGTAAATTTTTTCATAATTTTCTAATAAATTTTTACTATATATTTTAGTAAATGTCCACTATATATTCTGGTGAATTCCACTATATATTCTGGTAAATTCTATATATTCTAGTAAATTCAACTATTTATTCTATAATAAATTTTATTATATATTCTAGTAAATTTTACTACAAATTCTAATAAAATTTATTATTTGTCGTGTCTGTCCCTGCTATACAAAACAGTATAGTAACTTTTACTAGACCATTCCTCTCCGCATATATTTATTATCAATAAAATAATAAGTATTCTACACAATTAAACATTAATAAATCTCTCCAATTAACAAAATTCTTCGCATCTAAAATCGCTCAGTCATAATAAAAATCCCTAAAAATTGACATTCAAATTTAAAATCCAGAGCACCACGACCCGCGTCAAAAAAAAGAAGAAGAAAAGGTCTCCGGCGAAAATTGGGGCTGTTGCTCGGCCTGGAGCCGCGTGGCCTCGTTCCCCAGTGGCGTCGCCTTTCGGGCTGTACGCAGGGGGTGGGCCAGACGCCCGGCGTCCGCAGGTGAAAGGGAGCCCCGAGCGCGGGCGGCGTCGTCGTCGAAAAGCGCGCGCCTTCGGCGGCGGGGCGGGGGCGGCTCTCTCCACTCCCCGCGGACGCTCGGCGCGGGGGCGATCGATAGGCGCGCGCGGCGCGCTCCCCCGCGTCCTCCGACCCCTGGCGCCGCCGGCCTCTCACCCCGTCCCCAATAGCGTGGGCGCCTCCGGGCCGCGAGCATCCGGCGCCGCGTAAACGCTGTGCACCTCTTGGCGGGAGCGCGCGCAGGGCCAGTTGGCGAGGAGGGTGCGGGCCGCAGGCGCGTCGCCGGGGGGGTGGAGTTGGTCGGCGTCCGTCGAGGTTATGCGCTCGGGCGGTGCGCAGCGTCGCGGCGACGTCGCCGTGGGTTCGGCTGAGGCGCGCTGATGGGGACGTTGGGAGGGCGGCCCGGTGTCGAGGCGCCGGGTCGCTCGCGAGTGCGACCTTCGCCGGGGATGCGGACGATGCTGCTGCTGGGGATCCTGGGGATGGCGGCGCTGCCTGGAGCGGTGGTGGCGGAGAAGAGCAAAGAATGTAAGTGATCGCTGCCAGTAGTAGATGTCTATGTGCGCGGTTCGTTGGAGCTTGTCTTTAACCTGCGGTTTCCTTTGTTGTCTGGGCTGCTCTGCTGAAGGGATGGAAGAAGGGTGCTTCTGGTGTGTTCTTGCAAAGAATTTTTTTTTTTTTTGACGAGCGGTGTTGGTGTTTTTTTTTTTGTTAGTGTTTTTGTGTGCTCGGTTTCTCGGTGCATCGATTATCGAACACATCAGGCGGGCTCGTTCCTTTTATCGCGGATTTGCGCTTGACTTGCTTTGGTTTATCCGCGGCGAGTTTCTCACTTTCTAATCCTTGTGCGTTCATCCGCGGTTCGGCATTGCGATCTATGGGAAAGTGTTATCAAAATGTCTGGGTAAAGGAAATTATTGATATTCTAAAAATATCTGTAACTTGCAGTGGGGAGCTTTGAGCTTCAAATTCTTTTCACACGATGCTGTTAAAGTACAGCGAAGAAGTTAAAAGGCAGAATCCTCTAAATTTTATAAGTTTTCTGCAAACTTTAGTTAATACTTGCTTTCTGTTATTTTTCTTTTATCCGATGTAAATATTAATTAAAATAAGGAATTTCGTAAAATGTTAATTCGCATCATGACCGTACTGCAGTTATAGTTAAGGGTGAATGATGTGGAATACATCAATTTTCTATTTAGAATAAAAAATATCAATGTCTAAGATAAAGTAATAAATTGATTTATTATTGCCCAATGACTAAAAGCTTCAAAAACAGTAAAATGTCTCAAAAACCATAAAAAATTTAGATACATTCTTTTACCGGCAAGTCACAAGTACAATATGAGTGCCACTTACGCAAAAGAAAGTAAACTCTTCTAATTTAATTAATTTTCTATAAAAAAAAAGACAAATTAATGGTTCCATTCTGAAAAAGAAAAGATTCACATTCTAAAAAAGAAGAAAAAAGTTTATATACGGTATAAGTACAACCGAAAACTGCCCACCGGTGCACTTAAAGGGTTACAAGTGCAGCGACGCTCGAAGGGGTGAAACGGCGAAAAAAAAAGGAGAGGAGGAATTTCCGCGGTGCAATAAAAAAAAGGGCAATTGGCTGAAAGTCACCTTCAGTGCTGGGGATAAAGTAGGGATCTCGTTGGGAGAAGCGCCGCCAACGGGATTGGAAGGCTGGAGCGTTAAGCGTAAAGCCAAGCGGACGGGGAAGATTTATCTTTAGGAGGCTAATTCGTCTCGATGCCATTTAATTACAAGGATCAAATGAACGGCCGCGCGGCGAAACTTTTTCCACCGTTCGCCCTGTCCGTCGCACCTTTTTTTCCCCCTTTTTAAACTCGCGCGCCACGCAATTTCGCCCAGCTGTAAACAACGCGGCCACTATATTTTGATTTTTACGCCGCGTTTTATTCCATTGCTTCGTCTTCGGAAGTTTACGGGGCGCACTCGCTCTTTCGTTCGGCTTTACCGCTTTTCCAATTATTCCGATGGCGCCGGCCGAGTTGAAACTGTCGCCTATCGGCTTAACTAATAGTCCCAGCAACCTATGAGTTATGAGAGCCTGCCGGAAATTGTTTGCTCGCTATACTTTTACTTTTACGGACGTTCACGGCAGACCGACTCGTTGGTTTAATTTTATAAGCCTCGCATAAAGCGCCGGTTCTATAAAGAGAACTCCGGCGCACAGTTCGGTGTATTTTAAAACCTTCTTTTTTTAATGAAGCTTTTTTTTATACCATTCGTATTTTGGTAGGGTGGTAAAATTTGATCGTAAAGGTATGATGTTTAATTTTGCGGTGCGTAGCATTGCCGATCGATCTGTTTTGCTCCGAGGTAAGCTCACAGTTGGAATATTGTGTTGCACCCAAATAAATCGTGCTTAAATTTGTTTGCCAATACTGCTTTTTGGTGTCGCTTGAATTTTCGTATAGTTAAATTCGCTACATTCTATTTTAAAACGATTAGTTTTAATTACTTGTCGTTTTTAATGAGTGTATAGTATTAGAAATATAATAAAATAAAATTAATTCAAAAAAGTAGGCTTTAAAATTATGAAAAGCTGAGGAAAGAAGTATTTTGTTGTTCTAAAAGCTACAAGAATAATTTCATTGCAGTTGGATGTATAGATGCCTCCTACTAGATAAGGTATAATGTAGAGTCGGGTATAAACTACCCCGTAACTAGTTAATTTATTAAACGTGGCAAAGTCTTTAAGTGCTCCAAATTACAGTGTAGATAATAATGCATCGACCATAAGTTCAGAGCATTGCTTTTGCTACCTCAAATCAACCAAGGCTTCTCACATGTGCGAAAATAATTATTACTAATTACGCCTTTTAGGTACGACTGTTACGTAGAGTGCCTTATTTTTAATTTACATTTTTTAATTTAATTAATTATTTTATATCGAATTTTTTTTTTGGTAAAATTATTCATGAAAAAAAAATTAGAATTTTAGTGAGTAGGATTTTAAAGAAATTGGACTTAAATTATTGATAATTTATGAGATTATGGTCTGAAGAGTTGTAGGATTTGAATTTATTTAACTAAATACTTGAAAACATTTCAGCAACTAAATAAATGTATAAAACTGAGGAATTTAAAGTAGTTTTTGAACTTTTTCAACTACTCAATCAAATAATTTCCAAATACTCTTCAGACCAAAAATGACATAATTTACCGATAATTTGAGCCTAGTTAGATGGGACCTGCAGGTTACTGCACATGATTTTTTTTAGAATTAAGCATAGCGACACATGAAATAAATTCAGATACTTCCATCTATGCTCATTTTGTGAGCAATTGAATATATTTACTCGTGATATTAAAGATCAGTCGATTGACTTTATAATTTTTGCTCCGTGAACAATTTCATAAACAAAAAAGAATTTAGATATAAAATGAGTACTCGCATCCAAGGCACTATGGTACTAATCTCCTCGATAATTTCCATTTTAGCGGATCACAATTTAGATCTCGAGGCATTTGGAGAGAAACAGTCGTTCCGGGCTGGCGAAAGAATAGCGCCGTGTGGAATCGCGATAATACCACCGACGCGAATATCGCGGTGATGGGGGGGGGGGGGAGAACTGCGGTAATTGTCTCGCGACCAGTGGCGATCGTTTCGAACTCGCGCGCGCCGTTAAGCGGCGCAGGAAGACCCGAGCCGACTGCCTCGATAAACGAAGCCAATTCCGGCCGGAAAATCGACTCGCGCACCCCGGCGGTCTCGCCCATCTCGAATGTCGTCTTATTAGAGCATCTTCATTTCGGCGAATTTCACGGTGCGCTCCTCGTGTACGTACCACTCGGGTTACCGCAAGCCGCTAATGATGCCGCGCTACGGAAATGGCTTTTTGCTTCCTCTTTCTTCTTTCGAAGTAACGCGAATTATTTTGATCTCGTTTTATTGCGCTCTCCATTCGTAGCCGCCTTGAGCAGTTAGCGGGAAGAAGGGCGGTTAATTTTCGCGAAGTTGAATTTAGTGCGCCGGAAGATATGGAACACTCGTTTAGCGGAATTTTGTAGCGAAGATATAGTGATTGTTCCCTCGGAGAAATGGGGTGAATTTTTTTTTTTTAAATCGAAGAATTATCGAGTGCTATATTGACTAGCAAAATTCAATTTTTTTTATTTATTTAAATCAGAAAATTATACATCGTAATGCTACTATGCTCTGTATAGTGTATACTTATTGCGCTATAAATTTGAAAATGTGAAATTTATTTGAATAATGTGAATAGTGACAAATTGTGTGTGAAAAATTGTTCACGTATTCACGTATCAAATGTCACTATTAACATTTTTTATGTGAATGTCACATTTTCAGATTTACACGGTAGGTAAATTAATTATCTGAGCGTAGGGTTGGTACAAAGAAGACTTAAAACTAAAATTTACTTACTAAGTATTGCATTATAAATATTATATAGACAATAGCCCTTTTCAGTGTATATTTTTTGTTTATCTTATCTATTCATATTAATTCATTTTTAGCCATTTTTATTTTTAAAATGTAATCACTGCCCTCTAGATTTTTTATATAATTTGACAGTGAATACTTTATTAAATTAAATTCTACTTAAATTAACTAAAAAATTTTACTTTCTTAAAGCATCAGTTAGCCGCTACTTCTCACAATTACCTTTGTCCTAAAATACGTCATCGCGTAAAATTTAACGTGTAACAAGAAAATTCGGTAAATCCCTTGGCAGAAAAAGAAGTATCGGCCCGCGGACCACACGGAACGATTCATCATTCTTACACGTTCGGCCCAAGAGAAGAAAAAAAGGGTCGGCGTTCCTGAAATTCAGACACGTTTTTCGCGTCTTCGCGAATTTCCCGAGACCGTCCGCGGGGGAGGAGGCGCCGCGACGCTCATCGCGCGTACCTAACAACATAAATTCGCGTCGACGCGTCTTCCACCGGCTGCGCCCAAGTACGTGTATCGCGCTCTTTTCCGCTAAAAAAACGAAGGAGGCTGCCCGGACGGCGAAAAAAAAAGGAGGAAGGCGCGACGCTGGGGACAACGGGCGCGTCCCGGCGCAGCCGAGCTGTTCCCTTTAATATCACTTTCCGCCACCGAGGGCCGGAAGCGGTGCAGATTTATAGGGGGGACCGCCCCGGTGTATAGGTATATAAACGTAGGGCCGAGAGAGTCGCTGCCTCGCCGAATTCATTTCCTATTCAGCGACAAGAACCGCCCGCTCTGGGCTTTTTCTCCTTGGTTTAACGATCTTCTCTCTCGCGGCGAGCCAGCCCGAGCGAGCGATTAAGGAGGAGAAAAAAACACTCGAGGGGAGAGGCCGCGTCGCCGGGGTGACGCGATTTCACCGCCGATATCGCGAACAATTTCGCTCGGCATTTTTTTCCTTTTTATTTTTTTTTTAAAAGCCCCCTCGGTACGTGCTGAACTTATCCGCGGGAGCTTGGCTCTTTTTTTTTTCAAGGCCAGCCGCTTGGAATATTGAATGTTTATCGTGAAACTTTTTTTTATTGACCGGCGGTTACTTTCGGCCTTTTACTTTTTCCATTAGTTTTAGGGGTTTTCGGAGCAGGGATTGGTTTAACTGCTCCCGTTTTCATTTTCATTAAGGCTAGGGATCAGGAATTTTATAGTTAAAACAAAAACTTGCGAAGTTTTGTTAAAATTTGCAAACGGAAAATTGTGAGGGAAAAATTGACTTTAATAAAGTTTTATACTTACGTTTGACGTAGTGCTACAATTTGAAATTCATTTTTTCTGTCTGCAAAATTTACAATTCGCTCGTGCATTGAATAAATGCATAAAAATGTTACGAAATACGAGAATTTATAAACTTTTATTTTACTATTAATTAATACAGTAAATACGTAGAAATGTAGCACGTGTATCTCTTTTTTTTTATAATTTTCATTTTATAAACCGATTTTTTTTTGTTTTAAATTGGAAACTGTGTTTTTTGTATATCAAATACTGCATTCGTGCAAGCACATATAAAGAAAGCAACCCTTTGCAGCTTTTTTTTTTATAGTAGTCGGTAGACCACGATTGATGCAAAAAGTATTTTGCATCCTCGTTGGCGTATCGTATTTCAATTTTGTCGGGGCTTGATGTTTAAAAAAAAACAGTTTACCTTTTTTCATTCCTGAAAGTGGTTCGTAACTGGAGTCGCTGTTTAAAAAAAAAAACTCTACTCCGGTATCCGCAACCATAATCGTTAAACCTCGTATAGCTTTTCCACTACCAATAGACAATTTTTCTCCAGCTTCATTTTTACAGATTAAAAATTAATGTTTCCTTTTAAACACGCGTTAATGCTATTCTTTCAGACTTGACACCCACATATTTACAAAACATTGCATTCGATAATGAATAAATTCAGGAATGAGTGAAATTCACTCGAAATAAGTGTGACTACCATATCACTTATTCAAATTTAGAGGGTACATTTTATCGCGTTTATGTTGGTTTATCCGCATGTCTGTGGCTTATTAAGTAAAGTGTACATACGCAGCCTCCAAATGAAGTCATGCCTCTCTCCTTGAGCTATATAATTTCATAATAACTCGAGACTTGCTTTCGGAGGAAATTCCCGGGGTGTTTTCCCGCTGCAAAAAGGGGGCTCGATCTAATAATCCCAGTAAACTTATATCCAAGAGAAAATAGTTGAGATAGTCGCGGAAATCAATAAAGATGCAACATTCAAGCTGGCGGTAAATATAAAGGCCAGTGCCGCGGAGCATCCCATTAGGGTCGACGGCGCGTTGCCTGGTTAATATTCCGAAGGCGCGCAGACAAAGGGCATCACCTCTCTGGCTGGCTCGGGTTACGCGGACCCAGACTCTGCAAGTTTTAAATAAGCGAACTTAGTTGGAGTATCCCGGCAGACTCCTTACGCGTTCCTATCGCGTCGCCCTTGTACAGACGCGCGTGTTTTCGAAGCTAAATTTAATATCCGCCTTTCTCTCGCGGCTATAGCTGAAAAAAAAATAAAGGAATCAACGAAACTTCTCATTTTCCTTTACTTGGTTTGGCGCGACGTACGCTGCAACAAATTTCTCGTACTCTGAGAGAAATATTTTAGGAAAATTGCTCTAATATTGTATAAATTACAATCCAGTCTGGGACATTCTGACACTCCTTATTGTTATTAGTATTTAGTAAAAAAATTGAAATTGCTATTTTGAATTATAATTTTTAATAGAATTCGAGTAAACATTTCTCCGATTCTAGTAAATATCAATAGTTCAATTTAGAATACGGAATGACAATTTTTTCACTAAATGCAGACTGTGGTTCCGCTCCCAGAATGAATAGTAATTTTTACTAGAATAATAGCCATTTTTCTGATACATTTCTATAAAAGCTCAAAGCTTACAACGAAGCACCCTAAAAAATCTTCGATTTTTTACGAAGCCTTCTAATTTTTACAAGAAAAGCTCTGTTAAATTTAAGAGGATTTTCACGTAAGGATTTCGGAGTTTTTTCAAAGATAAAAATTCTGGATTTTTTTACGACAAAGCTTCCTGCAAATTTTTCAATTTTAGATGAAACTTTCTAATTTTTACAATGAAAGCTTTGTAAAATTTGCGACGATTTTGACGTAAGAATGACGGAGCCTCTTCCGTAAAAGTAACAAAGCTTTTTTCATGAAAATTACTGCGACGGATATCCGCGAAAAATCCGGTAAAGCTCATCGCCAATAACAAACTGCCAAAGCTTCGGTAAACCCTTTTTTCCCCTTAATTTGTATCTCAAGCTTGAGCGTAATTTCTACGAGAAATTCTCCTACAGCGTACCGCGCTTCACTCAGCTGCCAGTGAAGTCCAGAGTTTCATCAAATTGGAAAGCCGCGGAGCGCGAAGTTCGGATCCCGATCGACACCGTAGCGTCCTGTTAAGTCTTATCCAAGATAATTGCTGTTTCTCCGTTGGCCGACGGTGAGACACAGTTGCGCTCCGGGCGTCTGGATTTTAAGCCTGCACCGCGAGCTTTCGAGTCTTGTTCCGGGGGAGTCGTTCCGCCTGGCCTCGACCGCCCCATAACCCGCGAACTTTCGGCCCAATCGGCGCGCCTCTAACGAATCAATCTGTCGATCCGCGAAGCCATTCTTTGCGAAAGCGTCGGGGAAGTTGCCTGCAGGGAGCCCGGAACGAGCTTCCGCTCCTCGTTCCTTCTTTCCGCGGAGAGCCGGTTAATTAGCCGGAATGGGGGATTCCCCGAGTTCGCGTGTTTTACGAGTTATCTTCGTTGAGTATGTTTATTTTCGATCCGAAGTTTCAAAGTGGATTTTGACGGGACTGAAAGACCGGCCGATACCCAAGTTCATTATGGAAGTTCCGATGCGAGCAGATGGGGATCGGGCCAAGGAAAAACTGTTAATTGGATTGGAACTGTTGAAATTAGATTTTTGTTACAGTGTCGTTTGAAAAATTTCTCCTTTCTAAAAAAATTCTAATCCTCTTTCGGCTCTGGGTACTTGAACATGCAGGTGCAAGCGAAAATATTTCACACAATTTGTATACATTGTTTTATACATATTGCATACAGTTTTTATACAAGTGATTGTATATGCGATTTGTATACGAATTATACAATATTTGTAATATAAGTAAAAATACCCGGCAAAAATGAAATAATAAAATTCACCCTATTTAGGTCATAACTCGTTAAAAGAAAAAGTGAAACACTTATGACTTCCAAATAATAAATATTCACTCCCTGATTTCACATGATTTCTCTCTTTCACATTTAGAGAGTACAATAATTTTTATAAAAAAAGTTGTATACAATCACTTTTGTATAAAAAAATGATATGCAAAATGTATAAAATCATTTTCATATAATTTGCATTAAAAATTGTATGAGATATTTTCACCTGGGAATCAGTATGATAATTATCGCTTGAAAAGGAGGTTCCTTTTTTTTAATCTTCCAATTGTAACCAATTCACTCTGGCTTCTCTGGAATTCAAATTGCGAAAGTATCGTATGCCTTGGTAAAACTTTGAAAGACTAACAAGAGAGCGAAGTGAAGAAAAGTGTATAAAAAAAAAGGACGAGGGAATAATAAGGGGAGCGAAGGCTTCCGTCGACTTTCGAACGGAAATACTCGTCCGCAGCCAATTTTCCCCGAACTTGGGAGCCGAGCTTAAAAGCGCGATCGGCGAGCGCCGAGGAGTCGACTCAGCAGTTTGCCCGATTCATAAGTTGCCTCGGCGCGTCTCGGGCGACGGCCCGATGCTGTGCACGTCTCGGGGTGCAAGTTGCTTCGGATGCCTCGCGGAAGGTCGGCACCCCCGGCCTGCCCGCACGTCCGCGAACTCTCGCGCGGAATACGGCCGCTACCCTCCTGTCTAATCAGAGAGACAATCGCTCGCGCGTCTCCGAGTAATTGTGCGGTGCTATGATTTCGTCGTGCTGTTGTTCCTCATACCTGCAGCGTATCACGTTGGATTATATTGGGTATAAAGGAGGGGCAGTCTTAACAGGCGAGAATTTTTTGTATGAAAAATAGTTATTTTTAGTGCGGAAATTGTAAAAGGTAATTTTAATGATAAAAATAGAACTATTTTAATAATAAAAATTGCTATTTTGAGTATCACAAATTGCTACTTTTCATACTAAAATTTCTCGCTCATCAAGACTGTCACTCATTTTCTAATCGCAATAATAGTAATTTTTATTAAGTTCTTTCTCTCCGTGTAGGCACACTCACCGAAGAATATGAATATTTATTTAATTATCATTTTCCAGATATAAAAAAAGCCTTTTTGCAAAAATACATGCAAAAATAAGTAGGAACTGTGTGTCTTTTATTTTTTAAATTAAAGGTAAACATTTAAGTAGAAATATAAAGAAAAGTCTGTAAGCAGTAGAAGAAATGTTACTTATTTGAGTATCTAAAATCTAAAAACGTGAAATTCACTTGGAAAATGTGAAAAGCAACATTTAATACGTGAAAAGGCGTTCACATGCTAAATGTGCGAATGATTTTTCACATAAAATGTGTCACTATTCACATTTTCCAAGTGAATTTCTCATTTTCAGATTTAGAGAGTTGAAAGATTTAGTTGAAAATTAATAATGATGAAGTCTTCAATAATTCTATAAATTTCATTATAATCACGGCCAATTTTGAATGCCAGTTAATTTCTAGTAATTATTTTAAAGTACACAAATTAATTTCATTCAATTATACAGCTACTTTCCTTTCGTTATATTTCTTTATGCCGTTATTTCCAAGACACTACACGCTTTTTAAGCTTGATGAAAAGTTCGCTTTAATTAAATAAAACTTAGTCTCAGTTAAAACGGTATGAATTTTTCGAATAAAGTTGAAGCGAAGTTTTTATGAAAATTCTTAGTTACACGAATCTGGGTAAACTACTATATTCGTCCGCGAATCTCGCTCTCCTCTTTTAATATTGATGAATTTTCCGTTCGCTTTGTTTCCGCTCTTCAGAGGGTAAAATATACGTAAAACGTCGGCTCTGAGCTTTTGTGCTTTGTACTCCTCGTCTGTAGGTTACATCGCGTATGAAGCATACATATTCAGTGCGATTTTAGAGGAGACCGCGCGATGAAGCAAACGCAACGGTGACTAATACAAATGTATTCGGCTAACTGCTGTAGGCGACAACGGCGTAATATACGTCATGAAAATATAATTTATTTTGCAAGCTACACCAAATGAGCTTGTCACGCTTGAAAAATTAATTTGTTCTATATAAACTACAGTTATTCCATTTGCGAATTAAATTACACGAAACTCTAATTAAAAGTCAATCTAGCAATCGTGCGATCTCCGTCACTAATTCAAAACAAACGAAAACAGTAAATATTATTAACTAAAATGATAATTAGTTTTCTTTTGGCAGTCTGTGATCAGTTTGCCCAGGAAGTTGTTAATTTTTACAACCCATTTCTTAAATTTTACCTAGGTGGGTCTCTCAGTGTATGTACTTAGGAATTTTCAGTATGTTTTATAGTAAAAATCATCATAGGTCGATTATGTCCCATTGTACCTACGGAATATAGTAATTTTTACTATAACATTTCTTCCAGGCCTATCGCGATGTTTATCAAGCAACGAATTCGATTTTTGCGTTTCACGCACGAACAGGAGGTACCAAAGTGCCGGAAAAACAGTTCCTCCCACGCACGGCTCCTTCCTCTTTGTGGATGGAATGGCAACTGCACACGCACCCCGGAATTTCATCGGGGGTGATGGTACGCGGTAATATCGCGCTTTACGCACACTCAGCGTCACAGCGAATTCCGCGCGAGTGCTCTGAAATCTCGGCGGTCGTGGGTGGGTGTATACACGTCGTCGATCGGGTCGCATCGTTCTTTATAGGTATTTTTATAAAAGGCTGGTTGACACGCGAGAACGGCGTCCTGTTAACCCACCAATGCCCGAATTTCAAGCCTTGATCGCGCACAGTCGTACGAGCTGTAGAGACACCTTTTAATCTTTCTGGAGATTCCATTCGCGAGTGTTTTCTTTTTGGAAAAAATAATTTTCGTTAGAATTTTTACCCTTCCTTTTACTTTGACTTGTGTAGGATCCAGGAGTAAATCTTTACATTTTTAATTTTTCTTTCTAGAAGAAGATTAAGGATGGGATCTAGACCAGTTGTGTCAGAAAAATTGTATACATTTCATTCTATTTTTACTTTTAAATATATTGCATAAAAGTCAAGGAGAAAAATGTTTAGTTGCGATTTTAAGTCGATTTGAGTTCGGAAGATTTGAGCTTTAAAAAGTAATAAAAAAACATATACTAAATTTTGAAATAGGATTATATACGTATCTGAAAGATTTCAATATATTTCATCGAACAACTATACACGATTAGCTATAGTAGTTCCTTTTTTTTTATTTTAAACTCAAACATGCAAATAATTTGATTCCTCCCATTTTTCTGGATCACATTCAAAGAAATGTGTTGGAAAAATTTGTATTATTCTAGTAAATTTACTATCCAGTCTGGGAGCGAAACCACGGACTACATTTAATGAAAATAATTGTCATTCTGTATTATAAATTGTATTAGAATACTAATTTTTTGAAACTACTAATTATTACAATATTACTTTTAATGAAATCATCACTTGATTCAAAGAAATCTTTAATAAGCACTTACTGAACTAAATCATTCTCTTACAATTAATAAATTTATTTTTCAGCGTGAAAATGAGCCGCTCTATAAAATAAAATTAGAGCGTTAAAGTACGCCTAAGGAGCACATACTAAATGTTTACGCGGGCGGCATAAAATTCATTAAGTCAATCAATTATTCTTCTGAAAGTACTAATTTTATTTAAAAACAAATAAATTCATTTAGTTTTAATGAAATCATCACTTGATTGAAAGAAATCTTTAATAAGCACTCCCGAACTAAATCATTCTCTTACAATTAATAAATTTATTTTTCAGCGTGAAAATGAGCCGCTCTATAAAATAAAATTAGAGCGTTAAAGTACGCCTAAGGAGCACATACTAAATGTTTACGCGGGCGGCATAAAATTTGCATGAAAAGCTCGGCGCTTTGTATCAAAAGGGTATTGTGTAGATCTTCCTCGTTTGCCCGGCAGCTCCCGGCCGTTGATTGATCTAAACGACTGTGTAAGTAAGCGCTTTCAATTTGTTCCCCGCGCATATAGAGGCACGCGCGGCCCTCCTCAGCGGACAGCCAGAACAAATGGCCAGTCGATACGAGGAGGTGCAGCTAAGAAGACGAGACGACGGGGGGTGCGAGTTCCCGTCGATGCCGCTATCCGCCGGTTTAAATCGATCGGTTCCGCGGGGTTCATCCCTCTCAAGCCTTTCGCACAACTTTTCGCCTTCTTTTCATCTCGCCCCCGCTGCTACGGCAACGAAGTGGACTCTCGCCTCTTTCTGCCGAGTTCATCGAACTAATCGCAGCGCCTGCACTACTGGCAACCTCGTGTCTGCTTGTATATCTGTTTTATTCGAGGGCACGTGGTAATGCAGTTTTGGATGAGTGCAGTTATCCGGGGACTTGGATTTTATTTTTTAATACTTTTTTTTTTTGAAGGGATTATTTATTTTTCATAAATTTTATATTAACGCGCTTAAAAATTTACGGGAACTTGTAAATTAAGAAACAAAGTATAAGTAACATTTATGTAAATAGATTTGTAGTTTATTAAGTTTTCCTAACTTTTTTCAATTTTCAATCTTGTAGTTAATTTTTTATTTACTTTTGCTTATTTAAAACAAAAAATAATAAAACAGGTTTTCGGTACTGTTAATCGTCGGTAACGAAGGAAACTGTAAATTCGTAGGAAATTAGGAAAAATTTAATTTGATTTTAATGGAAGTGGTGTATGCACGATTTTAGAAATTGTTGATTTATTTATTTGTTTAAATTTAAAAGTTTTCATGTGACGGTCTGGATGAGTGGGTTTAAAGAAATATATGAAATGATCTCTCGTGGCAGCGAGGGTAAATCGTTGCGCTTGCACGTGAAAGGACTTTGGTTCGAATCCCCTGCACCCAGGAAAAATGAAAAAGGAAATTTTTTTTCAAAGCGCGCGATTTTCCTAGCCACAACTTAGCTCCTTGTGTGCGCTTTCATCGCACGCATAGGCGTTCCCTATTGTGGAAGATTGAAGCTTGTGCTTAGCTATGTTTCATGGCTTTATACCATAGCCATTGGAACACGCAGCCTTGCAACATTTTTTTTTTTCAAACTTCACTATAAATTTTAATCTAATCGATTTATAATGAAAAAAGTCACGTTTTTATCTTATCAAACTTTTATTTTTTGAATATTCACTAAAATAGTTAAAAAAATTATAAGAGGAGATGAATTATAAGTTTATATATGACTTTATGTATGAATACTTTATAAATTAAAATAATAAGTTTGTTATATAACTTTATTTTTCATGTTTCATTTGGATTAAAGATTAAAAGTATTAAGAGAGCTAATCGTCAGCTGCAACGTGTGTTAAAACTATATTACTTCGTAGTTTTACCTCCCCCTTTTTTTTATTCTCTACTTAAAAAAAATTATTTTTTTCAATTTTCTAAAGACTCGGTGCTAAGACTCAGGAAACTTTTCAAATTCTTCAGCCTGGTTTATCGCAACCCCTTACAAAATATCACAAAACTTTTCTCGTGGAAAGGCGGTGGTGGCACGAGATTTTACCCCCGCTACATTCTCATCTCAGAAAGACTCATCTGTTTCATTCATGCGGAATGGGAAAGTTTGAAAAACGTCTTCTGAGCAAGTCGAGGGAAAATTAGCTCCAGTGCGCTGAAAAAAAAAAACGGAAAAAGGAAAGGACCAGCCGGTGGAACATTATTCTTCGCGTTTGCGATTTCCGATTGGTTCTTTGGCTCGCGCTCGGGTAATGCAGGAAAGGGAGAATGCAGAGTAGAGGCGAACTATATGCAGGAGTCGGTCACTGATTTTGCCGAAGCGTAGGACATTTTATTCTTTATTTTTTATCCTCGCGAATTCCGAACACGCGGCATTTTACCGAGCGCATGCATAACGACTCGAGTGCGCTTAACGTAAGTTAAGCAGTAGAGATTTGGTTACGAAAAAAAAAAATTAATTTTGGTATTCTAATTAAATTCAGCTCGGTGAATACGCGGCTGCGAGGGAGGCGCAATTTTTATCAGAAAATTGGACTTGAAGGGTACGATTGTATCTTAATGTAATATTATCGCAAATTGGTTTAAAATTTAAATTTTAGGTGTACGGGTATTCGCTTATAATGATACGATTACATAATCAGATAAGGAAAAGGTTTATAGAGGAAATTATTATAAAAATTTTCTGTGCCTTTTATCATGCAAATTATTTCGTTGTATGTCACTAATTGCGTTTTTATTTTAATCTTCATCAATTTATTCTACGATTTACGTAATCATTGTTTATTACATTTTTTTTATAATTGTTAATATAAAAAGTTCCTAATTTAAGTTGATTATAAATTTGAACGAATTTTTTAGAACCGAATTTTTATCTTTCGTCAAGAGTTTATTTGTTGCTTACACTTTTCGCAAGTGTCGATAAATGTCACAGAGATAAATTAGATTTCTAGCAACAAGATAAAGCAGGTATAGTAGATAAAGTAGCAAATTTGCGCAGGAGTTAGGTAGATTTCAACGACTCCGTGGCGCAACGGTAGCGCGTCTGACTCCAGATCAGAAGGTTGCGTGTTCAAATCACGTCGGGGTCATCGTTTATCTTTTTGAATTTTTTTACGTAATTACGCAATCAATCAATACACAACATTATCGAGACACCTTTTTAGGGGTTTCAATAAAATACAAAGTAGTGGCGTCCAAAATCACGTGCGAATTTATTTATAGTTTTTCTCTTTACAAACTCTTTATAAAATAGTGCAATCAAAAAATTAATTACTCTCTAAATCGGAAAATGTGAATAGTGACATTTAATAAGTAAAAAGCTGTTCGTTCACATGCTAAATATGTAAACGATTTTCCACATAAAGTATGTCACTATTCACATTTTCTATGTGAATTTTACATTTTCTATGTGAATTTCACATTTTCCATGTGAATTTTACATTCCTAGATTTAGAGAATATATAGTATTTAAAAAAATAATAAAAAAATTATCCTTTTTGAGGGTAGCAGTGTGCCCAGAGGATCTCCTCGCCAGGCAAAACAGAGTCGAAAACGAAGCGATGAAAACTGCGGGGTACTTTCGCGACTCGCGGGAAATGAGTCTTGAAGGCGTAATAATCTCTCGGTGAGGCTGGATGGAAAAGGGAGTCAGCAGCCGAAGGCCCGCGCCCTTCGAACAAAGACGCACCGCCGTCAACTTTACAGCTCCGCGGCACTTTATTTGCCGGCGCCTACCCCGGCCTCTGGGCTCTTATAATTCGCGCGAAACTCGCGGGCTAAAATACTCGAGTCTGCCATTCAAGCCTCCGTCGAATTCGCGTCGGAACGACGGGGCCACGCGGGAGGTAAAGGGCATTGTCTGCGGCGGTCCCATTGAATCGCGGGATCGGAGGCGCCGTCACAAAGGCTTCCTTAACGGCATTAATGCATGGAAAATGGAACTTTTATCGTGGCCGACCCTCTGCCCCTTTTCCCCCCGTTGAGACTCGTTGCTCCGGTTATTAGCGACATCGGGAGCCACTCGACCCATATGACTCGCGGATTGCCACTCGACCTCGAGGCCCGCGTGCCTTCGTTCCTTTCTTCGGTAATTCGAAAGTGCCGGCAAATATTTATTGGATTCTTTTCTTTCGCGAGCCATTCTATCGAACTGTTGAATGAAAAGTTTCGAAATAAGTAGCTTTTTGATTGCTTGCAAAATGAGGTACGTACTCCTTTGTCCCATCTGGAGGGTAACTCCTTCTGATTTCTGCAATTTCAGTGATGTATTTTATCAATTAAATGTGGGCAATAAATTTTACTCGCAATACGTCTACTATAATTATATGGAAGTTAAAATGCGGATGAGTAGTGCCGATTGCTTCTAGAGTAATTAAAGTTGAACTTTGTGATATGCCGTCACCTTCCAATTCAGCAATTTTTATGGAATTTTTTTCTCAGTGCAAGGTATATAGAATAGATAAAATACAATATAAAATCAAAATAAATTTCGGTAGAAAACACTTTTTGAATCCAGCATAAGTTCAGTCATTGTACGCGTTATTTGGCCTGGAAAAAAGTTTGCCCAGGAATTGGCCGTGTACACCTGCTTATTCTCTTTTAAAATGACCTAAACAACGAGAAAAAATTGGTCTGGTACGTGTGCATTCAAAAAAAAAAAAAATTCAACTTCCAAAGCTGAGTTGTTTCCTGTTGGCCGTGGTTTTGCACATATGCATTTTTAAAGAGTATAGTACCCCTATATTAACTTTTATGAGAACTTTTCTCTCCGTGTAGGCCGGAGTACGCATACGCATGATATTATTATTCCCATGAAATAGTCTCTTCTTGTACACCGAGAGAAAAAATTTGATAAACATTGCTATTGTGATTAAGAAAGGAATGACAATCTTGACGAGCGAGAAATTTTAGTATCGAAAATACCAATTATTAGTACTCAAAATAGTAAATTTTAGTATTAAAATAGAAATTTTTTAAATTTCGGGTACTAAAAATTACTATTTTGATAAGACTATCACTCCTTTCTTACAATAGAAATTTTTATTAAGTTTTTTCTCTCAGTGTATCAGTGCTCAGCCTTCCCAAATCCGCTCAACGTGGAGAAATATGCTCCATACGGTTAATACTTACAAAATAAAAAAAAATAAAAAGGAAAAAAACAATGATCAAGGTCAATTATTCGATAAGCTGAATCTAGAGCAACGCAAGTGATCGGATGCAGATCGGCGCGCGCGTTCAACAATGTTTTTCCGCCGCGTGCTCGCTCTTTCATAGAGTCGAGGGTCTAACATGAGGCCGTGCCTGGTCGCATGTCTGGGCGAAGTTACGCTCGTCCGCGCGGACTCCTCGGGATTCGCTTGCGCTTGCGACGCGTGTGTGTAAAACGGATTGGTCGCGTGATCGCGCCTGATTTTATATCCTCCTCTTTGCCCGGCGTTTTTATTACGGGGAATAAATTTGCCATCAGCGCGAGCGACGTTCTTGGAAACTAATAGCCAGTGATCTATTTGACACGCGATCACCCCCTTAGTGGATACATATTCATGGGCGAAATTGATTGATTATGCTTATTGCACCTGCGCCCCACATTAGCCTCCCATTGACGTGTGGCGTTGACTTTTTACCGCTCGACGCGTTCCGTCGGAAATGCGGAATCTTCCTACACCGATTCATATTTTTCCAAGTTTATGCACAAGTCCGCTTTATAATTTAAAGAATAGCGTCAAATGACTATGAATACAATAACGAATGTCTTAAATTTTTATTTTATGTTTTAAAAAAATGTGTACTGACTTAAATTTAAAACTAAAAACTTAAAAAACTGTGTACTGACTTAAATTTAAAACTAAAACTAAAAACTGTGTACTGACTTAAATTAAAACTAAAACTTAAAAACTGTGTGTGCCGTCGTCGAAGTAATTTACGTTCAAGCAGCTTATTAACCGTTCAAATTTAAATAAATATTTGTTTAATTTGCATAAGGGGATGTATTCATAATTTTTTCATAGAAATATGCAAAAATTTATCGTAAAAATGTTCCTGATTCTCAAGCTTGTACCCTATCAGATACTCAGGGAATTCATATCCGTCGGCTAATATGAGATAAAAATTAAAAAAAAAAGAAGTATTTATGGAATATTCTATTAATAGTATATCACATGACAAGGAATAAAATAATGACCAAGTTAAATTTTTATTTTATGTTTTAAATAACTGTGTGGCTTCGGAAATAAATAAAAATAATGGAATTTCGCTGCAATAGAGACCACAAAGTTTCGTCCACACTTTCATTTCATCGGTAAAAAGCCCGAAGCGCTTGAAATTAAAAACAGTGAAGCTTAGTGGATGAAAGCTTAAAGGCTTACCCCCTTACTAAATAATTATACCAGTAAGTTTGAGCAGCTAGAAAAATACGGACTTTTCCATCCATAATTAACTATGATCGGCTAGTTGTTAGGGGCATTAAATTCCGTCCGCAGCAGATAAGCCGCTCGTAATTAAAGATTTCGAGCCGGCCGTTTTCCTCCATCCAGGCACCGAAATTCCCGGTAACGAGATTGTGAGGTCGGAGGTGAGGAGCGCCACCCGCCAAGGAGGGAAATTCATCCTCCTCTCCGCCGCCGGTGGCACCGAGGGTCTTCAAAGAAAGCTGAAATACTCGTGCCGGGGGAAAAGGAGTCAGGGAGCGAGCATGAAACAATTCATATCACAACTCAGCAGGTTCCCCGCCCATGTTTCCCGGGCGGCGAGGGTGAGGTTCGTCGCCCGCGGGGGGAGGAGGGGGTGAAGGGCGACGCCGGGAAGGCGGAGACCGGAAGATAGAGCGAAAGTCCTCGAGAGGACTGCAACACTTCGCCCAGAAGCGGTCTCGCGAGTTATGAGCCCACAATATCCCCCGATGATTGGATCCCGCGAACTTTCCAGCGCCTCTCTCACTCTCTCTTAGTCTTGCTCTCTCACGCTCGTTCTTTATTTACATTTCGTTGTCGCTTGAGTTTGAATTTTCTGCTGAAATAGGAAAAATTCAAATGAATTTTCGAGCCATTTTTCCCCCTTTCAGCTCTTCAGGGAGTTTTCATTTAGGGCGGAGGAGTAAGCTTTTATTGAGAGTTCAGATGTGACACGGTGCGCAGGATAATTGAATGTTATATAGAGCGGAAAATGGATTTTTTTTTGTCAGACGATCATTAAATAAATAGGTTTGAAGAAAAAAGCGCTGCTGGCCTCACGTGAATTATAGCAATGTTCAATACTAAGCTTACAAGCAGTGAAAAATTTTCAGCTTACTTTAAATAGAATTTTTTTCTTGCACCATCTACTCCGAAGGTATAAGATGCCAGTTTTGAATGACTTGTAAAAAACGTAATTTTCCGAGAAGTAAATAAAGTAATGAAGTAATTAGTTTAATTAAAAGATTTCTAGTAAAGAAATTAATCTGTTAGAAATAACAGATATCTAAGTCTAACGAATAAAATAGATAAGAACATAATAGCAAATTTAATCTATTCCACACTGAAAACAATTTTGTTAATTTTAAAGCAATGATTTACTTCAATAGTACTTATTAAATGTTTCTTTGAATCAAGTAGTTTCAAAAAATTAATTTTTTGACTCATTAACATATTTAATAAGTACTATCGAAATAAATGTTTGCTTAAAATTCACAAATTTTTCTCTAAGTGCACATTTGTCTCCTTTTTATCTTAATTATGTTTGCCCTATTTTTTTCTTCATATACACATCAACAAGCCAAAGCACGACATAAAAAAATTAACAAACAAGCCTGCAGTTCCAGCGTCCGTTGAACTTGGCTCCTAACAGGGAATCGATGCTCCTGAAAATGGAGCGATAAGTACACCCGGAGTGCTTTAAATTAGCTCTCCCCGAGGAAAATAGTGCTCGACGCGGGGAAGCCTGCTCCACGCTATAGACGGGGCGCAGAAAATTAAAGGAATAAGCGAGGGGGTGCGATGCCGTTCGCGCGCGAGGCAATCACGGGGGCTTAGGTCGGCTCGGCCTCCAATAACTACTTGCAGTCTAGTCGAGCCTGCTCGGGATTTCCTCCCTTTTCTCCGACTCGTCCTCGTCTTTTTGCCGGAGTCCTTATCCGCCTCGCCTTTGTGGACGCGACAACTCGATATCAGTCGACGGGGTGCAGCTTCGAGCCTCCCGCCTCGCCTTGGAGCAGATTTCGGCGCAGACGTCGACTCTCAGGATGTGCATGAATTTTTTAGGGCCGTGCGGCGAAAGACTTGCGCAAATCAATTTAACGGCGGTGGCGCTATTCGAGGCGGGACGAGGGCTCGGAATTCACTTTGCACGCTGCGGGACATTGCGAAATTAAATAAGCCGTCAGCACCGCGAGTCGAGTGGAGACTTTTATTTATTTTTTTCCTTCTTTTCTTTTTTGCTTTGGCGCGCGACGAGGTTCGCTCTCCTCGGTTTACCTGGAAGAGTTAATTGATACTTGTATTTATAATTTAATTAATATTGATCTTTACCTTAAAAGTCTTTATTTGCCTTTCTCCAAGTCGCCGTTGGGAAATTTAATCGCCGGCCCGTACGTTATATCGACGCTGGCGAATAGAAACGATTGAGTGAATTTTCAAAGCCATTTATCGAGGTGTTTTATAGTTTGTTTAAAAAGTGATCGGCAAACTTTATCAGTAATTTACTGTGACGTGCGTTTTATCTTCTAATTAAACAACGTTTATATTTTTTTTGCAATTTCTTTTTAATACGGTAAATAAATTTTCACCCTGTACATTATTTCATTTTTATTTTTTTTTTCTCAAAAAATAATTCATAAAATCTTTTAAAATTTTATGAGATATACTTCGAATTTATTGCTACGAAAAAATAAATCGAATGAAGCTTTATTCGTTAAAATTCAATTATAAGATTCCGAGATACAGATGGCCACACACACATGCATTCATGCTGACATTTTCAAAAAAATATCGTAAAATGATTCTGCAGAAACATTCTCTCTAAATCTGAAAATATGAGATTCTTTGGAAAATGTGAATAGTGACATATTTTATGTGAAAAATTGTTCGCACATTTAGACGTGGACGATTTTTCGCGTATTAAATGTCAGCATTATAATTGTCCAATTGAATTTCACATTTACAGATTTACATAAAACGAACTTCTAACTTCTTTTCAGAGAATTTCTTTTTGCTATTACAAAACTTCCACGACGAGAAAGCATTTATTTATTAAATAGATAAATTAAACGAACATATCCATCGCAGATAAGAAAAGTATCAGATTTACATAAAACGAACTTCTAACTTCTTTTCAGAGAATTTCTTTTTGCTATTACAAAACTTCCACTACGAGAAAGCATTTTTTTATTAAATAGATAAATTAAACGAACATATCCATCGCAGATAAGAAAAGTATCAGATTTACATAAAACGAACTTCTAACATCTTTTTAGAGAAATTCTTTTTTGCTATTAAAAAACTTCCTCTACTCGAAAGCAATAATTTACAATAAATAAACAAATAAAAGGAAGATATCCATCGCAGATAGAAAAGTATAATCCCTCGAAGGTATGGAAACGTTTCTAAGTATCGTTTCAGTACCGATGCAGGATTGCAAGTTAGATGCGCGTCCAACAAAGGTAGAGGCAATCAACGGCAACAATAACCGAGCGAATGATCGTTCGACAATATTGCGACCCGGGACACATCGCCACGGCTCCCGCGACCTCCTCGTTAAAAAGGGACACCCGCGAGGTCGCCGGCATCCCCGTCCGCAGATTATTCCCGACAGATCTCGGCTTTACGAGCCGGTGCGAATCGCTTACGAATTGTTTTCCACACGCGCGCGCGCGCGGCAGATCTCGTAACTCGGCCCGGTCGTTCCTGGCGGTGGGCATCGACCCCTCCCAGGAAGCCGGGCGACGCGTGCGCGCGATCCACCCCTCCGGCGGATCGTAAAGTCCGCGGCCGTAAAGTCGCCGGGCGTTCGGGGACGCGCACCTGTCTCGACGCGAGCCCCGAGGAATCTCCCGTCGGGTCGATCGCCTGGCCGAATGGACCGGGGGTGATTGATTGACTGCGAGAGACTCTCCGACAGCTGGACTGCGATTCTTCACGCCATTGCCGGGGCGAGGTACTTCCTCTTCATTTTTTTTTCTCGCTTTTTTTTTACGGCTGTAATTGAAGGGGCGGAGAAATTAATTGCCAACGGACGCGCAAGGTTGAGCCAATGAGGCTAATGATTCGCTGGTATGATAGGCGATGCTTCCTGTCGGAGAGGAAGGAGCGACGAGAGTTGTCCTGTGTCGGTAGTTTACTGACTGGGGATATTCGCGTCTGGCGACAGATTTGGGCTTTGCGACTTGCTGGAGGGCTTTTTATGTGCAGTGGCGCCTGCGTGACTGACGGATTGTACGTTCTGCTTAATTCGTGGTTTTTTATTGTTAATACACTGAAGGAAAAATTTGTTTAATTTTAAGCAAACATTATTAAATATTTTATCTGGTCAAAAAATTATTTATTTGAAACTATTAAATTTATTTAGAAACAAATAAATTCATTTCGTTTTAATGAGATTGTTACTTGATTCAAAGAAATATTTAATAAGTACTATTGAAGCAAATCGTTTCCTTAAAATTAACAAAATTGTTTTCAGTGTATTTATTTTTGCCGTCGGGAGGGTGAAGATTATGATAAACATTTTTTCGAATTATTTTTTTCAAGTTTCTTGAGAACTTTTGTCGTGTTTTCTTGATTTCGTGGCACCGTGTAATTCGCTTCTCGTAAATAAGTATCGCGATTTTTATGCGTTAAACAAATATCGTCGTTAAATCTGCTTTCTTTATAACGTTCGTTTATAATCTAAAAGTTTTTTTTATGCATTGATTAACTACCTCTGATAAAGTTTTACGTACAAACTAAATGCTTCATAAAAGGAGTATTTACGCTCAAGAATATTTATGTCTTCGTAGAAAATGTCTCGCTTTTTTATCGACGTCGAAATAATTTAAGGCCAAGCAACCTACCCGTTCAATATTCAACAAATCTTTTTTTAATTTGCACAACGGAACGTACTCATTAATTTTTTTCACAGACATATGCAAAAATTTATCGTAAAAATATAAATCAATTGAGTCTTCCCTCATGCTCAGACATACACCCTGTCGGATGCTCAGAAAATTCATGATCGTCCGCTATTATACGATAAATATTATTAAAAGTATTTGTATAATATTCTATAAAAGTCGATGTATATAATTATACACTATATAATTATCCAGTATAGATTTAAGCTAAGTTTAAGTTAATTTACTCAAAAAATACAAGCATTTATTAATTATTATTAAACTATATTTAATTTACTATATTTAATATATTTACTTAACTGGTTTTATTTGGTTATATTATTCTTTTATTTTTAAAACTTTTTATTTTTATTCAGAAAGAATAACGCTGTTATAAAGAGGCGAATATACTTTTACCAAAAGTAGTTTTCATTTTGAAAGTAGATTCTATTTTTCTTTAAAGTATTTTAGCTTTTCAAATAAAGTTGAAATTATGTTATTATTACTGTAAAAAATGTTAATTTTACTGCTTTTGCAAAGCAATTTTTACTTTTTCCTCGCGTTTCGCAACAGTAAGAAATACTTTTTTTCTCAGTGCACGTTATGTCGCTTAAAATAATCGTGAAATACTCTTTTAGCGGACGATAGCTAATAATAATGCACCAGCAGCTTTAAAAATAGCGCTACATTGTACAGAATTGACTTTTTAAACAACGCTTCTAAACCCACGTTAAACGCATTAATTTTCTTTGCCACTTGATTTTGATTTATTTTTATTAAAGGGCTAAACGTCAGCGTAACGCAACAACGTGGCTGCGACACATGAATTTTTCATAAAACAAAGGCATTATAAAGACCAGGCGGGGAGGTCGGACGCGCTTAAAATTCCGAGCAGCACTCGAGCCTCGACAATAACGTTGCGTTGATTACCCTGGCGCAAGAATCATTTGGCGGATCCCTCTTTATCCAACTTTTGTGAATAAACGAGCGGGCAAAAATGCGGAGCCGGCGGATATAATAGATAATGAAAGGCGCCGCGCCCCGTGCAAATAAAGCGCCGGCGCGGGGGTGCGCATAAATCGCGGCCGCGCTAGCCATTAATAACGGAGCGACGGGGTGCCGCGCAAAAGCCGCGAAGCAGCAAACAGTCGAAGAAGACGCCCATCCCCCGTCTCCGCGCGCCTACGGGGGTCGGAGGGAGGGCAGCGCGCCCTGGGCCGTGTTTATGCGCCGGGACGTATATAAGCCAAGCGCAACAATCGTCGGACACACAAAGCTCCATCTCCAGCCTGTATTTCATCTTCGCTTCACTCAATATTCAAATGAAGCCCGCGCCTCCCTCTTTCTATTTCCGGCGGGCGTCGCGCGGCGTAAGGCTCGCTTTGACGGGCATCCTGTACCATTATCTTTGGCCGCCTTTGCCGGGGCTGAGCAGACAGCTAATTTGCGAGTCCAATTTTGAGCGACGTCGCTGACCTGCCCGATCGCGCGCGCGACGTATAGATGCCCGCAGCCAGAGGGATAATCGTTTTCTGCTCCTCGACAAGGTCGCGAGCGAGCTTTAATTATTCGAGCGCTCCTATCGATTTCGCTCCGGGGACTGTGTTCTTCCTTTTCTCGCTCGTCGAATCTTTTTATTTCCCGTCTAGGATGTGACCGCCGTGTTATTTCGCCGCACAAAAGGAGCTTTTAATTCGTATTTTACTTTATTAAACACGTCCCGCGTAAAAAAAATTAAGTTAGGGTATAAAGTTTACCCGCAATTCATGTTTCGCGTTGATATGAACATGGGCAATGAGACTAAATAATAAATATATTGGATGAAATTTTTCTTGCATTTAAAAACGTTCACACGACGAACATTAAAAACAAATAAATCTTAAAAAATTATTTTCTGTTGCTTCAGCAGTAATTTATCCATTTATATCAGCGCATCTACAAACTTCTATAAAATGTAAGAAGAACTTTAGATAAATTTTATCCTAACTTAAATTTTTTTACGCGGGGTACTTCTTATATTCTTTGGTTATTTCACCATCAGGCTGTGTGGCCTAGTACTGTCTAAAGTTGAATTATCGAAAAACTACTATAATTAGTGAATTAATTGTCACTGGAAATTAGTGGAAAGAACTTCGCGATTTAATTATTAGTAGAGCATCTTCCACTTATTTTAGTAAAGTTTGACTAATTCAATTTTAGAAGGTAAGTACTTCAATTCAATACCTATTTCCATATTTTTCTAGTACTTTATAAAAAAAAAGCTTGTAAAAGTGATAGCGAAGCTCACCCTAAAGATGAGGTGATAACGCTCCGTATTATACTTGCAGGAAAGGTTCTGTAAATTTTTCAAGGAAAAGCGCAATAATTTTTACGGGAACGCATCGTTCTGCCAAAACTTTTCTTCAAAAAAGTTTATCCAGTAAAAATTTCAAGTGCTAGCTCGCAGACATAGTTTGGCCGTTATTTTTAATTCATTATAAATGCCTGTACGCAAAAAGAAAAATAAAAATAAATAAACGAGAAGATTAAAAATTCTTCAACTAACACGAACGTTTGGCAAAATTACTTGGAAAAGCTTTACCAGGTTTTACTGCAGTTGCATTTTTCAAGTAAATGCGACTTGCGCCCGATAAGATGCAAACAGATAAAACCGCTTTACCCTTTACGTCGCTTTCACGGCGTTAAATTAACGGTCGACTTGGGAGTTTTGTCTTTTAAATTCTTCATAAACTCACACAGCGATCCCGCAGTCGGGATGATGTTCGACGCAAGCCCCGCGTATGTAAGGAGCTTTCCTCTCGGCTGCCGACTCGTATAAATGCAATTCCGAGAGGCTGCGGAATGCGCGTCGACGGGGGACTGGCCCAGTTCCTCGCGTACTTGCTGATTTTATAAGGGAATTCCAGATCGAGCTTCACGAGGTCGAGGCGAATGTTGCTCTTTTTTCTTACTGCCTTTTCAAGCACCGCGCTACGCCTTATATGATTTTCCGCGCGAATTTCGAATAGGCGTTCAATGTCTTCGGTAACTCTGACGCGCGGTTTTAACGCGACTCTTGGATTCCGTGTCTCTGAAATCAATTTGCGTCGGATCGCGTTATTCCAGTGACTTGGATGTTTGTAATTTAATCGGACGTTACAAGAACAGTCTTTTAAATCCTTATGGGATGAAAAGCGTTTTTCAACCACAAAGTATCGAGGTGTACGACTCATACTTTCCTGAACTTTTTTCCGTAAAAAAAAGACACTAAATTTCCTGTCAAGGTAGATTGGCGTTTTTGTCAAATTCACATTTAGAAGGTTCTATCGTAAATAATAGTAATTTCATGTTAATTGAACATATTCTAGACAATAACGACAAAATTTTCCAGAAGGGAATGGTTCGTTAAAGAATGAAGTCGACCTTGTGGTTGTCCGTAAAAAAAGTTCAGTTGTCACGTAAACGATTAACCAGAAACTAGAATGATGGTTTTTGAGCGTTGTCATTATCTCTTTTGTTGGAAAATTCCTGATTTAGTCGGAATCACTGGTGTACTGAAATAAAAAGTTCGACATTCCGCGTAAAAAATCATTGACTGTTTTCAAAACTTTTATTGTCTGCGTATCTAAGCAACTATAGTTCAATTTTTTTCCCATAAACGATAGAAACGTTCAAACAGTTATCTATCAATCATAAAATAATATCTACATAAATCAATCCCGCACCAAAAAAAAAAAAAAAATATCATGATTAATTAATGTCGCGCGATATACAACAAAATGCTTTGCATCGAACATCGTTTACAGCGAGAGAAAGAAAAAAAGAAAGAAGAAGAAGCATCGTTCGTTAAAACTTTTATATTATCTGCGTATCTATAATCAATTATAGTTCAAATTTTTTTCCATAAACGATAGAAACGTTCAAATATTTATCTATCAATCATAAATAATCTACATAAATCAAACCTGCACAAAAAAAAAAAAAAGAAATCATGCCAAAAGTGTGAGTGACCGATCGCGGGCCAAAGTGCACGACTAAATAACGTTGCGCGATATAAAACAAAATGCTTTGCATCGAGCGTTTACAGCGAGAGAAAGAAAAAAGGAAGAAGAAGAAGAAGCATCGCCGGTTCTCCCGCTATTTACCTTTCATCGCGCGACGGCAGAGAGAAAGACCGGGAGGCAGCGAAAGCCGAGGCAACGCGAAGAGACAAGCGCACTCAAATCGATGAGGACCAGCAATGCTCTCGCATTACTTTATTGATTTTATTTCCCTCTCCTCGACCTCCGCTTTCAGATTTCACGCGAAGAGGCACATTGGCCGCGTTCAACTGGAAAAGCCGTTTGACGTGACGCGTGCCTTTCTTCCACCTTGCGCGCATTTTTTACCCCCCGCGACGCCGACACAGAGCCTCCCTTCTTTTTTAAGCTCGACGCGGGGGAGCTCGCAGAATTTTTATGAATTTGCGCGGCTTTTTCTCTACACCGCGCGTTGCCCACCGGCAAACGGGCTGTACGCTCGTCGAGCAGTGAAACGTACGTTTGCTTGATTGAGTCGCGTGTATCGGAAGCGGCGGGGATACCTCTTCGATGGAAGTTTATTAAATTTGTCAAAAGAGCGCGGCTGAATGGGCGTTCAGCGTCTCGATACATATATAGACGCGTGCAGTGTGTATTGCTCGTCGAGCAGAGCGAAGCGATCGTTTAATTTCGTGCGTTCGGCGTTTTATTTGCTTTCAAAGTTTTGAAATTAAACTTTCCTTCGGAAATTCGTATTACACGGGAAACCGGCGTTTCTTAGCCATTCGACTGTACCTATCGGGACAATATTTACCGAGAGTCGCTGAAAGTGTATAAATGAAAGTCGAGTGTGTATACCGCGCATCGCGGTAGCGACTTCTCGCGTATTTATTATTTGCTTGCGTTTTTCTGGCGGAGCGTAAATACCGACTTCCGGCGAAAAATTAAAGCGGCGTACTATTGTTTTTGAAACGCTGCGGCACGACTGCTCGTATCGCTTCTCCGCGAGAAAACGAGAAGAAGCGACTGAGAAATACACTCGCATTAAATTCTCGCTGAAAATTTTAAACAAGTCCAGATAGTCGGCCTCAAACGTGCATTCTGTATAAGCTACGCGAAATATTCCGAAATGGCCAAAATTAATTTATCCAATGCGATGCCCCAGAGACCGGGTATAAAATAGACGAAAAAAAAGGACTTCAACCTGACGAGGGAAAAAAAGCTCGCTGAAGCTTTAATTACCACTGAAATTTTCGGAAGGGATGGGGCGTGCGCGCGTCCAGACGCAGGTATTATTCAAAGAAGAAGCAAAAGTCAGTATAGCGGACCTCTCGCCGGCCAAATCCCCTGGAAATCCCATTAACTCTGCAGAGGCTCCGCGCGCGTATGAATATTTATTGCTTTAAGGCCGTCCGCCGGCGGCCCCCTCTTTTTCAGCCGCAATCGGTAGCTTCGTTACGAACCCTCGGGGCAAGGGACTCGCGCGACCGAAAACTCGGTTATCGCGCGCGAGCGAATTCATTAGCGGCGGCGCGGCGCGCGCACAAAATTGCAACCCCCAAGTCGGCCGCGTATAAACGCTATTTTTCCCTTACGGCGGCCAAATGAAATCTCGCGCGTCCCCTAACTCACGCGGCCTGCCTTGCCTCCGTATATGAATAAGATTTTGAATTACTACGCCGTGGAAAGGCGAGCCGCGGCGTAATTGCGCCGAGTGTACGCCCGTTTTACGCCCGAATTTATATATTCACTCTTTTGCTAAACGCGGCTAATTTCGGATTGCGTAGGAGTGCATTACAAGCGGTAAGATCGTGTATTCGGGACTCGATTACACGGGGAAGAGTTTTATCAAGTTCCACTTTATTTTCCTTCGCAAAGGCATTAATTAGCTTTTAATTGCTTTAGGTAACTTTGCGTTATGACGACAAATACAGTATTGCAGTGTCTGTTATAAAGCAAATATTTATACTTCGCGAGGCGAACTTTGTACAGTTTTGGTAATGAGTTACGGTAAGGGAAACCCCTTCAGAACGTACGAAAAAAAGATTTCTTTTTGAATTAATTTTTAGGGAAATTAAATTTTTTCGGAAATATTTATCGTAACTGAAAATACACAAAGGCTGGAAGAGTGACATGTTGCATTAAGGGGGTACAACCCTTTTAAATTGCAAAATAAAAAAAAAACTTTTTTCAATATTTCTATACTCAAATAAGTAACATTTTTTTTACTGATTTCAGACATGTTTACCTTTAATTTAAAGACTATAGGACTTCTCTGCATTCCTATAGCACTCAGTTGTTAATTGGAGTCTTAACGAACACATAATTCACTGTCTCTTACATTTGAAGTTCACCGATGGATCAAAAAGCTCAATTTGCAGTATATTGTTTAAAAGAAGGGATTTGATTTTAAATAAGTAGAATAATTTTTAGAAACGAATATTACTAATTTATTAATTAATTTTTTAATTATAATTTTAACATAATTACGTTGTAATTATTGTTTTTTAAAACATTTAAAATCGATTTTACAGAGCCTGGTGCCTTATTCCTCTTAATTACGTAAGTCGCGTTAATACTTTCGTCCGCGAATTTCTACTTTATATAATTTTTCTATGCGAGTTTATTACCCGTTAAAATGTAGAATTATTTGAAAAATTTGTTTCATTTTACAATTTAAAAGTGTTGTACCCCCTTAAAAGTGAAACGAATCTTGCGAGCGAACACGCGAAAAAGTTAATCGTACTTTATTTATCAATTTACAAATAAAAAATAATGTAACTCGCTACTTATCAAGAACACTCGAGCGGAAGAAGTACGTATATAAAATTTGAAGAGATAAAGCACAAGAGAACTTGATAAAGGGTATAAAATCAAATGTTAATTCCGCGTGGATAGAGTTGCTCGGTTATATAGCCCGGAGAGGAAAAGGCACCGACTCCCGGTTTATTCGTACGAAAAGAAAAACAGCCAGCGCTGCTGGAGAGCGAGAAAAAGAGCGCAGCCTCCCCACGGTTAAGTAGCAACGATGCGCGGCTAATGCAAGCGACTGCATACCCCCCCCCCCCACCCCCGCCCCTCCTCCTTGGGCTCGTTTTATGCACCGATTGAACCGGCAGGACAATACTCTCGCGAAATATTCCATGAAGAATATTTCGCGGCGTACGCAACGGAAGGCTTTTCCTACTCCGGCGGCGCAGCTTTAAAAAGTTCGCGTGCGCGCCGAGTGGACCAAAAGAGCATCCGCTCTCCTCGAGCCCTTCCGCGTGGGGTCCTGTATCTTCGGGGTGCGCCGGCCGTAACAAAGCAGGCAGGGGTCGCACGCTACACCCCCGCAGGTATTTACCGGCGCGAGAGCTGCGCGTCACGCTCGTGGGAGAATTGCCGATATGGGAGATTCGTACACACCGCCTGCTCTACGTGAGGAGGATTATAATGCGAGCCGGATCCGCAGACTCCACCCCCCGCACTTGACGAAATCGTAAACTCGATTGTAAAATGCTATCGCTTTGCGCTTCGGTGCTTGCGCTCTTTTCTGTTTTTTTTTTTTTGTGGTGTCTACTGCGCGGAGAGAAATGTTATAGTAAAAATTACTATGTTCCGTAGGAACAGTGGCATATACTCGACGTATGACGATTTTTAATATAAAACTTACTAAAAATATTTAAGTACATACACTGAGAGAAAAATTTGTGAATTTTGAGCAAACATTTATTTCAATAGTACTTATTAAATATTTTATTGAATCGAAAAATTAGTTTTTTGAAACTACTAAATTTATTGAGAAACAAGTAAATTCATTTAGTTTTAATGTCATCATTACTTGATTCAAAGAAATATTCAATAAGTACTATTGAAGTAAATTATTTACTTAATATTAAGAATTTTTTTTCAGTGTAGCAAAAATTGCTAGTTATATAGTAGAAATTGCTATGTACATAGGAATTTTTAGCGAAAAATTCGTCTAAGAGATTTTAAAGCAGCCGTCTGACCGCACACGGGCCGTTACTACTTACACGAGTAGTAATATGCGATAAACTTGATTTCTTGACAGAAAAAAAATTATTTAAATTTACTTGATGTTAATTAGTAAATGAGACCTATGATGATTTTTACTATAAAACGTACGAAAAATTTCTATGTACATAGCAAAAATTGATATTTATATAGTAGAAATTGATATGTACATAATTATTTTTAGTACGTTTTATCGTAAAAATCGTCATAGGTCGAGTATATCCCATTGTTCCTACGGAACATAGTAATTTTTACTATAACATTTTTCTCCGTGTGTTAAATTGTCGAGAAGCGATAATGGTGAGAGAAATAATTCTGTGGTAGAAGAGTTAGCTACCGAGTTTAGCTCTTCTAGGCTGCGCTAATCTCTAAAAATTGTTGTATTTTTAAATGTGGCGAAAAATATAATTATTTTAACAATCCTTTAGCTTCTACGAATTTATTAATGCGAAATAATCTATTAATGACGTTTGTATACTGCGTTTAAAAATAACAGCGTCAGTAGCTACGCGTAAACTACTTTCATTAATTTACAATAGCTAATTCTACAACAATTAACAAATTAGTATTTAAGAATTAGTTGGCTATTGTACCAGGAAAAGGATTTATTTATTACAAATCACCTGGATTTTGGTTTATAAGTACTAAGAAAGGTCTATAAATATATGTATATATTGGGTAATTTTTACGTGTACAAATAATTTGATAAATTCTGATATTCTTTTATCAATAATTTATTAAAAATTTAAGTTATGTACAAAAACATTGAGTTCAAAAAGACGGCAAAGATTTTTTAATGTCTACTGCGTTCACGGTCTCTCAAGCATTCTGCCTTCTTGGATCTGAAAAGGGTATTAAGTCTTGTTATCAAAGGCGTCGAGGTAAATTGAAAATTAAGGCATTTTTATACACTTAAAAGAAGCCTTACGTAGAGAATTCGCGAAGAATGTTTTTGCTGCACTCGGACCAAATGAACTTTTCTGCGCTGCTTCTGACGGCTGACATGATAGTGCTGACATTGTCTTCCGGAGAACTTCTGCAGTATTTCGCATCATCCTCTCCATCGTGCGGCAAATTGAGTCTGGAAATTTAAAAAGTTTTTTAATTTAAATGATATTCAACGTAAAAGGGCCACAGTGTGGGTATGCGCCTGCTCTTATGGATTCTTAAAATGACTTACAAATGCCCAATTTCGTGCGTGGCAGTTACAACTCCATCGTAACTGGCGTCATCCCTCATTAAACCTACGTTGTATTCGTCATGGCATATGTTACCTAAGAAAGCTTTTCCTAAAATCGCTCCCGAGTCCAATCTGTAAAAAATAAATATAAAAATGTACTATAAATAGTATTTACTAGAGTATTCATCAAAATTCAACAAATTTAAATAAATAAATTTGCTTACCCTACTAATTGCATGACTGAATCGTAATTTGAGAAATCTAAGTGTTTGCTGAATTCATCCGTGAAGTAATGGGCTGAATCGTAAAGCATTTTATTTGCATTGAATGTGTTTGTATCAGCTTCGTAGCGGGAGTCGTAGATGTATCTCAGAGCCAGGTCGTCCTAAATTGAAAGTTGAGTAAGTACGAATTTGCGTAGGTTTTCTAGGATTTTCTCATTTGCTTATTATTACCTTGGCAATGATAACTCCGGTGATCATAATGTTTATTTTGGGATAAGAAATTTTATTGTACTCCATGTTCACGGAGTTCCAGAATGTCGATAGGTATCGCATAAGTTCCCTTACATCTTCACCGAAATTTCTACAAACATTAATAAATTTATGAATATAGTTCAATTAATTTCTATTAATCCAATTTTTATTTTATTTCGTTTAAATATTATTATTTTGAAAGCTGCTATAAAATTCGTAATATAATGCTTACTTGAAGTAGTGGTGTTCGATGACCAAAAGAAGTTTTGGGTACATAACGTCTATAGGCTTATCCAATTTTTCCACATTTTCATTGGTGTTAGTTACGACTAAAAAAACAACGGAAAATAAATTTTTGGCATTTCCATTGGTTAAACATTTTTTCTTAATTAGGTAGTGATTTAAATTCCAAATGCTAATACTGACTGGTTTGCGTGGCACCATTAGCAGGTTTAACGTTGTAGATAATGTGGTTGTCGGAAGAGTCATGGTCTGGAATCGCCCACCATTTTTCAGGGACAGATCGAATAACCCTCGCAAAGTTACCTTCTCCAAATACACCATCCTACGATATAAATAAAAGAATCAACACATTCTTGTTTTAAAAGTGACAGTTTCATAATTTCGAGATATTTGTAATTTTGTGTTTAATTGTAACAGGTAAGATAATTTGCATTTTTTTATAATAAATATGCAAATTCAAAAGTATGAAAATAGTTTTTTTTTTTCAAAGTTACCACAGATATACAATAAACATTTTATGTCTACTTACATAGTGAATGTAGTTATCCTTGTAATAAGCTATAAGTGAGGCCATCTTCTGAGGATCTTCATAAAGAGTTCCATCAACTTTGTATTGATCCTGAAAATGAAAAATTTTTATTTTACAGATTTTAAGTTACATCGTACGTAATATTTAAAACAAAATGTATACTTACTGGGTTTAGTTTTCTGAAAGCGTGGTAAGGCGATCGGTAAGTTCTCTCCACTGTCCACACGGGAATCCCGTTCGGTAATGCATCGTGCTGGACTGGGTTTAGTCTCAATTGAACTGTCTTTCCGTCGATTTCAAATTCAACAGGTCGAGTTTCTCTTTTTGATCTGTGCTCGTCTTGAGTTCGAATTTTAATAGTCTGATAATTGATCACTGAAATTGAACAAAATATTAATTTTCTTCAGCCAATTACTACACACTTCAGCATATTATCCAGGAAATTTAATAAGTTATAATCGCATTGATCGAATTTTAATTAATTACCTTGGCTAGGATCACGATGGAATATCCTTTGAATTTGTTCCTTAGTTAAATTTCCTTGTACCTGATATAATCAAATTGTATTAAAAATGAAAAGTTAAATATTCAAAAATATCAATATTAGTATCATTCAACAATGAAAAGAAAGTGTAAAAAGAAAAGAATTGTAAACAGTCTTTACCTGACCACTTTGAACAGTGGTTGCCCAAAGGCATATTGTCAATATTAACAATTTGGAATACATGCTAACTCGAATAAAATCACAAAACTAACAGCTTCGAAAAATTTGGGGCTTTTTAAATAGTCGACCACTTTCGAGATTATCTGAAATTGCACTTGTGCATACACACACTAGTGTCAATATAATAAAAACGGTCTTGAACGTAAATGTTTTATTCAATAGGACTTAATATATTTTGTTAGATAAATGTAAGCAATGCTTAGAAAATTCATAGAGGTATTAATGCTTATTTTTGGTTTTATCAATGTTTAATCAAGCATAAATAGTAGAAAAATTTCAAGTGTGAATTTATAAAAGCCCAATAGGCCTTTGACCTACGACCGACTATCGACTATCAACTATTCAGAATGCTATTTTTTTAATTCACTTTTTTTTTATAAATTCTCCAGTAATTGCGTTTTCGTACACTAAAGTAACAATTAAATGTATATTTATTAAATTCTGAGGAATTAATCTCTTAAAATCATGTTTACAAAAATGTAAGCATAGATAAAATAATATTGTAGTATTTATATAGTTTTAGATTTTTTTTATGTCACAATAGATTGAATATACTAGAATAGACATGATCTTCTTTGCGTTTATCAACATAACAGGTGATGCTTTCCATCTCATTAAAATATCAATAGGCTTACAATCCCGAGGTATGTCTGTTAATTTATGAATGAACAATTAACATTAAAGCTGAAATAACTTACCTGTATGGTTTGAAAATCTTGAATAAAATAAAAAAACAATAGCATTAAAAAGAAGGAATGGATTCATTCGCAATCAAGTCTGTTCAAATCTGATAAAATTGACAGGCACTTTTTACAAGTCAAAAATTAGTGTCTTCCAAGTTTCATTCAACTTCGTACTTGAAATAACCTACCTATATGGTTTGAAAAGCTTGAATAAAATAAAAAAAAACAATAGCATTAAAAAGAAAGAATAAACTCATTCGCAATCGAGTCTGTTCAAATCTGCCAAAATTGATAGGCACTTTTTACAAGTCAAAAATTAGTGTCATCCACCTTTCATCGAACGAAGTCTTATCACCGTGCAGTCGCGGACGAACAAAGAAAGAAGGAAAAATGAAAAAACGAGAGAGAAATCCGGCGTAAAAGCGAGGCAAGGGCCTCGGCAGTTACCGGCTCTTTTAAAAGCGGGTCCACTCGCCCGGCCGGGCTGGTAACGACGCTGCGAAACGATCCGCGCTACATTCGTTAGGAAGCAAAAGACTGGCAGCGCTTATTTACGGTCGCGCGGAGTGGCCCCTTAAAAAGAAGTGATTCCCGATGTCGTCAGCGGCGGGAGTGGCCCCTTGACCATTGCGATAAAAGCTCGGGAGAACTTGGGAGCTTCCGGTCTCGGGCCAGGCAACCGTTTCCGGGGCATGCATCATCGGTCGCCGATAAAGTTGACCGTCGCCCGCTCCCCCCTCCCCTCCCGCCCCCGGAAACTTTGGCCGACTCGCCCCAACTGCACCCCCGTGAAACTCCCCGGCATAAGCGGTTAGCGGATACGAAACAATTGATTAATCCTCTTCGCAGCGGGAGAGCCGTGCGCTGCTTTAGCTTCTTGCTATATAGCGAGGCAAACTCTCGGCTCGCCTGGTCGCTTCTTTTACCAACTATGGAGCTTTGCCCCTGCGCTCTCTGATGGATTGCTGACCCGCTTCGTGATATTTTTATTAAGGCCTTGGCAGGGGGTTCTTTGTGGGGGTACCGTTTTGATGCTTTCACTGATAGACGGTGATCTTTGAAGAGATTCGGTCTTTATCCACTTAACGTTTTTATGAGTACCGGTAACATTTAGTTTAGTGGTCGTTTATCATGCGATTACGACGAGGACGCATTTTTCTTTACATTTTTTTTTTAAATATGCAATTTGTGTATTGTTTTGATTCCGCCTAGAGAAAGCTTTAATAAAGCTTTAGTAAAAAAAAAACTTGTTAGAAGTCCGCATCGAGTGTTTCTCAATCATTGTAGCATTCAGATACTGTATGACGAAATATATTGGAAGACTAAAAATTAAAAATGTTCTACATGTTCATAAATTTTTTTATTCAATACAAAGGTTTCACGCGAAGGAATTTCTGTTCTAAATCTTTTACTACGTGGATAATCGCTTCCTAGAATCTCAAATCATGCAACATTCATATCGTTGATAATTATCAATAATTTAAAAACTTTCCGACTTCTATCGCAAACAGACATTTACTCCGTAAGAATGACCTAGCCACCAGTGTAAATTCGTATTTATGCAAGCAAACAAGGCGGACAGAGAAAAATGATTATGACGAACGAGCGAATCTCGTGTCAGAGAACAATGATAAGAGAAGAAGATAAACAAGGGGTGGATGAGGATTCGTGGCGAAAGTAAAGTAAAGCATGCCAGGAGTCGGATAATTAGCAAAACAGAGGAACTTGGTCGTTACACTGTGCTTCCTCCTCTTTTAGGTTGCGCTTTTTTTTCGCGAGTCGTCCTTATTTGTTGATCCGCCGCATCCACGAATGGATGCGAGGCCCAAAATCCACGGCAGCGCCTTCAATTCTCACTGTTCGCAAGACTCGCGATACCTTCTCGCATTACACTAGGGCGTGTCTTTGTGACGCGTGCCCGATTTTACCTTTTGAGAGCAGATCTTTTTTATCTTTGCAAAATTAAAGCTTTTTTCCGAGTGTACGCGACGCTTTATTTTTTACCACGGATTAAAGTATATTTTATTGCAAATTTACTTTGTTTTTTTTTTTAAATATTTTCTTTTGAAGAAACGATGTGCTAAAAAATTTAAAATTGAGTCGCTGTTACTATTTTTAATTAAAAATAGTGTCAGCGATTGACCAATCAAATTGATTGGTTTCAACGAGTTTAGAGTTATATTAATTTTAATTATTAAGTGCTCGATTGTTTAACAGTAACAATTTTAATTTTGCAGCGGAAGCGACAGTGTTCCATCTTGATTTTTAGGGATTTTTTAATTGGATTTGCAAATGGAATTTTTATCTGCCGCGTAATATCGCTACATTTTTCAAAATAAACAAAAATTGATGCGTTTCAAAATAATTTGAAGCATTGGTCTTGATCAAATAAAAAACGAATCGTTCAACTGTAATGCACTGGTTACTCGATGCACAGCTGTCATTTATCAATTAGTCACGTTCGTCAATTACAACCTGAAAAAAAAATGTTAAAACGAAAAAACCTTTCAGCTCTTCTTCCGTAACAATTTGTATATTCGCACGAAAAATTTTAAATTCATAAGAGCTTTAAAAAAATGCTCGCACTTCTTTACTTACAGTTTATTTATTTATTTATTTATCTATCTATTTATTTACTTATTTATTTATTTACTTACTTATTTACTTATTTATTTAAACAGACTATGTACAATAATTACAAAGAAAATATTGCACTCAGTTTACATTACAAAGAAGTAATCCACAAGAGGATATGAAATTCTACGCGCTGCTTTATATAAACTAAAGTTAAAAAATTAAAACTAATAGAAAAATCTTGCGTTTTACTCAATTCTAAATTTGTATCGCTTTAGAAAATCGCAAATTGCATACTTATCTTTAAACTTGTTCTTGAAATTTGATATCTTTATCTCGTGTATCTTGCAAGCAGGTTGAGCTGCATGAAAAAAAATTAAGCCCATCGTTAGTCTCGAAAGAGCGCACGAATTAAGTTGCCCCTCGCATCATGGAGCACTCGCGCGTCCCCTTATAATAAAGTTGCAAAAGTCCGCCGCCGATTATAAGTATCCGCGGCACTTTTTCGCGCTCAGCTTGGAGAATTGAATTTTTAGCGCGCGGCCGCGCGCGAATTCGATTTTCCCGAGCTTGCAAGCACCGCTTCACGCCAAAGCCGCGGGGCTCGGCCGTCCAGACGGCGATTTCATATAAATCGCCTGGCAGTCCGTAAAGAAGTTATTATCCGCGGCGCCGTCGCGTTTCCGGCGCGTCCCCGTGATTTATTTCTGCAATTTAAACTGGACACTCCGCTAACTTTCTCCGGGAGCTTTTGTTTCGTCTCCAGCCTGACCCCCGCCACTGTCCTTCTCGATGCGCAGCCTGCGCGAATATTAAAAGGACGACCGGAGGGGTAAGGGGGGGGGGGAGGAAGGGAGCGCAAATTAAAACTGTATTTCAACGACGGGACGAGCACTCGCCGGGTAACTTCGGCGAAAAATCCGCGGCGGCGCGCGCCGCGTCGAATTATCCTCCGAGTGGGCAATAATTGCGTCGGAAGTGCACTTAGCGCGCGAGTTAAAGTCGCGCCTGGGCGGCCGCTACTTCAGCGCAAGCTCACATTGCACGCGCAAGACGCTTGAGAGTCTTGCGCTATATTTTCGGCGACTGGTTACTGTAGTTGTGCGTCTGCAGTCTCAGACCTATTGCGCGATGGTTTTAGCCCCTACGGATGGTCTCAATGGATTTTTTCTTTACTCGGATATTTGCATTTAATCAGTTGGTTGGAAAAAAGTATTTATTATAAATTACGATATTTACAAATGATTTTGAAGACTACAAACGCAATAGATAGTACTAGAAAAAAAAATTAAATCAGTCGCGAAAGATAATAGTCATTTGCACTTGGTAAAATATCATAGTCAAGCTTTTGAAAGATTAACACTGAATCAATATGTCAAAAATTAAAAGTGATGTAACAATCGGTTAGATTAAAATGTCTAGATAAAATATAATAGTGAAGTAGAATAAATAAAACACACTCTCCATTTACGCTTATAAATTGTATATGGAACGACCCAGAAATAAATAAAAATCTAAATAAATAAATAATAAATACATATATAGATTAAAAATACAGCGTTATAAAAATTCTGATTATGTAACTTGAATTATGTAAAGTAAATGCTACTTTGTGATTTCGCAAATGTCTGTATTTTTTTATTGATAAGCAGTGATATAAATGTTGTTTGATTTATTCTTAAAGTAAACCTACACTTTTATGAAGCTGTGATTATTTACTGAATATAAAATAAGGAAAAATTTGAAGTGTATTGATAAACGGATGTCTGATATAATCAAACTGTATTTAGAATCTTACGCCCCGTCAGCCTGTTCGTAAGCTCCTACATCACAATCGAATTTTGTAAAATTGTATTAAAGTCAAGAGAATTATTTTAAAACGCGTCATCAGAGGAAATGTCTGATATTTTTTTTACAGTAGTCAATTGTTATGGCTCGTATCTCTAACTTTTTTTAAAACTTTCAATTAAATTTGTTGCAAATTGTTCTAAAGCTATGTACATATCTTATAAGGATCAAGATGAAAACTCTATATTCGAAGTTGAAAATTGATTTAATCGACGCGAAACTCAGTTTTAGTTAACTCTGAAATTATGTGCTAAGTAAATTCTCCCTCGGAAGGCGATAATTCACAATTTTTAGAAAGTAAAACAGAGGAATTAAAAACTTATAACTTGCTCTAGAAGAGAATTAGTATAACTTCAAGTCTTTTTAGTTCGTATCCGAATAAAAAATATTTATAAATCTTAATTTACAGATATTTTTAGTAATCTGAATATAACATCCGCTTTTATTCTACGGATAATAGCTTCAGCAGGTGTTAGAATTCTTTATCTACTCGAACAAAAGGTATATTTAAAATTATATAATCGAACGGCATAAATGAATGAATAAAGAAAAATATTGTTCGACACTTGTGGCACTCGCTTCGCTCAGGCGATAACCTCCCACTCGTCCGAGAATCATTATTTACGCATTAGTATCGAAAACTATTATTTTCACACTTGTATCGAAAACTACTATTCTTTATAATTTTACATGCAAAATTGCAAAAAAAAATATTTCAAGCTGTAAATCAGGTTACAACAGAATTCCTTGAGTCGCGCATCTTACAGCGGACAATCCGCAGTAGTACGTAAATTTGCACGCGGCAGAAGCTCGCGGGCCGCAACTTAGCGGCGACAATGATTTTAATGGAGGAAGTTCTAACGGAGAGTAGTACAACAAGCCAGTGATTGTAACGGAGGAAGTTCCGGTAGCGCGGTATCGCGGAAACGCATTGTCCCGTGGATACGGCCACTTCTCTCGCACAGCGTACAGCCTTTTTCTCGGGGGCGGCTCCTTGAGGCTCCGCCGGGAATTCCCCGACGGAGTCCGCGGCTCCCTCCTAAAGTGGAGCGCAGCGGCTCGACCCACATGTACACGGAGAGAAATGTTATAGTAAAAATTACTACATTCCGTAGGAACAATGGGACATACTCATACGACATACAATGGGACATACTCAACCTATGACGATTTTTACTGTAAAACATACTAAAACTATGTGCATAGTAATTTCTACTATATAAATATCAATTTTTGCTATGTACATAGGTCTCATTTACTAATTAACATCAAGTAAATTTAAATAATTTTTTTCTGTCAGGAAATCAAGTTTAGCGTAGATTACTATTCGTGTAAGTAGTAACGGTCCGCGTGCGGTCAGACGGCGCCCTTAAAATCTTTTAGACGAATTTTTCACTTATAATATACCAATGACACTTTAAATAAGTTACTATAATATGTTAATATAGAATCTGATACTTAACAACTTACTATTTAAATTTCTTGAATTTAAATAAATAGTGGGGTACGCTCAATGCTCAAAATAACATTTTTCTCTCCGTGATGCCTACACAAAAATTGCTATTTATATATAGTAGAAGTTGCTGATGACGATTTTTACTATAAAACGTACTAAAAATTCTTATGTATATATCAATAATTGCTAATTATGTAGTAGAAATTGCTGATTACGACTTTTACTATAAAACATACTAAAAATTTCTATGTACATAGCAAAAATTGCTATTCATATAGTAGAAATTGCTATGCACATAGGAATTTTTAGTATTTTTTCTAGTAACAATTTTCATAAGTTGAGTATACCCCACTGTTCCTACGGAACATAGTAATTTTTACTATAGCCTTTCTCTCCGTGTAGCGTAGAGGGGCGCGCGAACCCTCGAGGCGCGGCCCCCGTGCCTGCTGACGCTTGCCCCGCCGCACGTCGTCTCGCTTTTCCGCGCTCCGCCGCCTCCTTCGGCGCGTTTTAACTAGATTCAGCGTTTCTCGCGACCGTGACGCTCGCGAGCTTTTCTTCTCGGCGCACCGTCGCGGCGTTTATTAGGCTTTAAAGCTCCTCCGCAAGCAACTCGCTCTCTCTCCGATTTTTCGCGTTTCGCTGCTTTGTTGTTTTCTTTGGGCTAAGCCGGAGGAGCCGAGCTCAAAGCTACGGAATATAAGCTCATTCGAGTTTGACGAGGAGCTGCGGGAAGAAGCTTTTATTTTTCTACTTCTAGGTTTGGATAGAAAATTCTTGAGATACAGTTAATTTATGTAAGTAGAAAGATTATTTTTTTTACACACGAGAAAACGGCTTTTAATGGTTCTTGTATTCATTCTCTATTTTACGAGTGACTAGGTTTATTGAAAATAATAGCGAAACGAAAATTACGTAAATGGTAAATAAAGTCTTATGTTCGTATCTTTGTGTAAATTGCGATAATATTGTTATTGATTATGCTTCGTGTCTATTTGATATTAAAGTAAAAATAGAGACTTTTGTGTCGAAATTTAAATGTGAAATAGACGAATTACTGTTATTGACATTTGATCAAAAGAAAAAACAGTAGACTACGAAAATCTCTTGTTTTTTTCATTCTACGAGTTCGCGATAATGGAGGTACAAAGAAAAGGGGATTATTAAAAGTTTTTAAATTCTTTATAACTATGTACCGAAAAGTTTTTAAATTCATTATTTTTTACTGTGAATACCCCGTGATTTCTTAACTTTAAAAATTTTCAGTCACGAACTTTTCGTCGATGTAAGAGGCAAGTTTTTTAAAAAAATTATCCATCCCCAGACTCTTCACGGCTGAAGAACTTCAAAGCAGATTTTAGACTAGACTTGTTTCTCCTTATGAGAGGAATTTCTTACTACTTTCATTTTCAGCTTATCCAACACGCTAAAACTGTTAGAGTCAAATTTCACTCTTAGTTTACAGTGAAACACTCGTAGAGTTAAATTGAACTCTAAATTCTCTAAGTTGCAGTCTGTAGGAGTCAAATCTGACTCTACATGAATATAGTCATTTAAATTTAGCGTAAAAATTTTCATCGACTTACGTCATAATTTATTTAAACAACATCTTCAATTAATCGAGTTTAAAAACAAGCGGACGAGCTTTCTTCGTCGATCTCATTTTTTCGTCGCACCTCGCTCGGCCGAAAAGCTCGCGGTAAGGGGCGATAAAGCTCGAGGCAGCGTGGGTGGGATTAGTCGCTTCGCGGCGGCACGAATTTTTCGCCGACCACTCGTCTCCTTTCTCTCTTTCTCATGGCTTCGGGCGGCGTGCTCGTATCGCCGTAAACGCCGCGCGGATAAATTCGCTCTCACGGCTTATACTACGCGGCGAAAGTTCCGCCGGGCGAAGAGGCGGCGGCGCGCGCCAACGACTCGAAACTTTTACAGTGCGCATTTCATCGCCCCGATTACTTCGCTGCTAAATTCGCGCCCGAAATAAAATCGTTTTCATGCTAAATACGCGCCGCTAACTCCGAGCATCCCCCCCCTCCGCCCTCGCGGACGGTCATCCCCGGCGGAGCTGAATATTTAATTTCGCGCGAGTTTTGAAACTGGTTTGCGCGCCTCCATTTTAGGAGTTTATTAGATAGCACCGGCGCAAAGAGACTTAGCGTTTACCATGCTACGGAGCGTTTATATGGACGTAAAAAAAAAATTTTGATCTCTAGCAGACTCGTTGGGAATATGGCGAGCAGATAGCGTCAAACTTTGCCCATACAGCCGCTCTCGGAGTTTCTCTGCGCCCCCGGGGCTGTAAAAAAATAGTATACCGCTGCAGAGAAGGTGTGTTTTCTTTTTTGTATAATTTTATCGAGTTTTTTTTTTCATGCCAGATAGAGAGTATATAAGGAGTCGTAATCTTACAACTTTTTACGGTCATGAAGTTAAAGTTAGCAGTGCAGGTTGTTTTATTGTCCGCTTTTGATGCTTTCTCAAGCAAATTTTTTTGACGCTAAAAAGTAAAAGCTTTCGCTGTGCATTATATTACGCTGAGTGCTCCCGCACTTTTTGTTTTTTTTTTTTTTTCAAAGAACATATACAAAAAACTTTGCAAAGATTTAAATATAAAAATCAAGGCCTTTTAGAACTCTGCAGTAAAGCTTCGCATCTGAGTTTAAAAACTAATTTAAAAACAAAAAAAAATAAAAAATACTGCGTTCGTCAAATCTATTCCCCAGAGTCTCGAAGAAATAAAACAGAAAATAGTTTCGCCCGCTACATTCTTGCATCCCCGCGGGTGGCGGACGTGCACCGGAGGGGCGCGCGTCGCTTTTTTGCGGGCGGCGCTGCAAGAGGCGCCGAGCTGTTGACCCGCATTCGCGCGACCCCTCGACCGAAGTGTCGAACAAAGCCTACGTGGCTCGCACTCGAGATGCCCCGCGCGCGGAAAATTTCGCGCGGGCTCTTTAAAAAGCCGCGCGGCGGAGGATCGACTCGGGGGTGCTCGAGCCGCGCTCCTGGCGGAGGACCCGGGCTAACTGTTGCTTCGGGCGGGGCAAGTGCGCAGTTCCTATTCTCCGTTGGGCTCGGGCGTAGCCTCGCGAGAGTCTTGGCGCACTCCTGCGCGGCGATTAAGTAGTCGGCGAAATTGCCGGGGAGCTGGGAGTAAAGTAAAAAATCTTCCGAGCTTTTTCAAGTAGTTCGGCGATAAGAGCATTAACGCGGATAAAAAGTTGTACGGGCTTGCTGGCTGGAAACGTTTGAGAGAATTTAATTGAATAAATTTAAATTATTTCCTCGAGCGATGCACTCGTTTTGTAATTCTTACTCCTGCACTTTTTGTAGCGTGTACGTTTCCTTTGAAATGTCTTCCTTGTGATTTTGGGATTTTATTTTTGTAGAAAATTTCGTGGGAAATAATTCGTCGCGTCGTTATTACGTCCGCGTGCTTTGAAAGTTAAATTCTCCAGATTTGTACAGTTTTTTAATTTGCCACGCTGAATTTTAGTGAAAACATCTGCAGTACGAGAGTACGGTTTACAATTAAAAAATAATGCCGAAGTTTTAAGTGGCTGGGTAAAAAGTCAGAAATGAGCTTGGATAGTGTTTGCAGACCGGACTCGATTGAAATGTTTCTGCAATTTTTATACTTGTGTAACTTACATAACGAGAATGGCGACAAAAAACTGGGCCTTTTAATTTGCTCTTTTCGATGTGAGTCTGTGTACAATGCACACAAATTTTTTCGGTACATAATCGTGTATCCTCGTGAAATGTTCATAAACTTTCAGCACTTTTCTAAAGTATAAAAAATACTAATTTGATAGGATAAAAGAGGTATATCGCATTTTCGGAGTGAAGTGCGTAATAGGCTACTTTTTGAATGATTTTTTACGAAGTACTCTTTAAATGTTAAAACGATTGGAGTCAAATTTCACTCTTAGTTTATAGTAAAACCACTTATGGAGTTAAATCTGACTCCAATAGAATCAAATTTTTCTCTACATGAATAGAATGATTCAAATTCACTGTAAAGTAGAGTAAAATTGACTCCAAGGTAGAGTAGTTTATTACAGTTGAAGTCCTCGCGTAAAAATCGTTGCTGGATTCAACATGTTGTGAATATATACAGAAATTGTATTTGCACCGTGTAGTAAATATACGTATACAATCATATCCAATATATTGTAAAAATTACTACCTAAGAGTAAAAAAAAATTATTCCATCAAGGGAGTCAATTTCATTATAAAATTAGAGTAAAAATTTGACTCCAATAAAGTTAATTTTCACTCTACAATTTCGCTCCAGCTGATTTAGCGTGTGCAGTAAATAAAAATTTAAAAAATTTACGAATCGTACACATAATCGACGTGGATGTCGAGGTGAAAACTCACTCCTCGGGTCACCGGAAGAAGAACCGCGATCTCCTCGCCGCGAAAGAGGGTCAAACCTGCCTCGAGCGGTAACAGGATTCGGGCGTCGATGGGTCCAGCGGGCAAAATGGAAGCCCGACTTATCGCGCCGATATAGACGCAGTGGCCCGTCGTTGCAATATACGCCCCGCGCAATTCGGATAATCCGATGGTGATTTATCGCTCGCTCGGCGGAGCTCCTCCTCGCACCCCCTAACCCTTCCCGCCGATAAATTACGCGGCGCTGGCGGCGATATCGCACGGACACCTTTCGAAAATGCGCCCGAGTTATGCGCGACGCATGACGGATTTTTCAGCCGCGAAAATTGCAGGCCGCGCCGAGCTTTATTCGGCTGACGAATGAGAGCGCCGTCGCGGCGACAGCGCCCCGACGCGATTGTTCGCTCGCGCTACCGAATGCTTTGCGTTACTCCATGTGTGTATGTGTTATGTGTATGTATACATATACACGTACGTTGGGTACGCATCCGAGAGGGTTCGAATTTTGCGTCGCGCGAGGACAATTAGCTGCGGTGCGCCTGCGTAGTTCGTCCGGTGGACTGAGCCGCCTCGTGATTGGCTATTATTCCAGGATTATTTTGTAACGCGCGGATGGAGAACTGAACTCAATTCTCGTTTAAGATGAGAAACAAAGTTTTTTTTTAGAGATTTTATAAGGTCTTTGAACGAATTTTTCGTGTTGTAGTTTTAAAACGGGCCTTAATAATTTTGTGTGATTAAAGTCGAGTGTAATTCCAGGTGGAGAAACGATCATTTGGAGTACGTAAGCTTTTATTCATATTTTATTGGGTACGCTCCTTGTACATTCATTTTCATTTACAACGAGTCTGTAGGGAGCTTTACACCAGGCTACTTAACTCCTTGCATTTTGGAGTATTCTGAGAGCGTTTAGTTGATTTCCTGAACATTTTTGAAGGGAAATAAAGCATGAATGTACATTCAGATTGTCTTTCATTTTTCTCTTCAATTTTCGAGTTTTGATAATCCTTTTGTTAAAGAGGAACTTTACCAAGATAAACGTCTTTTTGTCAAAGGAGATAAAGGGTTTTTTTTTAAGAAAAGTTATTTTCGTTAAAACTGATAGAGACATTAATACAAGGAAGCTTGTTGGACGCTTCGTTGTGAGCAGACAATGTCCTTTGATTTTAAACAGACTCTCACGAAAAGGCTGCCTAAGAGAGTTTTCCCACTGCCGGCATATATTTTCTGTCTTGGGCAAAGAAGGAGAATAGGAGACGAAGAACATTAAATTTTCAATTATAGCGACGGAGTTGTGGCTGTCTGCCGGGTTTGATATCCTGAGATTGAAGAGAAGCCGCTGTTTTAAGCAAAAAAGAAAATTTGGAAATATTATTTTGAGCAATGAGCGCACCCCACTATTTATTTAAATTCAAGAAATTTAAATAGTAAGTTGTTAAGTATCAGATTCTAAATTAACATATTATAGTAAATTATTTAAAGTGGCATCGGTGTATTATAAGTGAAAAATTCGTCTAAGAGATTTTAAGGGCGCCGTCTGACCGCACACGGTACCGTTACTACTTACACGAGTAGTAATCTACGCTAAACTTGATTTCTTGACAGAAAAAAATTATTTAAATTTACTCGATGTTAATTATTGCGTATTATATTGTATACTACAAATCAATAAGTAGTATATTCAAATTTTGCATCCCAGATTTTAACGAAAGTGTAGCAATCGACTATATGCTCCGGATGAGCAAAAGTGATCGGGGAGGGGACGGAAAATCAGGCGCTCGACTAGAGTAGGAGAGCAAAAGAGAGAGAAGGCAAGAAACGTCAGAGACATACGGCGACCTACATTGTTCGACTTCAAACTCTCGAGAGATATTGAACATCGGATTCACCGGAGCCCCGCTACAACTTTCAATAGGGAAAATATTTTTTACTCTCTTCTCTCGCTCGCTCCGCGCCATCCTTTTCCTTCTCAAATCTCGACTATCGCGTCAGCTTTTGCGAAATTGGGGCTCCTCGCTTACCGACCGATTTCCACGAACTGTTACACGAGAAAAATCCGAAAATTCTTTTTAATTCATTTTTCTCGCAGAGGAAGTTGCAATGTGCACGAGAGCTTTATTTCCTCGAGGATGATGAAAAACGCCGCGTTTGTCATCTTCCTATTTGTTTTCTTAATTAGAAAATTACTTTAAATAGACAGTAAAGTATCGAATGAAAAATTGATATATAAATTTCTATTAATACACTCTAAATTGGTAATTTTCGGTAAATATTTACTTCAATATACGGAGAAATGGGTTATACTAAAAATTACTGTATTTTTTATCAATTGGATGCGACATACTTGTAATGTGAGAAAAATTATTGTGCTTTATTCTAAAATTTAATATAATTTAGCATAAAATGTAAATTTAAAATAAAATATAATAATTTTTCTCATATTACAAGTATGTCCTTCCATTGTTAAAAAATATAGTAATTTTTAGTATAACGTTTTTCTCCGTTTATAGTACTTGTCAAACATTTCTTTGACTAAACTAATTATTTTCTTGAAACTGTTAAATTCATTTAATTTCAAAGAAACATTCAACAAGTACTATTGAAGTAAATATTTGCTGAAACTTACCAAATGAGTTTCTCAGTGCATTTACCATTGGTATAAAAAGAAAAAAAAAACACAATGCAGCGTTATTCCAAGAGAAAATTCTCCACTCCTCGTTTTACAACAGCCAATTTTTTCACCGTCATTAAGCTCCATCATCCCACCAGTAAAACCATTTCGCCCGGCAGCAGAGCCAGAGTGACGGCGGATGAAAAAGTTATTGAATATCTGGCGCTAAACAGTTGGGCGGCCCGGGCAATTCCGCTCGCGCGCGATTCAATATCCGAGAAGGGATTAGGATAATCCGTGTTCGCGGTTGATCGTTCCGGACTGCCCGCCAGGTCCCTCCTCCTACACCGAGGTGTTCCGCGCCCGCGCGTATAGCCTTAAATTCGAATCGGCCGCAAGGCAAATCTCCCGGCGCGCGGTCTCTCCGCGCCTTCCGTATGAGCGCGCGATCAGTAATTCGCTCCTGATCGCCGCAATATCTTTGGCTTAGTTGGTCTTAAAGCCAGTGGCTGCGCCGACGTGGCTTAGTTACGGATGAATCCCTGCCCCCGCGGGACTTTTACTTGGACGTCCGACTACCACTGGAATGATTGACTGGACTTACTTACAAATTATCATTGTACGGCTGCTCCGGAGAATCCGTTGGGATACTAAACTAAGCAACTCTCTAAATCTAAAAATGTGAAATCCACGTAGAAAATGTGAATAGTGACTTTTTTTATGTGAAAAATCGTTCGCATATTTAGCATGCGAACGACTTTTCACTTATTAAATGTCACTATTCACATTTTCAGATTTAGAGAGAAGTTAGTTTTCAGTTTGAGAACTTTTTTTATACACGCTAAATCAGCTGGAGCGAAATAAAGTGAAGATTGACTCTATTCGAGTCAAATTTTTATTATAATCTTATAGTGAAATTAACTCCTTTGATAGAGTGAAATGAATAGAGTGATTTTTTCATTCTTATGTAGAAGTAAAAGGTACTCTCTAAATCTGAAAATGTGAAATTTTCACATCTCTGGTATGTGAAAATAATTTAACTTATAAATATGGGAATATTAACATGCTGAATTAGTGAATTTTGTTTTTTACATATTGAATTAGTTAAATTTGTTTCACATATTCTATTAAATATATGTAAATATTCACATATTGAATTTATCGAATTTTATTTCACACATTAGATATGTGAATATTCACATTTAATTAGTACACGTGTTTTCACCTTTTCAAAATATTACTACTCACATTTAATATATGAAATTTAACATTTTCAGATTTTGAGAGTAGGGACTTTACCTGTAATATGCTGCTTTAGCTTAGAATGAATTTTACTCTATTCACTCACTTTAAAGTGAATTTAAATCCCTCTATTCATGTAACAATTATTTCTACAATTGCAATAATTTTTATTACGTATTTCTCTCAGTGTAATTCACTAAAGCTTTCTATCTTCAACTTACAGCAAAAAAAAGAAAAAAAAACCTAAGTGAATCAATCCGACAGCGATCTCCATTAAAACTATACCTCGTCGTTTTTGCGACTAAAATCCCCCTGGAATCTCGGCTCCCCATCTCTCCACCTCCCAACAAAACTTCCCCAGCAAATGGAGTAAATCCGCGATCCGCAATAAGCAAAACAGCAGGGGCGCGGCCTGATAAACGGCGCCTCCGCGGGACGGATTTCGCGAAGTAGACGCTGTGTCGTCGGCGGGTCTGACTCTCGAGGCTTCTTAAAGGATTACGAAGCTTCTAGGCTGACGTGTGTATGTGTGTGTGCGTGTGTGCGCGCGCACTCGGCAGTTGATGCGCGCCGCCCGCCCGCGCGAGATGTTGCTTGATTATTATGCGAGAATTCCAATTAGCCCCTCGCCCGGGCGACCCGCGCCTTGTAATTAATTGCCTGTGTCGTATAATACCCGAGCGAGTGAACCTGGGGCGTCGCGCCTCCATCGATGCGGGTTCACGCGAGGCGTCAATTTTCCTGCTTCCGTCAGACAGCCGCCCTTATTGCTTAACGTACTAGTCTTATTTATTTCGTTTTTTTATTTATACACGGAGTAGAATGTTATAGTAAAAATTACTATATTACGTAGGAACAATGGACATACTAACTTATGACGATTTTTACTATAAAACGTACTAAAGATTCCTATGTACATAGCAAAAAATGATATTTAAATTTAGTTAATTTTTAGTATTTTTTATAGTAAAAATTGTCATAGGTCGAGTATATTCTACTGTTCCTACAGTAATTTTTACTATAATACTTCTCACCATGTAGGTATCATGGAGAGAGAAATGTTATTTTGAGCAGTAAGCGTACCCCACTATTTATTTAAATTCAAGAAATTTAAATAGTAATTTTTTAAGTATCAGATTCTAAATTAACATATTATAGTAACTTATTTAAAGTGTCATCGGTATATTATAAGTGAAAAATTCGTCTAAGAGATTTTAAGGGCGCCGTCTGACGCACACGGACCGTTACTACTTACACGAGTAGTAATCTACGCTAAACTAGATTTCTTGACACAAAAAATTATTATAATTTTTTTTTGATTCTAGAAAATGTTAATTTCAATGTAACTAAAAAGAAATCTCTTTCCTCGTTGCAGCATTTGGCCCATGATGAGTATACTATAGTTACCACTGTTTAACTTCGATCAATTCCTTTGTGAATTTCTCTGGGCGGCTGCGCTTGTTAAATTATAGTTCAAATTAGCGAGCTCGATAATTAATTTTGGCCATTTACACATTTTAGTTTACTGGATCACAAGCGTAAGGGAATGATATTGAGAAAGTTTTGTTTAGTAAACTCCACTAATTTGTTAATGAATCTTGGCAGACAGAATTAATTAAAATCATTTATTACCGATACTTAACACTCTTTTTGTTACAATTAACGTTCAATTACTTTCTATCTTCCTAATTTGCTGCGCATAGATCCTCGTGTACAAATTTTTCATGAAAAAAATCTGCCACTTGTGGAGTCTCTACCTCCGATCATTAAAAAGATTAAAATAATTTATGCAAAATCGGCAAATCTTTCTCCCACTCGCGCATTTGAACAATTGTACGCTAGAGCAAGCAGATGAGCCAAAAAAAATGCAATCAAAATAAATCTTCGAAATCGGACTTGCTCAATGGGCTTCAAAATTGAATTCAAACGAATGGAAGCAACTGGCAAATGCGATTAAACGCAAACAAGCGCGTGTCAATAACAAAATCGTCCGTACCCCAGCAGAAGTCGAAAAACCTCGAAGCCAGCTGCGGGGGAAGAGGAGGCGGTGCGACGTACGCGCGATAAACAGCGCGGGCGTTTAATAATCGGAAGACGCACGCGGTGGCGAAATGCAATCAGCGCCGGTGCAACGTGCAGCTTCGCTCGCTGTAGGATACGTCGCGTATAGGCGAGCTCGAAAATTCGAACGTGTCGGTCGGAGCTGACGTTCCTTCCCCTTTTCTCCCGCCGATAGATCGATCGGCACCGCCGCGAGAGTTGAATATTTATTCCGCTTCGTCGGATCCCTTTCTCTTCCGCGCAGTCCCGATAACTGGGAATTGGTCAGCGGGTCTGCTTTATTTTTTACTGGGCATCCGCGATCGCTCGTAGAATCGAATTCGAAATCGTACCTGCACAATGGAATTTTTATTGCATCTAAATCGAGACCAGATATATATATGTATATTTGTATAAAGTTGCCTCTGATAAAGAAAAGCACATTTAAAAAAAAAAAAAAAAACGAAGTATTTTATGTGTATTTAAATGAAGTTTTTAAGTGAATTCTTTCAAAAATAGATACATTTAAGCACTGAGAGAGATAACCAATTTGATAATTTTCAGTTAATGTTTTCCTCAGTAGTATACTTGTTAAATATTTCATTGAAGAAACAAACAAATTAATTTAGTTTCAAAGAAATATTTAACTAGTAATATTGAAGTAAATATTTACTGAAAATTACCAAATTAGTCTCTCGGTCAGGTATTATAGGAACGATGTCTGAAGTTTATGAAAGTTTGAAAGAATTTACTTATCTCTAATGCTTAAAAAAAATGACAAATAAAATGCTTTTTTTCTTTTAAATGTGCTTTTCTTAGTTTGAATTGACGATATATGGATCGTGTGGGTGGAGAGAAGGTTTCCTGCGATTGAAGCTTCAATCACGCGTTTCTGTGTAAATAAAAAACGAATCAGTTGATTACCAGCTGTTAGTACAGGTGTGCTTATGTAATGTTTACTATTTGAAATATGAATGAGCCAAATGTACACACTAAAACATACACATACATGTATTTATGGATGCATTACACACATTTATATGTAAGATGTATGTATATATCTTACGATTAAAATGAACCAAGAAAAGCACATTTAAAAGTTAACATGAGCTCCCCGATAGCTTGACCTCGCACATAACTTGATCTCCATCATAATGTGACTATTTTTTTTTAATTGCGTAATGCACCACGTCTACAAAAATCATTTACAAAATTTTGGTTCCTCTTCACCATCGTGACGAAAACAGAAGATTCTGTTGGCTCTTTAAGTATAATTATTAATTTTATATTTTTTTCCGGAACAGTTTCTCTCTGTTTCTCTCTATCCATGTATCTATTCGTCTCCTTCTTTCTCGATTTCTCTCTGCCTATCATCCCCGATCTGCCCATCCATCTCTCTATCTTGCTCGAACTTTGCTTTAATTTTAGCGCTGATTGAATCGGAGCCGTTGAAACAGCCAATTGCACGCATTTCAGTGCGCCACCGTAAACGCTCAGATCTCGTGGCCGCTCTGTCTCTCTCTTGCATTCGATAATTAATAATCGGCCGATGTCGCGGGGCCAAATTCACTTTGAGCATCGCGCACCCCGATGCGCTGCGGTTTTGTCAATAAATTATGAGCGTCAATCAGAAGGTCGGTTGCGATCTCCCAGGTTTCGCCTCCCACTCGCGCACAAATTGCTCTCTCGAGCCGACGCCGTGATCCATTGGCTTTTATACAGATCCGCTCTTGAAATGACTCGCGAGGACCGAATTTTGATTGATGCTTTTGTGCGGATCTTCCTGATGCGCACACTGGAATTTCAGAATCGTATACATTTAGACTGATGTAATTCCATGAAGGTTTGAAGAATGTACACCCTAAAACGGTTGGAGTCACGTTTCACTCTTAGTTTACAGTGAAATTACTCCAATAGAACCCAATCGAGTGAAAACTTCAATAGACTCAAGTGAGTGGTTTCATTGTAAATTAAGAATGAAATGTGATTCCAACTGCTTTAGCGTGTACAACCTTTATTGAATTACGTCAGCCTAAATTTGCAATTCTGAATATGCATTTGTTTGAAGTGAAAAGTCTTTCACTTATTCGATGTGTGGAATATTTTTCACTTCTAAAAATATATATGTACATTCTTATAAAAATTCGAAGTGATTTTCACTTAGTCATATTTACATAGTACTCATTTATCTTTCGTTATACTTAAAAAACACTTCGTTTCACTCCATCAATAATCCATCATGAAATATAGATTTTTATAATTTTATACTTTATTGAGAGTATAAAATTATATACTTGATTTAGAGTTAATTTTTATTATAATGTATGTTTGCAATAGCCAATAATTTAATAAGTTTACTTTGAATAACTTGACTAATGTATCCATGTTTCCTTTTGTTTCAGGTAAGCTGATTGACGCTTCCTTGTTCCGTACTAATTGCCACTGTGTAATAATTAAGATTTGAAAGGTACAGCGGAGCATCCATTACAACTTAATAAGAAAACTTGCTTCCTATTGTGCTTCATTAGATTGAATTAAATTCCATTGTCAATGAATTCACTTCGATAATCATTTTAATACGCGTTAACTAAATCGACTGTTACAAAATCGTCTACACTCTCCACATTAAATCATCAGTCAAATAGGCAATTAAGCTAGATAATGATTTACAAGCCAACTTTAAAATCATACATTTACCACGCATGACGAATGTCAACTTGAACAATTCGATTAAGGCCAGAATTTAAGCTTCTGCCGGCGGCCCCCAAACTACATCATAATCTCGTTAAGCAATTCAGTGCACCGCAAAACGCAAGGGCATAAACAAGCCGGGAGTCCGCAGTCGCGCGTATGAGCGCGCTTATCAAATGCAATTCGAGGTTCGACCCCAAAGTCGCAGCTCGCGCGGCAATAATTGCCCTCCGCCTCCCTTTCTGCGCTCCCGGCATTCTCCCCAGCGCAATAGAAGTTCGCTAAATGAAGGGCCGACACGAAAGCCCGTCGACTCGAGCTTTTCCGACGAGTCAGCGCGCCTCCGTTTTATTGCCTCGCGTTCCCTAAGCGACCGAGATTTCGCGGCCCTTTAAAGGACGCCGCAATTCCCGAGTCTGCCCCTGGGGGCCTCGCCCCGTGTCGCGCGGTCAAACGTAATCAGCTGACCGATGGTGTGCCTCTCTTTTTTTTTTTTTAATTTTTTAAGCGACTCTCGTCAATTGGTTCGACGCTTTTTATGCATGTGCTGTTGTTCTGGGGCCAAACGATCGACGCATCTGTCGATATTGCTTCGGACACGTTTAAATAGAGGGATAGTGCGGCTATTATGGATGCCGTTCGATTTGTTTATTTATGAGCTGGAAATTTTAACGGCTATTCACCGCGACATCGGACAGATAGGATTTTATGAATGCAGATGCATTTAGAGGCACGCGAGCGGGCAAAGGCTTACGCGAACTTTTTTTTTTTGGCCCGATGAAATTTAACGCGTCGACACTATGATGTTTTACTTCGCCACGTTATTATGGTCCTCGTTTTAAAAAGGAAGATCATAAATTTTTTTTTTAACTTTTTTTTTTATATACAACGGCTGTCGCCGGCCGAGGAGAAACTAACAACAGCCAACTAAAAGTTACCTCCGGTAGTATCATAAAGCGTCCCGCGGAAAAAGGCCTTTTCTCGCGCCAGGAGCACAAGAGCCGGAGAAGTTCGCGCTCGACGACGTTTTTCGCTCGTCTCTGTCTCTCTTTCGACGGGGCAGGTCGGTCGAAAACGACGTATAACGGCGCCGTTCGATCCGCGGCTTCGGTACACGAGGCACTCTCGTGAAACCGAGCGAACGAGGCGAACTCGATCGCCAAATCATCGAGTCGCCTCGGAAAAGTGCCTGGGCTGCTCGATTCTAGTATATTGCGGCGGATGATTTTTTTTTTATTAGAGCACTGCGATCGCAGAGAAGTCGGTTAATAAATTTTCAACCGTTTTAATTTTGTCGCTGTGTGCCAATATTTGATGAATTTTACTGTGTACCTTGTCGCATTTGATAGATAGCAAAAGTTACGAGTGGTTTTCTGTCCGTGTAGGATTGAAAACAGTGTACAATATTGATTTTGAGAGGATCCTTTTTCTTAAAGTGAGGCATTGTAAAACGAATTTTTTTTTAATAAATAATAATATTTTGAAGACATCGAATCGACTGTTCTAAACTGACAAATATCGATAGAAGAATGTGTCGGAGGTATGTAGTATGCAAACTTTTCTTTCGACGTTGAGTACATCCATTGAAATATCGAGTTTCTTTTTGCAAAAATTTTGCTTTCGTAATACAGAAGAGCGAGGAAAACTCAGGTCGAATGAAAACTGAGACAATTCAGTTTAAAGAGTAGTTCAATTTTTTCCGAAATAGAGTCCATTGTTCTTTCGAATAGAGTCATTTTTTGTGCTCCTCTACATTCTGAGAGTAATTGACAAGTGTAAGATTTTAAAATGCTCTTATTTATTTTTGTTAATACTTATACGTTTTAGACACTGAAAGGTACGTGTTCTAACTTTTACAAAATCTTTCAAGCACTTTTAATCAATCTTTGCAGATTTGAGAATCAGAAAGTTCATGCGTTCCGAAAGTCGCCCATTTATTATTCAATTTACTCTTTGCAACTTTTTCATTTATTGCAATTTATTCTTAACAAATTATTCTTTGCGAAAGTAATTAATAATTCCATTAATTCAGATAAAAAGCGAGACTAACATCTCTTAAAATTCCAGCAAAATAATATCTTCCTGATAAGAAGTGTTCTCATGGCGAGCCGGATCCTCTTCGTTTCCGGTAACTAATGCGGAGCGAGAGAAGCGGTCGGCGAGTGTTTCCGGAAAGGTCGAGCGCGAAGTAGATATCGGATATATAAAGCGACGAAGGATGTGCGGCTGAAGAAGAAATGAGAAAATATGTGTAAAAGGAGGAACGGCCGAAGGGAACGGAGTCCAGGGGAGTTAGCGGATAAAGTACGGGCGTGATGCGTAAAGCGAGTGCGACTGGGTATAAGAAACGAGGTGCGGACGAGAAAAAAAAAAAAAAAAAAGGAAGGTGTATAGCGAGCTGCGGGGATTCAATGGTCTTCACTTACACGCGCGTGGGTGGTCGATGGAGGGGGGGGGGGTATCGGCGCGTACGACGAAGTTTTCCTTGACGCTACGTTTGAGCATCTACTCACGTTTACCAATTGTAAAGTTTTCCGAAACATTTTACCAAGTGGCTCCTGTCGGATACGGCGAACTTTCGGGGAGAAGCGATCCGCTTCTTTGCGGATCCTTGATTCTTTGATCGGCCGAGGGGGATAAAGGAGACGTCGAACGGCCGCGAGAAGTCTCTCCGAGTGTCACCTTCTTTCCTTGACTTTCATACTTAATCCGTTCCAGTTGAAAAGGTGTAAAAGTCGATTTTATTTTTATTTGCAACGTTTTTTTTTTTTGTGAATTTCACAAAGTTTTTCTGGCTTTGACGCGTTGATATATTTTTTTTTTTATCAAGCGTCAAGATTTTGCCGAAGTTTTTAGTTTTATCCTTCACGGTGTCGGTGAAATGCTCAATTAAACTACGTAAAAGGAAGTGGTCGTGAATATTTCGCGACAAACATGGAGTTAATCCTGCTGAGCAAATTCAATATTTACGGAGAAGAGAAAAGCTCCATCGATCTGAATTCGGCGGGATAATCGTTAGCAACTCTAAGCTGTCGCGACCACTGAATATTTTCTCATACCGCACACTCAACGCCCTATTCACTCTAAATATCTTAAACTTAACTTACCAACTCTAATTTCGTTTCGTCGTTCACAAAGTCTGTGAGCTTTTTTTAACAATTGGGATTGACGCTAAAATAGACCATATAAATAATATCAATTTCTTTGCCGTTATCGTCCCACCGCATTAAACTCGAACAAGATTGAATATTTTTTTGAAGAAAGCGAGGTAATTAAACGTCAACGGCAGGATTGGACTATTTGCCGACGGCCAGTTTTCTTGGGCCAGTAGGAAGGTTTGTTCTTGCTAATGCCACGAGTGCTTGATTGATGTCCGCAAGCGCGCACTCATCCAGAGCTTCCAGTGTAAGTCGTCAGCGTGATTCATTAATCCCTCGGACGCGTGTTTTCTACACACGTACGTGCGCAAACATGTCACTTATCTTTCGTTGCTTCAGCAAACTCACACATTTTAGCAGACTTTTTGCGAGTAATTTCAGCACGAATTTTCAACCCGCAAGTGTCGAAACACAGCCAACAAGAATTATACAGTCCCGAAGGAGTGTTAGACTTGCTACTTAATGTTTGCTCTCGGTGAGCATATTCCCTCTCCAGATTACGGAATTTAATAAAAATTGAATAATTTGATACGCTCTCTAATTTATTAACGCGTTGACTCTCGTTAAATTGGATCAAACGAACTTCCTCCTCTCTATTGTCATGTTTAAGCGCGAGTAAAATACGACCGACAATTGAGTTTTATTTCCACGATTCTATGGAGAGAGAGAAGGAGAAAAAATCAATAGTGTCGTTTGTTCCTCGAGCGTAACCGGTTTTTTCCCGCGGCTGAGCTGCGGCTAAGCCTCTGGAAAAATCAGTATCTGCGAAATAGAATTTCCTCCGGGCCATCTCACTCAAAGTCGATCGTGTCGCACTCGAGTAAGAAATGGCCGACATAGACTTGATGAAAATCTCGAGGAGCAGGCGAACTTACCGACGGGAGATCCTTGCGCGCTGTCACGTACTCCCGCCTTCTCTCCCCGGGAGCTTGCGCAAGTCCTTCCTCACTCAGGCGCCGGACTAAGACGACGGGCGTCGCTTTCGCCCGGAGGCTCGCGGACGGGCGCGTGTTTATCAGCGTCGCCGACGCGACGAGGGTTGCCACCCTCCCCTCCGCCCCCTCCCCTCGGCTTACGGCGGAGCCGCGCTTGGATGTCGACCGACTCTAACAAGCGTAATTGGAGCAGGTGGTCGAGCGGCCCGCTGCGGTTTCTGCGCATACGTAACTAACCCGAAGGTATTCCCGGCCGGAGCACGGAATCGCAAGCTCGAGCTTCCGGTGGCCGTTCTCTCTTTTTGACGCGAGGGAACTCGCAAGCTCCGTTTAGCAACAGTTGCAAGCTCGAATCCTGGTGAGCTCGCTCCACGTCAGTTTTAAATCGGACGAAACGGAATAAGATACTCTGCTTCACGGAGAGAAAAGTTCCAGTGAAATTGCTGTACTGTTCTGGATCGCCGGAACGACAGGCTTGATAAAAAAATTTTTAATTGAATGTATAGAAAAATTACTAAACACAGGGAGGACGCTCCTATAAAAATTACAGTTACCGTTTAATATTCGTAGGGAGAGAAAAGTTGTGATAAAAATTATTATACTGTTTTGAAAAACGCAGGGACGACAGACTTGATACACTGATAGAAAAGATTCTTTAGACCAAAGTCTTCTTTCTCTTATAAAAATTACAGTTACCGTTTAATATTCGCAGGGAGAGAAAAGTTGTGATAAAAATTATTATACTGTTTTGTAAAACGCAGGGATGTACAGACTTGATACACTGATAGAAAAGATTCTTTAACCCAAAGTCTTCGTGGGTTTGTAAAATAATTTTGTCAAGGTATTTGAAATAAAGAAATTGGGTACATACGACAGTTGATATTTTAAAACTCAATTTAGGCGCAGTGTCTATCACGAGCATGACCCGAATAAGGGTCATTCCGTCCTGCAAAGGTTTAAAATATCGTAATTTCACCGAAATTGTAAGATCGAAACGTGGAAATATATTATTTCAAGACCTACTATTATCACTATTTTGAGTAAAATCGTATTTTCGTCTTCTTTTAAGTATGTTCTATTAGAGTATCAGTGAAATCAGCTACATACTTAATTCGCTTTATTCTGGTGCGATCGTACGATTTTACTTCTAACTTTAAAAGCACATCGGTAAGTATAAATAAATTTCCTTCATGAATTACTTCGAGAACACGAAGAACAAAGGATTTTCAAGCAAAATCCTTTCCTATTAAAAAAACGCATACATTACCGAGCGGTAGGCTGGCCCAGTGCAATCAAAAGCGAATTAAAAAAAAAAGAGCCATTAATAATCTTTCTAGTGTACCTCAATCGTAGTTTATCGTTGCTATTGCCGCGGAGCGATAAAAATAAGAAATTCGCCCACCCCCTCGGAAGAGCAGAGCTTGGCAGCCGCTCCGACGCAAAAAATAAAAAGAACTTGAGCGAAAAATAAAACGCAGACGAACGGGGGCTCCTTGAAGCCCGCCGATCTCTCGGCTGCGTACTTTGTTTTTAGGGAAAACGCCGCGGAGGAGCGTCGGGGTAGGAAGGGTGAAAGGTTACCATAAAGGCTGGCAACTTCTGCCGAACTCCATCAACTCTCTGCTCTGGTATCTTGTGCGGCAATCAAATTACCAACTCACTTTCCGGGACATTATCAAGCTGTCTCTGCTCTCGAGCTCACCCCACCCTCCGCCGAGCGCGCACACCATCCTCCCATGTGCCTCGCGTGTTCCCACCGAAATTTTCCCCTTATCTCCGCTCCGGGAGGCGCCAGTCTGAGGAGCGGCCTCGCGAGCTTTTTCCGAGAGCTGCTTCCTCTCGGCAGACGCGGAAATTCGTCGAACGGGAAACTTCACCTTTGTTCGCTCGCGCTGCGGCTGGAAATCGTGAAATAATCTTATTACTGCACTGAGAGAAAAAACTAAATAAAAATTGCTATTGTTGTTAAGAAACGAATCACAACCTTAACAATCGAGAATTTTTTGTATGAAAAATAGTAATTTTTAGTACGGAAATTGTACTATTTTATAATAATAAAAGTTTCTACTTTGATACTAAAATTGCTCGCAAGTCTGTTACTCACTTTCTAATGACAATAGCAATTTTTATTAATTTTTTTTCATGCTGTGTGTAAAATGCTTCTTATTTCGCTCTCAAAATTTATTTGGTGGACTGCATTGGTACAGACTTTGGTGCGCGTTAAAAAAGTTGGAATTAAATTTCACTCTTAGTCAAGATAGAATACTTTTTAAAGTACGAATTTGACGAAAACGCCAATAAATTGCTCGATAAAAACAAGTCTGTTGAAGAGCCATCGACAGAAGAGCAGACAATAAATAAAATACAAATAAAAATTAAAATGTGATTAAAGTCTTTTCATTGTCTCTTTCTACTTGATTCTATCGGGAACACTTAGTTTATATAGTGAATCACTCGTAGAGTTAAAAAACAGTATAGTAATTTTTAATAAAACTTTTCTCTCCGTTCATTTACTTTTGGACTTACAAATCACTCGTTTTCCAGAACACTATTCAATTAATGAAAAAAAAAATATATCGAACGAATTAGAGATTTCGGGCAATTTTCGAAGCTGCCAGTTTCTTGTTTAACCAGCTGCTGCGAGTAAATTTTGAACAGCTGGATTTTCTCACTCCCTGCACTCGTATCGCTTATCTAAATTTAAAACTCATTTCTTCGAGTTAAATTGCCTTGCGTAATATTCAAGCGGAGTGCCCATTTGGGGCTCGGTGGGAGTTTTAATTTCACCGGCACGGAAAAATCTGGAAAAAAGATCGAATCGATCGGCCCTCATTAGACGCGCGGACATTAGAAGGAGAATCAACGTTGATGGGATCTTCTTGTCTCGCGTCGCGCGGAAACGAGGAGTTAGGCAGGCGGAGGAGGGAAGGGGCAGACGAGGGGAGGCGCACTCACACTAATTGGTTGCACCGAACTGTTGTACGATCGGAACCTCATTGGGCTAAGTATCCAGCTGCGAGGCCCTCGACCTCCCCTGCACAAGCCACTTTCTCGCGCTCCATCCCGCCTAAAGCCATTCGACGTGCAAATATCGGTGGGCGTGCTGTATCTAATTGTACGTCGATTGCCATGTCCGATGACTTATCGATGGCGCGTATGCACTGCTTTTTCGATTATTGAACTCGTTAATTATTGGCACGGCTGAAATTGATAAACGAGAGTAGTTACTTTGCGCGCAAATTATTTTGGGTCTGTTATAACCGATAAATCAATTACGCTTAGTTAATTATTGCGATCAAACTGTAGCGATGATTCCGCGCGGCTGCAGTTCCAATTCTATATAAACATATATATATGTGTGACGTAAAAATCGTACAGCGAGTGTATGTAAGTATTACACAAGCAGCGCTATTTTTTGCATTTCTCGTTCGAACGATCGATTGATCGCCTTTTTTCTGCACTTTCGTTGTGTCTGATTTGAAAACTCGCCGGATTTATCTCTCTCTGAACGTCATAATGGCAGGTATAATAATCGTTTGTTAAAAAAAAAAAAATAGAAAAAAGAATTAATTGTAAGGCACAAAAAAAATGCATTGTCTTAAACGGTCGCATTAAGCGCAGGCGCGCGCAACAAATTTCAGGACGAGAAATGAGTCACGAAGTGTGATAATTGCTCGTTAATTCCGGCAATTTGAGGAAGAGTTTAATTCCCCTCTTCGGCATTATCTTTGTAGAACCCTAATATCACGATAGTCCCTGGGCTCTCCTTAGAGGATAAAAAAAAAAGGAAAAAAAATTAATCACCGGTTGAAAAAAAAATTAATGCATCGTATAAAGTGAATTAGCTTCTCCGAGTATGCCCCCTTAAAGCCTGCAATTATTTTCCTGTTTCGTACTATATATCAGTTGCAAAATAATAAAAAAAAAAACTTTCTCAATTTTCATTGTTCTCCGAATGCTACGGCGAACGTAATATCACGGCATTAAAAAACGTAACGCTAAGACCACCCCCACATTATGCTAAAGCGCAATTTCCCTCTCTCATCGTTCATCGCCCCTCTGAATTACGCGCACGCCCAGTATAATTTCCCCGCTATTTTTGGCCGCGCAGTTAATTATCTCGAATATCCCCAGACACTCGTACGCATTTATAATATCAACATTAGACGTACGGGCACGTATGACAAATTAATTCTAAACGCGAGGACCCATTAGCTCCGGCGAAAAAGAAAATTTAGCGCGCTCAATCCCCAAGTAATTAAGTCAAGCGGTCGTACAATAAAGCCGCGTAATGATAGTTTCTCGCCGCTATCTGTGCGGACCGCGTGGCATCGCGCAAATTGCTTGTCTATTGCGCCGGCGCCGTAGGAAGAGAGCCGCGAGATAATATGTTACGCGCGGAAATCTCGCGGCGTAATGATCGAGGCTGCAAATTATCTACTTTGCCAGAAGTTGCTGCGGGCAAGTTGCGAAGTGCCGCAGTCGCGTCGCGAGCTGCCGGTGCAGTTTTAACGCGCCCCACGGCGTATATATACATATATATATATATATATATATATATATATATATAGATATATGTACACATGTATATACGGGTCAGCTGCGGTGGACGCGGACGATAAGCGCTATCATTTTTTGGCACTCGCTCGCGAACGAAGAGCGCGCCAAGTGCCCCGCCGACTTTTCTTTATTATATCCTTTGTTCCGCACTTTTTGCCAGATGGGGGCTTTTCTTGCGGCCGCGCCGCTGAGTTACTGCACCCCACCTACCAAGCCGCTAAGACGTTTGTACCCCGCTCGTCTTGTTTGCTTTACGAAGAGGGGCGCGATAAAAATATTGGATCATTTTCACGATTGAAATGTTCACTCGAGTGAGATTTTTCTGAGTTTTAATTAAAAAGATTGATTTTTTTGCTGTTTCTTTCGGGATGCTCAGACAGATTTAAGGATTTACGATCTAATATATTTTGGATTTTATTTCAACGAAAAAAAATGTGCGAGTATTTTATTTTATTCTTATTTTTTTATTTTATATAAATTCAACGGATTTAAGTACAAAGTATGTGTACAAAAACTATAAACTATATAGTTGCTCGTGAATGAACGTAATGATGTTTTTAACTGGACAATAGATTCAATTGATGTTATTGCAGTATGTAGAGAGTTTCAAAATCTTATCACTCTACTGAAGATGAAATAAAACCCAAAGTTGGAGTGACAATTATTTTCATTAAATTATTTTCATTCAGTTTTAATAAATGATATTTTGATTTCTCTTAAAAAAAGAATGTACGAGTATATTCATATTTAAATTCAATTTTAATCATCGAAATTTTGATTACTCCTTATTTACATTTTACAGCATTTTAAAATAAGAATTAAAAACATTTCACAGTTTATATAATTATTTGTTGCAATTTAAACTCTACTGGACTAATACAGTCGAGTAAGAGCTATCTGAATCCGGAGAAAAAATTTAGTTCCGTCGACTGTATTTTATTATTTAAAAAAAAAAAAAAAAGGGGCGAGGAGCTTAAGCTAGAGAGTCGTATCTGCAATCTTTTATCCCAGCAGTCTGTTTGTCGTCGACGGCAAGTGTTTCGGCTCTCTCGTTTACCGGCAAAATATTCCAGGAGAAACACTTACTCGCGCGAAGTCACGCGCGCTGCAAAGGCGCCGGGGGATTTACATTCGCGGAGCGACGGCATCAGGCGACTCTTCGCCCGCGCTCAAAGATTTCCCTTTTTCATTTCCCGCCCCGGAATCCGGTCCCAGGGCGGAAAAAGAGGAGGAGAGAAGCCGAGGGAAAGACGCCGGACGGGCCGCCACTATTACCCCCCGCCCAGCCTTCAAGTTTACCTTGGACACGGCGCGAGCTTTACGAATAACTTTGCGAACATTTCAAGTCCAGCCCTCGAAAGTTCGCGCGAGCGCGCACAAGCGAGCCAGATGAAATGTTGCGGAAGCTTTCTCGCGCGAGCCCCTCTGGAGCTCCTGGTCCGCCCCCCCCCCCTTGGCCACCCTCTGGCTAGGCTAGCGGAGCATAGGCGCGCGCTCGAGCGACGCAAACTTTCGGAGTACCAGTTTCGCGTTTTAAATTCGTCGGGACTTCCAAAGTAGTCGCTGAGAGACGGTGGAGAGGGGCTTTTGCTCAACACGAAAAAGGACATTTCGCAGCAATTTTCTCTGCATCCCTGATAAAGCGAGCTTTGTCCCCGGACGAAATATCGGAAGGCGTCATACTTTTTTTCTTTCCCATTGCCGGGCGAATTTTTCTCTACGATGTTTCACGGAAAATTATTTTGTCAATCCAAAGAAGCACCCTTTCTACGCGAAATGTAAATGGTATATGTAAACAGACAAAGTTTTAGGGTAAAGATTATCGTGAGAATACATAATCGCGGGACGGCTTGAATCGAGCGGTCACAAATTTTTTTTATAAGGGGATTGCGTCTACGCATCCAGTGACCATAAGGATGGATCGAGTCCTGGGGAGTTCGAAAAAGGGTGAGGAAAAAAGAAGACAGGCACCGGGAATAATGAGCGTAAATGGCTGCGAAACGTAGCGAAATAACTTTTTTAGCGTCATGCCTCAGAGTTCCGTAATTAAAGTACTACAGCAGGTTTTTATATTTGTTTTAAAGAGTCTCCAGACGTTTAGTTGACACCTTCATTCAAGCTAATTATACTTGCGAACAAGGAGCTTGCAGTACATTGGCGATAAATAATTATGATTTGGGTTTGACGAAAAGTCGATTGCCGTTAATTTTTATTAATTAGCTTAAATGTTTTATTGTGCATAAATTAAAATCTAAATTAGTTGCTTTAAGCGAGTCTAAAAAAGCAACAACAGAATGAAAGCTATACAATGTTTTAATTAAACCAGTTTTAATTACAAGTTGATGAAGCTAAATGAATTATAATTTTATTGCTTCTTTTAACAGCGATACCGATAACAAAACTTTCATTAAAGTTTCGTAATTACTATAAATTGATAAAAAAAAATGTACGTATACCTGTAGATATAATAGTTTCAATATTACCTATTTACAATGAAATTAAAGCCTACATTATTATTTATACGTTACCCCTGCAATTAATCTGAATTTATTAAAATCAAATGATAGCATTCGATGTTTAAGTAGTAACATACGGGTATGGTCAGACAGTATATTTTTTATTATTGGATTCTTTCAGATATCAATTATTATTCATAAACTGCCGCTACTATTAACCTGCATTTATTAACATCAAATGATAGCATTCGATGTTTAAGTAGTAACATGCGGGTATGGTCAGACATATTTTTTTTTTTTTGCACTTTTAAATCGCAATTATTATTCATACACCTACGCAACACAAAACAATAGAATAAATGTAAAAAATCTTTTAACATATGCACTTGGCATTACTGCACCAGCTAATGTGGGTATAAATGACGAAGCCACAAGAGCCATGAATGTGCTTGCGCGAACGTAAGCGGAAAAGTGACGGAAGGAGATTGCAGAGGCGGAAGCGGGTCTCCGCTTGTACAACCATTATTGTTTCGCTTTTACGACCAATTAATTTTTGTCGACATTTTTACTGGAAAACTTAAAACTCCTGCCGCGCGTTTTTCCACCGCCGCCGCCCTGCCACTCGACCCTCCCTTTCTTTTTCTCCCGGGCCGTTACGTGCACAGTTTATATTGATTCATATAATTCTTTTCCCCGTGCTTGAGACACTCAAACTTTAATCGACGATTCGATACACACGCGATAGGAGAATTACATTTCGCAGAGGGAACATAAGATACAAGCTGCTTAAGATTTATCGCGAAGTTATTTTTACACATTAGGTCATCTTTCAGGCTTCGGCAAATCGCAGAGATTCTCAGAGACAAATTTTTCATGCCACGTATACGAATCGATAAATATATTAAGTATACTGGCACTGATAAGTAGATGACCAGGGTTTATAGAATTATTAAAATATCTTTATTAGTTCAAAAGTTATAAGCAATTGGAAATTCATTAACAAAAATCACTTATTTTTGACAAAACGTAAATTTTGAAACATTGAAGGTTTTATAATCTATTAAGTTTATATGGGAGCTATCGTAGCTACGTGTACTCTTTAAATCTGAAAATGTGAAATTCACTTGGAAAATGTGAATAGTGACAAATGTTATTTGAAAACTCCTTTACGTATTTAGCATGTGAACGGCTTTTCACACATTAAATGTCACTATTCACATTTTCCAAGCGAATGTCACATTTTTAAATTTACACAGTAAGCTACTTTCGTTAGCTTACGATAGCTAATTCCGCAACAATTACCTAATTAGTAGCTAAGAATTAATTGACTTTTCCATTCGAACAAGCCATTATTCAAATCCCCTTATACCAGCACCTACACGTTCGTTACTTTTTCGAAACCTCTATTACCGCGCGAAAAAAAAGAAGAAGGGGAGGGGAGGTGGAGCATTGCGCGTATCTCCGATCTGATCGTAAAATTCTCGTAAAAGCTCTCGGGGCCCGTTCCGCGTCGATTCGATAAAGAACGAAGCCGTAACGCCGGGCTACAAGAGTCGAGGGCCATCGCTCTTTGAGATCCAGAGAACAGCCGTTCTCCTCCGGCGTATCGCCTGCGTACCACTCCACTTCGGGCTACATGTGTAATTCCGAGTTCGACCCGGCACGCGCTCGATTTTTTACGTTGCACAGTTTTTTTACCCCCCTGGACCCTGCTCAGTCGTTTTTCCGGGCGCGACGGAAAATGTCGCCGTTACTCTTATCGCAGTTCATATCGACGGCATTTGGAGTACTCGCAACAAGTGCTACTTCTAGACTTTTTTTTTTTGATCTTAACAAACTTTTTTACGTTACTTTTTCCTTCTTGCGGCGAGGAGATTCGTTGATCAGGTGGCGGTGGAACGTTCGCTAGAAAACATTTTTCAATTTTGCATTTTGTAATTTACTTACGAGAGTCACGATTTATAGGACATTTTTCTAATTAATTTTTTAGCGTAACGCTTGTGTTAAAAATCAGTGCGATATTTTTAATTTTGCGGCTTAATCGATGCGATGCATAAAAAAATGCTAATTTCGCTCGTGGAAAATGGAGCGTGTCAGCGACGCGATCGATCGCTGCACATTTTTAACGATCGCCCTCGGTCGGGACGACGACTGTAATACAAAATTTTAAGAAGAATCGCGGAAACCTTATTGAAAGAAATCGATTTGTCACCGCGACGCGCATCTTTCAATAAAGGCAGGTATTACGCTGAGGTATATATGTATTTACGCTTCATTGTGTCGGTGGGATCGTGGGGTGTCGGTGCCCTCGAGTCCCCCCCCCCCCCCACACTCCCCCGCAGTCGGCGAAGACGCCAACATCAGGTTTTGCGTACAAATGCGGATACGTTGCACATTCTGCCATCGAGGCTTGCTCTCTGGAATCCTATAACTTGAAAACAGAAAGGGAGACGGAGTGTAAGGAAGAGGGAGAGGGTAGGCAATCGATGAGCCGCGGTATGGTCTGAATTACACTTTACGACGTGAAATTTATTTCGATGTTTACACTGTGAAATTTTTTTCTTTTATCTAATACTTTAGAGTATTAAGAAAATTAGATTTTTCTTCTTCATTCCGTGTCATTCCAAGTATAATTTTTCTGTGGCTTAATATCGATCAATACTTTTAATTTTATCAATACACTTTTTTAAGGGAGGATCTGAATTGTAATTTCGTTACCGACCTGCACTGCCATAAATAAATAAATGAATACATAAATGAATAAATAAATGAATTGTAACATAAATTGTAACATATATAGAATGCGAGTAAGATCTAATTCTGGATATTAAATTATTCTTTATTTTTCATTTTGTGTTAGGCAAGTATATTTTTTTTTCTCCACTTTTAGTTCATTGTATTCATCATACAGGCCCTATAAACCTTTAAATAAACAAATAAATAATCATAACGTATACATAGACTGCGTGTAAGAAATAAATAATTTTGAAATACGTTGAAAGTTCACCTGCATTTACTTTCAGAAATAAGAAGCTGCAATCGAAGTAATTAAAAAAAAAGGAGTGCCATGAAACATTCAATTTAAACTTCACCCTTCATTCTTTTTCACCGGAGAGTCTGAGGATTTGCTGAAGCGAGCGGCCATCTGCATAAAAATTGAATGACAAAAAAAAAAGGAAAAGGGAGCCTGGAGGTTGGAGGAGAGGCAAAAAAAAAGTCAGATAGCGAAGGGATCCTCGAGATAAATAAAGTGAAAGAAAATGAGACGGAGAGTCAAAGCGGCGGTAAAGGGGATCCTACGGCGGCGGCGCGCTCTTCCTGCCGAAAAGTTGTGCAATCTGTGTCGCGGACGCGTCGGTGCAGTTTCGGCGGAATTGAAGGAAATACGAGGAAACTTTTCGATTCCGACGCTGACGGAGGGGAGGCACCGGACTCTCCACCCTTGTGTACACCTTGCACACCCCTGCCGCTCACGTCCCGGCGGAGGCGGTAGGAGGAATAATCATTTTGCCGTCGGAAGTAAAGCAGAATGAGGCGAGAACCGCTGCCTTGGTTTGTGTACTTTCGCCATTAATCCGATTGTTTTCGCTTGCCGAGGCGATCGCACCTGTCGCCGCACGATTGGATTAGCCTGTACGCCTTGGGAATTTATGTGCACTCCGCTGGTTAATGAACTAATTAATTATAGAGTTACGTAATTGCAGTGCATCTCGTGCTCGTTACCTCCTTTTATGAGTTGCACTAAGCTTGTACTCACTCGGAGTATTAATTGTTTAAAGTAAATATCGGAAAAATTGCATTGCTTAAACTGCATACTGATTAATTGTTGTAATAAGTTGTACATCGTTCCATTAATAAGTTTGCTTTTTGAAAAAAAAAATCATAGTTTTAAGTAAATATTTAGCTCCAATAGTAATTATTAAGGGGGTATGAAAGTGAATTAGAAATTCAAAGAAACTGTTTGCTTGTATAAAGATTAAAATCACTTCGAACCCTTTTTCTCTTCACAACGTGCGCGAGGGTGATCTTTTCCTTAGACGAATTTCTGAGGCATTCTTTTTTTACTTCCCTCGTTGCCTATACTATTATAATTCATTCAGAAATATACTTCACAAGTACTATGGAACTAAATATTTAATTAAAATTACCACGCTTTTCTTTGAGTGAAACTACACTATAATTCACTATTAACGAGTTAGCAATTTGCTATTGGAATAAAAGAAGCTCGTCAGAAGTTTCTAAAAGCTGCATAGCAACTCTTCTTCGCAGTTGTTGCTCAGTATTTTATTATCGTACCGAGTGACGACTATAAAAAAAAAAGTTGGAAGAAAGGAACTTAATTTCGTTCTTCATGTTTCATGTTTTTTTTTTCTCCTCGGTAAGTCGTATAACGAGGAGCCTGTACAGGGTACGATTTACTCGCGGGGACAACGGTTTGTTTATGATTTACCGCACGTATACATCCGGGATAACTGCATCCTAACGCAATAAAGTCCTTTACCTCTTTGAGGACGATTGTGGATTTCCTGTACTGCGGCGAGGGAGAGCTTACGCTAGTGGCTCTGTGGGTTTGCGTGAGGAACGTTTGGAATAGGAGCGGAAGGGGGATCGACGGCTGGCCTTCCTCCCGCCTTCATGATCCCCGGCACTTATAGTCTCCACTATAAATTTCCCATTAAAGGGTTCGAGCCAAATAAAGGGATTTCATTTCAAATAAAAAACTCACTTTACTCAAATACAATTGCCTTAAGTAATACTATCGATTTCACTCCGGCGCGGCGAAATATTTCCCCGATAATCGCGATCCTCCGGTCGATCTCTCTTCTTCTTTTATTTTTAATCGAACTCTGCGTTCCCTACGTTAGACAGTGACGCAGAGTCCCGAGAAGCTACTGTTCAATCTCTCTATAAAAATATTATTATCCCCATAAATTTTTCAGTTCTCCATTGGCGCGCCTCTGCAGAATATCTGTAAAACTTGAAGATCCACGCGGGGAGTAATAAGAAGAGTCTCGTATAAAAACGTGTGTTGGGCATTGGGAGGGGGAGGGATGACACCGTGGATATAAAATTTGCCGAGGGGGGGGGGGGGCACTTCCAATGTTAACCGGATTCGTTTTTCTCTAGGGCTGCGTCTTTCCCTTTTGCTCCATCCTCGTATCTGGCAGTATTTGCGCGAGTTAGTTCGCCGACTTGTTTATCTTTCTTTCTGACGGAGCACACATCGGCCGAGTGTATACCACGCGAATGCGCCCCCCTGGTGTCTTCCTCGCCTATTTCTGCATTCGGGTGTACCTCGCGCTGATCGGAAATCGAATGCGACTGTATGGGATACTCTGCTACTCTTTCCTTTTTATTCCTCGCCGTCGAGTGTTCTGTGGCAAACTATTAGGTCTACGTACACTGCGATCTTATAGGAAATTCCGAGCACGTTCGGCGTGGGTGCTTTTAATTTGACGAGTTTTCCATTTTTAAACAGTCGGGGAAATTAGATCGGTGAATTTGAATGTTACGTAATTAATTATTAACTGGCCTGTTAACGGAATATTTTAAAGTATATAATAACAAAATCAAAGTGGTTTCTATGCTAAGAGAAATGTTTTGAAAAATTTACTATCCAGTCTGGGAGCGGAGCTACAGACTGCATTTAGTGAAAAAATGATCATTCTGTGTTTTAAAATTTACTAGAATTCTAGTAATATGTGCTAGAAGTTTTAGTAAATATTAGTAGTACTCTAGGTGCTTTTAATTTGATGAGCTTTTCATGTTTAAAGAGTTGGGGAAATTGGATCGATGAATTTGAATGCAAACTTGGTAATTAATTAACTGACCTATTAAGGGAATATTTTAAGTTAACAATATCCAGTGTTTTCTACATTTGAGAAGTGAAAATTTAACGTTACGCTAAAAGTGCATGTGCATATTTACAGGCCTGTAGAAAACTATTAGGTTTATATACACTGCGATCTTTTAAGAAATTCCGAGCACGTTTGGCGTTGGTGCTTTTAATTTGATGAGCTTTTCATTTTTAATGAGTTGGGGAAATTAGATCAATGAATTTGATTACAAATTAGTTCATTAATCAACTGTGCCATTAACTGAATATTTTAAGTTAACAAAATCAAGTATTTTCTACATTTCAGAAGCGAAAATTTAGCGTTATACTAAAAATACATGGGTATAGTTATTTATACATAGAATAAATAAAAATGACTTATAAAGTGAATAAATAAATATTCACTATTTCAAAAAATAAAATAATATTAACTACGAAGTAAAAAATTTCATTCCTCAAATTTAGGTAGTAAATTCTCAGTGTTACACCAGCGTTTTAACTAATTAATAAGCTTGGAAGTTTACGTTCAAAATTTTTAATAACTTGTCTGTGTCGACGTAATTGCTTCGATCGTCAGGGGCACTTCGCACGTAATATCGCAGCAGGATACATTTAGCCAGGATGCGACACACATTCCAACTTAATAATGCTGATATTGACCCAGAGAGACCCCTTGCAAATTATTGCCTCCGAACTTACGTTCCCCACTTAGTTTGCCCAATGTGCCTGACGTAATAACTTCTCAAGGTATTCCCATTATTATATATATCTATTCGACACTCGGCGATCCTCTCCGGTACATTTGCTAATTGCATATAAGCAACAGCTTGCGCCCTTAAACGCTCGGCCAGTCACGGCAATTTGCTTTTTTTACACACTGAAGTGCGATAGAAATAGATTTCAGATAAATTAAATATTTAATTTTGTTAAACTATTGGGTGACTTCAATTTAAAAAAAAAATTCTTCTTTTTTTTTAAATATATCGATTTCTCGCGTGTGTGCCATTTTTATTTGATACTTTTTTCCCTGTATTCAAATTACTCTTAACTATCGATTTCGCATACACTGTCTGAAAGATATAACATGACAAAGTTATTAGATGCCATAAACACTAGCAGGGGCGATAAGAAAAACGGTCAAGTTTATTGTTTCAAGTAGAAAAGCTATACAACGTTTTTTATCGTAACGCGCACCAACGCGTAAATCACATTTTTATAGAACGTTTTTAAATAAAATTTTGTTTTTAAGATAATCTACGCAAATTGAAACTGTCTAGTAACTTTTATCTATTCCATATTTTTATCTTCTATACACGGAATTTTCTCCGTTCAAAAAATTTCTATGATATAATAAAAATTACTATGTTGTATAGGAACAGTGGGATATACTCATCCTATAGCGATTTTTATTATTTATATAATGTAGTAAAAATTATTATTTACATAGTAAAAATTGCTGTATAAAAATTACGATGTTCATAGTAAAAATTGCTATTTAAAAATTACTACGTACATAGTAAAAACTGCTATGTAAGAATTACTGTGTACATAGTAAAAATTGCCATGTAAAATCACTATGTGCATGGTAGAAATCGCTATGTACATCGTAAGATTTACGTTGAGAAAAAAATATTACAAAAATTACTATCCATGTGGGATCGGAGCCGTAGGGTGGACTCTTCGTTAACAATGACCAGACTCTACAGTAAATTTTACCATAAATGTATTAAACTTTACAAGATAGTATAGTGGAAATAATCCCATAGACACAGAAAATTTTACTGTAAAGTATGATTGTATAATTTTTATCTAAAACTCCAGTCTGTGCTTGCAGCGTACCCACCCCGGATGGCAATTTTTACACCATATTTTTCTCAGTGTACCACGTTTTATAGTAAAAGTCGAGTACACCCCACTGAACGTGATAATTTTTACTACTAACATTTCTCTCCGTGTGTACGAAGGCTTCCGCGCTTGGCGGTCGCCCGCGCAGTTCATTCTTGCCTCGGCGCTCCGCTTCTGCCGCGGCCAGGGCGCAGCGAACGTACGGCGTACTACACTGCGTACGCCTCCGGGTACTTAGAGCAGGCGCGCATGCGCCGGCCGGCCGCGCGATTCAGGCGGCCGGCGCTCGGCGTCCTGCCCCCGCGGAGCGCCAGTCCCGCGCGATCGCTCCCGGACCGCGGATGTCCCCCGAGCCATCGGCCGAGTGCCTCGCCTCCCGCACCCGTGGCGCCGCCGCGAAGATGACGCGCGCCGGCTGCTAGCGGGGGCCGCTCCCCTCAGGATGCCGGCGGGGCACGGGGTCCCGGCGCCGCTGCCGCTGCTGCTGGCGGTGGCGGCGGCCTGCTGCTGCCTCCTCGGCCTGGCGCCACCCGCCGACGCCAAAAACGAGAACTGTGAGTCCCATGCTCCGATATCTTCTGTCTGTCTGGCTCAGTGTGTATGTGTGTGTGTGAGTGTGTGTGTGTGTGGGGGTGGCTCGGTGTGCGCCGTTGCGCCCTCGACGAGGGGGGTGCTCTCGCGCTTTCGGCTTTTTCTCCTTGGGGGTGTCAGCTTTGACTCTTGCACAGCGTTGGAGTTTTTTTTTTTCTGGCGTGCGGGAAATGGAAATTGGTCGTGGTATAATTTTTTTTTGTTATTTAAGGGTGATTATGCGATGTCAGTTTTTTCTCGTGAATAATTTTCTGCGAGGCATTATGCAGGAATGAGCAGATTTAATGGCGGCGTTATCTGTGCTGGGTGATTAAGCAAACATGGATCGTTGGAGTGGGGTATATTAATATTGTGAAATAATTATTAGTTAGTGACCTGATCTCTTTAACAAATTTGAAATGAAACGAGCGCGTAATTCCATTAGCTATAACCGATTTTGTCCATTTGCGTACTTTAAACGTGATATTAATTTAGGCGCTGCGCTCTACTTTATGTGGATTCGAAATAGTTCTTTTTTTTTATATCGAGAAATTCGAAAAAAAAGTATCTGTATTGACCTTAATCGATGAGTAGTTAGCTACTATTAAAATTGAACCACTAGGCATTTAATATAAATGAGTGAACTATAAGTTCTGGACATTTTCTCCTTTTTCTATAGCTACTTATTAAAGCTCGCTTACTGAAAAAAGCCTTACTACTACCTTCATGATTATAAATATTCAAGAGAAGAAATGGTCATTCCGTGTTATTCGAGATGAAGCCATAATCTCTCGAAGTTATTTCAAGATAATGAAAATAAGAGCTTTACAGTTCTTAAGAATCGACATTAAATGCTTTAATTAAGTAATTAAATAAAATCACTAAATGTATTAAATTTAGATTAACTATTTTCACCATTTATCGATGTATTTTCAAGAGTAACATTTGAAATTCGTCAAACGCAGTTTCTTTTTTTTTTTTTCATAATTCAAACAAATTTCGTACAAACGTATTTGCTCAACACTCGCGCATTTGTTGGAGTAAATTCTCCACGAAAGTTTGCACTTCCGTCGAAGTTTGCTGCATATATACATAAAATTGAAAAACACCGACCCCATAAAATAATGTCGATATAACAGTAACAATGAATGTAACGCCGCACAGGCGGGTAACAGTAATCGTAAAATACGAGAACAGCGAAGAAAAAAGGAGAAATTTGGAAAGTATGTTCGCCGCTTTATATGCACGCACACATACGCGCATCCGCGAGCTCCGTTCCCCTCGTCCCGCCAAATGAAGCGGAGCAACCTCCGCCATAAGAAAAACCGCCTCGGAGGGTGTAAAACAAAAGGAAAGGTTTAACCACTCCGCAAAAGAGGCGCGATGTTGATTAGCGCGGTGTCTCTGCATCTTCCACGCAACAGCAGTTCTCGTTAGCGGGCCGCGCGCGTACATACACATACACAGGCATAGAGAGGAACGATAAGCAGCGTCGGCGGCGGTTCGCGGCAGTAGTCCGAGAGACTCGAAGAGAGTAATATTGATCGCCGGGGGGCTTACATCGGCCGGAGAGAGAAGGCAAAACGTGACAGAGAGAGCGAGAGAGGGGGGGAGGGGGTGGAGGGTGCTACGGGCGAACAGAAGGTAAAGGGCACAGAGGCGCCCGGGGGAGAGAGAAGGACGGACGGATTTGGCGGGAGAGAGAGAAGGAGGGAGCGCGGAGTTCGGTGGGGGGTGGGCTGCAGGGGTGCTTGGCATAGTAGGCAGTGTGGCGGAGGGTGTAGGACTCCCGACATTATATACCGCCAGGGCGATTCTTTCGAGCTCGACGCGCTTATATATGGGGCATTTTACGTTGGGGGTTGTTGTGTACTCGGCAGACTTTTTTTTTTATTCTTTCGAGAACGTCGGGACCACTGGAACACAGTTTTTTTTTATCATCGCGCAATGCGACGCTGAGCATCGACTGCGCTCGGATTTACATCTTTGGATAATTTTATTTTTATATAAGGGATGTTTCACGTGCTTTGTTACTGCTCAATTTTGGCCTCTGCGCGATGAAGGAAGAAAATTGAGCCTCGGAACTTTTTTTTGACATATAAAACTTTCAAATTTTTGCCTTTGAGCGGAGGTGAAAGGTTGATCGATTGAACTCTTTTCTTTTTCGTGTAAAAACTGAGCTTTAGAGTTTTGATTTACAAATGCGCGAAAGTTCGTAATTTCCTCTATTGTCTGCTTTAGTAGGGCGAGGTAGCTCTTTGCTGTTTTCCCAACGAGAATTCTCTTCGTGCTTCTTTTACTTTTACTTACACGGGGTACAACGAAAGTCTAAATACCGCATTTCGCATCTATTTCTTTTAATCAACTTGTAATAGCTTCCCTTTAAAACTTTCACAAACTGATTAACAACAGTCTTGTAGGACCGGAGTTTTCATTAGATTACTTTTGTTCGACCTTGTTCGTCCTAAATGCAATATTTCTTTGTAGCTTTTTAAAAAAAAATTTTTAAAAAAAAAAACCCGTGCCCTTTTTATGAATTATGTATTCCTTTATTAACAAAAAAATCATTTTTTTATTTAATTCTTTATTAATAGTACAACATTGTACGTCGCGGTAGAATCAACGGATGGAATTCCATTTGATTTTAAAACGTAATAAATGAAATTTATAAAATGTGTAAATTCCATTTACTGTATCAATAAAAATGTAATTCGAGAACAATTAAGAATCCATAAAAACTATCACAAAGAGCCGTGTCCATAATTAAATTACTTCGATAAAAAAAAAGAGATCGCCATGAAACAGTGAAGTTTCCTTTACTTTCATTAAAAGTTGCGGATGAAAATTTTTTTTTCATTCGTTAAAGAAAACACGGTGCAGTGCCGAGGGGAAGGGGGGAGGTTTCCTCTCGCTGTAAGACGAGCGTCGGCGAGAGCTCGAGTAATGTCTCGTAAATTCGAGAATTTCATTTGATTGCGCATGACTTGGTATGTAGCTTTGTCGCTCGCTAAAGTCTGTCGCTGCTGGTCTCGGGGAGTGCAGTTAATCGCGAGGATTGAACTTAAACGCGGATGGGCATTACCTTGCACGAAACTCGATTGAAACGGCGTCTAATCGATTGGATAATTTCGCCCGATTCTAAAGGTTTATCAAACTTTCTTTGAAACTCCTCCTCAATTATTTTCAAGAGACTGCAGTTGAATGTCTCGAGTGAATTGAAACACTTAAACGTCTATCGATTCTCTCCGAAGCGTTCTATACAAATTTATAATTTTATTTTATATGAAAAAAAAAAACTGTATATTGTTAAAGAAAAAAATACGTAGCTAAATATGTATATACGCAGCTTTAAATATATTTATTTATTTATTTATTTATTCTACGGACTAAAGAGTCCTTAATACAAAATTCAAAATAAAACGATTACAAAAAAAAGAAAAAATATTATTATAACTAATATAATCGAAAACTACAAATTGTAAATATAAAAAACATATATATATTGTTAAAAAGATTAATCAATCTAGAAATGCTTTATAGTCTGAGTATCGATAATTGGCTTCGAAAGCTTTGCTACAGGGACCTCCATCGATACGACAATTTATTTCATTAGCCGTAATCGCGAAGCGAGGGGAAAAAAGGGAACATCGTTCGCAGGAGGGGGCGGACAAAAAAGTCATTTTCATCATCCTAGTGGGGGCGCAAAATGCTCCCGACTGCTCATTGCCGATGACAATGAACAAAAAAAAAATACTATTTCGTGAAGAAAACTCGACGCGTGTGAAAACGCGGGGCTCGAGCAAGAAAAAATCTCCCGGCCTCTTTGGAATCGCTGAAGCGCAATAACGCAGATGACGATGACTGTAATTATCTAAAGCCAGGAAGGCGTCGAGTAGGGTATACGCGGAGGTAGAAAGGCGCGTTCTCCGGACGCCAGGCCTTATACACCGCCGGGGAACTTTGTTTGCGCGGAGAGAAAGGAGAGGCGCAACACTGGCGGCAGGGAATTGTGCTTCCGGATTTAAAAGTACAATGGCCAGAGTCGAACAAGAAGAAGATTAAGGATTATAAAGAGAGCCGCGGCGGGAGAACAAAAAAGTCTGGCGGAGGTGGTGGAGAAAAAAAAATGGCGGGGGGCTCTGGCGAGATTAGAGAGGGACCGATGTAAAGGCAAGGGCGGTCTAATAATCGCGGAGGAATCGAGAAGTACACGGGGATAATGGAGAAAAAAAAATTGAATGCTCGCGAAGTTTGTTTCGTCGCCGAGGGGCGACTTGAGGGGCGGGAGAAGAAAGGCGAGCGGACGGGTTGACGGGATAAAAGGGGGGCGGCGGGATCAAAGAACTCCGACGTCGAAAAATTCACGTCGATGTTACCGGAAGGATCTTGGGGGTTGTTTTTCTCATATTGCCCCTGACGTAAAACTCGGCTAAATCTCATATTCACGATTCTGCCGAGGTCCATAAATATTCTACATAAATGAATAGGAAGAAAAGAGCTTCGTCTTTTGGCTCTCGGATGACGGAGGAGGGTGAAGGGGGTTTGAATGTAATAAAATTGGCATCCCGTAAGCATCGTCGGCTAAGTCATCCCGATGCGGCGTGCGACTTTTTTCGCCCTCGCTGTACGGAGTCCCTGATGCGATGCGAGAACGCCCGCGGAATTTCGAGGAATACGTGATGCATTACTCCAGGGTGGTCACGTCCTCGCCGCGGAACCGTTACGTCCGGATCAACCGCGAGCCTAAGAGACGCCGGAGTATAATAAGCCCATCTGACTTTCACCTATATGGAGATCGAATTTTGAATGCCCTTCTTATAACGCAATTTGTAAAGTTTTGTAATGTCGGATACTTTATTCTCAACTTTTCATTTTCTATTTTTTTTATTCTTCATGTGTATTCTAATTTTTCTTAATTTCAATAAGTAGACACAAAGAATTAATGAAAAAGAAAGAAGGAATAATATTTTACCTACATTTAGATTTCCTCTTTATGATATAATAATTTACAGTGCACTTCGAAGATTTGGCGTAGATGTTTATGTGAAACTGCTCTTCACAGAAAGAAAAATTTAAAGCTGATCAAAACAGAAAAGGGCCATAAAATGCATAAACGCCGTCCATAAAGTATAAACGACTAATGTCTGAAATATCACGGAGATTTTTATCGATCGCATCATTTTTTTATAGCACCCAGTGGCATCCCGATGATTCCCGGAAACAGTGCATTATGCAATGGATACATTAGCGCTCGCAGTCGATGTATTATATCCATGCAAATATGTTCAGCGATAATATATTGATGTTGATAAGCTCACTACAGCGTATTGCGCTGCTAAATGTGCATTTCGCGTAATTTGGAATGTGTAACAGATACACCCGGCTCGCGTGCTTATTTAACGCAATTTACGATGATTGATTCATGGCCAGCGGTGAGCGCCTCAATGCATCTGCCGGAGACTCGTAAAAGGTCCCATTTTCAGCTGCTCATCCGAAATTAGAGCGGATGCCAAATTGTAGAATCTCTTCGCCCAAGGCGGAGTTTCTGTGCGTTTGATGACCTGCCGCATTTCTTTCTTTATACACCGAGAGAAAAAACTTCATAAAAATTATTGTTGTCATTAGGAAAGAAGTGAGTCTTGACAAGCGAGAATTTTGCATGGTAAATATAACAATTATTAGTACTCAAAATAGTAATTTTTCAAATTTCAGGTACTTTAAAAATTACTATTTTTCATAGAAAAAATTCTGACTTAATAAGACAATAGCAATTTTTATTAAGTTTTTTCTTGTCAGTGTAAGAATAGTCATACGCATGTACGAGTGTATTTTATATCCTTCAATTTAGTGAAAGATTACTGCAATTACTCCATACTAATAAGTAATTAGCAGAGATTTTTTCACTCCTTTTTATTAAAATTTGACTATAATTTTAAAAAAATCACTAATTCCCCTTTAGATAATAAACAAGGATTTATATTCCTAAAAGTGTTCACGAATATACGAAGAGTGACCAAGTCCGAGAAGTAAAATGTATCTACTTGCCGGAATCGCGTAAACACGACGGAAAGACTGCGGACCGATGTACATGTACGGGTATATATGCACTGGCGAGCTCACCGCGTTTACGAGGGTCAGTGCAAAAATGTGTGAGAGCGAATCCTTTATCAGTTTTATCGGAATTCACCGCCTCGTTTATTGCGCTCCTCCCCCCGCAAAGCAGCTTGAAAAATAAGTGCGCGCGATAAAAGATTTTTTCTTTAAAAAAAAAAAATACGCTGCTCAAAAAAGAATCCTGTTTCCTGAAATTTCCCAGGGTAGCGAAAATGTTTAATTGTACTTTCGAACTGGGCGCACGAAGCAGCGCGCGTATTAAACGAAAAACAAAAACGCAAACAAAAAAATGCGCGAATCCCTCTCGTTTATCGCGAAAATGATAAAAAAAAAAAAAAAAACAAGGTCGCTGGGAACTGCGATCTTTGGGCTCTGGCCGGAGCGCCATGTCGGACCCGGCAAGCCGTTTAAATCGGCGAATTTCGGGAATAATTTGTCCGGCAGCACTTTCACGGATGACTCGTCGAGCTGGTCGCTCCCGCATCTCATCAGCGCGCGCGCGCACGCCCAGCCTCCCACACCGGTCGCGTGTAATTGCGCGCGGCGTGCAAAATTCGCTTGACCGTCTCCCCGAGTTTTCCGCAGTCGCGCCGCTATCATTTCGAGCGCCGCCTGTGCCACGCGCGCTGCTCGTTCTATCGATCCTCGCGGGCACACACCCACCCCCCTTCCACCCCCTCGACCGCACCGCCTACCCCGCTGCACGGCGCGCTGCGTGCGCCCCGGAAAGAAACTTCGCGCTAATAATTTAAAGCTGCGCTCGCTTGTTTAACTTTAACTTCGCCGGCGATTCGATGTATGCAATTTGGTCGGTTATTTGAGGATTCGCGCATATTGCCAATTCGGCCGGAGCGTCTGAAGTTTATTATCGGGGGATAAAATGGTGAGAGCGGCGATGATTGGAGAGAAACGAAGTATCCTGATGTCGACACGATTTAATTTTACTCGTAAACAGTAATTCCGTTCGTTTATAGAGGGATGATGGTAGGTAGGTTTAAAGATCTTCCCTTTCATTGATAGATTAAATTATTTTCTGTTTAGCATTATTTTGAATATGGATATATAAAAAAACTGCTATTTTTATATTTTTGATAGTTAGTTTCTTCCATAGAAAATTGTAATATGTGAAAAATGAAGTCAATCATTGCAACGATTATAAAACGTGTACGAATCAAGAGTCTTCTCGATATAGTAAATTTAAAAAAGAAAGTTCAAACAAATAAAAATCTCGATTTTCTCAAAAATTAATGAGCCGTACAAACTGTTAAAGAACTTGCTAAAAGTATAACAAAATAAAAAATTCTAGAAAGTTCATTCAATTATGCTATTATTCTTGTTTATTTTTACTTTCTTCGTTTTTTAAAAAGTATGTTTTTTAATTAATAAAAAATTTCTATCGGAAAATAACATGAAATTTTGTGCCCTTTCAAATACATTTAACGAAAATTCATTATATTGACTCTATTTTAATGAAAGAGACGAAAAATGTTTTTCTAAAATTAAAAAAAAATGATCTAATAATGAACAAATAAAGATAACAACAAACAAAAGAAACGTCTGAAGATATAAAAAAACATAAATCGAATGAGCATTTATTCCTTAGAATCCGATAATGAGATTCTAAGATATACAGACATTTAAAAAAAAACCTCCAAAATGATTCAGAAACATTGAAAAAGAACTTCTAGCATGTTTTTAGAGAATCTTTTTTTTGTTATTACAAAGCTTCTTCCACGAGGAAATAAAAAATAAAATAAAATAATCCTCCACACTTTTACTCTGATCTCAGAGTAGATAATAAATTTTCAATCTCCACTGAAATCATCGTCGTCGACCATAAAAAAAAAAAAATCCTCCCCTCCCCCTGCGAAAGCAGCAGCTCCAATTCATCACCGTCGCTTAAAGCGTTGCTCATGATTCGCGTCACCATCTCCCGGTGAAATCAGCGCACGTCTCTCACCGGCGGGAAGAAAAAGCCGCGGCATCGTCGTTGTCGACGCGGTTGCGATAATCTGGGCTGGCGTGCCGCGCCGTTGTAAAAAAAAAAAAAAAAAAAAAAAAACGAGAGTGGGGATCGGAAAAAGGCGGGATTTTTCAATGGTCGCGCACACGCGAAACGACCGCGCGTCGATTGCGCGCGCGCGTGCGAGCCTGAGCTCATGAATGACTGCGGATCGCTCGTCGGCTCAAGCGGTCTTTTAAACTCCGCCGCGGCCGCTTGAAAGGCCGTACGCGCTCGCGTACGCGACCCGCGTGCGTTTTGAGCCGCGCATTCAGACGTCGAAAAACTATGTACAGTGTGCTAATGCATTTATATGTGTGTATGTGGTTTATTTGTGTGGTGTCTGTGTATTATTAAAAACTTTGTTTGTGTATGCTTTTTTATTATTATATTTGTGTATTATATACTCTGGTAATAAATAAATAAAATAAATAAAAATAAACATATTTCTCGCTCTCTTTCTTTCGTACTTTCTAATGCCCTGCTTCATTCTCATCTGCACGAGAAAAACATTTTTAACGGGTTTATAAAATGTTTAAAAGGGATATTTTATAAAGTGTTTATAATAATTGAACTTACATTTTAAAATTTTTTTTTAAGTGTGTACAATGAAATGGCTTGTACATTGTTTTCAAGTTGTGTGATTATATGTATTTTACCATTAAAATCGATCGAAGAAACAGTTTTGTACGTCAATGGTTAATTACATATGCATACACCTCATTAATATGAAAAAAAAAAAGATTTTGTAGCATTCTAATCTCAAAATGGCAATTTTAATGCCAATTTTTTACTCTCGTGCTATAAAATATCGTATGAAACTAGTGAGGAAGTACAAACTCGCTTCATTTGAGTGAGAAACATCGCACGACTTAAATAATCATCGTTCATATAGACAGAGTCATAACATACTATAATAAATTTTATTTTCGTTGAGAAAAATGTACAAGACATTATATAAATTTTATTTATATTAGACTATACATAACTTTTATTTACATTACATTATATAACTTTTATTCACACTAGATTGTATAAATTTTATTTATATTACATCATACAAATTTTATAATAATTTTACAAGTTCAATTCATCGTAAGCCTTTTATAAACCTGTTATAAATTTTGTTCACATGGAATAAGGCTATGTCTATAGCTTTACATGTCTACGCGTCTCACTCGGTAGTGCGGGCTAATTACGAGTTGTGAGAGTGTCGCGAGCGGCATGTAGATGCGGAAAAGGCCGCCAGCGATGCAACAGCGGCGCTTGAATCGCCGGAATAATTTTTTCATGCTCGGGTATCATCGAGCTGTCGCCGGCTGCACACCGATTTAAAATTGGACTTTTTCCACTTTTTCCCAGTGAGTTTCACGGCTCTAATGAGGTATTGATTCAGATTGAATCCTATTCTTCGGGATATGCCGTTTTTATTTTTTTTATTTTTATGGGCTCGTGCATATTTTCAAGTTAATTCCCTTTTAAACATCATAATGGACGCTATAAAAGAGGAACAGTTTTTTTTTCGAATTGTGAAATAATAAAGATAAAGCTCGGGAGTTCTATTCTCAGAGAAGAATAAGAAGAAACGACTAATAAAAATGAATACGACTGGTATAATGGTTTTTTTTGCGTAAAGTGAAAAAAAAGTAAGAAAAGCAGTATAGTAGTAAAACAGCGTGTTTTATAAAATAATGCAAAATCAATGTTTGCATTTAAAGCGAAGTAGCACAAAGTTTAATTATTTTACGTAGCATTATTTTCTATTACTGAACAATTTTAGAAAGTGATTGTCTTGGTAGTATGATAACACGATGGCGTGTTATCGCTGTTAATTTCGCATATTCCTCGAAGGAAGTTTGCGACCATAATTTTAACCCGTGCTATTATAGTATTACTAAGTATTTAGCCGACTAACTATTCAAATAGAAATTTCATCGTTTTACGGCTAAAATGATCACAGTGCAAAACTAATCGCTAAATGCGTTAGCTTTCCTATTTTAAGCAAGCGTAAGTTTTGAGTTTCGAAATTTAATTTAACTTATACTGGATAATCGCTAGAGAAACTTCGTCGTTTATTTAATTTCACAAAAAGTACATTAATTAAAATCACAACTCGATCAATCCAACAGTTTACAATATAAGGCTTTTTAGTGAAACATTCGATTAGTGATTGCACATAAATGTTCGAAGGACTAGTAGTGGTAATGTCACCCTGTCTGCAGCCCGCAAAAAGAAATTAATATGAATTCCTGCAATTTAAAAATTAATCAAAATGCAAACAGATTGCTAAATAAACAATTAAGCTGAATTTATTTGTCATTTTCAACGGAAATACGTTCTCACGATATTGCAAATGTATTCGGCAAATATTCATGAAGAATATGGATCAATGAGCAGTATCGAATTCAATTTGAATACCGTAATAGCATTAAAAATGTATGCATCAATGTACCAGAAAGAAATAACGCGCTTACGTATACATAATAACACAACGATATAAAGCATCTTGTATTTTTATTTTATTTCGCATCGTGTTTACCGATACGATTGTATACAATTTATTTAATGTAAAAACATGCTTCACAATTGCTGTGCTTACCTTTTACACTGCGTACGATTTATTACATATTTTAGACACTTCCTTTTTAAACCTTCTAATGTATATTTTTATGATAATATCATAAATAAGCGAGAATTAATATATAGATATGAGATTTTAATATTTTTAGAATTCCAAATAATACTGATTAAAAAGCAACCCAATAATTTCCTTTTTTGGTGCCTCGCCAAATGACTAAATAATTACATTTTAAGTATATAGGCGAACCGACGGTCATTTAAATTCATACTATTTTTGCCCTCGCCGATCGATGTCAACAAGCGCGAGCAAAATTCCTATATCGCGTATATCCGAAGAGTCCCTTTACACGATAAAAAAAATCTTCACATAATTGACTCAACAAATCTGCACTACTTATTCCGACCCTGCTGGAAAATTAAAGAACTTTTAAATTAAAGAAATTTTAGTATGGAAAATAACAATTATTAAGACTGAAAATTACTATTTTATATTAATTCTGAAAATAGTAATTTTTTAAATTTCTTATACTAAAAATTGCTATTTTGTGTCTATAAAATTCTCACTTGATAAGACTGTCACTCTTTTTCTAACTACAATAGCAATTTTTCTAAGTTTTTTCTCTCAGTATTCCGTTTTGATTTGAGCCGCGCACGCATTTAGATCTTCTGTTGTCTAATTCATAACGTCAAACCCCCAACTTAATTTACTATAATATACCAAGCTATCATAATGAATAGTATTAGATAAAAGACAATTGCAGTAAAAGTCGATTACACGAACATAAATGATGCTTAATTTTCCGTCAGGGTAAGCAAACAAATAAGCCCAACTTCGCCCATCCGAGCGTAAAGTCGCACCGTCGGTAGAAAGAGCCATCGCACGCGATAATCGGGACCGGCTATCATTTTTCTATTCGCGAGCTCGCAGCTCGGCGCATTATGCGACGCCAGACTCATCCCCTGCCAGAGGGGATGCTTCGTTCGAGATCCTCCCTTTCTCACTCGCAGGGCCCAATGCGCGCCGCGTCATGCCTGCGTTCGACAAGTGAGACTCTCGAGAGCCAATCGATCGCCGCTGTTTTCCCTCGCGTTCTCCTGCGTTCGTCTGTCCGTTTCCGTTAATGGACCGCAGACTAATGCGCCTTTAATGAGCGAGCCTCTATATCATTCTCCCCGCCCTCTTTCCTCTCTCTCTCTCTCTCTCTCTCTCTCTCTCTTGTCCTCCCCGACGCCCTTTCGCTCGCGTGAACTTGCGCTCACCCCTCGCCTCGGTGCCCCCACCCCCGCTTTTCGCCCTTCGTTTTTGGCACGGACGTTTGTACTTTTTCCTCGAGCTTTTTTTTTTGCACGCGTCTGACTTTTTGCAGCTTCGTGAATCACCGACCGGGAGAGGCGCACTATTATGCGCTCGGGATTAAACGCGCTGCGTTATACGCGCCGTTAGGCGGTGTTTTTTTAAAAAGGACGCACGAGTCGATTGCTTTTTGTATTTTATGCGTTTTTATAAATGTATGGGAGTGTGCGGAGGTTGTCATTACTTTGACGACGAGAAAGTGTGGAAGAATTATTTATTGAACTTTTTTTTCGTTGCGCTTCTTTTTAATTTACAAAGCAATATCTGCTCGATGCAATAGTATAATTAAAATTGAAAAAAAAAAATATTTATATTGAACTTTGATTAATTGAAAGCGATATCTGCTCGATGCAGTGGAGAAATTATAAAAATTATTTATCGAAATATTTTTGACATTTCTCCGGGTTTCGAGTAATTGAAAGCGAAATCTGCTGGATGCAGAGGCAAAAAAAAGAGGATTTCCCATTGAAATACTATTATGCCGATGGGATCGAAATAAAAATTCGTTTTAATGCCTCGGCAGGGCGTACTCCGATGGTACTCGTTTTAAAATTTACATTTCGGTTCGCTTTTTTTTTCTTCCAGATTTGATAAGCGACGTCTGCAAAAACCATTTCCTGCGAGATCTCTACAGGAAAATCGACGGAGCTGTACTAACGTCGCGAAACGAGCGAAATCTCGATTGCGCCATCACCTTCCAAACGCACAGTATACTCCAGCGATTCATGCTGAAGTTTGATCGACTGCAATTGGACTGCAATGATCATCTCTACATTTACGATGGAGCCCACTCCGTTGGCAGCTTTAAGGTGAGACTTTCAGCTATTTTTTTTCTTTCCTCCTTTTACACTTGTTCCATGCCGAACATTATTCGCGTTTTTTTTTTTAAATCGCGTATTTCAGGAATTTTATATAGTCTATATCCTTTTCACGCGACGTTTCTCTACGGGCGTCGGCAAAAAAAGATCATGAAAAATGTTTTTTAAACGCGCCGCGGTAATTAAGCGGCTGCCATCAGAATTCCCATTTCCCCCTGAAATATTCATAAAATCGAAAGTGCACTCTTCGTCAACCAAAAAACGGGAATGTTAAAAAGCTCGTAAATTGTAAGCGATGACACCGGACGAGCAGTGAAACGAAGAAAAGCACTGTAAAAAAAAAAAAAATCCCGGAACAAAGCATTACCACGAGCTTGGCATTCGCGGGGGCGCGAGAGTCATTAATCAGCGCGCAGCCGGTAATTGCAGCTCCGCCCGCGGGGAAATCGGCGAATTTTTTCGGCGATTAGGCGGGGACCCCGAATGTGTGTCGCGCGCAAAACGAATGGGCCGCACGTCGGACCGCGAGGTTGCATTTTAATGCGCCGCGCGGCTCATTATGAATTCCGGGCATGGCTGCGAGCGCATCGCGGAAAAGGCCCGGCGAAAACTTGCGCCATTAATCAAGTATCGTTTCCACGCTCGTTCGTGTCGATTTTTTCGCCCGATCCATCGTCCGGGCGTCGCCTCCCCGCCGAGGGCCTCGTATCCCTTTGAGCGTCAAACTTTCCTCCGGAGAAAATGTTACCGCGTCCCTGCGGAATACCAAGATAATGTAATAACTCAAGACAAAGGGTTCCGAGCCTGGCCCCCTTCTTTTTCGCCGGGACGTGATTGCATTGATTGCCGCGAGTGGCGATATCGATTTATTATAATGGCAATTTCATTGGATTTCCTTCGTTACCGCTAATCACCGCGGCTCGTGGTCTCATTTGCTTTTTTGCCTCTTCCTTGACGAGTTCCTTGCATTAAGAGGAGCTTACATCGATAATCCCATTTTATGTGAAATTCCAGGAAACTTAGAATTATTAATTTATAAAACTAATATGGAATATTGTAAAATTTATTTATTATCAGAGTATAGACAATGTATACAAATATAATAGATAAAAATGGTATGCAAAATTCGCGGTATAATTTTATCAATATTAAACAAGTATTTATAGAGTTATAGGTAAAATAAATAAATAAATTTATGTAAAAGTATTTATAAACTTATAAACTGAGCAGACCAACGGATAGATCAGTTTTAATTGTGTTTGCCAATTGAACAATATAATTGAATTTATTCAATTTTTTAAATGCCTATTAACTCATACAAATGTTCAATAAAAAGAAATTTCATTTGTATAACTTCGCAAACCAAAATAAAATTGAATACAAATTATTTAATTTCTCCTTTCTCATCCTATCAAGTATTTAAAACTCTTTTATAGTATTGTATGGTATAAATATTATAAAATATTATAAAATAAAATCTCTTTTATAGTATTCTATAGTATTTAGACGAATTTATAAAAAAAGTTAAGCCCATCTAAGCACACTGAAAGAAACATTTGTTAATTTTAAGCAAACATTTATTTAAATAGTACTTATTAAATATTTTATCTAGCCAAAAAATTATTTTTTTGAAACTACTATGAATTTATTTAGAAACAAATGAATTAATTTAGTTTTAATGAAATTGTTACTTGATTCAAAGAAATATTTAATAAGTACTATTGAAGTAAATCATTTCCTTAAAATTAACAATTTTTTTTTCAGCGTAAGAATAAAAAAAAAGTTAGTAGAGAAATAAATAACAATTCAGCAACAAAAAAACTTTCCCCAGAGGACTAAACTAAACTCAAGGATCCATCCCCATAAGTAACTCAGCATTAATTCAATTCCTAAACCCGAGCGATAAATAAATTCGTCGGGCGTGGTGTATAATGAAATTTCCGCGCGGCGGGATCGATCGAGTCCTTCTATTTTCGCGATCAAGCGGCGGCCGCGTCATTTCACGCCGAGCGGGTCCCGCGCGAAGATACAAGCCCGAGCCTCGGCCGTAACTCGTAAAAGTCCGTTTCTCATTTAAACTTGATCCGAGGGCGCGCGATACTTGCCGCGCGCGTCACGCACCACGAGGATGTACGACCCCGCGAGTTTTGCATAATGCCGGGTTAACTTTAATCTTTTTTACGGTCCGCATAATGGGCCGTTAAGCGCGCCTTTATTACCGCGCGCGCGCGCGTCTTCTCCTTGGTCGCGCTCTTCAAACAAGCGGCCGCCGCCCCCGCGAGTCATCCGACGCGTGTAACCTTTGGGGCATGCGCTCCTGCGCTCGCCTGATTTTACAGCCACCCGTAACCTTCTTTTCCTCCTTCTATAGTCTCTTCTTCTTCGTTTTCTGCTCCTCCGGCGCCTCCTTCTTTCTCGGTCGTTTTTTTTTTTTTTTGTATCTTCTTCGTCGTTTTTTTTTCTTAAGCTCGCTTGGCTGGAGAGTTGGGTGTGTGTATTTTTTATTTTAACTGCTCGCTTGTTATCACGTGAAATTTCATAATTGCGCGCCTACGCTCGACGCTGTTTACTACCCGTAAAGGGCATAATAAGCAGGTAAATTATAACTGACCGCGATTATAAGGAAACACGAAGGAACTTACTTTATACCTAAATTACTTGCGTAGATTTTTCTTCTGCGAAAATAGTCTTCGTGTGCTATAAAGTAGAAAATGCGCTTGTACAGTGTGCAGTGTACCCAATTAAATTGAACAAGTGCAAGTCTTTTAATACCAATGATAAATTAAAATTATATACTTTTTTTAAGCACAAGAATAAAATATATTTTTACTATTAATTCCTTTCGAAGTGAATTATTATTAACGTTAGACGCTCAATAATGTTCCGCTGTTAAATAATTCGAATATTCTGCTTCGATTTATTAAAAGATCAAACATCGAATTCTAATGATTTAATAATTCGCAGATCGTCGACTTCTGCTACTCTAAATGTTATTTATAGCTTAAGAGTAAGAGTAGAAATAAAAGTACAAGAAACTTTCTTCTTGGCGATATTAGAACTTTTCGCACTTCCTGCAGCTCGCAGTATTTATGCAATTTCATAACAGTTTAACTTGAATGCAACTCTAATCTTATTTCCATTACGGTTATGCCCAATTATTTCATCGAGCAATTTGCAACATAATCCTCAACATTTGAATTTCGTAATCGCTTGGCCGCCGGAAAGTTTCGCTAGAATCCAGCTCCCTTCTGCCCTCGGACCCTGGAGAATTCCAGCAATCTCATTCCGACGCAAAAAAGAAAGCAAAAGAACCAGGAAAAGCAAGTAGCAGACCTTCCGTCGGATAAGTTCGTATCCCGTTTCATTTGTAAAAAAAAAATGAAAAAAAAAAAAGAAAATAGAGGCAGTAGAGATGGTTGAAAGGTGACGAACCCCGAAAAAAATTCACTCGAGGCTGTGGTGTTTCTGACGTTTCTTAATAAATGTCTTTTATGCAACTCCATGCGTAAATCAATTTCATGCACAGTTGCGCATTCTTACGCTTCATAAATCAACACTTTACGCCCTCGATTCAAAAAATATTATTCCACACTTGTGTCAGAAGTGATTTCTGGATTTGTGTAAATGAGCATCTCCCACTCGTCCGAGAATGTACTAATTTCGAAAACTACTAATTCTTCAACTTACGCTTCTCCGCGGATAAGTACAACATGATACTCTGACGAGTTTGGTACAATAGTTATAAAAAAAACGATTTATTTATTTATTTATTTATTAAACCAGTAGATAAAATATAGAATAAATTGCACATAAAAACAACACAACAGAGGAAGTTCGATTCCTGTTCGCTAGACTGTCTCGATATAAACTAAAAACTTACTTACAAACTTAAAACTAAAAAAATCACTCATCTTGAATACTTGAAATGTAAAAATGAAAAATTTATGCAGAGGTGCATTCAATAAATTGTGTTTTTTCGTTGAAAACAATGTACAAAACATTTCATTGTATAAATTTTGTACAAAATTCTTATAAAAACTTCACAAGTTCAATTCATTACAAGCATTCTATAAACCCGTTCTATTTTTTTTTACATGAATCCTTCTCGTATTTTCTCAGAGTTTATCGCTCGAAAGCGATACAAGTAACTTTACCAGCAGAAATAAAGAAAGAAACGGGCTGGAAGTAGTAAGCGTTCCTCTATAATGACCGAATCGAAGTTTGCCTCCTTGTCAACGTGTAAAAAGAGTAAAAAAAAAAGTGCACGCGTGTGAAGGCATACAGCGGGAAACTTTGTACACAGACACGTGCACACTGGCAGCTCGGCCATAGCACGAAACTCGCGGGAGAGTCGGTGGTCTTCCGCACTGCTAAGTCGCTGCAAAGGCCCAGCTACTCTGCTCTCGGCTTCTGTGTGGGTGGGTTACTTGCCAAGTGCCAAGGAGTTTTAAGTAGAGCCGATTGCGGCCTGACTCGTATTGGCACGCGAGTGACGCATTGTATTACTTGCCAGTGGCGGCTGAGCGCCGAAATGCGTTTAGCTATTGACTTGCTGCACTCCGGGCGTGCTTGGAGTTAGCGCAACGGCAACTACTCCCGCGTAAGTGACTTCGACCTACAAAGTGTCTAAAAGTTCGATTGAAAATGAGATCCGTTTAAGTGCCATGAAAATGGCCATTCGTGTTTTTCTTTTAAGCAGAAGGAACTTTATTACTCTTTGTATGTAATAACTCGGACGAAAAATCCAGCCGTAATGTTTTAGGATATACAACAGAAGCTATAGATTTGTGTGTGATGGAAGATGGCACAGCTAGAAAGGAAAAATTAAAATAAAAAGTATGCAAATGTGTACTTAACAAATCTGTACTTCTTTATTCTATTTATTGATCAGAAAAATTACGATTTTTATAAGGCATTGAAAACTGGCATCTTCCACATACCAGCGAAGAAGATGCCACAAGAAAAAATTAAAAAAATCTTCAAATATCAATGACAAAAATTTGCTTTATAATAGTCAGCTAATATATAATTAACGCTACATTTTACACACTGGACAAAAAAAAGTATGAGTGTGTTATATTTATTTTCACGATTTGTGAAGTAACATGTCACTGACAAAAGTATGCTGATGAATGAATGTCCTCGCATCTTCTCCACGTAGTATTCATATTAGAAAAATAGGTATAATTAAAAAAATTTAGCAAACTTCTATTTATTCATTTCTTTAATCATTTATATATTGTTTGTAATATATAAAATCTATACAGAGGTAAACTGCATGTAGGATGGAATAAACACTCAAACACTCTTAAATTGCGTTTGATGAAAACTCAAAAACTATATCTGTTCAGAAAGTTTGCGATTTATTTACACTGACGATGAGTGGTAAATATTGAATCAAAAAAAAGTAACAAAAAAAAAAGCACTACGAATTCGTTTGACCGTACTAAGAAGAGTCCACAAAAGTGCATCTGCACAATTCGAGCTGTCAGTGTAAAAAAGCTCAAGTAGACACGGTGTATTCCAGTCGCACTCGGGCCAAGTTCATTTGCCGGAGCACGAGTGAGCGAGAAAGAGAGCGAGAAAGGTAGCTCTCGGCATTTTTCAGCGACACCCTCGTCGCGAAAGCAGACTCCGCGCATCGCGAGCTCCGCGCGGCGCATAAATCCGGGCGCGTAACGCTGGCAGCGCTCGCGGTATAATTATACGCGCGCGCCTCCTTCATTTGTTCGGGCGGAGCTCGTGAAATTTCGCGGCGCGACGGCAATATCGCGAGTAAGAAACTTTTCACCGCCGGGGAAGATTTAGCCAGGCTCGGCCGACAGCGGCCCATTCGTCAGGACGACTGCCGCGACGACGTGCGCCGGCGGCGGCTCTCTCCCTTTCTCACTCTCGCTCCGGACTAATTACACGCTTCGCGGGAGATTAAAGAAGAGAGCGAGGCCGCGCTGCTTTGCCTTGCTAATGATTCGTCCCGCGCGAGGAGTTTCGATTTCGCCGGGCCGAGGACGCCCCCCTCGGCCGAGACTGTTTCGATCTGCGGCTTATTTTCGCCGGGATGAGGAAAATTTTATTTTCCGTCGCTTCTTTTCCCTTTGGTTAATCTGCTTTGGCGCTTCCTGCTTTTTAGTCGTGAATCGCATTGTCTGCGCTTAATTTTTGTTTCGCCTGTATTTTTCCTTTGCACTCGAAAAAATTTAATCTGATTGATAGAAGAGTCCAATGAATAGCACTGGAAAATCTACTTGTTATAGAGTCCATTATCTACGATTGTGTAGAGGACCATCATTTATGATTAATTTGCTAAAACGTAAGCGATTTATTCTTCAAATGTATATTTTATCTACTGATTTTAATAAATAATAAAAAAAAAATAAAAAAAAAAGAAGAATATCGTCTTCCAATAAATAGAATGCATGATGAATGCTAAATTGATTTATTAACTGTTAGTTTCTATTTGGTATAAAAAATAAAAAGAATTGAATGAATGAGAAAGTCTCTAATAATTAGAAACCTATTAACAATTAATTACTTTGTACATTGAGCAGATATTTTTGATTTTTTAATTCAATTATTTCATGCAGGAAAAAATTAAGGTCTGAAAGGGTTAACATATTTACGATAAAATTAGTCGATTCTATTCTTCTAATAAATTTATTGAGAATTATGCTGAAGCAGACATATTCTTCAATTATATAAATTCATTCTAGAATTAAGTATAGATAATTTTCAATTGAATTTCATCGTAAAATTTATCATTTGAATGATCATTAAAATGTATGTACAATTCATCATTACTTTTTCTTTTGTCACATTTTCTATAATAATAATTCTATTAAACTATGGTAATATATTATAATTTACTTTGTACTTATAACTATAATTAACAGTTATCAAAATTATTTTAGTTTCTTTTACGTTTTTACTGAGAGGGGTTGAAATTTCAACGTGTTTGAGAGGCCAGGGTTCCCGCTTAACGTCACGATTTGATCTTGCCACCACAAGAGTTAAGCTACTACGAATATCATTTTAACTAAATTAGTTACTTCTGTGTAGAAAATGCGAATAATTTTCGAAAAATAAATATCTAATTAGACCCAGGATGTGTTCTGTTGCTCTCGCGCTTGCTACAAAATTACTCAAATCTTAATTACATTTTTTTCATCAAAAAGTTTATTACACTTAGCTATACATTCAAACCGTAAAGTTAAGTAACTTTGATGTAGCTCAACTTTATACGGAAGCGTACGTGCTACTCCCCGTCTCCGCTTAACACATCCACCTTCATTAATAACATCCGACTTTCGATAAACTCAGCAGTGTTCTACAAAAAAAAAAATGAAAAAAAATTTATTCGTTTACCTCGGCTAGGCAGTCACTCTACGAGTGCGACACGGGGGGTGCGCATCTCCGCGTGTCTCCTCGTCTCCGATCATAAATCAGCGCCCGCGGGGTTGCCAATAGCGCCGCCGGCAAGAAAGCCGCCGACGGACAGCGGCGTTTTTCTCCGGCGGAAAAATTATTATTCGTCAGGGTCGACGCGGCCGGCCCCCGTGCATCACTTCGACGGCAAATGAAACAAAAGCCCGGCGGCCCTGCCGCGCACATACATAACCGCCGGGCTCTCGGCGCGTCCACATAATTCACGCGGCGCGCGTAAACCAGCGGGAATACTAATTTGCGATTTCCCCCGGCGCGCGAGCTTGCGCGGATCGAAGCTTGCACTCCCCTCCAGGCTACGTTCCTCTCGCTCGGTTCAAGCTCTGCCCCCTCCCCCTGCCACCCCCTTATCCCCTTTGCCGGGCTGGAGGTGCGTCTAAAAAGGGGGACGCCGAGATGCAATTATGATAAACGTAAGAGCTTCTTCTGTGGGTGCAGGTGAGAGGGCCTCGGGCCTATTTCGCTTTTCCATTTTCGCGAGGTCTGTGTCAGTGTTTCGCGCGGCGACGCGATAACGTCCTTTTTATCGGACAGATGCCGCGTGTATATTTACGCAGAATGCCCGCGTCAATGGGCTGCGGAGATTGCGTTCTCGGTACTCAGATTTTTCTTCTTCTTTTTTTGAATTTGCAAGCTCTGTTTTCTTAATCAAAATATGATGGAGGATGAAACTGGAATTTTTTTCTCTAGGGTATAGCATTTTATTGTTTGTCGATATCTCAGTTTCTGGGAAGCTTGCAAAGTACGAATTTAAATAAAAAAATTGGTGACCTGGAGGTCTGGCAGATCTGGACTCCTAGTCAATGAAGGAGACTTCAGGCAAAAGAAGCGGATCCGCTGTAATCGGCCGGGGTGAATTATTGAGGCGACTTCGCCGATTAGGAGCAGCTGCTTTAACTTTCGTCGCTCGAATTTGGAGCGTGAATTATTGCTTCTGCTCGTTGTTCCGATCGATTTTCCACTTCCGCGTCGAGGCGATTTTTCATACTCATAGTATCGGCTTCAGGGAATGCGAAAAATATCCAACAGGCACCGCTAATGTTAACTTTCGCGGGGCATCTATTATTGAATTCCATCACTTATTTAGCAGTCACTTTGCTCCCGGAATTGCGGGTTTACGTCGGCTTCAAATTACCACGGATAACTTGGCAGATTACACGTTACTATATGCTTTGTGGAAATATTTAATGACTCGCGCACTCTTATTTATTCATTTTTTTTTCCAAAGTAAATTATTAATAGTAACTCTCGCATATTCTGCTTGCGCTTGCACAGTACATAGCACTTCGAACAAGTGATTCATAAAATGAGCTCAATAGCAGCCGCATTTCCTCGCGGCAATTGAATTCTTTTGCCGCGATCAATCCGGATCCCCGACAAAAAAAAAAAAAGCACAGAGAGCGGCGGCCATAAAAAACGGAGAATCAAAGAGGAAAAAGTTCTCCATCACATTTCCAATTCAGAATTCAAATGAGGCCCTCTCGTGCTCGCGCGTGATTAGAATTCAATAAGCGCGTGACGCGAAATTGGTTTTCAATTTCGAGCGCCGAATGTTAATTCGCGAATCGGCTCGGGTAAATCGCGCATCGGGCGAGCCGGCAAAACAAAAAAAAAGATTTAAAAAAAAAAAACAACAGAAACGACGTAACCGGAACGAGCCAAATGTTAAGTGGATAATTAGAATCCGTCGGTGGTAGGCGATTTAAACGGTCGATTAGAGGCCAGGGGACACGAGCGTCGGGAGAAGGGGTGGGCGGATGACGAGGAGGGAAAGAAAGGACGTCTTCGGACGGCTCATATCGATTTGCGCCGAGGGCTGATTCATCCCCGACTGGCAAGAGCAACGAGCGGGCACGCGCCCAGTGTGTGTGCACGGAGCGCCCCCCGGTCATCGACCTTGTCTTGGCCATGCGCCGCCTCTACGTACGGCCGCGCCGTGAGCAACGGCCCCGAGACCCCGGCGCATTTCTAAGCAACAATGAGCGAATTGTAAGCCGAGTGCGCGCCCGGAAAATGACGTGTGTACATAATCCAGCGGAGCTTCGTAAATTGTTGGTTCAGTGTCGAGCCCGAGCGATAAGTGGACGACTGCTTCGTAGCGGGGATTGCGATTGTTGCCGTTTGAATATTTTCTGTTGGTTTTGGCTTGCGTTTCTTCTTCTATTTTTCATCGGAGCTTAATTGAAGGTTGCGCTACGGCTAATGCAGATTCCCGCTGGGGTGACGAATTTTTTTTCTTCTATTTTTTTTGTTTTTGTCGAGAGCTATAAAAAAAAAAAAAAAAAAGAATGCAGTTGAAAGCTTTTTTTGGCGACTCTTATTCGGGTACTTTTACGGCGAAATTTACATTTCAGAGAAAGTATGAATGCATATTTTTTTATATAGCAAGTGAAAAAAAATGAAAGAGATATTTTAAATAAAGTAAAAATATATTAATTTAGTTTTATGTTTATAATACACTCACTAAAATTTAATCTAATTGGAAGAATTTACTATAATAGCACTGGAAAATTTACTTGTTATATAGAGTCAATCGTATTTATGCCGTGGATTAGCGGATCATTATTTACGATTAAATTGCTAAAATGTAAACGATTTCTTCTTTGAATAAGTAGATGGTCGTCTTCGAATAAACGGACTGCATATAATGAATTCTAAATTGATTCATTGACTGTTAGTTTCCATTTAGTATAAAAACTAAGAATTGAATAAATGTTAAAATACTTATTCAAAATTATTTATTTTATCATAAATATAAATATTTATGATAAAATTCAGCGGATATTATTCCCTTAGTAAATTTATTGAGAATTATACTGAAGCAGGAATTTTCTTCAATTTAATAAATTCAATTTAAAATTAAGTGGGTTTGTCTACTAGAAATCCATTTTTGTGAGTGTAGGAAATTTATAATTCTCATTTATATTAAGGACAAATCGTTCCTTGAATTTAGTAAATAAATAAAGATAAATATATTATGTCTAAGTTAGTACAACTATTTAACAATTTTTCTATCAATAAACTCAATTTCTTTGCTCGAAGAGATTACGAGACATCAAAGTAGCACAGATTCGTTTGAAGTTGAAACTCAAAACTAGAATAGTAACAAAAAATTCACTCTAACATAGCCACAAAATCCAGATGCAGAAAAGCTTTAAGCAGCAAAAAAAATTAACGAGATCCTTTATACTTCTTGTAGCACGCGGAAACTTTGAGTGGCTTAAGTAGTACAGGTCCGGCTATGGTCAGACGCAGTCATGCCCCTCCCGGAGCGCTTCTCTCAAAACTAGCCGAGTGTAGAAAACATGCAGCTCGATAGCAGCCAGTCCGATAAATCAACACGACCCGACTCTCTTCTTTTTCAAGCCCAAACGTCCTCTCCGCGCGGTCCGCCGACTAATTTCGCAAATCCTCAAGCTTTGCGCGGCACCGCCGGACAAGAGGCGCGCTTCTTCCACCCGCTTTTGATCCCAGATTACCAGCCGCTCCTCCGACTTTCCCCGGGAATGCAGACCGAATCGGCGGGTGGAGGGGACGCACACACGCTCCGCTCGAGCGAGCGGCAAATACTCCGCGGCAAGAAATGGAAGAAGCGCGGAGTATCCTGAGCCTCTGGCGAAGCTTCCCGCGGTGGCAAGAACGCCGCGCGCGGCTATGTAAATGCAGATTAGACGAGGCGGCCATCCATTCACGGGGCGCGCTTTCAAACGCGTATCTAATCTCGCCATCTGCGCGGGCCTCTCTCCTACGTCGGCGCGGCCGATCCCCGTCTCTTTCTTCCGGCCTCGTTTTTTTTTTTTTTCGTTTTTTCCCCTTTCGCTCGTCCGCTCCTCTTTCCCCGTGCCGAGCGCAGCTGCCGGGCTCAGGCGCTGTTTGTGAGCTTGCGACTACAATGGGAGGAACCGAGCTTTCGGCTGAAACACCCCCCCTCCCTCCCTCTTGCACCCGCAAGTGAGGGATGACCCTTTCTCGCGCATTTGTTCGCCTGGCTTTCTGCTAAATATGCCGCCGGTTATGTCTTTGTGTTTATTTCGGGCAAAAACTCGCCTTTTAATTTATTGTACGATGTTGCTGCGGGTCGTAAAGGAGCCTCGGGTAAAAGCGAGAGACATTGGTAGGAATTTAGCCTTTCTTAATTTGTAAGAATCTTTTCGAAGAGAATTTTCTTGATAATATAATGCAATGTAACTTTTAATTCGTTGTATTGCCTGCAATGTCTATTGAAAAAATAAATTTAAAGTGATGTAACACACGGAGAGAAATATGTTGTAGTAAAAATTATTATGTTCCGTAGGAACAGTGGGATGTACTCGTCTTATGACGATTTTTACTATGAAACATAGTAATTCTAAAATTTAATTAGTGAAACTTTACTAAAATAAGTGGAGGATGCTCCTAAATCGTGAATCTCTTTCCACTAATTTTCAGTAAAAATTCACAAATTATAGTAGTTTTTCACTTATTCAACTTTAGATAGTAGTAATTTACTATATAATTTTTACTATGTACGTAGTAGAAATATTACTACACGTATATCGTAATATTTAGAATAATTTTTCTCTCTGTGCAGAAAAATAAATTTCAAATAACTAAAAAAAAAAACCTTTTAAAATGAATTATTATTAATTAATTATAAAAAATGTTATTAGTTAATTAAAGGCTGAAAGTTATATTAATTAATATGAGCACTTGTCACGTAGTCAAAGACGCGCTAAATTTTAAAAATATATGATTCCTTTGATCAAGAATTACGTCTGTGTCTTGTAATTCCCGCTCTTCAACAAAGCTACAGCAAAAGCTCAATAAAAAAAAATATACCGCAGAATAAGTGAGTCAACCACTAGACACAAAAAAAGAAAAAAAAAAGAAAGAACAAGTCAGACAACGGGGAAATTAAATGACAAGGAAAATACTTTTCGAGCGAAAGGGGGAAAATAAAAAGATGAATCGAACTAGCAAGTACAATAGTAACCCCCCAGTGCCTTCCCGGGTATTTCCGAACCGCAAGAAGAAGCGAAAAACGAGAATGGCTTACGCTGCCCCCTCAACCCCTCCTCCACATTTCAATGTTTTGGAATAGGATGCTTACCTAGGGGCGACGGGATTCGCTACGAGAATGCATTATTTTCGCCAATCGCAATAAACCGAGGACGTGCGGCGACGGCGAGCAAACCAGGCGACGCTACAACAAAAAAAAAAAAAAAAAAAAGAGGGAAAGAGAACACAGAGAGGAAGCGAGAGAGAAAGACGCGGCTTTCAAGAGCGCTGGGGTGCGGTAAAAAAAGGCAGCGAAGCGTGAATGCAGCGGGAACATTTCGCGAGGCGCTCAAAATTAATCTCCTCGATTCATCGGTCGCTCGCTCGATGATTGAATTGTTCTGTAACGTACCTGTAATAAACGCCCCGCCGGCGCGGCTCGACTTGCCGCTAAATGCGCATATACATACGTGTATACGGTTATGTGCAGAGGGGCCAGAGCTTTCGCGTGTACGCCTCGCCCGTACATTTCGAAGCCCGGAGGGATAAAAAACTTTGCGCTCCTTTGTGCCTCAGAGTTTTATTTCCGCGCTCGGGCAAATTGCTTTGTGTATATTTCAGTGGATAGTGTTATTTTTTCGCTGATCAAACGAGTGGCCGGAATCATTGATGGAAAAGCGCGGCGAGCCGGCCGCTCCAAGGGAAATGGGCGACGTGTGCATATCCCGAGTGGCGCTTTGTGTGCGGTGGACGCGGCTTGATGGGCGAAAAATTATGCAACATATGGCCGTGTCGAAGTAAATATTTTTTCGTTCCGTATATAAGCCGAACAAACAATTGCGCTTAGATTTTTCGACGAGAGGACGATGTCAATTATTCTGCGACCGCTGCTCCCTTTGAACGAGTTGCTTACTTTGATAAGTATTTTATTTTTTTAGTTCGAATTTTCAGTTTTATTTAAAATTTTTGAGACGCGATCCAATCACTTTTGAAAATAGACTTTCTAAAATTTCTCGTACCGCCGCGATGTTTAGCTAAATGAATGATAAATGCTTTGTTTGATCCAGCGGACACGATCCAATCACTTTTAAAAGGCTAGATGCCATAGTAGATTTTCTGAATTTAAATTATTCGAGGGATTGAAAAATAATTTAAAACATTTTAAAAATACAAATTACGTAGCTGTATTTATGAATTTTTCTTTTCTCTTACTGCTAGGTGCGTAAACCACTAAAGTGAACTACCAAAAGAAAAACTTTGAAGACAATAAAAAAAAAATTGTCTAAAAAATAACATTAATATTTTTTTTCGCCTCTTAAGTTCTTTAACGATTCAGAAAGAAAAATAGATCGGAGTACAGGAAATTAATTATGGGCTTTATTTATGGATTACGGCTTCAGTGAAAATAATCCTGACTCCCTCGCTCGTTACGATAGTTAGTCCGGTACTTTCGCGGCGAAACGGCGCTTTCCGCGAAGCTTTGAAAATGCTTTCTCGTCCGCAGGCCGATGCAATCGGAAAAGTGAGTAAACGACGGAGGCAGACGCGGCGGATAAGGCAAATTGTTCGCGGAATCGAGTGGATAATTAAATATGAATTATCCGCAGCTCGCGCCCGCGAATGTGGTTGTTTGTACCCGTTAATTGGGATGGAAAAAAGCCGGTTATTAACGACCCTCGGTGCTTCCGCCTCGACTTTTTTTCCTGGCCGCGATATTTTCCTGGACCATTAATTATTATGCAGGAGCGAAAAATGAACCGAGCGGATAGAGTGAATGCGAAATCGAGGCGCTGATAAGAGGGTGAACTCGGCGGGGACAACATCGCGGGGAAAATTACTGAATAAATAATGACGGGCGCAGTTTAATCCGCGAGCCTACAATAGAGAGTTTCTCCGCGCAGGATTAACTTACGTGCAATCAGAGAAACTCTCGCCCTCGATTGACTTTGCCCTTACTCCCATTGTGAGCACTGGGAACTCGTTGTACGCGATATTTCGAATTTCCCGCGGAGATTATTAATTAGACTCGGCCATTGAGCTAGAATTGTTTAGATATAATCATTCATTTATTCTTCTTAATTTTATAAAACAAAAAAATGAATAATAATAAGTAAACTTCTATTTTTCCACGCAGTAGATTTGACTGTGAAATTGAAAAATAATTTATCTGATTTAGTAGAATCTGCTTTACAAACTTGCAAAATATTTTTTCTTGTAAATTATGATCTACTTTAATCTGCTTTTAAAAGAACTACTTTTTTCTTGAGTAACATCTGCCTTAAGAAATATTAATTTTACTAACTTTGCAAAGTATTTTTACTTCTTCCTACAGTCTAATAAATTTTACTATTGCGAAATAGTAAGAACTACAATTTTTTTTTGGTTTATTACATTGAAAAAAGTATTTGAATTAAATAAAAAGAATCCATGATTTTCAATTTTCTTGATTGAAGCGTAACGAAGAGATAAAGTTCGGATTAATCGAATGACAATTTTGTTTTTCTATTTTCAGGCGGATCTCTCTTGCAGAAATACGATGGACAGCGTGGGTGCCATCTACACGCACACGAACTTTGTCACGCTAAAATATGTGACGGATGCCTGGGGGACTGACACAAATGGATTTCGACTCGTTATCACGGCCGTCAAAGATCCCAGTGAGTGTAACAACTTACTACTCGTTTGCATTTTCATTTTCCATCTAAATTTAAATTGCTTTACATTTTTTTTTTAATGAAAAGAAACAACTTTACACTAGTGCAGTGCTATAAAAGTTGCAAGAAAGTACATTAAAAAGTAGATTAAAAAAAATCTACAGCGACGTGGTAGTATGTTGAAAATCATAAAAATCCGACCCCGCAGTGCTCCATCAAAGTATCCAAGAAAAACTAGTTATAAAACTTTGTTTCGCTTCGGCACAACTTGTTCATCTCCTGTAAATGCGCGAAATAATGTTTAATCGATATCAAAGCGAAAAAATTAAATAAAAAAAAACAAAGCTGAACACGCGGGAGAATTTGAAAATTATTTTTCGATATGGTGTGCGCAAAGTCCTACATTTATGCAAGCTCGCTCGATTTAGTCTCGTGGGGCATTAACGTCACACCCTCTAAATCTAAAAATATGAAATTCACTTGGAATATGTGAATAGTGACAAATTTTATATGAAAAATCGTTCACACATTTAGCATGTGAACGTAAATGTTACTATTAGTGAATTTCACATTTTCATTTTTACACGGCACCAGGTTAGAAATCCCTTTCACGCACTTGTATCGAAATGTTATACTATTACGCACTTAAAGGAATACAACACCTTCAGATTACAAAATAGAAAAATAATTTTTTCAATAACTCTACATACACTGAAATAAGTAAAATTTCTTCCAATGATTACATTACAGACATGTTTATCTTCAATTTAAAAAATTACGGACACTGAATTATGTATTCGAAGAGACTCCAATTAACAACTATAGGAACCATAGGCACATAGAGAGGTCCTACATTTTTTAAATTAAAGGTAAACTTGTCTGTAATGATTGGAAGAAATTTTACTTATTTCAGTGCACATAGAGTTATTGAAAAAGTAATTTTTTTATTTTGAAATTTGAAGGTGGTGTACCTCCTTATGAGCAGGCGCGAAATTGATAACACCAGTGAAGATGTCGCCCGAGCAGTCTAAACATTTACTCCTGCATTAAATTTAAGTGAAGCGTATCAGACCACCAAGTAAGTTTGAATTATTCATTGGGAAGATCAAACATAGTAAATTGAGGGTGTCTTTATCGCCTCCCCCTCTTATTAATCACACTCGCTTACCCGCGCATTTACTCCCTCTCCTATCTTACAAGCGCTCGAGTCGACGCTCGCCGGCGAACAGACCGCAAGAAAGAAAATTCGAATTTCCGAAAACAGCCTCGTGAAAAATGACGCTGCGGGTAATATACTCTGAAGCATGAGATGTTACGTGTATAAACTCTCGGGGCATTACGCCGAAGGGAGGCGCGGGGGAAGGTGGAGCTCGAGATAAGGCGCGGCGTCTCGGATGTGCTCACTTACACAAATGACACGAAATTCTCCTTTTCGGTGGGAGAACGCGCTACGTGTCTTCTCCACGGAGTTCCCAAGGGCTGGAGGGGCGAGAGCAGCCAGAAACTCGCGCGCAGCATCTTTGGGGAATTCCGTAGCGGGGAAACGGTTTACGATGCGCATCTCGACGTGAGAAATTGGTTAGGTTGAACGTAACGGATTTTATTCGCTCGCGAGAGGCTAGAGAGAGGCAGATAGATAAATACAGATAGAAGGTGCTGGTTGCCGTCGGGTTCGCGACGTCCGGACGCGCGGGATTCGATCCCCGGCCAGAATCCGAAATAGTTTCGCGCCGTCCAAGTCCCATCGCCGGGAGTCGGACTTGTTAACGAGTTCTCATCGCGGATCGATGCTTTATTAAGTTTTTACGGCAGTCGAGACTTCTAACGTTTGATTAAACTACTGATCGAAGTGACTTCGAGCTTCCCCCTCCCGTTCTTTCTCCTTCTTCTATTTTTTTATACGGAGATACGTCGAAATGAGGTTTTGTTTTAAACGAGTTCTCGCTCCCTTCAGAATAGTTTCGCGCGAATACATAACGAATCGTGAACTGATTATGTTTCACAAAGGAATAAATTGCAATCGTGAAATTCGATACGCGGCACTGAAGCTTGTTTATCGCGTTTTTTTTTACTTTGCGCGAGTGAAATCGTATTAATTAAATTTGATAAGCTATTTGTTTTAATTGTAGCGCTGATAAAATTAAATTACAGTGCAGTAACTCTTTGGTGCGATGTAATTACCAATATCCGTTTGCATCCGTTAAATCAATGGCGCATTTTAACCGTTCATCTCGTTGAACAGCGTCGTAGCGACTTTTTAATATCCGCAGATAATAATCCCTCGCGTTAACTAATTTATGAAGTACCAATTTTACTTTCGTTTCATTCGAATTCTCGGTAGTAGTTCTTTTTTCTTTTCGCGCACACGGAATTTACGCTGAAATCGCTTGAAAGAGTTGAATGCGCATTTGCAGTTAGTCGTTTTGTGTTGGCCATAAAATCTTTTCCAATTAGCGCGCACGCAGCCTTAGTTAACCCAATTTTCGAAAAAAAAAAAGAAACGAAAAGAGCCGCGTGCACAAGAAACTCCGAACTTCTTTAGCCCGATTTACAGCAGTTAGTTTCGCGCGGCAAAAAGCGCACGGCGAAACATTGATTCGCGCCGGGGGGTAGGCTGCCGCGTACTTTTTCCATTGGGCGCTGCGTACCTCACTGGCCTATTTCCCACCCGCGGCGTATTCTTTTCGCGCGCCTATTTCGGCCTCATTCTCCCGCTCCTCCTTTCTCCGTCGTTCGTCTCGCGCGATACCCACCCCCGCTTTGATTTCAATCCGCGCTTTCGGTCTCCGGCGCGCTCGAGGATGCCAATGACGAGGGCGAATCGATATTCCCCTTTCTCTCCCTCCCTCTTTCCTTTTTTTTCAGTCGAGTCCTCTCTTTCCTTTCCCCTGAGGAATTTTTTTACACTCGTTTCTTTTCATCGACATCTTACTTTCCGCTCCTTATTTCGCTCTCTTTTTCCGCCTCCCTTTATTCCTGCGCCGGAGAAAGACCATTTTTCTTCGTACCGAGGGGGGCATTTATAATCTGCGTTGGTGGATTTCGCTCCGGGCTATTCATGCACAGGACGAAACAGAAGGGGCCGAAAGGGGAGAATAGGATTTAACGGTTTGAAATGCAGTAAGCAGTTGCTTACAGTGTTAAAAGTACCTACCGCCTGTGATCTGGGGGTAGTGGGATTAACGTGTTTAACGAAATTCAGGAACTCCCTCTTTTTACTAGTGCTTAGTTTTAACTTTTTTGGAAGGGGGGAAGGCGGAAATTTCACGTGAAATCAGCGGATAGAGAAATGTTTTATGTTCATAATTCAACGGAGGAAATTCGCGTTATTTAAATTAACGGAAAGTATTTTCGTTTTTATTTTGGATTTATCATAAAAGATGCGAAAATTCTCTCGAAATTGTAGAGCGAAAAATATGCGCGCAGCGAGCTTGCAACATGTCGGAAATTCTTTGCCGCGTGTACATATACTTTGGTGAAGTTTATCCTTTTTTTTTTAAAGAGAAGCTTTCGGAATTTAGTCTCTGCAGTAATTTTTTGTTCTTTTCAAATGTTTCGCGTTGAAATAGAAGTTTTATTAAGAATCATCCAACCGTGCCTAATTCCGTTCAGTTAATTAAGTCTAAGCTTTATTGCAAATTGCAGTATTTAAAAATATTGTAGTGTAGAAAATTTAGTTTTCAAACGTGCATTCATAATTTAAGAGACAAAACATTCAATTTTAAAGCATAATTGCATTACACTAATTTTCGTACACGCAGCTACGCAATAGATCACATTTTATTCTCGCTTTTACGTCCCTTCAGAACACACAACGATCATACAAATTGTACGTAAAACAGGGACTCCACCGCTGCGAACGACATTTAAAGCATTTAAAAAAGTAATTCCCGAGACCCACCGAGTAAATATGCAACGGCGGAGTCGGCAGCCAGCCGACGATTCCTGCAAAGCGAGCTCGGGGCTCCCGCAGTAGTAACAGCCGTGCCAGGTCAGACGCGCCGGTGCATCACAATTTTCGCGTCGCCGTGCCGTCATAAGCAAACGGGGGATCCTCGCGCCACTAAAGGGATGTATGTACGCGCACCCAGCGGTCCATTCGTCCTCGTCGCCGGAAGATGAAGAAATACCGCGGCCCCCGGAAAATCACTGACTCGCGCTATTGTGAATAACGGCGCGCGTGTTGCTCCTACTGCAGCCGTGCTCTTTGCGGATAAAGGAGTATTTTTTTTTCCTCTTAGGTATTTGTATTTCTCTTGTAAAACGGGTGATTCGATTTTATGTGGAGATTTTAAACGCTGGGATATCGGATATCGCTGTGTAATAAGATTTTTGCGGCGTGGCATTCTATCGCATTATGGCGATGTTTCGGTTATTTCATTGCATTGTGCAGCTCTCGGGAATTATTGCATTAGGTACGAGAATAGTACTGGGTATAGTACAGAGACGTTGGACGGGCTGCTCGAATTGAATGTGACTGTGGTATATCGATTGCGATTTGCCTGGTCTAAGCCATCGTATCACTTGGTCAAATACATTGGCTTTAATGCGCGCCTATATTCGTCCGATCTACCTAGTTAATCCTAATATTATCAGGACAATTGCGTCGCGTCAAATGCCAAATTATTTTAGCCAAATTGAGCTTACGAGCTTTTAACGGGACAAAACGAAATTACTGCTTTGACAATCATACTTTTATACTCTATAATTTCCATTTCATTTCTCTACTGCAGCCTAGTATTAAAAGGAAGCATTAATTAACCATTCTGAGCCGCACTAATAATTTTTTTATATCAATATAATTAATTATTCTAAAAACATTCCCTCCGTAAAATTTAGGAATTATTGGCCTAGAATATGTTCAATTCTATTGACTTTAATTTTTATTTCTGTTCGGTTTTCAATTTATTTGAATTTCCAATTTAATTCTGTTTATGTTTTCAATTTCTATTTGAATTTAATATTAATTCTGTTCGTTCTTATCTATTTAAATTTTCATATTCAATGTCTGTTCGTGTTTCAATTCTATTTGAATTTTACATATTCAATTCTGTTCATGATCAATTCTATTTGAATTTTACATATTCAATTCTGTTCGTGTTCTTATCTATTTGAATTTTACATATTCAATTCTGTTCATGTTCAATTCTATATGAATTTTACATATTCAATTCTAAATTTTCGTGTAGCTGGGTTGAGTTCGTGAGGATATTAAAATTGACTATGACAATTTTTCTTCATCCGCGAGGAAAATTGTCCAGCGTACTGAGCCTTCTGATTTGGGAGGGCACGACGCGCTAATTGAATGGTCGCATCAGGGGAGATATTTTTTTTGTAAACACCCAATTATCGCGGAGGTAATTGTCGGGGCGCAATCAAAACTTCGATTCGCGATGGGTATAGGTCGTCCGCGCTTCGAAGCTATCCACCGCGGCAAAATGCAATAACGGCGCGAGCCGCGCGCGCAGAAATGAGGCTTGATAGGGCGCCGGTGGAGGCCGATAGAGGGAGAGGCACTCCGCCATGGAAACGTAAATAACGAGGTCGGTCCAGGAATGGCAAACAAATGGATTACCTCGTTGGGCTTTGCGGTCGCCTCGCCGTTGTGCAGTTTACTACTCTTTCGATCTCTCTGTCTCTCCCGCTTGCGACCAATCGGTCCGGATAAAAATTCCGAATTGTCCGCCGCGTCGCCGGATATGTCGGGCCGCGCTCTTCATTTAGCCCGAAATGGTCGCGGTTTCGATCGGCCGAGCACCCCCCCCCTCACCCCCGCGCTTATCCCGAGTGCATTTCGCGCGTGCGCCCGCTCGAAAAACGAAGTTCAGAAATGCCGGGAGCGCGCGAGCCCCCGAAATTGCGCGGATTCACCTCGCGCCGTGTAAATAAAAACGACGGTTCGTTGGATGAGCAAACCGACCGGTGTAATGATCAACTCATTAGTGGGGAAAATTCTCTTCATTTCTTTTTTTTTTTCTTTTTGTCAAAAACTACCTTTTTACGTTGGGTTTTAAAATAATTGAGAGATTTCGGGTGTCCTTTTTTTTTTAATTGCGACTGTAATTTTGTTGCTGATTACGATTCCAGCGAGTTAAGTGCAACTTTTTTTTTTGGTTGCCCCTTAACAAGGAATCGACGTGCAGAACTGAACTTTTTAATTAATTATGGCAAGTTTTGCGCTTCGCATTGTTACGTTTTTCTCTTCCCCGTCGGCTTGTTATTTTTGTAAAAAAAAAAAACATTCCGTTCGTCAAAGTTTTCGAATGCAACGTGTCCATCGGAGATGCACTTTTTAATAATGGGTACGAATGAAAGTTTGCTCCTTCTTCATCCACACTTCGGATGATAAAGAAAAACGAAGAACTCTGCAACATCGCAAAAAATCCTCTTTCGTTCCTTCCGATGAAAAGCGAAACAAATTAAAAGGGGGTACCAATTATCGTGCAAAAACGTACATGTGCGATATTAAATTTCCGGCGTAAAATAGAGAGAAAGAGAAAGGGAAACTCAAGCCAAATGGAAAATTTGCAAACTCAATCCACCAATTTATTCCAGTACAATGCAGAGCCGCCTTCGTGAAAAGCTAACGGGGCTCTAAGCCGCGCGGTGAGCGCATTAGCCTACAGGCCGAACGCACGAACATAAAACCGTCGCTGACGCGCGGTCGGCTCTTTCCGCGAACGCAATTTTCGTGCGGCAGTACCTTCGGTGCGATCGCTTTTTTTTCCCCCATCGTCGACTGCGCGCGTATCGATCGCCGCGCGAGGCGCGAGACTAAACTAAGAGTCGCGCAATAACGACTGCACGTGGCCCGCCTCCCAAAGCCACCACTGTGCATTGAGAGAATTCAGCAGCGAAAATTACGACGCAGCACCCCGTAAAAGTTAGGCGAAAAAAAGTAATCGAGGGACACTTTGCAAGCGCAGCAAATTTCGACGCGCAAATGCCTGTATAGTTTGACCCGCCGGCGGAGCTTTGCTGAAGAGCTTTTTTAAAAATTACGCGGATTTTTCAGCTTTCCGATGAAATTACATGGATATGCCCGTAAAAGTTAGATTAGGAGCACAGGAAATTCTTTGGGTATATAGCAATCTGCGCGCGTAGAACTAATCGCGCTTGGAAAGTCAGAGATTTTTTACGAATTCGAATCAAATTCCGAACTTTTTTTTTCTCCAAGTGATGGATACCGACCAGCTGAAGAAACGCACATTGGTTTATCCTTAATTTGTCAAAGTAGTCCGAGTTCCATTTCTCGTCGTTTCGCATTTTTTATGTGGATGTAAAAAAAGGGGGGGAAGCTTGCGAGGACTGGCGATGATGATGAATGTTTTTAAAATTAATAGTCTCATGAGGTGAAGTGCTTTGAAAAATGTACTTTATTTCTCCAACTTTATCAGTATAACGACGCCAGCGTTCCGTAGCAAATGAAAATATTATGGCGTGCGCTCGCATAGGAAGGTAAGTGAAAAATCGACTCGAAACGTCGAATAAAATCGTTCCATGCATTCACGTTACGAATCCATTTATTTTTTAAATAATTGCATACATTCATCATGTAATATATAAAAAAGTATGTAGAAGCAAGAATCGATTTACCACTATAAATTATAAGATTTTTTACTTATAGCTGAGTTAAATTTAAAATTTACCTGCTTTGCGCTGCTGTTCTTTAAAAATGTCTTTTGTGCCCGTTTCATAACTTAAGGAATATATTTGAAAAATAAAAGAAAAGTTTGGTTTTTTCACTGCACCGAAAAAAAAATAAGCTTTTAGCTAGTAGATTCTTTTCTGAAGTGTAAGATCTACTTTATGGTTTAAAAAGTTGAAAAGATGTTTCTGTTAATAATTCAGATGATTTTAAAATTTAATTTTAATTAAAACAATTTTTTAAAACAATTATTTTTTTATTTTTAAAACTTTTCAGTTTTATTTAGAAAGGATAATATCGGCCATAAAGAGCAGAATCTCCTTTTTCATAAAAAATATTCTACTTTTTTCCAAAACAAATTCTACGTTTTAAGAAAAGGACGTTCTACTTTTCCTTAAAGTAGTTTTAACTTTTCGAATAAAATTGAAATTACTTTTCAAATAAACTGTTATTCTTCCTAAAAAAAATGTTAATTTTACTGATTTTGCAAAGCAGATTTTACTTTGTTCTAGTCTAATAGTCGCGAAACAGTAAGAACCACTTCTCCTTTTTTTCTCTGTGGAATTACGTAGATTAGGATTTTTCATCGCTTAGCAATTGAACGAGGCGCGCGGTCACGGTGCGCTCGGCGCGTGGAATAAACAAGCGGAGCCTCGTATAGTTTAGCGAGTCCACGATCTCCGTACGGGCGATTTGGCGCGGAATGCCGGGATTCCTGGCTGGGCAAATGCGCGGACGCATTATTCGCCCCCCGCCCCCCCCGCGTGATTTATCCCCCCCCCCCCGACCGGTTGAGCACTCGCGCGTACGACCACACAAAAGCATCCGTATGGAAATGCGATGAGTGCGGCTTGTTTTTCACCCCGACCCACCCCCTTAAGTCGCGCCCTTTTGGGGGTTGCGCGCGGCCTAATTGCTCCGCGGCTAAAACTATGAACCCAGGCTGTGCTCGAGACTCGCGCATGTTATAGACGTTTTGGCTCTGCGGATTGCAGCAGTTTAGGCGCTTGCCGCTATCCCCTTCTCGTCGTTGCCAACAGTCTAAAATGTGATACGTGGAAATTAATTTTGAATCGAATTTTTTGTATTCCACATGCATTCAGAATTGACTTTGATGCAGTTTATTTATTGTAATAAGAAAATATTGATTATTTACGATTCTGTGTGCAAATAATTATGGAAGCATAAAATTCTCTCAGAAAGTGTATAAATAATGACAAACAATTACGCGTGAAAAGTCGATCACGCAAATTATGGCATTTTCTAAGTGAAATTTTTTACTACAGATTTTTACAGATTTATAAAGAATTGATAATTTTTTGTTTACTACTAAAGTAACTTAACAACACGTAACGTAAATATAATGTCCCTGAGTCGTTCGTCGGAGTGCAATAAAACTCGTTTAATGAAAATGAAATGTAAAAAAAAGACAAAAATGTCGTAAAAGCAGAACGCAAACTATCGATAACAAATCAGCAGCGAAAGCGAAATGAAAAAAAAAGGGTCGATCCCCACATCGTACAATACGAGATTAAACCCCCAGCTGGAAAACTTTGTTCGCCCGGCGGTTACAAGCTAGAAACTTTGAAATTGAAATAAATCGCGCGATACAGCCTCCGCATAAATCCCGGAAAATGCACTCTCCAAAAAGTCCGTAATGCAGAGGTTTGTTGTGTGCATAACTCCGCAGGCGAAAAGTTCGTTATCCGACCGATCGGAAAGCTCACGCTCGCGACGATAATGAAAGCGGCCTGCCCTCGCGCATATACATCAAGCCCAGAGCGCGGCCAAATTTTCCGCAGCGGAGGGGGGCAATTGGTGCGGAGCAGCCGATCGGATTGGGCACAAAGCCGAAGTTTAATTCGCGCACGCAGGCGGGACTTCGGGGAGGGAAATATTTTAGCCAACAATGAGCAGCGGAGGCCACGGCCTCGATGAAACGCGCCGGGATTTACCGCCGAACTGTAAAACAATCGGGCCCGGGTGCCTTTACGGCCGCCGGAAATCTGCCGCGGCCACGGCCAATTGTCCAATGTCGTCGTTAGTCTCGTCATCCACGTTATTAAGCTAATCGGTTCGTCTTACGACGAGCTTTCGGGCGGGCTGTGCATTCGCGTCTTTTCGGCGCGAGCGACACGCGAAATTTACGAAACTACCGGGGTGGAGGAGATCGGAGCTCGATAGGCGATCGAGGGGAGGGTCTTTACTCCTTATGATGGCTGGTCGTGATATTTCAATTTTTCTGTAGTCAATAATTTTTAGTTAAGTTAATGTTAAAATATTTTCGCTGATAAACTAGATGAAGGGAGTTGTCTACCTTGTTAGGTTCATTTAAGTTTTAATGTTTCGCTAAATATTGAAGTATATTTTTTTTGTAGTTTGATATCTAAAGTATAAGAACTCGAATAGCACCAAAAGTTTTAAAAACTACGTTTTCAATTAAATATAAGAAACCTTTAAGAAACGTTTAAATTACATTCCATATACGCGTTAATTTCATTCCGAAGTTTACGACCACCTACGCAAACTTCGGAATCAAATCAGCGTGCATATGGAGTATTATTTAAACTTCTTTAGACTTAATTTAAAACCTATGAACGTTTTTAGAAAAACGTTTTAAAAACATTTGGTGCAATTTGAGAAACAATCGTTTTTTGAATATAATCACGAATTTGATTATTTTTAAATGGAAAACTTCTTGAGGTAATCTTTTAAATGACCTACGGTACAATAAATAAATTGAATATTACTTGTACACGAGAAGAGTAATGAAGCGGCTTGATGCTTTGAATAAAGATAGCATTTTACTCTTAAATGCGAGTTGATAATTCCACGGTTTTACGATTTTTCCTGAGAAACTTTTACGACATTCAGAATGCGATAACTCGTGAGTTACTGGTTATTAAGAAAAATTACTCTTGTTAACTGTAGTTTATTAGTATCACTTGAGACTGGCTATATTCTTGCAAATTTTTAAAATCTCTTTTTAGTGTCAATAAACTTTTAATCTCCTTAAGATCAAACAAGACGTTACATACGAATGGCATTTTAATAAAATTAACACGTTCGCATAAAAGAAATTTATTCAAATACACGAATAAAACGTTTAAAAAATATGAATTCGCTGCATATTTTTGCCTTTTCAATCTCAGATTTCGTAGAATCCAAATTGATTAGGTTATAGTTATACCTGGGCACTTTAAATTAATCTTTAGCGTTTACTCGCGAATCACGAGGGGAATATATCGGCACGTGGATGGAGAAAATACTTGAACTCAAGTGTCCTTATAGCTGAGAACTCGAGTAAAGCACTTCGCTTTGGTCCACGTTAAATATTCGCTTTAATTTTTAATGGATCGCGAATCAAGCTTGTCATACTTTAGAGAGAATAAACTTTTGCAATTCGCAAAAAGACTTGATAAGTAAAGTCAATCAAATTGGCAGTATTCCTTAAATCGAAAATATTATTCAATTAAATTAAAGATTTTTTAACTTTGCTGTAAGATATGAATAATGCGCTTTAAATACTCTGACCCTATTTCCTTAATAATCGCTGTTTCAAATTTCAGATATAATTATACATATTTATATTTAAAAAAAAATGACCTTAATTAGGTGACAAGCGACGGAAGTTCAAATAAACACCTGCACTATAATTCCTTGACGATCGATCTTTTAACTACAAGAAAATAAATATTTACGCGTCATGCATTTTGATGGGCAATTACTAAAGGTTTCCCGTTGTAAAATAATGTAGGTGAGGCGCACGCCATGTGGACGCTAATGACTTTGTCTACGGCCACCAATTACACATTGAAAAAAATATATACAATGATATACTTTTATAATAAACACGTCAAATTTATAGTTGTTTAAAAAGTGTACAATTAATCAAACTCATTTGGCTGGATCACACATGAAAATTCAATCGGATGTACATGAATGTTTTAGAGCACGCCTGCAAACACTTCCGGTGCACTTTGAAGGAATTCTGCATTGACAACGACCTCGTTTGCGATGGTATCAGTCACTGCGAAGATGGATCCGACGAGGCAACTTCCACCGTCTGCGTCAGTGAGTATCACTCCGACATTTAGTTACAGTTCTTACGAGCGCTGAAAGTTTCCCTACTGCCGTAAAGGTTCCTCGCGCGTAACTACATTTATCCTGATAGGCTTGACGCCAGCGTCGAAGATGCACTTTAGATTATTACAATTTCTTTGAAAAAAAAAAATGCTCCAGAGTTTACATTTGAAATATTTTTTGAAAAAAAAAAATGCTCCAGAGTTTACATTTGAAGTGTTCTTTGCGAAAAGGAAATTAAGATTTAAGGTTGCATTCTTTTTACATATTTATTTTATTTATTTACTTATTTAATTACTTGATACAGTGTACAATTACAAGATTATAATTGAATATACAAAATCAAGTTACAAAAGTAACTCAGCAGAGGAAAGTATTCCTGTACGCTGATCCGACTCGATATATAGTAAAATTACTTACAAAAATAAAATTTAATATTAAGAAGACTGTTTTACAATATTAATGTTTTTAGCAACAATGCAAACATCATTTTCTTTTTGAAGCTTTACACGAGCGCACGCAACAACACATACCTCGGCAGAAACACACCAACAAATTTATGCATGCACTTACACATACGAGCAAACAGTCGCATAGCACAAAGCACATGTTGAAGTAGAATTGATGTTTAACAGCTTAAAAAATGAAATAAGCGTCTTAAATTATTATCCAGGATAAAAATAATTTCCTCAATTTACGGAAGCTTCAATGTAAATCTCAGGCGTAAAAATACGAAGCTTTAAAGCACACCTCTGTAAAAACAGCGCGATTATCCTTTTGACTTGGCTTGTTATACACGAGACTGTTGGCTCGGCCGCTTTATTCGCTTGACGCTGGTCAGAGTTACAATGGCATTTGAAGTGCTCGATTTTAACGTCTAACGGCTGTCCGAGGTCGAGCCGTGAATGTATCAATTCACACGCGCCTGTTTATTGCAAGCTCGTTTCTCACTTTTGTTTGAGAGGTTAATAATAATGCGATTAAGCTGACCTTCTTCTCGCTCGAGTCGTTCTAAATGAAAACGTCATTGGGACGGCTTTAGAAATTAAAGGACTCTTCATGTCACGGCAAAGTTTCTCTTTTTCTCGTGCACTTATAAGTCTCTCCATTTCACTCTGTTTATATTTTTTTTACCTACATTAATGCTTTATTAATGGTTAATGTATGCGGCGAAAAAAAAAATTACTCCTACTTTTTTCTTAGTAAATTTAACTGTGAGATTGAAAGTTAATTTAGCTTTCAGAATGTTCAGAATGCAGTTAGAATTGAACTGACACAACGTAATCGTAATTTTTGTGTTTAGAATTGAACTGACACCAATGTAATCATAACTTTTGTGTATAAATTATGAAATTACACAAATGGTATGTTTTATTTTGACTGCTCCAGTAAATTTTTTAACAAAAAGTGCAATTTAAACAAATTTTTTGAATATAAAAAACACAAGGAATAGACTTTACTGAACACAATCTTTGTATAATTATTTTTCAAATAACACAAAACACAACATTTTTAACTGCGTAGAATCAGTTTTATAGAATGCTAACTCTACTTTTCTGTAGATTAATATCTACATTAATAAATGTTAATTTTGCAAAGCAGTGTTTACTTTTTCTAGTCTAGTTGCAAAATAGTAATAACTACTTTTTTTCTTCCGGTGAAAATGTTGAATTCACTTGAAAAATATGAATAGTGATATTCGATAGTATAAAACGCCGTTCACATGCTAAATGTGCGAGCGATTTTTTGCATAAAATTTGTCACTGTTTTCCAAGTGTATTTCCCATTTTCAGATTTAGCGAGTAGGATCACCTTTTCATTTAATTCAAAATTACGTTTAATAATAAAATTAATCCCGACGTAACATCAACATTTGAGCGGATAATTTCACAACGCGTTGAATCTAAACGTCAAGAGAAGGAAAGAAGCGAGGCACGCGCGCACAGGCGGTGATAGCGGTTAGACCGCAAGGTGATAAGGCACCCCTATGTATTTCAGACACGGAGACGTCGACGATCCTGGGGATGGAGAGCACCTGGTTCGCGGTGATGATGGTGTGCATGGTCCTGGCCATGGCGGGCCTCGTGACAGCCGGGATTTTGTGCTTCTACAGGCAGCGCGTGACAACACCGCGGCATCCGCACAACGCGCACAACGCCCAGGGCCATCCGCCCGTCAGCTACCCCAGTGAGTATTGCAACCCGATGCACGCCAAATTAAATCCACCCTCGGATACACCCTCCGGAGAGATCAAAGGGATTTTCCGACGTTTATAATCAACACTCGAACTTTTTTTTTATTCACTTTTGTCCTCCCCCACCCTTTTTGCATCCCGCACTTTCGTTCGAGCGTCTTTGCACGTACAGAGTCAAAGTTAGTATCCCCCTCCCATCTCCGTTGTTTGACAAAGCTCGCGCGCTCGTGGCCTCGCTCAAACAATATTCAAACTGCTGGCGCTTAGCGCTCGCGTGATTTTCGCGTCTATTCAAGCGCGCCAGCTTTGTAACTGTCGTACAATGCAGTTTTAGTAACTCCTGCCGAGACTGCAATTTTCGCCCTTGTATTTAAAAAAAAAAGGAAAGGAAGAAAAACGTTATTTTGCTACTAAACTGTTGGAAGTGGAGGAAAGCTTTTGCCGTTCGAATTAAAGGCGATGAAATACTTTTCCGCGAGCTTTTGGCTCCTTGAATTTTGAATAAGGCACTTGGGTAGAAAAGTGAATAATGTGATAGCGACGTCCTCAAGGCCAAATAGTATTTTTGGGAAAAAAATGTTCTACCGGATATGTTATCGTTAATGAGATGTAAGAAGAATTTTTATTAGCTACCCAACTGTTTTCATTAAAATTGCAAGCTGTTAGAATTACAAACGGTAGATCATTCGCGATGTTTTTACTGTAGACGCATCGCTGAACGCCTGCACGACATTTTTCGTCTAGACTCGACGGAAAATTATTTGCGGGCGAATTTAAAATTCAAGTAATTTTATTTTCGCCTGCGGATGAATCCCGTCAGTCCTACATGAACTATCCATCCGCCGACCATGCATATACGTAATTTATTCAGGAATAAAAATGTTATTTTTGGCTAAAATAAATGAAGAGATTCATCTCATACAAAATTCAAACTTCCCGGTCGTCTCCTCTCCTCCCCGTCGACCAGTCCGTCGTCCCTTTAAATTATTTAAGTTGGCGTGCGCACCCGAATTGCCGACATTATTCAAATAGAGATATACTCGATCGTAATTAGTTGCGTTAAGCCCAGATCTAAAACGTAATTTACGATAACTACGTTTCTCGGGCGAGCTCGTAGCTCAAAGACGCTGAAAGGGAGGCATCATTAGCGATTCCGTGAGCCGCTCGTACAATGACACATGGCTGGGGACGCTTTTGTTTCGGAAATTCGTCAAAGCAGTGTACCCATCAATTTAAGCTAATAACGCCGAAAATTAATTGCGGGGAATTATAAAGTAAATATATGTATATAAGCTAATATGGAAAATTATGCGTGCAGTATTTAAAAGTCGTTTAACCATCGTTTAATTGGCTTCGATTAATTTTATGCACTCAACTTTCTGACAGCGAAAGAAATTTTTTATATTTTTCGTATACCGTAATATTTATTCATCTCCAATGGACGACACTGTTGAAAAGACTTTTTTTTTTTAAGAAACTATCGCTGTGTACTACTGAAATGTGTCAAATAGTACAGGAGTATATTACGAAAATTATAATAAATACTAAAACGATTAAACTCAAAATAAGTAACTGAAGCGTACTTAAAAATTTGTTAATAAATCTGAGTAAATCGGGGATTAATTATACATTTGCATCGATGTACGCGGATTATGGAACGTAAATTTACAGTGTAAAATATTAAATTACAAGTGCGCTACACTCGTTTGATCACATCTGCAAGCAGAATTAATAAATAAACATCGAGTCGATCGTTTTAATAGTTCAATCCGACGCAATTAAAGTAATTTTTTTTATACCCGCAGTTTTAAATTTATACTCACCGAGCGGACGTTGAAACGCTCGTCAAAGGTCAGCTGGTGCATGAGCACTTAACGTAATAAGTCAATCGCGCTCATGCAGATTTGTAATTTAAATGATGAGGCTTGAGTGTAAAACAAAAGCCAAATGTCCGGCACTCGGCTGCACCGGCTATGCGGAGCGTTTAAATCAACCACCATAAACTCCGTTTAAAACGGATTATTACGTAATGCGTCTGCGAGCTATATCTTGGGTAATTTTCGAGCTTTTGAACGCCGCACATCTTGATTTGCTATAACGTTATTTAATAATATCTCAATTGTTTAATATAAGACCGTTCGCTGCTGTTATGGAAGGATAAAGTTCTATTATATCATAATTCGGAGTTACGTAATTCACGGAGACAGTGGCATTTTATTCCTGAAGCTATACTTTATAATTAAATAGTTCATTCATTCAATTTATACTTTATTATTATCCCAGATTTATAATTAATTCCTTTTGGTTACATGAAGCCGATGCTTTAAAATTTCTTTCTAAAATAATAATAACGCTGATTAGAAGACGTAATCAAATTAATTTCTACGGAGAGAAAAGTTATAGTAAAAATTACCGATTTGTAACGCAGGAATACACTCGACGTATAAAAAATTTACAGTAAATTTTCATATAACAATACCTTGATGAGAAAAACTTGAATAACGTAAAAAAATCAGATTATTCAAACTTTTCTCTTTCCTTTTTAATAAACACATTCATTGATTTTTCATCTATAATATTACGGCGCGAAGTTTAAATTTCTAATTGACTTTCAGACCCTCTTAACTTAATTTATAAATTTTCGATCGTGAAGTTGCACCTCATTCGAAATAACAATGTACACTGAGAGAAAAATCTGTTAATTAATCAGGTAATAATTTTATTAGAACTAAATGCATCGATATATTTCTAAATAAATTTAGCAGTTTTAGCAAAAAATGATTTTAGACTCAATAAAATATTTAACAAGTACTATTGAAATAAAACATTTATTGAATAAATTATATAAAATTAAATAAACATTAATTTCAATAGTACTTATTAAATATTTTATTAAGTCTAATATAATTTTTCGCTGAAACTACTAAATTTATTTAGAAACAAAGCAATGCATTTAGTTCTAATGAAATCATTACTTCATTCAAAGGTATATTTAATAAGTCCTATTGAAGTAAATCGTTTCCTTAAAATTAACAGTTTTATTTCAGTGTATGCAGAGGTACATGCAGGGCTTTATACTCCCTCCTGACCGGGCGGTTCTCTAAAAATATTTATCCCGTGCTTTCCGTGAGTTTGTTTTTCAAGTTCGAGGACTCGGCGCGAAATTCTTGCCCCCGAAGTCGCCGGGCCAAATACGAGGCGAATAGAATGTTTAGCAAACATCGCGTTCACCGCGGCTCCTTGGCCCAGTTCCAGGGGAGCGTTACCCCCGCGTTGTTTTGTCTGCGGAGCGCCGAAAATGGAAATAGCCCGGCCTGAATTTATTTCACCCGCGCGCACACCCTCAGTCTTCCGTTTTTCTGCCAGCGAGTTTTCTCCGCCGGCGACGTGTCTCGTCCCGACGAAAAATTGCCTGCGCAACCGAAATTAAAGCGCGAGCTTTACGTGCACAGTCCAACTGTATTCGGATGTTCGTGTTATACTTTGGTTCGTAATTTAAACGTCATTCGTTAAAGCATCACGTAAATAAAGGCGAGCATCTGTAGAACGAGTAGAGAAGATTATCAAAATGATTAAGAAAAAATTATAAGGATTATGATTACGTTTATCGCGATAATCCGTGAAACGCAAATGTCTATATGCTTTCATAGATAGTAAAACGTAGTAAAAAATATTAAATTATTTTGCAACGTAGGGATAGACTCGATAAATAAAAAATTTTACTACAAAGTTTAGTAAAATGTGCTAGATTTACATTAAACTTTACATTTTACTACACGAGTCTAAAAAATTTTACTAGTAAAATTTTTTTATTTGTCAAGTCTGTCCCTGCTTTACACAATAGTATAGCAATTTTTATTAGATTTTTCTCTCCCCGTTCGCTTGATCAAAATGTGAACAAAAAACCTAAAAAAAATTCATATAAATTCTATATTGTAACGTTTTAGAGTATAACCCTTCAAGAATTTGCGTAAATTGTAAAACGTAGAAACAATAAGCAAAAGCGTTCGCCCGGATAGAATCGGAATCAATACATAAAACACCGCCGCCTCGTTTTATGCGCTAGCCCGCGAGAACCCATTAAATCGCGCCGTTGAACAAACAGTGGCTCGCGGTATCCCCGCCCAGTGAAATAAAAAAAAAATAAATAAAAAATCGACGACCGCGCGAATCACGCGCAAAACGACCCACTGGCACATATCACGCGCCCGGCATCAATTGGTCCCAATTAATTAAGATTTCTGTCCTCGCGCCGTCTCGCTTTCGCGAACTGGGTCAGCCTGCTCCATACGCGCCGCTCGAATTTACAATGGGCCGTGCGCTGGGCGCCTTTATTCGCCGCCGGGAGCTTTTAAAGCAATTAGAGAGTAAGAGTAATTCGGGATCGCTCGGCGAAAGTGCACCGCGCGAAAGTACGGCCGCGTACGTGAAAGCGCGTCCCTCCGCTTCAAAATCGAAACCGCACAATCGTTTCACTTCGTCGGAAGCGCTCGTTCGATTGTATCTGCGTGGCGTACGTCGCCGGAAACGCCGCCCCGGCCGTTTCGCTTTATTTCCCTCTAATGCAGCCCCCCCCTCCAGGCCTTCCCACGGAATGAACTTTGGATTTCCGCGTTTAATCAATCGCGAGGTAATGAGTTGTCGTTTCGCTCGCTACGGCGAGGCTTTTTACAATGGCTGCGATTTCAGCGTCTTTTTCGATGCGTTAATTGTCGCTTGGTTAAATTGCGTGGTTAGTTTTATGGCTGCGAATTGATAGAAATAAGGCGATGATGTAAGTTTATTTTACTTGCGCAGTGATTACCTTATCTGTAAGATAAATAATTGAGTAATTTTTGTATTTACTGCTGCTGAATTTTAGATAATTTTGTAATAAAATTCCCCGTGTAATTTTTACGAAAAATAAGAAACTTATCGAGTACACTGTAAGGTAAATGATTGAGTCATTTTTGTATTTACTGCTGCTGAATTTTAGATAATTTTGTAATAAAATTCCCCGTGTAATTTTTACGAAAAATAAGAAACTTATCGAGTACACTGTAAGGTAAATGATTGAGTCATTTTTGTATTTACTGCTGCTGAATTTTAGATAATTTTGTAATAAAATTCCCCGTGTAATTTTTACGAAAAATAAGAAACTTATCGAGTACACTGTAAGGTAAATGATTGAGTCATTTTTGTATTTACTGCTGCTGACTTTTAGATAATTTTGTAAATAACATTTCTCGTGTAAATTTTACGAAGAATTAGAAACTTATCGAGTACTTAGATCTTGTCATATTTGTCTGCATTCGAGAGATAAATACTGTACTTCTTATCTTTGCATTCGGAAATGCATATAAATACGAGGTTGTATCCTTGTTTGTAAAAGATATCGAAAACAGTCAACTATGAACAATCAATTCGTATTTTTTTTTTATATTATAAATAATTTACATAAAAGGAAAAGTGATATTCAGTGTAGTAAAAAAATGTTACGAGATGTATAATACCATTTCATTGATACTATAATCTAATAGCTAAAGAATTTGCTGCAGGCTATGAATAATTATATGAATTAATAAGAAAGTTTTAGTAAAAAGAATTTTGTTACGTAATAAATAATGTTACATAATATTTTTTATGGCGCGGTTGAGTCAATAAAAAGTACGCGCAGAATAAACGATAAGTAAATACGAAAGATAACAGAATTAATCTGAAAAGACGTAATAATACACTTTTCAAACACATTTTAAAAATCATTATCAGTCCACGCGTTCACCGGCTAAGTCGACAATAAATCCACCAGCCGGTCCGAGAAATTAGTCAACGATAGAAGTTGCACGCTTATATCCGCTCATATCGCCTGCTCCTGCACTTGTGTTCATACTCATACAGCAGCGTTTAGTTTTTCGACGACTGTGAGAGAGCAGCGCGCGTATCGCGGCGAATCGAGCGGCGGCGGCGGCGGCGGTGGCCCCCATCGAGGACTACTTCCTTTCCGCCCGTAAAATGACCTCGACATTGTCGCCGCGGCCGCGCTCGAGGCTGCGAGCTGTGAGTCCGAGCCGAAACGGTTGGTCTTCGACAGGCGCCGCCTCAGCTGACCTGCCGAGCGAGATGGACAGCCGGAAGTTCGTGGGCCTCGCGCTCGCCCTGTTCCTCCTGACGACGAGTCTGCTGCACCAGGTGCTCACCCAGAACCTCGGCTCGAAAAATTCGCTGCAGGACGGCCAGTTCGTCGTCGCCACTAAGGACTTCTTCATCGGACCTTGCCTGGTCAACACCAACCAGACCTGCCCGGACCCCGAGGTCTCCTTCTTCCTCTACACCAGGAGAAACCCCACGCGGGGTCAGGAGATCCAGGTGACGCCGAATGGATCCAACATCGCCCAGACGTTCTTCAAGCCCAAACATCCCACCAAGATCATCGTACACGGCTATAACTCTGACATGCAGCTGGACTCGTTGGTGGACATCCGGATGGAGTACCTCAAACGCGGCAGGTACAATCTCATCGCCATGGACTGGCACAGGCTGGCTTCTGGTCCCTGCTATCCGATCGCGGTGCACAACGTACCCCACGTGGGCGAGTGCCTAGCCCAGCTGATCGATCGTCTAAGAGATTACGGCGCTGAGGACATCCACGTGATCGGATTCTCGTTGGGTGCCCACGTGCCCGCCTTCGCAGCCAACAACTTAAGGCCCTACAAAGTGCCGAGGATCACCGGCTTGGACCCTGCCATGCCGCTTTTTATAACCGTCGACAAGGACAGCAAACTGGACGCCCAGGATGCCGAGTTCGTCGACGTGTTTCACACGAACGCCTTCGTCCAGGGTAAGGTGGAGGCCAGTGGCCACGTGGATTTTTACATGAACGGCGGGGTGAACCAGCCTGGCTGCTGGGAGCACAGGAACCCCTTTGGTTGCAATCATCACAGGGCGGCGATGTACTACGCAGAGTCCATCAACAGCAAAATCGGATTCTGGGGCTGGCCCTGCGCAGGATTCCTGGCCTACCTTCTGGGATTCTGCCCGCCAAGGTTCCCGGCCATTCTCGCCGGCGATCCCGTAGATCAACATATGACGGGATTTTTCCTCGTCAAGACTAAAGATAAGAGCCCGTTCGCTGAAGGGATTTTCACTATTGATCCCCCCACGGCCTTGAATTTGTGATTTTTTTACACCGAGTGAAGTGTGTTCAAGTGTTTAAAGTGCTGGAGTGTTGTTTATAAGAAAATTATATTCCAAACAATTTTTCTACCCTCCGGCCGGAAAGTGCCGACTTCGTGGCGTTGCGTGAAACGAAGTTGCGACTTTCCGGCATCGTCGAGCAGAAAAATAGTATACACTCGCAAAAATGGATTCTTAGTGTTAACAGACAAATCCACTTAAACATTATCTAGTTAATTTTCAAATGAATTTATTAAATTGATGAATACGTCTGCTTCGGTATAATGCTGAATAAGTTAGAGACTTTTTCATTTATTCAATTCTTTTTACTTTTTATACTAAATGGAAACTAATAGTTAATGAATCAATTTACAATTTATCATGCAGTCTATTTATTGGAAGACGATAATCTATACTTAAATAAGTATTTGAAGAATAAATCGTTTAAATTAGTTTGACTCTATAATAAGTAGATTTTGCAGTGAATTCTTCTATCAGTTAGAGTAAATTTTTGTGATTGTACTTATCGAGCCCTTTATAATAAAAAAGCCTCCGATCAGTTTTCGATTGAGTGTAAAACTTTTTGTACCGTGTTGATGAGAGTGAATGAAGATTCGCTGATTTGAGAGTGTTAAAATAAAGATTCGTTCGCCCAAAGTATTTTGTACGATGTATAATTGCTCGTAATATAGAATGACGTACTTGCTAATTAATTATTCGGCAAGCGTACATACACTACAGTAACATTTTTGAAATTTGAATAGAGTTTATAATTTACTTAAGTTGCTTAAATTGTATTCTACCTTTATGTTTTCGGTAATTATGCAAGGCGGGATATTAAAGTGTTCGAGCACTCATTAAATTCAATGTACAATGCAAATTATTAATTATTTTCAAGCAAATTTATTGCAATATTTTATTACCGTCGGTATTTTACGTATTAGCCGGCTCACATAATTTATGCCGAGAACTCAAATAATAAAAAATAATTAAATAAATATTTGTCTGTAAATTGTTTAAAAATAGTAGATTTTCAGACTCAGCAATCTAACGGTTTCGTGTTCCTAATAAGAAGTAATAGAAATTTCTTTTCGTAGAATCATTTCTGGAACGTATCAAAGTAAAAACAAAATATAAGCTGCCAGGTCAACGAAAAAAAGTCCACGTAAAACTTTCACTTTTAATTAAAATAAAATACTATTCAAAGAAGTTGCTTAACTTAATTAATTGTACAGAAAAGCTTTTGCATTTAAAAGTATGATATATTTGTTAATTAATTCGTTATCGCAATAAATGGCAGGCTGCAAACTTCTTCTATAATAATATCTATATTAATTTTAAAAATGCACCTTTAGATTTTATTGTTATACGTTTATCATTTGAATGTAAACATTGCATCAGATAAAATACGGCAAGAGTATCAACGTTATTCAACAATTACAACTTCCTTTCATAATTAGAAGTTTGAATTCGAACAATAAAAAGAAAAGACAAAAGGTTGAGAGTAATTGCGTGATAAATTGTACTCTTATTAGTAAATGTAATTTAATTGAAAGTTAAGTACTTACTGCAGTATTTATATGTTTCAAAAGTGCGGAAAACTCATCCCTCTGATGTGATTGCAACTTATAAACTTAGCAACAGGTTGCCTCTAATTTATGCCTGACTTAAGCTTAAGAGACATCTGCTTAGGACTTTATGCGCAACTGTACATATATTCAATAATTAAGCAATTCCCTTAAAATGTAAATTGAATAAAGCATATTTTTTAACACTGAGACTCTGATAAATTTATTTTCCTACATCAAGCACGAATAGCACGAATGAGTCACACTATCAATTATAACCGGAAAAAACAGTCTTTAAAAAAATAATTTTCACGAAAACTTACAGGAAATTTTCCAAACCAAAGTTCCTCCGAAGTGCCGGCCTGTAAAAACCGAACGACCTCGCCACTCTCAATTGAGCGCAATAAAGCGAAGAGAAACGCGCGGAATCTTCCTCTAAAATAAACTTCCTCATAACGAGATATCTCCTCCTCCGACCCGACGTATATCAGCCCCGCAAGAAAAACCATGAACAAGCGAGTCCATCCGACGGAACAAAAAAAAAAAGGAAGAAAAAAGCAGACAGCGGCCGCGAACTTTCCGCGAGCGGGTCGATGAGCGGATGGAGGAAAACCTGCTCGGCGGAAAATTCTAATGTATTCTCCCGGGGGTACGACTGCGCGTCGGCGAGGCTCGTAATGGGCGGAGGCTTGCATTAAAAGTTGCGGGGATTGTTTAAAGCTCGCACGCAATTTAAAGTTGCCGCGCGGAACTTACGTCGCGCAGGAATGCCAATCTCGGCGAGTCCTCGCGGAAAGCCGGGCTATGACGGCCCCGTCGATGGGACGCCGAATTTTATGCCGAAGTTCGCGGCCGCAAATTCCAAGTTTCGGCGGGGGGCGCGCCTGTATACGTCGCGTCAATTTATGTGGAGCCGGGCTAGTTTGTCGGCAAGGAATTCGGCGGCTTTTGCGCGTAAGCATCGACCGCCTCCGAAGTTTGCCTATCGCGATACGCCGGTGCTACACATTTTCTTTATCTCCTCTTCAATGCGCCGAGATTGTACTGCAAGTAGGTTGCTGCGGGAGCCTCATGATTTGTTAGCGAAACCGAGATAACGAAGGGTTTTTATTCTTATTTTTAACCAGAAAATACATATGTATTCTATGATATAGTAAAAGTTACTATATTCATCTATGACGATTTTTACTATAGAACATACTAAAAATCCCTGAGAACATAGCAAATATTGCTATTTATATAGTAGAAAATGCTATATACATTTTTCTGTGTACTAAAGGTAAAATTACAGGAAATTTTATAGTAAAAATTCCGTAGGAACAGTGGGATACACTCGACTTATCACTTTTGAATTTATTTATTTAAATCAGATATAAATTTACAAAGAGTAAATTCTAAAAAATCTAAACTATGTTACGTTTATGTAGGCTGATATAATACTTAAAAACTAATTAAAACTAGTTTAAATTGACGTAAACATTTGAAACTATAAATGTATAAAATATATAAATGTAAAGTTTTTAAGAATTGATTATATTAATCTTTATTAATTTTCTGTACACAATCTCTTCAAATTTTAAATAGTATAAGCAAAATTAAGTACGACTGCAATTGTTATTATGCAATTTTAAAATAAATTGGCGGATAAGCTTTTTGTTCCCAAGGAAGAAAGTTTCAATCTGTTAGAATAGCTTCTTTAAAAACTTAAGTAGGGTCATTAACAGCGAAAGAAAAGAAAGAGTTTATTGCTAAATGCTGTCCGAGAACAAATTAAATTGAAAGACTGACGATTTCTCTGTTAATTGATGATTTTCGTGGTCCCTTTGTCTGACATGTAATTTGATTAGTATTCAAGCAACCTTTTGTAAGTATCATTTGCTGCTATACGCTTTGTGTTGTAAGTTCAACAGCCTACTTCAAGAGTACTTTACCACAATTTATTAATTAATTTATTAAAAGACAATTTGAAGTATTTAACTATTTTTATAAAATCAATTATTTTTAATGAACACTAACACCAGGCGCATAAAGTTAACACGAGAATTATTTTCACACAAATTAAGTTAACGGGAATTTTAATAAAAATGAAGTACGTTTAATATAATAAAATTAATTTTAAAAAAACGTAAAAAAAATTGAAAAAATTCGGTCTAATACCTGCGATCTATTTAGAGCGTACGAGTGGAATTTGAAAACGAGTTATACCGGAAGATAAGACATAGGTAACGAAGGATGCGGTCGAAATCGAGAGGCGCGCCGAGTACAGGAGCAAAGAAGATATTGAAAGTCGAGAACATCTGCAATTGTGGGAGGAGGTTTTGAATGCGGTGCATGCAGACGGCGACAGGTCGCACCTCGATATTACTTTTCCCGCCATGCGCTTCGAAAATACGTATACATGCATATATATATGCATCTTTATATACATACAAAGCCCTATGCTCCTGCGCTCGCCTTAAAAATCTCACGCGCTCCTCCCGGCGACGCCCAGGCTTTAAAATAAACATGAGACGAAAATTCCCAGCCGCAATGAAATTTTATCATTTCGGGAACTTTACGTTTATAACAAATTTCAAAGCTCGGGGCGCGCAGACGCCGCGCATCCAGCTTCATTCCCCCCGGCGCGTCTCGGAAATCTGCCCGCCGTTCCCGGGAAAATCCTGTTATCCCGAATCCCTTGTACACGGGGAGTAGGTGCGGGTATAAAAATGATGCATCCACATTCTCGATCGATTGAGTTTCGCCGCCTCGCCCGGAGGCGGCCGCCGCCGCGGTAACGACGCGTAACTTTTTGCCGTGGGAACGCGCGACAGAATTTTCGCGTTTTAACGTCAAGGGATTTGCCGCCGATGAAATTGCTCGCCGCGCGCTCGCGCTAAGCGAATTCTCGCCCGGCGCGAAGCACTTTCTGCATATGCCATAAATCCATTTGACCCACATGCGAGCCGGAATCGCGAGGAAGACTCTGCGCGCTTCTCTCTCAGCTTTAGTAGACGTGCTTTTTTCCTTGGTGCGCATATCCGCCGCGCATCCGCGGCCTTTTGCTGAACGGCGGAGCTTTATGGATTTTCGAGAGATTCTAATAAAAAAATTGAAGGCGTGTTTTGCTGCGAAGATCAAATGGCGCTTCAACTGGAAGTCACTCGCGCTGCTAGAAATCCGTCCAGTTGAAATGAACGCGAAAGTAAGGAATGGCTTGTTTTTAGAGGTAGATGTAAAGCTTTTTTTTTCACAGTATTCGCAGATTTATTAGATTGAAAAAGTATTGGATAAATACTATAGCTTTTAATCGTTATTAAATAATAGCGATTTTTGAGCGAAGAAAAATGGCGATAAAAAAGCGTTTCGTCGAGGGGTTAAAAATAGTCTCTATTTCACCGACTATTAAATTGCCGTTAAATGTTTTAAATTTCTAGCAGAGTGAGTGTACGCTTTTTAAGGGTCGTTCACTCAATTGTTTATAGACAAGCTTTGTTTTGTTTCGTTATTTTCGAAATGTTAGTCTAAGTAATAAGGAATAATTAGAGCTGTAAATCTTATTGAAAGTGGAAGAACGTAAGTCTCTTTTGTTGAGTACTTAGCGAAATGTATAAAAAGTACGAAGTCGTGAAAAGGTGATTTACTGATTTCATTTACACAGAGCGGGGCTGCTCTTTATGCACGAGATTGAACTCGAGTCGACCGACTGGGACTGCACTTGGAAATCTTAGGAGGCGAGAAATTGCTTTCCCAACGGAAAACTTGATAAAACGCATCAACAGTCGTTCCACCTCGAAAAAAGGCGTGCGGTGTTTTCTGAAAGCTACTTTTTTAGTTTAATAGAGTTAAGCAGTTTGCGCGGTGAAAAAGGAAACGTAAAAATAAACAATCGCCGGCTTTTAAAAGCTCCGAACTTTGAATATTTGATTACGCAACTTTTACCAACTTCCTCTCACCCACACGTGCAGTATTAAAAGAAAAATTATGTTTTAACGCGTCGGGCACGTATAGCGCGTTATCCGATTAAACATTTACCCAGCGAAGTTTGCTTTAGTCCGTTAATTTCTCGAAAAACGCAAGTCTAATTTGAGCCGGGCCAAGTTACGCGGCGTTCTTAGTCAAACTGTCCCGTTATAAGCGCACTCGGGGGAAATCAAACAAAGTTTGGCGAGACTAACCCGCGGCTCGGCGCTCTGTTTCAGTGCAACATATGTACGGGTCGAACGGCGCGTCGGCGGGCATGCCGATGGGCATGACGAATCTGAAGATGGGGCCGGTGTTGGGCGGCATCCAGGGGGCTACCACACTACCCCGGCCGGGAAACTGGCTGCACCCTGCGGGCCTCAGGCACGGGCACAGCGCGGCCCGGGTCCGCCTCTACTGCCAGGCAAAGTGAGGAACCACGGTTCTGACAGGTAAACTTCTATTATCTTCTCTTTATACTGCCTGTCTTACTGTCGGATGCACGTCAAATTTCTCCTGCTATTAGGTAAACCGAGACAAGACGCCAGCTTGGGGAAGACGCCACAAAGCTGTGTATCTACAGAGTTTGTTTATAAAAGTTTATTTCTCCTTTGTTCAGTCTATGAATATGTTTTACGAGTCTTTGATTGCACTGCCGTAGTATCGCCGAATTTTCGCTTTAATGTTTAGTTCGAGTTTAGAACTTTATTCAAATGATCGAGTTTGGTTTATAATTTTCTACATCTTTGACTAGCACGCCATAGTTATACAGTTTTTTCGTTATTCTATAAATTTACATATATTTATAATAGCTAGTGACCTCAAGTTTACATTGACGTAGTGCAAAAAAGGAAAACTGTTAAATTATTTTAATTATATCTAGTCTGAATATGTATTACGAGCCTTTGATTGCATTGCCATAGTATCACCGAATTTTCGCTTTAATATTTAGTTCGCGTTCAGACCTTTATTCAAATGATGGGGTTGGATCAGTAATTTTCTATTGCTTTGATTGTCACTTCACAGTTATACAGTTTTTATCAATAAATTTTCATATAATTATACTACCTCGTGACCTAAATTAATTGCCAAATCTTTTTAATTATATGTATTTTTTTAATTAATATCATATGGAAAAGAGGCCGACACATTAATCAACATACTTTTCCAGTGGAATCTTTCTTAAAAAATTCGTGAAAATAAATATAGCATACTTATTTATTTTTTTTTTTGTAATTATAAATAAGCTTAATATTATAATATTAATTTTTGTGCCTGATGTGCAAATATTATTTAATTTTTTCTCGTGACATCTTTCCCACAGTTTTGAATTTCTTGTAAAAATACGTAATTTTCCGATAAATAAATACAATAAAGAAGTAAAATTTTAACGAACTTAATTAATTATACTAAATGAATTTAAAAAATGAAAATTATAATATCGAGTCTGAGGAGTACTGACAATTTTATTATTTTTGTTACAGCGATATATCTTCAAGTCAGAAAGATGAGTGGTTTGTGTAGGTAAGTTAACGGCAGTTAAATTAATATTTATTACGACGTGCTGCACGTTCGTGTTGGAATGAATTAAATACCAAATAAAGCTATAAAGTGAAATAAATGAAGCAATTAATTGGTCGAGAACAGAAGGTCATTTTTCTCTTTTATCCGTTCGAAAAAGTTGATAAAAGTAAACTTTAACGTTCTTTATAAATAAATATGTTCACCATCCATTACGTTGACCATAAATAAATTCTATCGAAATTAAATATAAACAAAAAATATAATTTAAATAATTTACATAGATGCATATAAAAAATCAATACATGCAAATTCACCATCAGCTTTAAAAAAAGGTACTTGTAATCGTAATTTTTCAAATCGCTTTCCTTCATTTCAGAGGCAGGCCTGGACCAAAGTCCGCAGGGTGAATAAGAGCGGTGGTGCCCTCACCGTTCCCAATCTCGCCGTTTCTCGTCAACGTGGGCGACCTCGAATCGTCGCTACGTCGATCGAACGAACAATCAGAAAATGAAGAAAAAAAAAACAAAAAAAAATATATACACTAGGAAAGAAACACACAGAGGAAAAGCAGTCACGAGGATCCCCGAAAAGAAATACAAAGCACCAATCGTCGCACGGAGCAGGAAAGGCATCGAAAATATGAAGGAGGCAGTCGAGGAAGAAGAAGCCCGGGAATAAAAAGAATGAAGCGTCGCGCCGACGGAGAAAAAGGAAATTCCTCGCGCCGACTGACGGACGGATAGAGGAGGGCGCGGAAAAGCACGCACAATATTGCACACGTGCGCTTGTGTTGTTTGCCGGGCTACTTTTCCGAGCGGATGACGAGTGCTCCATCTCCGCCGGCGGCAGGAAAAAGCGAGCTCCCAGGAAACGAGCGTCCCAGTTTCGAGTCGCGATCGCGATAAAACGCGCGAGAGAGAGAAAAAGAAAGAAAGAGATAAAGATAGAACGAGAAGGATGTAGAGCGTGGGAAAGAGAATGGAAGAGAGAGAGAGAAAAATTGTACGAACGGGACTGGGGGTGAGAGAACCAAACACTTTTTAGTGACCAATTTTTTTCTTTTTCTGCGATTTTTGATACATCGACGACAGAATGAAAGAGAGAGAGAGAGAGAGAAGGCGCGAGCGGAGCCCACACATATCTTCCAAATGTTTTTTCACGCTATTGTGCATCGACGACAATTGCGATATTTACCTTTATATACGAGACTTCTATACAATTTTTTCGAAACGTCTTTTATCACTGTGTAGTCGAAGTAGGGGGGTGTTAGTTGGCAATTAATCGAGTCATCGGCAGGGACACGTGGGAAAGGAGGTAATTGCGGCGGAAGCTACGAAACGACGAGAGCCACGCGATGACGGCAAATCGTTAGGGAGATTGGAAGATTATAGAATTAAACCAAAGTGTAGATGTAATTTGCGTACGTGAGAGTTTCAGTGCGTGCATGTTAACGAGGTCGTGATGCGAAAATTTCGACGAATAAAGCGATGATTAACAAAAAAGAAAAAAAAAACAAGATACACGCGCGCATAACTCGAGCAAGTCATATTAAAAAAAAAAAAGAAACAAAAAAAAAATGTTTAAATGTGCATTTTGTGAAATATTTTATCGAATAAAAACAACCGTGTTCTAGGGTTAGCGCTTGACAAGTCGTAGCGATTCGCAACAGCCGCGTATGTCTCTAAGGCATGGAAATTAGAAAAAAAAAAATAAAAATATTCACACACACCTAAAAACTATTCGCATTATGTCGTCAAGACACGATGATGATTTCTCGAGTGTGCATATCGATGATCGTTTATACAATTTTTCGAACTGCAACTTTTTTTTCATTCAAACTTTACAAAGCTCTACACTTATACTGTCGTCTTTTCTACGTGTATTTTTCAATCCCCGTGATATTGAAACAAAAGCGATTTTAAACAAAACAAAAAAAAAACAAACAAACCGGTACGTAGCACAAAGTCAATCGTTTTTCACGTGGATAAGTAAAGCAACAAAAAAAAAATTAAATAAATAGCGTGGCGTTGTCGCGAGCCGTTCAGGCTTGCGTGCGGTTACCCGTCGCGCTCGATTCGCCGCGAGCAATTAGCGGATTTTTTCGAAGTTCGCGTTTTCACTTCCCACCCGAGTGGGAGAAACGTCGACGTGAGCCCCGGGATTTTAGAGATTAGCGCTGATCCGCCACATGCACACAAATCGTTTCAGAGAATGCGTTGCTTTAGACTGACTATATCTACTATATGCTCTCTAACTGGCTGATTATTAAAAAAAAGAACATTTATATGTATATTGTGCACAACGGTTCGGAATGCTTCGCCGTTCCGGCCGCTTCATTCTCGGCGATTCACCGTCAAATGCGATTATTGCTCAACAATTTGCGTTTTTTTTTTTTTCGAAAAGGGCGAAGGTATCGGCGCTGCGAATAATTCGACGATCCGCGAGTTGTATCGCAGAAATTCGGAGCACCCCTATTTGGTGTGCGCGATCTTCGTGCATTAAATTTCAAATGCGTTTATTCGCGCCGCTTGTACCTTCGCGTCCGATGGAATAGCAGTGGTCTGCGAAGATCTCCGATCCGAAATTCCAATTTCAACGATGTTTTTAGTACAAGCGGCGAATTTTTTCTATGTCTGTAGAGAGAGAAAAGAAAACAAGAAGTCTCGTTTCACCAGAGAAACTAGAATCGAACTTGACAATACTTGAAATACTTGTAATAAGGTAATCGTATAGAGAATTTCGCATGTCATTTTTCAATCATCGACGATGCATATCATTGCTGTTTTGTCTAGTATGTCAAGAAAAAAGAAAATAATAAGAAACGTATGAAACTGATGTTGTACGCTTAGATAAATACGATGATGATCACGAAGTTTCCTCAGAACCACGACGAACTCTCTGAAACGCATGAACAATTGTAAAATACTTGTATTTACCACTAGCCGTTCAGCTTTGTGCCGTCTTTATAGAAAATTATGAATGCGAGTAAAAGAATAACAAGCGTATAAATAAATAAATAAAAAAAATATAAATAAATATATATATAAATAAAGAAGTATATATAATATATTATAAATTCATAGAATTTAAAAAAAAAAAAGCTGCATCGAAGAGCAGATCATTTAAATAGCTATACATTGAAGCAGAGTCAAACATGGGCAGCCCGAAAAATTCCAAACACATCGAGTCACTTGAACATGTACGTGTGTCGCTTAATCGAACGATTCAAAGTGTGTGTTTCTTGTATATAAATAACGTATCAATTACTTTAACCCTTCATACATCGCAACACTGAGGTATTCCTATAAAACGAGCCAATACTCCTTTTCATTCGTCGTTATATTTGTAAGGCTTGGAATTTTTCGAGTTGTCGCTCGCGTACACTGTCACTAGCTCGGGAGTTTATAACCACCGGTTCATAAAAATCTGCTGACTAAAGAAAAAAAAAAAGAGGGTATACATTCCTCTTTTTTTTCCGTACCCAAGTCAATTTATTTTTTCGACGAAGCCATACGTACAATTACACTTTCAAGCACACACACTCACACACACATATCGAAACGATTCCTCATTACACTTTTGCTAAAGATTGGCCTCGCCAACTTTTTTCGGAGCAAACGTCGCGATTTCCAGTTCATCTCCCCGTGAAGTTATCACCATGGAAATTTGCAAGAGGTTCTGAACCGATCAGTAGAGTACCAGCACTCCGAATTTTATTGAAGACTTTTTTATGTACAAAAATGAAAGAAACTAAACCTATTGAAAGGGTCTTTATAAAACTCCTTAAAATGATAAATAATTTATCGGGTTTTATTAAATTTGCAAATTTTTATAGTATTTTATAAGACAGTTTCTACGCGAAACATTTTTAATTCCATTCCCAGTAATTTTTTTGTTCAATTTCACGATTAAAAAGAACTTTTTGAATAATTTATTAACTCGTGAGTTTACATATTAATGACGAATGAATTATGAAAATTCGAAGCGCACTTTTTTAACTATAGAAAAAAAAAAATAAACAAAAAAGGAGTATCATATCAGCTTCCTTCATTTTTATACGTTAAAATACACATCCTACACTTTCAATAAAATCCGAGATCCAGAGTTGCGGCACTCTTCTACTGAAAGAAAAAAAGAAATTGGAAATTCATTAGCAACGTAGTTGATTGACGAATACGTAGAAGAAAAACTACCCTATAGAACGTAAGGACGACGTAGAGAGTTAAAAAAAAAAAAAAAAAAAAAAGAGCGAATGGAAGTGTGACCTGTCGGACGACAGGCAGGATCATGAATGAGATGGAGAAAAGTGTGCTGCTTTCTTTGAGTGCGTGCCTAGAAAAGGTTTATCGTCGTTGAATAAGGATCTGTAAGTTAATAGGTAAGGCATTTGCAACGGCGTCCACCCGCGGCGTCGTTCAGATACACGGAAGCTAGCTCTTAAACTGCCATGACGATGAAGAATTATAATGGAGAAAAAAAATAGGATACGAAGTCACGATGACGTAACGATCGATTTTGCGAATATTGCAAGCGCTGTATTATTGAGGAGGAGGGTATAGGAGGACGATCGAGCGATGTACTCTTTTTTGCTTAGACGACGCGCGACGGGATTATTGCCAGTTTCACGAACATTAAGTCCATCTGATAATCCTGAACATTGAAAAATCCATTAAAATGTTTCTCTCAACTTTTTGCCACTTAAAAAGCTCTTACATTTTAATGCGCTCATCCTTCATGCGTATGCGCCACTGCATACGAGATCGCGCTGAACATTTTCAACACGAAACGAATTTCAGTTTTAAATTATATATATATAGAAAATATAAGTAATTAATCGATTAAAACTTTTCTGAGATTGGAATCTTCGTTATTTACATTTTACTATTGCTAAACTATTTATTGCAAAATTCATTGAAAATGAAAAGTTGTGTAAAAAAGGTACCCTATCTATAGTGTTAAAATGGTCGTTGACGCATTTGAACGATTTGAGAGAGACACCAGTCAATGTTTTTGCAAAGCTTGTGTGTAAATATGAGTTAGTGGAAAAGTTTGAAGAATATTAAATAGCTAAGGGTAGAGGTAATTAAAAGTTAACTATAAAAAGGCGTATGTAAGCACTGTAGTCGGGCGGTGCATAAGCTGAAAAAAAATAAACAATAATGTGTCTTTATTAAAAAAAAAATGATAATATCCGCAGAAAAATATCGATTACATTGAATTGCGACTTATTATTACAAGTGATTTCATTTTAATAATGCTGACAACACAAGTGTATTAACATCTACATACTAAGGCATCATACAATTTTCTTTTGTATGTTTAAAAAAAATTGACCTTGTACAGACGTAATCATGATATTGGAAGAATTTATTAAGAATATTGTTTAAACATTCTTCACGAAGATTTATACTGGTGCTGGAAAAGAAAGCATAGTTCACCAAATTATTTTAATACTCAAAGCGAACATTTCTTTCTTTAACTACAATTTTTTTCACAGATAAATAAATTAATATTAATAAATTAATAAATTAATGTCTTCTTCGAAGGAAAATTTTTAGATTGACCGATAAAAGATGCTCGTGTTTAGACATTTTTCTCTAGGCAGCGAGTATGGCTGTACTCTATACCTGTTTTACATAATTCAATAGCAACTTGTTTCTGTAAAAGTGACTGTGCTATTGATGCACTAAACATTGATAAAAAGCTTTAAAATAATATTGTATTAAATTAATGTGAACGAGAGGAACGGATAATCAGTCTACGTCTTCGAGTTCAGTGTAATCTCATTAAATAAACAATCGAGTCGTAATTGAAATGTGTTAAAATTTATGACACAATGAAAATAACGTTGCGATTTTAACATTTTACGTTGAAATATTCAATTTCATTTTTAAACCATAAACTTTTTTTTCACGATAAATTATTCCACATTACATATCTCGATGAAACATAAATGCACACTGCAACTATTTCTCAAAAGCAAACGTGACTATCAAGAAACAATAATGAGACAAAAGAATGTAACTTTTTTCAGCATGATGTCGTTACAATTGTACTGCCAATCAATTGTTTCTTACGTTCAGATAAAACAAAAAGAAAAAAAGAACAAAAGAAAAAGACAAAAAAAGTTGATTCTAGGCACATAAATATTTGTATAGTTAGTCGTTTGAAAGTCAAACCCGAGATTGTAGCGTTGCTGCAGGTAAACGGAGGCGTTTAGTGAACTGTCAAAACTGAAACTTAGGATACAGAGAAAAAATAATGTGAACGTATGATGAAAAAGAAGTGTGATTGGAGAAGAAACTGTTTTCTGGAGGTGAGCATACTCTACGGCTTTCGACGGCAATTGAGACGCAGTTCGATTAAATCAACAATTTTTATTCAAAACTTTTAACAATTTGAAGTTTGCAATTGCAATCGACGAATCGTTTTTTATACACAAGTCTATTGACCAAATTAGGTAGTCATTGAGAATGTCATCAATAGCATGAATTCTATGTTTCTTTCGTTTATTTATTTGTAATATAACATAATGGTTGTGTGAGTATAATCATTTCATGTTAGATTGAATAATTGTATACGAATATTTTAATATGCAGATGCTTTTTGTGTCTAATCTTCTTTTCATTCATCATTAGTCTTACTATGACGTCTTAAAGTATCATCATTCAATTTTTAAATTATGTAATTTATCGAGGATGACAATTAGCTTTCATAATGAATCTACGTAGATATTAATGAGAAAATTATTCGAAATAAATTCTCTAATTAGCATTAGAAGAATAAATTAATACGTTATGAGTGAATCTATTCAAATGAAAATTAAAAGTGGAATGAACAATCTCATTTATATTACTTTTTGCGGTATTCAATGTCGAGTGTAAAACATCAATTTTTATTGCATAAATACAATTAACAGGTATTGAGGAAAAAAGCTAAGTCGTCATTGTTAGAAGGCGCACTTAAATATTTTAACCAAATGACGGAGAAAACGTGAACAAATATTCGTGCAATGACCGTACACATTTTTCTTTGTTACGTATACGTCGATCACGCGACAAAATCATATGAGTCACACATTAAAGTCGTTCATTAGCGTCTCTAAGCTGGTGGTGTACATCTTCTGGTGTTTAGAACACTTAGACCCAAATTGCATTCCTCCAGATGTTTGGGATGCTACCATAGTTTAACGACTACAAATCACTGTTAAGGACTATCCAGCAACTGTAAGGTGTAATGTATGTAAAGTGATGCAAAGGTATAAATGGTAGTTTGAACTTCGTGTGACGTTCGTTTGGTTCGATTGTTCAAGGCACGACACAAAGTCCCTTCTATTGGTCAGCCATAATTGCTTCATCCAACGCATAATAAATTGATTGTTAGCTTCGTTTTATTTTCTCAAAGATTAACGTTTTTTCTTATTCGTGCTTTGGTCGTGTGTCCATTCATATCGAAGCTTGTCTCTGCGCATATCACATATAACGATATATCACAAGCTATATGATGCGAAATCTCAATTTTGGTGAAGTACGTCATTTGAAAAGTAAAGCCAAATGGTTACCAAATCTTTTCGTAAATATGAAGAGATACGAAATTTTATTTAGTAAGAATATTTATATTTCCTTTTTGTAATAGAACGGGATTTTTTTCTGATTACTTATAGAGTATTGCTGATTTACACGCAATTGAGATCTAAATTTGTGATTTCGCATAACGTGACTTATTATAGAAAAAGACAGTATCTCTTATAAATAATGCGACTTTGTGGAAATTTATAATGCGATATGTGTGAATTTCCAACGTTGACAGATCAAGAGACAACGTGAGAATTACAAAAAAGAACAGTGGAATTCCAATATCTAATATCCGTGAATATCCTGTATACCAAAGGCAAAAAACGATAATCGAAATATTGTAACCTTCTAGAGGCATATGGGTAGAAAATTACCTAATCTCGTATGGTTTAGTTTGGCCACTGATTTGTACATGTGTGTTCGTTAACAATGTTTTTTTAGTAATAAAAATGTTTAAAAATTTAAAGCTTCGTTTATTCATTTATCTTATTACACAGGAATACATAAAAAGAAAAATAAACTTTTATTCCACGCTGATTTCTTTCTTAATTATAAAAACTGTTTATTTAAAAAAGGTTAATTATAACTCTTTCTTATATTTTTAACAAATTAACAATGTTCAAATTAATATAATCATTATTAAAAGTTCATCCATTAGCAGAAAGTTTTTTCATGTGCAATTTAATATCATTGCGCGAAGATGTAAGAACGCTAAGACTATCAAATTCCATGGGAATAAGAGTATCTTTACAAGGCGAAAATTCATATTGGGATATCAAATGTACCAAACCCAGTTTGGTCTGCATAAGCCCGAGCCTCATTCCTATAAATCAATAACATTGAAATTATATCTTCATTTTTTCAAAAAAAAAAAATGTAAAAAAATCCTTACCTATACAGATACGTGGCCCATCACCAAACGGAAAGTAGGTGTTAGGTATTATATTTTTCTTGTTTTCCGGGGAAAATCTCTCAGGATTGAAAACATGCGGCTTAGGGAAATATTTCGCATCCATCTGCATGGATCGCATGGGAATTACAATCGACGATCCTGCTTGTAATACAACTTTAGATCCAGGTACTTTGTAGTCGTTTTCAACTTTTCTGTCGAGGTAAGGTAAAATTGGATACATTCTTAAAGCTTCGGAAACTACCATATCCAAATATGGGAGAGATGACATTATCTATGAACGTATAAATTTGTTTATTAACTGTTATAATCGGCAAATTATTAGAAAATTTTTATTTATGCTAATTTTATTCTATTACCATTTCGTAACTGAGTTTATTATTATTTTGACTCAGTGCCTCTAAAACTTCTGCCCTTAATCTCACTTGAATGTCTGGATTTTTAGCTAATTCATATAAAGTAAATGCCATCGTTGAAGATGATGTTTCAAATCCACCCGTAAAGAATACTGCTGCTTGTGCAACCATAGCGTCACCCTCTAGTTCTACAATATTCAAAAATAATTATTTTCAAATACAGTAGAAATTAATTAAAATAAAAATCAACGTGATTGTTTTAAATTACATACTAGGTATATTTTTATCAGTAACTTTTTCTTGATCTTTTTTCAATTCAATCAATAAATCGACTAAATCTGCTCTTTTGGCACCGGATTGTACCCTTTCATTGATCGCCTCCCAAAAAATATTCCTAAGGAATTCGGTTCCACCTTTACCAAATACTTTAAATCCGAAAATCTTGACAAATAGTGGCATTAATAAAGAAGATAAAAGTTCCACGTGGCGCTTGTAAGTTCTAGAAAAAATATTTTTTCCCACTTTTCGTATTAATGCATCGGGATCCGTAAGCGAATTGAACATCAGACCGTAAGCAGTCAAACCTATTAAGTCAGTCGTAAATTTTGCACAAATTTCTTTAACCTCCATTATCCGCCCCTCGCCTAAAATGTAATCATTATTTTTTAATTGTACAATTACTACTAAAAACATGTGACATTACGAAAAATTAAGCAAATACCCTCTAAGTTGAGCGAATTTAAATAAACATCAAAATCTTTATCAATTTCAAGCATCATCTCGAACATGTTTTTCAACCGACCGGAAGTAAAAATCGGTGACAATTTTTGCCTGATGTACTTCCATTCGGATTTTTGACGATGAATAAATTCATGCGTCCAATGACATCACCGTGATGAGATTCTGCATTTCTATTTGGAAAAGTATTAAAATCTTTTATCAGCATATATTTTACCAGCTCCGGGTCCCGGATCAGTAAATGTGGCTGATCCAAAATGTAGAACCCAATGAATGGCTCGTCTTTTCCAGCATTGTACAAATCTTGAATCGTATCGATAACAGATTTTTGACCCAACACACATGGGGCTAAATTTCCAAAGAATGCTGTTGGTGGAATTTGTTTAACTCCTCGTTTTTTCCAGTACTTAAAGTTTCTTGTGAGGTATAAATAAGCGCAGATTAAACTACAAAATAAAAGAATAATTCCGTCCAAACCCCAATACTGTGTCAACAATGCCATTTTTTTTAATGAAAATTAGTCAATTTTGCACTTGAAAATTCTATTACACAGTTTTAATTGACATTAAAAAGATGCTTTTGCACAGAGAAGATTCTCTACTATACTGAGATTGATTGCTGTTCAGTCACCTGTTTTATAAACTTTTCTAAAACTGATTAGTCACTTAAAGACAAGTTTAATCTCGTAACATATGTAGTTTTCATTTATTACTACTTACTACTATGCATAAAGTCCATTAAATAACTTATGAACTGGGTGAAAATGAAAATTAAATAAGTTTTTACTAGTTAATTCTACCCACAATAAAAAGAATGACGTGGCTTTTTAACGCATCTTTTGATATTAAACAATAAGTAAATAATTGGCTTCTTGCATTTTATCATTGAATATATTTCTGTTGACGGTTATACAATATTATGTGATGCAACTGTCAGTGATTTACATAATGCTTTGTGTAGACTAATAATTAATTATGCAATTTTGATTTTCTTTGCACTATAGCGTTTCGTAAAAAAAATTACAACGTAACATTAATGAATTAGTAAAAACATAAATATATTTGATTACGAAAGTGTAGTTCATTAACCAAAGGACTGCATTGATATTATACACAGATTTTATACATAGTTATTAAAATGTAAATTATTTTCATTCTCAAGGAGTTATGGGGTACATTTAAACATATTCATTACCGCACTTATATGAATAATTTACATAAAAATACAAATTACAAAAAGAAAGCTAAGTTAAAGAGGTAACTTAGAAAAAAGTTTATATATTTTCTTTAAATTAATTTATTATTATATACTGCTCCAGCATTCGCTTAGGTCACATACTTCTTTTTACAATAATTACTTTTTAACTAGAACACGTGCAATTATTATTTATATTATTTCTAAGTATAAAACATAATGTCTCTTCGCTATTATAAACTTCCTCTCTTCATTAGCATAAATTACGTTATCAAGAATAAATAATATTAAATACTGATGTACAACTTTTAGCTTACATTACATTACTTGGATTGTCATAATATTGTATGGCAGTGTGAGTCTCTTTTTTTTCGCTACTTACACGGAAATATATAATTCTAAAGTTTTATCTCTATACGGCTGAACTGTTGTGTAATGAATGTTACATGATCGACTGACATTTATACTGTAGTAATTTAATAGTGAACTAAGTATCATTGATTCGAGCTCAACTAATAAAACTTTATCAATTAGCATCTTTTGGCTTCGATAAGTCTTTACAATTATATAGTAGGTCCTTTCATTTTATGTAAATGCTAAAGCCAATAAAATCGTTTCCTTCCGTTCGCTCGCTCACTGCGAGAAGAAAATCAGCAAAAGAATCGACTTCTATCAGCAATAACGTGGAGATTCGGTGCAAGTGGTCAAGTTTTAAAAGCACATTCCTTCAAGCGCAGTCTTGACTCGCAGTCTTTGGATCTGGTTGACGAGGAAGCACATCTATTAGGACGCAGCTTCGACGAAATACTCATTATTGCACAGGACAAGAATTCAAATGTATGTTGTGGAGCTCTGACATGTCTGTCCAGTCTCGACGCTCTCCACCAATCATGATGTTGCGGATGCAGCCATTGAAGTGGTCACGCGACAACAAAGTGCCTTTCGGTGCCGAAGCTAATAAAAGAAAAAATAGTCATTTAAGATAAAATGCTTTTTTCAACAGCATTCGCATATTTATTAGAATGAAAAAGTATTGGTTAAATACTAGCTTCTAATCGTTATTAAAAAATAGCCGTTTTTGAATGAAGAAAAATGGGAGTGAACATAACCTAAAAGCGGATACTTATGAAACAACATTTAATAAGCACATAGTGAACGATTTACTCCGTTTCGTAATTTCTAGCACGGACGTCAATGTCAATTAAATTTAATTGAATTACCTGGAAGACCTCCGACGTATAAGGCGCTAGTGATCACAGTTCCCATAAAATTCCTATTGACTTCATCAGGAAGTCCATATTTCTGATCAAGATCGTCGACCTTCAATGCGAGTTCCTCGTCGTTATACACCGCTTGAATTCTGTGCCACCTGTTATCGCAAATCGTGTAAGGGTTGGCGAATTCTTGCTCTACGTGTAATATTTGGTTGAAGCCAAAGTCACTAGACATGACCACTTTGCCATTGTGCAGCTCGAGGGATAACGACGGTGAACCCTCGGGGGCGGTTATCGATAGGAGCACTCCCGTCAGCTCCGAAGTCCTGAATTCCAGTTGCAGTTCTAAAACGGCGCCGAGCTCAAAATTCTTTTCTGTAAAAGTAAGGATTGTTAGAAACTTCACTTATGTTTTAATTGTTACAGCAATTTTAGTGATCTTACTGTAGACTGCGTATGCTTCGTCCTGGAAGTATGCTCCACTTTCAACGTTGGGGAAGCACTGACCAACCTTGTAAGGTCGACTAGTCGAGCCAACCATGTCGTAAACGTTTCCATTTATTTTCAAACCTCTGATGCATCCCTTCAAAGTTTCGAGCTTCTTTACCACTTGCTCCGGAAGAGGGGTACCGCTCTCTGGTGTACCACCTATGTACATGACGTTTGTCAAGCCTATCTTCTTGGGTACCTTGATGTTGATTGGAGCTTGCGCGTCAACCACCATGGAAAGCTTTCGGCCATCGTGGCCGATCGTTACGTGATGCCAGTTCCCATCGTTGAACGGAGTTTTAAACAGTATCTCCTTCTTTTGCTTACTCTTGATTATAAGCACCAATTGTCCATCTCTAATAAATACTACTAAATAATTTTTCTCTCGGATACCCTATTTTTTAAACAGAAAAAGCATTAGTAGAGTGAATATTTGGTAAAACTTATTCTAGTCTAATGGAACATTGTATCTCACCGGAGTTATGAACAGTAAGCCATTGGGATAATAAGTTCGAAAGTCAAATTCGATAATCTTTTTTCGGTCCCAGAAGTGCTCGAAATTTAGATAAAGCTGAGTATGACTTTGAGGTTTATCGCCAAATTTGAGTGCACCTGGTTCCAGCGAATAGTAAGGAATCTTTTGGCATCCTTCCGGCTGCGTCGATAGTCCCCTGGACAGTGAAGCCGATAGCGAGTAAGCAGGTGGATCTTTGCCCATGTGAGGACCATTTCGCCCGATATACGCGTGCGTAAATGCAACAGCTTCACTGAATTTCACCATTTTGCTATTAAAAAGAAGGCAAGCCGTTAGTTCTTTTCTTAAATCAGGATATTTCAAATTTAAAGTAAAAACTTACTCCTCGTCGAATATTAGGTCCTTGATGCCACCAACAAGGGGTGCATTAGTAGCAACCATTTTTGTATTGTTTATGAGCGAAGGAAGTCCACCAAGATACAACCCACCAGATTCTGGTGCCTTAATGGCCACTCCCGTCGGAAGCTTGTTGCTCATTTGATAAGCATCGTCAATCCGCAGCTCGATTTCCTTTCGATTTTTCGACACGATCACCGCGTGATATTTTCCATCGTTATACGTTCCATTAGTTTCAAGAACAATTTCCCCCTTGCCGCTATTCAAACGAATCTGTACACGACCTTCTATCACAGCTACAGAGTAATAATTGTCCTTCTGCAAATGCAAATAAATTATATGATCTCTGTAATAGTGTTTATCACGGATATTACAATTGTATAAAGAAACTCACAAGTAATTCACTTTCTTGATCAGGAATGCCAAAAAGTCTTTCTTCGGGTCCTTGGAACGTCGACAGCAGCAGCATTGCGCTATCTTGAAGTGTCCTAAACGAAAAGCCGATGGCCGAACTTTTTTTACGAAGCTGAATCCCTCGAAGCTCCAAGTAGCCGTCCCCATCGAATCCCACTGTATTCATGACTTTATTTCGACAGCCCGCTTCCACGCCATAGTAGTGCTCAGCCATGGGGTCGTAACCCTCTTGGACGAGAATATTTGACATGCAACCAAGGAAGGAGACTCGCGTCGGTAGAGTGAATCCGTCAACGTGGAAGCTCGGAGGTACGCCGCCGAAAAAGTATTTGGCTTTCGACAGATCGGGGATGTCTTCTTTTCGCGGTTGAGGTACTGGAGAGTCAATTTTCTTGTCCTTCTCGCCGTCGACGCTAAAACTGCACTTCTCGACGCCCTTGCGGGGCTGAAACTGTCGAATCGCATCGACCTTCGTCCAGTTGCCGGTGTTGTAGCGGAACGTGGATGACATCTCCAAACTTATGTCTCCGCCGTAAACTATGTTCAGGAAAACGCGACCTTCTCGTAGAAATATGATGATGTGACCAGTTGGCTGAGGAATTAAAATGAGTCATTTATTGTTCTAAGTGTCAGTAAAGCGATAAAAAGTAGTTCTTACTGTTTCACAACAGTAAGATTGGGAAAAAGTAGAACCAGTAACATTAACATTTGTTATAGAAACAATTATAGTTTATTTGAAAAGTTAAAATTAGTTTAAAGAGAAGTAGAGCCTCCTTTTTCTTAAAAAGTAGAATCTTCTTTTTGAAAATGCAGATTCTCCTTCTTATGATACAGTTATTCTTTCTAAATAAAAATAAAAAGTTTTAAAAATAAGTTTTAAATAAATAAAACCAGTTAAATTAAATACGAACGATCATTGTTTAATTTGCAAAAATCTCACGCCATGATCTATTTTCAGAAAAAGTAGAATCTCCTTTTTTAAAAGAAAGTGGAAATTGCTTTTCAGAAAAGCAGATTAAATTAACTTCGTACTGTTTTTTATTGGTGTCATAATCAAACGTAAAATAATAATTAAATAATTAAAATAATTCTGAACTTACATTATCAGGGTCGATAGCAAGGAAAAGAATTGCGTTTTCATCGTAGGTTTTGAATGTGAGGGAAACGCCGAAAATGTATCTATTGTAAGGTCCAGACGAGACTCTTTTTCTTACAGCGTAACCTTCTCCATTGAAGCTATACGATACATCGTTGCTAAGCTTTTCAACTCTGTTAAAATGAAAAAAAAAATGATTTGTGTTAGTCACATCAAATAATTATTTATTTCCGTATTAAAAAGACTTTTGATGAAGAACTCACCCTTCTACGCAAGGCTGGCAGGCATTGTCTGGAGAATTACTTATGAAATTCCAGAGGCCTATTTGTTTGCTGTTTAAAATGACTTGATGCACGCAACCAGGCAGACCACCAGAAGACAGTAATTCTGGCGGCTTGAATTGCAATTCGGGCATACCTCCGAGCCACAATCTATCTATCGACGACACGTCAAAACGTCCAAATTCGGTGCTCGTTTTGTTCACCGCAACTGGTGGTGTTTTGCCATTCTTCATCAACTGCTTACTTACGGTTAATTTTCCGATATGCCTTATTCTGGAAATCATTTTTTATAGTTAACTATACACTGTAAAAAAATAGGAACACAAAAGTTTTATTAAAATTTGATTTTCTTACCTTTCGGCTTCGATGCGGTACCAAAGTGTATCGTCCATGAGATTTCCTGCATCGAGGATTTCTGGGTGCGTTACAACGCCAGTACCGCCGCCTACGTTCCACACAAATCTTATTTTACGATCAAACATTTCTATGGCCATAAAGTCATCCTGCGGACAAAAAAATTTATATCCGGTTATACTAGTGTCGTAAAACCTTAACTGATATATATCGGTATTAAAAATAAATTTTCCAATAAAAAATAGTAGTGACAGATTCCAATATTTACGTTCACGCTACTTGATAAGTAAAACAGCAATCCCTCTCTTTGGTAATGGGGGATAGCGAGAGTCAGAAGGACATTGGTACTGGACGACGGCTGCAAGTGAGGCACTCTGTAGGATCTGACGCATTTTTTGCCTTCGGCTGATTTTAATGATATTCGAATCTGAAAAGAAACATGAATTTTTATTAAATTGTTTTTCAATGTGTCACGGAGAATATTGTAAAAGTGACTTACTCCATCTGCTGTATTCCTCGCTTCAGCAATTTTATCTTTCAACTTTTGAAGCTTGGCGGTCATAGTTTCGTTCCATTTCTTGAATTCAGCCTGTCGCCTTACCGATGCGATTGTGAAACTCGTCACTTTTGCATCTGCCCTTTTAATGGTACTTTGAGCTTCCGCGACTATTAAAAAAAAATTAATATTTAAATACAATATTCAATTTCAAATTAAATATTTTAAGATTGTACTCACGCTTTTCACTAGCGAGGCTTATACTCGAATCTCCTTCGCGTTTTAAATCTTGCAGCTCGGGGTTCAGGACATTTGCAATGCCATTTTGATAATTCGAGACAAGCCTTTTAGTATCGGAGATGGAATTCGAAGTTTCAGAATTTTTTAATAAAATACTGTCAATCTGTTCTTGTACTGCAATTATTCGTTAAAAAAATTAAATTTTAAGTACTGTAAAAAAAGAAGTAAATTAACTCTCATAAATTATATCTTACGTTTTCGACTGTCACTCTGCAATTCTCGTAATTTGACGTTAATTTGATTGTCTTTATTGCCGGTACTGTTCAAAGAATTTTTTAAATCGGCGACTGCCTGCTTCTGACTTTCTAATTGACCTTTAGCTTGAAGAATAGGCTGGTTATGATTTTTTGTCCTTTCTAATTGTTCACTCGATCGTGAGCCAATTTCCAACGCCTCATCCAATAATGAATCGGAATCTGGACCGTTGGGGTACACCTTGAATAGCAAATTGTAATTCAATAATTAACTGTTTGTAATACAATTAAAATTTGTAATTTTTATATTTCTAAGCACCTTTTCTTTGACATTGTCAATAATTATATTTGCTTCCTCGGCTGCGTTTCTTGCTTCTACCAGTCCATCAACAATATTTTTGTACGCTTGACTTGCTTTAAGTGGATTTGCTGCCTGAGCTTTTGTCGCAGAGAACAAACTAAAGAAATTTTATTGTATTATTTATTTATTTTACTGAGAAAATGTAAGTGTTAAGCGATTGATAAATACCCGACGTATTGATCCACGTAATCAGAGAGATTTTGAGCATGAGCTATGGCAGGAAGAACATATTTGTTTTTGTACTCGTAATTTAATCGATACAAAATTTCCTCTTTAGTTCCCAGATTACTCGTGGATTGCGATAATTTTTCTTTAATCTCTGGAATGTCCTGTGCCCGAAGAATATGTTAATTTTAATTTCAATTTAATGTGAAAAAAATGTAGAGATTTATTTATACACACCTGTAAATTATTTTCACTGTCAAGAATGCATTCCTGCGCTTCTTTTATGAGAGATTGTCCTTCACTTATCGATCCTTCTACTTCCGAGTTTCGATCTTGAATTTCTTCTTGTTGATACGTCAAAATGTCATAAGTCATGTTTATTTCGTTATACAGCGTATCATAAGTGAACATAGTTTCCATCGTGTTCTCCATTATTTTCATAAAATCTTTCAATTTTGCCGAATAATTGTGAGCTTCTTCTTTCGTCGTCCTCAAAGGTTCCATCGATCCGAGCAGTCCCATCAACCAATCAGTATACTCATTGCACTCTCTATTAAAAAAAATGATAGCATTGTTAAACAAAGTTATTTACAATAATAAAGTGAAGGAATACAATAATTATAAGAGGAGCTTACTTAATTAATAATTCAAAAGCTTTTGAGCGCTTAGGAATATCGAGGAGCTTCATTTCATTCAATATTTGTGTAGCTTCTTTCAAACTTTTCTTGATTTCAACCTTCTTATTTTCGTTTCCGTAATACGATATTTCATTTATAGTACCTACAAAAAAATATACAGACTTCATAATTTTCATTTAAACGTAAATATTAAAAATTTCCATTTCAAAATTACCATTTAGCTCTTCCCGCAGGCCTTCAAGCTCCATCATCAAGCTGTAAACGTTATTTCCAATATCCCCAGCTTGCGATTTTGTAACTCTACCATCATTCGCCTGCTGAATTACCTGTTCATTTGTAAAATATCGAATTAGTCATAGAAACGTAAAAATCAATGACGGTATTAACAATTGAACAATTACATGATTTAATAAACTCTCGGCTAATTTTGCAAGCTCTCTGTAACTTTCCCACGGCAGATGGTCCAACTTTTCTTGCATCTCTCTCCTCATATCTATTTCCTTGAATAGAATCGTCACATTGTCGTCGATATAAGCCAGTTCTTCCCAAGGTGGAGCGATATATCCAGCCGAAATGTGCGTCGTAGCATTGGCCAATTCGTACTTCAGATTGTCCAGCTCGTCGAGCAAAAGTCCGGTGCAGTTATCATCGCAAGCTTCAAACAGAAACGTTGTCAATTGCATCGATCGATGTGATCATTATTTATTGAAATTTCAACTAAAAAAATCTTTGATAATAAAAAAATTATTCTCCCTCAATTATAGCCAATGTATTTATCCGTCAGGTTTCAAGACTTCGTATCCAAGAATCATTCGTAAAGTTTTTCTGTCAAAGCAGTAAGGCATCGACCGCTATAAATTTTATCAGCAGAGAGTACGCGCTAAAATGGTTGGAGTCAATTTTGAATCTTAGTTTATAGTGAAACCACTCGTGGAGTCAAATTTGACTCTTTACAAGCTATTCATAAAATGTTTCCAGAAAGTTATATTACTGGATAGAGGAGAAAATTTCAAGAATATTTATCTTTTATCATTTTACAATATGATGGATAATTATCGAGTTACTGGGTCTTGAAAATTACAATAATTGTCCAATCAGTGGGCGGAGCCTATACCAAAGTGTACACTGTCGGCGGCTACTAATTGGATGATGATCAAATTTTTCAATTGATAATAGCTCGATAATTACCGCTTACATGAGAAAATGCTAAAAGGTAAAAATTGTTCAAATTTATCCCTCTATCCGATGATATAACTTTCCGAAAACATTTTTGAACTATGAATTGAGTGATATGAATTCAATCTAAAGTAGAGTAGTAACATTTACTCTAAGCTACACATGATAAACAAGTCCCTACGCTGATAGAAAAAAAGGAGATTCTCCTAAAAAATTATAAGAAACTCTCCTTTTTCATAAATGAGATTTTAGGAGAATTTCCTTTTTTTCTATTAGTGCATCTAGAATTTGCTTAACAGAACTTTTCTTAGAGCTAAATCTGGAGTCAAATTTGACTTCCGTCAATAGAGTGATTTAAATTCACATATTACAGACTAAATCATTATCTTTAATTCTATTTAAGAGTAAAAAAAATCACTCTATTTCACTCGATCAAGGGAGTTAATTTGACTATAAAATAAAAGTGAAAATTAGACTCCTATGGAGTAAATTTTCACTCTATTTCACTCCAGCTGTAGGATTTTTACTTACAGGTGCAAAATTGGCCGATGAAAACGTGTCGCTCGGCAGTGCACTGGGAGCAATCGCGGCCTGTGGAGCCTGGCCGACAGTTACACTGGCCAGTCTCGATGTCGCATTCGTCGCTCGCGCTGCCTGCTGGATTGCAGAGGCAAGGCTCGCAGCTACCGCCGGGAAAACTCGGATAGCCGAAGTAGCCGTAAGAGCAGCGTTCGCAGCGCGAACCCGCGTAACCTGAAGTCGTTTAAAAGTCGTTATTTTATATGGCCAGTAAATTCCTCCAAATGCTTTATTTTACTCCATTTTATAATTTTATTTGACGAAGAAGTAAAAATGAAAACGTTCCTTTTGTTCAGTCGCAGACGTCCATCTACGGCTTCATAAATTTTTTCCTTCGTTTGTGTCATATTTTTCAAAATTGATGCAGTATTTTAATTTTTTTTTAGGTACACTACTGTACCTAGACTATATTGAGTGATGGAGATATTTTGTGAATATATTATTGATTAGTTTATGAGTTTTTGAGGATTTAGTACAATTAAATGTTTTTAAATTTCGTAATTTGTATTTACACTTTTGGTCGAATTTACTTGAATTATGTGAAAGTGTTAATGCACTTCTGAGAGGAAAGTTTACCTGGTTTACAGACACAGTCGACTTCGTAGTCCGAGCGTATGATGCAACTGTTCGAAAACTTTTTGTCGGTCTGTGGGCAGGGGCACTCTTTGCATCCCCCGAAATTGGGATCCCCGTAGAAGCTTGACGCGCAAACCTCGCAGTAAGGACCAGCGGTATTTTCTCGGCAGTCCTAAAAAAAAAATAGTTTCGTGTCTTTTTTTCACGTTCTATAAAATACGTATTCATTCAAACAAACTGCCGTAAATGAATTACGAATATAATTAGGAGAGGAATTTTTTTAAACAATATTTTTCCAATCCGAAGCCGCATAAGTAATATGACATTATAACCGCATATATTCCTCCAATACATTCACATCGTGCCAGCTAATTTTTATAAGTCGCAGCGACTGTCAATTAGGTATGACACGCGTAATTGTACGTTTGTACGTATACTCGTTGCAGTATATATCTATCTAATTAACGTACACGACCTGAGATATTTCAATAGGCACTCGAAAAAAGCAAAAGATATTCAGCACTCCAGCCAGGCACATATACCGCGCACATTCCACTCTCCGCTCCCCCCCAACTCATTCAATGAAATCAATGTATACATAAATACCGACTTTTCCCTGCCGATTATACGCGCGGAATAAAATAAGCGCATAATCGCGCAAAGAGGGAGCAAAAAAAGGGCTACGATAAATTATCGCGTCATCGGGCAGATTAATCAAACAGTCATCAGCCCGGAGACGCGGTAATGGGTCAATCATCCCGGGCGATCCCGGGGGCGGTGCTCACCAAGCAGTGACCGGTTTCGAGGTCGCAGACGTCGGACCTGTCGCTGCACTCGCAGGGCCTCGCGCTTCCCACCAGCTCCACGTAGCTGCTCGTCGTGGTGACGTTGTACTCCCGCCATCTGTAAAAGCCTCGCGCAGGGTCCTGGCACGACGTCCCGTTGTACTCCGCCGGGCACGAGCACTGCTCCACGCCGATCGCCAGCGGCGGCGAGTGCGTCGCCGTCAGCACCGCCGCGTCCATCGACGCCTCCAACAGTCTGCGCAGATTTTTTTTTTATTTATTATTGTTCGGGCGAAGTTATGTAAAGTGGTCCGCTTTGTGGTACTTGTGGGCGCGGTGAAGCGTCTGGAATCGGGGGAATTTCTTTTGTGCATTTTAATGAAGGATGATCGGTATTGTTTGGTCGCGCGAATTGTTTCTTTCATGGGATGTCGTTGTGTCGTTCTATTAAGCGGTCGATTAAATCCTGTGAAGAGTAATTGAATACCTCGCGTGTGCGGTGGGTGGGTATACACTTACGTGGCTTTAGAAAAATCGGTAAAATCGGATGCTTTGACGAGGATGTATTGCACGTTTTGCAGTACTATCATCAGAATCTCTCTGGTAACTCTGAATTCTGGCCGGTTTCTCAACTGCCAGAATGTCTCGTGAAACCTGTGCAAAAAAAAATCCATGAAATAAATAGAAAGTAAAAATATTCTCGATGTTTTCATTTAAAAAGACAATCTCTACCTTCTAAAATTGAATTAGTTCAACTTTACTAAATCGTGAAGCTCTTCCACTAATTGTCAGTGAAAATTCACAAATTATAGTAGTTTTTCACTAATTCAATTTTAGATAGTGCGGAGATGACCAGCTGCTCATTACCTTATAACATAGCAGCTTTCGTTATTAGAATTGGGTGGGTAGTACTCCAAAATGATTCCGTTTCCGTGGAGCTGAACGAGGGGGAATCGATGACCCGCTCGTAAAACGTAACCGCCCTCGGTGATCGTAGTGAACCGTAGAAATCCTCCATAAGATACAATCTTTCGGAGAGAGAGAAAAGTAAAGTAACACCTCGATTGAATTTTCGCATTTGATCGCTAGTAGAGATACTCTGCATCCGATAATACATTACCTTATCTCCTAAGAACGAGTCCGGCAGTTGCCAGTAAACAGGGAATTCGCGGTAAAAATTCATGGGCAGTGTGACGTCTCCATCCGTACCAGGGATAACGTACAGATTACTCGTCTTGTTCAATCCGCTGTTCAAGTACGGCATAATCAGCGACGAGCCATAATTCGTGATCTAAAATTGTGCGAAAATTATGGATTGCCATATGCTTTCTCACGAATACAATCGTAATGAAACGATCATAAACGACCAGTTAAAGAGACAAAACAAAAAAAAAAACACGTGGATTCTCCCACTAATCAAAGCTCACAACCATCGGCGTAAACGAGGCGGACAGTTAATATTATTTACAATTCATAAAACTTTAACTGCGACATTCGTCACGGGGATCGTCGTGGCCGCGCATCCTCCGTCCGCAGATAAATTCCGCGAAGTGGATTGCCCGCTCGGCTCGTAAAATTTTTCAATTAATGATGCGCTAATTGAAAAAAAAGTGGCGGCAGTGCCCCGAGGGGAAAAGCGGCGGCCGCGCGAGACGTTATGAGCGTATCGGGAGGATAAATCAGCGTGCGAGCACTTACAACGACTTCGTTAACGGTATCGTTGACGTAGAGGACTCGAGGCCGCGGCAGCCTCCGCTGGCCCCAGCTGAGCCCGGCCTGTCGGCACTCGGTTGTCCTGCCGAAGCAGAAGCACTCGGTGCAGCCCCTGGGATTGTCCGCTGATAAGCCGAAAGTCCCGTCCTCGCATTGGTTGCAGCGACGTCCAATTACGCTGGGCTGAGGATTAAACGTCATGATTTAGAGTTGCAGTCATTCTCGTTGCGTCTCGGCATACTTGAGGATTTTACGAACTCCATATACGTTACGAAGAAATATCATCTACGATTTTTCCGATGTTTTTTTTTTCAAACTTTTTCACTGGCAATTATTCAAGAAGTGAACGTTACATCGGCGAAAATAAATCGAAAAAATCGTCTGAATGTAAAAAGAAAACTGGAGGTGTGACACTTACACTTTAAGGGGGTCCGAAAGTCAATTAAAAATTCAAATTTCGCGCCATAATTTATGGATTAAATAATTGATTTGATTATAACAAAGAGTATAAATGATATATACGCTTATTCTCAATTACGTAATGATCTATCACTTTATAAAGTTTTAAGTTCACATAAGAATAGCCTTCACCGGAAAAAAAAAGAATTAATCCTTACTATTTCGCAACAGTAAGATCTACTAGACTAGGAAAAAGTAATCAGTAAAATTAACTCCTTTCGTAAAAAAAAAATAGAATTGGCTTTCCAGAAAAGTAGATTTAAATCACTCTATTCACGGAGAGTCAAATTTGATTTCAATAGAGTCATATTTAACTCTAAGGAAAGTTCTGTAAAGCAAATTCTACCGAGAATTCAGAAAGAAAAATTAAATTCCAATTTCACTGTTAAATCTACTGGGTAAAAAGTAGAAGTTATCACAATTTCGTTTCGGTATTGACGAAAAAAAGCTTGAATAATGTAAGAAAAAAATCATATTATCCAAGATAATATTATTATTCCTTCAAACCTCTTTAAACAACTACACGAAGTAAAACTCACGCATAAATTCTTCTTCTTAAATAAAAAAAAAAAAAAAAAACACGAAGAAGCTAAAAAGTCGAACCGCAGTCATGAGTGATGCACTCCGCAGCAATCACTTAGCGCGCGTCCAGAAAGTAATCCTTCAAAAGTCGAAATTGCCCGCGCGAGCCGCAATCAGCGGGCAAATTCCTCTCGGGCGATAAAAGGTGAGTTACTGACCTTGCAGGGACACTGGCCGGCGTCGTCGCACTCGCCGAGCGAGCCGCGAGGGTCGCAGTTGCAGGGCCTGCAGCGCGGATAGTCGTAGTGCCCTGGAGCGCAGCGATCGCACCTGCGCCCGGAGAAACCCTCGCGGCACGGGCACTGGCCGTCGCGCTGGCCGCACTGCTGGCGGTGCGATCCGGCGGCGCTGCAGCCGCAGGCCTGGCAGCCCAGGCCCGGGCGGAGGTCGTAGCTGCCCGGTCGGCAGCGGTCGCAGCGCTCGCCGAAGCTCAGAGTCGGACAGGAGCAGCGGCCGTTCGTAGGGTCGCAGATGTGGCCTGGTCGGTCGCATGGCTCGCACACTAAGCCAATTCATTCATTTATTTTATTTATTTTATCTATTTTACACTGAGAAAAAAAAACTATGCGTAAAAATTGCTATTGTGACTGGCAAAGGAATGACAGTCTTATCAAGTGAGAATTTTTTATATGTACGGAAAGAAATGTTATAGTAAAAATTAAAATGTTGAAATTAAAAGGAACAGTGGGATATACTCAACTTTATGAAAATTTGAACTATAAAAAATATTAAGAATTCCTATGTACATGCAAAAATTGCTATTTATAGAATAGAAATTGCTATGTACATAGGAATTTTTAGTATGTTTTATAGTAAAAATCGTCATAGGTCAAGTATATTCCTACGGAATATAGTACTGTAACATTTCTCTCCGGATGAAAAATAGGAATTCTTAGGATCTGAAATTTTAAAATGCAAAAATGCATACATAGGCAGTGTCGATCTCCAAGCTATTTAAGGGGATCTGAAAGTTAATTACAAATTTAAATTTCGCGCCTTAATATAGCAGACCAAAAAACCATTAATTTACTTTTAAAAAACTGTCTATGTACGAATTTTTGCTTTTTAAAATTTATATAGTCCCTTAAGATGGCAATGAAATTATATTATTGTGTATTATTTCTTATTGTTGCTATATGTCCCTTACAATTGACATATCCGCACTTATCCATTCTCTTATTTCCGTACACCCTGATTTCTTATCTACGACTTTTAGCTCATTTGGAAGTCTGTTAAATACTTTTATTGCCTTAATTGTATAATCTTTATTACTTTACAGCTTTATGTATTTTCAGTACTGCTATTACTAAAAGAATTGACAAAAATATTTCGTAGACAGTTATAATCATATTCTAGACTTTATTATCACTGTTGCTTTTAAAAATTCATTTACATTATTTTTGCTGCCTTGTAAAGCGTGTGACTGCTCGGAAAGAATTAGTTAGCTACGGTGGGGATGGGCACTTAACAGGTTTCCGTCAGTAGCGATTTTCGTACGCTTCTTTTCCTCGAATAAATAAATTTCGAGTGGCAAAACGCGCGGACAAAAGGCGGCTTTCACCGCGTGAAATTTCGTCCTGCGCGACGTCGCGGCTTATAAATTGCGCGGCTCACAATCGGAATCGCGAAGACAATGGAGAGGAGCATCGCCGAGGCATCGGGGCAAAAAAAAGGGTCGACGCTCATACTCACGCTGACAGCCATTGTGGGAAAATCCGTAGTGTCCGGGTAGGCAGGCGTCGCAGCGGAGGCCGCCGACGCCGTGCTTGCATTGACATTGTCCAGTGGCGTCGTGGCAGGAGGCATTGTGCGAGCCCACGGCGTCACACCCACAGAGCACGCAGCCCGCTCCCGTGGCCAGGCCCCAGTGCTCCGGCTGCAACAGACATTCGATCGTCGTGGAATCGCGGTGTGTCGAGGTAAAAAATAAAAAGCACTGTCCCGACCGGAAAACAATGAGGAGTCGGTGGACCGCGCACGACTCATCGCCGAGTCGTCGCCTGCTCTAAATTGACCCACGATGTCGTCGATTATTCAATTTACATTTGCTATACCGGCTAACGATTCCGCGATTTTTTGTAATAATTCTATTCATAATTGTACAAATTAAAAACTTTTTTTATTTTTTAGGCCACTAAAACTGAATTTATTTTTTATAAGAAAATTATGACAGCTGCGATTATTTAATTTATATTTGCTATACCGACTAACAATTTCGAAATTTTTGGTAATAATCTTTTTTTATCATTGTACAAATTAAAAAAAAAATATTTTTTAAGGCGCTAAAACGGATTTTATTTTTTTATAACAAAATTATAACAGCTGCGATTATTCAATTTATATTTGTTATACCGGCTAACGATTCCGTAATTTAGGGTGATATTTTCTTTTCATAATTGTACAAATTTTTTTAAATTTTTATTTTTTAGGGCGCTAAAGCAGATTTTTCATTTATAAAAAAAATACGACAGCTACGAGTCGATTTCACCCGTGAGAATAATATAAGAATCAACGACTATAGTCCCTCGTTATATAATGTACTATTAGCACACATTTTAATATATTTTTGATGCTATATCGACTGGACTAAAAAGAATGGTTGCGTAAATATAAAAAAAAGACAGAAAGATAAATCTTATCTGTGCCCATTGGTCTTGAAGAATGTAAAGCATAATAAAATTAGCAATTGAAAGAAACTACTTACCAAGCACCTGTCGCACTGCCTGCCTACGACCTGAGCTTTGCATTGGCATTGTCCGCTAACAATATCACAGGACGAAGATAGTGATCCTAACATATTGCATCCGCAAACTGTAACCAAAATCAAAATAATTCGTCGGTCAAAAGATGCTTCAATAATATAATCGTCTTGAAAAAAAAAATAATAAACAATTAAATTTATTATCAACCACACGCGATTGCGTGCTTCTCCGATATTAACGGCATGAAAATGAGTCGCAATGCGTCAGGGGTGATGCTTTTCCAGTTTTCTTTCCCAGCCTTTTGTCGGCGATGGCATCAGCGGATAATGAGCGACGCTCCGAGTTGGCTCTGTAATTTCGTCGTTTATAAAACGGAACGTCGTGGCGCGTCGCGCGCACCGGCAGCTCGCTCGCCGGCAGTTTTTAAGGTAGCATTAAGCCGTAAGTGATACCTGACCAGTTTTCGATTTATTGAACGATAAATCGGTCGCCGACGAACGGCATGCAACTTCTGCGCGTTTCCTCCTTCGACCACCCGAATTTCTCAAAGCGACTTAAAAAGCGACTCCTTCTGAATTACTGTCAGATTTTGTACTTGTCGCAGCACACCACTGATTTTTAACGAAACTTCATTCGAATTTTTAAGGCAATAAGTGTAAAATTCTTTTCTCTCAATCTCAGAGAAATGTTTTATGAAAATAATTATTGTTATTCTAGTAAAAATTACTATCCAGCCTTGGAGCGGAGCCAGAGAGACTGCAAAATGTTTCCCTCAGTGCATTAGATTAAATAATTAAAATTAAAATTTAATTCTTTTCTTGTTAATTTAAAATTAAAAAAAAAATCCTCGTCGTCCTTTTAGCGTTTCAAAGTTACGTAGGAATGAAAGAAACGGAAACGCTACACAAAAGCGTAGAAAAGGAAAAGAATCAACGGTATACCGCGTGGGCGATAAGATCCCGCGGTAATCTCGGCGCTTCAAACAAAAGGCGGAATTCCGACAGTCCATCGCAGCCTCCGACAGCTATCTACGAAATTTCATTTTCACGGAGCGAGATAAAGCTGCGAGGCACCGACGTCAACGTCGCATATAAATCCCTCGAAATTTTCGAGCTCGTCCGGCCGTGCAAACACGCGTTACGCATGCGCAAGCGGCGAGATAAGAAGATGCGTACCTCCTTCGCTTTTTATCCCGTGCTCCTCCCTTCCTTCGAGCGCCGCGAGCGTAAAGCCTCTTTGATAGGCTCCCACTTCACTTTTATCGGGAGCTTTTTCTTCGAGAGTTATTCGCGAGATGGGCAAAATCGTCTGACCCAGTTCGGCCCGGCGATCCCATCCGATGGAGTAACGTCCGGCTAATTGATTCGCCGCTGCGTTTCGTCACTGATTAGGTCACTTTTATCGCGCGCTACAAGTGCATCGATGTTATTCCAGTCGGAATGGATGTGCTACCAACTAACAGATCGTATTACTTTAGAATTCAATGGAATCCTTTCGACTATTCCTCATAGAAGAACAAAGATTTCATCTCTGATCTTCTTTTTTTTTTTTTAAGTGTCTGTGCCCCTGGTAGAAAATAAACCAACCAAAAGGACCTATTCATCGATGGCTGGTAAAGGACTTTGAGTAGCAGATACTGTTTTAAATGAGTAACGGTTCAGCAGCGTTTGCCATCTACTGCTCGATTTTAAAATTGAAGATTACGATATAATAACACAAGTGTGTGTTGTATGCGTACTATATGTGCAAAGATTTTGTACACGATTCATCTTACAACTTAAACTCAAAGTTTAATCAAAACAGTAGATTTAATTATTTATTTGCGAGAAAAATTATAAATCCTTTTTGACTTATTCTAACTTTTTAGTAATAATATAACATAATAGTACACTTTTTAACCAGTTTTCAGTGACCTACTATCTTTTTGAAAGTTTTAATTTTTCATCATTCACCGACCATCGTAAATCTGAAAAGCATAACGAATTAAGCAGGTTCGTTGGTCATTGACTCGTGGATCGGCTGGCCAAATTTTGTATAATTGGCCCGTCGATGTCGAATGGCTGCTGAACGTTTCTACGCAGGGACGCGAGTCATAAAATTAAAGCCTGCAGCAATAAACTACTGGCCGGTGAAAAAAGTGCGGCACGAGCAAGAACCAATAAACATTCGGAAGAAGTTTACGCTAGAAGCTCTCGACCTATCCTCCCCCGCAGTCCTGGTCGACTGGCCGGAATAAGAATCCGCGATCCACTAAAAAGAGGCGCTCGGCCGTCGTAATACGCGGAAAAGCAGTTTGGCAGAGCGCAGGAGCGCGCATGCAAAACTGGTTTGTTTTAAGAGGTCGTATATAAGTTATTGCCTCAAAAATTGTAGCCTGCCTCAGTCTGGCCAAGGTGCAAAGGCTCGGCCGCCGATCGGCTGCTCCGCTCGCGCTTTTATTCTCGTGGCTCGTAAAAGGCCGCGCAGGAACGCGCTCGGCTAAGTAAACACACGCGTAATTATTTGCGCGAGCGCAAAAGTGATCCGACCGTGGCATCCTAATGATATATGGCGTTTTTAATGAGGGCGTTATCGGCTCCGTTAAAAATCCATTTGAGAAGGGCGCGCCGCTCGTCCGCTTCACTAACGAGGCGATTTTTCGAGAAAAACGTTTTGCTGCGGAAAGTCATCGGAAGGGCTTCGGCGGAATGTTCCGCGATTATTCGCGATGGGGCGCGATTAAACGACGAATCGATAAAAATTAAAATTGAATTTGTTTATTCATTCGCTGGGAAGCGAAGCATGCGGATGCGACCGCGCAATGCTCGATCGTTGCAAGTCATAATAAGGCACTAGCTTTCAAAATTAATTCGCACAATTATGCCAATATCGCCGGCTACTTTTCTGTTTTTCTCCATCATCGTTCGCTCATGAATGTTTCATATAACAGGCTACAGCCGTGTAGACACTTCACCCTCGGTAGGATATATCGAATGCACAATTTAAATGCTGATTTATGATGATTTAAAACGTACGTGGAAGTAATTTCCCTTCGAATCTTTAGGTACACACTTAGCTGCTCTCACAAAAATTCAAAATGATCTACAAAACTTCGAGCTACGATAAAAGATTTTCTGTTTAAATTATGCTAATAGCCATCAGGCAGCTTGTGAATTCTAATCGGTCGTTCATTAAAATCAAAATTCTATTGAACATCTTGTAATTTATATCACACTTATACGTAAAACGGTAATTCATGACGTTCAATCTCATCTTTTAGATACACATTTCTACATTTTATACAAAAATTCTAAATGTTCTAACTACATTGAAGTTAAACAGATTGTCGATGAACGAAGGTTTAAATTTTCAGTAAGTAACGACGTAAAGATCGTTATTTATGTATGCTGTGTACGCAACACGGTTAAAACAATAATTTAGGACAAGAACAAAAGGAAAGATCGCGATATATTATAAATAAAAGTAAAAGATAAAAAAACTCGCGCAAAGTAGGACCTGAAACAAAAAAAAAAACGCTTCTTCTTTTGATTTCGGGAGTCTGTCCATATTTTTTTTTTTATGCACGATAAATCGTTGCAGTGTAAACGTTTCAATTTTTAAATAAATTCTTAAAAAAATAAACAATTTCCACGGTTATTTTTTAATCAAATATAGATCGCTTATTAAAATCCTATTGAGCGTTACACAATTTTCAAACTTGTGCGTATAAAAACGGCAAAAAATCGCGCGACATTCGATTTCGCATCCTACGCGACCGCAACCCCACGTGCACCGTTGCAAACATTTCGATAAACGTGAGAATTTTAACCGCGAGCCTTGGACAAGATTTATCGGTACTTTGTCGAGCAGCGTCTCCGCTGTCACCTCGGCGCTTCGTCAGCGGCGGAAGCGCGGCTTGGCAACCGGTAATAGGCGCAGACCTGCATACCGCGCCGCGCGACCCTATAACCACCTGCCGATCGGCGCCGATTTCTACACTCCCCGGATTCCACCGATAATTAACGTCCGCCCCGAGCTACGCGCTTAGCCGGGGATCGCGGATACATTGCAATGAAAATTATTCCAAGGGTTATCGAGCGCTTTTAATTTATTTGCATTCCTTCGCGCTACTTGTTCTAATGGATTTCGGTCGTAAAAAGATAAGTTTAATAGCTCACTACATATATAGTCGCCGGCAATGGTGCCAAGGTGCGCGTTTTCCGTGTAAAAAAAAAAGGATCGTGCGATTTGCCGATTTTATTTTTTTTTTTTAATTTATGCTGAAGTTAGATTATATGAAGCGATTAGTTATAATTAAAAACGCCGCAGTTCCGATGTACTTATTTCCAGTAAATTGGAGTTAACGCTTGGGCTTTATCGTTGGCGTAAACTCGAGGCGCATAGATCGAATCTTACACCCTCGTAAAGTTGATACGAGCGTCATACAATCGAGTCGGCGTAATGTAAAGCAAACGTTCCTCCTTTCTCGGGACGATCTTAATTAGCGAATTCGCCGTGCGCAAAAGCGAGCCGATCGCCCGGCGCGTAGGCCAATTTTCCGCAGTTAATTCAAGGCCGCCGGCCTCGGAGGCGTGTCCCCCGGGACTATCGACTCTCCTTACTCGCGGACCGCATAAAGTAATACCCGCAGGATCGGTCGCTAATTGCGGCTGCGTTTTAATTAGCCCGCGCTTATATTTTATGCACTCGGCGGCCGCGGAGTTCACTGTTTATATACTTCGCTTTTTAAAAGGGCGAAGTGCGATCGCTGCTTTCGATAGGCGTCTGGCCACTTGGGGGTCGCTTCGACGATTTATCGGGAGTATATGGCGCTCTCGAGTGTATTTTTAGAAAGCGCGAATTTCGATTTCCGCTTGTAACTGTTTACTTATGCGGGAACGAAGGCTTTTTGCTCGGGTGCATAGTATGAGAGCCTTTACGGAGAGAAAAGTAGTCTAGTAAAGAAGCAGGGACAGACTCGCCAAATAAAAAATTTTAATAGAAAGTATAGTGAAATGTGCTAGGCTTGCAGTAAATTTTACTATACTTTTTAGTGAAATTTTTTATTCGTTCAGTCTGTCCCTGCGTTACAAAATAGTATAGTTATTTTTACTAGACTTTTCCTTCCGTGTCCAGGCTGGTTCGAATCGAATGTTTATATCCTTTAAAGTTTCTGATCTGCAGGTCGATGGGTAATCGATGTAGGGGACAGAGCCTATTATTACTTATTTATTTACTATTTAAATATTTATTATATTTATTTAAATTATATCGGAGGGCTGTAATTTCATAAGGATATTGGTTTTCATTTCTACTTGAAGAAAAGAAATTTTAATAATGTGATTTTTTTTTAAATTTTTCCTTGAGGTGTCCATCATTCTCGGGTCTCCCCTAATTATACATTTCTTTTGTAAGCAAATACCTTTACCAAGAAAATTGAAAAAAAAATTAAAAAAAGGGCTCATCAACTTTAAAACTATATTAAAGATGTTTATACTAGTGGACATGAAAGTTGTGTTACTATAACCGAAAGTAAAAAAAGAATCGTTTCAAGACCCACGCAAGGTAAAGTTACCGCGACCTTTTGAAAGGTGAATAATAGTCGCATTGTTGCCGAGCCTTTAACTCGCGAATGGCGCGCGCTCGATTAAAAGTGCGTTCATTATCTCCGGCGGTCGCGAGGGCAAGAGGCGCACTCGAGGCATGAAATTGGGTTTACGCGCATGAAGGAGCTTTGAAACACGCAACGCCGTCTGACGTAATGCGCCTGTTTATCCCCGGCAATATCGCTATTTTTTTTTTCTGCCATTCGCCTTTACAGTTGCGGCCTTTGCCTAAGCTCCTAAGTCACCAGGCTGGACATTAATTTTCGCGCTTGCTTACGTTTTTGATGAGAGTACGTATCGGGAGACCTGCACGGAAATGTTCGATCTGAAATCCTTATTTATTCGACGCCTTTATCGCTATTGCTTCTATTAGCGCGCTCTTTTTAATCCTGCCGCTCGAATATTTATTCCGTTAGTACCACAAATTCAATTACACCGACACGCTTGTTTCGTAAAATGCTTAAACGAAATTAATTATTTTTCAGATTAACAGACTTTTTTCAAAACTTTATACACAACGTACGCCGATATAAAACTTGAAATACGATAGAGGATTACTTAAGGCACAAGTAATTCAATAGCGCTATTCACTATGTAAGTAAAAAGAAAAAAAAATGTATAAATCTATATATTCAAAAGATTAAGGATTTTTAATAGAAAGCAAGTGCGTATCCCCGCTAGAAAAATCTTTAAACTCGCTACTCCACGCTCAGCTAATTAAAAACACAATAACAAGGCGTCCAAGTAATTTTCAAACGAACGTGAAAAATTCGCCAACAATTCACTTCTAAACGCGCGCGCAAATAAACAAACGCAGCTTATTTCAATTACGGCCGTAAAGTATGCACCACAAATTAGAGAACAATACTGGTCGCGGGCGCAGCCGCGACTCTTTCCGTTCCCTGCTCAACAGTAAATCCCAGCTTCAAAATTGAGGAAAAGCACGCGAAAAGTGGCTCGGTACGCGGAAAGCACATTAGCGGCTAGGAGTGAATGAATCGCGCGCGCGCGAAACGTGCCTCGCATATCATTAGCGCAGGCTCCGCGGCCGTGATGGAACAATATCATCGGCTCGGGCCGACCGCCACGGGATCTCCCTGAGAAGCTCGCGGGCCTCGATAAGCGCCGGGCGCCGCGCTGATTGATGCGACGCGCCAACGCGCACGTGCGCGGAATACGTTTCCACGACCCGAGGTGTATGGCTTCGCGGTGTACGTGTGTGTAACCCTTTCCGCCGTACAATTGGCGTGCGCCTACCTCGGAACCACGTGAAGACGTACAGGAGAATAGAGTAGAGTAGAATAGACCCTGCTGGAAATTTAAATCATTTTTTTAACTTTTTTAATGGCGATTTAATATAGACGGAGAAGTAGAAATGGGCGAAAACATTTTTGAACCCATGATGAGACGCTTTTTTAAATCAGAATCTCACATCCCTGACGGAAAATTAAGCATCGTTTATGTTGTAACTGCTCTCTGAATCTGAAAATGTGAAATTTTCACGTATTCGGTATGTGGAAATGATTTAACATATAAATATGTGAAAATTCACTACTGTAAATTTTTTTTACTATTTTCAATGTATGAATGTTAACATATTGAATTAGTGAATTCTGGTTTTTACATATTAAATTAGTGAAATTTGATCTCACATTCAATTATTTAGTCAAATTTGTGTCACATATTGAATCTGTCAAATTTTGTGTCACACATTATATATGTGAATATTCACATATGTTCGAAATATGTTATGCAGTGTGCCCACTGAACAGAAGATTTCGCATATTCTGCCTAAAAGCTCTTTAATTCTTCGACAAGGTTTGAGACACCATTTTTATAAAGAGATAAAATTGATAATCATCATAATTATAGTATAATTTTGAAGTTTTGTATATTCAAAATTGAAAAAATTTTGGCGACCAATCAAAATCACACATGAAAATTTTCATAAGAAGTATACTTCATCACAAGAACGACCATCCCTTTTTTAGGAGAGGATTTTAGTATACCTATAGCGATTACTTATTACTGCCAGAATTTTAGATAATACTCATTGGTAGTTTCTGATCCAACATTGTTGTACTGCTTTTTTGGTAAAATTTATATTCTACAATCGGACATATCTTACAATTTAAATAAAAATTTCTACATTCCTGAGTTTTGATGCTCTCATAGTTTCTCCGACAGTAGTACAAACTGACTAAGCAAAATAAATGCTCCAGGAATGTCCCTAACGAAGATTGATGGCTCGCAAATTTAATCACTTGATTCGACCGTAGAAGCCGCGTTGACGTGCGCGAAGTGAATCTTCGGAAGCGCAGCTCTACGAGAAGAAGTTGGACGACCCTCTGCAATGGCAAATGAGTCGAGAAATTATTATTACGAGCCAAGGCGCTTTCGGACGCTTCTTCCAGCGATTAATCAAAAAGTAACGGCGCGTAGCTTGAAAGTCGAACTGCGAGCTTGAAAAAGCGCCGCGACGACGACGCGCAGCACCTTTGAACCCGCGGGAAAGCGTCCGGCCGCTCGCTCGCTGCTCGCCGCACGAATTCCGGCTTTTTGCTTTATTTCCCTCCCTCCCCCACGGAGAGGAGCCTTGAGCCTCGGCGCGCGATCAATCTTATCCTTCGGGCGTCGATTGTTCGCCGCTCGGCCGCCGTTACGTCGCCCTCTCTCTCTCTCTCTCGCAGATTCGCCCGATGGAATTTTATTGTTGGCTGAGCGACGTTTTTAGGATCGCCGGGGATGATAAGCAACGTTTACGAGTCCCGCCAATTTTTTTTCTCGACGCTTTCAGATTTTCATGCTGTCCAATGAGGGGCCCCCTTTGCCCGTCTCTCTCGCGCCGTTCCGCGTACTACGGCTTTCTCATTCAAATGCGCGTGCGTGTAATAGGCCCGTGTAAGCTCTCGCCGCGAGCGGTTTTCTCGCCGGGACACGGCTAATAAAATTTTTCGATGCCGACGCGGATGTTCGATACTTTTTTTTTATATATATTCTTTTATTTATTCGTTTCGATGCGGCGGCCGTAAAATTTTATTGCTCCCTTTTGGCGAAGACGAGCCGCTTTAAATTAATAATCGCGCTCTGATTCTGGTGTACGAGGCGTACGATTTAATTACGAATTATTAATTATTTCGATTAATAGGGATCCGCGCTAAATAAATGAATAAAATATCAATTTATCCGGCTTTTTGCAACGTCGCCTGCCTGAATTTATGCGCGGAGCGTCGCACGATAACATCTGCATTACGAATGCATTATCGCGCATTCAGTAATTGAACGCGCCTACGGAGAACCCCATAAGAGTCGATTGTTATATATTATGCGCATTACGAAGCGCGACGCTACAGGAGATCCGCGAGTTCAATTAATTCGCCACGAAATATCAGCGTAAATAACGACTTATCGGCAGGCGTAATCGCCGGACCTCGCCCCGTAGGCGCGCATCCCGACAATCAATTCCGGCGGATTTTTCCGGGGCCCAGGCGCATCCGGCCGACGCCGTGGATGCGCGCACCGCTGCCGACGACTTCCGGTACGCCCACGCGCGAGAGAAAATCCTCCGGCGATCGGGGCCCTATTCGCCGGCTTTTTCTCTTTTGGAAATCGCCGCGTGGGTTTCGCCGACTTTCTTTCGCGCGTGCGCACGGGGGGGATCGAGCGCCGGGATGCGCTCGGTATATGGGCGGCCGATGCGGCCCGCAAACGAGTTTGCGCCGTTGCGCGGCCGGAAACAATGAATTAAAGCGTAAAAATACCCGTTCGGCGCTCGAGAGCGCGCGAAAGCCGTGTTTTATGCCTCTCTCAATTGCCCTTTTACGCGCCTGCTTCAAGCTTATTGTTCATTATTTTTTAATCCAAGTGCGTCAATTAAAATTAGAGTGACGGGGTGAGTGTTTAAATGCTTCGCTTTGCGCTTAAATCATACATCCGCCGATGGGATCAAAATTCTTTATCTTGTGCAACTTATTTAACGGTGGATTTTTTAAAAATTTTTAACTTTTATTTTTTAAATAGTTTTTCGAAGTATTCTAATGTTTTTGAGAATCATTCCTAATTCTGCAGTGAAGTTTGTCTGCGTGCGAGAGCTTTTAAAAAAGCTCTACGTTCTCTTAGTATTTAACTCTAATTTTGTTATATTAATTTTACAAATATTTTAAACTATTTTTGAATAAATAAAAATAACTCCTGTACCTTTCGGATACAAGTAGGTATCGGAATTATTATTTATTCGACAATAGTTTAAAATATCATTCTAAATCTAAAGAATAAAATGAGGGTAAAATATTTGAATAAACCGGACATTTTACTTTATAAGACTTTACTTTACATAAATAATGATTTCTTGATTTTGCTCTTTAGATAAATATTAAAACATAAATTTGTATTTCAATTTAATATATTTTGGACAATAATTCCTAAATTATTCAGCAGGCAGCTTCAAAAAGATTTTTTCCACATAAATTCTCTTCTCAGAAAGTTTGTAACCATATAACCAAGGTTTTTAGCTTCGTAAAAAAGAAAAGTTTGTCGTGATCTTTCAAAAGAATTATTCAATACGTTCACTCCTTTTGGAAAAGAATAAAGTGAACTTGTTCAACTTTATGAAGATTATAGAAGTAAAATCAATAAATCATTATTTATGAAGAATAAAATTCCGATACTTTTCTTTACTCTTTTATGAAGTAAAAATTACGATTTCACTCTAATTTTTAGAGTGTACGTCTGTTTTTTTTTTTCTTTTTTTATACGAATCCACTTGTGGAATAAGCAGCAGCCCTTGTTAGCAGCCCCCGGATTAACGACATAAATCGCCTTCAAAAGCTCCTAAGAATCCCGATAGCGAATCAAAACCAAAGCAGCACGACCGGACGAGCCGCTCCCGATCTAATCGCTTCATCCCCATCCACCGTCAGCTCGCGTTTTATCTCGCGGCCGCTATTAGGGAGGCTTCGCGGGCGTCGAGCTGTCCTCGGCGATGCCAGGACGAGGAAGTCCTCCTCGCGCGATAAATCATGGCGACGCGGACGGGGCATGTTTACTGCGCGACGCGCCTCAAAACGAGGTGGAACCAGACGGCGAGGCGAACGCAGGAGACGGGGAATCCCGACCTACGAGACGCCCACTGCTCCTCGGCACAACCGGTACGTCGCTGCCGAGTTCTAATTGATGCTCGCCGAGTCGATCGGATGTAGTGTCCGGGTAAGACTTCTCCTTTTTTTTTTTGCCTCGCTGATTCCTCGATTTTTTGCGAATTCTGGCGTAAGCATCTTTTACGTAGGTGTACTGAGCGAAAAAACTTTGTAAAAATTGCTATTATGATTAGAAAAGGAATGACAGTCTTATCAAGTGAGAATTTTTTATATGAAAAGTAGTATTTTGAATTTTAAAAATTACTATTTTAATACTAAAACTTGCTATTTTGAGTACTAATAATAATTTATATATTTTTTATACAAAAATTTCTCGCTTGTCAAGACTATCTCTTCTTTTCTAATGACAACAGTAATTTTTGATAAGTTTTTTTCTTGGTGTATAAAGAAAGAAATGCGACGGTAATAGTAATTTTTATTAATTTTTTTTCTCAGTGTGCGGTGCTGAAGGGAGAATTTTATTTTTCAGATTTTTATATAAATTTGTGGTAAATCAAAGCATTAGTAGGGGAATTGTATAGATTATCCGGGTATTTATACGAGGAAAAGCCAAGTTTTTTCTTTTAAATAAAATTTGAAATATACGGCCGTGCGTAAGGCATTGAATTTATGCGTAAGAAAGTGAAAGTTTTTAGGACGGCTATTCCGAAAAATAGAATAAACGCAGAAAAAGATTTATTGTTCGAGATGGCTAAAAATTTATCAATCTTCTCGAGCGAAGTATCAGCGAGTTAGTTCATGTCTGGAACTGCTTATGCGCGCGTTCTATGATCCCTGAGATCCATCATCACTGACAGCTCATTATTCGCCTCTAAACTGATGTGAGCATTTGATCTTCCGATAAGAAGCGCATACATATCACCTTACATTAAAGATACAACATGGAGAGAAAAAAAATTTCAGCAATAAATAGATTAAAAGAAAGGTCCGTTTAAATTATAACTTGTGTCGTCATTAAACTACGATGAAAATAAAGAACTCAAGATTGCACAATTATATCACACGTGCGAATTAAAAAAAAAAAGAAAAAATAAACTGGCGGTCTTATGGAAGACCCCTGATATAACTTTATGTAAAAAGCAATACCGATCTCGACGCAACATCTCTCGAACCTTCGGGGCGATTTAATGCGAGATCGCGTGAAAAAACTGGAGGACCAAAAAAATCGGCGAGGCGCATTAACGCCTCGCGTTGTAGTCCCCCGACCGCACCGGCAATTTCGACTAAAAAAATTACCTCGCCCTGGCCCGGGGGGCAATTTCGCGAGCGACGATCGACGCCGACGCCGATCGTAAATTGACGCGACGACCATACCGAAAGGATAGTTTGTACTTTCGGACACACCAGTCATTAAGAAATATTTATCGGCGGACAACAACCCGTCACGATGGTGTGAAAAGTCGAGCACCCCTTCGAATCGGCCGTCGAGGAAGTCAACCGTTCGTTTAGTCTAATGCGCTCTCTGTTGCCTTTTTTTTTTATTCGATTGGACTCGAATGCATATATCTTGTACGTACGTGCATGTCGGTATGCGTAAGAAACGAAGAAAGAGAAGGAGAGGAGGCGCTTTATGAATGGACGAGCGGTAATTAAATTTCGACAGCCGCACCGTTTAATGTCCGAGTGTAAGTGAATGATAAAACATTATTGGCAATTACCGATGTGCGGAAAACGCAAACGACGACGCGGACGATGTATGGCGGTGTACTTATTTGTCAAAATGTCCCGTTACAATTATTTCATTTATTTCTTCGAAACTGATATATGTACTTTACGCGCGTTAATTTTACACCGATAAGAAAGATAAAGAAAAAGAAAAAATAAAATTGATAAATATAAAAAATATACACGGAGAGAAAAGTTCTAGTGAAAATTACTATACGTTTTTGTAACGCCCCTGCGGCTGGTACAGACTCGGCAATTAAAAATTTTACTATATTTTTTAATAAAATTTTTTATTTGTTAAGTCCGTCTATGCGTTACAAAATAGTATAGTAATTTTTACTAAAACTTTTCTCTCCGTGCAGGGACAGACAGAAAAAGAAATTTACTAGAAATTATGGTAAAATTTACTAGGTTTGTAGCAAAATTTACTACACCTGCAGTGAAATTTATTGTAATTCCAGCAAATTTTAAAGACAAATAAAAAAATTTACTAAAAAGTCTAGACTCGCAGTAAATTTTGCTGGAATTACAGTAAATTTTACTACAAGTCTAGCAAGTTTGACTGTATATACTTTCTAGTAAAATTTTTTATTTGTTCAGTCTGCTCCAGCGTTACAAAATAGTACAGTAACTTTTACTGAAACTTTTCTCTCCTCGTGCATGAACAATAAATGAACACAGTTGAAAAGTTCGAACAAGGCAGAAAATTAATGAATCAATCGCAGCTTTGCGAAAAACGTGCGGCAGGCATCGGCGGCAACAGCTAAATCAAACACTTCGAAAAAAGCGCGAAGAAAGAAGTTAATTTGTTGAAGCATGCGGGCTCTTGAACTCGAACGCATATATACGAAATCCATACACACGCAGCATGCGCGCGTACATATTGCTGCATGTACTTGTACATACACAACTCGAACGCATATATAGAACACACATACACAAAACGCATACACATGCACCATGTACATGTACATATACCCCGTTGCTTTAGCACTCGGACAAAACCGATCCGACGGAATCCCACCAGCAAAAAGGCCGATCGGCGTCTCGCGCGCGCCAAGAGCCGATCGCCTCCCGGCGTGCCGACACGCGCGCGCGGAGGAGGAGTGAAGGGACGACGCGCGCGGCCGCACGGGATTATTCCCGCGCGCGAGCGAGGAACCGGTCGTTTTTCATTCATGCCCGAGGAGGTGCTCGCTCGTCCGTGCCTCGTACTCCTCCGGATGGTTTGCGCATGCGCGCCGGTGCGTAGGCGCATGAGCGCGCAGGTGTTTGCCCGATCTTGCCGATTTTTCTTTTTTGCGCAGACGATCGGTCCTCGTCTTGTCGATGTTTGCGGGTTTCGAGTGCTCTTACAGCGATGAGCAGCCTTTTAGAAGTCGAGTGTGGGATTTTCTATCTTCCGGAGGGTATTAGTCGATGATTCGTATATCGACATACCGATCAGATGTAGGTTGAAGCGAAATAATTATGTTGCGTAGACGTTTTAATATATTTGTATTTAATTTAATTTTAACGCGCGTATTGTTTTGAGGAAACTAAAATAGTTGTTGCGTACAATGTGTTACGGAATCGTTTGATGTGCGTAGAGAATCTGACTGGATTAAATGCGCCACTCATGTAGGCTTCATGCCTTTTTCTACTTCGGCCTGTGCGATCTTGCATAAACGATGTGGGCGGTAAGCATCTTGAGATTTAAGCCTTCTAGGCAAGATTTTTGCAAAATATCTGACGTTAAGGTATAGCGCAATAACGATTCCACGGTGCGCTCCCCAAAGAACTTAATTTATTTATCTAGTAAAGTTACCATTCTAGGGTTCGTAATATACATCGATATTTCATCATTCGCGCTATAATTTATTCCTGGAGATTCCTCCATATATCCTTCAAGACTTTCAGAGGCTTTAACGCTTTCAGATTTGTGCGTGTTTATGTACCCGATAAAATATGAGCTTGACATAAAAAATAATGTTAATGCGCGCAGGAAATTAATTTAAAAATTTTCCAAAAATTTATCGACTATACTTGAATTAAAAAAAAAAAGAGTATTTTGAATAATACAAATTACTGAGAGCGTTCGAATGATCCACGCGGACGAAGTGCCGAGTTGCCACCGTTTTGAATGAAATATTGAGACACGACTTTATTCATCGCAAATATCAATTACTGTTATCGTGCAGTAAAGTCTCGACGGTAGACCAAACGATCGATGTGCTCACTTTTCTAGAGTACCCTTTAATTGATTTTTCCTCGAAGATCGTGCATTAAAGTTAGCGAACAGACACTGGATTATAGCCTCCAGTACAAACTGATTGTAGGTTACTGATATTTTTCTTTTATAACAGCAAAGAAAAAAATTCTCCGGTAACTAAACGATTAGTGCATCAAGCGCCTGTGTACATTTCACGCTGTCGAGTTCTTAATTCGTCCAGTATGTGACTCGATAATTGATCGAGTACAGATGTTTGTTCCGAAGAAGACTGCCGTTCTTCTTTCGCTTCGATTCTCGTTTATTTATAATTATTCCCGGCCGACTGTTGCTGCAACTTTAGAAAATTTTATGTTTACCCAAAGTACACTGCTGCATTTAACATGACACAACAAATCGCATTCGAAACTTTGTATATTTTTATTTTGTTCCGTGCAATAAAATAACGCACTCGACGAGGGGAGTTATTAAACGAAAGTGAAAAGGCACGTCGTAGGTGTTAAAAAATAAATTGACCACTAAATTTTATCGAACTTTTCAGCGCTGCCGCAATCACACGCGTAAATTAGCTTCGCCGAGGCATTAAAAGCGCGGAAAATTTAATTTCGCGCAGTGAATAACGCAGCCACGTATATAATCCACATTGCAAATAATTACGCGCAATTTTCCCGGCCGAAAATGGCGCGCTCGCGTAAAATCAAATTTATCGAGCTCATTAGCATATCTAATAACCCTGCCGAGTGTACATCGAGCATTAGTTTTACGGGCATAAACCGCGAGTGCGGACAAATCGCTCGGCTCTCGAAATCGACCGCGCTATAAAGATTTCCATAAAGCGAGTCCGCGCGTGCGGACGAGCGAAGACAAAAAAAAAACCCTCGAAAAGACAAAAAAAAACACTTGGGAGCTCGAAAATTCTATTTGAAAGTCAAGCACGGCCGGGACGAGCGTGAGAAAATCGGCGCGTCATGCGAAGCTTCGTCCGCGAGCGGAGGGGAGGGAGACAAGCGTATGCGCACGCTGCCCGTACTAATTGTAAGAAAGTTCGCGCGCGAAACGCGTCGTATTAATTCACGGCTTTTCGAGGTTGCGGCGCTGCTCGGCCTCTTAACGCCGCGGCGCATTAATTGCCGACTCGCTCGCGCGCTAAAATCGCCGGGTTTCACGAGGATTTGGCCGCACAATGGCGATGATGCCCCGATGTCGGGATTATTTATCGCGATGGTTAGGGAAATAAAGAGTCTCTTGGAGAAGCGTGCGAAGCTCCTGCGTCTGTCGAAAAATCCGCGGTGGGTACAAGCAAAATTTCTGCGCTCATTCAAAGTCACGTGAAAAAGCGCCGCGTCGCTGAAGCTGCAAAATCGTACAAATTACTCGGGCGGATACTAATTACTCTTTTAAAAAGGTAAACGAGCCTCGCGCACGTGAATTCGCGTATCTAGGGAGTGATAAAGTGCGCGGAGAGGGACTGCAATCACGCCTGTCAAAGTGAATGCGATGGCTCTTTATATTTGCATTGGGAAAGAATGCGCGCTCGCCTAAAATCGTTGTTAATAACGATAATGGCAATAATTTCAAAGAGAGCGATAGAGAAACGAGAGCTCGCGTGAGCGACTCGCGTGTCGCTGGCGTTTACCCTCTTGCCTCGACGATCTCCAACATTTGCGTGATTCCTTCTGATGGCAAAACAAAAATATCGGGAAAATCACGAATCGGGAGAGAAGGAGAATATTTAGAATTCTCGCAAAGTGGAACTTCGCTTTCGAAATTAATAGTACCGAAAAAAGTCTACTAATTTTCGAAATGTTAAAGTAAATAGAGACAAGTCGCCACGGCTAAGGGGAACATTAAAAGAAAAAATACACCAATGTGGAGTACATAAATTTTACTATAGATTGTTTTAGTTTGTGTACGATCATGAGTAAAATACATAACAAAACTTCTTCTTTATATCATTTATTTCACGGAAAATTACGCTTTTTACAAGTCATTTTAAACTGGCATCTTTCCCATAACGGCGGAGAAGATGTCGCAACAAAACATTAAATAATCTTTAAACATCAATCACTAAAGTTCGAATTATAATATTAATTAGAATTTTAATAATTATAGTACTATAAAAAAAATATTTTTCTAAGGTGCGAAGACTTTGGGTCAAAGAATCTTTTCTCTCAGTTAAAACTTACTATCCAGTCTGGGAGCGGAACCATAGACTGCATTTAGTGAAAAAATTATCATTCTGTGTAATAAATTTTACTAGAATTCTAGTAAAATTTATAATATGTATCGACAATTCTACTTAATATACTAGAATTCTAGTAAAATTTATAATACACATCTACAATTCTACTTAATATAACTAGAATTTTAGTAAAATTTAGAATATACATCTACAATTCTACTTAATATTATTAGAATTCTAGTAAATTTTATAATACAGAATAACTTTTTCACTAAATTCTTACTCTCAGTGTAGCTTTGTGAGATCTTTCGCAAGTTTACCATACAAGGTTTTTTTATATTTCACATATTTTGTTCATACATAAAAACACCTTAGAAAATATAAAAGTAGTTCGACGTAACTTTGCTAAACCAGTGTTTTCCAGCAGTTTTACTCGAAGATAACAGCGAGATAAGTGTAAGCCGATACAAGAGACTGTGCAAGCTAATCGAACCGGCTTGAATCGCTTCCATCTCCTAATAAAGACCGAGGCAGGAAGACGCGCGCGAGAACAATCGGCGCACTTGCGTACACGAGGCGCGCGCGCGCGTCGATCTAACGAGGCCGCGGATAAAGGGCGCCGATTCGATCGCGCCGCCCCGGGCCTCCGCGTTTATCACTGCGCCGCGCGGTGCACGAGCTCTTCGTCGGCGGGACGCGTAGCGCTCGTTTGCCCGCCGCTGCGTAGGCGATAAATAATTCAATCGCCGCAGCGCCGAGCGGATTTTATGGAGCGCCGATTCCCGACCGCGGGTAGTGATGAGCCTCGCCGACTATCCGGACGGCAATCATCGCGTCGCTCTTTATTCACTCCGCGACGGGTAGTGCGAGCAAATAATTCTGATGAATGATCCGAGGCGAATTGCACGCGAGCGTACAATTTTTTTCCGGGTGTGTCTTCTTGGATTGTTCGGAGGCGCTGAATGTATACTCTTGATGCTGCCTCTTTACACGTGTGTTATTAAGTCGTTTTCAGGCCACTTTGGGCGGGAGTACACTAATGGAAATCGAATGAACTTTGCAAGGGGCGTGCGATTTAAAGTTTTCATCACCTTGTGTTTAAAAAAAATTAATTTTTAATCGAGAGGTCTTTTAATACTTTGAAGAAGGTTACTTACATTGAGAGAAAAAACTTAATTAAAATTACTACTGTAGTTAAGAAAGGAGTGATAGTCTTAAGGAAGCGAGAATTCTTCGTATGAAAAATAGTAATTTTTAGTACGGAAATTGTAAAAATCATTGTTTTAATAATTAAAATTGTTATTTTGTGTATAACAAGTTACTATTTTTCATACTAAAATATCTCGCTTGTCAAGACTGTCACTTTCCTAATCACAATATCAATTTTTATTAAGTTTTTTCTCTCAGTGTATACTTTTAAGAAAAAATTTTGAAAAAAGAAATTGATATACTTTGAAGAAAAAAAAAGATTCAATGGTGAGTGTTAAACTACAGAAACTCATGATTTTTTTTTGTGTTTAAAAATATACATATTTAATTGAGAGAACTTTTAATACTTTACCCTGAAAATGGTCGCTATAAGACGAAAAGAAAGATTCAATGATGAATGTTGGACTACAAAGTCTAATGATTTTTTTTGTGTTTAAAAAATAAAATATTTAATTTAGAGAACTTTTAATTCTTTCTATGAGAATGGTCGCTAAAAAAAAAGATTCAGTGGCGAATATTGAACTACAAAGACTAACGATTTTTTTTTTAATTCCGGAACTTATTGAGTATGGTTTCCGAGGTATTAATAGTAAGAGATCGTCGCTCGGTTAAACGCAGCTTGTGCTGAATGCGGTGGAAACTCTTACCGGCGGATTCCCGGTAACTTTACGCTTCAAAGCGATTTCACGTATCGGATAACGTTAGTACGGGACTCGGCGCGCGCGCACTGTTTTCATGTTGCACCGGCAGCCGACGACACTTCTCATTGTCCCTCTCGATGTTCGGTAAAAAAAAAAAGCTACACTGAAAAACAGTCATTGCTCGGTTGCGCGTGCGAAGATTTAAAAGTGTCCGGAGCGCAGCTTTCTAACCGTCGCTCGCGTGCTGTCCACGCGCACTTGTGTATGTGTATGAATTACATACGCACTTTCCCTTCCGATCACGCGAGGATGTATTCGATGCTGCCGAGTAGCATTTTCTTTTTAACTTTGCTAAAAAAAAGCACTCGTATATCCTCCGCTTAGCGGGAAATTGCATTGGGAGGCTAAAACGAAACTTTGTTTCTTATACAACTTTCGATTTACGACTCTACTATCCGAGGTTGAGGAATGAAATTCCAATAATTCTGGCGAAGAAAAATCGTTTGCAAGCGTGCGCGAAGTCGGTCTGCATGCAGTCTGCAATGCCACAGCAAATGTAAATGCCCGTTGTAATTTAATTCGGCATGATGTCACTATTGTGTATCGCACGCTCAAATCGCTTTGTTTTTTCTCGTGCTCCAATGCCGTTCTAGTATTTTACCCTGAAATTTACATTTTCATTGCGGGTTACGCAAGGCGATCGAAAACATTATGATACCGCCGAGGAAAACGTACCGCTCGGCCGTGCCTATAAACATTGCACTGCAACGTTTATTTCAGACGCGTCCTTAACACTTCAAGCTCCGTGCTTTACAACTCGTCCAACATTTTCCAACAACAAAGAATTTTTATTTCAGTAGCGCACACATGTTCGCAATAAAGAAACGCATTACGCGCGCACGCGGCAATTGAATTGCGTAATGGAGCGAACCTAATACAGATAGACGAAAAAAAAAATCGCAAGTAGAATGAAGAGTATTCAATTGCACAGCCGGGAGGAAATATCGTGTCTTTCTCGCGTGCCTCCTTTTTTTTTTCGTCGGATCGCAGGAGAGACGAGGCAAGGTCAGGCGCAACTTGCAGCTCCGATGCGCGGCTGCACGACGGAATTACGCGAGTTCGAGCGCCGAGATCCCGTATCCGTCCAGGTGGGTAATTTCGCCTCGGAACGTGGCAGCCTCCCCTCCCTTCCCCTGGTGCGTTCGAAATCAAAGAGACTGACGCGAAAGAAGGCGAGGAGGAAAAAAAAGAAGCGACGGGAGATAGGCGCAATGGCACGAGGGTGTAAGAGGTGGAAAGGAAACGTCGAGGGCGAAGAGATAAGCGAGAGGATCCTGTGGGTGGTTCACGCCTAAAACGTGTAGGCTACGGGATGCACAATCGCGCGATGCCTAAGGGACCTTCTTAAGGCGCCTTTTTTTCATCTGATAAGCCGAGCGGGGAGTGATACGCGGCACAATGGGAACGTGTTATTGATTTACATTGAAATTGGCTGTAGATCGCAGACTCCAGACACTCTTGCTGTTTTTAAAAAAATTTTTTTTTACTGTTCTAATATTTAAGCAATTTTTCTCCAAACGATTACTATAAACTGTAAAAAAATGTTAATTTTATAAGGCAATGGTTTACTTCAATATAAAATTCTTCAAATAGTAAAAGTATAAAAATACTTCAAATAGTACTAATTAAATGTTTATTTGAATCAAGTAATTGATTTCATTAAAACTAAATGAACTTATTTGTTTGTTAATAAATTTAGTAGTTTAAAACCAATTATTTCTTGTCTCAATAAAATATTGAAAATTAACAAAAATTTTTCTCTGTGTATAAATTACTACGGGAAATATGCAAAATTATGAATACAATTCATTTTATCTCCATCTCGAATGTTCAGCCTTTTAAAGGTAAAATAATAATTTACCGTGAGACGTAAAGTCCCGTCAAATCTCGCATCAATACCTTCGATATACCTGTACGCTCGGCCGCGATAAAATCTTAAGAAGGTAACAAAACGATAGCAGCGTTCGCAAAATAAATTCCCTTAAGGAATTACCACGTCATCGTAAACATCGTCGCGAGTCAATCAACGCCGATTCAGACCCTTAACGTCCCGCAGAATTCCCCGTAAAAGTCAGCGTCAAAATTGCGATCCCCGGCGGCCACCGCTCGCCGTGTAATCTCCCGCGAACCCTCAATTTTTCGCGGGATACTCGCATCGCTTTCGGAAGTCGCCGGGGAATCGAGGCCGCAAAAAAAAGTCCGTCGAAGGCGAAAAAGCAGAGGAGGCGCACGAGTGCGCACGTATCATTATTCAATAACAGGTGTAGCGCCGAGCGGTATGCATGGGGCCTCTAATTCTCGGCTCTCGCGGCAAACGGAACGCGGGCGACGCTGGAATCGCGCACCGGAGGAGGCTTACCCGAGATTAAACGAGTTACATGCGCGCCGACGGTTTTCCGACAGCACCAGATGCTCGTGGATTGGCTTGTGCTGGTCGAAGGTCTCCGACGCGACATTTGCAATTCATTGAATGGAGCGTCGAGCCTCGAATTTCTCTGCCTGTGGATTGGAAATTAAATTGATCTTTGGGATACACACGGAGAGAAAAGTCTAGTCAAAATTGCTATACTGTTTGTAATGTAGGAACAGACTCGAGAAATAAAAAATTTTAGTACTACTTCATATTGCATATATTATATTTTTTTATTATAAGGACTTTTAGTCCGTTTAATTTCTTTAAATAAATAAATAAAGAAAGAAATAAAAGTATTAAAACTGTACTAGACTTACAGTAAATTTTATGACAAGTCTAGCAAATTTTACTATATTTTTTAACACAATTTTTTATTTGTTAAGTCCATTTATGCGTTATAAAATGATATAGTAATTTTTACTTTTAAACTTTTCTCTCCGTGCAGGGACAGACAGAAAAAAAAATTTACGAGAGAGTATAGTAAAATTTATTGTAATTCCGGTAAATTTTAAAGACAAATAAAACAATTTACTAAAATGTGTAATACGTTTTGCTAGACTTGCAGCAAATTTTACTACATAATTTGTAGAAAAATTTTTTATTTGTCGAGTCTACTCCTGCATTACAAATAGTATAGTAATTTTTACTAGACTTTTCTCTCCGTGCACATACGATGATTCGGATTGTTTTATCGCTGATTTACGACTCATCGGTATGCCAAAAAAAAAAAAAAAAAAAAATAAGTTGGAGATCGGTGAAACTAATTTACACTTCTCGACGTTGTGTCTTAACCGTGCCATGCGAACTGCAAACGACGAGTGTTACGCGTACGTTGATTGCGCGACTTAATGTTCCGGCCGAAATGAATTGATATTTGATTTACGACGATGGACATTAAAATCACTCTCGAACTACCCGTTCGCTTTCAACTATTCTTTGAAACTAAAAAAAAAAAATTATGCATAAATATTAACATTGTTCGAGGGTCTTAAATCGATTAAACCGCCATAAAATGTTATACTGCAGGCAAAAGTGCGCAGCCTTTCAGCGTGACATTCGCGGAGACACAACGCCTAAAGTTTCTGACGAAGAAAAAAATTGCGCTCGTCGATAAGCGGCAGATAAGGAAAGCAGCGGAGAAAAGAGGTTTCTATTAATAATCCTCGCAAAAAAAAAAACCAAAGGATCCATTGAGCGGCGGCCTCGCGTTTTCCGGAAGCCGCACAAAGAGTAGAGATCCCCGCGGCAACTTATAACGACACATTGTCCACGCGGAATTTCTGCGAACCTATCGCCTCGGCGCAATTATATCGCGGCTCCCGATTACTCCCGTTGCATAAGCGCGCGCAGCCTCCCCGCGGAAAAGATACGCCCGCCCCCGTGCCGAGGGGGAGGAGGGGGGAGGGGGAGCGCGGACGTGCAGGAAGGAAGTCCTCGAGAGCACGCGCGCGCTCAGCGAGATATCGGCGCGATACGGGCACAAAAGAAGCCGCCGTGTACCCTGAGCCTCAGGCTCCGTGAGAGGAGTCCCGAGACCGAAGAGAATTTCGACTGAGCGATCAGTCCCCTTTCTTTTCTTTTTTTTTTTTTTATTTTACTTCGCTGGAATCGCTCTGAAATTTGGGCGACGCCCGTGAGATAGAAGACTTTTTGCGGAGCTACTCTCTATAAGTTTATAAAAACGAGAGATTTTGAGTGATTGAATTCTCTGAAAAAAATCTGTTAATTGTCGCTGTACTTATTAATTAAATATCAGTGTAGATAAAATTCGCTATTTTTAACATTCAATATTTTGCTACTGAATAGCGAATGTATTTTTTCTCTTTTTATCACAGTGAATATTTTTATCTATTAACTATTAGTCATGACCTACTTGGACTTTGTATACAGTAGTACTCATGCACTGAATTTCAGTGATTTTCCACGCTTTTAAATATAGAGCACAATTTTTTTTTTTTTAATTTTTACGCTAAATCAGCTGTAGTAAAGTAGAGTGAAAATTATCTCTAATGGAGTCAAATTTTCACTTTAATTTTATAATGAAATTAACTACCATTTAAGTCGATACAAAAGGTAAAGATTTAACTTGCAATATGCTACTCTACCTTAGAGTGAATTTTACTCTAATTCAAAATTAATTTAAATCACTCTATTCTCGTAGATTCAAATTTGACTCCAATAGACTCCAATAGAGTGAAATTTAACTCTACGAATGTTTCAGTAAAAACTAACTCTACGAGTGTTTCAGTAAAAACTAAGAGTGAAATTTAACTGTACGAGTGTTTCAGTAAAACTAAGAGTGAAATTTAACTCTACGAGTGTTTCACAACAGACTAAAAGTGAAATTCAACTCCAACAATTTTAGCGCGTAACTATAAAAAAAAAAATGCTTTCCTGCGCAAAAATTTCAACATTCGAAAATATAAACTCGGAATTCTGCGGGCGATACATCGCGCGCAGGCGAAAAAAGCGCGACGGAAATTTGCATGCGGCGAGGAGTCGCGGCCAGAAACAAAGGTGGCGAGAGCGGCGAACAGCTCGCCGCTTGTACTGGGCGTTCACGCATGACGAAGCTTACACGAGCTTGCATCACGCACGAGCTCACCGAAGCGCGCTTCGCGATCGACTACTTTTTCATGCGACCTCGGCGCAAGCGTTTCGGACTAATTGGCCGAACCTTTGCTTTCGGCCGCACTGCAAACGCGCGTTGCTCGTCATAATCCGCGGACTGGAAATTACATTTTTATTTAAAGAAATAAAGCTTCTAATTGAGGACGAGGCTGATAGATTTCTCGGTAGCAGTGCGATATTGCTCGGTGGCAATTAAAGCGGTTTGAATTTTCAGCGGGGAAAACTGAGCGAGGCGCAATAAAAGTGACATACAGCCGTTTTATATATTCCAAACGCATAAATTAATTGTCTCCAATTATAAAGACACTCGAAAGCACGTCGTTTTTCTCGAATTTGAATTTTCTTTATTTTCCCGTCCGGCGCGTTGTTCCTCTTTTTCTCCAAGGAGCTGAGCGTTAAATTGGCGGTTTCTAAATCGAAATGTATTAAAATCTATTAAAAGCGCAGTAGATTAATTCTCTAATGGACATCGAGCCCGACGATAAACAAACACGCGCCCGGCCGTTCACTCGCAGAAACAAATGCAAAAGAAACGTCCGGTTCTTTCGCCATTTTCCAAGCCGCGCGCGTGAAATTGACATTAGGCTAAAGCCTAAAGGCAGTCGGTTTGTTTTCAAATGGAGCTATGAATGACGCACGCGCGACTGCGCGAGCGCCGATAACTGATATTTTTAGAGCGCAGGGAGTCGACAGTCTTGGCCGATCCTTTTTATTTTGCCTTTTTTTTGCCATTTCTCCGATACCTTGGCCGCTCGCCGTCGGACCGTAGCCGACTTCTCGATTGGCGGCGCCTAGGCGAGAGATAATAATCTCCCTTGATCTGCGCAAATAATGACATCAGTCTGATAATGCTGGATCTATTAGAGAAAATGAGAAATGACGTTCCCTCGGGTCGTGCCTCTTTGAATGAAAATATTTCAACTGTGTTGCATAAGGATTTTAATTGAGTAGTTACGCTTAAAAAAATACTTGACGCGAGCGATAAATCACGGATTATAATTAATGCACTTTTAAATGAAAGATAATTAGTTTTCGACGTGCGCATATCGTAAAGAATAAATTGAAATATTAAGGGGCATTTTAACGTAGGTAAAATGAAATAAAAAAAAATATGATCGTTTTGTTTTGCAACGGCAAAATCGAGCAACAAGAGAGGCTGAGAGAGAGAGAGGGACGATTCATTTAATTATGCTCAGGGCGACAGTATAACGCGAGCAACAACGAATATTACGAGGCAGCTCATCGAAGGGTACATTTTTTTTTGCCCTTCGCATTTAATGAAGTTCTTTATGTATCTGCCAATAGCGGGTCTTAATGTCAATATGAAGGCTCGTTTTCCTTCGCGAAAAAATCCCGTCTATTTTCGGCGCATAACCCATAAATCTTCCGGCGAATGATCAAGAGTACAAAGGAATTTACGCTGCACTAGCGGAGAGTGCGCGGCCGTAAAGCCGTAAGAACAAATTCTCCCATAACTCTTAGTACGACAGTAAATAGAGATTTTCGAAGTACGCATAGGATACACAATGTAAATTCTTTATTTGCTCCTTATATAAATGTAATGAGGAAGGAGGGCGTGCAATGTCGACGAGGGACGATAATAATAAAAGCAATCGTAAAGTATTAAATTAAGCGGGTAGTAAAAATTTTATTTAAAAAAAAAAAAATGAAGCCCATTCAGCTTTCGTTATCGATGCCGCACTAAAACCCTCGAGATGCGTGTGCTGCACGTTTTATTCGGTAGAATATAAGTATACCGTAAAATTATATTCGATGCGACATTCTATAATTGTTACGAACAAAGATTCAATTTTAACTATTCCGCCGCTTTAAGTAATTAATAGTCACTTGTTGCGAATGCCTTGTATAGCGCGGCAATGAAATTCAACGGGTTTTTACGATTGCAGCTATTCGACTGCCTTTTTATAGTTATTAAATATGCACCTATAATATTCACACTAATAACAAAAAATTACGAGAAATAATAGGAATCTTTTTAAGAAAAAGCAAACGAAGACAAACATTTACTGACGCAAAAAATTTTCGTATAAGTCATCCAATTTTGCGAAAACATGAGACTCGTTAGAAACAGTAGAAGAGAATAAAATATTTTGTTTGCGTTTTAAATTCGATCTAGTAAGTCAGGGTCATTCGGTGTATCTTCATAAAAAATGACTCTTCATTTCTCAAGAAGTCTCTATTTAGCCAATTGTTAAAACGTAAAAATAAATAAACAAATTTCGAGCGGAATTTGCCAACGATAGAATTTTAACCGGTGATAATTCAATATTAGTTTCAGGTGACAATTAGTTTTTTATAATGAATAATAATTTTTTTTTTTGCGGTACTTATTACTTTTTACAATAAAATTTTTACTACTTACTAGTGATTCATTGCCCTACTTATTATAGAGCGCATTCACTATAAATCAGTGACATTCTTTTCATTTTTGAAAATAGTGAATATGCACAGTTTTTCAATTGCATTTCACTGCTTTACACGCTAAAACAATTGGAGTCAAAATTCACTCTTAGTTTATAATGAAACACTCGTAGAGGTAAATTTTACTCGATTCCATTTAAATTTCACTCTACATGAGAGTAATTTAAATTAATTCTAAAGTAGAGTAGTATATGGCAGGGAATAAATCCCTACCCTTTGCTCTACTTACAAGTAAAAAAATCACTCTATTACACTCCACCAACGGAATTAATTTCATTATGTGAAAATTTGACTCCATTCGAGATAATTTTCAATCTACTTTACTCCACAGCTGATTTATCATAAAAATTAAAAAAAAAATTATGCTCTACATTTAAAAGCGTGGAAAATCACTAAAAAATCAATTCATGAGTACTACTTTATATGAAATCCAAGTAGGTCATGACTAATAATTATCTACAAATACACTGAGAGAAAAAACTTAATAATAATTGCTATTATGATTAGGAAAGGGTGACAGTCTCATCAAGTGAGAATGTTTTAGATGGAAAATAGTAATTTTTATTACCTGAAATTTTAAAAATGACTATTTTATACCTAAAATTGCTATTTCTACTACTAATATTTCTCGCTCATCAACACTATCACTCCTTTCCTAATCACAATAGTAATTTTTTCTTCTTCATCCTAATCATAATAGTAAGTTTTCTCTCTCAGTGTATAAAAATATTCACTGCCGATAAAAATAGAGTATCCGTGACGTATCCACTCGATCATCAAATCATCCACCCGCACGAGACTTACCGCGCTTGCGCCCGGGCCATCGAATGGGCGGCGGCCTGTACTCGCTGGGGTATCGGTAGCTGCCGCGTTGGGGCGGCGAACAAGGCGCAGGCTCGTACATCAGGACGCAGTGCAAGTGGCACTTGCGGCGAGGCCCCAATTGGATCCGCGGGGGCCGCGGAGGCGCCGGCCGGATGTAGATGTACGCCGAGGGCTGGACCGCGCCGGCGTCCCGACGCTCGCGGCTCCCCTCGCTCACCGTCGCCACGATGACGGCCCGCCGCCGCGGCTGCAGGAACGCTCCGCGGCTCCGGTGACCCGCCGACACCGTCGCCACGAGGCTCGCCAGCAGCAGCGGCCACGCCAGGCCCCAAAGGCCCAACTCCGATTTTCCGCGGCTCATCGCGCTCCGCTCTCGTACCCCATTGCTCGCACCTAAGTCCTGCGCCGTCTCAAGCGCATCTTATCCGCGCGGCTTTTCGACCCTCTTTTTAAAATTCTTATTTTACCAAAAATTTTTCTCGGAATTTTCTCGATTTACGCTACTTGATTTTACCAATCGATCGATTCTACATACTCAATGCCGAAACTACACTCTTTTTAAAAACTTATTTTGCAGCTTTCTTCGTTTACGCTACTTTCTTTTCCGAATCGATCGATACTACATACTGAACGCCTGAAACAACACTCCTTTTAAAAATTTATCTTGCTATTTGTTTTTCAATTTATTTTGCTACCTGATTTTCCGAATCGATCGATTCTACATACTCAATGTTGAAAAAACACTCGTTTTAAAAATTTATCTTGCTATTTTTTTTCAATTTATTTTGCTACTCGATTTTCCGAATCGATCGATTCTACATACTCAATGCCGAAAAAACACTGTTTTTAAAAAACTTATTTTGCAATTATCTCGATTTACGCTACTTTCTTTTCCGAATCGATCGATACTACATACTGAACGCCGAAACAACACTCCTTTTAAAAATTTATCTTGCTATTTGTTTTTCAATTTATTTTGCTACCTGATTTTCCGAATCGATCGATTCTACATATTCAAAGGCGGAACATATTTTTTCGATTAATCGAACGGTGTAATCACAATCACTCGGTTTACGCTTCCACTCGCGAATAATGCGATTGGGCACTCGAGCACTGCCGGACAAAGTTCCACTGCGGAGATATAAAAGGCCTGAACTTGGGAGAAGAAGAAGGCTCCGCGCGCGGATGGCGATTTGGTGCACCGCGGCGCGGAGCTCGTGAGGCACTGGCCCCGCGCGCCGGTGAGCTCTCCATTGGGCTCCGCGCGCCCCACCGCCGCGCTCCGCGAGCACCACGGAACCCTTCCTCGGTATCGCCGGAGCTGACTCTGTTTACCGAGAGCAGCTCGGCACGTGGGTGTCTCGCCGCGAAATTCGACTATGAGGCGGCGAAAGGAGAGCACCGCTGACGATTTGGGATTCAACGGGCCTTTGTGGATGCTCTATACGCCGAGATAAAAAACTTAATAAAAATTGCTCTTTTAGTTAAGAAAGAAGTGACAGTCTTAATAATCGAGAATTTTTTCTACGAAAAATTACTATTTTCCATATAAAAATTCTCGCTTGTGAAGACTGTGACTCCTTTCCTAATCACAATAGCAATTATTATTAAATTTTTTTCTCTCGGTGTACTTGCGCCTGATCTCGACGATTTTTAGAAGAGGCTTCTTTTTGTAGTGGTTAAATTAAGTTTTTTAGCGATTACGTAAGAATTTAATGAACTTTTTCGAGCTGCGGTGTTTTTTTTTTTTTTTTTTTTTAACGTGATATTTAGATAACGCGCCCATTGTTCACTTCTAAGGATCTGTTGGAATAAGGATCGGACCAAGTGAATCACAAAGTTAAACCTTTAGTCATGGATATTTTAAATATTTGTGCATTGTTCGTGCAATATTCGTGCATTCTTCATACTTATAGTTGAATTTCGATATTAAAGAATATGACAAATTAAAAAATCAATGTGCCTGTATGTGAAACGGTAAGAATTTTAAAACAAAAAACGTTATTGCGTTAATAAATTGTAAAATGACGCAAAGCGAACGCTATAAATGCATCTTTAAAAAAGTCTTCTCGCGTACAAATTAATTCAGCACGCACCGCCACCATCGCGATCTAAATTTCAAGTTAGATAAATCGAGCGGCTCCGCAGTCACGTACAATACTTCTAATTGAACTCGTCCAAAGTAAAAACTGGCCCACGCGTACATACGGTAAGCTCCAGCAAATTTGCTCCTCGCGCGCAGATTTGATCTCGGCGCGACGCGCGCTCCAGAAATCTCGGCGCGTCCTCTCACGTATTGCATAAATTATTCATGCGCGAGCAATCAATGGCGCAACGCGCGGTAAGTAAATTTTCGCGCACACAAAAGGGACGAGAGCGGCGGGGGCGTTGGCCTTGGAGCGCGCCGGCCAGGATCTCCGGGGAGTTTTGGCGACGATAAGATCGCTCGGTGTTTGCGCTGCGAATAGCCTCGGCCGGGGTGGCGCGAGTAATCTAAGATTTGTTTGACTTCTGTGCCCCCCCCCCCCTCAGTCACTGCGAAAATTCCTGCGACGAGATAAAATTCCCATGCACGGTAATTACGATTTTTTTTTCTTTTATTTTTACTTCATATCGGCTGTATCGAGTTTCTTTCTTGCTTGTATAATTGTTTGGTCGAGGGAAATATTGACAAATTAAGCGGTATTATGCGGGGGTGGAATTTTTCACAGGTACTGTCGGCTACTTTAAGAATTTTAAGATATTTTAAAAAAGGTACTTAATCTACTGGAAAAAAGTACTATTTTATTACTCTTAGTTTATTTTTCTTTATTATTTGCCATTGTATCTCATTGATCGTGATTTATACTCGGACAGAAAGGTCTTGTAAAAATTACTGTACATTAAATTTTACTTTAATTTTATGTGAATTATACGAGAGAAAAGTTCTAGTAAAAATTACTACTTGTTTTGTCACGCAGGGACAAACTCGACGAATAAAAAATTTTACACAAAGGTATAATAAAAAATTGCTAGACTTGTAACAAAATTTAGTGTAAATCAAGCAAATTTTATTATACAGTATGATAAAATTTTTTACTCGTCGAGTTTGTCCCTGTGTTACAAAAGAGTCTAGCAATTTTTGCTACAACTTTTTTCTCCGTGTAATTGTTGTACTGAATATTTACTTGAAATTATACTAGTTTTGGTAATTTTTTAATAGAAATAAAGTATTTCCGTTGATTAAACTAAATTATCTTCAAAAATCTGTATAAAACTTTAAAAGTCCGCAGGTAAGAAGGTCAATGTAACCCGATCGTTCTCGCGCCTAATGTGCCGGATCAGTAAATGCGACTTTCGAAAGAATCGAGCCGACAATTCGCGGAAAAAATTCTTTCTTCTTAACGGCCTGCTGATCGCACATAAAAAGCGCTAAATTTGATAAAAAATTAAATTTTAACCGGCCGGTCGTACCTCCATTACCTACTGAACTGTCTACAAAAAAAAAAAAATAGTCGTTGCGATAATGGCTCTCGGTGGCAGTGCACTAGAGCGAGGCAGAAAATCTCTAAGTAAGCGAGTCTATATATATATATACGCTTCAGGTGGGTTCGTTAATCTCCGCGTTGAGTATATAGCGACCTCACATCTCGATCGTTGAGTAATTAGCAATTATTACTGTAATTGTGCTTATCAGCATGTTCTCCGGCGCGATAGCGCTCGATGTATAGCTCAAACTATCCACTGCCAGTACGGTACATTTAAATAAGTCGTTCCAAGCTTGTTCCAATATATCCCACATTTTTCTAGTCTCCTCGCTCCGATTTACATTGTCGATCGGCCAATTAATTAAGATACTTATCCAGCCATTAAAAAAAAAACAATAATAGGCCGTTCGCCTCGAAATTTATACTTTAAAAAGAAATATCACGAAAATGTATCTGCGCACTTCCACTACTTAGAGAGACTTGATATATAAAGCGATCGTCCAGCGAGTCGCACAAAAAAAAAAGAGAAAAAAGGGTCATTTAATTAAGATACTTATCTAGCCATTTACAAAAAATAAATGAACAATAAATGGCTATTCGCCTCGAAATTTACTTGAAAAAGAAAAATCACGAAAACGCGTCTATGCACTTCAGCCAGAGAGCATACTTCGGCGCGATATATAAAGCGATCGTCCAGCGAGTCGCGCACAAAAAAAAAGAAGAGAACAACGGCGGATTGATTAAAATACTTATCCAGCCATTTTCTAAAAATAAACGAACAATAAAAGGCCGTTCGCCTCGAAATTTACTCGAAAAAGAAAAATGACGAAAACGCGCCTATGCGCTTCGACCAGCGAGCGGCTCTGCATACTTCGGCGCGATATATAAAGCGATCGTCCAGCGAGTCGCAGAAAAAAAATAAGAGGAAAACGGCGCGAGGGAAAAAAAGTCGGAGGAAGAGAAGAAGAAGGAGGCGCGGACCACACGGCAAGTTAAGTGCTCGCTGCTCTCCGGCGGCATGCAGGTGCCGCTCGCGCGACCCCCGGTTTGTACTCAGGCGCGCAATAATAGAACGCCCATCGGCCTTCGCCCATTCGGCTAACAAGGGCCGCTCTCGGGCCATGCACTACATCACGGTAGTCGCCGCAATCAGGGTGCCGTCCACGGCCGAGCGCCAATAAAGTAATTTGTTTATTCCGCCGACGTGATTTATTCGCCCGAGCTGCTCCCGATATTCCGCCGCCTAGGAGATAGATAGATCGATATACTTCATTCGTCCGAGGAAAAAACATTAATTAAAGTACGGGATCATGCAGCAGAATACAAATTTACAATATAAATTAATAAATTAATATAAAATAAATTGAAAATAATACATTTAATAAAATAAAATAGAGTGAAAAGACTCTGGAATTCTTTACCAACTAATATAACATCGATTAACTCTATTGATATAAATATTCACTACGTTCACTTACGATTAAATATTATAAGTTTCTACATTGTTTATAATTTCTTTAATTAAATCGATATGATTAATTACTATTTTATGTATTATTTATATTATCTCTAGTTTAAGTTGTATGGTTTGTAATTAAGGACTTATTGTAGTTCGTTGAATTTATGTTAAATAAATAAATAATATTTTCGAAAAGGCTATGCCTACTTTGGGTGCGTATTCTTTTTATAATACAGATAAAGTTAAAAACATTTAATCATAATTAAATTAAATTTTAAAACATTTATTGGCAAGAATCTCACATTTAATATGAATAATTAATAGGAGAAAAGTGGCTTGCAAATACGTGAAAAGAGAAAATTGTAGAAATACACTATTAAAACGCAGTAAATCGTTTGCTATATTTGCTTATTAAATTTTTTTAAATAAACGAGTTGAGATCGTAGTTCCCTATAAAGAAGCTACTTCAAGGCTACTTTCGCCCTCATTTTTCTTGGTTTAAAAATAACTATTTTTTTAATAACGATTAAAAGCTAGTATTTATCGAATAACGCTTTATTTTAATAAAAGTGCGAATGTTGTTTAAAAAAAGCATTTCGTCTACCATTAAAAACAAGGCATTTCTTAGTTTCTTGGCCATTTCAATTAAACGAATTTCTATTAGCGAGACTTTTGAATGAAAATACTCACGTGAATATAAAATTATCACAGTCAAATCAAAGTTACAATGAGAAGAATGACAGTCGAGTTAAAATTCACAGCAATATGGCTGCTTATTTAAAAGGAAACGTAAATTTTCAAGTACTAGTACTAACTATTATATCAACAAGTACTTGATATTTATATTAATATTATAATTTAAATTATTTATTTATAAGTATAAACGCTAGTTTTCCTGCAAGGAATTGCTGGTTTGATTCACCGAGCGATCGCTTCGCTTTGACGTCCCCTTCTATTTTTTTTCTCTTGCAAAATCTTCTTGTTCGAGCTTTTTACAAGTTCTGCTTAATAAACTGTCGATAAAAGTTTCAGTTAATAAGATCGTTAAGCGCGTTAAACGCTAAAAGTAATCAGCGCCGGGGATCGTCAATACAATTAGCCGAGCGCAAATTAAACTTGCGCAAGCCGCGCGGCTAAACTCTCCATTACGAGAAGCCAAAAAAAAAAAAGGAGAAAAGTCCCAATGGCAAAAATAAAAATGAGCGAACCAGTGTAACGGTATGTACAGTATCGCGGTGGCTTAATTAAAATGCGCGATACGAGTTTTTCCATAAGCGCGACCATGTATCTCCTATCGCGCTTTGCCAATGCGCCGCGCAAGCAACTGGCATCGCGCCGATTATCCCCGTCGATAGGAAACGCGTGGCTTTGAGCGAGTAACTTGATGCTCTCGTCGTTATTGCGTCCGGCGAGCGAATTTTCGACGCTACATGCAAATGACCGAAGCGGCTGGTGGCGAAATCCGAGAGCTTGCGAATTTCGCGATGGCATTGTATATCGACGCGTGAATTTTTTTTTCAATGGATTTAAAATGCACGCCTTCAAATTGAAAGCAAAGTATTCGATACTTTTCTCGGTGTATCGGAGCTGTCGTTTTATTTTGCCAACAAAGTTACATAAATCCGCAATAAATCACCGGCCGCAAGTGCTCAATTATTAAAGGCTGTTCCATTTGTATTTCTCCATCCAGCTTTTCATATCTTGTTCCGAAGGTTTTTTTTTTCTCGGACTTCCAAGATGTAAATGATACCATTTGCACTAGCATAATATGATTTGCATTTTCGTTACAAATTAATCAAGCTTATAAAGCCGAGCGGCGATAAATCACGAGCTGCTGCGAGCAATTCTCTAAAGTGCGTATCACAGTCGGCTATCCGATAAGCGATTTTTCGGGTAACAAAGTCGGTGCCAGCTCGTTGGATAATGCCTCGCATTAGCGTTACAATTCTCCCGTTCAATCGCCTTATCAAGAGCCAATTATCGGTAGCCTGAGGAATCTGCGCCTCTTCCCGAATTCAAAATTCGCGGTACAAAAATCCCGCACCGGCGACGATCGCAAATAAATCGGCGCGGAGTTTGTCTCGGGCTTTATTGTTTTTAGGCTCGTTAATATCCGAGAGACGAACGCGGAGCGCGACTCGCTCGGGGGTGCAGCGCGTCCCCAGGCAAAACTGGTTTACTGCTCGTCCTCTCGGCCTCCTCGCTTTTCCTATTTTTTTTTTATATTTTTTTATATTTTATTTTTTACGAGGGACTGTAGCCGCCTTGCGACATGCCTTAAAAAATTGAACTGGGGAGGCGTTTGTTTTGACGCGTGGGAAAGATGAATCGATAAGGCAGCAACGATCTGTCCGAACTGCTCGTCCGGATTAATTTGAATTTCTATTAATGCTTCTGAGAGTCTGCTTTTATTTAATTTAATTAATTTTATTTTTTAATTTTTCTTCCCTTTCTGCAAACTACGAACGAGGGGATGCTAAGCTACGATAGCTTATTTTATCAGATCATTTAAATTGACACGAGTACAGCATCGGTCAATTTAAATGATCTGATAAAATTGGCTTGAAAAACTGTAGATCTGTACTTGTAAAATCAAATATTTTGCAGCTGGCAAATGTATCCTTTGCAATTTAATGATCCACGGCGAAGGGGGGAAGCTGATTTTACGATTAATTATCCAATCTAACGCATATTTACGATAAGATACGAGCGGCTATCTTACATAGGTTTGATTCGATCCTTCAGTCGAAACTGGACCGCTCGGGGGAATGGAATTACGAAAAATATTAAATCGAACTTAAATACTAAAACTTACGCGACTATAAAACTCTCGTAAACACTCACCTGGAACAGAAAACAAAACAAAACTCATGAAGTAATCGTACGATAAAAATATTTTATTACTAATCTCATTAACATCATACAAAATTCTTCCGCTTCAAAAGTGGAACGCACTTGACTGCTGCCCCGGAGGGGCAATTTTAATGTTTCGACAATGGGCAAGCAGGTACGGTACAATCGTCCTCCAAAGACTAATTATTTGCATAAATTACGAAGCGCGTCCAACGGTACAGGCTCCAAGCCACACGCTAAATACAAAATAAATTCGAAACATATTATTTGACAAATACACTCATTGTTCCCCACAAAAATCCTCACAATCGCGCCACACCGAATAATTTATCTAACCACGCGCTTAACACCTACTCTCCGACATCTGAGAGCTGAACGCGCGGCCAGTCCATTTCGATCGTATCGAGAATCGTTAATGTTATCAACGCGTCCCTGGGGAACAGTCATAATCCGCGGAGCCGCGAGGCCCGTTAGATCCGCGGGGCCCGTTAGAGCGGCGGGGGAGGTCGACATCGGCGTATCCACGCCGCTCAATCGTGAATCTCCCGGAGCTCGGTCTTTCATTACCCTCGGCTGCCGACTGCTCCCAATGCACCGGGCCGGGATTTATTGAGCCTCGCGCCGCGACCTTATACCAGGCGCTCGTGAGCTCTGCCCTCGACTTTACATATTGGCCGGCTGTACGGCGGGGGGACTTTGGCGAATTTATCGGGGTTATTATTCCACGCGATGTGAAAGTTCCCCCTGGTTTGCCTGTTTATTTTGCATTGTTGGATATACGCCTAAGCTTGTACTCTCTAAATCGAAATAAGTAAAACTTCGCGCATTGAAAAAGTGATGCCCTTTTCACTAGTAAATGACAATTCACATTTTGTATAAGTGCACCAAAGAAAAGTAACTTCTACTTCTAGATTTAACTGTGTGGAATTGGAAGTTAATTTAACTTTCCGAATTTTTAGTAGAAAAATTAGTACATATTCTACTTTTTTTGTTATAAAAAGGAGATTCTACTTTTCGAAAAAGATTTAATTCTTATTAAAATAATTTTATGTTTTTATTTTTAAAACTTTGTATTTTTATTTAGAAATAAGCATATCGATCATAATAAGAAGAATCTGTTTTTTTTTCAAAGTAGATTAAACATTTAAAAAAAAAGGTTCTACTTTTCTTTAAAATAATTTTAGTAACTTTCGAAATAAAATTCAACTTAATTTTCAAATAAACTGTTATTCTTACTTTAAGAAATGTTCATTCTACTGATTTTGTGAATATACTAAAATTAAAATTGTTTAAAATTGGAATGTTCACTTACTTTAGGTGTACTCATTCACTAATTCTACATGGGCGACTATAAACTATAAACAAATATACGTAAAATAAGTGAAATTTCACATTATAGATTCAGAGAGTACAAAGACCGCTTGAGGTTCTATTTTGCATGACAAGAGATTCGATGTTTTACGTAATTTAATTATAAATTAATTAAAGACCCGTTTGCATTATGCAAGTTTTTTTTTATTTATTGAAACTTTATGGCGTTGCACCTGACAGGCTGATTTTAACGAGATGATAATTCATGCTATAAATCTAAATTAATAAACAGTGTGTATTGCAATAAACGCAAGAAAATTACTTGTTTAAATATTCAGCCACACTCGATCATTGAATTATGAATAATAACTAAACGCAACGTTATACTTCGACGGATTTTATTTATTTTTTTACTGTTATCTTTTATTTTACAACGAAATCAACCGATAGACACATTAACGCGATACTCCACTTTTTTTTTCTGCCGCGTATAAAAATTAGTTGCGCTTGCACTATGTAATTTACGAAATTACTTCGCAACTCGTTCATCACCTTCCCCGGCGAAGCTGTACATGTACGTACGAGTTATACGAATTAAAAATCGCAAAAAAATAAAATAAAATAAATCGTGAAACGAGCGTGGCGCGCGTGCAGTTCAACAAATTCCCCGTAAAATTAAGCGAGCGCTTTTCACCGGTGACCATAAAGTACCCACCCGGGGGGAAGTAGGCGAGCCGAGGGCCCGAAGACACTCGATCCACGGCGAAATCGAGAGCTGTCGAATCGGCGCGGGGTGCGCACACGATTGCCGTGTATATAGGGAGCGTGACACCGGCGGAAGGTCACGTTTCCCGCTGATCTCGCGGCATGGCTCTGCACCCCTATAGGGCGACGCGCTTCCGCATATCGCCCCGCGGCGACGGCTACACGAAGAATTTCCGAATGGATAATCATTAATTTTTTTTTTAATTTTTATCGACGTAATTAATTTATTTCAATCGAGCGGGGTGCTTTTGTTAGATGTGCATCGTGCGCTCGATTAATAAAAGATAATATTTTTATAAATGTTAAAATAATCTTAATTTAAAGATTAATATTAAGAAAGCAAGTTATGCTTCAGCCGATTGATTGTTTAAGTTTACTATTCAGAAAGTTAAATCGTCGATTTTAACAAAGAAAAATCTTTTTAATAGACTAAACATAAAGATGTACTTACTTTTTTTGGTAATATAAAAATTTATGTATAATCGAAAATGTTTCGCAACAATATTAAGATACAATGGACTAGGAAAAAGTAAAATCAACATTTTTTACAGTGAGAATAACAGTTTATTTGAAAAATAATTTCAACTTTATTTGAAAAGCTAATTTAAAGATAAGTAAGACCTTTTGTTTCTTAAAATGCAGAAAATACTTTGAAAAAAGCAGATTCTCGTTTTTTTTTAAGAAAGTAGAAGTTACTTTTTTTTTAGTGCGTTTTAATTTAATTAATGCATTCATTATGCTTAAACTAAGTATAAACCATGCACACTTTTTTTACACGGGATGACTTGTACATTTTATTTTACACAATTATCCTTAACGCGCAATTGAATTCTCGTTGCCTTGCAGTTTGTAGCTTTGCATATTCAAACCGAATGCGTTTGTCATTCGTTACATCATTAACGAAAGCTACGATCCGTAGGCGGGCGCTTATATACACCGGTGGGATTTTTATAAACCAACATTAATCAATGTTGATATATACAAGTTTGGATAATAAAACAAGATACGAAGTTAATAGCTCAATTACGCCAACGGTGTCACGATTCACTTTCAGGACTAATTTCTGGTTGCGTCTTGGCTTATTAATCTTGAGATCGAAAAAGGTTTTAAAAAAATATTTCCAAGTGGATATTGGCTTCGGCGTGACAGCTATCACACGATCGTAAAGCAGCCCGTGCCCACTTGAAGCATTTCGCATGGATTTGCAATAAAATAATTAATCGGAAGACTAATAGCGCGATTCCGACCTCTCGGTGTTTCTTTACCCCCCAGAAACTTTACAGATAAGGAAGTGCTGCGCCCATTATAATGATTCCCTGCGAGGCGAGAGAGAAAATTGATCACGTATCTGATCGTTATTAGAATTTCGTAATAAATTATTAGGCACGATCGAGTTTGATTGAAAAATTAAACAAAAATACAAAACGTACTAAATATTAATAACTCGTGGTAAAATAAAATAATGTAAACTAATACAGGGCGCATTTTTTTTTCCGATAAAGTGTTATTGAAAATTAGGTTGTATTTGTCTACGATTTTAATGATATTCCCTGCTACTATATTTACACGTTCTTACATTTATTCACCAAGATCACGACTAATTTAAAAAATGTATAAATTTAAGTGTATAATATTGTGTATCTTTGTAAAAAAAAATCATCCATACGAGAGCACATTGAAATCTACTATTTAAAATTGCATTAATGAAAAACTACTATATAATTTGTGAAATTTTACTATATATTAGCGGAGCACCTTCTACCAATTTCAGTAGAGTTTCATCGATTCAATTTTAGAAGGTACAAGAAAATAGCGTATCCTTTATTATGTTTCATAAACCCTTTCTCGACGCCGGAAGACTTGCCTAGTCCCATAAAAAATGAAAACACCTAAGTATCTCACGTTTTTTTTTCCTCGAAAAAAAAAAGAATGTGAGGAGCGCCTATACATCCAAAAGAGATTCCCCGGAATAAGTATCGCTTGTACCTCGGAAACTGACTCTCGACGCTGGAAGGTGCGAAACAGGAGACAGAGCCCCTCAGATCCCTCGGTTGTTCATCCGGTTGATAGCGCGCGATAATGAGTACAAACTCGCGGCTCGATAAGCATGGGCTCTGTTGTTATGGTCCGCCCGCCGTATAATGCGCGCCGCTCGCCGAGATAAGGAGCGACGAGACGCGGAGTGTCTCACACGTGTCCGCGCGGACTCCTTCCTTTACCCGCTTGTTTTGAAACTGGACGATGGGCCGCCTAATGACTCGCTATCCGATAGGATCTGGATCTCGCTCGGAGCGCCCAGACTGTGTTTTCAGAATTACCTCGATATCTCCGCGGCATGTAAACGCTTCCCGTTTTTTTTATCGCAATTAACCGCTTTTCTTTCATTTTTCTTATATACCCGCGAGAATTTATGAACCAGCTTAATAGGCGCGACTCTTTTTAAATACATTTGTGCTTATTCCGCGAGGAAATAATTTACGACTGATCTAATTCCCATCGAGTAGATTAAAATGTAAAGCTACGTAAACAAAAAAAAGAAAGAAACATCGATGTATTTTTAGTACTTCCGTATAATAATTAAAAAAAAAAAGAGCGCACAAATTCGATGGAATGAAGAACAAGTTTGCGCTTCTAACCGTTGTAAAATATTCATTATGAAATCAATAAAATGCGCAACGGAGGGAAGGCAGTTAAGGCCAAAGTGACCAGAAATCATCGGAGTACTCTCAGGCGGTGTGTCGGCCGGAGAACCGCGAGGCAGGTCGGTAATCACGGCGCAACGACGGCCCGACGCATGCGAATGAATCGCGACTGCGCGCATATTAAAGTACGACTTCTTGCCGAGAAGCGCGGCCGCGAGAGACTCGCCGGACGCGCGTCGGTCCGGCGTAATTAGAGGCTCCCCTCGCTCTGCCTTCGCTCTATATTTCTCCTCCTCCTGCAGACCCCTTTTTATCTCGTCCTCCGATGTCCCTCTCCCCCCCCCCCTACTCTCTTCTCCTTCGTAAAAAGGCTGGCATGTACGACGACTGTCGCACGCGGATTATCCGATCGTCCGAGTTCCAGAATGCGCGAGAGATTAGATGTCGCTTGATTATTTTCAGATTGCAGAGCACCTGAGGGCACGGTACATTTTTTTTTTTTGAAGCAATTTTGTCGCGGTGGGAATATTCGATTACGATTACGATGTTTCTAGTTTCGTTCAATTTTATTTTATTCCTGTACGTCAGTGTATAAGAGTGAATATGTACATTTATTGGCGTGAATAGCGTGCGCAAGTATATTCTTTCTGTAAATTATTTACTGTACGTCTTTATTATATTTTATTAATTGTGTCAGTCATTTTTAGTTTTAGTCACCTGGAAACTGTGTCTTACTATTTTACACTTAAATGCTATTTTGTTCTTCAAAATGAGTGTGGTATTATATTATATATTCTTGTATTAGACATTTATACTTTATATTTAATTTATATTGCAAATCTTTACCATTTTTTAAATACCGTAATTTACAATAAACGAGTATACTATTCTACTTTGTATTGCGCGCTTTTGATGACTCATTCAAGGATTCCCCCTTTATCCTTTGACCGCTCCTCGACTGACGAGTTCACTGCTCGTCGCAGTCGGGATTTCCGCGTTCGAAAAATTTTAATAACCGAATACAAAATCATGCCATTTTATTATTAGAAATAAAAGGGCCACAGTATGCGAAAATATTTATGACATTTTACTGCTGAAACGAGAGGTAGCAAATCGCTATAAAAATAATCGGTTCCAGCGGATCTCGTTGGCAAGTTCAAACCAATTCGCAGAGCAATGAGAGAATTGGAGTAATTATTAGAAGAAAATTTATTTTCAAAGAAGAAAAGTGACTTGTGTATATGCATGTGCAAACAGGTACAGACGTGCGAAAGACTTGCCGCTTTACGGTCATAATCCCAGGCCAGCGTCTGAGAGTAATTAAAAAGTAATCAGACGTCTGCGCCGGTATATTGGCAGGTAATTAAAATCGAGGAAGGAATTTGCTTGCACGCAATAATCCCTGATTTCAAAAGCGAATTTTAAAGCTCATTATAATATAATCCATTTATTTACTGGTTTATAGTAGTGATTTTCACGATTCTCCAAATTGCCTATTCTCCGAGTCAGCGCAAGGATATATAAATCGTAGCTCTAATATTTGATCAGCGATTTAAGATACGCGCATGTAGTAAATGCAGCCGATAGTTTAAAAAAATTTTAAGCACCGTAAAGTATAAGCAGGACACAAGGAAGTATCACAATCGGAGTTCGTGTCGGGTCTGGACCACCCGGTAGAGGCGATACGAACTGCGCGGAGAAGATCCTTCCGCGCGACATTCCTTGATCGAGCTGCACATTATAATGGCTTGCAGCGAATAGGCGAGCTTCGCGACTAACGGATGACTTTTGCTTCTAGTACTTATGTATTTGTCTCTTGCACTTGTTCGAACGCAAAAATATTCATGCATTCCTTCTTTCCAATTAAATTTTAATTCCTTTTCATTAAAAAGTTAAGTGGACATTTTATACTTTTTAATTTATCGGTTTTTGTTCAGTTGCAGATAAACAATTGTATTAGTTAGTTAAAATAAAATAGTTAACGGATCGACATTGTTTATAAATTGTACCCACAATTTGAATATGTTTAATGAGGTACTTTTTCCCGTCCCTGCAAAATTTCCCTCTCCCCAAATGACTATTTTGCCTTCTCCCACCAAGTGACAATTTCCCCCCTCGATTTTTCTTTCCCAACGAATGGTGCAGGTGGTGGGAGCAAGGGGTGGGTGGGATCTACCAAATGGATGCATAAAAGAACCTTGCCTATATAAACGCGATGATCCACATTCTAAGCTCACTCACTGTCTACTCTATCCACCGTAAGGGGGCAGATAAGAAGCCGAATTTTCAAAGACAAGCCGACGTCTACCACATTCGAAGGCCCAGTGACGAGCGACGATGTCTCAACCATCCGATAAGGCCGTGCGAAAATTGAACTTCGATTTATCCACACTGGACGCCGGAAGGAGCGAGCGCTTGAAGACACTCAGCCGCAACGGATTGTTCAACCTGCCGCCAAAAAAATCGCCTGCCAGGGACCAGTCGCTGGAGGATGCGAAGGAGCGTCTAGCCTTACGATTCCTCATAAAAAAATCGAAGCGATCGTTTGATCTGTCCTCGCCTTCCTTGGCCCGCGCCAACGTCGAGACGAAGGGCTGCTTCAAAACTCTGATGAGCAACATCAAGCACTCGGTGAAGAGTACCATAGCGAGCGGCCTCCCGAAAACCAAGACCATCTCCCGCATGACAAACACTCTGGTGAACACGTTGAAGGTTCAAAAGATGCCGGAGTGCTTGAAATACTTGGGCCTGTCGAGCGCAGCGAAGCGGAAGCGGGACTACGAGGATGCGCCCGTACCCAAGGAAAGCGACGCCAAGGTTCCACCAGAGAGCAACGCCGACAACTTCAACTTCGTCGCCCCGAAGATTTACGAGTGTGGCTTTTGCATTCGCAACTTTTACTGCAAGCACGCGTACTTCAAGCACATCAGGAAGCATAAAGATCTGATCAGGTGCGATGGGTGCAACAGGAGCTTCAGCCACGTTATTCTCAAAAGGAGGCATCAGCTGACGTGCATCAATCGAGCTGTTTTGTGAATTAATTTCGTAGTATTTAAAATTGCGATTTGTGTCTGTTTGGCTTTGATTGTACAAGTCCTTTTTAATCGGTTACATTGAAGTTTTATGAATTTTAACGCTGCATTCTGATTTTTCGTTTGTATATTTTTAAATGTACGTTTACTGAATGTTTAGTTTACCTGTGATTGCACTAGAATTTTCATAAATTTGTACACGTTCTAGTGTGCAATTTTTTTTTAACACTTTTTAGACTGGCTAAACTGTATTGTATTATTTTTAAGCTTTTGCGCTAATTTATTAGTAGCTTTCGAAATAAGAATACAAAAGAAATGTGATTTGTATATAAATAAATAACATATTATTAGCAGTATTTCATGTTGTGCCTGCGTAACTTTTTATTTCGTAAACACCTCTATATACATCCTTTAATATCCTTAAGATAATCCAGTAAATTTTCTAGAAAAAACAAATTTAAAAATATTTTCACTCGTTACTACTCGCAGCATTGGTACAATTAATTAAAATCTCTTGAATATCTGGTACTCGTAAGTAATTAAATTCGCTTAACGCTATAATGCAAAGATTCACGAAAATAAATATGCTTTTCGCGTTACTCGATATTTCCTTAATGGTTTTTCCCTCGGGGTGTGAAATATTGCAACGGGGAAAAATCGGAAGAAAGAGAGAGAGAGAGGGGAGAGGAGTCCAAATGAGAAAGAGACCGAACGAGCGGGGGGAGGGTCTTAAGGAGAGAGGGAAATTCCTCAGTAACTTATAAAAGTAAGCTTATGACTATTAGTACAGGACAGAAATGCCCCTGCTTGTTTTGACGCAGTTTAGGTACTCGAGCAATGCAACTTCAGTCTGCCTGCGTCACTCACGTCGTAAGAATCGCCTCCTCCAGTAGATGCATCCAGTCAAAATTTAAAGCGTAAGAAATATTCATTCGTCATACGTGCAACTGTTGCTTTTTCGTTTTAAGTACACTTTGAATTTCATATTTTTTAAAAATATTTTGATTGATTTATTTACTTCAAAACTAATCTAATATAGTAAAATATTTGGTTATTAAAATACGAATGTAAATCTGACGTAAATATTTTAGGTTTAATGAATTTATATTCTGATTGTTATTCTTTTACAGGTGACTCTTGGAAAAGCACGATTGACAAATTTGAATGTTGTCAGAGCAACGAGACACTTTACTAGTGCAAATTGTCGCTGGGAGAGTGCTTACAGCCCAGCGAACGTAAATTTCTCAAACAATACTCTCAGCTGCGAGGAAAAATGGAAAATCCTTTAATTGCAAACAATGCAACTGCTTTACTATGCAATCCGAATAAGGTAATTTTTTAATTATTTTATTTTTGAAAACAATGTGTCAATGCTTAGTAATTAAGAACTAATAATTAATTCATCTTTGGTAAAGAAATTCTACAAAATTATTTTAAGGAAGTCATGACGTCTGTTATTCGCCAATTTAGTAATTTTAAGTAAATATTAGCTTGAATAATCATGCTTGTTAAATATTTCTTGAATAAAATAATTATTTTTTCGAATAAGTATTAAATTCATTTAGTTTTACAGAATATTTGACAAGTACTATTGAAGTAAATATTTAACCTCTGTTATATTAATATAACGTTGATGTTAGTTTATAATATTAATATATGAGTATAAAATAATGTTTAATAACTATTTCACTTTGGAATTATAGAAAAAAATGTCAGTGCACGTTCCAAATGATTTTATTGTATAAAATAACAAAAATTTTAATTTTTCAGGAAGAAAAACATGGTAGCATCGCTACAGATGTTGATTCTCAGTGTCAAAATGTAGAAATGCGACAAGTCGATGAAAAATGTAATTCAGCGATTGCGTCGATCCACGCTTCGCACAACAGGTTCAACTCGATTTCCAAAAACATCTCTACTCCAATTTTCGACAACTCGCTGAACGCCATAAATCCCACGAGCAATGTACTCGCAACATCCGACCACACGATCATCTCAATGCCTGACAATTCGAGCAACGTCATCGCTGGCATTGGATCCTCTCACCACACTCTGGACATCATTCCTCAAAATCTCGCGATCGAGCAGTCAAAATCGCGATTGGCGCTGAAATTTCTGCTGAAAAAGTCGAAGCGCTTCTGCGGAGCGATTCGCCTGTACCTCACGAAGCCAGTGACGACCAGCAGCAGCAAGCTCAAGAGCATAATGTTCAGCATCAAGGATTCGTTCAAGAGTACACTGGCCAGCACCGGGCCCACCTCAAAATCCATCAGCCAGATCACCAACTCGCTCGTGAGCACGCTGAAAGGTCAACGGCTACCGGACTGTTTACGTCTCCTCGGCTTCTCGCTCACGGCAATCAACACACGCAAGAAGAACAAATTTGACAACGCGACGATTCTGCCGTTGTTTCAGTCCAGCCAGGCGGCTGAGTGTAAAACCTTTCTGAATCCCGTGAAGAAGCCGGAGATGGAGAATATCGCGGGATTCCAGTTCGCCAAGCCCAAAGTCTACGAGTGCGGCTACTGCGACACCAAGTTCTTCAAGCTGCCGGTGTATCTGAAGCACCTGCGACGCCACGCCGAGCTTATCAGGTGCGAGAGCTGCGGCAAGGCTTTCTCGTCGGCCATCAACAAGCGGCGCCACCGACTGCAGTGCCGCAAAAAGGCAATTTTGTAAAGAATTTTAAGTGCCCCTGTAAGTTTCACTGTTGTAGTTTAGAGTGATAATTCTATCGATTTTGGTGTCATTTATTTTTTGTTTCTTTTAATTGACGATAAATTCTATGTACAAGTTTGTTTACGACTTCGTGCGTACCGAGTTCATCTAAAAGTGTGAAATTCACCTGGAAAATGTGAATTGCTAAACGATTTTTTCACATAAAATTTGTACGCTATTCAAAATTTCTAAGTGAATTTCACATTTGCAGATTTGGAGAGTATCTTAAAAAGGGTATTTGAAATGTTTAAATTCACGTATCTTTTGTAATTGAAAAAAAAAAAAATAGAATCATAGCGTAATATAATTTATACAGCGAATACGAACTTTTTACTTAGTAGAGTAAGTTATCAACTGTAAATATCCAAGATAATTCACGGAGATTGTCATGGGTCGGCCATATATTTTTGAAATTATCTTCGAAGAATGGACAATCATGTACGCAAAGTATCCGATTGTTGTGCGGAGCGTTGAGTCATTACAGTGATTCATGGAAAGCAGTGTTTTAGAAAAAAGCATGAAAATATGTACAAAAATGTGTTAAAATTACTTAGCTATATTTTTTTAACTATATGTTTATATTTTAATTTTTCTATGTATCTCGAGTATGTTATAGATAGTCTTGTATTACTATATCAAAAGTTTAATTTTGTCAAAAAATTTCATATTTATAATATTTTGCATGTCTTTGCGCTTATTTAATTATTGTCAATATAATTATTTAGTGACTATTACTATCTTATAAATCATTGTTCACGAAGTAAGGAAGTAAATGTAGAAAAAGCAAATCGTGAAACTATAAAAAAATCCTCTCAATACAGTGGCATGTGACTGGTTTAATTAATTTCGATAAATTGTCGTTTAATTAATTATATGTAATTAATTCATTTGATCGGATTACTTTGTTAATTCGGAGACAAAAAATAATAAAATAATTTAAAAAAATTTATTTTGTAATTATTTTTCACTAGCCTTAAGAGAAAGAGAACAAATTAAAACAAAACATAAAAATTGTCCGAATATAAAGGCGATATGGCTTCTTCAAGTCAGTCTCTTTTGTCTTCTAACGGCCCAAAATAACCTTTTATCATATTACCTTGAAATATTGTTTCGACTCTTATAAACCTTCCTCTATGAGGAAACAATCAAGTTTATTCACATATTTTAACTTACTTGCTTTTATAGAAAAATGAACTTTAATTTTATCGACCTTTTTAACTTCAAAAAAATCAAAAGTGTTAAAAAGGCAGTTAGAATAATAAAGAAATATGTATTTTAAAGTGACAAATTCGCGTTTCATGCAAGAAGACTCGAGGCCCGGAAAATAGAACATTAGGAAGCGTGCTAATAGTGCAACCCAAAGTACGCCGAAATTTGCCTGCCCCCCTCCCTTTCTCCCTCCCTACCCTAAGTAGCTCCTTATTTTCAGTCCCTCTGTGTCCACAAGCGAAATTACAAATGATGCGTCAACAACGGACAAACTAACAGATCTCAACTATCTTGCGGCAAGTAAAGATCGAGTGCAGCTACCAGGACACTCACGAGTTTTATTTTTTTTCCTCGTATCTGAGCAAACTGTTCGAGCTGCTAAAAATGGCATCGCCGTCTAACAACGACCAAAGGCGGAAAGAAGATTTGGAGGTAAGAAATTTATTTTAAAAAATTTCTCCAGCCATTCCCCCTCTTCATTAACTACTTTTTAATAGACAAACATATTATCTCCTTTACGTCAAACGTTCGATCAAATCAAACTTCTCAGAAGCATCTTAACTACTTCTGACATAAAAAGTAATCCTGCCGCTCCAAAAAAAAAAACTTGAACATTTATTAATAATCGCTGTTTCATATTTTTCAGCTCCTGGCATTATTTGATCCTGACTGTCCACAAGACTTGTCCACCTTCGAATCCACCTTCCTGGACACAAATTATCTCATGCCGGTCTCCTCGAAAGCCAACGAAATCGACGAAGACGTGAACGTATCGAACTGGACGTGGACCTTGGACCAGGAGACGCTCGCCTACCTGGACGAGATCATCGCCTCGGACAAATCGTCGACGCTGCCTCCCTGCCCGAAATCATCCATGTGCATCGAGGACGCGACTTTTTCAAGCCCGCGGCGGTTCAAGTGCCCCATGTGTCCGAAAGAGTTCTACAGCAAAGCGGCGATGCGCAACCACGGACGCCGGCACATCCTCAAGCTGATCAAGTGTCCCTGCGGCTTCAGGGGCCAGAGCCTCGTTCAGAAGCAAAAGCACTACGTTTACCACCACGTCGGCGTGTCAAAGCACACATTTTTGGCGTCTTTCTAAATTCGACCTGGTGTACTCCCGGGGACTTCGCCGCGGACGGCCGATGGAGCGTTGCGTAACGCGCGTCCTGTGGGACCGCAAGTGAAAAAGTGCCGTTTGCCGTCGCGATGCAAACTTGCACTTTTTTTAACGGCTGTGTATTTACTGTTCCTTTGGAAACTGATTGTGATTTTTTTAATTGCTGCTAATAATTATTAATAATTTAATAATCTTTAAGCTATTGATTATCTCGTATAGCTTCGAACTCCAGTGGGACTTTGCTTAACGTAAGTTAGCGAATAATGTAATTTATAAATTCGACCGGCCGTCCGATGATCGAATCGTATTGCTTAATTTATATGACAACAGTTTGTTATTAGTTCACGTGCTCATGCTGAATCCGCAAATTGTGAGTTTTTCGTTAAAGAAAAACGCCGGTGTTAGATGCTTTCTCGTACCGCATCGCCAAATGTAAATGTATATGTAATTATTAATAAATAAATTTTATTTTTTTTTTTACATACACTGCTGACTTTTATTTCACGAGCTTGAAAATCAACCTCGATTGGTGTATTACTTAAAAAATTAATAATTGAATTCTTCACGTAAAGAAATTCATTATTTACCGCGTAACCAAGGGGGGCAATATTTAAATCAATGGACTTTTAGAAAAATGTACACGTCGTAATGACTTTATGCTACTACGCAATAAATTAACTTTCTGGACTTTTAAATGGCATAAGAATCTCCCCATTGACTGTGGGCTCAAAACCCACGGGGAAAATATAGTAGCAGTGGTAAGGTTGAAAGCGAACTTATACAATAGAACTGGAGCAATTTGGCAAATGAGTTTAGGCCTCGCCTCTCGATGAAAATGCAGACTCGAGGTGAGCGTAATGCACCGAGCGAAGAAGGGGCGGGGCACCGCTGCCCTTACTCCTCGCCGAAGCGCAAACGCTTAAATCTAAATGACACTGCGCCAATTGTAATCCAGCTTTCTGTTTACGAAGGAAATGACTTTTATTACCGTTTAATTAACCCACCGATCCGCAGGTATTACCGGCCGATTGAAACTTTTCGTGGAATCGAGCCGCTTAATATGTTATATAGCGCTTCTTTCGACCGATGAGTTTTGGGAATGCCTATACGCAAGTATTGCTCTATTTTACACTCTGGGCTCGCAATAATAGGCTGAACAGTAAAATTAATCCCCGACGCAAGTCAAACAAAAATAAAGGTACAGCGATGCGAATGCGTCTCCGATGAGTTCGAAGCGTGGGAGGCGAGATCTATTATGTTCGCTAATTAGTGCTTCTCATCCAAAGGTTCATTAAGACTTTTAATTCGAGAAAATCGCTGAATTTTTCTTTCTATTGTTCCGTTGCAATTCTGAATGAAAAAATAAATTTATTTATATTCAATTGTCCGAGGAAGTCATTGCATTCGTCTTTAACTCTTTCAGACCCAATGTACACGCTAAATTAAAATTAAATTAAATTTCACTCTTAGTCTATAATGAAACACTCCAATATAGTCAAATTTAACTCTACATGAATAAAGTGATTTAAATTCAATCGAAAGTAGAAGTTTAAGTTTCTACCATTTGCTCTATTTAAAAGTCAAAAAATTACTCTATTTTACTCCATCTAGTGAGTTAATTTCACTATAATGTGTCCAATAGATTTCATTTTCTCTACTTCACTCCAGTAGATTTAACGCGTGCAAAGATATTTTTTGTTTATTTTAAAAATTTCGTAAAACAACTTCTCGATAGGTAAATATAAACGCATGGATCAGATGAAGTGAATACTTTTTCATGTCGTAGTGGGCCTTTAAATTGTTGTAGACTCAATACAGCTTGAGACAATTAGCATTAAAGGAAGAAAAAGAAGGTTCAAAATTCACACTTAATTTTTTTCAGAATTTTTTCATTAAAATCCAGGTCTCAAATAGTTAAGTCAACATTTTTCAGCGCAAGCGTCATTAGCAATGCGCCTTGCAAATTATTACGTATATACGAGTACGCGATAAAGTAGCGACATGAACGGCGTTCGAGCCTCGACATACGCGCAATTAAAAGCTTTTAAACTTCCGCGATTTTACGCTCACGCGATAAAAGAAGCTCCCCCGGGACTTTGGCTGTTGAAGCACGAAAAATCCGAAACGAATGAATTCCTTCGCATGGGAATTCGCGATTTTACTTGCCCATACGAGCTGGGCACCTGTAACGGGCCGTTTACGTGCCGCGCATCTCGTAAACTACGGCGTACAGAGAGCGATAGGTTTCGAGCCCGTTTATGACGATCGGCCAATCCTTCCCTAATGAGCTACACGTGCGTGCCGTGCTTTAGGCGCTTCTTAACGTCATGTTCGAGAATCCTGCCTCGAATCGTTTTTCTTTGAGAAGATCTTATAAATGGTCGCAAATTTAAAAAATTTGCCTTCATAATTGGCGATGTATTATTTACCTGTCGCACTGCTTTAATTTTTTTTTCATATATATTCTACTCTGAGTAACGTGATCTATCGCTTGGAAAAAAAAAATTAATCATTTTCGTCACTTAAAAAGTTAATTGGAATTACAACAACAAAAATCGCTTAAAAAGTTCATTAGGATGAAGGCTTTTCGGTCGAAATCATTGTTTTTAAAATTACGGTCTCATTTTTAAAAACTAATAATACATTTTTACGAATGAATAATACCGTGACGCTTTTATAACTTCGAAATTAATCATCAATTAGCGAATGCATCCGCAGCGTTTCTACGAAAGATTTTGTATTTGTTAAATAAATAAAGCGCATTCTATATAAAAATTTATATAAAAGTAAATATAAAAATTTTGCGCAGTGCTTTCTAACTCGCTCCATTATTCACATACATTGTACTCGCGGCAACATTATAATTTATACCGATTAAACATGCAGATACTGGCGCATAAAGCCATTTAAATGCTACAGCTAAATATACGCGAATAGTAATAACTTTCTTTATGATAAAAGTCTAATCGGCGGATTGATCGTCCAAAGCAATTATGCTAAAAGCTAAAAGTGCGCCGGCAATCGAACTGAGCCACATAAACTTCTTTCTAAGCGTAAACAGAACCGCGTGGCGCTGTTGATTCCGAGGCGGAGAACCGGTCCAGCGTTTCCGGCACGACGTCCCACATCCCGCGGGCGCGACGACCGCGTAATCCCCTCGAACGTCGGTCCGTCTTGCGTTACAGGTGCACCGCGATAGTGGGACTCGGCCTCCGAGAATCGCCATCTGGAGCTGCAGGGACGCCTTCCTCGAATCCGCCCGCCGCGGTGTGACGGCACCGCATTAAAAAGTCGCCGTGCAGCGCGGGTATTTTAAAATACGCGCGGATCCCTTTTCTCCGTCCGAGATTAGTCGGCGATTCCGTCGGTTTAATGAACTTCTTCGCGGGAGATTTTCTACTAGTTTTTTTTTTTTTTTTTTAAAGTTCATTTCAATACGCGCTTTTGTGCAACGATTTATGTCAGCATACTACTGGAGGAAATGTAACATTTCGTACAAGTAATTCTTTGCGGTATATTAATCTGTGAATTTTCTTTTCAAGTGCGCAGAGAAAAGTATTATAAAAGTTACTATCTGGACATTGAGAGGCCAATTTAGAAATTTCAAGTAATTATTTTTGTGAAACTACTAAATTTATTTAGAAATAAAGGAATTGATTTAGTTTTACATGAAAGTACTATTGAGGTAAATATTTACTGAAAATTGCTAATTATTTTTAGCGAATTTAGAGATCCTGAAAATGACTATATTCTACAGTAAATTTTGCTAGACAGTAATGGAAATTCTATACAAACAGCAAATTTTACTATATAAAGTATGATCCTTTTTATCTAAGAGTCCAGTGTGTGGTCGTGTTTCCATTCCAGATAAAAATGTTTAGAATACTTTTTCCTCAGATACATAGAGATAAAAGTTCTAGTAAAAATGACTACACAGTTTCGCAGCAGATAGGCACACTTGAAAAATAAAAAAAAATTGACTAGAATATATAGTAAAATTTACTAATTCTGCAGTAAATTTTCCTGGACTTACCATAAATTTTACTATTCAAATATTCAGTAAACTTTTCAAATTTTTCGAACATGTCCCCGCATTAAAAAACAGTATAGCAATTTTTTCAACACTTTTTTCTCGGGTAGATTAGCATTGCTTTAATATAATACAGAAGCAGTACGAATGTTCCTAGTGCGATAAAAATTTAATTGAATCGAAAGGTTGCGCACAGCTGAAATGACTGCGCTATACTTTATCCACAGCAGTGTACGATGTATAAGTACGAAAATTATTATCAAAATTTTATATCCAATTAAAGGAGCCAGTAATTCACGCAAATAAAACTGAAACATTCTTAGGGGCGATATAATGGCGCGCGTGGCATTAAAAGAAAGGAAGTGCGAGCAACTGGTTTGCGATTAACTCGCCGCCTCATCTCGCCGAATGAACCAATTAAAGCGCTCTCATCAAATAAACGCCCCGGCGAGGAGGCGAAGGACGAGGCAGAGGAAGAGGAGGACGAAAGCGTCGGCTGCCGCGTGGCAAAAATGCCTATTTATTAACGCGCATAATTACGGGGCCCGATCGGCTCGCGCGATCTCGCAACGGCAGAAATCAAGGCGGCCGTAAATAAGACGCTAACAACTTATCGAATTGGCGAAAGAGTGCCCCGGCGAAATTAATCATTCGCGCGGCTAATAAAGTCGAAAAGTCACGCGAGTCTAATGCGCCAGTTCGCGCCGATGCCTTGAAAAGCTTTCGGCTGCACGCACCAGCCGGCGGATTTACAAGTCAACCTGCCTATCTTCCGCGGGGCGTATCGCGCGATGTGCGCGGCAAGATAAGCCGCTAATGGAGTTTTAAGCCGCTGCGCCGCTAATTGCTAATGGATCGCAGTGCGCAGAGGCGCGAGTCGAATCGCCAGTTGATTCGGACAAATTATGACTTTCGAAATGCGCCAAGTGTAAAAGTGTATAGAGATTTTTTTTTTCTGATCGGCTCTGATTTCATTTCTTTTCGTTAAAATTCTTTATTGACGAGGAATTAATGCTGCGAGTACAAAAAAATCCTTGACGAAGTGATGAAGTATCCGCGAAGTGCGGACTAGTTTTTTCTAGCGCGCGATCAGGATGCGATCGGCTCTGATTGAGTTTTCTTCGTTGCATTTTGTTATTGAACAAGCTAAACGTTTTCAAATGGAGCGCGTCTCTTATAGAGCGATCGGCGATTAACGCATTTCCTGAGGACGGTATAATGATTAATTAAGCGATCTAAGTAATTTAATCGTTTTCTAAAAATCGTTATACACATACGGGTACATCAATTATCGATAAGTCAATTAGAAATTAATTGCCGGTACTTATAAAATCCCATTAAATCTTACATATATCAAATAAATAATTAATGAGATCAATTGTTCAACGTAAGTTGAAATATAATATTCAATCGTTATGCGCATGAAATGATAAATCAATAAGTAAAAAATTCATGGAGGTTTCATTGTAGTCCGTATGTCGAATTAATCAAACTGTATAGATGTTATTTTTCAATTGTTTGTTGTGACACTATTTATAAAGCTAATCCGCATTCCAGCGTGCGTGGCGCCTGTTCTCGCATAATTTAAATAATCGCAGTTGTTTTAATTTTTTTTATAAAAAAATAAAATCTATTTTAGCGTCCTAAAAATTTTTTTATTTTTATTTTGTACAATTTTGATTCTACATTTTACTCTCTAAATCTGAAAATTCGAAATTCACGTTTAGCACGTGAACAGTTTTTCACACATTAAATGACACTATTCACATTTTCCAAGTGAATTTCACATTTTCATATTTACACGGTAAGGAAAAGGGGGTTTTACTTTTCTTTAAATTAACTTTAACTTTTCAAATAAAGTTGAAATGAACTATTATTCTTACTGTAATTTTTTTTTAATAATTTTACTGGTTTTTCATACTACATTAGATCTTACTATAGCGAAATAATAAGAACTGCTTCTTTTATTTCGGTGCAGTATAAAAAATGTACAAAAATTAATTAATTTTCAATCCTCGCAAACACCAATCAACAGAAAATCCCCTCTGTTTTCAGGTGAAAAACTATTCATCCGCGTCAGCTGGAGGTCAGCAGGTAGCCCGATAAAAGCTCCGCGGCCCGCATGAAGATCCCCGCGGGCTCCGTAGCCGTCGGGGCTCGCGACGATCGAGTCCGCGGGGTCAAGACGGCCTTCGCACCGACGAATCCCCCCTCGCGCCCGGAATGATGAATTCGCCCGGCGCGGGGAAATAAACGAGTGAACCGCGCGCGGCCTTCGCATTACTCATGCGCGAGTTCCGCGGATGCGGGCCCCGGTGAAAAAAAAAAATGACGAAGCCCTCGCTGCACGACGATGAACTCTGCATATGCATAGATATAGATTCTGTTTGCCTTGCCCGCGCCCCACGTCCTCCTATCGACCATTCATTACTGGCCGCAGAGGCTCCGTCTTATTTATCGAGGGAAATTAAGACGCGGACGCACCGATGGCCATTAATCAAATCGGAGAAAAATGTCGGTAAAATGGAGATGCTCGCGATTCGCGGTGTAGGCCGCATGTCGGATGGAGTGCAGCAAAAAGGGGATTATACAAGACGGTAGTAGCGTTTATAAAAGGCGCGTGTGAAAAGCCGCGCGCGTGCCTCCCCGGTCCACATTGTCTCCGATGAGGTTCCAGCGAAGCTGCTTAAAGTAGCCACTTATACTGATTTATCGCCGCTCTTTGTGCTAAACGAGCGCTCGATCGCGCAGTCGCAAATAAAGCGAAACGCCTCCATGCGTTCTATTGCCGAGTCGTACGCGTTTAAAAAAAAAATGTGGCGCTTAGACACGCGGAATAGAGTCGTAAATCGTGCGATTTATACATTTGATTTTTATTAATTGTGCATTCAGCGCGGCGGTTGTTCGCTCACTTTTATTATTGATAATTCGCTTCAATTCCTCGTGGCGCCGCGCGCGGTTCAAAATGTTTATATGAATGAAATCTCGCAATCTGCATACTTCCCGCGTGTACAGCCGAACGCTTCGCGCGCATTGGTTTGAGCGGCGCGAGGGGCGGTTATTAATAGTTTTGAAAGCCATTGGGATTGATTCGCTTGTGAAATGCGGTGCTCGCGTTATTAATGAAGGGAACGTGCTAAAAGTTGATAAATTTATTGGATCACGACGTGCTCCAATTTTTTTCTAACGCACTGCTAATGAGAATCTATGCCATTCGCGCGTGTAATGACTCCGAGGCATTAAGACATTTCTCGTTTATATGTCGGTTATGCAGTCTTATCATTATGTACTGCATTCAGCGTATTTTGAAGCGGTGCGCTTTTTTTTTAATCCTTTGTGCGTTAAAACAGTCAGTCTGTCAGGCGTTTTATCTGCAGTTCATTAAAAGCCAGTTTGAAGGAGGAAAAAAGTGGACGCAAACTTGTATTTAGATTTGAATGTGTGTTCGAGTATTTTTAGATGGACGCCTCGAGATAGCGACGAATATAAATAATTTTGCTATAAAACAAATTGTACAGTAATTATGCAGTAATTTATTCAAATTTACCGAAAAATCAGATTAGCGATAAAGGAATTAATTCACTTGGAATGGTGAAAGGGGGGGATAGGTTACGGAAGAAAGGTGTAAGAGACCGAAATGAGGAAAAAATGAATGATTTAAGGGAAGCGAGGAGAAACTTGGCTGCTCGCGAGAGGTGAACGCGCGCTACTTATCATGATATAAATTCTCCGGGCCGAACTCGTGTAAATCCACGAAGGAGGCTCGTAAATATGCGCAACGTGCAATTTCAATACTCACGAATCTATTCGGAGTTAGTAATTCTCTATTGGCTCTAATGCAAACAGTTTTCTCATCTCGCGCACGCGCATTATGCATGGTATCCGGGATAATTCAATCACGCGAAAAATATATGCATGCCTCGCCGATGGCCTGTGATCCCGAGAATATTTATAGGCTTTTTTATTAGCTAATTTTACGCGAAATATACAAAGTATTTCTCACGCGGTACACTGTTCAACTATGTCACTACAATACTAAAAAAAAATACAACATTTTTCTGTCATAAAGAAAACCTTATTGAAAAACTTTAAATAACACCGTGTAAACCTGAAAATGTGAAATTCACTTCGAATAGTGACATTTAATAAGTGAAGAGCCGCTCACATGTTAAATGTGTGAACGATTTTTCTCATAAAATATGTCACTATTTACATTTTCCAAGTGAATTTCACATTGTCAGATTTAAATAACAGTAAACGTACAAGCAACAAAATAGCATTTGATGTACTCAATTAACAATGCGCATACTTCTGAATAATTACCGCAGCAAAGTCAAACCTAGAGATAACAATAACGAAGCAGCGGACCAGAATGGCAATCGGCCAATACAATTCGCGTCAATTAAATATTGCAATTCCAATTTCCTTATCGCTAAGTCTCGCGCAATCGAATATCCGCGCCCTCGGAAAGTGAAAAAAAGGAGGAGGGGAAGGAACTCGAAGTCCGAGGAACGCGCGTGGCAGGGTTGCCCTTATCGGTTCGATCGGCGCGCTTATCGCCGCGGATCGAGTGTTCGTCCGGGGATCGACACGGTGCCCGCGGAATTGCCGAGCGCCGCGCGTTACTCGGGACTCGCGGCGATTTTTCGCGCCTTGACTTCGACAAACCGGAAGACGGGACTATCGAGTTTTCGACCGGAGCGAGCCGACGCTTATTTTTACACCGGCGTCGCGGATAAATAGGCGTGATTTAAGTTCCCCGCGATCCCAGTGATTATTCTATATATTCTATATGTCGTTATATATTAAGCCTGTGAATTTTTTTTAACTTTTCATCGGATTTACTTCAGCCCGACGTATTATGTGCGGATAAATTTGATAACAGTGCGGATTTAAATTGACTTTATTAGACTCCAATAGATTTAAAATTGACTCTACATGAATAGAGTGGAGTGGAGCAAAAGAATCACATCGTCAAGGGATTTTATTTCACTATAAAATTAAAGCGAAAATTTCAATGCAATAGAGTAAATTTTGACTCTATTTTATTCCAGCGGATTTATGCATCGCGTATAATGAAAAAGTCGACGAACGGCGCGGCAAGTTTATACACAAATCGCGTTGGAAATTCTTCGCAATTTTTCCGAAGGAAATGTGTAAATTACGCATTTAAGTACTCAAACGGCAGTTTTTATCGCTGTTCGCTTTTCTCGTTTCGGCAATCTTGGACGCCGCATTACTTCAAGTGACTTGCTTTTTCCCAATGTCCAGCTCAAACGAACTTTGCTGGAGCTTAACGAATATAGGATAACAGGCGACTTATTTATATACGCGCCGTTGAAATTTACTACCCAGCATAATGTGGATTTTTCCACTTGTCCTCGCCCCCAACGCCAGTCCAAAGTCTGGATATCATAGAGTGCGTTTGACACTGCGAATTGCTAAGAGCATTAGCCAGCCGATGTATATACGACCCCCATAACGATCGATTCGCCCAAAACTCGCATATACAAAAATGTCGCTCCGCATCGAGGGATCAGCGGTCCACGGGATTTCCCCGCAATTCGACGCGTAAAGTCCGAAGTGAGACTGGGCGTGGACTTACCGGTGCATCCGTCGAAGGAGAGGCCGAAGTGGTCGACCTCGCAGTGGTCGCAGCGGGGGCCCACGGCGCCGGGGCTGCACGCGCAAAGGCCGCTGACGGGGTCGCAGAGCCCGTCCGCCGCTCCGATGCCACAATCGCACTCCTCGCAGCCCGCGGTCACGTTTCCGTAGCCCTCGGTGCAGAAGGAACAGTCGCGACCATCGAAAAGCTCTCGGCAGGAGCACTGGCCGCTCCGCGGATCGCAGTCGGTCGAGAAGCTGCCCACAGGGTCGCAGGAACACGCTAATGAGATCGAGCAGGTCATTAGGCGACGCTTAATGCGTGATTCCACGCCCACGGGTGGTTAAAGCTCAACCGCTTGTGGATTACTTTTGATTAGCCGCGGTGCTTTGATCTTAGAAGGTAACGAGGCGCAAATCTGAGATCAATATTTTGATAAATTTTTATTGTGGATATAAATCTCAGACATTTTACTAAAGTTCTTAGTAATTCTTTGATGCTTCTACGCGGAGAGAAAAGTTCTATAGTCAAAATTACTGTTATATAATTCTATAGTAATACTACTTTGTAACGCGGGGACAGACTATAAAAATTTTTGTTAAAAAGTATAGTCAAATGTGCTAGACTTGTAGTCAAATTTACTGTAGCTTTAGAACATTTTATTACTATATACTTTCTACTATAAAATTTCTAGTAAAATTCAATTTGTATAGTACTTTTTACTAATCCTTTTTATTCGTGTATTTGCGTTATCATTTTTATCAAGATTTTTTTTCTGTTTTTTTTTTCCTAGTTAGAAGTAATTTTTATATAATTGTTATTTCAGCAAATTTTTTAGTTCTGTAAAAATGTTAAATATCTTACGCAAGCAGTTGAACAGCGTAGGATCGCCGTAGTGAGCTTCTTTGCACTTCTCGCATTTCCAGCCTTCCGTGTTCCCACGACATTCAAGACATTGGCCTGTTTCTTGATCACAGGGGCCTCCGAAGCATGGGCATAGTTCACACTTACTACCAGGGATAAGGGGGTTTCCGAAAAATCCGATGTCGCACCTGTAAAAGAATGAGACTAAGAATTCAGTACTTTTTTTAAGACTAACAATAAAAATTATTTAATTTTAAGAGTTACTACAGCCCATCTAAAAAAATGGGTATAATTTATGCTTAGTTTGTGTATAATAGCTTCATAATTAATTTTAAATAATTTAAAAAATTTAAATAATTTTAAATTACATTTTTAAAAAGTAGGTACTCTATCTATTCATAAATTTTGAACCTATTAAGGATAGTGCTATGGGTATGGTAAAATTACACATATTTTTGCACTGTGATCAATTACATTTAAAATCTGCAGAAATTATTGCAAAAAAAATTAAATTAAATCGTCGATTTAACAAAAAAAAATCTTTTTGTTAGATTAAACTTAAAGTATGCTTACTTTTTATCTTGCTACAACAATTATGTACAATTTTAGCATGCCCATTTCTACATCGAAGCTTTGCTTTAATTCGATAAATGCATTGTGCCTAATCTAATCTATATTCATTTTTTTGCAATATTATATACTAATATAATTATTGTTTTTAAAAAAAATTAAAAAATTACACTTCGCAGTGGTCGCCGGTGTACCCCACAGGACACTGAGTGCAGACGTAATCGCCATCGGCATCGTTCGCATTATTAAGTCGACAACTCGGACTAAAATTATTCGTCGCAATATCCAAGGGGCAGGCGCATTTTCGACAGTCGCGGGGAGTTCCCCGTGATGCATCGCCGTAATATCCGACAGCGCAACGGTCACACTTCGGCCCAATGGTATTATGCTCGCACATCTGAAAGTTAAAAATGAACGATTATTTTTTGTTGCTTTAAAAAAAAATTGTCTTCTAGTATAAAAAATAAAAATTCAATTTTTTTTTTCAAAAGTCTATTTCAAATTTCACATCAGCGACAAGTTGGAAACTATACGCCATCCTATAGTGCTGCAGTGCACTTTGCTTTTCTCAGGATACGTTACCGACGAAAGATGCTGCTCAATATAGCTTCAACTGATGTGTCGTAGTATACATTTCTGTATTACCGACTACAAATTAATTGCGACTAGAATTTGTTTAAACATTTTTCATTATTTATTTACAACATATATTACGGGAAATAAGAAATAAAAAAAAATTCAATATATCAAAAATGAAAAAAAAAACAATTAAATAACTTGAATATTTTAGACAGTAAAAAATGTATTAAATAATTTACTATAATAAAGTTACTTACTTATAATATATCAAAAATGAAAAAAATTGAAGAACTTGAATTTTTAGACAGTAAAAAATTTATTACAATAAAGTTACTTACACTGCATTCGCCCATCATAAGATTGCAAGAACCAGCGTGACCGTTGCAATCGCACCTGACGCACTCGTGGCGAATCTGATGATCGGACGAGTTTATTTGAACTTTTACGTATCCCCAATCGCACGACTCACACGAATGTCCAGTATATCCCATTGGACACGAGCACATTTCGACAGTGCTAAATTTTCCATTCACCATATCCAATTCTCCTGTTTGCCATCTGACTGCCTTCAAGCTATAAATAATTAATTCATTAAATTATAATTTAATTCATTAAAAATTACATGTAATGTATTCTATTACTTATACGCTAAATCAGCTGGAGTAAATAGAGTGAAAATTAATTCTATTGGAGTCAAAATTTCACTCGTCTTTTATAGTGAAATAGAATGATTTTTTTGTCTTTTAAGTAGAGCAAAAGGTAGGAACATAATTTGTAATAATTCTACTGTTCCTTAAAGTAAATTTTACTCTTCTTTAGAGTGAATTTAAATCACTCTATTCATGTAGAGTCAAATTTAACTCCAACGTGTTTTAGCGTGTACGTTTCTATTTTCTAAACTACATGATTACAACAACTAAATTATAACTAGAATTAATTAAACACACACAGTCACATTAATATGTACATAGGTAACTGAACTACGTTTACCTTAATAGAAATTACCTAAAGTATTTTTTTTCTGATTAATAAATTGAATTAAATTAAATTAAATTTAAAAGCAATGAAAAAAAAGCAAGTATCTCGTAAAATATCTGAATTAAGTTTCATCGGGTTTTTTTTCAGCAGAGATCATTCCCGGGCACGCAATTTTCATACCATCACACTTAATTACGCCCGTATGCCTCAATTTCGGCCAATCGTTGAAAATTAAATTAGTGGGCAAAAAATTGATGATCGAGGCCCCGAAGGGGGACCGCCGTTCACGCACCTTCCCTCGATCTGCTCGATGTTGTATTGGGCCCTGACGAGCACGTGCTCGACGTCGGCGAGGACCTGGAGCATCTGCTGCCGCGTAATCGGCTCGCCCCGGTAGTCCGTCCTGCGGAACCGCGTCGTGCCGTCGATGTACTCCTGGCCTGCGCTCACGTGATACCAGCCCTGCTCCTCCAACGTCACCGTTATTTCCGTCTCCTGGCCCTTGTAAACGTCCTCGCCGTAGGCGATCCGCATGCCGTTTTTACCCTGAGGAAGACGTGCCAGTAATTATGCGACTCATTTTTATGGTCGAACGTAATTGTATGTAGAAACATATGTAGAAACACTTGTAAAATAAGAATCAATTATTCGTGGTGTAGCAGCCTTTATCTACTTAATTTTGGTAGTCAACGCAACGGACAATACGGTACTAGATTTTTTGTACTGAATATTTTCTTTAAGGGCGTCTGAATAAGTCAATTATTCTTTTAAAAAAATGTTAAAAAAGAAACATTAAATTCAATGCAAATACTGGAAGCAAATTTTATCGACGTACATGAACTTTACTGAAGTTACATTAAATTTAATGTAAAAATGTAAATTTAATGTAAGTTCATGTACGCCGATAAAATTTGCTTCCAGCATTTGCATTAAAATTCATGCAAATTTTTTTACAGTGTGTATCAATGAAATATCGGAAAACCAGGAGATACGTGCCCTCCGTTAGGTAACGATCTACCATTGTACAAAGTTCCAAATATGTGGATGAGAATCCGAACATTGTAATGTCAAAGGTAAATTAAAATTTCAACGAAAAATAATGTAATTTGCTCGAGTTCTGCTGCGTGGACGACTTGAAAAATCGTGCTTCAGATAAGCGCGTTAAAAGTTTCGTTTAGTCAACATTTCGAAATTCAAATAACAATGTTTTCTAGTAGAATCCTAGTAAAACTAGATTTCTCCTCAGTGTAAAAAAAAAACATTTTGATTTTTGTTTTTTAAATCACAGTGGTGATAACCCTTTGAAACTCAGCAAAATGTATTTATACAATGATAAAAAAAGAGTAAAAAGAAAAAATAACTCGAAAAATTGTAATGTAGCTATGAAAGTGGAAAGAATAAAATTGAATCGCGAGACTTTTGGTAAGGAGGATGCAACTTACGATGAGGACGACGTCCGGTTCGGAGGTGGGTTTGCCGCTGGTGTCGCCGCGCATGACGGTCCAGCTGACCAGGAAAGTGAAATTGCTTCCGTAGGAAGAGAGATGATTTCCGGCGTAAATTTTGGGCGCGAGCCAGTATGGGCTGCGATAGTCCACCTCGAAGGAGGCTAGAGTCGGCCAGCCATTCTCGCCCTGCAGACTTGGCGAGAATACGCGCGACGCGTTTATGTCGCTAACTTGCCAGCCGCTCAGAGTCGAGATCTGCGGAGAAAAATATTTTCAATCAGTTCGCGATTCATCATTATCGGACTACTGGAAATTGAAAATTTGTTGCTCGCCGAGAAAAATTGTTAGTAAAATTTACTTAAAGACTTGCAGTTGAAAATACTTATTTTTATTTAAGTATAAGACATGGTGAAATATTTAAGCAAAGTTACGTGACACTTTGACTTATTTCTGCTTTGTTTAATCAATTTTTTTAGTAATTATTGCTTAAAAAAATTCAATACAATTTACTTACTGTACGAGTAAATTTTTTAGTACAGTTTATTTACTCTTTAAGTAAATTTTATCATTCATTTTTCTCCAAGTATCTAAAAAATTGCATCGTGTGTATAGCTTCTTCATTGATTTATAATTTATATTTATTTTTACTTTTATTTATTTATTTATTTATTATAAATTCAACGGACTAAACGTCCTTACGTACAAAAATATATACAGAAGCTATAAACTATATATAAACTAACTTAACGAAATATCAAAAAATATTTCATATAAGCACGAGTATATTAAAGTTTCTAGAACATCTGATTACACTTCTACGATCATGATGCAATTTCTTCTTGCAAAATATTATAAAAAAAAATTTCATGATTTCGTAATTAAATGCAAATAAAAAATCTCGTTAAAATGTACAAATTCATCATAAACAAATTCACATAAATAAATTCATCATAACAGTTATATTTTTTTAAGATACATTAAACAAATTTAAAAAAAATATAACTATTAGCAAGTGACACTTAACTATTAACTATTAACTATTGAAAAAATATAACTAATAACACATTTGACAAATTTCTCATGTAAATTATTTACAGATCGACTGGAATAAGTGTGCCAACGCGCTCAACCTAAATTTCTAATAAAAACAGAGAACATTGAGAAAAAAGTTAATTTTCGCTCATTACTCAAAGCAGAGCTACTAAACAGAGTAAAACCGAGTCGAACAGAGCTCAGCATCCGCGTCTCGCGAAACTACCGTCGGCCTGGCGTGCAGGCGTAGTTAATTAATTCTCAGCCCTCGGCGTCGGGCGACGACGAAAAAGCCGGACGGAGAGGTCCGAGCGACAACATAATTAGCCTGCGAGATGCGCGACAAGCGCGCGGCGCGAGATAGAATCTCCGCGGAGCGCGCAGCCCGGACGCCCGCGGAGCTTTCGCACGCGCGCACGGAGACCCGATCGCGCGCATTAAGTCGACCCGCTTACGGGCGATTCCGATCTCGCCTTACCGAGAAGCCTGGGGATAATCTTACGAGAGCCACGATCTTTTCGTTTCTAATATCCCCTCGTCGCTCTGCCATTGTCCGCGTTAAAGTTCCCCGCGTCTCTTTGGCGGGAAGCGCGGATTTTTTGAACGGCGATTACACCTGCTCGGGGATCCGTTTTCCTCGTGATAACCGATCATTTGCCTTTGATGCACAGGTTTTAATATACGTACGGTGCGCTTGAGGATTTAAGAGCTGCTATCCGCTGAGAAATTGTATTATTATATTCCGGGAGTTAGGTAAGGTGACGTTTTATTAGATCCTGTATTAAAGGAGAGGCGGACTTTGTTGTGAAGCTTTTAATGACTGATCCTGATTGGTCGATAATATGCAAGCAAGTGATTGGTTGTCTGATTTTTATATTAGGTGGGATGCGCGAATGCGAATTCTTTAATTTTAAATATAATAGAAAACTTTTAAAATTATATTATGATCCTTTATTAAAAGAGAGACGGACTTTGTTGTGAAGCTTTTAATGAGTGATCCTGATTGATCGATAATATAAGAGCAAGTGATAGGTTGCTCGATTTTTATATTACGTGCGGGGATGCGCGAACACGAATTATTGAATTTTAAATATAATACAAAACTTTTAAAATTATATTATGATTATGGCAATTATTGATGTTATTTCTTTAAAAAAAGTTAATCTAAGCGTAAAAAGCACAATGTGAAGAGCAAACTAGATTTTGCTTATTATAAAATTGTAAAATAATTTCTCTTCGAAATAGAAATGCATCGACGGAGTTATGACTGCGAGAAGTATGTTTGGTAAAGAGTTAAATTTTGTTTTTTATATGAATCTTTCTAAAATGTTTATAAATGGATAAAAAATTAAGTTGTGCTGGTACCTAAGTTCACGTTTTTCCTTTTGCTATTATAAATAAAAATTTTACTCAAATGTTTCTGAATTATAAATAACAATTATTAATTATAATTATTTTCTAGTTTTAAGTGTAGTTACACTTCTTTACAGTACGCATCCTCCTTGGAAGTCCTCCAGGATGTTCACATAACTTATGTGCCAGCCTAAATAACTTGTTTACCTCTTGCAAGATTATCTTTGTAATTAATTTCTGGTTAAATAAATAAATGACTTAAATAAAATTATAAAAATAATGAAATAATAGCTAAATTGTGTATCTAAATAAATAAATTTTCATGAAAAAAAAGGTAAAAAGTCACTCGCCGTGCTGTAAGAAAGTTTAGCGTTGCTGCAATCGTAGGAGACGCCAGAGCAGAAGCAGGCTTTGCAGCCCTCGAGATTGTCGCGCGTGAGGGAGAAGAATCCGGGCTTGCAGCGGTCGCAGTAATCTCCCTCGACGTGCGCCTTGCAGAGGCAGTCACCCTCGCAATCGTGGGAAGGCAGGATTCCGCGCGCGTCGCACGGGCAGGGCACGCAGTCGGGGAACTGCCGGTAACCCGCGGCGCATTGGTCGCACTTGTGACCCGAGAAGCCGAGCTTGCACTCGCAAGCTCCTGATATCTATAAAATAATTGTTTTTTTTTTTATTTCACTGCGTGAATAATCGAGGGCGTGGAAACAGAATTCCATTGGAGAAGTATTGTCCAAAGGCTGAAATTTTAAAATCTCGCAAAAATCAATTTTGAAAATACGCAGTTACTAAAGAGAATTTTGTAACGCATTTTTTGCCGTTAATAGAAAGTTAGTTAATATCTTTTTTAGTAATTTTTTTTTCATAGAGAAATAGAAACGTAAGTTTTGTATACAAAAAACTTTCTTAATTAATTTTTCACTGCAACTTGTCACATCTTTTGTAAGTTGAGTATTTCATTTTTATTTTTTTTATAATAAACTTCGAGTTCAGTAAAATATTCCTGAAGGTTTGAAAAAGTTTTTTAGAAAGTTATAGACCTCTAATTCTTTTTTGATAAAAAGTTACGGTTTTTTAAGACGCTTATAGAGACTTCTGTTTTTTAGTTATTGGACAATACTTCTTCGGCGGAATCTCCTTACGTCCCTTTTCTGTTTCCGCGTCCTCAATTATTAAAATGTAGATTTTTTTTGTTGAAACAAAAGTTTCATGACTCTACTAATAGTTAATGGTATTTGTTGCTTTACTTACTTTTCCTACAACATTGTAAGAATCGTCGGGGGTACAGAACCCTGTGCTCCCTTCGCGATGGCAGTCGCACGGAATGCAGGGTTCAGGATCGGAGGGTAAGACTCCATTTGGTCTGTAGTAGCCGGCCTCACATTTTTCACAATTTATTCCTGTTGTATGATCCTAGAAACGAGAATTTCAATGGAATTGCTCAGATAAAATTCATTTATTCTCGTATCTTACCGAGCAGTTCAGGCATACACCACCCCCTCTATATTTTCCGCGAATATCCATCGAGAGCTTCATCTCGGCCACCTCGGGATCGTATCGGCATAAGGTCGCGTGCCCGTTGCAGTTGCACTTTTCGCAGTGGAAACCCTTGCCCGAGGTGCCGGGCTTCCAAGGGACCTGGTTGTACATCGGGCAGCACCTGTCACACATTTCGCCACACGTGTGTCGTTCGCATTCGCACTCTTGACGCTGAAAGTACCAAAAGTATTTTAATGTCATCCGCACTTAATTTTAAACAATTTCTATAGTTTTTTAAATACGAGTTTTTTATGAAAACAAAATTTTCATTTTTTTTTAATCACACATACAAATTTTATTATAATTTTATTATACCAGGACTATTTAATGTCAAACTCAGAGGAATAGTAACATATTCGTATTTAGTGACTGTTCAATTTGTTGTGTTCGAAATATTAAATACGAATTCATAAATCCATGATAATGAATTGTTGAATTCTGGATAAAGCTTCTACTAAAACACCGAAAAACGCGCCTAGTCTTTAATATAATTCATCGGGGTACTTATAAATCTGTAATTATAACGCTGAAAAATATTAGGTACATAAATTATGTATTTGGAATACGTTTTATCACTATTCTCATTAAAAAATGATTAATTAATTAGCTAATTGATATCATTAAAAAAAGCCACTTCGGCGGATCTCGAAAGGAAAAGAGAAAAAACTCTTTATTATTCTGGCCTAAGATATTGCATAAAAAAAAAATAAATTAGCTTTGGATCGCGTCGTAAAGAACGAGTTATCGAGACAGGCCTTTAATTCAAAAACAGTCCCCTAAGCCACAAATTTACAAGGCATGTAAACGGCGGCTACGCTAATAAATGGCGCTCAGCCTTTTACGGTCAATCATGCGGCTGGGCGTAACGCAGCAGTTAATTATCGACTCGATAAATAAAGCTCGCCGCGACTTCAAGGATCGCCCGCCGATCCCTCGGACAGGACCGCACGCGGATCTTCTCTAATATCGAAGTGTTCATTAAACGCCGCTGCACGCGCCAATTATTTACGTTTGCCCGATGTACCGAAAGTGTCCAGACCTATACGATGAAGATGTTGTCGCAAAGTTTCTCTGATTTGTGCGTATTTTGATTTATTATACATAGGTGCATCTGGTCTCAAATAAAAATTTTTACTAGAATGTATAATAAAATTTACTACAGGGAAAGAAATGTTACAGTAAAAATTACTATGATTTATAGGAATAGTACTGTCTAAATCTGAAAATGTGAATAGTGACATTTAATAAGTGAAAAGTCGTTCATATGCTAATGTCACTATTCACATTTTCTATGTGAATTTCACATTTTTAGATTTAGAGAGAAGGATATACTCGACTTACGACGATTTTTACTATAAAATATACAAAAAATTCCTAAGTACATACACTGAGAGACGCACCTAGGTAAAATTTAAGAAATGGGTTGTAAAAATTAACAACTTCCTGGGCAAACTGATCACAGACTGCCAAAAGAAAACTAATTATCATTTTAGTTAATAATATTTACTATTTTAGTAGTAATTAATACAAACTAAACTTGTAATTTATCACAAAGGTATGCGCAGCCGCGGAACAGAGCGGCAGTGCGGCACTAATTTTTACCAACCACTTTTTAAATTTTACCCAGGTGAGTCTCTCAAGTGTAGCAATTTCTACTATATAAATATCAATTTTTGCTATAGGAATTTTTAGTATGTTTAATAGTAAAAATCGTCATAGGTCGAGTATATTCCACTGTTCCTACGGAATATAGTAATTTTTGCTATAAAATTTTTCCCCGTGTAGACTTACAGTAAATTTTGCTGAACCACTAGTGAGTTTTGCTAAAATTTTAAAAAGTTTTTTAATTTTAATTAATTAAAATCGTGCAGTAGCTCGTACTAGAACTTTTTTCTCCGTGTAATTAAAATCCTGGAATAGAAACGCGCCCAACAATTTAACTGCGACCATAAGAGCGCATCCTTAGCGCCGCTCCAAGGACATTGCTGTCCTCTCCAGCACAATCAGCATCGAATCCGCGTTTACTTTTCACCCGACATTGTGCTTCCTTATACGAAGGGGGGTCACATCGCATTGCGGGGACGCGCGCGGAATAACAGTTAACGGGCGCCGCGCTGACTAATGGCCGGCGCGAGGAATTTCGCAACGACCGCCGCCGGTGTAAACGCCGCGACAAAAGCTGCACTGCGGGCATCTCGCGCGATCCGCATCCTTTTTTTCATCATTTTTTTCCCCCTCTTATTTCTATTCTCACGGATTTAGCGCGGCGCGCTCGATCGAAATGCCGCGCGCACTTTCGCCGATTATTCTCGCGGCTGTAACGGAGCTTAATGAGACGGTCGACACGGAAAACTCCTCCAATTTTTTTCCACTCTTTGTGCTCCAATGCCGACGAACGCGAAATACGCGCAATCGTACAATATTTATTGATTGTTACAAGATGCGCTCTCCCGCGGCTATAAAACTTTCCCGCTGAACAGTGTATAACGTACAAAGTGCAATAAAAGTGTTGTAAATAATTTTACCGAATTGATAAGCGCGCAGAACTAATGAAAGATAATCAGTTGCAACGTGCAACGCTTTAAAATACGACTTAAAAAAAAAAAAACGAGTTTGAAATATGACTGGGGAAAGATCCGCGATACAAGGCTCGAAGCTCGCGGCTAAAGCTTCGGGCAGAGGCATGACAACCCTCCTGGAGCAAAATAACAAAGGCGCGAGAAATCGCGGCATCGGACTCGGCCTCGCGTTCGAGTAAATAAAAGGACGCGCGCTTATAAGTCTCCTGCCCATGGGGCCCACGCGCGTTACATATAATGCCCATTGCCGAGGCTCGCCGAGAGAAAGTCCGTTGAGGACAATAACTGATTAAATGCCGATGCGCACTCGGCCCGTATGTACCTCCGCTACTTATCTCGCGGAAAGTGCGAGTGCGGGATCCTTACCGGCGCCGGAGAATAGCGAGCAACGGAATTCCGCGGGAAACACGGACATTCGTTTGCCGCGGCTTATTCCATCGCTCGGCGTTAAGAATTTTAACTAGTTTTTTACCTTTTTCTAACGTACTTTCTGTATAAATAAATAACACGAATTATTTCTGACTTAAAGTATAAAATAATTTGTGTTTCTGCGTAAACGTAAATTTCCGTTTGTTCGATTGTGCGCGCAATTTGTTGCTATAGAAAGTTTAACGAGGATTTAAATAATATTTCATGAAAGTACCTTGTGCAGCGGATTAAATTTGCAGCGGGACGAGTGCCCGGAGCAAACGCATCTTCCGCCAATATTAATTTCTCGAATCGAATAAAAGGCCCTCCTCTTGTCGATGATGGCTTCGCCTCTTCTCCGAAGGCCCTGAAAGCGCAGCCTGACGAAGCGAGCCTGGATGAAGTCCTGAATCGCCTGCGTGTGATTTAGAGCGCCTGGACGGCCGTTCACGAGCTGAGTGTGAATCTGCGTTAAAAGGAGAAATATATTTATTTATTAAATCGGTCAATTTTTTCCACGGATATTTTAATTTACACGCCAATAAATTGCAAGTCTGCTTTTCAATTGATTCGTACATTTTCGTAATTACGTGGAACACGAGGGCCATTTATTTTACGAGAGCTTTTAAATGAGATTGTGCAAATTGAGCCCGGGTATGAAAACATATGCAAAGCCGGCAGATAAAAATTGTCCTTTTTGGCGACGCGCTTAAAAGAAAGATAAAAACGTTTCTGCTTGGTTAACCTTTAATGATCGAACCAAAAGTGGAAAGGTAATAAAAGCAAGTGCCACCGACTCGTGCGGTTCCTAATACGGTGGATGATCGCCGTTCAGGTCGGAGAAGCAGCATGGGAAGAGTTTTATTTTAAAAGCGCCGTAAAAAAAGGAAACACGCAATCGTATAATAAGTTTGTAGGTGAGAAAAACGATTCATTATAAATGATTTTAAAGCGCTCGTTTAATTTTATCTGCATTACAACTATAAATAATTTATTCCTCGTACCTTTTTTTTTTAATATTTCGATACTTTATTTAATTAAGCAAAATTTAATTGTCAATAACTATGTAGATTACGTTGAGAATATAGTTGAATAGAGTAGTTATTTATTATTAAAAAAAATATTAAATAGTATATTAACAAAATTCTTTAAAAAATAATAATCAGTATTAATAACTAAACGGCGAAATAAAAAATAGTCGCGGTTTATTTAAAATATGTAAAGATACCTAAAATCCATTTGTAATCATCATTTAATAGAATATAATACACTGAGAAAAATTTACTGTCGTTTTATGTCAAATCTACAGTAATACTAATGCAGATTTGGTATTTATAATAATAATAATATAATATATAATAAATATTGGCGTGCAATTTGAAAATTCTTAAATAATAAATTAACAAAAATCCTTTAAAAAATAATACTGACCAAAGCAACTATAAACTGAACTATAAACTGAAAATCAGAAATTCACATGGAAAATATGAACAGTGACATATTTTTGTGAAAAATCGTGCACATATTTAGGCTTTTCACTTACTAAATGTCACTATTCACATTTTCAGATTTCGAGAGTAAAAAAAAATCGCGGTTTATTTGAAATACATGCGCAACCATCGTAATATAAAGAAGCTCCGAATGAATCATCATGTCGATGTCGAGGTGCGATATAATAAGCAGTCATACCTCGAGGTGACAGCTCGTCATCGTCGACGCTTCAATAACGCGTGCGTTCAATATCTCACCCTTCCCGGAACTAAAGACCCGGCGACGATTAATTAAAGAGCCGCGGGGTGAGGCACGTGAGCGCGCGTGTAAATGCGCGAAGTGAGCCGGAGGCTCGCGGCAAAATCGATGACAAAAACGGCGATCCCTACATTCCGGCCATGTACGGCGCGCGCCGTGGGCCTTATATGGGGAGGCCCGCGCGTACGCGCGCGCAGGGGAGGCTCGAGCGCGAGTGCACCTCGGCGTTTTCAGCCGCAAAAAATAAAGGCGAGGGGGAAGCTTTCGAAAAAGCTCGACCGGCAGCGCGCGCGCGCGCGCACCTTTCAGTCAAGATTTATTTCAAGTGTGTGACGGAATATCTCGTTCGATCGCACGGGTACACTTATATCGATTTCGGACGATTTTTTTGCCTGGGCTTGTTGAATTTGTTCCAGGACAAACTGTAATTGTTGCCGGCAACTTTTTTTTCTCGCGTATTTTCTTGGCGCAAAAAAAAATAGGAGTTTCTGCACATTTTTTTTATGCAGGCGAGTCATTGACATTTGAAAGAAACATGATAATTAAAAAGAAAATAGCACACGGAGAAAAATGATTCGTAAAATTTACTGAAATACTAAAGAAACTTTGCTTAATTAATTAACGTTAATTACTGATATTATTAATGAGAATGAATGATGATATGAAGCTTAATGATACTGATATTAAACAAAAATAGTACACGGAGAAAAATGATTTGTAAAATTTACTGAAACAGTAAAGAAACTTTGCTTAAAATGTTTAATGAGCGTATTTATATAAGATTTACTCGTGCAGTAAGAGTAATAATTAAACTGAATTTTTAAGCGATATTTACTTATTTGATTAAGCACAGCAAATTTTACTTAAATAAAAATCGCTATTTTTTAGTGTAGATTTTTCCTAACAATTTTTCTCCGCGTATGATAATTGTAATTTTATGGCATATGACTGGTTACCTCTCCATTTTCCATCGGTGTTTGTCGCGAATAAAAACTCGTGCAAATAACTTCATCGTCTTGCGAGTAAATCGGCTTTCCAAGTACGGGGGGCATCGAGTAGCGTGTCCAACATTCCTCATCGCTCGCCGCGTAGTATTGCCAGGCCTGGAAATTGTCCCCGTCGATCGATCGTTCCAATACCCAGGCTGCGGGCCTCGGCGAATTGGCAGCCTTCACTATCACGTACTCGATTTGATAAGGCTGCAAAAAAAAAAGCCATCGTCAGGACATATTTCTCCAGTTTCACAAATAATTCAATAATACAAGTGTTCGTATAAATTTCTGCAGTCTGCTGTTGTTTATAAAACCCTACTTCATGTGCAAGTTTTTTTGAACTCAAAAAATTTGAGTTTCTGCAGCTTTTCTTCCACTACAGCAGCCATTAGTATAAAAAAAATAGCATATTTTATTTAAAAATTTACAGCATCTTAGTCCTGTATAATAAAAAGGCCTTCGCTTCGGTTAACAATTATACAGATATTTCTTTTATACACTAGGTACGGACTATCTAAAGTTGTAATAGTGAAAACTGCTATAATTAGTGAATTTTCACTGAAAATTAGTGGAAAGAAGAGTAGAGCATCTTCTAATAATTTTAGTAAAGTTTCACTAATTCAATTTTAGAATATACAAGCAGAAGCGAGAGCATCGAGCCACTCTCTTGTTGAAGTGTATATATAGACGCGTTTTCATCATTTTTCTTTTTCAAGTACAAATTTCGAGGTGAACGGCCTTTTATTGTTAATTTTTTTTTAAATGGCTGAATAAGTATCTTAATTAATTAAGCGTTTTCCTCTTTTTTTTGTGCGACTTGCTGAATAATCGCTTTATACTATCTAAAGTAATTGTATCAGTGAAAAACTACTACAACTATAACTATAATTATTACTATATTTATACTATAATTAGTGAATTTCCACTGAAAATTAGTGGAAATAGCTTCACGATTAAGATATTGGAATGGAGCATCTTCTACTATAATTTTAGTAAAGTTTCACTAATTCGCGTTATTTTATAAAGCGATGGCGTTAAAATTTATGATTACAGAAGTTTTTAGACTGATCATAATGTAGGCTAGCATCAGAGGCATAAATAATTAAGCGACGATTGCACAGTGTTCTACGATTGCGACTCATGCGAAACTGGCCCTACACGTGTCTCTGGTTCCGCACGCGCGAATCGCGCCCATATAAAGGGAAGCTCGGGCTCGTGAGAATGTCGTCGGGCTAAGTAGAACAGTTGGCGCGCGGTGGTCCCCGCATCTCCGCGACCATCCGCTCTTCCTCTCGGACTGCGACTTTTCTTCTTTGTCCGGCCAACAGAGAGGCGAAGAACGAGGCAGTCTAATTTTTCTGTTTTCCCTCGGGCTCGCTCGCAACCTGCCGGCTTTATCTCGGGCCTCCGCGTCCCTTCAACGTCTTTTCGAGGAACGAGCCGCCACTAACCAGAGGAAGCTTTTTAGCTTCGCGGCTGCAGCAGCGTACCTTCCTCATACCTCCTCTCTCTTTCTCTCTCCCTCTCATTCTTGCCGGTCCCCACCGCCGGGATTACTTACTTTACTCTCTCTTCTTTTACGGAAAGTCTTTTTCGCTCTTTTGCCTATTTTCGCGTTCGCTTTGCTCGCTGCTGATTATTGGACGCTCGCGCTATTACCGTCCATTTAAGGCCCGGATGCAGTTGGCAGATTGTACAGGTATACCGTGTGTTTGCTTTGCCTCTTGCGACTCGTGCAGCGTTTTTTCCTTTTCTTCTCTTTTCCCCTTCTTTTTTATCTCTCTCTTTTTTTTTATTTTCCCGCAAAAATAAACAGGCGGCAGGCAAAATAAATAAATCTCTTATTTATTCAAGCACTATAAAATAACTATTTTACTCGCGATACCGGCAGTGCTATGCGCTTACCATTTTTTTTTTTTTTTTAAACGATACGCTTAATAAAATTTGTTCGCAAGCGCCGCGAGTGAACGCGGGAGAAGCTTGTATACTTTATTCCTTGTTAAAGTATTAAAATTTATTCGACGCTGAAATTCAAATTCTTTTACTCGCCTGCCTGCTCCATCGCATGTTAACTGAAAATACTTTTACAGCCGCGTCTGTGCGATCGTTTTTATTTATTTAATTTTTTTTTTGGTAAAAAAATAAAAATGAGTAAAAGCTTACGCGGAAGGTAATCGTAAAGTCCGCCAGTAGGCATTATTTACTCGCTCGCGGATCGCAGGCCCTTTGTGCGGCGCTGAAAAGCGTCGGCTCCCTTATCAGTCGCGACAAATACCTTGAGAGCCGGCCGACCGCGCGCTACAAATTGCCGACTCTCCGGTGCGCACGCAGGGGTCAAGGTGGCCTTAACGGCGAGGTCGGGGGGAGAGGGAGGGGATCGCGCTCGCGCGCCGAAACTGCGAGCCGTCCTCGAGATCCTCGCCGCGGATAAGGGGGCCCGGCGAAGATCCGACTCCGATACGCGATCCTCTTTCTCTCTTTCGGCCGTTGGGATGCCGCCCTTTTTTTTTCTTTCTCTCTTTCTCGCGCTGATTTTTACCGAGCATCTTTCTGCCGACCCTCCGGGACTGATCTCTTCTTCGCACGTCGGGCTCCTTTGCGCAAGAGATCGGAAAGTATCCCGTGGATGGTGTTCTCACTATAGATACACTGCTAAAAATCCGTTCGATTCTAAAGATTATTTTTGTGTTTAGATTTGAACTGGCATAAAATACTTTCTTTAGATTTTTCTGTGAAAATTTCACTATTTGAATAAGTGAAATTGGTTTGCATTCCTGAAATAGTGAAAATTACACTTTTAAATAGTGAAAATGGAGGTTCACTTTATAATCAGTGAATAATCACTATTTAAAAAGTAAGATATTGAATAATCATTATTTAAGAAGTAAAATATTGAATAATCACTTATTTAAAAAGTAAAATATTCACATTTCAGAAGTGAAAAACGGCTTAGTTTAAATGATCCTTATGGGCATTTTAATAAAAAGATTAATTCAATTCCAGAAATTTAAATCTAAAAGTGTGAAGATCGAAGATCTTGCACGTCAACATAAAAAAATTTACGCTCTCTGAAATATAACTATAGCATTTCAGAAGTGAAACACGGCTTAGTTTAAATGATCCTTATGGGCATTTTAATAAAAAGATTAATTGAATTCCAGAAATTTAAATCTAAAAGCGTGAAGATCGAAGATCTTGCTCCTCAACGTAAAAAAAAAATACGCTCTCTAAAGTATAATAATTATAGTAAAATATTCACAGTTTAAATCACTTCAAAGACTAAAATCTTGATTGTATGAATTTTTTCGTGAATTTATCATACTCGAAGCGCGTTATCTTCAAAGTCGAAGGTTTTCCTTACCGCCCGTCAGGATTTGATTTCACGATATTAATGTATAACAGAGTTGGGCGGGACATGCCACTGGGTGCGCTTTTTCGGGCGCCGGATTAAATTCTCCGGCGCGTCGGCAGTGATGGGCTTCGCGCATCCGCCAAGATATATTACGCGCCGCGCGATGAAGACGATAAGTTCCGAAGTATTATTTCGAGAGGATTTAATGCCCGATGCGCCTTTTCAATTTCGCTATCGCCACGGGGCATCGCCACGAGCTCGTTCGCCTCAAAGAAAACTTATTCAATTTACGCACACATTGTTTGCTCCAACATCCCCTCCCATCACCCACCCCTTCTTCCACCTTCGAGTGCATAAAGACGATGCGTTATTTAACTCGAACACTTCGGTAGGTGATGGTCGGATTTTTCAATTACTTTCAGTGTGACTTACGAGCAATCGATTTTGACGATCCGATTTATTTTTATAATTTTCAATTATACATGAATTATACATCATAGCGACCTATAAACACTATAAATACTACCGTAATATTAAAGCTACACAAGGTTCTGTTTATTTTCTTGGAAGTGCATAGGAATTAATCTTGATAGACATGAATGTGGACCAGTAGGATTACAAATCTGGATAATTCGGAGTTCATTATGGCTAAACAGATTTCATGGGCGATGGTTGCGTGATACATGACGGCGGGTAGTGGACTGCGTATATATAAGCGGATAATGTCGTTTTGCATTACGATGAGTGCGCGATTCGCGGAAGTGGATGAATCTTCTTGCGAGCAAAAAGACGCCTTAACGCTTTAAATATAATCGTATCGAGTTACGAAAATTCCTACGCGAGACTACGCTAATTTATCCCGTGATGATTTTTTTTTAAAAGATATTTTAAACTGTTAATTTTATTGAACGAAAAAGACGACTTTCAGAGAAACAGTTGTAAAGATCTGTTAAACTGAAGATCAACGACTTTTATTTCATTGAAATTGAATGCTACTTTCTGCCGGCGATTAGTTTTTAATGAAGTCAGCTGACTGCTTCAAACTCAAAGTAAATTGAATTACGAGCTCGAAGGACCAACTTGTCAAAAGACTTCTCCAAAGTATTTATCCATTCAATTCACTCCCTCCCCGACTACCGTAAAGTCTCTTTAAGTTTGATGATTCTTTAAGATTTTACGATACACTCCACGTTGTAAAGCAAAAACGGCCATTGCAAAAGGCTACTGTACTTGCGCAATTAATTTGCGTAATAATCTTAATTATAAAAAAGACCCTTTATCCAATCATCACATGATTAATTTTTTCCAAACTTTTTTCTTCTCCTCAAAGTAAACGATCAAGAAAAAAAATGTAATCGTCTCGGCCGACCTCGCAGAATTCAAACCTTAAAAAAGTGGAAGCTTCAAGCGGACAAATCTAAACAAGAAACTTGCACAATGTCGCGCGCTAAAAAAGGCACTCCGCAGCCCGCGACTCTCGCAGAGGCTGAAACGCTCAGCGAACGGTGCAAAGATCGCGGAACATAGGCGGGGGAGGCGCGGACCTGCGGCAGACCGTCTGCGCCGGCTGCTGGTCCGCTGCCAAGATGCCGGCGATCGGGAGGAAGCGCCGGATACACTTTGGCGCGTCGCGAACTCCCCGCGACGTGACTCACCGGCTTTTCGCCTCTGGAAAAGCGCACGCGGCGCGACGCCTCCTTTATATGGCACTCGAGAGCACCTCTGGGCTTTTTCTCTCCGCTGCGGCGCAGCCTGGCCTTCGCGCGCGGCTTTTTTTTTCACCCGACTCGGCGAGTCTCCGCACTCTTCGAGACTTTTTCGAGGAGCTCGGAGTGTACGCGCACTTTGAAAGGGAGAATTTTTCCATTTCGCTGTGGTAGTCCGAGAGGCCGCAGCGTAATACTTGACGTACACGTTTTTTTCTTTTTTTTTTTAATACTTGTTGATTGTAATTTTTCGCGGAGTGTTCGAAAGACATTTTTTTATCGCTTTCGTATCTTTATGTAACGAAATCGCAGTACATTTTACACCGTAAGAAAAAGGTGTAGGAGATATCCTTGCGAGATAATCGGCGCACTATACGTTTTCACGCAATCTCAGTCCTTTGTTGCGAATCTAATTTATGCAAAGTACTATAAACGCACTTTGTCTTATTTTTTTTTTTTTAAATCGCACAATTTTATCGAGAAGATTGCCGCCTGTCACCTTATAATTTGAGCAAGATCCATCGCGAACTTTGCCGAGGCGCCGCGAAAAAAACGCATCGAGCGCGAATCTCCGGTGGACCTGCAAACAAATTGCACAATCAGGAGGCCTTACCGAGCGCCGCGCTATATACCATTCCAATCCGGGTGATTACGCCCGCGGCGTCTCCGTCCCAGACACGAAATTCGTTTCAGCCCGTCGGATTGTGCGAGTGCGGCTCGCGGGGAGGGGGGTCGAGATATGCGGGTGCGCGTCGGCGGCGCCGCGGCGATCTCAATGACGCGCCTGGGCCGCGCTCGTTATCCCGAAGAATCGCCTTCATTATCCGAGAGAACGCGCGAGTAAATCACGCTAAAGGCGCGCGGCGGAGGTGGAGGAGACGCGGGGCCATGGGTGGTCTTTAAGGACCGCCGGGGATCCCGACGATATTTCGGTCAAACCGCAGCGGTTTTCTCCCCGCGAGGCGCGCGGCTTTCGCAAGCCGCTTTGTACTCGCCATCGCCTTTCTTTCAATGCCGCGGATTTTGCGCTGGATTGTTTTTTTTTTTTATAATACTAGAAAAATCAAGTCACATTTGTACTTTTAGATATTCATTTTTTAAATTTTGGCGCCATTTTTTAAAGAGATAATAAATAATATTAAAGTTTTTGTATTTGGTGAATTCTGTCCATACTATACCCTTTGCTAAAATGTAGCCGTATGAATAAAAAATCACAAATTCCAATAAGGAAATGAAGAATTTCTGCATATTATATCCACGCTAAATCGGTTGGAGTCAAATTTTACTCTACATATGAATATAGTGATTTAAATTCACTTCAAAGTAGAGTCAAATTTATATACCAAGGTAGCATATTACAGGTTGAGCTTTTTTGGCTCTACTTAAGAATCAAAATATATCAAAATATAATGTATGTCAACTTTCTACTTATATTACACTTTTGTCTTATACCTAATTTTAAGTTAATTTTGTAATCTCCAAATGTAACCTTAAGGACTCTAGTCCGTTGAATTTTATTAAATAAATTTTATTAAATAAAAAAATTTTATTATCAAATTAGAGTGAAAATTTGACTCCAATGAAGTTATTTTCATTTTATTTCACTACAACTGATTTAGCCTGTCGTTCCGATTTACCACACAACATGTAGGAGCTGATATACACTCTTTACAGGTCTCATTCATCATCGATTCTCGGTCCCCATGAAAACCCCGTGTTTGAAGTAACAAATTCGACGACGTCAAGCTCCCGCACCCTTTTGATTTGTCGCTGTCGCTGCTCCCAATATCCAGGCGATGAATACCGCTATATTTTAGAGCGGGTAACTCTAGCCCTCCCTTAACGGCAATTAAACGCCGTAAGAAAACATGCACCGGCGTGCGTCGCTATTTTTGGGGCGCGCGCGTGTTTCGCGGCCGAAAGTACAAGATTAAGGATCGGCCCGTTGGTATGCGTGAAAAAAAAAGCCGCCAAATAATTGCGCCGGTAAAAAGCGGGCCCTTCGCCACGAGACGGAAAAGTTTAAAAGGGCCGCGGCGCGTGAGAGAAAAAAAAAGGAGGGCGGCACTTTTTTCATCGGGATCCGTCGGGAAGATGCGCGCCCGCTTGACGGAACAAACGAGTCTTCGCTTGCGTAATAAATTTCTTTTTATCTTTCGACCGAGTGAGTGTGTATTTTTTTTTTTCGTTCTCTTGCTTTTTTCTCTATAAATAGCGGTGGGTGTTTAAATCGTAATGTGAAAATCTATTTTTTTTTCTGGATTTCGTGAAACGAGTGATTTTTTCACGCGCCTTTGAACGATTTTTTTTTTTTTTAAAGAGCTCTTTTGTTAATTCTATATTTACATATTAATAAGTAATTTCGCCTCGTGGGATTTTTGCGATGCGCTCTGACCTTAAATTATTTTTATAATGAAACGCGTGTCGTGCGTTTGGACGGCTCACGAAAGAATACCCGGATAATGAGATAATTCATTAAATTGTCTTTCAAAATAAAAAAGGCTCTCGTTGGAGAGGAATTAAAACCCAACTATACGCACATTTTTTTTTCTCGAACGAGAAACAATTCATCTCAATTTACTTCGTTTCAGTTGTTTAAAAAAAAAAGAGGATAATTTAATGGTTACTATCTGTCCCTATCGTCGATAGAAACTTAAAACATAATTATTTAATTACACTGCGTAATCTAACGCAATCCAAGGTAAAGGGAACCCGAATAAATTACTGTTCTTCCTCGGAAAAAAAAGAAGGATCATCGGAACAGGCGTAGGAGACGATAAGTAAGAATAAATGTTCGCAGCTCGCGCGAACCGATGGGATTGCACGGACGGCAATAATTGCGCGCGCACCGTGGGAATTAAATAATGAGCGGAATTCGCGACGTTCCGACGACTACGCACGGACAAAAAGCCGAACAGTGTCTCGCTCGTCCTCCGGTTCAGCGGCGATAAAAAAAAAAAAAAAAAAGGAGAGACCACTCGACTGCGTCTCCCAGTGTCTAGGTCACTCGCGCCCGTAGCCTCGTTGACGATTCCCCTCCGGTCGCTGAATAAACACTCGGACCGCGAGCCCCGCCGACTGTACAATCACTTTGGGTCGCGAGAAAAATTCGCGCTAAATGCTTTCCTACTACAGGCGCATAAACTTGCAGATCCCTGAAGCACACTGCAGCTTTTTGAACAAAGTGCTATTTTCATTTGTTCAGTACCACGGCGTTTGAAATATTTTCATAAAAATACTCGTACACCGAAAAAAAGTAAGAACTTCTACTTTTTATACAGTAGATTTCACGGTATAATTGGAATTTAATTTTCCGAATTTTCAGTAGAATCTATTTTATTCAGAAATGTCAAATCTACTTTTATGTAGAGAAAGATCTACTTTAATCTGCTTTACAGAGCTGACAAATCTTCTTTTCCGTAGAGTATAAGATCTTCGTAATCTGCTTTACAGAAATTCCAAATATACTTTTCTCTAGCGTAATTTCTACTTAATCTGTTTTACAGAAATTCCAAATACACTTTTCTGTGGAGTAAGATCTACTTTAATCTACTATTCTGTATAGTAGGAATTACTTTAAGAAATGATAATTTGATACTGATTTTGCAAAGCAATTTTTACTTTTCAAGACTAGCAGATGTACTGTTATAAAAAAAAGGTAGGAACTCCTTTTTTTTCTTTCGGTGCGAAGAAATTATAGTCGAGAGTCTCCGAGAGTGCTGTTTAATTGTTGAAAAAATATTTTCGAATGGATAGGTACACCATCTAAAAATACACTCCATAAATTCTTCGAGCTTCCTGGTATTTACCAGCTCGTCTACATGCACTATTTTTATAGTGCACGCTTCTCGGTTAATGTCAAGTTCAGCCGCCAAAGACAAATGCACTAATAACAGTTCATCAAGTCCTGTCGTTTTGCTCGTTTATATACGTAATTGTCTGGGCTGGCGCTTCGGAAGTTCCCTGAAACGGCGATCGTTATCTTGCTCTCTTTTAATCCGCGTATACGTGACAAAATGCGTATTCCTCGCGAGTATGCCTTTTCTAATTAATTATCGTTACCTTGATTGAACGTAATTGCCTCACAATCGATCCTTTACTCTGCAGCAATTGAATTAAAGTAGTGTCCGCAGTCGCCCGAATCGATTCAGTACTAATCATTTCGAGTTTAATTGTACAAAGAAATGCGACGGTGTGATGGAATTCGGTATCGATTTCTGTAGTATTTTTTAACTGCAAACTGCATGTGCGTGTTAAATTTCGACCTCCTATCTGCATGCGCACCAATTCAGGAGTGATCTACAGAGTGCTTCTTTGGCGGTCGCCGTGAAACGAGAATGTCGTATTTTAGAGGAGATTTTTATCGAATTTTACGAGACTGAGCGTGTCGATGGCTTCAGGTTTTCAAATAAACGCCTAATAAAACTACTTTCCGACGACTGGAATGGAAACGTTTATTGGTTACCTGGAAATCTTCAGCTCAACGTTTCTCGAAAGCGTAATATCAAGTTTAAACTGCAGCCTACGTATGATACATAAATATAAAAAAAAATTGTTGTAAGAGGATATCAAATTTTACATTCGATTCAATCGAAAATAGCAAATTTACATCTTCTCAAAAGCAATAAAACGTGAAAGCTCGCTTCACCCACCACTTAACGGGTTACACAACAAATTTACGCACGCGCAAGCCTTCGCCTTTTTTCTTTAATCCCAAAATAAACTGAAAATGGAAGTCATTGAAAATCGCCGCATTAAAGCCTTAAAATCCAGCACTTAACACGCCATTGTGCGCGGCATCACGAAAAGTCTTCCGGCGAAGCTCCGCGGCTGCGGTCGAAATTCTCGTGAGGCAAAGGGGCCCCCAAATAAGGTCATTAATTACGCGCCGGCCCCACGGCCCAAGAGAAATGGGTCGCCTCGTCGGGAGATGGAAAAAAGGCAGGAGTGTCGAGCGGAGAATCCCGTGAAATCATCGGGGGCATTCATCGCCGACTTGTTTCCCCGCGCGCCTCGATTGTGCGCACCCCGCCGAAAGTGCGTGCCGCGGGCGACGCATCACGGCTTCATCGGGGCCCTGCAGCCGCCACTCAACTCCTTAATCCCAGCGACGCCCGAACAATGCGGATTACGGCCAAAGGCTTTGGGGCTCTCTCGAGGCCTCCATTGTCGACGCGCGAAGGACTCGTGCGGCCTGAAAAGGACCGGCGACTTTTTGCTCGGTACCGTTCCGGAGCTTTCAGCGTTTCTCGCGCGCATCTTCTCTCTTCTCTTCTTGGCTCGAGTGGGAGTGCGCCGTCGCGAAAATTCCACGCGCGATTCGCGTAGTCGTCGTTACATCGGCAGTATATATCGCCGCCGACGGTTGGCAGTTTCACGTCGCCGCGTTTCTAAATGTAATCAGCTTGACCGCAGAGTCTCGTTTATTTTCAATTCTGTGCTGAGCCTCGAGCCTCGCTTTAACTCGGTGAAATTTTATTTCTCTTTAGTCTAGTGCGGCGACGCTGAGTCTGCATAATTGTGCATTATTTCGTGCGCTTCTTCGAAAATTTATACAATTCTACGCGCGAGTTTTACGAAAACAATTAAAGCGTTAAAATTATTTATCAAGAAATAATTAATTAATGCATTTTTAATAGAAAAGCAATGTAGTTTTTCAGCGCATTAGAAACGTTCGTTTAAGGAGTAATACCACTGTAACCGCGTGTTAAACAATTTTTTTTTGTAATTCTTTTTATTTCGAAGGAAAGGTAACAATAAAATAATTTATGAAAGTTATTAATTAAAAATGTCGGCAAAATCTCTGTTATCTCCAAATATTTTTAAGTATATAAGCACTCTGCGGCATGCAGTGTAGCACACGTATTTTACAATTTAGATAAAAGAAATTAAACTTTTTGCTTCATATTCTAGAGTGTTCAAAGAACTTTTTAAGCTGAACAAAATTTTGTTTTTTTAAAAAAAAAATTACAGTCGTGTTACCCTTTAACAGTTGCTTCTTACGGCAGTTAATTCTATTGCAATTTTGTACTCAAGGGACTGTGTCCCCTTTACGAAATAAAATAAAAATAAGAATAAAATTGATCAGTTGAAGGTATTCATTCATTAAAACATTCAATTGTACACTTTTTTTTAAAGGACAATAGAAATTGATTACCAATAATTACACTCGTACGTTTCTATACAATAGTCATCCAAATTAACTTTCAATGACTACATCGAATCGAATTAAAAATTAATTAAAAAAAGGCACATTCGCTCTTTGCGTAAGGATGATTGGCTTGTTTTGACAGGCACTCAAAGATAGCGATTGTCCTGAAAAACGCGGCAAAGAACGAAATAACAGCCGCCTCGTTCAAACTGTCTCGGGTATCATCAATAAAGTCGGTGCACCGCAGTGGTGCGCCCGAAAGCGCGCCTTTCGCAAGCCTTTTAATTTGCGGACGAAAGTGCGCGCCTCCTTTCGGGCCGCACGCCAGCGAAAGGAGTGACATTTCGCAACATCAAAAGCGTCCCACTCTGCACTGAAGGGTCTTCCCGTTTTTTTTTTTTTGTTCGCGCGCGATGAACCTCCGTCGACGCGCTCGTAAAATTAATAAGCGCGATGACGCTCGACAAGGCCCGCTTAAGGTGGCGCGGAAGTTACGCACACGCGGGCTTTTTAATCCGCGCGCGTATCGGTCAGGCGACGCTTCCACCGCCCTTTGTCGGTACGGCGCTTTTGAGAATCTTAAATCTCTTTTTTTGAGATTCTTAATTTTTTTTTTTATGGTAGCACTTTTGAGGATTATTATACGTTCTCTCTTGTTTATGAATTGTGGCTTTTTTTTATCTTTTTGACGTAGCTCGAAAGAAATTTTTTGAGAAGGCGGCGAAAAAAGGGTATGCTGTAATTTATGCAATTGCCGCAGTAATTGTTCGCTTGTCGTGTATCTATTTACCGGATGCCGGTGAAAAGGAGCGGAAGAGTTACGGCGAGGATCGTAAAAATTAATCGAAATTTCGAAGCCATTCTTATTTGAATATCCTTAGATGAGGTTTAAAGCCGCTGAATTTACGATACACCTACTTTCATTTTAGTGCAGTATTAAAAGGGAACCTACAGCAAAATTGTCAGTGGTATAAAAACAATAATTTTACGAAGCTTAATTTTTAGAATAAACTAACAAAAAAAAAGAATAAACTAAATTTTCAATTTTTTATTAGCTTATCAAAATACTAATATAAATTTTAATTTAATTATATTACGTACTTTACATTCCAGAATCAATGGCTTAATTTAAAACGAGAAAACGACCCGTGGCATTGAAAGCATTATGCAGATGATGCACAAAATATCACCGTAATAAGAAACTATATATAAAATTTTAATTATTTATATATAAGTTTCGAAATTACCATACAAATTGACCACGAACTTTTACAAATTTCTTTTATCCCTTGGCTGCCTCGCGCATACTTGCCTCGCCACTGAATAAAACAAACTTGTAAATAACTCGGATTCACAGTGAATCGGTACTTTCAACTATTCCTCGCTCACTTTATAAATTATTCATTCGACTCTTATTTGCTTATGAAGCTCATCTTCGCACGACCATTGAAAAATCATGGAAAAAATGTCCAAGCACAGCGGAATAAATCATTCGTCCGAAACGTTCTAATATGCATACGGATTCAATAATCAGAAGAATTCCTTTGGAGTCCTAAATCAATTGGTCGTCTTAAACGGCCCTAAACATACAAAACAAACCAGCGGGATGTTCCGCCGTAATATGTCAATCGTACAACTGGTCCCGCATGCAGTGGCGCGCTTGCCCGCGGAAATAAATAACTCACGCCGAGAAATTCGGTGAAAAAGACGGCGGGAGCACGCGCGTTCGCTCCCCGCCGCGAACGTGATTGCTTTTCCAAAATTTATCGGAGCCCCTTCTCTTTTTTAGCGACCGCGCGGCCTAATTATTGCACGCGACTGTCCGCTTCACGCCGATTCTCTCGTCTCATTATGCGCGCTTTGGGTCCCTTTTTCGCGCGCCTCCAAGTGCTTTTTGCCTTTTATTTAGATCGTCGCGTCGCGGGCCAAATGAAGTCGTTCCAAGGTAGAAGTAAAAATTTCGTGACGTGTCAGCCTAATTTAGCGAATGCTGCGTGAATTTTTATCCCTCTCCGAAAAAAAAAATCAGCAGTTTGTTTTAATTGAAAGTAAATGAAGCGTAAAGCTTTCAAGATTTTTATCTCTTTCGCTCTAAAAAAAAAAAAATAAATTACCCGCTGAAAATTTAAGGACCACCCCACTTTTCGGCAACAAAAAAAATCTTCGAGGACCTTTTCATAAAATTTGAAGAGCACTCAATCGCAAGGAGGGAAAAAAAAGGTTCGAGACAAAGAACTCGGACGTAATAGGCTCGGCAAACAAGGCGTGAGCTTGGAGCCGAATCCCTTCGCGGAAAGAAGCTCTAAACACTCGAAAAAAAAAAAATACAGTCTCGCGTCATCGCAGGTGGGCCCCGTGAGATTTTCATTTAAAATGCTGCGCGTTCTTCCCATAACCACCGTCCGAGCTTTCCTCGGCCCGAAAGGAGGCGGCCTCCTCTGTGTCGCGCCCGAGTGTCTCCGCATACTGGGCCCGCGGCGTCATTACCGGAGCGAAGCCCGAAAAAAGGGCCCGACGGGCTCTCCTCGTTAAAACGGCCGAGACCACCGCTCGCAATTTGTTAGTAGCCTCTCTATGTCTCGGCCCGTTCGCCGGGTCTCCTCCTCTCCAGGTATATATACGTGCATATCCACGCGTCGTCGCTGTCATTGACGGATTCCGAGAAAAGGCCGACGGGAAAAAAGGAATTCGTCTTCTTTTTCCGCCCTTTTTCCGTCAACGCCAGAATCAACGCTCCGTACACATTTATCGTCGGACGCGACTAGCGCCAGTTGTTCAATCGCATTCGATTATGTTCGGCGCGCGTTTCCTGTTCCCTATGTGATACTATCGGTCCCGTAATCTTCGGTGACTTCCACGAATTTTTTTAATTTTCCTCGAGAGCTTGACCCGTTCCCTTTTTTAAGCTCTGAAGGCTCGGAGGAATCTTCGGCGCAACATTTATCTTACTTTTTATTGTAGCTACTTGTACAATAAAGAGCTTCTGTGAATTAAGTACTCCAGGCTATTCTTAATTTATTTCGACCTGTTTTGAAAAAGTACTTCATTTTGAATTTAATAACGAGTAAAAGAAATTTATATTTGCAGGACGATGGTGTCGCCGTAAAAAGATTTAAGTTAGGATAAAGTTTATCCGAAGTTGCTTCTTATATATTTTATAGATGATTGTAAATGCGTGATATAAAGGGATAAATTACGGCTGAAGTTATAGAAAAAAATTCTTTACATTTATTTGTTTTAACGTTCGTCATCTGACGATCTTTTAAATTGAAGAAAAACTTCATCGTTTGTATAAAGTATTGCGTAATTATTTATTATTTAGCTCATTGCCCATGTTCATACCAACGGCCGCCAAAGATGAACTTTGGATAAACTTTATTCTAACTTAAATTTTTTTACGCGGGTGTATGTCTCAAAAAGAGAAGACTTCCGGAGTAAAAAATCGAATCCCCCGAGATAAGAGCAAAAATAGTCGGCGTCGTCTGCATGGGAGAATTAAAAGTTTCTCACTATCCGTGATACCTGTTGCGCCATCCGAGAGAACAGCATTTTCCAATAGTCGGCGCCCACGCTCTCCCCCCCACCCAATTATTTTTACGAGCCCTCTATCTTCATCGCGCCGCGTTTATCGGGCACGTTCACCATTATTCCTCCTCGGGCTCATCTCCTCGACTCCTTTTTTTTTCTTTCCTGCTCCTTTGCCTTTTGTCGGCCCGGACGGGACGGGCGCAGCGCGAGAAGCGCATAAATCGGAAGGGAGAGAGGCGCGCGACGCGCCGGATTGACCTAACGAAAGGAAACCGGAGAAATTTACGATTTATTTTCTCTCTCTCTCTCTCTCTGTTTCTCTGCCTCTCTGGCCGACTGAACCGCGGGAGAAAGGTCTTGAAGTAAAAGCAAGCCTCCTCGTCTCTTTTTCCCTCCTTTTCATTTTCTCTCCTTTTGTCCACCCCGGTACCTTTTACGCATTCTTTTCGTGCGGCCCATTGTGCGCCATCGTCGTCGCGCCTCTTTCTACGTTTGTTTTTTCGATCTTTCTAAAGTTCGAGTTAATAAACCCGCCGCACAGTACCCTTTTCATTAATGGCTTCCACCTGATTGATGGACGTTACAATGATCTCACCGAGTGGCGAGGAAATATTTCTGCGGTTAAGCTGCTCCTGAGTATAGTTCAGGATTTTAAAATAAATATATACACAGGCTTCCTTGACTGATGTGGATTTAATAATCCGATAATGAGAAGAAAAGTTGTACGCTTTTACGTTTATTTATTTCAACCTAAAAAGGCCCAGAAATGGATTTAATTCACAATAAAAAAATTATTCGATCTCGCATACCTTCTCATTCATTTGCTTCCTCCATATCGAAGTATTATTTCAAATACTCCCTATCTCTATCTCACATAAATCAGCAAATTCATCTTCTAGTTTCTAATCTCTATACCTCTAAATAAATTGTTCTTAAATTTTCTCACATCGCTTAGCATCAAGACATTTGTTTCTAAATAAATTTAGCAGAGTCTACAAAATCATTAGTTGGTTCAAAAAAGAAATATTGAACGAGTACTACATTGACGTAAATATTTACTGAAAATTACCAAATATTTCAAGTACTATTGTCGTAAATATTACTGAAAATTACCAATTAACAGTACTATGACGTAATAATTACTGAAAATTACCAAATATTAACAAGTACTATTGACGTAAATATTTACTAAAAATTACGAAATATTGTTCTCTCAGTGCCCTGCCAGAAAATTCTATTTGAATTTAACAAATTCTGGGCAATAAGTCCTTAAATTCTCCGTCAGGGTGTAGCTAATAAAAAAAGAACGCAAGAACGAGTCGCTGGATAAGCGTCGCAAACCGACGGACATCGAACGCTTCCTCCAGCTCGGCCATTCGCTCCGTCACCTCTGCAACTCCGCGGCAGCCGCTCCTTCCTTCTTCACTTTTTCTCTTTTTTCTTTTTTTCCAGGCGTCGCTTCTAAGTGTAAAGACCGCGGCGGGCGCGTGCACGCGCTCGGCTGAAAGGGCCGACCGCGACTCGTCACCGCAATGCCAGTGCGCACCCCCCTCCCCCTCTTCCGGGACGATGCGAGAAATCCGAGCGTGTGCAGCGGACTTTTTTGTCCGAGCCGCGTGTGCAGTGCGCCAGGTAACCCGAGTAAACGCGTACACGATCGCGCAGATTTTTCAGCGGCGAGGAGGACGTATTTTTAGAGGTTTCTCCGGAGAGGTGCTGGTGGAGCGCGCCTCGTGCCTCGCAGGACGGGGGAGACTTCTAAATGCGTACTAAAGACCTTCGGCTGGCGTATTGTGTTGCACCGAACACTTTGTCGCTCGAAGTGCGCAGGAGGAATTTTTTTTTTAATTTCCCGCGTAAAAGAAACATGAAATCGATTAAAGAGCGAAAAGTGATTTATTAAAATTATGCGGCACTTTTTAGTATAATTCGAGATGAAAAGTCTTTTACAAATATTACAAGATTTTGAGATCGTTTTAAATTTTATTATAAATAAAGATTAGCTTTTAATAATCAAACAAATTTGTAATAGTAAATATTTTATGATTTTTTTATTTTTTAATTCTGCTGTAATAAAATTTAAAATGTTGACATCTTAAAATGATCTCAAAATCTTCTAATATTTGTAAAAGACTTTTTATCTTAAGTTATTATAAAAAGTGTCATCATTTTGATAAATCATTTTTCGATCTTTAATCAATCTCATATTTTTTTACGCAGCTTTACACGAGTATATAGATTTGTATGAGGATTTTGAGGATCTTACAACTTGTGCGGGGTACTTTTTAAAACGATACTGTAATAAAATCGTTTTATGCCTCACAACTGCAAGTGGCCACTTCGTGACAAGTCTGATTGTAATTGCGGCGGTGATAAAGTTCACTGTTAATTAGCCGCCTTAAATCTTGAGCAAATTGTAGTTTCATAAAAATTTTAATCAGGTTGTTCAAATTAAAAAAAAAAAAAGAACTGGTTATTTTCTGTCTGATGATATATAAAAACTCGAGAAATGTAGGCCGGTAATTAAACGACGTATAATTTATCCTATATAAATAAATACCTACCATATAAGAAATTTCTGTAACACAACTAAAAAAAAATTGATTTACAAAATGAGAATAAAATCAAGCGACTAAAAATTCCATTCATTTCTCGTGAAATGTATCTTTCAATGGAGGCGACCACAAATGGAACCTTGAATGGCCCCTAACTTCGCTAAATCTCTCAGCAACACGAACACTCAAAAAAAAAAAATTCGAACCACTCGAGAGGAGAATCCCGGAACCATCAGGCTGTTTTCCCCGCACTTGCCAGGAGCCAGTGGGCCACCGTCGAGTCCACGAAAATTTACGATCGCGGACGATTTCTCCGGATCTCCTATGGAGACGGCAGGCGCTGTATATCACCCGCGCGAGGTGTGCATACGGCATGAAAAAAAAAAGGGAAAGAAACGGCGAAACCGTCGAGGACTTACCTGTTTGAGGTCGAGGGTGATGGTGACGAATTCGTACTCGTCGCCGCGGGCAAGGGTCGGGCTCTGCCACCAGCGGCCGGGGTTCGAGTCGAGGGCCTGGTTGATGTTGTGCCGCTTGTTGGGATCGGGACTGCGCGAATCGCACACGGCGCATCGCGACGACTCCGCAGGCTTGCAGAAGGTCTCCGGGCCGTCCTCGCCGCAGGTCGCGTTCACGTGGATCTCGGCCTTCGCCGCCACGTTGAACACCGACGGGAACATACCTCCGTTCTTCAGGCTCTTGCTCATGCCAAACTGTCCTGCATGGCGAAAAAATCATAACGAATAATTAATTAATTGTAGGAAATAATTATTATTATGTTAAGCTATTAATAATAATATAATTAATTGTACGAAGTAATTATTATTATGTTAAGCTATCACTAATAATATAATTAATTTTAAGAAATAATTATTACTATTTTAAGCGATAGATGATAATCAATAATTATATTCGTCGAATAGAAGACTTTTCTTTGTATATACAGCGTGTAATTTACAGCTACAAGCAAAATCCAGCGTTAAATTGGCTCTTTTTTAATGTTTGTTTCGAATTCATTTTTGAGATTCTGTCAGGAACAGATATACAAATTTTGGTTTTCACTCCACCCTCAATAGAGTAAAAAGTCTCTAGAATTCACAACTTCATACTGCAACATTTATATTATTTTTATCGTACAGCTTACAGCTTCCCTGCGTTCATTTACGAGTAGTTTTCATTTATTTTTTATTTTTATATTCAATTATAATAATTAAGTTTCTAATTTTATATTCAATCTAACGTTATCTCTTAATTTGATAAATAATAAATAAATAATATGATGAATGCGAATTTTCGTTTTTTTTTTTGTATTTGGCTTGACGAATGCACGCAAACAGGAAAAGGGGAGTAATTGAAAAATAATCAGAATTGCGTAATAAATGAAAAATGTATTCATTGGTCGTAATGTCCGGTACTTTCGTTCGCTCTAATCTCCCTTTTTTTCGCCATTAGTCATCCACTTGGAGAATTTATCGCGGCGTTTCGACGCCGTCAACGCGAGCCGGTGCAATCGTCCGTCAAGTGGCGAAACAGGTTGCAGTAACGAACCTTGTCGGATCTTTCCTTCGCGCCGGAACGACCGCAGAATGAAAATTTGTGCCTCGGCGCCATTATTCGCAGTGATTCTAACGCAATAGGTGTTTCCTTGAGATAAGGGGGATTGGCACCTATTACCTATCCCCGCATCACTTTTGACTGGAAACTTATTAAAACGATGTGACAAAAAATTTTGAGTTCGAGATTTATTGTATTTAATTTTCATTCAATTTAAACTACATTTTAATATAGAAAATTGCAATCCTTCTTTACGTCAAGCGCGTTGTAGTTATATGCAGTTGCGTACTACAGAAATCAGGAACAGCAAGATGGCAGGCGTTAAGTGACGTAAAAATTGCTCGTAAACTTAAACATAAAATTTTTATCCTTCACTTTACTAATACGTAAATGAGTGCGTTTAACCGAGAACGATAAAACTTAATTTCTCTCATTTTAAGTAGGTTTTACACAGAAACTGCATTTCTGCTTAAATGTTCTACAAAACGTCCAGTAAATAACGCATACAATGTACACTTAATAAACTATAAAAAAATAATACTTCGCTGATGAACTACTTATCAAATTTACAATACACCATACTTATAAATTTATTATTATTTAATATAAATTCAACGGACTTAATTCTATTCATGTAGAGTCAAATTAGACTCACATAGAGTCAATTTTAACTCTGCGAGTATTTCACTATAAACTAAGAGTGAAATTTGACTCCAACCGTTTTAGCTTGTAGAATTCTAGTAAAATTTATAATACAGAATGGTAATTTTTTTATTAAATGCAGTCTCCGCTTCCATACTCGATATTAAATTTTCTAATATATCTATAATTTACATAAATTCTATAATTTACTTAAAAATTCTATAATTTACATAAAAATAAAGACATTTTTTACAAGATAAATTAATTGCGTCCGTTTAATCTGCTTTACTGGAAACACCCCGCACGAACTAAAAAAAAAATGAAAACTAACGCCGACTGGAGTGTGGTATCAAGCCGGCGCCGTGTTCTACAAGATTAATACCCCGCCGAATCTGCAGCAGCGAGGGATCGGCGCCGTGCGGCCCTATCCGGCGAACACGAGCAAACAATTCCCGCATTATCGCTCACCGAAAACGAAGGTGTTTTATAGTTATTGCCCTATGATTTACGCGCGACTCTCGCCTCGACGAGATATACGCAACTTGACCGCGAGGGACTTGGTGTATACACGCCGAAGAACTTGGCAATGCCGCGGCTCGCTCGATTAGTCAATACGCGATTTGACAGTTATTGCTCGGATTGAATGTTATCGGGGGGCTGCATCGCGGAAACCTTGTGTGCGACGATCGCGATCGACTGCGTGCGAGAAGAGGCGAGAGGGTACCCTTGCCTTTTTAATGCGGAGAAGTTTCACGCGCTAACGATTGTGCGTACTTTAGAGGATGAGTTATTGTTTAATTATAAAGACGTTCAACTTGTATTATATGTTATTAGTGGCAGATTAAGAGGAAATCGTGATTAAGGCCGCATAAATTGCAGGCGGCTAAGAGGGCCACACCTAGCTGTAATTGCACTGTACTTTACTGCAAGTAACTGGCAGGCTGAGATACATTATTATCAAACTGCAAAGTTATGTACATAAGCAGAAGTATAAAAAAAACTTGTTAACGATAATTTATGTTTCCTTCCACAGGCTTAATTAGTATAGACGCTGAAAAATTAATAAACAGTCGCATTCGCTTTATAAAAACTTTTTATTGCTAGATCAAATGTACGATCTATCGGCATACCTGTATACACCGTGTAAATCTGAAAATGTGAAATTCACTCGGAAAATGTGAGTAGTGACATTAATTAATACGTGAAAAGCCTAAATGTGTGGTATTCGTCGTTCTCAAGCGAATTTCTCATTTTCGTATTTACACCGAGAGAAATTTTATATGAAAAATTATGTAGAAATTAATGAAAAATTTTATATGAGAAATTCTAGTAATATGTATCTACAATTCTACTAAGTATTACTAGAATTCTAGTAAAATTTATAATACAGAATAGTAATTTTTTCACTAAATGTAGTCGGTCTGCTCTAAAATGTAAGTATATAACTTAATGAAAGCTCCGCTCCCAGACTGGATAGTAAATAATTTTTTTAAAAACATTCCTATCTCAGCACAGAGAGTAATAAATACATATGACGAGAGTAAAAATAAATACACGATTCTTATTTATTTTTAAATCGAAAATTCGTAAATGATGCTCGTGTGTAAAAAATTCTAAGAATTTAAAGTTTAACATCAAATCTCGTTTATTAAAATAAAACGCTCCACATGACTCGCAATCATCGTTCCATCAACTGTACCATCGTGCATTCGCAGTGAATCCATATCACTCGATAAATCGATACCAAAGTCTCGACGGTCGTATCTAAAAGACCAAGACGCTGCTACCCTATTAAACGTACGTACGCCGATGCCTACGTAACGGTAACGGCCCGATAGACCCCGACAGTTTTACGAGATCGGAGTGCCCCGGACTTCCGCGAAACGGACGATAATTTAGCCTCCGCGGGAAAAGGTGCGTGCACGTGTGTTGTGTCTGGACGCTACCGGGGGAGGAGGGCGACGAGTGTGACTGATGACTGCAGAAATAGCCCGGGCCGTTTGACTGCGTCGCGGATTTCCCGGTTTTCTAAGAGCGCCAGCCGCCGTTTCGCTCCGGGGACGCGCTGACCATTATTACCCGGGCCACTGCTCGTTACCGGCGCAGGCACTGGGTCAGCGCGCGATTTGGTTCGCCGGCGCGCGAAGATGCGCGCGTGCCCCATCGGCTCGGCGTAATTAGCCGAGCGGAGCTGAAGTGATACAGATTTTAATTGTTGTGTCGTCGGTACAATTGAGCGTGGCTATTTTCGTTGCGTAAGATCGAGCGGTATCGCCGAAAGGGGCTCGTCTGGTTTTAGTCGCTTTGGAGCCTCTTAACGAGTTCCAGATGAGCAGCGAGCGCGACACAACAAACAAGTGGACGTCTACTTTAATTTCAATTTCACGTGCTAAGACTTGCGGCCTTAATCATTTCGTACACTGTGCGGTGAATTTTTGTTAAAATTTTAGAATTTCTTTTTTAGATTAAATTAATTGATATACAGGAGATAAGAGCAGGATTAAATTATGTAGTCATTTTTCAGACCAGCGAACAGGATGATTATCCTCTGCTGGATTACATGGTAATGTGATGTTTTGTATACATTTACTCTGATTCAAATAAATAAATAAATAAATTATTAAGTACACTATACAGAGAATTTTTGTTAAAACTTTATAATCTCGATTTTGAAATAAATTAATTGCTGTGCAGCAGCAGATGATTGGAGCAAGATTAAATTGTTATGTAGAAATTAATTATTCAGCACACTATATATAGCGAATTTTTGTCGAAGCTTTATAACTTCATTCTTAAAATAAATTAATTACTGTGCAAGCAGATGATAGGAGCAGGATTAAATTTTTATGTAGTAATTAATTATTCAATACACTGTATAGTGACTTTTTATTAAAAGTTTGTACTTTCATTCTTAAAATAAATTAATTGCTGTGCAGCAGATGATTGGAGCAGGATTAAATTGTTACGTAGTAATTAATTATTCAGTACGCTGTGTACAGTGACTTTTCGTTAAAACTTTGTGATTTCATTCTTAAAATAAATGAATTTCTGCACAGCAGATAAAAGAAGCAGGAAGTTTTAAATGACGTTGTTAATTGACTTGTAAAAATGTGGCGAAAGCTAATTTTTGCCCGCGCGCTGCACCTTACCGGTGACTTCCATTGTTCTGGCTGCGACAGGCGCGTTCATTTACTTCGTGCGACAGAAGACCGCACGCACGCCGAATTAAAATACCCCCGAGCGTTTGACCATCTAAGGAAAGCTTGTCGCATTTGTTTCCACCCACTGACTCGCGCTACTCGACTTGTTACATGCGCCTCGCGTAAAAAAAATAAAAAAAACGAGCAACTCCGCAGAAGCAGGGGACTTGACTGGGCGAACATCAAGGTTACAAATGTGTGCGCCGACACTCCAGTTTTTTATCTGAACGAGCCGACCGAAAAATAGCGGTATACCTACGCTGAGAAAATTTTTCTCGCAAAAAGTACGGTGAAGCTACCCGTAAAAATTACAAAAAAAAACAATAATCTTAATCAATACCTAAATATCCGATGCTTTACATTTATAAAATCATCTATATCATTATGTTGATTTTTACGTAAAAATTATAATCATTAAGTTTTCTATATTATATTAATTTAATTTTATATTTTATTTTGTAATTAAGGACTATTAGTCCGTTTAATTGAAATAAATAAATAAATAAAAAATTGCAGGGCTTCGCTAACAATCCCAGTTTCAGATAAAAATGGCGGAGCTTACGAAGCAACTCTCGTGAAACGTATATAGATTCTACTGAAAATTCAGAATTCAAATATCGCTGTTAAACCTCCTGTGTAAAATGTAGAAGTTACTCGTTTCTTTTTTATCAGTGTTAACACAAGAATTCGTCATTCGTTAACAAGAAAGCTAAAAATGTCACTTCAAAAGACAAAAAAAAAGAAAATTACAACTAGTTTGACTTCAATGAACGCACCTACATAACGAAGTTTAAATTTGGAGCGATTCCTCTTTCTCCCAAATTCCAACGATGAAGAATCAGGAAGAGTAAGAGAGGAACAAAAAAAAGGAGCTAGCGCCACCTAAAATAAGACACTCGGCAATCCCAAACAAACGAGAATGCATCCGGGGTCTGAAACGCGTCGCTCGACACCCCCGTCCCTCTCTGTATATACACAAAAAAAAAAAAAAAAAAAAATCGCTCACCTCCGACGCTCCGATTCCCAAAAACGAATCTCTCCCCCCTGCCTCCGGGGCTCGCGCTCTCGCCCGCGGACGAGTAGGTAAATCCGTAAATAGTGAGACGCGGCGAGAGGGGCGCGGAAAGACGACTCTAGTTCTAATTGCACCGTCGGACTCGCGTTCGGAGAAAGTCGCCGCTTTATCGGACATCACCCGGGGCACGGCCTGGCCGTTGTCCCCGCGCCTTAGGAGCCCCGCTGAACAATGAGTCGAGGGATCTAAACGACGAGGCGGGGCCGCGGCGGACGAGCCTCGTCATTATCGGCGTTTTAGGCGTTTAGGATAAATTGGCCTTGATAGAGAAATCGGACGCGGTGGGCCAATTAATTTTCGGACCCGCGAGGCGGACTGCACGAGCGCATAACCCATTGTTGCAGCCGCACTTCCGACGAGATAAGTTCATTTATTTCGGGACGGGAAACGCGCGTTTGTGTACACGCCACTGATCGGGCTTGTTAGCGTTTTATTTATTCAGGTAATTTAATGGGTGTATCGCTAAAATTAATCGTGCAAGTAGGTCGCTTGAGATTTCCGATACAATCGCTGTAACTGCTCGTATATGGAATCGTTAAAGTCGATTTTTTCCCTAATGTATTTTCTGCCTGCGGCCAATATAGCTCTCTTTAAATTCAAAGAGGCTTTTACTGACTGAGAAAATATTTATACTAGAAATTACTACATTTTTTAGCGATTCGAGGACATACTTATAATGTATGAGAAAATATACTATATTTTATTCTAAACTTTATAGTACAATTTTAGTAAAAATCACTAAACGTTTTTTTTCTTCTTCAAATTTTATCTATACGTGTTGTAAATTCTAAAATAAAATATACTAATTTTTTCATATATTACAAGTAGGTCTACTTATTATATATAGAGTCAAGCTTATTTAAGCCGTGGATAAGCGATGCTGCAAAATGCTGTTTTCGGCTGTAAAATCCATGCCGGAAATAGGCACTTTCGATTGACGGATAAAGAAAAAGTTTTTTCCGAAAAATTTTCGGTACCTTCCGCGTAATAGTTGCATCCGCTTCGTGCAAAACGTGAGAAAGTTCGTAGCCCATTGAGATGGAGAATCGACAACGTGCTCGCCTGTTCGAGACGAGGTTGCACATGTGATACTACTCGAGGGGTCGGCGTTTCTCGAGTGGCGCCGAAAATGAAAAGCCCCATCTGTGCGCGACTGACAATTGACGTCCTTTATTACGTGGAGCTTTCGCGGACCGATTAATCCTGCCGCAACGAGGAGGAGGGCCTAACGCGCACGAGAGTCCCTCTTAAGCGACGCGCTTCGTTAACGCAATGCAATTGTCATGTCAAAATCCTCATAAATTATGCAGTCTTTTTCGTCGACCGCGTGCGGCATTAGATCCTTGCTGTATTCGCAATAGACTTAAAGCGCTCGCGGAATGCCAGAAATAAATGAGACGCAAAAAATTATGAAAAAAAAAAAACAGTTTATATCGTTGTTAGCCTTGCCAAGACCAATTGTCTTTAGCGAATTAACATTTCGATGTTGTAAAAAATAAATACAATAAGTTTATTAAAGGTTTTTTTATTTTATTTTTTTATATTTTCCCACGTCTGGTTAATTTCTAAACAACGGTATAAGTATATGTTTATTAAACATAGATTTTCTAGTGCTATTTAGTGGATTCTTCTACCAGTTGGATTACATTTTTTCGAGCGTACACTTTTTAGAAGTAAAAAATCTTCCAAATAAGTGAAAGACTTTTTACTTTAAATAAATTATTCGAAGTGAATTTCACTTATTCATATTTAGAGGGCTATTTATATTTGAAGTTTAAAATGTATAGATAACAGGCTGACAAAGGATATCGTCGTGAACAATACACAAAGCCAAGGATAAAATTTTATATATATACAGTAACCGACAGCCTTAGCGAACGGAAATTCCGACTCAATTAAACTATAAAGTTTATTTTGGTAATTTAACCGAATGCGCATTATTATTAACAACATCTCGAACCCGCTCACGGATCCCTTTACCGTTTTAACTTTCCATAGTCACGCAACTCTGCAGCGCACCAACTTACTAGTAGTAATAGCTTGTTAATTCCCGATCCCGTTACCGGGACACATTAGCCGCGAGATTCAACGGCCATAACACAAAACGAAAATTCCAAACGCAATGGGATATCCTCGTAACGTCGTACCCGCAGCCGCGCCATTACAACAACAATAGGAGCAGCGAACCCACGCCCCCCCCCCCCCTCGTCTCCCTCGGCACTCGAAAATTCGCACAGGCGATTTCGCTCCTTTTTTACGGGTCCCCCGGTGCGCACCGTCACAACAGCGGTAATTCACCGCTTCTTAAACCGCGTACACGATATACAGTCGCCGGAGCGTTCCGCGGCGACGGGCGCGTAAAAGTCGATGCGCATCAGGCGCCCGGCTGGAGCTCCGTTCATCCGAAGCCCTCGCTAGCTTAAAAAAAAAAAGGAGGCAGCACTTTTATTTTCGTTTGCGTGGGAAATCGGGAAGTCGTTAAAAAACGCCTCTGTTAATTCGATCGGCGACTACTAAGGATTTTTTATTCAAATTTTATATACGTATTTTTTTTTTTTTAATTTTTTATTTGTATCCTTTTTTATAAAATTTCGTGTTGTGTTACACATTGAAAAAAGTAATAGGGTAATAATAAAATTCTGCAATAAATTTTGTAATATGGGAACAGACTTGGGAAGGCAAGAAAATTGCTATAAGTTTTGAAAAAATTAGAATTTTTTTATTTATTTATTGACGGAGTATAGAATATACAAATATACAATAGATATAAATGACTCGGTATAAGGTTCTTTAATAATAACCCAGCGGAGGTAGAAAAGCTTCCTGCTTGTTGGTCTGACTATACAAAACTACGAGCTTAAAAAACTACTATACTTAAATACTAAAAAATGTAACTATTAATTTTCACACTATCACTGCTGTAAGAGTAAAAAGGAAAAAGTGCATTCAGTATGTTATATCGTAGTAAAATTGCTACTAGGTTAAATCAGATATGCAAAATTTTCCTTATACATTAATCAAAATTTTCATAGTAAGTTTACTACAAATATTATAATTTTCCAAAATTTATTGTAACCTTCACCCTATATTATTCGTTTCAGTGTATTTAAAAGAACGCGAATGCGAACTTCAAGTATCACTAGATGTGCATAGATACTGATTTATCGAGTAGCCTACACAAAGCTACAATTAGCATCTACGCTCGTTTGTCACGTCAAATTGCATTATTGCGCGCCTGTAAGCGCAGAATTAATTACATCATCGAAATCGCCGAAAGAATATCAAGATAAAAAAAGAGAAACGCGCAATCGACGCGAACGGTAAATCATTGCTATCGACAATGCCCTTATCAGCGCATAACGTAACAATTTGCGCGCTCTCGGAGAGGCCGTTTAGCCGCCGCGGCAAGAAAAGCCCCGGCGGAAGATTTATCTCCCATTTTCTAATAATCCTGAGCGCGCCGATGGAAAAGTGCGCACGTCCCGTCCCGGGCGCGGGGCAAACCGGTCCCCTACAACATCATCGCCGGCCCATTTGTAAACACACGGCGCGGTGGGAATGGCGCGTCCCGGGAACTTCGGAAGCCGCTCCTGGCCATTTCTGGTCATAAGGCCGGGGTCTTATTAACAGATCGCGGCGCTATCTCGCGCGCCCGATTCCCGGTAAAACGCCGGCGACGATCGGCTTTTTGCGCCCGGGCTTTAAAGGCCGGCCGGGAGATCCTTAAAGGCGTCCTAGGCAGCCGAGATCCCGCCCACAGGCCAACTATGGTCAGGACTCGCGCGCTCGCGTTATGTATCCTCGCGCGCGGCAAAAACCGTCCTGGAGCTCCAGGAGAGAGAGAGAAGGACCTCGCGCTGCCTCTCGTTAAGGAACCGAGCGGAGTGTCCTCGCTCCGTCTTTGTTCGCCGGAGGGACGCGCGCTCCATTAATTGCCCCCGCCCGCGATGTGTGTGCACCGGCGCGACGTCCACCCACTCTCTTTCCCTCTCGAGTGAGCTCCGCTTCTGCTCCTTTTCTTTCGCTTCTCGGACTTTTTTTTTACTTCTGTTCGAGCGCTTCCTTTTTGCGCCGCGTCTGTGCGGAGAGACGCGGCCGGCAGCCACCGTCGCCTCCTCCCCCTACTCGCCAATTGATTTTTAATTTATGTGTGGTCGCTCGTTATCAAAATTTCGCTCGCGCTCGTATATCACCGGACCCGGGCTTAAGGTTCTCCCACGGAATAAATGAGCGCTCGGCTCGACGGTTCTCTTTTTTGCGACACCCTTCCGTTTCTTTTCTTTTTTTTTTGTCTATTTTTTTTTGTTATTACGAAAGCAAATATAAGTTTTAAAATGTAAATACACTTTTAATCTGGGCGATGCTTCTTTTTCTCGTCGGGCGTAAAAAATGTGTCTGTATGCCATTCTCAAAAAACGTTATGATTTCAATTATGGTTTTTTTTTTGTATTCCGCGAGGCATATAATGATCAATTGCTTGTCGCGAAAAATAACTTAGGAAGTAGTTATACTCGGCCATCGTGGCCGCGACGTATTCAGATTAACGGTAAGCTTTCCATTTAATTGAAGCGCAGAAGCAACATCGGTTAACGTGGCGAGTTAATTTGCAGATAGGATCAATGCTCATTAAACTATCATCCATACCTTGTTATATCTATGCAAATTCTTTAATTACCAATAAAAATTTGCCGAGGAAAAAAGTCTGTGCGCCAGATCTACCGTGTAGCTAATGAATATTTTAAATGAGCAATTCATCCGCGCTAGATAATCTCGTATCAATTAAATGTAAATCGAAGCCTTATACACTTTCCAATGAATAATGACACACAATGATATTATATGTGCAATTTTTCTTCGGCAATCTTTCCTTTATAAATTGGCGCAGTCATATTAACTCGGCGAAAAGATTTTCGCCGGACTCTCGAGAGGAAGCAGAAAAGCGCGTCTGAAAAAAAAGATTCCGACGGCATTATGCCGGGAGCCGGTCGCGCGCGCCCGATACGATCTCTCCGTTGCACAACTCGCGCTCGTGCGCGCTAAAATCCAGACGCCGCCGCCGCCAGATTATCCCTTCGCGCGAAAAAGGAAGGAAGCTCGGAAAATCACCGAGTGCCGACGGGGCCATTAATCACCCACCAACGGTAAGCTGAGGTGGTCCCTGTATATATACGCGGCTGCACCGCTGCTCGATATTGAGCAGGGTGTTAGCAAGTGAAACGAACTTAATATTTTATTTATTTTTTGTTATGTTTTAATTGTCAGAGATCGTTAAGTAAAATTATTGCAAGTACTGTGCACGCGTTGCCGCCAGTTAAGGGTTTGCATCATCTCCTCCCGGATTTATAAAATGTTTATAATAAATTAAACTTACAAACATTTTTAAAAAATTGTATAAAGTGTGTAAAATGAAATGTCATGTACATTGTTTCCAACATTGTGTCATTATGCATTACCATTAAAATCGATCGACGAAACAATTTTGTACGTCAATGATTACATGTATGCATACAGCCTAATAATTATGAAAAAAATTATATAATAAATTGTATCAAATTGCATAGAAATTTAATAAAAATTTGTCCTCCGCTTGATGTAATAAGCAGCTGTGCTCTCGGCGAGATCCTTTTTAAATTCAAAATCTTGATTGTTTCTTTATTTGTTCGTTTGAATATGATAAAAAATTACTTAATCAGTGGTTTTACAGTAATAATTAAATAGACGAATTTAGTGATAAATGAGCGAGATGAGATATATAAGAATATTTCCGGAACTGGTTTTCAGAATCGTTATTTCTGTGTCATCTATTTTGTCCCCTTCCAAATCATACTGTCGGTAGTGCTATAATCATGAGTTTTATGCAGAGTACCATTGAAAATACAAACTACAAGAAAACGTAGAGTCAAATTTAATGCTGTTATTAGAAATGCAAGTTTATTATGCTTATTCGAATTGCGTTTAATAGTATTTACAAAAAAAATTGAAGCACTTCTAATAAAAATAAAAAAATCTGACATAAATACAATCGTAAAGCAACTCGAAGAAATAAATTTTTTATATCATCATCGGGATAAAAGGAAATTCCTCGAAAAGAAACTGTACTCCCTGAGGAACAAAAAAAGCCCAAATTGAATATACGAAAAAAGTGTCATTCTCAGCAACAGCAAAGAACTTCATAGCAAGTTTCGAGGGCTACAAAATCCGATAATTACAGAGTCCCACGCCGCAACAAAAAAAAATTCTCTCTTCTTAATCGTACAAAGAACTGCTGTGACGCGATCGGCGCATCCCAAAAGTCCGCCGGCAATTTACTTCGCGTGAGAAAGAAATACCTCAGAAATAACCGAACATAATAACTACCGTACAATATACATCCTTTTTTTTCTCACACCAAACAGCAAAAAAACGTAGCGAAATTCGAACAAAAAAAATCCAATACCCAGTACCATCACAGTGCCTCCGCGAATTGCAGTTCGTAAAGAACCTACAGGCCGAATATAAAAGCTCCCTCGAAAAATTCCGCCTATCTCTCGAAATAATCGCGCGCGAGCCGTCCATTATACCTCGCTAAGAACCTGTTAACATCGCGTCCAGCGCTTTACGTCCCTCGTCTTTCGCGCCGAATAATTCCGGCCGGTTCGCGGCGCCGCGAAAGCACGCGTCGGGTCCTTTTGCGCGCCCGCGCGCCGCGAGAAGACCTCCCCCCATTTTTTTTTCGCGGCCCGTCCATCAAGAGCCGGATTTATCGCGCGGCGCGACGAATCGCGGTAATCCCGGCACATGACCGACTGACAGACGTGTCCGCGCGTTCCTCGCTTTTAAAGGGCGCCCCGTAAGTCCGAGCTAATGCGACGCGACGAAGGAGGCCGCGCGGAGATGCCTATCGGCTTAAAGCAACGCGCGAACAACTCGTTTCGCGTCCATCGCCTCGCCGAGACTCCGCGCCGCGGTAGCCACGCACTTCACACTGAATTAAAATGGAAAAACACACGCGGAGCCCGCTGAAAATGAATATATGAAATTCACATCGAATAAGTGAATTTCAAGAGTGGATTCTTTTTAAACGCGCCGTCGAAATTCCGCGCGGCGATATGTTCGCTCAGTTCAAATGGCAAAATACTGTCTAAAGTTGAATTACTGAAGAACTTCTAGAATTTTCACTGAAAATTAGTGGAAAGAGCTTCCCAACGTAAAAAAACTTAAGTTAGGATAAAGTTTATCCGAAGTTGCTTCTTATATATTTTATAGATGATTATAGATGCGTGATATAAACGGATAAATTACCGCTGAAATTATAGAAAATAATTCTTTACATTTATTTGTTTTTAACATTCGTCATGTGAACGTCTTTTAAATTTGTGAAAAAGTTCATCTGAAGTTTGTATAAAATATTGCAAAGTTATTTATATTGTTTAGTCTCATTGTCCACGTTCATATCAACGACCGCCAAACGTGAACTTTGGGTAAACTTTATCCTAACTTAAATTTTTTTACGCGGGTTACGATTTATATGTATCAGTGGGGTATCTTCCACTAATTTTAGTAAAATTTCACTAATACAATTTTTAAAGGTACACGAGATGGATTTTTTTTCTCGTATAGCTTTATATAAGCATCGAATTTCCGAGCCGCGAATTCTGCGCCGAAGTGGAATTTGAAAAATTGATATTATATGGTACAGCTTTAAAAAACGCGTCGCCGCTAACGATGGCGATCGAGATCAGTATTTATAATTAAGGCTGCAGTAACACGCACGAATTGCAGTGTAGTAGCGGTATTTTAATTAATACATCGCTCATTCATTCGCCGTGCGTATTTATAAGGGGAACGACGGGCGCGCAATGTTCCGCTCGATTTTATAAAAATATACGCGGCGAGCGCGGGATAAAAAAGCGGCGCGTAAGTGGTATTTAGTAACGACTTTTTCACTTCCTCCAAATATACATCTGCGCCGGTGAAAAACAAAACTCGATACGAGTGTATTCTTAGAAGCGTTCCAAAATTGAAGGTCTGACAGAAGTGTCGAGGTCTCGTGTTTCGCGCTTATTATATATGTTCCGCGCGCCGGAAATGGAAGGTAGGACCGGGACGAGGACGAAAAGGGTGGCGAGACGCCGCTACAGAAGTTACAGCGCGAAACAGGAAGTGCGGGATGGCTGCATTAATGTTAGATACAACGCCAGATGCTCTCGCGCCCCCGTTCAATAGAATTTCGGTGGCGCTCTCCCCGAGATTGCGCTTCCACCCGTTCAATGCTTCCTTAACGAGAAATTTCGAGCGCTTCCTCGTACGATCATTTTTTATCTAAGATTAACTTTACTTACTTTATTTTATTTTTTCCCATTATTATATCACTGTTAATAGAATCTCGGTGGCGCTATCCCCGAAATTGCGCTTCCACGCGTTCGATGCTTTCTTAACGAGAAATTTCGAGCGCTTCCTCGTACGATCATTTTTTATCTAAGATTAATTTTATTTATTTTATTTTATTTTTTCGCATTGTTATATCACTATTTAAATAGTGAACACGATAATCACTGTTTAAATTAGTGAACATTTCACTGAATGAAATTTAGAGAGTACAATGTAATTTTAAAGTAGAGAAAAAAGAAGTAATTCTTTCTTTTGTGCAGCAGTATGAACTACTAGACGAGGAAAAAGTAAAAACTGCTTTGCAAAAACAGTAAAATTAACATTTCTCCCAGCAAGAATATAATAACTAAAACAGCGAAACTATAGTAATCAAAATTGAATAAAAAATTAGCAGATATATTAAAAAAAGTTTAATAATAGTTTAGTATATTTTTGTTAGAATGGAATTTAATATAATTTAGTGACGAATTATAAAGATCTAGCCAATAGGCGTTCGAAATTCATAGAGAACTAAGTGTATAAATAACGGAATGATTGTAATTATTGTTTTTATCTACTGACAGTGAAAAGTACATATCTTTGGATCTGAGTAACCAGCCGGCAACATAGAAAGTGAATTTCGATAATAATTCACTACAATCGATAAAATTATTTAACAATTTGAGAGAGAAAAATTAGATCTTGTCTTTTTAAAGAAGAATCTAATGTTAGTGTACGCAATAGTATAACAAAAAAAATTATTCTATCGAAACAATAGCAGGTAAAATATACTTTTAATACTTTTTTTTTAAGTCGTTCAAAAATCGTCGCTCTTTAACGGATAAATAATACTGGCAATAATCTAGATTTTTACCGAGCAACTAAATAAACTCTGCAGAATTTACACGACTCGTTAAGTACTTTGCCCTGAAACGGCGTAAAAAATGAAACGTGACCGAAACAAATCGCATGATTACATTTTCGTAACAATGCAATTTCAATATGTACCTCGAGCAGAATTTATCTTTCATAAAGTATCCTATTTATCTAAGCCCCGGGCAGCCGGCAATAAAGCAGCGAATTTATCGTGCGAACCTTCACTCAGCTCGTTGTAAACACCACGAAAAGAAAAAAAAATTGAAGCGCAGCGCGCGCTATCGACGTGCTATCCCCGGCACACTGCGGTTTCGCTGCAAAAGAAAAGAAGAAAAAAAAAAAAGAGATGCATCCAGCGTAGGAAAAAGACACGGAGGGAGGGCAGAAAAAAGGGAGCAGAGGCGCTGAACAAAGCAGTCCGCCTTAGCCGTAATTGCCAGACGATCTTCACTTAATTGCAGTGTCCCTGGGTAGTTCGCGCGGGGCACTTGGAATTTCGCCTGCTTCCGGGTTCTCGGCACACCCGGAGCTCCGCGATTCTCGCCGTTCTGCTTTTTTTTCCCTCCACCGAGGCGGCGCCTGTGTCAGGACCGGATCCAGGAAGCCCGGACCCTGGAAAGTTCGATAAAGTGTTTATAACGCCGACGTCGGGCTTATCAATGGGTGGCTTAATGATTTTAGCGGCCGCTGGACCTTTTTTCCATAATGCACGAGATAAAGCGCCAGGCTCGTACTACCCTGAGTAATGGGTTGCTTGATGAATTCCGAAAAATTCTTATCGGCTTAATTTAAAATTATGCCTCCGTCGTAAATTTAACTTAAACGGAAAATCTAACATTTAACTTATAAGATTATCTCATTATATCCGTGAATTATTGCTTTAAATTGGAAGCAAATTCGTCGCGAGCACGATAACATAATTTTCTTGCTTGTCATTTTATTCATGTTGTTTTTTTTTTTTAAAGAGAGAAATTAGCTTGTCGTATACTTCAGATTCCAATATTTGTTTATTAAAAAAAAAGAAAGAAACTTGAAGGAAAAAAGTGAATAACGTGAGAACATCGGAAGATGCATCAAGCTTTACGCACTCGGATGGTTATCAAGAATGCAAAGTCAGAACTCATTCCGCAGTCTTAAAATTTTCAGCGAGCATTCATCCGCCGAGGCTAAAGCAAACTGCATCTTCGAAACTGCGGCGGAAATTTTAGAGTCGAATAACAGATGCCGTAAAAACGGAAGAATCCAAGTCGAGCGGTTTTGCATAGCGCAGTGCCAGAAGGTCAGAGCGCCCATACGATGCAAGAATGCACGTAAGAAACTTGTATTCCTCTCGCTCTAAGAGTAATATATAATTGAGCCATCAAATACCGCGGAAATTGTTGGATACTTTCTGCTTCCAAATGAAATAACTATAATTAACGGCGCCGCTAGAACTTAGCGTACGCTAGAAAATCCCTCATAAAAAGTGCTCGCCTATCCCTATAATAATCGCTCCTTATATCCTTAATATTTCCATACCATTCACTATGACAAATCCGAAATTCTGATCGAGTCATAATAATCAAATTTCGGCGCGCTCCATTGTGCATTTCGGAGCGCAGAGCGTGAAATTTATTCAAATTGATGCAACGAATCGAAGAATCTCATCGGAATACTCCAGCACATAAAAGCCAAGTGTTTGTACAGAGGAAACAATAAAAAACAACATCAACCATCAAAAGCAGTCCGTAAATCATCTCCCAATTCGCTCGGCGAGCGTATAGGTAGCCGCAAATGTATTCACCTTTTTTAATGACTTACGAAATTCTGATTTAAAAGTGATCTCATTGGAGAGTGAATACATGTATCGACAATCGACTATTTACTTTTCTTTCCATTCGGAGTGCCAATACGCCGACGGGAACAGCTCCGCCCATTATGTGCCGGCGAGTTTTGCGCTTTTGTTTGCACAAAGATGGAGAAATTAAATGCGCGCCGGACAACGGCCGGTCGTTGGGTGGCAATTTAGACGCCGGTGCGAATCCGCGAGATGCCGGCGATAACGGCGCGCGCGTAAAGCGCCTTATGAATGAAGCTCTCATCGGTGGGACTGAATGGGCCGCGGCCAACAAAGCCACCTATGCCGAGCGGCTCCGAGAGGCGCGTAAAACTTCCTTCGACGGATTGTAAATATCTTTTACTATATACAGTAATCACGTCGCGCCGCACCGGCATTCGAAAATAATTTCCTAAATTCTTTCTCCATTTCGATCTCTTCGGTCTATTGGTATTACCCGCTGGTAATTATTTAAGTAATTTTCTTTTTAAATTGAATTTAAAGTAGAATAGATTTTTTTTTTTTGTAAAATATATAAAATTTACAAATAATATAAAAAGAAACTAAATTTGAATAGAAAACAGTTTCTAAATTAAGACTAGAATAGTTGTTTATTGTAAAATATATATGTAGTATTTAATTAGAGAACTTAAAACATATAAAAATAAATTTCAGGAGAAAACGGTTTTTAAATTAAGAATAGAATTAGAGTAGAGTAGTATATATAATTGTAATTAGAATACTTCTCTCCGCGTACGTAATTATGCGATTTATCATTACCCCACTTTAGTATCGAGCGCATTTTTGCCGCACCTACAACTCCTAATTAAAGTCAGCATTAAGCTCGCCGGCAAATAAACTTCTTTTTTCTCCGAGTCATAATAACGAGTCCCGCGGCGAGTTACTCGTAACTGAATAGTAATGACGGCTTGTCAAGTCTCAAAAAAAAAATTCATCTGAATTAAAAAAGAAGAAAAGAAAAGTGCAGCGTAAGCGGCTACTCCCGCGCGCGCGCGCGAGCCTTTAATAAGTCATTATATCGGCCTGCCCGTGAGAGATTTCGGTGGGCGCGCGCGTAGGTATATACAGCAGGAAGCGGCGAGGGATTAACAGGTCGAGCGGCGCCGAGAATTTTAATGCCGCGGAGGCTCGAGGCGCGCCGAAACGGCCCGAGCGAAACGGGACCGGCAAAAATTCGCGCTTGCCCGGCTCTCCCGGCTCTCTAAAATCCGGCGTAAAAATAACGCCGCATTATTTTAAGAGAGTCGCTTCGCCCGTCTCGCTACTCCCTCGTCTTTTTTTCCTCGCCCCGCCGTCGCTGTCTTCCTGTCCCTTTCCGTCTACCTATTTTCTTTCTTGTTGCTTTACTTGCCGCCGCTCTCCCTTCCCTCGTCTTCCTCTTGCTTTCACGCGCCTCGCAGAATATCGCTGAATGACGGCGAAATTTGCTATAATTATTTTTACGCGGCACTCATTCGCTCCTTTTTTTTCCCATTTTTTTTTTTTTTTTTAATATCAACGAATATTTGCGAGCGATCGAGCGCTCGATGCCTTTTGCTCGGCTGAATCGATCGTATGGATAATTGTCCCGTGCACAACAATAATTCCTCTTGCGTAAGGCGAAAAGCCGCTTTCAGCGTATTTTTCTCGGAAGCACATCATTCGCGCACGTAACGCCGTAAAGTCGCGCATGTGCCGCGATAATTGGGAAACGGTGGTTACGTTAATTGAATGCTTTCGATCAATCACGTCGGGCAAAATTATCCGACGACTGGATTTTTCTCATCCCAAGGCATCGGGCGAGCACAAATTAGCCGGAGCTCGAAAAATTCGTGCTCTTTTCGGCTTGATATAAAACGGCGATTTTTCATTTCTTACGCAATCGGCGCAGTTTTTCACGGCGACCAAAATATAACACGCGGGAAGACAAAAGGAAGCAGCGCACGTTGAAATTAAAACATCTTATTTTACACACTGCCCTGAAAATAAAAACTGCGTCTTATAATTAATGCTTTACTCGAATAATAAATTGCTAAATAAAAGCGTGTCTTTAAAAACGAACACTTGAAAGCCTCTTTCCCGCGTAATTAAATGGTCGCTTACGTAAGTGAACTCGAAATTCCCGTAAATTACCTTCAAAGCATGCATCAGAATTTTTTTTTTTATTGTTTCGCCGCAGAGTCTAAACAAACAGGGCGAATGATCGATCTCGCAGCGCCCCGGCACTTTTTACGTTCTAAAATAAATGTCGCCTCGTTCTCCGATTCTATTTCCCTCCCGCGTTCGCGTCGCCCGGAAAAAGACGAGCCGCCGTATTTTCTCCAAGTTCAAGCGGCGATATTATTACACCGATACGACGGACGAGCCCAGAGGACAAAAAAAAAAAATGACGAAGAGAAAGGGAACGCGAAAATCATGCGGCGCTTGTGGGGAGCGAGCAGACGTTCCACTTGCTCGCGCACGCAACGCGAAATTGCCCAAATCGACCGATTGTCCGGCGGAGAATAGAGAACTACTTTCGCGGTGCCTCCTCTATGTGGCTCGAGGTGATTTATTTTATTCCTTAATGAGTGTTATTACGGAGAAGGTTATTCGCGTAATTATTCGCTGTCTTGTCGGCTTTAACATTCGCGTTTACGATCGCTGTAAATTACTTTTTCGATTAGACGCGATAAAGCCTATCATTATACAACAATGTTGAAACGAAACATTTTTATATACGCACAATAAGACTATCGCGTACTCAGTATACTTATCCAATTTCACGTCGGAACATCTTCATTTTAAAAATTGAGATTCTTGAATATTCCAACGATCGCTAAAAGTGTCTCCAGTCTAATTTTACTTACGCCGAAAGAAAGAGAAGAAAAAAAAAGCGAAAATATACTTCCCGGTAAAAAATAAAAAAAAAATGAGGATGCTTAATCACGCGAGACGCCCACGTATGGGAAACTCCCGGAAACCTATTAAGCCGGTATATAATTGAAAAAAAAATTGTCGGAACAGGAGAGTGATTCACCAAATTAATCGAGGCAGTGTGCGTGCGCATTCGCGTGGACGCACAAGTGGAGGGGTCATAAAAGGAGCCCCCACGGGGGCATTATACCTTCCGACAGTGTCACCCATCGCGATCATACACAACGAGTCGCGCGGGCGCGCATAAAGCCGCCGAGTAAAACAATAGAAGCAAAACGATCCGAACGATTCATTATCGCCATTCTTCCTCGTCTACCCTCCTCCGCTCTCCGACGCGCTTTAGCCCGTCGCCGGCGGAGTCGGTCCCCTTAATCCCCCGGAATGCAGATTGGTGCACCTTCTACGGCTTTCCATCTCGGAGCCGTGCTCGTGGCAGACGAAACGAGAGCCAATCGTGTACGCGTTTATCTGCAATTTTACTTAGTGCCTCGTGCCGCCTTAGATGCGCTGTTAAAACTCCATTCAATTCTAAACACTATTTTTGTGTTTAGAATTAAAGTGACACGGCATAAACCTAATTTTTTTAATTTCACAAAAATTATGTTGATTTATTTTGACGTTTGTTGTTTTATTTGTACTGCTTCAATAAATTGTACAAATATTTAATAAAAATGCATTTTAACGCAATGCTTATACTTTAAATTGTGTACTACATCGCCAGAAAGTTCACAAATATTTTGTTAATTAATACTTTGTTTTAAAATAAATTATACTCTATAAATTTTACTTTATATATATTAATTTTGTATCCCTACGTGTAAGTAATAGAACTTTGTGTATGACCCAAGTACATTGAAAATAATCTTTGTTCAATTATTTTTAAAATAACACAAAATTTTTAACTGTGTGCCTTAAAAGAACTTTATTTTTTAACTTTTATTTTTTTTACTCGCGGAGTTCAGTAAATTTTGCTGGATAGTAGGGTAAAGCCGGTGTTTAAAAAATGTAATAAAAATAATGCAAAGTGAAATTCATAGTCTGTGAACAATTGACTGAACTCTTAGTGAATATTACGAAAACATTGCTCTTAGTATGCATGAGTATTATTTTCATGAATGAAATTCTGCCTCGGAGAAATTTATTAAACGTGCAGTATAGTTTCTCGTCGACTAAAAATGTTTCTGAAATTGGATTATTATGCATTAGAATGTAACTTTGTAAATTAATTTTAATTAAATAACGTCTTATTAAATGCTATTACAGGAATTTACGTAAGAAAGGCTTCTCGAATAACGCACGCATGGAAAGCGGTATTTGATGAAGGAAAGAGATTAAAGGATTAATGAGTGTTAGGTGTCGGTGATTAAAGTGGCGTAGCGAACTAGCAATGAGCGGGGCAAAAACGGGAGCCATAATATTACATTAAACACGGACATTACAGCAGGTTAAGGCGATATTTCACTTCTTCCTGCGTCTGTTCAAGTTTCATGGAGATATCGCCGTTTCGCCATTTTATTATTGTTATCGACTTGGAAATTAATGCAAGGATATTCATCATTTCAATACCAATGCTTATTATTCTTGAATTTATTTCAATTTATTTTATGAGGAAAAATGCACACATCGAATGCAAGGTTTATTCAAAATTTGTTTCTCTCTTCATTTACTTCATTTAAATCCTCTATAAATTCACCTGAAAGTGGTACTTTCTTGCGAGAAGTCTGTTCTCTCCGGCAATGGGAGGGAAATTGCTGCATAAATTTGCACCTTCCAATGTACTTGCAAATGCCGCACTTACGCTGAATTTAAATCATTTACTGTATCCTGAGAGTAGGTTTAAAGGATCGGTGATCAACTTTCGTGACACTTGAAATAATCTCGTTTTCAAATTGCTTAGCTTGGGTAAAAAAGGACGCGTGGTGCTTTTATTTAAATGCCAGAACCGGTACAAATGCAAAGTGACGCATTTAGCGAGTACGTGCTTTGATTGTAAACAAAAATTTACTGCAATTCTGCTCCGACCAAAAAGACGGAAAGATTTGTTTTGTCGACACACTGGTTTTACAATTTTATTAAATTCAGCTCATCCCTTTTTGAAAGAAAATTTATAGACGACGCGCGATTGAAACCTGACGGTAAATCACGCAAAATTGCATGCCGATCGTATCGTCGCGCATCGACGCAAATATTAAGAAAAAAAAACGGTGAAAACAAGGGATTTTTTAGAATTAAATTTTGGAAGCTGGTTTATAATGAAGTCTAGAAAAGATAATAGCACGGCGCATCGCGGGTAGGCTATAATTAACCTGCGCCCCTTTTTATACGCACGAGGAGCCGGCACTAGAGATTACGCAGTTAAAAATTGATAATGGCAAGTCCGAGCATAATCTCAGAAGCTGCACAGTAAATTACGAGCCCGGCTTTCCCGGCAATCAAGGCTACGCCGTGCCTCTCGAAAGCCCGATTAAGCCAGCCACCTCACGACCCCCGAGGAAAATTATTCACATGTTCTCTCCAATAAGAATATCGCATTCCTCTACCGCGATGTACGTCCGGTTCCTCCTACACATCCCCCATCATCACTATATACTACACACATATATATAAATCAAGACAAGATATATTACGAGAAGAGACTATTTCTTGCCATGTAAATCTGAAAATGTGAAATTCACTTGGGTAATGTGAATAGTGACATTTAATGAGTGAAAAGCCGTTCAGCTAAATGTGTGAATGATTTTTCACTATTCACATTTTCAGATTTAGATTACCGACTCGATTTTCAGATTTAATGCACAAAATACCCCGGAACCTAGAGTGTTTCTAATTCTCTAGATATGAGCCTCGATCGCGGAATTAAAGAATTATCAGTACCCCTGATGACAAAGTCCTGTCTAACTATAATATTAACAATTCATTTGAAAAGTAATTTCAACTCTATTTTAAGTTAAAATTACTTTGAATAAAAGTAGAACCTCTTTTTTCTTAAAATGTTGAGTCTACTTTGAAAAAAAAGTAGAACCTCCTTTTTAAAAAAATAGAATAGATAATGTATTTTATCTTCTATTTGACAAGAATAGTATATTTTACCTAGTCATTCTAAATTTACTCACTGTTGATATTACTTTCACTATGATTATTTATAAATTTGTGACTGTAATATCACATAAACACACTTTCTTGTAACTTATAAATGCTTGCGATTACAATGACTGAACTTACGCTTAACTTAAAAACTGTTTTCGCCTGATATTTATTTTGTTTTTACACTATTCGTAAATACCATCAAATTCTATCGTACAACAAACATCTATTCTATACTACAAATCGAATTCCTCACACGCGCCGAGGAGAGACCGCGAGACGCCCGTGAGCATCAGGGACTCGCGTTCGTCAGATCGAAAGATCGTCGCCTCGACGATTTTCTCCGAGAGGCATCGATTCGGACACACCGCGGCGATTTCTCAGCGCAACGCGAGGGTATGCACTCGCTCGCGCCTGCGCTAAAATTATCGCGGCGCAGCGACGCACGACCCTGACCGTATCCGCGACTGAGGCGAGTTGGCCGGGGTCATAGAGCGCGCACTGCTCCCTTCTCCCTTCATTGAAATTCGCTGCTCCTCCGCTGGATCTTAATTCCCCCGCTATTATGCTCGTATATTAATTTCGAATCAGACGGTGAATACTCTCCCGAAGGGCCGAGTCAGTTGTGCGGCTTTTCCATTAAGTTGCGCCGTTGCGGTTGCGGCGGTGTTTAACGCAGATCGACTTTCTTACGTTCATGCATTAAAACTTAAGAAATGAGAAAAAATTGTGAATAGTATAGGTATTTTTTACGGCACGCGTAGGGATGAATTTTTAAAAATTCGAAAAAATTTGTAAATAGTACAGATATTTTTTACACCGAGAGAAAAAATTTAATAACAACAGCTATTCTAGTTAGGTGAAGAGTGACAGTCTTGACAAGTTAGAAATTTTAGTATAAAAAATAACAATTATTGGTATTCAAATAGTAAAATAATAATTTTTATAATTTTAGGTACTAAAAATTACCATTTTTCATACAAAAAATTTGCGCTACTTAAGACTGTCACTTCTTTCTTAGCCACAATAGTGATTTCGTAATTTTTATTAAGAGTTTTCTCTCAGTGTACGATACACGTAAGGATCAATTTTTAGAAATTAAAAAAAAATTGTCAATGGTAAAGAGATTTTTGTTCACGTTAAATCGGTTGAAGGCATTTTTCACTCTTAGTTTATAGTGAAACGCTATAGTAGAATTAAAATTGACTATATTGGAGCGATTTAATTTCACTTTAAAGTAAAGTAAAATTCAAGTAGTATATTACAGGTCAAGTTCCTAGTTTTCGCTCTACCGAAGAGTAAAAAAATCACTGCATCAAGGGAATTAGTTTCACTATAAAATTAATATGAAAATTTGACTTCAATAGAGTTCATTTTCACTCAAGTTCACTCCAACTGATTTAGCGTGTACGATACACGTAAGATTCAATTTTTAAAAATTAAAACAATTTGTAAACAGTAAACAGTATCTCGATATTTTGAATACAACAATTAAATAACGAGGAGCAATGATAATATCGGTCGATTTTATTTGCTTCGATGTGTCCTAATTATGCCGGCAAAGATCGCGCGATAAAGGATCGCCGATATAAAGAAAATTGGAAGTAAATTTCGAGGCGATAAATTTGCAAGTGAAATGCATTATAACGGTATAAAACGCACTTTCAACATTATAAAAGATGAAAGTGGATACCGCAGTATCCACTTAAACTCGCGCACAACAAGAGCTCAAATTGCAATAACTAGTATACATGTATACACCAACAGATTCATTATTTGCCCGTTAAAACCGGCGACTCGCCAGACTTTCTCCGAAAGCAGTAATTTTTTTTTTTTTTTTTTTGCCGTGTTTTCTAATTCGAATCTCGCGACCGTCCCAATTATTGCAAGTCAAACGAAGCAGAGTGAACCCACGCGGGGCGATCCTCCAGAAAAGCCCGACAAATTAATTTCGCAGCCAGTTTCCGAACGACCCCTCGCGGTGCCGCTCTCGGCGCGTCGGCGCATATTTATAGAAGCTTTTCCTCGGAGAGAGATACTCGCGTCGTCGGGCCCTCGCTATTCTCATACAGGCGAGCATTAATTTCCAAAAATTAACGTCGCTGGCTGCGCCGAGCAAAGGGCGAGCGGAGCAAGTGAGCGCACCATTAAAAGCGCCGTTTCGTCACGTGTTTCGCCTCGCGTCGGGACGTTTATAGCCCCGCGCATGACTTGGCAATTTTCATTCAAATGAAGGAGGAAGAAGCGAGCCGCGATCTCCGCGGAGACGACTGCAACGCCGAAAATCGAAAATCTTGATCCCGGCGCCAAAATTTTGTCCGATATCGACGATCCAATTGTTTTTCTCGATACACGCAGAGCCTGCCGTGAGATTCGGGAATAGACGTTACCCATTACTCCGCCGTGCGCAAAGTAAAATTTTCTTAACGGAAAGAAATGAATAGCGACACCCTCGACCCCTCCTTTTTTCAATGTTCATATCGACAAATTTTCCGAACGAGTTTGTAGAAAAATTACGTTTAGCTAAGGTTTCTCTCTCCTACGTCGCTCGTGCGGAATAAAGTAACTTTACGCACTCTTTGCGTTGAGCCGTGCGTAAAGTAGGCATTTGCGCACTCTATGCGTCGACTCGTGCGGTAATTAAAGTAACTTTCTCGACCTTTTAGCGAAAATAATTGTTTATTCTCGTCATTGTACGGATGGGTAAAATCGTCTAAGCGTCAAATTGACAGTGCGCGTTAACTCCATTAAAAATTACGAAAGAAAAAGACCCCGAACGGAAATTAATCGCTGAGCTCGACACTTTTAAAGCCGCGTATACGGTGAATCCCGGGAAATCCTGCTATAATGGTGTACGCGGGAAGATCCTTTTAACACAGAAAAGATGAAATTACTTCCGCTTCCGGGCGATAAATTTGTGCCCTTGACTTTTACTGCGATCACTAGTCAGCACTGAGCGCACCCTAATGATTCGTTATTTTTCAAACGAACCACACTCAAGGTGCATATCCCTTTCCCCTCTGCGCAGCCTCCTTATACGACCAGCCGACGGCTTTGCATCTCAGATTCAAGGCGCTCATCAGCACAAAAACACATTGACCCTACGCCACAATGACGCAGTCGAGATCTCTCCGAGAGAGAGCAAACGCACATACATGTACTTGCGTAAGTATATGCAGTGCGCGCACAAGCCACAGGCCCCGTTCGAGGCGAGAAAATCCGCATGCAAATGCCGCAATCGGCGAGGGCGATAATGAAGGCGCCTTCGCTTAATCCTGAAATATCTCGGGCGTCGCGTGCGCATTATAATCGGCGGGAATCGACCCTTTAACCGCGACGCCCGTTAATTGCATCGTAAACAAGTTAAAGGCGAGCGACTGTAAATCCGCGATTTCGCTCCAATGGGCTCCTATATTTTTTAATTAGCCCGCGCCGATTTTCGTCCGAGCGGCGATCGGCTCGCCAAGGCCGCTTATTCTATTTACGAGGGCGCGACGCGCTCAGTCGCTCGCTGATTGCAGAATTATGCCGTTCGATTTATTGTTGCGCTAAGTGTAACCGAGCACATTTTATTTTACTATATATCGCGTGCGAAATTTTATTTATCGGAGAGTTTCGTGATTAGTGTTAGGGTCGTTTCGGAATGCACGTTTTTTTGCCGCGTCGATTCCAGGCTGTCGTAAACTGTATGTATAACAGTAAAGTTTATAATGAAGTCCTTTTATTTTACTCTTAAATTACACGCGCGAAGGACGCGAGTCGACTGATATTGCGTAATTGAGAAAAAAATTTTACGACGTTTCGTAGTGCCCACTTAGCAAACTTTTGCCGTAATTTTCTGCACTTAATAAGCAAATCTTTTGAAATTCTAGCGTAAAACGGAATTTACGGTCGCACGGACCCATAACTCCCGACCCTCATACGTCGCGCACACGAAGAAACACTTAATTTTTGAATACTTCGCATTCGACGAAATAATGATAATAATGATAGAGCGAACAGGAATTACCGTCCCATCGATTAAAATTCAAATTACTTCTCCTCATAAATTTTACTATCGCGATCGCAGCCGCATTCGTCCATTTGACAAGATCGGAAAAATCATCCGCGACATAAACGTTCCCACTCGAGGAGCACCCTGCATCGACGCAGGATGTGCACACACGTGTGCGTTTGTATGAATGTACGTATATGTATGTAGGTATATGTATGTATGTATGAATGTATGTATGTACATATGCATGTATGTATGAATGTATGTACGTATGCATGTGTGTATGAATGTATGTAAGTGTGTATGTGTGTATGTAAGTACAGACACCCGCGCGATGGCTCATTTCGAGCGACGCGTCGCGATTCGTCGGAACGAGATCGATTTTCGCGATCTGCCCGCCGCCTCCCGCGATTATAAAGCCAAGGCGCGTGGGCACGTTGCGCGCCGAGCGACGAGATCGTTATCCGCGCGAGAGCGCGGGGAGAGGGCCGCGAAATTGGAACTCGTTTTCAGGCACACGCCCTTATCTGCCCGCGCGCGGGATAACGAAAAAAAAATCTCCGCGGGACGATGCCACCTGCTCCATCAACGCGCGCTGATTTATGCGAGTGCGTGGGCTTCCAGCTTAAAAATTCATCGGCGGATGAAAAATATTTTGATCTCCTTGCGGTTGCGTTTCGTTTCTTCTCGCTTCTTTTGATTTTCTTCTTTTTTTCGTTTCACGCTCTTTTAAAGACACTACTCTTACGTTTTGACACCTCCTATTTCATATTAATTCTTAGGCGTTATACTGCAAGAAAAATATTAAATTTAAAAAATATATAAAAATATAAAATTTATCGAAGCACTAATCCTCTCGTTAGAAGTTGGCTGTACCTACTACCTAAAAAATGCATTTTAAAATTGAGACCAAATTTGCAGTTGAATGGCGCCAAAATTCAAAAAGAGTTTACCCATATTTTTATTGTTTCAATTTAAATAATGAAAGAAACTTTCGTTCGCATAATTGCATGAGTTTTCAAAACTTCTACTTGTACTGAAATTTATTTTAATTGTAATAATATGCAGAATACAACAATAAGCCACTGACTGACGGGGTGAATATGAAAACTACTCACAGAAAGTACAAAAAAAAAATCTAAACATCGGACGAAAAAATTGCGCCTGTCACACCTCCAGTGTAAAAAAATTGCCCAAATTCATATGAACGACCGCCAAACATGAACTTTGGGTAAACTTTCCTAACTTAAATTTTTTACGCGGGCTCCCATCGCACGACACTCTATAAACAACGACGAGCGAAGAAAATCGCGAGAGTGCCTCCGCGAGTAGCGTTCGCTATGCAGACAAGGGGCACGTCGGGCCGCGGGAAAGCGCAGAAAAACGAGCGAACGTGTACCGCACACCCCCTCCCACTCTTAACGGTGGAAAAAGGGTTGCGCATCCTCCGGCGGCAGCGCTCCCCCCGCCACCCCGGTTTCCTCTCGCGACGCCGCACTCGAGGCGCGCGCGCGCTAAATATAAAACTGGGGAAGAAGCGGGCGGTGCGGTATGCGCCGGCTAACGCGTGCAGTCGACCCCTTCGTATGCCGTCGCGACGTCGCGTTTTCCGCAGCTCCGTCCGATAGAATTCGCCGCGACGACTCGCCCGATCTTGCAGCCGGCGACCACCCATGCGACCCTATTAGAATTATGCACTAATTTTAGGGTATTATTCAATAATTTTATCATTAGAGATTCAAGTATATCGGCATATACAAGTTGTTTCATTTCTGTAGGACAGTCACTTTTTTCGGGTTTTTTTAACTCGATAAATGCATTCATATCAGAGGATATAATTATGATTATGCGATATAATGAATTAGAGAATATGATACTATAAATTAGTGAATGGTACCCCTCATGCTTTGGGCGATTTAAATTATTTTTTTATATCGGATGCAGAGAATGTTGCATCTAAGGGGAGTTGGATTTATTTATTTTTTTTTTAAATCACCTGAAAAATAATAAAATAAATTTAATGTAAAATGAATAGTGTTGATATATATCCAATTGCTCATAAAGGGAGCCTAGGAGGTGGTCTGTAAGATCATTTTGTAGTTCTATAATTTGCCAATTGATCATAAATGTTTAAATTTAAGAAGTAAAAAAATATAAATCTGGTTTAATTACAAGATAAAACACATACTACAATTGTTAAATCTTTAGGTTTATGTATTATACCAAATGTTTATAACGTTGTCAATTATAGTTTTAGTTAATTTGTAAATATTATACCAGCCTATGTACAGATAATTTTATCTGATTAAATAAATAAGTAAAAAATAGTTAAATAAATTGATCAATGGCACTGGAATTCTTCAAATTTTACTAAAACTACCCCCTGTGCATTGAATTCAAATTTCATTCCGCCGTAGTCGCAGTATTTTACTAAATAATACCAATATTTTCTTATCCAAGCATCACGTCAATTCGACACTCATGAAAGACATTATTTTCATACGTGCGGATATGACTAACTACACAACAGGATCCAGCCGCGAAGCATCAACAAACTTGATGATTTCGCGCTGTCTGATGTGTCACGCGGGCCCAGCAAGTCCATCAGAAATTCCGCCCCATCGCAAGCGATGGTAAAAAATCTCCTCGCCTCCTCTCGACCAACAGCCAGCACCTACCTTGCTTCAACTGCTTAACGCCGCGCGCCGCCAGACTCCCGGACAGCGCGAGCAGCAGCAGGGCGACGATTCGCCCGTACCTCGGAGCCATGGCTGCTGGTCTCATCCGACGAAGCGCTCGCCTCTCGTCGCAGCGGGGGATGAAGGCGCACGTGGGCCGACCGTGCCTCAGGCGAGCGGCCGGCACTGCCGCGCGGACTCCGCCGCTGTCAGTGGCATAATCGCCGCAGCCCGCACCACATCACCCTGGGCCCCTGTCGGTCGTTCGCTCGGGTCGAACACTTCACTTTGACGCGCGGCACACCAGGAGGCACACACACATCGGACACAGCGGGCGAGGAGACCGGAGCGCGCGCCTGGAGAACGGGAGGAGGGCCGAGCGAGCGAGCATCCGCACGGGAGCGCACGGTGCAAGCGCCGCGAGCGAACTGAGGCTGCGCCGGGCTCTCGGGGGACCGGCGCGCTCCCACCCGGCTCGAGGCGAGCGCGCGCCGCCGCTGCCCATCGCCTCGTCTCTTCCCCCGGCGAATTCGCGGGGACGCGGCGCCGGGGCGCTGGACCGGCCCCGAGATGGAATCTCGCCGCGCGCCTGGTCAGTGGAGGCCCTCATGTCGGTGGAGTTTCGAGGCGCGCGCCAGACCGACTGATCGGTCCCCGCGCACAGGTGCACGCGCTAAGTCAACTGGAGTGAGCTGGAGTCAAAATTAATTCTCTCTATTAGAGACAAATTTTCGCACTAATTTTGTAGTGAAATTAAGTCCCTTTGACTTTCCGAATTTTCAGTATAGTCTGCTTTACAGAATAACAGATCTACTTTTTTGTACACGCTAAATCACCTGGAGTGAAATGGAGTTATAATTAATTCTCTCTATTAGAGTCAAATTTTCGCACTAATTTTGTAGTGAAATTAAGTCCTTTGACTTTCCGAATGTTCAGTATAGTCTGCTTTAAGAATATCAAATCTACTTTTTTGTAAAGTAAGATCTACACGCTAAATTACCTGAAGGGAATTCGAGTAAAAATTAATTCTGTCTATTCGCGTCAAATTTTCGCACTAATTTTGTAGTGAAATTAACAACTCCCTTCGTGGAGTAACTTTTTGACTGTTAAATACACTCACAGAAAAAAAAACGGAGATTCTCCTATAAAAATTTATATGAAATTCTCCTTTTAGGCGTGTACGCCTTTACACATACTGTGGGTCTTCAAAGATCGACGGCTGATTAGCGTTTTTTTTTTCGACTGATTGTGAAAATCTTTATTTATTTATTTTCTTAGTTTATTTTCATATTTTTTACACAAGTAAAGCCTATAGAGGTAATCGAAGTTACCTCCACATAGACTAACATGACCTTTCAAACACTATTTCATTAAAAATTAACTATTAATTATTAAATAGTGTTCCACCCTCTGGCGATTCTACTTAAGTCTAATACACATTTATCTTAGTATCTAAAATACACTTGAATTTTCTTGCGAGCCTGACAGGTGCCGCCAAAAAAAAGAGAAACTACAAATCCAAAGTAAAGAAAAAAGTTCTTAATTTTCTAATTAGAACCTGATAACCAGGCGCTCGAATCTGCGCGCCAGCGTTGAATCATAATTAAGCAACTAATCAGGCCGGAACCCGCAATTGGCCGTTTTCCCCAACGCTCGGAGCGCAAAATGCATTTGACCGGACCAGCCACGCCGGAGAAAGCCAAGCTGCACGCAGGTATAGCCAAGGAGCCCTTAAATCAGCTGCCGCTGGGGGCCTACCTGCGCGCCTCGACTGCCAAAGAAACAATCGGCTGACCTCGCGCTGTTTCGGAAAACACGTAGGGCGCAATCCCGGGGCCGGGACTTTATTACCTGGGCCGCGCGCACCTCGGACGCGATAATCGCGCCTTGCACTGCCCGCCCCTGGAAAGCTGTGTTTACGGACGCCGCTGGCTGCTGCGGTGATTCGAGGCGGGAGCAAAGTAAACTGCCCCGCGGCTTTGCCTTTGGTTTTTGCAACGATTTACCGTCCGACACGACAAGTGCAAGTGCAGATTTTGCATACCGCGAATGACTGTTGAGCCAGGTGCGCGCGCCGATTTTCACGTACTTCACTGCGTATTTAAATTTTTTTTTTTTACTTTTTTTTTTGGGTTACTGAGTAAAGTAAAAATTGATTGTATAATTGAATAATTTGTTAAGCGCTGCCGGCTTTATTATTCAATAAGTATTAATTTTAAACGCGCACTAAACTTTATGCACTTTTTTTAAATTGAATTTATTAAATTGAAGAAAATGCCTGCGTCGGTATAAGTGTAATTGAATTTTACCATGAATATTAATGCATTCGTTTGGAATTTATCCTTAAGAGTGAAGTTTACTCTACTTTAGAGTAAAAAGTTTAGAGTAAAACTTTAGAGAATTTTATTCTATATTAGAATAAAACTTTAGAGAATTTATTCTACTTTAGAGTAAAACTTTAGAGAATTTTCCTCTACTTTAAAAGAAAATTAAATCACTCTACTGTGTATAGTCAAGTTTGACTCCAATAGAATTAAATTTTACTCCACATGATTCGAGTGATTTAATATGAATTATATTTTAATTCATTATAAACTAATTGAAGTGCAATTCTGGAATAGTTAATTAAATAAGGGATACTTTTTCAACAATCAAAAATGAAAACAGATATTTAAATGGAATGATAGGATTTGCGTTTATTATCGATTCGAAAACTGCACGTATACTACACAGTCATCACACCAGTCTTTTTTATAAGTTATTTCATTATAATGTTACATATAAATTTAATTTACTTCAAACCACGTTATTACATTATCAGGACTTCGCAGTCATTCTATGTGAGTTTATAAAGTCTACTGAAATTCGCACCACGCCATATGTGCTAGAATAGTAAATCCCTTTTTTTTATCTTTTATTACAAACGCACATAACACTCGTGCAATGTCGTAGAAATTCTCTTAATTAACATTCGTTTGCTGCGTAAATGAGGTTTCCGTCGTTGCTATGTTTTTCTTCTTTTATCTTTACAAAAGTATTCAATTTATACAGATGTTAATTAAACTATACGTGAGTATCAGCCGAACTTTTTTTTTAATTGGCAAGAACAATTCTCAGTATTTTAATAAGCAAACGAACTATCATTAATTTTATCAAAAATTCATCTCAATAATGTCAGATTATTTAATAATAAATAAATGTGGAGGATGTGAAACAAGGAAAATAAATATAAAGTGTATTTGTAGTTTCATTGTCTACACGTAAAAATTTTATTGTTACTTTTTTTACAAGTGGCAGCGTTTATTCGGCCGTCAAGCAAGTGGCTCCTTTAGCCGTACGACGTATATTCATTAACGATCTACAAAATGCTTTAGTTTTTTTTGCCTACTGAAGGAGCGAGAGTGTAAAATAAAAAGTAAAATGGGAATCAGTCTCATCATGCGAACTGAGTTACGAACAACAATTAAATGCGAAGTGACTCGGCGGGTGGTTATCGACGAAATCATTCGATCGAGTTTCTCGTTACTTCTTTTTAGTCACCCCGTCGCAAAAGAATAATTAAACTTAAGTGATAATCTTAAATACTTAAATAAAAATTCGATGAATGATAATAAAAATGCTGCTACCGATTGTTTATTGTTTTCGATTGATTCGAACGCGATGTAGAATATTGACTTCGTTGATTATCTGTAAGACCCTCGCGTTTTTTAATGGTAATGTCGCGTATCATTAATTACTGTCTTCGGCAAAGTTATTATTGTAAAATTGTTAGTACAACATTTTTTTTCTTGTTATTTGAAAATAAAGGAAAATGGTCTACTGTTAAAAGTAATTTAACACGTTTTTAATAAAATTAACTAAGTGAAAAAATTACTTTTAAACCTAAAAAAAAAAATTGATTTTTATACGAAATTAAAATAAATTTTAAATGTTCCTAGTACACACTTCGTTCGCATAGACGAAAGACATTGGGGTACTTGAAAAATTCTGGAATCGCTCTCGAGCACAAACTCTTTCGCAGTTGACTCCGATACCTAAAATATAATCACATGAAAAAAAAATTAGAAAAAAAGCTTTCTAATTTCTGCGAACGTCGACAATGCTATTTTATAATTATTGATCGCAAAAGGCATTGTTACAATTTTATGACTGAATTTTGAAACGAATGTTAAAATTTAAATTAAAGTGCTGTCTTCTATTGCTGAAAAAACGATACGATTGAAATATAATTAATTTTGCCTACGCTCACAGAATATCACACAAAATTCATTTTCTTTTTGCTCTTGCAAATTAAAAAGTTTTCGGCAGTTGTATCGTTGACGGTGGAAAAAGTCACTATGTATCACTTTGTAACGAGACAATTTTTTTTATGTTCGTGTTATGCTTCATCTAAATTAATCTTTAAATTTTTAAATTCCTGCGCGTACGCTTTTTACTTTAAATTTTGTCTCATTCACTTCAGTTATGTACAAAAGTTCGGTCGCGCAAACTAATTTATAATTACGATCGATCGCAGTAATTTCCAACTAATCACTAGGCATTCAAACATTTACAAACTCACTTATTTATGTTAATAACTCTCAAATAGACGCTGAGGAAAATGATATAAATTCATTATTTCTTTTATTTAAAAGAAATAAGATTATTTTTTTTTAAATCACAAAAAAAGCTTCAAAGAAAAAATACATTTTGTTGCGACGATCGAAGTCTTGTTTAAATCGAAGTCTGTTTTTTCCCCCTGTTCAGTCATGCATAAGATTATCTAATAAATTAGTAGATCTACCATTACTTGTAGTATCTTAGTAAAATCTATTGCGAACATAATTTTACTAAATATTTATTGAAACTTCCATATTATTTATTCCAATCAATTCGATCTTAGAAGCAGAGCGTCGACCTTCTGAATTACCGATTTGTATGAAACTTATTTAAACTGCATGAGCTTTTTTTTTTTACAATTACTACTACAAAACATTAACCATGGAATCAAAGTAACGGAGGCTTGTTTGATTATCAGTAGTAGAAAACAATCATTCAAAATTTCATCCAAATCGGAGACTAGACTGAACGACCCTCTACTGGCCAATTTGCTAATTACGAAATTTTGTTAAACAAAATTTGATTCCCTTCTGATTTTAAATGAACTCTTAACTACAAACTTTTCTTTGAATAATTAGAAAGAAAGAATAGAAATTCTTTCATTCATCGCTTAGAATCAATTCCAACTTCAGAACTTAAAAACTAATTACCCATTCATATCCATTACACTTATCACATACATGCATTCTTATAAACTTAAAACCTCATACAAATGGTAGCATGTGTGTATAGCTTATGTATACTTCGCTACATATGTATAATATTATTTAACCTTACGTGTAAAAAATGAATCGATATTTACATATGATACTGGCAGTAATTCTTTATCTAATTTCTCGTGCACGTCTTTTTTCCATATTGTAACGATCTCAAACGAATTACAGATTTTCTGGTAAAAATCATTGAACAACATAGATAGTAAGCTGCAATGATTTGTCTTTGACTACTTTTGTCACAAAGTAAAAGATCGCTGATAAATACCTACACGTTTTTTGATGAAAAATCGAGGCAAAAGCTCAATACGTACTGTCGCAATGCGATTGGTGTAAATGAATTTGCTAAATTAACGACGTAAACCGTTCTCGAAAGCCTTTGGGATTTATTAATACACTACCTAACAATTAAGGCCTAAATTTTTATATAATAAGTCTTTGCAATTTATAATTTTTTTAATAAGAGTTGCATGTGGCTAACAATTTTCTTGTTACAATTACATCATAGCCACTAAACTATCCTGAGAAGTGTCGTGATAAAGTTCTGCAATAATTTTTTACATACGTCTTGTTAAACTCCAATTTTCATCTTAAAATATATTAAACAAATTAAACATAAAAGAGCAATGCTTGACATTAGTTAAATCTAGTAAGGTTTGTATTTATTTGGATTTAAATTAAAGAAATTATTATAGTCGCAACTGTCATAAACCCAAGTACAGTAAAAAACGTGCAAAACTTTTTCAACTTTTCTCAGTGAAATAGTATTCATTTTTTTTTAATTTTGAATTTCTCTCTTTCATTAATGTTACTAAAATTTACACGTATTAAAACCATCATATTTCTTTTTCTTTTTTTAGGAATCAGTTTACGAGCCGATTACTCGAAGTACTGCGTTTGCAGTAGCTTTAAAGTTTCGTCACTCCTTTATCAAAACAGATAGTTTATAAATCTTTGCTTAAAAATATCTCCCCTAACTCTCAATCAGATCAGAATTAACTTTGGTCAATATTCGCAACGATGTAAAATTACACATAAGCGACGCAAAAAGTTTGGCAAAGGTCTTTCAAGCTGGTTTACTTTTCTCCTCTCATCCTTCTTTTTTTCCCTCAATAAGTAAATTCGTGCTAAGCCTATGCCTCCGAGGTAAACTTACAATGAGAAAAAAGTCGTAAACAACAATCAAAGCTAATAAAATAAAAAATAATTGAAAAATAAATGAGAAATTAAATCGCTGCTCGATACATCCAGCGGATTCTTGCTCTCTACAAAGTATAAGATAGTAGTTTGGCAGTGACCATTATATCGTTTTTTCTTCTGTTCGTACTCTCATTTTCGTTCATTTTTCTTAATGTACGTAATATACACATTTAATTCTACGCTTCCTTAACGAATTAACAATATTACGCTTACTAATACAGAGTTTTGTCGTGATGCACTTTGTCGTAGCTAAAAAAACGCTTTCGGTTTCATGTAGTCGGTATATTAATTACATTAGAAAAAAAGAATGAATAATGCTGAAGCAACGCTTTTTCTTTAGATTAACGATCTTCGATTTCACGAAGATGCGCAGAGGATCATCGAGTACCTCGAGGTATACATGGCAGTTAGTAAAGATTTTAGAATAGAAAAAGTAGAATAAAAAATGAGCACAGAAAAGAGGGCAGTTAAGAATTTTGAAGAGTTTCTTTAAAGTCCCTTTTATCTTATGCTGCGTATCACTGTTAAAAATAAAGATTGTATATACTTTTCAAGTAAATACTTCGCTTTTACTGTTTAACGTAAAAATAATTTTAAAAATTGGTCTTGAAAATATTTAAATTCAAGATAATTTTTGTAGACAAATTCTAACATCTACATACTCTCAACTCTGAACATATTTTAAAAAAGACTTTAAAGTGACTCTGAGTGTATAAGTAACTTGATCGACAATAGTTTCATCGCAGCAATGAAACGTATTGTTCAGTCAACTTGAGGTTGGCAAAACTATTCATACTATGAAAATGTAAAATTTTCAATAAAAATCGTATACAAATAATAACTCGACGCAAATCGTTATCTAATAAGCTCATACGTATCAGTTCGTAAGCATTTATTTTTCTTTGTTTGATTCTGCATTTGTAAATAGTAGAATTAAAAAAACGTGGCGTTAGTACAAATTGAAATTTTTTTACAAAAGGTAGTCATATGGTTAAAAAATTGTTTACACTATGTCTAGATATTTTGTACATTTAAGTGAATATTGATTTTTTTCAAATTTGAAGATAAAGTGTATATAGCGAAAAAACATTTAGATGTATTTAAATTGAATTGGACTTAAATTTCGAATCAGCAATGATTCGATTATGAGAACCATAGACTACCCTCTACAGTTGTATCGAAAAATAATCTTCAGAGACCTAGTTCAATTCTATTTACGTTCGCTATTAATTACATACATGTATAATTTTAGAGGAACAATCGATTTTTTTTTATTTCCTTTTACTTATTGATTCTCTTCTCCTTATTAGACTGTCATTAGGGGAATCGCTCGGGTTAACGCAGCTGTAACTGACATTTTGTGTAGGTCACTTTTGAATGTATACCAATCGTTTAAAATATGGAAAAGAATTAACGATTTGCGATTGCAGCTGAATGTTTTTGTAAAGATTCTCTTGAGATTATTTTAATGGATTTCTCAAGATCTCGCAGTGAGTACGTGGACGGTACGAATGCATTAAACATTATGAAAATAATATGATATTTCGCCTGCGATAAGTACACTGTGGGTCCAGAAACAACAAAATTTTTGTATGATATAAGTTGCCAGCAAAAAGTTTGTAAATCGTCGACCAGCGACAAATTCATTGAACAAACTGTATATCACGTATAATCCACATTGTACTGACTAAATGCATACTTTTCATTATTACATTAAAGTTTGAATAAATTCAGTACGACAAAATACTGGTTTATTAAATGAACAGACATTGTTTTATAACGAAAATGCTTTAGTCAGATAAAGAATCTTTGCAAAAACATTCAAAAATATAATTTACTTTAAACTGCGTCAATTAAAACTGTATTGAATATTATCGAGAAAAGCAGTGCAAATAAATACATATCGTCGTATAATTAGATATTAAAAAACAAAATTATATTATTTTATGAAGTTCTCGTCCAGCAATAGATTTCTTTCAAAATTAAAAGTAAAATTTATCGAACACCTTTTATTACAAAATGAAAATTAGTAGACTTCTTTTTCTAAGCTTCAAAAGATCTTTCCAAATACTTTGAATTACAAACTTAGTATTGAATAAATTTACAATTTACTTTTATCCTCGAAACAAATCATTTACCGTTTATTGACATCACAAAATAAGTATTCAAAAGTAATAACTAACACAGAGAAACAGAAAAGAAACAGGAATGAAAAAAGCAAAAAAAAAAAGAAAAAGCTACGTACTCAACAAAAAGCGATAGTACGTATAACATAAATTCCGATGAATTTTAGAAGCGTTAGGTGGTCGGTCCCTCCCACTCGATCAGATACTGAGGGATGCCGTCGGGCCCTTTACGTTTAGCCCTAACAACGAACTTCTCCCCGGAAGCTATCCGATTCGCGGCACCAAAGTACATGTTTACAGAGGACTTGAGGTCGTCTATCGATATGTCCGGAGCGTTTTGCTTAACAGGCGAACATTTAGCCGGCGAGTTCGGCACGCTGCTGCAGTTGCCGCAGCCACCGGACGTCTGTTGCGGTTTCCTCGCGGTCGACAGTGACGAACTGCTGTTAATGTCAGTCGGGAGGATCGGCGGTGGCAACAGCTTGTCGTTGCTGGGAACGCGCTGGCGTAATCTACGCCCGTTCAAAGCATAATCCACGTAATTTCCAACCTGTTGCTGCTGCTGTTGACTCGAAGACGCCGAATTGTTGAAGGAAGCTCCGCAAATTGCGGGCGAATTCACTATTTTTCACTTCGCTGTTGCGCGCCGGCAAAATCGCCGCAGTCTTACTTGCTGTTTGCTGATAACCCTGTGATAACTGATCCAAAAAAAATTCTTTCAAAATGTATATATACATCACGCAAAAAGCATCAATTTATCTATACCACCGTTTTAACTCTACAATCAATCTTTTAAAATTTAAACGCTCGCAACACCGTATGAAGCTTCAAACAAGTAGTTACACTCACAAAAATGGATTCTTAGTCTTAATAGACAAATACTTTTAAACATTATCTACTTAATTTTAAAATGAATTTATTGAACTGAAGAATACGTCTGCTCGTTTACGATTTTTAGCATATATGATGGTCCGCTTTTATCCACAGCATAAATAAATTTGACTCTATAATAAGTAGATTTTCCAATGCTATTTAGTGGATTCTTCTGTCAGTTAGAGTAAATACTTGGGAGTGTAGATAAGCATAAAAGCATTTCCTTAAAAGAATGGGAAACAAGCTAACCAGTGTTTGATGTTGCGGGGGTCGGCCTCGCCTGTGTTGCCTTCTCCTCTTCACCTGGCCGTTGCGATCGATGATGATATCCTTCTCGGACAGCTGCCTCTTAGTGGGGCGCACAATCGGCGGCTGCGATATCACCGGCGTGAGCGGTAGCGGCAACGTTATCGGGCACTGATTGAAGACGGGCGCGGCGGTGGCTGCGGCGCCGCTACAATTCGGCCCGTTGATGCAGCCGCCGCCCTGGTTCTGACACGTGTTCGAGGCAGGCGCGACGCCGAGCAGCTCGCTCAGGTTGCGGAAGGGGTTGCTCTTGACTTCGAAGTCCTTGGGCGGCGGGATGAAGGAGTCGAGGGTGCCGCGAGAGCTCGTCTCGTCGCCGCTTGTGTCGGCGGGCGTCGTCGGGGTAGCTATCTGCATCGGCTGCATCAGATCGATCGAGCTGGGCACGCTCAGCTCCGATATGGCAGTGCTCGTGGCCGGCGGCGTCGGCGGTCCCGAGACTGAGGTCGGCGGTGTCGGAGGCAATTCCGTTGCCTCCGTGTTGCTATTTCTATTTTTGTTCTGTAATTCACATGCCTCCGTGGAGATTAGTATGGTCGATCTTGTTTACAGCGAAGAAATAATGATGAGGACAAAAAACATTGTGTACATTTCTAGCGTCCAATTTAAAAGTTAAAGGTTAATTACATAAACGCATGTGTAAATATAACCTATTTTCTCCGAGTAATATATCGTTAGTTTGGGAAAATCTCGTATTTTCCCAAGTTCTCCCAGGGCACGTGTAGGGGCGTGAGTCGATGTGACAATCGCGAACTTACAACTGGTATGATTAAATATTATTTTACGCCTTTGAAAATCAAAACAAATTATGAATAGCTTATCAGCATTGATCGTATTAGTGAATGAAAAATGAATGGACACGTTTATGTATGATATAAGTGATATTTGTCTGTAATATTTACCTTTGTAATAGCATTCTTTAATAATTTTCGAGCCTTCCAATACCTAGCCACTCTGAGGACTTGTTTCTTGGCTTCGGCGTCGGCGATGGCCTTATCTCGCTTCTTTTGCTTACGCAGCAATCTTTCGCGCGAGTTACCGAGCGCCATCAGTCGTCTTCTCCTTTGCACGCTGAGTTTAGGGAACGGGACGGATTTCTTTACGAAGCCGCCTCCGCTGTATCTAAAATTTTTTAATTAACATATATTCAAAATGGCAATTCTAAATTGTAACAGCATAAAAAGAGAATCTTAACACTTCATTATTATTAATTGTTTTATAAAACGATTTAATCTATGTAAGATTATACAGCAAAGATCTACAAAATCCTTGGGCTATAAATCAAATCAATTAAAATTAGAATTTAAAAAAACAACTAAAGAAAAGTAGTTATAAAAAATCAAAGGAACATAAAAATTGATTTTTGTGTATACCTGTCTCTCAATGTCTGTGATAACTGATTGGTCGGACTAGGACCACAGCTCTGGTCAGCCTCTGTATTTTGATAGATTGTACCACGCATAACTACATCTGATGGATTTACAGGTATTTCTAAACTCTCTGCCAAACTCTGTTTTAATGTATGCAATTGCTTTGTACTTTCTGGCAAAGACAAAGGCCTAAAAAATGATTAATTTCTCTTTTATCCTTATTAATTTAATTATCGAAGTTATTCAAGAAAATGCCACACTTATAAGATAAATGTAATATAAATAATAAGAAAAAAAAACTCTGTAAATAGTACAAAAAAATGTAAGTAAAATAGTTGTTTTCAATTACATCAGTGTTACCCACCCAACAGTCGGGGATAGGAATTGCAGTCTTTTATTAGCGCCCCAGCAACGTCTGAGAACAGAGTCATCAATAACACCAGTTGCCGGAAGATTAACAACCGGACAAGGTGGAGGCAGCCTCACTCTCAAACCCCAAATGGTGGTTCGCTTTTTTATTTCTCTACCACATTTAAACCTATTTCTATTATTTGTTAGTATAGCGAGTATAGACTCCCTACGAACCTGTGCACTTACGTCACGCATCTATAAAAATTTATCGTTTTGTTAATATTTTCATAAAATCAAATATTTCATAATAATTTTGAAATGATTTGTATTTTATTCTACTTACTCTGGGTGGCAATTGCAAAGTACTCCAATTGTCATTTGCATAAGGAATAATGATAGTTTCAAAGTCGTAGTACTTCTTTGCATTGTACACTGTGAGATTGTACAACATTAAGTGCACAAGGTCTACCCATTTTAATTCTAATCGACGTACAAATTCCTTGCCATAATTGCACATTGAACAAACAAACACATAAAATCTGAAAGATAAAGTTTTGATTGTTAGAATACAAATTTAAAAAGGTAAATAATTCACCATACCTGTCTCCACTGTAAAGAGGGTAAGATAAACAGCCAATACATTTTTCATGAAACCACTGTTTGCAGCGAGCACATTGCAACATTTGGGTATACCATTCACCATTCAAACCGCAGTAACAGTATATTTGTTCAGCATTTACTCTATGATGTGAATCCCAACTCAACATTTCAGGCTACATAAAAAGTAAAACGTTCTCATTTAATATATATTATTTACTTTTTATAACAAAGTAAATCTAATAAACTTACATCATAAGGTAACTTTGTTTTATCATCTGGTGGTGGAACCCGTTCATCTCTGCCACTGCATACTTTTCTGATGTTTGGTTTGACCATGGATTTTTTAATCTCTTTTGGAGGCTTAGGTTGGCAATCAAAGCATTTCTTGCACTTCCAATGTGCATCTGGGAGTGTATCCTCTTTTTTAATTTGAGGCTTTAAATGAGAAAAGTAAAATTTAAAACATTTATTAAAATTGATATTCTTTTCAAATATTATAATTAAAAAATACTTTTTTCTTTTTAATTATAAAATTTAAATTTAGTAAATAAAAAATGAAATTATATACTTGATGACAGAACTGGTGGTATCCTCGACCGCATTTGTCACAGGTAATAATATCATTGTCAGTTCTAGGTTGAGACTTCTTACACAGGACACAGGTAACATCAGATTCTGATGCTAACTTTGTCAACTCTTTAACTGACGACCAAGAAGATGTGTTATCCAAAAATTTGACAAGACACCTTTCTCCCGCCAAGTCCACCTATTATATTGAAAAAATAATAAATATTAAAACTAAAATATACAAGATACAAAAATGTTCTGATGTGTATCAGAAAAATTAATAATATATACCTCCACAATCGTTCCAAGATAATATTTTCCATCTTTGTGCTGAAGAAGAACATCTTCACCATGAACAAAACCAAGCCGCTCCCTAGTTGTACTGTCTGGTGACGCTGAACTATCTTCAGACTCTGCCATTTTCTAAGTTATCTAGTGAATAAAAATTATACTATAAACTAATTCTATGAAAAAAATTATTGATAAAAATAAAACATAAGTTTTATAAGTTAACAACAAATGCTATAAAATACTAAGTAACTAGTTATAGATATTAGAAATATAAGTATGAGATTTGTTTTTTTTTCTATTTTTTTTACTACTAAGTTCAATGTGATATATTGATTAATAGTTATCTCTAAAAAGCCTAATTTATATTTTCAAATTACTGTAGTACAAGAATCATCACGCTCAAAGATGAATACAAGCAACTTAAATCACTGTAATATCAAATATTTAAACAAATAGTTGAAATAGATTTTATGTTTACATTTCAAGATTAACTGCAAATAAGATAAACAATTTCATTCTAGAAAAAACAAATAAATACAATAACAAATAAATATTGGATCCCTCAGACCTTTAATAAATAGGTAGCATCCCCCAAAGCTTTATATTTAAATGTCATAAAAATTAATTAACATCGATATAAAAACATGTTTGCAATTTAACTAAACAAATTTTAGCATTCTAAACCCTCCGTGTCTCCTGTTGCAGCACCCGCTGCAATAAACTTTTGCCAAACAAAAAGTCACATCGTCGTTAAATAAACAATAATATAATTATCCATACAAACTTGTACAATCTGTACCCCCCAAATCATTAGCACACGTACGTTGAACCAGCGAAAGCCAAACTAACAAGTGCTAAACTCCCAAGCCCACTCCGGAACCCTCCCCAGCTATGCACCCTCGCTCCCCTAGGTGAAGAAACGACCCCAACATAACGATCCACTCCGGTAGAGCGAACCGCGAGCCCTCGTACCTCTCAACTCTCCGTCGGCGGCTCACAAAACTCCGTCCAGGCACCTCATGCTCCCAGCGCTCGCGTGTCAGCCCAAGAGGTTTGCCTCAGCGCTCGTCGGCCATTTAGACGTTGCGCTCGGCGAGTCCCAACACTTCCAAGGGCGCGAGGGGGCGGGCGTCGTCCCCGCGATCCGCGGGCCCTGCACCTGCCGCGCTCGAAGGCGAACCCCTGATCCTCGACCTCGACGACGTCCTCGCGGTGCTCCGGGGGTGAGGAGGCGGGGGGAGGGGCAGCAGCGTCCCGGGCGCACTCGGAGCCGCGGGGCTCAAGGCGCGCGCAGAGGCGACGAGGGGCTCGGTGTCTGCCTCAGACGAGGGGGCTGCAGGCCTCGGCCCGGGGCCCGCTGCAGCTAAGCCTGGCGAAAGTTCCTCGAGCCGCCGCCACCAGCACGTCCGCCATCTTCGTCGGGCCGAACCGCTGCTGCTGCTGCCGCTGCCTCGCACGGGACACTGCCGCTCGGGCGGCCGTGAGCCTGTGTGGGTATCGAATGCCTGCTATTGCCTGCGGCCTGCCGTGTACACAACGCAGCCTGGCCTGCTCGCGAGTGTGTGTGTGTGGCCGCGCGCGCACACACGGAGGCACACGGGTGGGCGCCAGCCCAGCGAGGTTAGGCTGATTCCGCAACGGCGGCAGGAGCGAGCGAGACTCGTAAAGATGGCCGCTGGAACCGTCGCCGCCGGCCGAGCCGCCGAATGCCGATACCGCCGCGAGCGCGGCTGCACGTTGCTCTTGGGAGACGTCAGGAGGGCGCGCCGCCGCGCATCAACGTGCGATCTGGAGGTAGATTGCACCTGGAGGTCGTCGGGAGGACCGCGCGCTTCAACAATTCCAGGAGTCACGGCGAGAATTTCGCTGCAGCTGTTTCAGGGCTAAGTGTTCTTTTCATGCGACGGACTGAGGGCTACTTTCCCTGATACAAAATATCGAGCACGATTTCTGTCGTATTATTCGCTAATTTTATCACTAGGCATATATAATAAGTTATCCGATTTCTGTAGGACACTTAGTACTTTCGGCTTGTTTTAACTCGATAAACGCATTCGTACATCAGAGGATATAATTATAGTGGATAGAGCAATCCGCGGATTTGTTTACATTCATTTTACCAGTCTTCGTGTATACGAGGATACTAACCTATAGCAATAAATATACACGCGGATAATACATTTTTTATTTACTTTTTTTTCTTTTTTATATTCTAGAGAAAGTACATCAAAGAAGTTTTAATCAGTGCTACGGAAGATCTGTATATATCAATTGGTATCGTCAGACCAAATGCACATATTGACACATTGAGCAGAAGTCAGGCGTTCGCGCCAATTAACGTACAAGGCGTTCTTTGGATTGCAGGAAGAGGCTATACGTCATTCCGCGGAACTAATTATGCTTCAATTGGAAGATAAGGAGGTTAATTTCGACGCCCAAAAGTCACCGATGCCAAGCAGCGTTCTTTCGGGCATTTCTCCGTTTCTGCGTATAAATCAAACGTAAAAGGCTGGGGCCTTGTTTGCGTATTCATCGTCCCCTTTCGGCCCTTTTTGTCCGCTCCGAAATCTGCAAAGTTCATTGTCCCTTTTTCTGCGTTCTTCATTTCTTCGCTCGGACCGTAGTGTAGTGGCTCGCGAGAAGACGCTACGCGAAGCGCATATATGCGATGCACGATCAGCTGGCCACTCAGTCCGGCTGCTCGGCCTTTGAAAATAGGTGAGTTGTCGTTTCTAATTTTCACGAGGCAACCACTTACGCGCCTGCCGTCGCTGAAATTTTCATAACGCTCAAGATGCATTGCACCAGTGCATAGCTATTTTTAAAAAAACTCTAATTTTCTAAACAGATTCGAGTTTAAAGAACTCTAAATTTATAAAGAACAGATTCGAGTTTAAAGAACACTAAAATTTCTATAAAGAACAGATTAGAGTAAATTGCAGCGAGACTATAGTCAGTTAGAAATTAAAAATTGCATTTTTTTCTTGTTTTTTGTTATTATTAGAAAGTATTTTTAATCATTTTCTTTTTTTTAGGTCTCCAATTCTGCGAAAATGAGAAATACAAATTAATGATTTCAGGAATAACACCAGGATGTTGAATTGCGCAAGAAAATGATTGGAGCTTATTCGTATATTTTACATATACGGTTTCGTCGAAATGAAAAGTCTGACATCGAATTAAACGGTCACACGCCAATACTTTTTTAATCAGAAACAAGAAAACATATTTTTAAAGTTGCATCACCAATAACGAATCTGACTTGTACAAAAAATTGAAGCTGCAAAGTAAAAAAAAATTACTGCAAACAATCACACACTGCGACTTCAATGCAATTCTTATAACAAGCGCACGATGCGAAACGACGTGGATACGTGTTCGCCTTTGAACAAATATATATGATTAGTCTTATTTCAAGTTCTACAAGCATTTAACGACAATAGGTAAGAAAATGTTTAGTAAATTTCGCCAATTAGAACGACCATCGTTTAAAACGATAACTTAAAAATTTACAGAAATTTCAAACGACCGCACGGACGTAGGATATATGCAGCGAATTAACGATTTCAATATCTCCCCTAAATGTATATGAATCGTTTGAACATCTCAAAAGGAAAGTAAAAAACGAATAAGGCAAATCAATGAAGCAGGCGAATTTGATCGAGGCCGCTGAGCGGTGGTGAGGCCCGACGTCCGCACGAAAAGGTATACAAGATACGGAGTAGGCCGGGACCAGCGGCCGGGACCCGAGCAAACAGTCGGGCGCACGGCGCGCGGCGTAAAAATGGATAATCGCGGCGAGAAACTCGTCGGTGCGCATCGAGCAGGCCGTTTCAGTCGAGGCTTTAAGCGACACGCGCGTCGCTCGTAGGCGCACGCACGCACACACGCGCCTCGTCAACGCGACGTGAAAAATGGCGACCAGCACCAATCTGCTGCCGTCCGATCGCGAGTCGCTCGAAACGCTCGCGTTTGAATCTAATTCCTCGTGGATTGCCAAAAACTTTTGTGGCTGACGCGTGCACGGAATCTTCTTATCAATGATTCAACAAAATTCATTTATTAGCCTCGCACTTGCGCGGTTCTTTCCGCTTCATTTAACTTGTTCTTGTTCACGCGGCCGAATTCCGACTTCCTTTTAAATAACCCGTTGTAGTTATTTATTTCTTGCTCAACAATTGGAACTTTCTTTTTAATGAATGCATTGTTATTTAATTTACTGGGTACCGTTAAAACAATTTGTTGTATTCGTTATGCACATGCTCTGGTCGTAGAAGTTGTAAATGAATTGCGAAACACTTTAAAAATTACGCTTGGATCATACTTATTGTCTGATCGGAAACGGTATTTAAGTTGCTAACAATTTTAGATGCAATTAATATAACTAATATAACTATTAATCTTCGAAGAGAAATTAGAAACTTTCTATGTTAAGTAGAATTGTATAAAGAGTTAGTTATACAAAAGTAAATGCGCGTATAAAGCAATCAAAATTTAAAAATGAGAGATATCGCTTATTTGAATGGATCGTTCTCAATCTTTTATAAAAATTATTATAAACAAAGTTCTATCTTTATAAATTTCTATAAATCCTACAGTCGTTAGTTTTAATAAAATTAATGTGGATATAACGTAATAAATTGTTTAAACGGTAATCTTTTGCCAAAATATTGAAATTATTTTTCGCATACGACGGCGTACCTCTTTCAACAATTCATCGCTTAGCATTCGAATTGATAAACATTCTTAATCCTTTGAATGATAGTTATTAATATTATTTACTCAATTAAACAAACACAAATTAATTGTAAAATAGAAATAAACATTAAATCATAGGGATGCAGTTCGTATTGATATTTTAGTACAAATACTAAGTTTACTTATACAAAATAATTGTCATGACTAAAACTAAAATTTCTTCTAACATTTATAAATATTTTTTCTTTTATTAATTTTATATTTATCAATTTTATAACTGCATTCTAATGATCACTATTTCATTTATATATGAGTTACCGACTTTAAATATCATCTGATGGTTTATAGTAGATTCTTCATTCGCCCACGCTACGCATGGAGAAGCAGAAAAGCAGCCGTGTTGGTGCTACAGCAGACAATATAGGTGTAATGTAATATAGTAGTATCTTCAAACGTCACGTTGCAAAGACCCAGCGTTTACAGCATGCAGTAGCCGGTCAAGTGGCGCTGCGAGAAAAACACACGTGCGTGTAGAAGCAAATGTTATTGAAATTATTGTTTAAATAGCTTAATTATTCACAATGAGTGACGAAGAATTCGACTATGACAGCGATCAGGAAGTTTCCGAAAATCACTCAAAACTCGTTGAGGCTGTAAGATCACTCGACAAGACTCAAAGGTATTTCAACATTTTTAGGTTATCTCAAGCATACTGTGTTTTATTTAATTTCAATTTACTTTAATTTTATTTGATTTTATTACTCTCAGTACTTAAAATAAGTTTTTATTCTTAACTACAATTAATTTATTCAATATTTATAATTGTTTATTGTGAAGAGTTAAGAAGCCTGAGCGGAGTGAGCCAAGTTTAGAAGTTTCGGAGTTTCACTTAGTTAAAAGTGGCATATCGGATTCCGATGCTGTTTTAATTCAAGATCTAACCAAACCCCTTGAAAAGAAAAGTCATCATGCAGATCTCAGTAAAAAAATTAAGGCTACAAAAAGTAAAACTAGTGTTTTATCAAAGCCTTTAGAAAAGCCTGCTGCTGAAAGAGTTTGTTTCTATTTTACTTTTAAAGAATATAGTGTAGATATTCTTGTAGAGTTTTAATCATTGATATTTTTTTATAGATAAAACGTCAAGTTGGATTTGAAAATACAAAGAAAGAACTTGGAAAATGGAGCGGTATAATAGCAAGAAATCGAACAGCTGCAAGTGTCAGTTTCCCACTGAATAAGGTGTCTATGAAATTAGTACCTACAGATGAGTTTACAAAAAAATTTCGTTTGCAATCAGAATTGGAAAAGAAACTGGCAGAGCTAGATCCACCAAAAGAACCAGAGGAAGAAAAAGATGAATTTCCATTAACATTAGAAGAAATATTAGAAAGAAGACGTGAAGCTGCTAAATTTAGAGCACAAGAGGTATGTATTTCATAATTTTATTTTTAAACATACAAATAAAATAGATTCATTTCTTATAAAGATTTTGGTCATTAATTATAGAGTTACAAAGTAGCAAAAGCGCACAGACAAAGAAAAATTAAAAGTAAAAAGTTTCACCGTGTTCAACGGAAAGAAAGAATTAAAAAAGCTTTAAAGGAATTTGACGAGCTACAAAAAACAGATCCAGAAGCTGCTTTGGAAAAGTTGGAACAATTGGATAGAACTAGGGCTGAAGAGCGGATGACTTTAAGACATAAAAGTACTGGACAGTGGGCAAAGAGTAAACAAGTTCGAGCTAAATATGATAAAGAGGTAAAAGCAATTACAGTCCTAAAAAAAAGTTTTTTTTATAAAATTCAATAATTTTAATGAATAATTGATTGCAGAGTCGACAAGTATTAGCAGAACAATTATCTATTAGTAGAGAATTAACTCAAAAAGTAAAAAAAGATGATGACAGTGATGAAGATGAAGATGAAGATCAACAGATGCAATTGTCAAGTACTGATAAAGAAAACCCATGGATGAATGCAGTGAAAACTACTTCAGAAATTGAAGACTTTGTAAGTGGTTATCGAAAATTTTGGGATGAAAAGAATAAAAAAGAGAAAGACCAAAATGGAATCACCGAAAATGGAGACAAGAAAGATAAAAGCAAAAAGCTATTTAAAGAGCCAGAAATTGTTATACCTGCAAATGAAAATCCTGTAGAAAGAGTTACAGAAGAGTACCATCGAGAAGAAAATGGTTTTACTATTGATGATATTTCAGATGAATCAATTAGTGCAAGCAAACAAAAGAAGAAGAAAATGCTACAAAAGAAAAATAAAGATAAGCTTGGAATTAAACCACCGAAGAGTAAAGTAGTGAATAATAAAAAAATAAATGCAAAAGCTGGAACGTCGAATTGGTCAATCTCTCCTGTTGACTCACAATTGGAAAATGGCATTTCAAAAACGGAGGACAGCGATCTTGATCTTGACGAAATGTTTGATTCTGTTGAGGATAAATTACAAGAAAAAATAAAAAGGAAACGTTCACAGGTTGAACGCATGCTCGAAAAAGAGATGAAAATGGAAAAGAAAAGAGGTAAAAAGCGGAAAAAGGATGATTCAACGGATGACGTGAAAAAACTTGAGTTAAAAGGACAAAAGAATCTTCGGCCTGTGATTGATAAGCCTTTAGATGAGACAGCAAATTCCCAAGCAACAAATGAAGAGTTGCGATTAGAAAAAGCAACTGCAAGCGGCTTGAACAAATTATCAACAACCAAGTCTAAGACAACAGATATCGATCCGAACAAGTTCATGAACATGAAACCAAAACATGTGAAAACTATGTTACCTGATGAACTCGGCGGAGAAGAGGAAGTTTTAGATGATGAGGAGATTGAAGAAAAACAGCACGAAATAATAAGCGAGGCCTTTGCAGACGACGATGTAGTAGATGAATTTCGTAAGGAGAAAGAGGAAGAGGTAAACGTGGAGTTCATAACTTTTTTTATATGATAATTTTCATTTTCTAACGTCTTTTTTTTTATTTTTCTACAGATAAAGAAATCACAGCCGGAAGATATTGATTTACATTTGCCAGGCTGGGGTAGTTGGGGTGGCAAAGACATAAAACCATCATCTCGTAAAAAGCGTCGATTTATTATAAAATTCCCCAAAGAAGCGCCACGCAGAGATGAAAACAAGGGCGACGTCGTCATCATCGAGGAGAAATGTCCAAAAATAAAGAATCACCTAGTGAATGAAGTGCCTTTCCCTTTCACCAGCGTCCAGGACTACGAGGCGAGTCTTAGGGCTCCAATAGGTCGAGATTTTGTGCCTGAAAAGACTTTCAGCAAATTGGTTCAACCCGCAGTAAAAACCATGATGGGTAAAGTGATCGAACCGATGAGCGAGGAAGCACTGGTCAAGGCGATGAATGGTGTCAAGAAGAGACAAAGGACGAAAAAACCGGCCAGTGAAAATAACTCGAAGAAGCAAAAGTCTAAGAAAAACGGGAATAAAAAGTTAGGATTCCGAAAAGCAAAAGGGAAGACTATAAAGACTAATTGATCAGTTTCTGTTGTTATACATAAGATTCGATTTACGTATTTTATTACGTAAATCATGTATATTTATGGTTAAGTTGATCGTGTTACGAAATCTAAGTTATCAATTAAGTCATGCACAGTATGTTTTTTTATTAAAAAAATATATGAAATTAAGATAAACTTTTTTACACGCGTTGGTCTCGTTTTTTTCCTTCTACAAAGAAAACTTGGCAGTTCTTGCAATTTAGTCATCAGTCTTGTGTAAAATAAAATAAATGTGATAGCGTTGAGAAGCATCACATTACTTTGCATTACAATTTATAATCTTTGAGTGCTTCTTTTTTATTGCACTTTAGATGTACACGTGGCAAATTGCGCAATAAGACAAAAAACCTACTTTAAAGTGCGAATATTGTGGGCCCAGAAAAAAATCATTAGATTTAGATTTAGATTATAGATTAGATTATAGATTAGATTATAGATTTGTTATCTAAATTCTAAGTTAAATTTTTCACGGATCTTTATTTCTCTTTCCAATCAAAGTAGCTCAAAATGTTCCACACACTTTAATTTTAAGAACTTTCCCGAATACTTATACATGGAATGCGATTTACATTAATCATTGAGTTATCGAAATATCAAGTAAATATACTTAGTCATTCATTATCTTATTTGTTATTGCAATACACTGTTCTCCGGATTTAATCGGTTTTCATTATAATTGATGAATCTTTTATCTCAATTTCAAAAGTATTCGATGAAATTAGTAGAAAGCAAACAAGTGCAAAGGGATGTAGATAAAAATTTATCGATGACGTCGTCAGTCGTTACATTTTCATTAAATGTTTTTATAAAATAATGATTTTTCCAATTGACTTATCGGTGACGATTAATACGAAAAACCAGTTAAGAACAGCTAAAAATACATGTGGTTATCTCTATTAGTCCAAGCAAACGATAAATTCATTTTTTATCAACGTCTGGAGTAACTTTATCGTACTCCACTGTAGTGATTTTAGTAAATACTAATTAAAACGTTTCTTTACTACCCCAGGCAAGAAGTGTCAAAATATTCCCGGGCGAGGCAGTGAAAATGTCTCTGTATCACTCAAGAAAATAAAAGTAAACAAATCACAATCACAAGAGGAAACACAAAATTTTTAGAAATTTAGGACGTAAAATATCCCATTTTTCATTTTTCTAATATATAAATCAGTCATTTTTGCAGTTACGTTTACCCTTAATGTGTTAAAACTTTTCTTAAGTTTTTTTAAAATTAATCTTATATTTCTTAATCACTAAATTTAGAACACTTTATTTAAAACTGCTGATCCTAGCTACATCGTTTCGTAGCGTTGAAAAAAATTAGCAGATGTTATCATTTCCAGGATATATTTGCACTATCTTTCCTAATTTTACACTAAACCATCGCATGTGTGATGTTAATCACCTTTACATGTGTTATAGCACCAATTAAAAAGTAAAATGAACTTGTAATAGACTTTTAATAAAAATCGTCATAGGTCATAATAATTTGTAATACTACAATATTTCTCTCCTTCTAGAGATTAAAACTCGCTTCGCTCACACGAGATTTAAAATCACTTTCCCGCTTCTATTATACTATAATATAATTTATATCTTAGAAGACTGTACTAATCACTTTCAAAGTATGTATAAAAACTTTAGAAGTACGAAATTATGCCACAAGAGTATAAGAAACTTTTCCTAAATTACAATCACATGGATTCTAGCAAAACACCTAGATTTTTCTTTCCAAGCACCCGAATCGCATATCTCCGCGCGCAAGATAAAGAAAAAATCGCGAAATTTGAAAAAGGGGGGGAAAAAGGCGGTCGGCCGCGATTGGGCGCCGTCCGCGGCGTCCGATTGGCGAGGCCGTGGCGCGCGCGCAGGTGCCCGGACTCGCGCGCCACATACGTCCGTCTCGCTCTTTGGCACGGCGACGATGCCCTCCTCGCCCCTACTCGCTCGCCGCCTCGAGTCATCGAGTGTTCTGCTGCGCGCGGTGGAGTCTCGGCACTCTCGGCTCGGAGGCGCGCGCGCGGCCGCCTCAGTGAAATCGAAACTGCCGTCGAGTCTGCGTCGCAGCATCAGCAGCAGCAGCAGCAGCAGCGCACTCCGAGGAGCAGCAGCAGCACCAGCGAACCAAAGCACCAGTGGCCGTCGCAGCTTCTCGGCGGCACGGCTCCGGAGACGCGGTCCGTCAAAGCGCGAGGGCAGGAGCACACTCGGGAGCGGGACGTCGGCGCGGAGGGACGTGTGGCACGGCGAGCGGGCGGATAGTGGTCAGACGCGTTTTTTCCCTTTCCTCAAATTCTTAACGTCCGACCGGGGGTCAGTGGTGCGCGCACGTGCGCCAGGAGGCGGGGAGCTTGCGCACCGGCGGCGTGCAGCGATGGCGGCGGCGGATCAAGTGGTGAAGTCGACGGGCAAGGAGAACGGCGCCGAGGGTGCCGACAGCGTGCAGTTCTTCGAGGGCGTGGAGAAGCTTTTGGAGGTGTGGTTCACCAGCACGGACGGCAAGGATAAGCAGCGGGACCTGCGCCAGATTCCGCGGTGAGTGCGCCCGTCGACCCTTTTTGCCGGTACTCGGCGAAGGGGGACGCGGTTTGCGGTGCTTTCTTTGGGTGTGTCGAGAGGACCCTGCGATAAATTCACCTCCGCGCGGCAGCGAATTTGGTTACCTGCACCCCTGGTGTATCGTGCGGTTCGTTGGCGCGTTCGAGCGGATGGGGAGGTTGCAAGGGCACGGGAACACTCGCGGCGCGAGGAAAACCGCGTGGAGGAGGTGAAAATAAAGTTCGCGGCTGTTCTTTCTTTTTAAATACGTGCGACTAGATTTTTCGTACGTGCGCCTCCTCACCCCGCGGGAGGAAACTGCGCATGAATGTCCTTGCGACCTCCCTTATCACTCCTGCGCTCGCTAATCTGTCACGGAGAAAAACTCCTCTCGGTCTTCTTAACATTACGTAATTGAAGAAAGAAAAAACAAAGAATTCGCCGTGAGTAAGTCCACTGTTTCTCCTTTTTTTTTTCTTGCTAAATTAGTAACCACTTTACTGGTATGAGTAAACAGTTTATTAATACGGCCTTAGAGTGTAAAATTGCAGTGTACGGCATCGAGGTGACCGTTGGAAAGTTGCCGAAAAACTCGTCGATCAATGAGGAACAACGTTCGAAAAAAAAAATGTCAACAAGTGTCTATGAAGGGATCATCGGCTAATTAGGGTGTTTTTTTTTTTTTTGAACAGCTGATTGGCGGACGCGGTTAGTCGCCTTTTAAATTTTCGCACGCACGGCGCGAGCGATCGATCGTTTCCTCGTTTTCAAGGTTGTCGTGCGTAAAGTACATTTTCGCGTCTTGCCCTCGGGCAAGTTCTTATTGTCGCGCGCTGAGCACGGCAGTTTCCCTTGACGCTCGGCCAATATTTACCGGCGCTAATGACGCGTTTGACGTCATGCCTGCGGCGATCTTTTTATTTTTTCACTTTTATTATCCAGAGCCTCGATTCAGTGTCCGTCGTGTCACGGTCCAGTGAGTGATGCGGCTGCACGCCGGGGGGTAGGCGTTTCGATTACGTTTTGATTGCACGCCGAAAACGGCATGCTTGCGTAAATGTATTCCGACAGTTTTGCATAATTTTTTATTCAGCCGTTACCGCACTGCCATTTGAGTCATTACTTACTGTTAGCAATATCCTGCGGTGTATTCTCAATGTGGGTTAAACGGCAATATACTCAATAAATGATATAAAAAAATTATTTATGCGTCATATAGTATTGAATTGGTAAAAAAAGAAATAAGGCCATACTAGTGAATCAAGTGTACTTTAAAATGAAACCATCTGTTTTTAAAATTCTATTAATTTCTGAAACACCTGGTTTGTTTTGCTGATTCAATTTTTTTATCTATTGAAAAACTGTGCAGGTGGACTTCCGAATTTGACAACTGTTTAAATGTATAAATATCGTGGATTCATTCAAAAAGCATACGCTTTGCCTTTTCATTATTTATACTCAATTGAAATTTGTCATTGAAAAGTAAAGAATTGCTTGTGTTAGTTTTTTAATTGAATAGCCTAAAGTGTTTTTGGCTGAAAAGTTCAATTTTTACCTAGCGAGCGCGTATCCTAAAATAAATTTACATTTTTAAAGATTATGTAAATACTTTTTTGCTGTTTTTCTTCGAGCTACGTAAATAAACTCCACGATACAGAATTAAAACTGGAATACTCGAGAATTCCCAATGGATAATGCTAATTTGATAAATCGAGCATAATATAATTTTTACATACCACCCTAATTAAGCGGCAACCGAGCCGCACATAAATTCGCGATAAGCATCGTGCATCGACAGCATTAATAATCATCGCAAGTGTAAACTAAATGTCGGTCATTACACACAATTCGCATTGAATGCGCGTAAATTAAGCGCTGATTGAGTGTTATTGCACTTGCTGTAACAAACGAAAAAAGTAAATAATAAAACTCGGCGACATGCACCACGATAGATAAAGCTTCGCGCTCAAAGTAGATTCGCCTCTGAAAATAGCTCGCCGGAGGATTCAGCATTGTTCTCGTGCGATTATTCATGGGATTCACTGAATGCGCTTTGTCTCTCGCAAAATATCGATTTCTTCATTGTTCGCATGTGCGCGCCTACTGTAAACCGCGTCAAGCCACCGGCGCGCCTTACATCCCTTTCGTCAAGAAATAAGCCTCACGAAAGGGTGACGGTCGAGGGACTGGAGAGGTCCAGGGGCTCGCGTAAAAAAATTCACAAATCGACGCAGAGGTGCAAAAAAAGAATGAATACATGTGCGAATCACGAGCGCCTTATCGAATCGCGCGCGTTGACCCAAGTCGCACACACGCGCTCCGCTGCAATCAATATTTCCCGCGAGTTCGCCTTCTCTTTCCCTCCGCGCTGCTTCTACACACGACCGTTTCCTCGGCCTCCGTCGAACGCGACTCGCAATAAATCAGCGCGACTCATTATCCTCGGCTAATTCTGCAGCGAGCGAAACGAACGAAATGTAAATCACGCGCTTTCTCGTTTCAGGCAAAAATGGGAGTCGCTCTTGAAGATAGTCCGGTGCGAGATCATCAGCTTCTGCCGAAACGACATGGTTGATGCCTACGTGCTAAGGTAAGAAATTTCTCTGCCTCTCCCGCCTCCCTTCCTCCACGTCGTTGAATTAATGATATTAATATTTAATGTAACATGATAATAATTGCCATTTCACCGAGGTCCTGGAAAACTAATGATTTATCTTTCTGTGATGCACATACACGTAAAGGACGAGCAGGAGTAAGGGAATCGCGATGCGAAAAACACCTTTTAATCCTTATTAACACCGACGTCTACTCGAGGATGACCAAATGCCGCATGCCGCCCTTCGTCTTCGCTTCATTGTAGGCTCCGCTCTCCCGCGTGCGCATCGCCGTTTAATTCACAGCCAACTACGCGCTACCTCGGCTACTTTGGCGCGACGCTCGCGGTTCTATTATTACGGCGAAGCTGAGAAAACTCGATCAATTTCCAACTTTGAATTGCACCGAGATAAATGTCCGGTAAAAGTTGATACAGCGTCTGGGAAAGTTTTTGCGGACTGTCGTGCTGAATAAAATTACAATAATTTACAATAATAAACTCAGCGTTTATTTATAAATGTGGCGTAATGCATCGAGCGTCAGTCTGTAAACGTACTTTATAAGGGCATTATTAATTTTTATCGGAATATTTCATTGAGGATATTCACCGAGTAGTTCTTTGGCATTGATGATTTTTTCCCGCCGACTTGAGTCACATGTGAACATAACGTGTTTAATCGAGCAGCACGTGCCGGTATTCGACTTGGCGATAAGCTCGGACGAGGCTCTTCCGAGGTGCCAAGAATTTTTCCCCGAGAAGTACATTTTATTAAAAACAAATATACGGCGATACACTTAAATACACACACTGGCGCATTGCGTAAAAAGTCAATATTGAAGAATTCGTATGGGATCGTTTTATTGCGTTTATTTCGGATCAATTTGATATCTCTTATCCGGAAGATCGATGACGAAATTTTGTTAAAAATAATATAATCGCTTCGATCGGTACGTTACACCTTTAATCGTCTGAGAAATGAACATTACAATACCGAGCTGTAGAATTTTTATTTTTAATCAAGGCACTGTATGCGAATAATTAAAGGTATACGATGCATTTATTGCCATTGTGTATAGAAGACGCGATCGTTATGTCAAGCCTGATCCGATTCCTTGCTATTCGAGTACTCCGATCGTATCATCACGAAAGATCAAAAAACGAAATCCGTCAATGTGAAAAACTTAATAAATCAACTATATTCATTTTTCGCTTCATCCACACCTACACTGTTAAATAAAACATTAAATTTCATCGGCGAATTTACATTACATTTAATTTAATTCACAGTAAAATTAATGTAAAAGTAATTCGTGTACGCCGATGAAACGTGCTTCCAGCATTTGCATTAAAATTCATGCAAAATTTTTTTACAGTGTATACGCGTCGTATGCAAGTGGAGTGTACATAGCATATATACATTCACGTACGTAATATCAAATCCGGGATTTCCTCTGCAGTTCGAAGCAAGAAAAAAGTAGCGCATCGCTAAGTGCTTTATCGGTCGGCGATTATGAAATTTTTACGTAATTGCGAATAGCGCCGGTAGGCATTATGTCCATCTCGCTTCCTCCGCCGTTCAAGAGTCGCGCGCACTTGAACTTGCTCCTTTGGGCGGGAGCATTTATGTCTCACCGTCCGTTTAATTCCGCACGTGTGTTTGTACGGCTTTACTGCTCGCCGAGTCGCTTCTATCGATTAGTGCGAAGGGCGCGAGTTGTCGAGAAAGTTGACCCCACGTGGTTATTGCCTGCTTTTTTTTTTCATTTACGATTCATCGCGATTCTTAATTTTTTATACTTTGCCATACTTCTCGATAATCGTTTTTTGCAACAAATATTACGCCGTAATTAATAGAAATATATATATTAAAAAATTGGCGATTATAAGATTAGCTCTAACACGTGTTTTTACAACAAATTTTAGGCGTCTGATATGACTAATGCTTATTAAATTTTTCTCCAGAGATAAAGAAAGCTCTCGCGGCGGAACTTTATCAATAATCAAATCGCACTCGATTAGAGACGCAATAAAAAACTTACAGATATGCCTAATCGATTTTCAATTGCATATTATCGCTCGCAAGTCGAATACGAATTGTGGATAGTTAAGATCCGCGATATTCTTTAAAAAAAGAAATGATTATGTCTAATTAAACATTAGCCGATTAAATTTTAAAATTAGAGGATAACGATCTGGCCGAATTAAAATTTGATGAAAATGAATCTATCAAAGGCTATAACCCAATCAATTCTCAACGAGTCGTAAATTTATAAGATCAACACTTTTACATCAACATCAAATTGCCTTGTGATTCTTTCTCGTCATCATTGCCAGTGGTATTTTCCGAAGAATACCGCTACAATAACACTCTTTACAATGAAAAATTCTGTACTATTTCATGAGTTATGAAAAAATGACCCACATTTTATCAAAATATTTGCTCGTTATCTTTGGCTGATTGTCAAAGAATGAAATAGAAACTATATACATAAAAGTACATATGCACATATAAGCAGAACAAAAGTGTTTACCGGCTCTTCGCTTAAGAATTAATTTTTTTTTTCGACCCACTTTAAATAAAAAAAAAAGCAAGGCCGGAGTAAGAAATATGTTTACTAATTCAAAATTTTAATTGCGCATAATTTATCAATTTTAAAAACCATTTAACTGCGTGAAATTTCGAGCAGGCACCTCGCCAATTTTCGAGCGGATTGACGTCTGCATGGAGTTCTAAAGGAGAGCCGGTACTCACACGCCGGCCGGCCGGCTTCTCGAATATTCTCAGCTAAACGATCAAAGGCCGGTGCGCTCGTAGTCCAAACCTACATACACGAAGCAGCATCCGACCACCTCCCCTCCTCCTTTTGTTCGAGTACCTTCACACTACCTTCCGGTATAAACTCCGTTAAAAAAAAAGATAAAAATAGTCGTACCTACGCGCATCTCTAAATTCGAAAAATGACATAAGCGGCATCTCTCCGACAAATGCTTCAGCATCGGAGCATCAAACGAATCTCTCCATCGACTCTCGCCTTGATTACGTAAATGCATCGCGTATCCAAAATATCGACGCGTATATTTGCTCGCGATTATGGGTCTTACGCAGTTGATTTATGCAGGACCGAGGAATGGAAAATTACAGGTGTCCGAGCATTCGATTCACTCTCTCTTTCTCTCTGTATAATATTCTTTCTGCTTCTTACTTTTTATCCCTGCCTCTTCGGGGCAATAAAAAAGGCGTTCGACTTCCAAGCCCCCCTACGAAAAAGGAACAAAAAGGCAAGGTGTGTTTCTCTCAGAAATAGGTTCGGTTACGAGAATAGAGCGCGAATCGCTCGCTCCAAGGAGCATTCCGCGCGACTCGGCCTAACCATTGTCCACCGTGAATTCGAAAGTAGATGCAACGGAGATATTAGGAGACTGTGCAGCACGACGCTCCAATAATTCGTCGATTTAAGAAAAAAAAAGAAGCTCCAGTTAATCGTAATAAAAAATGTAATAATCAAGGCATTCGGAGGTACGCTTACACGGCAAATAATTGAGAAAAAAGAAGCTCCAGTTAATCGTAACAAAAAATGTAATAATCAAGGCATTCGGAAGTACGCCTACACGGGAAATAATTGAATTGCGTAAGCGAACGCATTCACCGGCGCGGCAGCAGCACGTGCTTTTCGTCGCTTATCGGAAGGTCAAAGACCACCGTCAATTGCGCCACGATAAAAGCTCGCACGCGCGAGCGCCTCATCAATCGGCATCTTCTGGCCTTTTCGGCTTGCGGAATATGCAGTATCTCCGCTCGCCGATGGCTGTGAGCGAATAACTGACCCGAAACGGGAGCCACGCGACATGACTCCGCCGTTCCTTAAAGCTGCGTATGAAGATAAATTGCGCGATCCGTTCATTCCTTCATTATCTTACGCAGGCGTGCCGCGCAATCTGCATCCTGCGCTCACTTTGGTCCCTGGAAATTCGCTTTTTATTTCCATTCGTAGAATATTGCGCGTAACAATGAAAAGTTTACGTCAAACGTTAAAAAAAAAACAGAAAGAAAAAGTTTATCTGGAACACGAAGATTGGACACTGTGCGATCACGTGCTATTGCGCGGGAAAAGTAGACAATGTGCACTTTGGCTCGTTATCGCGAGAACCATTCCGGACAGGCGCCCGGTCTGTTTCGATAAGACGCGCCCGTTCGCCTTCGCACTTTTTTTTCTTCGTTTTCTCGCGAACTCGTTGCGATAGCGCAGATAAAAAAAAAAAAAGAAGTACACATTGCCCGCAAATAAAAGATCGAACCATGTGCCGTGTGATTGCAGCGAGAGCAGTATGTTTGTGTCAAAGCGCAGACTCATCTTGAAGACTTGCGGTACAACAACGCCACTGCAGTGTCTGGAGCCCCTCTTAGATCTTGTCGAAAGTTACACCGGTTTTGACAAAGTCGAGGTACTTAGCCACTTTTATTTCAGCACGCATCCCTCCATCGCTGCTCATTCATTTTTCATCGCCCTCTCAAATTCTCAGCCAATACCCACCCCTCCGCGCAGATTTGAAACTTCGCCGCGAGCCGTACACCCTTTTCCCCGGGCATTTGATCGGATGATGAAATATTTGCACTCTCGGGGCGGGAAATCGATACCAGCCTCCGGCGGTCCTTTGACGAGGGAAAAACGTTCCAGATTCTTGGAAGAAAAAGCGAGGCGCAAGTCGCCGTCGTCGCGGGAAATGATGACGGCGCTATTTATAGAAGCTCGAGTAGGGGTGCGCGGGTCTCGAAGTGCTTGAAAAACTTTAGAAATTGGAGGAACGGCGCGGGGATGCTGCGGAGTTGCCCCGCGCGGAAAGGAGAGCCCATCGCGTCAGCGACCCTCCCGAACGGACGAGAGGGGAAAAAAAGCGCACCAAGGACACGCGCGTCGTACGCTCGCTTCCGCTGGTCGGGGCGGGTTGGGGTGGCGTTTGTTGCGTAGTTCGCCCAGAGCCGGCCCGCGAAGGACGATTTTCCCTCCCGCGTTTCGTTTCCCGCGTATCCAGCACCACCCCCCGGCGGCGGCGGCAGTATAGCAGAGTGGCTTAGCTATATAACTTGACCTAGTGCATGGACAAGTGATGTCAGCTATATATGCGGGATACCCCTGGTGCGCACTCAAATCCAACGTCTCTGTCTCTCTCCCTCTCTCTCTCTCATTCCCTGTCGCTCTTAGTTTATTGATCCTACATATAACCATGGCTTGCTGCCTCCTCGCACGCTTACAAAGCACGTATTCTTCGCCTCGATTCCATTCACTCATCTGCATTTTGCACCTCCGATCGACTCGTCGACGCTCCCGTGCAATTATTTCGCCGAACAATCTGGGATCCGCCACCTTTTTCTTCTCCTTCGCCTTGTGCCAGCGTTTGCTTTCATTTATATATCCTTTAAAATTGAAACTCCAACTTTCTTTAGTGAACTCTCGCACGTTTATTCTTTGGTGTAGGCCAGTTGTATGCGAAATCATTGCAGCCGAAATGATGTACGCTTATTAATCTTTGCGCTCGTTTATTTTTTTCCCGCAGGATCTGTTCTACTCGCGAAAAAACTACAAGCGACCGGAGCTGCAGATGTCACCCCATCAGGCCTTCGAGGACGAAGTCGCCCTGCTGGACACGTTTTTCCCCGGTGAGTTATTTAAAAAGTCTTTTTCTTCAGTCATTGTATTGGAAAAAACGAGGCTCTGTAGAAAGAGTCCATATATATATTTGGAAAAATATAAAAATGAATTGCATGCTGAGACTGACGATGAAGTATCTCGCATAGGATGAGGTGAAGCACGTGTTTAAATGCATAATGATTCATGGGAAATAGATGGAGAGGCCTACTGTTTGGGCTCGGAGGACAACGACTGCTGGTACCTCTACACGTTGAACCGGGAGAAGGTGTCGTTGCAGAACGACGAGCGCGAGCCCGACCAGACCCTCGAGATTCTGATGACTCATCTCGACCCCGAGATCATGTCCATATTCACCCGCGACGTCTGCTCATCGGCGGCCGAGGCCACCCACAAGTCCGGCATCGACAAGCTCATCCCCAATATGCTCATCGACGACTTCCTCTTTGAGCCCTGCGGATACTCCATGAACGGCGTCTCCAAAAGTGTAAGTACCTCCGGATTCACTCGATGAAAATTCCATGACCTCTTTGTCCTAATTTCGAATGCACATTTCAGGGCAACTACATGACCATCCACATTACACCGGAACCTGACTTCTCCTACGTTTCCTTCGAGAGCAACATCCCCGAGGCGTCCTACGAAGAGGTGATCCAACGCGTCCTGAAAACCTTCAAGCCTGGCAAGTTCGTCGTGACTATTTTCGCCAACAAGGAGTCCGTAGCCGCGGATGGGCCGCGCGAGCTCGAGCAGTCCTCCGAGCGCTTCGGCTTCGAGGCTGATTACACGCGCAACGACGTCCAGTACTGTCGCTTCAAGAACTACGACCTTACCTGCGCATTCTACTCCAAATTCCCAAGCTGAGGGTTCATGGCCGCCTCGTCGGTGGCGTGCAGCAGCAGCTGCAGCAGCGCAATCGGCCCAGACGAGGCGACTGCCCTCCCCCTCCTCTCCTCCTCCTCCCTCCCCCCGACCCATTACCTCCAGACGTGTCCGCACCTCCTCACCGCCGCCAAGGAGGCGAGCTTGCAGGCGCAGGCCGGCTGCACCTCCTCGTGCTCCCTCAACGAATATCGGCGGCGCTCCCTCAAGGGCGAGATCGCGGTGCCCCAGCAGAAGGAGGTCGTCGACCTCACCTGCGGCAGCCGCTCCACCTCCTCGCCCCAGCTCGTGGGCCAGAAGTCTCGTTCCAAGGTTTACCGGAGAGCCTCGCTCAAGTCGCTGAGCAACGTCAGCGTCGCCTCCTCTTGCTCGCCGTCGAGTCAGTCTCGCATCCACAAGATCTCGAACCGCAAGAGCGACAGGAAGAGCAGCGAGCCGAGTGTGCAAAACCAGAGCCTCGCCGTTAATCAGGAGAACAAAGAGAACGTCGACTGCAATCCACTCTCCAGCCCCTACCCGTACTCTACGCCCTGTCAGAAGAACAAGAAGAACGAGGAGCAGCAACAGCCGGCGCAGCAGCAGGACCAAGAGCGCAAGAGTAAGAGTAAAAGCTGCAGTTCCTTTCTGCCCATTCTCTCGCTTATCCCCCACACGATGATAAGCTTCCAGTACCCGAGTCCCAAACTGAAGTTCTCCTGGTGGAGAAATAAGATATCGTGAAGGCACGCCTAAACGAGTCCAAAGTCGAAGACTGCCTCGCTGGGGTGGCTTCTTTCCTCAAGAGGTTTTACGGCTGTGAAGGCTGTACATTTTTTTCGTTATCCCGTGGCTGGATGATGATTTTACTTATTTCCTTTTCGAGTCAGCTGTGAGAGAGTCAGAATGTGAGCGAGAGAGAGAGAGAGAGAGAGAGTTCTCTTTATTTCTTTGGCGACACTGATGCCGCTCGTCTAGTTGCATGAAAGATATAACTCGATCGCGGAGATTATTAGAAACCAAATGATACGACCCTGTGAAAAACTATAAAAATGTAAACAAATGTATTATGTTAATGTAGCCCTCAATCGTCGTTGTAATGAGGTGAATGAAAATCGCAACTTACTATGTTACTCGTCGATTGTAGAATGAACATTTAGAGAAAAATGTGTCTACGTTAATGCAGTCACCTTTATCGTCGTCTGTGTGTATTAACTTGTTTATTCCAACATTGTAAATGTGTCCTTGTGACCGTTTCACTTCTGCATGTCGAGGTTGTAGAAAATACTGTCTTGTAGTTCCTACGCTGATTAAACGTCGGATTAATAAATACGATGTTTTTATGTATAACAGAGATTACTTGCGAATCAGCAGTTACTTTTTTCTATGTACAAGCGACCAAAACTAGAAAAAATGAAACTTTCTCGGTGATACTCGACTTTCAACTACATTTCCTTGATCGATGACGCGAGCGAACGTCAAGTTTTTCAAATGAAAATGATGACTGTCTCGTAATATGCTAGTAAGCATTCCACAGAACTGAAAATACTATTAATTCAAGCAATTGTACTTTCAGTAGCGAAAAAGGTGCTTTAATAAAAAGAAAGAAAAACAACGTCTGTTACATTATCCTTGTATAGATGAATTAACTTGTACAATTATGAATCTAAATTGTAATTTACACATGTATTTGTCATGCGCACGCTCAAACTTCATAATTTCAAACTTTGATTGTGCATTTTGTGAAGATATGTAGATTACTTAAAAACAGAAAATCAAATTATCAAAACGAAGTAAGTTATTTATCTGTAAATAACGATCTCAGAAGATTTATCCTTGATAATGAAGATACGTTTTATTAAGTTTTAAATACGTGACGGTGAAGTTGTAAGATACAGTTTTAACGTTTTATTTACTTTATAAATGTATCCAACCGACGCAAGCAGCGTTAAAATTTTATTATCAAGGACGAATTATCCATGATATGTACAATCGCAGATTATTGATGTAAATCAACTATATACTTCATTATAATATGGTCGAAAAGATAAGCTTGAGAAGAGAGTAAGCCAAAAATTACAATCATATTATTCTGCCATACCATTTCAATTAATGTTATTTTGCTATGTAAAATCTACTCAAAAAAAGGTCAGTCCACCAGGAGGGGAGAAAAAATGAAAAAATCTTCAAATCAACACAAGGCATTTTGAGTTCAACTATTCATCTTTGTTTTCTTCACCAGAATTTTTTTGCAAATGTTTATTTTTTTATTTTTTGAACAATAAAAAAAAATTGTCCTAAAGTACCATTCTTTTATTTCACTTCTTAAAATAAGGGGCTTCAATCACAATGTTACTTCCTACTCATCATACATTTCTTCCTTAAATTTATATTGATAAAAGATAGTTACATTACTGTAAGCAATAATTTATTAATGTGAAGACATTTGTATTGAATGGTGCTGATGAAGAATAATGTTATAATATTTATGTCTTTGCATGTCGAAAAACGTTCGCTGAAAAAAAAAAGAAAATTATAAAATGTATATTATGCTTATAAATTAACAGGTCTGGGCAGAAATACATTTTTTTGAGAATAATTTTTATAAGGCGATAAAAGTTAAAATACGCGTAATAATCATATTAAGTATACTGAAAGAAGTTAAACATTTTTACAAACAATCAAAAAATCGCAACATAGCCAGCAGAATTTAGCTTTGAGTAGTTAAAAAAAATTTTATTGATTATATTTTTTACAAAATGCGCTTCTTTCAGTGTACTAATTTCTAACAATACATTAAATTGAATACTTTCTTCATTCTTTTTTAGTATAATTCCAATGATACAAAGTATTGTTACTCACTAGTAATATTTTTTGATCGGTTAATTGTCAGTTTAAAAAACGTGCAATGTAACAACCGACATTTTTAAAAGTACAAAGTGTTAGTCTTGTCATAGGAAAAAAATTAAATTTTAATACGTCACTGTGATACAGCAGCTGGACTGTAATGTAACGGAGAAGATTCAATTTAGTCACGATGGAAAGCATTTTTAAGAGATATATTAAGAAAAATACAATAAATAATAAGTGCAGTAGATGATGTAGGATACACGTATTCAAACATGGCACTGTCCAGCTCTGCAATCAGTGTATCAAGAGAAAATCAGTGTAAGTAATAATTTGATGGCAGTAGTTAAGTATCAGTTAACAAAGTTTATAGTAATTGACCACATCGTACAAAATGTATATGTTAATGTAGACTTTATGGTTGCATGACCGTTTGTCTTATTTAAATACGATAGCTATAAAATAAAAAAAGAATATAATGTATATTCAATTAGGATAAACTTTAACATTTTTTTTAAAGTAGAAAAAGTAACAGTCGTTTAAAAATACTGTTGATGATAGCCTTCTATCATGTTGCAAAATAATTTTATCCATTGTTTAAAGATAAAATGTAAAAATGTTAAGCACTACTGTGGATGTAAATGTATCGTCATTATAGATTTACTTTAAACATCAATGTCATGGATAAAGCACAAAAATTATACGAATACTTGTCTCGCAAACCAGTTTTGGTAAAAGCTAATTTTTTAAATTTGCTATAATATATCTCCTGAACCTTAAGATTTACAAACATTTTTAAGTATCAATGTTTATTTAGCATATTCCACGTTTTTCGCTATCACAATGTAAAAATATCACTTTAAGGTGCAAAGTACTAGAACTACCTGATTTATCGTGGTATCTTAGTGCTTTTTTTAAGGAACTTAAAGAAAATAAAAATTATAAAAAAAAAATCAAAATAAACTTGATAAGAAAAGAATATAAATTGAAGAATACTTTAAAAATACTAAAAATTCAAACTAAATCATGGTATTTAATTCCTTCGGTTCTTCTTTGTTGAATCGGACGCGTATACCGTGGAACATTGAGTTGAACTTTGTTCCGAACCCTCTGTTCGTTTTCTCGTAAATCACTTTATTTTCTTGCATTTGGTGCTCGTCCGCTTCTGGGGCGTCAAAGATATCGCGTACGCGATCTAAAGCTGTAAAATAATAATCAATTTAGTGTCAGAATTAAAATGTTAAGTTAAAAAAAGAAAAAGAATTTTTATAATGAAAACTATTAAAGGTTTTCTTTTTTAAGTAACTTTGTTTACTGACATTTTTTTATTTCTTTCAGTTTCAACAGAATAACAAATAAAATATTTTATCAATGAACGCATGTAATATTGTACTATTGTAATTACAAATAAATTTTGATTATAAGGTAAATGTAGAAAACAATCTTGATTATTTTAAAGCAACAATTTTACTTTACCTCTTCTCAAATCCATCTCGTCCATTTCCTTGTCGTTAATTTTTGCCAATTCTTTCCTGAAGCTGCGAGTTAACTTCTTGCGAATGTAATCAGCTTCGATTTCCTGCTTTGTCCTGGGTATTCTAAATCTGATGCAGCAACATATCATTATGATGATGGCTAAGATAATGGACAGCACTATTCCAACCAGCTGCCACACTCGCATCCCGACTACTTTTTCTTCTAGCCATTCTGGTCCATTTCCTTCGTCGCATTCTCCGTTGTTGTTTAAACAAGGCAGTGGTGATACCGAAGAAGTGAAGTCCGATAAAAGGCTGTTGCTATCCATCTGAAAGCCAATGTTAATATTAGTCTACGAAAACAAAAAAATTAAACTATTTGAGTCAGTTCAAATGCGCCATGCAATTATCTGTGCAAAAAAATTAGCAAAATATTATTTTTCTTTTTAAAAAATATCGATTGCTTCGTATTTTTTAAAGTTAGTAACAGTCAAAATAAAAAAAAAAAACGTAGGCGACTAGAGCGATAATAGGATTTTTTTAAAATTCGCAATAGTTTTTTACTTACGATGAATTTGGAATTCACAAGTTCATTCACAAAACAGTCTTACTATGAGAAAACACATGCCGCGACTGAGGTAGAAAAAGTCAAGTAAGTGAGATTTCTAGGCTGTTTAGGGTGTGGCACTTATTATTACCATCCCCTGGCACTCCCTTTTTTCTACACCCTTTACAGAGAAATGCATTTTTAGTTCAGTAAAATCAATAGGTAAATAAATGCGTGAAAAAACTTTACGAGCGACTAAAGAATTGGCAATATTTTTTTTATTATCTTATTATTAATTAATATTATGTAATAATAAGTAAAGATTAAAAATAAAGTAATAATTTGTTACAAAAACAATGTATGTACTATTTTTACGTGCTTACGACACTAAATCGTGCCTCAACAATTATCCATAATCTTTTTTTTTTCAAACATCTCGATTCTTTGTTGTTATTAATTAATTAAAAGTATCGTCTTTTGTTAATTACAAGTAGTTCTTATTGTTAACGTCATTCCGATGGCATTCCGCGATACAGGCTAGACGAAAAGACATGATTTGGTTGAATCGGTAGCACGACAAAATCCTTTATTCTCTCTTATTTAAGCATAATAAAAATCCACCCTGACTCTACAAAAATGACTCGCTTTGTGCACTTTTTCACTCTTTGGGCAAACATTTCTACACTGCGCGAGTGTCTTTGTCACTTAGTCGGATGCGACGTTTCATTACAAAAAACCTCATGCAACAAAATCATGAGAAACATTGTGGTATTAAAAAAATAATTTATCATAAGAAAAAAAAATTAAATAAATGCATGACTGAAGTAAAGTAGAGTTTATAAACGCTGGAAAAACAATGCAATACAACAATTTAAAAAGGACTCTCCCACTCGCACAACATTAATCGGGGACTCACGGAATTGCAAATCTCATGATTGTACGTCGTGTCAAAGTTTTACAAGATCTACTTAACAATCGATTGTCACGTAGTCTCCGCGAGTTAATCGATTTTCGTTCGATGTTACACGTAATAAATGCGACTGTCCGGTTACTTTTTTAATAAACGGATACGTGTGACTGTAAAACCTTTTGTAGTGTAACCTGTATCGCTCTAAAAACTTATAGATTTTTTTGTTCAGATGTCCGGATAGAACAAACTCTCAGAATTTCTAATCCTATAGGGCCAACTTCAACTTTCTTTTGAAGTATGAATTACGGCCAGAATTTTTCCTATCAAGTGTTATCCAAAACAATACTTCGTTCATCTTCGTTTTGTCTTTTCTTTTTTAGCAGGTATAACATTATCAATGATTGACTGTGATGTTCATTCTTTTCGAATAAACGTTCGACCCCTGTAATAGAAATTTAAATTTAGCATAACAGAACTATAATAGTTTAAAAACAGAGTTGAAAATATTCATTTTTGCACATACGTGATTGTTTTCTTTTCTGTAGTTTTAGGCTGAGAACGAGCCCTGTTTAATACTTTGAGAAAATCAGTAGTTTTAGTCCGCATCCGAGAATGAATGTAGACTTTACTGCACTTTATGTGATAATGCAGATAATGTCTAAACATATGTATTAAATCGATTGTATTGCTTCGGGCATCTTTATTTGTGTGTCTTGGAAATAGTACTAAAAGAAATTTTAAATATATATTTTTCAATCTTTTTTAAAGATTCATGAAAATGTATAAATGAAAAATTAAACTTACCAAAAGTGATATATCCAATGCAGTCACTAATAGTAGTACCTGCATCTTGCAATTCTAAAGGAGGCTCACGATGACTGAATAGCACCTGAGGTGCTGTATGACTTGCTCTCCTTCCTTCTTTTAATTCTTGTAAAAACATTTTACCAATTACCATATCATCAACATCTTTAAATATTGTACTGAATACTACAGTTACTCGATCACTTTTTGCTTCAACATATCTGAAAAAATTATTCAAGTTTCTCAGATTACATAAAGTTTACAAGAATAATAGTAAGTAAGAAATAGAAAACTAACATGATTTCTTGATCTCGGTACTGAATGATGGCTTTTCTCTGTAGTTTATTACTATCTTCTGTTGACTCACTCAATTTCTCTTGACAGTCAAAATATTTTTCAAATATACTGGCAAAACAGTGCCTTTTCAGCAAACCAATTTTTTTCACTAGACCTTCCCAATCTTCAGGTAAATTTTCGAGATCAATCATTACAGTGACACTGTAATCTGAACACAAAATAAAAATATATTACATTCTTAAATATTACACATATTTCAAATTCTCGTTAAGACAAATACCTGATTCCGGTTCTTCCATTAGGTAAGCACCGTATTCTCTCTTAAGCAATTCATCAGCCCCATGTTCTTGAAGTTGTTTATAAAATTTGAACATTGCACTTATCTGAAAATAACTTAACATGAGTATGCTTCTAAAAAAAATGAATTAGATCCTTAAAATACAATCCTCACTCTAATTTTTGATTTATCTCCGCTTAAATTAGAAATGTGGAAGAGAACTCCATCGAAATCTGCTATCAAAACATCCGTTGATTCAAGCTTCCCGCTGAAACAAAATAGCTGAATTACAAATTTGTACTTTCAAGACGAAATCAATTGTTATCACTGCCTTGACGATAAAAAGAGCTTGAGGTATAGAAAACCGAGAAATGTTCCCTTGCTCCAAAACGCAAGAAACAAATAAAATACATTAAAAGTGCAGAGACTGCTCATTTCGCCCGGAGATGCGTCGATGCAAAAAGAAACATCCAATAATAAAAAGCCGGAATGGCGAAAGGAGGAAAGGCGATAATCAGAAGATTGGCGAGGAGGTTAGACACCGCCCCAGCCGGAAGGCGCGGCATGAAGAGGCCGCCGGAGCTAAGTACCCAGCCAAGTCTGACTCACCCTGCCAAGGCATTTCTGATTTTGTTGCTCAGCGTTTCCTCGATTATCCTGTTGTTTATCTCCAGCAAAATCATTATGCTCGTTCGGTGGTGGGCCACGGGCGAGCCTCCGCACTAGCACAAACTCTCGACGTGTCGCGCGCAATTCGCCAACGCGAACTCGTCGCCGATGCGATCCAGAAATTCACGGGGAGATTGGCAATAAAAATTATCCGCTGATTGATGCAACCATTTAAGGGAGCAGCGGCACGTATTCGCAATATCGCAGCACGCCGTACAGGGTGCCTCCCGCGACTCACGAGTCAGCAGTTCAGTCAGCACAGTGATGAGTCGACTCGAGGTGCACTGCGCGATTTCTAATCTCTCCCACTTTGGCGCAGGCACGCTGCGCTTGCTCTCGCTCAACGGCCAGTGTATATCTGTATACACGCAGCGGCAGTAACAAGCCTAGGGAACTTCGTTTCTCAACAGGATCTGGAGAGAATCAGACATAAGCACTTAGGCTACATTTTTTTATTGTTTACGTTTGAAAGATTGAAAATCATTCGTTATTAAATTGTAATACCTCACTGATGATGATTCTAACCTTATTTAGAGGATGAACAACGATGTTATTAGTGTCTTCTATCTTCGTAGTATGATGAGTACTTATTCATCATAGTAAGGTATAGTGTTGTTCTTTTTACATCGTTATCTACGCTTCTTTTTTGTGTAAAATAGAATTATCACAATTGTATACCTAAGGAGAGAAAAATAAAGAATTTAAGGTTACTCGATACATACACGGTTGTTTTTATTTCTTTTTAATTGAAATTTAAGTATCAAATAAAAGATACTTGGAATATTTACTGCGCTATATTTAAAAACAAAATTGTGCAGTGTGCACAATAGTTTGACAGTTTGAAAACCTCATTAGAAAGTATTGACCCTTCGAGCTTGCAGCCCCCAATTTTTCTTCACTTTCTATTTTTTACCGTAAACACACTCGAGCAAAGAAGAGAGCCTAAAAATTATCAACAAAAGTACTTAAATAAAAATTCATAAATCGATGCATTATACGCACACGTTGCGCAACTTTCGTCTGGAATGTAACATTCGGACCGGAACGAGGAACCGAACTGGACAAATTTCCTTATAAAAATACTCCGGAGCTTTTTCAACTTTCATCAACATTAAAAATCGTGCTATTTTGCATTTACACTCTCCCTTTCTCACCCACAATTCTTCATAAACATAAATCCTTTCGCCCATATAAATACACAAACTTTAACCGCCCCACGGGTCTCTATAATAATAATATAATTCTATCGATCAGTTTTATACCCATCCTCTCTTCTTTTTTATTTAACAAAAAAAACTAAAAAAAACAGCAAAACTCGCTGGCCGTGTTAATTAACTCGCGCGCACAAAAAGCGTCATGGACTGTCGTCCGCGCGAGAAAGAAGAAAAAAAGCGCATACGCTGCAGCCGGTCGAATTCGAAATTAGCGGAGGGCCCCTCGTCCACATTGCAGCACAGCAGTTGGGGCGGCGCGTTGTACTGGCAGGCAAGCACCTTACCCACTAAGCCGAACGCCGTGCGAGCAGCCCCCCTGCTCCGCTCGTCGCTCGCAGTCGCGCGTGCATAGCGTAGAGGCCGTGTGGTGAGCTCGCGGCCGCGAATCTCTGTCGACGGGGTGTGCGAGGCCTGCGAGGTCGGATAGTCAGGACGCAGTGGCGGACGGACTCGCTGGGCGCAGAGAGGGAGAGAGTCGCGCGGAGGCGGACGGAAGGCGAGGGGAGCGTTGCAAGGTGCACGGACTCGGGCAGCGAGCGGGTGGGAGCGAGAGGTCCGAGTGCAGGCGCACTGGCGAGGAGCAGCAGCAGCAGTAGCGGCGGCGGCGGCAGAGGCAGCAGCACAGCGAGGAGGAGTGGTGCACTTGCGTCCAGTGAATCGTTATCTCCCCTAACCTTGTCGCGCGGCCAGTCCGAGCCCGTGCGCGAGAGCCTTAGCACAGTGCCAGGGGCTGGGTGCGCGCGATGTGTCGACGAGCGAGTCCGGCGACTCCCGCGCGCCGCTCCTAGATCACGGGCCGCGATCACGAAGTTTCGGGCGCAGCGGTAATGGGGCTGCCGCGGCCGTGGACCACTACCAGCCGCACCTAAGGGGACTTGCACGCGCCTCGCTGACTGTCACTACTCGGGGGTATTTGAGTGAGTGATTGTGTGTGTGTGTGTGCTGCGTGCTTACGGGCCGTGCAGCATCGAGAGCCATGGCATCGTCGCAGAAGGGCATACAGATCGGCAACGCCTGGTTCCAGAAGAAGATCAACCTGAGGCCCCAGCACAGGGGGGTGCACCTTGTCACTGAGGAGATACTCAGACAGATCCCTGAACTTTGTCAGTTCTCTGTTGGACTCTGTCACATACAAAGTGGGTATTACAGACAAGTGGTAGTATTTTTTGTTCTTTTCGTGCCTGGCAATTGTTGCTCTTCGTCCAATGTTTGTCTTTTTTCCGTGGCCTCTAGCGTGTCATAACGCAGTGTCGGAGTTTTTGAAAATTCTTTTTTGCGGGGTACTTCATTTTGAATATTTAATGATTCTTGGAGATTTATTCTCTGGACGACGATAGTTCAGATTTTTGTATTTAATTTCTTATTTTAAATAGTTGTATGTACGCATTAGTAACTTAATGTCAAATTGTATTTTCCAGTTCTTCATACGTCAGCTAGTCTAGCGCTAAATGAGAGTTGGGATCCTGACGTGAGGGACGATATGGAAATGATGCTTAATAAAATAGTTCCTGAAGATTTGCCCTACAGACATAGCTGTGAAGGGCCTGATGATATGGTATAAAAGAGTTATAAATTTAAAATGTGTAATATTAAGTTATAAATTTTCAATCATTATATATTGCATTGACCACAATGGTGCACAACAGTGTAAACATAAATTAAAATACCAAAGAAACAAGCTACAAGAATAATTTCTCTAAGATCTTGATTTTATAGCTTGCATATAAACAGTAAAATCTCATGATTTTCTGCTCTTTTATTTCTCAATTTTGCATATTTACAAAGTAGACATTCATATTCATATACTCGTCCAAACATTTAACACTAAAAATCTGCATACGAAACATGTGAAAATGAATAACTGTTTACTCAAGAAGCTGGATTTTATGAATAAAAGCATTTGTCATGAAAGACAGCATTGAGAAGCAACAGAATAGTGAATAAAATATTTATAATTTCAGCCGGCGCACGTGAAGGCGTGCTTCTTGGGTTCGTCGCTGAGCATCCCAATCACGGATGGAAAGCTGGCGCTGGGCACGTGGCAGGGAGTCTGGCTGTGCGAGCACCGAGACCACGCCGGTAGCCGCAAGCTCGTGCTTACTCTGACCGGCTGCCTGAGGGATTCGGCGCGAAGCCCCCTTAGCCCTGTGAGCCCAATAGCTTCGACGAGCAGCTAGGACCACTCGCACCCGCGTAGGCGCGGCAAACGCACGCTGCGCAAATCTACCTCTAGCAACACGAGCTAGCAGCTGCCTGCCTTTAGCCCAGTACCAAGAGTAGCGTCCAAGGAAGAGTGACTGGATCTAGATGCACGCACGCCCACGTGGGAATCAACGAGAAACACAGAAGAGAGATAAGTCGCAAGACGCGTTGGGTGCCGAGCTTGCCCCCTTGCTTCGTCGCCGCTCGCAGCTCGCTCAACCTCCCTTTAACTTATTCTTTCTTTCGTCCTGAAAAAAACTTTTTCACTCAACTGAACACAACCAGCGCGTCTAATATTTAGCGCCCAGTAGAGTATTTTTAATCGGGGCTCTTAAAGAAAAAAGCGAAAGCAAGCGTTTCGGCGATATCCGATCGAATGCCACCCTTTGTACAAAAAAAAGTTGCACATTGAGTTTATTTATTAATGAGAGGCGAGAGGTCGCATCGCATCCAATAAGCACGCATATTGTAAGCGCCCGTTTCAATAAGGGCGAGTGCGTTCAGGGATTTTCTATATACTTTTTATTAATAAATATTTAACGTTCGTTATTCAAATCAGCACAAACGCTTGAGCGGGTCATAAGAGTTAATGAGAAATATAAAATTAACGCATCAACTTTTATTGTGTATCTCACGGTTTATTATATACGAAAGCTGATCAAAATTTCGGCTTGATGCCCTTATTCTGCATAAAACATACGCCATTCATTCATATATTTCATTTAAATACGTAATGTAAATATTATGTAAGTTCATCAAATGCTATTTAATTTTTTAAATGGCATTTATAATCTCTAACTATTTAGTTTTTTTTAAATTTCGACCTAGATAGAGAGTAACTTTTTACGTATCGATCGCATACTATGTATATACTCACGTTTTTTCAGAAAAATAATTAAAATAAAAAAAATATTAAAAAAATATAAAATATATTAAGTGGTCACAGCAATATTCGTAAGGTATGGGAAGAACTTTTTTTTATATTACAGTTAGAATTAAACACCCTTGTTGCATGAAATCACTAATGAATAAACGAAGTATACTACTGCTGCAAACGATGGTTACCAAAACGTGAAGTCCTATTTTTTTTAAAAAACTAAATGACGAAACAAATAATATTAGAATGAAGAAGGTGTTTAAGGAATAAGGTCGTGCAAGCCCAATATGGCCTTCTCGCATCCAACGCGTCAAATCCGTGAAAAAAAAAACAGATAAACTCGACAGTGTCGACGTACACGAAGTATTATAATAGTCTTTAAGAGAGAGGACGAGAGAACAAGTGCGAGCGAGAGAGAACGAAAGAGAGAGAGAGAGAGAAAGCGAATGAAAGAGTTCATATGTAATAATTCCGGAAAGCCCTAGATTTTCCTCGGGAAGCCGAAAACTAAAATAATAACGTAATGGTTTAAAAAAAGACGAGGAAAGACACCGGTCGTCGTTCCGTAAATCCAAAAAAGCTGCCACAGCAGACCTTTTTGTGCTTCGTCTGCATAAATATAAATATAGATATATCCATGTACATATATTTATATGTATATTTATTATTAATCCAGAGAGAGACTCTAAAATAAATAATTGAATTAAATAAACAAATAAAAAACCGCAAAGATTTAAAATACATAGTATCCAGCACTATTTCCACGTATACTCTTGGCTAAAATTATTCTATAATGCATTCAGAATACATGAAGCGTCCGAATACTTTTTGAATTTAACAAAAAAATGAACGTATATATATATATATATATATATATATATAAATAATATAGCTTTATTTCGAGGGAATGATGAAAAATGCCCTTTTGTAATAGCGATGCGTCCTCGTGTGTGGGATACAAATAAGCGTATACTTTGTAGTTCGGCCGAAGACAAGTGAAAAAAAATGCGATACAAAGTCATGTGAAATCGGATCTCGAAAATTGTCGGGTCGATCTTTCCGACGAAATATGGAAGAACGTGATAGTTTTTATACTTTGTATTTTCTTTGGACTACACTAGAAAGCGAGTAAAAAAATATTAAGTATGGATATTGCTCTGAATTAAAGTAAAAGAATTGAAACAAGGAACGAGAAAGGAATAAAACATAATGTTATAATCGAGCTTATTACACGAGTTTTAAAAACATTTTTGATTATTATTTGATCGAAAATCTTCCCTATTTCGATCGTCATTTTTAGTGTACAAAATTTTTTTGCAACAGTTCTCGATGTTGTTCGAGTGCCGATTTCACTTATGATTATCAAATGTCTATTGCGGGAGAAACTAAGAGTAACGCAAATGTCGCAGTAAAAATCATTAAACTAACACAATCTACGCAGGATCAGAATTTTCAAACATTATTTCAAAGATTCATTCTATGTCTTTGCTATTTTTTTATCGCATTGAAAAAAATTACAATAATAAATGCAGCAATGTGTAATGTAATTCACTGATTTCGAAATGAAAAGCAGGAATGAAAATTCTGAGATGCTAATCGTTTAGATAAGATGGCATTTATTTGCGGACGATTCTGTTATATCGTCACGATGTAAACGAGTAATGTATTAGGAATAAAGAAGAATTAAGTAATTTCGCTCGTCCGTGCGTAAAAATAATGGCACGAAAAGCGAAATTAAAGTTTTAAAGTGTGAAGGAGCGCGATAACGAATCAGGCATAAGCCATTATAAATAAATAATAGAAATGAAGAAAAGCGTTGTTATTTAATTATTAATAATTATTATAATTTTTAATTAAATATAAAAGAATATACAAATGATGTAAGAAGAATTATTATATAAAAGTACGGAGTAGCTATGTCGGTCATATTGTAAAATTAATCACACAATATCTGTAAAGTATGTTTAGTGGGCGTCTCTTAAACTTTGATACTAGCCAAGAAGAAAAAAATCGAAGAGTACAGGATGACGAGTTGCACTGTAAGCAAGAGTCTTAAAATTAACGATGCGCAACAATCGCCTATGTCCGAAACTTTTTTCTTTTTCGCGACGAGGTTCGCGCGCGTAATATATTATAGTATCGATAAGAAAAAGAAACGTCGATATGCGAGTGTGTATAAGAATATTAAATTATTCGATCGAGATAATCGGTCGCTTGTATACAAATGTCATGTGGTTCGTTGGATTTAGTGACGGTATGCGGTTGTAGAAGGTCAAAAAATATATATATTGAGATAAATTATAAAAGAAAAAACACGTACTTTGTGGATTTTTGCGGGAGGATCCCCGATGGATTCTCGAAAGATCGTGCGATCCTATCTTCTGTGCGTAGAGCTTTTTTAACTTTATTTTTATAGGAATGATTTTTGCCGAATTTATTCTTAGTGTGTATAGTCGTCTTTTTTACGAAGTTAAGGTGTGGATACTTTAATTTGGAAAATTCAAGGTCAAACTGAGCTTGTAATTGTATAGTGAAGAAACCAAAAATATCGCAGAAACGTTATAATTATTGATTGTCATCTTCTCAATTAACTTCTTTCATTCTATGTATATTTTTAATCGTATAAGAAATATTCAAACGAGTTGATTTTTCGATGTAAAATAATGCGCTATATTTGTAAAGTTTACTCTAACATTTGTTTCATATCATTATTCCGTTTTAAAAAGTTTTAATAAACTCAAGTTTATTCTTGTATCACAAAGACGTTTATGGACCCTTCAAAGTAGGTTGGATAAATTTTGTTGAATAAGTATAGCTTATTTATTAAAATATGTAAATAGCTTGTAAACAATCAATTACTTTACTGGAGGTTTCCTCAAGGAATCTTTGTAACGTCAGGAATAAACTTCGGTTTAACGATAAACTTGAGGTCACATTTTCTCAAAAAAAAAAAAAATGTAAAGAAAAAAGATACATATTAAAAGAATATACGTGCAATTTATAAATAAAATCAATCTCATATAATGGAAATATTTGTTTATAATATTAAGTTTGCAAGTTCAATACTCGCATTCAAAAAGCGAGGAATAATGGGGATAGAAGGTTAAAAAAAATAAAAGGGAAGGTATATCGAGAGCATAAAAGAATAATTTTACAACTTTTGTCTTTCGAGGCTTCTTTATCACACGTGGGTACCGTGGCAGTGTCACGAATTTTTCTATCCATTTTTTAATTACGTTTGTTTTTTCTCACATGAATTTTCCTGAATTCATGTTCGTACCTGCACTGTGTTCCAATCGATCTGTGTAAAATGTAACACGATGCGCAAGTCGAAAATCGCGCGTTCGCGCGCTGCTTCTTCGCCGATTTTTCCGCATATTTTACATTAAAAAAAAAGTTTGTTATACATGTGTATAAATAATGATAAATAAAACGACGAGTCGCAAATAGTTCACTTATAAATGTATAAATTAAAAATCCCGATTACGATACTGAGAATTTACTTTTATCATTAAATTTCTCTCTTTTTTCTTCGTTCATCTTTCTTTTTTTCGAGCGGCTTCTTAGCGGCGCCCACATTAGGAATGTAACGCTGAAGCCACTTGAAAATATTTTGCCGCGTCTCGACTCTCTTTCATCTCAAAATTAAGTATCGTACCTTCGAACGACTCCGAGCAAGCAAAAGTATATTGAACAAACGGAAATATACAATCAATAGTATATCGTTACATTAAAATAGTACTTTGTTTTTTCTTGGTCTTATAATTTGTCCGATAAATAAAATAGGGTCTTAACTAAGAGAACAAATATGAGATATTTTTTGTTTAATTAAACTGTTTTGCTCAAAACATTAAAGCAGTTTTATTAATTACTCTAATTTTTGTTTAAAAATTGAAGAAAGTCGAGCGCAGATCGTAGGAACGACTTTATTAAGCGTCGCGCGTTTTTCGAATTGCGGCGCGGATCAAAAGATTTGATAATAAAAATAGGATTAGTGAATGAACATATAGTTTGCCACGTAAAGAAAATCTGTTAGTTTATCGAAGGAATAAAAAAAAATTGCGAAGGATGAGTAAATAGGCGAAAAAATAGCTTAAATGTTTGAATAAAACGAAAAGACGGCCGAGGTACTGCAGTGAAATAAAAAAAAAATACTCAGACAAAGAGCCTCGGTGACTTTTTCGATGATCGCATGCTGTCGAGTGTGTATAAGGGCATGGAGTAAAAGTGGATCTACGACACTTCTAGAAAAGGGTCAGTAGAAACAAGAGTCACTCGATAAAGAAAAAAAAAGAGTCCTTTATTGGCCGCGCGATATCGATTGCTTTGTGCGCGGAGACAGAGCACGTATACGCGCGCAACGAACAATTGCCGAAAAAAATCTACAAAGTCAAAGTTTTGTTCGCGATAAAATAAAGAAAGAGAAATCGTCGATTGTTTCGCCGGAGCTTTGAGATCTTAGTTCAAACTCGCCGAGAGCCTGGGCTTTTAAGTCCGGCTTTACTGAGGGTTTTCGTAGGTCGATTGTGAGCACTGGATAAACTCTTTTTATATAAAATGTATTTCTTTTTATCTCCTGAATATGAGTATCATAGATTTTTTATTAAAAATTTAAGAAGTGCTTCACAGCTTTCCTTTTTAAAATTTTTCTTCATATTTTGTGAATAGGATTTTAAAAAAGAGTAATAATAAAATTCATTATTGGTTAGAAAAAAATGTTATAATAATATATTAGTTGATAGAAATTTTGATAAAATGACAATTACATTTTTTTTTTTGTAAATACAGAAGGTAAAATTAAATTACTTTAAAAAAATAAGGGTTTATTCTCTGAGCGCTATCGATCAGGAACGTCCTTATAGCAAAAACCGGATAATCTCTCTTTTTATCAATCGCAAGTGATCCTCGGGCACACGAATAATCGCTCAATTTAGTTTTTATAAATAAGAAGAAATCGCAGGAATATTTAAATTTTCCATAACAATAATATTACCGCTTTATAGTTGAAAAAGACGATAAGACAAACTTTACTACAATAATAAACATCTTCGATTTTTATTTTGAATATAATTGTATAAAAAAAAAGGATACGTATATTTAAATTTATCTAATGACAAAGATATTTATATAAACATTTCCAAATAAGATCTGTGTAATTTGCAAATTTTCTACAAGTTTTGTAATAAATAATCTCCAGGCAGTATTTCGCTTTGTAAAGAAAAAAAAGGTAACTTTTAATGAAATTTGGCTAGAATTTGCATATCACACATTCTAAGTAAAAAAAAAGTTAATAATAATAAATAAAAAATGAGAACGTTGCACAAAATACTGAAACATGAAGTATTCAATCGTGTAGATTTATTAATATTTATAATCTATTATAGAAAAAATATTAATAGACGAGAAAAAGAGCGAGAGAGACAGAGAGAGAAAAAGCATTTGATATCATGTGGCCAGTGATTTTTTTATTTAGAACAGCTAACAATTTGCATCGTTTATTATATAAAAAAAATAAATTACGCGATATATATTAAAAATACATTCCAACGAAAAAAATTCCTCTTGTTTCTCCATCGAAACTGCGCACCTTTTGAACGTGTCTCTTATACGAAATAAATAACAAATATTGTATAAAATATACCGCGTGTTCACTTGTTTCTAATACCGGCAGTGCGAAAGAACGAAAAAATGAGTACGATTAACAAAATAAAAAAAATATGTAATAAAAAAAAAGAAGAATGGGCAGTGTCTGTTTTATTGTCACAAGTATATATATAAATATGATAAACGAAAAGAAGTGCGTCGTGAGAATTCATTTCGTCACGCTACTTAGAGAATATATTTCTGATGCAAATGTCCATTTCACCGCGATAATGAAAGTATATATATCAAATTTACCAAAAAATAAATAAATAAAAGGGAAACATTCGAAAAGTTGGCAAAGAATTAATTAATGTACGCAAGTGGAAGAATAGAGGAAACGATGGCGTGGGTGTTTGTGCGGTATCCTTTTCTTTTTGTTTCTCAAGTTACGCAGACATTTACGAAGAATAAAGAGAGAGCAGCGATTTTTTCCAGGTGGAAATTTGTAAAAAGACGCTATTGCTATAATATAACGAAATGGAAAAAATATATTTAATAAATAATTGCGCGGGTAATAATCGAGATTTTTTTTATTTTCGTCAGAAATTTTTTGCGCCAAAGAGAAATATACGTTATTTGAATTGTCAGAATTAAATAAAACAAAAAGAAAATCAATGACGAAGACTATGAAAAAGAACGATGATAAAAAAAATAGGTGAAAATGAAAAATTGTAACTAGGATGTGGTAAACATCGTCCAAGTGCTTCTCATGATGCTTGGGTACATAATCATTAAAAATTATTGTGTACTATTACTTGTATCATACTATTATCATAATTGTATTATTATATAATACTAGGGGGGACTTATTAAACCAAGTTGACTCTAAAGTATTTTGATGTTATTTTTGATTGCCAATCCTCCGATTTAGGCGGTATTATTTTATTGTTTTCTTTTAATAATAAAGCATACAAACAATAAAAAGAATTGAATGGTCATATAATTATACATACAAATAGTAGATCATCGTCGAGTTCTGTTACAATTAAAAAATGTAGTTTTGCTCAATTTTTTCACTAAGCTAGAGTAACAATTAGCTAAAAAATGGATCTATTTATCTTAAAGTAGTAGAATCGCTAATAAAAGTACAGCTTCGGTCACATTAACTTACGTAAGGTATAAAAATTTCGACAAAAATGCAGATTTTTTTACAAGCCTAAACAAAATACATTCTACAGATGGAGAATGAGTGAAGTTGAAAAAAAAATGAAAGGATGAAAGATAAAAGTGGTAAAAAATGATATTAACGAGTTGCGGATATATTGGCATCAGGATTACTGGAAGCATCGTCAGGTTCTTTGTAATCCTGAGGTACAGGATGCGGACCTGGACTGGCACTGAGATCATTGGCCTTTTCCTGAACTTCCTTAAAGGAAGCCTTTATATTGTCAAGAGCTGCGCCCAAGCCCTGCTTGATCTGATTGAATTCTTGGGTCACTAACGACAGTCTTCCCAGAAGATAATTCAAGTTGGTATCTACCTCGCTCATGCGTTTTGTGATTTCGCCGACCTACAAAAGGTAGACATTTGTAAAACAAAATTTTCCACAAAGAAATTTCTAATTCGACGTTAAAATTCATTCAGTTATACCTTGCTTTCCATTCCATCCATCGTCTCTGTGGTACCATTCACGTAAGCTTCATTCTGCTTGTGAAGCTTATCCAAAGCCTTGGCACTTTCCATCATCTGTTGATACATGACATTTATCTGCCGCCACACCTGTTGGATAGCACCTCGGTTAGAATAGTAAAAAGAATCACGATGCCTTTGAATGTAAATTATGAAGACTGACCTGGTTCATCTCCTGCTCCATTTTAACAGTGAGATTAGCGAGTGCGCCGTTCTGATTATCCATAATATCATTGGAGATGCCGTCGAAGCGGGTATTGAGTGTCTGATTGATATTAAGTCCCTGAGCCATCACCAATTCACCGACCTCTCGCAGAATTTTGTACGAGTGCTCCATGCGCTTCTTGGTGTCGAGTACATGATCTGCCATTTCAACCAGTAGCGACTGACCCTTGTTGAGCTCGCGCAGCTCTTGCCCTATTCGATCAGCACTGTTCTTCATATCAGAGCGCAAGGACGTCATAGAATCCTTCGCCTCCTCCTTGCCTTCCGCCAGGCGCGCCTCGAGATCCCCGTTAACCTGCGCTACTGCCGACTTGAGCGCGTGACGCGTCTCCTGCAGCGACATTTGAGTCTCATTGTGCATAGTCTGCAACTCCGCCACCCTAGAAATAAAAATTACGTTTTCAGATACTCCCCTCCATCCGAACATCGAAATTTCCCGAAATAAAATCTGTATTTACCGCGGAAGATCCTGGATTCGCTCCAGGCTTGACTGCAGGAGTTCCTGAATGCGAGTGAGCGCGAGGGCCTGCTCCTCGGCGGCGGGGCTGCTCCGGTCGCTCGCAGCCTCCGCGGTCGGTTCGCTCTCTAACTTGAGCAGGGCTTGAGAGACCGCCGCTATCTTCTCGCCGATGGCCCGCACCTCGGTTAGGACGCCGTCCTGGGACTGCTGCCCGGGGAGCTTCCCCGTGAGCTCGCCGAGCCTCCCGTCCAGGTCGCCGCCAAGCTTGTCGAGCTTCTGCGAGAGTTTGTTCTCGGCGAGCTCGAGCCTGGAGAAAATCTCCTGGGGTGGTGCGTCGCCGCTGGGAGGCGACGCCGAGCCCCCCGCCGCCCTGCTCGTGCCCTCGAGCACCTTCGTCTGGATCTCCGTCGCCCAACCCTCGAGCCGACTCTCCAGGTCCTCCAGCGTGTCCGCCGTCTTTTGGATCTGAATCCGCTCGCGCTCGTCCTTCTGTGGAGTTGAAGTTTCGGGTCAGTTTATATACTCACAAAAATGGATAAGTATGTTAATTTTTAGTATTTTTCTGCTTATTAGATATTTTTTCATTTATTCAATTCTTTTTTTTTATGATATAGAATAAGTATGAATCTACGTAAATATATACGTACATGTACTCTACATGTAAACTACGCACTGAGAGAAATGTTTTGGAAAAATTACTGTTATTCTAATAAAAATTACACAGACTACATTTAGTGAAAAAAAAAATACTTTTCTGTACCGTAAACTTTACTAAAATTACTAAAATTCTATTAAATTTTCTACTACAGAAATATTTATTACTAAATTTCTACTAAATTATTACCACAAAAATTTTTACTACTAAATTTATACTACAGAAAGGTAATTGTTTTCCACTAAATGCATGCGAAATGTGTCTCCGCTGTCAGACTGGATCGTAATTTTTCGAAAAAATTTCTCTTAGTGCGCCGATACTTGCGGTGCGATCGACGGGGACTTACCTGAGTGATGAGTTGCTCGATGCCGGCAACCCTCTCGTCCAATTTGACGAGATAAGCCTTTAAGCCATCGATGGTGGACATCCGCTTGGTGAGGAGGGATATCGCCTTTTTTAGCTGCTCGGCGGTCTGACGGTCGCGCGCCTCGTGCCTCTCCAACTTCTCCGTGTTGTCCCGCATCATGTGTACCAGGCTCAGCATAGCGTCTTTTATGTCCTCGTGCCTGTTGGTATAATAAACAATTCAAATTTTTTATTTTTATTTTTAATGACGTTTGATTGATCGTAATTGCCGGCGCGGCGGCGCCCTTATATGGGGAGCTTCTGCATGCGCGATCTAATCGACTTCCGCTTACTCACGTGATCAAACTGTTTATTTAGTGTTATTAAGCTTAGAAGAATTTTGTTGTAGTGCGCATTTACTTATTTGTTTATTTTTTTTTCTTTTAAAAAGTGTGGATAAACTTTTACCGTTATCCGGTTAGCGCAATTCCCGGAGGCGATAAGAATCGACGATAAAAAAAATGGAAAATATATTATTATTTATCCCGTTATATACTTAGTGCAATAGCAATAGCTCTATAACATAGTAGGAAAAATAAATAAATAAGAACTATGAAACTTACGTAATTTCCCTGGACTCCACCTGTCCGATGGATGCTACGAGGAACCAAAGTAAAACAGCGATTGAAATTTTCAGCTCCATGGTGACTACCTATCAATGATAATCTGAAATAAATAAAACAAAAATAAATACTTATTTATATTTATCGTTTAAGGAGACCATTGAATTTGTAAAAACAAGCCGATAAAAACGTCCAAGAAAAATTAAAGCGACTCGAGATAAATTCTTAGCATTGTCCACCCGTCAAAGAGCTCCCCTGAAAAATTTTAAAGTACAGTAAATTGCTCCTATCGCGCCGCCATCCAATTCAATCGAAGAGGAACGCGGAAAAGAAGGATTAAATCGAAGCCGACGATACCCGCAGGGAGTTACGTTTAATGCGTAGGAGCAGAGGAGCGAGGCAAGCCGATCGAAATGAAGTCAGCTACTGTGAAAAGATTCTCCCCTCGTGCGTATCCAAGTGGCCGGTATCTAATCGGACAATATACAATTTCCAAAGACATTTATTGTGTCGTCCTCTTCCTCGACGATCTTTTTCATAGAATCGACGAAACGCGCGACATCGACACCCCGCGCGTGCTCTTCCGACCATTTTTTATTTTATTTTATTTTTTCTCTTCTTCTATTGCGAATGAGTGACTCTCTTTGTGGCGCGTCGCGATGCAAAAGTACGAATGTAAGCTTTTAATGCTTTTTGTCTGCGCTCGGTCGGGAGAGAAAATGAGTAAGAGGATATGCGATTACAAACGGGAGCGGGAGAATCCGATAGACTAATAGATACATCGTGATGAACTAAATAGGCGCATTCATATCCTTTATGTAGCTGCGAAGTGCTTTCAATTAATTTAATCGACTTTGTTTCTGTGTGTTTACATTTCCAGCTCGTAGTTTCATTTATATTGTTGTTGCATTCGACGGGGGATTGTACACTCGAATGTTTATTCAAGGGGACCTATACGTAATTCTTTTTTTTTTTGTATAAAATCGAGGGAAAGAAATTAGAATAATTCGATATAATTACAGTTTTAAAGCATACGAGTGTATATATTAAATTTATATAATTTTAAAAAGCTTTTTAAAAAAATTATAAATCATTTATCATCCTCGTGTATTTGATTTACAATATACTAAAAAAATTAAAAGCAACTTAACAAATTTTCTTTCTACAATATATTGCAACAATGTTGCTCACATGTTGGGGACGATTTTTGCAATATATTAGATAAGCTTGTATCAATAAATTTACTACACGGTGCAAATATTTTTGCATGTATTTCCAACATTAAAGTTGGATCCAGCAACGATTTTTACGCGGGAATTTACAGCAAGTGGACTCGTCTTAAAACGTTTGAAATTGATATAAACAATTCGTGTTAATTAATATTCTCCCTTGTACAATTGGAGAAGGTTAAAAGCAGTAAAAAATAATAAAAGAGACTAAAAGAAGTAATTTCGGGTGTATAATAAGCCCACATTGATCTTCATTACAGAAATGGGTATACACGGGTCGATCCCACCGTCGAAAAAAAAAATCCGCGTAATCAACGCGAGGAATAATCGTAATTGAATAAGTCATCACATTTTCAGATAAGCGAGTGTCGAGGTCGGCTCGCCGATGACCCTAGGGAGTCGTACGCGCGCGAATTATCGCTATTATTCGTCTAGCTGGTACATGTCCGAGAGAACCGAGCCGTCGACCGAGTCATTAGCGCTCCCCGATGAATTGGGATTGGGAGGCGATAAAAGAGCGTCGCAGGTCGAACGGATACCGATGGCTTATTATCCCTGCTCACGGGACCCGTGACAATAGTCGCCGATGCAGGCGCATTGTGTCAAGGTCCTTGCCCCCTGGTCGCTCCAGTGTTTACGGGCTCCGAGTCAATGAAATTTATCATCTCCTCTGTATACCTATTGAGAAAAAAATTATTGTAAAAATAAGTGTCTAGATATTAGAACGCGAACGTTGACTAGACTCTCAGATAAGAATTACTACACTACACCGAGAGAAAAAACTTAATAAAAATGGCTATTATGATTAGGCAAGGAGTGCTAGTCTTGACAAGTGAGAAATTTTAGTATGGAAAATAGTAATTTGTAATACACAACATAGCAATTTTTATTATTAAAATAGTAATTTTTACAATTTCTGTACTAAAAGTTACTATTTTTCATAAAAAAAGTTCTCGCTTGTTCCTTTCTTAACCACAATAGCAATTTTTATTAAGTTTTTTCTCTCAGTGTATGCAGTAAAATTTGCTGTATAGAATTATTTCTAATACTGTTCAGTAAAATTTGTGATATTTATGTCAAAATGTAGTGTAGAGTATACCCGTGTAAAAAAATTTAGGATAAAGTTTAGATAAAGTTCATATTTGGCGGTCGTTGATACTAATCGTTGATAGTAATTTTTATAATACTTTTTTCTCAGTCTATACGTGGATCGATATTACATTAAATCTTTTCGCTGCACTTTACCGTCCAAAATTTAACGAGTTAAACAAAGAGATTTCGCTAAAAATTAGTAGAAAAGCTCTAGTATTCAGTGATTTATTGGAGCAACTTTTACTACAATTTTAGTACAGATTTTCATTGTAAAACTCCACCTAAGAGCGCACACGTTAAAACGATTGGAGTAAAATTTCACTCTTAATTTATAGTGAAACCACTCATGGAATTAAAATTGACTTTAGTAGAGTCAAATTTGACTCTACACGAATTTAGTAATTGAAATTGACTCTAAGGTAGAGCAGCATATTACAGGTTGAGTCTACTTCGAGTAAAAAAAAATTACTCCACGAACGTAGTCAATTTCATTATAAAATTAGAGTGTATATTCGACACGACTAGAGTTGATTTTCACTCTATTTCACTCCAGCCGATTTAGCGCGTAAAATTGGCGAAGTCTTGAGAGGAGCGCGGATTCACGGAGAAGTCGGCCGGGCGTAGATCGCGAGGTAAATAGATCCTCCACTTACTGAGCCTATCCCCCGCTATACATAGAACTGCACAGATGTATATTAAGAGCTCGGATGCTGCGGGCCATGTGGCCCATCACGAACCATCTGCCCGGTGACTTCACAGGGCCTTACAGTGTACAAAAGTCCCGCTGAAATTTATGTATGCTCGACGATTCCTGGTACGGTGTTGCCGACCGCGAGGAGCCGGAGGGAGAGCGAGAGCAAAAAGTCCCGGAGGCGCGCAAAATCGCGAAAGTTTATCGGCGTGTGTATACCGCACGGGTGGCAGCGACGCGAGCTTTTGAGTCAATGACACGGCTGTCGCGCGGGGCAATAAATCGCGCACTCGCACAGTCCAGTTTCTCCCCTTTTTAACGAAATCTTCTGCTTCGGCTCCATTTACACTTCATCGGAAGCGAGAACAGAGATGTTCCTTGTGGCTTTAGATTTTTTTTTATTTTTCTTTTAAATCGTATGCTATGTAAAAAAAAAAGATACGCGGAGAGAAATTTTATATGAAAGTTACTCTGCTAATTCGTAGGAACAGTGGGACATACTCAACCTATGACGATTCTTATTATAAAACATAATAAAAATTACTGTGTGTATAGGAATTTCTACTGTACATATACAATTATTAGTTTATATATATTGTTTACATTTTCGTTAATTTAGTTTATATAGATTAAATAATTTTGTATACATACTTTGTACGTATATAAGGACTTTTAGTCCGTTGAATTTATATTAAATAAATGAATAAAAAAAAATAAATATACGTAACAATTTTTACACTATCTAAAATTTTATTTTTTACTATGTAAATAGCAATTTTTAGTATATCCGACGGTTCCTACAGAGCGTAGTATAACTTTTACTATATAATCCATTGTCCTTAGTGCAATAGGATAAGGGAATCGTTGCACCCTTCCAAGTAGATACTCTCGCAAACAATGAATTGACTATTTTGAAATTGATTAATTGACCGGTGAAGACTGTCGGCTTTGTATCTTTAAGTGAGAACTAAGAAAAGAAAATTACGCGGAAGTTGAAGAATAAATTGTTAAATGAACTCGGCGAAGATTATCATCGCTATGTCGATGCAAATTGGTCAAAAAGGAAAACGCGAGAGGCATTTTAAGAGATTAGATCGGGATAAATTTGCGGAAAAAAGGAATGAGTGGAAGGCCGAGGCCGCGGGGCATTGGAGTTGCGAATCAGCGCGTTCTCCCGACAATTACACCGATGAGAGTGCACCCTAGGGGCCGGAAAATATCTCGGCGTTCGCGGTACGCTCGTAAATTGATTTATTTCCTTGATGCCTGGGGCTCGCCGCGACCGCATCATCTCCATCGGTGGACGCGCTGGCTTTGTTTTAACGCGGTTAAAGAGGAAAAAAATTCGAACGGACGCGATTGTTGCTTAAAAGGCGTAAGCGCCGTTCGCGCCGAGCTCGTCCCTGTAGAATGCGGAAATCGCCGACGAGGGCTATGCGGAGTAACTTCCTTTATCCGATCGGTCCTTTTTCCTCGCTGCGGTGTTAACGCGACGCTGCGTTTTGAGATCTAAAAATAAAGCCTAAACAGCGAACGCTGAAACGATTAAAAAAAAAATACTCGCGTTTGTACGAGATTTTTTTTTTTTTTGAATAAACAGAGTGATGGCAAAACTGGAGATATTAATTGTTCGAAATTAGAGAGGAGTAATTGACTGATGTACTTTTTATTTTTATTGTTAAAAATTCGTTGGATAAGGTACTTACGTGGATCGAAGGGCTCGGACGGAGTCGCTGCGGTGCGTTTTCTCGAGTGCCGCGCGAAGGACTGATGCGAGGCATCATTAGGTAACTCTCTCGGCTACTCGCTTTTGAAAAGGAAAAAAGCACGCGCCTCTTCTCTTTCTCTTTATCTCCCTCTCCTCGCGTTTGCAAGTTTGATTTTCTTTCACCGGCTGCAGCGAGCCCGCAGAGCCATCGCACGGCTCGTCGAGGGATGTGACTGTTGCGTTTGAATCGTCGGCACCCTGTCGGTCATGCCGGTACTCATACAATGAGATTTAATATAAATCTCTTCATTTATTTATATTTACAGAAAGGATTGGTCGTTTACAGCTGGAGTGCTTAGAAACTAATTCACTAACAGTAAAATCTTTGCGAGGATTGTAAAGTCTTTGGTGGCAATGCAAAGAATAATTTTGTCATTCTTTGCTGAATGTATGTACAAGCTTTCGTAAAAGCTCCTTTTGCTCTGTATCAAAAAATGGCCAAAGTTCACTTTCAAGCTCAACAAGGGCATCGTAATCTTGCGATTGACATGCAAGCACAAGAGACTGCAGTAATAACATTTCATCCTCGGTCATATTGGGCACTGCAATATTAGAAAAAGGATTTTTAATTGGTTTTTATGCATAGTTAAATATTGGTATATACGTAAACATTAAATGTATTCTACCCGAAATAGGAGTGTCCTCAGCCCAGGCATACTTTTCTAATACTTGGGCAAGAAGAGGTGCGAGCCTTTGTGGAGTAGGCCTGAGAATCAGAAGTAGTAGGACTCGACTGATTTCACATTTATGTAATATGTTTCTGTAGTTGCCAATTACTCTTGAGCTAACATGATTTTCAATCATTTCTACTAATTCATTTAGAATATACAAAGCAGATACGTAATCACCTGTCAAAGTAGGTAGCATAAAATTTAATCAATGTCAAAATAAGTTTAATATTTTTGAATTTTAAATTAAATTGTTACCTTGTTTAATATAATATGTAACTAAAGTACTTATTGCTTGTACAGTTGGATGAGATTGTACAGCTTTATATAAATATTCAATCCCTTCGGAATTTGCACCAAGAGTCATAGCGAGCTCCATGGCTAAACCAGCCGACATAACTCCAAAACCTTCTTGGCTCTCGCATCTTGCTAGTGCATGATTAAAAGCATTTATTGCTGCTTGCAAATCTTCTTGACTTATTGACAGGCACCCAATGTCGTTACTCTTTTTATTGGCTATTAAAAATTGTCGACCTGCTTTGATTAATAAATTTATTTCTGAAATACTGTTTCCTATTGTTCCTTGACATCTTGCGGCTGCTAACCAACACCATCCAGCATATTGATGTAATTCTTTTTGCTCACAGTTGACTGCCAAGGATTCTACATGCAAAAAAGAAATAATAATTAATATTTAATGTTCTATTATTTCAGATTTAAGTAATTGGTTATTACCAAATTGTTCTGAAGCTTCTGCAACATTAGGTTTACGGAGAAACCGTCTAAAAATAAAAAACAATTTATTTTATCTTATAAAATTTTTGTTCTTTATTTAAACAATAACCTTACTTTTTCAACTTGTTGGATATTAGGTGATACTTCGAAAGAAAATCGTTTCCATCAGCTCTTTTTTGGTAGTTTTGATCTTGAGCGGCCATAATTTATTAGTATTTACAATTAATTATAAATAATGTTTACTTTCATTGTGAGAAATAACGTAACAGTCAAAACAAAAACGCCCACGTATATAGTAATGGCGTAATGTGACGATTTATATCTGATTATTAAAAAATGACGTCAGAATGCGCATAGCGCTATCAACGTCAAAAAGTGCGCCAAAATTAAGATTAAAATTAACTCTATCTTTTTTACTTTATTTACTAACAATTAATCGATTCCCTATATCAAAAACAATTGATATAATATATATTATCACAAATAATTATGACCTTGTCAGATTCCATTTTAGTATTCATCACCTCGGGATATGATCATTTAAATATTAACTTTTTTTCTAAATGAATAAGGTAAAATTGTAGGAAAAATTTATTTTATTTAATACATGATAATAATTTAACTCTATTTTGGAAAATAACAAAACATTTACAGATTTACTATATCATTGAATTTGTTTGTCATCAATGAATAATATTATAGTTTTAAGTAACTAATTTAACATGGTAAACAGTTATAGACGTATGTTTAAAAGATAATCTAAAAATATTCTTTTGTTGGATGTAATATACACTGAACAAGTTATCAATACAAAATACATACAAAACGGAGACTACATTAACTTTTGGGAATAAGTGGATTCGAACTTTTGTGATTAAAGTATAAAAATGCAAAATACAAAATTTCAATTTAACTTTTGATATTAACTAATTCTTTGATATTATTGAATAAATGCTCAATGTAAACTTTGTAATTAATTGGTTGTATCGCAACAACTGTTGCTTTCAATCTATTTTCATCCTGCAAAGAGATTAACATTAAATCAGTCTTAAATAAAATTTTAATTATATGTAAAAAAGAAATCAAAATACATACGTTGAAATTCTCCATACGAAAACGTAATTTGAAAATGTAAGATTTGAAAGCTGCTGTTCCAATTTTTTCCAAGAAAGCATCATTATCTCTTTCTTTTAGTTCACCTAGTTCTTGTGCTGAGGCATTTAACAGTATTTCTGCTTCTTCATTGAAAGCTGTTGCCCACTGATTTCCGGTCCAGTCCACTAAGTTTGTCTGTTAAATTTTTCAAATTAACAATATTTTAATTATATATTTTACAATTTTTTATATAAATAAATATTCTATTTTGTTACTTACACTAGCCAACAGACGGTATGTGAAATTGGGAAAATCTTTACAGCATTTTTCACATTTGTACATTCCATTGCTTTGATCAATAACTTTCTTCTTGCAGCCTTCTGATGGGCAGGCTTTATACAGAGCGTTTTCGGCTCTAATAAGATTAACCGTTGCCTTGGTAATGAAAATGTTTGGCATGTCTTGATGTCCAAATCTTTGCTCTTCAGCTTCTTTGAATGTAATCCAAGGACCATTCATGCTGCCACCACCTCCAAGTGCTCGAGATAGAGAACGAGATTCTTCATTCACACCAACAGCTTTGAACCATCCACGCAACCTGAATAAATTGTTTATAGTATTATCAATTTTCTTAAATATTTAAATTGTCTTTTTTTTTAATTTCATACTTGTGAGCTTGAGGAATGTCAGGATCCAATTGCATCATAGAAGAAGCAACCAAAGAAAGATTTTTTCCTCCATTGAATTCACCTATCTTTGCTCCTTTAATGGCCACCACAGGATTATTAGTACCATCAAAATTTTCTGCTTGATTTCCCCACAATGTTACAGTCACCTGAAAAGTATATTAAATATTTGTAATATGTAGAAAATTAATTAAGTTTTGATAAAGAAAATAAAAAATTAATTTACACTTAGGAATTCATACTGTACTCACCATGTCATTATTTTCATCAACAATACCAATATCTCTTTTTTTCAATTCACGACCAGTTGTTCTTGCAGTAAATGTCTGTACATCACTGCAAGTCTTAACTATTCCCAAAACATCTATAACATTAAAAAAAAAAAATTTAAAAAGATTTCCTATGAGTATTTTATTTTATGTTTTATTATTTAGAGCTATAACTTTACCAATTAATTCATCTTTTGGCTTATTTTCTACTGTATTTATAGGTACAAAATCAAACTGAAGAGTGGGAATTTCTTCAGACTCCTCGTTGCATAAAACAATTTCAGCATCGTTTGATAAAGTCATCTCATAATCATTTTTTAAATTATTGAACTGTTTATTTGCTGGTTTTATTTGACAGCGAGAAATATAGTAAATTTTTCCTATCTATAAATCAAATTATTATTTACATAAAATAAAAATTATAAAAATTTAAATATAAAATGGACATAAAGATTAATTATACCTCAATCATGTCATAAAATTTGTCACATTGCTCACGAAAACCTGTACATCTAATTTCACCACTCTCATCAAGAAGATCCATATTAAAAAGTTTTCCTTCTCCACGGGAATTAGACCAGGTTCTAATTGCTGATTTGTTTGTTACACGTGCTTTAATAACCCACCTAAAGGAAAATTAAATTTATGAGAAATTATAATTAAAACTTTTTTTTTAATTATCTTACCTGTTTTGATAAGGACTTAAAATACCTATGGGAGAAGTAATTATACCACCCCCACTAGAAAGTGATTGATTAAGTTGACTGTTTGCAGCTAAAATGTTAATGATGATATTGTGGTTTTAAATACTATTTTCAATAACAGAAAAAATAGTAAATAACAAAAGAAATATTACCAGGTCTTGGTTGGGCTTTTGGAGGAGCTGGTACACTGCTGACAGGTAAAGCAGTAGAAGCATTAGTTTCTGTTGTTGCATTACTATTATTATTATCACGATTAACACTTCCTAAAACTCTACCGACTTCATGACCAGGAACCAAAACTTCAATATCAAGTATTACCATCACATTCCTACATGAAACAAGAGTAATTTATAAAAGATAATTTTGATAAATGAACTTTAAAAGTAATAAAATTTAATATAATATTTTGAGCTAATATATTTCAGGTGATTATTTCACCAGATTGTGCAATTTTTAGTACAATAGTCAAAGAGTACCTTTGTGTTCCACCATTATTAACTTTACTGATAGCATACTGTTTGATTTGAACCACAGAATGCTCTGACAGTACATTGTTTGTAACAAGATCATTCAATTGGGTAGCAAGCATAGTAAATGAATTGGATTTCAAGCCATCCGACAAAAGAAGTCTGTATCTATCTCCATTAGAAGAACTAGCAAGTTTCTTGTGACCCTGTAATGAAATAATTATGTGATTAAACAATCATAACCGAATATAAGTGCCAAAAAAGTAAATAATTAGTAAATACAATCAAAGCACAAAACATACCAAAATCTGAAGAATCGGATCTTTAACCTTCTCATCATTCGCTATTTTCTGTGAACGCAAAAATAGTTAACATTAACGGAAATTATTAACATCATAACCAAAGAAAGAACAAAGAAAACTCACGTCCAGGGCACCTTCCATAAGTTTGGGCAACATGATGCTGATTCTTTAGCTCTAGATTAATTTTTTTAACTTTCGCTATTTAGACGCACTTGACAATTTTATCTTATCGTCCAGCGATACTCTTTTATTTTATTGAAATATTTATTGCTGATTCTGTTCTTGCAGTGCAGCCAGATCCCTCAAGAATACACATCTGCGGTAGGTTCCCGCCAACTCGCGACTTACGTGCGTAGATGTACACTACTACGATGAAAAACAGCGTGAAAATTCTTATACGTACATTACCTATACTATCAAGTATCATCAAGAACACAAATATAATAGTGTCGATACAAATAATGCCGGTTATCAATAGAGGGCAGTAGTGAAGAGAAGCGCGAAAATTCGAAATTTACTTTTCTATGATATCACCGTCTTATTAGATTTTGAAGAAACAAGACCTGAATTTGGTTTAAATGTCATTAACAACTATTAACAACTGATTTACTTTTGTTTAAAAATGGCTTACTTTTTCAAAAAAATATATATAAGGTGCTGTTAATAAAATACACAAATATTTTAGTGGATTCGTAAGTAGATTTTTCCTTCTCCATTAATATTGGAAGACCAATTTACAATGCTTTTAGAACTATTTAAAAAAAATCAAGCAATACCTACAAAAAAGATTACATACAATTTAGAAAAATTGTCCATTCGTGTAGAAGACTTAAATATTTCTTTAAGTAGCATGAATAACAAAAGCCGCAAATTGTGAATTAAAAATTAAAAAAAAAATAATTTGACAAAACGATTGTATTTTTTTAAAACGTCCATAAATTAAAGATTCACATAGAATTTTAAAAATTAAGTTCGCATTTAAAATTCGCCAACGACTTTTACTTCTTTAAGTTGCATTAACTAAAACCTCGTCATGCGAGTTAACATTTAGAATACCGGACGAAACAATTTTTTATCTCAAAGCGTCCACATAAATTAAAAATAAAAAATTCACGTACAATTTAAAAGTGGACTTTGAATGATTTCTTTAGATTTTTTAAAAATACAAGAACGGCTCACAATTCATTAGCGAGTCGCACGCATTATCATCGCGAGCACAGTACCTCCTTTGAAATAAGCGCAAAACAAGAGTCCGTCTACCCCCTTGTATAGAGAAGAAAAAAAGAAGACGGGAAAGGCCCCGCGCAGAACGGCAGAGTGGGAGTCCCACAGCTGGGACTGAAATAGAAGGGGGACTCGCCGAGAGATGCTTGTGTGTTCATCCTTTCCGTTTCCACGGGCAAGTAGTTGGCGGCTGGCTCTCGTACGACTCACGGACTCACACTTTTGCCCATTTCGCACTTAAATCGCTGCTGCACTCTCTTGTAAACAAACGCCAACTTCGACAGGTGAGCTCATTTCTTTCTCCTGCAAGCGATTAATTCTTCTCGTCGAACCTGCGCTCGACCTTTTCACGGTGTATCCCATTTTTTTTTTTGCATTTTATCGTGTCGGAAGAAAGCTGGCGAATTTAGACTCCCAAGAAACATAATTAACAGTCCGCTTTGGCTTGCGGTTTGTGGTGACGAAGTTCGTACTTCGGGCCTGGGCGAGGAATGCAGGAGGAATCTCGTTATTCGTACTACCGTTATGTTTTTCTATAGGAGTTGATATTTCGAGAAGCTTTTCTAAAACGTGTCATTTAAATTTTCAATTAGGTACGATATTAATTAATGAAAAGCATAAGAACGATTTAAACAAAAGCTTTTATCTGTAAGCGTTGAATAGGAATTAAGCAACTCATTATTATAAATATTAGAGATTTATGAGTGAATTTCGTAATCGATTCACTGACATTCATTACACATTTATAAATAATGAAGAACCGGTTTTGTAATGCACGACTAAAATTACCTAATTTTCATAGTCAATTCAATTTGCGGCGCTAACGTATAAAAATAAGGTAAAACGGCTCTCCGAGTGTTCTAAAATTAAAAAGCCGACAGGTGATTTGTCTCATTTTGTTCGAAATGAGCGATCGGGTACACGCGCGCGTGCGGGTATGCGTTACAAGGACCGGCTCCGACGATTTCGACCTCGGCGACCTCGAAAACGGTCCTCCGCGTGCGTGATGCAATTCCGGTAGACTCGTAAGATCTTACACGACGACCTTGAACTCACTTTCCTCGGACGTGCGATCAAAGGATGAGCGTCCATTCACCTGCGCGCCTGATCCTCCCCCCTCGAACTCCTTTACAGACTTTACTCCGAGTATGGGGAGTGTACGTGCGCAAATCCACGGCTCCGCTCGGTACTTAACGCACTCGTGTTTACGGCGCTGCTCCTTTCCGAGCAAATAAGGCGGTTAATTGGTTTTTTTTTTAAGCGGCGATGAAATGCTTAATGTTTGCAGAAAATGCCGCCGTTGAATTCGTGGAGAACGATTTTCGTGACGGGAGGCGCCGGATACATCGGTAGTCACTGCATCGTCGAGCTCCTGGAGTCGGGCTACGATGTTGTGGCCATTGATAATTTTTCCAACAGCGTGATAGAGGGCAAGGGAGAGTCGGCGGCTCTCAAACGAGTGGAGAAAATTACCGGCAAGAGCATTAAATTTTACAACTGCGACTTGCTCGATAAGGAAAAGCTGCAGGAAGTCTTCAACAAAGTAAATGTCGATCGATTGCTTGCTTTTCTTCTGCTTGATGAAATTGACTTTTAAATTGAATGTGACTCTTCTTTCCACAGCATAAAATAGACTGCGTCATTCATTTTGCTGCTATTAAGGCTGTAGGCGAATCTATGCAAGTTCCTCTTCACTATTATAAGAATAATATTATTGGTGCTATTAATTTATTAGAGGTAAAGAGTAGAAGCGTTATTTGACTGAACAACAACTTACGTTTTTTTTTATTAAAATATTTTTTGCAATGTCTTTAGGTGATGAAAGCTGCAGGATGTTTTCAACTAGTTTTTAGCAGTTCCTGCACAGTGTATGGAGAGCCGGAAAAACTTCCAATAACAGAAGATCATCCTACCGGTAACATTACAAACGTTTATGGCAGGACAAAGTATTTCATAGAAGAGATGTTAATAGATATTTCTAGAGCAGAGAAGGTCTTTTTCTTCTCACTGAATTTAAACTATTTTTTAAAATATCTTTGGCAAATAACTAAAGAAAATTTTTTTCTAGAACTGGAATATTATTTCATTACGGTATTTTAATCCTGTTGGAGCACATCCTAGTGGTTTGATTGGAGAAGATCCTACAAAGCAGTTTACAAATTTGATGCCATTTATTGCTCAGGTGGCCCTTGGTCAGAAACCTGAATTAACGATATTTGGTGGTGATTACCCTACAAAAGATGGAACAGGTAATTTAAAAAATATCGTTAATATTTTATGTAAAAAAAATAAAAAAATTAGTAATGAATGGATAATTTACATTTCAGGAATTCGAGATTATATTCACGTAATGGACTTGGCCTCTGGACATGTAGCTGCTTTGAATGCACTTCACAAACAACATTCCAGAATCAAAATTTATAATCTCGGTACTGGAAGTGGTGTATCTGTTCTTGAACTTGTAAAAATTTTTGAAAAGGTCACAGGAACTTGTGTGCCTTATGTAATTAAAGATAAAAGAGAAGGTGACATAGTATCGATGTATGCAAATACCAGCTTAGCTGAAAAAGAATTAGGTTGGAAGGCTAAGTTCAATGTAGAACAGATGTGTAAGTAAAAATAATAATTTTAGTCCTTACTTTTTACTTTTGATGAACATTCTCCTTCATGTTATCTTTTCTGCAGGTAAAGATTTTTGGAGGTGGCAAACAATGAATCCAACTGGATATCGAACACCTTACAAAAATGGAAATTCTATTTAATCATAATCATATACTGTATGATGCAGATCAAAAGATAAACTTTATGTGTCAGTATAAAACCAAATGATATAGCATATAATTTTTAATATATCTTTTAATTACATGCAATTTTTATAAATCATAACTCAAGTTAAAAACATTAGTTCTTTTGTACTGTGCAAAACAAGATTTCTCTTCTAACTATTAAAAACTCAAAATTGTACCTCTTTATTCTTAGAATAACTTAAGCACTTTTATTTTCTGTAGAATATAAGGATAAATGTTGAAATCTCAATACTTCTATACCCCAAGAAGTCCAGTTTGGTAATAAATATCGAGCAAAAATTTCTATACATTTTGCATTTTCAGGTAAATATGATTTTAAAATTTCTAAAACAAAAAAATAATGTCATAAGAAATAAAAGTTAAATAATATGTATGCTTTAATATACCTGCAAGAGGAGGTTTGTGAGAATGAGCTGCACTTGGAACACTTAAAATAACTTTTTTATCAGGTACAGTACAATGAACATTAGAAGATTTAACTCCAAACAAGATTTGTTCATAAGGTTGCTTTCCATGTTGATCATTAAAGTCACAAATGGATTCTCCAGATTGAGTAATCTGAATATAAAATAAAACATTGACAATAATTTTGTTACTCCATGTATAATGGTCAATTAGATTTTACCTTAAGCCAGAACCATCTTGCTTTAAATGTAACATTCCAAGCAGGAAACATTTGTTCTAAAATACTTTTTATTTGACTAGTAGAGTTAGTACACCAAACTGCAACTACTCCATTTGTACTTAAAATATTCCCTACAGGGATTTTTGCAAGTTCTTCATTGTACATCATTTGATAGCTGTAAATAATTAGTAATATATAACTAATATCATTTAGCATAAATGAAATTTGAAAAACCTTAAAAAATTTACCCGCTTTCTTTAAACTTTTTATTTTTCCGCCGTATTGACTTATTCCACCATGGTGGATCCAAGAGTACCAAATCAAAGCAGCTTGTATTGAATTTTTCATTAAACAAACGTACATCATAGCAATAAAAGGTACAATTTTTAGGAAAGACATAGTTCTCATTTTGAAATTCAGTAACAATAGCAGTGTTCTTTTTATTGCTTCCTTGGAAGTCAGTAATTAATTGTTTAGATTCTAAATAAAATTTGTTTGACTCTAATCTGGATTCTTTATTACCATCTTTAATGATGTTTGCAAACAATTTTAAATGCTTTGCACCTTCAAGAATTTTTTGACTGGTTTCTTCAACAAAAATATTCTGAAATAAATAAAATAATATTAAAAAGTTGAGTAAACTAAATCTATATTGTATTAAAATTGTAGAAACCTGTTTTAAGATTTCATCAGACAATTTTTCTAAATTTTTTTTCCTTTTCTTTCTTGGATGGATCATGTTGCTATCACTTTTATTCTGACTCTCTATTTGACTTTGCCGTAGAAATTGAGAATTAATATCAAATAATTTTGGGTTGAATTTAAGTGAACTACTCCCACTGCCATCTTCTACATTGCTGTAAATACTATGAAGATAATCCAGATGGGAAATTATCCAACCATCATCCGAAGCAAATAAGATACTCATTTGAATCTTTGACCCTCGGTACTGTTATTTTACTATTATCACAACAAAGAAAATTTTTGCTTCAATAATATCTACACGAAATTCTATTTTTAATCAAATACCAACATTTAATATGAGTCATAAACATTAACCCGCCGCTTATCCTTCGGTAAAGTAAAATCTCTCCACTGAAATTCGACGCACAATTTCCAAACAATATCCCGCACTTGCTACGTACCATAAAACAAAACAAAGTGTTAGCATAAAATAAAAAAAGAGAAAATGTACCGCGACTCCAGACAAGCAAGTCTTCAAGAGCCGAAGAAAATCCACATATAGATGCGCCGCTATTCCGAGCTCCTACCACATATCCGTCAAGGCGAACGCGCTCGCAATCTATTAGATTCTCAGAAAAAAAAAAGGCGGAGAAAATTGTACATTGTGCACCGCCGGCTTTGCGGCAGAAGCCATATTATCGGCTCTCGCAAAGGTTAGGTTTGGTCCTTCCATCATCACGTGTCGCCGTTGGATCGCCGGATCGCCGCTCCGGCCTCGACCAATGGCCAGCGCAACGTCCCTCCTCGATTTCGCCGCCATGAGAATGCGACCTCCCACCACGGCGCCGCCACGATAGCGCCGAGTGTATCGTGTTCGTGCAGTGGACACTTGGACAGCGGCTCGCCAAGCCGCCAAGGCAACGTCGCGGTGCGTGTGTGTGTGCGCAGGAGCCTGCAGTGCACAGGCACGTCTCTCAGTCGGACCGATACTCCGCTGGCTGCACTCGCTGCAGTGGCCGTCGCGTAAATCGGTGAGTGTGTGTGTGAGCGCGCGCGCGCGCGAGAAGTAGTGTGCACCGAGGAGTCCCTTTTCCCGGACGTCCGGCCTCGAGGAGGCGGAGCGCGGCGTGCCCTGCGAGAGGCGATCGGCGCGCACGGAGTCGAGGGCGTAAAAACCGGGGGGCAAAAATCGTCGCATAGGAGGCGCGGCGAGAGGCACGCGGCGTTTTCTCGGCAACGCTGCCCCCGTCTTCGCTCGCGGGTGGCCCTCGAGCGTGCGTATAAATCGGGTGCACTCGTCGCCGGGGGGAAATCGCAGGATGCGCTTTGCGCCGAGTGGCTGAGCATCGCCGGGGACACGAGTGCCGGAGAGGGCAGAGCGAAGAGGAAGGCGCAGCCGAGGGGGGGGGGGGATTTCCCAGTGGCGACGGCTACCTCGGGAAGACGATGTGATCGCCCTGGGGGGGCCGAGCTCGCGCCGTCCACTCCCGACTTGACTCTTCTTGTTGAATTTGCCACCCCGGAGGAGACCCGGTGAGTCCCTTTGTTTTAATCGCTTTGGATTTGGAGGGTGTAATGGTTTCTTCGGGTGAAGCCAGTGCTTTGGCCGCGGGTGTTTCACACTTGCATCTCGGCTGAGCCCGTAAACTTGTAAATATTTGCACGTGATCCGAGGAAATCGAGTTCAATGTTTTTCCATTTAAGTGCGCCTTGCGCGCTTGTTGTGTGCAGCGAGTGTGAGAGTTCGTTTTTGGCTGTCGCTCGCAAAGCGCTGGCTTACTTCTGTACGGAAAATATTATGTGTTTACATTATATTGTTACGTTGTATCGTAACGATTTGTACGTTTTTAATTTTTGAGGTTAAATTTTTTACTATAGGCATAATGTGGGTCTGCCATCCTTAGCTTTTGGAAAAATCAAATTAAAGGCTCATTAAGAAGCATTTAAATAGTAATTTGTGGAACAATTACGTTTTAACGTTATTTAATATCAGTCTTTTGAGATTCCATCTTATTAATGCCTTCATTTCTTCTTTAGAAGTCACTCGTGACTTGGTTAAATTGCAAACATGGAACAGAACGAGGAGGTCTACGAGCAGATTATCGAAGTGAACAACGCGAATCAAGGAGCAGAGTTTCTGTCGCATCAATTAGTACAAGAAATTGTGATTCAAAATGACAACAATCAGGATGTTATGTCTGGTATAGAAATTATGCTGCCGAATGATTGTGTTCAAGATCAGTGTAATAGTAATGATATAGTATCGTGTAACGCAGATGGAGTACCAAATGAAAAGCAATTAGATAATGCAATATTAAATCAAGAAGTGAGTAAAGATGAAAACATAACTCCAAAAAGTACTCCAGTAAATAATATTGAAGATACTACTACCAGTTACAGTGAATCTCTTAAAGAGGTTGGTAAACATTTTATTGTCTATTTTTTATTTATATTTTTTGTTACTAAAAATAAATTTTTTATTTTATAGGAGAAGATAGAAGAATATATTTTACAAAATGAAGAACCATATCAACCAGAAAAAATTGAAGTTAATAATTCCCTTGCAGCATCTAATCCAGATATAGACAATAAAACAGCTGTTTCTGAAACAGTGGTGGTGGAAAACGAATCAACTCCTGTGGTGAAAGATAGTGAATCTGTTCCTGATTTTTCTCAAAATGAATTTGCTGATAATCACAATGATGTAATTAATAATAAAACTACAAAAGAGAGTGCAAATGATCTTGAACATAAAAATGTAGAAGAGTTAAGTAAAAAAGGAGATGAAGTATCAGTGAGTAAAAAGGAATTAGATACTTTGGATTCTTTGCAAAAAGAAAAAATTGAATCTTCAAATTCAGAATCTGTATCAGTAAATGATATGTTTAGTGAAAAATTAGAGACTACGGAAGTATTACACCTTGAAAATCATTCCTCCGAACAGCCAATAACAGAAGCTGATATATTAGGATTAGATAAAAGTGATGAAAGTATTAAAGAGGAAAAGAATTCTACAACTGCAGAATTTTCTGAAAGAGATGAATATTCAGTTCTTGTATCAGAAGCTGTTGCTGGCACAAAAATTGATGCGAATTCGGATGATGTTGCTGTTTTGACAGAGTTCAGTTCCATGGACTATAATATGCAAGAAGAAATTACTGAAGAGCATATAGAAGAAAATCATAATGAAACAGTAGTAGCTAAATCAACAGAAGACAAAGTAAATACACAAAAGGAGACTAGTGAAGAGAGCAAAATCATCAACACAGAAACAACAGTTGTTGAAGATAAATCTGAAAAACTGATGAAAGAGGAATTAAAAGCTAGTAATACATCAACTGAATTGGCTGATACAGAGATTGATGAGACTGATGATGACCTTGAGTTGCATTTATCCACACAGTCCAATGAGAATCATCGCAAAGTTATACAAGATATCTTTGATGACTGGCAAGATGAAAATGGAGATGAAGAAAATAATCAATTGTCTGCTAATTTTAAGGAACAGCAAGATTCTGTAGAAATGGAACTAGAAAGTTTACTGAGTGATGGTGCCCAGCAGGAACAAACTGTTTCAAGTACGAATTCAACTGAGCACCCTGCGCAAAGCAGTGAAAACAGTGAAAGTACAGAGAAGAATGACAAAAATTCTTCTGAAAAAACAATAAAATCAGAGAAATCTTCAGCAATTAAAAATGTTCATGAATCTCCCAAAACTGCCAACAAATCACCTAATAAGCAGTCTGCTAATGCTTCAACCAAAGGTATGATGATTAAATTGATAATATAAATTAAAATTGATTACTATACAAAATGATTATAAAACCTTATTTTGTTTAATTTCATTTTATTAAATAAGTTACACGTATCTTATCAAGAAATTAAATATTTTAGATAATTTGATTGGGCGATCACCAAAGAATGCCATTCAAGACTCGTCTGATTCCAAAGGAAAGTTGCAATCACCAAGGCCAGGTGTAAAAGTACCTGGTCTTCATTTGACCAGTCAAATTGCGACTACAGCTGAGGTTAATGAGGTATTAAAAGAAAGACTTCGAGAAAAACAGAAAGACTTGGTAACTCCAAAAACCGCCGATATAGTTTTTGTGAAAAAAATAACTCAGCGTTTGTCAAGTCAGCTGCTTTCAGCTGCCTCAACTAATGTACCTCCTTTAATACCTTTGCAAACCTCGGCTGCTGGAGATAGTGACAGCGATAAAATTAAAACAGTTGAATCAACACCATCAGAATTAAACAAGTCAAATACTACTACAACGGATAACAAGGAGTTATTAGCAATTTTGGAAGGTGATGTTGATCCCGATTGGTCTAACTTAAAGCCCCAAACCGTCTCAGATGAAAGCAATAAAGAAGTCCATTCAGGTAATTTAAGTTTATTTTTTAACTCTTAGAAAAGATATTAAATGTAAATATTTACTTTATTAATGAATTTAGGAACGAAATTAGATCCAGTTATGGAACGAGAATTGGCATTAAAACAATTACTTGAATTACCAAACATATCGACAAAGAAAAATAATTCTGGTGTACAGAAGAAGAATAAGAAAAATTTGAAACAAGTGGCGAATAAATCAATTGATGAAGAAGCGGAACCTAAGCCTGGTGGTGGTGATGTTATTAATTTGGACTCGACTGACGAGGATTCGCCGAAAAAGAAAAAAGCTTTGAAAGAAAATAATAGTCAAAATACACGAAGCAATAGTACTCCCACATCCGTGGAATTAAATGTTGAGGAATCGAGGTCGGGAAGGAAGCGAAAGCTCACAGAAAAAGCCCGTGAGCATGAGCTCACCGTTAAAAGGCAAAAGGTTAGCAAGGGTAAACCAATAGAAACTAAAAAGCCCTCACAAGAGCCCGAAGAAACTAATAAGCAAAAGAATTCAAGCTCTGTAAAAACTGAACAAGCAGATTCAACTTCGTCTTCCACTCCAAAATCCAATCAAACCAAATCGGAGCCAAAGTCGGGAAAAACTGAAGCGAAGCTGGTTAAAACTGAACCTAAAGCGCCACCGTTAAAAACTGAAGCACTGACAAGTGGTGTCAAAGGAAAATTAGCTTTAAAACGTGCTAAGTTAGCTGTTTTGAAGAAAGATGCTCCAATAGTTAAGAGGAAAGGCATTGTGAAGAATTTGATCAGACAAAAAATGACTAGTAGAAAGGCTACTCTCCTGGCGAAGGAAAAGCTACAGGTAAATATATAACATTTGAATAAAAAAAAATTTGTGCGATAAAATTAAATGTTATTTTTTTATAGACACCAACGCGAACTGTATCACCGTCTAAAAGTGTACCAGAGAAGCCAACATCGACAACGCCTGGAACGAAAGCGAAAAAGGTTACAGAGATCGATAGGTTATTGCAGGATGAAGGTGTTGTGAATCTATTGTACGACGTGGAGCAACCGGATTTGAGAAAGAGACTCGTGCCGATAACTAAATCGCAGAAAAAAGTTATGGATGTGGAAAAAGCAGAAAGGGAGTTAAAATTAAGGACTAAACTTGTGAGAAACGCAGTGCTAAGGTTAAGAAACTCTGGCGCTTCATCTTTGAAAATTTCGCCTCGATCCAGAAGAAACCCTGTATGTATTTTCTATTTTTAATGAAATTTGATATGTTTCATTTTAATAACCATAAAATTAATTAATAGACTGCATCGCCATCGGAACCATCCACTCCGCAATCAGAGAAAAAGGCGAACGAGTCAGTCAAAGCTCAGAAAGTGTCAGCCTCGACGCCTGTTCCTTCAGACTTTATAATTCCTGCCAAAATACGAAATGCAGCAGACGCGTCCCGCATTATTCGCAGACATTCATCAAGTTCATTTTCCAGTGCCTCAGCAAGTCCAAGAGTTAGTGTAGATCAACCTCCAGATCAGTTAAAGGTTGAAGAAGCCGAGATACCAACTAAAACCAAGAGGAAACTTTCACAAGATATGACCGAAAAGGTGGACGTAAAAAAGAATAAGAAAAAAGTAAGTTGACAAAAAATTGTTTAAATGAAAATTGTATCACTAAAACTAATAACTAAATATGAAAACAATTTATTTATAGGTATCAGAAGAAAAAGAGCCGAATGAGAAATCACCTGAAAAGGAATCAGTAAAGAAAATTACAAGATCTAACATTGCTTCGGCCGCAACAGCGGCCGCAGTGGTCAAAGCTAAAAACAAAAAAGTACCAAAAAGTAAAACATCTTCGGAGTCGTCATCAGGCACTGCAAAATCTCCAGTTAAAAATCAGGAAGAATTATCAGCTTGCCTGGCTGAAGCGGCATCTGTTCTCTCTAACATTAGTGGTTCTTCTAGAGGAGCTAATTCTTCAATTAATCGCAAAAAAGGTATTTGAAAAGAGTCTAAAATCGAACTACAATGTCCAATTAAGTCTTTTTTAGTTATATCTAAACAATTATTTTTCCTATTGAACAGGAAGTACAAATATTTCTAAATCGCAAGCGGATGATGAAAAGGTAGATGGTAAAAAACTATTTAGTAATAAGGAAATAAACGTAAGGCAGCATGGGCACCTCGTTCAATTAATACTTACACCATCGACTCCAAAATCTGGAATAAGGAACGCTATCACGGTTCAAGTGCGTATTGTTACTATTCGAAATTTTATTCGCAAACATTTTTTACTATTTTCTAAAACAATTTATTTTAGGTAATGAATGAACTTCGAGAAACATTGTCCATTTTAAAGAATGATGATGATTGTCGAGTGGTTTTGTTTACTTCTACGGGGACCAGTTTTTGTGAGGGTTTAGAACTCTCATCTTTACTTCATCCTAACAAAGAAGAGAGAAAGACTCGGGCTGAAGAAATGTCAGACGCTGTAAAGTAAGTATCTGAAAAAAAATGAAGAAACGAAGAGCAGTCAATATATTAGATAATTTGCATAACATGTAAAATTTTTTCAGAGAATTCGTCAGAACGTTAGCCTCATTTAACAAACCCATAGTCGCAGGTGTTCAAGGAGCAGCTATTGGGTTAGGGGTAACAATGTTACCTTATTTGATCTTGTGATAGCGAGTGATAAGGCGACATTTAGCACACCTTACGGAAAACTTGGTCAGATCGCTGAAGGAGCTGCAGTGTTGACACTGTCGCATAGCCTGGGGACTGCAGTGACAAACGAATTGCTACTTGGTGGTAGAGTGCTGACTGCTAGTGAAGCACTAAGGGCAGGTCTCGTAACAAGAGTTTTGTGGCCGGATAGGTTTCAAGGAGAACTCTTACCTTCTTTAAAATCGATGAGCGAACAGTCTTCACAGGTAATTAAACAATTGTCTCATTTAAAATTTCAATTTTTATTTAAAAAAAGAATGGTTTTAAAAAATGCTATTTAATTTTCAGTCAATGGAAGCGACTAAATCCCTACTACGTCAAAGTCTTCGTGATAAACTAGACGCATCGCTGGATTCTGAAAGTCTGCTTCTCGTTCAACATTGGTGTTCATCAGAATGTCAAGAGGCGATTAAAGCCTTTATCGAAGAAAAGGGACAGTGAACAAAAAACGTGGGTGATAATACAAAGTTATAAAGAAAATCAATTTTTCTTAAGACGCAAAAATCGTAAAACTTATTTACTAGTGATGTACAGCATGATTCGATGATGAGTGACGTACGAATTACAAGATTACGGCTTATGTTGCCAAATACATTCATAATCGTATCATACAGTTAAAATAACAGATTACGTTCTATTTTGTCTATATTTTTAAAATGTTTATTTACAAAGATTTCCTTAATTGAGGTTTATCGGTCATTAACTATGTTAAAATATTTATTTTTGAATGAAGAAAAACCAACATAGCAATAATAATTCGAAGATTTTGTTTCGCGAAAAGTTTTGTCTTTCTTTAACACTATTTTGCACAGTTTCGCGATATGCATGGTGAATGTGTACGTGTGATAATTATAAAAATTATCAAATTTGCAAATATTTGTAATGTAGATTCATCGAGGCTTTTGCGAGAAAACCTCTCAGTAACCTTTGGAGCACCTGCAAGTAAGCATCAAGTAAAAGTGTGGGTGCGCATGTGTGTGGTTCATGTTTGTATCGAGTGCGTCGATACAAAATTTATTTTACATAATTACGATTAAGAAGATAAAAATTGTAAAAGTGACTACAGTAAATATAGAGTATTTTAATATCATACTTTTAAGCTTAGGTACAAAAGCTCACTATGCGTAATAAGCATTATGTCGACATTTTCCGTTAGTTAAAAAAAAAAAGTTTATTCTTGGATCTAAATCCAAAACTTTGCGACGAGCTTGTTCTAATCGTCAAACATTTATCATTTATGTAATCTTAAGAGCTTTTGTTTACAGAAATACCTCTTGTTTAAAAAGAGTTCTCTTTTTTTTTTTGAAATACGTGTAACTCAATTTATTGAACATAAAATTGTTATTTTTAAGCACTCCTCTGTTGTCCATCTCTCGTTTAACCCCCTCGACGTCTCGATCGAAGCCGCGGCTTCTCCGCTATTTTCAACGAGAATCGCCGTGCGAATATCCCTGGCATCGTTTCTATTTTTCGAGCGGGGAAAAGTCCACAGCGTCGTGGGCGTCGCGCGTCACCTCGCTCCGTTGTAAACACGCGCCGCGGGACCGGCAGTCGTTCAAGGATCTCCGTGGCGCGCGCACGGCGGAGAGCAGCGCGCGACCGATAAGATAAACCCGGACCGCTCATCCTCGTGCAATTAGCTTCTCGCCGCTAATCTTCCTTAGATTTCCGCCGGGCACGAACCAGTGTCAGTGTTGCCTCGACCCTCCGCACCGACGGCCGTGGCTCTAATCTTTTTTTATTTCGTTTTTTCGATGAGTTCTTTTTTTTTATAAGCCTTCTCCGCGTTTCCATTCATTCAGTTTTTAAAAATAGCTTGTTTACTATCGCGAATTCCGGGCGAGTGCACGCAGTGAAAAGAGTATACAGCGCTGGGCGCCATTCATCGCGGGCGACGAGTGAAGAATAATAAAAAAGTGAATCCGGCGAGCGGAGGGAAGTAATCTTGTTTTCATCGGAGAAAGGAGGGAAGGAAAAGATCATTCCCAGCGAGAGTGAGAGGACAGAGTCGCGGAAGGATGTACGGGACGACGAGAGGTAAATGCAGCTGCGATTCACAATGCGAGAGAGTTTCGCGTGTGCAGTGTGCATTGTGCGCTCTTTTACATCGGAGCAAATGGTGCATCCATTGTCCGGCAGATCCGCGCCGTCGTAATTAGTCCCAGGTGGTTCATTGTCGGCTAATTTAATTTGAAGCGCGCGAGGAAAGCCTGCGGGCCCGTTTACTTTGTCTCCCGACGACGTGCGAACGTCGCGCTGTCGACGAGTGCGTTTTCTATTCTTTTTTTTTTATCATCGTTTTATTATCGCTTCGCTGGGTGAAGAAGAAACCCAGAGCTTTCTATACTTCACTTCCTAGCAATAAATCCATCGAGTCTCCTCAATCTTCTCAATTAGCGCTTCGAACAAACGATGGCTGCTTTAATCATTCTCAAGGATACATTGACTCACTGTGCTTGCGGATCGAATTCTTAGCGGAACTGTTTGAACGTAATATAATTTAGTGCTCCGAATTTTTTTTTTTATTGCCGGTATAAAACGAAAATTTGGAATTTTTTTTTATGAGCGTTGCAAAAGACTGTGAATAATCGTCTATAGAGCAATCATAATGTAGAAGAGATCTCGCCTCGGTAGTATTTTAAGATAGCAATGAAAATAAAATGTGTTTTTATTAGTTCCGCTTGAAAGTACCTTTAAATGAAGCGAAACCTCGGAAAGAATGTTAAAAGTGAGAGAAGCGGAATTCGTGAACGGAATAAATAAGGAGAGGCTCCGTCTCGCTTTTTCGAGTGACTTACTCACCCTGAGAGTCGCGACTGAGGCCTTCGAGTCACTAAATACACACTTTCGACGCCTCCGCTAAAGATACACACCCGCGGATACTTGTAAAAATGTCAGCGGGCGAACGAGAGATTCGCGGCTGTCCTTTTGTGCGTCTGCCGCCGCAGGATATAGATTCGGAATGTCTAGCTTTAGATTTATATCGCATCGCGCCTCTTAATGCCCTTTAAGCTCGCGATATATTTCAAACTTTAATGTGCAATTTCTCCATCGAACGTTTTAGCTTATTTACTTCGCTCGTTGTTTCTGTTAAAATGCCAAGATTCCCTGCAATTATTTTTAGAATTTGCCACTACTATTTTCTACTTAATTTATAACGCTAAAAGAATTTTCGCGCGTAGTTTTATTATTCGTCAGTCGTGCCAGGCCGAGAAAAAAAAGCTTCTTTTTGCTCCCGAAAGAAAATTTAAAATAGACGTCGTTAAACGCATTTCCGTTTGTACATTAGAATTAATTGAACAATTTTCGTCGGTAATATTAGGGGCTCCGCGTAATTTTAAGTATACGCATAAACTTCCGAATGAAATCGCGGCAATTCGTGCGACTTGATTTTCGAGAAATCACCGCAATTAAAGATAAATTAAAATGCCTGAGTATATAGATCTGCGTGCGCTATATCTGCAATAAAATTTTATTTCACTTTCGTGAGAAGGTCCGTTGGATAACAGCGACGGCGCGCGCAAACGATAATTTGTTCATTCAGTACCGCCATTAGGCTTTTATTTTAACTATTCATTAACTTATAAAATTACAACTCTTTTTATAGAGATTGACAATTTCCGCCTGGCGACTTAATGGTATAGGAAGGACGAACCTCGCCCAGTGTCGCACATTTTTTTTTTTATATTTTTACTTTATATTATTATTACTTTTTTTTTAAAGTAAAATTCACTATGCAGAGCCTCTCGACTCGCGTTAAAAGAGCTTAATAAAATTTATCGATGTGCGTCCTCCCGTGTAAAACGCATTAACACATCGGAACGTAGGTATACAAGATGCCGAGAAGAGGGAGAAAAAAGTCGCAGCCAGAAATATAACTTCGCTTTAGCGCGAGAAAGGGAAATATTAATAGATAAAAAAAAGAAGATATCAATCGAGCAGACAACGGGATTACTCAGATTGAACGAAACATTTTTTTTTTGCTTAAAAAGTGAAAGGGTCTTTTCTAATTTTTCGAAGTATTTTAAAAATACGTGCCCGAGATATTAGTCACTCGGACTAATACAGATTTATGGGTCTACTATCGAATGGTTATATTTATAAGTATTTTCGTACGGACAAACTTTCATAATTTATTTTTTATATTAAAATTTTTTTTTATAAACGTATAGACACAATAACACGGATATACTTTGATTTATCGACAACAAGAATCCTTTTTAGCGCCGAAGTGCAATTTATTAGCTACGATTGTTTCCGCACTTGCATACTCAAAGCTTAGCCTTGCCTGCGGTTTTTAAAACAATTTTTCAGTTCTTTTTTTTTCTTCTGTAACCGACAACGTAGCCAGTCACTAATTAGCAGTTTTTTTCACTATATACCTCTGCAAAAAAAAATTGTAAGAAATTTCCACGGCAGACTATACTTAAAACACCTTATGTAAACTTTTTTTTTTACAAGGATCAGTTAACGATAAACGACCCACAGAAATATTCAGTTCCTCGGATAAATCGCGCTAAAAGATGTAATAATCGAGATCGAAATTGAATTTAAAATTTAATCGAAATGGTCCGATTAAACGAACGCGAGGGAATCGTCCAGCGAAAAAGTGCACGCATTTTGCAGCTCGCGCGTGTCGAAGGGCATGCATTTTGCTGCACGCGTGTGAGTTCGTCGACGGCGGCGCATTTAAATTGTTTACGTCAGAGTCGCTCGCGGCGAGCTGCGACGTCTCGAGCGAGACGGCGAACGGGCGCGACTCCAGCGTGGAAGAAAGACGAGCTCTGTGGACGCAATTTTTTTTTTCCTTCTTTGCTCCTTTCAGCTCGATATTTTTATGCAAAACAAAGCTTCATTATGAATCACTCGGCTCGAATCGTTTGGTTCTTCGAGATTTTTTTTTCACCCGGAAATCATCGAGATTTATTGCGTCGACTAATTTGATTTGATTTATTAATTTTTATTTATTACGTTATTGTATACTTAATCGTTTATTTAATTAAGTATTTTATTACACGTGATTTATTGATTATTTTATCAATTGTTTGATTAAATGTACTATACTATATATAGAAATTACTTAGTGTAATTTTTTTCTCGTTAATAAATTAGTATTATTATAATTCATTTATCATTTAATACACTTAATTATGTATTTTTTAAATTTATTTTTAATTAGAATTCTTGCCAGTATAGCGGTAAATACTGCCGTCAAACTCAGTGCCAAAATCTTATGAGTAATGTGCAGTTGCGATGTGAAGATTAAATAGTCATTATTATCTTATCGCGGATGATGCACATACACACACATATATATATATAAATAAATATATGTATATCTATACAGATTTATATATCGTATAAAAGTTCATTGCACTCGATGACGTCATTCGTGCATTAGTCAATGAAATATCGACGAGTAAATAAAAATAAGAAACAAAGAAAAAATCTATTCTAAGCACACAGTAGAATAAGAAAAAAAAATTCATTTGAATTTTTATCGTTGAATTAATTAAGTACATTTACACACTAAATCTTATATACACAGTGTTCGATATTTCACGAAAGTCGTAAATTTATACTCGACAGTCAAGTCTTAAATTTTTCAATAAAAATAAAAATAAAAAAAGTTAAAAAAATCGAAGACACGCGAAAATTAAAATACAAAACTTCCGATAAAACTGGAGTAAACCAATCAGCCGGTGTGCGTGTATACCTATACGTACAACGCGCGTGGCCCAGAGCGCATGTGTGCACCGCGCGCGGGAGCAAGAGAGAGACGGAGCGATAGGTGGAGTGCGCAGAGCGGGACGGCGCTCGGATAGGCCGTGGGCGCGCGAGGCCATCTTGGCCAGTCATCGTCAAGTTCAACAATGGATGCGTTTCGAGCGTCCGGGGTCCAGGCCTCCTCGTCGCCGACGCGGATCTGACGTTGCGTGGCGAGCCATGGGCACGTCAGGGGTGGCGTCGCCCTCAGCCAGGTAAACGCAGCCCTTCGATTCTTCTCCAAAATTCGTCGGGGTTACGCGCCATGGATCGCAACCGTCGCGCCCGCTTTTATGTATTTATTTCTCCTTAATTTTTTATTCGAAAGCGACTATCGCGCATTTTGAAGTCGTTTTGAAGTTCCCGTTAAAGAGGCGCGGATCGAGTAAAGGTTCATTCGGATGCTCGTGCCGAGCGATCGGAGGATGTTTGTCTAAACGGATCGAACGTGCCGAAAATATCTGTTCGTTTAAAGATGCTCGGAGGTATAGACGAGCAGATTGGTAGGGGAGACGCGGCGTTACGATGCACGTGAGTAGCCGGAGAGACACGCTCGACGTGCGCGAGACACTCGGACGCGAGCGTACGCAACGCAAGAGAAGTGGAGCTTTTTTTTCGGGGACAGTCGATCGACCGCCAGTGCCGCAGATGGACATGTGTGTACAGTTCGCGTGGGCGCGTCGTCTGCTGTAAAGGGGGGAGCGCTGCTCGCGAGCATTGACAAGAGTTGGCCCAGCGCATCTGCTGCACCCGCGAGAAATGCAGTTTCGTCGTTTTGTTTTTAAAAATTCGCGTCCTTGGAGTCGCGTGCGACTTTGAAGGTTAGTGTTCTTTTTTTCTTAACGCTCGCGAGGAAGCACAATGTGTTTTCGTCGAGCTTTTAGGTCTTATTGAGTTGGGGATTATTTTTGGAGCGTGAGTCGATTAGTGAAAAACTCTTGAGAATGTAAATGGGCCAATCGACCGGTCGCTCGGGGGGAACACCTTAAAAGAGAAGAAAAAGGAAAGGGTGTCGCGTGTGTGCGCTCGGTCGCGTGTGTATGTGCGTGTGATATATCAAGGCGAACCTCCTGGCAGGGCCTTGTTTCACGTGGTTCACCTTACCTGTTTCGGTTTAGCGCCTCCGACGAATAGGCGCCGAGAAATATACATCGGAGCTTCGGGTTAAGGTCTTCTCTCTCTCTGTTGAAATTTAATAAAGAAAAACTAGGCGACAGATTATGTAGACTTCGCTGAGTCGTGCGAATTTAGCTATTGACAATTTTATAAGGGCGATATACGAGTTTCCTTAACGTTTTCCTCGGCTGTCAGTTAGCACACAATGATGTATATACTTGCTGTTTTGAGTGTTTTACATAATGACTTACTTAACTGCATAATTGATGCATTATTCAAAGTCTATTAGAAAATACTTGCTTAATTACCTGCAAGATTAGAATAATTTCATTTTCTACGAGTAAATAATAACTATCTACTTATAGTTTTTGTACGTAGAAAAAAAAGCTGAGCAATTTATTTATTCAATTTGTTTTTTTAGGAGTGAAAGTATCCATTTCTCCAGCATCATTTCAAAAGCTTCAGTTTAAATTAATACAGAAAAATCATGGCAACTTTAAATAAGAAGATTTAATTGGAATTAAAGAAAATAACATTAGTAAACATGTTTAATTGTTTTCTGAGAGATACAGGACCTCTTCGAAGCCCTAAAATATCTGTTTATAATATACGGAGCCTCTGTGCACTCCTAAATAATTATCCGTAGGATTTCAAGAAAAGCATTAACACACAAGATCAGTCTACTGAGTCAACAGACATTACTATTCAATATAGTAGTTCCAATTTGAATCAGTAAATTAATTTTGAATGAATATTGTTGACTTTGATTCCTGCGTACAATGAATGGACTGTTCAAAGAGTCTCCTTGTCATTATTACAAGTATTGCAAGTCCTCGAAGAGGTTTTAGACCTTAAAATACAGGTACTCATATTCACTATCAAAACCCACTTTTTCCAATAGTTTGTTTTTTATTCTTCTTTTCTTCAAAGGTATATACAATCTTAAACGGACGACGAAAGTTTTCCTGAATTTCGGAAAGCGACGGCGACGCATTGAAAAAAAATGAAAAATCACCAGCAAATGAAATCGGCGTGAGGTGAGAGGGAGTGGGGGAGGCGCAGCGGCTTGTCACTTTCACCGCGCGGGAGACCCAAAACGCGTAACCTGCTCTCCTTCCCCCGGTGCGTTCACGATTATGTTATGATCGGGGCTCGGGTGAAAGCCAATGATACTCGGGAGACGAAACTCGAGCGCCCGAGGTGCACACACCGCACGCACGTCCCACACGTACAGCCGGCTGGTATCCCTCGGCGGAGCTACATTCCCCGCGCGCTTCGCGTGCACTTGGCTCTTGCGCGAATTGGATCTCCTTTTTCTCCCTCTTGTTGCGCTTTAATTGCGTAACGTAAACACGGGGGTGAGTTGGATCGGCGGCAGGTATCGGATCGCCTCGAGTGCAGTGCCCACTTCGACGCCTTTACGCGCCTACGCGCTCGATTTCGCGCGGCTGCCCGTTACCCAGATGTTATCCATGGATGCGACGAGCGGTGCAGCGACGACGCCGCCTCGATGTATTTTTTACGTAACGCCTTAAGTTTTTAAGAACCTTAGCGCCGAGCGCGCTTTAAACTTGGTCAGCTTCTCTCTTCGAAGCGATTAAGTCGATTAGGAGGGGGAGGACGCCGATAAGAAAGACTGATGGGAAAAAATTGCTTGCAGGTTTGCTCGGTGAGTCCGAACGATCTCCGCTCGACGTTATCTCGGCTCTCTTAGATGGAGAAGTGGCGGCGTAAGGGAAAAGCGCTGACTATCGCCGAGGACAGTTTACTACCTCCAACGCTCAGGTACAGACCGGAGAAGAGAAGGACGAACAGGTGGTCCATAGATGCACTTTTCAAAAAGGTCTCGGCCATACTCGACGCACAGAGCTCATCCTCTTCGCTCGAAGATATTTACGACAGAAGAAGGAGGCGACTAAAAGGTAATAAGAAAATCTGTAAATGCATGAGAAAGTCGAGTGGTTATAAGATGATAATGAATTTAATTTGTGTATCTAATCTATGGTTTGATTTTCAACAGGTAAATCGAGGAGCATCGCGAGAGCAGCCACGACGTGTTATGTGCTGTCGGCCAGACGCGCGGGGGAGGAGGAGGACGAGGACGAGGAGAACTTGGTGAACGCAAACATGAGCCAGGCAGCCCTGGAGCTGCTGGAAGCTCGGCTGAATAGCGGTTGCAGCGAGGGTTCGTTGGAGGGCTGCTCGGCGGGTGGCCGTCGGCTGCGCCGTGACAAGGTGAAGGCGCGCGTCGAGGCGCTGCGCGATCAGCTCTGCGTCGGCGACAGTAGCATGGACGAGAGCAGCAACGAGGAAGCCTTGAGGAACGGCCACTCCAAGGAGTCCAATGGCAAGCGCAGGTCGCGCGCCTCCAGGACAGAGCGATACCTCAAACGAAACGGCGGCAAAGTAGCCCCCACGTCCGCCAAGGACGAATCTGCTAGAGCCAACAAGAACAGGGAGTTTCAACCTATCGAGCGAGTACCTCGCACCTATGCACCTCACGATTACACCGGTGGGAAATATTTCTTTCTTTAGTAATTTACTTTCTTTAGTAAATTTTTTTAATTACGATCTGATTGTGCGTTTGTTATTTCAGTTAACGACAATATTTATACAACGGGAGGTTACAGCAACAACACGCCGAACGAAATGTACGCGCGTCAGTCGGATATTGGCGTAAATCCGTTGGTTCAGCAAACGCTGCAGTACTTCTCGGAATTCGACCGTAATATGATGGCTGCGATGCAGTCTTCGTCGACGCACAAACCACGTAAGTCACACCAAGGAAATCTGCAGCGGCGTTCGCATAAGGAAGAGCCGCCGAGAGTGCCCCCGAAGCCGCCCTCGCGAGATCATCGATCGCGGATTCTCGTGAGCGGCGCGCCTATCGATAAATATCAGCAGATGTTGCGATACGTTCAACGGATGCCGCCGACGCTTAAGCAGTTCGATAAGGAGAACAGCCAGTGCGCCAGTCCGAGATCTTCGCTGCACAGTCCAAATACCGAAGAAGTCAGGAACATAAATGAGGGTCGCGGTTTCACCGGATCGCCGCCGCTGAATATGCACAATCGCCATACGCCTCTTAGCCCACCTCAAAGCCCTCTTAGGGAATCCTTCAACGTGGTAATACTTGCTTTAAGTTATTTAAGTAAATGGACGTTGCAAGAAAAAAATAATGTAAATTCATTTTTCCAGACAACGATCGACGGGAATCACTCGCCATTGTTAGATATTAATAAATCTGAGTACATGATGGATAGGTCTTCGCCGTATTTACCCCCGACGTTACAAAACAACGATTACGAAAATTCTAACTTCATGACGCGAAAACGAAGCGACACTGAAAAGAGGAGCTCGAAAAATTTGGAGGAGGCCCTTTGCGAACTTGAGGAAATTTATAATAGTCTGCAGCTCGGCGACGAAGAGCTACTAGAAAGGGCAGAAAAGAGAACTATGGAGGAATTACATTACAAAGGGTTGACGGCGAGTCCGATACCTTACGATTGTGAAGATCCAGCTTCGAGAAGAAAAACGTGGGCTGATTCGGTAAGGTTTACTCGAACATTAAAAAATATAATTATAAGAAATTTAGTGATTTTCAATGATGGAGATATTTTTAGTTTATTTATTATGTTTATGTTTTTTATTCGAAAGTCTCAGCAGAGACAAGTGGTTCTTTATTTATTGTAGTGACATACTCTTCAAGGAAAAATACATCAATTACAGATAGCTATATATGCGCACAATTTAAACGCGTCATACTCCAAAAGTGTAATGTAAATGACGTCATCGTCAGATTATCATTTGGAAATAATTCCTTTTTAAGTAACAAGAAAAAAATTAATTCAAGCCCAAGCATTCTCAAGATTTTATCAGTGGATATGATTGTGAAATGGAATAAAAGAAATGTAACTTACATATTTATTTTTTTTTAATTAGGGCAAGGACGAATCCGATATACCCGACAGACTGAAGGATGACATGGCTTACCGAAGGATGCATCCAAAAGAAAGGCCTTCGTCCGTCGATGGACAGTCATTTTTAACTAGCATCAGTTATTTGATGACATCGCCTTATCCATCTCGTCGTTACAACAATACGAAAAGAAAACCTCGAAGAAAAGAGCCGGACGTGGAGCTCGATGATGTTGTATTTCGCAGCATGCAATACGCTAATAACACTCTCAAGGTAATAAGAATTCGACGAGTCTTATTTTTAAATTTAGTTAAAGAAAAAAGTCCTCGATCACTAATTACAACTAATAGTAAAACAAAGTAAAGTAAAAGAATTTTTCATTGAAACGTAGGTGGCCGATCCGCAGCCACCGTTTGGCATTCCGCTGGGTCCGATTACAACGGCGCCGGAGTCGGATTATTTACACACGAACCGCACGAAGCCGGAACGAGCCCGCTCGCCGTATATACCATGCTGTGAACCAGACCTCGTGACCGACGACCTAGCATTCCGCAATCTTCGCAAAGATGCGCAGCCCACGGGCGGCAGTCGACAGCCGAGTCCTTCGTTTTTGAGTGGCGGTAACAGTCCCCGCTCACCGCCACTGACATTTGGCGCAAAGAAGAAGCGTGCAGTGAGATCGCTCTCCGCCAACTTATATGGCCTGATAAACAAGTCCGAGAATCGCTCACCTCTCGGCTTCGACATCGAAGACTTGGCAAGCTTCAACACCGATTCCACTTTCGATGACGTTTTCAATGACGTGCCTGTCAAACACATTAGCAGAAGAACTAGTGACCCCGAGGTCATAGGGCTTGGTTGGCAGAAGAGTACCTGGGATCGACTGGACGTTAATCGAAATCAAAATAAAGCGCAACAGAGTAGTCGGATTGAACCATTGCAGCGAAAGGATAATTCGTCGGATATCGATTCGAGCAGCAGGACGAGCGAAGAATCATCCGACGAAAGGATCCTACCGCACGATAGGCTGGCTCTACCGGATAGGGATGCGTAAGTTAATTTTTATTAATTTTATGTTTTAATGAATGGAGCGAAGGTTAGAACGAATTTTCGTGTGTTCTAGTAACTGCAAAGAAGGCAGCGACAAAGGAAGTAGTTACATATCGTCAGACTCTAGTACCTCTCCAACCTTAGACAAACAAGTTCTTCCAGTTACTGAACAAGAGATTTCAGTGTACAAGAAACTATGCCAGGATCTTGAGAATCTTGTACAATTAACGAAAGGTATCGACGCCGAGCCGGCGCCCAGTGACACCGCTGCTCCTCTTCCGCAAAAGGAGCTGAACGAAGAGAGTGCTTCTTTCAGTCCACTTCAAGAGGAAATAAACAAACTCGGTCTCAAAGAAAAAGTCGATAAAGCAGAGGACGATCTGACGCCGATCAAACGAGAAATATCGACGATCATTGACAGCCTTAAGAGTCTCGGCGAGGATTCCACTCATAGTGATAGTTCCTGTTCTGAGAAGCGCGCGAAACCTGATACAGTAGAGAGAGAAATCGAATCTAAGGAGGATGTAACTACAAAAGACGAGAAGAGTTCTAAAGCAATTACCAAAGAAACTTGTGATTTGGTCGCTGGGCATAAGACTAAGGTGGAAAAGAAGAACGCGGCAAAGAGAGTATCGGAAACATTGGAAGATGAGGAGGAGGAGGAGGAGGAGGAGGAGAGGAAAGACCGGTTGGATGATAATGTATTTTTCCGCGATGTTCGCCTGGCGAAGCTGAGCGGCGAGTGGAAGGAAAGTACGCCGAATGGCAACTGCACGGCGAATCGTCGCACCAGCCTGACGAATGCTACCGACAACGCCCTATGGGAAGGTGAGATACGGTCATGCGAACGTACTAGTATGGTGTGCAATGCCTCACATGATATGTTTCAACTAACCGCAAAATACATCTGTTACATTACTAATCATATAACGGCGCAATTTTGCCTCCTGCTTGTCTTCTTCCTCGTGCTGCTGTTAGCGATCGTCACTGTGCCATAGTTACAGTATGTAAGACAGAGATTGAAATTTCTTTCATGAGAATCTCAAATACCAAGCATTTATTATTCTCCGCTGTGTGTATGTATTATTGCGCATCGTCAATCGAGCTTTTGTTACGTGAGAAATGTTTTGGCGAGAATCATGTTACTTGTTTTTTTTTTCTATATTTTTTTATTAATGACTTGTATTGTTATGTTATTTTTTTAATCTATTAACTACTCTTATCACTCAATCGGCCGGGATGGATTATGCACAATTTGTTCGGGAGATCGTACTTAGATAATAAGTAAATTTTTAATGTTTTTAATGTAATTTATGTAAAGTTGTTTATATCTATTATAAACATTTTAATTACATTTTAATGGTGCGCGCGATTAGATTTATTTTGAACGGTACCATTCATTTGAACTGGTTGGTACGAGTACAAAACTTGACAATTCTTTAATATTATACGTATTACAGGATGAATGATAAAAAATCTGTGCATCATTCGATTAATGCTTTTATTGCGAATCTCAGTAGATGTAGATCAATGAAATTTGATTTTATCATTAGTTGTAAATAACTGCGTTTACAGAAATAACTTATTATTCTTTTAAAAATCGCATGTAAAATAAAAAAGAATCATCTATGTTAGGTGCTTTATTTAGGAGGCTGATCTATCGCAAAAATTAAATGAATAGCCGATCATAATATAAGTCACAGTGAAAGTTTTGATACTTTGATAAAACTTCAATTATTTTTTTAATAACATGAAATATAAATGGTGGTATAATGAGGTGCATAGTTGAGGTAAGAGCTTATATAGTGAATGGTACCGCATCGCGTGCTTACAATTTGTACATAATCCATTTAATCCCGGGCCCAAGAGAGCTAATCCCGATTTGAATGATATTACTAATGTCGTAGGTGCGGGCACTACTCTTACATGACCGAGAAGCATTCTGAACGAGTGTGTTATGAACAATATACTTCGATGGCTGATTCGGGTATTTCTTAAATAATCCTCTTTCTTATCTTCCTCTGTTTTTTGTACATGCTCCTTTATAGTTTTTTCCCAGTGAATTGTTAATATACAAACAAGAGAAGATCGATTAATTGTTATTATTTTAATAAAGTTTATTGATTAGTCAAACAAAGAACTGGATTTACACGATGTTTTTTTCTTAATTAACCTCACGATAATTAAGGTTTTTGTGCAATCTTTTTTTTGCTACTTTAAGTTTGTTTTGGTTTGGTACGAGTTACTTTCACACTACTGGAATTTTGTGCACTTTGATACCCACTTTGCTGATTTGCTTTTATTTACCCTTCAATTGATTGGATTTTGCGTTGAATAAAGTAAATACTGAGCAAGCAAAATTAAAAAAAAATCATAAATGAAAAAACAAACAAGCCTGCTGAAAATAATATACTACTTACTTGGCAACTAGCATTTGGCAATTGAGTGCTTTTAGAAAATCGCAAGCTTCAGTAAGTATGATTTAACAATTATTTACATCTCAATAGTGAATGTACATACTCTTTATGAAATAGTAATGCTTTTAAGGGTCTACGAGTAAAATAAAAGAAGATATTTTTTTTTTAATATAATTAGTGAAAATTTGTATCTTGTGCACAGGTATGAACAAGTGCAACCACAAGTACAACAGCATGCCAGCAAAGACTTCGTCGCTCCTTCCGTTTCGTCTTCACGGTTTGAAACGAAAGTCCAATAACCGGAAGTCTATGTGCACTATTTCGTAATTATGACACTTGATGATCTCGGAACTGTTACTGTTCTTCCCCCTTTTTTTTATTGTAACCTTATAAATAATTTTTAATAAATAGTAGCAATGTTGAGCCTTGAAACGATGACCAGTGTGTATGTGGAAGATCGAGTTTGTTGTGAGAGAAGGAAAAAAGAAAATAAGAACAACATTGATAATCAGTATTCCACTTTCGTTTCTTTTATTACTCCATTATCTTTTGTCACGTTTGTTCACAAGTTTCTTGGAACCTCTTTCAAATACGTCCTCCTTTGGAAAAATATTTGTAACACCATGAAAATACAATTCAGCGAAATTTTAGAAGAACAGCAATCACGGCGCTTTTTTTTATAATCTTTATCGTTCCATAACTTCTCGCTGAACCTTCAATTTTTTTTTATACAATTTTTCATATATATTTCTCTTTCATTGAAACTTTGAATAATTCATTCTTATTTTTTACTCGTCGCGCAACATCAATATTTTTTGCATTTTAAGAAAAATTCTATCATATTAAGCACCAAAATAAAAATCTTAATTTCTCAAAACGAATAATCATTGTATGACCTTAATTCATCTAAGAGAGAACACATCTTTTGTATGTTTATGCAATTTGTTTTTTTTTTTTTGTGGCAATGATGGTGATATTTTGCATTATACCTGTAAGTGTTATTTTATTTCGTCAACCTTTTAGTGAAAATAAATTGTATATAAATTATGTTTGATGCTGATTTTACTTGGTTATCATCATATACACTTATATACTATATCATTACTGTTTGCAATACTTTGGTTATTTTATTTTTCCTTTAAATTTTTTATTCATACTTTTAAAATTAAAAAATAAATACCCCAATATACATTTTAGTAAGTGTAATAATAACTAAGCTACTTTTTATACACACACAGTTTTAACAGTTTTTGAAATAAAATATTTAGTTTTGGCACTTATGATGTACTTCTGTCTTGACTATGTTGCATAAACAAACAAAAAATGCATCACAAAAATGTACACTTTTATCTATGCGTGTAATCGAGGAATAACTTAATACTTTAACAATATAATTACAATTTTAACAAAGTAATGTGCAACAAAACTGCCCAACGAATATCTTGCTTTAATTATTACATATCCCCAAGTATCCCCGAAAATGTTTGTACATTAATAACAAATGCACATAGACTTTTAAAGAAAAATAAAAAGTAACGTTTGTTACGCTTTCCATAACTCGTTAATCACAATTTATTCATATACACTAAATAAAAGGCTAGTCATTTTAACGAAATATTTTTTTAATTTTTTAAATAAGTATTTTAAACTAAATATTTATTTGAAACAACAAAACAAATTTCGCATCTTTAAATCAATATTTTATTAAATTCGTAAAGTTAAATTAACCCGATTCCAAATGACCAACCCTTCGCATATTCAAGTCCTCTCGAATCATCTGACAGTCCAAAATAATCTGAACTACTTTATTGGAATGCATTATATTTACGATCATAAAACGATTCTATTGTGAAAAAGCGCAGTTTAAATCGTCCGTCATCAACAAAAAACCAGAATAGACAAAAAAAATGGAAGTTACCATTACTCCGCGGAATTACTAACACGAGAGCTTTCTCCGCTTTTATATAGAATCCATCGCTAGGAAGAGAATCGAATGATAACAGCACAATTGTTTTTTCTTTTTTTTTTCACGCGGCAAGAGTCCATCACACGCCAGACCATCCCGCAAGGCATAGGCATAATTACACTGTATATTAAAGTGCAGAGTCCCGTTGAAATCCGGAAGAAGCATCGGGCGGAGCTTCCCACCCGAAGAAGATAGACGGAGGGTCGCAAGCTCCCTCCGACCGAGGAGACGAAAGCTCCGCGGACCGCGCAAACATGAGGGGCCCGGCGAAGGTAATAGTCGAGGGAGGAAAGAAATGGGCGATGCGCGGCCCGCGCTGAGCTTCTCATTTGCTCGACGAGCTGGAAATGGAGGCGCCGAGACTGGGCGTGGGGCTGCTGCTGCAGGAGCGGCTGAGCATCCGGTGCTGGTGGGTCTCGGCGCTCAGGAAGTTGTTGCTGGCGCTGGCGGAGTCGATGGGCGGCGCCGAGCTCACCATCTCCTGCTCGGCTGGGCTCGGGCAACGCCGCTGGCTGCAATTCGTCACGCTGGTGCGCGACAGCGTCTGCAGCGGGATACGGTAGATGCGCATCGGCTTCGTCTCCCCTTGACCTGAAACATTCCGATTCGAATCTTTTAAGAATCGGTGAAGCTTTGCCATTTTTAGAGAAAAGCTTCGAGGGTTTCCACTTATTTAATGATGTCAGAGATTTTGCTGGATAAATATGTTGGAGCTTTTTCTCGTGACAAAAAAGTTTGTGTACTTAAAAATTTCAGAGCTTTTCGCATTCAATTAACAGAGCTTTTTCATTGCGAGCGTCTCTGATACTTACTACTAGCGTAGCACCAATAATGAGAATTTCTACGTACTTAAAAAATTTAGAGCTTTTCTCATTACGAGGATTTTTACGTACTTAAAAATGATGGAGCTTTTTCTTTAAACATTAGCAAGCTTTTCTTTATCAAAATACTAAAACTATACTTCATCAACCGTTGATGTTTCAGGCAAAATTTATAGCTATTTTCCCGTGAGAATTATCCAGAGCTTGCAAACCATCTCATGATTATATTTTTCGCTTAATTTTTTTTCGAGGAGCTTTATTAAAAAATCTCAGGTGCTAGAAAATTCCCTCAGTGAAACGAAGAAATTTTTAAAATTCACGGAGGGTACATACTTTGAATACTGGATTGAGAGGAGGGAGGACTGTGGCTGCGCTCCTCCTTGTCGAGCTTGAGGGCGAAGAACTCGGGGGCCGTCGAGGCGAAGAATATATCCTGCTTGGACGTTATCAAACTCAAATTCGGCATTGCTATGGTGTGGACGAGATTCCCGTTGATGATCAGCCGTATCTCCATCGTGTTGGCCGTGAAGGCGATCACGTACGGGAAGGCACAGGCTGAAAAAGCAGCGGATTTTAGCAAGCATCTGCTTTTACGCAGACACGGAGAGAAATTTTGTTGTAAAAATTACTATATGTTCCGTAAGAACAGTGGAATATTCGCATCTTATGACGATTTTTGCTATAAAACGTCGTAAAAATTGTTATTTATTTATTTATTAGTTGATTCTACGGACAAAAGAGTCCTTAATACAAAATTCTAAGTAAAATGATTACAAAAAAAAATTTTGTATAAACTGAAGAAAACGAAAATTACAAATTCGAAATATAGAAAACAATAATAAATTTAGTATCGCAGTACGTAAGCGACCTACAAGGTAAACGATAATCAGAATCAATTAAAATTTGTAGTAAAAGACATAAGCTAAGGCTTCAGTTGCTCAATGGAGTCAATATATAATGTGACTGAAGTGGGCAATAAATTCCAGAATATTTTTATCTTTTATGGAAGTAATGTAAAGTAAAGTAAAAGTAATAACTACATAGTAGAAATAGAATTTTTTTCTACATACGTTGCAGAAATTGTATCGTAATTTTTATTATTGTTTTATAGTAAAAATCGTCATAGGGTGAGTTTGTCCCACTGTTCCTATGGAACATATAGTGAACTTTGGTACATTTATATAAAATTTTTCTCCATAGAGCTTTTTGCTTTCGACTCTCGATTTAAATCTCCGCTCGTACTAACCTACGGCAATCGGCACGGAATTCCAGTTGAAGTCAAACTCCGTAGGCGCTGAGCTCTCGTCGGACAATTTTTGGAAGTGACAAGTATCTGTCGGAGAAAAGCACAGAAAAATTAATCGAGACAGGCCGTATAAAGTGCAACCCGAATCCGCGTAAAAAAATTTATGTTAGGATAAAGTTTACCCAAAGTTCATGTTTTATCGTTGATATGAACATGGACAATGAGACTTTACCGAACTTGCTTCTTACATTTTATAGAAGTTTGTAAAGATTCGTGTTACAAACGGATAAATTACCGCTGAAGTTATAGAAAATAATTCTTTAAATTTATTTCTTTTTAACGTTCGTCATGTGAACGTCTTTTAAATGTAAGAAAAACTTCATCTGAAGATTGTATAAAGTATTGCAAAATTATTTACTATTCAGTCTCATCGTCCGTGTTCATATCAACAACCGTCAAACGTGAACTTTGGGTAAGCTTTATCCTAACTTAATTTTTTTCCGCGGGAAGAAAATAAAGGAACTGAATTCCCAGCGAACTCACTGTTGTAGCAGAGAAGGAGCTCGGGCTCCTCGTCCTCGCAAAGGTCGAGGGCAGCGACGAGGTGGGGCTTGACGCTGGCCTCGAGGTGGAGGCTGCGCGAGCCTCCGTCCGCGAAGAGTAACTCGTAATGATGACGCAAGCCGCAGCAGATCGTCCACTCGCGCCCGGGCTCCTGACTCTCGACTATCGTCATCAGCGTCGGGCTCTCGCTGGCCGTTACCTCGCGCAGCATCAGGAATCCGTCCACCGTGTCCGTGTCCGATGCCGCGCACCACTGGGTCCATGCGGCGTTGTGACGCCACTGCAGCACGCTCAGCTTCCTGCCTACCGCCACGCACTGCGAGAATCGTCAAATTTTATTTTTTTCTTGAATTTTTTTTTTAATCCGAACTTTATAGCGTCTACAAAAAATGTTCTGTAATAAGATCTTTTAGCACAAACGAAGGAGCTTTCCTCATTACACGGAATTTTATGTATTTAAAAATGATAGAGCTTTTCTCATTATAAGGATTTTTGTGTATTTAAAAATGATAGAGCTTTTCTCATTACAAAGATTTTTGTGTATTTAAAAAGGATTGAGCTTTTCTCGTTACAAGGATTTTTATGCATTTGAAAATAATAGAGCTTTTCTCATTATAAGGATTATTATGTATTTAAAAATGATAGAGCTTTTCTCATTACAAGGATTTTTTCGTATTTTAAAATGAAGGTGCTTTAACGGTAAAATTTCGGAGATTTTTTCAATCAAAATATTTATAGGAAGACTCAACGGAAATTGTGGGTAGTCGGGTAATGTTTGGACGGTCGATCGAATGAATATTAGGTGAGAATCGTAAAATTTTCTTTGCTGTAATTGAATTTTTTTTAAAGTCGAACTTTAAAGTTTCCATAAAAAAGTTCTGTAAAGAGCTTTTCTCATTACAAAGATTTTTGCGCACTTAAAAATGATGGAGCTTTTTTCATTGCAAGGATTTTTTACGTGCTTAAAAATGATGGAACTTTTCTCATTACAAGGATTTTTACGTACTTAAAGTGATGGAGCTTTGGCGGTAAAATTTTGGAGCTTTTTCTTTATCAAAATATTTATAGGAAGAATCAACGAAAATTGCGGGTAGTCGGGTAAAGTTCGGACCGTCGATCGTACGAAAATTATGCGAGAGTTTGAAATTCATAGAAATATAACATCGAAATTACAAGAGAGTCTCTTTAGAGAACTTAATTACATCGCTGGGTTTACATAATTCAGTGCAGTAACGACCATTTCATTTCGTTATTCGCTTACTTTTACGTGAACCTTCTTTCGCAAAGGGAATATTAAGTTTTCGTGTGGACTTGTCCGCGACCCTGAACGCAGTTAGAAAGACTATTTTTAGTGAAAGGTGGGCAAACAATCCATTATTGGCCGGTGATATATAGTAATTAAGATTATGAGAGTAGATATCAGGGGCGAAATTTACATGTACATCTCGGAAGAATCTTTCGAGGCAGGAGGTTATCAATTCTTGGCCGGCGGGTTAATCTCGACAGTCGGGGCTCCGACTATTATCGCTATTCTACAAATTTCTCGAATCTACAGAATCCATCAGCGTCAACCGCCACGGCGAACGATCCTCTACACTTCATTAAGCGCGTTAATGATTTTCGCCTGTCGTTGGGGCTCAATCCTTCAGCAACGCAAAAAGCGCACTCTTTTTCACCTAAACGTCGGGACGATTATTAATGAAAATTTTAATTATCATTTTTTACGGGAAAATTGGCTTCCGTACGAGTATTACGAAAATAAATCTTCTCGAAATTTCAAGCACATCAGTGTCTCTTTTTTTTCTTTTATTTACAGTAATAAAGGATTCCTTGACTCATATACTCTTTTCGCACTGAAAGTAAGTGAGAGCGGAGTGGAAGGCAAGGCAACGGAGAAATAGCTCCCTGCGGAGTTTGCTCGTGTAGTGCTCTCCTCGGCACTTTGCTAACGACCGGAGTGGATGGTAAAAATCCCGCAACGTCGATGATATAAAATAAATAAATGATACCCACACGAAAAAATGTTTAAAGTGATTTACCGGGATACGTTGAGCCCCGGCAACGAGCCAATATTTGTTACTATGCTTATCGTACTTATGTAACTCACTGCACTGTGAAAACTGCTGCCAATATATTGGCAGTTGGTTTCCTCCACAAATAATTTTAAAACTTTTTAAAAGGAAGAGAATCAACCATTGCGGAACGTCAAAGCCCCAATTGTTTTTTAGATGTAGTAAATATAAAAATAATTAAAAAAGACATTTTGAATTATCTAAACAAAATAAAAATCTTAATTTTCTTAAAAATGAATAGGCCTTTTATACTGTCAAAAACTTTGTTATCAAAAAATTGACAGAATAAAACAATTTCAATTAGATTCATTAAAAAATACTCCGATTTAGTATTGAAAAAATGTTCACCCTAAACATTCTCAAAAATTTTATGAGATATACTTCTTCTAAGCAGTATTAATAATCATGATTTTTTTAAAGATTTTTAATAACTATTTTCCAATACATGATTTTTAAAAGAAATTATACTTAATTCCTATGTATAATTTCTTTTTACTAGTACAAAGCTTCTTCTACGAGGAAGTAATAATTCGTAGATTCTACAATATTTTTTTTAAGGATTCGAATAAAACTACAAAAAAAAATGTAAAACTGCTTAGCGATCAAAAGGACATTGTTTTCAGGGAAAAATTATTCACTTTTAAGTTTATTGTATATAAACGACGCGTACCATGCGGAGATGCGAGCCTCCGGGCCTGGTGAGGGCGTAGAGATGGCAGCCCTTGGTGCGCTCGAGTCTGCGCTGCTTCGCGTGGACGCGCGTCCTGGCGCTGATCCTCCGGGACCTGCTGAAATTCTGCTCCTGTTGCTGCGGCGAGTGGTCCTCCTCCTCGTCGTCCTCGTCGTCCTCCTGGGTGTCCAGGCTCGAGCCCGAGCTCTGACCCTCGGACTCCAGTTCGCTCAGCCGGAAGACGTGCACGCAGTCCTTGCCCTTGTCGCTCGCCCGGAACAGCAGGATCCCGTGCTGCTCCACCACGTCCAGCTGCTTCACCTGCACGCTCTTGTCGAAGAGCAGCCGGTGCGACATGCTGTCTGTACTCCCATCCCCTTTTTCGTGTTTTTAATGGATCCCCGAGAAAATATTTACTTTTTTAGGATATACGGAGAAAATAGTCGTGTCGTTTTATTATCGTGACGATATTTTGTTTTGTGCAGGATGCCGTTGTATGTATACACGGAGAGAAATATCGTACGGTAAAAATTACTTACAACGGGACGTGCTCGTCTGTTATGACGATTTTTATTATAAAACGTAGTAAAAATGTGCATCGCAATATTCCGTGTAAATTTAAAAATGCCAAATTCACTTGGAAATGTGAATAATAGTGCAAGTGAAAAGCCGTTCACATGAATTAATGATTCTTCATATAAAATATGTCACTATTCATATTTTCCAAGTGCATTTCACATTTTCAGATTTAGAGAGTTTATACTATTTTTTATAGTGCAGGTCGTCAAAGTCAAGTATATCCCACTGTTCTTACGGGATATAGTAATTTTTACTACAACATTTTTCTCTGTGTATAAGTGTCATTTAGATATGTTGTTTCCTTTTATAAATATTTATATGGAATTCGCTGTGGAATTCATGCAATGTCTGTTGGCCAATAAAAATATTATCTCCCGCGTAAAGAAATTGAAGTTATAATAAAGTTTACTTAAAATTTATGTTTGGCCGTCGTTGATACTAACAGGGGCAATAAGACTTTACCGAACTTGCTTCTACACTTTATCGAAGTTTGGCAATTCCATAAAATATAGAAGCAACTTCGATAAATTCTCATTGCCCATGTTAGCATCTGCCTTCTAAAATTGAATTAGTGAAATTTTACTAAAATTTGTGGAAGATGCTTCACTACTATCTAAATCGTGAAGCTCTTTCCCATGTAAAAAATTTAGTCTGGCAATAGTCTGGCAATAGTCTGGTCCTTAAAGTCTGGCTAAAGAGACGATCCCAGACTTTATGTCAGATATAATATAAACTCAATTTAATCTGTCTGGAAAAGTGTTTATTTGTAAGACTTTAAGGGCCAGACTATTGCCAGACTAAATTTTTTTACACGAGATCCACAAATTTTCAGCGAAAATTCACTAATTATAGTAGTTTTTCACTAATTCAACTTCGGATAGCGTCACCTACTAGACTTTGAGTAAATTTTATTCTAAATTAAATTTCTTTAAGCTGCAAATTATTTTCTCCGTGTATGTTGTCAACTTAATCGGGGGTTTACCTTCGACGAGGTAAGTTCCGTGTTCCGTGGCGACGACGAGGCGAGACTCGGACCAGATATCGCCGCAGACGACGTCGTCGGGGAAGTCTGGGTAAATGCAGCGGGGCTCCCACGGACGTGGCTTCAAGGGACCCACGGTGGCGAGCGAAGTGGGGGCCAATCCGTGCACTATCGCCTCGAGTTTGAGCGCCTGACCCACTCGAACCATCTCCACGGCGCGCGTCTCCTCGCGTCGGCGTCCGGGCGTCTCCACCACGTCGGACAGCGCCCGGCGGTTCAGCATACTCTGCGAGTAATGGAAATTTTCATATTACCTCGCGGCCGCCATTACTCACTTTCGGCTCCCCTTTTTCGGCGGCGCAGTTTTACGGGCAAAAAGCCTCGGTAAAAAGTTTTCTTCCATATTCGTCGGCGCGAAGGGGCCAAAGTTCTTTTCTTTCTTTTGGAATACGTAATGCCGAGGGGCGGCCGCGACTGTTTGATTAGTACGTCTTCACCCGGCAGCCGAACTTTAGATTGAAGTTCGTCCCGCTATGCGAGGGACAGAGACGCATCGATGAATTATCCGCGAGTCCCAACCAAGTCGGATATCCCCGTCCTTTTGTCGACATATCCGCTCTCGGCTAGTTTCAATATCGCTCGAATTATGTTTGTACTTCAAATTGAATGGGGCGGCCTTTTCCGACTGCGCGATTCGAGTGTCTTTGCCCTAACTGAATTTCGGAAATTTCGAGTTCTATTTAGACTTCGAAGGAGTTTGTAAAGCTACTCGGGCTAATTAGATTAACGTGGAAAAAAATTTTGTTAAAAAGGTACAATTTGTTTTTTATTTTGATTTGGTTTTGATGTAACGCAGGGTGACGTTTTCTTTGTCGTTGTCGCGGAAATTCCGGCGGAATGAGATCAGCGCATCCGCGTCGGATCTCGCGCCGTCAAAAAGTATATGCGACGTATAGGGGTCAAATTTCGCATGGAAATTAATACACGTGACCCAGAATTTCATTTGAAGTTTCAACGAAATCCGCGTACATGTTGGTCTCGGATAATTTAAATTCGGTAAAAAATTGTTCTAATTAATGTCGGGTTAATTAATTTTTACAGCAGCTTTATCTTCTCAAATTTTAATTTCACAGTTTTTGTTAGTTTTAAATAAAAACTTCAAGTTATCTTGCACAATGTAAACGTTAAAAATTTCGTCTGCAATTTGGAATGTTATTGGCTTCCGCGTATCTTTATTTAAATTTCTAAAACAAATCTTTATTTAAATGAAATTAAAAATTGAAGATAATAGTAAATTTAATATGAACACAGATTCAGTAACCATCACGCTAAAAAAAAAAAAAAATTTCACTCGTAGTTTATTTCACCTTAAATTAGAGTAAAATTTCACTCTTAGTTTATTTCACTTTAAATTAGAGTAAAATTTATTTTAAGGTATAATAGCATATTACAAGTTAAGTTTCTATTTGTCGCTTTACTTAAGAGTAAAAAAATCACTTTATTTCACTCCATCATAAGGGTGTTAACTTTATTATAACATTAGAGTGAAATTTTGACTCCAATAGAGTTAATTTTCAGTCTATTACACTGCAGCTGATTTAGCGTGGCCGACTATCGCACGTTTTTTTATAAATTCCTGAGAGTGTAAAAAATAGTGATTATGTGAAAAAATAAAACGTACATTGCTCTTGCTGTCCTGAGTGTGCTCCTGGTACATATCGCGAAGCAGAGTGTCGAGGGTGCGCTCGCGCTTTCTGGAAAATGTGGGCGTGTCGAAGGTGGCCTTTTCGCCGTTGATGAGCTTGACGAGGAGAAACTCGCGGAAGTTATTGGCGTCCTCGAAGCAGGGAGGACATGGCAGACTCGGCCCGAATAACGGCACGTTCTCGTCACAGTAAATGGCAATGCGCCATCCGTCCACCTCCCCGATCCGCTCGCTCGTCACCACCGCAAACACGTCTGGACATTATGATGCATCCCATTAGCCTGGTTTTACATTTTCTTTTTCATTTTGACTCGATTTTACATTTAAAAAACTACCTCTTAACCATCGCTCTATTTTTTACCCTCTAATCCTGCAGAATATATTAATCCTGAGGTCTAGCAAACATTATTACTGTAATTTACCGTAAAGTTTGATAAATTTTATTATAAAACCCGTCAATTTTTAGTAGAGAGATATACAATATTAAAATTGAATGTGCAATAAATCCAGATTGATAAATTTCAGTACTTTAGCGGGTACTTCTCTTGAATTTGCTAAAAAATGTTTTATGGGCGCCATTAATTTTTAATCCGGGACAAAATATCGCTACTAAAAATTACAGCAAAATTTTAATGTCCCTGCAGACTAACAACACTGGGCAGCTTTCAATAAGTTCTTGTAAAATTTACAAGACAAGAAAAATGAACATAAAAATAAATAAATAAAATACAGGTGTATATTTTATGGCCGAAAGTATAGACTCGTTATCTTTGTAAACACCAGTCGAGGAAAATGCAAATCCGCTGAGGCTACAATTTTCCAAAGATAATTACAGCATCAAGGCGCAAATAAATCGAAATAGCAGGTCGAGATAAACAGTAACGGGGTGAAGGGATGAGGGATGCCTATGGGTCAGGGGGCGATGACGATGACTGACGGACGCGAATTCGTTAATTCACGGCCGATGCTTACGGGTGAATTGGCTCTTGATGCAGTTAGGATTAAATGTTTCGAGCAGAGTGGGGTCGTCCGTGTAAATGATGTTGACGATGTCGTTGCCGATGTGCCGCTTGCGCTCCAACTGCTGGGGATTGTCCTTTGAGTGGGGGAGCATCGTCGAGACGTGGTACATGACCTCATGGCCCGCGTACACCGTGTAGATGCTGTCCTTGCCCGTCATATCGCCTGCGCACATTTCACCTTATAAGAATCTGCTCTCGATATTTTATCATTTCCTTTGTATATACAAAGCAGCGAAAGGAAGGATTTTTCCTTTCCGCTTGGAGGCTGCCGTATTTTCTCATGAATATCGAATGAAAAAAATAATAAAATACTTTTCCTCTTTATTTATTTAGCGGAGATGGAATTTAAAAGGGCTTAACGGGGGAAAAAGTGTAATTACAAAAGAGAGATTCACCGGCGGCGGGCTAAGGAGATTTAAAAAGTTTCCTTTGTGACGCGTTTTATACTCCCCCGCGCGTCGTTAAATTTGCATGCATAGACCCCCGCACCGCGCAGGGAAGAACTATAATAAATTCCCTTTGCGTCCTTCGATTTTACGCGGCATTACAGTATTCGTACGGTTTTCGAAAGTCTTCGCGAGCCTCCTCGAATTTTCCTCAAGCGCCGACCAATTGAGCGCTGGAAACGAGGCGAATAACGGGGCTGAAGAAAAATCGCGAGTCGAGAGGGCCGCGGGATTAATAAAAAGTGAAATTAAATTGAGCCTGGCTCGTAATATCGTAAGCCCTCGAATAATACTCGTTGCTTACCTTTTATGTCTAGACCACCGCGGTATTTGTCCCAGCCTCTCAGTCGTATTTTTTGTCCCAGCACCTCGAGGAACTTTTCGAATTCTGGACTGCCGGTCTCTTCATTTTTGTACGTTTTTTTTTCAGTGCATAAACAGTCAAGAGGATAAAATTATTTTTATCGATGATGGAAATTGATTTTGTTGGAAGAAGAAAAGAAATATAATGACTACTATTGAAAATCGTGCGCTTGTTAACATTTATTTCGATTATAATAACTGAACGAACAATAAGGAAATATAATATTTCCGTATTAATTGATAAACTGTACACAAAGATTATATTTTATTTAATTAAAATTTCTTCATGTAGCTTCGTAAATTTTTTGTGTAAAAAAAAAGAAAAAAAAATTATATTGAATAAATATAGCGATGTAAGTGTAATAATACCATTAGATAGCATTTCGTCATCCGTGGTTTGACCTTCCTTCGCGTAGATTACCCCAAATTTGAAGTTCACCGAGCCCTCCTGCTCCTCGAGAAGTAACAAGTCCTAAAAATGAAGCCAAATAAGTTCGCTCGTAGATTATTTGATCGCGCCTGTTGCAAAAGTAATGAATGGCGCTAACGGATATATACGTACTCGTAAAGTGAGCAAATATACGCACTTTTTGTATTTCCGGTGAGATGACTTCCCGCGGCGCTTTGTCGAGCTTCTCGATGCCGAAATAATTGCTGAAATTTCGACGCAGCGTGTAAATAAATTGATATACATAAATGTTGCGTGTGCACTCGACATAATTCATTGCATCGATCGCGTGACGTTTCAATTCGCAATGAGCGCCGAGAGCACAGGGCGTGAAGCGTAATATAAGCCCGCGTTAGCCGAGTCAGTAAATTCGAAGTTAATCACAATTTATTCGTGAACCCACTTTAATGCGGCTTAAACAGCCATCGTATCCTATATACACACTGAGAGAAAAAACTTTATTAAAATTGCTATTATGTGACAGTCTTATCAAGTGAAAATTTTTTATATGAAAAATACTAATTTTTAGTACCTGAAATTTAAAAAATTTCTATTTTAGTAGACTGAGAGAAATGTTTTGGAAAAAATGTCTGAACATTGTAGACTGCATTTAGTGAAAATACTAGAATTCTATACAGTATAATATTTACTAGAATGGTGTAGATATATATTACATGAATTGTAGTAAAATTGAGTACTAATAATTACATGCTAAAATTTTTTGCTACTATCACTATGTTCCTAATCAGAATAGTAATTTTCATCAAGTTTTTTCTCTCAGTGCCTTTTTAAATCAACGTAAAAAAAAAAGAAAGAATTTAAATTGACCAGCTCGCCTCACCTGAGAATCTGCCTGACGGTCATCGACCTGTTGGGGGAGTACGGCAGGGATATCTTTTGAGCGCCCTAGACACAGAGAAAAAAGATAGATGGATACACTCGAGTACGGAGCGCCAGCAGGTAAGAGCCATCGACTCCCGAGTTGCGATATACATTGTGCTCCGAGCGGATGGAAGGAGAGTGGATGAAAAAAAAAGGAAAAAAAAAATTGAGGGAGCGAGACGGGGATTACTCGTCGGACTCACCGTGCGCCGCCACAGTATCACCCGGTAATGAGGCACGCATTGATCGCCGCCCTCGCTGATAACCACCGACAAGAACAAAGGGTTCCTCTCGTGGTCCGCCGCCACGTAGTTCTGGTGCACTGGTCAAACAAAAAGAATTTTCTCAATTTTTTTTTTTGTCTTTTCATTCGCCGTCTCGCTTCGGCAAAGTCGAGGCTCCCTTCGGTTCCTCGTGAATGGGCTGAGAAAACATTTTGCAGGAAGAACAAGAATAAAAAGGTGGGCATAAGAGCGAGGCGTACTCACGTTTGCCGAGGAAGTACTTGAAGTACCAGCGCGTTTGGTACTCCGGATTCTCCAGTACGGGCGTGCTCGGTGACCCGAACATCTGGGATGCACGGCAGAAGGTATATCATTAGAATAGAAGCCCTGAGCCGCCTGTGGGCTCCGCTCGCGGCGCATCGATAATAAGATAGCATCTGCCGGGGTGGGGGCCCCCCTTTTTTCCAGGCAAAAGAGTAATGCACGGTATGTACAACGCGCGCTTTCTCGATGCGCCGCGCGGATCATCCCCAATTTCTTTTGTTTTCTGTTACGACGAGCTACTTACTTTAAGAATTTAAAAAAAAAAAAAATAAATTTCTGTGTTGCAGATCACCCTTATTTATTTTTTTTTGCACGAAGAGCTTTATCAAAAATTTCTACTGTACTGAGAGACCAATTTAGTAATTTTAAATTAATATTTACAGAAAATTTACTTTTACTTCAATATTCATATTTACTTCGATAATATACTTTTACTTCAAAATATTCATATTTACTTCAGTAGTATACTTTTACCTGAATATTTATATTTACTTCAGTAGTATACTTTTACTGTAATATTCACATTTACTTCAACAGTATACTTTTTCTTAAATATTCCATATTTACTTCAACAGTATACTTTCACTTCAATATTCATATTTACTTCAACAATATACTTTTATACTTTAATATCCATATTTACTTCAACAGTTTATTTTTACTTCAATAGTATACTTTTACTTCGATATTCATATTTACTTCAATATTACTTGTTAAACATTTCTTGAGTCAACAAATTATGTTGTTGAAACTGCTAAACTGATTTAGAAATAACTAAATTCACTTATTCTCGATCTTCTGCGTTTCATTTAGGTCGTCAAACCCTTAACAGAATTTAAAAATAATATGCTATGTTATCATAATAAATAATGTTCGAAAAGTATGAACAATCGCTAATCAAAAGGACATAACTGATGGTGAAGTTTCCGGCAGGGGTTCGAAAGAAATATTTAACAAGTACTATTGAAGTAAATATTTACTGTGAATAACCAAATTGGTCTCATTACAGTAAAAATTTCGATAAAGCTCTTCATAAAAAAATAAGGCGATCTGCAAGCACGGGAAAATTTTTATGTTTATTCGTGAAAAAAATCACTAACATTCTTACTCGAATTTTGAAAAATAACTAAAGCTTTGTAATTTTTATAAAAGGATCTCTCTAAAAATTACTAGAAAAGCTCGCAGGAAAATTCCTTTGCAGAGCTTTTCTTTACAAAAATTACAAAGCTTCGCTAACAGTTTTAGGTTTCAGTGCTATTGTATATCAACCAGCGACTGCGTTTTTTCTTTACATAATTTTACCGGAATTTTTAAACCGTAAATTATCTTAGTTTACCTCGTCTCTATTACACTGTCGAGCGGATCACAAGAGCGAAAAAAAGGTATAATGCAAATAAAATAAGAAATAAATAAAAGTGCGAATGACGAAACAAAGAGTAGGGCACGAGAGTCTACGCGGAGTATAATAGAGAAAAAAACGGAGGGCCTCGGCCTCTTTTCATTATTATTTTTAATAAAGTCTCTGTAAAGCTTCAGGCTGCGGTTAAGTACAGACAAACTCTTTCCTCCTCAAGATCGGAGGCGTGGGCGGCCTTTCCACCCGCGCGGCGGGCTCTCGCTCCGTGCGTGGTGTATTAGTGGGAAAATCTTTCCTCGGCCTTTCCTCTTTTCTTTTTTTTTTTTTAATATTATTATTTAGAGAGAAGAAAGTTTAATCTGCGGATGAAAAAGACCAATATACCCGCACACACGACGAGGGTATAACAGAAGGAGATCGAGAGGGAAAAAAAAGGCCGAAGCCGAGATTCGCCGATGAAAAGGATCTACGCTCTTGTAATCCGCTTAGCTGGTGTTCTTGCCTCCCTTTATCGGTCGGCGAAGTCGCCGCGCGAGTGCGGGCTTCGGGACGATATACGAACCTCCTCCCGCTCGCCTGGCGAATCTCCATTTTCCACGCGGAATCGCCGGCCATCCAGTCCGTCTTGCTCGATTTGCGGCAGCTGCGAAGGATAGAAAAGTCCTTCTGTCAATGATGCATTGCCGATGAAATTTTCTCGGATAATATCGTTGCATGCGACGAGAGCGACTGATTGCCGCAGTGTCGGGTTCCACTGATTGGACAATGCGATTCGAGCCCGTTGCGGCGAATTTTTATTCGGTTAAATGGCCGCGATGACGAGGCGCTTGTACAATCGCGTATAACGGAAAAAGTCTAACCGACTGCTTCTGCGGGACTATTTAGCCATGCCGCGCACGTACGAAGCACGCGGGAAACGTCGGGGAGATACAGCGAAAGCGAAGCGCGACGAAAGGTTTATGGAGTATTACGTGCCCGGTGGAGGAATTTTTTTTTTTTTTTTTGTTGTTTTATAGAAAAATTATTGTGTTTATCTGAGTTATTGAAATTGTTATGGAAAATCTTTTGAGGATGTATGTTTGTAGATATAAATAAGTCAGGCTCGGGCGATTAATTTTTATCGATGGAGTATATGTAGCAGGAGGAGATCAATGGGCGATGAAAAATGAATATTTCGAACGACTGCGTTAAATGATTGGACGCTATTGTGCGAGAAATTTATGTTTCTATAGTATTTAATGAACGAGCGTGAATTTCCGAAAATAAATTTTCTTTGGGTGTGTAAAAAATGATGCACTCACCATTTCGACACTGCCGTAGCATCTCCGCGACAAGACGCCCCGGCGGGCGACGGTGTCCGTCGACGATCTGAAACGCAAAGAGGGAAATTCCTGCTTTAGTAAACGAAAGTCATAAAATCATTAGCCAGTCGCTTGTTTATAGTGGGCAATCAGAACTTTTTTTCAGTCGATATTACACTGAAAAAAAATTTGTTAATTTTAAGGAAATGATTTACTTCAATAGTACCTATTAAATATTTCTTTAACTCAAGTAATGATTTCATTAGAACTAAATGAATTTATTTGTTTCTAAATAAATTTAGTAGTTTCAAAAAAAATAATTTTTTTAATCGATAAAATATTTAATAAGTACTATTGAAGTAAATCATTTCATTAAAATTAACCTTTTTTTTCAGTGTATACAGACTTTGGTGATCCAACGGAAAACTTCGTTCAGGGTCAAGTGTATATAATTTCCTGAATTATATTTTTGTTTTTTTTCAGTCTGACGAATTCTTATCTTATCTCGGATTTCGCAAAATTAAATATTAATTTTCTACAGGCAGTCTCTGCTTCATTCAGAGCCAGAAAATTTCATAAGCGTCTGTCTGTTCGGGGAAATTTCATTTCCGCGAGACGGGGAATGGAATCGAGCGCGGTAAATTTAATTTGCTCACGCATTACTGAAATTTCCTCAAGGGGTGCGGGGGAGAAAAAGGCGCGCCTTTTCCCAGACGTTGCGTGCGCTTTTTTTTTTTTTTCAATGACCGTAAATGCACCGACGTGAGCCAGACGCGCTTTTATTTTTCGCCAGACGCGTTTGTGCGTTCCGCGTTTCCGCGGCCTTTTCATCCACCCCCGCCGAGAGGGCGGATATTAATTACGAGGCGCGGTGAGAGCAGCCTGCGCGCCTTTTTTTTCTTCCGCGCACTCAAGATGATCATTCAATTTCTAGTTTAGCCTCGACGACGTTCAATTAAAGTGTGCATTGCTGCTTCAGTCGGGGAAGTTTAGATAATGAGAATTATATTTTCTATTTTAATTGGAAGCTTGTTGCGACGGAGTCTGAGAATCAATGAGTAACCGAGTTGAAAGTAAATCGCATAACGGCGCGAGTTATTAAATGGAAACTTTCTCCCGCCGTTAAATTAACTCGACAAGTATCTTTTTATTGTAAATGATGATAGTACAGTGACTTATTTGTCATCTTCATCAAGTCTCGCGTTTTAAGACATATAACTTGAAAAAAAAATTCTCAGTAATTCATAACATATAAATTTAAAATAAAAATTAAAGTAAAATTATTGTAAATTTTAAGAGACCATTTTAGTAATTATTTAATTCTGCGGAAGTTGTTAAATATTTCTTTGATTCAAGTAATTATTTTATTGAAACTATACAACATTTATTTGGAATGAATTAATTTATTTTTAAAAAATTATTTAATTGAGCTAAGAGAAATATTAACAGGTTCTTTTACAAAGTAAATATTTACTGAAAACTGTCAATTTTTTTTTCAGCTTATCGTAAAACATTTTAAGTTGCGATGAAAATATTTATACTCCATTGGATAAATGGAACTCCATCAGAAAAACAATAGATTCTTTTATACACCAGGAAATTCATTGGACTATTCAATCGCACATCTTCATTGATCTCAAAAAAGTAAATCGCATGTATATACGAAAATGCTCCGCGGAGTAGGTGCTGGGAGTGCGATAATTCACCACTCGTAACTCTTCTGTCGCGAAAAGCGAGAGAGAGTGAGAGGCTGAACGCTCGTATATATGCGATAAATCGCGGGCTTTACTACACCGGCCTCAATTCGATGCGCTTTTTTTCTTTTTTTTTTTGCCACGAGAGACGCACCGACGCGTGCGATTCAACGCAGATGAATTCAATATCGCGCCGGAGGTCCCGGAAAAACGCAGAGTCGCGCTTAAGGTGTCACCGATCCCTTTTTTTTCCAGCTTGTGGTTTTTGAGGGGGATGTATATTGCTCGAACGTGGATGCAGTTTTTTCCTGAGGATTCTTTTCTTTTTTTTTTCAATTTGAATATTTTTTATAGCAGACCATTGCTGGGTTAATCGAGATGTGGTTTTGGATTCTTGAACTGAGAGTAATCCGATTATCGCGGGACTCGTTGAACTGAAAATTGTTCACATATAAGCGGAATAGCTGTGTTGATACTATGGCTATAACTGCATTTTTTTCACTTGCGTAAATTTTATTAAAAATCAACAGGCAATTGTTTTATTTAATATGTACCCTCGAATGATTGAATTCATTAAATTCACTTGAAGGGCGATCATTTTTTCAGCGATAAACTTAGCTTAGTTTACGGGGCTATACGAGCTTGAACGCATAAATTTTACATGATTTTAATTTGCGGATTTATTTGTCGTTAATTTAGAAGATATTTGCTGCACAGTGAACTAAGATTATTAAAAATATTAACAAATAATAAAATGGCCATATTTAAAAAAAAAAAACATTTATTTTTAGGGGTGAAAAATAGCCTCGTTTGCTATTGTGAAATATTGTCAATTTTCTAATCAATCAAAAAGATCCTAGTTCGCTGTAAAATAAATATATTCAAGAGTACTATGTTAAAATTTGAATTGAATTGGAAAATTCCCCTTTGATCTATGATAGCAGCAATTTAAAAAAAAAAGTCGTTTTGAGAAAAACACGTTTAAAGTTTCAAACGCAATTCCTTAGACGATTATCATTTAAAAGTTATTATAGATACTGCTCTGGGAGTTCCACACAACGTTTTTCAATGTGTAAACTATCAAATAAGGCAAAAAAAAAATCGATTTTCTAAAAATGTCACCTGGTACAACCCCTTAACGATACGAACTAAAGTATCGAGTGTCACGCCGCGGCACTCCTTTGAAAATGCATTTACTTTAGATAATCTTATTCTGATCGATTTACTTTCGATTTATTAAGATTTACGGTCGTGAAATCTCGCTCGAACCTAAATTCCCTTCACCGGTTTTTCGCCGCCGTTGTTATACGCACGATGAATTATACGAGCGAGCGGAAATGAATTTCATACACGTCGGGGAGTTTGCTGTCTGTGTACTTAACTTCCTCGCGCAGTTTGGGATCTCATGACCCTGATTCGGAATTGGAGCGGGTCTCCTCCGTTTACCGAAAGACAACGCTGCGGACGCGCGTCGGATGGAGATACGATCGAGAGGAGGGCTTCGAATTATTTTCGCTCGAGCGGCTCTATTTTTAGCCGCGCCTTTAATCTTTCCGGAATGAGACCGCGGTGATAACGGGCGCCCGGAATTCCGATGATAATTTCCAATTTAAATTGTTTATTTAATCGCGCTCGAGAACGCAGACTTCTGTCGGCCTCGGCGTCATAGTGGCGAGACCATAAAAACGCTTGTAAAAAAAAAAAAAATTAGATGGATAACGGCGGGATGCGCAATTAAAAACGAATTACGCGTTTTAGGAGGGGAGGGGGGCACGCGTCTGGGGAGCCTCGAGCGTCGCGTTACTCCGAGGGTGCAGGCATTGCATAATTCGACGTTTCGCCGAGCTCTTGTACTCTGCAGCGTTTTTTGCCCCGCAGTTTTTAAATTACTTTTTTCCGGAGGTATCCAGTATTTCCTTGTTTTTTGTTGCTCCTCCTTTTTTCTTTCGTTTCTCGTCGGCTTCTTTTAGTCTGCACATTTTCTTTTGAGAATTATGTAACGACTAATTGAATTTGAGAGCCGTACGCTCGCCGTGGGCAGTTGATTGAATTTCAATGCGGCGCGGGAAGGTTTATCGTTTTGCCTGTTACTCGTATAAGACCTTCGAGTTGCGTTATCCTTTCGAAAGTTCCTTCGATATTGAATTTTTTTTCAAGAGACATGAATTTCACGTAATGTGCCCTGAATACTTTTTCTAACAATACGCCGCTGAACTTTTTAGTATGCAATAAAATTTGTAATCAATAAAGCGACCGGAGAGATAAAATGTAAGTGGAGTATACAGCAACAATAAAAAAAAGGGACATCGTGATAGTGCATTGATGTCGTTGAATATACACGTAACCGTCGGAAAGCATTTATCTTTTAAATGAACAGCCTGATCAAAAAAGGAGCTTCCTTTTAAATTACGTCGTCGGAGACATGGGGGATTGTGCAGCTACTTAATGAAATATCAATGAAAGTCACGTGTTTGTGAATGAAATTTTCACGGCCTAACGAATTACCATTGAAGCGCAGTTGTATGCTCGGACATTTACTCTTTATAGCGGTTTCACGTGCGTAATGGTCGTTGATCCCCAATTCTCATTAACGCCGTGCTATAAAAGGTGTCGTTTGTTATAAATTCACAAAATAGTACGCTTTTCTAGCTTTAATCGTACCTTCATTAGCGCCTCATTGTAATATTTTCCCTTCCATTATTTTCGCACGCGCAAACTGCAGCAAAAAGCTCGCAAGTAGTATGAGGCCGGGTTCGGTCAGACTGTATACGCATTAGCGAATTCGAGCCCATCCGCTGGCCAGTTACATACAACAGAGCTTAAAAAAACGAAAAACCATATCGTAAAAATATCAATATAACTAGCCTAGCGCCACACTAAAACAGAGGCATAAAAAAGAAAGAGGAGGGAAAAGCGCGCGAGTCACGGAGTGCAATTTCTCCGAAGCGAAGAAGTATAAAATCATCCCCGCTGCGCGTGTCTCGACATTTAGGCGACTGCATCCCCCGGAGTGTCGCTCCGCCGTCATAAACCTATCCGGCATCTCCGCTCCCATGCACGCTAAACACTCGGGGCGAACCCCGGCGCTTCTTATACACCCCACGGCGCAGAAACGTAAAATAAAAGAAGAAATTCAAGCGGAGGGAAACTAGCGGCCCATCTCTCTCTCTTTCTCTCTCTCTTTCTCTCTCAGGCTCAATCCCCTCGACCCGCCGTTCGTCGTGTAAATATCTGGGTTAATGAGAACGAGCGCTGAGGTCGCGCAGTGTACTTTAAAGAAGGCGGGTGTGGGTCAAGCCGAGGAAATTTTACGACTTTCTCGATCGGCCGAGACGTGAGGCTGGAAAAACCGTGTCGGCGCGCTGCACACTTGATTTTTCTCACTGAGAGAGTGTCCACTTCACGCCCGGCTTCGATCCGGTGCCCTGATCCGGCTTTATCCATATTGAGAGGAGAACGAAGCTCCGATGGTTTTTAAAGCCCGTGAATTTTCTGCCGCTTGTCCTTATATAAGCGCACGCTACGACGTATAAAATTCTTATTTAAATTCTATTTGCGCAGTGAATCCCCGGCATTATAAAAAATGCATCGAAGAATAAAGCTCAAGCTCGCATAAATCCGGAATCTCGCGAGTTAACGGGCGTGAGAGCAGATTCGCGATTGACCGCTTACGCTTTGCTGTAGTCTTCCCAAGTGAAAAATTAGCCTCTCGAAACTATCGGCTTAAAAGGGGGAATTGCAGCGAACGCACCTGGCAGTCGTGCATCCATTCCCACCGGCACTTAAAAAAGGAGCGTCGAATCAAAGGGGCGCGAGGAGGGTATGAATTAGCCCGGAGCTTTTATTAGTTTAAAAGGGACGTTTACGGCGGCGCCGCCGAGAGCTTCCCTCATTTAATCATAGCGTAATTCGCTTCGGCGGCCTCCTTTTCCTCGTTACCCCGTTTGTCCGCGGGATTAAAGAAATTCCGGGCCCTTTTTTTATGCGCGCTTCAAAGCCAATCCCCCGTGGCCCCTATAAAACGGAAACGGTGGCATAAAAGCTCAATTAAAAGCTCCCGATAAATTTTATCAGTGGTTCGATCGGCCGGACTTTCTCCGTCCGCGCGTTAAGTATCGGCGGCGCTGCACACACGACCGGACTTATAGGAACCGATGCCCGGCCTTCCAGCCGATATCGCGGTGCATTTATCGCTTTCGAAGAGCGACATTAGCTTATCTATCGAGGTTAAACGCCGCGCGCTTCGGCGTCGCTGTCTGTTTTCCGTTCCGGGTAAAAAGCAGTCGCGCGCGGCGCGCGAGGCATGCAAATTCCGCCTATCGAATTTCGGTCTGCCGCCGTGCGCGGTCAAATTAACGATTCCGGCCTCGCGTGCCGTGCGTTTCGAAGAGTGAAATTTTCAATGGCTACTACCGTTCGGCGCGGTTGTTTTTTTTTTTTTTTTTTTCTTGTATTTTTTTGCACATCTTCGGAGGTGAATTTTCGCGGAACGCAATAATATAAGTGCTGAGTACGAAGGAACGTTTTCCTTTACTTTTGTGGAGCCGTTTGGAGGTAATTATTGAGCTAGCGCTTGGTGATTAGTGTATTTCGGGAAGGGTGGCGATAAAATCTTGAGTGGAGCTTCGGGTGGAAATAAACGTCGGGTAATCGTTTCGGGCGATACCGCGCGTATCGCGATAAACGCATTTTTTCTCTCGGTGTCGTGTACTATTTTTTTATGGGATTCTTTGTTGCGATGGAAAAGGAGTTCGGGCTTTTTGTCGAGAGGAGTAGTAGGTGTGTTTCTACTCCCCCGGGAGTTTTATCAAAGTGAGCTTTTATGATCGGCTCGTATTAGCGTTGGATAGGTTTCGGATACGTAAACGCTATACTCGCCGCATGGGAACAACTGCGCCCAAAAAATTTCAATTTGTATCCTTTCTTACTTTATAGCCGCCTGCCAAGTATTATCTCGAATGTGACGCAATAATCATATTAGGTTTATCGTACAGTTTAATTTAATCAGATCTAAAAATAAACGCTTTATCCTTGGTACACTGATAGAAAGTTTTTTGAATTTCCTGCAAGCTCTCCGTATAAATTACGTTGGAAAGCTTAATGTTGGAACGAATTGCAAGTACTTGAAATTTGTACGAGATAATCACTCTAGTTTTTAGCTGAATCTTAATTGAGTGCGGCGAAGCTTTTGTCATTTTTATAAGTAACTACGTGAATATGAATAAGCGAAAATCACTTCAAATAAGTGAATATATATACTTATTCAAAGTTAAATGTCTTCCACACATCGAATAAGTGAAAGATTTTTCACTTTAAAAAATTGAATATTCATTTATTCCACGTAAATTTGACTTATTCATATTTAGAGGGAAAGCTCTATAAGTTTCTCCAAAAAGCTCCGTACTTTTACTGGAAAGGCTCTGCAAGATTCGCGAAAAAGCTCCCAAAACAATTATTACGAGTGAAGTCTCGATTGTACAATCTATTGTCTAGAAAATTCCGGAATATTTACGAGAAAAGCTCTGCAACGTTTACAAAGCTCCTTTTTTTTACAATTTTTTCGCGTAATTCGGTTTTTCCATTCAAAATTCTATTTAATCCAGTTACATAGAATGTTAAAAAAGTAATAATAGACACAGATTTTTCTTTCTTCATTTTAACGTTTATTAACAAGCGCACAACAGTAACGTCAGCTGGCCATAAAATATCTATACATTATGCACAATTGTGACGTCACACGGATTTCCCAAGCGCGCTACCTTTGTTATCGTAATCATTTAATAGAAAACAGGAAAAAAACACGTGTCGATTGTATTTTGTTATTCTATTATACGGATAGAATAATTCAAAAGAATTTTTCGTGAAAAGAAGAACGGAATTCATCGAGCGCAATTGTAACGGCACAATTCTATCAGTGCATAATAAAGGGAATTTGATGAACATACACATGATGACTGGCGCGTCGATGCAGGTGCCTGAGCTGCGAGGAGGTGAGCACGGGCATGCAGACGGATCGCGAGCGATCGCGCACGATCCTGATGGTCGGGATGCCCTCGTCGTCGCTGCAGTCGCGCTCGTCGCTTACGGGGCTCATGGTGCCGCCGCTGCCCCGTCGCGGCGACCTCCTCTTGTCGCAAATTTGGGGCTGGAGGACGGGCGGCGACAGGCAGCCGGGCGAGGGTGGCGGTGCGCTGCTCGAACTCCCGCTGCCGTTGTTCGACGCCCCGGACAGGCCTCTGAGCCGCGAGACCAGCTTCATGTCCAGGCAAAGCATGACTGCTCGCCCGGCGACGAGCAGTCCACCCCTCTTTGTTTGCCTGCTTTTTTTCTTCGCTCTTTGCGCTGCGCCCTCACTTCGATCCTTGCGGGGAACGCACAGTTGTAGCATTGCGCTGTGTTTCTCGATGCTGCGGGCGCCTTTTTTATTGTCCGCGGAATTTTTTCATTAGCCGGGAGTACGGGACACTTTCGACGGCTAAATGGCCATTGCGAGCGGCGTCGCATGGGCTAACGTGACACTGCGATTTTTTTTTCTCTCAAGTAGGGGGTATGAATAATTTATAAGGCCGGTTGCGGAATGGAAGTTGTGTGTATTCGTGAGTGTGTACCATTTTTTAAATAATCAGCAGGTTTAATCATGTAGGCCGACTCCGCATGTATTAAGTTTGATTAAATTTAAATTAGACGAGCGGTGCAAGAAGCGTTAACTAATCTAAGAAAGGAAAACATCGCGAGGTGTATATATATATATACGTATATAAACCTTACGCTCGCTTTTGTTTTGGGTTAATTAAGAAAGTTCGGCCGTGATACTTTTCCACCGAGCACACCCAATTTATCCGAATTAATTACGGCGCAGCTTTCTTTCCACCGCGGATGCTTCTAATTCAGCTGCAGCCAGTGCCAGTGATGTACACTTTGCGGAGAAATGCATCCACCACCCCCTCGGACGGCGATTTATGGCCGACGCCGAGTCTCGAAACAATGAAGTCGTTTTGCCTAACAATGAGGGGAATTTCCCAGCGAGAAGGCGCCGAAGGAGGAGCTTTTTTGTTAGCGCGCTTTTTCCCGCGGGAAGCAGGCGACTGGGCGCAACCTGGAAACCTCCTTTCGCGAGGGGGACGCCGTGTCCTCGTGTATAGGCGCGTCGACGGCCGCAAACGAGATTCGCCGAGTCGAGCCCGCGGCGCGTCTTTGATCTCGCCCGGCGCCTCCTTAAAAATTCAATTTTCCGACCTGGCGCGGCCTTTCCGTCCCCCTTTATTCCCCCGTGCACGCGCAGAAAAGGAGGCGGCCTGGGAGTTTCTCCCCTTTTTCCGTGAAAAACTTTGCCCTTAGGTCGAGCTTTCGGCCCCTCCCCCCTGACAGGCAGTTTTAGCAGACACCTATGCTCCTTTTTCTACTTCCGCTGATAAACGCGCGGCTTCAGCCTTTATTTATTCTGCAAGCTTTTTCGTGCTTTTTCTTTGGATAGTTTTTGTTGGGAGGAATTTTTGCGCGCATAAATCTGGATTTTTTATTTAATAAACTCAAAGACTTTATTTCCTGAATTAACTCGTGCTTTCGTTATGTTTGCGCACGTGCCTTGTGCGCCTGCTAACGTTTATTCAGGATTGTAACCGGAAATAGAAAAAAAAACGACACTTCTTTTTCAAACACTTCACAATATGCGTCAAGTGCTTCTTTGTGCTCGAAAGTTTATTCATCGCTGCAGGAGGGAATGAAAGTTTATTCTTACAAGTTTGTATACATGGAAGTAGATTAACTTAATTTTCAAGATTAATTAAAAAAAAAGAAGTTTTTCTTTGTAATAATAATCGAATAGCTTTTAGAAGCAAAAACTTCAATGGAAACGGGGTAATTCAGCCCAAGATTTAGAAATTTCAGGCGAAACGATCTCACCTTTTCACGTGGAGTTAAAAAAAAAAGGTTCTTAACTTGAAAAATTACTCGGCAAATTTCTTCAATGTGTAAAAGACTTTAAACTCCGCTAAACGAATGGAACTTGTGCACTTCGCAGTTTCGCTGCATTTTTGAAACGTCTTCACTTTTCATTCCTACTTTCAGTTTAAGTTTCTTAAGCGGCCGCTAATCGTCCAGGATTACCATCGTTACACAGTGTAGACTCTACAAGTTTCGCAATTTAAATTATGAATTTCTTTTTTTTCAATAAAATTAGCCTAGTTACTCTTAAGTCGGCACTGCAATAGTAATTTTTTAATAATAAGCGATAATATATACGATTAGAGCGAAATTCGCTGAATCACGCGATTTTTATAACTGAGACTCTAATCAGTTTTCCCGGTAACATTATCGCGATGGAAAAAAAGAAACGTAAAAAAGTTTTAATATACTGTTTAAATCGACAAAATTGCCCGTGTATGGGTGTCCTTACAGCACGCGTTTTAAACTGACACCATAAAATTTTTTTTTTATACTTAATAAAAAATTTAAGCTTGCAGTTCTCTCGGATTCTTCTGCCAGGAATAAAACCATTAATCCAGACCTGATGGGTATAAAATAAACGAGATAACTAACAAAAAAGCCCGGTAAATAAACTGATTTTAATTATGTTCATTCGAACGGCTAAGGAAAAATAAACGTCACCTTAAAAAGCGCTCCGAGCGAATAAAGTTGAACAGAAATCTTAATTAACGGCGAAAGCTCAGCAGTCCGCGGATTCTTAATTAACGGTTACTGAAGGTTGCGCTTGCGACCGATGAATTACTTTAGCGAGACACGCGATTCCTCTACATCTCCATCTGTGTCATATTGGATTCCCAGGCCGACAAGGAGGTCGAGAGGTCCGCGGGAACAACTCCATGAAAATCACTAAGTCGTCTCGAGGATCCGAGTGATCTGCGTGTCTGGCCGATCCCCTTCTTCCCCTCCATCGATCTCAGTCTATTAGGCCGGGGATACTCAAAGACGCATCGACGAAACTTTCCCTCTTTTGTTGTTTAAACAAGAGGAGCGGCCTCAGTGTCACCAGGCGAATCCTAATATATTTCTCTAGAGGTAATAATGAAGTGTGATCAGACCCAATGGGAGTACATTAAACCCACTCGGGAGATTTATCCTGTGCTTTGTTGGAATTGGGCGAAGCTTAACACGGTCAGCTGTTAGTGTAGCTGTGGCTTTCTGGCAAAATTGGATGCCTCGGTGTGGTAGGGCAAGGGCACAAGTACAATATCAAATTTATTGAGAAGATTGTTGATTTGAATGCAAAGTAGAATAGGAAACTACTTCCACTGTCATGTGAAATTTTGTTCAAGAGGTACTGACAAAAACATTTCTATCATTTTTTATATTTTCTTAAATTTTTATTATTTTATCTTTTACGGAATACGTCGAAAAACGGTAACTTCTAATTTTTACGCTATAGATTTAACTGTGAAATTGGAAGTTAAATTAATTTTCCGAATTCTCAGTATAATCTCATGCTCTACAGAATAACAATTCTACTTTTTTGTAGAATAAGATGTACACGCTAAAGCATCTGGAGTGAAATAGAGTGAAAATTAACTTCATTGGTGTTAAATTTTTGCTCTAATTTTATAGTGAAATTAATTCTCTAGATGGAGTGATTTTTTGACTCTTAAGTAGAGTGAATAGTAGGGACTTACCCTGGAATATATTACCCTACTTTAAAGTGAATTTAAATCACTCTATCCATGTAGAGTCAAATTTTACTCTATTCGAATCGAATTTAATTCGACGAGTGGTTTCACTATAAACTAAGAGTGAAATTTAACTCTAACCGTTTCATTCCATAATCTTAATAAATGTTAATTTTCCTGATTTTGCAAAGCAGTTTTTACTTTTCCTAATCTAGAAAATATTACTATTGCGAAACAGTAAGAATTTTTAAGACTTTTTCTTTCTTTCAGTGTAAACTTCATTTAAAAAGATACAAAAAAAAGGAAAAGAAATGTAATCTCTTCGCCGGCAAGTCACACGATATCTAATTTCCTGATCAAGCAGCACCATCGCCGACGACAACGGCCTTATTTTGCCGATTCGAATCGCTCGAATGTCGATTCGTCCGTACGCTTTTATTTGGACTTTCGTGCCGAGAGAGGTGTAACGGATTTTTATTGTCTTTCCGCGACTGCCAACGTACCAATGTAAATTAGAGGATCGAGTCGCACTCGCTACACCCGTTTGTCGAGTCCGCGCACGCCCTCGGAGGACGTCGAAGATGAATGCGCGGCGGGAACGAGCCGATACGCCTTTTCTTCTTTTGCTCTTCCACTTTTGTCTCGCGCGTACCCTCCTTTTCTTTACAATTCAGAAATTGGATCTTTTTTATTGCCACCGACCTAGCGTTTTATTACTCTCGTAATTTACCCAGTTCTTTCGGCAATCCCCACCCTCGACCTCCGGTGCAATCGCGTTTAATCAGAAAAAAAGTCATGAGTCAACAGCAGTAGAAACGTCCGGTTCCGGTGAGACATGCACTCCAAATATTTACGCCCGAGTAAAAGTTTTCTTACTCCTCTTAATTCTCGCTGTATCGTTGGCGCGCAACTTCGTTCTTTAGAGTAAACCTACAGAAAATTGGACGGGAGGAGGATATATACGCTCTAAAAATATCGCTGTAAATAAAATCGTAAAGACCCTCGCGACAACTACTTGATAACAAAAAAAAGGAGTACTACCGTTGATAATATTATCGTTTTTTATTAGAAAGAAGACATTGAAAAAGAAAAGGATGATTGGGAGATATTCGAGCGCGACTGTTGAACAGCGAGTTAATAAAGTGCGCCGGAGCCATTAATAACGCTATCTAAAAATTCACTAAAAGGGACAGATAATTTGGATGGTATATTACCGGGCGGTAATTTATCGGGCACGCGACCGTCCGATCAGTCGAGGTTGGAGCAGCGACGACCCCAAAAGGTGGCGGTACCTTTTTTTCTCTGTCCCCTCGAGTTCCGGCGGTGGGACATCTCATTTTCTCGGCTTAATGAGCTGGTTAAAAACGAACGCGTCGCAATGTGGATGAGGCAAAAAATCGAGCGATTACAGCATGGAAATAAATTTCTACCATTGCTCGTTATCACCTCCTTTTTTTTGAGGGGAGGAGGGATTTTAATCGTGCGAGCGGTCGGGGAAAAAAGCTCCAAGATGAAAAACACATATATGCGTTTTTTTTTCTAGCGAAGTTTTGATTCACTGGGAGAATATAATTGAGAAAAAGCAGCGAGCAGGCAAAGTAATTTATCGAGTTTTCAATTTTCGCTTGTTCAGCAGGGCCGAACAGTATTTTGCCATCGGTCGGTGATCAAACGTACGTTTTCCGCGGTTTAATTGGATTTCGGCCGCAGAAGCTGTAAGCCATAAATGAGTCGCTGTGTGCAAATTCAGCCGTAGAGGGGAATTTTTTTCGTTTTCTTTTTTAAGAAACCGCGCGCGCAGGTGTATGTAGGACAAGAAAAATATAACAATGAAATCGTAGCAGCGAGTTTTGTACACAGAAGCCGTCACACCGAAGAGATGGAATGGAAAAGCAGTAAAACTGCGGTTAATCAAAAGCTACTTTTTTTTTTTTTGTTATTATTGCTTTAAAAAAAATCTCGTAATGTTCGGGTGAGAGCAAAAAGCAATTAAAACTAGAAAACAACGTTAACTGCGTACGAGGGTAGCTGCTGGCCTACTAAACTTTTAACTGCAAAAACGAGTGAACAGCCCAACACTTTCAATAGCGGCTTATCCCCCATGTATATGCTCCGATCGAAAATATTCGAGCAAGAAAGCGAAAAAGCGCTCGGAACTCGGAAAGCCATTTCGAGAGTCGGATTTTCTAGAGGCGAAAAAAAAAGGGACTGAGGCAGCTTCGGATGGAAATCTGGACATCCGGACAGGCGGATGGGCACAGGACGATTATCGGCAGGCGAGACGTGCCCTGACTCGCCCTTCCGGTCAATCAATCGCTCTTCCCGTGCGAAGCTTCGTCTTATGCACGTGCACCACGGCCGACGGGAGAAAAGACGTCGAGCTCGGCAGGGGAGGAGGGCGCACGGCGCGGCCGACGCTCGAGCTATTTCCGTCGCGGGCGCGCGCGCGCGCGACTCTCGAGGGTTGTTAGCGGAGTCGTTACCGAGTTTACCTGCCCTTCGCGCCCCGCCGGCCGACTAATGAAATCCGAGAAGCACCGGGCGGCCTTTTCCAACTCGCACCAACCCTATTCGGCCGATCACGTCCCGTTGACGCATTCTACTCGCCTGCTAATGCATATTGCATTGTAGCGGCGTGTTATGATGTCACGCGGACAGAAAGTTTAATTGAAAATTGAAAATTTATTTTTCCACGATTTGTTTGCGGTGATTGTAGCGAGGAAAAATGTATTTTGAAGACTATACATTTTTTAAAAAGCAGAAATGACTGTGATGAAAACCAAGTTTCTGTAGTAAGTGAATCAAGAGATTGTGTTATTCATTGTAAAATTGAAAAGATTTTTTTCCAAGTAAAATTAAGTTAAAAAGGGAAAAAAATTAAATTGTATGTCAAGGTTAAGAAGGGTAATTCCGGCTCATAGAAAATTTTTAGTAGCTCAAAGTAAAGGATCTACTTACATTTTTAAGGTAGCCAATCTTGTTCACCGAAGTTTATTTAGAACATTAATTAAGAATTTTGCATGAAATTTTACTGTAGGACTACTAATGGAATTTAAAATGAAACGTTAAAAAGTATTTCTCTCGTACCGTTGAATTCTACACTAATATTTTTTTATAAACATTGTATACGCATCTTCCCTCGTCGTAATGGGCTTCCTACCCATTTTCTGTCTACAAATAAATAAAGAAACGTACAAACACAAATTTTTTCTTTGTTCGCCGAGTAACATCAGACCAGACGGCCGGTAAATTTTGACAGGATATTTTTCTCCGCGCCCGAAAAATATCGAAGAAAAGAGGAGGATTTTTTCGAAATTTATAGATAGTCAAGTTAAAGGGATTACTCGAAATTGTTTTGTCGGGTTCTTTTGAGCCGCGTTTTCTTATTTGCAGCTGACACGGTAAAAGTCGCCGAATGAATAGAGAGAGAGGGAGAGAGAGAACGGAGGGGTCGTGCGGGGCGCGTGCACGGAGGGCATAAATAGGTCATAGAAGGATCGCGCGTAGACGTGGCTATATATATAAGCTGGTTTTATCCGGGAGAGCCAGTGCAAGGGAGCCTTGTTTCTTACGTGCGCTTTCACTTTGTGTGTACATCGGCGGCCGACGGTCTGACGCGAATCGACCGCTACTACTTGGCAGGGCTTTTTAATCCAAAGCGAGAGGGAGCCTCACCGCGCGATGCTACTTGGCAGCGATTTTCCGATTTCTCGATGGGCTCGTGCTTTCATTTTCACGTATCGACACTGCTCGATTCGGAATATTGCTGCTACAGTCGGAAATTCAAGACGCCGCTGTCCCAATTAATTGTCGCTCTTTTCTTCTCTTTTTTATGTACGTGTACGCCTCGGACAAATGTTGCTCGTATGTCTCTCCGTTAAATGGGGGGTTCTTAAAACTTCAAGTGTGATTAGCTTTTTAATTTCATGGGATTTGGGGGATAAAATACGAGGTTTCGTTAAATTGGAAAAATCGATGTGTCAGGCTGATTTACTTTCTGGGATTGTTTTTCTATTAAATTTTGCGATTAAAGGGCGACGGCTCTGATAATGACGTTATTGAACGGTTCAATTTACAAAGATTTCACTTTTTACGAGTTTCGTCGCTGCGACTGGCCGATATATATTAATTTTAGTCATTACTTATTTGAACGGGGCAATTTGACCTCTGTTCAGCGAGGCCCCATTTACTCTGGTAAAACAACAGAGCTATTAAATTTGAGAATATTACATGGGACTTTATCGACACTAACCAGATATAATGAAATTTATGAAGCACCGAGTTGCGCGCAATAAAGCCGGCGCAACTCGAAATGTGACGAGGAACAAGTGCAAAGCCGGATTTCGAGCTGAAGTATTTAGCCGGACTCGTCCCCATCGTGAGTAAACATAAATTCGGCTTAATGGGCTTGAATATAAAAAATAAAAGAGAAAAAAAAATCGAAAAAAACAAAAAGAGGGAAGGAAATCAGAAGTGGCACACGTGCGCCTCTTCACCTGACTTGTTTACTTAAATTAATAACGAGCAGGTAGTAAAAGTTAAATGCAAAGTGACATGTGTTCGGTCTATCCATCACTTCGGCCGGCGTTAAAAAAAAAGAAACAAAAAGGTGAACAGGAGCGTATCCAGACGTTCACGCGATCGTAGCCGCTGTCATTAATTGTCCAGGGAGAAAAATGACCACCTCACCCTTTTTCCATTTCGCTCAGATTTTCGTATACCTTCGTTGCGTACCCTTTTTTCCCCTATTCTTTTTTTTTCTTTCTTTTCGGCGAAGCTTCTCGCTCAGCCTTCTTTTCTTGTCTATCGGAAAATTCATGATTCACACGCGAGTTCGCCGAAGAGGTAAACGCGATCCGATGTACGTGAAATTTTTTTTTTTTTAAACTTTTTCGTTGAAAATGCGCAAGACGAGCTTATGCAGCGGCACGCGGGCGCAAAGCATTCCGGGCGCCTCGACTTTTTACGTTTTATGACTTGGCCGGAGTACGTAGGTTTTCAGCGTGAAACGTGTTCTCTCAGTTTTATTACGCGCCACGCCGTCGGGGGATATTATTTTAATACAACTTTTATGGGATCATTTATACGGGGTGAGCGTTAAAAATACGCGCTAGAATAATCATTTATTTTAGCCCTCATTTAATTAATTATTTTTAAAATAAGCACGACGACGTTCTATTTTTTCCCATGGATCACTATGATCTATTTACTGCTCATTAGGTGTTTAATATATTACACCGAGCGGTTTAATATATTACAGCGAGCGGTATTAAATGAATTGGAATAAAAAAGAATATGGAAGAGAGCGTGGAAACGCTGATATTTAGCTTTCGATGCCAAATCCACTTGACAGTGACCCTTTTTTTTTTATTCACTCGTCGAGAGCTTTATATTTATATCCTCTGATTGAATAGTACGGGGCTATAAATCACTCAATCATTCCGGTTCGGTAAAACAATATTTTGGCCGTTTCTGTAAGGTATACTAGTAAATTACAACGTATAGTCCGCTGGAGAGGAAATTCGGGGGAAAAAGCTTCCCCCTAAGAGGAGGCAAAAAAAAAGAAATAATAAAAATAATAATTTTCTGCGACGTAGAAATCTCGGTAACTCAGGGGCACCCCCTGTTCGGCGAGCAAACTCGAGAAATAAGGCTAACAGAATGGCATAACTCGTAAGCCTACTTAAATCCACAGGGATATCGGCGAGTGCTCCGCGCAGCTGGTGACCCTTTCTCATCGGAATCACGTACGACTCGGCATCCGCTCGCGCGATTTATTTCCTCCACGTTATACTGTCGTTAGCGGCTCCTTTGGCCCTGCAGGACGGGCCGGAGTGACCGACGACGGGCAGCGCGCGGAAATTAATGTAGGTCGAGGGCTCCGGTGGACTTTCGCCGGAAGAAAAGCATTCCTCACGTCGGATTTTTACTTTATTTTAATTTAATCGAGTGATTTTAAAAAAGCATAAAAGAAAAATATCCGAACGAAGTTTCGCGTCAAGGTATCCCCGCGGACGTGACTCGAAATTGAGAAAGACGCCGAAGTTTCGCGCGGTTTTCGAGGGCGCCTCCACTTAATTTTAAAATTGGGTCGCATATTTAATTAAACTTAGCCAGTTTGATTACGCGACTTTATGAGACTTTTTAAAAAGCAAGCATGAGAAAAAATTTATTCAAAGTATACCCTACACACACACATATATATATGAAAATTTTAATATGCATGGAAAATTATCGGCTGGGCTACGCGTTCGAGGAGCTGCGCGTATTTTTTGAAACAGTGACAAAAAAAAAAAAGAAAAAAAAAGCGAGCCGACGAATTTAAAATTGAAATGCGCTCTGATAATAATGAAATAAATCTCTATCTAATATGAAAAAAAAAGTGAAAGAAATGCCGTAAAAAAGGGTACTAAACCTAGTCTACGGCTACCTCGCGCCACGCCATGAATATTTCCTTGCGAAGCGTTTAAAAATGAAAAAAAAAAATTTTTTTACCTCGCCAAAACAGTTGCGCGAGCAAAATAACGGAAGCTCTTTAAATAATAGATAGGATATCGCGAGGCAGCAACTTAAACTGACTTGAGTCGTAGCGAGGGGCAATTACCTTATACGCACGTAACTTCGCTCGTTACATAAGAAACTTCTTCTTTTTAAAAAGCGGATTCTTCCGACTGGTTAGCAAAAAAAGGGGGAGTTTCTGGAGCAAAGGGGGTCCGACGAGCTTCCGATCCGCGCGGTTCCTTCCGGCCCCGAGCGCAATTTGCACCGCTTGTGTCGTGCCTCGACCCTCGTGGCCAGTTTTATTTTTAGAGCGGCGCAATTAGCCGGCGCCACCGCCGACTCGAAATCGTAACACTCGATAGGCGCCCACGCCGGGACAATATCGCCGAGCGCACGAGTGCAGAAATCCGCCCGTGCGTTCGTATAATTAGCGGGGCGTTTTCGGGACGGGAGAAAAAAAAAAGCGACGCCCCGTTTAATTGGTAAACTTGCGCTGGAAGTGAGGTGCGCCGTACGAGTGCAGGTGCGCGAGGTTAAAGAGCGGAAGGAATTAGTCTGGCCGCGAGAGTCGCCGCTATTTTTAGACCTGCTTTTGTTTACATAATCGCCAGTGCGCCGCGACTTTCTTGCCTTTGATCTCGCCTTTTGTCGCCGATACCCCAAGGCCGCCTTTTTATTTTTTTTTTCAACGATAAAGCAAATCAGTGGGCTAAATTTCCATTTCGTGAAATCGAGAACAGCCGCTCGTTTTTATCTATAATACTCGCACACGTGGATATTACAGCGTATTGCGAGCTCTGCGGATTTATTTTTAATCGCCATTATTTATAGATAGCGGCTATACTAAAAGATAAGGCTGACATTTCGAATGCCTTTGAAACGTGCAAATCGCAGTGTATAAGTGACCGTGGAATCTGGATTATTTCATCCCACCTACACAATCTAATATCTATGTTGTATTTCGCAGTGTCACGTTTTCGCAGATAAACACAGTGTCGCCGAGGGAATACGAATCAATGCCACTTAAATAATAAAAAGAAAAATCGAGTAATTTAATTCGAGTTGTAACGGACAATAAAAAAGGCGTCGTAGATTAAAAAAAAAAAAAAATTATGTATAGAGGTACTCACTCCCCGCTGTATACATACAGTCAGGCGTTCATCGTGGCTCGGAGGGTGGCGGGCGCGCGAGACGCTCGCCGCTCGGGACTCGAACCCCAACTGAGGCAGCAGCGGGGCCGCGTGTCCCTCCTCCTCCTGGCGGTCCGCCCCCGAGGCGAGCCCCCGCGTCGCGAGTCGAACCTCCCCCTCCGGCCGCACCCCCGCACTCCTGCGGCCCTCTCGCCGCTACGAGAGCAACGTACACTTAACACTCCCGGCGGGCTGTATAACGAAGCGAAACGCGAGGGCTCCGTGTGCCGAAGTGCGCCGCCGCTTCGCCAGAGACGCTCGGCCCGACTGGCGCCGCACATCCTAGCTCCGCGGCCCCGCGGTGCATTGGCCAGGCGCGTGGGGATGGCGCGCCACCCGCATGCTCGCCAGCCGTGCGTTACCCCCTGCCTATACATTTTTTATCCTCTCTCTCCCTTCGCCACCCCTTTGGTCGCGCGTTTTGCTCGCCTTCCTTCCTGCCGTTTCTTTATTTTCTTTTCCGTTGCCTTCTATCCGGCTGCTTTCGTTTCATTTCGCCGCGATGCAGGAGGAAGCGAAATGAAAATGCGCCGGATTACCGCACTCCGAGGTGTTATTATGTGTTTTTTATATTTATCGCGAAGGTATGAGATACGACGGCTGCCTGTTTACTCGAAAAAAAAAAAGTAAGAAATTACTACCTGCATATTTAGATGGGCACGCGCGGCTTGATAAGCAGGGCAATCGTCGAATGATATTGTTTCGAGTCGCGGATATTTCTGCGTCGCGACAGTAATTTTCATCGATTGCGACCGATCAAGATCCATCTGGCACGGGCAATTTTTTTATCGCGATCGAGGCTCGTGTCTCTTACGTTTTAATGGCTCGAGCTGTAAGTATAGCGGTCGCGAGTGGGAGTCGCGCTGAAAGTTGATAAGCGTTAAATTTAGATGTGCGCTTGCGTGTGCAAAGTAGGCGCGCGCTCGGCGAACTTGCCGTAGGTACTAATGCGCGCCGCGATCCGTGAACAAAGGATCATCGAACGCAACGGCACCTCCCCGAGTCGCGCTAATTAACCGAGACGCCAAGGCGAGTATCGGCCCTGCTCCGAAACTACTACGCGCCGCACTTACCGGTGCTTGCCTGCGCCTAAGCGACGTCTTTAACGCGTTTACATTCAAATTCGAGCGTTTGCCGCCGATTAATTCCTACTGGTGGTCGCTATATACGTATATATACGAAGTTTGAAAGTACGTCTAATTGGAGAGTGCTCTGGATCACTGGTTGCTCTGAAAATTTACCGCATGATTTTTTTTATGTATTTATACGCGGAGGAAAATGATGTAAAATTTACTGAAATAATAAATAAACTTTGCTTAAAAATTTAAGTAAACGTAGTCATATAAAATTGACTCTGGAATAACTAATTACACTGAAGCAGTAACTAATTATACTGAATTTTTTAAGCAATATTTACTTGCATGATTAAGTAAAGCAGATATAAGTTAAAGCGCCTCGTACATTTTGCTTAAATATTTATGAAAAATTTACTTCGGTGAAAGTCATGTTTTTTTACTGGTTTTAAAAAGTCTTTAAGTAAATTTTACTAACAATTTTTCTCCGTGTATAATGATGAAAAGATCTCGATCCTTAGATACACGAGAAGCAAATTATTTAAATTTTTGTTTTCTTAAAAAGTATACATATTGGAGTTAAATATTTATTTTTATTTTATAGTAAAATTAACTCCCTTGATAAAGTGAAAATTGTTTGACTTTCAATTAGATCGAAAGGTAAAGACTACTGTAAATTAGAGTGCATTTTACTCTACTTTAGTCAAATTTGACTTCAATAGACTTCAATATAGTGAAATTTTACTCTACGTGTGTTGCACTATAATCTAAGTGAGTGAAATGTAACTCCAATTTACACAAATTTTTGTTTGATTAAAAAAGTGAATCTAATCAAAGGTTAAAAAATTCTAGCGACTTGTATTCGTATGCAACTATATAAACTCATGCAGTTTTAGCGAAATTCGAATTTCGAAGATCCGCCACTCTCCTCGTCAGGATCAAGTCATCATTTTTGCGGCTTTTAACCGACCGACCAGAGGAACGATTTACTCGATTGAAAAAAATTAATGGAGATAGACGTTGAGCTTTCGGATCGCACTGTTTCTCTAATCACAGTGAAAAGCTCAAAGTGGCAATTTTGGGCGGTCCGCGCGGCTCGAAGGGAACCAGCGTCAATTATCGCGGCGACGCTCACGTCGCGACCCGTATATATGTGTACACGCGAAACCTCCTTTTCAGGCTCACACGCTGCGGGTCGAACCCATACGTATATGCGCGCAGTCCATTAACCCATTTACGAGACGCGCTCGCCCCCTCCCGTCGCCTTTAGAGCGCCGATACGAGGATTGCGAATTTTTCGCGACTCTGATATGGCAGATCGATTTCAGCGCGCGCCGTCACTCGGAGGCATTTAAAAACAAACGGATTGCGCAACTTCTGAGTGAAATTCCGGAAACGTACGAGGGATTTTAATGTAATTAGAGGTGCCTGAGTATACGGTAAAGCGAGTCAAGCAACAATTGCGAACTGAAAGTGGTCATTGTGCATGCAAATTGCAAAATTCTGTGAGCTTATCAGCCGAGCTGGATTAGGTTGTTCCGGCATTTAGGTTTTCAATCAAAGTTTATTTAATTGACGTTAACAATTTGCACAGCTATTATAAATAGCTTTGGCGTCACAATAAGATTTTGCCGCGGGCACGCAGTAAGCGTTGGGCTCCACACGTGCGTTAAACGAAGTAATTAATTTCTAGAATATTATTTTAGTAAATAAAGAGCGTGGAGATCTATTAATATTGAATTTTGGATGTTCGATGAATATTCATTGAATATCATCGTGTTTGGACTGCGGGGTTCGTCAGAAATTTACACAATTTTGGGATAAAGTCTTCTGTAGTTTAAATGCTATGAAACGCAAATACTCGATTAGATTTCAGTGCGTTAAAATCTGCCGTGAGATCTTTTACAATTAATTTAAAAGAAAAGCAACAGGGATTCCGTGCATCGCAATGTACAAAAAGAACGATGAGCTAAAAAATAATGGGCCAGATGACCTAAACTTGATCTGCAACTAGCTAAAGGTGGTGTAGGTACTGCATATGATATTTCTTATTTAGAAAGTTGGATATCAAGTTTTGGTCATTTGATATATTGTACTTGTTCTTCCTATTCCATTACACTCCTCTGCCAGAAAATTAAGGAGCTTTTAGGCATAATATATTAAATCTTTTGTTTAGTGCACAAATTGTATAACATATTTCGCACGTGACGCTAGCGGATTAAAATATCCTTTGATTAGAATTCTATTAAACTTTTAATCTGAGGCTATATATAACTATAATATGTCGAGCTATCATATTAGATAATGTTCGAAAAATCTAGGTAAAAATTAGTTAAAACAACATAAATTGTGCTTAATTTTCCTACTGGATCCGATTTTCCTTAATTACGTTTTGACGCTCTGCTATTCCACAAATGATTTAAAAAACAATATTTACAAATGATTCACAATTTAATCGTGCTGCAGTAGTCATCGTTTGCATTATACAAATCAGTACGATTCACCGCTTTTGTCAATGGTTCATCAAGTTCAATCCATTCCATTGTTAGCCGTCGAAAAGAGTATGAAAATTAAGCATTTTCATGAATTTGTTTAAAAGATTACGACATGAATCACGAGCAGCGTTTGTCTTCGTTGTCCGCTTGAGTCAAGGGACCTCGATAGGTTGAAAAAGCGCGAGAGGCGTAACCGATACAAAGCACACAAATAAAAAGGTGCGAAACTATTAAGCGCACGCGATCTCGGCAATAAGGATCTCTAAATATTTGAACTTCCGTCTCTTTCTATCTTTCGCTCGTTCCACTTGCAGCGATATATCTCCTGGCGCAGGCGAGTGTACATATATCAGTCGTTCAAGAGCACACACCGACGTAATCTCCGCGGGCACTCGCTGTTCTGGCTCACTTCGAATTAACTTCCAGTGGAATTACGATATTTATCAGAAACAAATTAATAATCGATTTTCAAGCTACACTCTCTTATCGAAGAGAAATAATTTTTTTTTATCGGCCGATTTAAAATAGCGGATAAGTATATATAATGACAGCCCGAAAATCGTAATAACCGCTCGCTCGTTATACTTTATCAAAAGTTATTATACATTTACGATTAAGATAAGTATGTGTGTATACGCGGTAGAAAAGGTTTTTGTAAAAATTACTGGGCTGTTTTTTAATGATTTAAAATTGAGGGACATGCTTGAAAAAATAAAAACTTTACTAGAAAGTATAGATAAATTTAGTATACGTAAGAAAAAGAAAAATTAATATTCATATGCAATTGATAAAGTAAATTTATGTATTAATGTTATAAGTAGCCTTAGCACTGGGATTCGAGTGAGCGATGTTGGACATTCTGACATGTAACTGGAAGTTTAGTTTAATTAGTAACATCAAGCGTCGACGTTACGAATAACCTGACAGTCTACATGAACTCAAGATATGTTTTTATTTTAAATAGCTACAGTTTTAAATAGCTACGAGAGTTTACAGAAAATATACCAAAATTATTACCTTAAATCTTAAAAGTAGTTATGTTACGTTTGTATCTCTATAACATACGAGAAGAAAAATTGTTACGTTGTATTTCAAAAATGAAAGTGTTATAATTTCAGTATTTTATTAGTCTGTCTTCTCACTGAAGTAAATTATCGTAATTTTTGTACAAACTTTTAGAAATATTTAAGCGAGTATTTTTCTCCGTGTGTAAATTCAGCAAATTTAGTCAATTTTACTGTATACATTCTATTCAAAAAATTTTTTTTTGTCAAGTCTGTCCCTGCGTTAGAGAGAATATAGTAATTATTAGCACAACTTTTCTCTCCGTGTACGCCACATTCTAAGTGTTCAGTTAAATCAGTGTCCCCCAAAGTGTAGAATACTTGCAATGCCTCTATTATTCAGAAAAATAGTTGCACGTGAATACCCTCGTGAATTCTGCAAGTATCCCGACGTGCATTTTTCCCCGAGCGATAAATCGCGCGCGAAAGCTCATAAACACACACAAAAAAAAAAGGAGCATGCTGGAGAGAATCGCAGTCCGCTAAATCGCAAAAGACACATCGCGGGCACGCGGCCCCTCGCGCTCTATCGATCCCGTGTTTGTCCGCGGCAAACAAGAGCCGCGAAATTCTGCCGCCCTATGTAAAGGCCGCGAGAGCTGTTTGCTCGCCGGGCGCGTGTGCGCTCTATTTTTAAACGTCCGAGCGGCGATTTTGCCGTCCCCGCGCGGCGCTTAATTGCCCGACGCTACTCCGCCGGCGTCGTCGGGATTCCTTCCTCGGTAAACAACGCCCGATCCTTCGGTCTCTCTCGCTCTCCTGGAGACCGCTCTATCCATCCGTGTCTTTCGCGGCAATTACCTCGGCAGGGTGGGGCTTGCAAAGGAGGCGATGCGAGGCGAGATACAGAGGGTGAATTAAGGAGATTATTCCAATCGCTGTGCGCGGCTCCGAGTGGAAAATTTTCGCGCTGGAAGATTCGGACTTAAGCAAATGGCCAAATGAACTGGATACATAAATTATTCAGTGACACTGCGATATACGCGCCTATGCGCGCGCGAACGCCCGGTGTTAAACATAATAGCCATTTCCATATTCATTGTTATTCATTTTCAAGAGTCTAAATAGAAGCAGTGGCGCTCTGCGCGCCCGAGAACCTTAATTTATCGCCTTCCGAAATCTTCAATTCTTATGCTGTTATTTTTATCCACTTTACGTCGTGATAAGAGGCGGATTGCAATGCAAATGTTAATTGAAAGGAGGAAATGTACTCTTCGGACTCTTCGGAGGAGAAAAATTTTATTCTAATGCGCGGAAAACATGGGGAGTTGGCTGCTAAGGCTCGAGGAGTTGCCGTGGGGGACTAGAATCAGAGGATCCTCGTGAATATTCAATCGCAGCTGCCGCCAGCGTTGAGAGCTCTGTTTGGCGGCCCACGCCGCGCATAAGCGCGCGCAACGGCGCCTCGAGGGTAACTTGTAATTGCGATCTTCGGAGTGACTATTATCGCCTGGTCGCCGATAATTCCAAAGTATCCGGCACTTTATCTTATTTTCGTCGCGCACAAATTTCAGGGAGCGAAGTTCACCTACGCCGGCGTAGGAATCGGAAAATTATGAAGATTTTTCTTCGATTCCTTCTTTCCGTTTCTTACTTGCTGACCCGAATAACGTAATAAATACTTGTTTATCCTGTAGGGAGAAAAAGCAGACAGTAAACTTTGAAAAAAAAATTTCAACAATTTTATTGGATAATTCGAGAACGATTTTTTCCAAATCGGCAGTCTATGACAAAATTACATGCAAAATTTACTGAGTATTTTTATCCGGTGCACAATGAATCGTATAGATTTCATTCTGAACGTTATAATATAGAAAAATCTCGTCGCATGACCTGCATTTTGCAGAAAGCAACTCTGGTAGTGATAAGGAATCGCTGTTTTTTACCAAAAGATTTAATCAATCGAGTCGCAAATGGAATTTTTTAAATTAATTAAAAAAAAACGAGGTCTCGCATCTCGTCAGTTCGGAAGATTAAAAGGACGCCTCAGCAGTTTGAATCCATCGGCGGCTTTATGACTGCAGGACTTATAATTACTAGTTCTGTCGGGTAGACGCTTTAAAGGCTTTAAATCGATATCTTTGAAATGCATTTGTGAATGAGGTGCTGAAGTGGTCTCGGCACATAAAAACGTCGATGACACTCTTACATATCGATGTATTCCAGCGGCGCGCGGCTTTGCCCTGCGCCGCCGTCTGAAAAATGTATCAACGAATTAACGCAGCCCCGATTTTCAATCAGCCGTCGACAGAGAAAAAAAAAGCAAGCGCCTTTCAGGATTCGATCAGCTAAAAACGGTAAAATTATTCCCGGCACGGATGGAGCGCCGAAATTTCCGGCGGTAACGATGGGCTACGTGTTCGCGCGTCCTTTTTGTTCCGGCGCTTCTTGCAACCTACACCCCCGGCAGCTTCCGGTTCTGATATGCACGCGCGAGCTAAACGCGAGAGGCCCTCTCGCTTATGGAAATCGGTCCAAGGCTGCTCGAATATTTGATTGGCTTCCGCTGCACGTGGGCTGTTCCTGTTCGTTTGACTTGTTGTTTTTAAGCGCCAGCCTCTGACGACTCAACTTTGTCGTCTCAAGGATGTTCGGCGACTTCTCTATACTCCAGTGGGATTTTATTTCAAAATATACGATAACTTTTTAAGTATACTTTATTTCATAGAAATTTAGAGGAGTGCGGCGGGCATTTATTTAAGCTCGGTGGATCTTCAGCTTTGCAGATGAGCGTGACGCGCAAACTGAATTTACAATGTTAGCTCAATGCAAGTTAAAGTATATACGAGCGCTCGTAGAGAAATTCAGTGTCCTTGTTCGAAAAGCCGCAGCAGTGTGCACATTTCTACAATTCACATCTCGTAGCGGCAATTTTATCCGAATTTCGTAAGATCGAGAAAAATTGTCGTAAAAAAATGTGCTTTTGTAATGTAACGACTAGATTTGTGTAAGGTAAAATGCTACAAAGCTATTCTCGTTTGTTTATAAACAGATTCCTGAATATGCGTTACGAATTAGCGAATTTTTATACCGTATATTTAGTTCGTTTTCAGACCTTTATTCAACTGATGGAAGCTGATCTATAATTTCAATACATATTTGATTGTAACTCAACGTAAAGGTTTTTATCAATTCATAAAATTGATGTTAACACATTAATTAACATACTTTTCCAGTGGCATGTTATCTCAAAAATTGTGAAAACAAATTTCACATTTTTGTGCAATATGTAAAACGTAACGTTAATTATATGTTAAGCTTAATATTATCTGTTAATTTTTCTGATCGATGTTTGAAAATTATTTATTTTTTTGTGGCATCTTTCCTACAGGTATGGGAAAGATGCCAGTTTTGACTGACTTGTAAAAAACGGAATTTTCCGCGAAGTAAAAGTAGTTTTCTTATGAATTTTGTAGATTATCATATACGCAAATTAAAACATAATCGATTTCTCATTTGTGGACTTTTTATTTTAATTTTTCTTTTAGCTCTGACAACTACCCCGAGATTACCTCATACATATTTTATTTTTTCTCTGATAAAATTACTTTGTCAGTATTTATATAAATTAAGCACTTTCTTAAATAAGTGCAATAACGACATGATTTATATTACTTTGATGAAACTATTCTATCGTTAGTTATATCTAAATTACTACCATGACTCGTAACTGTTACGACGTGACATTACATCTTGAGGGGTATTCATCATCGTTATTCAGATCAGGTCATATCGGGTGAAATAAGCAGCACGGCGCCGCCCTATCGACGGCTATTACACAGCTTGTGGCTCACGTAGGATAGATATCCGGCAAGTTGATAAGGTAACCGACTCCGCGCAAGCTCATCTCTCGCGCAGGGTACGGCAGGGAAACGCCGTACCGATAGCAGCTTAATACACCAACTTCCTTCCCTTCTAATCTGCCAATAAAGGATTAACGATCCATCCATCCACTCATTTAAAAAAAAAAATATATTTTTTGCAAAAACAATTTTTTTTTTAAACTGCAAACATATATTTTTTCACTTTTTCATTGTGAACTTTGAGTACAAAAAAAATTTATTTCGTTAGATCGATTTAACATTTATCTCGACACCTTCAGAATAGGTATACAAATTTACCTTGAAACGAGTGACAAGCAGCGGGCAGCTGCTATGGGAATAGCCCCGTCAGGTTAATTATATTCGCGCCGATTAATTGGCGTCTATCAAAATCGCGTAATTTCGGAGCGCGCGATGCGCCGCGGTTATTAAACCGCAAACCGAAATTTTGCGTATACGTATTGTATAGGAAAAGAGGCGGATCAGCGCGCACCAGCATTCGATGATGCGATGATGCAACTGCACTGGCATCGATCGAAATGTGTAGCCGCTATGCAGGCCGCGACCTTCCAACGCGATGAATAGCCACTCGCTTATCGAATCAGAACGGCGAGATTCGCCATCCTCGCCTTTTGGTACGAGCGCGCCCACAAATGGGAAATTACGCGAGAGTCCTTTCAGCCTCGCGCGCAGTTTCGCAGCTTTCGAGGGTTCCGCCGGCCGACTTCCGGAGGGACGGACTTCCGGTGCAAGCTCCCCCGAGTCGGGAAACCGGCTTCGGATGAATTTCGCGTTTCCCAGGCAACTTGCGAGGGGCACTCGGTGGTTAGCCTATGAGGGAACGGCAGATGCTGTATGCAATGGAATTCTTGTGCGGAGGAACTCAAATAGAGCAAGATTTGACGGGTGATTAATTTTGCTGAATCTGTGATATATCGCGATTAATAGTAGGATTATAGAAGTACGACTAGTGAAATGAAGGAAAAGGAGAAAAAATTGACGATCAATCAGTTTAATCTGCAGAGCTTTACAGTCCTTTTTTTATTGCGTCGCAATTCTTATCGTGCTGTTATGACGTTCACGTCGCACTAGTACAATGATTTTTATTTAGAAAATAATTTTTTTAAATTTCACGCTTATTGTGTCGTCAGATTATGTGCCTCTGGACTCGATTTTTCTTAATCTGCATATGTAGTGCAATTTTTATTTAAATACATGAGATTAAGACCCTTAAGCGAAGTAAAGGGGATGGATTTTTCTCTCTCTTACTTATAGTTATTATTTTTTATTGTGGTTTAATATTTTTAGCAAACGTACGACGTATTCAGTCAAGTCTGGTCCGATAAGTTTTGAATTTAATCTTAGATAAATGAGAAGATAAAGAAATATGTTTTAAAAGTAGATAAATTTATTAAACGAACAAAAGGCAACAATTTCATGGTATTGACAAGAAATAAAATTTTTTATTTTCCTCGAGTGAAAAGGTGCGGGTCGCCACACTCTAGCAAGAGAAAGACAAAGATTTACGTCAGTTAATATACCGGCGTTTTATATAGGCTTACAAAAAACAAGAATGCCTTGATTAAATATTTTCGTAAAATATATTGCGATCATTAATTTCCAACAAAATTTTTCTCTTCCTTATATAACGTGACTTCGAAGAGAAGAATAAAAAAAAATTGTTCGCATAGGTGTTCGTAATATTATGTAACCTTCTCCAACATTTTTCTTGTCCCGAAGTCGAAGAAAAAACGCACGCGAATATTTAATCCCCGGGGCGAAAAAAAAAGGAAGAGTAGCAGCTCGGCTTTGTCCCAGAGGGTGACGTGAAAAAACGCCAGCCAATCTCATCAATCTCCGTCCCGTGAGCCCGGCATATCACTTTGCGTCTCCGTCGTTCGCAAAGCCGCGGAATCCGCTTCCAACGCCCGGACAAAGGAGGGTCGCGCGCGACAAAAGTCAAGCTTCGAACTTGCGAGCTTGCGGAGATCACTTTTAGCATCACGGGGTTTTCTCGCTCGAGAGCTGCAGCAGACAAGATTCCGAGGGAATTCACGCAGGTGCACGAGAAGAAGGGGGGGGGGGGAGGGTTCCGGAGTCGGCCGCAATCGGCCCGATGATAATGCGACTCCGGCGTCCTCGGCCTAGTTTCCCGGGCGCGTTTCCTGCCGCTGTTTTTCGCCGCTGCTGCCCTTTGAGACTCGCCGGACGCCGAGGAAAAAAGGAGCCTTTGCCGTTGGACTTTTTTTTTTTGCAGCTGCATCGATGCGCGCCTATTCACCGGTGCGATCACTTTGTGTTGTTGCGTCGTGCGCTTACTGATCGATGCATCCGTATGCTGCTCTCGGAACTTTCGGCTGACAAAATTTTCCTGTAAAACGAACGGAGCTTTTGTAAGACTTTAAGAAAAGCTCCGTCATTTTTTCAATCGTCAAAAGCTTTCATCGGGATCGATGACATGGAAATTCCTCTGCATATACGTCGCGGGGATTAAAGTTTTAATATCCGTCGTGTCAATTACACCAAAGTTTAAGTCGCGACGCTCTCGCGATGGAATTCGAAGGAGCTTCGCGATGGCCAATAACAATGGCTTATTTCCTCAATAGCCGAGTCTCCCTGTATTTTATTCGCTTTCGATCGGGAAATTTCCATTTCAGCGCGACTCGTTGTTATGGATTTCTATCGAAAAGTTTGATGGGCATATTTTTCGAGGCTGCAATGAAACGAGTGCGGATGAAGGTTGGTATAATTGAAAGCAAAATAAATTCGAAACGTTGCATGAATGAACTTTCCATGAAAGCAAGCAAACAAAGGCTAAAATAAGCCAAAAAAAAAAACAGGAGAGGGGAGAAAAAAAAGTTTGATTAGCAGGAGAGCTCCGGTCGAGCTTTCAATGCCGGGGATTTGAAATTGAAACACGAGATGCTCTCGTTAAGCAGAGAGCCGCGGGGGCGTGAAAAGGCTCGCGAGTATACCGGTCGCCGTAACTCCTCCTCGCCCTTACGTAATCTCCGCTTCGATTACGACTTGCCGTTCGCGACACGCGCGTCTCCCTTACGTGCCTCGGAATATATATGTGCTTAACATTTTTTTTTACGATCGACGTGACGCTTTCGAATTTATAACTCCCCTGCTTGATTTTTTCGACTGCGACTCTGCATAATACATTCGCGTCGGAGGGAGACGGGCTCGAATGAAATTTTGGATTATTTACATGGGCGGGTCGCGTCGCCTTCGAAATTTCATATTGTATTGTTCCATTTTTTTTTTTTTTTTTGGCATCGTATTTTGAATAAGAAATGCGCGGTGGTAAGCTTGACGTTAGCAGGGGATACGGACGCGATGGAGTGGGGCAACTTGCGAATAGATGAGACCCGGTCGAGGTGGAACTATCTATTCGGAGGAAGATCCCCTCGAGGCATCCCTTTTTATGGCCCGTAAATCGGAACAATCTGCGGGTCCTGATGCGGAAGAACTGGATGGAAGGCGGAAGGTCCCCTTTCTTCTCGCTCGAACGAGATAGTTGCCCGGATAGCGCGGAGAAAAGTCATTATCTTTGAACATTTGGATTTTCAGCGTCCTGTGAGCCGGCGACAAATCGCCGTCAGCACCTAGTCGACCGAATTTTCGAAGGAGCCTTCGGGTGTTTGCCTCGTGAAACCGCGGGACTGACCGACGTATTGCCCTTACGAGGGGATAAAAATTTTTCAGCGAAACTCGTCGAAGCTTCAAGCAAATCATTTTCTGCATAATTTAGACGAATGGCAATCGAACTAAATCAATAAACTTTCAGATCGAGATAATTTCAAGTGTCCTCTGCGAAACTCTCATTTCTAAAATGCATCCTGGGAAAAAGGTAAGAAAGAGATCCATCTGCAGCCTAGAGTGTGTCCGTCGTCCAATTGTCCTCGCGCAGGATGAATGCATCGACTTGAGTTGTCGCTGACGTTAAACGGCATTAGTCCCAAGACGCGAGTCCTCGCGAAGGAAATAAGCCTGATGGTTGGGGAGGCATGCATCGAGAGGCAATCGGACGACGCCGCGGCTTTACGCCACTCCGTGCGAGTGACTGGGGTACAGACGCATTGTTTGTCCCTCCGCTTCCCCGGGACCCTGACGTTGTAGACGTACTTTCTCGCCGTCGGTATCTGGGTCAAGTCTTCCCCTTGTCGCTCAATTATTCAGAATCCAGTAAATTGCGAGCGTTTACCGCTGTCAAACGGATAATTACGTAGACTTTTTTCTGATTTCACGTCAGTTAGTCCGTCAGATTGTAAGTATTATCGTATATATATAATCATATATAACTGCCTGCAAAATAGCTTCCTGTTTGTACAATTATCAATTGCCTAATGGAATTAATTGTCCACTTGTTTTAGCGACTTTTATGCGATTCGCATATGAGATTTTTTTCCTAAATGCGTTTTATGACGGTCCGTCATAAATCATTAGATTTTCTTTTAATTCTATAAATTTGTGACGAAGATTTCTCATGGATTTATTTATTTATATTTTTATGAATTATTTTATATGAAAAATTGATGTTTTCTTCCGTTATAATCATTTTTCTCGAAGAAAATCCGATTCTGAAAAGAAAGTCCGTAATACTCCTCGTGTCTACTGTTTCAATTTAAAAGGTTGAATACTGCTTAAACTGCATTCATCTCCAGATAAAAAAAAAAAGAAGAAAAGTGCGATAAAGAACTCTTTGTACGACTGCAGCTACTTTTAACTCGATGAGTATCAAAGTGAAGCCAAGGAAGAGTTAAAAAAAGTACCCTCTAAATTTGTCCCGCTGGAATTTCACTGATACGCTTTTAGTGAGTGCGCTTTTACGCAGTAGCGTTAAGAAATAATGTTACTTAGTTCCTTCGGTAGAAAATTGCGTTGCTGCTGACCGCGGGAAAAGAGCCAGAGCAGAGCTCGTTAATCGAGGACCAAATCCTCGCGAATGGAAAAAAAATAAGGGGGGATTGTTTAAATCATCGAATTAACTCTGCCAAGCGGGACAATCGCCGGGCGAGTGGGCAATTAGTATAATTCACCGTGGGGTTTGCGCGCCTTCTGAAGGGCTTAAATTAGCCGCCGCGTCCCTTTTTTACGGGCTATTACGCGGCTGCGCTTCGCGGATTAGACGCCCTGTTCTCCGCAGAAAAGGGGGTTCTCTTCGTCTTCCCTTTTTTTTTTTTTTTGGGTGGAGGTGCGCGCGTTATCTCGCCAACGAGGCGTGTGTGCTTAGTCGCGCGATCCTTGCTTGCTATGTAAATGCGGCGATGCCCCTGGGCCGGTCGCGCCTCTCGCCCTGCGCTCATTCGGCCTGTTTATCGAGGCTGGCTTGGCAAAGAAGGGGCTAATGAAAACACATTTTCGGATAATGACAATGAGGAAGCGGCGCGCCCCTTGTGCCGGGCTATTTCTAAACGCTCCCGCTTTTTCGGAGATTAGCTTACGTTTTATTAACGGAATGGGGAGGAGGCTTCATTTAGGAAATGTCCCTCTGCGCGCCTTTGAATGTTTGTGTCAGTTTCATTAGAAATTCATGGTACTGGCTGTCAAAATGTTGGTATGTATGCAGCGTTGAATTTTCTTTTAAGACTTTAAAACATTCAAAAAATTGCTCCTCTGTATGCTTACGTTAGTTTTATTAGAAATTAAGTTAGTGTACGCAATTATTTACCGTAAATTTTATCTGATTAAATTTTGAATTGTTTTTTAAGACTTTAAAAACTTTAAAAAATGCACGCTTCTGTTTTCTTGAATTTTTGTGTAATCTGAACGTCAGTGTACTAGTTGTCGAAATCTCGGTACGGAATTATTTACGGTAAATTTTATCTGATTAAATGTTGAATTTTCTTTTTAAAAAAGAACGATAAAAGATTTTAAAAGCTTTGAAAAATGGCGAGTATAGAGCAGTGAAGACAGGCATGTATAATCTTAATTTGATTGTGTGCGACGTGACCACGTGATTAGTTGTCGGTCTCTTTCTCGGACTGATCAATATACTGTACAGTATAAAAATCGGAAGAATATAAATTTTAATTTATTTCTTAAAATAACTGGAGTGATAATTTCCATATTAGCTACCGACAATTTATATTCTGCATTTTAATGCAATGATTCTGATCTTGCCTGTAGTATCAGAAAAACATTTGCAATGATTTTACATTAAAAACATTACTCGATGAAATAAAATGTACATTAAATCGCACGAAGCTCAGGCAGTTCATAAAACATCTAACTGATGGTTAAATATCCAATAAACTTCAGGCGTAAATTTAATTAATTATGAAAATATCTGGTTTCGCAAAGGCGCCGGGGTGGTTAATTTTTCATCCTCGCGACGTTTTCCGAAGGTTGGATATAAGACGTATCGGGGTTTCTTTTTTCGCCGGGAGCATGACTCGTGAAACCGCCCGGCGTCCTTGCTCAAAGAAATCGGCCGAATACCCTTTTCAGCGGATAGCAGGATCATTTTTCAGCATTATGTCTTTATAATAAGCAGAAAACCAATAGCATTATAGTCGAGCGAATTTTTAAACCCCCCGCAGCTGGACAAAGAGAATAAACAACCACGAGCTTCTGAAAAACATTATAAAAAAAATAAATAACAAAAATAACGCAATATTGAATTCGTCGGTAAAAACAAGCGCGTCGTTTACTTGGTAAACAGTTTTTCGGCAGGCCACGGTAGATTTTTCAAAGATCCTTCAAGCACGGCGCTCCCCTTTCACTTCAACGAGTATAGGTGTGTTTATTTAAACACCGAGAGAGGCTCAGTCTCTCCGCCCGAGTCGATTGGAAATCGTCTCCCATTGCGTAACAAAGCGCGAGCGGCCGTGAAAGCGAGTTTTTTCATTTGGCTCGCATGGCGTAAGGTCGCGAGACAAAAATAACGGCCGCTGGTTTAAGCGATAACGCGCACTGCATCAAAGCGTCGCGAGCTCGCTTACATACGTTACACCTCGACGGCGTGGATCGATCGATATTTACTCTTACAAACTGCCGCGTACCATGCACATGCAGCTCTCCTCCGTGGGGCGCTTATACGCGTCAAGCGCTGCGGAGTTATATACCGTTCGGCAAATAATTCCATGTTTTCCGCTTAACATCTGAAATTGAACGGTTCGAGTTCAATTTGCAATTCCTCTATTTCTGCTCGCTCGGGACGGACGAATATGCATGCTGCATTTGAAAGTATAACCGCGGCGAGCTTTTTCAATTCTTATCGTACGTATAGGTAACGACTGTTTGGCAAAGGAAGAAAAAAAAAAAATGAAGGTGCTCGCGATGTTTTTCCAAAAATCGTTTCCCGCTCTTCCTTATCTGTTTTATACTTATTTCCTTTCCATATGCGCGACGCGCTTCGCGCAACGAGATGAAGGACGTAACGGCCGGTGCAGGTTTTTACTGCGCGGCGGAATAGCCATCAGCGCACGGCCGACTTACCTCGCGTCCGATCGCTGTCTCTCCGCTGATGCTCGTGCGCGCGGAATTTTCGTCCCTGCGTGGGTGGGGTCGAAAAGGCCGGCGAGCAAAAAAGCTCCAAGGGGAATTTACACTCGCAAACGAATTATTGGAAATTTTCTTTTTTCGGGGCCACTTCGCGCTTCTCTTTGGCTCGCCTGCAAGCAAAAAGGGGAGCCGTTCGCTCTTGCAAATGGCTTGTCCGTTTTCGAGGTTTGCACGCGCGAGAAACTTTAGAACTGCCGGCAAATTATTTTGCCTGATGTAGGTTAAACCGCCAGCGGAATACCAAACGCCAAGTCGAACTTAAATTCAGCAATTCTCTGTTGCAGTGCACACACCGGCACAGAAAGCAAAAAAAAAAAACAAAAAAAAATAGAAAAAATAGAGAAGGATCTTCCAGTACGGGTATAGATGTAAGCGAGGGCAAAAAAGTGGCCTGGGATTGCAACGACGAAGTCGCAATTGTTTCGCGGAGCCTCTGAAAAAAGAAAGTGGTACGCGCGTTCCCTCGTCCGGGTAAAAGCGAGACGGCGAGTTTAGAGGGAGACGCGCGTCCGGCGCACTCGACGGAAAAAGGTATATACGCCGGCGCGAGTATAAGCGGCGATAAAGGTGTGGAGCGATGAGGCCGATGCGCCGCCTCGATTCCGCTCGGTCGAGCGTGATCGGGATCGATCGGAGCGCGAGCGACACAAAAGAGACCGAAGCGAGAGTCTCGCCGAGGATGACTCTTTCTCGGCCGGCCAGATGGCAAAAGGGTTAATTATAGGAGCCGACGAGCTCCCGTCGCTTTCGCTACTTCGATTCACAATCAGCGGGCCGCTCCTCTTCCACCTTGGAGCGTTTCTGCGAATCTTTTCGACGGAGGGATCGCTCGGGAATTCCCTCCTTCAGTTTCTTTCACTTTTCTTTTTACCTCTGCCGCTCGGCACGTTTTTTAATTGTGTTTCTACGGTTCTTGAGTCCGTTCGATTGACTTAATTGGTGCACTGGAGGGAACTAATGAAGTCCGATGAAAGTTTGCGATTCGCTCTCCGTGGAAGGGAGCGCGAAGTATTTTCGCTGAAACTTTGAGGAGATTTCATTTTGTTTTGTAATTTATCTGATTTATTGATTAGCTCGGAGGCTAGTCAGTTCTTTCTCTTTTTTATCAGATAGAGAAAATTTATTTTGCCTTAGAAAATAGATTCTGCTCAATAATCATCGGAAGGAAATTAAAATATAATAAATTGTTTAAATAAGTCACGCGTTATTGTCAGCGTAGATTATACAACGAGAAAATCTCGGTAATAAAAGCAGAAGCTTCATGTTAAGCAAATAAAAGATGAGAATATTTCATTCCAGGACGATCCGTCGGGCAGCCGGAGAATGTTCGCAGATTTAACACGCACGGGACGAGAGAGAGAGGGAGCGAGAGAGACGCTACTCCGACGTCTGCGCTCTCTTCCGTGCCCTGGGGACAAGGTTAACGAACCTGGCAGTCGTGGCCGAGGGAGACCGGGGAAAGCTATCGGTCGGAAAAATTTCGCAAAGCCGCGGTGATAACGCGATGAAATGCGTGCCCGAGCACGCGTAATTTTCCGGCTAGGCCGCTAATGGGAAACGCGGGTTATTGCATATTTATGAGGACGCGGGCGGGCAATACCAGGCCTGGGAATTTTGAGCTCGCTGTCAGAGCCAGGCCCCATTGCGTATTGATGTAATAATGGAAGATTCAGCCGCAAGACCGAGCCGCGTTTATTTGCTTATTTAGAGCGCTCCGCTGTTGACCGTTTGCCACCGCAACATTTCAGCTATACCGAGCGCTTGCTGCCAATTTGATCCTTCCTATTTACCAGCGTTTATTAATTTTATTTATATTAGTCTGTTATCTAATTATTTTGATTTTACGCAGCGCGTTCAAAAATATTGATTAAATATAAATTTAAGGAAAAATTAATAAATACTCAGTTAAAAATTTTGTGTTTTGTGTTACTTGAAAATATAATTACGTAGTGATTGTGTTTAAATTATACTTTTTTTTTATTTGTACTGTAGGCACTACAAAAAATTCTATAGTACTTATATGTAGGGACACACAATTAGTGTATAAAGTACAATTTATAAAGTATAAAGTATTTTAAATTGACAAATTATTTATGTGTTTCTTGGCAATATAGTAAACAATTTACTACAAGTATTGTGTTAAAATGCATTTTTACTAAATATTTGTGTAGTTTACTGGAGCAGTAAAAATAAAATGTTATGTTTGTGTAATAAATTTCATAATGGATAAAAATGATGTTCATGTTGTGTAGGTTCAATTCTAAACATAAAAATAACGTGTAGAATTGAAAGGATTTTTTCTAGTGTATTCAGTGTCAGTGTTTTAAAGTTATGATATCTGAGAATAATTATAGGTTGTAACTCTGTTAATTATAAAAAATGAAGACAAATTACGCAATTACGTAATATTTGATATTCTTTGAATTTTTATTATACGAGCCGATAAAGTATCAACTTGACACGTTTATTTCATTTTTCATTCAAGTTAATAATTAACAGGGTAATAATTTCAATGAAAATAGAATGTCAAAGGCAACCCGTCAGTCGTAAATGACAAATGACAATTTTTTAATAGTGTAGTTCATTTTTACTTTCCCTCATTTATTCCTTTATCAATAATTCAACCGTCTAAAAAGTCTTTAAGTACAATTTTAAAATAATTAACATACATTTAACTACAATTTTTGTTTATTATTAAAATTTATTATTCATGATCGAGACAAATATTAAAACATATCAACCTTATTTTGCACTTGTGGTTTACTACGCGTAAGTAGAAACAGACGGGTATGGCAAGCCACTCTGAAACTTCATTTTTCTTTCAAGTAAACGAGTAACGCCCACTTTATTTCCTTGTTCCTTTAATAAAACGCAGCAACAGAATAATAATTTCAGCAAAAGGACATTTGTCAAAGCCAGAAAGCCAGTTGCAAGAAGCTAATTCATTTTCTTTACCAATAATACATTTGAACTATATTTTCACTCTTTCATCCAAAAGTTTTATTGTTTATCAATAATCCTTACCCCAGCTTTAAACAAAATCTTTTATACCCAATCGAAAAAAAAAATTTAAACCACATCAATATAATGCCGTACGGTCATCATTAACACGCGTAAGTAGAAACAGCCGAGTGTGGTAAGACACCCTACAAATTTAATTTTCCCTTAAAGTTTCTTTTTCTTCTCAATCCACTGAGACAAAAATTTGTTAATTTTAAGCAAACATTTACTTCACTAGTACTTATTAAATATTTTATTGAGTGAAAAAATTATTTTTTTTGAAACTACTAAATTTATTTAGAAACAAATAAATTCATTCAGCTTTAATGAAATCATTACTTTAATAAGTACTATCGATACTACTATCGATTTTTAATAAGTACTATCGACGTAAATCATTTCCTTAAAATTAACAAACTTGTTTTCAGTATGCAAACAAGCAACTACGTAATAATTTGGACGAAAAGGGAAGTGTCAAAGGCAGCCAGGCAGCCGGGGGAGATTGATTAGCGTCGACAGCCTTGATCTTGATAAGGGCGCGAGGCGCGCCGAACGTAATCCTGCATGCGCCGGGCGCGGGACGTAATTGGCGGTGATGCGTATATTGAAACGCGCGGCGTAACTCAATCAATCGATCGAAAGACGCGCGGCCTGTTGCTGCGTGCCGCGTGGGCGCCGGCCCCGGAACTTGTTGATTGGCTCGCGCTCGCAAGCCCCGGAGACCTTAACCCTTTCGAGCCTGCCGCGAGGAGCTCTGCCCCGATGATTCCCATTGTTAGCAGGCGACCCGTGGCTGTCAGTCAGCTGTTGCCCCGAGTTTTGCCTCGAATTTTTCGCGACCGAGTTTCCGGCTTATAGCGCCTCGCCGTTATGCCCGCTCGATAATTGGGGCGCCGGGGCTTATCAGCCAACTTTCAATGCGAAAGATTCATCACTTTTTTTTATCCCTCTTTGACTGCGAAGCGACTTATTTATAAAAGCCGACCGTGAACGCTAAAGCGCTATTCAGGCACTTGAGCGTGGAATGAAAAAGAGAGAGACGCGAGTGCTTAAACTGTAATACATTCCAAAGGTGCAAGTATTTTCATTTAAAAACGAAGAAGCTCGCTGGAGGCGCGGCGTTCGAATTTCAGTTCTCTTCCTTTGAGAAAGGCGAACATTTTTTTTGCATCCACCCCCGAAAATCGGCCCCTTTCCAAACGCACGCTCCCTCGCACTCACTTTCGAGGAAAGAGAGACGTCGGAGGGGCGAAAGCCGAGTGGAATAATAATTTTTGCTGCACCGGCATTCGCCAGTGTATATATATAAGCCGCGCTTATTGAAATATTAATGTATCTCGCGTTCCGGATCTGCGAGCTGTTGGCCAGTCCCTGCGCAACGCATTTCTGCTCTGGCAGGTTTGATTGATATTCTCCCGCCGCTGCGATCCGCGCGCCGGGATTTACTCGGAATAAACTTAGTTATTGCGCGGCGCCTCCGCTGAGATCCGAGTCGCGGGAGTCTTTTTTTTTTTTTTTTTTGCTCCCGGGATCGAACAAGCGGCACTTGGATGTGCGATTTATTCAATGAGGAAAGTTTCATTGATACACCGAGCGGCTGCCGCTACATTCAAGTTAATTTTCGTCTGATGAGGTGTTTTATTCCGCGTGGAATCCTCGAGGAAAAGTACGTACGAACGTTTTAAAGCGGCACTCGTACAAAAATAGGTTCGTGCGTATATACACATGCACAATGGTTATAACTCGGACGGGAGCATGGAGCGGGGAAACTTTTTTACGCGAACACACCGAGTTAGCCGGGAATTTCCGTTTCCAAATTAGCCGAGCGTGCGAGTACAACCTTCCTTTTTTTTCTCCTCCTTGTTTTTTTCATATCGCAGACGGACGAGGAATGCACGATATAAACGGTAAATATTTAAAGCGGCAAGAATGCAATTTTAATCAATTGTTTCTCGCTGCAGTTTGCAATTACTCCCAGTCGCGAAAATGAAGAAAAAAACGTATGAGTCGAGCTCGTAATGGAATATTAGTATTTTATCAAGATCAACGAGGTCATTTTTCACGTCAGTTTTATATTCCTTAATTAAATTGTGGGAGGATGATAAAACAAAAAAAAAAGAGGAAGGAAGGGCGTTAATACCTGAGGGTCCAGGGTAAGACCTTGCTGCCCTCGAAGCTGATGCTCCGGAGCTCGTACTTGGAGCGAAGCCGCAGGGGCGAGACTGGGGAGCCAGGGCCACCGCCGTGGATGAGGCTACGGAGACTCTTGGAGGTGGGGCCGCCCCCGGGGATCGCGTAACGACGGGCCGCCGCGGTGTTGCCCGCCGTTGCGATGCCCTCCTTGTGGTGCCCCGGCCTCTTCATCGAGCTCATCTTCCCTGGCGTTCCTTTTCTCTTTGGCCCACACCAGTGTCAGGATGGATCTCGCATCGAGAACTGCGCCTGAAAAGCATCTTCCTCTTTATTTCCTCCCTTTGACGAGATAACGGCTTATGTTCTGTCCTCTCTCGAGCGCTTTTAATTTTCTCTGCGATCGGACCGACGCTTTTATTGCAGCGAATTTTTTCTTCGTAAAAAAAAGCGCTTTCAAATTAACCTGGACTTTAGCGAGATTACGTCTGAGAGCTGACTTTATCGCGTCGCAGTTTTCGAGTCGCTACTTCCGTACTTTGCGTTATTTTATTATTAAAGTGAATAACTGAATCGCCCGTTAAAAAAAAAAAGATGCGCTCGCTTTTCTTTTGTGTACTGTGTATTTTTAAATATAATTTTTTTTTCTTCAGCCTTGTCCTAGAAAAATAGATATAATGACAGGTAGATTCTTCTGCGCGAATTATTTCTGTACTATCTCTAAAATAAGCCTTCATTTGTATCTCCGCTGGGAGAGTTTTATATTTTAAAGAGAATCTTAATTTCTCTAAAAATTATCGTTTCTTCCGCTTTCGTTCCGAGAAAAATGTTTAGTCCGACGATTATATTATTATTTTCCTACCGCGAAGCTGCATTACATTATTGTAAAATTCAATGTGTAAATGCGCGTATATTTTCAATTAGACGCGAAAAAGCTTGAACAATATTTCTCGCATTAGCCAAACCAAGGTCCGAGGAATGAGCCAATAATTTAATTTGCCCTTATTAGTTGGCTCCATTAGATAATAAGTTTTCCCTGTCCACCTGCACTTTTTAATACGATCAATTTCATTGAACGTCACAAGCCCCGCTAATAAGACTCCCAATTGGTGGGCTAATCCAGGCTCTCCTTTCGCACTTAATATACTTACTTTAATTTAAATGTCAAGGTGAACCATCCCTTGCAGTCCGCTAATGCAATCCAACTCCATCGGACTGATTAGCCCGTATCCCCCGGTCCAAAGTTCGGTCTTAATTAAAAATCCTTTTTGCTGGGTCGGAGCATTTCGGCCGACCTCGAAACACGGCCGCTCGTATTCCGCTCGCGCGCGACACTTGTGCAGCCTCGCCAAAGTAAACACGGCAAAATCGCCGGCCCCGCGCCTTTCCAGGTCGAGCCTCAGCCCCCCGCGCACACACAGACACCTGCACCACGATGAAAAATGCACGCGCGATCAGGGACTCGCCGAAGGAGCCACCAGCTTCTAATTAATCCTCCTTCCGGGACGTAAAATCGATCAGCCTCCTTTGTACCGTTTTTCATCCGTTCCCAGGAAAGCTTCGCTATCCGCACTCGCGCACCTGGAGGTGCGTCGGAAAAACCGAAGACGAGCGCGGTACCAATGGCGCCAGCGGGCACGTGGCGCTTCTGCAGCTGCTCTGCTATCCGTGACCTTGCTGACCTCGCGCCTCCTTCTTCTCTCCCTTTCTTTCTTTTTTTATTTTATTTTATCTTTTTTTTTTCGCGAACACGCGCCAACCCCTTCTAATTACACACCGCCGGCGCGTCCCCGAGCCTTTTGCTCGCGCATCCTGCGGGACCTCTAATTGCCACCGTCACCGCCAGCTCCGTCCTTCGCCTTTTTTATTTTGCCACTTCGAGGTCGCTCGCGGTGAAACTAACTGGGCGTTGGGCGGCAGTTCGCGACGTCTGCAGCATCCCACCCGGTCGTAGTCAAAGTCGCGGCTCCGTCGAGGAATCCTGGTCTTCTCTCGCGGCACTCGTCGCTCGAAAGCTCGCCGCGTCGGGGGTCATGTTCGCGCGCACTCGAGAATTTCGGTCCCCGGGACAATCGAGCACTGCGATCGCGGGACGATCACGTGTAAGTGGCACTTGTCTCACTGAAGCGGCGACCGCTGGAGTACGAAAGAGAGAGAGAGAGAGAGAGAGCGGAGGAGGGAGCGAGCAGAAGCGCGCACTCGAGGCGGCGGCGCGGGACACTCTCGGAAGAAAAGCAGCGCACGCCGGGTCCTCGCTTTTCCGCGGCCGTGTATCCCCCCTCCCATGCGGCCGCGGCTTGCGCACGCGGGATGTGTACGCCGCGCGCGCCCGTCGACCAACCCCCCGCAGAGCCCCCAGTCGAGCGCGCCGAACCGCCCAAACCGCTCGACACTGTGTGTACACGCGCCGCTCGTCCGTTACTTTTACTTTCGGCGATTTTTTTTTTTTTTTTTGCCTCTTTTTGTTCGCGCGACTGAGCTTGAGCTTTATGATTTTTCGATTAATCATTTTGCGCTTGGATTCCTTGTTGGCTTGATGATTCGCCGGGCTCGAATGAAAAATTCAGCTTGGCGTCCGCGCGTATATTTCGGACGCTCGGAATCGCCCGTCTATTTTTGGCCACTTTTCGAAAATTATATGGAGGGATGATGAATGATGCCTGCTACATTGCGGCATCGTTTGAATCGTAAAAAGACTTTCATTACGAACGAAATTACTTTTTATCACGATTTATTATCGTTTAGATGGATTTACGCGGCGAGAATGGAATTTGACAAATATTAAATAATTGATACTGAATTTTAATAATAAAAAGATATATCTTAACTAAACGTAAGCACAATCTGATATACATGTTTCAAGGAAATGCAAGTAGAAACAGACGCGTGTGGTAAGACACATAAATTTTCTTTGCCCTTCAAATTAATAAGTGAGAATCTAGCAATAAAGTAAGTATATAAATCATCAGTAAGCAATGACAAATCAAATGAAACTCATCGGGCCTTTATTTTTAAATGCGCGTAAGTAGAAACAGACGGGTGTGGTAAGACACACAAATTTTCTTTGCCCTTCAAATTAATAAGTGAAAATCTAGTAATAAAATAAGTATATAAATTGTCGGTAGCAAACTGATAAGAAATGACAAATCAAATGAAACTCATCGGGCCTTTGTTTTTTAATGCGCGTAAGTAGAAACGGACGTGTTTGGTAAGACATGCTCACAAGTTGAGTAAACAAGTGAACGCGCAGCATAAATTTCGTAGCATACGGATCGATACTGTGAATGAGATTCATAATAGACTTCGCGGCGCAAGTAAATGTAAGTCTAGAATAAAGCCGGTATAAATTATCAGTTGAAACGGATGCCGAGATCTCGATAATGAGGTGCGCCATTCGACTCGAATTTAACAAGACGGAGGCAAGTTGTCTCCAGAAACTCGTGCTACTTAAAGTTGCGTCGTGCGCGTAGGCGAACATTTCGGGATATTGGCTTTATTATTGTGCAGTTGTATGTAGGTCATTGCGCACAAAGATTTCGGAGAAGTTCCTAGACAAGTAGCGCTTACTGGCCATCGGAATTCAATCTATTCTCGTCATTGGCCTCTCGGTCCAGCCGGTTGATTACATTAAAGGCAATATCGCCGCGCGAACGGCGATAAAGCATCGTATAAATTGAGTTTCGAATTTCGATGTTGTCCCGACCGAGTCGATCGACTGAAAATTCGCCGATGCAACGAGGAAAGTATACGATTGTCTCCCTGAATTGTTTTCCCAAGGGTGGGCGGACCATCGGCAGCGTCTTGACACTTTAAAAAGCTCCGACCGAAAGTGCAGGGTTGTGCTTTCTCGATGCAATGAAAGGAGCATTTGGCAGGTGCATAAATATCGACGACGGCGAGAATGGACGCGTCGAACTATGTGCGCCGGAACTTCGCGCTCAAAGGGCTTTTCTTCATTTTCTTAACTTCCCTTTTTTATTTGGCTTCTTGTAAATTAATTTCTCTGGCGAAGTTTCTTCATTGTTGCGGCGAAGTCGAGGGCTTGAAATTTCTGAGAGGCTACATTCTCGCCCGAAACTTCACTCGCGAGATATAAATCTTAGGCGAGAGGGGGGAGAGGGGGTGTTCAGTCCAATTGAAGCTCTCTTATGCCACCGTCTATGGAAGCCAGAAGTAGGCTACTAAGTTTACGTTGAAAGATGAAAAAAAAAGTCGCCTCTTTGCGTTTGAGCAGGGGACGAAAGAATCGAGCTGAAAGAGATTCAGTGGAATTTCTTAGCGCGAACTTGACTTCCGCCGGTCGATCAATAAGTACTTGCATTTTTTTTTTCGTGAGCACGGGACCCCCTCATCTTTGTTCGCTCGTCGGCTGTTTCGCCGAGGGGACGAGGCGCTTTGATACGGATATGATCTCGTGAATTAAGAATTAGCCATTCACGTTGGAGGAAGTGCGAAATTCCGGCTAATCGACTGTCCAATTATTCATCGGGAGGTGGAGATCCGAGATGCGAAAACCTGGCCGCGCGTACCTTTAAAACGCGAGAGCACACGGGCCAGCCCCCGAAAGGAACTTTTTATTTTACCCTGGAGCCTCGGACTTTGAAAGCGAACGCGAATGAAAAAGTAGGGAAGAAAATTAATCAGCGCCGGCGCGCCAGCTCTCAAGGATTAAACGGGAAAAGAGAGGCTATATACGCTGTGCACTTTCTCCCCCGTGGGAATAGACCTATCGAAGTAATTCCGCCCTTTGACAGGGACTTTCACTTGGTTTTGCTTAGTATTAAAAATGTTGATTTTGTTTGCGTTGGCTTCTTTTACCGCGAACCTTGCATTCAGCCGAATGATTGCGCCTGTTTTCTTCGGAATCTTAATAAATGAATTCCCGTCAGCATAGGTTTATCGATTTTTTCCTTCACTGCGTTTTAAAAATTCCCTCTCAAAAGAGTCAGTTTGCTAACACCTGCGACCTCCCTTTTGAGGCATTCGAAACACACACAAAAAAAAACAAGAAAACAGCCGTGGAGAGCTTCGCTTTTTGTTTCCCTCGGCGCGTAAAAATAGAAAATTAAAATTACCGTCGTCGTGTAATAAAGGAAGAAATTATTTCGACGAAGCTACTCAGCATTCGAAACTTCACAGAAAGAAGAATAAAAATAAAATAAATCCGACGCCTCGCGCGTGCACGTGAATTTCCTCGAGGCGTCAGCGAGTCTCGTAGCAAAGGGGCGTCGGAGTCGGATAGCACCCCGAGGAGCTTTGAAATCAATGCCACGCAGCCTCCAACTCGCGACGGCTTGCCTACGCGCTAAGAAGCAGCGCGTAGGCGGCCGCGTTTCGGCTCGTCCCCCGGGCGATTCCAAGCTTCCTCTCGGCCGAACGGCCTCCTCGACGTCGAGCCGCTCTCGTAAACTCGCGCTTATCGCCGTTTTATACGACGCACCGGCCCTTGAACTCTCATTCGCCATGCACCCCCGGCACGTGCCTTCAAACGCACCTCCATCTCCGCGCTCGTCTCGTATTTACGAGGGATGAATAGTCATGCGCGGGCGGAGCTTTGAAAGCGCGGCGTTAATCAACCGACACCTCGGTCAAAAATTTTAACTACTTTTTACGTTTTCGTTGCGTCCGACGCGAGCGGAATGGGAAACGAGAGGCGCGCGGCGTTACGCAACGGAGGGGAGTGTCGTTTAAAGGTCGCGCGGGCATAATCGGTCCCACGAGGCGCATCGAGCAATCGACCGGCCGGCCCTGCAGCCGCCGTTGCGTAACTTCCGCGCGAGTATCGCGAATAGCCGCGATTTGCTGATCCGAAAAGCCCGCGCTCCTTCTCTTTCCTCTATATCCCCTCGACGCGCTCAATTAGGCGTCGCTGCACTCACAAAAATTTAATCTAACTGGTAGAAGAATCCACTAAGTAGCACTGGAGAATATCTACTTATTATAAAGTTAAACGTATTTATGCGGTGGATAAGCGGACCATTATTTACGATTAATTGGCTAACGTGTAAAAGAATTCATTTTCGAATAAGATATAGATTGTCGTCTTGGGATAAATGGATTCCAAGATAAATTCTAAATTGATTCATTGATCATTAATTGACATTTGGTATCGTAAAAATCGAAAAATTAAGTACCCGGAAGAAGTTTCTACTGAACAGAAAAACACTAAAAATTATAGTTTTTATGATAAAATTCAGCAGATTCTATTTTTCTATTAAACTTATTGAAAATCATATTGAAGCAAACGTATTCTCTAATTTATTAAATTCATTTTAAAATTAAGTATAGATAATGTTTAAGTGGATTTTCTTAATATCTACTAATATTAAGAATCTATTTTTGTGAATTTATTTTTAAGAATTTATTTACATTTGGCGCGATCGAGCAAAAGTCCACGTGAGGGATGAAGGAGGTGTACTTTGATGAATTGAAATGGACGCAAGGCTACAAGCATTATTATTATTGTATTTATTTCACAATGAAGGTTCGATACAAAGTGGATTTACAAGTAGTCTTCATGAGGCGCGCCGGTAGCAGAATCCGGTAAGGTGAGGCGCGCCGTTTGTTTGCTCATGCGACAGTGTCAGTATTTACAGAATAGCACCTTACAAACGGAGGACAATTAAAGCTAACGCGCGCGCGTCTGAGGGAAGAAACGTCGGGGTGGGGGAGGACGGGGCGAGGGCAGCGCGCGTCCCCGTAGGCAAGATGTGGGCACGGCTCGCCTTTCCTCGCGGCGTCCCCAGGGTTAATGCGACGCGGCGATGGGAAATTCATGAGGGCCGTACGAGCGAGGAGAATACGCGCGCCGAGGTAATGACGAAATGTCCTTTTTCTTCGTCTCCCCTCGAGCCTTTCTCATTTTCTCGACCTACAAGCGTTAAGGAATACAACGATATTGCACACAGCGATTTCTGCTTTGCTTTCGCCTGACTATTGCGACAATTTCGTACCTTTAATTTTTCTTTTTTTTTATATAATTTTTCGCCTTTTTTTGTGTTTATTGTACACATCGAAATGACTCGTCGGCGCTTTTCAGGTTTACAATTCGAATGGAGAAAACGACGGAAGTCTTACCTCCTCGTCGTTCGAAGTTTGCATTACATTCATCGTAAGGTCTACTCGCTTTACAAGGCAGGATTACTTCGTTACACATATATACTTTAGTTGATTACGTACATTATAATAGACGTATAAAAAAACAAAGAAGAAGAAAGAAGCTCCCCGGGGTCTTCTTGAGGACACTGAAGACCGAGCGGGGGCTTTGAGAGCGGTAGTAGGGGTAAAAGAAAGGGGGTGAGATTGACGTAGGTTTCAAAAGCGTAGACCCAGCACCGTATTTTTTGTTTTGCTTAACTCTCGATAGACAAAAAAAAATCTTACATATCTATTATCACTAATGCGTTTTTTACGGGACGAAGCAGGCCGCCCGAGCGCCCAGCGCGCCCAACGAGGAAGCAGGTTTATTTACAAAGTGGGCGATCGCGTCGCTTTTCGAAAGCCAATGCGGGGTCGGCGCTGGTCGTCCGGGTGAGTCCTTCGTGCCCGGGGTTAGGAAGCCATCAAAGTTTTCGCGGGGCCGCTGGACTCTACAGTGCCACTCGGCAGCCTCTGGGGTAGCTCCGCGCGCCTTTAACGGCGCGCTGCGTGCGTCTGTAAAAAAATGTCGGGGTGGGACGGGAGCAGGGGGAGGAGTGGCACAAGGGCGGCGGGCCGAGTGGCCAGTGGAAAGTCCAGCGTCGTAATTCACGCGCTCCCGTCGGATGCGCGGCATTCCGGGGAGCTCCTTTAAATGCATCGCTTCCACTCCTCGAGATAAATCTCGCCGGGAGCGGGGGAGACGTACTCCGCGGGCGCGCGTCTCGTTAAACGAGAGAGAGAGAGAGAGCGAGCGGACAGCTGCACCTGCTGTAAATAACGGCGTTTACGAGCGGCGCGCATCAAATCCAAGGTCGCGCGCTCGTAAAGCGTTAATCGAAAGGCGGCGCGCGGCGGGATTTACAGCGGGATCAGATCTGCATCTCCGGCTCGGAGTCGTCGTGGTACCAGCTGGAGGGCCGCTGCGCCGCGGCGTTCTGCATGTGGACCTCGCGCTCGGAGTAGCGCGTCGACCTGGCGAAGCTGGTGCTGCCGCCGGGGATGGCGGAGGTGCTGCGCTCGTCGAAGGTGGAGGCGGCGACGACCTCGCGCCTGATGGCGCGCGGCGTGGTCTCCGTGGAGCTGCAGGCGTCGTCGTCGATGCCCCAGTGGGGCAGGTTGCGCGCGGGCATTCCCCAGTGCTCCGTGAACTCGCTGCCGGAGCGCGCCAGGCTGGGCTGGCTGAGGGAGCGCACCAGGGAGTCTCCCTCGAACGAGGACAGGCTGGTCTGGTCGTCCCTGTCCAGCCGCGCGAAGTCGCGGACCGTCATCTCAGACATGGAGCGCAGGTCCGCCTCGCTGCCGCCTCTCGTCGTCGAACTCAGTTTTCTGGCAAAGACACAATGCTTATTAAAATAGAATGGAATAAAATAAATTACAACAAAATAAAATAGAACAGAATACAATAGAATAGAATAAGATAGAATAGAATAGAATAAAGGAGAACAAAATAAAATAGAATAAGATAGAATAGAATAGAGTAGAACAGTAGTTCATTGTAAATTGCAGTATTTACAAAATGTTAAAGATTCACAATGTAAATGTAAATACCACACATTTACTATGTAAATGTAAAAGAATAAATATCTGATCTTTGTTTTTATAAAGATAAGGAGATTTATGGATGCCAACAGACTAATGAAAATATATTATGCCGTCTTTCATTGTATAATGTATAATATGGAATTATAGCCTGGGGAGGTGTGTACAAAACTCCAATAAATTTATTGCAAAATATTCAAACTAAAATACTTAAACGTATGAATAAAAGTTTTGCACTTAACACTCCTATTCAAATTAAACAATTATTTACGTCAGAATCTATATGCCATGATAAAGTATAAAAAAGTACTAACTAGAATTAAAAGTAAGAAGAGTAAAAGAAGAAGAAGTAAAAGTAAGTCACAGTTTAAAAGCAATATCACAGATGGACGGTTGATCAAAGCGACTAGATCAATTTGTAAAGCAAAATAAAAATACACACAAGAATTATCGGCGCCTTGTATGTTTCGAAAGCGACTCGAAATACAATGGCAACGGCGAAGTGACTTTGAACAAAATGAATGGAGTAGCCCACACCCCTATTACCTCATCCGCGTTCCAGGAACGCCGGGTCCAGCCGCGGGTCTCAGCTGATCCGGTCCGAAGGTTCTTGCGGAGCTGCCGCCGTCGCTCTCGTACTCATAGAGCGTGGGCAGGGAGGATCGCCTGGAGCGGTTGTCCCACTCGTTGGACTTGCCGCGCTTGTAGCGCTGCCCGCTTTTGCCGTGCGAGGAGCCGTTGGAGCCGGGCCCGTGCAGCGGACTGATGATGCGGATGATGACGTCCCACTTGGCGGGCGGGAAGAGGTTGACGTACCTCGCGTCCTTCCTGATGAGCTCGTAGTCCTCCTTGACGATGGCCTCGGTCAGCAGGGTGCGCAGGGTGCTCTCGGTCGTGATGATCTCGCGCCACTTTTTCCGCTCCTCCTCGGTGAATTCCGCGGCGTACTGCGGCTCGAGGACGCGCTCCAGGTGGTACCAGCTGGTGCGCTCGGTCTCGTCGCTCTCGCGGACGAGGCCGCGGGGCGAGCCCCTGGGGATGTCCGCCCTGACGGTGTACGTCGGCTGGATGTGCACGTCGATGGGCTCGTCGGAGAGCTTGGGGATGGTGGGTTCGTTGGTGATGGTGAGGTTCGAGGCGGAGCTGACGTCCGAGAAGTTCTCCCACTCGGGCGGCGGGGGCGGCAGCTCCTGCGTGGGGTAGTTCCTGATGGTGACGTCCCACTTGGGGTCGGGGAGGGGCTGCTGTCGCGCGTGGTACTCGGTGACCTGTCGCCGGTGGCGTTCGATGTCCTCGATGGTCTTCTTCTCGGTGACGGTGCGGAGGAAGACGTCGTCGACCTCGTGCGTGGTGATTTCGGGTCTGCGCGAGGCGACGACGGGTTCCACGAGAGGCTCGACCTCCTCGCGGGTGTGCTCGCGGTACTCCTCGCTGATGTGGCTGATGGTGGAGGGAGCGATGGGCGGCGGGGGTGGCGACGTGGGAGCGAGCATGCTGGCGACGCGGTACTTGGCGTGGGAGGCGTCGGTGACTTCGGTGAGCGATCGAGTCTCGGTCATCTCGGTGTTGAGGGAGGCGAGGGAGCGCGGCCGGTGGATGGGTCCGGGAGCGGCGATGGTCTCGGTGATGGTTTCGCGTTCAGCCTGCTTGCGGAGTATGCGGGAGTAGACGGGCGGAGTCTGTTGGCGGGAGGTGCTGGGCGGTGCGTGAAGCTCCGGGACGTAGGCGAAGGTGGTGAGACGAGGTGGTGGGCTCTCGATGGTGCGGCTGCTGCTCTCGCGTTCGAGGATGGTCGTGAGGTTGCGTTCGAGGGCGAGGCTGGCCTCGGACTCGGAGGGCAGGGGCGAGGGAGGCGGCGGCGCTCGTTTCACGCGCATTTGCACGTCGAATTTGGGCTCGACCGGGAGGGCTACGGGATGGCGGGACTGCGTTATGCGAGATGCTGTGACTGCGGTGCTTTCCACTTCGTTGATGGTCTCCGAGTAGAGGGAGCTTGCGGCGCGCTGCTCCACCTGCTGATGAATGAAGGCCTTGGTCTCGTACGAGCCTGCCGAGGAGACAGGCAGCGATCGCTCTTCGTCGACCTGTTTAAAAGTAATCGAAGTAAGAACATAAATAATCAAAATATAGCGTTGGATGAAAAGGTTCTTCTTATTAACGTTGTAATGAGATTCTAAACAAATGACGAAGGTCAAGAGTTCTTAATTAAGCCATCAAACGAGAGGCTTAAGGAGCAAGAAGGGACCTTGAGCCGTCCTTTTCTTTTTCGAGACAATAGCCATTTGTGTATAGCGCAATGCGACACCGAGTGAAAAAAAAAATCGGAAGTGTACTGTACCTCGGAGTGGCTCTCGCTCGGGTAGTCGCTGGGCAGTGTATCGGAGTGGTCGATGACCAAGTGGGCCTCGCTGCCGTAGGCCTGCTGGGTACCGACGACGCGAGGTATGCTGATCTTGAAGTCGTCAAACATGGATATGCGGCTGAGGGCTGAGGAGCCCGAGAGCTTCGTGATCTCTGAGCCGGCGAATTGCTGACGATGAATGACGGCGACGGGTCGGTTCTTCAGACACATGTACGAGCAGCCCAGGCCCAATAAGAGAAGCGCGAGGAACAGCAGTGTGCATATCATTAGGAGAATGTGGAAACCGCTCAGTATCGGCGCCGCTGGTTGCCTGTGGAATCGAGAAAGTCTCTTATTTTTCTTCTTTTTTTTTTTGTTTAAAATTTTTTTAAAAACTTCTTTTTTACGAGACTGACGAGTCGGTGAGGCTACGCTTATTATGTATATGAGCGGTGATTACACGCGCCGAGGACTTAAAACGGAGTCGCTTCAGTTTTGATGATTTGCATGGCTGATTCTTGAAATGTTGTAAGGACGAGACTCGATACTCGATAAACATGCCAATTTATTATACGCGTATCTTTATGGCTCTTTGCGCTGAGATTTATCGCATTTACGTGTAATACCCATTCAGAACTCAATAGTACTGACAATAATTAAGAAGCTCATATAAGGATGAGGAAAAATACTTTGACTTATTAGTTTTCTTTGCTCAAAGTATTGCCTCGTTTTTAACGACCAAGAAATTAATTCATTCTTTTGTTCGGATAAGGAAAAATACTCTGACCTATTAATTTTCTTTGCTCAATGTACCACGTTTTTAACAACCAAAAAATGAATTAATACTTTGTTCGAATGAGGAAAAACAGTCTGACCTGTTAGTTTTCTTTGCTGAAAGTAGTACCACATTTTTAACGACCAAAAAATGAAGTAAATATTTTGTTCGGATAATATAAATAATTTTTTAATTGGACTTACTCTGCTGCGAATCGAACAGGTAGAGGACCAGGAGCAGGAGCAACCGCCGGTGGATATCGGCAGACTATGGTTATGACTTCATCGCCGTCCATCTCCAGGAAGGGATGGAAGCGCACCACGATATTATTCGTAAATACTCGAAGTGGATCTTGCACGGTACCGCAGCCTAAACAGCGGACGCAATAATTATTGATAAATATTTTTAATATTTTATATACATTTTTACTCGTAGAAATGAAAATTATTCCTTCGAAAGTTACCTTTCAGCGGCAGTTCGATTCTGGCAGTGTCGAGTCCGCGTCCCTTAGTCATGCAGGCGCTGTTTCGGTCGAAGTCGGCGTAGGCGAGTCCGAAGAACGGCTCTTGGAACATGAGTTCGACCTGCATGCTACCCTGGGAGCAGTTGAGGAAGGCTTTCGTGCGATTTAGATGGATGCTGGGTAAGATTTCGTTGAGGTTCGTAACGGAGCCGTTCAGGGTCGTGTAGATCGGCAATCCGGTCTTGTCGACCTGGTCGATCCGGTTGTCGTCCTGATTCGTCGGGGCATCTTCGTCGTCGCTGCTGACGCTCGCCGCGTGTTCGCCAGCCTGAAGCCCCAGGGTCCCTACCAATAGGCAGGCCCAGAGCAACGTCCCCAATATCGAACGCATCCTCTAAAAGAAAAATATTTTCTTTTAATAAAAAACAAAAATTAAATTTGATTAATCGCCTGAGTAATCCAGTGACTCAAAGCTATGAATGAATTTGCAGTTTTATTTAATCTGAGCAAAAACGTATAAAAAATGTACAACTATTTATATAGAAGTTATCGTTGCATATTTAGTATCACGTTACAAAAATTATGCGCAAAAATTATTATACGGGTTTGTGACGCAGGGACTAATACTACTAAGACTAACTAAATAAATAAAAAAAATTACTATAAAAGGTATAGTAAAATTTGCTAGACTTACAGTAAATTTTGCTGAACTTATAGTAAATTTTATTACAATTCTAACAAATTTTACTAAACTCTTTAAAAAAAATTAAACTACTTTTTAAATTTTACTAAACTATGTAGTAAAATTCTTCATTTGTTGAGTCTGATAAAAAGTTTAGTAAAATTTGCTAGAAGTTCAATAAAATTTATTATACATTTTTAGTAAATTTTTTTATTTATCGAGTCTATTCTTGTGTTATAAAACAGTGTAGTAATTTTTACTGGAACTTTTCTCTCCATGTACTCAGCAGAGAAAGATAACTTCTTAATTGGTGTCTTAAGGATAGAATATAAACTGAGTTAAAATTACTATAAAATTAGTTGAAATCGCTCGGCTTATCATTTGAATAGTACGGAGCTTGTTTTGTATTAATTTTTACAGAAAAATTTTATTAACTATTGTAGTCTTTCACTAATTGAACTCTAGATAGGCAGTAAAGGGACCTTAACTCGCGCAGGTTAAATTTTCCATAAAACAGGCTATCGGGCAGTGTGTAAAAAGGCCGGGTCGTCCTTAAAGTAAAGCCGCGCCGGTATCTCTCCTCCCTTACCCAATAACCCAGCGGCGAGCGATCGCTCGCTCGGCCATACGTCGGAGCCCTTGAACGGAAAAAAGGCGGGGTACGGCCGCCGATAAGATCGGCCGTCGAGCTGGAGAGCCGGCCTCGGGAGTAAAAAGACTCGCGGCCGAAAGCGCGCGTATGCAGGCAGGCGTGAAACGCGGGCCGAGCGTAAAAAAAGGACACCAAAGAAACGCAAAGTGGGCGCGCGCGCGCGCCGGCCAATGCAGATAGCGACACCTCAATGCCAACGGCATGGAATTCCAGCCCAAGCTCGACTTTCACTCTCGACGAGGCTCTCGGGCGGCTCTTATCGCCGCTCGGCGCGGCGGCGCTCGGCCGCTCCTCCCCGCGAGCTTGCGCCGGAAAAAATCCCCCCACCCATGTGCCTACCGTCGACAAAAAAAAAGTTTCAAGTTCAACCTTCTATGGGAAATTCGTTCGGAGTGCATAGCGGTACCGACGCGCGGGCCTCGCTCGAGCGAGCGCCTCCGCGTTACAGTTAGCTTGCGGTCGGATTAAAAGTTCGCGCCGGCGTTTCGCGTGCACCGCGCCGATTAATTTAGCCGTTCGCCGGCCGCTTAATTGATGATAATTTATGGAAAAAAAGGAAGCCTAAGTTCCGAGCGGTCGCCCATCGGCAAAGAAGAATCGGCGCTTTATGCAAAGAAAAAGAAGGCGCCCGAGCGCTCTGCGGCGAGTAATGCTTTTTCCTTCTTTATTTCAGATAATTTTCACGAGTGTAGTCGCTGTTATGGCGGAAAACGAACTATTCCCAGGCGCAGCGTTTCCGCATACCTGGCTCCGCTAGTAATAAACAAATCCGAGCTAATTTCAATAATTTGACCCGTGTTTTTTCAGCGATCAGAGTGCATCGTAAAACTCGCTTTTCGGAGAGAGAGAGGGAGTCCCGATTTCTCTCGGAAAAATCGCGGAGCCCGTGTATGGGAGCCGACGGGTCGGGGGGCATAATGGAGAAGAGATATCCGAGCGCGGCGCAAGTGCATCGCGAGAGCGAGAAAAGGGCCTTCCTCTCTCGTTCCTCCGACAAGGTCGTTTCGCGGCGCGCCGAGCCCGCGGTAATGGGGCGCGATCATAAGAGCCGGACAATGAGCCGCAACTATATCTCGTGCATGCGCGCGCCTCTCTCTTTCCTCCGACGATGATCCCTCCTTTGTATAAGGCCGTGCTCCTCCTTTCTTTCTTTCAACCTCCGGCCCCTCTTCTTTCTTTCTTTCCTCTTCTTTTTTTTTTTTTTTTTTTGTACACCCTTTCCGCCTCTCCTCCGCCAGCCTCGAGTTTCGACACCTTGACTCGGCCGATTTTTCCGAGTCGGAAGTTTTCTCGCTCTCTGCGGAGCGCGCTGCGCGTTTTTACGGCGGACTTCATTAATTAGCGGGAGATGCCGAGCGGATATCTTTTACGACGGCCGCGGTTGAATTCGTAATTGATTGGATTAAGGCATGGACGTTAACGATCGCCGGGGTGAGCGGATAAATCATCGCTCGATCGAGCTTTTCTTGAAAAAGCGCGGGGAAACGTACGAGCGCGCTGTGATTAACGATAGGAAGCGCCGGGAGGACTCGCCGTGAGTCATTCGATATATTCCGGCGGCGCGTGGGCTCAACAACGGAGGCGGTTTTTTTCTCCCTCTGGAAGCGCGCGCTGCTTATCTCCGTGGCGGCCGCTTAATCTGCGCGCCGCGTAGGGTGTACACACCCACTTGAGTGGAGAAGGACGCGAGAAGGGCTCGCGCTTTATCGCGACGCGAGAATCGTTCGCCGCGCGACCAACAACGGCGGTGCGCGCGACTTTTCCTTGACGAGAGCGCGAGGACACACTTCGACTGCTATTGCCAGGACACTTGAGCAACGAAGGTGTAGCATTCCGGCAGCTGAACGCCGCCGTATGTGCGACTCGAGCGGAGCATTCCGGACGTGCGCGAGGTGAAACTTTCTGAGCGAAGGACGACCAGTTGCTTGGCAATAGAAATTTCAGGTTCTATCTTTATAGTTTCGAATTTCCGAGTCTTCAGTATGACATCTCATGTGGAAAATCAAAAAGAAAAAGGAAAAAGAAAATTCAAGTACAAGCCGTCTATATACGAATAAGAGCTTTTGTAGTATGTCCTTTCCGTTTTTTAAACTATGCACTTTACACATTCTCCTTTTTAAGGGTAAATTAAATTTTTAACGTTGGCGTTATTTTGTTCAAGAGATAATATTAATTAATAATCGCCATAATCATAATACATTTTCAATGTTTTGTATATTCAAACTTGAAAAAAATTGCGTTCGTACTTCATATAAAAATTTGACAACTAATCACGTGCTCGATATATACTTCTATTACATAATTTTATATTAACTTCATATAAATTCATAATTTTTTTCCAGCATACCTTGGTAGTAGTTTAAACTATTCTTCATAAAATCTTTACAAAAAAGTCTTTCGAAATGAATATGAAATGAATACGAAGTAAAGAATAAGTAAAACTTAGCTTGGAATAAGAAATGAATAAATCATAATCAGTAATTTCGTAAAACTTTAATTATACAAACTTTAGATGAAGTTTGTTTTAAGTTTAAAAGATATTCAAATACCGAATGAAGAAATAATGTAAAGAGTGATTTTAAATAACTTAAACAGTTTTTTCCCCCAGTTCCTCCGAAATTCTATAAAATATAGAAGCAAGTTCTGTAAAGTTTACGACCGCGAAATATGAATTTTGGGTAAACTTTATCCCAACTTAACTTGTTTTACGCGGGCTCGTGAAAAATCAATAAAATAAAGAATATTACCACATCGTTTCTGTAAGAGACTGCACATTTAAATTTGTTGAAAAACTTGGACGCAGAAGATACACACATTTAAGTTTGCTAAAGATCTGTTTAATATCCTCGTAACCGGTAAAACGTATATTTTTCGAGCCTACGGGCCAAGGAGGATGCATAATTCCAGGCTCCGCGCAGAGTCCGAGCGAATGGCTCAGCCGAAGTGCTATCCTAACGCTGCGTCAATCTCCGGGCTAAAATCTGCAGGTCTAGTGCCTCCTCCCCCTCCCGGGCCTCGCACGTAGAGGCATAACGAAGCCATAACGCACCGTCGAGGGCCGGCGGTCTCTTGCGCCTCGGTGCTCGGCACCGTTACGAACTATACGTACCCACCGAAACGATCTTGATCGAGCGTCCGCGCCGAGCGCAGGTATCCATCTCTTAGCTCGCGCGCGATTCGCCTGCGAGTATATGCGAAACGGTACCGACACGCGCGCGTGCGCCTTTAATCCCCGTTGCCCTTTTTTACCTCATTGAATTTTATTGCCGCGATTAAATGCTAATTCGACTCGGGGCCGCCTCGCTCTCCCTCGCTCCTAATTATATCGCGGGGGCGTGCGCTTTTTCAACATCCTGATCCTCTCCCTCTTGTTTTTTCGCTTTTTTTTTTCGGGGAAGAGCCGAGGCGGGCCTGACGTTAATAGCGCGTCTCCATCACGGGAGCCGGCCCTTGTTGATTCAAATTTAACGACGATTAGAGCGCGATCTTATAAATTCTTATGTGTATATAATGCGTCGAGTGACGAGTGAAACGTCGATCGAGCCGATTAGACGCTAATTTATTCTGTCGGATCGGGGAACGGGAGACGTTTTAATCGATCCGAGCTGCTACTGCGCTCGCGTTGCTTTTATTTCATTATTCTTTATTATGCGTTGCTTTTACATCATTAGCCTCGGGTAACATTTTCTTTCGGTCTTTTATGTTTACGATCGAATTAATTAAAATAGGATAAATTAAACAATCTAATGGGACTCGGAAGGCTCGCGAGTTGTTTATACAGGGTATAAAAAAATATTCGCTCGGCGAATGCGTAATGTCGGGCTTTCCTTTTCATTAGCAATCGGAAATGTTATTCAAACGCTCGTGCTATTATTATAAGTTGGACATTATCCGTGTGCTTGGCTTCTCCGATCGAATATTAATTTGATAATTTACATCGAACTCCACGCAGACACTCGCGCGGGTTTAACGATTTGCGAATTATTATTTCATGCGCGATTTTAGCACGCCGCGCATGTATAATAAGTCAGCAGGAAGTACAAGTTCATTAAATTTAGTAAAATCAATTATAATATCGCGCGTTAATAAACTCTCGAGCGCATCCTACCAAACGCTGACGTCAGCGTTGAAATTTATTGAACTATCCGCCGGGAGTAAAATTTTCAAGCTTCCAATAATTTTTTAAATTACTGCCACTTATAAAAGATAAAAACAAATTTCTTTTTAAAAAAGGAGCTCGATAACTTTCCCTCGTTCCGCTATACCGCAAGCGTTTTCATAATTTCTGGCACATGCATACGGGTATCGAAGGTAAAAATGATTTGCCCACACTGGCCACTTAGCAAAGCAAATAAATGCAAAAAGAAACGAGCGACAAAGAAAATAGAGTGTAAATTATTATTCATTCGTCGCATAATGCGCGCGTCGAGGTAACGTATTACACTGTTTCTCGTGAATGCCTATTAATCTCATTCGCGCGAAGTATGAAACGAGATTTAGTAATGGCTATAATTTGAATTGTAAAGCAGACGCGCGTAGTAGTCACAGTTTCACTGTAATCCGAACCAGCGCCGAGTCATAAATGACTCTTAATACTTCCTCCGAAATTCTATCGTATTTCTAATTGCACACTCGCCTCGCCTTTTCCGCGGCCAATAGATTAATCCCTCGCCGATATACGCCGCTGCGAGTAACGGCGAGGCTCTTCTCTCGCTTCGCAAAAAAACAGCAAAAAAACACCGTAACCTACGGCGCACTCGTTAACTTCTATTTCCGCGCGCAGCGTGTATGTGCAAATTCGCCAACTTCGTAAAAGAACTGGGGTATAAAAATTGAAAAAAAATTCAGACTGAAAACATGAAAGAACCCATCAACCGTTGATCGGACGCCAACCTTTTTTTAGACCAAATCTACTAGTTTTAATGCATTTTTCAGATTTTTATGTGTTATTGACGCAGGCAAAAAATCTCTACATCGCAATTCTTTTTAAGCTCCCGAAATCGCATTAAAACTTATCCATTACAAAAGAATTTTTACAAAAGTATTTTTACAAAATTCTTTGATTTGCACGTGCACTGAGAGAAATGTTTAGGAAAAATTACTATCCACTCTGGGAGCGGAGTCATGCTGGTATAATTTATAATACAGAATGGTATTTTTTCACTAATTCGAAATTTTTATTAGAATAGTACCAATTTTTCCATAGCATTCATATGCACGCGAGACAATCGGGTGGTAATAAAAAAGGGAAGCAGGCGTTTAGCTGAAAGGTCGGCTCGCGTGAGGTTTCCTTAATAATTTCAATGTAAATTCAGCGCCGGCGGGGGCTCGGCAAAAAAATTTCTTTCTCAGTTCAATCGCCCGATAAATTTCCGAACGGACGTTTCCAGCCGGGCGGACAATAATAATCGCGATGGAGCCGCGGCGCAGCTCATTAATCATAGTCGAGCGAGTGGCGCTTTCGCAAGTCCCGCGGACGGAGGAGAATAAAAAAAAAAGGCGCGCGCACGGGAGTCGAACGAGTCGCGCTTGCGCAATTCTTGCCGATCGCTCCGTGCGCGCACGAGAGGAAATGCATTTATACGCACCTTCCTTCGCTTCCTCCTGTCTGGCTACCTCGCAGGACTCTGGCGTTCTCTCTCCTTCGGTGTCGCCTCGCTGCCGTCGCTACGTCGGCCTCATGACGTCGTGCTCCCTGCAACGGACAATTAATGCATTTTGCGGCTGCACTTTATACGATCTGCTCGTTTCTTTTTTCATGGGAGGAATGCAAATTGTGAGAATTTATTTTTTCTTCTTGCTCAGCGCGAAATGTGGAAATCGATCGTGCTGTTTAATAATTTATTTTTTTTATTATCTACTTTGTTTAGGTGAAATCGATGTCAATTGTATTCAGCTGGGAATTTCTGCTCGACGAAAGGAGACATACTTATGAATAAATAACGATGTGGTCACATAGAATCGATTTTAAAATTAAGCCTCGGAAAGAATAGTCAATTAATTTATAGCTAAATTACTAAAAAGCTTGACTTTTGTTGTTTCATTATACACTCGAAATAAGAAAAAAGGCACAATTTACAAAATAATTTCTTTTAATTTTCTTTTCTTGTCCCGATTGCAACAAGCACCTCTAAACATTTTTATGTGCTTTGTTCACAAACACATCGTAGACCTTCGTCACTAACTAGCACCAAATATGAGCATAGATAGATCGACATTTAATAAAAAAAATTCCTAAAATCAACAGTTGCGAGGCATTACTCAGACCTCGCAAATCATAACTCAATTGATTCGCTGTCGCGGCAATTGCACTCCCGATAGCACTCGCTAATAGAGCGATTACCGCAGCGCAAACGCATACATACTAAACAAGCGCTTATTAAGCATCGACCGCGCGCGTTTCGAAACTCTAATGTGCCTTTACAAAAAAAAAAAACTGATTGAAAAACAAAAAAGGTAAAGAGGGGGTCCGTCGTGGCGCGAATTCCAGACTCGTGGCATCACACAAAAGGAAGTCGCGGTGACGAATCGCGCGTCTCGCGCGGTCAGGCGTGCACAGAAAAAGGTGGAGCGGCATGGGGCCTGCTCCTAAGCGCGCTTAGAGCGTCCTTCGCCGTTTCCGCCGGCTTGCGTCGAGGCTCCTGCGGAATCATAGGCCGCCGGCTCTTTAATTACGCGCTATCCCATCGCAATTGTTATTACACCGTACCGCCTGCCGCGTGGGCGTTTAGACACTCGCGCGTCTTCCCTCGTGTTTTTTTTTTCTCCTTTTTTTTGCAACGATGCGGTGCGCTTTCTCCTCCTTATTGCCTTTAATTAGCGCGGCGATTAGCGAGCGACCGGCCGGTCGATTAAACTCGATATGCCGCGCCCGGGGATCGATCAAGTTATTCGATCGCCTTCGCGGTAATGACGTTTTTCCGGGGAAGACGAGACGATCTTCGTGTATTTCGTTTTCTCCTTCTTTTTTCTCCGTGCTTTACTTACCTTTTATCGCATGCGTTTCGCCGGTGGCGAACGAGTTTTGTGGCATTTTTGGTTTCTTGCTTTTTTTTTTGCTTTAATATAATGGATCGAAAGCGGGTACTGTACAGCTAAAGAGTACAAGGGATAATCGATATTTGTTATAGGCACGGCGCAATCGTGACAATGTAACTCCGGCGCGGGGCGATTACCTTTCGACTCGTGCCTTGTATCTCGTGTTTGTCCAATTGCGCGCTTACAATGCGGCACATCACTTTTGACTGTACGTGTTCTCGATACCGTATCAGCGATAACGTAAATGGAATTTTTTCGTCGCGACGGAAAGAGAATCGTTCGTGACTTTCTTTCGTCATTGGAATTCCTCAATGTTAGAGAATCAATTTGGGCCGTTTCGTTTCTTTTTTTCGAGAGGCTCTTGGACGATCGAACGCAGATAAGCGGGTAATTGCTATTTTGAGAAATAGCGGCAGTAAACTCTTCGTTTATGGATTTCGCGAGATCGCTGCGCGTATTTCTCAATCTGCATGTATTAAATAGATACTGCGACTGTGACGATATATTTTAATAAAGCGGCAGAATGAGCGATTAATCATCGGGGGATACTTGAGGAACGAGAAGGAGGCCCATTTGAAAGGTAAGAATTTTTATTTGCCCGACACTCTCAAAGACAGGGGGTAACTGCATTTCAAGAATGACAAATAGCCATCGGATAAATTACGCGCAAAGGGTATAAAGGATGCGCTGAAAAGTTAAACGTTGTACGCTCTTTTAATCGGGCACGCTTAAATCCCTCTAAAAAGCTCCCGCGGAAAAAAAGCCCCGCAGCTTCGAGCGCGCTGTACGGCAGAATCCCTCCGCCTCGTAACGATTCATTTATCATTCGTCCTTTTTATAAAACTATCGTAAAACACGAGGCGAGGTAATACGCGTTTCGGAGTCACGTACACACATCCCCAACTCCGCCGCGCGGGAAAAAGAAGGCCCAAGTCCCTCGTGGAGAGTATCCCCCTCCCCTTAGAAAGAAAAAAAAAGGGGGAAAAAAGGACTGCACGTACGCGCGCGTTTAAAACAAGACGCGAGGAATGACGCGCCGCGCGCGAGCGAGAAAGGGAGAGAGAGAGAGAGAGAGAAAGCTTTATTCCCGAACGATACGGGCGTGTGCTTTGAATTCCGCCGCGCGGTTTCATTGGGCTATTACTCATTCCTTATGCGTATGCCGGCCGCGAGTGCACTTACATCTCTTCCCTTCCATGCCCCGGCGGATTCGAGCCCCGCGAGTTCGAAAACAAACGCGCGCCCGCGAGTGGTTCGAATTCCGCGCGCTTTTCACGCGGCTTAAAGCTTCGCGCTTACCTACCCGTTGATTTTTCACCCGGCAGTCTCACGGCAGCCTCGTCGAGCTTAATTGCTCGGAGCCCTTACAAGGTGCGCAAAATGTCAAGGCAACGCTGGGTCCTTGGCGCATTATGCACAGCTTCCATTGTTTTTTTTTTTTTTTTTTGGATGGGGCTTTGAAAAAAAAGAACGGAGAGTCTCCTAAAAATTTAATAGGAAATTCTCCATTTTCATAAAACGGAGAAGCTCCTAAAGGAAAAAGGAATATTTCCTATAAATTTTTGTGATATCGTGTGAAGGATTTTGAAAAAGCGATTTGGGTATAAATAAAAAAGCATAAATTTCTACGGTTCTTGCTGTGCATAATTTGAATAATCGAAGAATTTCACCTTCGTTAGAACAATCATTAATTTTTATTAAATTTCTTATGAATAATTTATTAGATGTCTGGATTGAAATTCCACCCTGATAAACTTATCCGTGAAGTATGCGTGAATTTTGCAATTATAGCGAAGAGAAAATTATAAGCACGAGTACAATGATTTCGTTTGCACTAAGCGCAGGATTTATCGAATTCGCTAGATCCGGCTTACGCTGGAGAACCGGATTTTGAAAATCGAAAGGAAAGGGTCGCGCAATTTCAAGCGCGAGGCGGGTATTTATTTAACGCAGTCACGACCGACGGCGCACGACGTAAGCTTTCCAAAAACAGCCGTGGCATTATCGCCGAGTGCTAATACCGTGAATCAGGTGCGAGCCTTTAAAAATATACCTCGCGGTAAATATAACCAACCCGCACCCTGTGCACCTTTTTCTTACATTTTTTTTTTATTTTTTTTTTAAAGATACTGTATAAAGAGAATGGAAGGTTTATTTAGAAGCTCTTTGTGCTTCCGGGAAGTGCGCGTTAGCTCGAGAAAAAAGAAAATATATAATCCCGTCATGTTCGGACGAAAATAAAATATTTAAACGAGCGCGACCTCGCGCATTTTCGCATACGAATGACTGACGCATCTCGGCTTCACCTTAGACGACGCATGTATCTTTTATTTTTTCACGATGAGAAAAAAATTTCAACTTTTACGAGAAACTCCTTTGTTCGGTGCTTAGAAGCACGGAAAAGCGAGACCTTTAAGGAAAAGATTTAATAAAGTCTCATTGAAAAATACAGAGCAATTAAATACATTTTTTAATTAACTCATTAAGGTCCAGGGGTGTGGAAACACCCCGCGAGGCGATGAAAAATTTTGCTCGGTAAAATTTGATGGAACGAAGAAGGCGGAGGAAATGAAACATTTTCATCGTGTTTATGAGCGCGCCTTAAGAGAAACAGGCGGCGGTAGCGCGGAGGCACGCCACCCCCTTAATACCGTCGAAAGCGCCATAATAGAGCTCTCCTCGGGCGGCCGCGACAAAAGGAGCCCTCGTAATTGATCGGCGCTTATAAATAATCCGGCGCGAGTGGCAAACAATGAGCCCGAGCATCATCCCCCCTCTGAGGTGGAGCCGAAAGCTCGCGGCGCAATCTCTCCTCTGGCCGCGCGGCTCCGCAATCTCCCGGCACCGCGGGATTGACGCGCGTCCCTTTTACTCCCCCTGCGGTCGAAAAATCCGCCGACCTTCGTCGCGCTTTGCTCTATTTGCCGCGCGCACTCCCTTCACCGCGCGAGGCGCACCAGCCCCGCTCTTATGAGGAATTCGCGCGAGAGCTCGAGATTTAGCGATAGGTCCGCGGGGAAAAATAAATTCATATTTTTCTCTCCTTTCCACGCCGAGGATCCGGTTTGTTTATATTTAGTGCAACGCCTTTTTCATTCGATTTTAATGGGCTGATAGGGGGTCCGGGCGTTGGCTTTTTGGCGCACGCCGAGATTTGTCCGCTGGCTATAATGGCCGAGAGGCCGGTACTCGCGTTGAAAGTAAAAGTTGTACCTGCTCCAACCTTCGACGACTTTATTCCGAGTGGACGGGAGCGGAGGGAAGAAAAGGTACGGGACGGGATTAAAAAACTTTTTGTTTTATACAAATACACCTCGGCTGTCGATATCGACTTGACGCTTTCTATCCACACAGACCACATCGGCAAAAATTGCCGAACTCCACGATCAGATCGCTACGAGCGATTTCGCCCAAGGAAAAGAAACGACGCCCTAAAATAAACGAGCAATTTGTTTATTTCATCTTTAAACGCTTGTTTATTTTACGCAACGCCTGCGGGTACGCACCTATACGCAGGGGCCCGCGTGAAGAGAGTAAATATTTTATTACGGCGGTGCGAGTTTCATTTAAAAAAAAAGTCGATTTTCGCGGGAGCCGGAGGAAAAACGTCAACTTCAATCCCGCAAAGCCACTAATCTGCGCGACGAGACCTCGGCGGAAAACCGCAGAGCTGGAAAGATATAGAGTCGCGCGAAAAATCATCCCGGGCGGGTCGTTTTTTTTTTTTCCGCGGCCGCGGGAGAAACCTCCTGCCCAGGCGTGCGTGTTGCGCAAAAGAGAAGCCAGCCGTCCGTGGGCAGTGGAACTACTTTCACTGGGGCGCTCGGCGCTCACGCACCGGCCGCGCTCGAAAACGGCCGCCAGCGCTCATTACGCTCCTCATGGTCGCGCGTCTTTGTGATTCGTTTTTCGCGGGCTCGTAGGTGGTCTATATATCCCCCTCGCTCCGAGGCCTAATAACCGACTGGAGCGGCCGTTTCGCTGATTTATTCCGACTGCCGAGTCGGCCGTTCGAGTAAAATCTCATTTTAAAAGAAAAATAAAAGGATCGACGTGTTTCTACATTGTGTGTTATACCGACTATTTTCGCTTGTTCTTTTCTTTTATTATCCTGCGCCGCTCGGGCGTGTGTGCACGCGCGCACTGGTCGTTCGTACCTCGTTTAGAGAGATAATGACGCGCGCTCGCTCGAAATATAAACATCCTTTAAAATTCGCGCTCGAAATTGACTATTATTTTCCGAGCCGACAGGAAGGACGTAAAGCGAGCAGTATTTCATTACGCGCTGAGTGTGTGCTCGGTGAATCATTTGAAAAGCTTAAGTAACAGCGGATCCAAAAAGGCAACGCGAGATCCGATCGGGAGAGTCACTGGAGCGAGATGAACGGTGATACCGGGGCTCGTCGAGAGTGTCATTGAGGCGGCGGCGCGCATTCTTCCCGCGAGTCCTTTGCCGGACGTTGAGACGTCGCGCCCGCGCTCATTATTTTATTTTATTTTATTTATTTTATTTTTTTTTCTTCGTCAGGCTTACCGAGTAAGAAAATACCGGTTTTTCAATTTTTGCCGCAGCCCGGCTTGGACGTTTTTCCCTTTCGACGGCCTCCGCCAATGATACTTCGCGCGCGCGCGCCTCTCGATCGCTCGGCGAAAACGAAACTTTAACGACTCGGCCGCCTTTTTAATCACCCTTTCATTACTTTCCATTTTCGATTTATGGCACTGCCCGTATATTATACGCGTGTAATGTTTCAATTCCCCCGCGATAAGCTTTGCGCAATCGATGAAAATATATAAAAAAAATTGTTATCCACAACCTGTGGGTTTGCCGGGGATATTAAAATTAACGAACTGTCGTCGGGGGATACGTGGGCGCGAGCATGACGCTGGGAATAGCAGGTGGTTAGATAACGACCTTTCCGGCCTAAAAGTGCGTACGCTCGACCGTTACTCCCCCTCCCCCCCTTCCCTTGGTTGAGCCAACTGGCCCACTTGGCGGCGTTAATGAGTCGGTAAAAAATTGAATAATAGTCCGGCGGAGCTCGTAATTCAAGGGCGGCGTTGCGCCGATAATCGCGCCTCGGCGATATCGACGCGCTCTCTCCCCGCGGCGAGCCCGGCAATTTATCGCGAGAAACGAGAGACAAATTGCGCGTCGCGCCCGGGCTACCCGAAAACCGGCGGCGTGTACCGATTCGTTATTTTCGTACGCCATCAATTAGGCGTAATCGCGGCGCGTGCGCACCTCCTCCTCCGCTGCCCACCCTTTTCCTCTCTCCTCTCTTTTTTTTACCCTTTCTTTTCTTTACTCCTCCTCGCCTCCTCGGCTTTCTTCGCGTTCTTGCCTCGGATAAGTGTTTATACTCGCTCGGCGCCTTTATGCCGATATTTACTTCGCATAAATTTTCGCTGCAGCCGCACTTTAACAAGTTTCTTATTGATAATTAGGGGAGAAGATTCTCTGTCCAAGTCTGCTATATATATTATGATTTGCATAAATTTTGAAGTTCCAGTGAGTATCTTCACGGTAATACGTTCCTTCTTTTTTCTCGTCCCTACTCGAATAATAAATATTTACCTTAACTGGTATCCCGGACTCGTTCTTTTTTCATTCGTCGTAATTTCATGAAATTTACGTAAGAAAATTTATCGAAAGAGGAAGTCGAGGTAAACAGCGGTAATGCAATCAAAGATCTTCGTGAAAGGATGTTTCAATCCTTGGGCTTGCGTAAATTTTTAAGTTTTCATCGGAGCACACCGACACACTTACATGAATTAGGCTGCCATAATCGGCTTCTCTCCGCAACAAAAGCGAATAAAACGCTTTGCGTATATCTACAGCGAGTCCCCGCGGAGGTCCGCAAAGTCCGAGCGTCAACTTTCGCATTAAGTCCCCGCGGGGAAATCAGCTCCGAAATTCGCAAAGAACTTCTGCTCGGATCGGGAGGTTAATATACTCTCGGCGGGTATATACGCAGAGGAGAGCATAGGAAGGCAATTTAGAGCCGAGGCTCGTTCCGCGGCAATTTGCGAGAGGGAAATTAAAAGCGTCGGCGCGAAGGCGCGACAGGACGGATGCGAGGAAGGAGATAGAGAGGAAAAAAAAAGAGGAGCGTCGGGCAAAAAAGTAGGTGGGTATACGTTGGCGTGAGGTAATATGGGAGGTGAGTAAGCGTCTCGCTCCTATCTCCCGCGGGCCCGCCGCGCACACGCAGCTGACGTCATGGGCCAGCTAAGCTCGCGACCAACATGGCGACGGTCCCGCTTCTCCTAGGACGTCTCCCGGCGACTTTGATTGATGCCCGCGCTCTTTTCACCGAGTCCGCCTTTTTTCCCCCCCTGCCCGCTCGAGATCACGCGGATAGGTGTACGTACATACGCCGAGAAGGCAAGTGCTCGTTCCCAATCGAAATTACTGCTACGAGGGGTTTAGCCAGGTAATTAATGGATTTAAACGAGGATTGATGGTCTCTCGGCTTTTGTGGGCTTTTCGCGCTGCCAGAGTCAACAGACTCGCACGCTTGAACCATGACGGTGATGCCAAACACGCGCGTCTCGTATTTCGCGGACAATCGCGGGAGCGCAAAAAGACGCGCTTCCTTTTTTTATACGAGGAGGTTCGTTAATCCTGGCGAATATCTCAAAAGTGCGAGTTCGAGAGAGAAGAGGGGAAAAAAAAAGGGAAGGGAGGAGATAAATAGCGAGAAACGGCGAGCGCGCAAAAGTCCTAACGAAGAGACGAGGCCTGCCGCTGGAGGCTCGCGCGCGCGAAAAGCCAGTCGCGTTTTTTCGTTCTTTTTGCGGCGCATCGGAATTCCCTAACTGCAGAGTATGAGGGAGCGAGAACCTCGCGAGGACCGGTTCCCCTCTTTCTCGACTATTTGCACGCTCGTCTGCGTACAGCCGCCTCGGTATCTCTTTTTTAGTGCGGGACACGCGTTCCTCTTCGGGGGGACGATTTTCGGTCGGCTACACTCGTTAATTACGCGCGTCTCTGCCTCTCGGTGGCACTTTCGTGTTTCTTAATGACACGTACCGCCGGAGGACCTCGGCCCCCACCGGAGACTAATTTCCCCCCCCCCCCTCCCCACTTTTTGCCGGCACTTTGCTCCTTTTCGGGGGTCCCTTGTCCGCAGCAGATGTCGCACCTTATCTGCTCGTCGCTCGCGCGAATAAAGTTGTTCGGCGATCCGTGGCCTTTTACCGTAAACTCGGATGCGGACGGATTTAACTACAAACGCGGCCCGCCGCGGACGTTAACGCGTCGCCGGATGAAATTTACGATAAGAGCGCGGGCCGGTTAAAAGTCAAAGCGAATCTCGCCCGGAGCCTCCACAAACATCTTCCCCCGGCGCGTCGTTGCGTGTCCCCGTCACTTCCATAACTCGCGCGCGACTCTATGCATATTTATGCGGGCGAGCCACGCAACCGCGACGCATGCACACCACCGGTCCCGACTGCTCTCGCTGCCCCCGGGGGCAGCGGGCGCGATTTAATTAACAGTTACACGGCCGGCCGATTTTTTTCTTCTCTCTCCTCCATTTTTTTCTGCTCGCGGGAGCCGCGACGCGAGGTCGAGCCGCGCGTGGGCAACGCAGGCTCTTGCGTAACGCACGACGCGTTATTATGCGCGAGCGCGCGGATTTCGTAGCGGCGATCGACTTATATGGCCGTAACGCCGGCTCTTTCGCTCGTTCCTCGGGATGTGGCGGCGACCATCTGGGTCCCTGTACAGCTCGCTTCTTCTTTTTTTTTCACGGAGACTGCACGCTAAATCAGTTGGATTAAAATAGAGTGAAAATTACGTCTGTTGGAGTCACATTTTCGCTCTAATTTTATACGCGGAGAAAAATTTTATACTAAAAACTACTATATTTTTTAGCGATGGAAGGATATACTTGCAACGTGAGAAAAATTAGTATATTTTATTTTAAAATTTACAATAGGTGTAGTAAAAATTAAAATAATATTTATTCATTTCTACTAAAATTATACTAAATTTTAGAATAATGTACAATCATTTTTCTCACATTACAAGTACATCCTCCAATTGCTAAAAAATATAGTAATTTTTAGTATAACCTTTTTCTCCGTGTAGTCAAATTAACTCCTTTAATGGAGAGAAATAAATTTTTTTACTTTTAAGCAGAACCAAAGATAACGTTTAAAAATCCACTTGGAAAATGTGAATAGTGAAATTTATACGTAAAAAACTGTTCACATGCTAAATGGATTTCACATTTTTAGATTTCGAAGGTACAAGGGATTTAAACTGGAATGTACTCTACCTTAGAGTGAATTTTACTCTACTTTAGAGTGAACTCAAATCAGTCTATTTGACTCCAACCGTTTTAACGTGTACGTAAGAGTCATTGAATGAGGATAATAAATTTTACTAAATTAATCCGAGCTTTTTTTTATTGATCTTTATCCTCACATGATTTTTTTTTACGCGGGAGATTATAGAAAAAAAGTGTAACGCGTTTTTTCGTGACGAGAGCGAGCCATCGAGATTTTCTTTTTAATGACTATTGTATACGTGCGACTGGATTTTCAATGCGTCACGTATTACCCTTTATAGTACTGACCCTTTTTTCCTCTCTTTATTAGCCAAACAAAGCGTGACTTATACTCTCGGGATTGAATAACAATAAAATCTTAAAAAAAAAATCTATTAAGCACTAATTTGATGAGCACCGTTGAACGATTGAAAATTAACGCGACTACAACCACAGTCGAGTGCGTGTTATACAAAGGAGTGAAAAGAAGCCACCGCCGGAGAATAGAAAACGTTGTAACCTTTAGAGGGCGGACTTCTCAAGGAAATCGTCGTTCTCGGAGACACTTTTTTCCGGATTTCCCTCCTTTAAAATCGCGCCCGCGGCTTTCTCATAATTATACCCCTCGTTAGGCGGGCTTCCGCGGGCGCCTAGTTCAGGGCCTCGGCGCGCACGTGTCAATTGTTCCAGCGGCGCAGTGAAAAGAGACGCGGCGCAGTCACGGGACGCTGAGTCCCCGAGTTCTCGCGGAAGGGAAGCGGCGCGGGCACTTTCTACAGCCGACGCGTATATACACGTCCGCCGCCGTCGAAAGTGAATATGCAGACTACTTTCGAAAATCTTTGGGGTCCCCGCGGCCGGATAAAAAGACGAAGGCTCGAGGCCGATGAAGGTTTTACTTTTTAAAGCCGCGCGAGAAAGTCGTTCGCCACACTTACATAATTAACCTGCGTTCGCTTATCTTTTTTTTTTCTCATTCGCCCGCCGTTTCCGTAACACCCCACCCCGCGACGTTGTATAATTTTTCCTTTTCGTGCAACGACCGGTTTCCCGGTGGGCATTGTATTTTTTTCTCCGCTGCAGCGTATATAGCTGTACACGCGCGCTCCTCGGACGGTTATAAAATTCGAGTGCGCTGATTGCTCGACGGAAAATTATAATTATTTAACGCGCGATAAATGTCAATCTAAAGTGCAATTAAGAAATGAATACCGTTGTACCGATTATTTCAGCTAGACCGGGTGTATAGAGGCTCTCGGTGCGCGGGTTATCGGACTGCACTCGATTAAGCCACGAAAATAAAAATAGAAATCGGCTTCCACGCGCTCGCGGCTTTCTAATAATAGTAATGAACGGCGCGGCCGGTATGTAAGCGTGAAAAAAAAAAGGTGCAACAATAAAACACATAGCCTCGCGCGCCTTATCTCGAGGAACGCGTGCGCCAGCGACAAAACCGTTATTACGATAGCCACCTCTCAAAGTTCATTGCGACAGATAATAGTGCAGTCTACACCCGGCGAGGGGAGCCTCCTTTCTTTTTTTATTTTTACATCGACGAGTTTCGAGAGAAAATCCGAGGCTGCAATTTCGCGGCGGAATTTTACAAGAAGTCCGCGGAGCCTCGCATTATAAGGAGCGCAGCGCGGCCTTGGACGTTCCCTAATCCCCGCGTAAATTTCGCGGCTCTCGATGCTCGATTCCCCGGCGATGGGAATTTCGTATCCGTCTTTATTTCCTGCGGAATCGCGGCGGAGTTTACGCGCGGGGCCGTGAACTTCGGAGGCATTCCGCCGGATTTTGCGAGGCAATATAGTCGCGGATCTCGTTTTAATAAACTCCGGGCGGTGCCGTCGAGGCTCCGCCGAGCGCTTAGTCGATAAATACGCGGATCGGATTCTGGTAAGTATTAACGGTATTGGGGAGTCGCGTAAATTATACCCGAACGATCGGGCCGCTGCGGTGTATATTTTTCAAATTGACTCGTCAGCGAGTTGGCTCGTAAATTCCTGGCCGATTATTATTCGCTCCTTTTAATTAATTTATTCTAATTCGAATGGTTTCGCGGTTGAACCTCGTGGTTTCACGCACGCCCGGCGACTCTTAACGATTTTCATTTTAGTGCCGGCGTCGCATCCTTCACCCAGTTTACGACGCCACGCAACATCGCAACGCTCATCGATTTAAGTTTCCTTTTTTATTATTATTGTTATTATTATTAATCGGAAGCCGTTAACTACCGCCTCGTCAATTGCAGCTGCAATTTTAAAAAGGATAATTTTGCACGGTCTGGCTGATGCGCGTTCCTTCGTTTTACTCTTCTCTCTAAATTCACGTACGATTTCTAGCGTAAATTCAGGATTATTATACACGTCTGACTGCGGCGAGTGCACTATTCGCGAGATTCCAGATGAAGAAAGCATGAAATGTCTTGTCGGGAGGACGATGCGCGCGCAATAAATGCATCGCGGTGAAACGTCGGCCGGCGTGCGTCGCGGCGAAATAACTTTTAAAATTTTTGCCGTCTCGGAAATTTTTATTAGAGGCGAAACTATTTACTTTAGAATAGAAAAAAGAATGCCTTTTTAATGCAACTGTAACTCTAGAAGCATTTTACTGCGCTTCCTTCCCTCATGAAACTATAAACCGCAAATTATACGATGCCACTATAAAATTTTATTCAAAGTCATGAAAGTAGACATTTAAGCCAGTTGTAAATGTATCAAGTTACTTTGTTTCATTAATCCGCTCTACTACTAGCCCATCAAATTTTCAATATCGAACCCCGTAAACGCGCGACACCAGTATAACTTCCAGAGTGTCGAGGGCCGAGCAGCAGCAAAGCCTTCGTTATACGGAATAAAAAATTCGAGCGCAATAAATCAAACGATCCGTCATCGCGAGTCCATCATGCCCAACAAAAAAGAACGAAGATCTTTTAGATCTTCCTTGTTTAAAATCGCGGAGTCGACTCCTCACACCTGCCGAATCGCGGCGTTTTGACCGAAAGGAGCGCGCGCGTAGAAATGGGCGCGTGTGGGTAATACACGCGGAGGAGCGTAGCTCGCGCTCCGTTACGTTCAAGAGGTGCCCGGCCAGCGAGCGAACGAGCCAGCTCGCTCGCTCGCCTCCCAAGGATCGCGGAATACCGTTTTTTCAAGGTCTCGCGCAGCCGAGCGCGCGAGCACGAGAGAGACCGAGGCTCTCCTCCAGGCGTCCTGGGAGCCCACGGACTTCCTCGCTATTGTGGCTCGAAAACGCGTCCAGGGGGGTTCCTCTTCCTCTCTCGAATCCCAGGCTTAACTGGAGCTCCGTAGTTTATAGCCTTCGTTCGGCGTGTTTACTTCCCTTATTGTGCCAGTCCGAAAATTCACAAAGTTAAAATCCGAGCTCCTCTGCACGCGTGATTCAGCGTCGTATAGGCTTTTCCCATCCTTCATTATGTTCGGCCGAGTTAATTAATCCGAAGTTCCATTTACGATTATTGCGGTATACGTAAAGCTGGGAGGTTGCTATTTCTGTTAAAAAAAAATATTTTTTTTTTGTCGCGGACATTTTTTTTTCCTCGGTGCACTCGTTATCTAAATTTCGTGGGAATCGCTCGAGCCTCAGCCTCGCTTTATTATCTCTAATTGGCTTTGGATCATTATTTGGAAGCTATTAGTGCGCGGCTTACGAAATCGTGTAGATACGTATAGTTTGTTTTCGATCGAAAAATGCCTGTCGCACGCTTAAGGTGCGGGACACAAAAAAGTAGAAATAAAAAGAAAAAAAAAAAAGAAAATGTCATTTACATAAGCCGACCTGCATCTCTCAAGGATTCGCGAGTCAAGACAGTCCCCCTTCCCCCACTCCTCTCGAGATATTCGTTATCGGCGCCGCAATTGACTGACACTTTTAAGGCATTGAGACATCGGTGTCAAAGAACACGATGAACTTTTTCTTTTATTTTGCTGAAAGAATTCGCTGCGGGACAATAATTATGAAATTGCTCAGGGCGCCCGATAAGTCCAAGCGCAGAACTCGTTCCAACTTTTTTTTTTTTATTTTTTTTTATTTACGAAACTCCATTTATCATACAGACAATGTCGAGCTGTTGGCTGTCGCGTTATTCTTCGACGCGCGTAACGCTACTTCATCGTAAAACTCACGGCTATAGCTCCGTAAAGATAAAAAAGAAAGAAAACACAATAATGCCACAAAACTCTCGTGCGTTCGCCAAACCTTGCCGATCGAGAATTACGCCGTTAGCAAAGCGCGCGCATAAATCGCTTTTCGCGTAAAAAAAAATAAATAAATAAGATTTTTAAAAAGCCGTTTAAAAAAAAAATAAAGGTAAAAAGAAAAACACATTACCCGCTTCACGGACGAAACAATAATTTGCACCTACGCGAACGATGCAGAATTGAAAAAGAAACTAGCTCGGTCGTTTCGCAATTTTCCACGATGACTTAAGCGAAGATCGCCGCTCGGGCGTAATTCTCGACGGGCGATATGCATACGCATACGCACGCGCCTTTTATAATAATGCATGCGATAAAAGATAAATACTTAGCCGGAGCGCCTGAACCTCGACGGGCGCGCGTGGGCGTAGAGTTTGAGGCCTTTTTTTTTGTGTCCCTCCGACGAATGGACGCCGTCCTTGACACCCTTGTAGGCTCCTCCAGCACGCGGTGTATTTCACAAGTCGATCCGCCGACACACTCGCGCGGCCGATCGTCGGAAATCGAAATCACGGGAGACTTTCTCCGATCGCGGAAACGCGGCTCGCGTGCGCCGATTTTCCGCGAGCGCCGCGTATAATACGCGGAATGCGCGTGCGATCGCGATTTCGCAAGGTACGGAGGCTGGCGCAACTGCTCCTTAACCTCTTCCCGCCTCCGTTGCGGAGATCGAGCCCCGCAGGACTGTTATTTTCGACGCTTTCGCAAATCTCGGCGGTTTTAAGGACTCATTAGACCCGCCGAATGCCGTCTTCTTTAAAAAAAAAAAAATAAAAAAATATGCCCGCCGTTTAACAATTATTGCAATTAGCGTTAGTCCTTGCACACCGATGTAAACAGCGTAAAGAAGAAAAAAAAAACAACGATTTATGAATTTATCGTACGAGCTGTTAACGCAAACTGCCTTCCAGGTATCAATTAAATCGATTTAAATTCCGAATTCATTAAAAAAGAAAAAAAAAAACAAGGAGCATTAGTCGCTGCAATTTATTTCGCGCAAACTGCCGCCGAGACGAAGTGCTTTGAACCGGGCTCACGCGTATGACTCAGTCGGCGATAAATAAACGGGTATGAAAATGATGTAGCTCTATTTTTGTCGCGGCGTAGGAAGAGGTTAACGATTGGCATTCGGCGAGACTCCATGTTCTCGCGGAGCAGCGGAAAAGTCATTGCGGAGCGGTGCACCGCTCTGGAGCCGCCCCCTTGATCGGTCGGCCGCCGATCGGACAAAAGCGTTCACTGCACCACGGGACACAACTGCGCACACACAGCAATATCACAGCGAAGCAAAACAAAACGCCGAGGCCTGACGTAGAGCGCAGCGCGCGCGCCAGGATCGCTCAGGTGTCAACGAACGGTTTTTCCCGCGGCCGCCGCCGCCAGCGTCCTTCGGCGCGCCTGCACCTAATCCGCGCACTCGCCTCCTCCGGAATTTAAAAGGCAATTTACAAAAATAAGGGAAAAGGGGCCGCAGGGCCCACCCGGCGCACTCCTCCTCGCTCGCTTTTTATCCTTCCTCCGTTTGATCGAGAAGCGCGTGCTCTCCTGTGTACCTGTGCGTTCGGTGGGAGTGAGACGGAGAGAAAGAGAGAAAGCGCGCAGCGGCCCAGGTGTGCTGGCTGGTACGAAGGTGCGATCGCGACTAGCGATGCGCCTACTGGGGCCCGGAGCTCCAGCGCGGCCACAGCGGCCCCTGGAGTACCGCTTCCGAAGTGCTCTCGACGGTCCCCCACGCGCGCCCACCGCGGACCCCCTTCCCGCGGCCAGGCGCTCAGCGTGTCTAGTGCCTTTTACTATTTGACGGTGCACCGACGAGGAGAGCGGCCCCCACTGCACCGCGCGGGCACACAGCTGTTGCACCGCGGAACGCCGGACTTTCAATGCCCGGCCCGTGAGCGCACCTTTCCGCGCGCGCGCCAGCGGCCTCTTGGCTTTTTCGCTGCCTTGGCCGGCCTTCGGGGCCCACCGGACCCCCAACGACAAAAACGCACTTTGTACGATTCTTTTGCCTTTTCACCCGAGTAATTCTTGCCGCGGGTACGTAGTTGCGTTTTTTTTTCTCCGTCGACTTTCTGTTACTCGCCGTGCGCTTATTTCGAAGTTTACATTTCTGGAATCTCTTTGCTTGGGGGTGTTTTACCCTCTAAAGTTGAATTTGCGAAAAACTACTCTCTGAGAAAAAAAATTTAGTGTTATTCTAATAAAAATTACTATCCAGTCTGTGAGAGGAGCTACAGACTGCACTTAGTGAAAAAATTATAATTCTGTTTTATAAATTTTACTAGAATTCTAGTAGTGTTTACTAGAATTGCAGATAGAGTTTTAGTAAAATTTATAATGCAGAATGGTAATTTTTTCACTAAATGCATATTTTTTTCGGAACGTTTCTCTCGGTGGATAATTAGTGGCACGACAATGTAATATTTTTAGCAATAAATTGTTTATCTTGAGCTTCGTTTGCAGAGCTTTTATGTCACTTGCGACACGGAGAATGTAACGGCACTCGAGTGTCTCTCGAATAATCAGTTTAGTTTACCTAAGGGAATTTCAAAACCTACGGCGTTCACACGAATTATGCTATACCCCTTGGACTTTCGTAACTGGGTGTAAGTGAATGTTGGAGAGTCTGCGGGCCATTAATTAAACAAAGCAGAATTTTTCGCCGCAGTCTTCATTAGCCGCTTGTGTGCTAATGACAGAAGTATTCGATAAATCAAAGTTTGCCAAGTGCTAATGGTATCGGAAAAATCAAACCAGTCCTTTTCCTTGTCGGTCGCTTAAAGAGCCAAGGGAATGCAGTATTTTATTTTCTATCGCTAAATGATATGAAGCAATCATCTTTTATAGCCTAGTCCCGGCATTAAAATCGTTTTATTTTAACAACAAAAGGCTGTAACTAACATTTAAAAAAAAAAGTATAACGCGCAGTAAATTTACGCAAATTGATTACCTCCATACCCTCTAAACATGAGTATGTGAGATTCACATGGAACAAGTGACTACATTAACAAAAATCGATTCATAGTCTCAGTAGACAAATCCTCTTAAATTAATTTTAAAATGAATTTATTAAATTGAAGAGAATGTCTACTTCGGGATAACAAAAATCTTAATTGTTAATATTCTTTTGCTTATTAGAGACTTTTTCATTTATTCAATTCTTTTTTAACTTTTTATATTAAATGGAAACTAATAGGTAATGGATCAATTTATTGAAAGACGATAATCTACTTATTTGAAGAAGAAATCGTTTACTCCATAATAAGTAGATTTTCCATTGCTATTTGAAGTGAAAAGTCTTGCATATTTTTAATGTGTCGAAGATTTTTCATATTCAGATAGTAACAAAATGCATCGGGAAAAACCCATCCGACGCAGCCCAAGTGTTGATTTCGCAGAACTTCGGATGTATATATATGCACACGTAAGAATAGAATAGGCATATATAGAACGGAAATTCATTCGCAAGGCTGGCGTAGCAACATTTTCAAACGGTTCTAATGGAAAGTGCACGGCACAATTATCCCAGTTGTTTAGCGGCGGCTAACCCGTTGAAAAGTTTTCGAGTAGGCCGAAGCTTTCGAAGCCGATCGAGCGTAGCCCGTCAAGCTCCAGTTTGCTCAATTTGCATGGAAAGCTCGAATTAGCGCGCGGACAAGCGAGCTCTAACTGTATTACAATGGGATGCCGCATAGACGCCTCCCGGCTATCAATAATTCCAAACTAACTCGAGTGCCCGGCCACAATAGAATTGTTGTTGCTATGAAAATGCCCAGGCTTTCATTTTATTACTTATTCTATTCTTCTCTTTTTCACCGGAAGTAGCAAAACGCCTAATCAGACGCGCGCGCTAAACCCTTCCTGCTGAGCTGTTGTGTAAAGAATCGATCACCTTTTTTTACTTCATTGAGCGCAGATTCTCCTAAAACCGTTTGGCGAGTTGCTTGCATTTTGCTTCCGCATCTACAGTAACGTAAATCTTGTCCATTCGTACGGAAACGATGGACCTTGTGACGAGAATGCGTTGAGATTAAATTTTTTCGTTTCAGTTAAATTCTTTTACACCGAGAGAAATTTTTGGAAAAATTACTATCCAGTCTGGGAGCATAGCCACAGACTGCATTTAGTGAAAAAATTACCATTCTCTATTATAAATTTTACTAGAATTCTAGTTACATGCATCTAAAATTATATTAAATATTACTAGAATTCTAGTAAAATTTATAATACAGAATAGTAACTTTTTCACTGGACTAGAAAGTAATTTTTATTAGAATAACAGTAGTCTGATCAAAATATTTCTCTCAGTGTATTCTTGTTGAAAAAAAGTAAATTATAAGTTTCATATAAAAATCGTAAAAAAGTTTCTCTTCTTTTTTTTTCATCTATAAAATTTCTAAAATAAAATCGATAAAAATCACTTTCTCCAATTACTTTGGAACGGATTCTTTTATAAACAATGAAAACGAGAAACTGCGGTAGCACGTATATATTAAATTCAATTTGAAAAATCAAGGAAGATTCCATGCTCACCTGCAATTTGTGTAAGAATTATAAGAGGTAAAATTACGGCTCGCGGTGAGGAATTTTAATAATTGCACAGTTAGGAGATTCCTCAGAATAAATCGAAAATATTCCCGGTACATTTGTCGAGCTCGCGATATTACTCGTCATACGCCGATCTCACTCCCGCGGTAATGAGGCGAGCGGACATTTCTGCGCTTAGTCGGAGCACGCGAGTAATTACCGGCCCGATACACGCACGTGGAAGACGCTCCTGGCAATTATGACTGATTCCCAGTCGTTTAACGCTTTAGCAGAAAGTAGTAGTAAAAGACGCTCGCCTCCGCGGCTTAATGGCAACGAGGGGTGGCGGAGGGGAGCTCCTTTTAATGGACGCTAATGAAAGCACAATAAAATTAAAAACTTTTCTCACGCCGTCCCGCGGAATAATGGCACTTTTATTCATTGTTCGCGGCGCGGGACTGGCCACATGAAAGATTGCCATTTGAACAATTTGTTAACAACGCCGGCCAAGTGTAGCTGGGGAATGCTTTGGAAAAAATGAGCCGACCGAGTGATCGTTGTAATTGTTAGCCCGTAATGATCGGACGAGCTTTTTTTTTTCAAGCCCAGGGTCGGGGAGTAATTAAGAAATTCCCGCTTTTTCGCCGAATTATTTGCAAGCATCGTGCCTCGGAGCTATTTCTTCTCGACGAGGGGAGGGAGAGCTGCGGGGTAAAAAGCCTGGGGGGAATTTTTAAAATCCGAGATTTTACAATCCCTTTCGATTTCTACCGGAGACTGATAAATGGATCGTAATGTGGACGTTTATTGTGTTACTTCAAATCGCGAGATCCTTTTGTGGCGCTGCCCACTCGAGGGGATTTAGACGCAGACTCGCAAATTAACCATTTTTTTCTTGGCGATTCCCGCCTACGCAGCGGAGGAGAAAGTCCGACGAATGCTCGAAAATTTCAAGGATCTCACAAAAACTTTTTATTTTATTCGTTTTTAATGATCTTCCGATGTCATTTTAATGACTGCTTCTTACCACATAGTTTTTTTGTTTTGAGTTCATTAGATTTAACGGTCCTAAAGAAGTTGTGAAAAAATTAAAGTTCATTGTAATGTTTTCAGACTGCGATTAATAACACTTTTATGATGCCAAATTTTTGTTAGAAAAAAAATAGTGATGTTTGCAGAAAGGAAGGCTTCAAAGTGACGCGGCGAAATTAAACTTTTTCGCGAGGAATAAATTTCGCCTCGTGTCTCGCACAGAAATTGCAGGTCAGAGTACTCCCCATCGCCTCGTCCTTTCCAAAAAAAAAGTTATAATGAGATACGCTTTTATTCGCCAGCGTGACATTCGTTCCGCTAAAAATACCTAAACTTTACACGTGTTCAGGCGCTCGAAATTCCATAAAGGAAAACATATACACAGTCAACGTCGTATTTTTTACCCTTTATCAAGCCTCGAGGACGGATATATGTCCTTGCCCGGGTCCGAGAAGCCCTGCGATTCCTCATCCCGAAAAATACGTCCCGTCAACAGATTAACGCCGAACGAAGGCACCAAAAAAAAGGGAAGGACGAGAGGACCGAAATCTCCGGCCGAGGATCCTCCAATATCGCGTCGAAAATCTCGCTCCGCACTACCGAAAAAAAATCTTGGGGTCGGCGCATCGTCCCGATAAATCAAACGCGTGGACGCGCATAGGCCGGGCGAAAAAAAAATTCTGGCTGCAGTGACGCGCGCGTCCACGCGTCGCGCGCGGGGAGGAGCGTAGGTGTCCCAAGGTCCTCGCCATCTACGGACGCCCGATCGAGCGAAAAAGAGAGGCGACCCGTCGATCGCGAGCTCAGTCACCTCTGGGAGATTTTTCGGAGCCTCGGCGACTTTTTCGCCTCTTTTTCGACCCGCGCTGCTCTGTGCCCCATGCTAATCGGCTTTCTCCCCTCCGCGCGCCTCTGGACTGCTTCTTCCTTTTCTTTCGCTCGAACGGCCGAGCAGGCCAGTTTCTACATCTGGGGACATGCGCCCGCCGGAGAAGGAAGCCTTGATACGCCGAGGCGCTTATCTGCATGAAAGAGGCGGCGTCAATGGGTTTATCGCGCGGCGAAATTAGCCTTTTTGTTTACTAGTCGGGGCTTCGGATATAGTCGAGATAAAAAAGCTGTCGCTGTCATCTTCGGCGGAGCGCGAGCGGCAATTTGTATTCAGCCCCCGTCTTCTCATCTCGGCGGCGGATCTCCTCCGAGACGCTAGACGGCCGATTTGGAGATTTCGATTGGAGCGCGCGCAACACGCCGGGGGCACCGATCGCGTAATGCTCGCCTTCGATGGGCTATGGATTTGAATAAGCCAAGTGATTTCGCCGAAAATCCCTGGGCGCTTGTGTACACTTTACCTTCTTCTTCGAGGATTTTTCAATATCTAATTTCGGCTCCGCGCGTTATTTATTATTTAATAAACTCTCAAAATGGAATCCGAGCGATTATCTTTAATCTACTATATACATTGCAAAAAGGTCGATTTATTTCCGGAAAACACGGGCAGAAAGGTTGTATAGAAAATTTTATTTCTGTACATTGAACACCCAGCCACATAAAAAACGTTCAATTTGTTTTATAACAAAACAAGGTACACGCGAATATACAGAACAATTTAAAACAATGGACAAGGTTTCCTAGAACTAAGAGTATTTAACAAAAAAAAAAAATAGTTAAAATTGGTTTTAATTGTTTTTCGCCACACCGCGATCGCTACAAACAAATTCGTTAAAATTCCGAACACAACGGCCGAGCGTTTCATTGAACGAGCGGATTTCTCTAAAATTCGCCGGATAACTCACGCTCCGCTCTATACGTAGGCGTAGAAGTAGAATGTACAATTTGTCATTCGCGTCGCGAGCGGAATAAATTTACATGCGTATAAATATATATATATACACATACACAGAGCGCAAGGCGATTCCGCGAGACTTTCTCTTCTGAACTTGAGGCCTTCGATTCGATTAAAATTTCTCATGCAAAATCGAAAAATGATTTACGGAAATTTACAAACAATACCGACCGACGCGCTTATATTTTATTTATCGTAAGGCCGCGTAACGGGTCGCCACCGCGTAAAATCCAACTGGTCGGTCGAGCGACGCGCGGCGAATAACAAAACAATTACGTTCGGCCTCGCGCTCGAATGAAAATTAAAAGCGTCCACTTTCGAACACGCTCGGCTCTCCTCTTTAAAAATACTTAAAAAATACTTAAGCCTTCAAAAATGATTTCGGCGAGTGTAATCGTCCGAGGAAGACCTCCGAGCTCGATTTCCCGTAATTGATACGTCGATATGTGCTCGCCGGCGAAGCTCTTTATGCAGCGCGTATGTGCACACAGCCACTGGGTAGAGTTGCAGTCGGAGTAATTTTCGAGAGGCTCGTGAAATTTCGCCGGACGAGGAGAAAAAAGAAAGTCGCGCGAGCGTCGGAGGTTCGACACCCTGCACAATGCGGAGCGGCTCCGCGGGGATGAGCATGGAGGCCGCGAACAAAGGGGATGCAAATAGAGCGGCAGAGCGCCGATAAGGGAATCGAGCGGGGCGAGCGTGAACTTTCTACATTGTAATTTCAAATTAATACTTGACGGAGACCGGATGCCTGCGTCTAGCTCTCCACGGCCGCTGTTATATATTATCCCGGCGCACCCTGGATTAGACCGAAACAATTGCTCGGCGATGCGAATGTATAGCATTCGGCGTGCATTACCGCGAGGTTTGATTCTGAATCAATCTTAGTGCACCGGCCGATTCCGAGAGGAGGAAAAAAAAAGCGATAAAGGAAACTATTTGGTCGAGTCGAAGCGAGAGATGAAGAGCGAATATAAGTCTTAAGGAGGCGAAATTAAGAGAATTACGATAGCAAATGAGATACGAGAGTCGTGAGGAAGGGATATAGAAGGCTTTAAATTTGAGTTATTTGTATACCTTTTTAACCCCTTGACGTCTGAGTTGCAAACCGGTTTTATTGTTCTACAAAGATCACTCGATAGAAGAAGTTCAAGGCTCCTCGAATGCATACCTTCACGTTCTACCCGTACCGCCGACACGATCGCATCCTCCGTAAAAATAACTATTTAAATAAAAGCTCAGAAGAGCCGCGCTGCCTCACTCGGGATCTCGCGTGCATTTCTGAACTTAAAAAAACAAAAAAAAAAGTGGTCAAGTCTTCGTCTTTCCGCGCGGTCTTATGTTACTGTAATAGAAGCTGATTTTACTATAAAATTAATCTAAAAAAATCAAACATACCTAAATATTTTTCTTCCGCATATTTTGATAGAAGTAGTTAATCATTTCGTAATCTTGCGTATTATGGCTGCTAACGTCTATTCAAGATTAGAATCATTAAATACAGAAATGCACAAAATTACAGACTACTGCATTTTAGACATTTAGATTACATATCAGTAAAGCGAGCGAATTAAAGACACATTATTTCACTTTCAGGTCCGGATTAATGAAAAAAGTAAAGAGAAATCAATTTACTGCGCAAATGTCGCTAAGCCCGAAGCGTCGAGTGCATTAACTGCGTACACACATACACGAGAGTCCGACTGATCGAGCCCTGGCATTCCGAGCGAGTAGGTACGTCCGATAGGACAGCCGAGCCGGGCTTAAAACAATGCGTCGAACAAAAGGTTTCTAAGCGAGCGACAAGCAAAAAGGTCAGGTAGATCTCGGCCCCGACAAAAAAAAGCGGGAGAGATGAGGAAAAAGAGAGCAAAAGGAAAAAAAATGAGGGAACGAAAGCGCGAAGGGGCCGAGAGTTGAGTCATTGTCGGCGCGGCGACGTTCCCCGCATCCGAGCGAATCTAAGGAGCGGTGCGAGGAGGGGGAGGAAAAAGGATTCCTCGGAAGGTGAGGCGCGGCTGCGCGCACGCACCGGCGGCGCACCGGCGGCGACTCGCGGCCAGTAACCTCCTCCTCCCGTGCAGGCGGAATGCATTTCGCGAGGAGGCGAATGCCACCCGCGAGGCGTCTCTCGGTCTCTCCTGGCCGCCGCCGCTTCCGACGGATCCCCTCGACGGACCGTTGCTGGCCCCGGCCGTTCCGCTCGCGATGCACCGCTCTGCATCTCTAATGCCACCGCTCGACCGTTCGATGTCTAATTTATCGAGTCCTGCTCTTTATCTTTGACCCGCTGCACTTCGCTCCATTGCTTACTGATGCAGGGAGAGAAAAGTTCTGGTAAAAATTACTGTACCGGTTTATAATGCAGGGACTGACTTGACAAATCACATTTTTTACTAAATTGTACGATAAAATTTACTGCATGGTTGAATAGTATAATAGTATAGATTGTATAGTAAAATTGATACATACAATTTTTTACTAGATTGTACAATAAAGTTTACTACATGGAGAGAAATGAAAAACTCTATGACATTTCTCTCCGTGTAGACTAGAAAAATTTACTATACTTTTTAATCAAATTTTTAATTCGTCCAGTCTATCCCTGCGTTATAAAACAGTAAAGTAATTTTTTCTAAAACTTTTTACTAGAATGTATAGTAAAATTTACAAAACTTAATAAATTTTACTTTACTTTCTAGTAAAATTTTTTTACTTGTCAAGTCGAATTTTTTCTCCGCGAATAACTATGAAAAAAAAACGGCCTGCAACTTTTTTAATTCGATGCGAAAGTTTTTAGTCGGAGGTCGATGACAGCTATACGCATAGCACTTTTGATGTAATGACAAAATAAGCAACAAATCTCAGCATTAAAATAGTCATTAGGTAAAGCGATTTATTTAAGAGTTTCGTGAAATTTTCAGCGAAAGTGATCTAATAAATAGTAGACCGTTTAATTTTTTTACAAGAAGCAGAAATTTTAAATGCGCATTTTTATAGCTACCCTATGATTTCTAATTTTCTAAATACGATATATCAATCATTCTATTTTTTTATTAATTAATTATCATTTTGCTTTTCTTATTTTTTTTAGCAAGAATTTCATTTTAGATACGTTAATTTTATGCTGATAATATACATGCCGTAATATAGTACCGTCGAGTAACTTTAGAAAGGGAAGTTGCTTTTCCAAAATAAGCATAAAGAGTTAATCAGCTTTCGCAAGGTTTTTCACAACTTTTTGCTAAGCGAACATGGGCGGTGGTGCTTTATTTCAAATAGATATCCAGTGTCAAAGGTACAATGTGTATATCCTGAAATTCAACTCCATCGATCACTCGAACATCGCGCGTATCAGCATTATTATAGCTGCAAAATATCCCGCAGCTCGAGTCCCTGTGACGTTGCTAAAAAATTTAATAAGACAGGTTTCAGATAGCAAAATTTAAAGAAGAAATCGCTACCAATTCCCCCCACTCCTGAAAATCCTCGCTCTAGAAAGAAGAAGTTGGCATGAGCCGAAGCACCTCCGGCGAAATGATGTATTAAAGGTGTTCGAGTGCACAGTTATAATTGGGTTCGGGAGAGTACATCGAGAGCGAAAAATGCGACAGAAACAGTTGCACGGCCGGCTGAAACTTTAGCTGCATTGTCATTGAAGATTTTCTATTTATTCGCGATGGTGATTCACGAGTGTCGCCGATGAATTTATGGCGCAATAAAAATAAAGAATTTAAGTAGCGAGGCACTTGGCAGGATCTACCGGAGCTTTCCGGCGGCACGCAACAGGCGCTGATTCAACGTGAAAATTCGCCAAGTCGATGAGTCGCCGCTTGTACCGACGATTGCCACACTGAATCGTCGCTATCCATCGGGAAATGCCTGGCAAATCTCATACTCTAACATTTCTCATTTCTTCCTTCCTATTTTCGTTTTCGAAACGTCTGTATTACGAAAAATTCTACAATAGGCCATGTTACTTCATTCTCTCTGAATTCCATTCATCGAATGCTCAACATTTTTCAATGAATATTCGCTATTTCTGTTAGTGAGGATCAGCTCATTATTTTAAAGTGAATATTAAAAGAATGGATAAGTGAAATATCGCTGAATTTAATCATTGACAACGTCAATCACTGTTTAAATTAGTGAATGAAATATAGAGAGTTCATTCATGTATTCTTATAAAACGTGTAAATCTGAAAATGTGAAATTCACTTGGAAAATATGAATAATGATCGTTGATACGTGAAAAGCTATTCACATGCTAAATGTGTAATTAAAATTTGTCATATACTAGTTACATTTCTCGAGTGAATTTTACATCTTCAGATTTCAAGAGAAAAATTGATTCAAATTTTATTTGTTTTATAAGAAATTAATAAAAAATGCCTTTCAAAAGTGTTTAAAAAATATCAGACCCGACAGACTAAGATCCTGTGCAATCAAAATTTAAACCCACGATGATAACTACATTCAATCCGATCTAGGAATCTACGAAGAATAGAAGCACGACGAACAATAAGGAGAATAAATAAAAGTGTCGAAAGCAGATACCCGCGGTCCAATTTATTCCTTACGCAACATCCAGTGTAAAAAAAGGCATTAATCAAGCGTAATTAACCGAGCACCAAGGCCGCCTCATAGAACAAAAAAAAACGGATCCACGGAATCAGCGCTGCACGCATTTCACATTCCGCTCGATTAGTCGCGGACTTTGGCGGCCTGGGGACGGTCCGCAGCGCATCGATCGCCTCCCGGCCATATAAGTGAGCCTCCGGCTACCTACACGCGTCGATACGCGGCGTGGGATGCTCGCGCGTCCAAGGCGATCCGCGGCTCCCGATTGTGCCGAGGAGGAGAGGAGGAAGCGGGTCACGGTCGCCCGCGCGGACGCCTCGCCTTTTTCGTCCGCGCGCCACTCTATTACAGGCCCCAGGACTAATCGCCCTAATCGCGCGCCCTGCACCGCGAAACTTCATTGAAATTCCTGATAGCCGGGGGAAAAAATCGACTCGGCCGCGATAAATCGAAAGGAGCGAGCCGATCGCGCGCAGGACACCGGACCCTTGCGCAATCCGCGCGTTGCAACAGCGCTTATGGGTACATGTTTATACGCGTGCACGGGTGTGTAAATACGTGCATTATGTATAAATATGGATGTACGTGTGCGTGTGCGTTCGCCTGCGGCGCGGATCTGAAAACGCAGCTGCGACCTACGCGCGACTGCCTGGCGGAATAAGAAAAGGGGATCCGGCGAGGCGACGATTTCGCAACTCCCTTCGCGCTTCCAGTGCTCCGAGACCTCGGGGCTCTCGCTCGTCATTTTTTCATCGCGGATTAAATTGGTACAGGATGAAGTTTTCACGGCCGGAGTCTTTTGCACACTCATCGCCGGATCGAGACTATATCGAATATCAATTTGACGTTTTTCGAGCTGCGGGTACGTTCAAAGTCACGCCGGGACATGTTTGCAGAGCGACGTAACTGTATAATAGGCTTGGAAGTTTAAAGACCCGTTTCTAGCGACTTTCAAACAAAGTTTTGTAAGAAGCGTGTAAAGGTCTCGCCTGGTAACTCGGCATGGCACTCCGTTCTTTCTTTTTTTTTCAGGTATTACAATCTCGGAAGCCAATTCTGCCTCTTACCGAGAGGGTACGTGGCGGCTGAGCTCCAGATCGGAAATTCCTTCGGAGTTGTTCGATAATTTTCTTTTAATGCAAAAATACGGAAAAGTTAAAAATTATAAAAACTTATTTTATGGCACGCGGTTCATTCATTCGGGAAGAAAATTGCGCTTGCTTCGGACAATTATTGCTTGTTTTGCTCGGTACGTACAAGCAGTTCTAATGAGCTTTTAAAAAAAAGTAAAAGTTATAAGCCTGCTGAGCAGTTAATGTGGAAGGCATAAAAAATAATTAATAAATTGATACGATTATTAGGAAACTCGTTAAGTCTAATACATTTTACAATTTTGCAACTTAAAATAAAACACAAAAATTATTATACAAACGTATTGTAACGGTTTAAGCACAAGGTCTGCCTTCCAGCTTTGATTTCAGTCCTTTCAAACAACCTCTTTCATCTTTAAATCTTTTAAAAAAAAGAAAAGAAACGTTAAAATTCTAAAGCCGCGCTTCAGCAAACATTGCAAAACCGCGAATTTAAAATTCTAAAACATTTTTTTTTACTAACAACAAAGTGCAAATTTTCTGATCTGAAAAAAAGATCCGTGACACAAGCGCAGCAGTCTGCCTTCCAATTAGCCGAAGCCGCTTGGGTAAGGACCGGCCAGTTCATCAGCCCCCAATAATTAAAAATAGTCAACGCAAAAGTCAGTCGGAAGCAGCTTACGCATGCACGCTTCATTAGACGGGGCCGATAGATAAAGCGTAACGAAGCCGCGCGGCGCATATACATGTACATATAAATTTTTTTCGCACTCGGCGCAAGCCGCATCGGGCCGGCCGATGAATTTCAATTACCCCCCGGCGGTAATAAACTCTTCGCTCGGCCTAAATGCGAGGGAGCTTAGCGAAATTTTCAAGGCGCATCGTCGGCTCTCGAGCAGCAGCTCACGCACGTCGATACTGGCGGCACGCACGCGATCCGCGATACACGCGCTTTTTCTCATGGGCTACGGGGAGGCCTCCGCCCTTTTTTTTTTTTTTAGTCCCTTTGGACGCTTAGCCACGACACGCCGGCGGAGGGGGAGGGCCGCGGCAATTTCGCCCGGCCGTGTAATATCGGCCGCGAGGCGATGGGAATTTCGGCACGCTAAACGCCGGGGTCACGCCCACGGATGCGCTCGAGATGCGTATCTCGCCGCTGCAATTTCGAGTCGACGCCTCTGGTTGTGCCGTCTAACTTCTGACGCGGACGCACGTGCGCGAGCCTTGTAAGCGGCTCCGACGGCGTGTATATACGTCCGACCTGTCGGTCTATAAGTGCGTTTTCTCCACGATAAAGGCTGCGGCTTTTTACTTGCACTTTGAACGAGGCAACTTTACAGCGCCGTGGACAAAGAATCGATTACGATTTTTATTGTTTTGTTTGTTTTACTTTTTTTTTGACTCATGCAGGAAGCCTTGTAAAGGTGGGAGAAATGTACTTTCGAGAAAACGCTATATGGAAATTTTGTATTGAGTCAATTCGAAATGGAATACGCTTTTTATTTTTAACCTTCAGAGGACCGAGATGTGAGCTGCTCTATACCCTATAGAAAACCCATGAAAAAGATATTGGATATATCATGAATTCGTCGTAGGTAAAGTGCCAATCGTGGGTTGATCTAATGCACTGGCTTTCCGATCCTCCAAAGGTTAAAAATTGTAACGGTATGTTTTTTACTTTTCGATCTGGTTTGTTCAGATGTATTTTTATTTAAATATTTCTGGAAAAGAATAATAATGCATAGGATATGGTATACTTTTATTTTTTTTTAAGTTGAATTTTATGGTTTTCGTAGAACGATTTTTAATTTTATATATTTATTAGTACGCGGCTGTAAGTAGAGTTAACTTCTTTTTTAAACACGTATTCATAAAAAATGTAAAAGTAGTGTAAATATTTTTATGGTGCTCGCAGTTTCGTATTTTAAATTTCCTGGTCATTTTTCATAAGCTCTTTTTTTTTCTTTTTTTTTAAAGACGTTACCTCTAACTGGAAGAGTAAAAGCGTAAGTCCCGGAGGGCACGGCGAAACTTCAGCGTTTGATGCTCGTAAAATCGAAACGGACGTTTCTTTTGTTAACGTTTGTGCAGAAAGAGTATAAAAAGCTTTAGGGAAGCATCGACTTCACTCACCTGATAAAAATTTCAGCAAATATTCCAGTTTCCATTTCAACAGGTAGATACGCGCTCGAGCGAGCGAACCGCTATATACACCGCATGCAGATTGAAAAAAGGTCGCAGTCTTGGAAATCGATATAAAACACTGGGGGGAGAGAGTCGGACCCGGCGGTTGTGCAAACGAGCCGCGTACACCGGTGCCCATCTACCCTAATAGCCCACCCTCTAATAACACGCGCGGCGCGCCATTAGGTAATTTAATTAGCGGACCCGGGGAAATTCGCTAAATAAAAGGCACAGCGGCATTAATAAAGCTCGTAAGTGCCCCGGCCGATTTTGCTTTTTATGCCTCGCCCGTCGACAAAAAAAGCTGCGTTTGGGGAGGGAGGAAACGGCCCGCATCCCTGGGCTTGCTTTCGTCAATCCCGCGGGAGGTAATGACTTCGGCTCCGCACGCATGCGCTCCTTAATTACCGACTTTTTTTTTTAACGAGCCTCCCCTGTAATTTACGAGCTGCGCGCTCCTCCGGCTAAAACTTGATTTGCTCCTTTTCGTCCTTTCTTCTATCGTTCTCTTTCACTCGAGGCGTCCGCGACGGTTCCTTTTCGCTCTCCTTTTTTTTTCGTCGCCTTCGTTGTTGCCTACGACGGCGGAGGGGGAAAATTGTTTTCGAAAAAAAGGGGAAGTCAAGTGTTCGCTCCGTTCGTGAAGTGGAATTTAAAATTGCCACTTTCTCCTTATCACCTCCAGGCGTAAAGCTACATTTTTACGAGAGGCAATCATTAAAACGACGTTGTTGTGCATTAATTCCTTCGTCTAACGATTATTCGCGTTCAACAATAATTTCGCTTCAATTTTTCAAATTAGTTTATCCCCAAGACACGTGATACAAATTAACCGAAATAAAAAGTTGCATACCTGAGCGACAAATTGTAAATTGTTTACATGCATGCACCTAACGATAAACGAATATGCGTAATATTAATTTAAATACCAGGCATTCTTGATCTTTATTTAAATACTTTAAAATGCGCTCCTAATAAATTTTCGCTGTAATAATTAGTTATTTAGTCGGGATAGTTTTTAATACGCGGAATACTGAATTTCGCGAATAAATTAAGAATTTTTCGCGCTTTCGCGGAAGTTCTGTTGCTGCATTCCGAGCATTTCATGCTGACCGCGGGGCGCAATTCTCCGTGTGCATCTAAACTACCACGTGTCCAGCTTTTTAAATGTCTTTGATTTAGCGGAAAATGTACTTCGCGAAAGGAGCAAAATCGATCGACGCGCCATAATTGCACTCCGTTTAAAAATCACGCGCCAAGATCCCCCCCCTCCCCTAAGCTTGATTAATTGAATACTATTAAATTACCCCGGAATGTTCCAACAAAACGAAACTCGTAATGGCAACAAAATCATAAACAAAATTCTAAATTATAAATTTTGATTGCATCGAAGTTACCGCTATACTTTTGGATTGCATACGCTGAAATCCCTTGTATATCACGATTATATGAGATTACTTCGAAAATAGTAAATAATCATTTAAACTGTTTTCTATTTTAACTTTTCCTGATCTTGCAGATACAAAAAAAAATTTCATTCTTCAAGTTATAGGCTTTCCTTCTTATACTTTTTTAAAAATTTCTTGTTATCCATCGAATATATATGGAATAAATAAATAAATAATCTCATCGCGAAATCCTCGCCCGAATCACAATTGCATCGGATATTAATTTGACCCGCGGTAATCGCCATCGGTTTCTCAACAAAAGCAGCATCGAAAAAACGTCGCCGGCGATGCATCAGTCGGGAGCGCCTATAGATCGCAAAAAAAGCATGTCGGCATGCCACGGACAAACGACGCAGCGCTTAACGTTAACTGCCGCTCGTAAAGTTGCCAAAAAGCTTGGCGCAAACAATTTTTAAATTATTCCCTAAAAGACCGGCGGCCCCCCGAAGCACCGGCCGTTTTTACGACCACCCCGGAACCTTAAATCTCCGGCGTCTTCGACACCCAACAACAAGAAGCGTCTGGCCCATAAACGAAACCAGTCGATCGGGCCTACACGAATGGAAAAAAAAATAAAGAAAAAAGAACGAACGGTAAGCGTACGTACAACGTCCTCGCCGAGTAAACGAACCATCGCTCGATATTACGCAACTCCTCTCGGTGCGGGTCTAGAGCCGAGAGGCGAGGTTGCGTGCGCGGGGTCGCTTATCGAGCCTCGCGAGTCCTCCCACGCGCTTCGCTCGCTCCTTTTTCCTCTTCGCGCGGCGCGCTCGCGCTGGAATATTACGCGCCCCTACTATACGCCGGATAACCCCCGGATATTGTTTTCCTCGCTCGATTCGGAATTCCCGGGGAGTCTGCTGAATTCCAGAAGAGCTCGAGGGGAATGCACCTCCCGAGTTATTTGGATGGAAAATTAAATGATCTTTTTTTTGTTGCTACTGGTTAACTTGCGAGGATAACCGAAATAATCGGAGTTGAATGTACACTGGAAAAAAAATAAGTAACTTGTACTTTTTACACAGTAGATTTAACGGTGAAATTGCGAGATAATTTAACTTTCCAAATTTTCTGTAGAATCTACTTTGTAGAAAGTCTACGGGGGTAAAAGTCTAGTAAAAATTACTATACTATTTTGTAACGCGAGGATAGACTCGACAAATAAAAACTTTAATTAAAAAGTAGAGTAAAATTTGCTAGACTTACAGTAAAGTTTACTATACTTTTTAGTTATAATTTAATTGTTAAAACAGTATAGGAATTTTTACTAAACTTTTCTCTCCGTGCTTTTTTCTGTAGAGTAAGATCTATACTTTAGAAATGTTAATTTTATACTAATTTTGCAAAATAGTTTTAATTTTTTTAGTCTTCTTTTTTCTAGAAACAGTAAGAACTATACCTTTTTTTCTTTCGGTGATTTCTTCTCCTTTCGAAAGGACGATGCAAAATGAAGAATAATAAATTTCTAGACAGGAAGTACTGTTCTTATTACTAAAAAGTAGAAGAAGTATTTATCAGTGGTTAGTCAGCAGTGAAATTAAATCGTCAGAAGTTAATTAGTACTTCATCTGTAATTTATTTTAAGATTCCTTGCGAGAGGCGACAAGTCGCGAGGGTAATGAATATATACACAGACTGTTGTTCGTAATACTACAACTTCTTTATTGTTTCAATAAGGAATAAAAAGTACTTTTACTTTACAAACGCAAAAATCAGTAAATCTAAGTATCGAATGACGCTCTAGTGTCGATTTGGCGAAAGGCAAAAGCTACAAGGCACAGGTGAAATTATCAAATGCGCTTTTTTTTCTATATACCCTTTCGATTATTTATATATAACGTCTTCCAAGAAAATTGTCTTTGAGGAGAATAAACATTTTTTTTTATACGTATACCATTTTAATTCGTTGTATTCGATTTGTATCTCGTTTAACACATTCTATAATAATTCTTTTTATATAATTTATTCATAATTATTTTTTTTAACTCTTCTTCTTTCGTCGCGGACAATTATTTCGCTAAAGTTTCTCGGGTCCTTCGGCACCCTCGTTTAGTCTAAGCCAGCGCATTTTGTATAAGAAATATCAGTATAAGTACAAAGGGTTTCATTAAGGTCTGCTTGCGACTAGATCGATATACGCCGGATCTTATTAGACTAGATTAGATAATTTTTTTTTATTTAATTTATTTTTTTGTTATTTTGGTGTTCATCGAAGGCTTTTGCTTAATTTGGCTACATATCGCTTATGAGCAGCGTCGATCCGTTTAGCGCACAATACATATGCAGATTCGTTTTTTATATCAGTCTTCTGATGCTACTGATTCGGTTAAACCTCCCGCGAGAGCTTAACTGTACAAAACGTGTCCCATATTAACGTTTTATTATTAATATTATTATTTATTATTATTTTTTTTTTAATATTCAACTTGAAAGCTCCTTCGCGCGTCGAAATTTGAGTAAGTATCGTAAAAGTAACGATCGCCGCGATCGCCGTAAATTACAAATGCAAATAATCGGTGAACACGAATATAATCAACGAAGGGATAGTTTATATAGAACTTACAAACGTACGTAGCGATAAAAAAAGGGTCTCTCTCTCTTTTTCCTCTAATTTAAATCGAAAGTAATATTTACACGTGGGAGAAAAATTATGGCTATTTCTGTTAATACGTTAGAGTAGTCCAGATAATTCGTATTCGCATAAATATTTATAACGTCCGCATCGCTCATCCGCTCAGCCGGACGAACTCGTTTTGCCTCGTCCCTTTAGCGCCGACTTTTGCTTTGCTTTTAAATTTGACACGACAGAAAACTGACCGTGAGTTATTATTCTCGCGATGCGATATAGCCCCTTCTTTTTTACGTAAGCCCTTAATTCCCGCGCCTTTTTTTTTACATAACCGAGCGCGTGGAAGAAAGAAAGAAAGAAAGAAAAACAAAACGAACTCCCTCAATTTAATTACACGCATTAAGCCCTCGGCCGAACCAAGTACGAACGTCGCGCGAACGTTAATTATTTACCTATGGAGAGAAATCGTTCGATTCGTAAACAGGAGGGCTGGAGAAAAAAAAAAGAATTATGCTCGGACGACGCGATCGTCGATCCTCGCCTGTAATATATATATATATATATACGTATACAGAGTTTCATTTTCCTTCGTCATTCGTGAAAGATGCGACGACTTCGTCTTTTATATTTATCTCGTTATTTGTTCGTTTTTTTTTCTTCGTCGACGATAAATATTTTAACGTTTATTGTTTATTCCGTTTTTTTTGTTCTCCTTCGTTAAATCTGCTTTCGTCTCTCCTTTTTGTTCGCGAAATGTCGTTTATCTCGAATAAACCGCTTTTGGCCCCCTTTACGCGAACTCCGGACTATGTCGCCGTGGGCGCGGAAGACTCGGAGAACGAGTTATCTTTGGTCCTCCACACCATATGCGCACATGTGGCTTCAGATAAAAAGGAGCAAGATTAACAGAAGTGAGACGGAAAAATTCGTCAAAATTATGGCCGCGGGAAAAGAAATTTATTGAAACGACCTAGACGCATTTATTGCACATGGTGAAAAGGAATTTACCGGCTACCCGTTCAACTTCTCTTCCGCTCGTCGTAGCAATAAGACTTTCGTATAACTCGAAGAGTATCCTTTATAATAACGGCTTAATTAAGAATTTGCCTTGTAAAGAACTGTGCCGATAAGAGCTGATGAAAAAAAAAACATGTCTTAGCGTCGACCATTACAATGATCTCGTAAATCGAGATTGCAGAACAAACGACGGTATTTCCTTGTAAAATTTCATGCAGATACGTAATTACAAATCCTTGGCTTTCCGACATTAACTTTTCTATGAGAATTCTTTTTCTATAATTACATTACAACTCGCTTTGTGTATTATCATTTTAGCAAGAAAAAAAAAGACGCAGAGAAGTAACTTATTTACACCGAAAAAAAAAGTAATTCTTACTGTTTCTCAACATTAAGATCTACTAGGAAAAAGTAAAAACTGCTTTGCAAAAGTTAAAATTACTTTATAGAAAAATAAAATCTTCTTTTTTTAAAGAAAAAAAGTAGAATCTCCTTTTTGAAAAAGCAGATTTCTCCTTATTATGTTACCGATAATATTAATTTTAAATAAAAGTAAAAAATTTTACAAATAAAAAAAGTTACTTATTGATAAAAATGAAAAAAATAGTAAAACTATTTTAATTAAAATCAAATTTTAAAATAATAATTTAAATTAAATTAGAAGTAGATACTGCATATTTTTCCAAGCAATTTTTACTTTTTCAACTGTAAGGTAGATCTTACTCTGCAGAATAGTAGTTTCGACAGTTCTGCAAAGCAGATTCTACTGAAAATTCGGAAAGTTAAATTCTAATTTCACAGTTACATTTACTGAGTAAAAAGTACAAGTTACTTTCTTTTTCGGTGTACAATACAAAACTCGCGCATAAGACTTAATTGAAATTTAAGTAATTAAGCGGAAGAGGCCGAACAGCCGGCAAGAAACTTATTGAAATCCGCGGCCACTTTAATCTTTGCACGCCACACACCCATTCTCGCACTTTCTCTCTCTCGCTCGCTCACTTTCTGAAAAATAAAATAAAGTTAAACGAACGAATATACGAATAGGTTCAATGTACAATTGAGATACACATAAGGGCCAGGCAGTGAACTCGGCGCAACAACAACAATCGCCCTCTCGGTCTGCGGCTGCTATATAATGCACTCGCAAAGGCACACACACTGCACACACATCGTCCCCCTCCACTTAGCGTCTCTTTCTCTCTCTTTGGCACTTTGACAATGTCCGTTCAATCGAAGCCTCCAATTCCCCTCGATGAACCTACCGGAGACACGCGCGTATTGTCGCATTCTTTGGCGCTCCTCGTCGCCTGGCTCGGCGGCGCCTCTCCCTCGCCCTCTCTCTCCTCTCTTTTCCGCCAAATGAACGACTGGCCGTCGCTTTTATTAAGTCGATCGAAAAAGAATGGACGGGGGCTCGGGAGATAAAAGCTCCAGCTGCCGGGTGAATGAAAACGCGGAAGCGCGGCTGGGCCGCGGAAAAAAGGGCAGCGTCGCCTCGAATGGGCCTCCGCCACCGAGCCACGTTGTGTCCACTTGGAAAAAAAAATTAAAAAAAAAAAAAAACAAGAGGGAAAAGAAAAGCTCGAGCGGCGAGTCGCGCGCGCATAATCGATGCATTATCCCGTCTCTCCTCGGCACCGGAGGAGGAGAGGGAAAAAAAAGGAGCGGCCTCGTTGTGTATAAGGGAGAGAGACGGACGCACAGGTGAGCCTCTCCGTCCGCGGCTTCTCTCCTCTCCTCTTCTTAAGGGCCGCCGCCGCCACGCGGGGGGAAAAAATTCAACCCCCTCGCGCATTCCTCGCTCGCCGGATTCTTCTCCTATTCCTCCGGCCTCTAAGTGACTCTCGCCGGTGGGATGTTCGACGCGTGCAGCCGTCGTCCTCCACGATGATGGAACAAAGAGCGGAAACGCCTGCGAACAAGCGGAAAGTCACCCTTTATTAGTCGACTGCCGAGCACAGCTTCCTCGTTATACCCGAGGCTCAACTTTCTTTTTCCCAATTCGCCCCGAGCGTGTCATAATGCCTCTTGGCGTGCCGAAAATTTACGGCCTCCCGGTTAATGAGAACCAGCCGTCAGATTTTTATCTACCCCTTCCCGCGGCGTTCAACATTTTTTTCGCGCGTTCCCTTTCGTATCGCAATAATTATGGCCGTCTCTTTTGTTGAAAATTTTTCAGCGACGCTTAATCGCGCGCAGCATCGCATCGATCAGGTAAATCTGCAGGATCTGGTTATAAACAGGTTCAGGGCAATATTTCGAGATTAGAAAAGACTTTATTGGGGCCGCGGAAGCTCTTGTATAAAAGTTCATTAAAAGCCGCGCGCGGCTGGCTAAAACCGCCGTGTAATAGAAGAGAGCCGGAGCATCCCCTGTTTGCCGTGGAACTTAAGCCGACTGCATTAATCGGAGAAACGCGCGTTATAAAGTAGCCTAAGAAGTATCGAATTTCCCCCCCTCCCTCCTTAACGAACTCGACCGATGTAACTCCCCATTGCCGCGGCAATTACGTACTCTTTTTAATGGGCTCGATCTCGCGCGCACGCACGCGGGTGCCCGAAACTAATTAGGTAGACGCGCATCCGGAAGCCCCCGCGAAAGCTCGACTTTAAGAGGCAAACGGTGTATCTATCATTGGGGCCCCCGTCCGGCAATTAAACCGGCCGAGTAGAAAAGCTTGTCGCGCCGCGAAAGCAAAGGCGCCGCTGGTTTAAAGCTCGCCGGGCTAAATCCGTTCTCCCTCGCGCGAGCGCGCGTCCAGAGGAAGTGCGTTTATGATAATACCAGCGACACTTTTTTTTCGCCCCGTAATAAGCGTTACTTTATTGTTCGGCGGGCAGGCTGTATCGGACCTTATCTCCTCTTGCCATCTCGAAATTTACTATCACTGGACGATCGTACGTTCATTTTTTTTTTTTTACATGTATACGTATATACATATATACATATGCGTGTATGTATGTGCGTGTTTGTACGCATAAAAGCGCGTCGCGCGGTCAGGGGAAAAAAAATGTACATAATACTGCGCGCGTTTTATTGTGAATTTAATTTAGCCGGCTATCGGGGAGATTTACGCGCGTATAAAAATCCGGGATGAAACGTTATTTTAATTGACGCGCGCGCGCAGGCGCATCCTGCGCGATGTCACTCTAAGCGACAGTATAAAAAATGAGGAATCGGAAGGCAAGGGAGCGTAATTCAGTCCGTCGGGCATAATGAAAAAGAGCGACACAATCGCGGCGATGCGCAGGCAAAGGCCGGGACCCGCGAGTGGGTAATAGGCCATTAGGTTCGCGCACGCTGAGTCCTCGAAACGTTGCATTCCGCTTAGAATACATCCCGCGGCTCGCTGGCGCGCGCATATCGCGTGATAGATGCTCGACACTTAATATCAGCTCGTTACACCGAGGCTCGCGCGCTCCGCTCCCTGCCCTTTAAATTCTAATTTTAATTGCGTTCATAAGCCGGCAGTGTTTACTCTCATTACGGGGCCGGCAGATTGCCTCGTGCCTGCCCGCGCACGCGAGGCGAACAAAGAAATCATCTTCCCGCGCTGCGGGAGGGGGGTAGGAATTTTGTTGACTTTGGCCTCCGTTAAACTCCCCCAAAGCCGTTGGCCTCGCTCTCAATGGTCGTGGCTTTATTTTTTCACTTTTCATTTTTCGGAGCGATTCTATCGCCTCCCCTTTTTTTTCGGCTGGATGTGTGGACCGAGCGGTCAGTGGGTGGATGAAGCGGACGCTTTTGTTCAACGCGGAGATTTGGCGTTGATTCTCTTTGATGGGGACGCGCTGTGGATTTAAAAGGCTGTTTGTTCTTTTACCGAGGCGGGAATGCCGCGTGGAATTTTAATTGGAACTATTATCCGCTTATCATTACACTTGGCAGATAGTACGAGCTTTATGAAACTTTTAATCATTGGGTATAATAATTTTATGGATTTTAATTTATCTTCATTTCACGTGGAAAACGATCGTGTAATTAAAATCGAAAGATAAAATGTTTTATGGCGATCGTTTATAACTCAGCCATTAATATTAATACACATTTTTATTTGGCTTATTGAAATTTAAGTACCGAGCTACGAGAAAAGAAACGAACGAGCGAAACAAAGAGAAAAATCACGAGAACCATTAGGGGAGAAAGGGAAAACGTACCCTTCAAGATGCATCGAATAAAAGATGTACACTCGATTCCAATCGCGTCGGTATTGAAGTGCAGGAACGAATCGACTTCCATCCGGATCCGTATAGACGCGCGAGACTCGCCAAGCCACTTTTGTCTTTTTCGCGCGCGCTGATCAACTTAGAGTCCTCGATCCCTCCGCCACCTTGCAAATCAGTCCAGAGTAACGCGCCATTATTCCCAATTTTTTTTTGTCAGCGTCATTAGTCCGTAAAAAATGAAAGAAAAAGGTGTAAAAATCCACGGACGAGAGGAAGAAAGGGAGCACGTTTCCATTTCTAAGCGCGCCGGCACGTGCTCTCATCAAATCGCTTCCTCGTGCCGCTCGAAAGTGCAAAAAACGCGGCGGAGGAAGCGCGCGCAGCGCTAAAAGGGCTCGGGACATTTATTCAGCAGGCCGGATACAATGGGGGCCGAGCGCGCGCCGGACTCCCGTGGAAAAAGTGCGATAAATCGTGCGAGAAAGTGAGGAGAGAAAAAAAGGGGGAAGAAGGGGGAGGATCCGCCTTCCCGATACCGATCGCAGGCGCGCGCGCTGCGCGAGCTCCGCTTCTATATTTGATTTTCGACACTACCGCGCTTTCTCGGTAAAATTAGACGAGGCGATTCTCTCTCGCTTCCTCCCTTCGGATCGCAGTGTAGGCCGTCTTCGCTTCTTTTTTTCGCCTCGTAAATCGACACGCGACATTACTGGAATCGGATCCATCGCTTTTTTTTGAGGCTCCCGTGACGATGGATCAACTGCGCTTCGAATGTTTGTCTTTTCATTTATTTATAAAATTAAGTGGAAAATGGAGTGCGTGTTATTGCGGATGCCTAACGAGTGTATATGAATATAATTACTTAATGAAGTTTTTTTATGATTGTGTTTCAGAAACTAATTTCCGCGCAGCAAATGAATATCCCGCCCCTCGGCATAAAAACAAATTAAAATCCACTCAAACTTTTCGGATGAAGTGAAATTTTATGAAAGGGGAAAAAGTAAACCCTGCTCTCTTTAAACTACGCAGAAATATTATTATTTCGAGAAGTGACGTTCTGAGCTAAAATGAGCAGTAATTTACCCCCAACGCATTAAGCGCGACCTTTAAATGAATGTACACGCTGATAACAGACGTGTGATCGTTGGAATCTGATAGAAAGATAAAGATCCCCGTGACGCGGCCAAAATACGAACGCGAAGGAAGTCTAAGCGGATGTGCTTAACATATCGGATAAGGGTGGAAAAAAAAGAAGGCTGCTCAGTGCGAAATAATAAACATTTCATTGTTCTTCAAGTCTTTCCAGACTTCGCAGTGTCCTCGCCTCACCCGACAAAAATTCCTCAACCGAAAGAAGGAGACGAGTGTATTATGAGTACCGCGTGATATGCGACGTATTACATTTTTGTTTATTACCGAGTCGCGAGGACATTCCCCTTTTTTCGGAACTCTCGCGATTCTCCTATGTAGATATAAATAAGCGAAAGTCAATTGAAATAAGTATACTCATACGATTATTCGAAATTAAAAGCCTTCCACATATCGAATAAGTACAAGACCTTTTACTTCAAGTAAGTATACATATTCACTTATTCCAAGTGATTTTCACTTATTCATATTTAGGGGTTCGCTCGGCGGGGTTGACAGAAAACGATTGGCACCCGTGAATTAGTTATGATTTTGTCTATAAACTTTGATACGTAATTCCTTATAGTAATATCAATAATTATTAAGAATCTCGCGAAAAAAGACTCATACTTATATCGCGAGCTTTACAACACTTCCGCTCCCTACCTTCTGGAATTCCGAGCAAAAGTAATTAGGGTATATCTCACCACGATCAGGCTTCCTGCAGCTCGCCCTTGACGCCGGGCACGCTGTGGTGGTGCCTAGAGGCAAGCCGATTGGCCAACTCGTGCATGACGTCCCTGTAGATGACGGTGTCGAGGTTCTCCCCGAGCATGTAGAGGAGGAACCAGTCGCCCACTTTGCTGCGCCTGACTATCGTCTCCACGGCCTCCCTTCGCACCAGTCGAAACCTCAGCCGCAGCAGGTACACCCTCGTCCGGGGTGAAAATATTATGATGACCTGTCGACATTCCAAGCAAAGTCTTTTTCTCTTTCTCCGGGCTTTCCGTCGTTTTTATCGGCGAAAGCCCATTTCTCATGAGGCCGGAGCCCCGCTCGCCTCGGACGTTCTCATTAAAGCGACCAGAGATTCGTTCGGCGCCGCGAGTTCGAAGGCCGCGAGGCCGCTTAACGAGCTTATTTCAGCGGCGTAATCTTTTTAATAAGCGGAGCCCCGGGACAGTTCGGTAACAGGCTCTAAAAGCCGCAAGCACGCGAGAGAGAGGGAACGACATCGATAAATCGATCAAGAGAGTGGACGACGACGAGGCGACGCTGCCCCCGAGTGCGACGTTAATCTTCCAAAACGCGCGACGAGAATACGGGGTCCTATACCTACGAGCGCGTGATTCACGACTTTGGAGGGTTTTATTGCCTGAGCCTCTCGATCCAGTTCGGCAGTTTCGAGTGTCGCGATTTTTTTTTAAAGAAAAATTTGCTTCCAGTATTTGCATTAAAATTCATCCAAAGTTTTTTTTTTACAGTGAACTATCGTGTGCTTGTAAACTATTTCTCTACTGATTAGTACTACGAGTCTTTGATTGCATTGCCGCAGTATTACCGAATTACCCTTTGAATATTTGGTGTCTTTTTAGACCTGACTTTGATTGTCACTCCAAAGTACACTTTTTTATCAATCCATAAAATTGTATTTTTTATAACAGTTAGTAACTTCAAGTTTACATAAGCGTAGTGCAAAAAATGAAAGCTACTAATTTTTTTTTTATAAATTTATAAATGAATACGATAATAAAACAGTTTAATAAAAATTATCTATTTCACAGTTGATGTGTACTTATTATTTTAATTTACCTTTAACTGTGACAACTTCCTAACTTGGTTTATCCTAACCCGTGGAATTGTTTCCATTAAATATTGCACAGATTTCGTTGATTTAATTTTTACGTTCGCTACGAGAGAATACCCGACTATAGCAATAAAAAAAATTGTACGCGTTGTTTTTGTGCGAATGCCGCGGACACAATGACATTTAAAATTGAAAAAAAGAACCCCGCGTAAAGTTGAATATGCATAGCAGTGCGGAGTTCGTTGCCAAATTACGTAAAAATCAAACGCAACATGCGAACGAAAGAATAATAGGATACGCGGGCAAACTCGATTCCCAGCCCATTGTATACGCACGTTGCTTTAAAAATTCAAATTGCGGTTTGAAACGAAAGGAGCCGTCGCGGCGGGGTGAAATCGTACGAGATTCGATAAAAAGAGCCTGCATACCCTGTAAATGACGGTCAAGAGGCTGAGCACCCCGAGGAAGAGGAACCAGAACCAGAGGAACACGTAGATCTTCTCGTTGACGACGTTCAGCGGCAGTATGCAGACGGCGTCGTGTCGCTCGACCTCGCCGCTCACGCCGTACTTGTAAAAGGTGCATTTCGTCATCCTTGGGAAGACGTAGATCATCGGATCGACCCGGTCCTCCTGGTCCGACTCCAGGAAGCGCAGCACGTCGATGCCGAAGGTCAGGAATGCGCCGTCGAAGAAGCGGTTCATCAGGAACATCTGGCCTGCGAAACCAAGGCATTCATCAGTCGCCGCTTGTGTCAGTCGTCGCGGCGCTTTATAATTCCATCGGCGACGCGTCGATAGCGTAGGTGAGCCGAGGAGCCCTGGCCAGCTGTAGCGCTGCCAAAATCTCCCCGCACATTCACGCGCGTCCGTCGCACCGGCCATTCATACTAATTCAGTTATCGAACCCAAGAACCCCGCTGCGAAATCAGTGTTTATGTACGTTTTAATGGGGCTGCGACGTACTTTATGAGCCTCGAATACATATTAAGCTGAACCTGACGTGCTTCCAATGAATTTAAGAAAATTTCATATTCAAGCTTTCTGCTTTATGAAAATTTCAAAGCTGCGATTTCTTTCATTCAATTTTTTTTGATAGCGCTTAAAAGGTTGCAGTGAAATTTCACTGTAAAGTAGAGAAAAATAAACTTCATCAAGGGTCTTAATTTCACTATAAAATTAGCGCGAAAATTTGAGCTCGATAGAGTTAATTTACACTCTATTTTACTACAACCGATTTAGTGTGTATCAAAGGACAATAAAACTTTAATGTCCTTCCAGTTTAAAGTTTTATCTAAATCTCAAAATATAAAATTGTTAAGAAGCACTTCTTTCGTGCCCACAGACAAATTTTTACTAAATGAAGTTGTTGGCGCACAAATCGTCCGTATTACCGATGACTGCGATAAAAATTGTCGGCTCGATCGATTTTTAATTACGGAGGATAAGTACTTAGAGCGAGGACGAAGTTCTCCCCGGAATTTTTATAAAAGTACATGGGAAAGTTAATTTCGCGACGCGAGATTTATGATAATTGTCGAATAGCGCATATAGGCGCGTTCGGTTAAAAAAAAAAAAGAAAAAAAAAGCCGAGAGAGGAGGAGGTGGGTAAAGAGACTCACCGATGACGTTGAGGAAGGCGAGCACCTCGCAGAGGTAGTACCTGTACGCCCACCAGTTGTGGAAGCGCAGATTCTCCCAGAGATAGTCCAGCAGCATCTTCTTCTTCTGTTTCTTCTCGACCTCGGAGCAGAGCCCAATGTCGAGGTCCATCATGAGAGCGTGAATCTTGCCACCCTCCCAGCCCTTCCAGAGCCAGCGCGGCGTGTAGAAGAGGATCGCCTGCAAAATATACGAGCGACTTTCTTTCACTGCGACTTTTAAAACACTCGCCCGCAATTATCTGCGTACGTAAAACATGTTTATTCCAGAATACCTGTCCCCTATGTTTTATTTTATTTTATATTTTTCTTTTATTTTCTTTTATGAAGGGAGGGAAGATGGAATCCTTCTTTTACGCGCCCGCTGTAAGTCACATTTTTACGCGACGGGAGAGCAATTTACGACTGAAAGTATGCATTTGAAATAATTGGAGGAAAAACGAAAGGTGGAAATGCTTTTGAGGTTTTAATAAATATAGAGGAGGTTGCCGAGTCAGGGGGAGCATTTCACTTTCGTTGAGTGGCTAGGCGCTGTTTATCTGCAAATTACTTTCAATGTTTATAGTTAATACGTGCTTTTTCGTTGTAACAGTGCCTTAAAAGGTAGCGTGAAAAGCATTTTCTTTTTTTATGCAATCCACGTTGCTCGGGAGGAATGTGGAATCCTCCGATGATGAACGAGTATTGAATCATTTCACAGGTCTCAGTAATTTACCCTTTATTAAGTTTTTCCCTTTCGAATCCGAGCGAAATGATCATCCCCAGCGCGGATTTTCAAAAAGAAACGAGAATAAGGAAAAAAGGAGGGAATTTATCGGCGTTGCAAATCCATTAGGTGTGCTACACCTGCGCAATTTATTACACCGCTCGATTCGAATAATTGAATCTATCATTTTTTCAGGCCGTCCCCGTCTTACGTTCCCACAAGCTATAATCAATTCCCACGTGCGCTAACAAATGCGCCGTGAGGCGGTAAAAATTTTCACCGCGAAAATCGACGAAAAGCGAGGCGAGGAGAGAGGGGGAGGGGGGTACCGGCGCGAAATACGAATTAATCGAGGAGGGTATCCAAAGGAGGAGGGCCGCGGTTATTAATAACGCATTCTCAAACGAATTCTCCCCGTATCGCATCGCGATAACGAGGAAATATGCCCTTTCTCGAGTGGCCCTTCGATTAATGCCGGGCGCATTATGTGCAACGCTCCGCGCGCGGATAAATCGACGCGGCGTTAATTGTAATTGAAAATCGCCCGATGAAAATGTTTTAATCCGCTTGCCGATCGATTGATCGTCCGAGCTTTTTGAGACTTGGAATTTTAATGGACCTCCCTTTTTCACCAGAATGTGCGTCATTTTTTATTTTTTTTTTAATTTTTTTTTTTTACAGCAACCTTATTGCTCGTTACTCAAGTTTCATGTCCATTTAATTTCGATTCGAATACCTGCAATTAACCCCGGTATCTCTATTATCGGGAGGGATGAACTTTTTTTTAATAGTCATCAAGTTTTTTAACGTCGAGCAGAGAAGAACCGCGCAATTTTTTCGATAATCACGTTCTTTCTTCTCTCGAGCGTAAAAAAATCAAAGGAGGAATGAAAAGACCCTCTTGGCTGCAAACTTTTTTAATGAAGGACTCTTCTTCCCTCTGAAGCTAAATTATAACGAAAAACTAATAAAATTAGTAGAAACTGCTTAACAGTGGATCTCTCCTACCATTAAAATTTTTAGCGAAATTTCATCTTTATATATATACATAGAAGAACGTAAGTTCCATTAACTCTCAAGACCAGTTCAAATTTGTCGAGCTTCCAGGGTTGCCATGGGCGTAACTCGAAAGCTCAAAATTAAGCGCACAAGGAACCTCGCCTTACACAAAAAGGAGGAGAACTTCACCCTTCCGCCACAGCAATCCAACCCGCTGCAAAATCTGCAAAAAATAATCTTCTTCTTCTTTTTTTTTGCGCTAAATGGCACCGGAGGAATAATAATCGCAGCGCGAAAGTTTAAAATCGCGCGAATCTCGCAAGGTAACGATGGGAGAGAAAAAAATCTCCATCGCGCGGGTGCATCTCCTAATTACGCCGAAGCCCCGGCGCGGGGCACACGTACACCTGTTGAGCGGCGATATCTCGCACGCGACGCCGAAAAGCCCCCCGCGAGATCGCGCAAACGCAATTACCTACGCACTGACGTCGCCTCGATTCCCGCGCGGCGCGCACTCTTCTTTATTTATAAACGCGCCGGGGCTCCGCCGACCTCCGCGTCTCAATTAAGTTCACGGTCCCCGGGGCCGCGGCGAAAACCGCGGGAGACAATGCGTGCGAATCGCGTGATGTCGCCAAACTCCGCTTTTCTCACAGGCAGGCCTTGTCTTTTCGCTGCTTTTTTTTTTTTTTTTTTTTCAAGTGCACCTCGAGGACGTCCCGGTAACGCGCGCAGGTGCCGGGCTCGGGTTTGTTAGTTTAGCTTGTAAGCTGCCGAGTGAAAAGGCAAGTGCAAGGGAGATGATATCGGGGTAAGGAATGATGATAAGCGTTCGGAGTAAGAATAGTTTAATTAGGCGACCATTCAGATTCAAATCTTATCGCGTCGTACATTGTTGATTATTGTTCATTAAAATGTTACTATCATCATTTCAAAATGTTCCGAGCGATTTCGAACGTACGTAACGCGCGTAAAATCCATTTAATTGAAAATTTATTTAACTGCTCGTGAATTTCTGAGAAACGCGAAAATTAATTTTTGCGACGTTGAAAATATGAAAATCTTATTTATTACCCAATAACAGTTATATTCGCCGGACGAAATGCAAATGTATGTAACTATAAGTATACCCAGTTGCTTCTCTTTAAAAAAAAAAAAATTACTTCGTCTAATATTTAAAACTTAATAAGCTTTCTGTACAATAAATTGCTATTTTAAAATTTGTTTCCGGTATATAATTCCTTCTTTTTCTTCCTAAGAGAAAAACATACTTTGGAATTACACGGAGACTTCTCGTTATAAATCGTGGTAATCAATAGTCGATAATCGTGAGTGGAAAAGGCAACATAAAAATTACTCAAAAAAAAAGTAAAGCAGCGCAATTACAATCGCGCTAATGACTCGACAAGTCCGCAGGTCTTCTTAAAGCCGTCGGCTTAATTATCAATTCCTCCAGAGGCCGTGATTCCCGCGGGTTATCAACTCGTATTTTCCAGCCGGCGCGATGTCCCCGCGTCCAGATATCCATCTGCGCAATGATGAGAATTTTAGTTGGTTGCAGCGAAGGGGATAAATATACACCAGCTCGTTTCATCCCGCGGCTCTTCTTAATTGCCGCGATTAGATTCCCCGCTCCGATCGCTCGGGAATTAGGAGGAACAGTCCACCGCGGCCTCTCCGACTCGCTATCGCTCGCGTGGTATCGACTCGTTCGTTATACCTCCTCGATTCTAAAACTACCATCACAAAAAAAAAGAAAAAAAAACGGAGAAGAGGACCCCGTCACCGCGATATCTCAATTCCATGCTCCGCGCGCGCGTTACACATCCTTATCGGACTTCCTGGGGCCCGAGAACGTGGCCCTCCTTTTTCTCCTTCTCGACGAGCGATCGGCCGATTAAGCCGATCTCGCATTGTTCCGCGCGGAAATGGGGAGGAGCAAAAAAAGCGGGTCGCATCGATAAGCCTGCTGCGCGTCGGGGCAATAAGAGCAGCGACGGCTCGTAACGCGCGGCCGTTTAGAGGGGGATATCGCGCGAGGCGAGCATCAATCTTCCTCCGGCATCGCGGAGAATAATCGGGCCTCTCCCGCGTTGTTCTCCGGGCCGCGTGTCGCGCGCCAACGCCGGACTTTTCTCCGTTTTGCCTTTCTATCTTTGGCCTCTCCCCCGGCCCGGGCGATGCATCATTCCCACTCGCGTACGTGCGTGTCGCCGCGCTATCTCCGGCGACGCGAGCGACGCGACCTACGTGTACACCGGGATGGACGTATTTTCATGCCCGTTTCCCTTTTGCTCTTGCCACGGAGGAAGCGATTTTTCAACGCGTAAATCTTATCTCCCGCTATTTGCGCGAATATTCAAGTGCGCCACTTGGAAATCTCTTGTTGCGCTTTTATTAATTTTTTTCGTTTAATTCGCGATAGATATTTATTTACTTATAAGTGCACAATTGACTAAATCGTTGTATTCAGTACGCTGAAAAAATAGTAGAGTAAAATTTGCAATAAATTTGTTTAGGTGGGGAGAGACTTGGCAGGACGTAAAAAAAATTATAAATCTTGAAAAGATTACTGTAATTCTGTAAAATTTTATTACAATAATTGCACAAATACTAATATTTACACTTAAAAAAATAGTATAGGGTAACATTCGCAACAAATTTTGTAAGTTACTGATAGACTTGACATGATAAAGAAAATTATTATAAATCTTGGAAAAGTTTACTGTAGTTCTGTAAAATTTTATTACAATAATTACAGTTTTTCCCAAATGTATTTTTTCCTAATTTTTCCAATATATTTTTTTTGTCATACCACTTTTCTGTCCCCATCTTACGAAATTTATTGTGAACCTTATATTATTATTTTTTTTCAGTGTATAAATATTAGTATTTTTTATTTTCACACTCGAGGTAAAGATAACAGACAATTTTTTATGTGACAAGGGTACCACTTCGGTTGAAGCTGTAGGTATGAGAAATGTTTTGTTCTGAATTGTTTGCGCAATTACGCAGCACCTGACTTCAGTCTTACAAACATAAATTATTAGTAAAAAACTGCGCAGCATGTACCTTTCTAATTTAACAGCATACCAATCTTTTACACTGCAAACATTATGTTTGTAACAATCCTGCCTATTTTAAAGAAATTCTGAATTACCTAAAAGCGAAACCAGCCATTCTTAATTTGATTGGTTTTAACAAGAGCACGTAGTTAGTCAAATGGCAAGGCGATAAATTAAATTGGTCTACAAATAACATTGAGAAAAAAAAGAGTATTTACTATGATATTTTTTTAGTTTCATTTTTCCAGCTAAATCAACGTCGGAAATATAAAAGTAAAAGCCTCGGAAGACTCGGCTAGTAAACGTAAAAAAGTGAAAAAACATCTTTTCACTGACGCCGCGAGCATGGACAATAAAAAAAAGTGCATTCAGTGAGAGTACTTCCTGAAAGCTGCAGAAGCTACAAGGCAACATCTAGAAATAAAACCGAGGATCGCCCTCGTACAAGGGAGCATCCCATATTCCATGGGCATCAGAGGGGGGGAGGATAGCATGGAACTCCGGCTTCTAGAGGGTCGGGGCTGGGCACTATAGACTCGCACACGCCTTTTCTCGGTTTCCGCGTGAAATTCGCGCTCGCCTCGCGCGAAGAATGGACACGTGGCGAACACAATGGACAATGGGCGCGAGCAACCCATAAACTACGGGCGAGCGGCCCCGCTTAGGCGGCGACGGGGCTTATTATGTTAATGCCGGCGGTGCCTTAAAATCGAACGGCGAATCTCGGCCTCAAAATTAGATTCGATCGTGCGGTGCGCCCCTATTTTTTCGCCGACATGGAAGAGCGAGCCTGGAGAACGGGACCGCGCGAAATGCTCCGGCGCTTAATGTCCCGACGCTCGTCCCTCCTTTTCATATTTTTTTTTATTTTGTAGCTCATGGAAATTCCGGGGTACGAGGGATAATCGTATGCAGAAAGATGTCGGGTAGACGAATACTTATTTTTTTTTACTCGTTCTATTATTTTTTATTTTTTATTATTTTTTTTATATCAACAGATTTGCCGGTAGCTGAAGCAATTTTTTAAATTTCCCTTTTTAAAGCTCGTTTCGGTGGTAGGGAATATATTTCCAGGCGGGATGTAGATGTGGATGAAGTATCACGAAAACTCATTTTCCACGTCAGTTTATCGCTTTCATGAATGAAATTTCCATGAAAAGAGCTTAAAAAGTTGCGCAGTGAAAAAAAGGATTTTTTCGCGTGACGTGTTTTAAATGAAAACTAGAGGTAGCCTATACAGCAGTCGAGTTGACCTTAAATTCTTTTTTTTAAATGAACGGTAAAAAAATAAAAATTGAGAGCTTCGGATATTAAACTCTATTGCTAAAGCGCAACGATAATATTCGTTGAAACTTAACTAGCGCATAAAAATGTATTATATCCGCACGTCCACTGGATCGACCCTGTGATTGGCGTGGCATTCAGTCCCTTTGCGGGATATATGCTAAAAAAAATTCCATGCAAAATCCAGTCTAAAAATACAAGGCGCGCCGTAATATCATAATAATCGAACAGGCCGCTGCTAATCCACGTCTCCTCCACGGAATTAAAGACGCGGCACAGAAAAGAAGAGCAACAATAACACGCGGCCGGTCGGCGTATCGCGTGATGTATGCAACCCACACACAGGCGCGCGCGCCGATAATAGCGAGCCTCCCTTTTCGCACGCGAGGCCTAGAAAAAAAAGAGAAAAAAAAAAAGAAATAACCGAGAAGAGAAAGAAGCGCGCTAAACGACTCCATTGAGACGAAGTGAGACGTCCCTGCGGCTCGGCCCGTCCGTCTCCCTTCGTGGGAAAAATTAGCGTCGAATTATCGCGCGGCGCGCGAACACTGGGAATTTTCGGATCGGTGTCAATGCACCTATCGAGTCCAAGGCGGGGAGTTGGACCGGTGCCAGGGGCAGTTTTACCACGCTGCAGCACGCGCGTATTACACACGCCGGCGGAGGCAATGCCAGCCTTTTCTCGCCGTGGTTTATGGGGTACGCGCCGCGCGAGCCGCCGTTAAAAGGCTCCGGGCCGAGCCGCGTTTTAACGCCCCCCCTGCTCCCCCCGCAGCTTTTTTCTCCTTTTTCTCGATGCATTTTTAGCTTTCTTTTCGCTGCTTCTCTCCTTCCGAGCGGCGGTCTGTCGTTTTTTTATTCTTCAGCGCGCGAGCGCGCCTCAGAATGGAGTTAAAAGTGGCAAAAGAACTACGGACAATTTGACAAGTTTCTTTCGCGGCGGCTGTGGCAAGACATTGCATCATTCACAACTAATGGCTTGCTCGGAGTGGATGACTGCGGGTAATTTCTATAATTAACTTAAAGCTAATTTCTTATTCAATTCATTCGAGAATTCACGAGTTCGGCTCGGAGAGCCTTTCGCACCGGTTCACAGACATTTTTCTTCCCTCCGAGCTAATTGCGCCGACGTTTCGTAAACATTACAGTTTACTCGCTTCGGCGCGGGCCCAAAGAAGCGAACCGCAGCGGATAATCGCCGTGAATTCGCAACGCGTTTTTTTTTTTTCTTTTTTTTTTTGAACTATTATTTCGAGAATTTTTTCCTTAAAAACGCCCGCGGTCGACAGCGCAAATTGCCCTTAATCGAATACAAAGTTAACGAAGCAAACAAGCAGACGCACGGCAAAGAAACGTTGACACCTCATGAGGAAGTCTCCGAAGAGTAATCCTTCGGGGAAGGAAGGCTCATCATCGTAACTGTCGCCGATCTAATTCTGATCCGCTAAAATTATCCGGGGATCGCCCTCGGCCGTCCAATATTCTCGGAAGTCGCTAGCGTAAAAAAAAAAAAAAAAAAATGAAGGGAAGACAGGCGGAAGCGTCAGCAGCCCTCGGCGGAGGGATCCTCGCAGCTCCGCGGAATCTCAGATGTAGGAAACGGAAGAGGAGGCAGCCCCGCGCGTCCCGAAAAAGGAAGAGCGCCGTCGGCCTGGCAGATATAATGGGGAGGCTGCGTGCAGAGCGTGTCGCTGGAATTCGCGCGTGCGTGCGCACAAAACAATCCGGCTCGTAAATTGCCTCATTATCGGCCGCGGCGATCGCTCACGCGAAGGGCCCGTCGCGCGCGCCCGTGGAAACGGGATCGCGCCGCGCGCAAATTACGCGTACGTGTGTCGCCGCGAGCCCAGGCGCAGAACGCAGATTGAAACGTCCGCGGCGAGTCCCGGCGTAATTCCCATCGGGACACCCGCCACCCTCGTCCCGCGCGCTGAGGGCACCTCGCAGCGGCCGCGAGCTTCGTTAGCACTTGTTAGGAGGAGCCGGGACTATTATTTATGTCCCCTGGAAATTTCTTATACTCCTCCATAGGCGTGAATTCTTGGGCAAAAAGATCTTACGTCGCGGCCTAATTGGGAGAGTGTGTTTTATTTCCTTATTCCCTCAGGGCTTCTCCTTCTTCTTCTTCTTCTTTTAATATAATTAGATATTAATTCAATTCGATTCATTCATATTTAACAGGGCGGGCTCGGGCGTTAATTGCGCTCCGTGCGATTCCTTGAAAGTGGAATTTTAATTTGATTGCAGATAGATATTTATGATCGTCGGAGAATTGTTATTTTATCTTCTCTTAAGGAAGCGATGAGACTGAAAGTGAAGTCTTAATTTTATTCGTTTTATAGCGTCGTGATTAGAACTTTTTTAAATGTATGATCGAAAAGTGAATTATAAAAATTATGGCACCTTTTAGTATAATTTAAGATGAAAAGTCTTTTACAAATATAAGAAGATTTTGAGATCATTTTAAAATATCTACATTTTAAACTTAAATAAAAAATAATAAAATATTTACTACTATAAATTTGTTTCATTGTTAAATACGTTATTAAAAAACTGATCTTTAATTATAATAAAATTTAAAATGTTGACATCTTAAGATAATCTTCTAATGTTTGTATTTTCTAAACAGTGCCATAATTTTGATAAATCGCTTTTCGATCTTTAATTGATCTCACATTTTTTTACGGGAGTAACGATCGATCGGAAAGAAATGTTACTTACTCCTTATTGCATCCGCTCTAACTGATTAATTGAAATTGCGTAAACAGACAATAAGAAAGATCGTTCGATAAAATAAAATAAAAATACGATATAGTCGAGCATAGTTAAACCACAAGTTTAGATCATAAAATATTATAGTTACGCTTTAATCTCCAGAAACGTAAACTTTGTCGATGATACAGATAATCCTGTTTTACACGCAACGATAACAATAAGAGCATTATTAGCTCCTCCGGATAGCTCGCGCTAAAAGAGAATAATCCGGGCGGTATTATATCAGGATTACAAAAGTTAAAGGAGAATCGATAGTCGGTAATCAGTAATCCAGGACTTTGCCCGCGTCCCGAGCAAAGAACGCGACTCCCGCTGAGGAGGAAATATTTGCGCGCGGCCGACCGGTCGCCTATTGAAAGTAGCGAGGCAGAATTTGCCCATCGATCTTCCGCCGTCCCCTTTGAGCGCGAGCCCCGGGCTCCAGATCGCCTCGGACGCGCTTAATCTCTCGGCCAGGCGTTGCATAACGACGCCCCGGACTAACAATGAGGCCGCGACGCGGGGAAAAGATCGAGGAGCCGGCCAGGCTCCAGACGCACAAAGCCAACTTCATCGGGTAATCCTCGCGGCTTCGGGATCCGCTGACATTAGCCTCGCTGCAGCGCGCAGTCCTCGTGAAAAATTAAGCGACGCGCCGGGAGAAGTGCGAGTGCCCGTTCATTCCTCGGGGATGCGGCTGGTTTTACCCGAGGGGTTACCCCCCTTTTTTTTGCATTTATACTACACCGTAATTTCAGCTTTTTACGGCTTGTGAAATATAAACTTGCTTGATGCGCTTTTTATGCTGACGAGCGTAATGGGCAAAATGTAGACAAGTTGTTAGAGGCTGAAACTTCTTTTACGTCAGTTTTTCGAGCGATAATGGCTGAATTGAAAGCTGGAATTTTTCACCGTAATGCTATTAATTATTAAATAAATTTACGACCTTTTCCGATATCCAATGTTGCGGCAATTAAACTGTCGAGTATTCATAATATTCTTTTGCATTGCTTATTAATGCGCACTGATAGAAAAAAAGGAGAAACTCACTTATTACAAAAGGAGATTCTCCTGAAAACTTATAGTAAATTCTCCTTTTTCATGAATTAGGAGTTTCTCCTATTTTTCAAAAACGAAAAAGGAAATTCTCCTTTAGGAAATTTAGTTTCTCCTTCATTTTTCTATCAGTGCACACAAGGGTTAAAATCGCTTTCCCGCATATGTATCGAAACGTACTATTTCCTCTGCTGGGGGTTACTTTGTGATCCTTTTGTATCAACTCTGTACCAGTACTCCGGCGATAAATAAATAAATGAATTAAAAATTTCTCTGAAATTTTCCTCAAAGGAGTTGCGGTACAAAAAAAAACTAAGAAAATCTTCCGGGAGGGAGGAAAGAGTTCATCGATCCTAATTGTCGTAAGATCGGTAATAAATCGGCGCATGAAAAGGAGTTGCGGAGCCGCGACCGCACAAAAGGGGCGACGCTTCCACGAGTGTAATCCCGCGCTCGGCGTGTAATCATTGAATTGATATGTGAGCGTCCGCCTCCCTCTCGCTCGCTCTTACGCGAGAGATAAAGATATCCGCGCCGGCTGAGAAATATCGCTCGGGCCCTCCGTATTGTCGGGGGTCGAATCGCATAAATATCTCGGGGGGCCGCTCTCTCGCCGGCGAAAGTGAATTCGCTCTTTATTTCCCTCGGATCTGATTATGGCCGCGATGAGAAATGAGTCGCATCGCGGCCGTCATTGTGCACCCCACCCTACGGCCTCTCCCAGCTCCTCATTTTATTTGTTTCTATTCGCCTCATCCAAGACGGCGAGACGGAGATACGCAGATAGACGCTCCTTTTTCAGAGAAAGAGAGAGGCCGGAGGATATTACCGGAGCGAGCCATTTTCCCCCCTAATGCGACATTCTCACGAGCGCGGGGTCAATGTCTCCGCGCGCGGCTGCCTCGAGATGCTCGCCTTCAATCCTGTGTTTACTCGGATTACGCGCTTTTGCGCGTAATATACCCACCGCCGCGGCGGCTCTTCGGTTACCGTACTCCTCATGCCGGGTTATTAGCTTTTTCACGGACTGCCCACTGATTTGTTCGCTACCGCGAGTCTGCTATCAGGTGTCTGCTGATGGTAGACACTTAGAGGCGTTTAGCAAGAAGCAAGCCACTGGATTTACCTAAGTCGAGCCATTTACTCGTTTAAGTGTGATATACGTGGATACAATTTGCAACGGAAGTAGTTTTTTTAACGTTCGAGCATCTTATCTTTTCCGATCACGGATATCGCGCTGCTGAGGGAACACGAGGCTTTATAAAAGGATGCAATTTACTTTGAGCGGAGATTCCCTCTTGAAGCAATCCTTGTGTTAAAAAAAAATCATGAGCATGAAATTGATAAGTGTCGTAGCTACTTTAAATTTTATTGATTCTGACGTGAGCACGACGTTATAATCCGATGCCTCTGTCCTAAATGATCGATCGACAGGCGATAGTGTAAAGATCGGAAATATCTACACGCTAAAACAATTCCAGTTAAATTTCACTCTTAGTTCATAGTTAAATACTCGTAAAGTTAAATTTGACTCTATTGGAATCTATTGGAGTCAAATTTAACTCTACATGAATAGAGTGACTTAAATTCAATCTAAAGTAGAGTAAAGTTCACTCTAAGGTAGAGTATAGTATGTGACACATTAAGTCCCTACTATTCAAAGTAAAAAAAAATTACTCTATTTCACTTCTTCAAGGGACTTAATTTCAATGTAAAATTAAAATAAAAATTTGACCCCAATGCAATTAATTTTCACTCCAGCTTCAATACCAAACTTCAATACCCTTCCAGTTTAAAGTTATATCTAAATCTCGTAACATAAAATTATCAAGAAGCACTTCTTTCGTGCCCACAGACAAATTTTTACTAAATGATGTTGTTGGCGTAACCAAGTGAGTATACAAATTTAGATTTCAAAATTACGACTTAAATATTCCAAATCAATTCAATGATTTTAATTCAGAACGCGTATAGTATTTAGTACTCAATTGTTATTTCTACTAAAAATCATCGTCTTATCGCGGTATCAACGAAAGAAAAGAGCACAGCTTCGTACAGCGAAAAATTCTGATCGCCAAAAAAAAAAAAATGGAAAAACACGGAAAGAAGGCAACTGATCGACTGCCTTACTTGTAGCAGCAGGGCGAAGATGACCCACTGGTAATACTTGTGCTGCTTGACAAGAGGATGAGGTCCGTGTCCGTGCACCTCGGTCTTGGACACGCCGCTGTTGGAGACGCCGGGGTAGGGTATGGAGCGTCCGAGGCTCATGTTGAAGGCGTGCACCATGCTGTAGGTGGTGTGGAGCCAGCAGAAGGTCTCCAGCACAACCTTGTCGACGGAGCCGGCGGCCTCGCAGTGAATCGGCGAGCCGCTGATGCTCTTGCAGGCGAGGGTCAGGCAGCCGGCCAGCAGCAGGGCGACCGTCGCGCGATAATGCAGGCGGAAGATCAGCGTGTCCTCCGCCACCCGTTGGACCTTGAACAGGCTGCGAATCGAGCCGAAGACGTCTATCATCTTCAGCATTATGGGCATGCTGGGCGGACCGACGAATCCGGCCCTCCTCTTCCTTCTTCTACTCTACAACTGCTCGCACATTTCGACACTCAGATTCAAGTTCTTTCTTTTATCTTTTCCCCCGTCAGTAGCGCGCTGCTTTGTGCAGACACAGCCTCGATGCGAAAATTTACTTTGTTTTTATCGATACTGTGTCCTTTGCTCTTTCCGACGAGGTCTTTTGTACTTTCGTAGAGGAATTTCGCACTTTTTTTTTGAATGAAAATCACGCCTTTCTCGTGTTTCGTTCCTTCGCATATTTTATTCAAAGAACGTCTGTCAACGTTATCCCTGATGCAGAAGGTGCGATCTTAAATTGATTTAAAAAAATCGTAGCAAATTTGAATTTTTATTTTCTTCTCTTCTTTTTTTGACTATCAGGGTGATACACGAAGAGAAACCTTTTAGTAAATTTTACAAGTTCCCGTGGTACTTTTATCACAATCTGCTTCGTATATAAAATTTTCTATAAGGAACGTAAGTGTTTCTGGACCAAATTCCAATGTAAGTAGTCTGCGTATATAAAAATTACAGCAAGACCTGACAAATTTTACTGGCTTTTATTAAAACCTACTCGATATATAAAATTTTCTAAGGAATGCAAGTGTTTCTGTGCAAAATTCCAATGTAAGCAGTCTGTATATCAAAATTACAGCACGACCTGACAAATTTTACTGGCTTTTATTAAAACCTACTCGATATATAAAATTTTCTAAGGAATGCAAGTGTTTCTGTGCAAAATTGTCCATGTAAGCAGTCTGTATATCAAAATTACAACGGGACCTTAAAAATTTTACTATAATCTTTGAAAATGAAATAAAAGAATGCAATTCTCCGATAAACGTTGTTAATATTTCAGCGCGCAGCGCAGGAAGTTAATGCAATTTCCGTGGAAGCGAGTTTACCAATTAAAAGCTCGTTCATAATGAACTCCTCTGGCGAAGAGCTCCTTTGTCGCAGCGTATAAAGACGCGGGGTATCGAGCAAAGGAATGTCCACAAGAAAGAGGCCGTCTCAAGGCGAGTCGCGTCGATCCTCCGGGAAAGTGCGCGATCGTCGGAAATAAGCAGACGCCTTGCAGCGGGACGGAGGTAAGTTTGTTCTCGCGCGACGGCAGCTCACCGCTTCTGTATGGGCTCTTATTTGTGCCCCTCCTCCGGACCTCCGTCGGAAGTCTCTTGCGCGGCGGTAAGAGACTTCCAGGGATCCCGGTGCATCCTCTAAGCCTCGGTCGAGGGGACGGGCGCACCTCCGACGTCACTCTCATCGCGCCCCTGGCAGCGCCTACCCATTCACCCGAGGAGCGGCGTCGCGCCCGGCGCGCATTGTCACTCTGGCAAACGGGCGGTGCGCTCGCGGCACTCGGTCAGCGGCGACTAAAGGCCCGTCCGCGTTGACACGAGGAAGAAGACGCGGGAGCCGAGGCTAGGGTCAAGTCGCGAGCGAGACGGGGGCCGAGGCCTTAAAGGGGAAGAGCAGGAAGGCAGAGCGCGACGAGTGAATCGACGGGGGGAGGCCGGGGGTGCCGTTTACTTGAGGGGCATCCCTTGGCCTCGACCAACGATTCAACACATAACTTATATTATCTTCCCGAGGCGGGCTATCCGCCTGCCTGTGACACGCCGCCAGACCTCGACTACTTGTAAATCTACTTTGCCGCGCCGCCGGTACGAGCATCTTTTAACTCATTAACATGCGCGCGTCGCTTCCTTCTTTTACTCGACTGTCGCTGTAATGATCCCCGCGGCTTTTCTTCTTTTCCTCCGTTTCCTCCTTTTAAAAGACTTTCTGGCGACGAAGCTGCTGCTCTTCGCCGATGAAATCAAATTTAAATTGCTCGTGGGATATACTTATAACGGCGCGATTAATTAGCGAGAACATCTTGTATTAAAAGATTCCTTTATATAAAATTTAGATTATTATTTAGAGATAGATTCCTATATAAAATTGAATTGAAGCGAACGTCGAGCAACGGACGATGTTGAGAAATTCGTAACAGATCGTCTGTTTGCGCTGAAACTGTATATTGCATTGCAGTTTTTACTCGAAGGGATAAGAAAGGACAGTGCGGTTCAAAGAGTATGCAAAGTTTGCAAAATAAAAAATCCAATAAAGCTTAATATCATATCGGTGGGCATTAATGCACGAGGAAGCTTTTTAATTTGCACGACGATGCGCTAGGCATCCATACAATTTTACTATCGCCTTGAAATTTATAAATGCACGAACTTGACACCGAATATTCTTGAAGACCAAGTACACCGAACGTACTTAGCGATCGCGATCCTTTTTTTTTTTTCTCCCCACCCCCCCCGAAGACTTCTCCCCCTCGCTCCTCGGGATTTTTACCCCCCTCTTCGGCGCAAGTGAGGCAACTGGCAGACCTGTTGTTCCAGATTGCAGTCGATTTGCCGCGAGGCCGCGCGTTTTTTCCGCGCGGGGGGAATCATTCTTTATCGCGGCATTGTTCGCCTGCCGCGCCGCGCACTTGATTAAAATTGCTCGAGCGCGCGCGGCTATCCGCTCGGGCGATCGCGCGCAAGGATTCTGCATCGGCGGAGCTTTTAACCCAAATGCGCCGCTCGGCTCCCTTTTATGCGCCGCGCACAAAAGTTCGAGACGCCAACCTGCTAGGCAAATAAACCGCGCGCCATTAGCCACTGAAATAGACTTTGGTCGGCTTCGGGTAAACTTGGGAGTTCCGCCTGAGGCTCGCACGTGCTCGCGGGGATATTTCCGAAAAGACGCGCGGAGGATCAAAAGAGAGAGTGAGAGAGTGGAGGATCCGTTTGGGTGCGCGCACGCGAGTATGAACCGCAAATTGCGCGGCCACCTGGGGGAACTTTTTTGTCGGCGTATTTTTTTTTTTTTCGTTTTAGTGCGTTCGAGTGGGTATTACACGATACACTTCATTTTAAGTCGATTGAATTGATTTTTGGTGAAATTGCTGGGAGTGATTATTTTCTTGTTGCGTTTAAAGGATACCGACCGTTATTGCAGGTTTAAGGAACTTAAAACATGGCTTGCAACGTTTTACGCCGCTCATTTATTATACGTAAAAATACGCTTTATCGTTATTGAGAAAAATTACTTCTTTATTCACGATGGAAAATAAAAGAATTTACAAGCGTTTATCGAGTCGAATATTGAGGATGAATGAAAATAGAAACCGAAATTAATTTTCGATTACCCTCTTCCTTTTTTTTTTTTAATTTTCCCTTTTAAAGTATAAGGGGCTGTTCATTCCACGTATAATCGCAAACCACTTTTAGATAAGTGGAAGACTCGCCGTAAAGAGCCCGGAATCATTATTCCTTTTGAATTATTACATCGATTTTATGCAATCCTAAAAACTTCGCTTCACTCCGACCTTGTCAGCATCCTTCTTCAAAACGGAAACCACTAATGGACCCTTTTTTTTTTAATCCTTACATATGCGCGGAACTTTACAAAATCGAAAGTAAATCAATCGCAAACAAACACGAATAAGCCGCTCATTCGCTTCTAATAATCCGAGGGGCTAAGATTTATCGCGCAGCAATTTTTTTTTCATTCCGGATAAGCGAATAAAAAAAGGATTCCATCCCCAGTCACGAATCCCGGGAATAAGTGACGAGATAAAAGAGCGTAACAGGCGGCGCTTCGTTACGGTAACATCCCGCCGATACGACATCTCCGATTACGAGCGGCAGTGTACAATGGACGCGCCATCAATAACGATCAACGGGGACGAATCTCTCGAGGCGAGGGAGACGAGCACACCCAATTAATCGCCACCGAATGATACGTCAACGCTGTGGCCGTTCTGTGTACAAGGCTGCCACCGGTGGTCCTACGACAAGATAATTGCCTTTAGACACGCCGATGCCTCATTTCGCCTTGGTCCGTTATCTTGTACGAGGAGATTTTTTTTTCTTTGTAAAGAAGTAACTCAATACGCTCGTTTAATGAGCGAATTCTTCAATCAGATTATTATTGGACGACGAGGCTGCGAGAGAATTTGAAGGAAGGGAGTATGTTTTCTTTTTTTTTTTTTTTTTTTAAATAGAGACAAGAAAATATTTTCTTGCCCCTGCAAGTGTCGTAAAGCAAACATTTGTATAATAAATAACATGCTCATGACAAGGGACTACAACGGGTTGCGCGGGAGTGAAAAATTGCTCAAAATGTGAAACGTGTAAAAAAGATTCAAGGATTTCTATTTAAAGTATGTGTATATACTTATTAAAACCGTTTTTTATTCATTAGGAAATAATTAAATAAAAATGAATACAAAATAATATACAATTTCAAAGTTTATTTTTTTTTTTATCTTATACTCCTAAAATTGATTCCTAATCTTAGTAGACAAATTTCTTTGAACATTATCTACTTAATTTTAAAATGAATTTATTCAATTGATGAATACATCTACTTCGATATAATCTCAATAAGTTTACGAGAAGTATAGAATCCTCTGAATTTTATCATAAATATCTTAATTGTTAATTTTTTTTTTCTTATTAGAGACTTTTTTCGTTTATTCAATTCTTTTTTTTTATATTAAATAGAAACTAGTTATAATGAATCAATTTAGAATTTATCGTGCAGTCTATTTATTGGAAGACGAGAATCTATACTTAAATAATTATTTGAAGAAGAAATCGTTTACATTTTAACAAATTAATCATAGATAATGGTCCGCTTACCCACGACGCAAATAAGTATAGATTGACGCTACATAATAAGTAGATTTTTTAGTGCCATTCAAAGGATCCTTCCTCCAGCTAGAGTAAATTTTTGCGAGTGTAATAAAACATTCCAAGAGCGTACAAAAGAATAGCAATATAATATTTCAATCGATACCATTAATTAGTCCTCCCCGTTAAAAAAGAATCATTAATATTCGTCGCAGATCGCTTGGCTCGTATTCCCGCCCCCGCGACGAGCTCGATTAAAAGAAAGCACGGGGCCGCGGGCGTTGGTTTGAACCGCGGATCTGCGGGGGAAAAAAATTGCCGGGCGAACAATCGAAAGCGAGAAGAAAGGCGATAGTGCGGGGGATGGGCGAAGGAGAAAAGCTCGGCCAAGACTCGAGGTAGCGTCTTGGTCGTCAAGGCATTCGGGTCATTGTCGCGCTATAGATAGAGCCGTCGCGAGACTCGCGACGAGAGCCCCACGCGACTGTGCGCGCCGGGGGTAGGAGGAGACCTTATTACGGCCTTGCGATCGCGAGCCCACCCCCACCCTCCCCCTTCGCGCGCACCTCTTTCTTGTGCCGCACGCGCTATACCTTCTAGATCATTTCTAAATGAGAAGTACCGGGGCGATCGTGAAATTTCTCGATTCTCCGTCGGTTTTGCAAATGGACCCTCTTTCACTTCGCCAAATGGAACAACTTTTTGTTGGAACGGCTATTCAAGGTTACGCGCGCCTTTCTCTTTATATTCGACGAGAGTGCGGGTCGAAAATTGATTTCTGTCTTTTTTTTTTCTTTTCAATTCGGAAAGTGATTGCAGTGTTTATATGTACTTGATAATTCGACTGTAACGAGTGGATTGAAGCGATGCGAATGGATTTAGTATAAGAGATAAACGTCGAGGGCAATCGACATTGGATATAAAAGTTTTTTTTTTTTGTATTAAATTTGAAAATGATTCTCTCTGTAGCGCGTAAACAAAACGGTTTCGACCAGTTCTCTGGTACTGACACTTTTATCGAGATTTTCAAAAATTTTATTTTTCAGCTTTAATGCGTTCAAAACCCACTCCATAGCGGATGCAATTCAGTGCGCTCGAAAAAAAAAGTTCAAGAACAGAGCATCTAGCCTCGTTTCATTGAATTACAATTTTACGAACGTTAAAATAAACGTCAACTGATCCTCTCGTTGTTCTCATAATCGTGTCGCACGTTTTTATCACCGAAATCATTTGCAGCCTTGCAGCCGGAAACTCTTCCGCTATAGTTGCTTAACCCGGACACTTTACTAGCCATAAAAAAAGTTTAACACGCCCATCGAAAGTATCACGACGGACGCGAGAAAAACGAAAATTGCGCGAACTTGGTCGATTCGTCGCCAAGCGCGAAAATTTATTTATCGACTGCACTTGGCTGTAGCCGCGTGAAAATTCCGAAAAGAGCGTCTCTGCATCACGTCCCGGCATCGACTAAAAATACGAGCGACGCTCCGGCAGGATGTCGGGGGCGGGACGCGCGTTTACGAGGCTGCGGCTTCCCCATAAAATGCCGCGCGCCGCCGATAAAGCCCGGCGCGCCGGCCCGACGATACCGCGCCCTTATCTACTTGCGGATTTTCCCGAGAACCGGTGAGAGATGTGGGAACGGCCAGCCGGACGGATTTATTGGATTACCAGATTGTCGTCGGGGTGCCGAGTGAGTGCTTTAGGATTTGCACCTCGCGCTTCATTCCATTAACCGCCAATCCGTTTATTATAAAGGTTTGACGGCTCGGGCGCTTCGGCGTTACTTTCGATTACCGCATTCCCGCTAAAGTCGCTTAGGATACCTTTTTTATTCTTTTTATAATACACTTATCAAGCGGAACAGGATTATGCAACTGCGGCGGGTCGAAAATTCAATTTCGCAAGAGACCAGAGTTTCAGCTTTTCTCCCGTGCCGATCGATCCGGCGAAATTCTTCCAGTCCATTTATATTACTTCATTAAAAAGTAAACGTGGGTCATTAATGCGACACTCGTTAAATACCGGGAAAACGAGTTTTCCTAGTCGATCGCGTGCCTAATCTCGCCGGGCGTGTGCCCACGTCTCAATCCGATTCGCGCCGAGCTTACGCCTAATCTACGATGTAAGTAGGCCGAGCCGGCTGCCGTAATAGCGCGCGAATTGCGGGAAAAACGCGGAAAACGAGAGGTGAAAATTGCGCGTTGCGCGAACGGCCTTTGCCGATGATTCAGTGCTCCGAGCGCCACTTGAGAAATGCCGGAGAGCTGGGGAGAGAGGAGAAAAAAAAAACAGGAGAAAGAAAAAAAAATGAAGGTGTCGGCGCACTCCGACGGTAATCTTTTCACGCACACATTACAAGTCAACCTCTTCATTATTTATGTACACTTCGAAACGGGAGAAACTATATATTTTTACGGCGCTCAAAGTGGCAGTCGCGCGAAACGATTATACCCGCACTGTCCGCCGCTCGCGCGCTCACGGCTTTCTGAAAATTGGCAGCGGCTCTCGATACCCGCGGCATAAATAAATCCCCGATTGTTTATCGTAATTGAAAGCTCAGCGCGCCGGCCTACGAATCTCTCTCTCTCCTCTTTTTTTTTTTTTTTTTTTATAACAGGGAAAGGGCAGCCGCGATCATTCATTGCGCTATCAATCACGCGGCGATTCAATTCTAATTGAAACTCCCCTCCCGTGTAAATTCGAACCTCGACAAATCGTCAATGAGATTGCGATCGGCGAAATTCAATTTGCGTCCGGCATTTAAATCGCCGTGTTACGAACGAAAAAACCTTGAAGCGCTTCGAAAACTACGCCTCCCCCCCTGCGTTCGCTCGTTTATTTGCGGCTCTCGTTGATCTCGTCCAGCGCACGACGGAAATTATCATACAGCCGGCGACGTGCAGCCGGAAGGGTCTAACGAAGGATGGCGGGTTATCCACATTAAAAAGCCGTAGGCACGAGGCTCGTCGAAAAGCTACGAGAGTAGTTCTCCGAGGATCGAGCCACGTAATACAGTTAAGCGTTTTTTCCGCTGCGCGGAGGAATACGCGAAGCGCCGTAACGGGAGATGCTGGTCGCACGCGACTTCCGGACGCTGAACAAAAGATCGTCCGTCAGTCGCGGGGAGCGCGTGTCATCGGGTAGCCGGGAGTGATCCGCGGGAGCGATAAAGGACTACCCCTGAAGGGTACGTGCTCTTCGTCCACGTGTGCGGGCGACGAAACGCGAGAATCGATTGGGAGTTTTTCCGACGATCGCTATCGCCTTCCTCCGCGACTCTCCCAGAGGGATCGCATGCCCCTGCCTAATTCTCCGACTTTTGCTTATGGCTCTCGTCGTCGCGAGATCCTTTACTTCGATAGCGATTTTTAACAGCTCGCCGCTGAATCAACCGTGACTTTCATTATTTCCGTATAAATTTCATTCGAGTTTGATATTGCGCCGATCCAATTAAATTCAAAACACATTCGAACTTTGTGTATGAGTATATGTTGCAGATCGTGCGCGGAGATTAATTACGTAACTTTCGAATGAACTCGGAAACTCGCGCAATGTGCGTTTCGCTTCTAATTCAAAGAAGCCTCGTAAAATGAAATAAATCGTCGAACAATTGATTTGAATGCGTAATAAACATCCTTCGCATGATAAAAAAAAGGTGGAAAACTAACGAGGGGAAGGATTAGAATAAAAGAGAGAGAGGGAAGAGATGACACGGCGTCATAAAAGTAATCACGCTGGCAAATAAACGCGCCTCATAAAAAGCTCGGGTTTCAAAGGATCATCCTAAAGTTCAAATAGACACTTCAGCCTCCAGGTGGCTCTCGGCTTTCTCTATTATACCCGCGTGTTCTCCGGTGCTTTGCCCGCAAATACGGCCCGTAAAATCGCGCGGCGCTGATTAAAAATTCGATGAAAAAAGGCCTCGCAGCGCGCGGCAGCAAATCACTCGGGGGACTCGTAAAATTCCAGATCCAGCATCGCGTCGCGCCCCGTTAAAAAATCAAAAGTTAGGGCTCGTTTGCTGTTTCGAAATTATTGTCTTTGGGGCCGCGAGTTATTGGCCACTCACGCGTCACTCTGGTATCCTCAAATTTTCAGGGACCTTTGTTCCGCTGAATATAAACCTCACTCCGCAGAAACTATAAATAATAAAGTGGTGTAAGTTTATAAATGATTTAAAAGTTCCGCGGTGTGTACTTATATTAATACCACGGCCAGTGGTATTAGGCATTCTATATAACTTTTCAGGGCTCCCGGGCGCAGAAATAAACTTTGTTTAAAATGGTCGATAAATAATGCCACAGGATGAGCCCAAGGCCTTTTGCGGAGATCGCTCATACACAAATGAATAAAATATGTATTCGTAAAGCTGAAAAATCAATTAAGTCAGTTGAAAAATCAAAGGCGAAGTTTGAAATTCTATAGTGTATCGCAAAACGCCACACAGCAGATCCTGAATTTAAAAACATTTAGAACACGGAGTTGAATATTTTCGAGTCTTAAGAGGGTACAGCACCTTTAAATTGCAAAATAAAAAATAAACAAATTTTTCAATAATTCTTGCAGACATGTTCACCTTTAATTTAAAAAATACAGGACCTCTCTTCATGCATGTACTTCCTAATTATTAATTGGAGACATAATTCACTGTCCGTAATATTGGAATTTCACCCATCGATATTGTTCTAAAGTATATTAGTTCTGAATTTGTGAACAAAAGGATTTCATTTTAAATATGTAGAAAATTTTTTAGAAACAAATTACTAATTAATTAATTTTTTATTCATTTTAACATAATTAGGTTGTAGCTTTTTTTCTACATAAAATCAAACCCCTCCGTTTATAGCAGAATCAACAATGTACTCCAAATTGAGATTTTTTATCCATTGTGAACTTCAAACCATAATAAATAAGGAACTCCAATCAATAACTAGGAACTATAGGCATGTAGAGAAGTCTTATATTTTTCAAACTAAAGGTAAATACGTCTGTAACCAGCAGATGAAATGTGACTTATTCGAGTATCTGTAGAATTATTATACAAGTTGTTTTTTTTTTATTTTGAAATTTAAAGGTGCCTTAAAGATCGTGTACCAAATTTATTTATCCCATGAGAACGCCTCGCAATAGTTAATCCAATAAATCGTAGTGGTGTAAAAGCACAGATAAAAAATAAGAAAGAAAAAGAGCTTGGAATTACCTGGAGGAATAGCATGAAGCAGACCCACTGATAGTACCTGTACTCCTTCCTCTCACTATCGGGATAAGCCATAGAATTGGCGACACCGGGAAAGGGCACCTCGTAGCCCTCCCTCTTCTTGTAAGCGGCGGTAATCGTGTAGGTGCTGTGTATCCAGCAGTAGGTATTGAGCACGTCCTCGGGCAGGTCCTTGCTGTGGATGCAGTCTATCGGATTCCCCACGTACTGCCTCGTCGTCACTATCAGCGAGAAGGCGATCAGCAGTATGACCGTCAAACTGTAGTGCAACCGGAAGACGGCGGTGTCAATGTGTATGTGCGAGATCTTTATGAGGCTCTTGAGGCCGCGGAATATGTCCAACATCTTCGCGGGCAGCACTCGGGCCGAGCCTCCGACTCACTTGTCTCTTCTCTCCTCCCTTCAGGAGGCGGGCCGCCTCATGCCCCCCGAGACCTCAAAACCCCCCCTCTCACGTAAATTCGCGGTTCGAACAACGTCACAGTGTCTGTCCTCATGTTCGCGCGACGCAGCGCGCGGCGCCGAGTTCACAGCGACGACATTGCTGGGCATCCTGCGCCGCCGCCGCCGCCGTCCTCGGGGACTGCCGGTCTGCCGTCATCTGCCGGAGCGCCGGGGCTGGCCCGCAGCTGCTTTCGAGCGGATCGCCCCCGCGGCCATCCTCCCGGAGCCACGCTAACGCTTCATCGCCCTGGCGTGCCCCAATCGCGGCCTCCGTTCGACCCTCAGATCCGCCCGCCGGCATCGGGCCGCATTTCCTCTCCTCGCTGCAATTCAAGTTTATACCCAGTTAAGCGGGACTTTTTCCCGATGCCTTCCGCGGCCCTCGCTCCATTCGCCGCCAAGTTTTCGGGGCTCGGGACAGGATTCGCTTCTCTTCCTTTTCATCTTTCGCCCGCTCGCCCTGGCCGATTTTATTACGGGGATTTTTTTATTTTATTTTGATATTAGTGGGCTTGTTCGAAAGTTGTTGCTTATCGGGCGCATAAAAGCGCATGGGCCGTGCACCGCCGGGCTAAGCTCTACGAGGGGGAATTAAGGCAAGCGCTTTGGCTCGGCGCGACTTCGTAAATTTCAACGAGAGCTCGTTCAGAATTTTAAATTAAGACGCGACGCTCGCACCCGGCGGTGTTATCGTCGTTTTCGCAAAATTTTTAACAATCAACACGGCTAAAGGCATTTTAGTTGCATCGTCAAACACCTCGTGCTTTATTTTTATTATTCAACCATTATCGAAGCTTTTAAGTTGTGCATTTTAAACGTTAGCCGCTTGCATTCGACGATGCATCTCAGTTTTATGTCGTTTCACTTTGTTTTACTTCTTTCTCTGGGATATATTAGCACGACAGCATAAATAGAGAAGCTTTTGTCCTACTTGGAAGATTTTTCGGCCGTCTGTCTCGGAGCAAACGAAAAAGAATCGATCGCACTCCAAAAAAGTACTTAGTACGAAAGAAACCGAACTACTTGAAAAAACGTTTCGGCGTTCGTACTTAAAGAACGGACGAAAATAACGAGAAAAAAAAGAAGAAGAAGGCGGCGGAGAGTCGGTGCAAATATTTGGATAGCGTTAAAGCTCCGTAAAACTCGCGCGGCGAGCTTTCGGTGTGCAAATTTAATACGACTTTGATTGACTCGGCCAGGAATCACCGGCGTCCGGCACTATTTACCCTGTAATCCCCGTCTCTAAACTTTCTTCTTTCGCCGCTTATCCGCGCCCGCGAAACTTCGCCATCGGCGCACACTGACGAGCAACACTGAAAAATAAGTCCACCAAGCCGGGTGCCACTCCTCGAATAAATAAATTAAAAGCGCGCGAAATTCGAAGAGTATACAGTAGCAGAAGATTTAACTTTTTACTCTCCGAAGCCTTAAAAACACTGGTTCACTGTCGAGTTGTTCCTGCCTCCTCCCTTACCAAAGAGCGAACGAAAGTGTAAGCTCACCCGGCAAAAGCTTTAAATTGACTGCCAGATTCACAATTAAAAAGGAGAAGAATTAAAAAGCGCGACCAGCGGCAGGGACACTTGCATCCTCGTCGACGCTGCGCTCCCGAGTAAACGTGGCGGCGTCGCGGAAAAAATCGTCATCCGAATCCGTATAGCCCCGGGAGTAGAAGTTAAAAAAAAAAAGCGGAAAGCTCAGCGAGCTTACCGAGCGGCCGTGCGACTGCTCGGCCGTGGGAGACGGAGAGGGAGGTATAGAGGAGCCGCAGGAGTCTGCCGCAGGTAGGGAAGAAGAAACACACTTGGCATGAGCGCCGCTCGCCACTTGGCGTGCACCGCTCGCTCGATTTCCCGGAGCTTTCGGGGTGGAGGGGGCAGGGCAGTCAGATTTTTCGAAGAGGGAAAAATATTATAGTGGCGCGCGCTGCAAAAGCCTTTCGATGTGGCCTCGTTTCGGCCCGCTAATAGAATTCGGCCGTTTACTCTCGACGGATCTTTGGTGTGGGCCGCGGGGAGGGCGACTTTATAGGGATCGTAAAAGGCGCCGGTTATCCTCTCCGTCGATCGACGCCGCTAAAAGACCCTTTCGACTTTCCAGCGCCGCCTCGCTTTTATCGACTTGTCACGCGCTTTATTTATAAGACTTTTTTACGCCTTCGTTAATTTTGCTCCGGGCTCGGCAAAGTGTCGCGATTATGAAATTTACCGTTTGAAAATGAAAGGAACTAGAGTGATATTCTCTTTCGAAATTCTTAATAGCAAGGCAACTTTGTGTCCAAAGTGTAAACTCGCCTAAATATTGTTTCTAGGAGTACAGGTCGGCTTTTGAGCCACGAAACGAAACCAGTGACCGATGCGACGTCGGCGCGACCTGCGATTTAGTAAACTTTGCGGAGCCCAGTTATTTACAGTTAACATCCCGCGCGATCGAAATTATCAAACTTTATGCCGGATTCCAGCCGTTCTGAGCTTCGTAATCCCGCCTCAACTTTGCCATTAAAACGCAGACGGTACGCTCGCGCTTCTTGCAACTCCCGAAAAAAGGAAGGGGGGGTCGAAGGAACGAAGTTTCCCGTCTCGACAAAAGAAAGCACACTGAAAGGAGATTCAGTGCGGAGCAGCACTTAAAAACAATGTTGGTCGTTAGACGTCCGGCCGCTGAGTTACCCGCGCGCTCAGCGCAAAATCAAACAATCGGCGAGCGTCGCGGCCTGGAAAGCGGATTTCGAGGCGCGCATCCGCGCCGATAACGGGGCCACTTCAAAGCTGGAAAGGGGCGAAGCGAAGGCTCGCCTCGGTTTTGTGATTTTGTTTGATGTGCGTGCGTGGCTATTTTGGCCGGCCGGTCGCCTATACTCCCGGCGGTGCAGCACCGCGGCCCTGGACAAAGAACACCGGAATAGACGTTCCACCGCGCGTCCGCATCTTCTGGTCGCGTTTCTTCTACTTCCTTAAAGGCGGTTATACTCGGCATTTGAGCGCGAGACTCGAGATTTGCTACTCCGTTGCGGTTGGTTAACGATCGCCAAGATTCGACTTTCTGGTATCTCGGAGCTTCAATGAGATGTGAAATAACACTCATAATGGTCGATCGGTTTTCGTACTATTCATTAAAGCCAAACACTTCGAAAAGCATTTTCAAAAGAAAAAAAAAATCATAATAAAAAGCAGATGAATTTATTTATAAGTTCGTTCGATAGACCAAGGTGTAATTTGAAAAAGTGATATACAAGACAAGCGTTTCAAGCTTTGATATATGGGAATTCGTGGACCTGTATAATCTTCGCGTTACATGAAAGAAAAGAGTCTTTTAAGAAGAGTGCTCTTGTAAGCTATGGCGATGCTTCAAGTTCCAAGGAAAGTTTTCTGGGTCTTGGCCTCGGTAAATTTTTTTTTTTTTTTTTAAATAAACTTCCCTACCACCTTCAATAAAGTTACAGCCCAATAAAATTCGACGCCGCTAAGTCGCTCACAGAGTCCCGCCGTGATTCTTCACGAAGCGTTTTAAAAAAAAGGGAGTTTTTAATAACCTCGCGACGAAATGTTTTCTCTTCGCGAAAAAAGAAAACAGAATCACTCGACCAGTGTCAACGCGACCCTAAACCGCAGCCTATTTCGAGCTCGAAAAACCCGCAACCGATTTTCTCCACGAATGCCACAGTCCGTGCCTCTCGAGCACGCACAGCGCGACTCCCGCCTCGATTCTCGCGCGAAATTCAAAAGAGCAGAAAAAGGGCGCAGGCGGAGTGGGTGTAAATCAAATTGTGCATCGGCACTTTCGACGTCTTTGTCCGCGCGCCACCCTACCTTCATTTACATCCGCGCGTTTCGCCATTTATCTCTCCGGATGCGGCGGCGTTCGATTAACTTTTGCTGCGGGCGTCTCCCCCTACTCCCCCTCGTTTAGCCGAGTCCACGCGCGTCCGTTAATTGAGCTCGTAATTCGCGTTTAATTAAACGCTTTGCCGCGCGCCTGAGCGATTCGCGTCCTCCCTCTTGTTTTTTTTTTTATTTAAATTAATTCTATTTTTTATTTACAGCGAGGAGCGCCCATCGTAAATGATTATTTTAACACCCGACGCATTTGATTTATACGCCCCCTCGATTTGTTTAATTATTTCGCGCGGAGTGTCGCTCGCCGAGGCTTATACAGCGAGGCAGGAAAATCCGGCTGGTTACTTTAGTTTGCGAATCCGCCTCGCGCACGAGCTTTTGCTATTTTAAAACGCAATTTAACCGAGAAGCAATTAGCCGGCGGAAAATTAATACTGGCATCCTGATCAAAAAGTTTCGCGCGTACGGGAAGAGGCTCTGTCGGCGGCTTTCGAAATCCCTCTATTATGTAAAGGCGATGATAAAATAGGCGTTTGTTTGAATAAATTTTATTGCCAATCATCAAAAGAGAAATCGCGTCTGGAGATGCATTATGCAGGACCGCCGGGCAATCGGACAAAAGAGAGAAAGTTAAATGCGTATGGTGCGCGCAGAGAACAAAAAGAAAAGTATCGAACCCGCGAGCTTCGAATCGAGTTCCCATGACTCAATCGATTTACTCGGTTCTGCACTTTCTTTTTCGAAATTTAAAAAAAAAAAAGTCTTTTAAACTTCCGAGAGCGTGATTTACAATGTAATTCCTAAATGTTGCGCATGAAGTTTTAAGTTTCGCGGTCGTTCAAGAAATACCCGAAAGATACTTCGAAAAGTCTATTAGACATGTCACATCGGTTAATTGAGTTACCAAAACTGCCAGTGCAATTTCGCTCGAATTACGCCAAAGACGAAATTCGCTACTTGGCGCGTCGTTTACCAAAAGTTACTTCGCCCGTGAAATTTTTTAATTGAAGCACTTCGTCACAGAAGCATTTACATTCATATAATAAATTCGAACAGTATATAGAAGTCGATTTTAATCTGCCACATAAAAAAAAAAAAAAATAAAAATCCGTCCAAAATCTGCAGTCGACTTTTCCGCATTGGATGTAAACACTCCCCCGTGTAAATTCGGCGACTACGCCATCCGCGAAATTCGGGTAATGGAGATAGCGCGGTCGGAGTTAATCGAGGATGGGGATCAGCCGTTGCCACTTGTTCGCCCGATAAAAAAGCGCACGCGCGTGTCGTACACGCGGCCAACGTCGCTTTGCATAAATTTCAAGCCGAAAAACTGGGCTGGCTCGTGGCCAAGCCGCGGGAAAAGGCCGATGCCGTACACCGAGGGCCGATTAAAAGTATCGGGGTACAAGTGTTGCGCCCCTATATAAATTACTCGATATTTATCATTCGTTGTTTTTTTTTTGTGCGCCATTTGGCCAAGAAAGAATAATACGGACCCTTGTTATTCTTTAATCGGATTTAGAAGCTTTTGTAACTTATCGGGAGGGCGAATTATGAGGTGGTATATATAAACATTTTTTTTTTATTCCTCATATCGGATTGTTTGTACGTGCAAGTTTTTACAAGAGTTCCTGGATTATCGTGATTTTTATCGGTGCCATGTTTCTCGATTCCAAAACGGAGTGAGTTGATGGTATTATGAGAGCCAGAGTGTTAACGAAATTTTCCTCGGTTCTGCCAGTCTTATAAATTCGTGTCACACTTTACGATTGTGTCCAAAGGTGTGGAAGTTATATTGCCCAGAAAGCAAACAGTAACTGATTTTTGACACTCTTAAAACGTTATGAAATTCGAATGCGAATATAAATTTTTCAAACGAGATGTATTTTTAAAATCATTCAAAGGATTTTAAAATAATTCATTGTAATGCTTGAAAATTTTATTGAGAGGATACATTTTTTACGATTTTAATGGGATTGCAGAGAAGTTTAATCTGAATTAACCGCCGAACGTGCGTTCGTTTCGATCGGATTTTTCTCCTTTGTGAACGAAATTGTTTTAAACATTGCATGAATATAGAAAATCTCTTCGCAGAAACTAAGTGTCGATGTTTTCAAAACACTTGGAATTTTGCTTCAAAGCACTTTTCTACTTCTCCGAATAACTTACACTGCTTGTTCAAATAAAATTATCACGCGAAAAAGAAAGCTTAGTTCCACCGGTACAAATAACTCCCGCCGAACTTTTCTCGAAACTCCGCAGCACTCGGATTCCATAAAACTCGCAAAGCAACGAAAAGTAAAGCACCTCGTCGCCCCTCGATTTTACCGATACACACCCAGGACAAAAAAAAGTTCGCGCAAATCAGTCCGTATTAATAGCAAAGGTTAAAACGAACGAGATTCGCGCGAAACTAAACTTCGAAATAAAAAAAAAACGAACAAGTCCCAAACGATCGGTTCGTAATAGGCGAGCGCCGGGCGTAAAGTCACTTCGGGCGTTAAAGAAGCCAAAGGGAGGGGAAAAAAGAAGTAGCGTAGCGGGGCTCGAAGCGGAGGGGCCTTCGCTCGCGCGCAGACGCTTCTATTTTTATTCTCCGGTTCCGAGCGGCCAGCAGGCAGTACCGTTCCTTATACATTCGATTAAGGCCTACTCCCCGGCCTCGCGAGCCGTACATCATCATTAGAAATTTATGACCCTTCCGCGGCGCAATTTGCATTTTACCATACGCAAGCACTTATGGGTAATCGCGGCCCGGCCGAGCAAATATCCCTCGGAGCCGAGGTTCCAGCGGTACCGTAATGCCGACGCGTCCATCCGCATATATACCGCGATATTTTTTTTTTCTTTTTTTTTTTATGCTTCTCCTCGGCGAAGGGTCGCGCCCGCGCCAAATTGCGATTCGATCGCGCTCGCCTCGTTTCCAATTCGCGAAGTCGAAGTTTACAGCGGCGACGGCATAGTATATCGGCACAAGATCGCGCGGCCGGCATTTCTTCCGCGCGCGAGCCACGAATTTTTTCCCGAGACCGAACTATGCGCAACCCCGGCTGTGCCTTGTTCCGCGCCGAGAATCCGCTTGGCTATGCGCGTACGCGTGTTCGAAATCTGCGCGCTATCTGCTCGATTTCGCGTCGAATGATTAATTGCATCGATAGCGTTTATTTATTACCGATGCTCGTCTATGCGATAAGAACGAAAATAATAATAAAAAATAGTGGAAAAAGGAATAAAATCGCTCGCGAGAGTAGCGGATTCATCTTTAATTGTGGAAATGTCGGCCGCTAATCGAGCGCTCGCGCGGAAAATTTTTTCTCTGTGTGGCAAGAGAGAGGGGCGCGCCCGCAGGGTTCGTTTAAATTTCCCGGCGCCGGCCTTTTACATTCGTTACACGGGGAATTAATTCTCTAGATTAGATTCCCGGTCGCCCGTCGAATAGTCCAAAAATAAAAAGGCGCCGCGTTTCCCGGTCGAGGCGCGGCCCGACGCCCCGCGCGGTTCCTTCATCGACAATTACGAGCCGACGCATCGGAGCCTCATTACCCGACTAATTTTACAGGCGAGCACCTCCGCGCGATATTCCACTTAATAAATCCCCGCGAAGGAGCCTGGCCGAGCCGATCCGTTTGTTTGTTCGCGCGATCGAGGCCCGCTCGATTATGCATCAAAATAAATTCGCGAAGATCATCGAGCCGTCTGAGTTTACTTATGTACACCTCTACGCCGCGTAAAAAACAATGGCCCGCCCGAGGATTTAAAACTGAGTCGCTGAACCTATTCTTTTCTTAACAAAACAAAAAATGATATAAAAGGGTACAAAACATGCGGATACTCTACATAATGGCTTCTCAGTAAAACGTAGATCGGGTCCAATTTTTTTTTTTAGCCAGTGTTTCATCTTCGAATTCTTCAAATTTAATTAAATGGAAGCTCGGTCAGAGGAGCAAAAAAAAAAAAAAATAGGTGATGGGATAAGAAATATACAGTTAATGTCTCGCGGGCCGGGCACTATTAAGTAAGGCGTGTTCACGGGCATAAACATTTCTCCTCGCGTTCCAAATAAATCATAGCCAAAGGTCCATGTGTCTTCGTGGCCCCGCACGGCCAGCTTAGCGCACTCTCTATTTATTATTTCTTTGCGCCCGTAGTACGCCGGAGCGCCGGATAATGACGCAAGGCCTCGGCGTGGATCGCTGGCCAACGGTTACACTATCGCCGTAAACAGGTGCAATCGCCTTATTCTGCCCCCCCCCCCCCTCGCCGCGCTGCCCGATCGCGAATTAACGAGATAACGCGCCAGCGCCGGTTTATATACAACAGCGGCGCGAGCGGAAATATATATATATATTTTTTTTTTGCGCGCGATGGAATGAGAAAAGGAAGACGCGGAGGAGAGTATAACTGTGCTTCGGGGAATACTACGGATTCACTTCATTAGTCGAAGAATGCGATTTTCTTTTTTATCGCTGTTTTCGTTCGGCGTATATACGCTGGCGGCGAGCGAACACTTTTTTTCGACGGAAGCCAGTCGATTAGCGCGCGTTCAAAGCGGTGGGATCCTCGCGAGCATGTTGAAACTATTTGTCTTTGTGTACAACTTATAAATTGCTACAAGCTGTCCACTTAAATTAAAGCTCCGTTTCGTCACACGTGTATCCGCTTTTTCCAGCCTCCGCAGCCGGCGGCTAATGAATTTCTAATTTAGAGATTTAAAAGCTCCCCCCTAGTATTAACCCAGAATTTCACGCTCGAAATTTTAAGTAAAATTAAAAAAAAAAAAAAAGAACGCTTCCGAGACCACCAGCTTGTAACTCACCCGAGCTGTCAGGGCACGCAATTGCCCCTTTAATTTATCAAATCCAAGCCCGGCGGATCGCGCGATCTTGAGCACACTGAGCACTTTGTATCCGACTCCCATCCGTCGCCTTCACCACTTCACTTGCAAATCCACCACAAACTCATACACCGTCCCATCTCCGAAAGCGCTAGTCACAGATCGTCGACGAGGGCCGCTAAAACGGAGGGAAGAAGCGCCACGCTGAATCCTGTCCCCCCGGAAGGCAACGGGAAAAAAAAAGCTCGAAGCATACCCCAAGAGGCAGTGGCTGGTCGGCGACGTGTTAGAGGGCGGTATAGGCGCGGCGCCTCGGTCCGTCTCCTGAGCTCGCTGCAAGCTCGAGTCGGCTTCGGGTGCACGGGCAGGTCGGCCGCTCGGTTCGGCGCCTGCGGACTCTCGGGAGCCCGTCGGCTCTATGGAAATCGGCGAACTGCTGCTGGCTCGAGGCTCCGCTGGCGACACTCCGGGCCCGCTCCTCATGCAGGCGCACGCACACAGAGTCTCGTGGCCGCGCTGGCTCGGCGCGGCACCCAACTGTTCTCTCTCGCGAGGCTCTCTTTCTCGGGGTGCGCTGCTCCAGGAATAGAAACGATCCGAGAGCGGGCGCGCGCCGCGAGAGTGTGGGTATATAACGCAATGCGTCGAGCTTGCGGGCGAAACGTGACGGCGTGCTTCCGAAGAACGAGAGCGTGTTTTATATTAGGCTTTTCGAGAGCGGCCGAACGAGCGAGCGAGACGGAAGTAGCGCCTGCGTGTGTGTCTGTGTGTGTATTTATATATACGTGTGTGTGTGTGTGGGATGGGGAGAGTCCGAGAGGCGCACGTAGGTGGAGCTTTTTCACGCTCCACGTGTCGGTGTCGTACCGAGGCGCGAGCCACGCCGCGGCCCGATGATGGCCATTCTGACAGTCGCGAATGGCTGCACGTCGACGAGATTACCCAGCGTCCGAGCCAGCTGATATCGCTTTCAGAGCGCGCGTCACCTGCTATCCCCTACTTTTCTTCCGCAAGCTCGCGCGGACAACCGGATTTTTTTCTTTCTTCAATGAACCGAGCGTTCGTTATTCCTGTCTCCAATTTTTTTATATTTTCGAAAGCTCAGCGTGGATTGTTGCCGAAGCGATTGTTTAATTTCACGTTTCGAGGCGAAAGCTCGAGTCAAACAACCGCGGCTTTTCGAAAAAACTGAAGAAAAATAAATAAGACAGAGCCGAGAGGCGATACGACAACAGGGAAATTCGTTCGCACGTCGTTCTCCCGGCCAAGCTTTTCGAAAATCCCGCGCGTAACCGCTATCGGGCGGAGCGGAGCTTTCGCAAGCTCGCGGGTGGTGAATAATTGAATGCCATTTGGCAGAGATCGCCGGCCGCGCGTATTAAGTGACGAGAAACGAGTTCCGCGGGATAATTGGCCGTTCCTTAGCGGACAAATCCTCCGTCGAACAAATCACGCGGTTATTTCCGTTTCCGAGGCGCGAGTACAGCGTTGGCCGGCCCTAAGCCGCGTCCGCCTCTTGATTGCCTGATTTATGAGTTAATTTTGAGATTCCGCTGTTATATTCGGCGCGCGGATCACCCGCGTGATTTATCGCGGCCAATCCCAGGCGCTACCTTTCTCTTTCCGCCGGGTATCGCCCTTCTCCGCGAACGACGTTGATTTGACAGCGGACCGCGTCGGGCGATTTTTCTAATCGCGACTAATTGGAAAGTCGCATAAGCCGTCGGGCGCCGTTCGGCTATTAAGACGAGCCCGGCGATTAATCTTCCAGTTAAAACGATACGGGTTAATTCGGTAGTCGAGCGGTCGATCAGTAGATAAGGATCGGCTGTGGTCAGACGCCGCTCTTCTGCGCCCCTGCGTTTCATCCACATTTTCTTTGATGATTCGACTGAAAATTTTTATACTCTAAGGAATTTTGATCACTGTGCACCACACTGAAAATGCAAATTGAATGGAGTGCAGGAGCAGTTTGTTCCGCCGAGTGAAATGTACACAATGTAAAATAATACAAAACGTATCGCGCGAGGAATGAAAATAAACGGAAAAGAATTACGGCGATCGTGGCGAGTGATCGCGACGGACTGGCACATCCACAGTAGCCGGATCCGCTCGCCAATCTTAATCCGCCTGTAATCCGAGCGCACTTTGCATCCGCCATTCATCGGGTGCCTTAACCCCCTCACCCAGTCAACTCTCTGGGAGTCGATTTCCATCCCAAGATCATTGACTCGCGCTCGATCGCCTGCGCGTTATCATGCAGAATGAAGGAAAACTCGTAAAAACAGCGGGAGGCAAATTGACAAACGAAAAAGCAAGAAGTAAGTATGAAAGCTCGGCCGCAGTAACAACTTCTTAACGAGGCAAGATAATCGGCCGTTTGCCCAGCATCTCTGGAATGGCGCGTAAAACATATTGCACTTTGATGTTTTCATTCCCCCTTTGTATAAATTTCGTGTATTTTAATTCGCGGCGAACGAGGGAACGGCGAGAGTGTTATTAAGCTCGGTGGATTAATTTGCGCATTAAATCAGCGCAGCAAAGTGGATTCGCGGGGCCCGGGGACCACGCGCTATTCACTCGCAGCGCGCGGCTTTCAGAAACTATGTAAAGTTGATAGCGAAAGTGTGTGCGTTTGCGGCCGCGCGGCTGTAATGGCGCAGCAGGTGAGCTCCCCCCTTCGATGTGCATCGCGCTCCGGGCAACACTCGCACTTAAATTGTTTAATTTATTCCGCTTAAATGAACTTTCAACGCTAATTTACGCTCGACTGTTTACTTTTAATTTGAAGACGCCCTTTGGGCGATCCTCTTTCCCTCCGTTCTATACTGATCTCCCCTGACGACGATAAACAAATTTTTCATGCGCGCGCAAAAGTAGCTTTTGGAAAATATATTACACTGCAGCCTCGCGCTTTTATCCCCCTGCAGAACTTTTGCGCGGATAAGCCTCGGTTTTGCGAATCGAGCGGAGAGGCACTCGAGCAAGACAAAGAGGGGCTAAGCAAACTCGAAAAAAGAAAAAATTCGTTTGTTCTCTACTTCGAGTAGGGGAGAAGGAAGAAATGCGCACGTATCTCCAACTGGTAGCTCTTATCAGTGCAGCACTTACATGCGGGACTCGAGAAGCGGGATCGTCGCTGCGGCGCGATATCTTCTTGAAAGCTCTCCAAATCTAAAGTTACGCGATCGCGATATCGACGAGCGGGCAAAAAGAACACGCCGCCGTCTCAGATGCATCCTCATTTCCCCCCGTGTACACCGAATGCAGATGGCCGGAACGAATCCTCCCTAATGCTGGTCGCCCTCGTCTCGGGGTGTCTTAAGGTGTCATTCGGGTATTCACTTTCTTTGTCGTCGTTGTACCGCGCAGATAAAGTTAGAGTGGAATAGTCGAAAGGTGTCAAGGACAGTTTGGTGCACGTCAATAGTCCCGCGGAGGGAAGGTACGTCGTTGCGCTGACATTCATATCCTGGAAATGTCAGGGTGGGTCTGGTGATTGCGCGCGATATTTCCCGGATTACAGCGAAAGCGCATTGTGACGACGAGAAGCCCTCGGGACAGAAGAGGCAGCCGAACGGAAAAATAAATCCAGCCTTATAACGGCGTGAAAACGAGGCCGCATTTCACTATTTTCTTTTTCCGTTCCTCTCTCTTTCTTTTCTCCCCCTCCCCCCTTTTTTACCTCATTTTCGGCTCTTCCCCGAATCTTTCTCCCTTTTTTTTTGTATATTTTCTCTATGCTATTCTGTGACTCCGCTTGAAAAATTACTCGCAAAAGGAATAAGATTGTAATCCTGGTTTTGAAATTTCCGTGAAAAGTACTCTGAAAATGTGAAATTCACTTGGAAAATGTGAATGGTGACAAAATTTGTGTGAAAAATCGTTCGCACATTTAGCATGCGAACGTCTCTTCACGTATTAAATGCCACTATTCACATTTTCAAAGCGAATGTCACATTTTCCGACTTCCACGGTGTAATATCGGGGATCTTTATTAAAATGAATAATTCCATAAAAATTGTCGGCGAGCAGTTTCTTTATTTCACTCGCGTGCATACATTTTCGAGATAACAAGCATTTTTACAAGAGAGACAGTAAAAGAGTTTTGCACTGCTCCTTAGCAGCGCATTACCCGAGGGAAAAAATCACATGAACGCGAAAAGCCTGGAGTCAGTCTTACACATGGCTTGTCCCTTTGTTCCTCGGCTTCAACTTCCTCTTTAATCTCCGCTGTCTCCTTCACTTTGTCTCAGTCACCGCGGCTCCTCCGCTTCCTCCTTTCGCTTCGCGGCGATTTTTCACTTCCCCGCGTCCGCAGCAGCTTCCGCCTGTCTTCATTCGCAACTCATCCCCGTCGCTCTCTCTTTCCTCCTTTTTGACCGGCTGCATCATTGATTGCCGATGTTTGCTTAGCTTACATATTCTAAATCTGTCCCTCTCCCGACGGCGGCGTAAAAATAATCCAAACGAATTCACGACTTTTCTTTAGTTCAGGAAACGCACAACTATTCTCGGTGTCGCAATGATTAACTTTTTACTCGTGAATAAAATCAAAGTTTATTTTAGCCGCGAAGGGAAAAAATAGCAGCCTGATTTAATTATCGCGTGGGCGGCGAAGTGTAAATCGTTTTCGATGCGTCTGCTCCCATTCAAACGAAAACAACGCGTTCCAATACAAATTGCGCGAAAGCGTATCGAACGCTTGTTTATCAAATAGTACTTTTTGAAACAACGCGCGCAGGCACGATTTTACCACGCTCATTTCAATGGAGTTCGTCCACTTCTCCAACGGTTTATCAAAAGTTAACTTGTCGGGCTGCAATAAAATCTGCTTCTCCGCGCGTGATCTTTTCAACTCGGAAATATTAATTTCAAGCTCGAGCGAAAAAAAAAATTAAAAAGCAGATTTGGAATTTATTCCGAGGCACGTTAAAAGCTCCCGCGATTCCGTATTCGGGCAGGCTGCGCGTCGGAGGAATTAGCTATTCGTTGTCGGAAAAGAATCGGCCCTAAATCACGGCTTGGTGCACTCGTTACACGAGCCGGGACGAATAAATTACAATCAACAAATCAAAAAGCTCGTATCGCCGGGTTTTCTCGCGAGGCACTCGCGCGCGACCCGTCCTCCCGCCCCCGCCTACCTCCCCTCGTAAACTGTCAATATATTTTCGGCTACGCGCGCGCGCGCCTCGCTCGCCCATAAATTCCCGTTTTACACTCGCGGCCTCGGAAGGGCCCCTCAACTCTCGCCTCCTTCTCGTAAACTCCGACTTTTTACAAGCAGGCATGAGTACGAGGGGCAGTCGATGCCCTGACGGACTACCCCCGTCGGACAGGCTCCGCAAGGTACTTCCGATGGTGATTGGACGCCTGTCCGCTATTAGACTTGCGTAAGGCTCCCACCTAATAGGCGATTTAACGCTTATCGGGTCCTATTTAAAATGCGTATGCTTTAAAATCAAAATGGAATTAAGCTTCCGAAGAGCGTTAAATTGATCGGCGAAGTGGGTATACTATGAGCCGCGAAAGTATAAAAGAAAGCGCAGACCATATTTTATATCCGCGGAATTTCCGCAATAAATTTTATCGTCGGTAACTAAATCCAATGTAGTTTGCACACTTTACTATGCAACTTCGACTTATTGTTCACAGAATTTCCTTCGTCGATATATGTATACGCAAGAATATTATTGCTATTGCTCGGATTGCCGATAATTGCGAGCTGTACGAAGCCATAAAGCAGGTAACAGCTTGCATAAAATTTCCCAACTCGCGTTATTCATACTTACCTCTGCAGTCATCAAAATTTACGGAGCGCGTGTAAGAGGAGGAAAAAAATCGTGGAAAATCGAAGGACAGAGAAGTAGAGCTGTCGACAGCGCATCGCGCCGGTGTGTCACTGTGAAATCCCGGCGATTCGCGCCGGACGTTTCAACGTCTCCGATTTTCAATCATCGGTCGTCTTCTCCCTTCATCCGGACGTCGAACACCGAGCGGCAGTATATATCGAGTGACGAATCGCTCGGGCGCCGCTCGGACCTTTCCCCCCTTTTTTGTATCGCACTGAGCTTGCGGCCTCGAAACGTTAATTGTGCATTCGTTTTTTTTTATTCGCTACAAAAATCGCAAGTCAAGTGAAATTATTTATAATTCAGTGATATAATAGCGAGAATTACTTAATTGGTTAATTATTTTCTCATTTATATACAAAAATAAGTAAATATTTTATGTACAGAAACAAATGGAGCGTAGATTGTATAAAGCACTATGTAGTTTGTTTAGGAACTAAATAAATAAAATAAAATAAATGAAAGTATAAAAGTGAACACAATACGACGTTTAGATAACAAATTACGATTGAAGACCTCATTGGAAATTGTTTAATTAATTTAATTATTGATTTACCCAGAGTAACGGTGAGTATTATATAAGTAATCTGATCCCATAGAAGAATAGATTTCCTACTCGCCAGTTTGGAAATACAATCCTTGCATTCTAAAAACACTAAACAATTATCAATGGCAGGCTTAAATTCATATAACAATGCGTTTACGAAGAGAATTTCAATAATCTCTCAAACTGTTAATTTTATATTTAATTTGTTTCTTTTTTTTTATATACAAATTTGGAAGCTTGGGATATTCTGAACGGCGAACAGAAAATAACATCGGAAATGCTGGGAATAATTTTACAACTCAATTTATTGAACCGATACTATTAAAACAAGGCGACTGAGTTGATTTCGATAAAATAGTGGGAACCATCCTTTTTCCATTTGTCAAAGAAATAAGATTTAATTTTCCTGGACCATGCAATTGGGTAATCAAGCTTCCAGAGGGAAAAGTCGTGGAAATCAACTATTTTTACAATGACGAGGACGGGTAGAGTTTTTCTTTTTCATTCTTGTAAGCCGCCCAAAGTAAATATGCTATTTTTGTTGCCAGAATCCGCAGATCTGGAAATTCGTGACAGATGGCTTCTTAATAGTTGGCTTTTATACAAATACAATTAAGAAACTATTAAGAAGTTATATATAGCTTATTACTCGAGGGGGACTTTAAAATTTCAAAAATACCATTCTAAATCTAATTGTACTCTCTAATGAATAAATGTATCATTGTACATGATTAGACAAATTTATTTACTTTTTAATGAAAAGTAAACGAATATCATGTTTTTTTTTACATATACAATTAATTTTTCATTATAATTAATTTATGGATAAAAAAGTGTGAAAAATTTTATTTTTCTTGTTTAATGTCAAAAAAATTATCGACGTCATAAATTTAAACGACAGATCGCCTCGAATGAGGGGTGTCGAAATTTCGAAGCGAAGAGGCTCGAGATACCTTTTATCGGCTCAGTTCTTGTATAAAAAGAGCAGACTTTGAAGGTTTAGAGAAAGAGCAACAGAGAGCGCCTGCGGCTAGAGAGCCGACTTTTAGCGGGGAAATACAAAATACAAGTTCAGTCGCTTACATTAATATTTCCTCCGTCACACTCTCAATTTTATGTAAAAATTATTTATTCCAAATGTGTTTAAAAAAAAATCACAACATACATTAAAAAAAAACAAATCAATCGTTCATTGATATTTAATAATGAATGATAATATTTTGTAAACGTATCAATAACGAGAATATCGAAAATCTCTCAATTTTATGTAAAAAATATTTATTCTAATTGTGTTTTAGAAAAAAATCACACAACGTATATTTAAAAAAACAAATCAAACGCTCGTTGATATTTAAAAATGAACGATAAATGCTTTTCATTGTATCAATAACGAGAATACCGAAAGTGCGATATATAAATTTACCTGAAAAATGAGAAAAAACGGCACCCACTGGTAGTACTTGATCTGCCTGGTGAGTGCGTCAGTGACGGGTCGATCATGCTGGGACGTGCGATGTCGGTGTTGGTAGAGTATACTCGAGGCTACCCCTGGGAAGGCAACATTCACCCCCGCAACTCCCAGCATTGCGCCCGTTACGAAGTACGTGCTGTGGATCCAGCAGTAGGCGTTGAACGCCTCCACCGGGATATCCCTGCGATTGCCGAATCAAATTCAATAATCTTTTACTATCGAGCTTGTAAAAAAGAATTTTTATTTCGAATATTTTGGAGAATTAAAAGTAGGAGAGACTCGGATAAGACGGATGCTTTAAGGAAAAATTAAAAAAAAATGAACTAAATACACTGATAGAAAAGATCCTTTGATTCCAAGTCAGTGTCTTTGATATAAAATCGTAGCGCGTTTAATATAGTCCAAAGATGCAGGTACACTGAGAAAAAAAAATGACAGTTTTATCAAGTGAGAATTTTTTATATGAAAAATAGTAATTTTTATAGTAGCTAAAATTTTAAAAATTACTATTTTAATACTAAAATTTCTTGCTGGTCAAAACTGTCACTCCTTTTCTTATCAAAAAAGTAATTTTTATTAAGTTTTTTTCTCTCAGTGTATTAGAGGTAAAGAAACAGTGCATTAAAATACAAATTATATTAAAAATAAAAACGTCGTTAATTATCGCGCATTAACTATCAAGAAATATTTCTTTAATGCTAATGCACATTTATTTATTTGAAATACCATGAAAAAATTATTTTTCAAAGGCACGAAGATCTTTCCTACCATTTCTTTATATCATATTCGTAATTAGTATTTCATTAATTTGTAATTAAGATTCATTACCTGGTGTGGACGCAGTCGATTGGATTGCCGACGGCCTGTTTCATCGAGACCATTGCGGAAAACGTCAGCAGCAGAACTGCCGTGAGCACGTGGAGCCTCGACACGAAGCCGTCGTTTTGTACTTTGCTTACCTAAATCGACGAGGACATAAAAAACAACATTGCAAAAATAAAATCGACGAGTGACTGGTCGAAAGATCGAATCTTTTAGCCTTTTTCTCCAGATTAAATTTAGACACGCGCCACTTCGGCTCTTTAATCTGACGGGTCAATTAAATTCCTTTTAGATTTCTATATTTACATGTTAATGCTCTATTCCATTTCATGCTGCACTTGCTCTCCTTTTCTTTCAATTGACGATAAAAACGAAAATATTTTACGGGGCTCGTTAATTCAAATTGAACCGCTCGCTTTACCGAAAATATATCCGTGCACTTCGGCGCGGAAGAAAATATCGTTAAAAATAATCCAACGGGGTATGTCGTGCAAGACGTCGGAAGTAGTAAAAGGCGGACTGGGCCAGACAAGGCTTGACGGCACAGATAAATCTCTGTAACTCGCTGTATTTTCGGATTTTTATCCAAACATCTTCGGCTGTCCCATCGGCAAAGGCCTCCTTTATTCCAACGACTAATGACACAATGGCAACGCGTCTTCTATTTTCAGGTGGCACTCGGGCATCCCCCTTCTTCCCGTATTGATAAGCATTTGTTCAATCTGCTCGGAAATTTCGTTACGCCTGTCGAAACATTTGTGCGCGTGACTAAGTTCAAAGTACACGCGGGAAGCGCGTAATCTATTGTCGTCGCGGCGAACCTTTCTTTAAATACGCCCGTCCCACGGGAAAAGTTGTTGCTTAAATTTAGAGCGGAACGACAAATCAGCCGCGGGTTGCGCTAATGTTGCTACTACGTTCGAAACCAATGAAAAATTGAGATACACAAATATTACGGGAGGCATGCAAAATAAAATTGAAAAATTATCACTCGATCTTTGGAAAATAATCAACTACTTTATGGATCCGTCGTAAGATAGTTTAAGGTTTGTACGTCAACTTACCAACTTTATATTATCCCATATCTCGAGACATGTGCAAAAAAGATGAAAGTGTATTTTTTAAATATGCAGACAGAAACCGTTAATTTTTCAATTTTATGAAGATGAAGCCGTGGTGTTTGTCAATGCGAGAATACGCGCTAATTATAAATAGAGAATTACCCCGAGCGTTGGCCCAAATTTTCTTAAATTATGGAAAACCCGGCGTCGTATTTTACACAATGTACAAGCGTAAAATCCGGTGCCAAAAATCCGAGACGCTCTTTACAGCAAACATTTTCCCGCTGACTAATAAGTAAGCCATTTTAATTAAGCCATATACGCTCCCAACGGCCTCCAATAACTTTATCACCATCGACATCAAATTTAATTCTTATTAAAAAGATCAAAAATGAATAAAAAGATAAAAAAGTGTCGGTGTCGAGATGTGTATACAAGTAGCAGGTACACCGAGAGCAAAAAACTTAATAAAAATTACTATTGTGATTAGGAAAGGAGTGACAGTCTCGACTGGACTGGAAAATAACAATTGTTAGCACTCAAAATAGAATGTTTTAGTATTAAAAAAGTAATTTTCAAAATTTTGGGTACTAAAATGACTATTTTTCATATAAAAAATTCTCGCTTGATTAGACTGTCACTTCTTTCTTAACTTCGATAGCAATTTTTATTAAGTTTTTTCTCTCGGTGCCTAAATGTGCGAAATAAGTGAGCAGGCAAATCGAGAAACGACAGACTCACGTTGAAGAGGCAGTAGAGGCCCCTGATGGCATCCATGATCCAGGCCTCGTGGCGGCCCTTCCGCTTGATCCTGGCGAGCCTCACCCAGGCATTGCGTGCCCGCGTCCTGGCCGACCTCCCGGCTTGCTTCTTAGCGGCCCGGCCGGCCGCTGGGGCGGTTTTCTGCCTCCCGGGGGCAGCAGCCCCTCTCGGCGTAGACGTGGGGAGGGCGACGAGGGCGGAGTCGCTGCTGCTCGCGGCCCGGGCGCTCCTCATAATATCGGCGCGCTGCAGCCGGCGCCGCCGCCACCGCGAGGCCCCTTATCGCGCCCGTCCTCCTCGTCGCCGTCTGCAGCCGAGCGCCGTCGGCTGCCTCCGCCGCGGCGCCCCGCCGTCGAGTCCAAGCGACGAAGCCCCCAGACCCGGGCGAGCTTCCAACCCGGCCTTCATCGCCGCGACCTTTTTTTGCGGCGGCCGCCCTCCTGAGAAGTTTTTTTTATTTATTTTTCTTATTTTTATTTCTTTACACACACCGACGAGCAGGAGCCCGAGATAACGATACACGCCGCCCAAACGAGCCGCGCTCTAATTAAGTCCTTCTAATTAAAATCTCTTTCCTTACCCTCAATTCGACACTCCGGATAAAAGAGCACAGTCAGACCCTGCCGCAACGCGTTTTTCCGGGTCAGAGTTCGAATCTCAATTTTCTTTTGTTTTATTTCTAGATTATTGGTGCGCAACCATATAACTATTGTAATTATTAGAGGCCTGATCTGGTGCGCAACCATATAATTATTGTAATTATTGCAGGCCGATTTTTCCCGAAGCTTTATATGTAGAAGAGATCGAGCGTCGGAGATAAATGAAAATTTCGTGTTAAATCACAGTAGGTGAAGGATCGAACGACACTGGGGAAGGAAAAAGATGTATACCCTGCGCGATCTGAAAGTTCCGCTATCGCGCGATCGCATCGAGGTATTTACGAAAGCTCGCGACTCACGCGATTTTACAAAACAATACTTTTTTTTCTTATCGAACCGAAGAAATGAAAAAACAAAAAAAAAATTAAATCGATAGCTCGGCGAGATTCGGCGATGATGAGGCGGGCGGAGAGAGAGAGAGAGAGAGAGAGAGGTGCACGCGAACTCGCCTCGGCACTGCAACAATAAAAGCACGCCGGCGGCGATTGGGCATCGGCCGCGCTCGCGGCGGGCGTTTACGTCAGTGCGGCAAAATCGGCGCACCTTGCCCTTGTTTTTCCTCCTCATTACCTTTGTATCCCGGTGACCCTGGCGATCGGGCGCGCGTCCCGCTTCCACTGAGGCCGGGCGAAAAATCAAAGATTCAGGCCCTCCGGCCTCGGCGTCCCCGCCCCCTCATGCGGCTGTCGTTTTTTCCCCGGTTTTACGATTGTCGGAGGAAATTGCCGCGAGGGGGGCGGCAGCGGCGACGACGACGACGTCGACGGAGGCGGAGGAGGGGGAGGCGGAGGTGGAGGAAACGCGATCCCACGACGGCACGCCGGGAGTAGGGGGATCACTAGCTCCGGCTCGGCTCGGCGCTCCGCTATATATTCCACGGAGTTCGGGCACGTGTCGACCCGGGGAGCCGTGCCAACGCGCATGTCTCGGCGACTTTTCACCGCTGGCCTATACTGCACGGCAAATCGCGATTTGTCGCACTACATGCTATAATCTCCCTTTGAGGGCCTCGATGCGGCGCTGCTCAATAATTCACCGGGGATACACCGATGGACCTCAATTTTTCAGTAGCCCGCTCCACAGATTTTTACCCTATCCCCACCTATGATATCGGCCTTTTTGCCTCTTTTTAAGTTGCGCTGTACTGCCGCAGTACTTACTGACGTCTAACGCAACTTATGAATTAATAATTTTACCTACTTTACGTATCGTTGTTCAAATGCTAATTTATTCCGCAAATCATTGATTTAAACGTTAATAATCATTACGAATAGATGAATAAACAAAAAAAGAATTAAATAAAACTGTGATAAGTAATGTTTACATGTATTGATTAACATCCCTTACAAATCTTTTATATACTTGTGAAAAAATATGGACGTCAAATATTTAAAAGAAATGTACGCTATAAAAATTAATTTTCCCATCCACTCTAGAAACCATTCAAATTTAATTGAAAAAAGAAAACTAAATTACTTATATAATAATCATCAATTAAATTGCAATTAAATTTTTGTATCTGTACTCTTTGAAGTTGATCTCTAAATTATAACAAGCAAATAAAAAAAAGAAAACTACTGTATACTTATATAATAATCATCAATTAAATTACAATTAAATTTTTGTATCCATATTCTTTGAAGTCGATCGCTAAGTATAACAAACAAATAAAAAAAAAGTATACTATTGTATACTATATAATAATCATCAATTAAATTTCAATTAAATTTTTGTATCCATATTCTTTGAAGTCGATCGCTAAGTATAACAAACAAATAAAAAAAAAGTATACTATTGTATACTATATAATAATCATCAATTAAATTTCAATTAAATTTTTATATCCATTCTCTTTGAAGTCGATCTCTAAGTTATAACAAACAAATAAAAAAAAATAAAAAATCTGAGTCAAAAGTGTTTTTCTCACCTAATTTAAAAAGAAAGCGTCACATATCCAGAGCTTCACTCCTTCAACGCATGGGTACAGGCTAAACCACAAAATCGACGCACAAATCTCTCAGCGAACGCCTCGTAAAGAAATCCCACGCACGATCGTCCTCAGCGCGTTACTCTCTTCCGGTACCAGGGAGCTTGCAAGCTCGCCGCCTCTCCCGCACCGCGGACGACAAGGCTAAGCGACGCGCAACCGAGACAAACACGATTGGCACCGAGCGGTGCGGTACCCGCACTCCCGACTCGACGATGCAGGCCCGCGGAGGTCGGGGCGGCCTCCTGCTCTGCGCCCGGGGCCGCGGCGTGTGTTCTGTGTCCGCTGCGCGCGCCAAGAAAAATCCGCCGGCTCCTCGCGTACGGCTATTGTTTATTCAGTCCGGCGAGGGCCAATAGCTGCTCGCGCGCCGAATCGAAGAGATCGAGCGCGCGCGCACACGGAAAAGTCGACGCCGGCGGACTGATGGGGCTGACCTACTCGGGCGCGTCCTCGCTTTTCTCGGGCGGCGCGCCGCACGCACGCATACACCTAGCCGAGGAGATCGGAAGGCCCGGAGAACAAGGGGGAGGACAGAGACGGAGATAGGCCGGCCGGACCGCGAGCGCCGAATTTCTTACGGCGCGCCGCAAGCTCTGCGCGCGGGCGACTTTTATTTTTGTAATTTCTTCTGCCCCGCGCGGCGTGGGCGGCCGCTGCGCTCTGTCGAGCGAGTGGGAGACTTTTTTTTTTGTTTTTCGATCGAGCGATTTTTGGGACGAAAGCTCGGGGCGGCGAGCTTTATCGGCTGTGTGATTAATCGCTCGGCGGACGTTTTGAGCTAGGCTGACATGGCGAAAGCGTTGCGTCGGTCTTGACGAGGTTGATCTCGTATTTTATTTCACTCGCGGTTGATGGATTTATATTTTGTGTACGGTGCTTCTTGTATGGCGATGATGCAGAACTACGATGCGGACGATAATTATAATGCGAGCGGACGCTGCGTTATGACACTGCTCGATATAACGAGTTTTGTTATTTTGTTTAATGGTACCCATTGTGGCATCAATTTTTTTTAAGCAATAAAGTTTTTTACGTAATAAAACACTCGAGTTTTTTTGGCTATAAATTTGAAAGAAATTTCGAAAAAAAAATTTCTTCGGGGTAAAAGTTGAAGAGCTCCGTGAGTTTTTGCGGTATTAACGCGAAATCAATTTTATGATTACAGTGTAATAAACTATACATCCAGAGGTATAGAATAATAAAATAGATAATAGCGTAGTAATGCATACAATATATCTAAAATGACTTACATTATCGTCGTATGTAAGCGATGCTCAAAAGCTACTAAAATTTGACTGATTTAAAATAGCCTCCGGAACTCCTTTCCGAAGGTACGGTGTCTTTAAATAAATTGTTGGTTATCATAAACATCTCAACTGCGGTGCATGCAGCAGCGAAATTACGTTGTTTTCACATAGCCGCGAGCGGAGGATCCGGAAGAGAAAAAAAAAGTAAGTGAGGTCCTAGCTGATACTTAAATGGAGACGCTCGAGGCGAATTCCACGTCTCACTTCCATGAAATCTCTTGGCTACACGCCTCCAGGCTCTAAGGCAAAAAATAACGGCAGAAGGCTTGAGATAGCATTTAAAAAAAAATTGTACAGGTAATGAAAGGTACAAAAAATGAGTTCGTTCAAATCCATCTTTAATTCTCCAAACTATTAAATCAATACAATACATGGGGAGCTTAATAAAAGAAATTAAATTCCTTACGAGTCTAAATTCAAAGTTCACAGGAATAACGCTCCAATTTTACATCGTCCATTGAATCTTTGATGTGCTATCCGCTACCAGCGTTAATTATTTATTTTTGTAATTAAATCTAAAGAGAAAAACAATTGCCTCTCTTCCATTTCAATTCCACTCCAATGTCCGACGGACGGAAATTTTATAAGTAGGGTAAGCACACCAGCATTTTAATTGCTTCCGATTGAAAATCAACGGAATTATTGGATATGTGCGTTTGAACGACAGTACACGTGTCGATACAAAACCAGATTTCGAGAACAGTTTTCAGTGAAACAATTGAATCGCTGTAAAAAAAAAAAAGAAATCCGTGCATTCAATTACTTCTCTTGACTTGCGCACTTTAACGATATTTTTATTCTAATACGTAAAGAAAATGGAAAAAAGGAATTAGTTATTCAACTTTATACAGCCAAGTAAAAGCGTTAGAATGCACCGACTCATTTTTCTTGATAGTGTTATTCGCGCTTTGTGCATTAGCATTCTTCCGTCATCCTATATAATAACACGTATATAGTATATATTTAAATCGAATGTTGTTTATCACATTACCATTTATTATTCAATTAGGTAGATCTGGTCATGTAGGTACGCGATAAATTACGCGTAATTATCATCCCAACTCGCTTCATTTATTTTTTCTTATAGAGACCAACTGCAGCTATATCTTAGTGATGATCACACTGGTTTCATATATATTCCGCTTTAATAGTCATCCTTAAACTTTTCGGATTGTTACAATAAAAAGTTCGTGAAACATGTTCATTTAACAGAGATTATTTCTTTCAGTGTAACTATGAATTTACTACAAAATGAAAATGGAAATTGTAATTTTTAGAATTAAACTAATAGTATTAAAATTCTATAAAAATTCGAATGAAAATTTGATGTGTCAAATTACGAATTCGTATACTAATTCCTTTTTTGTGCTTTACCACGGCTTCGCATTTATAATCTCAACAGCAACAAATATTAATACACAGAAGGTATCCCACTTGCGCGAGAATCTTTCTAGTGTCAGTCTTCGCGACGAGCTGCTGTTTTTCTCCGAATTAACGAATTCGAGACACCGAACTAAGATCACAAAGGAGCAGCAGTCGTGGAGTTTACATAGAGTAATATATAATTATAATTATAATATATAGTACAAAAATTCTGCGGTACTTGGAGTCGCTTAAAACAGCAATGGGTATACCACCAGTGGTATAAATATATTTATATATATGTACGTCGAACAACTCTCCAAATTTTAAGAGAATTAGTCGTTTCTATGTGTGCTTACGCACTTGAAAAGGTCGTACAAATGTCTCGCGCGCTTTTATTGTCTAAACTCCGAAAACATATAGATATGTATATATTATATAAAAAAATACATGTCGCCTCTGCTCGCTCTCTATAAAGGACGGTAGAGAAGGCACGCGCTGCTACACGAAATTGTGTTATTTTCACGCAGAAAATACGCTAAATTCAGAGAAAATTTACGATGCATCTACGTTTATGCATCTGTAAATTTAGATTTTCTTACTTATTTACCATTATAATATGAATGTAATTATATTCGTATTAAAAATCTTTTACAAGGTCTAGAAAAAAAACTTACATTTTTGAAAAATTTTTGTAACGTCTGCAAAATAGTCAATTTGCTATGTTACCTTTTAGACGCACATCAAATTAAATTAATAATTGCTTGCATTCTTCCTGAAAAGAATCTGAATATTTTTCTCATCTACTTAAAAGACGAGTAGCCTCAAATCTTATTTTAACAAAAAATATATTTGATGTTCCTTTCAAATACGGTGTAATGGTTCTCTGGTGACAATTTTTTCTCGTCATTATAACATATTGCATTAACAAACGATTAACTCGTTTAATCTATATTTTAACAAGTGACCTTTTCTATATTTATCCTATAAATATAAAAACGCATTCATATTGTCTTACTCGTTTCTCATAAAAATTCTTGACGTCAGGTAACATAGCGTATAAAAATGCACCATGCATTCTCACATATATTGGTCATAATTTTCCTAACATTTTTTCTTTTATAGTAGCAAACACCTATGAAACAACGCTTTTCTAGCTGCTAAAGATCAGCGCGTTTACCATACAACCTCCCCTCCTGTGACCCAATCCTGAGTCGCTCCTATGAACTTACAGGTGAAAAGTGTTCACTCATCTTCTTTGTAAGTTCTTGAAGTAATTCTCTATATATCAGTGAATCCATATTCGAAGAAAGTATATAAAGTACCCACCAATCTCCTGAAAAAGAAATCTTACATTAGCAAACCTTGAACATACTTTATAAAAAATTTAAAAACATCTATTGGCAAGCGAGCATTACCCAATTCGATTTTCTTGGTGATACTCTGGCATGTCTCAAGCTCGATTAGTCTTGAAGACCACTGGAGGATCTTCGGTCTCACTGCAGGAGCGAAAATAATGGCTGCTCTGTACACTAACAAACCAATAAGCATGGCTGTCAGGATCAAGTACCAGAACCAGATGAATATGTATGTCTTCTCGTTGACAATGTTGAGTGGCAGTATACAAAGCGAGTCGTGCAACTGAATTGTTCCAGAAGCACCATACTTATGGAAGATGCACTTGGTGACACGTGGGAAGATGTAGACCATCGGATCGACTCGCTCCTCCTGCGGTGCTTCGGAAAAGTGAAGTACACGCAGACCGTAGGTCAAGAACTCGCCGTCGAAAAAGCGATTCATCAGGTAGAGTTGCACCAGAATATTGACAAGGCACAGGGCCTCACAGGCAAAGTACCGGTAGGCGTATGTGTTGTGCGTCTGCAAGAGAAAAAGAGAGTTAGCGAGTGTTTATTAGCGGCAATTGAATTCAACGAGGTCGAATTAGCTTATATTGCCGGACGACGACTCTCGCGCTTATCTCGGACATTCGCTCACGTCAAATAGCTTTTCATGGCTTCTTAAAATCTTGTACAGTGTGCACATCACGAGAGTTTTAAATTGCATTTTACTCGGTATGCCGTAGCACAATTAACTTTTATCTCCGCACAAATAATCTATATTTACACTCATTTGTGTAGTTCGATATTTTTTCTATTATATAAACACGAATTTCTCTTCACATAAACAAAAAAAAATTAAGTAATTAATTATGACACCTTTGCATAATTAATTATTTCCTTGGAAAGCATAATGCCACTATTTAATTTGTTTACTTCTTAAAGTAGAAAAGGAACGCTCTTATTATTTTAAATACATACTGTTAGTGTATCTCATTTCTATAAAAAAACTCTTATAAATTGCCTACAGATTCAAAGTTAGTATGCGCTTACTTCAACACTTGTCAGAATAACTCATTCCACGCGTCCCAATGATTCTTTTCAAAATATTTTTAGCCCATAAAAACAGGGGTCTGGTCTGTGTCTCTACAGATGTAATTCATAATGCAACATCCGACCAGTCCAATCTTATAATATCCCCAATTAGCGTCGGAAAAGCCCTCCACCGAATGTTCACCTCTCCAATTTTAGACGTGCCGATAAGATAAGCGTAGGTCGAACGTAATCGTGGGTCGATTGCGCAACCTCTAGGGGAGTTGCCCGCGGACATTCGCTCGCGGGCGTTAAGCTCACCGGCAGCGCGGCCGAGATTCGCGCGAATTCCCTCCGCCTCTATTGTTTGCCTTAGCCGACGATTATCGGCATGCGTGCGAGCGCCGTTGACGTCGTCGTCATCAGCCCTCGTTTCGTAATGGTATGAAACGATCATTTTTTTTCTCCTTTTTTTGCGACCGTCTTCCTCTTCTTGTTCCGAGCGCTAATTAGGCGATTCTTCGCGCTGATGTCTGCGGATGCGGCATTGATATAACAAGCCCGGCGGATAGATGAGACAATATGTCCTGTTTTGTAACTTTCGAGATTTAAAAGTCTTCTTTTGCATTACGCAAGGAATCGTTACGGAGATGCTGTTTTTGTGCGTAAGAAATTGGGCGTTGACCTTCCTCCATTTCTTATAACGGTACTTTTTTTAGAGCCTCTTTGTATCGTGAACCGGCGTGCTAATTACTGGTATTTCTAAATATCGAGGTGAATAAACTGCTTCTTAATGTGCAATTTTTCCGAATAAATTTGATATAAAGCTGCAAGCTTCCTCCATATTTCATAAGTGCATTATGCTGTTCTTTTTTCTGCATCCTCCCATTCTGTTTTAAATAAGTTGTTTGTTCCTTTTTTTTGTGGCGATGGATTAACATTCTTAAAACTTGCAAATTCTGAAAGGATACAGACACGGTTCTGCATACTTATCATCTTCGCAATTAGCATAATACAATTTTCCGTGTCGCCTTCGCGATAAGATATGAACACGCAATACTTGCACACCTCCAATGGGCACACAGTTCCGAACATTTCTATCGCACACCTTCAAGCGCATGATCGATCCATCTATCGATTTAAATCTAAAAACAATAATAAAACAGTAAAATAATAAAACAATAAACTCACTCTGATATGCGAAATGAGATAGTCCATGATGATGTTCTTCTTCTTGCTGACGGACTCCTCGGCCTCGAGGGTATGATTCAAGCCCATCACCAGAGTCCTTATCAAACCACCTTCCCAGATGCTCCAGAGCCAGTGCGGGAGGTAGCAGGCCATCGCCTGAAATTACAGTAGACTCTGCTGTATTTATGTCCTCGCTCGCGCATCCGATACAGAATTCGACACTCGATACGGGCGATCGCGCGATGAAACGCAAACATATCGGGGCGCACGTGCGTAAGACGCCGCCGGCGCGTACGCGCGCTCAAGGGACACCTACCCGTACCCCGCGATATTTTTAGTCCCGCCGCTGATTATTGTTTGTCGACTTGCGACTGATTTAGAACGGCGATAACGATTTATTGCGAACGATAAGAGAGCCGCGATTGATTTCTTTTCCTCGGCGCTTTGATATCAGCTCCGGTTCTTTCCAAGACTTTATACGCGGACTAGAATCGAGTGTTTTACGAATTGATTAATTTAAAAATCAAATTATTTATCGGTAAATCGAGGAAGTTTTTTAAAGATTTTCCTGCACAATAAATTTCACGCTCTTTCTCAATCGTTTAAGGCGCTTACCGCCGCAATTACCAATATCAAAGCGACACTGAAAAAATTGTACTGCAAAATATGTTTTTCTCCATTACTATTCTTAGCCGCGATCCTTCCCCGCAGTCGAGTAAAGCGCAGAATCATGATGAGCAAAGGAAAGGTTAACGAGAGGCTCACACGTGGTCGTTTGCCGAGAAAAACGATAGTCTTCTTTCCCTCGCAAACTTGATACTTACATCTCGTCCTCCCACCCCCTCTTCAAAAATTCAATTTAAAATCTTAGCAGTATAATCGCGTTCCAAGCAACTCAAGCTTTCGCGAGTCTCCCTGAAACTTTCGCTGATCTGCAAAAAAAAAATGAAAGGAGCGCTCGCCGTACTCGAATCGCGATAAGCCACAGCTCCGCTGTATAAACGCGAAAAAAAAAACAAAAAACGAGAGACAAGGAGAGAGGCGCACGTGCGTACTGCCGCGTTACGTGGAAGAGGAGCGACTTACCTGGAAGAAAAGTACGAAGCAGACCCACTGGTAGTAGGTGTAGTATTTCCGCGCCTCGACGTCGCCGAAGTCGTTGGCTATGCCGGGGTGAGCGACTTCCAGGCCGACCTGCAAGCATACGCATACCATCACAGCCGGTTAAATTGACCTAACGCCCCCCTTTCTTTTTTTATCCGAACCGATAAAGGTTCCGCTCGATTGAGCGCGTTGAAATCGAGCCTTTTACTACTTGCTGCGACTGGACATCTGACGAATTATCAAAGCCGCGTGCGAGATTGAATTTGCATTGAAGGAAAAAAAGTATTTTTTTTAATAAAAATAAAAGGTGTGCAGTAAAATGTTGTTTTGAAAACATTGAATTGACCGTTTCACTACTTTTGTTCTCTGTGAATGTGTTGAAAGGAATATTTGTATGGATCGCGCGTACCGTTAGATGTTTACACGACGTAATGTTTGGAATTCCTCTTGTATCGTTTTTAGTAATAAACACTTTTTTTCCTTTTTTTAGTATACATACTATGTGAACTTCAATCCAATAGTAATATGACCTGTTTTATGTTACATTTTTCAATCTTATATGATAATTTCATTCTAATGCGTCACTAACTTTGTTTTAATTTGTTCTGCTTTAAACTAATGTTATAGTTATGTAAGGGCCTGCAGATGCTAAGTGTGATAATTAAACTATCAGCTGAGAATCTCAATTAAATTGAGGTCAGATCATTCGTCAAGGAATTCCTAGGGTTCAAAAGCAAATTAATTTTTTATGCTGTAGTCTAAAGAGAAATGATGCATGCAAAAGTATGTAAATGACTTTGAAGCACTGCATTATTTATGAAACACAGATACGAAACACACGGTTACAGCAAGAAGGCCTTGTTTCAAAGCTCTTGGAATGATTTTAAAATGACTAAGAATATTATAAATGATATTAAAGTATTGTTTAATTCTTAACATTACAGTCTCTATCAATAACTCCAATTGCAATGCTCTAATAATATTAAATGGCAACTACCTGACGATTGAATGCATCCGGCATGGTGAATGTTGAAGTAATCCAACAGTATGTGTTGATGGGCTTCGTTGGCAGTGCAGAAGGAACAATACAAGATATAGGATTACCCACAAATTGGGTGGCAGTGATGATCATAGAGCATGTCAGTAGCAGCACAGCTGTGAACAAATTGTGCAAGCGAAAGACCATGGAGTCTGTACTGATGTCCTGCCATTTCAGGTACCCCTTCAATTCTCCCAGTAGCTTCAACATCTTGAATCGTGTCTCCTTGTCGTTTTCTCTCGAATCTCTCAAAAATTTCTAGCCTTTGGGAATGCTAGATAATCTCAGCAAGGCATGGAAACTCGCTTAAAGTCCCTCGCCGGCACGAAATTCTTTATCTCTCGGCTCCGTCGCTCCTGCTGTCTTCCAATGGGAGGTTGTCGGCCTTACTCCCGAAGAGTCAGCCTCATCTGTCAGACAGACGGGCAGGAAAACGAAGGGACCGGAATAACGAATACGCCGCCAAGATCGTTTCTCTCTTTCTCGCTCGACGACTTAACCAGGCCTACACAGCTGTCCGCGCGCTCTCCTCCAATCCTTCCTTTTTTACGCTCCCCTTTTCTTCTTCTTCCTCTCGTGTCCCTCTTTTAATCTCTTTCCTCTCTCGCTCTTCTTACTTTTCCTCGGGCTTGATTGCACCGCCGGTGATATGGCTGAAAAACAAATTGTTCATTTTTAAAGGCACTCGCGCTAATTATTTAACGCACACTCTCAATTAATTTTCTTTCACCCCATCCTACTAGAAAATTAAATATCATTTCGCAAGTCATTAAACAGTGATTTTCTAAGAATTTCGTTGTAGTCTTCGAATTAACTCGTACCAGACCGTCTCTCGGTGGGCGCACAAATTGACCAATCGATCGCTTATACACTCCCACGGGATTAAAGCCGAAGGAGGCGTCGTAAAAAAAAATCGATAATAATACCGCGACTTCCAAATCCGAGCTTACGCAATTCCACGCTATACACCGGCTTCCCGCGTCTTTCCTCGGACTCTCTTCATTCATTCGATCGGCCCGCGGCGCGTTAGCTTCACCCGGTTTCTCGGAATAAATTATAATCGTAGAAAAAACTCGCGGCACTATTTGAAAACATGACCGCCTCGCCTGCCTGTTCAAGAACTCTGCATACTAAATTTTCGAGCCTTCTCTTATCTCAAGCAGCAGCACGAGAGAAAGAAGTCTTCCACGAAGAAAATCTCGTTAACTTTTTTGCGCGGCTTCCCGTCGACCTCGCCTCGATCTGGAAAATCGTACGAAACGCAGCCCGACGTACAGGCGAGAGATCCTCGAGCGATATCGAAGGCTCGGCCCCTCGCGAATGAAGAAACGCGCTCGGCATGCCTCGGCCCGAGTACACGATCCGAACCAAAGAAACAAAAGACGCGGAAAGGGCTACTTCTTCTTCCTCCGCGTGCAATCCGATACTCGCCTCTCTTCTTGCGGTGGGCTAATTCGATTCTCCAGATTTAATTACTCTCGGCCTGATCGCCGAAAGGACGCACACGAACGCGGAGAATAACAAAAAATAAATCCGCGGAGGGCACACGCGTGCACAATACCTATAACACTCGGGATGGCAGCGGCGCGCGCCGTAAACACACGGTTGACAGTCCCGCAGGACACCTCCAGGATAATCTAACCTCAACGCCGCGCTGAACACGCACGCCCACCGGGCACACACTAATGCAGGCCGCGCGACTGATATATACTCACGCTTATCGTGTCCTCAGCGCTGGAGGGGGATGCCCGCTGCGCCGGCTGCGGGCGAAGCTTTACAAAACTGTGCGCCTCGCTTCCTTGCGATTCGGTCGCTCGCGCGAGGACTCGGAGAACTCGTCGTCCGGAGCGATTTTCCAGGGCTGCAAGAGTCGCGCAGTGGCGCGGGGCCGAGAAGTAGTTCCCTCGCTGGCAGTCGTTCGCTTAGTCCTGGGCGCTCTCCTCGCGTGCGCGCTTTCTCTCCCCCCCTCGCGGACGTTTTGCGCGCGGGCCCCCTCGGTACGGCCGTCTCGCTCTCTCGCTCGGCTCCGCCACCGTAGTGTGTACGTAGGCAACTAACACACTGTCTCTTGAAGCGCCGACTGACGTGCCACGGCGAGGCGGCGGCTCTCCGTCTCTCTCGCGCTGCTCGGGGCTCGCTGCCGCTCGTCGTTGTTGTGTTGTGGGGGGTCGGAAAAAGGAGGGGGCAGGGGGGACCGACACACGCTCGAAAGAAACGTGCTGCCGGACGGCGAGCCCCCACTTCCAGATGCCGTCGGGGGGGCTGCTCCGCTCCCCTCTCGATCGCGCGCTCCTACGGTGCGGCGGCCTGCATCGCCGCAACGATCCGCTGCCTCGAGAGTCTCGTGCCTTCTTCCTTGCTTCTTTTATTTTTCTTTTTTATTCCGCTTTTTAAGAGTTACTTACTCCTCCCACCGGGAGGGTTTGTATTTTGTCAAGGATGCACGATTGCGGTTGTTGCTTTTAAAAGCCGCAATTATCGCGATCGCGTGGCCGGGCGCGTCCTTTTTTTATGTATTTTTTATTACTTTTCTGAGCGCCGAAATCGCTGGAAGCGCGGCCACCGATCGTTCGGAGTCTTCTTTTTCGAATTTGTACGCGTGTATAAGTACCTTCGGTGCGCGCGCGCGCGAAGAGTATGGTATGAAAGTACGAGTTTCCGCTACTGGAAGTGCATAACGCAATAAACATTCTTTAGCGCTTTTTTTTTCTTGTATTCTCCAGAGAATAACTTAAGAGCGATTCAATCGGCTTCGATCGAGCCTCGTGATTCACTTGACCAGTGAATCAGATTCAACGAGCGCAGTCACTGCAATTTGCGTTAATTTCTCACCTTGCATCGAGCGCCAACCAATTCTTCCTTTTTTTTTCCATTTCTTAACATTCTTGCGCGCTTATTTATTTTTTTTTTTTTCATTTAAAAGAAAAGAAGAAAACAAAGTACGAAATTCAAGCCGATCATTTCCTGATCGACAACACGAGAAGACCAACTGATATTTTGCGTAATGGGAATACTGGATCGTTCGGACGTGCCCCTCGTCCGCATTTGAATTCAATGCTCCGCTCTCAGAGCCCAGTCGCTTGGATTGCATCAGATCCTTGAGCGGAAGCTATATCATTACACGGTGAAAGAATCTCCGCGAACCATCCATTCGAGTAACGCAATTTTCATATATTTTATCACCGCTGCAACTCGCATAAACAACTTCGTAAAAGCACCAATTGTCGTCCGATTATTCTCCAAAAAGAATTCCGGATCTCTCGTAATAATTCGCAATCGTTATACCCAATTGCGATCGATAATTCCATCTATCGCAACAATTAACAAATAAATAAAGACTTACGCAATTCGGCAACGCGCTATAGACTCATTTGACTTTCTATCGCTTGTATTCCCGCGCCGATTTTCAAATGCAATCGCGATCGGCGCGCACACTATATATATATATATCTATGCATCTATATCTCTATATTTATATATTTCTACATATATATACGTGTATATATCTATATGTACATTGGAATATATGTACATATAGATTTATACATCCCTGTGTATCTGTAGATCTATAGATACGCGCATGTAAAAGTGTGCGTAAAACCCAGAGGCGATTGCGCGTCTTACGAAACGTGCGAAATTACACGCGCGTATATCCTTACGCGGGCGTATGTATAGCGTGTCCACCGAAATTTCAAGCTGCGCCTCGCGAGCCCGCCGTTTTTTCTCGAGGCATCGAAATCACCGTCGCGCCGAGCGACGTTACGGTTTTTTACTTTTCGGCCACGGCCGCAAGTTCACCGCCGAGACTTTCTCTTTATCCATGCGCCCACAGGCGACTTTTATAATTTCACGTTGGCTCTTTTTTTTTTATTTTTATTTCGGAGCTCCTTTTGTCTCTCGCCCCCGATGATCGATTTGCTCTCCACGCGCGCGCTTTTTCGCTCTCTGCTCGTATCGAGGACGATCGTCGAATATACTCATTCGCGAGGGACGATTGTTGTCCTTTTTTATTTCACGCTTCGACCATAACGGAAATTAAGTATCGCGCGGTGTTATTTATATGTGCACATGCGTACAACACTTTCGTACAACAATTTTTCTTATTTTTTTTTTTAAATTGCAACCGATCTGGTTTGCTTTGATACGGAGGCAATCGAGTCTGCGGCAACTTGACCGTGACTTTATTTTTAGAAAAATATTATTTCACTCCGGGCGGAAGCGAGTTATTATATCTGTTGATTATTGTTCATTGTTTTATAGTATTTCAATGATCGTAAAAGTTATTTTTGTTCCGGAACGAGAGCGAAACTTGAAAATCGCCTGGACTATCCATAAATCAAGTAAAAGCGCGATCATTAATCTACCCCGCATAACCCTTATTAAATTATTAAAGTGTAATCTATTAAAATCCGGCTAATATCTCTCCCTGATGTCTCGGAAATAAAAAAAAACATCTCAGGGCACGAGAACAAGAAAAAATGATTTTTTAGTACCTCGAGACCCGGCAAAAAGGCCGCTGCAGTCAATCATTTTTCCAAAATAATTACAAGCTAGAGAAGCGTATACTTAGAGGCGCGCGCATCCCTTCGAGAGGGAGAGCCGAGGGTAAGAAAAAAAAAAGAGCAGAGACGAAGGCTCGAAATTCCTCGGACCGAAATCGGCCGGTAGATCCCCGGGGATAATCTGGTGCGCCCTCGGGAGATCATCGCGCCGATCCGCCGCTACGAGAGCTTCTTTTAACGATCGCGCACGCGGCTGCTCCCGCGGCGCTTTTTTTCTCCTTCCTTCTCGTCTGCTTTTTCTCGTATCGCTGCGCTCGTGCCGCGGGAGGAGCGCCGATCGGAGTCGGCCCGAGAGCCGCGCGGCCCTTTTTTATACCGCCTTTCCTTTTCCCTGCTCTGTACCAATGGCGAACCGTTATTGCCCGCGATCTTTCTGGAGCTTTCGAGGCCGACGACTGCTCACCGCTCAGATGCTCCGTCTGATCCGTGCCACACTTGATTAATTGCGCTTGTTACTGCCACGACTTTGAACTTACGATTTTTTTTCTTTCTATACGAACGAGACTTACGAAATTGCTTTTATTTATTTTTTCGTTTTTTTTTTTATTTTTTATTGCATTGCAATATAATTCTTAAGCCTTATCTCTAAAAATGAATATGTGAAAGTAACATTGAATGAGTGGTAAGTCGTTCAGGTAGAAAAAGTACATATTCACGTATTAGTTTTTAGAGGTTTTCCTGTATGAAAAAATTCGTAAAAAAAATTCTATTTGATATACGATTATTTTTTAGTCAATATTTCATTTAATTTTTTAATCTTTTTTTAATGCTGTAATTTTTTCAAACTGTATTGAGTCTAGAAAAATGTAAAGGCTCACTACGAGATGAAAAAGTATTTACTCAACCTGATCCATACACTTGAAAAAAATAAAAAAAAAAGTTCTGAACACATTGCAATGTACATTGGGTTTAAAAGGCATAATAAAAAAATACGATGATGAGTGGAATTTAATTAAACTAAATGCTCCTCTACCCTCAATTATAAATTGCTGACATACTTTTGCTATTTTATTCTTTATTTCTGCATCAATTGAACATTGCGGTCTTGGAATGGAAAAGTTCCTGAAAGTGCAGAACAAAAGGGAAGTACAAGGGACGACTTGGGAGAAAGAGAAGGAAGGAGAGCAAAATGACCGGGTTTTATTGTATTCAAGACCGGAAGAAGCGGCATATGCGTCTGACCGTGAACTCAGAATGCACGAGTAGATCGTCGTCGATGCACGCCGGCCGCTCTTCCAAAATAATAACGTTCGAATTTTATCTACTCAGACGAAAAAAACTCATTACAGTTTTTCCTATCGCTGACTTTTCCGAGCACATCAGTGAACAGTTTCGTCAATGAATCAGTGGGTCAATGTTAATCTCATTAACGAGCGGCCCTTATCACTCATTAAGTTAATTACACACTCTAATGACAGAATTACGTTCGAAAATTACGCATAACTAGAACGAAATGACTCAATAGCATAAAAACGTTTTAATTCTTCGGCGATTCCCGCATTAAAAGCAAAGGAAAAGGCTGTGGCAACGAGAGTATACGTAAAGAAGCGGAGAGACAAAAAAACAGCGGCACCAAAAAAGTCATTGTTCTCACGGAGCAAAGCGAGTCGCCAGCGGCCGGACTCGTTCAAATAAGCTGCTCTAATACGGTTGCGACGCATCGCGAGTGCATCCGGTCCGAGAGGTGAGCGCGCGCCGTGCGACCGAGGCAAAGGCCGCCCATTGTTTCCCCTATTTTTATCAGAATCGAGAGGCGACGGTCGCCACCGCTGATAAACTGCCGGTCGGAATCAGAAAGCAGAACGCCGTGAAAACCGGGGGAAAGACTTCCGGATAGATCCATTCTACGAGGCACTTTTATATCATAACCGATTTTCGGTAGCTCTTCTCTTTCCTACCGTGTAAATCTGAAAATATGAAATTCACTTGGAAAATGTAAATGGTAACATTTAATGTGTGAAAAAATATTCACGTGCTAAATGTGTGAACGATTTTTCTGATAAAATTTGTCGCTATTCACATTTTCAGATTTATTACTTTCGTTATCGTAATAAATTTCAAAATAAAGTAGATCAGGGGAAGTTGCCACAGTTAAAGGAATTAAATTGAAAATTAAATTAAAAAATACAAAAATATGTAATTCATGTAAATTTTACTTAATAATAAAATAATAAAATTAAAAAACTTGATAATCTGTGAATGAAGCTAAACATATAAACCTTTCTGTATAAATTTAAAGAAGTGAAATTTTACTTATTGTAAGTGCATTTACATTTTGAATAAGTGAGTGAACTCACAACTAAAATAAAGTGAATAAACAAAATATATTTTCCTTACTCGAAAACATAAAAACTCCTTGAAATTGTTAATTTTCATTTATTCACCAGCGAAAAAGAACATCACTTTTTCGCTAGTGAAAACTATGTTCACTCACTACAAGAAATGAATTTTCACTTATTTGTTCATGAAAAATGACATCACTTGTTTAATAAGTGAATTTTAATTTATTTAGATTTAGAGAGTATACACTTTTATTGTAGTTAAATTGAAATATTATAATAAAGTTCATTAAACTCAATATTTTCGTCAATTTTCTTATTGCACCGTTCAACGTACATCCGGGCTGCACAACATTTAATCATACGAGGCAGTCTCGATGTATATCATCGCATGGGAAACGAGAGCGCGTATATAGCTCACATTCACGTGATCCCGCGCCACTTTTCCAGGATGCAGTTTATCGCGCAGAAAAATCTCGTTAGAAAACAGACGCCGGAAGTAGTCAATGTCTACACCACGTCAATTTTGCATCGAGCTGGTGCCGCGAAGCGCACAAATATCCTATACCTTATATATCACCCTCGAAAAGTTTCTGCACCTTTATTTTCCCAAGTCTCGCTGATCAACGACTTAACTTAATTTTTTTTTGCAATTTAGATGAGATCGTTTACAAGCAGCAGAGCACAAATCTGCGATTGAGTCTCGCGATGAATATAGAAAAGAGGCTGCGAGAGCGCGCGCGGCATCGCCAGGGTCAAAACTCGTCCGGACTGTACAATTGGGCTCTTTAATGAGAAAAATTGGAACGTCAATTGCGGGGCTGTTTGTGAGGCGGCAATCAAATACGAATTCATGGGTCACGCGGCATCGCTTGAAATCCGAGATTCGAGTGCCGGCCGTGCTTATAATGATGCTTGTATTTTTAAACACCGACGATCGTTTTGTAAATCTGTCGCTTTGCAAATCGACGGGTGAAAATAGTTGAGTCTACGCTTTTTTATTTGTTTGAGAAGGAAAAAAAGTTTCGATGAATTTTAAAGAGAATTTTCGAGATTAAGGGAATCCTTATCGAATGCAGGAAAATACTAGGTATTGTGAGGAACACACGCAGAAGATAACTTTATCAATTTCGATTTCTAAAAAACACAATTTCCGTCGGCTCTCATATTTTATCTGAGTCTTTAGTATCTTCATGATACAATTCTCATGATTTTCAATAAACTTCGTATAATAAAATAATATTATGAAAAAAAAATACTATTCAGCCTACAAAGCTCACTTTCTTCAAATCCCAGCTGATCAAGCTTTCGACTCTGTACACGCTAAATCAGCTGAAGTGAAATGGAGTGAAAATTAACTCTATTGGAGTCAAAATTTCACTCTAATTTTATAGTAAAATTAATTCTCTTGATGGAGAGATTTTTTAATTCTTAAGTAGAGCGAAAGGTATAAGGACTTCTGCAATATGCTACTCTACTTTAGAGTGAATTTTAGTTTACTTTAAAGTGAATTTAATTCACTCTATCCGTGTAGAGTTAAATTTGAATCTATTGAAGTCAAATATATCGAATAGAGTAAAATTTAATTCCACAAATATTTCACTACAAATTTAACTCCAATCGTTTTAGCATGTAAATTATCGCTAGTTACTATTCCGCCACCAAAACTTGTTTTTTCTAAAATCCCTCATTAGCATGAGAAATCTCATCGACAATCCATCGATCAGCATATAAAAGAACGCAAGCATTGTCGAAAAGCACTAAGCAATCAATCAGCCGCAATCGTAGGTGTCCCAAACTTGCGTAACGACTCCCGCGCCCGCTGAAAAACATCGAAAAAAAAAATGACGACCTGACGTAACGTTAAATAACTAAACGAGCGAGTGACATTCGTCAATTAAGAAAACAATCAGCGTCTCGTCCGGCGACGGCGGGATTCGAGCGATCGGATTACCCGCGCGCGAGAATCGCGCTGATAATCGACGGGGCCTTGGCTCGCTCGGAGCGACACTCGATCGGCCGGACAACTCCACACCCGCGCTTCTACTTCTTCAATTGCTGAACTTCCATTGCAGTAGCCACCGTAACTTCGGGCCTCTCGTCTGGCTACCCTTTTGCCTCCCCGCACTTCGGAATCGAGATTTTGTCGACGTATAAGCCTACCAGGATTGCACGTGCGATTACCTCGTTAAAAAGAGATTAAATCGAATGAAAAAAAACCGGTTTTTTATATTTTATTATTTGTGACGCTCGGCAGCGAAACGAGCCGACGGGAGTATGTATGTATAGGTACAGTCTATTCGAGAGATCGCGAACGGTACTTGGAAGTCGTCGATCGGAATATTCCCTTTCGGCCGCTTTTTACGAGGCAGAGGACATTCACTCTGAATTCGTGAGTCGTTCGCCGTAAAGTCTTACAACCGGGGGCCGATTTTTTTTTCCTGACTCGTTATTTTGCGTCGAGGAATGTTTTGATTTTCGTATACCACTTAGATAGAAGCGTATAGAGGTGTATGGCTTATAGTAGTTTGCGTTGGGATGCGATTTCGCAAGTCATCGTGCGCTTCGCTAATAACGCAGATGTTAATGACCGTCGATATTCTAAGGCGATTATTCTTTTTTTTTTTAAACTGAGCGCCTCCACGTTTTCCTTAATAGAGGAATCATTGTCCGGGAGCGGTAAAAATAAACCTCGTTATTTTTTTTATAGACTCCGAAGTTCAATGGAACGACTGTGTCTAAATACTGACATACTTTCTTGCGTGTAAATTAAACGTATTATAATAAATAGATGAACAAGAACAAGCCACAGCTTGAATTTTTTTCTATTTATTATTTCCCCGTCTTGTCGCTAGTAGACCGAAACTTGAAACAGTCTCTTTCAGGTATCCAAGGGTCAAATGGATTCTTTTTGGTCAGACTTTAAAAATGACACTGAGTAAAATTCCTGGCGTTGTCGGGTCCTCCGATTTCCAGCCAAGATATACCTATACCCAACTGTCGTTACACTGGAAAGTGATAGTCACTCTGACTGGCGATACCCCAAAAATTGTTTACTCAAATTTAAGCTGCCCCTTGGAAAGCCTCCTCTCCGGTGAGTCAGATTCCTCCTGGATGGATTTAAGATTCTCAGGAACAATTGCGGCGCAAGATACTACCTACGGTGACCGAAGAGAAAAATAAATCTGTCCAGTGAGACTTATACGATGTGCTTTAAAACAAAAAAAAAACGTTTATACCTGACTCGCATTTTTTCCGTCGCAGTCTACGATTGAAATTTCGAAGGCGCATACAGCGCTTATCGCGATGCATTTGGGTCAGCGTTCACAGATTGAGAATAAAGTGAAATTTTTTCCTTCTCCTCGCGAACCTTTATAACGAAAACTTCGAGAGCGGAGAAAAAAAAAATATGGTACGAAGTAACCGACGCTATCACAAAGGCTACACGCGCGTCGCAGCACGTGCGCCACTTTCCAGACGCATCTTCTCGCCAGATGTGCAAGGAGACGACACGTAGGCGGAACGCGACACCCCGACTTTCTTCAAACGTAATCTTCGCTATACTGAGGTCTGCGCTATCGAGTGTCTCAGCTCACGGCCATTTATATTTAAAACTCCTTATCCGTACAATCGATCGACTGAATTTATATTATAAAAAAAAAAAAATACACACAGAAGGAACTCGAGTAGTCAATACGTCGTCAGTTCTCTCGTTATTACCAACACTTCGATACAACAAGTATCTCCTCTCTTAAGCTTCCAGGAAGCTTTCAGCGATCTCGTATAATCACTTACCCGAAACGATTTAAAGATCCGCCATAATACCACTAATTTACAAGCAGTTAAATCTTTTCCCTCTAAACAAACAAAAATACAGGCACGCGCGCAACCACCATAAAATCGTTCCCCTAATGCGGCGGAAGAAAAAAAGACTGAAGAGGAGGACCCTTCACCGGAAACCCGCGTGTAGCCTCGGAGACGAGAGTTTCCTTAAAAATACGTGAAGTCGGCCGGAGGGAAAGGGCTGCTATTACTGGTGAGCGAGAATTCGCGTCCGGAATAAACAGCCGATGCCGATCCAGCGGTGCACTCACGTCGCGGTATGCGCCGAGCGCACGGACGGGTAGGCGTCGACGCTCGACGCATAAGTAACGACGCGCCCTCCGTTTATACTTATTCTCGTTGTCCTTTCATCCAGGCATTTATTCGCGCCTCCGAGCCTCCTAACTGTTTAGCTATGCCGCGCGGGGGCCGATCGATTGTATCGACCTGTACACGGCTACTTTATTTTCGGACCTTTTTAAAAGAAGAATCGCTTTATTTTCAAATCCATTCAATTTTTGGCGCGCCTATTCAAAAATTTTAGTCGTGCGCGTCACGAACTTGACGTCAATACTAGAATTTTATAGACACAGTTGAAAATTTTGTGTTGTGTGTTATTTGGAAAAATAATTACGCAGAGATTTTGTTTAAATTACACTTTTTTTTGTTTGTACTATACGCGCTACTTAAAATTCTAGTATTTACATGTAGGAACACAAAATTAATGTACAAACAATTTATAAAGTATCATTTATGAAATAAAGAATTTTAAATTGACAAAATATTTGTGTAGTTTATTGGAACAGTCAAAACAAAACATAATATCTGTGTAATTTCATAATTTATGCACAAAAATGCTTAGCATTGAACGAATTTTTAAGAGTGTACAAATATTTATATGAATTGAGAAAAATATATACTTTTTTTCAATAGTCTGAATTTCCCGTGGAAACTATCTTATAAAATACTATAAAAATATACAAATATTATAAAATCCGATAAATTATTTATCAGGTTTTATGCGGTTTTTGCACCATTCTATGGAGTTTTTTTTTCAATAGGGTTTACTTCTCGATATCGGAATATAGCGCAAGCTGCAAGAGCGCGGGAAATTTGAAACTCGAAGTTCCCGCGAATCCTATTCAAATTGAGCGAGCTATGAATCTTCCCGGTTCACTTGTAAAGGTTAATTGATCAAATTACGAGGATGGCGCTATTCATATTCTTCATTGTGATATCGGAATTACGCGAAGCGCTCAAACAACAAAAGCGCGCGAAATTTAAATATGAATACAGCGCAGGTTACTGCAAGATTCGATAATAACACGATGCAATTAATTTCGCTCGCCGTAAGCTCCACATCAGCACGCGATGAGTCACCGGAAAAAGGAATAAATCACTTCGCCTCCATGCAGATGCCGCTAAGATAAGAATCGAGCAGAAGGTCGACGCCTGCGGAGTCTGCGGTGGAGCTCCCGCAGACCTGCCGCTTAGTATTCCGCGCGAATCTCATCTGAGGCTGGTCTACTTTTCCGCAAAGGCTTCGCTACCCAGTTTCAGCCGGCAGCTCGACGCGCGCCACGATTGCGCTTAATTGACCGTTCGATCTTGATTAAATTAGTATCGGTAATCGCGTTACATTAATTTTTTTCAACCGAGATTTACGACGTTGTAAAAAGTGAGGGGGTCGCCCCTTTTTTTTCCAACTCCGCAATACGTCAAACTTATAAACAAGTTATATTACTCGCTGCGGACTTTTGCCAAGTTGTTCAAACGTCGAAATAAATCACTTCCTAAGCAGGCACAAACGACGTCTTACCGCGAGGCCCTCCTTCTCCAATGTGCCGCGAAGCTTTTGTTACATTCGAAGTACGAGTTAGTAGTTGACTTCAAAGAACACTAAGCGTCAGCTTCAAAGAAGCAATCACTAGGTCCGTTCAAAAAAAAAGTCTTATCTTCGCCGAACGCGCGATTCGCAAATTCAGCACAATGAGCTCAGAGTGCTCCGCCCGGAAGTGGCAACGCGACTGATAAAAAAAAAATCTCTTCTGACGTCCTTGAACGTTTTCGAGTTAGAGCGACGATCGCCACATGGATCTCGGAGTTGAGAAACGAGGTCTCCACGATGAAAGAGCGAATTGTCCGGAGCTTTACGCATAGGGGATCGAGAGATCCGCGGGAGGCGCGGCGCAGAGGCCGAGATCCAGATCTCGTGGAATGCAGAGTTGTACACTCGGGAACAATTGGAGCAAGTGGCCACGTACGTTGAGAGTCACTGAGGGTCAATCTTGTCAATTATGACGAATGTGTGCCGCGTATGCTCCGGAGGCAGGCCTCGCCGGATGTCTCGGGGACCCCCGCGTCCGCCGAGTGCCCGAGACAAAAACTCCAAAGTTCCCAGCTCGTGGTATACCGACGCTCCCGTCACGTGCTGCCCATTCATATCCGAGGTTTTCATCTTTTTTTTTAGTTGAAGTTTTAAGAGGCTCTCGATAAATATTACGCTGTAAAATTCATTTGCGAACGTTTGTTATTTAAGTTCAACCTACTTATTCCATTTAATAAATATTCGCTGTTTTCGATAGTGAGGATCAGGGCACTTTTTTAAAGTGACTATTCACTTAATGAATATGAGCAAAATATCAGTAAAATGTCACTATTAAATCAGTGAAAACCACAATCTATGTTTAAATAAGTGAAATTTTTCATTCTTCATTCAGTGAAAAACTAAATTCGACACTTAAATTAGTGAAATTTTGCTATTTAATAAGTCAACACGATAGTCACTGTTTAAATTAGTGAAAATTTCACTACATGTAATTTAGAAAGTGTACGTCTACTGTACTAAAATCAAATAATGCACGAATAGTTTTTTCTGCTTGCAGCAGTGTTTACAGATGATCTTATCCGACGTATACTTTATTTTTGCAAGAGGATAGGGTGTACAAAAAATTGATTTAATTCCGCCTCTTGTTAAAGCTTCAGAGGGACAATCGGCAAACTTATATCAGCAAAGTGGCAGGCATCGATAAAAATAGATCTGGAAGAGTGCACGCAATGTAGCCTTTAAAAAGCAATAATTTGCAAGAGCCTTATACCTACGGCAAATCATATTTATAGTCAGCCGGCGCTAATTTAAATGCACGCAAATACGGTGGTAAAAAATGTAAATGTTTCATAAAAATGTTTCGCGCGCGGTACATTAATGTCACTCCTCCCACACCGCGGCGAGTAATTACACAGTCGCGAGTAATTTCAAAATAACTCATAATCCGCGACATTGAGGTGATGAGATCGGCATAAATTATCCGCCGCTCGCGAGATTTCGCGTGAGAAAAATCGCCTCGCCGCGGCTAAAGTATACCATCGGCACGATATGATTGACAAAAAGTGCCGCTTAAGTGGACGTGCATAAATTATGCGCGCGATTCCCGATGAGCCTTCCGTTTATTTTTGTCCGCCGCCGATAAGTCGTGACATAATGCTAAAATCGGCGTTAATTAAATAAGTCGACGCTTTTTTTTAGTCGATGTGGTTTTGATCTTTTTCCGTTTTCGCGGATTTATAATTCAGAGAGCCGATATCCGAGGCGCCCGTCAATTAAAACTGCATTAAAAATCAATTAAGCTTCGTATTAGCGGTAAACGTTCTTAATTTTCATACTGGTTGCATCGTTAAAGCGGCAATAAGTGCGAGATTAAAAATCAACGTGTACAAACGAATTAATTTAATCTTCTCATCTTTTGACGGAAATTTATTGCAGACTATAGAAAGATTGAATTGAGTTATTCCTCTAGATAACGAATCGATAACTCAAATCGAAGACATAAAGGGTAACCGCCTTGAATAAATCATATTTTGTTTTTTTTTTATTTACAATGAAAAGTAACAAAATAAAATAATTGAAGAAAGTTATTAGCACATGTGATTTTAAGCTCGGATACTTGTAAAACGTACGTAGTACACTGCATAATGTAATGTTAAAGGTAAATTTAAGTATTTCAACAAAAAATATTGCAATTTGTTCGAGCTCTGGTGCGTGCCTATTTGAAAAAGCATGTGTTTCGAGACAAACGTGTTCAAAGTTTCGTTTAGTCATTTAGGAACAGTGCAAACTTCTCGGCCAAGATTTCAAACTTCGAATAAAGATGTTTTTCTTCGGGTATAAAACTTTTTACGTCATATTAAAAAGAGTAATTCAAAGCACCTTTTAATCTAAAAACCAATATTTGATTTAAAAAAAATATATAGAGGTATCACCGCTTGAAGCATCGATGCATCGAACTGCAGTAAACAGTAGCAGTAGACAAGATAAACGAAAACGACAGTTTTCCGGAGTGACGTGCATAAAGTCACGTCATCCGATCCCCCATTGCGCGTGGGCGTGGGACGCACGTTCCCCTTAGCCTCTGAATCGATGCTTCCTCGAAAAAGGATCTGCCGCATAGAAAGGAGAGCCCGAGGGGTCATTGGCGCCAAAAGCCTGCATCTGCTTTCCATAAGCCTGAAGAGCTGCAGGCGTACGTGCAGACTGCCACGATGCCCAAAACTCATGGATCCTTCCCAAATTCTGCGGCTTTTTCAAAGCTTCTCATTCTTATGCGATGCCGCTTCCTTGAGAGCACAAGGATGTCTTTATGGGTTTTTGCTGACTATGCTGCGTCAGTCGTCAACTTTAAATTTTATAAAAAGGAATGGAAAATTATTTCATTTAATTATATTTATTTATTTAAGAAATGTACGAAGTGCCCAATATTACGAAATTACTGTATACATTTATTTATTTTTTATTGATTTAAACCAGAGTAAGTGTACAAAATATTACAATACAACGTAATCGAGAGTGATCTGATGTGCTTATTAACTAATAATTAAATAAAGAAAAAATAAAATCAAGAAAGACAATCCTTGTATCCTAGTAATTTTGAGTTACTTAGTCAAGTTATCGTTTAATAGATTTTTTATATTTTTACTAAGTTTTGCACAATTTTAGTTACATAATTTATCACATTTTTTTTAAATTAACACACTGACAATGAAACTAAAGGATATGCGAACCTACAGTGAAAAAAATATTATGGTAAAGTTTACATACAATAAATTGTGTAATGCAGGGACAGACTTGGCAAGCCAAGAAAACTACAATATTAATTTTGGAAAAATTACAATTTGTATGGTAAAGTTTGCCACACTGCCAGAAAAATTTAATATAAAACCTGTAATTTTTCAAAAATGTATAGTAATTTTCTTGGCTTGACATAAGTCTGCCCCCTTTTGTTTTTATTATGTTATTATTTTGATCAGTGTACACGAACCATTTCAACGGGTAACAACCGAGCAGCTTCAATTAAAACAGCGACTTACAAAACTACGTGACAACTGTGTCTTGAAACGAAAATTGAAAATCTGTATAAATATTCGAGAAACGTCGTTAAATTATTGGAAAACGTGGAAAGTAGCGAAGACGCTCAGTCCCTGCGAGGAAAAGCGAGGCGCTCGAGCGCGAACGCGAACGAGGCCGTAATTAAAGTAAGCGCCGTAAATGTCCTCTCAGACACTTGTCGCGCGAACTTTGCTTTTCCGTCCTCGACACTCTTTTTTCGCGAGCCCGCCGCCGGTAATCGAGCCGACGCAATCCGCCGACTGCTGCTTCGCAACGAAATAGCGCCGCCGCCGTTTTACGACGAGCCCCGCTGCATATCCCGCCGCACCGGATGGGACATAAGGAATTATGGATGGTAAAGGGTATTGCGCCCTGAGCTCACGATCGGCGAATTCAATTGCAACTGGGTAATTGGAAATAAAACGAGAATAAACGGAGCGGAATAATGACGCCGCGCGGCGACGCTTAAAACTTTCATAGCCCGAGATGGGACGAAATCTCGGGATGCACCTCGAATAAATAAAGGACGCAAGGAGCCGGTGTTTTAAAAAAAGTAATTATAGCTTTATTGCTCACAATTCGTGCGATATCGACGTAACAAAATAGACTGGGTATAAAGTACTGTATAATGAATTTTATTATAGATTATAAGGTAAACCGGGGGGAGTCGCCACAACTATAAATTTTACTAGAATTCTTTATTTTATTTACATCTCGGAAAAATTACGTTTTTTACAAGTCATTCGAAACTGACATGAAGATGCCACAAGATAAAATTAACTAATCTTCAAACATTAATCACAAAAGTTTCTATTATAACATTAAACTTATATATAATTATACCGTTACATTTTACACACTGGGCAGAAAAAAAATAAAATTGAGCGTGATGTATTTATTTTCACAATTTTTGAGGTAAGATGTCACTGGCAAAATACGCTGATTAATGTACTGACATCTTCCCCGAATGGTATTAATTTTAGAAAAATAGATATAATTAAAAAATGTAATAGCTTTCCTTTCTTGAACTACATCAATGTAAACTTGAGGTCACTATAGCTATTACAAGTATATGAAACTTTATTAATCGATAAAAAACTGTTCTCTGGAGTGACAATCGAAAACGTAGAAACTTAAATAGACCAAACCACATCGTTTGAACAAAGTTTTGAAAATGAATTAAATATTAAAGCGAAAATTCGGTAATACCATAACAACGTAATCAAAGGCTCGCAATAATTATTCAAACTGAACATCAGAGAATTGTTTTTATAAACAAACGAGACATAGGTTTTTGGCATCTAAGCTGTCTACCTTAAAAAAAAATCTGCTAGTATAATTACACAATTTTTTGCAGAGTCCTTTTCAGTAGTAATTTTTAAAGCAATACATTTCAGCGCGTATAGTCTCCGGCATATTTTCCCAAGCGCACGCCTGAAACTGTTCTCCCAAAAGCGCTCACCTGGCGCAACGGCGTTTGCATAATCGCGCGTTTCACAAACTCAACTACGGCGGCCGATCGACGGATCCGCAGCCTCTCTAGCCGCTCCCGGCGAGTAAGCCGATAACGCGTCAACGACCGTAAGGAATAATGGCCCATTGAATCGACGCTGCGCTTTTTATACGCGCGGATCTCGGGAAAACCGAGAGCCTCGAAATTAGCCAGTTCGAACACACTCCACTCGAAAGCGACGTCCCATTTCGATCGCGACGCGTAAAAGAACAACTTGTGCACACTAGGCGCGCGCCGAGCGCATGTGGGCAGGGAGTCGAAACAATTAGCCGATTTCTCTGCGACCCGAAGGGCGTGTTGTACAAACAAGAGCCACGAGCGACCTCCTTAATTGAATGGGATCAATCGGGGCTCCTTGCGCAACCGCTCGAATGCCCGGCACTAAAAAAAAAAAAGATTAACAGAAAGAACCGACGGCCACCCTACCGATTACGCGCGCATTCGATTCAACGACTCTCAAATCGTCCTCTTCCGGCCTTCCCTCGTGCCGCGACAGGTAGATTGCAGCGCTGAAAGCGAATTACCTCCTGAAGCGCGCGTTAACCCAATCGTTGCTCAAGTGTCCTTTTGTTTAATGTATCCCAGTGCCTTTTTAAGCGTGAAGCTTTTCTGGAGGGCAGTCGGCTGCGCGCGAGACTCCCGGGAGAAAGTGCAAGCGTTGCATGCAGTGGTCGGCGATGGATGGAAGTTGGTGGTCGGCGTTTACAGTGGGCTCGGTCAATTTGCGCGCGTGCCGTGCGCTGATTGCGATCCCGCATCGTCATCGTCGCTCGTATAAGCGCCGCGCGGCTTGAGATTAAAGCAGCAGCATGTGCGTGTTGTCTTCGCCTTGCGCCTCCGCATCCTTCGGGCTGTGAACACGACAGAAGCATTTTTTTCTTTTTTTTTTTAAATCACCTACTTGGCGAGCTTTGTAATTTTAAATTATCGCGCGTACGACTTCTTGTTTTCCTTGTGTTACGAGCAAAGGGTACCCATATATACGCTCCATTGCCGTTTTTAAACGGATTTCACTCGCGCGATTGACTGACTAATGTTCCTTGTATATATATATACATTTTATTATCTCTTCCTAAAATACGATAGGGAAAAGTTTCTGGAAATAAATTTTCATTTGGCTTTGAAAATAATTATATGAAATATTATACTGAAGCCGTGAATGTGTACCGTGGTTTACTGTACGCTTTGCATCACAATGTAAGTGGAAAGCCGAGGGACATTTACGAGCCGGCTTTTTGAATAAACGCCACCAGAGATTTACGGCGAGCATAAAATTACGCGAACCAAATTGATCCGAGAGCAAGCTATTAGCTATTCATTTGCAGTAATAACTCCGCAAAAATGGACCGCCTTTAATATCGCTGATAAAAAGAGTGTACTATTCCAAAGTACATATACATGTATATACGTCGTCGTGAAAATTTAATTTGCTTAAAAAAACTTTTCGGAGCACCGCCGATCGTCAACCGCTCACGTATAAAAGCACTAATAAACGACTAATAAACGACTTTATAATACTTACCGAGAGAAAAAAAATAAATCAATAAAATGGTAAACGACAAAAACTATAAAGTGGTATATAATCGCACCATACGTAACATAACGAGCGCAACACTGTAACGAAAAAAAAAATGGTAAAGCGCGTCGGTAATTAAGCAGTATTTATCAACAAGGCGATCGCTAAGGTCGCGCTCGCGTGAAAATCCGTCAAATCATCGAGTTCCGGTCGTTTGAGCGCGCGACAGTGTATCCGAGCATGCAAATCCGCTAAATGCGAAAAACGCGCGTAACAATGCCGCTGCGCCCCGAGCGGCTTGCGAATTATCTCGGGAAACGTTGCCTTCCCTCGGCGCTCTTATCGCGTGCAGGCGCGCGATTACGCGCCTCGCGCGCATTCGAATCGCCGCGATTTTCCGCGCGCATTGTTTATCCGCCGTTGCGCTCGCCTTTTCGCTCGATCGTTTCGATTCGAGCGGAGGCCGTTTATTATGATTTATTTGGAAGAATCTCATTTATACGCTGGTTTTTAAGAGACTAAACTCTGACTCAGTGTGCTGGCGCCTATTTCTATTGTTGCTAATGAAACGTGACTTTTATATAAAGAAAAAGAGCTCGGCAGTGCTTGTTTACACTTCTTTGTTAAATCTTTTTCTGATCTTTAGACACTTTTTAGTCGCGGTTTTTCATTGTAGTAATTTACTGTTAATAAGCGAATAATTTAACTACTATAGTAGATGAGAAGATAATTGTAAGAATTTTTTTTTTATTGAAAAAGCTAAGGTTTCAGCCACTGCGCGTGCAAAAGTTTATTTCGTGCTTTTAAGGCGCCCGCATGGTCGTAAAACGGTCCGTGAGCCTGTGATGATTGGTCGGGGTGTCATTTCTCCACAAGTCCGAAGTACGGTTGAAAACATAATTTTCATTTTGCTTGTTTTTTTTCTTTGTCGACCGTTTGTGCGCAGTCATAACAAGGCGATGCGAGTGCAAATCCATTGAATTTTATTTATTTATTTTTGTTTTTTAACCTTTTCTTTTACAATTTGTCAACTTATCCTGCATTGTTATATCCTTCGAGATAAACATCATGCGCGAAATGAGGAAAAACTCCTTTTAACAATAAAATATCTTAGTGACACAATTTTTATTATGCAATTAAATAGCAATATACATTACCTTTAAAATAGGCAATTAAAGTGAACGCAAGCTCGTACAAAAATATATAAGTAATGTGGGTATGTTACATAAATTAAACGAAGTCGTCTGAATATAATTATAGAAAAATTTAATCACGTGATTAAATAGAAATTACGGAGTAATTGAACGTCATTTTTCTCGATGCACGAAAACGAAAAAAGAAACTCGGGGGGACTGTTAATCACCTGTACTCAGTCTTCAGAGGTTCTTTTTCGACTTGGGGCAACGTCCGGTAGGTGCTGCGCCGTCTCTCCTCAAGATCCAAAGCGAGACCCTGCAGCAGCTCCTTAAACACGTAATTCTCCACGTTCTTGGCGATGTAGTAGAGGAAAAGCCAGTCGCCGAAGTAGTACTCGTTCGTGACCTTCAGCACGTCCCACGGATTGTACCTACCGGGGCAGGCCACTTGGAAAACGAGTTTATTGAACGCCGTGCTTCTGAAAACGCAAATCAATGGCCTCATTATCGTTAGCGTCCAGAATTCTCTTTCCGGGTAACGCTCTCCAAGGCAGGGGATTCGAAAATTCACCTCAACCTTTTTGCGGAAAAATGTAAATTACACCTCGTAATGCTCGCTGTACCTCGCCGTAACGCTCACCGCTGTAAAAATTGACCTGATTTTTTTTTTTTTTACGACCAAGGTGTACATTATGGTAACGGCCAAGCGCTCAAGATTGTTAAAAAAGAACATAACTCCGCGTTATTTATAGGCGCACGAAGTAACTGTCCTTAATTTTACAGCGAAAAAGAAAAATTGAATTTTCTCCTCGATAGGACACTGCAAGCTCGCGCGTCCTTGTCTATAGCATAACGCGCGTGCCATTGTGTGCCGCAATTTTTTCCAATTAGCATAATAAAACGACGACTCCTCGGCTCTTAGCCGCTGAACTCAGAATCTAACGGGGATAATCGACGTGGGCGGTTACATAAAAGAGCGGCTTCGCAAGCTCCCTATACGCACCTGGAGTGCAGCATCATCGTGAGTATGCGCCAGATGAGGCCGAGCGCGGTGATGATGGCGAGTATAATGAACCAGAACCAGAGGAAAGTGTAGATCTTCTCGTTGATGATGTTGAGGGCCATGACGCAGAGGGCGTCGTGCTTCTGCATGCCGCCCGACGGACCGTACTTGTGGAAGGTGCACTTGGTGACCTGCATATACGCGAGAGCGCAATCAATCAATTGGGTAATCATCCTTGATCCACATTAATTGGCAGTTGCCGTCAAGAGGCTGCGAGATTTGACGAGCACGCGCGATCTTTCGGGTGCAATAAATAAAACGTGCGTTTCGAAAGTGACACTCGCACAAAATAAATATTACAAATATCTTGCAGTAAAAATTTCAGTGATAAGCTCTTCGTACAGAATTAAAAACCCGTTCGCTTCTAAAAATTATCTTTGTGTTTAGAGTTGAACTGACGGAACATGTGTAAATTATGAAATTACACAAACATTATTATGTTTTATTTTGACTGCTCCAATAAAGTGAACAAATACATAATCAAAAAATTGTAATTTAAACACATTCTTTGTGTTAGCGACAGTACGTTGAAGAATGTACATTAAACACAATCTTTGTGTAATTATTTTTTTTAAATTTTTGACTGCGTAAAAATTTGTCCGTGAAAAATCTCATAATTTTGCCGATCGCTCAAAATACCTTTTTTGACGAGGAACTATATAGTCAGTTGTCAAATAAAAATGATGAAAAAAGGGAGTACTTCTTACTGTTTCGCAACAGCAAGAGGAGCTAGACTACGAAAAAGTAAAAACTGCTTTGCAAAATCAGTAAAATTAACATTTCCTGCAGTAAGAATAACAGTTTATGTGAAAAGTTAAAATTACTTTAAAGAAAAGTAGAAACTCTTTTTTCTTTTTGATAAGAATAAAAAAATAATAAAATTGTTTTAAAGAAAATTAAATTTTAAAATAATTTAAAGTATTAGCAGAAACATTAAGTATATAAAGGAAGCAGAAACTGCTTTTCAGAATATTAGATACTGCATATTTTGTCAAGCGATTTTAACTTTTTCAACCGTAAAGTAGATATACTTAACAGAAAAGTAAATTTGGCACTGGGTTAAAAGTAGAAGTTACTATTTTATTTTTCGGTGTCCCTTCCATGCAACAAAAGATCTTTTGAGCTTTGTAAGGCACTTACTACGTGCTCCACATATCGATAAAAATTGCACTGATACCGAAGATATCTTTATTTACCTCGCAAGATAGATTAAATATTGTCTCGGTCAGTGGCAAGTCAAACTACACTTACTTTCGGAAATATCTCATCGAGTGCATTCATTTGTCTGGAAAAATCAGTGTCCACAACCTGCTGACCGAGACTGGAGAAGGCTCCTCCCAAAAACCTATTCGTCAAGTACATTTGAATGAGCAGATTGAAGAAGTTCATAAGCTCGCACAGCCCAAGGTAGTAAGCCCAGGGTCTGTTCAGATGCAATCGATTCATGAAGGCAGTGCGAATCTGATTGATAGTGGCTTCCTTGTCGGATCTCGACGGCACCGTGATTCCGGTATCCGTAACCACTTTCTCCTCTCTCAGCGAGATGGAAGCCATGTGCAGCCCAGAGACCAGCATCTTGAGACGTCCACCTAAAAAGCCATCGAGCAGCGTTCGTTATCCAACGTTCAGAACGGAACAGAAGGCGGAAGAGGAACGGAGAATTATTAGCGACCTTCTACGGAGCGCCAGATGTAGTGAGGAAGGTAGAAGAAAATGGCCTGGAAGAAGAGGACGAACGGCACCCACTGGTAGTAGGCGTGTTGAGTGAACTCGTCTCGTTTGGCCAGGGGTCCCACTCCGGGATGCGGGATCTCACCCTCCTCCAGCGCCGTCACGTTCATGTGCTTCACCTACAAACGTTCAGGGTTCATTACTTAAGCTTCCGCGGGCATCGTAAACTTCGCCTTCCGATTTCGCCCGCTGGCAACTTACCACCGTGAAGGTCGACGTGAAGAAGCAGAAGGACTCTATGACCTTTTGCACGTCGTCCCTTTTGATGTCCGTCACGCATCTGCGAAGGGAATAAAAAGAAGGAAGTAGAGTCACGCATTTGCATGAAATTTGCATGGCTCGTCCATTAGGAGCATCGCAGAACGGATTCCGATGCATAATGGACGAGTCTTTCGGTTTTCTTTTTGACGCGGTGCAACTGCAATCGCTTACCTTATGTGCTCGCCGAAGAACTGGCGGGATGAGACGAGCAGCGTCGACCCCAGTAGGATCAGGAAAGTCGCTCGGTAGTGGAACTTGAAGACTGTGCAAGCGAAAATATAATGACGTTAATGTTTTGTTTGAGGAGAGTCATTGTGTGCTTTCAGGCGCGATTGTGCAGGCGTCACGCGGCCACTGGGTCACATTTTTTTTTCAAGGTTTCAGCTGCAATTTCGAATTTCATTACCATGACAATGATCCACATTTCTAGACCCGCCGAGAATTTGCACAAAAGTACCAGAAAAGTGAATGGATTGTCCAATGAGTCATGTTTCGTCTAGCAAATAAAAAGAAAGCTCATCCACGTGCCCATGAAAAATTTATCTGAATTATTGAAATGACAACTTCGAGTTTCAGAGAACCATGGAAAATTCTAAATGATTTTCAATAATTTTAAATTAAACTCTGTTAGTTACAAACAAGGAATCACTTAACATCAAGAATCTTAACTCTTTAATGCAGCGGAAATATGATACAATAACTTAAATTTATATTTTCATTTTGTAATTTTTGTTTTTAGAATGTCTTCTTTGAAGTATAAATACTATTATTCGATTACTATTTATCTGTTTATGTGGTAGCACTACTAAGAAAATAAAAAAATTACATTTAAGTAGGAACAAATATTCTCTCGATCGTATAGTCATCAGTAAAAAAAAAATATATTTTCTCAATTAATAGAATCGTACTTACTAATATTGTCAATGGCGGGTGATTCCCTGGATACCTTTAAATTCACATGATTCTTGAGAACAGCGAACGTCGCGAGGACCGAAGACATTTTTCGGCGCCTCCCTTCTTCCCCCGTTAAGAGTAAACAGCGCGAACAAGGATACGCGGGGGCACTTGGTCACCGATAATGAACTCCTCCCGATAAAATTAGAAAAACGTGGCGCGCCCAGGGCGCACTTTAATATTCACACTGGGAAAGAGAGGCACTGCCGACAGTCCAGGAAATTCTGGAGGCGCCTTATCGAGGCGGAGGCGCGCGATTTCTCGCGCAGCGTCTTTATCGCGGCATAGAGGAGGACAGACGGCTCCGCTCGCCTTCTGACGGACCGTTCGTCTTCGTACTATTCTCGCACGATAAGCCGATTGATAAGCGGCTGCTGCCACGAGGGGAGGGAGACGACGATACAGACTTGAGCGGCCGAAGCCTTTTTCCCGGAATATAAACGACCGGCGCTTTTCCCGACGGTCTAACGAGTCGACGACTTTTCTCGGGCACAACGCGATTAAGCACGCGGAAAGAAAAATTTTAGTCAAAATTATTATACCTTTTTGTAACGCCAGGATAGACTCGACCAGTAACAAAAATTTTATTAGAAAGAATGATAAAATTTGTTATGTTTTGTTGAACTTACAGCAAGTTTTACTACAAGTCTAACAAAATTTACTATACTTTTTAGTAAATTTTTTAATTTTTATAAGAACTTTTCTCTCCGTGCTGGATTGGTGCTAGAAAAATATCAGTGTCGATGCTCGTTACGCAGAGCTTGCAGCTTTTTTTGTATTAAATTCGTTAATGCATGTAACAGCTACATTTATTTTAATCGTCGAATTAAGAGTATTTTTATCTATTTATTCTGATAAATGAATTATGTTATATTGAGAAAATTTATATTCTTGAATTATGCTGAATCGTCGATATTTTTTTTTGTAAACGATGGTATAAAAATGACGTAATGCGTGCTCTCGCGATAGAACCCTGAAATATTTAAAGATTTCATTATCTTAAGAAGATATAATAACACACAATTAATGTGATAATTAATTTTATAATTAAAGATAATATTTTTAAAGTAAACAATATATTACTAGAAAATTTATTGCATTGTTATTTAAAAGACGTTCGATTGAGCGATGCAATAAAGAAATCATTGTTTCAAACGCTATGCAATTAAATTTTTTCTGAACGTAATTAAAATTTTCTATTTATTCTTTCGACTCATCCTCTAGGACAGTTAAAATTAGAATAGAAATATTCTTAATTCTTGTACAATTTAACGTTACCGCATCAGTTATTTATGTTACTTTGACAACTGTGTTTGTGCAGTTGCTTAAACGTAGCTTATCTGACATCGACGTGATAGACTTCTCGTACTCCTTAATCAAAATAGTTTCATAACACAATGTCTAGATTCAGATTAATTATAAAAAAAATCCGCTAAGGTATTGTAAATTTACATACAATCGTTAAACACACAAAATTAATTTTCATCATTACATTACAATTCCTCTTTAAAATCCGTGATTTAAATCTAGGAATTACACTAAAAAAGGCTACGAGCTTCAGAGGACCTTCGGGAGTATAACAACTTCAATAAAACAATGAAATGACGTATAATAAAAGTACTTTAAACTCGGAGGAACACGAAGCAGAAATTACAGCGTTTTTCGGGGTATCTAATCCTTTTACGACCAGGCAATAACGCATCGATGCCATTAAGTAATTCATAAAGTTGCCGCAGTGCCGCGAGCTTTTATTGCCCCTAAGCACCGTTAAAGTGACATTGTATCAAAAGTATTTCACCGAGATAACGTGAAACAATGACGCAAAATCTCGCGAGATCGCCGATACGAATATTCGTCTCGATGACCTCCTCACCCCCTTTTTTTGCGACCTTCTCTATTGTCTACGGCGGATAAGAGGTGATAGTCGTTTTTTATTGATGGTCCGCACGACTCACATTGCTTTTTCGCTTTTACCGCGAAGATAACGCACATTTTCTCGACTTCTCGCGGTGACGTGGAAATCCTTCGGTATTTTCGGCAGTGACTTGATCTTAACTCATTCCGACTTTTGAAATTATCTTTTTATCGGTTTACGATCGAATTTTCATCGGTTTATTTGAGCGTCTTAAGCGCGCGGTGCAATAAATTATCTTGCCTAAGTACACATTGAAAATTATATCTAAAATGATATTTTGTTATTGAAATTTAACTCTTTTGTAAATGTTTACGATATTACTAGTTGAATTAGATGTTGAATTAGATAGACTAGAGGGAATCACGAAAATACAGTTCGGTAGATTACGCATGTACAAATAAAACGTCATCGTCAAGAAGGAGTAATGGACGATTGGATTTAATTGCGAATTGCAATTGCATTCATATAAAAAAGAATCATTATTAATGGTAGATTGACATTAATCTTTCGAAATGCTGATATTCGTTTCTTATTTTTTCACTTTTTTTCTCTTCGTGCTTGAGCGATTAAAAATTTTACCTTGATACATGAAAGCAATTATCACTTAAGTAAACGTTGACTAATTAGACTTCTCGACATGTGTACGCTTAAATCTACGACAAACGCGCGAATTCGACGGAAAAGTATGCCTCACGATTCCTCAAATCGGCTGATACTAATTTTTAATTAAGTCGTTACCCTCTTTTTTCCCTTTGTTATCCGAACGATTATTCAATTTTTCACGCAGTACTACAATAGTTAAAAATACAGTGGAAAAAATCATATCTGCAAAGATACACATATTTATTTGATTCAACAAACAATGTCGAAGTCGCTCAAAACGAACGACTTACATTTCTCTTTTAAATAAATAAATGCTTTATCGTGAGGATTTTGTAATGCACTACGACAAAGTATACTGTACTATCTGGAAACGAGGCGACCGCCATAAAATACAATATTGACCGAATTAAAATTCAATTCACGTATACACGAGGCGCACTATACGTAGTACGCGAACACGTGGTCGGTTGAACTTTTCGGCGGGTTTCAGGTGCCTCTTTTTAATTTTTTTTTAATCTCTCACGATAATTCGTCAAACGCGCGAGTCCATATCAGTCAGATAAGAGCTCCGGCAGCGTCGCGCACTGTATATACGCGAGAGTAAAAAGATAAACCGAGCGCTCGCACGCGGCAGCCTCGTAAATGGGCCGATGGCTGACGATACCGTCTCCTTTCACAATGGAAACATCGCTTAGGCAAATAGCCGTAATTGCGTTATCAACGCGACTCCTTCACTTTTTTTCCCTTCTCGACACCAGAATTTTATTTTACCGAGTGTTCCGATCTTAAAAAAAAAGAGAGAGGAAAAAAACCGGCGCCTCGCGTTAGACAGACGCTCGATTCGAAAATTTTCGAAAGTCGAGTCGACGAAGTTTTTGAAAGGTGCTCTATACGTGACTCCGCGAAGCCTAAAACGGTGATCGAAAAAAACTCGTTTCAAAAACGTCTGCGAGGAGGAAAAAAAGACGCGAGTGACAGATCGGCAGTCGAAGGAGCAGCGGCGATCGATTCCGCGGAGGCGCGAGAAAACGGCCGTAACAGTGGCGGCGAAGGGTCAGGGGAACTCCTCGAGCGAAGCGAGTGCGACTTTGACCGGCCGTTGCCCCCTTAGTCTCCCTCTCCGGCGGCTGCTGCGAAACCGGGCCCTCCACCCGCCACCGCATGCTCCGCTACTTGCCCCCCTCCCCTGAAGCTTTTTACTCCCCCTGCATGATGAAACATACTCCAGTGTCCCTTTTCGGTGTTCCAAAATTTTTGGTAATTCTTTTTTTTTCAGTGTAGATTCACTGTAGCTTGCAGTTAAAGAGCTTCTCGCTTGAATGTAAAACGAAAGATAAATAAATCTTGTACTTTGTTACTTTTTGTGCTGCCTTCGTTTACGGATTATTGTATTAAGGGTTAATCCGCACTTTAAACTCTAAAAAGTAAAATTGAAACAAAATTTTAGTAAAACGTCGACGTTTTAATTTATTAAATATAGTAAAACACAAGTATTATCAATCAAAAAAATTAAATGTAGATTTTACTCTACATAAATATTAATTTACTCATTTTAATCGTTTGATTAGAGAAAATTGTACGTTTTCTACGTTTGGGTAAAGAGTAATATATAATAATAATGATAATAATAATAAACACATGCATTACACGTGCTTTCAACTTTATAAAGATTGACATGTAAAAAATAATTCTGCATGTTTCAAGATTTCTGAAAGAGTAAATTGTATGTTTTCTGCCTTATAAAGAGGAAGAAAAAGTACAATTTACTCTTTCAGAAAAGTTGAAACAGAGAATTAATCATTAAAAAAAATAAATAAATATACATTTATAAAGTAAAAACACCTGCATTGCTCTTTACCAAAAGAGGAAATATCTCGATTAATTCTTTTCGATTGTTAGAGAAAGTTGTTATTCTATTTGAAGTAGAAAGTATACAATTTACTCTTTATCAAGAGAGTAAAACCAGTAAATTAATATTTACGATAATACCTGTGTTTTACTTTTTTCAAAAGGAAAAATAGACATTTTACTAAAATTTTGTTCTAATTTTACTCTTTAAAGTTTAGAGTGTACAAAAAAATTGTACAAAAAAGGGTTGACACACTATTTCGGTCTATCGTGTAAGGATTCTCTCCTCGACAGCTGTCCGTATATGGTGACTCGAGAGTACAAGCCTAATGAGGATGCACAATCCTTTATAATTGATCACCGCGGAAAAAAATATTTTTACTATATAGATATCATATATTTACGCCGATTTCTCTTTTCTCTTTTATTACATTATTTCATATCGTTATAATTGACTAATTTTTCCAGTCAGTAAATTTATCAAACAATACGGAAATGCAATATTTCTTTGTTTTTATAAAAACAAAGTAAAACGCGCGCAAATCACGAATGTTACTTTGACTCATCATGTTTGCTCCGAAGATCTATTCACTTCAGCGATCATCTACGTTTGCCTAAAAGATTTTCGCACTTCCTCTTCGAAAGAAAACGTCCGTCAAAAAGCCCCGACAGCATCAACGAACTCTCATCATCAATTTCCATAAAATGATCTCAAAAAAATCCTTCGAAGATGAATCACCCCATCGCATTCACCGCGAGATCACGAAAGCTATAAAAATCCGAGTGCTAACCAGCGTGTGCCGAGGCCATTAGCACTCGGCTCAGCTAGGATCGCACCGTTTTTCCCGGTAACCGCGAGTCTGCGGCCAAAAGTCCGCAAAAGCGACAAAAAAAAAAGAGGAATTGACCGCCGATTCGGAGATTCCCCGCACGATCGGGCGACTTGACCAGGAGGGACGGTGAGAGGTGCGTACGTGCCGCGTCGCACCTAAGCCCGACGCGTTACGTGCACTCCCGGAGGTTTTTCTCGGGCGAGAGGGCCCCGAGCTGAGCCTTCCTCCCCTTCTCCCTGATTTCGTGAGCGACGCGACGCATTCCACCGTCGCCGACGGCCCTCAGCGGGAGAGTTTAACTTTCTCGTCCAGTGGTGTTCATCGAGCGGTTGGTCACGTAGCCGCTCCGCTAATCCCCGCTGTTTCGGGCCTCACGACCGTTGAGACCCTTTCCGAGGGGGGGCCCCCCCTATTCACGTTTTTGGGACGCGCCGGGATCTCGCTCTTTCTTACTCTCGGCTTTTCGAAAATGCTCTTAAATTTATCGCCTTGTCGTGCTTTCGAAAGGCCGACTGTATGTATTTATCTGTTAATTATAATGGACCTCCTTTTTTTTTTTAATGCTCCTTGGGTACGCGCGCGCCTCGTTCGAATTGCCGTGATTTACGCTCCGAAAGTGCACAGGCTGGGCTTAAAAGCGAGAAAATAAATTTTGATTATTATATTTCGAGGCGAAGTGGATAGGCGGCTTTTCACGTGGGGAGAAAAAATTGCGGCCGATAGTTAGATACGCGCGGAGCGGGATTATGCGCGGTGCTCGGGGTATTGTATATAGATATGCGAAAATCAGCCGCGGGGGAGTTATTAAAATGTCTTACGCAAACGCAAATTTGAATAATCGATGCGAGATATGTACCTGTCCGGCCGTGTGTAAATTTCATTTAATTTTTTACTTTTACGGTGGAATACGATCGGAACGAAAATTCACAATTTCCTGAGCAATTCGATGAGGAAATAATAAAAAAATCGACCGGAAAATTTAATCGTCGAACGTACTGCTCGAACTCATGTTTCAGTGAGTACGAAATATTCGTAATAAGCGAAACAATTATAACGTAGAAGCAGTTCGGATTCGCAATATTAAACTGATTGAGTTATCGAATAGTGAATGATAAAGCAGCCATAAATCTTTGTCGATGACTACGAATTTTTCCAATTACTCGCGTGCGTATAGTAATCTCATAGCGCACCCAGCATTGCCTCAAGAAAACACTTGAGCAGCCATATCGCGACATTGATTTCCTGTACATTTTTTTCTAGCACAGGCTCTAAGCCTAACAAATCACCTTCTCCGTAAAAAATAAAACAATGAATTACCAAAGGAATTTCCATTTCTCTCAAACTATCACTACAATTTTTAAAACATTATTCAACAGCGACCGTCGCTTTAAACTTCGTGAAATTTCTTTTTTACGGGCTCCTAAATTTACCGCGTCCGCATAAAATCGAAATAAATCGAAAATCCATAATTGCCATCGGGAGTAATCTCGTAAAGGTGCAATAAAAAAAATATGCACCGGGCGGCGATCAATTCAGGGTCCCACTGCTCTGCGATAGGAAAAGACAGATTAGAATTGGAAAAGCATTAGGCGATATCTACGAAATGTATCGCGGCGATCGGCCTCAATCTACCGGTCAGATAATGCAGCGGCGGTCGCGGGATCGCTTGATGCGCGTATCCTCGCCTGGCCGTCCCCTCGCGTATTGAATTCAAGGTTGGCCAGATGAGTTACTCGCGACGCACTGGGATGCATCCCGTCACCGCGACACTTTTCGATTCCCAACTCTCGGCCGCACTCGTTCGGCGCTTTTCCTTTTTAAAATGTAAGACGCACGGGGCAGGTATATACTAAGTATGTTAATTAAAGTGTACACGAGCGGGAATTTTGATTAGATTAAGCGTTTATCGATAGCGGAATGTTGTAACTACATCGTGTTCAATTTTTTTTTTCATTTCCCTATGGAAACAATCTTATAAAAAACTATAAAAACGTGCAAATTTTATAAATAATTTATCGGATTTTATGCGGTTTTTACATTTGCATTTTGTGGAGTGTTATAAGACCCTTTCAATGGGTTCACTTTCAAAGTGTGATTTACTTTTGAAGAGTGAATTGCACCCGAATAAAAGTGTAGGTAAAAAACGTTTTTAGAAAGTAAAAGAACGTGGAACGTCCGGCGGTGGACGAAAAAGTTACGCCGGTATAGTCTATCCATTCTTTTACCTCGGCGTCATTTTTCAAAGTCCCGCATAAAGTTCGACGCCATTACTCTTGGTATACGTACCTTGGAAACTGCGAATCGCGATCCTATACGATCTCCGTTGCGCAAGCCGATAAATCAAACGCGGCTGTAATTGGGCATCGTTGAAAATTCGCAGACTTAATTGAATTTACCGCATCTTTAATGCATCCACGACTAGCGTCTTATCGGACGAGGATTTTTTTTTTTTTTTTTAAGACAAGCGGCGAAGGAAAAGACACCGGCCAGATATAAGTGTACTTTTTCAGTGGCACGACTTCAGCAGAAACCTGATTTTCCTTGTCGAGGCAAAAGGGAACGGCGCCGATGTCTTGAAATGGCAGTCGTCGCGTCTGGAGATCTTACCTGGAAGTTTCACTCCGAGACTTTTTATTATCCGCTCCGCAGACGACTTATAAAAAAGACTACATTAAACTTCACGTTGCAAGAGTAATTTAAAAAAAAAAAACGGAAACTATTGCAATTACAAAAACATGAATAAATACATATTTTTCGTGTATACAACACATTTTTGATAAATTATTAACTTAAAAGTTTGTATTTTAAAAGATAAAAAAAAAACGCAATTTACAATTATTTTTAACGACGGGATAACTTTCTTTTATGTATGGGATGCACAATAAAGAAAATAATGAACTCAGATGTTTTATTTTTCGAAACCGTCTTTATTAATTAATAGTATTGTCCGTTCATCAAATGCGTCTCCTTACTCATCCTCCACTCACTCTCCCTCTCCTTTCGCACGCAATATTCATCAGTAAAAGTCTCGTATAAAAAAAAGGTCAGCTTGAAGACACTTGGAATGTATTTCGCGTGTTCGATATGTGTCGACATTACAATAATGATATGCCATATACGCAGTCTCTCCTTTCCGTGCTCATTTATTTGTGTTTTTCTTTTTTCGTATATAATCCTACGAAAAAAAAGACTTATCTAGTCTCGGCAGCCTCGCAAAGGACGCGCGAGATAATAATTGTTGTAGTAGGGATGAAAGCACGCGGATATTTGTGAAAAAAGCGTGAGTATCAAAATGTATATAATATATAATCGAAGTCTCTTAGAATCTGTAACAGCGTATTGCAACTTTTTCTTTACAAATTACAATTTCTCCTTTAATCATATCAATACAATACACTCATTCAAAAATACAATATACTCTTAGGTAGTATTTATTATGGTCCCTCATTTTTTCGGCGATATTATACATTTTTTTTCTTCAATCGCTTAACAATTAGACGCTTAACGCTCATATATGTGTAATATATATTTCAAAACTTTTGATTTTATACCTTGCGTACTGTACACTTTGTCAAGGAGCAGTACAAGCGAGATGACGAACGATTGATTAATTTTCAACTTATATTCTTTTATCAAGGGTAAATTTCAGTCGATTATCAAGTAAATCTCGACGCGCGTGTCCGTTCGCTCGCGAGCGTTAAAAAAAAAAGAGTAAAATAATTAGAGCGGGAAAGCTGAGTCGCCAATTTTATCGCCAGCTCGTTCGTCATCAGAAATAACGCTTATCAGGCGTTAAGTCGCAAAAAAATTTATCAGGAGGCTCGTACTCTTTCCTTCCGCCTTTCCGTTTTGGGTACAACACCTCTGCAAATGCATCAGCTTCTCTCTATTTTGTTTCTTTTTTTTTTACATAACAGTATTCTCGAGTCCGCGCAATAAAAAAAAAGTCCTCAAAATACAATTTTTTTTTATTTCACCGACGTGTCTGAATGAAGTTGCGCAGAAAAAGGCTACGAGCTTAGAAATTGGCACTTTGAATAACAGCAGAAACATTTCTAGTGAAAAAAACCTCGCGGAGGATTGTGCATTATAATAAGTACTATGTAAAGCGACGATGACGCTGCCTAACTCTTACTTTCGAATTATTAATCGCACTGCGGTAAGGTCTACTCTTATTGTCGGAGAAAGAGAGAGGGAGAGAGCCGACGAAACGAATTAAAAAATATAATTAATAAATGATGTCTCCACACTCAGGCACTTGTTCAAGCTTTCTGGCTCCCTTGGCGTTGTACTCCGTCGCGACCTACAAAGTCGTCTCTCGCGGGAGTAACGACCGGCGCTTGAGATACACATTGCTACCGATGTTCGCTCGTATACGCGCGATGATGATGCTGACAAAGGCGAGACTTCTCATTATAGTCGCCGACCTAAATCGACCAGTTTCGATCTGCTCCGCGAACGCGAAAAATCTCTTCGTTTGCTTAATTTACGCGACGCAGAACAAAATACTTTTAATATAATCTTGAAGCTCAACGCAGCGTCGTTCTGAACATAAAGAACGGAATAAAAAAAAAGTGGGGGGGGTGGGTAAAAGCAAGCGATTTTCGTAAGTCAGCGCTTTGATTGACAATTTTTGTAAATTCATTTTATTTTAAAAACATTCAAGCAACTTTTCTTCCATTGACAAAAAAAATCTAAAGAAAAGGTGGAGACAAGAAAACGGAACTTGCTGGGGGGGGGAGATGTATGCGTGTGTGTCTCGGTAAAAGTGTACGGTGATACGCGTACCCGAGCGCGCGATGTAGAAACGCAAACGAAGCTTGAATACTGTTGTCCCGCGTTATCTTGGCAGTCTTACGTTTGAGGACTTTAATAATCAAAAGAGAATTACGAAAGGATGCCACACTTTATAATGTCGCACCTTCGCTTCTTTCTTTCTTTATCTTATGCGTCTCTCTCGCAGCTCAAGCGCCTTTACTTTCATTTCTCGCTCACGCACACATACACGTTGGTCCCTATGCATCGACGTAACATCATCTGTAATGAATCCTTTGCTTTATCATTAAACTATTAGTTTATTTAAATAACCAACTAAATAGTTGCGCCGCCTTGGCGAGATTACTGAATTTTAGAAAGCAACTCGGCCTTATCGCTCATCGCCGCCTGAGAATGTTTACTCTGGATGTACGAGCGTTTTTAAAATTTAGTAAAATCTCGCGCGGTCGGGAGATATTCAGTAAAGAGTACAATAGACATTACATACAAAAAACGATCTAAGCGATAGAAATTATTACATTATACAATAATAATCGTAAATTTCTCGTGTAATAATAAAATATATAATAGTAAATATTAGCGTAAGTTGGAGGACGAGCGTCTTTCAACTTGGTTATACAAATGAAAGAAAAAAATGAAAAAAAATATATATATATACGTCGCTTATAACTTTCAAATTACATTATATATTCTCGGCAGTATTACAAAAGACTCGTTTTGCCCCCGTGCGTCGAAAAAAATTGCACTTTCTAACTCTAGCAGGGGAAACTGTTTGCTCGTTAAAGGAAATTGCGAAAAGGGAATTTCGGTGTGAACACTGGTGAACGCGTACGCGAAGGCAAAAAAAACAAGCGTACCGTTTTTTGGCAGTCCCGGGGAAGAAGAACAAAAAAAAAGGGGGGGTTGGTCCCTCGTTTGCCACGCGAACAAACTTTTCGTCAATATTCATACATCTTATTTTCTTTTTATCCTGTCAGCTTGGGCTACGTAATCGACATTCACGGGAATGCGCAAGAAATTAGCTTTCTTTTCTTTTAAGAGGAAAAAATTACATATATCTACACGCCTTTCTCTATATATAATTATTTATATAATATTTATATAAAATATTCTTCCCTACATACTAAGAGCTACGCCTCTGCGCGTAGACTAATATACTATGTAATGAAAATGTTTTCTTTTCTTTTTTTAGAACAACGAGAAAAAAAAATTGCAAAGATATTTAAAATTAATAAGGGGGAAGAATTACGTAGTTTTTTTTACGCTATTGGAAGGACGGCATCTCTCGTTTGCTCTCTCGTGATTGAACCTCTGCTCCCATCTCTGCTCCTCCGCCTCGATCACCTCGAAAAGGGATCTCGCTTTGTGTGTGTACGTGATGCATGCGAGACAAAGAAGAGGGATCCGCAAAGCTCTTTCGATAAAAATTTTCACGCGCAAAAAATTAATCGAAAGATTCACTTTAAAAGAAAGAAAAGATCGGCAATGACCGGTAATGAGCGCGTGCGGCAAGGAAATTAAAAGGGTTTTTTTAAAAAGTTAAACAAACAGCGTGCAACGTCGCGCTCTCGAGTGCAGCTCGCGGCGTGGGTCTTAAAAAAAAGTCGCGTACCCGAAATAGCCGGCGGAAGTAGCGTTGTTGCATTTATTTTCCTCTTAAAAGCCATTCGTTTCTATACGCCGTATAATGGAGGTGCTCGTCGCCCCTCTCGCTTCTTCCATCTTTGGCGCACCGAAAGGCGAATCGCGGTTTCTTTTTTACGCAAAATTAGAATACTGCGGGGCGGATCTTGCGATTAGGCGCCGTCGCGGCTCGACCGAAAGGTTGAAATTCAATTTGTACAATTCGTGGCGGTGGCCGTAAATTTTTCGCCGGACCATTGATTGCGAAAAAAAGCAAAACGCCTCGCGCAATTTATGCTTATTGAACGATTCTCTGTTTTTTTTCTTTCGCCGGCAGACGATGCGCAATTTGCATATTTATGTACACAATTAATTTGCATAAGGTATGCGTGAAATCGCTTAATCTTTTTGTTCTTTGGATTTTGAAATCGTGAGGAGTTCGATTGGCGAACTGAGTCTAGAGAAGCACAGAAACAGAAAGCAGAGGTTCTAGCGAATCGCCTTTTTTATCAACCATGCGACGCTTTAAGAATCATCTTCTGGAATTGCAATTGATAAAAATAATGAAATTAAGAATAGGGCAACGACGCCTGGGTCGTTATCAACTAAACTCGATGTTACATCGTTAAATTGTACGAATCGATAAAAAAAAATTCATTAAAAGTTGTAAACTATTCTTGTGCGTTTCAAACTGTTCCTTCGTAATCTTTAACGATGCAAAGCTCATTTAGTCCAGAAGCAGCAAAGTATTTGTTATCGAACTCTTAATTATATAAAAAAAAGAATCTCGAAGCTCTTTTTTTAAAAAATCCGCGGTTCGTTAAAAAAGATTCGCCGTGCCGAGAGCATTAGAAAAACAAAGAAAAAATTGTTGCATAAAAGAGGGATGAAAATCGGCTCTCGGGCAAGGAAACGCCGTCCCCCGCTTATCACACAAGTATAAGGAGTCGCACTGGGCGCCTCCGGCAACGCGATGGATGGAACGAGAGAACGAGCGAGAGAATGCGAGAGGGGGACTGCGGAGACGAAGCATTTTCGAAACGAAGAGAAAAAAGGAAGCAGAGAAGAGGAGAGTAGAAAAGGGCGAGTGGGGGTTTGCCCTTTCGGCGTCGCCGTCTGCCGGCGAGCGCGCGAAACCGCCGGAGCGACGCTTCCTTTTGTCTCTCGCCGCGGCCCCCTTTGCTCTCCCCCCGGTCCGCAGGAATTTCTCTCTTTGTACACAAAAGGAAGAGTACGCGAGCGCCAAGTGCGCCGCGACGAAGAAAAAATATTAAAAAATAAAACTAAAAGAAATGAGAAACATATGGGATGAATGAATAAAGAATCTCTCTCTATTTCTCTCTCTGGCATTCTCTCGGCTCCTCCCGCGCGAGTGGAGTTTACACGCGGAGCATGGAACGGATCTATCACAATTCAGCTAATTCACTACGTAGCAAGCATCCCACCTCGCACTGACAATCTCTCTCCCTCTCCCGCGGCGCGCGTCGAATCTCTCGCGATCGTTCGTTCGTTCATTTAGAGAATTTCAAAAAAGAAGCAGCTCGCCGCGCTCCTTTTAGACGCTCTCCTTGCCCTCGAACTTCTTCGCGAGGTCGGCTATCAGATGCTTGTAGATCAGGGGGTCGATGTTCTTGCCAAGCTGGTAAAGGATGAACCAGTCGCCGATCTGACACCTGTTGGAGATGGTCTCGATTTGCTCCTGGCTGGAGAGGCGAGAGCGCGCTCGCAGCAGGATGAAGCGGAGCTTGGGTCCAGCGACGACGGCCGCGCGGTAAGCGAGGCTCAGGCCGCTCAGCACCGACAGGATGATGAACCAGAACCAGAGGAACACGTAGATCTTCTCGTTGACGATGTTCAGCGGCAGTACGCAGAGCCCGTCGAACTTCTGTACAGTGCCGGACGCACCATATTTGTGGAAGGTGCACTTGGTCACCTTGGGGAAAACTCTGGACATCGGGTCGACGCGCTCCTCCGGCTCCATCTCGGTGAACTTGACGACGTCCGAGCCGTAGGTCGTAAATTCGCCATCCAAGAAGAAGTCCATGAAGTAAATCTGGCCCACTACGTTGATGAAGTTGAGCACCTCGCATAGGAAGAAGCGGAAGGCATAGAAGTTCTGGGAATGCAGATTGGTTGCAAAGTAGTCAACCAGCAGCTTCCTGCGGTCCGTCTTGCAGTCTTCGCTGACCACTGGACAGTTGAGGTCAAGCACGAGCATCTTGATTCTGCCACCCTCCCAGGTCTTCCACAGATAGCGGGGAATGTAGAAGAGGATGGCCTGGAAGAAGAGAGTAAAGCAGACCCACTGGTAGTATTTGTGGTACTTTATCTCATCTTCACCCTCCACATGCGAGGCTACTCCAGGTTGCACAATGTCCTTGCCCACAACACCATTGCGATCAGGAATCGTGAAGGTAGAGTAGATCCAGCAGTATGTGTCCATTACATGCAAAGGAATTTCATCCACTATGCAGTCAATTGGGTCTCCGATGTATTGTCTTGAAGTGACCAGCAGAGAGAAGGCCACCAAGATGATGAAAGTTGCTTTGTAATGTAATCTGAATACATTGTTGTCGATGCATACTGAATCAAGCTTCAGTAAGCCCTTCACCGAGCCAAAAACATCAAACATCTTGGCTGTTTATCTTCTTCTGTCTTCCTTATATCTGAAAACCCCTGAGAAAGAACGAAAAAAATAAATAAAAACTGCTTTCTCCTCAATTCTCACGCTTTTGTGCTACATTTTAATCTTTAAAAAGTGCTTGTTCACGTTAACTAAATCGACATAACAATCATGAATCACTAGAGCACTGTTTCAAATTATCCAAATAATTAAAGATAACCAATTTAAATTCCAGAATAGAACGTTAAAGAAGAAAAAAAGCAACAAAAAAATTTTTTTACAAACGACTTCAAGCACTATTAACAGAAGCTCGTCGAACATCACGTGTCATCAAATTCGAGTATCGGAGCTACCGCGCCGATCAAGATCAATGAAAGAAATCCATGTCCGCGTCGACGGAACAAGGATGCATCCGCCCCGACCTACAGTAGGCTCGAGACGCGTGCAGCGCTAATGCAGTAGCGGCCGAAGCAGCGCGAGAAACTCGACAACAAGCGAAAGAATAAAACATCGAACGATCGGCGACTCCATTCAAAATCGAGTTTAAAAAAAAAAACAAAGCCAACGGCCGTACGCACCTTTTCGTCTTTGGATTTCCGGAGAGAAAGAAGCCTTCCCTTCCGAATTAGACGCAACAGTCCCTCGGACGAGCGTCGGCCACACACTTTAATACGATATGCAGCGAGCGAGTCGCCTTCTCACAGTAAAAAAAACCGTCGAACCACCAGAACTCGAATTCGCGTGAATCTCACGTCCTACGCCGGCGACACATGTGTCGTCGACCACCGGGCTCCTCGCTTAAGCCTCGTCGGCCTTCGTACTGCAGTCTACCGAAAATGCGGGGCGAAAAAAGGCGGCGTGCGTCTGGGCAGGCGGTGATGCAGCCGCGTCGTTGTTACCTCCTCCTCGTAGAGACACGAGCGCGCACGCGAGCGTCGGGGACTGAGCTCGTGCTCGCCGCGGGACCCTTCCTTTCTCCCCCCCCTTCGCTCCCCCCCGTGCGCTCCCTCTCTCTCTCTCGCTCGCTCCCCGTTTATCTCCGCCCCACTCTCCCGCTGCGCTCACGGGAGTCGCAGCGCAGACCCCACTCCGTCTCTCTCCCTCGCGCGCGACGAGCCTCCTTTTATCTCCGTCCGTGCGAGAGCGAGAAAGAGGGTGAGCGAGGGGCGCGCATGCGCGGCCGCGAGGTTATGGTATACACCATAGGCGGAGGCGTGTAGCGCGCGGAGAGGCCCGAGGAGGACGGGATCCGCGCGCGCGCGCGTGTGTATGTGTGCGAGTGCTTTGGGCCTCTTTTCTTGTTTCTTCTGTATTCTTCCTCTTCGGCTTCTTAGCCGGCGAGCCGAGTCTCTTTCTACGTGGGTGTGTGGGGATAGCCGCGCGCGCGTCAGTGTACTCGGGGCTCGAGGAATTTTTCTGAACGCCCGTGGGAGCTCGCGTTTGTTTTGGTTCGCGGGGGCTGCGGAGGTGTCGACTGGTCGCTTAAACTCGCAGGACCTGCGGCTACGCGACGATTATACACCCCTTTTTCTTCATTTCAAAAAAAACTTAAAGGTTTTCCTACGCGGCCTGCGCAAAGTGGCGACTTTTCGAGCGAATTCGCATCTCGCACGCGTTGTGCAGAAAAAAACGGTTCGATATTTGCGCGAGGAAGTGGTTCTAACCTCGTCTGACCTTTTTGTAAATCTCACGCGAGGGTTAAAATCGCTTTCTCGCGCTTGTACCGAAATGTTCTATTTCTCTGTAACGTGAAACGTGGATAAGTATGCGCACAGTTACTTTAGATATGCTACCGTGAATTTTGAGAGATTTTGTATACCACATATTATATGCATATGTACATTTTTACCTTTTTTTTTAGGTTAATTTCTGCACATCAAAAGTAAAGTTATTGAGCTACATTTTTTTCTTCAATGTGTAAAATAAAGAAGCCAAGGTATTAACAATCTTGAAATTACATTATTAAACGCTTCTTCAAGTAAGCAACAAAATCTGTTCTGCAGGAGATAAAACGCTTAATTTGCAGATACTCGAGAGAAGAAGGAAAGTAAAGAAGCCACGGATAACGAGGTCGGCGAAGGTATTTTTTCTCCAAAATATTTCTTCGGTCCTCGCCACTCGCGCATGCATATCCCGGCACGCACACCACGCCGGTCACTTATAGCTTCGCGTGTATACGTGCACGCAAGAGGGAGAGGGGACTCACCTGGCCGCGGCAGAGGCGCGCGCAGGTGACGGGGCAGCCGGCTATATTCCGACCAAGAGCGTACAGGCCCGCGCCGTTGCCATGGTGACCGACGCAGGAAGAAGGGTCCCCGGGAATTCTAACCTCCCAGTGAGCCTCTTCTCGTCTCCCTTCCTCTCCGCTCGCACATGACCCGCAGTAACTCGGGTGGTCGAAATAACATGTGTGCACGCGGGAGAGCGCAGAGGAATCCAACGAAGAGATGCGTATCGGCCTGTCCCTGAGAGTCGAATACACACGCGCCGTATTTATCTCGGAGGTGGGTGTCGCTGTGGCTCCTTATCAAGATTATAAAGACGGAACGAACTGGCATTCTGAATTAATCGATGCTTTTCATTTGTTTTCAGCGGTGAAAGGTCTATCCTTATGCACTTATTACGTGCACCGAGCGCTTTGGAAATTGCCCAGGCCAGGATTGAATGCGCATGCTCGCGGTGCATTTTGATTCAGCGTGAGAATGTGATCGAATGGGAATGTTAATGGCCTGCATTGTTCAAGATCGTAAATCCGATTTCGAGGAATTTTCATATAGATCTCCGCTGTTTTTATGCAATTTATATTTGGTTCAACAAAACGTCCGTCTATTCGTTTAATTGCTGTTTAACAATAGGTAATAAATAATATAGGTAACTCTTAAAAATGAATAGTAGTTGATATAGTTTTAGCTTGCGTCACGCTAAATCAGCTGGAGTGAAATTTTCATTCTAATTTTTAAGTGAATTTAACTCCCTTGATAGACTGTAATAGAGTGATTTTTTTGCTCTTAACTAGGGACACTCTACCTTAGTGTGAATTTTACTCTAATTCAGAGTGAAAATAAATCGCTCTTATTCACGTACAGTTAAAGTTAATTCTATCGGAGTAAAATTTGACTCTATGAGTAGTTTCATTCTGAACTAAGAGAGAAAGTTGACTCCAACAGATTTAGCGCGTGCAAAGAATCAAACTTATATACGTGGAGTAAAGATACTACAACAAAACACTTTTATTAAGATTAATTTTCGTTCTAACAGGGTCTTCTTATCCGGACTAATAGGTCAATGCTTTAACATCCTCCACTTAGCTACATCAGCGCACAATAACCGCAGTACAATGTACTATGAAAAATTTACACTTTTTCCTCGCCACGCAAGCAGCACGGCCGATTGGATCTTCATCTTTGGATACTCATTGACAAACCGGCGAAGCAGAAAAGCCATAAACCACCAAGGAAAAAAAAGTATGTGTGCCTTTAAATATCAGCCACGAGGAGAGCGCGCATAGACGCCTAACTGTAATTATACCAGGCGCTAATGTATTCACGAAACGGGACCTCCACCATTCAAATGAGCTCCGCTATGCACGCGATGCTCGGTTCCTTGTGCCTTCGCCATGGAGTGCTACGCACGAGACCCTCCCGCAAGAATCATAATACCTATACACCGATACGAGGTCGAAAAAGCGCAGCGCCCACTTAGATCGACGACTCGCGCTGAGGAGTTGAAAAGGAGCGCCAGCGGAGCTGAGAGGCGCCTCGAGCCCGCGTGTACGCGCGCATTCCAACGCTGGTTAAAAGGATGATGAATAATGAAGAGAAGGAGAGTCGGAGAGGGAGCAGACTCATGCTCGCGTCACGTCGTCTCATTGTTCACCCGCGCGCCCACCCATGCCAACCAAAATGTAATCGAAAAATCGCTTCGGACAGGCACAAAGAATCTCCGTCGATTCGCCGGCGTTAATTGACCGAACTCGACCGGGCATTGATTCTTTATAAAGGCTTTAGAGCTGCTTGCGAGGCTTGAGCTGAATTTCCAATGTGCGAATCTTTTTTTATTTTTTAATTTTTTGTAATTTTGCGGGATGCGATACGCTGCTGGATGTAGCCTCTGCCGTTTTATGGAGGTTGGATAAACAGGTTATGCAAGAATAATTGATTGGGATTCTTGGTTGTGAGAAGAGAAAATTTATACGGCGTCTTGCGTGTGGAATGAGAATGTCGAGGTGAGATCACTCGGGCTTGTTTGTTATATTGATAGTTTCGATTTTGTTTAAATTTAATATTGCCATTGTCTTCTTTTTTCATGTTTTTTCATGTTCTAGTCGTTAAAATATTTCTCACTTTTGTGTACTATGAGAAAACTAAAGTCTAAATTGATTTCAACGCAATTGCACATACATCACCGCACATGTTTCTGAAAAAAGATAATAATGCAGAATTCTCGTGATGAGCGTGCAATCTTTCATGTAAGAGCACAAGTGCAGAATCAATATATTGTTGCAAGCCCAAAATAGTGCATGAAATAACAATTGTTAATGCACGAGTGAATCACTGAGAAAAACCTCAAAGCGTCAGGCATTTCGCGGAACGAATGGGATCTCGATTAACTGATCTATGAAACACGTCAGATCCGCCGCAAGCGCATAACGGCCTTACAACTTAGTGTGCAACTATTGCACATCAGGGGCTCTTCTTTACGGAACCAACCGTCCTGAGAAAAAAGTCAAAGCTATTGATGCGTTTAGTCGGATACCGTTATGAAATCGAAGTTATTTAAGCAAAAGCCAAAATTCAGCGGGTCGTGACCGGTAGCCAGGGTGACGCATATATTCCTCGAGGCTCTCGGTCCTCAAAATTCTTAAAAAAGTTGCCTCGAGTATCTTTTACGGCGAGTAGGCCATATATATACGCATACAGGCACACAACGGCACGAAGGAGAGGACGAAGCATACGATGTAGAAGGAAAAGGGGTTGAACCGGCTTGGTGAGAAATTTCGGAGCCGAGCGCTCTTTGTCCACCACGTCTACACTCTCCGAAGTCTTTTAACTCGAAAGTTCTATTCTAGCATAGAATTGCTGCATAAAATTGTCTATCGATGGATATTTCATGCATACATAACTCACAAAAAAAAAGAATGATCGTCGAGTTTAAATGATACACTTTCTCGCACTTTTTGCGGAACCGGTCGTGACGATCACTTTCATAAAAGCTTATACCAATACAGGTGAATTGCTCTGCCGGTCGGAGCCTTCGTGCGCCGGCTTAATTATCATACACGCGGACGAGCCGAGAAAACGTCAACGCCTTATCCGTGGCGGTATGACTTTATGTCTGGTATGAATTTTAACGATGGCGAATCGCCGCAACCTTCGTTTCTCTCTCACGCCGACCATTTCTATCGGCAATCGGGCTCTTTATGTTTCACGATAATATATGCCACTCGACAGCGACTGATTCGTCATTCAACCTGTTCACCTTTTTTCGGTACCTCCTGCACTGAATTATGCAGAACGAATCTTCGAAACTTTAATGCACAACCGTTATTCGTTTTTTTTTTAAGATAAGCTTCTTCTATTACATGGAGAGAATAATTGGATAAAAATTACCCACATTGTCACGGTAATCCTGGTATTGTTAATTTCTAATTAATTTTTACTACTTTTAATGTAATTAATACAATGTGTTTACTAATCAGTTAGTAATTTTTATAGGTCATTCTCTCCGTGCATAAATTTTATAAATATTTCTGTGAAATTTTATAGAGAATAGTTTAACGAAAAAAAATCGGTGAAAATCGCCAGTTTCATTGTATTAGTGTAGTATACTTTAGGAAATACTGCAGACAAGGCCGAAAAGTGCCTTTTACCGCAAGCATTGCGCGTCGATTTTGCCGATCTCTATCTATGTAGGCTCTCGCGCCGACTCGCGGGCATACCGATGGGGTAATTGTTCTTTGCTCGCCGAGCGCTGCATTTCCATACTATACCCTACTGACGCTGGTAGAAAATGATACGCCGTCTTTTTTATGAAAAAATAATACTTAATAGTCGCGATCGAGTTGAAGTTGACTGTTCCGATTCAACGTCGAGCAACAATTAACGTCACTGAAATAAAAGTGTAACGTTTAGCAGTCATTCGAGCGCGAACGTAATTATAGATCAGCGATAGAGTATATTTCTCGATTATATATTAAACAACTTATGTCCGCAGCTTATTTTTTTCGCAATTTTTAACCGGCCATTGATTTATAATTTAACAGCATTGGCTGTGGCGTAGCATAAGTTTAATATATATCCAGCCGTGAATGAATAAAAAATTACGTTCCGATTTAGCAGATTACGCGGGTACAATTAGTTCGCGCAGGTTCGTACGAAAATGATAAGTAATCTGCACACTGTCAGTGTGCAATTTAATTTCTATACGTTTAACGCGCCTCTCGTATATACTGCCGATAAATGCACCTGCTTAATTTAATCTCCGGATCAACGTGCAATTTTCTTATAAACTTTCGTTTTACTAAATATTAGGAAAGTAACGGTCCCATGCCTCTAAAAAATTACTCGCAAAGCAATTATCTCTTAATATATTTTTCCTTTCAAATGTTAATTGATTAGTAAACTAAGCGTTTTTTAACTGTTTCTTTCACTTTTTACAATAAATCGGCTTTTCACTCAGTTGCCGCTTTTATGGCAACATCAACGGTGAGGCCATGCTTTGCCAGGTTTGGCAGTTCAAGTCGACCGATTCGAAAATACCTACGTAACTCAATGTTTCGCTTGGCATATGATTGCTCGTTTTACTCAACAATTTCCCGACCGACATTGCGCCACAGATTATTTCTTTTTTTTTTATCCGATAAACGGCACAGTATTTCCGTGCTAACATCGAACTCTATTTTCTCGCCAATGCCCGTGAAAATACGATAAATTATCAATCAATCGATAGAAACTTGTATCAGTAAATTATGATTAACTTCGTTAGATAAAATTTACAGTGTATTATCCCGCACCTTGTCAATTTAGTTTGCTTACACTATATTTAGTCGTAAGCCGCGTAAGTTAAATATTTATCTACCTCGTGACCTCACCTATTCCCCGGGACAATGATTAATTTATTGCACGTTGCATTGTCCGCGTCGCCGATATCGTCGCCGCAAGTTTTCTACCGGCGGTGGCCCTCAAAAAAAAAAATAACGTCGAGTCGAGTCGTAAAAACTTCATCGCCGGCGTAAGTAGCGCTTGAGTTTTTAAAGGCGCCATGCCGCCAGTCATCTGGTCCCCATCGATCCGCAGACAAACACCGCTGACTTTTATAGCGCGTCGTTTAGAACCGCGTAATGACCTTTTCTACGCGTAAACCTCTCAGACGTCATGCGCTAGCGAACTTTCGAGCTTAAGTCATTTTTCAGATGTTCTCCTAAATAGACATCTCTAATGTCTCATTACGGGCAATAATCGGCCACTTTGAATGTGCTAAATAAAAACCTCGCCGACAAGTGTGTCACCCACGGAATTAAGGAGCACAGAGTGCTAACTGTTCTTCTAAACGTTCGTTAATTACCTTAATGCGCGACACACACACTTTTCCCTTAAACAAACTGATTCGAGTAACGCGATGATTTCCGCGTATGCGTTTGAAACAGCTTCTACAACAGCGACGACGCTCTTATCGCGGGATTAACGCTTGAATTTCAAATTGAAAAAAAAAATCTTAGGACAGAGAGTTGGCAAAGCAAGAAAGCGAAGGCGTCGAAACGGGGCTCGTTAATCCGTCGAGCGGGAGCATCTGCCGCGACAATCTGGCGCTTACGTAACGCGCGACGCGAGCGCGAGCTCGGCTTTTGACCTAAAAAAGGTATCGCTCTCGCGAGCGGAGCGTAAAACCGCGCGCCACGCAGCTGCGTGAACCAGAAAATCAGACGCCGCGTGATTGCGGTGAACACGGAGCGTATTATTTCGGAGGGTTGTGTTTTTCTTGTGCTAGCGGGTCTCGAGAGACCACGCCGCCACTTCGTTTGAAGCTTTCACGCACTGTAAATTTCTCAGCGTGAAAGTGGCCGTAGAGGAGACGACGGCGTTCAAATGTTCAAATTTTAGCTCAACTGTGACGCTTCTCTTTGCTTATACTATTCTAAAATTGCGATCCTCTTTGTACACTGAGAAAAGGTAATGCAAAAATTATTTTTCAGTCTAGCGATATGAAACTGTAAACTCACGGATAAAAATTACCGTATAATCTGTAGTAAATTTTCCTGCAGTACAGTATATCGCAGATTTAACCTGAGAGTCCAGTCATGTAGAAAAATAACGCCTGCAATTATAGTATCTTTAAAAAAGTTTGTTTTAACTAATTCTACAGTAAAGTTTACTGCAAGATTTTTCTCGGTGTATATCCATTCGGTAGTAAAAAAAACTACAATCGAATTTTCAACAGTACGTTCGTTCGTTTAAGAAATTGTTGATAAAAATTCCAATAACTTTTATTAAATTCGTTCGATAAACATGCAGATTTAGAACAATCAAGCAAAAAAAAACTTTGTAAACTTTTGCCTATATTATTAAATCAAGCCCCGGATAATGAATTCCGACGCGTCATGTATATATGGTTCCTCGGTGGCGCCCGCGATGTATCGAATGCCAATAAACCCGATACGCGCGTTGCATAAGCTGGCTAACTGTAAAACGCGGAGTTGTCTATGTACTTTGCAACGGAGCATGTGTGGGTGACCGGGCGCTGTCTCCGATACCGCGGTGAAAACCGCGAAGAGGCGCGACGGCGCGGATAGCTTTATTAGAGGCTCTTTTACGAGCTCGATAAGAGAGCCGTGCTCCCCTTTGGGTCGGGGATTAAAAATTTAAAGAGTGATTTACGAGCTTTGCCTCGTCGAATTCTTCAAGCCTCGCACTCCGCCGTCGACGAGGGTGGCGCGGCCAAAATTCCACGGACAAACTTCATAAAACTTTATTGTACCTACTCGATAAACGCGGAATTGTGAAATTCTCGAGGGTTTTATTTATTTAAAGCTACGCAAGCTTCGACAGTGTGACTAGTATAGTGGAACTCTAAATCTAAAAATGTGAAATTTACTTGAAATATGTAAATAGTGACAAATTTTATGTGAAAAATCGTACACATATTTAGCATGTAAACGGATTTTCGCGTATTAAATGTATTTTCCGAATGAATTTCACATTTTGAGATTTGCACGGAATGCGCATTCCTTAATTATAATAAGATAATTTTACTCGTGTAGTTTAAATTGATATTTGTGTGCAATGATATTTACTTGTATAATTTTTTTTTCAGATGTCGAGGGAAGTCGCCGCGGAATCAAAGGCCGAAGCTGAGCTTTACGTTGGCTCATCTCGCGAGCTTTGGAAGCTAAGGTCAACCGTGTAGCTGCGATGCAAGAGTCGGAGAAAAAATTCGCCGCGACGTCGTCATATTTGTTTTGTCAACTTGGGGAACTCTCCTTTCTTGGGGACGGCTATGTTCATTCTCCAGGTGTATGCAAACTCAGCAACGTGTGCAAACGCAAGGCGCTATCAAGTTTCGAGAGGATTTCGTCTGCGATTGTTTGCTCCGCGGACTGTCTTAGCGCGTTTCCTATGCTCACCTGAAACTTGCGAAATCAGAGATCTCTTGCAGTTTCTCTTAGAAAATGTAAAGAAAAAAAAACGCGGTCTTCTCAGCGACTTTAGATACTGATCGATGTTTTGTTTTAGGTGGAGATGAAGGTTCAAGCTCATGGAGGGTCCATATCTGGTAATGGCAGGAGATAATCGCGATAAGAAAATCCGACGGTAACTACCTGGTCTAAGTTTCCACTAGGTTTACAAAGACTTTGACATAATGTCTGTATTAAGGGCCTCAATGGTACAGGTAATGATCGTATTTACATTCTTTCTGGAAATAACATTTAGAATATTATCGAGTTCAAATGAAAATGTTTCATAAACTAAATGTAGTTACAGACGCACCTGATACGGAGATTAGAAACGATACCTTATTGCAACAAAGAAATTTCTGCTGCGTCGGAAAAGATAAAAACGCTGCGCGAAGTTTTATAATGCCAACGCCAACAATTTTACATGCATTACGCTATCTCGCATGCAGATATCATCATGATTCAGTGATTACTCAGCGTCGGAAATAATTCCGAAAGCGAGTTTACTCAATTTCACTAAGAAAAAGATGGTACGATTTAATTGCAAATGATATCAAGGAAAATTCAGTTACTTCATATTATACTAATATGAGTACTCAAATAGTATTCACGTAACAAGACGTTGACGCAATATAAAAAGTCTATAAAAAAGGTAATTGATTTAGCATACGAAACAAAGTTATTATCGTAGTCCAGTTAGCGAGCATAGAGTCCCAGTTTCAAAGCTGTACGGACGATTTTTCATCGCGAGGCATAAGATTGGCGCAAAGAACTTCGGAAGGGGTCAATTAATTAGCCGAGATGAGCCTGGAAGACGGTGGGAACCGCAGAGAAAAGTCAGGGCCAGATCAATTTTCCGTTCAGATCGGGCTCGCTCGCGCGGCACCATACGATACCGACCGCCGTCTCGTTTTTTAAAGGGTTTGTAATTGACGACCGCTCCACGCTGTGTCCTGTCCCTCTCTGGCTCCCTCTCTCTCCCTCTCTGGGTCAAATAAATTAACCCAACCCGATTGTCGTATAGGCTCGTGTTGCGCGTTGCTTCGGAATGCCTGCGTTCGATAGCTTCTCGTTTTTCGGACGTTGAATGCTTCATTTTTTTACCTCCGCTGAAAATAAAGCCATTTCCATACTTATCCTCTCGCTAATAATAGAAACGCTTCTTAATTAACGTTGATTTGTTTATTTATGTTTTCCGCATGATTCACTTTACGCTATACTGCAATTACGCGTTTCAATAAACATTTTTTGCAAAGAGTCATCCTCGTAAATTGAATTAAACAAAAATATTTATTCCATTACGCGTGTACGCTGTAAAATTATTCTTGTAAGCATAACTTGAATTTGAATTTCACATTTTCAGATTTACAAAGTATAAACAAAACAGTTCCAGATGCTTCAACAATATTATACGAATAAATTGCACGAAAAAAAGGCATTAGAAGAAAGATAAGAACGCGATCGGAAAAAAAAGGAAAATTCGTAAGTGACTCGAGACGCGACGCCCACGCAGATGCGCGGCTCGTCGGCTATTTTAGCTGCACGTGTCGCGTGCGGTGCTCACCGAGTCTGCGTTTAGCCTGCGCCGCGCGCGGAATATAGTCGTGCGTGTGACCTCGGCAATAAAATTCGCGGCGGTGGCGGCGACTGCGGCTCGCTCGTGCCCTTGGCCTCGGCGCGTATCAAGCCAGCCGTGACACTTTCTCGTGCCTCTTTTCCGGCCCGCGCGCGAGCTCATCGTCGCGCCCTCCGGTTTCGCCCTCCCCCGCGCTTTTCCCCGCTTCGCTGGCTCGTGCACCACGACGGGATGCTAGAGTGCCCCTTTCGCGTCTGGTTTCTCAAACGTAAACTGCTCTCAGTGCATTTTTTTTCTTCTCGCTCGCTTTATGCTCGAGAGCTCTGGCTGTTTGTTTTACGAGTGATTTTCACTGATGCCTCGTTTCCTTTTTATTCCCTTCAGTGGAGAACGTAATGAAGTTCAAAAGCTTTATGGCTTTCTTAAAAATAGATACTGGCTGCTTTTAATCTTGTTCTCCATTCGTTTAACATTGATTTCTTGAAAACTTAAAGGAATTAAATTGCTTTTAGCTGCCGACAATTTACATGCACTACCATATTCTAGTATAAAGAAATTTAATGAAAAAAATAGTCTTGTAGAAGTAAAAACAGGTTTAATGAAAGTATTAGAGAATTTTTTATTTATTTGTTTAAGGGGTAATATACATCTTCAATTCTAAAAAAAAAAGAAAGAAGTATTTTCAAAACATTAATCAATTCTTAAATTACTCTAAAATTTAAACAATTAATAATTAAATTAATTAACAAATTTACTTGTTTATGTAGTGCTCGTAATGCTTAGAATGGCGTAAACAACTTGATCCTAATACCGACCTTAACCAAAGTCATCCAGAGAGAATGCTAACTGGAATTTTGTTTCCAGGTGTCCAATTCAATTGCAACGTTACGACAAAGGATGCTCTTCCAAATTTCAAGAACCACAAAACATGGACTGATACTTCAATCTAGAAATATAGATTGAAATTTCTATTTTCCGACATAAAAGTTATGAGAAAAAGTCATTTTAGTTGTTTATAAACAGGTAAAAATTGTTAAAATTTTATAGTAATTTATGAATTGACCAATATCATTTGAAAATAATTAATTTTTTGTTATTTCATGATTTAAGTTGCATATTACCTCTTAAATTTTATAGTAAAGAAAATTATCTAACCGAAAATTTGTTATTTGCAGCAGGATCTTTTCAACGAGTGAATGGCAAAAATGGAAAGACGCTGAATTGACGAGCGCTCACGGTAGCCCTGTCAATTAATCATTTTCTCGGCTGCATCACAAAAAAGAAGCACCTGAAACGCAGGAGAGGCCGGCGGATCGCTGGAAGCTGGAGCCTACGGACCGCTCTATTAAGCCTGAGTTCCCGGAGGGCGAGGAGTCAAGAGAAGAGAAGAGAAGGTCCAGCCGTGGATTTTCTTTTGTCACCTGCGTGCGCCGGAGGTTGTCGGGGTGTGTATCGCAGTAGCCGGTCCCGCCTGCGCTCCGTGGAGGCCCCGGTTCTCGTTGCGTCAGCCCTGCAGCGGATGAACCGGCCTCGCGCCGTACCCTCCGTACTACGACTTTCGAGCTTCCTCTGTACAGTCGAGCTAAAGATTCCAGGCTTCTCGTTGTTCAGGTAGTACTGTAGCCAATCAACGTGTTTACAAAGTGTTCGCTAATTTATTTGCGCCTTGAGAAAAATAAATTTTTATTGTGCATTTTTTTTGTACAGGTACTGACATTGAGATTATTATGCCGCTGCGTAATTAAATTAATAATAGTGCACGTTTTGTTTGGAAAATTAAGGCGAATTGGAAAACTATGTCATTGCCTGGAGGAAAAGTTATGACCGGTACGCTTAGCGTTATATCGGGCGATGATAAAGCCAAGCGTGAACTAAATCGGAGAATAAAAAGATCAGGGAAAAGGAATCTTTCCGTTCTCCTTAAGAGTCAACGCACCCACGTAAAAATTACGCATTCATGCAGAGGCTCCGGAATAATATGACGTTCGTCGCTTCGGCAGCCTCAACCTCGATCTCGATCTCTCTCTCCCACGGAAGAGGAATAAAAAACGAGAAGAAGAAAGGAAGAGCCGCAGGAACAAAAGTACCCACTCTTTCATCCCTAAGGGAAGGAAGAGGAGAGGCCTTACGAAAGTAATACGCAAAGCCCGATCAATCAAACCCCGCCGCGAGGTCCATTGTTTCTGGGTCCGGCGTATGGGTAAGGCAAAGTACCCGGGGCCCTGTGCGGCCACGAGTGCGCGCGCACCGAATGCGCCCGTCGTTGAGAGAGAGCATTCCTTGGCAAGGCGGGGGAGGGGATCGGCCGGCGTCCGGTTTTTCTGGTTTGAAAGGAGCAGCGCCGGCCGTGCCGGCTCTCAGGTATTCCAGGGGTGTGATTTACTCCGCGGGTTCTCAACGTGAAATGAACCTCGCTACGCCAATTACCCGAGCAGTCGACCCCCCTCTTGCCAGGCTAATGCTTTTGCAATATGAGAATCGTGATCGGTTGATTTACATTGATTTTCAATTTCTGTTCTTTTTTTTTAGATGCAAATTTATTTACTTGGCTTTTGCAAGTTATTTATACCTTTTTCCCTGTGGTATAATTCATCTGTAAAAAAATCGACAAATTGAAGCGTCTGGAAAGACAATACTTTCCTTAATTTTGCAAAAGCTAAATTGGAGTTAACAGGGAAAATACGTGACTAACTGCATGTTTCTAGAAACGAGGCTGGAATACATATCATATATACAGTCACTCACTTGGAAGGTCGTTAACAATTGGCGAGGAGGGAAATCCGCCCGTTTACAGCATTTTCGTCATAAACGCAAGGAGGGTTCAAATACGTCTGTCCATTAAGGGATAACAAGTTTCACGTATCTAAATCGGTAACAGATTGACCTTTAAATTGTAAACCTTATCTAAGGGAAAGCGGAAGAATACTTGCGTCAGACACAAACTGTCCTATGCTCGGTTTGTTTATCGCGAAATTTTGAATTAGTAAGTTCTTCTTCTTAAATTCGCACATTTTTCTTCTTCTATTAGAAATAAAAATAGAATTTCTCAGAATCTTATTTGTCAACTTTAATTTAGTTTTTTACTCAATAAGTGCAGAATATATTTGTAAAATGAATTTAGTTTTTTTTTAAGTGCCAATATTTAGCAAAGTTGAGTGTCGCTCAAGCCAATTTCTTTTTTTTTCGAAAAAAAAAAACTACATGCTACGTGAAAAAAGGTCTCCTTGGAGTGCGAGAGCGAACATCCAACTTCGGAGTCTTCGTTCGTTGTTCACGCTCCGAACGGCTTGGATATAAATCAGCCTGCTGACTTACTGGGCCCTTGAATTTCGAATAAAGATTCTTTACCACGTTTCAACTATTTGTGAAAGTCTATACTTACTCTTTTGATGCATTTCAAAGAAACTTTGTAATTTAATTGTGACAAGAAAATTGCTATACATTAAACTTCCATGTAATTGCTCGCATCTTACATAAGAAATTTAAAACTTTAGTGAGATTTTCTTTATGAAACTAGTAGTGAATTTTATTTTTTTTTTAAATAACTATGCATTTCGTCTTCGGATGTTCAAGAAAATATTCAAGTAAAAAATACGGAACGCACTTAAAGAAATTAACAAGTATTTATTTATTATAATAAATTTAAGAATAATGTTATTCAGCACCGAAATATTCTGATAAGAAAGTATAGTTGTAATAATTTGTTATTTGTTTTGTTGTAATAAAAAATTGTGAAACTTAAATTTGTCTCTTGTTATTTAAAGACACTTATCAATCCATCCTCTTTAAACTGAGGGCAGCAAAATGCGGCTGGAAACATTAGACCCCCCTTAAATCTTGTTACATAACGCGTCTAATGTTTGAAAATTCTACCTTAAAAATCGTCAAATGTTACACGGGACACGTGTCGCCTTTCTTTGAGATCGAATAGTCTAAAGCAATATGTATTTCTATCTTACACATGGATGAAAAAGAAAAAATCTATCGTATGCCGACGCAAGTTTATTTTTTATCGACCGCAAAAGTGAAGGTGATGGCGGTGCTGTAAAGTTGCACCATCACATCCGAGCATTCAGTCGCCAGTCGCTGTTGTACGCTCACGCTACACATCACATTCATAAAGGCCTTTAATTTATAGTGTATTTATCTGCGAACTCAAATTTTTTGTTATTGTTTGGATTCGCTAGTGAACTGTAATCTTAAAAAAAACTTATTACACTGCCTGGTGATAAAACTGCAAATGAACTATTATTGAATAGTTCCGATTCTATACTCATCTGCTGTGGTAAATTCTAGCTGATTGAGTTCTGGAAAAATTATTTGATTTTCTGGAGTTCGGAGCGACTCAACTCGTCACCTAAAGAATGGCCGACACAGTAAGTAGTAATTTAAAAAGAAGTAAATAAATAAAAAAGCTCGCGATCAATTTATTCAATACAACAGGAAAATCTGGATCATGAAACTGCCTACATGCTCAGCAATTGGAGTAAACGATATGGACCGATGGAGTTACTTGCGCGATATTTCAAATTCAGCGAAGACAGTAAGATAACAGTTTAATCCAATTGCGAAAGAGATATAACAAAATATCATTCCTTTAATATTCTGCATTTTTTTTCATTATAGTTACAAATGCAGTTCGAAGTTCCATCAAACACGAACGTGATATTTCGTATGGACCAACTGAACGCACTAAATATGATATCTACGGAACAGATTTAGCGGACGGTAATATATGACAAAATTTTATTCTAAATATTATTGCAAGTAATTGATTAAAAAGATAATTAGTTTGATTTTTATTGGTAATTCTAGATGCACCTATTTTTTTATTCATTCACGGAGGATATTGGCAAGAATTTAGCAAGGACTTGTCAGGATTTGCAGTGCCAAATTTCGTAGCTCACGGTATTAAAGTCATCGTAGGTGGCTACGATTTGTGTCCAAATGGTAAATAACAATTCGTTTTAATTAAAATGGTAATTGTCTCGATAAATAATTAACATTACATTTCTAATCAATTTTTAGTAAGACTGACTGATATAGTACAACAAATCAAAATGTTGGTTGAAAAAGTACTAACATTCGCGCATACAGTAGGATCAAAGTGAGTAAAAACTAATGAGTTATACAATGAATATAAATAGTTTCTTTTATTTAATGCATTGTTTATGCATTCTTTTTACAAAATTAAAATAGAAGTCTTTCCGCAATGTTTTACAATATTGATACAATTTTTTACAATAAAAAGACCTAGAGCATCACTGCATTTTATGCACGAAAGCGATTTTTAATGTCATGTCTTGTATTCGTAACATCGATGTAAAAATGAAAGTAATAATAGAAAAAAGGAAACCAATTTAATTAATTTTAGTGCTTAACATCTAGAAAATTCGAATTTGATATTTGAACAGATGCGTGTGGATTGGTGGCCATAGCGCCGGTGCCCATCTAACAGCAAGTCTCCTGCACGACGGCGAGTGGCTTGATCACATGGCAAGGCACGGTTATCGAGAGCTACTCAAAGGCCTGGTTCTTATCAGCGGCATCTATGCCCTCGAACCCCTGCTACGTACGAGCGTCAACGAGGCTTTAAAACTGACCAAGTGCGCTTACTTTTCTCTTATTTAATTTTCATTTTTTTTTATATTTGCCTCCTTATTTTTAATTTGGCTAAAGACTAATATAAAATTTTACAACAGTCGCAACTAGTTACGGATTAGATTTGCTTCGCTCCAAGCGATGAACTTGCAAATCAAAACTAACAAACACTATAAAGTGTGTGTCTAAATTAAATTTAATGCAAATAATAATACAATTTAGAAAAGCCCTACTAATTGATAGAGCTTTTCTGACATATAAAAATAATCTTCTAGCGGTATTAATCGATAACCAGTTTAGTACCTAAATAAAGATCTGAATTATAATAGTATGCTAACTAACGAAAACGTTTTCAGAGATGAAATAAATCTATATACATTTGCACCTTTGGAATTGCTAGATGGTTCAAAGACAAAATTAGAATCTGTACATGATATTAAAGTTATCATAACAGTAGGAGAATGTGATTCGCCTATTTTCATAGAGGAATCGCGTCGATACGCTCGCGTAAGTATACAATGTTTTCGTAATATTCACAAATCAGAGTAAGTCATATATTAGAACCCATTTCTCTTTTTTTCAGAAACTAACGAGCCTAGTTGACAACGTCGAATTTCTTCTGCTGAGAAATAATATCGATCATTTCGACATCGTTGAAAATCTTATAAAAAGCGATTTCGTTTTGTCGCGAATACTAATAAATAATATAAAAATATATAATTAACTAACTTATTAATTTGTAATATATAAAACTTTGTTTGCAATGTAACCTTTATACATGATGTCAAAAAAATTGTTAAAATAAACCTTTTACGTCACTTAACAGCCGACGATGAATTAATGTTCCTTTTTTTCATTGGTTGATGCCCTACGAACGGCGACCTTACTATGGTCATAGAAGTTGCATTCGTTCTTTGGTTGTGATTATTGGGCGCAACTTGATTCACTTGCACAGATTTACGATTTTCTGTGACACGATCCGAGGGCAATGTAATATTGTAATTTTTTACAAGTTTTTTCACTACGACTAGTTTTTTAACTGCTGTTCGGCGTCTTTCAAGGGCTAAAGGATTGATAAACCTTGTATTCAATGGTTGAACTTCATTCTCATCAGTCAAATCAACACATTCGGGCTTCGACATTTGCTGAAGTACTTGTTTTATGGGTTGCTGTATACTTAATTTTGAAGATTTTTCTGGAGTCTTATCCTTCCACGACTCTGGTGGTTTTGCAAACGACCTCACTTTTAAAAAAGACGACGTCTCTTTTTTTGCAATAAAAATTACGTCATCTGATTTCTTTTTTTTACTTGAGGCGCGCGATTCTGCAAAATGGTTAATTGATTAATTTAAGTTTATATAATATAAAGAATAATTTTGTATAATAATTTTTTATCAAAAAATAAATACAAAAAAAAAAACAGGTACTAAATTTTATTTAAATGATCATATTTCAAATTTAATGTATAAAATTATAAATTATTATTTTATTTGTTTTTTTAAAATACTAGGATTTTCTTTACCTTCCTTTTCTTTTAAAACTTTATCTGACTCCAACTGGACCAAAGGATGTACCATATGTATAATCTTACTAGAATCACTATCATTATCATTTTTAAAGTTTTTTTCTGTAGTTTTGTTGGAAACAGAAATGTCATTAGAATTATTATCATTACTAATATTTACTGCCAAGTCAGTAGAGTTCGTTAATTTTTTGGTATTAAATGTCTCTTCTAATATACTTGACTTTGAATTAACATATTTTTCTTTATTAACTTCATTTCTATCACTTATACTACTTTTCTCAATAGACCTTTCGTTAACAAAATTCTTCTCACTTTCATCACTACTTAAGATCTTAGAAATACGTTTTCTACTTTTTGAAATATTATGGTTATTCAATGATTCAATGTCATCGCTACTAAAAACATCATCTTCATTCTCAGTGGATGAAATATCTCCTTTTTTATCAATTGAATTATTTTCATTACTTTCATCTTTGCAACTATCATCTTCTGTATCTGAACCATCTGAAGATAGACCTTCTTGTTTAGATACATATTTAGCAAAAATTTCTTCTAATTTTCTTTTGCCCACTTCTTTATTTGTTTTCAATTTTTCACTTAGTTCATAATTATTTTTTGCAGGATCCAACTGACCATCTTCGATATAGGATGATAGATAATCCTTTGTTCGGTTTACTCTTTCATTTTTTAAGTAATTTCCAATGGCTTTAAAGGCTTTCTCAGCTAAAATAAATTAACAAAAATTTAATGTTAGCATTTTATTAAATTTGCGATACAATCAAATAAATAAAGTTATACTTACCCAATTTTTCCATTTTCTTGTCTTTCAATCCTAGTTTTCTCTCTTCATTACATAGCTTCATACACTGTAAAATATCTACATAATCAGGCATTAAAAGATATGCAGCAATCATATTTGGATTTTTAATATGCTTCAACTCATTAGCTTGTTTAATACTGGAATTAATGAATCTTATAATAGCTTCATCCACATATACTATTCCAGTCATCTCTTCAGGAATATCTTTTAGTTTTAAAAGTTTTTTATGAATTTGCTTTTTTATTTCTTTATCTTTTGATATTTTGGCTAATTCATGACATAATTCTACGATCTTTCTCTTATATCGATCCACCATTATATAGGCAGAGTTTTCCTCTTCATCAAAATCTACCTCCTGATTCTCTAATTTACTAATTTTTCTTTTGCATTCACTAATTACACTTTGAAGTTTGTTAACTTTTACTATATCTTCGTCTGTTAGTTCTGTAAATTGTACTTCATGCGTATAATTTGTATTTTCCACGTTTTTATTAATTCTACGAATTATTTCATTCTTGATATCAAGTAGATGTTTGCAGAATTGTTCAGAATTATTAATTTTCTGCAAAATACCGTTCAAAAAAAGTCTAAATTCTTGACAATTTTTATCAGTAGACTCAAGTTTATCATAATATTTTTTAAGTTTCTGTAGCGCTATTTCAATATTACTACCTTTCTTACTTTTACATGTTTCTAAAATTTTTTCAAATATATCCACTGATGAAATTGTTGGAATCGGAACAATTTCCTTGACTATTAAACAAGGTTGTATACGTTTAATTGATTTTTCTTCTGAATAAGTATTTGATTTTCCTAAAATTTCAACTGAATCAAAATATTTGGAACTTCCAGCGACCGGTGAAGGATTTCTTCTTTTTGATTTTTTATCATCTGGCGAGTCACATGATAATTTCCTTTTTCGCAAAGTATTGTTACATTCTTTATTTATTTCTTTTGAATCCTGCAATCAATTAAATTTTTTATATTCATAAATTAATATTATTTTAAATAAAGGAGGTAAAAGTATATATTTTTACCCTGTGCCTAACCTACAAAGCTTTATTTTATTAATTATTTTTCTTTTCAAAAAGAAATAACTGTAACAATACAAAAAAACTAACCTGTATACGTGTGTCCTCATCATCAGAAGATGACAGAAGAATTATTTCTTGACTCATCTTTTTGACTCAATTTAAGATTATCATTATTAAATGGAATAAAATTTTCAATTCATCGGAATGCAATCAATTAAGTTTAAACTAAGTAAAATCAAGAAGTTATACACACAGGATCACTTTTTCTTTTACGGTTACTTCGTTCCGAAATTCGTACAGCCACTCGCATGAAAGGACAAAAGGTGATGAAAATCTTGATCTTATATGCTTGCTTTTCCATGAAACACTCATATAAACATGCAATAAAATTCACCATCAACCAACTTAACCTCTGTAGTTGCGATATCGACCAATGGATTAATTCCACTTTCTTCAATTTAGATATCTCTACAGTAGATGCAACTCCACAATTTGTGCACAGGAAACTGGAAATTCTACGTTTCAATTCTACTATTTAAATGTGTAGGACAATTTACTATAAATTTATGACTGTGATACATTAAAAAATAATTACAATTACATTCTTTCATAAGATACTAACTTAAACATTTTTGCTTCGAGCTATAACCTATAACTTTGATGTCTACGGCTTTTTTACAGGCAGTCTGATTTAAATTCACTCCTTTATCTCGTCATTCCATATTCCATAAGGAACGAACAGACTGCTTCCCTATTCTCATCTCCAGAATTATGAAGTACAACAAACTCTTTACAAGTACCTTACATCATAACCTCGAGAATTTCGTTAAATGTAGCTATATAGTTAAAATATTAAAAATCGATGTTTTCTTTTTCACCATCTGACGTTGTTGTATAGGTGATAAACTGTCCAATTTGTCCCACTTATGCTACGACGTGGCAGTGCATTTGGAGCAGCGTAGTCGTGGATGACTGGTGGCACTTTATTGTAGAATTGTAGAAAGGATCATGTGATATGCGTATGCATAGTCTGCGTATTTTGTACGACTCACGGCAAATCAGCGAGGCCGCGTTCACGAACGTCGGCATCGTATAATTTCTTAGCACGTGTTGTTTTTTTCAAACTTCACCATGGCTGAAATAGGTAATTATAAACTGTTAATAATCCATGTAAATTAATAAAGAATATACAAATTTTACATATGTTATATCAAATTGACATGTTTCTTTGATGGCGAAAATCGCTTTTATCAATTTAAATTACTGTGATGCTAGAGCATGAAAAGGACGCAGTAAACACGTGGTTTACGTGTTTTCCGATCACAATAAATTAACGAAGTACACTACTAATCAGAACAGTTCTGTGCTTCGCTTAAAATTAATTTTAAAATCTCTTTATTTTTTAAGTTAATTATGAGTTTTAAGCTTAACTGCAATTAATTGAAGCAGATCAATTGTGGGATTTGTAGGTTATGAAGTCGTTCTAATGCATCTTTCGTTTTCAGAAAATGGGAAGAAGAAAAATAAAAACAAATCTCTTGGTGAGATGCAAGCCAAAATGAAGTGCCAAATGGAGCCTTCCAGTGATCTGGGCAAGCTGGATTGCAAGGATTGGCCTTTATTATTCAAGGTATACAGAATTAATAAATACAAGATTTTTTGTAAAGGTTTATGAGGTTTATTTTTATTAACTGAATATATTGTTTTAGAATTTTGACAAAATGTTGACTAGAACAAAACATTTTACACCATTAACATCGGGTACCACACCTCTTCACCGACCTATATCGGAATATATACAAACAGGATGTATAAACCTTGACAAACCCTCAAATCCATCATCACACGAAGTTGTTGCATGGATTAAAAGAATTCTGAAAGTTCAAAAGACAGGTCATTCTGGTACCTTGGATCCTAAGGTATCAGGATGTTTAATAGTTTGTATAGACAGAGCTACACGTTTAGCTAAATCTCAACAATCTGCCGGTAAAGAATATGTAGCCGTTTTTAAACTTCATTCAGCTGTTGATAATATTAAAAAGGTACAAATAATTTTACAGAATGTTAAAAGATTCTTTCTTTTTTTTTTAACAATATTTTTTAAATAAAATCTGATTTTTAGATTCATCAAGCTCTTGAAAAATTAAAAGGAGCTTTGTTTCAAAGACCACCTTTGATATCAGCAGTTAAACGTCAACTGAGAGTGAGAACAGTTTACGACAGTTGGTTCCTTGATTATGATGAAGATAGGAATATGGGTGTTTTCAGAGTTAGTTGTGAGGCTGGTTCATATATCAGAACCATCTGTGTTCATCTTGGTCTATTTCTTGGCACAGGATGTCAAATGCAAGAGTTAAGAAGAAATCGTTCTGGAATTATGTCTGAAAAAGATGGATTAGTAACTATGCATGACATTCTTGATGCTCAGTGGCTGTATGAAAATCATGGAGATGAATCTTACTTAAGAAGAGTCATTAGGCCTTTGGAATCTCTCCTTGTCAATCACAAACGTATTATTGTCAAAGACAGTGCAGTAAGTATAATTTTTATTTAAAAATAAATAGTGTTTAAAAGTTTTTACTTCAAGTTAAGAAGTTAAAAACTGCTCCAAAATATTTTTAATAGTAAGTACCTGTATTTAGGTAAATGCTATATGTTATGGAGCTAAAATAATGCTGCCTGGTGTTTTAATGTATGATGATGGCATTGAATTAAACCAAGAAATTGTCATTGTCACCACTAAAGGAGAAGCAGTTGCACTTGGTAAATATTTAATCATTTTCTGCAAAATTTGCTTCTTAGAATGCTTTAAAAATTTGTTTAAAAATTGCAAGAAACTAATGAAATATAATATTTTCCAGCTATTGCTCTTATGACTACACCAACAATGTCAGCTTGTGATCATGGAGTAGTTGCCAAAATAAAACGTGTTATCATGGAAAGAGATGCTTATCCCAGAAAATGGGGTCTTGGACCAAAAGCATCTTTGAAGAAACGTCTTATTGTAGAAGGAAAACTTGATAAACATGGAAAACCAAACGAAAACACACCATCTGATTGGTTATCAAATTATACGGATTACACTGCTGTGAAGGTAAACATCTATTGCTTGTAATTCAATGATTAAAAATTACAAATTTTAAATTCGTCATTTTTGCAGACTGAACAAAATGGAGTTAAAGAGGAAGCTAAAGAGGAAACTACCGAGGTTTCTGCTAAAAAACGAAAACATGATGAAACTGTAAGGGAAGCAGATGAAACTGCAGTTGCAGATGAATCCGTAGATATGGAAACTGCATCACCTAAAGAGAAAAAGAAGGATAAAAAAGATAAGAAAAAGAAGAAAGATAAGAAGGATAAATCTGATAATGAAGCTGATACATCAATGGCTGTTGATGCAGAAACAGAGGTAAATTTTATATACTTGGTGAAATACGTAATACCTTCTTTTACAATATTTTTAATTTTTTATACTTTTTAGGAACAACCTGTCAAAGAAAAGAAGAAGAAGAAGAAGAAAAGTAAAGAGCAAGCAGAAGAATAAAATTGTTTAAAAATTTTTTATTTTCGACTTATCTTTTAATGATTTTTTTACTGCAATTTATATTAGTCGATTGAAAGCGCATTTCGTATATAAAATCTAAACTGTTTTAAAGGTGAAGAAATTTATTTTGCTATAAACAGAAAAAGATGTGCTTTAATGTACTTGGCTTTACTTAATATTGCCAAAGTTTAAGTTCCATAGAAATATTCACAGATAAAAGTCAGTGAATATTTAAGCTGTATATAAGAAATATTTATAATACAATATTTTCACATTCATTCAAAAAAATAATGTACATTACAAAAAAAATATTTGAAAACTTTCACATTTTTTTATACAAAGAAAGATATTTTGTCTACCACAGTTAGTTTCGAGATAAGTCAAGTTGATTTTGTTTTTTGAAAAGCATTTTTTTAAAAATATATAAAATTTTATGCACCAGGAGTGTAGAAGATGAATGGCTTAGACAATGAATGTTGCATAAAAACTACTATGTAAGTTTTGTAAAGACAATTTAATATTTTCATTAAAAATCTGAAAATACTTAAATATTTTGTTTAATACATTACCCATTTTTTACACAACGTTGTGAGCGAGTTAAATGGATCAGTATAAAAAAATGAATGAAATTGTATTAAAAAAGACTTATATTTTTCTTTAAATTCTTATTGCAAATGAAATCGGATAGTTATTTGAAGACAACTGTATCAAGCATGGCTCCTAAGCATTGAACAATATTTGTTGTCATCAAATTGTCGACCTTTTCTTCCAAATGCCGTTTTGGATCTTGTTTGCCGACATTCTTAATTGCTAATTGTTCCGGGGTCATCTTCTCCTCATCTTCAAGAGACTAGAAATATAAAGTTTAATTTTTGTTAATCCATTATGTGTCAGTACAATAAATTTTATAAAATAAAAAATTGATATATCACCTTATTATAATTTTTGGCTAATTCAAGCATTTCTTGTACAACATTTTCATTGAGCTTACTGTGTTCTGAGTACTCCGCAAGGGTCAACCCATCCATCCAAGTCTTCTTGTGTAAGTTTAATAACATTTTTTGCTCCAGCTCATTTTTACGGTAATTAATACTAATGCTGTAATAATGTCGATTCAATCCATGAATAAGAGCTTGCACAGATGGTTTTTGAAGATGACCTAAATTAGACGTTGTTTGACGTGGTTCTTGCCCTAAGACCTGAAAAATATTGTTTTTCAAATTCTTTTACTCATTAAATTTATTTTACTAAATTAAAAATAAACCAACCATCATGTTTGGATTGATTAACCTAAATGCATCAATAACAACTTTTCCTTTAACTGACTGAATAGGATCAATTACTACTGCAACTGCTCTTTCACTAAGAGCTTCAAATGACTGTTGTGTATTTATATCTACACCAGAAAGCCAACATCCAAATCCAGGATGGGAGTGGTACCAGCCTACTACCATTTCTGGCCTACCAGTTTGTTTGAGCATGTCCAACATTTTTGCTTGAAAGACTGGATCTACTGCCTCGACACTTACTCCCTAAACAAGTTTTAGAAATCAGTACAATATTAAAATCAAAAGAACTAACAATAAAATACTTACAGTTCCAGTTTGTGGCATAGCAAAAACATCAATCACTCTTACTGTATAATCGTCAACAAATTCACCAAGCATCAGACCCATAACTTCCATTGGTACTCCAGCTCTTCCATGTTTTAACATTTTTAAAAGCGCCAAAGAAGAAATGTAAACCTTTAAAATATTTTATAATTAGAAATTTAAAAATCCACAAACAGCGAAACTTTTCTTTTTATTTTACCTGCTCAGCAGTATCTACTACTGGAGCGTCTGATGGTGGAGGACCTTGGTTTAATCCTGGCATTCCACCTCCTAGCCGTAGTAGCCTATCCATGATTGCTGATTTAATTTATACTAAAATAAACAAACAATAAACGTAAATTGAAACTTTTCTTTGTTGCATGTATGCACTTATATGGCACAGTGAATAAGGATAATTGACATGATTTTAAGGTTATAAAATGATACCACTGGATTTACAAATTTAGAATGTGAAAATTCCTTCGAATATTTATGATATTAATGCATCATTATTTTTACTTACCCGTAAACTAAAGCCGATTGGCACTTAAATACTACTTCTCAAGTGTATTTTCAAATTTACAGTTACCGACAACAAACGCGAGAACCGAGCATCCCTTTCGAGCGCTGACAATCTCAAATCTGCAAACTCACGAGAGAAACTGTAGCAGACTGCAATTGTGAGCGAACCTTAAAGTTGCTGTATAAAAACCTGCATGGTGTTGGTGTACATGTTTTAACAAATTTGTTCCAAACTGACACATGCTCTTCTTGCAGAAAACATCAAAGAGTTTTAAAAACAATGGCTGAAGAACATTTGAAAGATGGAAAAGAAAAATATTCAGTATTGCCTAGTAAATTCGGCGGTGGTCCTCATGGACTCGGTAAAACTATTTTTCTTTGCTTTCGTATCAAATTTTGTCGGTAGTTTGAGTTAAATTTATTTTTAAAAATTTACTTAAAAATTGTCTCCGAGGTTATGATTTCAACTGCTAACTATTGATTAACTTATTGTTAATCGCTCACCAAATATAAATTTAAATATTCTGGAATTAACGAATTTTTTTTCTTTTAGGAGATCCAGATGACTTATCTTTACGAAAAGTTGAAAAAGACATACTTATAGCAAAAATTGTTAGGGATAAAGCTAGAGAAGAAAAATGTATTCCAGAGGTTGCAGGTAATCATTTTTATTTTTCTTTAAATTAAAATTGTGTACAAAAATATAAAGTGCTAAAATAATTTTTAGCATTCAATGCATGCTGTATGGAGAGTAAGTACATGATGGTATTCACTTGTCGCAAAGAAAATGCTAACCTTAAAGAATGTTTAACTCAGTGGTACAAAGATGACAAGTTTTGGGACGAGTGTAAACAAATATACCTCAAGGAAAGGTCTGATTACAGAAGAACTGGAGAGCCAAAAAAAATTAGAGATTTTAAAGCTCGATATGCAAACAATTTTTAATTATAGTACTGTTGTATCATTTGTTTTGTAAATGTCTTATTAGTATATAGTTATCATTATTCTAAAGAGGTTGTAATTTTATTTTCTTAAAAAAATAATACAACCACAGTACAAAACATACACAATTTTTAATAGTACATAATAAATACCTTAATAAAAATATTTAAGAAATCTGTTACATTTTGTTACATTCTTAATATCTAAGAAGAATAACCACCTTCATCATCTGATACAACATTGTCACCATATTTATCCTCAGTATTAATATTTACATTCTGATTTAATTTCCATCTCCTCCACAATATTTCTTTGACAGAAAATTGAGAAAGAACTTCTGGAGAAGTAGGAATTGAGTCAATTGGTATTGACGATGGCCACAATACTTGTGCAAATAAAATCTCCTGTTAAAATAGTAATAATAATGGTTATAATGCTGCATGTATATTCAATATTTTTAAATATTTAATACTAATACTTTTTGAACAGCCTCAGTTAATCTCTGCAGACCAAGAAATTTATTCCATGTCATGTTTCTGGTGCATTTACTCTCAATTCTTTTAAAAGTTACTGCATCTAAAACATCAATTAACACCAAATATGTAGAGTGATAAGATGGTGGTCCTTCTTTGTAGAGCACTGAAAAAAAAGAATTTATTATTTCACTATAAATATAAGTTCAATGAAATTTTTTGTATTGAAACATAAAACATACGATAATCTCCTCCATATTTTAATCCAGATTTTACAACCCACCCTTTACTTCGAAAATAATGGTAAGTTACATATTTTTGAACAAAAGATTTTTGTTCTTTACAAAAATAGTCCCATGTTTCGCCAATATTAAGATATTTTCCATCAAAGTCTATCACTCTCAAACAACCAAGACCATACATGAGAAAGAAAGTTTCTTCAAATGTAAGGTGCAATGTTTCTCTAACTGGAAAATTTTCATGTTTTACAGCTGGCTTAATGTCTATCAAGTAGTTTTCTGTATCAGAATCACTATCAGGTAAAACTAAAACTTTCCCTTGCATCACAGAATCAACTTTGTTAAATTCATTATTACAGTTACTAGTAAATAGTATTTCTTCATCTTTACCAAAAGAGTCATTTCTGTAAATACTTTTTGTTTGATAGTTGTCTGAAGTTACTTCACAGATTTCTTCATCTTCTGTTGAATCAAGAACAACTTCATCTACTTCCATTTCTTCTTGACTATCATTACCATTTTTGTTAATATTGTTTGTTTCACTGTCTAAAATCTCTACATCATTTGATAATTTTTCTTGGCTACTAGAAGAGTTTATGACACTTGAATTATCCAATTCATTCTTATTTGAATCTGCTTCAGTATCATTTGACTTATTTAAATTACTCGACGATTCTTCTTCATGTTTATTTTCATCTAAAATTAATTGTAATTTTAATTTTTCATAAATAAGGATGACTACAAATAAAAAAAGGAAATAAAATTACCTTTATCACATTCGCTTACTACTTCTTCATTCTTGGGTTGTTCTCCTTCATTCTTTTCTTCATCAAAAAATGTTTCTATGCTGAGTTTTTTTACTTCACTTATCCATTGTTCACGACGTTGCCATTGTCTATTGCGTATAATAGGTGGAGCTCCATAAGTAGTTCTTCCAAAACTAGGATGACTTCTGGATAGTGAACCTTTACCAAAGTATCCCTACAAAAAAGATATTTTTCTTTCCAAATAAATGCAGTTTTAAAATGAAATTTAAAAAATTTCATATTTACCATTTTATAAATTATTTCCATTTCTGTGGGGTCAGCTATACATGATCCTAAAGCGGTCAAAGTTGCATGAAACTTTGTCAATTCCCCTTTACTGCCGAACACTAATGGCAGCGATGATTTTGGTTCAAGCCTAACTCGTCGTTTCCTTCTTGGCTCCTTTAACTCCATTTTAAAAGTAATATCTTACTTTATCATTTTTGTACGCTGAAATTGCATTTCATTTATTTATCTTTTAAACAGCAAGGTTAGACTGCATTTATCATTCTCAATTCAACTAAAATATTTACAAAAAAAAATCTTATCAATTGGAAAACCACTTTCATCTTTTATTCATAACAATTGAAAAGATAAACAATGAGAATAACAAATTGTTTTCCTCATCCACCGTAGTCAACCACCGCCACACCGGCTTCAAGTTGGAGTCACGTTAAAACTCCCAGAAGCCGCACCACAGTCACCACACGTGATCGCGTATTGCACTGTATACTTATATATATAGACAATATATATATATTACAGTGTATAAGTATATATATAAGTTATCCGTGAATCATCACAAATTCACAATCGGTAAGGAAGACATCTTCGTGAGTGGCGTCGTCGACACCTGCAGTAGGCCCGATAGTCAAAGATAGGCTGAAAAAAAGGCCACACCGTGGCGAGCGCCGAGCTGGCAGACTGGCAGCTACTGCTGCATTTTTCATAGAGGCTAGGTTCTCTACGCGCACCACAATCGTTTTTTCCGCCGTGCCCTCGCGCACGCCGATGCTCCACTTGATCGCCATGGCTCCTCCGCTTCTCGTCTCGGCGAATTTCCGCGTCAACTTCAACCGACTTTTCACGGACTCGCAGTTCCTCCAGTGTCTGATCCTCTTGTTCAGCCTCTTCAACCTGTCACAGTGCCTCTACGAGGACCAGGTTGGCAAGTTCGACTGGTAAGCGCAGGCCAAAGTTTTAACCGCCGACTTCTGCACCCACCGTCCCTGAAGCTTCTGGGGCTTGCGGCGTGACTTCGCGTTTCGTTGCTCTTTCTCGGTGTGACGAGCATTTTGTTTTCTTACTTCGCAAGGGTTTCCAATTGCCGTCGCCGAAGGGGTTCGACGTCTGCTTTTTTACCTGGTTATAATTATGAGGAAGCCGTCACATGACTTTACGTTTCGGTGCAGCATTAATTTCGGGAGCTGACATTGCGTCTCGATTTTGATTTTACAGCTGCTGCTCATTGATTTCTGTTGATTGTGAGAAGGCGTAAAATGAAAATTAATTCGGGGTCTTGGATGTTTTATTTTTTTCTCTCATACTTTTTTTTTTATTACTTAACTCAATTTGTGTGATAAGGAAACTAATTATCTGTGCGTATAGAAAATCAATAGCACATGGATTTTATTCATTAGTGGTAGAGACTAGTGAAAATTTACTAATGAAGAAATTATATTACAGGAGGCAAAATTATGTGGGAAAAATAAAGTTTGCCAGTTTCGATACAGTTTCAACGGCAAAGAAAATCATCGTCGCTACTGAAGAGAATGTTATCGCAGCTTTGAATATAAAAACAGGTATGTTTTCAAGTAATTTTTTAATAATTACTTCATTAATAAGTAATAATTTAATTCATTATTAGGTCAAATACTATGGAGAAGAGTATTGGAACGTGGATGCACTGGTCGAATAAGAGCCTTCAGCAATGTTGCAGAGGGAGAATTAATTTCTGTAAATGGAGGAGTTCCAGCAATTGTTCGTTGCTGGAATTTAGCCACTGGCCATATTTTGAATGAATGGACTTTAGCTGAACAAAATATAGAAAGGTTAGCTATTATTTAAAACGACAAATTGATACATTAATTTACATAATTTCTAGTCAACTTGAAAAATTGTCGATTGTTTGCTGTATATTTATTATAGACTTTAAGGGTATTTTAATATCAAAATCATCTATTATTTCAGACTTGATTCTCCATTTATTACATATACAACTGAAGGGCTTTACAGTAGTGAAAGGTTTTCTTTAAAAAAAAAATCTTAAACGTGCACTTTAAAGCACATACAAAATCGTATTTTTTTTAAATCTATTATATTAATTATTGATAGTACACTCATTTCACAAATCTATGTTTTTTATTTATTGTTAAAGTTTATTACTTTAAATTTATGGTGTTACAAAACAAGTCACAAATGTTTGTTTTTTTACAAAAGACAACAGTTACTAATATTTTTATGCCTTTACAGGATAGAAGATGTTAAATGGCACATTAAAGATGGAACTTTATACCACGTCTTACCTATTTACAAGACTGGAATCGAAGTAACATCATATGACAGCAAAACAGGAGAAAAATTGAAAACTAAAAAAATATCTGCTCCATATATTTCTAAAAATACAGAGTAAGTTGTTAATAAATATTTCCTCGTGTCCTATTTATGACTAAAATATGTTTTTTGATTGCAGATGTTTACTAGCAGCTCCAAATTTCATTTGCCTAGAGGGGGACAGCAATTTATCGATATTGATATATGTTAATATATTTGATCCAAAATCTCAACCAGAATCAATAACAATCAATACAATATTTGGTGCTGGAGTTCAAGGACCTTATCACATTTCTCTTATACCTGGAAACACTGCAGCAATATCAATCAGTGCTGATAACAACAGCAGAAAACGCATATTATTACTTGAGAAAGATCCATTACCAATTCCACGCGACATTGATGGAGACAACTTTTTATATATTACTAATATGGATAATAGAAGAGTTGTACTGGAATCTTCATACAAAAATGATGTAAGTCAAAAAATCAGTGAAATCAAATAAGATTAACATGTATAAAATTAATGTCTATTTTTTTAAGGTAACAACTATTGTAGCAACGGAGTTGGATGCAACTGATCCTCAAACTGAAAGACTAGGACATGTTACAAACAATGCATTGTACAAACCTGCAATAGCCACCGCCGATTGTGCTTATCAATCAAGCAAAGGAAAAATATGCAGATTCTTACTATCTTCAGAAGATCATAGTATCAGCTTTGTGCAACAGAAAGTTCTTTGGACTAGAGAAGAAGCTCTTGCAACTATTTCTGCTGTAGAAATTGTAGAACTACCAATGTCTGATCGTGAACGTCAAATTGAAACTGAATTTGATTTGAAAGAGAGTAAGTATATTCAAATATCATTTAATCGAAATTTACCAGACCCTATTCTTCTAGTAAAAGAATTCAAATAGGGATCGAAATTTATTTTTTTATTATTAAATCACTTGATATTAACAAAATTTCTTCTGTCATTGGCTGCGGTCAGAGCTTGATGTAGACAGTTCATGTAAGTAAAGAATTTGGAGAAGCAGTATTTGAAATTAGGTTTGATTACGTAGTGCATCATATAGCTCTACTAAGGTAGCATGATGAGTTGAATTGACAATTTGTACTTGAGACTACAAATGAACTGCTGAAAAAAAATTTTCAAAATTTTTGTTAATTTGTATTTCTTTTTCTTTGGTCTTTCCTTAAATTATTTGCATGACACTTGTACGTTTCAGAGGAATTGATTCTTTCCCTTTCATAGCTTGAGATTTGTAAAAATAAACTTATCGTTTGCAAATCTGTAGTTTGACATGCTTTGATGAAGAAATTTTATTTTGTAGCTTTAATTAAATGTAAGAATATGTATATTATATAGAAAAAAATATATTTTATATTTATATATTATTACATCAATATTACGTTTGCCTATGTTTTTTGAGTTTCTTTTTAATTTTATAAATTTCACAAACTGATAAAATTGTTTTTTACTTTAGGGGATGTTATTGGTATGTTAATAAGAAGATTGACTTCTCAAGCCAATCAAATAAGGGCATTTATTCAAGGAACATTTGGATTAGAGCCACAGCAATCTAGTCAACGAGCAGATTTAGTTCGAGATAAATTTGGTTTACACAAAATGATTGTCGCTGTAACTTCAGCTGGCAAGGTTTGTTTGAAAAAAATGCATTTTCAATAACATTATTGTTCTCTAACTTAATTTATTTATCATAGATTTTCGGAATCGAGTCCAAGAAAGGTGAAATAATTTGGTCACTTCGTGTTCCCAACATTCGTGGTTTCACTCAAGAATCGAATAACATGGTTCTATACGTTCAACGAGGCAGTCGGCATTTCCCGCATCCTCCACAGTGTTCACTTCTCGCTGCCGATAAGGTTGTTATTTAATCGAAAAATTTTATAAAGTAAAAAGTCAATCGCCATAGCTAAAAAAAACATTTTTAATTTTTTCAATTATTCAGGAAACGGGTAACGGAATTATCTTCACTTTCAATCCAATGAATGGTCAATTACTTGGCGGATTGACGAAACTGAACTACCGAATAAAGCAGTCGTTGTTGCTGCACGCGGCAGCCGAAAACTTCCTACGCAGCATTATTATTCTTGACGACAAAGATCGAGTACACGTATATCCGGAAGATACAAGTGCCGTAGCCACATCTGTTGGCCATAGTACCTACATATTCACCGCAGACAAAACAACTGGAGTTCTGACTGGATATTCGCTTTCCTACAGTACCCCTCAGAATCTTGTTGCCCATAAGGTATCGTACTAAATTCTCAATATGACTTTTAGTAAAATTTACATTACAAATTATACATAAAAATTAATCTTTCTAGGTCTGGGAATTGGTATTTTCACCTAAAAACCAGCGGATAACGCACGTCGTTTCAAAAGATCCGATTGAGCGGGTACACTCGCAGGGTCGAGTGCTGGGTGACAGATCGGTTCTGTATAAATACATCAATCCAAATTTAGTAGCAGTTGTAACTCAAGGGGTTAGCGGAGCTCATAAGAGTAAGGATTCGTTCTTGTGTTATAACGAACTAATTCTTAAAAAGTATTAGATTATATATACTTTTTTATTTGCAGATACACTTAATTTATATTTATTGGACGTGGTATCGGGTTCCATGGTTTTCTCCATCGTGCATAAACGAACGAAGGGACCGGTGCACGTTGTTCATTCCGAAAACTGGCTAGTTTATAGTTACTTTAATGAAAAGAGCCGCAGAACTGAAATAGCTACGCTAGAATTATACGAAGGAAAAACTCAAAGCAATACTACAGGTATTACATTTTCCTTCGTAATTAATGATTAAACTACGTGATTTTAATTTCTGTTTATTTCAGTTTTTTCATCGTTAACGACGACTAAGTTACCAATTGTTGAGAGGCAGGCCTTCATTTTCCCCGCTTCGATTGAGTCGATGCAAGAGACTATTACGGAAAAGGGTATCACTAGTAAACATATATTAGGTACGTTTTGTAAATTGAAAAACGTTAGTCGACGGATTATTAAAACTGAATCAATTTTTTAGTTGCTTTGGCAAACGGTGGAATTTTGGAGCTACCGTGGATGCTGGTTGATCCGAGAAGACCAATTAATCCGGAAATGCGAGAAGAAGGAGTTATTCCTTACATGCCAGAAATACCAATTTACATGGAAAGTATTATTAATTATAATCAGAGTGTATTTAGAATTTCTGGAATTCACACAAGTCCAAGTGGCCTTGAAAGCACATGTTTAATTTTTGTTCATGGACTTGGTAAGTAATATTTATACTTACATATTTTTTAATCTTTTTCATATTATTAACTAAGTACTATTTGTATTCTTGTTACAGATTTATTTTACACAAGAGTAGCCCCATCAAAAACCTTTGATGTCTTAAAAGAGGACTTTGATTACTATCTAATTGTTATAGTTTTAACAGCCTTACTGATTTCATCGTATGCAACAAAGAAATTAGCATCACAAAAAGTGCAAAAACAAGCATGGAAATGAAGCGCGCAATTTAATCATTCTGCTCGTTCAACTTTTTCATCTTGCATCTTATTGTGAAAAATGGTATTGTGATTAAGGTCAAGATGATTATTCATTCAGTGCCGTAATTACACCTATGATCGATTAACGATGCAGATTACACACAAATACACAAATTATTTACACAAAAAGGCACCTAAACCTGCTCGTTCAATCCAAAGACTATGCAATTTTTACATGAGTTTTTTAAATTAAAGACTCGTAAATTAAACATTCGCCTAAATAATCAAAGTTTTTAAATTCGAATTACTTACATTAATATTATCACGCAAAACGTAACATTAGTTTGATGGAGCAGTGTGAAAAATAAAGGGTTATTAGGAATTGATATTTATAATTACTGAAATTAAAATGTAAATTTATTACAGGTATAAAATATGAAATACGTAATTGTAGTAAATGATTGAGGAATGGTATGAAACTAACAAAAATTTGATTAATAACTAGCTAGTGAAAAGACTGTTCTATAATGAATAGGTATTGAGCATTCAATATTTGATCAATATTATTTACATTAGTATATAATTTTCTTATTTCACAAGTGCATTTAACTATTTTCCAATACCTGCATTAAATATTATGACAATTATAGTGTGAAGATACTTTGTGTTTTGACTGCCAGAAAATTATAAAATTTAAAAGTATAAACCAGGAATAAAATCGTAATAAATTATTTAGAAATTTTACTTGTCTTTCCTACTAAAAGACAAATGAAAATGTAATCATGTGTAAAAATGTAAGGTTGAATGCAAATCTTTGTTAGGAGATATATTGAATGTACAGATAAACTTCTAATAATGTAAGAATTTTGTATCGTTGGACTAGTCTATATTATTACGCTAATGCCTCTTATAAGAGATATAATACCAAATGTGTATAAATATAAAAGACATGATGGAAAATTTTATGAAAAATTTCATTTCGTACAATACAATATAGAATTGCATTAACTGGCCAAATACACCAAAGTGAAACTAACAATTATAGAAACATGTATATACACAAACTACAAAAACACACCAGTGATTTTTGTACAATACTACATCACATCATGACTTGATTATCACATAAGTTTGAATTTAAAAATATTGTCACCAATTTTCATTGTCAATACGAACACTTCAAATAATTTGTTGAAAAATTGCTAACTTTTTACTTGGTAAAATAAATACTTTTCACATTCTACATATATTTATTCTTTTACACCAATCTTCCCCATAATTGCATTAAAAAAATATAAATGGTGTTTATCATTTTAAAATGAATAATTAATAAAGTACAATATTTTATCAAAATACGTAATAAAATAATTTATTTACATAAGCATTGTATAAAATATAGAATTTTTACAAATTTTCATATTTTGAATACATGAAATTTAAAATTTGTAGTACATTTTCTTGATAGTTATTTTTTATATCTCCATGAACCATCTATTGAAAAGAAAAATAAATTAACGTTTTAATTGATCGTAAAAAATGATTTTGATATTTACCTTTAAATACCAATCACTTAAACTTGGTTTCAGGTACAACGGATTCAACATTCCGATTCCAAATATCTACACACTTGATCCAAACAATGTCTGGATTATATTCGGAAATTTCTTTATACATATTTACACAGTATTCCTACAAAAAATATAAAATATTACACCTACAGTGTTTTGATTTTAATACTATTAGTTTTTTTATAGTCTATAAATACCTGAAGCTTAACATTTTGTAAAGAATCCAGATAGGGTTCAGCAATATCTAAAATATTCCATGTATCTCTTTCCAGTAGTTTTAAATTTCTTACAAGGCTTCCTAATTGAATCAAAATTTCTTTCTGCAATTTAAATATTTGGGTGAACTTGTAAGTACTCTTGGAGTCTTTTCTAAAGCTTTCTTTTGCAGATTTTTTCAAGAAACTTGATAGAGATGGCAGTATTTGCCTGTCAAATTTAAAAAATTTCAATATTCTTATAAAAATCTTTTATCAACAAATAGTAAATAAAAAAAATACTTGCTTTAATGTTCGAGAGCGTATAAAATCTTTGGAGACTTGAGCTAGACAACAAAGTAATTGCCATGCTTGATTTATTACAAGTGGATTGTGACTTTGAAATCGGTCCACCAATGGGTGCCATAATTCGTGAACAATAGGTAACAATTCGTTTTCCCATTCTTGTAAAATAAATGCACCTTCTTTTAAAGTTGACATTGCTAAAGATGACTCAGTGAAATCTTGTGATGGCAAAAAATGTAAACATCTCTTCATTATATCTTTTACCATATTAACGTAATATGGTGCTTTCTCCTCATTTTCATCTTCTTTCATATCGTAATTGCAATTTTCTTCCACACTTGCATTTTCGTCTTTATTTTCCAAGCAATTGAATATATTTTCTGTAAATTTACTATCTGTTTCTTCGTTATCTTCAAACGCTTTAGAATTTTTCTCAGCATTATAATATTCTAAAAAATTATTTATTACAACATTTGCTTGTTTTGAATTTTTCAAATCCTCATAGAACGTATCGCTTACTTCAACTTTTTTTACCGAAGTTAATCGTTTAACGCATATGACAAATGCATAAAATACTTTAAGAAAAGGTCCAGCATTACGTTTTTGGATGTTCGCACTAGATTGTAAAAGTACATCATCGACAACGTCTTTTAAGTGAGGAAGAAAATCTATCGTACTATAACTAGTCACAACGCCAACGACATCTAAAACACCTGGATTTCTTTCGACTCTTCGAAGTTTTACAGTTACATGGTATGAAATATAGTCAACATTGACTCTGAACAAATCGCCTATTGTATCCAAATTTTGAGATTTTGCAATAATCTTTAGAGTAGAAATTCCAATGTACCGCAATAAACTGTGTTCACTACCTACAAAAAATTAGCATATTATATTTTTTTACCTTCATCATTTTTTAAATTAGTAAATACCTGCTCTTTCAATAATTAAAAATAATGTTTTTAAAAGAAAACATTGAAAATGTTCTTTCAGAACTTTTGCTATTATCCCAAGACCCTCCAAAAGCAGACTGCATTGAATAATATTATTCTGTGCCATTTGTAGAGTAACTTCATCAGATACTTTAACAGGCAGATTCCAATAGTCAGTGACTGTGTAATGATCTACAACTTGTCTGCATATTGATAGTTGTGTCGCAGGATCTGAAGGAACTATTAAACCGGCAATATAATAAATTGTTGTAAAAATTTTTGAAGAATCAAGATTTTTAATAAAAAAAAATGATTACCTTGTAATATGTGGTTTAGTATTAAGGTCAACTCTTTCTTTAATTTTGGTGCATCTAAAGTCATTTTCAAAATACTGTCTACTAATGTTTGATGATCCCCAAACTCACCAAGAATTATAAATATACTATTTAATTTATCTATTGATTTAGAATCAAATAAAAATTTATAGCGTTTCCAAGAGCAAGAAGATTCATAATAAGCAGTTTCGTCAAAATCTAAAAATTTAAGTTACTATAGAACTTCAACATAACATTTTGATTTAAATTAAAAACGCTTTAATAATAATTCTACAATATTTACTTATAGTTGTTACATCTTCAAGTAACGAAACATCGTTACAATCAAGCTCTGATATGTAAACAAGAGTTAATAATAATTTTCGTAAATGAGCAGTAGAAAGTAAGATACGAGATAATTTCTTTTTTCCAAGAACTTTTAAATATCCAGCTAATCGATTTAGCCAAACTAATTGCAAAGCATCATCTGTAAAGTAATTACAAATTCTTAATAACAAATATTCATCTTCTGTAAAAAAACATTAAAGTAAGAAATAAATTATACCAGACGTGCGAATGATTCTAGGCATTTTTGTTAAAAGGTTGTACAGATTTTCTTCTAGAACTTCAATGACAGATTTCATATTTTTATCTTGGAGACACTTTTCTTGAATTTTTTGCAATCCTTCCCTTCCTCTTTCAGCAACTTGACTATTTTCATCTTCTGACAGCGTAATCAAGATATCCAATAATGTTTGAAAACAAGGTTTCATATTTCTGTAAATGTAAATAGAGATTAGTAAAATGAGAACATTTTTTCAAAAGAATTCAAAACAATATTACCTAGAACATTTAAGTAACATTAGACTTATTCCTTCAGCAAGCTCACTTCTCACTTTAAAATGTGAATGCTTAGTCAATGTATCTAGTTCTGTAAAAATTATTTTAAATTTTTCTGAAACTGCCAAATACCATTGTGGTGTTCTCTTGGCAGAATTCAAAACATTGTTTAAATTCTTAGAATCATTTTTGGAATTTACAATATTTTCTATCATTAATGTTGTAGGAACTGCAGTACTTTCTTCTGGAGGCATATCTTGCATAACAAACATTGTTACTCTACTCCATGCACGAATAGCTAGCTAAACAAAATTTTATAATTTGACTTTGAAATATTTATATATCAATTACTCTCAGAATTTTTCTTACCATAGTAATTTTATGATTTTGAATATCACTGCCAAGAGCTACTTCTAATAATCCACTGACAACTCCAGGTAAATAAGAAGTTATAACATCAGCTATTTGATGACGTAAAACTACATCTTGATAATCAGCTTCTTCGTGTATTTGCAATAAAGTCATAACAGTTTCTATGGCAGCTATTCTATTACAGGTATAAAATGAAATAGAATTGTTAATGATTTCTACAGCTTAAAATTCTTAATTTATAAAAAAATGTTACCTTAAGGCAGACGATTTTTCTAATCTAGCTATTTTAACACACAAATAAACTCCATGGCTTAATAATGATGTACGTTGCTGTGTGTAAAAAGATTCAATAATACTAATTGAACTACTTTTGATCAGTTCTTTTAAGCACAAAACCACTACTTCCTTTAGCTCCTCGTGCACATCTATTACTGTTGGATAAAAAAACTTTACTTACAGAAAATACAGAATATTAAAAATACTAGAGACAAACATCTTACGTTCTGTCAAAATTTTCTCTTGACATATTTGTGTGCGCAAGCAGTGGTAAATTTCGTAAAACAATTTTTCACTTTCAATTCTACTTTTGAGAATAACTAATCTGATAGTTTCTATCAACTTTATGTTCTGGTCTTTGCTGCAAGAAATGCATCGAAACATTAATAATCTTTTGAAATTTCATTAAAAAATTTAAAAACTGTGTCACATATTTACTTAAAAGTTTTGCCTTTCAACTGGAACGTAATAGGATACAAAATATTTTCGTGAATCCTTTGAATAATCATAGGCGACGTCCTCTTGACAAGAATCCCAATCTCTTCAACTTTATTCACAGTGGGTTCATTCATAAAAGAGTCGCATAACGGCTTCAGAATTAAAAACACTTCAGCGATCGACAGCTCAGCCATTTTTCACAAAAAAAAACATCAAATTAACAATTCATTTTTCTTCAATATTGTCAAATATTTTGTTGACAGCGAATATACGTGCTCCGGTTTAAAATATACCCCGAGAAAGGTTATATTCTCAGTTTAGGTTAGTATAACCTGCATTATTTAAAGGGCACAGCTTATTATACTGCAGTCGGCGCTGATTTTTAAATTAAAATAAATAAACTCGCTCATTAAATTTATCATTTCCAGTTCCAAAATAAATCGAAAGTAAAAAAAGGACGACAACAGAGTAAGCATTGTTACCAGAAAAAAAAAAAACAGAATAAAACAAATAAATTCTTTAAGGTATACGTACAAACAGCGCGCACTGGACGCTTCTCTTTCATCGATCGGCTAAGTGTATATATATATATACAGCGAAATGTAAGGTCCCCTTTGCATTTGTTTACTTCGCGGGTAACCGAGCAGGAATTTTGTTCAGTCTTGCGTCAAGTTATCCTACAGGGTAGGAGACATGTAAGTATAAGTCGGCGTAAGCCGACGAATGGATTTGCTTATCGCGGAAATTATCATCGCTGAAACGTTAAACAACGGTAAGGTAATATCCGTTTCGACGAAGCTCAACTCGCTGCAGATATGCTCTGGTGCCAAGGCGGATACTTTGCCCAGTGGAAGAGGACCGACTAGCAAGCAGAAGTAAGATTTTTCTGCGGCGTTATATTTTTGCCGGCAAACGCGCTTTCGGCGCAATAACGTGATTCATTTGTTGCAGGTCGACAAGGTACATTACACCAGCTCCGTACAATCGCTGAATGAATCCTTTTATGCTTGAGAGAAAATATGAGGCTGTTATTTTTACTTTTGGCCCTGTTCGGGCCGAAATTTTTGGACGCAAAAGTTACTGTTAAAACTTCGGTAAGATTTCTTTCATAGTATTCATTTGTTTGAGAATCTTTTTTGGAAATAACATGCATATATTCCTTTCTGATGTAGGATCACTACTGTAAATTTAGGGAAGGGGCTTTTTCGCACGATTTTAATTTTCTTGCGTTATCAAGCGACACTGACTACGTGATAAAACACGATAGGGATGTAGCTCTGAGATTGCAAATGTGCCAGCCATTAAAAAAAAAGTGTAACGAAGAAGATGGTTACTCTGTTTGTCTTTATAGGGATGGACGTGAATATGGTATAGGTAAGCTTTATTGTTTTCATAGCTTTTGTGAATTGTAGTTGTAGATTCAGTTTATTGTAGAATTTAATTTTATTCCGCAGGAAAAGAACCACCTATAGTTGATCTCGAATTTAGGGAAATTAAATTTAAATATACTGGTGATAGATGCGATAAAAATCATAATTATACAATTAATATTACAATGATATGTGATTACGGAGTGAAAGATGGTACTGGCATGACATTGTTTGCAACTGTAAGAAATTTTTTTTTTGCTAATATTTAATGAAAGTTACTCTAATTATTAATAAAAAAACATTTATTCTTAAAGGGTTATAATGAGTGTGACTTCAATTTAGAATGGAGAACGCAATATGCATGTACATCTGAAAAAAAGCAAATGAAGTGTACCGTAGATGACAGTACTGGTCATTATGATCTCAGTTCATTAACAAATCTTTCAGATAATTATGAAGTTTTTATAAATGATACCTACTCAATAATATTAAATATTTGTCATTCTGTACTTTATGGACCAAATAGCTGCAATGCCAATTCTGCTGCTTGTTTGGTTAATAAATTGGCAAATAAAAACTTAAGGTAAGGTGAAGTTATTTTTAATTTTTAAATTTTTTAATTTTAAAACTATTATATGTTTTTTTTACCTCAATAGTCAATCTTTGGGTGAGCCAAAGGATAATCTTCATTACAATCCAAAAGATAAGAGTCTATCTTTAACTTACGAAGAGGGTAGATTTTGTACTACAGGTAGTTCCAATGTTTTGGACCGATATAAAACAACAATTACCTTTTATTGTGATATAGATGCAACTGTAAATATTATTTATCATTAACAATCGAAAAACTTATTGAATATTGTGTATATCAAATTTATATATTTTTTCTAGGGTACATTACCAGAATATATAGGAGTGGAAAAATGTAGTTATAATTTGATATGGAAAACTGCTGCTGCTTGCTCTGAGCAAGCTCTGCAAGCTAAAAGTTCAAAAAAAGAAAATGTAGATGTGTGTACTGTGAAAGATCCTTTGTCAGACGAAGTATTTAATTTAAGGCCTTTAATGAACAAAGATTTTAGTGTCAAGTATCCTGGTATAAATGATATCTACAAATTCAGTATTTGTAGTCCACTAAGTAAAACAAAATGCAAAAATGGAAGTGGTAAATAATCAATTTTTAATTTGTTAAAAATTTCTTAAGGATTAGTAATTGAAGTGTTATTGTTTGATAATAATCTGTTTTTAGGAGCATGCAGACTCCTTAAAAGTATATCAGGTGGAATGGTAAATTCAAAATTATTGTGGAAGGAAAGTGGATTTTATTTGAATTATACAAATGGTGGTTTGTGCTACAAAAACATACAACGATACACAATTATAGAATTTTATTGCGGTGACAAAGTAGATTTTGAAGTAAATGAAGTATATGATCTCTGTTATGATGTCATAAAAATGAGTACAAATCTTGTGTGTCCAAAGAAGGTAAACAATGTTTATTTACTACAAAAAAAGTTATTATGTAACATTAAATACTTATTATGTAACATTTTTTAGAAAAAATCCTGCTCTACATTTGGTAATGAAATGAAATTTAAGGAATTAACTCGTGAAAACTCGTCTTATTCTATAAAATCGGATGATTCTACTGAATATCATATAAATGTTTGTCAAGCAGTTAACAAAAATTTAGACTGTAATGAGGCAGCTATTTGTAAAATTATAACTGCCAATAACAAAAGATCAACTCTTGTAAGTTTTTAATTCTTTTTAATAACATCTAAAAGTTGCATAAATTAACAAATGTTTTTTTTTAGAATTTGGGCTACTATGTTGAAAGTCCTATCCTAACAACTGATCGAAGTGCTGTCCTTATATATAAAAATGGATCGATTTGTGAAGAAGACAAAAAAAAGAAGATTGAATCAAGCATTTCATTTATTTGTGATATTAATGCTAATAAGGTAATGAATAAGTGAATTTCGTAATTGCGTCTTTTTCATTATAATTAATTTGTTTTTTAATTTAATTTAGGGTGTTCCTGTATTTAAAAAATACTATAATTGCACCTATTTGTTTGAGTGGAGAACAAGATATGCTTGTGGTAGAGTTGAAGGATTTCTTAATAAAAATTGTTCCTTAACAAATGATCTTGGTGATCACAGAAGTTTAACAGTATTAAGTGGCCCTGGAAACTCATATCATAATGTATGAATAATTTTATATTTGAAAATGCTCATTAAGTGTATGATATATTAATAAAATTATATAAAATGTAATTATTTTTAGATAAAAAAATTTAATGAGGAGCATAAAAATTATATGATCTCCTTCTGCAATTATCATAATGAATGCAACGGAACTTTCATATGTGATGAAAAAATAAATTATGGTACAGAAGTTAGTGTCTTTTTTGACTATACGGATGACCTTATAGAACTGAAACTTACTAAAGGTAGTAAGTGCAGTGATGGTTCCTTTGGTGAATCTACGTTTGTAATGATTTGTAAAGAAGATTTCACCATAAACGGAATAGACTTACTTTCTGTAAGTACTTTAATCTTAGTCCATTTACACTTGCACTTTTTCTTGATTTTACTGTAAAATTTATTTATTATTAGGAGGAGCAGTGTCACGCTGATTTTGTATGGAGAACAAGTTTGATATGTAAATCTAGACAAAATATGATATTATACACAGCAGAACATGCATTATCCGGTAACTGATATAAAAATAAAAATTAGTTAATCTTTCAGGAAGAACGCATAAATAATATTTTGACTTACTATTTTAGGTGGCGAAATAGCTATTATCGTGATTGTCATTCTCGTACTACTATTTGCATTTGGCTATTTCCAAAATGCTGCAAGGCGGACACATTTTATAGATATGATAACGAATTCCACCGCAAGAAATCGCGATCGTGTAAGATATTCACGGGTATGTTGTTGTAAAAGAGCTACTTCTCTATTGTCATTCAACCGTGTTCCATTTACCACAATTGAAAAAATTTGAATTCATTTTTTATTTTTAACATCTTAACATTATTATTTTTTATACTTTATGATTTATATTTATTATAAATGTTCTTTAATTTTTAAGAAAAAAAATTAATTTAATACTTATTTCGTAAGAATATCGAAATATTTATAAAACTGTACTAGATTATAACAATCAAGTATGAAGTTTAATTATAAAAAATGTAATAATTTAAAGTTTAATTAAAAAATAAAAGAACATTATTATTATATTCTTTTGTTCCTTTTTATTAATTTATTTGTTTTTTTATTTTTAGAGAGAATCAAGGAAATTTCAGTGTTTATTTCCTTGATAAATTAAATGTTTAAACATATAACTATTATTTTTGTATATAATTACAGGTAAATACCATGGAAGAAGTTCATTTACTAGTGAATGCTTCTGACCCTACTGTCATAGATTCTGACAGTGATGATGATCTTTTAGATGCTTAATCGTTCTCCTCAGAATTTACAAAAAAAATTACTTTTCCTTTAAATCGTTTATCCAAATTAATAAAATGAAGATCGCCTTAAAGAGTGAAATGAGATAACTCTACAAATACAGATACATAATCACAAAAAAATATTTTTCTGCAAAAGAACACATAATTATTTATACATTTGCTAAAATAACTTTTTTCACTTCATCAATTTCAGCTAAAGTTTACTATAATATAATGTAAATTATTGTGTGAATGTTTGTATGGCATGTTTAATTGAAATTTAAAGACTGTAATTTATGGGTTCTTTTATAGTGTAAATAAATACCTCATTATATAAAAATAATAATAATAATTAACAAATAGAATATAGTTCATATTTCGTTCTCTAGTCTTTATGTAAGAGGTCTAAGTTTTAGAACCACGCGTTCAAGATAATACAACAATTTTTTATTTGTCGCATTTTTTTTAACAAAATACATCTTCATTGTATTTTATAACACATAACAAGTGAGTATTAATTTGTAAACGTAATGAAAACTGTACATGTTTATAAAATAAATATTATATTATATATAATCATTGTAATGTACAATTAAACCATATTTAACAAATGAAAGTACTGAAATCAATCGATCTTAATAAATCAAGTCTAATCTTTTCCAAGTACTAATTTTTACTAAATTTGGCTGTTTATGTTCAAAATCTTTTTTTGAATTTACTTTCTTGTGAAAGTATAAAAAAAGGACAAGTCTAAGTAGTGTCCACCAAATATTCTTAAATATTTTATTCTCATTCTTTTTCTTTTTACCTTTCTTTTCTATAGTAGGAAAACATAATTCTTGTTTCCAAATAGAGTCAATATCTTGTGTTGTTAAACCTCGGGTATGACGAAACTGAACCTTGGTTGAATTTGTTCTTATTTTAAAATTCACCTATCGTCCTAAGTTCAATTAATAGAACTCCAGTTAGTACATTTTTCTACACTGATTATTGAATAGTGGATTTCTGTATTCACTAATTTTTATCGAATTTCACGAATCGTAGTACATTTTCGCTACTCAACTTTAGACATTAGACTGACATGCTATAGAGAGACTGACGAACACAATGTCTAGGAAAGACATGTACTGTCTATCTTTATTTTACCGAAACGCCTACAAAATTGCACGCTGCTCGATAAAAGCTTACGCACGTGAATCTTTTATAAGTTCGATAGGTAATTGTTCGAATGGGCCGAAAATATTATTCCAACAAGTAAAAATAGAAAACTTGAAAAAAAAAAGAAAGCGAAGTTTGAGCTGCGTTCTGCGGAAATTACTCAAATTGGAGTAGATTATGGCTTTGCAACGTGTATTTTTTCCTTTAGACTCAGGACGCAACTTTAATTGCACAAATATTGATTTCCCTTTGGCGACTGATGCTTCCTCGTCCAATCGGAAGATCAAGCAACGACTTCGTGCGGAAGACACTTTGTCCGATCAGTTCGATGCGACATCCGTTGATTCGCAGATACTGCACGAATTCACCGGAGATCTGAAAAGAACAATTTATAGAAAAATTAAAGCCTTTTTGAGTTTTACTGTTTACAATAATTTTTCGTATTTTTATTTTCGACTTTTGTATAATTGGAGGCGATACTCATAACATATTTAAGAATTAGTTCCTCTAAAATCGAGTAACTTTTAAATAAAATGCAACACTACGTTTGTTATGAGTACAATTTGAAGAACATCTAATTGAATTAACGAAATATAATTAATTCCTCATTATTCAACAACAGCAGTATATTAGAAATGATAAACAACGAGTTACAAGTAAGTTCGTATTACAAAAAAAATCACATTCAACAATGCTGTAAACAATTTAAGTAATTATCCTCATTTAAATAAAAATAATTAGATTCAAGCTCAGAAGGAGCTGGATATAAGTGCTCGAGGATTCCATTGGAATTATCTGCTACTGACGACCTTGGGTTTGTGGCCAGCGAATTTCAGCAAAATCCGCTTTGGCATTGAGTACACTTACTATTGCTACCAGTTGGTCCTGGAGTATCTGGATCTATTCCTCTTCATAGAGAACTTCCAGCACGTACTGATGAATCTCGTGGAGAACATGGCCTTATCGCAGATTTTCGTGCGATTGCTGATGCTCTGGCAGCACAATCGACCGCTGGGCAAAGTGATCAATGAGGCTTACAAGGATTTTGACGCCAGAAAATATACGGAGGAGGAAAGGAAGACGTTTATCACTTATCACGTAAAATCCCAGACCTTGATGAAGCTCATGATTACCAATGCTTCTATAACCATTCCATTATATTATGCGAAACCACTCATCGAGCAAATGGATGAAAGTAAGTATTGAGAAACAAAAATGAATTCTTCTCTGATTTTAAATATAATTGGAAACAATTTTATTAAATACTCACTGCACTTTTCTGCACCTTTTTTCCTGCAACATTTTGACATGTGCAAGTGATAATGCAAACGATATATTTTATCCTTGAAATGTAATATTCTAAACAAATTTTTTTACACTTTTAAACAGTTGAAGAATATGCGAGTGGTGGAAATGCGTCTTTTGATTTCATACTCCCATACCGTTTTTACATCTTTTATGAATTAAAAGACATTCAAACGTACCTCTGGACCTACGGCTCGTTGTTACCCTTTGTCGTCATAAGTACGATTGCGGAACTTGCAGCTAATTGTCTGATGATTAATCTAGCTTATCATATCTCGGGTCAGATGGCCGTTTTAGCTCTGCGCATTGTCAACATCGACACCGACTCTTCCAAATGCACCGAAGAGATTTATCAAATCCTCAGGTCACACATTCGCTTGTTGTGGTAATTTTTATTTATCTTTTTTTGTTTATTTTTACCGAACTTTAAGACAATGTATGACAATTTTTATACTTTGATGTAGGATGGCTGATGTGGTGAATAAAGCTTTTAGTCCGATGTTACTGTCTCAGTTGATAGGCACGACGATGATTGTATGCATTCTTGGATATTATATATTATTGGTTTGTAAATATTATTTTTTTCTTGCGTATAAGAACTTGTACTTTTTCATTAAAAAATTAAATCTCCGTGCTGAATTAGAGTTTAGCTTTTGGCAGTAAATCGGTTCTAGTACCTTTGGTCGCCTTCATCTGCCTTGCATTGCTAATACTTTATGCCAACTGTACTGTCGGCGAAAGTTTGTTAACCGAGGTAAAATGCAGGACATTACTAAAGACTTGCACTTTTCCTTCGAATCTAAAAAAAAAAAAAAATTCGCAGAGCGAACGCGTGACAAAAGCATACTACGACTGTAAATGGTACAACATGTCAAAACAGAATGCCAGAATGATAGTTTTGTGCATAGCGAGATCGCAGAGACCGATGCAATTGACCGCCGGAAAGTTCAGTACCTTCTGTCTGACGACTCTTACTACGGTGAATATAAAAATTTCAAGCGTTTATCAGTTTTTTTTTTCAATTTCATTTTTTATTTTTCCAATTATTTATTTATATTATCTACAGAGCATAAAAACGGCTATGGGGTACTTATCAGTACTGAGGACCGTCATGTAGGACTTTCCACTCGTTCTTATGCATCGCACACACGTAGAATTCTTATAGATCTTCCAGTTACTATTGATATTTGCAAAATTTATACCTTTGATGTTTAAAAAATTTGTATACGCTTTAATAAATAAATAAACGCATTGTTTATTAAATTAAATAGACGAGATTATCAATTAGAAGGAACTTTTACGTGAACTAGGGGACTATTATACGACAGCTGACTGCTGAAATACAAAATTTTCGTAGTCTCACTCATTGAGGAAAGATTCCCAAATCAGAAAAATTACCTTTAAACATGCAAATAATATCAGCAAAAAAAATTAAACAAATATCTTTCAGAGTAAGTACTTTTACAAAGAAAATAGCATACTTCTTTTTTACATTTCGGCAACATTTCGACGATCTATATCAAATATTCGTACTTACCAACATCTACGCATCTTAATGTTAAACTTAAAGATTGGCATGTAAAATGAAATTTTTTGTAAGTAAAAGTCGCAGTTCTTTTTCAGAAAATCGAAACTCGCCTCGACAGGCCGATATCTCGGCTAACAATTTCACTGCGACCGCTAGTTATCGCGTGCCACGAAAGGGAAGAAGGAGCGACGAAGAAGCAAATAGCAGTGGTACGTGCAGTCACGTTTAGCATCTTGGAAATGAGGCTTCGCCACCACGGGAGTACACCAGAGAGAATCAAAACCGAGAGGAGGAAAAGGCTGTCGTCAGATATGCCCGTCACGAATCCGGTTATCTCATTTTCTATCTTATTTTTAGGATTCGCGCGAGATTTTCCCTTAACTGTATTTTCTTCCGGTAAACCTCTACCCTCGGCGGTGGTGTACAAAGCACGGAGGATCTCTCTTTGTCTTTTTTTCCCGTGGAAACGCCCACAAAATTGCCCACTTTTTAAAAAAAAAAGCAAACTTGCGTGTACGAAACTTTCACTAATATCCATGAGTCTTTGGTCGCGTTGGCAAGAAAAAAACAAGGAGCAAAAAAAGGGGGAGGGAGATTGAAGAAAGCCGAGCTTTACTTTTATGTTCTACGGAAATTACTTAAATTGAGGTAAATTGATACTTTGCAGCGTATAGTTTTTCCACGGGGCAAGGGGCGCTACATTAATTGTAGAAATATTGATTCAGCCTTCGGTGGGGATGCTTTCGAGAGTGAAAAGGGAAGATCAAAGGGCACAAAGCAAATCGTTCCTTCACTTCGTCACGTTATTTGCTAATATAATATAAATGCTGTTTGACAAATGATTGGTAAATATACGGACGTGCTTTTTAAAATTCATTTAATACATTTTTGAGTACGCTGTAATGATGGTCAAGTGAAGTTTGTGTAGATTGTAATATTTACGTCTCTGAATCTATTTACGTAAATCGTTCGATTCACATGTCACATTGTTGAGTTTAAATTTGTAGCAATGACTAACATCCAGCTTCAAGTAAGTGAATTGAACTTTGTTTTATATAGAAATATCTACGTAAAAATACTTTTTTTTATTTAGAAAATGGTAATAAATAAAACAGTTAAATCCAAATAAAATAAAAATAATCATCATGTTATACGAATACACCCAAAAAATTAGCTTCAGGCCCAAAAGGAGCTCGACTTAAGTGCGCGAGTATTCCGTTGGAATTACGTGCTGCTGACGACTCTGGGATTATGGCCAGCGAGTAGCAGTGACATCCGCTTCGGCTTGAATTTCGGTTACTTCTGCTACCAGATGATCCTGGAATACCTGGACCTGTTCCTGTTTATCGACAATTTCGAGCATGTGCTGATGAATCTCACGGAGAACATGGCCTTCTCGCAGATCTTCATACGAATGTTGATGCTAAGGCTTTACAATCAACAGCTCGGCGAAGTGATCGACGAGGCTAAAAAAGATTTCGACGCGAAGGATTACACCGAAGAGGAAAGAAAAACGTTTCTTACTTACCACGTGAAATCCAAGACCTTCATGAAGCTGCTGATCACCAATACCGCACTAACTGCTTCTTCTTATTACATGAAACCTCTATTGGGACAAATGGGAGAGAGTAAGTTTGAATTGTCTTATGATGATGTTTTTTAATTCTCCTGCTAGAAATATAAAACATTCAACGGCAATTTAGTGAAAGAAAAATAGAGAACATTTTTTAATCCATTAATTAAACGCTTTTTTAAAGCATAATTCACAGTGAATAATTGATAGGAAAAAAAGCTTGCATATATGTGAAAAGAAAATAGAAACGTTACTATGTGTTTATTAAATGTTTTCGAATAAATGTTGTTTCACAATTATCTGTTACATCGAGCTTGGAGTCAAAAATGATCTTCCGTGAAAAGAATCAAATTCTTCTTCGTTTAAAAATTGCTTTTTTTCAAAACGATTAGAAGCGTGGTATTTACCCAGCAGGACTTCAATCTATAATAAATTTGGGATTGTTGCGAAAAAAAACTTTTCATCTACCACTAAAAACTAGCCATTTCTTAGTGTCTTGGTGATTTCAACTTGATGGATTTCTAGCAGGGTCATAATTAAAATAATAAAATAAATAAAAAAAGACAAAAATTATTAATTCAGAGTTAAATTGAATCAAAATTAGATTTGAATGATTGACGCTGCAGAATTTCAGTTATAGAGTACGCCGCGTCGAACGGGCAGAACACGTCGTTCATCTTCTTGCTGCCCTATCGCTTTTACACTTTTTATGAAATAAAAGACGCACCGACGTACTTCTGGACCTACGGCTCGCAGTTTCCTTTCGTCTTTATAAGCGGCTTCGGACAAAGTGCAGCCGACTGCCTGATGGTCACTCTGGTCTACCATGTTTCCGGGCAGATGGCCGTTTTGGCGCTGCGCATTGCCAAGATCGACACCGATCCTTCCAAATGCACCGAGGAAGTCTATAAAATCGTCAGGGCGCACACTAGACTACTCCGGTGATCATTTTTTATTTCTTTTCCAATCCCTTTTTCAGTTTTGTTAAATTAGCTCATGCCATCTTTTGCACTCTGATGCAGGATGGCGAAAGTAATACAGAATGCATTTAGCGCAACGCTGCTGGGACATTTGATAGGTGCAACATCGCTGGTGTGCATTCTTGGATACCAAATATTATTGGTTTGTAAAATCTTTACGTACCTTCATTGCGTATATTCATATAAGAAATGTGCAGTTATTGGTGCATCAATGCAAACTTCTGACACGGAGATTAAAATTTGTATATAAGATCAGTAAATTCAGAATTATTTATTTTAATCAACGTATAATCTCTTTTATAAAAAAGCGAATGGACTCTTGAAAATAAGAAATTATTACTTTAAATTAACGGAAGATCGGTAAATTCAGAATTATTTATTTTAATGAACTCAATTTTCTTTTATGAATGTACAAAAAAATCGAATAAGCTCTTTGAAAATAAGAAACTGTTACTGTTAATTTTAAAAAAAATCAAATTAATTTGTGTATGTAACTATTCAGTGTTTAGCCATTGGGGAAAGAGCAATTCTAGTCTCCTTTTTCGCCTTCATCTTTCTAGTTTTACTTGTTCTTTATGCCCACTGCACCGTCGGTGAAAGTTTAATAACAGAGGTAAGACAATTTTTCTCCCGTTACCCTCAAACTTTTTACCGCAACTCAAAAAGAAAAAAAATTGCAGAGCGAACGCGTGTCGGAAGCTTACTACGACTGCAAGTGGTACAACATGTCGAAGGAGAACGCCAGGATAATTATCCTGTGCATAGCCAGATCGCAGAAACCGTTGCAACTTACCGCCGGGAAATTCAGTATGTTTTGCCTGGCGACTCTCACTAGCGTAATTAAGAATTTTTCATGTTTATATATACTTTACATTCATTCATCTTTTCCGACTTTTTTTTATGAAAATTTCTATTTTTATTTTGTCTTGTAGAGTATCAAAACATCCATGGGTTACCTCTCAGTGCTTAGAACAGTCATGTAGATATCGAGCGCACACGTACGGTAAAATTTTATAGATCTTCCAGATGCCACTTGTACGAGTATTCTAAAAAAAATATATATATATTCTTTCGATGTGAAACAAAAGTTCGTACGTACAATTTATGGATTAAAAGTAATGTCCACCGCACCGAGCGCATAATGAATAAATAAGCAGTTCATTAAAACGAAGGGGCCAGGTTACGTGGACGAAAGAAACTTATACTTATTTACAAAGAGAAATGGTATACGGACTACGGAATAAAGGAAATACACGTTGAGAGAGACCAAACGGGGAAAAAACTCGTGAATTAAAAATGAAAAACTACACTGTATCTGAAAAAGCGTCCGCTCGCGTATATCCGCAAGCTCGCAATTAATTGCATGAATAATGTAAAGAACGCTTTTTATGCGCGCGAAATGCGATTACTCTCCTTCTGTAGTCTGCGGTGCACATTTGCCTGAGACCATTCGTTTCACTACTCCTCCCGTTTCAATCCAAGAAGCACATAAACTTCATGGCACAATCGAACGATGCTGATAAATTTCGTTAAGCTCCATTAAAGCGTCCAGATTACCGCTCAATCATGAAGAAAGAATCAAAATTCAACGCGACAGTTCTGAAGGTTTGCCAAATATCATACTCCCTTTTTAAGGAAATCCACGGTAATTTTAACTTGGTTTAACTAACGAAGCATTCAGGTAGGTCTTTGTTTAAAAATTTGTGTTGTACATTAATTTATTTGTCGTTTTTTTTTTATTAATGGATCACCTGGCCTCCAAAACAAACATCACTGTAAAACGAATTTTATTTTTCCCTTTTATACATAAAAAATTAAAAAAAACGATTAAATTAAGAAAACGACGAAACGGATTTCCTTATATAGCAATTTAATCTCCTCAAATTATTGCGGAACGCGACTTTCGGTGTTTCTGAGCAGGAGGAGCTGAACGCCGCGGCGATGGTATTCGCGTGGAACAAGCGGCTGTTCACCATGTTCGGTGTGAATCCTCTGAGATTCAATTCCGTCCTTTACATCCTGATCGCGCTTTACTCGCTGGCCCATTTCACGCTGAGCGTGGCAGATCTGCCGAACAACATGCAAGACCTGAACGCCATGATCGATGGGATCACCGAAGTGGGATCGATGATCACGGTGCTGGTAAAATTCACGCTGTACCGGGTGAATCGAAAGAGTCTGGCGGAAATTTTAATAGCCATTCAGATGGACTACTCAATTGAAAAGTATAAAAACGAAGCGGAGATTCGCATACTCGTCGATTACGTTACGAAGGCCAAGATCTTTTTTAAAGTCGTCATACCCATATCTTTAGGCTCGTCGATCCTTTATTACTCCAGACCATTTACCGATGCTGGCTTCGGAGTGCCCGTGAAAGTCGGTTTGTACTGTTTCTTATTTATTACAATTATTTAAAATAAATTCAGTGTAGTATTATATTTTCAAGCTTCTTCTATTAAAGTAACAATTAAATACTAATTTTAATTTAAAAAAGAAAAAAGTTGCACAACATATGTTTTGTACATTGACTCTGGTTCAAATAAATAAATAAACGAATATCTATTTTTTAATATAGTATAAATAAAATGCATTAAATTAGGACAACTTTTTATTTCATATAATAGTTTTACATGCATTCGCCTTGTTAAATTCGAACGCAGTATAAATTACATTGCACCAATTGAGCAGAGATGCAAACAAAGTGTTCAAGATTACGATTATACGATTTAGATTCAGCGAACGTTACGACTTTTATATTACCCTATCGCATGATATTCTATTATCCACTGACGGATTTCACGTCGTACATCGGCGCCCTCGTCTACTTGCTGCCAGTGATTCCCATAACGGCTTTCACATTGGTGGCCGATGCCAGCCTGATGCTCGCCTTTTTAGCTCATGTGTGCGGCCAGTTGTCCATTATGTCACGCACTGCATTCGCGAACTTCGGCAAGGACGCCGGCGAATTTCGCCGGGACATCGGCAGAACCATCGTTCAGCACAGACATTTAATCTGGTACTTCAATTCCGCAATTACTATACGCTGATCCCTATAAATAAGAAGGAGTCAAAAACTTCGAGTTCCTTTAGCATCCCTCCATTATTGAGACACTTGATAAAATTTATTAAGAGCGTTTTACTACACTGCTCTCTTAAAATTTCACTATTTTTAATAACTGAACAGTTTTTCACTTCGGAAATTATCACCGAGAATTTTTAAGAGAGTCACATTTTGACATTTTTCAGTAAATATTTCTTTAAATCAACTAATTATTTTGTTGTATCTGCTAAATTTATTTAGAGGTAAATATGAATTCATTTAGTTTTAAAGAAATATTTATCAAGTACTGTATTAAAGTAAATATTTACTGAAAATTAATCTCTCAATGTGGAACAGCGTTAAAGTATGCAAAATTAAATTCACTTTCGAATTTGGATACGCAGGGTGAAAAATGATTAGTAAAATTTACTCATACAATAAGTAAATTATACTGAATTTTTTAATCAATATTTACTTACTTGATTAAACAAAGCATACATAGGTAAAAGCGTCAAGTATATTTGAGCAAATTTTACTTAAGTAAAAATCAGTATTTTTTTACTGCAAGCCTTTAATTCAATTTTACTAAAAAATTCTCGCCGTGTAGGCATTGACATAATTTACGAACTAAAAATATTTTTCAAAGGTTGGCAAAGAAAATTGACACGACGTTCAATATGTTGATGCTGCAGCAAATGCTGAGCGTGACGTTTTTCCTCTGCTTCGTGGGATACAGCATGCTTCTGGTAAATTATCAGCGACGGCTGTTCTGCAATGACATGCCATGAATCCTTGACACTTTCAGAACTGGTCCCACCGTGACAACGCACAGATGCTCACGTTTTTCATGTGCGCCTTGGGCACGACGTTCCTCCTGTTCGCGTACTGCTACGCCGGCCAATGCCTCATCGACGAAGTAAGAGCGTATCCTTTTATTTGCTGATTGCCTCTAGATATTTAAGAAGGTCTGGAAGTCAATTAAAAATTTAAATTTCGCGCCATAATGTAACAGATGAAAAAACTTATAATAAAGAGCATAAATTAAATATCGAAAAAACACGAGATACTTGCCCTCCTTTAGTTAACGATTTATCATTTTATAAAGTTTCAAAGTTCTTATAAGAATATCTCAATCAGAAAAGCTTGAATAATATGATTTTTTTACATTATTCAAGTTTCTCTCATCAAAGAATTGTTATAAGAACTTGGAACTTTATAAAATGATAGATCGTTACCTAACGAAGGGCAAGTATATCGTGGTTTTTAAATATTTCATTTATTCTCTTTGTTACAAGAGTTTTTTCATCTGCTAAATTATGGCGCGAAATTTGAATTTTTAATTGACTTTCAGGCCCACTTAAGGATCCACCGAAGATCTTTGAACGTAGTTATTTGACGAATGAAGCTTTTATTTTCTAGAGTTTATACTTGAGTGATGCGCTTTACGCGAGCGCCTGGTACGATCTACGCTCGCTGGATCTAAAGTACTACCTGATGATTATGCATCGAGCGCAGCATCCTTTGATCGTCAGCGGTGGGGGATTTTACGTGTACTCCCTCAATAGTTTTCTTGTCGTAAGTATTACACTTTTAGAAGAGCGAGAAATATGAGAGAAGGAGTAACAAGTGATTTATTTATTTTGAAGATAAGTGGATAAAAATATTTTTAACTTTTTTTTAATGTTGTAAAATCCTGTTTTTTTTGTAGGTAATGAAATCTGCGATGGCTTACTTGTCGGTATTGAGAACACTTATCTGATTTTAGTAATGGTACATCTGCGTTTGTAATGACTACGAATTAAGGCTTAACTGATGTGTCGTTTTTTGTTTTAAGATTTGTAAAATAAAGAATATCGCAGTATTAGTAAGAATATTCATTATTAATCTAAATTAAAACTAAAAAAACAAAACGCTTTATTTTGTAAAAATAATCTAAGGCATTTTATTTAATTTGTTAAATTTCTTAAAAATCTATAATTTTACAAAAGTACTTAACGGATTCTTAAAAAAAGTATAAAATTTTGATCTTAATGCTGAGCAATTCGTATCATTAATGGAAGATCGTTCTGGAAAAACCTTCGCGATCCAAAGGATCCTTTAAATTCTTCCTCATCACACGCGGCTCGTAGTCGAAAATGAATCTTGTTTAGGCTAAAGCCATTTTCATTTTCTTTTCATAACTCTAAAGAATGAAATATATAAAGATAACATGAACATCGGTAATCAACAAAGCAAAAGTAAAAAACAATAAAAACAAATTCTTACTATCTTAGCAATTTCCATTAGGAGCTGAGCGGATCCAGAACCCGACTGCTGAACAATATCAAACAGTAATCCTTTCTTTTTCGTCAGTAGCACGTGTGGGTGATCGAATTCCTGTAAAATACAAAAAAAAATCATCAATGCTCCTGTAAAAAAACATCAACGTTTAAAAAAATAAATAACACTATAGTCTTATTAACGTTTTCTAAACAAGTTGATTTCTTACTGTATAGTAAGAAAAAAGTATTGAATATTTTCAATAGGCTATCACAGTGAATTTAACACATTCTCACACCAACAAAACAAATAAGGAGCTTCTACTTTTTACACGATAAATTTAACTGTGAAATTGGAAGTTAATTTAACTTTCCGAATCTTCAGTAGAATTTACTTTACAGAAATGCCAAATTCACCTTTCTATAGTATAACATCTACTTTAATCAACTTTACAGAACCACCGAATCTACTTTTCCTTAGAGTGAAATCCACTTTAAGAAATGTTAATTTACTGATATTGCAAAGCAGTTTTTACTTTTCCTAGTCTAGCACATGTACAATTAAGAACTACTTTCTTTCTTTCGGTGCAAAAGCGTGATACTCGCACATCCCTCGAAACTCACCACGAGCTTTCCAGAGTCCATAACGAGGATCCTGTCGTTGTCGATGACGGTGTGTAGTCTGTGAGCGATAGTGAGTATGGTGCAGTCCTCGAACTTGCGTTTGACGGCCCGCTGGATGAGCTCGTCGGTGCAGGGATCGACGTTAGCCGTGGCCTCGTCCAGTACGAGGATGCGGTTGCGTCTGAGGATGGCCCTCGCCAGGCAGAGCAGCTGCCGCTGGCCAACACTAAAGTTGGAGCCGCCTTCGGCCACCCGCGACTCCAGACCCTCGCAGGCGTCCAGTCCACGCTTCAGTCCCACATCGTCCAGCGCCTGCCATAGCTGCGTGTCTTCGTGCTCGTCAAATGGGTCCAGGTTCTTCCGCAAACTGCCCGTGAATAGGATCGGCTCTTGCGGAATTATGCTGATCTGTAGGTGAACATTGTTTACACGGATTTTTAGGTAACTGGTGAACTGAACTTTTTATGTCTTAAATTTTCCTTTTTTATTATATAAAAGATTATTGGTGAACTTTTGTATATCTTCGATAAAAAAAAACTTAATTCAGAAACACAGCCTGCAGGATGTTTAACGAAAAAGAAAAACAAGTTCTGCAAAAACTCAAAATAATAGAGTTAAAAAATCTTGAGGCAGCATGACAAATCAGATTTTGATTATTCAATTCTTTATTTTGCCAAAAAAAAAAACATGAAGGAGTAAGTCATCGAAATCTGATTATTCAAGCCTTTTTCCAACAAAAAATATACGAGTCACCGTACAATCCAAAGAATCTCAAATAAAATCTCACGCTCGATCTTAATTCGTGCAAGCCAAGAGTACTGGTAGGCACGTCGTCAATGAGAATCTCGCCGTCCACGTATCCCAGCCTGAAGAGCGAATTGATAAGCGAAGATTTACCGGCGCCGGTCCTGCCGACGATACCGATCTTCTCCCTGGCCTCAATGGCAAAGTCCACCTGCAGCACCGACGCTCCCAGCTTCTCGTACCTCAAGCTCACCCCCCGGAACTCGATCCTCCCGTCGCTGGGCCAACCAACCGAGGGCCTCGCGGCAATGACCTTCGACCCCATTAGCGGATTGGCCTCGCTGAGTCCATTCGGTTTGCCGACCTCCGGCGGCTCGTACGACTCCCTCGGGAGCTTGGAGTACTCCAGCAGCCGCTCCACAGAGGTCATCTGGTTTTCGAGCTCGGCGAACTGCCGCACGCCCCACTGCAGCGTATTTATGAGCAACATGCACTGCGTGACCGCCAGTCCCAGGTCGCCGGCCAGCGTCGTCCTCCCGAAGCCCAGCAGCGTCAGCAGCACGCAGGTGAGGAAACCCGCGCAGAATAGATCCAGGTACATGCCCAGGCCCCGCGAGCCCGAGAAGAAGATGAAGCAGGCGGAGGAGTGCAGGTTCTGGTGCTCGTCGAACTCGTCCACCAGGATGTCCGTGGCGCCCAGGGCCCTGATCGTCGTCAGGCCTTGAAGACTGTCGCTCACGTGACTGAACACCGGCGATCGCGCTGAAAACAACGGAGAATTAGGCCCCGATTGTTGCGCAATTTCCGCCTTGCGACGTAATATTACTCCTCGCGAAGATGATTTTATCTATGCAATTTTAACTGTTATTCGTTGCTTTATTCACATGGATTATACAATTTATTTATTTATTTATTTATATTTAATAAAATTCAGCGGACTAGAGTCCTTAAGGTTACATTTGGAGATTACAATATTAACTTAAAATTAACTATAAGAAACAAAAGTGTAATATAAGTAGAACGTAGAATTACATACAAGAATGTACATAAATCCTAAATATTTGAACAAGAGTTTAATTATGAAAGCACTTGTTCCACTTAAACATACAAGATATTAAAGAAGCCCGACAAGAACTCAATTAAATTCCTTGGTTAAATTTGAAACAATTTTTTGTTTAATGAATGAAAAGTTAATCAATCTAAATGTAGTTGTAGCTCAATCTTTGAATGAAGAATAAATTAAATATTAATCAATTCTTAATCATTTAATTAATTGACAAATGAATTGTTTATATAGTGCTCGAAATGTTTAGAATGGCTTAATCAACTTGATCCTAGTACCGACCATAACTAATATCATCCGAAAGAGGATAATAACTGAAATTTTGCTTTCAGGTGTATGGTCCAAATTTCAAGAATCATAGAACAGGGACCGATACTTCAATCTAGAATTATGAATCGACTTTTCTATTTTCTAACTTAAAATTCATGAGAAAAAGCCATTTAATTTATTTATAAAGAGGTAAAAAATGGTTTAAATTTTATGGTAATTTAAGAATCGATTAATAACTTGGAAATAATTTGTTTTATTTCGGGATTTAAGGTACGTGTTACCCCTCGACGAACCAATCATGATAACAAATAGAATGCTAAAATAAAAAAAAAGTGTATGTAAAGATGTCCTGGAAATAACTTACTTATAGCCTCGAGACGCTTAATGCTGCGGCTGGTCTTGATGAAGAACACCGAGAAGAGGTAGAAGAAGAAAGCGACGACAACGGCCGGTATAATAAGCCAGGGATTCACGCTGGTCACGACGACAAATGCCGCGATTATGTGTATAGCATTCTGAATAACGTCAATCATGGCACGCGACACTTCTGTATCTACAATACTCATATCTTTAGAGAACCTAGATAAAGCCTTGCAGTTAACTCTTTAATAAACTTAATCTAGGTCTAAAGGTACCGGCCGACTCTCTCAGCCGATCTCCTCTATCTCGCCTCCCAGCAACCCCCGCGCCTTACCTGTTCATGATCCGCCCCAGGGGATTCGTCGCGAAGAAGTCCATCGCCGCGGAGACGACGCTGTCGAACATCCTGGCGTGCAGATTATTCGCTATCCTCATGCTCATCTCGAAGAAGCTCCAGGACTGCAGCAAACACATCGCGATCGTCGCCAGCGTTATACCCCCGTACAGGTACACGTACGAGTCCCTTCGTTGGCACACGTCCGCCTCGCAGGTACCGTTCACCCTCCCAGCCGCCTCCTCCGCGTTCACCCAGTGCGCCAGGAAGTAGTCACCCCCGCTCGCCGCCAACTGGTGCATCAGACTCGCCAACGCCACGAGCAACACCAACCCCGCGCTCCCACTCGCCAGGAAATACGCCCCGTACGTCCTCGCCGAGATGCTCCCTCCGGATTTGCTCTCCGCCGGCCTCCCGTCCACCACCGCATCCTCGTCGTCGTCCTCCCTCCCTACCGACTCCCTCGGCAAATCCTTCCTCTCGTCAAACTCGTTGGCGCCCGAGTTCATCGACTGCATCGCCTGCACCAGGTCCACGCCGGAGCTGCGCAGCTCGGCGAAGGTGCCCGCCGCCTCCAACATCCCGTCCCTCAGCACCAACACCTGGTCCGCCTCCTCCAGGTACTGGAACTGGTGCGTTACCAGCAGGACGCACTTGTCCCGGAGGAAGCCGCGCACGCAGTCGCGGAAGACGCTGCGGCCGACGACGGCGTCGAGCGCCGCCAGCGGGTCGTCCAGGAGATATATGTCAGTGTCGCGGTAAATTGCCCGCGCGAGATTCAATCGAGCGCATTGTCCGCCACTCAAGTTTATTCCCTTCTCGCCGAGCAGCGTGGCGTCGCCGAGTGGAAAGGTGTCGAGGTCCCGGCGCAACTGGCACACCTCGATCACGCGCTCGTAGCGGCGCGGGTCCAGCGGCCGGCCAAACAGGATGTTCTGCCGGACGCTGGAGGCGAAGATCCAGGCCTCTTGGGAGGCGTAGGAGACGCTGCCGCGGACGGCGAGGTCGCCGTTGCTGCAGGGGAGCTCGCCCAGGATGGCCTGAAGGAGGCTGCTCTTGCCGGAGCCGACTTGGCCGACGATGGCGGTGAGGCTGCGGGTTGGGATGTTGTGGCTGATGCCATTGAGAACTTTGAGCTTGGGCGACCACTGGGCGGTCGCGTCTTTCAGGGAGATGATCGTTTGGTCGGTGGGCTCGAGGCTCGGGGATTTTTCCGTGTGGTTGGTGCTGGAGGGCAACGCGGCGATCTCCTCGATCAGCATGAATTTCTCGAGCCGCTGGACTGAGACCAACGCCTCGGCGCAGTCGTGGAGGCCTGCAACGATTCGCCATTCTTTTTCATTCAGACTGCTAGTCCGACGTTAAAAGAATGTTTTGTTTTTTTTTTTACCGAAGAATAGTGTATCGATTTAATCAGGATTGAATAAATTTTTTATCACAAGAATACCGCAGATTTTTTTTTAATCTTTCGCAGCTTCCTGACTTATTCAGCACTTTTTACTTATAACTTTTTTAAATTACTACGTAGATTTTATAGAAGCTGAATTATTGCCAAGCAATAATTATATGACATTAACTAAAAATTAGAAAAACAGATTTCGGGAAGTCATTTTGTTAAGAATCTTAAGACTTATCTAGACTAGACCCTAACTTTTTAATTTTGCGCGAGGGAATAATCTTGAAAGCTTTAAAAAAATAATCCATAATCTGCAGCTCTGTTAGACTCAAAACAGTATCGATTTAAAACTTTTTATAAGAAAAAAAATTTTAGAATGAAGAATTCTTTGCGAGAAAAAAAACTGAGACAGAAATATTTCCGATCGATTTGCAGACTGAGGAATAAACGAAAAAAGTCGTGTTTTCAACAAACGGATAATTAATGTACGTCATAAGTGCGTCTGTGACATAAGTCGCTACGTACACATGGGGAAGAGCGTGTACATGCTCATCCGCAGGACGTCGTAGAGCGCCGTGACGACGTAGACCTTCTCGGCGCTGATGACGTTGCCGAGCAGGACGTAAGACAACAGCGTGACAAATATGCAAAGCCTGGGTATGTAAAACTCCGAGGCGAGGCTCATGTCCGTCATGATGGAGTCCCTCTTAACGCTCCTCACTTCCTTCCTTCGGCAGAGAAACAAAAAAACAAAGAAAAAAAAAGGGAGGAGACACCCGGTGATTTTGCATCCCTCTATATATATACGCATGTAAGATATCGCGATAAAATCGTATACTCACTTTCGGGCTCGATCGACGAGCAGCGAGAACGGCTTCTCCCAGGCGTACATCTTGATGGCTCTTATGCCCTTGATGATCTCGTTGGTCAGCCTGAGGCGCTCGTCCGTCCTGGCCGTGTACTTAATAGTCAGGCGATTCGTTAATCTTCCAAAAAGTCCTAAATTCTCGCGTCATTGCGATTCCTCTAATTACATTGTGACGCTTTTGCATTAGAAATTTCCGCGTCGCTCGTTACACAGAGACAGATAAATAGACGGATAATAGATAATCTCTTCTCTATTTGCTCGGATTAAAAAAAATAATAATAAAAATACGAAAACTAGTTCAAGTACAGCAAATGCACGAAATAAATAAGGAAAAAGCATACACAGTTAAAAATTTTGTTTTTTGTGTTACTTGAAAAATAATTACACAAAGATTGTTACACTCCTCATTGTATTTTCGTGAAAACAAGGAATGTGTTTAAATCGCAATTTGTTTCTATTTAAAATCCTACACAAAATTGTAGTGCTTATATGAATTAGAATTTTAAGTAGTGTTCAAGTAGAAACAAAAAAATTGTTTATACACAGGGATACAAAATGAATATATAAAGTACAGTTCATAAAAGAAATTATTTTAAATTAATAGAATATTTCTGGCGATGTACAGTACACAATGAAAAGCATTGTGTTATAGCGCGTTTCTACTAAATATTTGTATAGCTTATTGGAGCAGTCTAAATAAAACATAATATTTGTGTGGTCTCATAATTTATTCACAAAAATGACGTTTATGCCGTGTCAGTCCAATTCTAAACACAAAAATAACGTGTAAAATTGAAGGGATTTTTAACTGTGTAGAGATAGATTAAAAATAGAATAAGACGAAAAAAATAGCGCGGAGGTCGTGCATGGTATAGACAATTGAAAGCGTCAATGCTGAAGGCGGCAATTGCGGTATTATGCGACTGCGAGGGAGAGAGAGAGAGAGAGAAGGCGAGTGCGCGCGATAAGATAGTGCGTTACCATTTAGCTTCCTCTGTGTATTAGCGCCAGTGCGATGTACTCACCGAGTATCGGTATGAAGAGCAGTTGCAGCGCGACGCCGCTCCCGGCTACCAGGTCGACCTCCCTGTACAGAAAATAAAAGACCAGCAACGCCTCCAGAGGCGCTATCCAAATGTAGTGCATGTAGAATACCGCGTGGTCTAACCGGCTCACGTCGTTGCTGAGAAGATTGAGCACCTACACATTTGCGTTTCACTCAGAGTATTTTTACGCTTTCGCTGAAGAGCATTGCTTGTTTTATTGCGATTTTTTATGCTCCGGTGGGTATACGTTTTTTTTTGTTAGAGAAAAAAGGCATATTTATAAAAATTCTAATTGAAAAGGTTCATAATTTTGAGTATTTCTCAATTTTTTCCTGCAGCGAAAACAAAAAAAAAATAACTTCTATATGTTACAAAGCAGATCGTAACAATGAAATTGGAAGTTAATTTAACTTTTCGAATTTTCAGTAAAATCTACTATTTATACAGTACTACTAAACCTACTTTTCTGTATATTAAGATCTGATTTAAGAAATTTTACTTTTAATCATTTTAGAAATTAATTTTACTTCTTTCAGTGTACGTATTCTTAATTCGAAAGAATAGCAGGTGTCGCCTTAACAAATGAGCGACATAGTAGCGTTTCCCTTCTTTAAATAACAAGCGCGTGAAAAAAAGATCAACAAGTGATGCACCTTTTCGATTCGTTTTATCTGTTATTGGATAAAATATACGCATTGACTTATAACCCCACGACCAGATCGCCAATTACTCACTTCAATTTAATCGATTCCACAATCCCCAATGGTGTTTAAACGTTCGCAAAAAAATCTTTAAGCCAAAAAGAAATGTGAAAATAATTTTACCTCATCCAAGGGTTATTGGTCAGTATTTTTTGAGACATTATTTCCAATTATTATTTAAATTATTCACCTATTATAAGGGCATAAAAAATGAAACAATAAATGAACCTTTCAACCAACAAAAAGCCTCATCTCAATATATATATATAAAAACATATTATCCAGCAGAGCAAAGGCGTTATAAAAAATAACGCGAACCTGTCCAACGCTGGTAGCGCTATCCGTGAAAGTGATGGGCACCCTGAGGATCTTCCTGTAGAGAAGACTGCAGCAGGCCACCCTGATCTTCATCCCCATGTGCATGAGACTCTGGACGCACAGGTGGCCGACGACGCAGTCGAGGAAGACGCCGAGCGCCAGGCCGGCCGCCCAGCCGTAAGCCTCGCTCTCGGCCATGCGCGACCTCTCGCTCGAGTAGTGCAACAATTGCAATAAAATGTACGGCCTAGATAATCTGCGAGAATACGAAACTTCTTCAATGAGCAGGCCGACGTCTTTTATCAGAGCTCGGCTTTAGACGCAGTTGCGCGATCGCGCGGTGCTCCCCTTTCGGGGATCGAGCGCGAATTTTTTTCTTTTTTTTATATTATTATTAATTTTTATTTATACTGTAGAAGAGGAGGTGCGAGAAAAAATGCAGAAAGATGATAGAATGGAAAGTGGGCTCCCGCCGATTCCCGGAAGCCTATATAGTGCGGGGAGTTAGCTTGGTATCACGTTGTTGCAAGCTTGCAGGTCGTGGCGTTGGGTATTGGGTAGAAGAAGTGAAGATTTTTTTTTTAAAGAAAATTTGTTTGAAAAACAGGAAGCGCGCTTAGGGAAATCGCGTGGAACAGGGATTTTGCAAAGGATTAAAATTAAAAGAAAAAATTAATCTGCGTATCTGCGACTTCTAAGAGTGACTTTTATTTTTAAGTACAGTTAGGTCGACTGATAAACTTGAAAATTTACGCTGATTAATAGAGAAAGTCATAAATGCACTGTAATCTGAACAATCTGCGTGCTTCGTTTTCACACTTTCAAGACTGGAGAAATTATTTTAACGCGTTTATATATATTTTGCATATAATTGATCGTTGACGTTAATAAAATTTAATTACCCATTAAAATTGAATTTAATTTCTAAAATCAGCTCCAGTGTTATCTCAATTTATTTTAGACTCTGATTTAGAAAAGATTTAAGACGTAAAAAAATTCCAATGAATTTTTAATGGTCAATTAACTGAAATTTATATATTTTAATTATTAACTGCCAATATTTACATCACCCACTAAATATACATGTAGTATATGCAGAGAAACAGTCGCCTCAAAATGTACAACCGAGAGAAACTTGATTTTCTAATCAATTAAAAAAAAAAGAAAAAAAAACCCTATACTAATTTAATACAAGCTCCATAAAGGACAATAAATCTGACATTGAGCTTAAAAACGGCAAGATGAAATGAACTTGAACGGCAGAGATACTCGAGAATATCAGCTGCAAGAAATTCGTCGAACTGCAAGCCTATAACGATAAAATTTACGCTAATATTATAATCAAAACAGCTGATCCGGCAAAAAGAAATCGCTAAACGAGGTCCACCGATACATTTTGCATAGCAACCGTGAGACCTTGAAAAGCTCCAAAATCACAAAGAGCTTGTTCGTGCGTGCAAACTCTCAAAACTTTCCATCCACCAAAAATAAAAAAATTTAAAACTGGATCCGCGCCTCCTCGAGATCTACATATGTATGCGCCTAAGGCAAGCTCAATTCTTACTCTCTAAATCTGAAAACGTGAAATTCACTTGAAAAATGTGAATAGTCCAAATTTCATGTTAAAAATCGTTCACACATTTAGCAGGTGGCCGCCTTAAATGTCACTCTTCACATTTTGCAAGTGACTTTCATACCTTCAGATTTACACGGTACCTGACGACGAACTCCAGTAGCGCCTGGGCGATTCCAAAGAGCAGAATCTGCCTCCCGAAGCATCTCATCAGCACCCTCATGAGACTGGGCCTCCTGTTGCTCTCCCTCTCCCTGGCCCACTCCCCCGCGATTCGCTCGCCGACGTTGTGGCTCGAGTGCTCGTCCAGGGGGTAGTAGAGGTCCGCTAGGTCCAGTTCCCTCCGGAAACCCGCGCGGAACGTCTCGAACAGCCACCTGCAACGGAGCCGCGGTCCTTTTTCCAAATCCTCTCCCTCTCAAAAAATCGCATCGCCTCTCCCGTTCCCTTCCTCCTTTCTCGCCCGTCCCGACGAGTATTCGGGCAGAACATAAATCACCGCTTTATTTTGACTATTTTGGCGAACGCGACGCTCGTTATTCGCAGTCATATACGAAATGCGAGCGAATTTTTTACTTTTATATCCAAGCGAGGGAGGAGAGGCGCGAGTCGCCATTATACGACAGCGTATCCACGCGGAGATTGATTTATGCGCCGAATTTACGAGCACCGTCCAGCGACATCGACATTTCGTAGGCGACAGAAGAAAGAAGCGAGGCGCGATTCTTCGGGGCATGAGTGCTCCTTTGCACCCGTATAGGCGTATTATTCCGCGCGCGCGTCTTTTGGATTGTTTTTTGGTTTTTCCCGGTGTATACGAACGAGACGATGGAATCTCATCGATCGCGTGCCGTTTAATATTGAGTAATAGCTGTGCGGCTCGCTGGAATTTCTTCTCGATCGGAGTCTTGCGCTGCGCCCATGAGAGCGCTTAATTCAATGCACCGGATCGTTACGGCGTTTAATCTCTGGCCTTTTAGCTACTTTACTATTTTGCGCGGAAATTAAGCCGCTTGCATGTCTTCATCTCGTGGGAACTTTAGATTTTTATTTTCTTCGAGTGTGTGGTGAGAATTAAAAACACTTGCGTATAAATCGGCGGGAAATTGGTTAAACGCATTGCCATCGAGTATAAGTGCTGTTATAATTATCTATAGAAATGTAGAAAAAAAAATGGCTCTGAACACACGCATGAAAGTTTCATAACTTTGAACTACCATTGTTTCTCTCGAATGGGGTGAATTGGCGCTATTCCAGATTACAAATGAATCGGTAACTTTTACACTAAAGCGTCTGCACAATTTTATGTTTCGCTGATATTAATTTTCTCGGATACTTCTGACGGATCGAGTCGAATAAATAAACTTTTATCGCGAGTTTCATTGAAAAATCCTATCGTTGCGAAAGACAAACCATTATACCTTTTGAAGAAACGTAGGAAAATGTTTATACGAATATTTATTTGTAAATACTGTATTTGACAATAAGCATCTATATATTCTCAACCTCATTAATGTTCACTCTATGCTGCTTTCGCACGTGCTTCTTCGTTTTACAGCAGCAAGAAATAGGCCATCAATACCTTGTTATCCAATATTTTTATTACTATGACTAACATTAGCCGAAACGCAGTAAAACCGATTTACACACGCGAGACCGTCTACGGTCTTTTTGTATTCTACACCGATATTCTTAACGGTAGCGACACCCACAACCCGCCGAGAATCCTCCACGATCCACTTAACTTATCGATAACTATCGAAAACTGGTTTGCTCCAAAGTCCACATAGCGCGCAAGCCAACCGATAGAAAGTATCATTATATCTACGCTTTCGGCACGTGTACATGCAACACTACGCTCGCGCTGCATCATTTAGCATCGGAAAAGCTCGCCGGTTCGCCGAACCGACTTATAACGACAAATTCCCCTCGACTCCTCGCGAAGCACCGTCCTCCCTTCCACACCGAAATACAATTTCAATCGTACTAATTACACCGAACGGCACTTCGCTTAAAACCTCTTAAAGGACTACTCCGAAAAATCGGAGCTCCAAAGCACGGAAAGCACAAGTCCAAGTCCCAATGACCGAAGTGCGCATAAATTCGACCGAACGACAGTATACAAACATCGTTCGCCGAGCGAACAAATTATTTCCCGATCCTCTGCAATCTGGCAGCAGTTTCCAAAGCGCCGAATGCGAGCTACTCTTACGCGAATGTGACCACGGAGAGGACACCGGCGTCCTGCCTGGGGTTCCTGCGCCTGGTCCGCTGGCCCTCGTCCATCGTGCGGGGGGTCAGGTCATGGGCTGCGTCGGCGAGCTCGCGCACGGGAGGCTCCGGTGGCCGGCGCGTGCGGACGTCGGACTATCCACTGGAAGGCCGGCCCGATCGGACTCATTCACAATGAGGCGCGCGCGGACTGCGCGCCCACTTCCCCCGCGTGCGGAGCCGAGAGGCTCCGAGAGCGCCGCTGCTTAGCATCGCCGTGTAAAGTGCGCTCGTCGACAGATATCTTGAGTACCGACGACTCGGGCCGCGTGAGCGGAGCACGTGCGTCTGCCCGGGAGCACGTGCGGGGGGTTTCTTCGGGGGTCCCGCATGGGAGTGGAACCTGCGGGTCCCCGGCGTGGCGTGCGGGTGGCTGTGCCGCGGCTCCTTCGAGCTTTTCTTTTTATACGCTTTTATTTTAGACTTGTAAGAAGGCGGGGGATTCCCCGGGTTCCAAACGTTTGGCGTGGGTGCGGGGGAGGAGTGCTTCCGTGAATCTTTCGAATCTTCGAGGAAGAGATAAAGTTATCGTCATATTTTCAGGAGAAGCTGCAGCGACTACTTGACAAGCGCAATTTAAAAATAAAAAGTTTTACTTTGAATTTTTATCCAGGCATGACTAGCTTCAAAGGTGCTCCTCTTTCACGTTAAGTCAGCTGGGGTGAAGTAGAGTGAAAAGTAACTCTACTCTCTAATGTTGAATTAGTGAAAAACCACTAATTCATAGTGACTATGCACTAATTAATTAGTGAAAAGACCAAAATAGTTATTAAAGTGTTTTTACTACTTAAATTAAAGTGTTTTTTACTAATTAAATAGTAGAACACTTTTTTACTATTTCAATTAGTAAAATTGTACTAATTGATTAGTGGAAAATCAGATCACTAAAAAGATTAGTGGAATTTCCACTAATTCAACTTTAGAGAGTATTGGAGTTAAATTTTCGCTCTAATTTTGTAGCGAAATTAACTTCCTTGGCAGAGTGAAATGGAATGATTTTTAGCTATAAAGTAGAGCGGAAGGTAGAGTGAATTTTACTCTAATTTAGAATAAATGTAAATCACTCTATCCACGTAGAATAAATTTTGACTCCAATAGAGTCTAATTTAATTCTATAAAAGTGGTTTCACTTAACGTTTTTATCTTATTAGCACTGAAAACACTTTATAACATAGCGATAAGAAATTTACATTATATCGTCTAATAAAATTTCCAAGTCTCACGGAAAGAATTGAAAAAGTTTATCCTTCACCTTCGAGGAGATTTCAGCAGCGATAGCGAGGCGCGCTGTAGACGATCATTTGTAATAAAGGTGAATTATTCTATTTCATCAAATGTTGTGTTTTAAGAGGTTTGTAAAGTGAACAATTGCAGTAGGCCTGGGAATATCCACGAACAAATCATTTATTACGTTAAAGTATATAATAAATTTTTTTTACACCATCGCTGCAAAATTAATGAGGTAAATGTCGATACGTGAATGCGCGTGAGCTTTTCATACAAAGTATGACAGTAATAATATAAAGCGTCAATGTGATCCAGAGGATGATAAACGATACATATATATAATAAACGAATCATATTCGCTTGCCTCATTAAGAAATTTGATTACATATCTTATTTATTAATTTTTAAGTTAGAAACGCTGACGTCAGTGATTACTATTTGATTATAGTGCCGATTATAATAACGCGAAAATAGATAATATTTGACCTACTAACTATCCATTATAACTGACTAACTAACGAATCATTGATTTTATAATTTTGAATCAAGTGAATTATTTAGTCGAATTTGCATTTTAGAATGCGCCGAGTTAAGTACACTTTATATTGACAACGAACAATCAAATTATTTAAAAATAATTAAAAAAACGCTAATAAGTAGTAAGTAGTGAAGCAACGACGACTGTCTGGAATCATGGATAAATTAATACTCAAAAACCTAATTTCTGATAGTTAGATGTGAAGAGCACAGGAGAACCTGAAGGTAAAACCTGACGATCATTGATTTTCACTTATACTTTAATCGCTCTTTTTATAAGCTATTCACGAGTGAAAAAAGGGTATTTATTAATAATGAATTAATACAATTAATTAATGATTATTCATATTCTACTATACACTTTTCATCTCTTTGTTTATTATGTAATAGTTGCAATTTTATGATTGAATTATTTATTTACACGCTTATTTCAGAGTCAAAATATTCCACAGGTGATAAAGTCGTTAGTGGCCTACTTGTTCGTCATGTCAACGCTAATCTGATTCACCAAAATCATGCACGCACGACACATTCTAAACATGTAAAGAAAACAGATTTTTAATAAAGAGCCTCAAAAATTAGCCTCGCAAGAATTTTGTACGTCGAATAACCTTGCAAAAAAATTTATATGCGAGCACATGCATAAAAACAGTGATCATTTCGACAAAACACTCTATTCGAATGTCGCTCTCATAATACAGTCGTTAGTCAAAATCAAAATTGGCATTGAGAATAGAGTACGGAAATTGACGTCTTTGATAAATTTCCAACGGCCGACACCTGTGCTCGTAGACGACGAATGACAAATTGTTGATAAGTGAAAAGAGGCGAGAGCAACAATGGCATTGATCGAACAATCGCTTTGGTCACCTGAAGCTTTAGAAAGGTGAAAAGCGCACGTGCATGCGGGTCTCTTCGCAAAGAGACTCGAGAAGGAAACTGACAATCTAAAATCGAGGTTTAGGCAGACATTTGTTTTTTTTTTCATAATTCCTAAGAGAATTGATGTTTTTATATGCTGGTCTTTTTTGACTTCCTCTGTTTCTTTCACATTGAATAACTCAGATTTTTTTAATTCCGTGAAAATACCATGGGTAGCATTTTTATATACTTTTTTTTAACAACAGACTAATTGAATTTTGAAAATAAAATTGTTTAAGATAATTAGAAACGCTTGCGTGTTGTATGCATACAATAAAGAGAAAGGAAGTGAAAAAAATACACAGGCATACCTCGCATGCGCTCGAAAGGATTGTAATCGTTTGAATTATAAACAAGAAGAACAAAAAATACTACTCATTGTTAAAAAAGTTTAATTGGTCGTTCCGATGCTAATTAAAAGTATTAACGATTCTCATAAATTCAGAGATGTTATTCTCGGCCGACGCTTGCGCAGATGATTATGTACACATTTATTTCAAATAGCTTCAATTAAGACTCATCTGTTTTACAATTTAAAAACTTTACACAATTAGATACTTGCAAGGATTGTGCTTTTCATTATTTTACCTCGTAAGTGTGGATTAAATGATGTAAATTATAAAACGATCGAATTATTTTCATTACAAAAAGTATGTTTATTTATTTGCAGGTGAAGTGATTGTGTATTTCATACATGAGATTTTTTCGCACTACAATAAACCTAAAATACCTGGCGCAATCTGTACGCTACACGGAGAAAAAAATCTCGTCACGATTCGCTGGACGTACAATTTATCTTCTTTCGATTTACACAATTTTTCCCTTCGTTCTCTTTTTAGAATTGCGGACGGAATGCGTAGATTTTATCTATTTCTTTTTATGAACTATCGGAAATGTATTAAGTATGGCAAATACTTATGCACGTATGATAAATAAAGTCAGGCTATTCGCTTAAAAAATCGAGCTTAGCCTTGTTTTAAAAGTTTCATTTCATCAACCAGTAGAAATGTTATGTTACTGTTATTTTAAAAAGTTCGCTTTACATGTAGAAAATGTAGATTTCAAATACTGGTAAGATACAAAAGATCAATCGAGTCGACATTTTTCAGTTAAGAAAAACAAAAAAAAAATGCGCAGGCATCTCATTCAAATTGAGTTAAAAATACTTCGCACAAAAGTTACAGTAATACTTGATTCGTATTACGGAAAACTTTTTCGCAACGCAAGTACAAAATCTTTTATTACAAATCGTCGCAAATGACGACAAACTTAAAAGATAAGCTTGATACACGTTTTTCCCTTACGATGATATTTTTCTTCGTGCGTGTATGTGTTTATGTGCATGTGAGGGTGAACGGTTGTGTGATCTTCTGTATAAGTGTTTGCGCGCGGGTATGTGTATATACAAACATGTTCCTTTGTTGTTTTTCTTATGCAATACTATAATATTGCGCGTAATAGCGATATTCGAATCCAAATTTTAAAGTCTAAAAAACTAATTGTACCCCTTTTACAATACGATCTACTAAATGGTAGAAAAAGAAACGCCATTTATATACACAAAATAACGTTAAATCAACTCTATCTAATAACGTTTGAGTGATAAATTTGAGCCTATTTTTTGAATATTTAATTCTACTAATTAAGTCTACGCTTTAATTCTTAAATTATCGCTTTTTTAATAATTTTTCGTTTGTACATTAATGCTTTATCTGTTCTTTTGTATTTTTTAAAGAAGCGTGGGATACTTTATGTATTACTAATACACAGAAACTATAATGTACCTAAAAATACCCCTGATTTATTTTTAAAGAATTAATCTATTAACATCATAGTAATCAAGTTAAACATTTCATTACATCAAGTAAAACATTTAAGTATTGTTTTAATAAAAAATCTATTATCTTGAAATTTCAACAAGAACACCCGATACTAATACCCAATGGAAAATTCAGATTCTCAAAACCTTCACATACTGTTGTCATAAACCTAAAGAGGACACATTTTAAAACCTGACGGCAAGTGTTTAGCTATTGCAATCGAGATTTCACAAAGAGATTCAACTTCAGTACGAGCTACGCAAATGAATCGCGCATTACCTCGATTATTTAAACATTTACATAAACTCAATGATAATAAATTAATGATGTCATAATCGTGAACATGGAGTGATTCCGTACTAATTATTCATTCTTTTCAAGTAGAAATACAAATTTATATTATCTTTAAAAATATTTGTTTTAACAAAAATAGGATCGCGATCGCAGTAATTTTTTTCATTGAAAACAAAATCACTCCGAGGTACATCATTTCATGGTACCAAACATGCAAGATATAAAGTGACGACACTTTAATATAGCTTGACTTAACTATTTTTTTCATTAAAAGTACAAAAATATTATAGTACTAACAAAATTAGTACTTGCATTCTTACACAATAAGCGCCATTTTTTCACAATGCAAAGTTTCACAAGTTTTATGTGGATGTTCTTTCTACTTATTACAAAATCTTAATAAATTATGTTTTTATTAGGTATAAATCTTATGATTAATGCATCTATACTTTGAAATCTAGTACTTAAAAATTTGGCGTCTAAAAAAACTAAATAAAACATATGTCTGAACTAAAATATGGCGACAAATGAAAAAATTAATAATTACTTTGTGATGGTGTTATTAGCAAAAAAATATAATGAAAAAAATGGCACCCTGAGTCGAAGAAGCACGGTATTATAAAAAATGTATCAATATGTTTAATAGCATTATTTATTGTTTTGATAAACTGAAAATTTTCGCAGTCTTTGAAATTTTATGAAATAGAACATCTCTAGTATATCTAATAAAATTAATACAATTCAATTGATCGATGCACTATTTAAATAGAATCCTGGAAACCATTTTTAAAGCATTTTCATGATTATGTACCTCTTTCGTAAAAAAATGAAACTATATTAATTGTCACCTACATCTACAAACCTCTTGATTGTGCTATTTACATATGAAAATTTTACTGTTCGTCCCTTTTAGGCGATCCTGCGCGAAACGTCATGAAAATCAGAACGATAAAATTGTACTGACGATCAATTCAGTCACAATTCCATTTTTCATCGCGATCCTATTTAACTCGCATGCTAAACAAAGAATTGAATTTGAAGGACTACTTATTCAAAGCAGGATTACGAAACCAGCGGGATGCGAGAATTCCATATTTAACGTGCAAAAAAAACGAAATCTGTTTTCCTTTTCTTATAATTAGTGTAACGTCACGAAATCTGATTAGAAAATAATTTTTTTTTCTTCATAGGAAAAGTATCCACCACCTGGAGGTCACACAGATTTCATGATGTTGCAGTTAAGGCACTGACAAAGGGAAACAGTTTTCTCGCTAGGATTCTCGCATCCAACCGAAAATGCTATGGCTAGGAGTGCGACGCCCTCGACGGATTCTTCTTATCGCTTGTTGTAAAGCCGGAGTTGTTTACTTGATACGCACTGCCGACGACCTTGGACAATGCAGTACTGATACTAGCCGTAGATGTAGTAGACGACACCGATACAGTGGACGGATGCTTGTGGGTACTGTTAGCAGTTTTCCTCGGTGGCTTTGATATTTGAGTAGTCGACAGACCACTTACTGGGTACTTCTGTCGGCTGGAGCTGCTGCTACTGCCTCCGGTAGTACTTCCGGTACCATTTCTTGAACTCGACTTCGACGTCACCGAGGAGGTCTGGTCGCTCGGATGCTTAGGCATAACGAAGGCCTTGGTTTGTTTTAACAAGTAACGATCGTTGCAGAGAGCCGAGATAAGCGGCAGATCCAAATTTCTACTTTTTTCTCGTAGAGTTTTTATATCCAGCATACCGTCCTGAGAATTGGATTGCTGCTGCTGCTGCTGCGATGACTGCTGTTGAAGATGCTTCTGTTGCGACTGTGGTTTACCGTCATTGGTATCCAGACACACTGGCTGACTTTGAGCGAGGGTCTAAAATAACCATTGCAAATAATTTAATTAATAAAAAAAGAAGATAAGATTAATAAAATACTATTTGTTCACGTATATTAAATTCAAATGATTTTTTTTAACTATTTAGATACATACCTGCATATCATAAGGCGGCGGTGGAGGTGGTGGAGGCAATCGACGATGTTTCGTTTGCGGCTGAGGTAGCGATCCCAGATGAACTGCGCTCTTACCAAGACGTCCAGGCGACAACGACAGGGAAGAGAGCGACGCCGTGCTTGCATCGAAGCTTTTAAGAATATTATCATGGCTTCGCGTTCTGGAGAAACCGTGATGCAAAGTATGTTGTTGATGATGCCTTGCACTGGCTGGGGGTGGTAGCGGTGGCGGAGGCGGCGGCGGCGAAGCAGTAAGTACTCTCGCGCGCACCAGAAGAGCAGGTAAGACCACTGTAGAGTGAACTGGTACTCGCAGCATACTGGCTACCTCCATAAAGTAGATAGTTGCCACCGCCGATGGAGCTACTAGTGTCGCTGAGGCTTCCGGCGGCCAGGTTTTGATTCGAGGCATACTTGTTTGAGAGGGACGAAGAAAGCGATGAGCCGCTGTAAGCAGGGAGATAAGGCGTGCTACGGTAGATGAGGGACGACTTGTTGCTGGCAGTAGATTGCAGAGGATACGGTGGCGGCGGCGGATAAGCAGCCATTGCAGCGAGAAGTGACCCTTGCTTTGCATCGATGTATTCTTGCTTGGAAAGAGCCGGATCCTTTAAGGGGAACATTACGTAGTCCACGTCAGAGTACAGCTGCTGTTTGTACTGTTCGATCTGCGTACGAGCCACTTGACTGGTGTAGACTGTCGCTAGGAGACCACCTGATGGTCCATTAGGAGACGCACCAGCAGCGCCAGAAGCGTTCGAGGATCCCGCTGGCAAAGGAGGTGGAGGTGGTGGTTGCCTCTGCTGTACCTGATGCTGAGCCTGATGAGATGGTGCTAGGTAAGGCAGCAATACCGGTCCAGGTACGCGTTGCATGCACGTCCAGGTAATTATTAGGTCCAACTACAAGGGCAGCTACTGGAGCATGCACTGGTGTAGGTTTCATCTTGTCACCTGGATACGTCGGAGGTTGTATTCTGGCTGGTGGAGGAGGGGGAGGAGGCGGCTCTCTGCAAATAATTTTATATGCAAATATTAACAATAAATATTTAATATATTTTATACGATCAATTTAAATTTTAATTAATTTCATGTTAAATGATGCACAGTTCAATTACCTAGGCGTGATGGCATCGTTACGAGGAGGCGTCGGTGGAGGAATTTCAAACCGTTCGCGAGGACATCCATATCCAGGAGGCGGTACAGCTGGTACTGGTGACAGATGCTGCGTAATGTGTCCAGGGTACGGTGGTGGCGGTGGTAGTTGTCGCTCGCTATCGCTACGCGGAGGAGGGGCAGGCGGAGGCGGTGGTGGTGGCATCCGTACATAGTCACAATCCGAATCCATAGAAGCCCCGATACTCTTGCGCGGTGGGTAGCGGCCAACGATAAGATCTGAGAGCTCATCAGCCGAGAGAAGAGGTCCTTGACCTGACGGGTCACTGCCATCTCCACGGAAACTACCTGCACTTAGGATGCTATTGCTGCGCGATCTCGTCCCATCGTCATCCACGTCATCGTCAACAGTATCCTTGGCAAGAATGGTCTCGACTGCTTTTACTGGGTCTCGTTTTTTAGACGGTGATTCCTGCTCTTCGCCCTGACATAGACTGTAAATTGGCTCCTGATCGTCGTGACAGGTACTCTGGCTGTAGCACGAACCACTCGTCTCCGAACGCAGACCGCTATGTATCGTGTAAAAGCCGGAAGTAACAGAAGCTTCGTCCGTTGTAGACTGTACCGACGAATCGTTAGCCAATCCAGCCTCGTCCAACATTTCGCTACTCCTCAAGGTATACACTCCACTCGTTTCGCTACCAATATCGGTCGCTAAAAAATACATATTATCTATCATTAAAATCAAACTTTATCAAAATACAATTCTTTATCAACCTAAATAATCTTCAAGCTTGCCCTACCAGCATATTTAGATGGTTTACTACAGCGGTCGTAGATGGCATCAGCCGAAAGTGCAGAGTTCTGCGCAGTGTGCGAGTACCCGAGTTCCAGGCTGGAATTAGCGGAAGTGCGCATCCTGCTGGACGCCGTAGCAGCGGTGCTTGAATTGACAACGACGGTACTGCAAGTGCTGCTGCATTGAGAGCCAATGGTCTTGGCGCCGGCATCGGCCTCCAGACAAGAGAGTGCCGGACGCACCGGCGGTGGTATCACGGACTCAGCGTCGGTCAGCTCCGACGAGGTAGCAGCGCTCGAGGAACTCCCAGTGCCGTTTGTTACGATATTCGCCGGTATCAGAGAGTCCTCAGTGGATCCGGTCGAGCCGCTCGATACCGGACCAGCGTCAGGCTCGTCCTCGCTGTGTACCCGATCGCTCACGATGCCCGACGTCGTGTTCGACGACGTGCTCGAGATCAGAGAGATCCTTTGGTCCGCTCGAGAGCCTCGAGTCGTCAGACTCAACTTGCAACGCACCGGGTACATGTAACAGTCTCGAAGCACTTTGCGCTCTGTAAATTAAAAAATTTTATTTTATTGTAAAACTTATTTTTATTTTTCATACCATTTATTAGGATGCTCATCCGTATAACTACGAAGTAAAACATTCGTTTAATTTTAACGACAAATCGACGGTAATATAATGTGAAAAATAATAGCTGGTTTCTTTACACATAAAATATGTACGTTTCGATTATGAATAAAATTATAAATTAGTACTTATTGCATCTGAATTTACACAAAACATTCTTTACATCGTATGAGCTTTAATATTATCTCGATTTAATTCTTCATTTTATATGTAAAGTTGTATTTAATGTCAAAATAGAGAAAAAAGGCATAATATACAATACAAAGACTCTAGAAAACCAGTTGTGCAAATATTATTCAAGATCGACCGAAAAGTAAATAAAACGACGTAAAGCTTAGGTATAAAAGACATAATTAGAATTCCTCAGATTCCTTTTCTCTAATTATCTACTGAATTGTGTAAATAATGTATCAAACTTTATTATCTGTTCGACCTGCTCATAAACGTTAACTAAGAATAATGCCAGTATTATTTATTTAATTAACAAGCTATTTCACGCGTTTTTAATTTTCCGTAGAAACTGAATCTTATACTCTTGTCATACGTGAAAGAATAAAAAAGTATATTCGATTAAAGAGAAAATTTACTAGCGTATATTGCGTTTCATTCTTTTACGCATACGAGAGTTGAAATTTCTAAATACAATTTTTTCCATTAATAAAAAATTGAACGTTACCTTCTTCCTCCCTTCTCTTGGCCTCACTTACACGGGGCGCAATGGCCATAAAGAACTGGTGGGTATCACGACAGAGCGCTAGCAAGAGCTTGCTCTTGTCGTCGCAGCCGCTGAACAATGTGAGCTTGCCCGGCTGATCGACCGCGCGAATCTCAAACTTCTTGCGCTGCATAAATAATTTTCAATTAGATCCTGCTCCTTTTTTTCATCTTTAAATGGGAACCTCTCGAATGAATTCGAGAGGAATAGAAAAACGTGAATGGTGAAGAATACTAACATCGAAGCCGAGCTTGCCGATGTTGTTCCACGTGAAAACCTGTGGTGTCTCCTCGTCGCCATAGACCCTAACACCGCGGGCGCAAATGGCGAGGAGTACGCGACCAGGGCCCTGCTCGCTTTTACTGCGTCGCAGTCGGTAGAGGTGAGCGTTGAGCGGCGCCTCCAAGAGCACCGCCTCCCTGATGTAAGACAACTCAGCCTCCTCTCGAGACAGGCCTCGGTTGTCCCTGTGCTGGGCCGACAATACCGCCAGTGCATTCTCCTCGTGACACATCTGCAGGATTTAATAAACAAAACATTAAAAGAAAAATTCGAAAAACAAACATTTTTTTCATTTCGAAGCTTTTGTACGTAACGACGCGTCACGCGATATATAGACCGACTGGGAATATCTCTCACTTGCGCGTACGAGAAAAAATTCTTTCAACGTGAATCACATCCAAATATCTGGATTCTAGACATTTTCCTCGCTCGATTTTTTTTCTACGTCACTGCGTGAATCACTGCATTCGCAATTATTGAGACAGCGCCTATTGCCTTTAATTTTAAGACCTCGGTGGGTGTGTAAATGCGACAAAAATCATTGCATTGAAAACATCGACTTGATAAGAGTGAAGCAGTTAAAATTCTTTAAATTTTTAACTGAAGTAACTTTGTAGATTGTAAGTTCATCGTACAAAGACGTTTCGTGTTTGAAAATTTATGCTCGCTTACATTATCATGGAGTCTTGTTAGCATATTGTACACGATAAACACAATAAAAACTCTATTTAACGTTACTCACGCGTAAAAATTATCGATTAAAATTAATCTCAAATTAGACAACCGATTTATCCGGTTGACTCACTCTGCAAATACTATAAAAAAATAATAATTGATAACAGTAAACCAGTAAACGATACTACGAAGTACACTTAAATTGAGAGAAAAACATTCCATTGAGCCTCTTTTTCTCATACATTATACTTAATAATCTAATCATTGAAAAGAAAATTAGAAGAATGCTAACGTGGGCGGGAAGGTATTCGGAGGGCTTGCAGTATCCCTGCCGTCGGTGCCGCTCCTCAGTGTAGTCGCCGAGGTCGGCCTGCAGGGCCAGTCCAGCAAGACTGAGCAGGGGCCCGTACACGCTGCTGCACTGCAGCGGATGCTGGGACTTGAGGCCCTGCCAATTCTCCACGCCGCCTCCATGACGCACGACGTTGTCCCGCAGCTGCAGGTAATAGTGGTGTCGAGTCGTCTCATCGCTGCACCGACAAAGTAAATAAATTTTAATTTTCTTTAAATTATATGCTTAATAAAATATTAAAAAAAAAAACAGTGCTCCACTCGAGTAAAAAATTTATTTGTATCTGGCAAAAATTCGAGAGTTTTCTCGCTCGAGTGGAATTCTGACAGTCAATATTATCAGAGTAGAAAAATACTTTTTGTTTCTCTTACCTCAACAGTAGTGGAGTGTCCACGTAGTACCTCACGCGAAAGTATAGGATGAACGCCGGTCGTCCGCTGCTGTCCAAGCCCTGCGAGAACACACCAATATATAAGTTTCTGTTATTTACCGCATTCTCATTGCCGTTAATTTGATTTTCGATTAAAGAAGGAGGGAGCAGGCGCGCGCGAGTTTTTTGCTCGCCCTTTTTTCACAATCTCCACGCTTTTTTTCTCTTCCTCGACAAAATTAAAAAAAAAAAAAAAAAAAAAGGGAAGCATTCCCAATGAATTCCACAAGGGAGGAGAAAAAAGGCCAAAAATATGAGTTCCCTATGTATAATGAGTCGCCGCGGCTCCCGACTTTCTCCGCGCCGACGATTCCTATTAAAGCAATGCTCTTTTCGGCTCGGATAGACTCGATTCGTTCCGAAGCGTGACGAGCCTTTAAGAAAGGGAAAAAAGTAATATCATGCTACCGTTCTACGCTCCGATCTCTCGCGTCTCGCGCGTATATATAACGCATCCTCCGAATTCCGACTTTTTTACGAGGCTTATAACCCAAGGCTCTCAGTCGAGATACAAAGGTGTATACATTCCACACGCGGCCGTTTAGAAAGCGGCGTTTAACGTACATAACGCCGGACTCGAATGATGAAAATTTTAGATAGTCGCGAAATATTTTTCGACGCGCATGTCACGCGGCTGCCCACTGCAAGTTGTCTATACATTTTTTACTTTGAATTTTTGAGCGGACACTCAATTGACCGCGATTTGCTTTACCATTACCACAGTTAAGTGCGAGCTCTTTTTAGTTTACTGATAGATTGGCGTGACGTACTTGTGGTAAGATCACGGTTTTATGATGGTTTTTAAACAACGTCTAGTGATTGATTCGTCAGTTTTTTTTTTCAGAAAAAGGCTTCATTATTTGAAGATTTTAAATAAATGGATATTTTAGCACTACTTTTTAACTTTCTATAGAATGGAACAACTCTCTAAACCTGAGTTATTATCAAATACTATTAACTACAATATTCAATTTGTATACAAATGATTTTCACTATTATAGATAAATCTATATAACAATAATTAAAAAAACTTTCATTGCAGTTCACTGTAAAGAATTAACACTTGATTTTATTAAAAAATGTCAAAAAGCCATTCACACGGTATGAACGGCTTAAATGTAAATATTTCGCCACACCGATAACTACTATAAATAATTTACTATCTCTATTTAACAATACAAAATAACAGGTAGATTGGATTTTTCAGTGGACAAAAGCTCGCACAGAAAAACAGCGGTATAAATCATCGTTACCACGGCTGCCACCCCCGAAACTCCTTTCTCCCTCCCGTTCGAATTAAAATTCCCCAGCGAATATTCGACGTTTTTCACGGCGCGATCGAACCGTGAGGCGAGCAAGTCCCATCCCAATCCAGGGACCTAGGCGAGCGAAAATTGAGGTCTCCGATGATTTGCAGTGGCAAATTAGGAGATTGTTCGCGGCATACGGAGACGCCGTGTTCTACGAAGCATATAAATATTAATGAATCCCGGCCGCGCGCGCGCGCGTCGATCCTTTTTGCTCGATCTGCGGCGCGCGCCCGCGGATATCCTCTCGCCAATCAAAAACGCCGGCCCCGGAGCGCTCCTCTTCGTCGGGCAAAAAACGGGGGTAAAGAAAGAGGAAAAAAAGCAGCGGCAGCAGCAGCACACGGCGACGTCGAGAGGAGAAATGAAAGAAACACGAAGAGGGTCCCGGCCCGCGAGCGGACCCTATATACCGAAGGTGCGTACGTCATCGGACGGATGCTCGTTAGAGTCGCTCGGAATGCCTCCGGCTTTGGCTCCGACGCGAAAGCACGTTAGATTTCTCTCGAATTTTTGTTTCGTATCTCTCTGCTCTTCTGCTCTTTCTTTTATTATCCTCTCGTATATACATTGAACGAAAAAAAAAAGCAACGACGGGCCGTTTTGTAATGGGCTTTGAAAATCGCGATGCCGTGACGTCATCCGCGTAAAAAAGTGCCCCCGACCTGACGTCACGGCATAACTTTGACGATTAAAAACCGGATTATTGTAATTCGTTTGCATTGATCGTTACATAAAGCGAAGCGACGTAAGACGAAAATATTTTTTCAAGCCCTCCCCATTGCCCACCGATCGAAGATTCAACAGAGTTACGCGGCCTGAGCTCGACACTTTTATATTCGCGTGTCTTTTTCTTTCTTCCTTTTTTTTTAAAGAGAGACAGAGAGGTCCATTCTTTGCAGTTTCTAATTCTGACGAGCTGATATTCATTTCGTTTATTCGAGGAAGAAAAAGCGTCGATTCGTCGCAAATCATCGAGTTTACAATAAGATTCCAAATATGATTTGCGCGCTTACGTAGGTGTGTGAACTTCTCCAGTTTTTAGGTGCGTATTTGCTTATTTTACTCTCCGGGTCCACAAACAGGTACTCTCCGTCTGAAAAAGATAAAAGATTTATGTTGTCATATAAATTAAATAAAGAAGGTCTAACTAAATTACAAAATAAAAAAGAAAGATATAAGAAAAGTACTTAAAAATCCACTTCCTATTGTAGTTTCAAAATAATCTCATCAAAGAATCAAAATCTAATCATACAAAGATGAACGTACACCTTAAAGGACAATACAATAGACATCACAAGATAAAAACAGAAACCGCGTGGCGATTTTTTCTCGGACAATTAAAAATATTAAAAGTACGTCTGGGCTCGTGCAACATGCACCTCGCACCGTGCAAAAAAAGTGAAAAAAAAAAAAAAAAAAAACAGGTGGTAGAGGAACGAGAGCGGCAGGGGGATCGGTGCAACCTGGGAGTGGGGAGAAAAAGGCACCTGTGTTACCCGGGTGAATATAACTCGGCCATTATCGGGGAATGCTGCTGCTCCGGGGCCTCTCAGGCTCCGGGGCCCTCTTCGTTCCGAGGCGCGCGCTTCGCTCGACTTATATAAATCCGCGTCCGTCCCTCTGCCCCCGCCCCCACCCCCTCGGATCGCCCTATCGGCCGAGATAGTTTCTCGCCCCGGAGCGGAGTATCCTATCTGTTTAATCATATAAGTCAGGAGGTACGTACAAATGCGCGTGGGTCCTTCGCGCGAATATACTTCCAACGCAACCCGCTCGATCATTGTACCGCGAGCGTATCCATATGCACATGCGGTCCTCGATATTCCATCTAAGAAATTTCATCGAGTGTATACGGGCTGATTATTGCGGGAGAGAGAAAGAGAGAATGGAAGAGCGCGAGAGGCAGAAAAAAGCGTTGGGTTTCGGTGCTTGGCGTTTCAGCCAGTCTCTCCTTCTCTTTCTGCCGCTCGCGCTCGAGCCGCATTCCAGCGTACACAGGCTTAGGGCCCGGAGAGCGAGCAGCGCAGCGGCGGCAAGGCCCAGCTTTCCAGGGGCCTTATACAAATGACCGAGCTACTGCGTTACGCGGCTGCGCGCGCAGGGGCCCACGGAGGGGGATGAGGCGGCGGCGGCGGAGGAGGAGGAGGGAGGCAAGAGGAGGGAGGAATCGCTGGCTTGGTGGCTAAACGAGCCGAGCCCACCAAGCCCGCGCATTCCACAGGCTCCCCGACATAATCGCGCGCGCGAATCGGGCACGCGGGGCCTTAAGGCCCCTCGAGCGAGAGAAAGAGAGAGAGAGAGAGAGGAGCGAGCGCGCGCGCGTTATTTTTGACGTCTCGCGAGCCCCGAGGAGCCAAAAGGCCGCCGGGAAATTCTCGGGCACGAGCCTTCTTCTCGACCGTTGCTTTCATTTTTTTTTCTCTCTTCGGTTCTCCGCTCCTCTTTTTTTCCCCGCGAGTCCCCTTAATTTTGCGTCGAGCGCTACGGGGCCCAAACATGGCGGTCGCGCGCGCACACGCACCGACGCCACGTGTGCCGCGTCGAGGGGAGAGAAGGGTCCCGCGCGAATCTGATGGGGCTCGGGGGGATCCTCGCTATTTTTAGCCGCGGCTCCGATTACGAAATCGCCTCTGCATGCACGCGCGAGCGGGCCCGGGACGAAGCGGCGCTCCAAATAAAAAAAAAAAAGGAATCGCTCGGTAAAATCCGCACCGCGGAATCTCTCTTTCTCTTGCTCTCTCAATCTCTTTTGCCAGAGCTCGAGCTTTCCGTTAGCATTGGCTGTATAGCGCCAGCTCCGGAAAAAGGTAGTGGTATATGCGCCGTACACACGTATCTATGAGAGGCTAGAGAGCGGCCGAGTGTTCATACACACGCTCTCTCTATCCCGTACACACAGGCGTTCCGGTGCACGATACGTAAGTGTAAGGAGAGAAAGAGATAGAGAGAGAGAGAGGCGGAGCGTCGGTCAAGCGTGCGCGCCGCGCGCCTCCTCGGTGTTCTTTTTGTACTTGTTCTGGTTTTTCAGGTGCATTTTTTTGGCGAGCGCGTGCTCGCTGGCTCGCTCTCTCGCGCGCGGAGATGGGCCCCGTGGAATGCACGCCGGACGGCGGCGGCGGCGGCGGCGGCGGCGGCGGTTGGGAGGAGGAAGGGGATCCGGGGCCCCGACAAGGAGGGGGGACCGACCCGTCGGACCGGCTAGCGGCCGCCGCGACCCAAGCCTCCGCAAGTGCGGAGCGCGACTCGAGCCGCCGCTGCCGCAACTCCATGCGGGGGCCCGAGACCACGGGGACCTATCCCACCGGGGCCCTAGCCACGGACATCGGTGGAATCCACGTCCGACGATTCTACGGGCTAAGGCTTCAAAGTCAACTTAGTTTTCACGAGATCTCGGAGTGGAAACTGGAGTTTGTGGCTTTTGGAGCATGGGACGTTTTGGAGCGTGGAACGCAGATTAGGAGATGTCATCTAAAATTATTAAAAAAAAAATGAATGTTAATAAAATGCATGAAATATTATTCTACGTACTCATTTTTACGATTTTTATTTAAAATACCTGCTGTGTTTTGGTCATTAGATCAATGCCAATTATTTTACTCGTGTCGATTTTATTAGATTCATGACAATTGCATGTCTATTTTATCGTCCTTTAATTGAATTAAGTGTACCTTTCAAGATTTTCCTTAAAAGCAAGTAATATTAAGCACTTACAGTAGTTCGAAGTAATGCATCTTAAAAATTGAATTTCAGATTTATAGGTACATATACATACAGTCAAAATTTATTACGGTACTCAAGAAACGAAACGATGAAATGGCATTAAAAATTAGAAATCAGTAGATAAAATCTTCTCTGCAATTATACTTCAAATTTTAAGACGCACACCAGAGCCATTACTTTTATATAAACTAAAAAAAACTGAAGAAAAAAAATAGAGAGAAAAAAAGGTACTTACCGGATAAAATAGCCAAGCCAAAGAGTTCGCAATCTTGCATACCCTGTTGACCGAGGAGCTCGCATGTCTGCGCATAGACTTCCTTTACCTTCGATTTAACCTGCAAAGCACACCAATTTAACCAATTAAAAATCTATTCCCTCGGCAAAAAGTCATTACCAACCGAAACCCTAATCGCGTTTTAATCCCCTCCCGACCGGCGCGCATCCATCCTGCTCTTCCGCGAGCGAACTTTCTTAAACGCTTCTTTCGTTAAACCCGCACACATCTCGGGATTAAATAACGACTGGGCACTTATAAATTATCGACCAAAGCCACTACTCTCTCACCATTAAATCCCAACGCCAGATAAAAAAAAACGAACAAACAAATTTAAAAAATTTAAAAAAAAAAATTATCAAATTATAGAAACTCGAAATGCTTTGCGGTAGAAAGCAGCTTCGCAGGGGGTTTCATTGTTTATTTGCGTACGGGCCGCGTCTGAAAACAGTATAGTTAAATATACACGCGGCATTGTGCCGCAAACGTAGGCGCTCGTGACAATCGAGTCACGTGAGTGTGTGCCGCGACGTATAATAGCGCGACCAGCCTGTGTATGAACATTGCAGACGGTGAAAGCGTACTACATACCAGAGGCTCGCTCCACGGACCGTCTGTCGATGTGCACGCGCGCGCTGCTACAAATACGTAGACGGACGTCTTTTCTCACCGGCCGCGAGGCGCTTATTCTTCATTTTAGATCGGCCTGCCCGAACTGCATATACACCCGCGCGCGTCGCGCCTAACGCGTGTACAGTTAACAATGCTAAAAGTCTAGATAGCATTTGAAAAATTCTATTTATTTAATTTGTTTTTAATTATTGTTAATTTTTTTTAAATTATTGTTAATCGACGAAACGAAATGTACGTTTTAAAGTTAAATTAGTGAGCAATTAGATTACATTAAAAATCAACTGCAAGAGATCCGCTTTTTAGCGATAGTAAATTTTAGTAGTTCTTTTACTAATTGGATTAAAGAAAGCTATATATTTTACGGCCGCGTGTATCTTAAGTACGACGGTAACAATTTTTTTTTAGTACGTATATTATCAAATATAAAAAAGTTAAAAAAAAAAAGTGTATCGTCTCAAGGAACGACAGGTAAAATCTATAGGTTTTCTACGATGTGTAAGTGTTTAAAATCCAATGGCGGGGTAGGGTATTTCAGCTCGTACCAGTCGTAGTAAAACGATTATGAAGGGTTTTAGTGCCTCGGGAGATAATCTTCCTTTCTACTGCGACCGATATTCCTTACGCCCGCAGTGACGATCCCTCCCCGAAGCAGTTCGCATTCAATGCCCGGACATTTAGTGACCGATTGTGTTTAAACAACCTCGCCGATTTTTCCTAATGCTTCGCCAATTCGTACGGCGCAAATTTATTACAATGCCGACCTTATCTCTTCCATTCCACCTCGAAAGATACAGAGACTTCCGTAGATAAGAAAACAAAGTTCACGTTTCCTCGATTTTTCCAAACAATTTCTAAACCATCATCGTAATTTCTCGTGCCTTCTTTTTTTTTTAAATCTTATATTTTTCAGATCAAATAAACGTTTTCTCCGACGATCGACTCAGAATTCAGGCTCCGGCGGGGACATACACACTAATCTCGAAGCGCTCATCATCGAGCTTCACTGTGCAAAACGAAAATTATTACCTGCGATCGTAACCTACTTATTAGTATCAATAAACTTCGATTTTCGCCGGGAGAGAGAAAAAAAAAAAGGGAAGCAGCCGTGCGGGTATTCCGCCGCGAGTGAATGGCTGCGCGAGCAAAACTACAAGCTATATACAACCCGTTTCTCCGTGGCAGTAGTTTTTCATTCATCCGTCTGCGTAACTTTCTGAAACTCGTTCCGCCCGAAAGGGACCGTTCCTTTTTTCCTTGGCCATTTCATCCCCCCTCCCTCCTTGGCGGGCCGTATATTATCGCTCCAATAAAACTGCCCCGAAGTTAATCGATCTATTTTATACTCCGCCGGCGCCGGCAAGCCGGACAAAGACGGACGCACCTCTCGCCGACGTATCAATCGCGGATTTGAATAAAATTTGAGCGCAGCGCGCTCGCTTACGTATAAAGAAAAAGTAGATTTATTAAAAAATCGGCCTTGAGGTTGCGAATTGTAAAAAATCGACGTGGATATTGCGGTTTGTAAAAAATTAACGTTGATGCTACAGATTGTAAAAAATCGGCCTTGACAGTGCGGATTGTAAAAAATCGGCGTTAACGTTACAAATTACGAAAGATCGATGTCAACGTTGTGCATTGTGAAAAATCAACCTTGACGTTGCACATTATAAAAAATTGACCTTGACATTGCGGATTGTAAAAATTCGACGTCCACATTGCGGATTGTAAAAAATCGACTTCGACGTTACGAATTGTAAAAGAAATCGGCGTCCACGTTGCGGATTGTGAAAATTCGATGTCAACGTTGCGGATTGTAAAAAAAATCGGCGTTGACGTTGCGGCTGCGTCGCAGTCGTCGAGGTGGCGGATACACTTACATCGACGACGAAGTAGAGAGGGTCACCGGGTAGAGCGTGTACGGCGAGGTAGCGGCTGGCGGAAACCAGGGGTTGAAGGCAGGACCGCGCAGCCGTGACACTGCTACCCGCGCATGCTGCATGCTTCATTTCGTCGACGATACGCCCAGCGTCCTCACTGCAATCAGATCAGAAAATGCAATCGGTTATTATCGTCTCGCTGTATCTCTGGAATTCGATGCGATTTCTTTCCTTTTCTTTTTATCGCGAAGCCGCTCGTTAAACCTGGAGGAGCGAAGTTACTCGATTATTACACTTGCACGACTCGAGAAATTTTCAGCTTAAAGAAATTTAAAATATTGAGGTTTTTTGCTCTTTTCTAGTGATTTAGACGTCTATAGTGAAACACTAATTATTTTTGGTGGCTTAATTTTCGTAAGTGTAATACTCAGTTTACGGCGCTTCGTAATAATTACAACTGTATATTATGTGCAAACTGATAAATAAATAAATAAGATAATTTAAAATCATTCATATATATGTATTACGAAATCATTGTTTATTATTTTTTGCCGTCGGCTCTTCATGCTCGCGAATAATTAAAATACTCAAAGGCGCCGTAGTGAAAGTAGGGTAAGTTGAAGGTTATTTTATTCTTCAATTATTAATGTAAGAGATCATGTGTGCAAATCAGTCGCGTGTGGGTAGAAATAAAGGATTCAGAGCTCATTTTCCTTTTTCGTTGAAAAAAATATGCACTCCTTCGTGTTGCATTAATAATATACATCAAATTGGCATTTTTTTTAAGCAACTATTTCTAATTTAGCCGATTACTCTCCGATCGTAAGTCATTAATGCCTTTAACAAGAAATTCTCTGCAATACCGAAGGAATGTTACCTTCGACATGCCTTGAGTCTCAACTTTAAAGTTACGTAAAAGTGAATCATTTGCAAACTAATAGCATACAAGAACCTTCCGAAAGCTTTCGACTAATAGCTCCTCCCGACATATGACGTAAACGAATTGTTCTCAACGAAATGCCTCCCTCTTTTTTCCAGCGAAAACAACGAAAAAAAAAAACACCTGCAAATTGGAGTCGAAATTAAAGAGCAGCGAATTTGGCGAACGTAGAAGGAACCAGTATAATAAAAAAGGAAGGAGAACTTGGCATATCCCGTCCTAGAAAAGATCCAAACCCTCCCTCTCTCTCTAGAGGAGAGACCATCAGCTACGTCCGGGAGAAAAAAGCCGCGAGTTCCTCCATTAATGAACGGCACCGACCGCGATTTCCATTTATAATGGTACGACAACAATCGAATAACTCCTCCGATCGATTTACATTCCAGATAAACGGGGAGGCTCAGAGAGAAAGAAAAAAAAAGGAGAAAAAGGCGCGAGCGAGGGGAAGACAGAGCGCACTTAATTTTAGCGGATCTCGCGCGCGCGCCGAGCTGGAGCGAGAGAAATATATATATATATAAAGAGAAAGAGAGAGAAATAGCAGGCTCTAGAGTGCCGCTAGTGTTGGCTCATCGGGCGCTGCACAGCCTCTGGACTCCGGAGCTCTCCGTCTCTCTCGAGGTCCGAGCTCTCGAAGGACGCCCGCATTCCTCGGCGCAACCTGGTATAATACTGGGAATCGCGCGCTGCCGCTTGGACAGACCGAGAGCCAGGAGAGAGAGAGCAAGAGAGGCAGAGAGACGAGAGCTTTACACCTTTCCGTCTCTTCGCTCAGTCCCTCTCTCTCTCTCTCTCCCTCTCGCACGGACCGCCGCGGCTATCCGCACGTCTATCAAAGCCTCGGCGAGCGACGGACGATACATTTTTATCCCTCCCCCCCTGGCTCCCCCTTTTTTTACTCCCTTTCTCGCCCTCTCCTCCTTTTTCGGGGGTTGGCTTGCCTCCCGCTCGCGCCAATTTCTGCACCGGGCACCGTCGAGCGAGAGCGTGAAAGAGCTTCTTTGTGCTCGTCTCCTCCTCGATGGGGCCCTTATCGCGCGCCCGGCTTTTATGTAGCCGGGGTGGTCGCCTGATGGGATTATAATGTGAATATAATGGCGAGCTACTGCGGTACGCGCGCGCCCAGCCTAATCCCCCGCCGCCGCCGTTGATTCGGCGGAGGAGCGATGCGCGCAAAAAAATTCGACGCGCGCGAATTCATCGCCGCGGGTTATTCGTTATGTACTTACGGGACGTGAGCGACGCCTCGGATTGCGAAAAAAATATCGGACGTTTTCGCTAAAAAAAATCTCCCTTTTTTTCGTCTTATTTTATCATCTCTCTCTCAGCTTGGAGGGGGAGGGGGCATGAATTATGGTCCGGAGCCGAGGAGTTTTTGTTCGCCGTTGGCCGACGGACGATGAAGTAATTGTTTACGTTCGTTGAATTTTGAGGAGCTTTCGCTCGGCGGTTTTTTGCGATAAAATCTTACGGCTCCTCGAGGAGGGTTAAAGAAAAGAGAGAGAAAAAAAGTTCACCGGTGAGGGGAAAAAAAAAACAAAGTCACCGGTAAAATCGTACGACGTTTTTCTTTCCAGGAAAACGACGAGATCCTTATCAGTTCATAGAAGTAGAATAAAGGACTGATAGGTGAAAAGATTTGTCGTGGGTAGATTTGAGCAGTTTCGGGCGATCGAGAGAGTCGAAGACGTGATTTGTTTATTAAAAAAAAAAATAAACTTACAAAACCTGACCGACGTGTGTACGTGTAATCTCAGGTGCGATCAAAATATTTGTCGGGAAAACGAAAACGATTAGAACAATAACCGATAAGGCGCAGTGTCGTTCGATTAATTTCGATTTAATCGTCGCACTCGAAGAGTTTTTACGAGATAGCGATCTTTGGGTAAAAATACACGCTCCGGAGTGTTGCTACCTTAGACCGCTGACTCATTAATGAAATACTCGTTCATTGACGATGCAAGTAAATGTCGTGCATGCAGATTTTATTTTACATTACGTAAATAACTACGCCAATCGATTGACTTCCTCGATCAATTAAAAACAGCGACTCTTGAAAAATTTCATGTAGCGTACACACGAACGTGACTTTTTACACGTAAAATATTAATTTTACCATGCGCTCGACATACACCGAGTCTTATCAGCGATCAATTAAAGCACGCGGAAAGGAATGCTCTGTTTACCCGCATCAAAGAATGGATTTCTAGAAACCACTTAATTAAATAAATTTCGCCGTTAATTTGGTTGACGTATGTTTTTTAGGAATGTCTCCCAGGCGAGGCGCTCATTAGCACTATCACCGTCGCGTTATCAATTTTTTCATAATACGTTAATAACCGTACCGCCTCTGCGTACGCGCCTCTTTCGCGCCAACATCGAGGGCATTCACAAGGCTCCGTTAAAAAAAAAAGGAACAGAAACAAAGAAATTCACGACATTCATTCAATTACGTAACTACTTAATGGGGCATTCCGTGCATTCGCATCTCATTACGATTCGTTTCATTTACTCCAAGGAGCGTGTAGAAAAATCGCGGCGCCGCCGCGTAAGAACCCAAGGCGGTGCGACGGCGCGTAAATAGTCCCTGGGTGATTTTGTTATTGGGCCTGAAAAATATATATATACGTGTCGAGCGCGCGCACACACACACACTACACGCGCGCGCGCGCGCGGGAGCTCAGGAGGTTTCAAATGGGCGAGGCTTAATCGCTGTCCATAGGAATGCGGATGGAAACTCTCGGACTTGTTAAGAAATACCTACGACGCGCGCGCGCTTTCAGTCATTACAAAGTCGCCTTCTCTCTTTCTTTCTCCCACGAATGGTACACTTATATGCGCCCGATGCACGCGGCTTATACTTTCCGTTAATTTTCTTTCTTTCTTTCCTCCTCTCTGTTTTTTTTTTGTCTTCAAGCATTCGATCGATTTTACGGTATGTTACGAGAGAAGTCGGTCGCTTTTTTTTTCGCTTCATTTCGAGTAATTGGTTCCGTTTGAGCGAGCGTTACGCGGGGCTCGCTCGGTGAATCGTGTAATCTGGTTTATAAAATAAAAAAAGAAATAAAATTAAAAAAAAAAAAAAACGAAAGAAACGGCGGACGTTCATTCATATCTCTGAATTAAAAGGCCAATCAATGAGTTTTCGCGTGCGCTTCATTCAATGGGGCGTCCGTGTGGTGTGTGTGTGGCCGCTCCGTACAATCCGACGCCCCGACGATATTTGTATTTTATTCAGTATAATATCAATTTCGATACGATCGAAAAAAAAAAAACAAGTGGCCAATTACAATCTACTCTTGAAGGCACGAAAAACTGCATTTTGCCCGCTGCGAAATTTTTAAAGCCTCGTTCGTCGCTACTTCCACGCAGCCGACCTCGCTCGCCTTCGGGAGAAAAACTCTTTTCTCGAAGCATTAAAAAAAAAAGGGCGCAGAAGCAGGCCCGCGGAGTATACTCCGAGCAGCGGCTAGACGAGGCTCGCGGCGTCGTAAACGAAATGGAAATTCGATCGTAAATACCGAAGTGGAGCGCGCGGCGAAAACGAGGCGTAAAGATCCACGGCGACGCGCCACCGGATAGTGCACCTGCGACCGACCTCCCGAGAGTCGGCCGGGTGGGGGCGGTGGTCGCACACAAAAGAATAAAGAAAAGAAGAGGGACAAAAAACTATAGCCTCGTGAAATTCGAGGAAAGGTAAAAGGGGTTGACGCCGCGCGCCGAGGGAAAAATAAAGCCGCGACGTGCACCGCAGCGGGAAAAATGTAACGTGCTCGCGCGAGCGCGCACACCCACATTTACACGTATACAATGGCCCCGCGAGAGCGTACAGCGCGCACGGAGGCGGCAGCTGCGGCGCATGCGCCCTCCGCGCGCGATCTACTCTCTCGTCCGCCGAGGCTCTGGAATGCGTTTCCTCCCACCTCTTTCGAGCCTCGCTACTTCCCTCTCTCGCTCCACAACCAAGCCGAAATCCCTTCCGTACCCGTCCCGCTCGCTGTACATACATTACACGATTACCTCGAAATTCCCCGCGGTATCCTCTCATGGTCCCTTTCCTTTTCTCTCTTTTTTTTTTTTGTTTTTATTATTCCATTCTTGACTCTTTCCTGTTTTTTTTTTTTCTTTTAAAATATGCAATTCTGCCAGTGCAGAGATAACCGCCAAAAAAAGCGAAGAAGGCTGCAAAAAAAAGAAAAAACTGAGCGCGTATACGAGATGCAACTCACCCGAATGCGTCTTGCGCGCGCGCGGCTGCTGCTGCTGCGGTGGGCACACACACGAACTGCACACTCGACGTGAAAACAAAACACAGGGGCACGTGCACGTAGGCTCACGGACAGTACGCGTACTCTTGATAATATGCATGCGGCTCGGATTCTCGGCCCGCGCTGGAAACTGCCGGAGAGCGGCGATGCACCGGGCACAAGCTGCAGGCTCTACTCCTGCCGTGGTCACCTGTGCAGCGGTGGCGGCGTCGGCGGCGGCGGCGGCGCGTCGGCATTAAGGGAGACGCGGAGCGGAGCAACAGGTGGCCGCGAGGTTCCCTCGCGCGCACGCGGCTCCTCTCCTGGCCCCGTGCTCACCGGCCGATAACGACGCTGCTGCTGTTGCTGCTGCTGCCTCCTTCCTCGCGTCGCTTCTGGCTCTTCGCTGCCTCGGCGATGAGGACCCCCGACACCTCGTGCGGCTCACATAGCGCTGGCACCTACACACACACACCAACTGTACTCCGCTCGCGCGCCTGTACCGCTGCGTGCGCGTCCGAGAGAGAAAGAGAGACGAGAGACGCGCAGAGCCGTGGAGAGCGCGAGTACCGGCGCCGAGTGACTGACTCGCCGCGAGCCGACGAGCGCTCCCCTACCCTCCTGCGGCGGCGCGGTCCTCGCACTCCTCATCTCGCTCTTGGTCTCTCCTTCTCCCTCCTCCCGCGGCGCGCTCCTCTCCGACCTAACCTAATCTGCATCTCCGCGCGCTCCGGCCCGTGTGTGTATACTTACGCGTAATTATTATGCGTGGGATGTGTGCTGGCGTCTATAGCGTGCGGGAAAATGCGAGCGAGGGAAAGCGGGAAACCTTCGGCGCTTGGCATCTACTCCGCGTATAGCCGCCGTGCGAGCGCCTGTCGATTCACCTTACCTCGTCGGAGCAGGTATAAGGCCGCGCGAGGATCTCGGCGTGTATACCTGCGCTCGCCGCGGGAGTCCCCGCCCGCAACATTGAGCCTTCGACGTGTCCGAGATGCATCCTTCGCCGCGTTCAATTTAGAAGCTGCCATTTATCTGCGCATCTTGAAGGGCTTGAAATTCCGCTGGCGAGAAAAATCTGCAAATTTCTGAGGGTGACGAAAAATTAGAGAATGGGCGTACGATCCTTTTACAGAAGGGAGAGAATTGAAAGAGCGCCGTGACCTACCGAACGAAAATCGAGTTAAGCGAATTCGCTAATCGTTAATCGATAAAAAAAGAAAAGAAAAAAAATGGCAAATCGGAGCAAGAGCTCGACTCAAGGGCTACTGTGGGCAGAGTGGGGGAGAGGACAGGGACACCTGTCTGAGGTTGGCCAAATAGATTTTTTATTGGCGTTAATTTTAGGTTGCATCGCCACCGCGGCAAATTCACGTGGTACCAGCCCTGGACGCGGGAAATTCGAAAAGCGAGAGTCATGAGAAAATTCAAAATTCAAGTACTATCATTTCCTAATTAGGGATAACATTTCAGATGGTATCTCGAAGATAAAATTAATTAAATACACTGTTAAAAGAACGATTCAACTGAGATTGTATTTTTTAATTTATTTTACACCTAAGTATTAGTGCGAATAGAGTGTGCGTGTGTGTGTTATTTTATTATTATTGTAATTAATTTTTTTATTTCACGAGAAATAGTACGTTACATCTAGTAATTTTAAATTTACTTACTGTGATATTATTCCTAGTATTATGTGACTTATAAATAACTGTCTGGTCTCGTTTTATTATAATTTTCAAATGGCTGTGATGCTTTTAAATTTCGTAATTGCAATGATTGTATATTTGCATTCATCTCTAACTGTTTTTCTACAAGAATTTATGCATTTAACAATAAACATCTAATCCGTTCTATTCTGTATACAGCAAATAGTTTAAGTTTACTTCAATGTACGTTTATTACTTAAAATTTTGTACTTAAGGACTCTTAAATCCGTTGCATTATTATAAATAAACAAATACTCGAAAGCGAAACAATTGAGCAGGACTCTTCTTCGTAAAAAAAAGAAATTCTAATAAAAGGAGCGCGTTTCATCGTCAATCGACTTAATTAACGATGCAAATAAAATACTTGAATCCTACATTAAGTTACGCAGGCATTACTATCGACTATTCTCGCACAGCGCACTCGTCGGGCCGTAAACAGCGGAGCGCGTGGCGTCACCTGTAGTCGAGCTCTCCAAGCGCCGCTCCGCTTTGAATGATTGAATCGCCTACGTACAAGGACATACACAGTCTCGCCGCGTGCATTACTGTATGTGCATCAATACAGCGCGCAGGAGGTTGCTCGCGAGGCAGGCAGGCAGCAGCAGCGGCGGCGGCGGCTCGAGCCAACGCTGCACGAGCTTCGCAGTCCGTCTCCGCGCGCGCGCGCGCACACACCGACGCACTCCTCCGTCCGTGCGTGCGTGCATGTACGTACTACGTAGCTGCGCCGCGCAGCCGCACACACGGAGCCCGGGATACACGCACACGGAAGGGGGAGTGGGAGCCAGCGAGCCAGTCCAGTCGTCGAGTGCGTGCTGACAAAGGCGAGCGACCATCGCGCAGGTACTCCCGAGGCCTCGTTCTGGCCTCCGCACTCGAGCTCACCCATGGGCTGGCCGCGAGTGCTGCGTCGAGCCGAACTCCTCCTCAGCAGGGACAGCAGCCGAGGATCCGACATCGACGCCCGCAGTGCGATCGGCAAGGCTTCAGGCCACCAAGAGGCAGGCTACTGCGCGTGACGTAAAGGCGCTGCGCGGCGCAGCCATCCCAAACAAGCATCAGCTGTGTTGTGTGTGGCCGAGGCAGCAGCAGCAGTGGGAGCAGGAGCAGCAGCGGGCATTAGTCGCGGACGGGCAGTCATTGTTCCCGTGGTGTGTGGGGCGCCTCCTCGGCTCTCGGGGGCTCAGGACTGGCCGCGCGCGGGGCTGCCTCGAGACGGGAACGCGGAGTGAGCGTAGTGCGACGCGCAGCCACCGCGGCGGTCGCGAGGAGGAGGAGGAAACAAGGGACTGCCGAGGGACGAGCGTGTACATCGCGAGCTTGCGACCGGAGTGGCCCTCGGCCGAGCTGCGGCCACCGAGTGTCGCTCCTCGAGAGCGAGCGAGAGGGACGGTCGGAGGAGGCGAGCGAGCGAGCGAGCGAGAGAGAGGGAGGGAGCTTGAGACCTCGGGCGAGCCGCGAGGTCGGGCGGTTAAAGGGCCCGGGTGAGCGCGGACGGGGCGCTCCTCTCGGGGGGAGGGCTGCAGCAGCCTGAGTGCGCGAGGTGAAAATCCGCGGCGAGGAGGAAAAAACGGAGCGGCACGAGCGTCATAAGCCTGGCCTCGAGCGGGGAGTCGGACGACGGTGGGCTCGCTCCGCCACCGCGCAAAAGGTCCCGTAGTTCCCTGACGACTACCCAGAGGCCAGCTGCCGCGGCGGATTCGCTGCTGCACTCCAGTACGGAGCAGCGCACGGAGCAGACCCACCGTAACGACCAACAACAAAGCTCGCAAGGAGAACAGCAGCAGCAGCACCACTACCACCACCACGAGGACAACGACGCGCGCCTGGACGATCAAGACGGACACGCGAGCCCCAAAGACATGGACAACTATCGGTGAGTTTGCACGGGGTCTTGATTTTTCTTTTAATTGTGCTTTCTTTCTCTCTGTCGTTCTGTCCCTCTCTCTCTCCCCCTGTCGTCCCCCTCCCCTCCTTCAGTCTTTCTCGAGATCTCTCGAGCACTCTGTGTCTCTCTCTTGTACGTTCTTTCATCGTCTGCACTCGAGACACACGCGCGCGCTGTGTGCGCGCGTGTGCACGCACGAATCGCCTTATCGGCTATGCGCCTCGCTCCTTTTTATCTATAATTAGCTTTCTTCTTTCTTCTTTTCCACTGCGCGCACGAACGGGCCTACACCGTCTCCTCCTCTGCCCCTGCTCGGCTTTTCGCGTTATTTGGCAATTTTCGGGCAAGGGTGGAGGAGGAGGAGGAGTCAGTTGACACTTTTCATAGTTATGTAATGAATTTTAAATTCAACGGATGAGAATGACCACTGGAGTTTTCACTTTTTTCCTCGCAGCATGATGCAGCAGCAGGGTGCCAATGGTGCAGTAGTTTCCCCCAGTACTCAACAGAATGGGACTGTCATCGATTCTGGTGGAGCCCACACCAATGGGAATATTACAGCTGAGACGGATGGAGATGCAGGGGAGGTCAACGGAGAAGGAAATGAAATTATCCAGACCAAGATCATGGATAAGACAAATCAAGACATTGTCAGACTCATTGGTCAACACTTGAAGACAGTCGGACTAGAGTATGTTTTCTTTGTTCTGGAATCAGCTGATCGTGTTATCTTGGTGCCTTATCCAAGCTTGTGAATCAGTAAGTGGTCAACAATAAAAATGTTTGTCTATTTTACAGCCGCACTGCTGATCTGTTGATGCAAGAGTCTGGGTGCCGCTTAGATCACCCAGCAGCTGCAAAGTTTCGTCAGCATGTAATGGATGGAGATTGGACAAAGGCGGACCATGATCTTGATGAACTTAAAGGATTTTTAAATAGTGCCAATCAAAGTCTTGTTGTTAGAATGAATTTTAATGTTACTCTGCATATACTGTTTGTACGACAGAATTTTTTTAACATTTCATAAAAATTTCAGGAAATGAAGTTCTTGCTGTTAGAGCAGAAATATCTAGAGTTTCTTGAAGATGGATTGGTACTTGAAGCCCTTCAAGTCTTAAGAAATGAACTCACTCCTTTGAGTCATAATACAGGTCGTGTTCATCAATTGTCAGCATTCATGATGTGCAGTGGCAGAGAAGAATTACAGGTTCGGCATTAATTTAAAAATAAATAAAGATAAATGATGTCATCCATACTTACTTGATATGTTATAAATTCAAGTCTCGGACTGGTTGGGAAGGTAAAGGCCTAAAATCAAGAACTACTTTAATGGATAGACTTCAAAAATATCTTCCACCATCAATCATGCTACCACCACGTCGTCTTCACTCTCTCCTTTGTCAAGCTGTAGAAATGCAGAATCAGCAGTGCACATATCACATCACACAAGCACAGGTTTGTACTCTTATTTTTTTTTAATCATATTTTTTTATTTGCTAGATATTTTAATAAGCAATTTTCTTTCAGACAAATCTTGAAAACGTCTCGTTACTAGTCGATCATAGCTGTAGTAAGGAGCAATTCCCGTGTCATACCACACAAATACTCAATGACCATTGTGATGAAGTGTGGTACTGCAAGTTTTCACCTGATGGTCTTAAACTTGCAACAGGTTCAAAAGATATGACTGTAATAATTTGGGATGTTGACCCTGTAAGTTCATTTGCAATTATTCATAAAAAAAAATCAGCTATTTCTTCTTATATGTAAATGTATGTTTTATAGGAAACTTTAAGAGTAACCCATAGGAAAACCTTGGATGGACATACATATGGAGTAGCACTGATTGCTTGGAGTCCTGATAGCAGTCACTTGATTGCTTGTGGTCCTGAAGATTGTCCAGAATTGTGGCTATGGAGTGTTGATACACCCGACTGCGAATTACGTGTTAAGCTAACTCAGAATACAGAGGACTCTTTGACTGCCTGTGCTTGGCACCGTGATTCCAATAAATTTGTCACTGGTGGACTGCGAGGTCAATTTTATCAATGTGTATGTTAAATCAATTTATTTTACTTTCCATAATGTCAATTATTCTTTTCTAAGTTCAAAATTTAATTTACCTAGGATATGGACGGAAATGTACTGGATTCATGGGAAGGTGTCAGGGTCAAAAGTCTTTGGTGCCGAAACGACGGAAAGACAGTGTTGGCCGCTGATTCCCACCATCGGATCCGTGGCTATAACTTCGATGAATTGAACGATTTTAATATGTAATTGCATTTTTAATAATGTTTTCATGAATTTTTGGAAAATCAAATTAATTGAATATTAACGATTTATGTACAACAGCTTACAGGAAGATCATCCTATCATGTCATTTAGTGTAAACAAAGCAGATCGTCAGGCTTTGCTCAATGTCGCTCATCAAGGAGTTCACCTTTGGGATTTACAGGATAGATGTTTAGTAAGACGTTTTCAAGGAGTCACTCAAGGGCATTTTACGATTCACAGTTGTTTTGGAGGTGTTAATCAAGATTTCATTGCTTCAGGCAGTGAAGGTATAAATTTTTCTTTCAATTTCTAGTTAATTTTAAATTTGTATGGAGGCCAATACAACATTCTATTTTTAATTTTCTTTAAATAGATAATAAAGTTTATGTATGGCACATAAAGAAAGAGTTACCCATAGCCACATTAACTGGACACAGCAGAACAGTGAACTGTGTGTCTTGGAATCCTGTTTATCATCAAATGATGGCTTCTGTATCAGATGATTGTACAGTAAGAATATGGGGCCCTCGCTCCGCATCTCCAGAAGGTAAACAGAAAAAAAGAAAATTGTTTACTGGACATTTCAATTTAAAAAGGTTGAAATGACGTTGAATGATTTCTCGTATTCCGTTGCAGCCTCAGAGAGCAACACTTCAAACGGTAGTGGATGGCATGAGATGGTATCGTAGCAAACATGGGCTCAATCGTGCTCCCACAACCCTATGGTGTTCAAAAGACTGTCGTGTTGACTATCACTCGAATTCTCCTGCCCTTTAATAATTTCTTTATACCTCACAGCTACACTCGTTAATGCGCGATTTTTTTCGCGTACAAGATAGTAGTGTTGTACAAGAGAGGTACGATCAAGAATGAAGTTGTCCAGTTAATTATCCATCGAAGACAGAACTGACAAGCAACATAGAGCAGTCAAGTGATACTTGAATATTGCGACTTCACTAATCTCGTTCACGTGAGTCGCGATTCTATGATATGAATATGTAACTAAATTAACTTACTTCATTCCTGGCAAAATAATTTTTATTTTTAACTAATTAAATTTTTTAATAAAAAATATCCCTTCTAGCTTAATGCGTTTTTAAATGAATACTTTATTTTTCATAAATAATGAGCGAAAATTCTTTTGCCAGGATCTTATTAGACTGCTAAAAAAATACGTGATTATTAAAGATGGAATACGGAATACGTTGACAAAATGAAAAAAGAAAAAAAATAACGTAGATGTAAGGTATCATGTAATCATTCAAATGAATTAATAACTTTTTTTAGATATTATTCAATTTGTCAAATATATGAACTTTGAATTCGTATGATAAACTGATTTAGTTCTAAGCATTAAAAAAGCTTGGCATAAAATTCTATATTGTGCCAATTCTAGATTTCAGACACCAAAATTCAAGTAATGAATAATGCCTTGACTTTTTCAACAAAAGAATATATATTTTTTGCATATGCTTTGTCAATAACAAAATTTTAGTAATCTTTTGGATGGTAAACAACATTTAGCTCACCGCCATAGCATCACATTAAATCGAGATAAAATGGCATTGTGTTTGACAAGTGGAAATTTGATAAAAAAACAAAACGCTTAAAGTTTAAAAACAATGTATTCCAACCAATTGTTAAGATCAGTAAGAAACTTCTTTTGCAGTACAAATTTATTCTTAAACGCGCCATTTTTTATTACAGTAATAACGTACACGTATAATTTTAATTGCAAATAGTTTGCGATAATTTTGTTGATTCGAAGTCATTTGTAACATACATGCCAATTTTATTAGTCATCGCCGTGACGCATTTTCATTGTAAAAGGCACTAGTCGTGTCTTTGTATTTAGGAAACTTATGAATTTTAAGGCGCTGCTCGTCTATAGATGCTTTATGTTTCCAAACAAAGTAATACTTCTTAAACGGAAAAAAAATATTTTTTAAATTGTGTAATATTAGAAAGTGATCTCAGTATGGGAAAGCTGCTCCACAACGTATTCAGCAAGTTTTGAGAAAGAAAAAAGGTCAAGCGAGGATTTCCTCATCATTGAAGTAAAGTATCTTTGTGTATGGTAGATTAAAATAAACGATAAACAAAGCAAACGAGGGTCATTCAGTAGTAGTCACCGAATACTTATCAAAGGTTATAACAAGTCGACCATCTTAAATTATCTAATAAGGAAGTTAAAAAAACGTATAATAGCCTCGTTAGCTCACAATAATAAAGATTGTGATTTGATTAAGATGGTACGGTAAGACTCTCGTGTCTTTTTTATTTGTATTTAAAAGGGTTGACTTCTTTTTTATTATGTACAATATAGAAAAAAGAAAACAAAATATAGCGTTCGACATCTATTTATCAGTACACGCCGTCAACTTTGCATTTGTCTCGTTGATTGCCATCACAGCCTTATATTGTTACAATGTTGAACAATGATAATGATATTTCCGGCGGGCGCGCCGTTATTCGTTCGAGTGACAGTCGATACCATTTTACAAATGTCAAGTATTTTTTTTTTTAATACATAATATATTTTTATTATCGATAAATAAAAAAGGTAACGCTACCCGACATATAGATGATATATTTCTAAAGATATAATTAAAAAAAAAAAACGAAAGTTTCGCAAAAATTTCTTTTGGTTTTCCCACATCACGAGTGGGATGTATTTATTTTAAATTTTGAATTGTGATATCTTGATCCGATGATCGTTAAAATTTTGTACCGCCTGCAAACATTTTGACCAAAATTTCAAAGAAAAAAGAATTCATTCTTTTCAGACGAAAATTTTCTTCAAACAAATACAGAGAATAAAAAAAATTTAACACTGTATCAAATGTATCGAAGAGTGCAATAAAAAAAGTTTCAGTTCACCCATTTCCTACAAAAAAAGTAATAATAAACAGAAATAAACACAAAAAAATATCTAAATCTCACCTTTGTTTGATTTATTTTTTATCGTTACTACCCCGATTCGACTGCACGTTTTGTAAAATTGAATTTGATAAAAAAAAATCCTCGCACAGCACACACGTGTCATCCTCCGAATGTTGTATCTCTGATTTCTTCGAAAAAAAATCAAATAAGCAAAAGAAAGAAAAAATAAAAGATCCACCGAATGCGGCGCACCCGAAGAAGGACAAAACTTTTTGTTTTTATTTCAATAAACGCGATATCGAGTGATCGCTCGCCATATAATCACTGAGACATTTGCAATCGCATGTACGTATAGCCATCGACGTAGCCGCATTCGAAATAAAAAATGAAAAAAAACTCACCTCGTTTGTTAGTCGTCTTTACGATAAGCGACGCTCGAATCTGTATAAAATGAAAAGTGTAGACCGAGCGTAAGAGAAAGAAAGAGAAAGAGAGAGATTCACTTGTTTATCACGAGGATTGATTAATTGTAATGTAGATGTTCAATTTCGAGGAATGTATCGTTCAATCGTATAGTTGTATATGTAAATCACGTACACGATGCAACAGTCATCGACTGCTGGGATGTACTTTTGAGTGCCTTAGCACTTGCAAGTTCCATAATTTAATCGAAACTGTTTTAAAATCAAATCGACCACTTTTTCGCTCAAAAGAAAAAACAAACAAAAGATAAAAATAAAAAAAAGGTTTGAAAGGTATTGGGCGATCAAACGAAACGACCACTTCGATCGAGTATACAAATTTCATTGTTTTTTCTCGTCCTGCATAATTACATCCGACGTACGACATACCACATATACACGCGCATGCACATATACATGTTACCCGTGATTTTTTAGGCGAATTATCGAGTGAACCTTTTTCATTCTAACTTTGTTAGGGATATTAACGCAGTATTATCCACGAATAATGAATAGCGTCATAGTTGACTTAAATGAAGCAATATACATCGATAGTTTAAATATGCCGGAAGAAGAATTTTTAGTCCACGTAAAGTCTCGTATACATAAAATATTGATTGCATTGTTGCGTTGTAAGCGAATCATTTGTACGTATAATTATATTGAACTTTGTCTTTCAACTCCAGGTTTGTAAGAATAAAAAGTAGGAACATACGCAAGCTCCGTTCACCGAAAAAGTTTGTCGATTCTAAATGTTTTTTAAAACACGGCACAAGATCACGATAACCGCATGGTCACACGACCGTCATCTGTACATATATTTACAAAAAAAAAATGCCGAAAAATCGAACGAAATAGAAATTCTATTTTTCTCACTGGTGATAAGAATTACCGATTCGAAAATAATGAAAAAACTGTGCTATGCTAAATCTCGTGAACAAATGAGTTAATAAATAAAGGTAATTTGGAAACTCCAAGTTGACGCATTCAGTAAATTAAAATGAAAAAGCTGCTTTCCTCTCTTTCTTAGAAAAATGTAAATTTTAGATGAGTACCAAGGAGCAGGTGAAATGATTAAAATAAATTAACAGATATTTTGCATATAAAAGTTAAAGTCAATTCCCTGTCGCTAAAAGCTCAACTTGGCAGTTTCCAAATGCTTGCAGGTTGAAACGAAAAAAATTTCAAGAATACACCCTCCCCTCACGTTTAATCATTATTATCGTGAAAAGGTGTACTTAGCGTTCGAGTGAATAAGCTAATTCCTCCAAATGAAAAGTAATAGAATGCACGTTGTGATTAAAAAGTTTTAGCGACTCGCAATTTGAAGTAAAAATAAATCTAAATATTGTTAAATAAGGTAAAGGGCATAAAGAGGTGGGCAGTGACTGAAAGTTAATAAGCTTGTAATTTTAGTGACTTTCCTTTCGCTGTGATTTAGGACGTGCGCATAAGAAAATAAAAAATTATTTTGGCTACGCAAAGATCGCGATTTATAATAAAGTTGAATTAACAAATCAAATTTTTATTCGTACTTATATTTGTATAATATCATTAGTGTACCACGATCGGTCCAGTACTTTTAAATTAATTAAACTGTTGATGTAATGAGAGATGTTGAATTGAGATTTCCTTTTTATATTATACCGATTGCATCATCACCGAATCATGTGTTAATGATAAAAAAAATATTTTTTTCTTTTTTCAATTACCAATTATTTAAATAACTACACTTGCGATAGCTTGTCTCGCCACACCCCGCCCTTTTCTACTTAACCAACGAAGCGTTGTAATATATTCCGTTGAAAGAAATGAATAGTTAATTGATTTGAATAAAAAAATCGACTTGATTAACCAAAACAAAAAAAAACAGTTAGCAGCAACAAAAAAAATTTAATTCTGTTATTGCGACCTTCGCGAGCAAAATGCCCGGAGGTCGCGTGAAAACTGCCAACCTCCGAAACGCGTTAGTGGTGTGCTATAATCCAATCTGTGTACGATCGTCGCGAGCGTAATAACGAATTTTTCGTAGGTAAGATAAAAAAAATAAATAAAGAAGAAAAGAAAAGTGAGAAAGTCGAAGAAAAAAAAATTGCCCTTTCAGCGCGGAGTCCCGTCCCCGCCCCCGGGCCGCCAACGCTCGAGGCGAGGATTTGCTCCGCTGGTTGTTGTATATCATCGATCGTTTCGCATACATACATATATGTGTATACGCAGTGTTAAAACATAGCTTGCGACATTGACGCATGTAATCTCTATGCAATTAACGTAGCGAGGAAAGTAAAGCGGTGGGTAAACGAAGTGTGCGCTTGTCACGAATCGCGACGCTCGCCCGCGAGAGCCGAAGGATGTTCAATCGACCTCGACTTTTTGTTTTTGTTTTCACTTCTATATATATTTTTCGCGCCGTTCGACGTTGACGAGTGTACGTTAACGTTTGAAGGGATGCGCCGAATGAAAAGTTGAATAAGATACGTATACCACGAGGAAGGAACTCAAATGCGATGCAACATGTTGTATAACGATATAATTCTGTATTATATTTACAAAAGAAAAAAAATCTTCTTTGGCCCGGACGTTTATGCAATGGCCTTACGCATTATTATATATTGCTCCGCTTTGTAAATTTGATGCGACGTATAATTGTGTTGAACGACTTAGTTAAACATTATAATAGCGCCAGCTGTGCAGCATTTTTGTAAAACTTGGATTCATTGTTAAGTAACATATATATATATAAATAAATATATATATAGATAGTCAACGAGATAAAGGAAAAGAGAAAAAAAAATAAGAAACCAAATCAGCACTTGTGTATGTATTTGTATGATAGATTTAACGAGGAAGAGAAGGGGTGGACGAGCACAGGAAAGGAAGAAAAAGAAACGGAATATGAGGAGGTACCACTGATAATGACATATATATATATATAGTCCCTTTTTTTTTCTTCCCCTCTCATGCCTAGATATATATATATATACGAAAGTGAAACGCTCAGTTTATTCGATAAATTAGCACTGGGAGGCTTGCCCCCTCGTCTTTTATTTTCTACCCTGCCGACCATTAAAAAAAAAGGGGTCGTACTTTATTTATATATTTCAATTTTCCCGCGAAATAATTACGCGCCGTTAATAGTCGAATTCTCGCGATGTGCGTAATTCTGTCCTGGGATGACTGCCAGATAAACGATCGATTTAATAAAAAAAAAAATAAAAAAGAGTATATAAGTGCGCACATTTTTGATTGAACACAACTGCGTATATACAATGTATGAGATCACTATAAGTAAAAAAAAGAGAAATAATAAATCAAACAATAATTAATTAAACTCACGGGCTAAGAATGGCACGAGGATAAGAGGCGAGGCGAACATGGAGACCTTTTTGAGATTATGTTAACATTTTTTTTAGTAAATTGCCTCGATTGATTAATTTTTTTATGCTGGACAAGCTTATGAAATTTTACGCAATTATAGGAAAACATTTTTTTCGTTCGAATTAAATGTATAATCTCATTGTCCTCTGCACGCGCGAGAAGGTAAGGTATATACATGCTGTGTTGCACTTTGATTCGCATTAGATTGTAAACGTTAGTCGCGTAAACGTATACCGAGAAGTTTTAAGAGTCATTGGAACATTGTGAAGTTAAAAAATATTTTGTATCTATGACAATGTATGTAGAAAAAAAATATCCTTCAAGTTACTTACTAGAAATTACAGGCTCATAAAATTTTTATATCGTTTTTTATATTGCTTTTGATTTTTTATAGATCCTTGTATATACACATTTCTTTTTCTTTTTTATATCATTCCAGATTAAGCACAGCTCCTTGTTCTCCGTCGTTATTTTAATCCAAACGATTTATGTTAACTTTTATCGCCGAAGAAAGTTATTTTAACTTTCTTCCTTAAATGAAGCACTAAAATGTTCTATAAATGTATTCGCTGTATTTATAGAATACACAAAGTTGCGGAGAGGATTCAATGCAGCGTGTCGCGAAATAGAGTGCAACTTTGTTCTGCATTCGAGCTAAAAATACGTTTTCTTTTAATTTACTCCGACAATTTTCTTTTTCGTAGCATTGCCTTCGTACGGAGACAATGTCCATTGAACCCAGCAATTTACTTTGTTATATTTTTAATTTAATTTTCAAAATTTCCCTTTTCCTTCGAATTACTTTAAAACCTGCTTTTAAAAGACCGTCCCTTCGACAAAAATTTAACTGTACTTAATTTAATGGTTTCCTGCACTCAGAGAAAATTAAAAAGTTCTCTCAAAGAATTTTTACAGAATACTTAAAAAAAAAAATTCAAAGTCATTCGTTATTATTAAAACATTATTTTTCAAATATATTTTTGTTACGTATCGTTCTAAATTTGAAATTAAAAAATTCTTATTTTAATTTAAATTACTATATTTTGACATTAATAGTTGTGTTAATTTCATTATATAAATAATTTATAAATAATTTTTCGAATAAAAATATTTATTAGGCATCATTACAATTGTTTTTACTAATTTATTTTTATATTTTTTTACTAAGTTCTAATAATAGTTTATAGCGACATTGAAGCCCTACAAATATGCTAATCGATTCAGAATTAAATAAGCTTTCGTTCTAATGGATATTTACTGACTTTTCCTGGTTGCAGTTCAAATGTAAAATGTGCATCTTTCACATTAACAGTAAATTGTTGCACTTCATTCTTAAAGTACTTGTCGCATAAATTTTCTTGAAATATTGCAACGGACTACTAAATAAATTCTGTCCAGTAACTATTTTTGTTAAATAAAAATTCTTAAAGATCATACTTTTTACACTTTACGTTTATTAAAATTTCGATTATTACTACTATTTAATTGCACATTTACGCCCTAATTAAATTAAAGAAGCAGTAGGGGATTCCCCGTAAAACCGATCGATAACTCTACAAGTTAGTATATCTCCAATTTAAAGTAATAGACCTTTAAAAAGCAAATCATTCTTAATACCCATATAATTAACATCGAATTTCACTACTTATCGCAGATCTTAAAAAAACATTATTTACGTCCTGAAAAAAAATTGTGAATTAAAAGGTAGTAATCCCGCAATAGGCAAATAAAAATCAGTAGAACAGTGCCGGGTACGGTGGGACAGTTTTATTATACAAGATACTTATTTCACTTCTGGTCTACGCAATCTTCAAATTTTGGAAGCAACCGCGATTAGGAAGTTCCGCGTTCGGCCGATTATACCCAACTTGGGGGGCGCAGCAAGTCAGCGAGGTCGCGGACATCGCTTGAGGCTCAGTCTCGCCGAGACTTGAGTAAAGTATTGATGATATCCTTATTAGGAGATCGCACGCGCTCATAGCAATGTTGGTGAAACATCCGAAAGGCGCCAAAGGCAATGTGTGGATGAAGTCCATCAAGCTGATCATCGCCGGTGAAATTATCGTTTTCAGCAGCGGCTACTTAGTTTGGCACCAGCTGAACCACTCGCGCGGTGAGTCATACGTCTCCTGACCCTTCGATCGCTTTTAGGTTATATGCGCGTGCGTGCGGGCTGCGCGAGTGGATTCGCGTCGGTGTGCGTGCGAGGAGAGCGCGCGAGTGTGCGCGCGGCCAGTAGTCACCGCCGCCCACCACTGCACCCGACCGCCTCTCTTCTGGCTGTCCTGCTCCGAAACCATTTTCCTCCTTTTTCGGGACCACAAATTTTCGCCCGTCGAGGCTACGCGGACACTGGGCCTTACGCGCGCTTAGGATTAGGATAAATCGGCTGATCGATCGCTGGAGGAGCGTGGAGATATCCCATCCTCGGTTGGACACGGTATACCGTTTTATTGAGCACTTTTGGTCGCCTTCGTTTTCACGCGGCTGTACCGACGCTTTTTGTCTCGGCTCGCTCGACTTTTTTTATTTCCTCGGTGACGGTGCGAGTGTGAGTTTATTTATTTATTTTTTTTTGTTCAGAGTGATACGATTTTTGGGCAACGAGACTGTTTGACGTGAAAACTAACCTACGAACCTGTGGATAGCTTGGGATGAATCTTAGTGAACATTGTTATCTTTTTTACTTTTGCAGATTTTAGATATTACATGGACAACAAGTGGCCGTGGCTTCTTCAACAATTCTATAAATTTGGAAAAATTAACAATCCTCTCTACAATTGCGAGCTTACAGACCGGAAATACTGGAATTCTATAGAAGCTACAAAGTAAATGTCAAGTGATCAATGGCGTTTTTGCAATACCCTGACTCTATGATAAATAAGAGTAGAATAGATTACCTGAGGCCAGAGGATGTCAAGATAATGATTATAGAAAAACTAAATGAACACAAAAGATAACGATTTCTGAGGTGGAAAAAAGAAATGTAAGTATCCAATGAAATTTGCATATAAACCAGATCTAACTTTGATAATGAAATCATTTTCTTTTTCAATAGACGTAATATTATAATGGAATCCAATACTCCGAGTGAAGAAAGTTTATCAGAACGCATAAACAAAAGGGACAGAGAGCGTAAAAATGTAATTGAGAAACGCAAAGAGGAGAAACAGCAACTCATTGTTGAAACAGAACAAGCTAGCTATTTTAAAGATGCTTTTTATTCAACATGTAAAAATATTAGAGATTTACTAGATAGTGCTGAGACTGCAGCAGCATCGTCACTACCCGAAACTTTTGATAAAACAAACAAAGATATATTAATGTTGAAAAACTATTTATTTGAATCTAAAATATTTTTGAAAGTTTATGACATCCGTAAAGCTCAAGAAAGCCTTCAAATACTTGAAAATGATGCAGCACAACTGGAAGCTAAGCTTGTTCCAAGAAAAAAGTTTGGATTCAAAAATCGACGGGTTCTCAAGAAAACAGCTGATAAACCAAGTGATGTGACTGATGGTTTAAAGGACTTAAAGATTGCTGAAAGTATGACAGCTAATGGTGTTGGAAAGCAAAATAATAAAAAAATTTATAATAAATATGGTGATAATACATGCATGTTGTTGGGTAAAGTGGATGAGACATTGGTACTGGATGCCGAAAATGTGAATAAGAATGATGTGTTGCTTTCTGATCTAACAAGGTGTACAGTTCGCATTTACGGAACACCAAATACGCTACATATGGTTAGTCTTGTGCAGTGTACCGTACTGATTGGACCTGTGACAACTTCTGTATTTGTGGATGACTGCCGTGACTGTGAATTTGCCTTTGCGTGTCAGCAGCTTAGATTGCATACTTCTACAAATTGTACTATATATTTACATGTAACAAGTAGAGCAATCATAGAGGACTGTACGAAGATACGTGTAGCTCCTTACAACTGGACTTATGAAGATCAAATAAATCACTTTAAACTGGCTGGTTTAGATCCCAAAATTAATAACTGGAACAGTGTGGATGATTTTAATTGGCTGTCGAAAGAAAAAAGTTCTCCAAATTGGTCTATTCTTGAACCAGAATTGAGAAGAAAGTCCTGGGATTAATCATGGTTGTACAATAAAAAGTTATAAATTTTATAATTTTAATTTCACATGAGACTGGAGAGATAAATTTATTTAATTTGAACATATAATTATGTATGTATTTCCTTTTTACACATTGAAAAAATATTGCGTACTTGTTTATTACATGGTAATTAATAAATTTATGCTCATAATTGAATGTATAAATTATTATAATAGAATAGAATTCCTTTCCTTATAGCAAATTAAATGTTTTTTTTCTTAAAACGTTGATTTTTCTGAACCATTTAAGTTAGATTCAGTAGTACAACTGTACAAGTAGTAACAGACTGTTTAGTCTTGTTTGCAATAAGAATAAGGAATATGGATATTGAAACACGTCACACTTGTAGAGGTCCAATTGAAACTGAACCGTTCTTCGCCATATTTTTTGTCAGCAGATACTCCTCGAAGAGCACTGTTCTTTAAAACAAATTAAAAATGTCCAAGGCCCTTGCCTCCCTGGTGCAAAGTAAGTGTTTCGAAAATTTTTATTATTCTTAAGACCTACTTTGTTTTTCCATTTATTACAACTGACATTATATGAAAAATTCGAGAATATCGTTGATAAATATTCTTATGTAATAGGCGTAGATTTGTTTAAATTAAAAAATGTAATAGTTATCTATTCTTCATTTTTAACATTATTCCTTATAAAAAATTGACTTATTTTTTATTCATCAACTTTTTTTTATAATGTTATGAACTAAATCAATATTTCTTTATAGGTTATGATTTATTCGTGCTTTGAAATGTTTTTACAAAATAAATTTAATTACATTATTCATAAAATCAAGGACTACTAATTATAAATTACTTTTAACTATTAATCTCATTATTATCATTGTTTGCTTTAAATCTGTGCAATTGTTTATTCATATATATTTAAGAACAGTAAATACTTGCCTCTAATGACATTGTTTGAAGGATGAACAGTAAAAACCATTTTTATTTTTCAGGCACAATCAAGACTGCTGTACCGAAATTAAAGATCATTCAACGATATGCTTTGGTCGAACTGGTACCACCCTCTCCTAAGGACATACCAGCCATCAAATCTGGAATTGGCAAATTAATTCATAGTGCAAAATCTGGAGGATACAAAAATCTTACAGTTCGAGAAGCTTGGCTCAATACATTGGTAGCGATTGAAGTCTATTGCTGGTTCTTTGTAGGTGAATGCATTGGCAAACGACACATTGTTGGTTACGATGTTTAAATGAAATTAATAATAATTCAGATAGATACTTGTATGTGTAAAATATAGCTTTACTTTCAAGTTTAAATCTTAAAACAATATAAAATCATGCGAAGATTCATGAAACAAAATTATATTATAATGAAACAAATTTAATTAAAATAATGTAAAAAATTAAATGTCTTATTTTTTGTTCTTTTTTTTTAATACTTCAAATTATAAAAATTTTATGTTACATTTTGATATTGTTTTACATATTCCCAAATGCAAATAGCACTTGTTACATGCACATTTAATGATCTTATAATTCCAAATTGAGGTATCTCCACACAAATATCTAGTAGTGGTATTATGTTTGCAGGAATACCATTTTTCTCATTTCTAAAACAAAAATTTTCATTAATTTACAAATAAACATTAAAATAGTAATTAACAAACCTACCCGAGTATTAATGCAGTTTGCTTTGGAAATTTCATGTCAAATAAATTAATACTTCTTGCTGTTTGTTCAGCTCCTACTAAAGTCCAACCACAATCTCTTAATTCTTGCAAATATTTTATTAATGAAAAACATTTGACCTAAAATTTATAAATATGCTGCATTTTACAAGTATTATTTTACAAGTATTTTATTATTTTTTTTAAATTATGTTAATAGTAATTAACCTCAGTTATTTTTATCCACTTATCAGCAGATACACTTAAAACTTGAAACTCTTTTTCTTCAATTTGTTTAAGATTAGAAACTACTAATTCTTTCACTCCAAATATTTCAGATGTCCTCGCAATTCCACCTAAATTTTGTGATTTCTCAACAAGAGAAGCAATTATTATAATATCTTGTTTAGATTGTACATCATTTTTCATATTTGATATATCAGCTATCTGAGCAAGCTCTTCTTCATTCGGTAACATTGCTTTCCATGGTGTCATTTTTTTTGCATATCAGTAACCATTTGACTATTATTAATCTCTTCCAGTTTGGTATTGTCATCTTCAAAATTGATATTAACTTTGAAATTTTATTTTCTTTACAAATATTTAAAAAATACTTACTAGATTTTAAAATAGAATAGGGAATTTCTGCTTTGTCTAGTAAGCAATCAACATTAGATATTCTTATATCCAAAAACGAATCATTTAATAATACTTGATCCTCAAAATTTTCTTTTGTAATCCATTCTTCAAAACTCATATTGGATAATCGAGGGAGTTGATGATAAATTGTCTACAATAATTAAAAATTTTATTAAATAAAAATTTTAAAAAGTATCATAAAATTTTATTATACCTACGTCCAAACTGTAGTGTTTTATTGGATCAAATAAAATATAAAAAAAGTCTTGATCAATTTTTACTGGATGTTTTTTGAAATTACCACTTGTTATACTTTCTAGCATTGCTTTATATAAAATTGCATATTCCAACTTTATATCACTTGCTTCAGGTAACAATCCATAAAGTTTAATGAAAAATACCTGCCAAGAATATTTTACTTTGAATCAATCAATTCTTAAGCCTTTAAGCCAATTTTTTTATAAACTGTTAGACTACTGACCTGACCAAATAAACGCATATTGAATTGTTGTCCCATACAACAAATTGTTAATTTTGATAATGCCATTTGAATAAATTTTGGGAGATTTTCTTTAGGTAATTTTTGTGCAACATGCCAAATTACACATATTAATGAATTCACACTACTTGGTCTTTCATTACAAATCTGTAAGAATGTGATTATTTTAATTTAAAAAGTAGGTACATTTCAATGTTAAAATGTTAATTTTCATCATACCTTATTAAAAAAACACCACAAATCGGAAAATAAATCTTCATTGCGTAAATATATTCGTATCAATAACCATTCTTTCATCATTCGTACACTATGTTGTTCTGTATCTTGAATTAAGGAATCACGAATTACATAGTATAATACTTGAGTAGATTCCTAAAAAAAATTTGATATATTAGATTTCTTTATGATTAAAAGAATTCTAATTAATTTGTGAATGTTACCTTATTTAAATAAGGTTGTAAAATTAATAAAATTTGCATTAAACGATGCTTTAATCTATGTAACTGAGAATCAGCATAGTACCTCTTATTCTCAACTGTTGACAATTTTTCAAGTACAAAAGGTAAAAATACAGATGCATTTTCTTTGGTATCATGGAGAACTTTGCACAATTGTATAACTGATACAGCTCGAATAGCTGCATCTACATTATATTGCCTAAATTTTGATATAATCTTAAGATTATGTATAAAATTAATGTTTGAAAAAATTTATTTTTAAAGAGTAATTACCTATTTATAAAATCATACACTTCAAAATTTTCTATTTTTCCATTCTCTAATTTGTAAGAATTTAATATTAATTTACTTTTAACGCAAGTTTGCATACAAATTCTTTGATCACGACGCATTACTTGACCATGCAAAAGTCCATTTAAAAGAGATTTTGCAAAATACTTGAAATGTAAACTTATATTTGTATACATTAATAAAATGTATTTGAGGCCTTGTAATGAATCTCCTTCAGTCAACATTCGATCTGTAAACTAGATAAGAAAAATTAATTTAAAAAAAATGCTATGATAAAAATTTGTCTGAATCTTACTTCTAAAGAAGCATCTTGAATGGATTCATATTTCAAAATTTCTGAACTATTAATACTTTCAGTCAATTTCTGTGCAACTAGCCAGAATATTTTGTTCCTTTTACTACCAAAATTGCAGCTCCAAAAACTTTTTATTAAAAATTTTAAGTCTTCTAACTTCTTATTATTATCACTAATGGCAGCCACATGTAAACGTACAACTTCTCCAAAGTGCATTAAAACTTCATTCCCTGCAGCATCAAGAATAATTGACATAACTTGGATCCAGTCATTTTTTTTAAGGTCATTTGTATGTAGTGTTGATACATGATTTTTTATCAATTTACTTAAGGCGGAATAATAATCTAGGCCAATCTTTCCAGTCAGACCATTAACTCGCTCTTCAGATCTACATATTTTTAGTAAATTATTAATTTTTTCTAACATAAATTCATTTTCATATTTACAACAGTTAGATATGTTACTCCACGATTCCAAGGCAAATAATAACTGCACTTCATTATGTTTGTTAGCATTACTGAGAACTTGTATACTTTTCTCTTCTAATTCTTTTCTATTATTAGTTGTAACAATTGAGACATTATTAATTATAGCATCTTCTACATGACAATTAATAATTTGCAATGCTCTTGAGCAAATTTTAGCATCTTCATAACTAAATGTCTCACTATGAAATAATCGTAAAATAAACTTAAATATTGTTTCCTTATAGTTAATAAAAACTTTAAAGATAAAGTCAGGAGATGGACGTTGTAAATTAAACAAACTGTAAATAAAATCTATAATTTTAGTAACGAAGGGAACTTTAACATATGGTCTAACATCCACTTTATCTAGTAAAATGAGAATAGTTATTAATTTTTGTCCTACAGCACATTTATCTACTTGAAATATTACTTTTGCCTCATATAAAAGTTGAATAACTAGAGAGAATGTAGACATAGACACTCTCATACTTTTGTGATCAATTAAAAATTCATCACGAATTTGATTAACAAAATTCAGAGCACTATTGTAATTAATTTTGGCTACCCACCTTGTCAAGGCTGACCAACAATTTGGCTCCTTTATATCTTTTAAAGAAAACACAGACAAAAAGCTTGCTAATATCATTAAATTCTGAATTTCAGAAAAACGAGACAAAATCTGCAACAATGTCACTTGTGACATTGATCTTAACATTGGGGGATGTAATTTTATATTTGTTTCCACTAGTGATCTAATCATATCTAATTGTTCTTGTTGAAGACTAACTACCTTTTCAATTCTATCCGATATATGGAGTATTGATTGAAGTACATAAAAAATTGGTACTGGTCCCCAAGATACATCTGATAAACAATTAACAAATTTTTCTAAAAGTGGCAAATTTTCATTTTGAAAATTATTAAACCATGCTGTCAATGCCAATACAATTTCTGGTTCAGTCTCACTACTTTGTTTTTCATACAAAAATGTATTATTCAAAGTTGCCACTATTAATTTAATAAATGGCTCATAATTGTAAGCATCTGCATGTAAATCAAGGGATTTTAACAATCCCCACTTTACTATAGCATTATTATCATGAGCTAATATTCTAGCAAAAACACAATATATCCAGCTGAAATCAAAACAATTTTCGCAGGATTTATGTTTTATCCAAACTTCTATCAAACTATCTAAGCAGTGATAAACTTGGAATGACTAAATGCTTTTGCTTCTCTTCTAAAGCTTCTATTATTAAAATAAAGTTGACTCTATTTTGATTTATGCTTGTTTTTTCTTCTACTCTATGACATATAAATGGATTTATTGTAACTGATTGTAAAGGGGTAGTTATTTTAATGCGATCTTCATTTATATCTGTAAAATCAATTAACTTCTTAAAGAGGTATTGAGCTTGTTTCCTTTCCTGTGGATTTGTAGATATAAGATTGTTCTGTATCTTTGACCACAAATTACAATTATAAATTAACTTATAATCAACATCTATAATTGAAGAATGTAGTGGAAATATAATATCACACATGACACAGACAGTAGTAAAATTTTTGTTAAGTACTTCTTGAATATATGGACTTAAAATTATTGTACTCCTTGCGATACTAACTACTTTTAATAATACAGAATGTAAGACATACAATTGATTATTTTCTATATTTTGTATCCAAGTTTGCAAATCATACATGACTGAAGACAGCAATACTTTTTTACAAGATTCCAGATGAGTTTTATTTATACCCCTGGATTCTTTTCTTTCATTTAAAAAATAAAGTACCTCCCAAGCTTCTAAAAAGCATCTCAAAATTTTCAAGTACCATTCTGTAGAGAGTTTACTATTTATTGACTGATCATTAGTAGTAGTACCATTTGCTTGAAAATCTTCAAATATTTCTATAAAATTTTTTTGATCCTCGAAAAGTACCAACTGCAGTACTATGATGTCATGCAATAATGATTGATTTTCTTTTTTTGTACACAATTTACTATTCATCAAAAATTCTACAAATTGATTAAACTTACTGTTAAACCTAACAATTTTCTCGTCTTTGATGTGCTCATAATTTATTTTGTACTGTTGACATAACAGAAGTCTCAGAGACTTCAAATGCTTTTGACTAGCATCCAAGGACTTTAATTTCTCAAAATTATCCTCTATAAGAGTTGGTATCAAACTAGCAAGGTAATTCTGCGAATTGAGTGCATCTGCGACAGCTTCAAAAGCCAGAGACTCTGCTGCAGCAAGGCTTAAAAAGTGATCGTTTAATTCCATCTTTTAGCAGGTAATCAGCATGGGACTATCCTGAAAGTATACAAACAACTGTAAACAACCTGTGAACCTTTGACGATATATACATATATGAATGTACATTATCAATAAAATTTACCGCCTTTGGCAAGTATAAATATTTTAAAGCACAGTTGAACTATGAATGAAGAACAAGCTATTAACAATGATAAAGAAAACGCAATAAATAATTATTAAACTACGAATAAAAAAGCAGCTCCTTAAAAGACGACATCTTCCAAGTAGTTGTATACAAAGTGATTCGCGTTGTCGGCAGTCGGCAAGACTCAAATGGCACTTCGCACGTGCAGTGCTCATGCTCACGCTCACGTGCTTTATACATGTACACACGTGTGCTTGCACACACGATTAAAAAGGTACACTTTCTAGCGGTAAATAATAAATTATTCTAAATAACCTGTTTACAAAATGTAGAGCTTTATATATATATTGCATATGAGACTGCTTCAAAAACATACACGGAGATAATTCTAGGCTATCTGCCGAAACAGCGCTAGTATAGCAATTATCCTACGGTGGTAGGCCGGTAGATCATCCAATTTCGGGTCGCTGCCGTACTAAAATGTATGAAAATTTACAGAACTCATGCTACTGAAGTCTGAAAATGGCGCTGGTATCGTACCGCACGTACCCGAATTTAGTACCGCAGAGCTCCTAAAGCCTAGTGTGGTTGCCGTAGCCGATTTCGCATGGCACTCCGGGCGGACTTGTTGTTTCAGCATCTAGCCTATAGAATTCTCTCCGTATTGTATAAGAAAGAAAAAGAACTCGACGACTTTTATGTACTTAAATTGCAAACGCACTTGCGTATGGTATAAGACACTCAATTTGCAGTGTACAATACATCATGTATACGCAGTATACGTATCCTCAACACTGTATATATGCTTACTAAATAAGTGAAATACAATACAGACAATACTAAGTATAGGAGCGACTGTGTGTTGTGCGATGTGATCGCAAATGTAAAGGAATTGTAGATTGGTTAGTAAGAAAGAATTTATATATAAACTTAAATAAAAAGTACAGCAGATAATTAATTATATCTGCGATTTATTTTCACGATAGAATTGTAAATAAGTAGTTCTTCTCTCAAGTTGTGATAAACAAAATGCTGTGGATGTTTCTTAAGGAATAATAAACTAAGATATTACCAAATATTTTTTGAAAATGGATAATTACGAGAACAAGGATTTTTTGGAGGTAAGAACTGTTAGTCGATACATTCATTTATAGTTAATCAATTGTTTAGTAATAAATGTATCATCTTTTAGATGCCATTTGGGCCTCCACCGATATTACCTGATATACAAACTGAGTTGAAAGAATACATTGTTTATCCGGAGAATCTACCCATTCATAAACTGGACAAAGTACAACAATATTGGGAAAGACAAAAGAATGTTTTATCTCTTTTGGAAGCTGATTTATCTCCGATGGGAACCACTTTAAAGTACGACAGAGATGCCACAACTGGCTGTATTGGAGATATTAAAGAAGTAGATCTACAAAGTGTGGGTGAAACTGTTAGAAATTCTATGTCAATGTCTAGAGCACCAGGACCTGTTGCAGAGGGAGTTAAAGGTTTTAAAGAAATACTTTTTTTTTATAAATTTTTTTTATAAAATTATTTATTCTTTAAATGTATTTATTAACAGGAAATGCTAGTAACTTTTGGTTTTGGCCGGGTGGTTTTGAAGAGCCATTAAGAAGTAGTTCAATTGGAAATGTTGATATAGATTTTGAGAATAATTTGAAAATTTCAGCAAAAGGATTTAAGGCTGGAATTGAATTCATGCCTGATAATTGTACACCTAAGAGCTTAGCAAACACAAATAAGAAAATTAGAAAAGGATCAAAGAATGCAGTGGAAAATGTTAATTTATTATCTGTTATAGATAATGAAGGTGTTTCTTTATCATTTTGGTCAAGTAAAAATAAAGACAAAGAAAATGAAAATAATGTAAATAGAGCTTCCAGTAAAAATGTTGATTTACCAAACGTAGATGAATTTATAGAACCTCTTGCTGAAAAAGAAATTCCTGTTTTAAAAATATCAGAGATTGCAAAAACAAATTTAAAAACAGAATGGGCTGAACAAATAAATACAATGCTTCCAGTAACAGATTTTGATCAAAAGGTACCGGAACCTGCTATGACATTTCCTTACGAACTTGACAATTTCCAGAAGCAAGCTATACTTAAATTAGAAGAACAATGTGATGTATTTGTAGCTGCTCACACATCTGCAGGCAAAACTACAATTGCTGAATACGCCATTGCTATAAGCCAAAAACATCTGACAAGGTGTAATATTGTGTACATTTAAACTAGCTGGTAAAAATTTATTTATAAAAAAGTTTTTTGACATTTTTTTCAGATCCATTTACACATCTCCAATTAAAGCACTTTCCAATCAGAAGTTTGGAGAATTTAAAGAAAAATTCGAAGATGTTGGTTTAATTACAGGAGATTTACAAATCAATCCAACCGCGATGTGTCTTATAATGACTACAGAAATTTTGCAATCAATATTATATTGTGCTGCTGAAATTATTAGAGATGTTGAGTTTGTCATATTTGATGAAGTCCATTATATAAACAATGAAGATGTAAGTAATATTATTTTAAAATATATTAATTGTGTAAAAAGTTTCATAATAAACAATAAAACAAATTATTCTTACTGTAGAGAGGCCACGTATGGGAGGAAGTTATTATTCTTTTACCACCAACTATTACTATTGTCATGTTGTCAGCAACAGTTCCAAATCCACTTGAATTTGCTCATTGGGTTGGTCAAATAAAAAAAAGAAAAATGTATGTGATAACTACACAAAAAAGGCCTGTACCTTTACAACATTACCTCTACACTGGTTATGACAAACATACGAAAGATCAATTATATCTTTTGATAGATAAAGATGGACACTTTTTGCAAAATAGGTAAAAAATTTAATTATTTTACATTATGCACTTATTAAAATCAAAATATTTTCTCAAAATAAGAGATAATCTTTTTTTACACCAGTTACAAAGAGGCATTTAATTCAACAATAGAAGCAACCAATAAGCAAGCTAAATTGCAGCAAAAAAAATATCACTACTCTAAACAAAAACCATTACTGATTGTGAAGCCTAATACCACTGCAGTGTACAAAAATGCAAGTGTTGAGGAGGCAGTAAACACAGCAACGGTGTCTAAAGAAGAAGCAGCAGCTTATGAAGAAAAAGTTAAAAATAATATGATAGCAATAAAAGAGAAAAAAATGTGGGTGGCTTTTCTAGATTATTTACAAGCTAATGTAAAGTATTTTTTAAATTTAAATAATTTTAGTGCTGTTTTAAATGTCAAAATATTTATAATCAATTTATTTTATTATAGGATAATCTACCAGTTGTAATCTTTACTTTTTCGAGAAACCGATGTGATAAAACTACAGATGCATTTACTGAAAGTTTACTTACACGAGAGAAGCAATTGTATGTAAAAGAATTTTTCAAAAAATCAATTAAACATTTAAAAGGAACTGATTCACAGCTACCTCAAGTCCTTAAAATGCAAAGATTGTTAAAGCTAGGTATTGGGGTTCATCACAGTGGAATTTTACCAATCTTGAAAGAAATAGTAGAAATGCTTTTCCAAAAAGGAATTGTCAAGGTATTTGAGAGATAAAAATATAATTTAGATATCTTTGGTATAAGATATCAATTTTTTAATCATTCTTTTATTTAAGGTTCTGTTTGCAACAGAAACATTTGCAATGGGTGTAAATATGCCTGCGAAAACCGTAGTTTTCGACGCGGTGCGAAAATTTGACGGTCTCTCATTCCGAAATTTGCTCCCGACTGAATATATTCAAATGGCTGGTCGTGCTGGTCGTCGAGGCCATGATGATATTGGTACTGTGATAATGCTTTGCAAAAAATTTGTACCGCGTGAAAAAGATTTAAGAGATATTACTCTTGGAGCACCACAGAATTTAGTATCAAAGTTTAAAGTTACTTATCCCATGGTTCTTCATTTGAAACGACTTAGTGAGGCTATTTCTATTGGTGACATGATGCGCAGATCTTTTAAAGAGATGAAAACTATGTCAAATCAAGCAAAAAATAAAGATGAATTGCAAAAGATAATGGAGCTTATGGAGAAAACCACACCATTAGGAACACAAACATGTGATTTGATAACGTTCTATGATAAGGCAAGGGTTTATTTAGACTTGTGGAAATATTTAAGACCACACATGTTCGAAACCAAAAAGGCAGTAAAAGCACTAACTGGTGGAAGAATTGTATTGGTCTCTCATCGGAATCATGTCAAAAAATTAGGAATTTTTCTTGGTTTTCAAAATAACACAAAAGAGATTCTATACAAAGTGTTTGTATTAACTACTGCTAAAGAACAGGAAAAAATGAAAACTGAGAAGAAAGCAGATTCATGGTATGAAATAGTGAATCTCATGGATGCAGGTTTTTATAAACCTCTGGGTGATCCTATTCATGAAATTTTAATTGTACCTGCATCATCTATTATAGAAATCACAAATTGTACGGTAAACGTCAATTGTCAAAATATTATGTTTGATTGGACAAAACGTCAAATTCCTACATTTAAGTTAGTAAATTTCATATTCTTAAATATTCATTTGATGAATTGAAAACATTATTTAGTTTATTTTTATTGTCATTATAATTTTTATTTTACAGAGATGCAGAACCTGGACCACATTGTCAAGAAGCAGTAAAAGGTTTAAATCAAATTATTGAGGAGACTTTTAGGAATCCTAATATAATATCTCCATACCTAGACTTAAATCTGAACAAAGTAGATTTGCTTTCAACAGAGATGGAGTTGAAAAAAGCAAAACAAGAACTTCTACTAGCTAAAAAACAATTAATGAACACACCTAATTTTGAAGAAGAATTCAATCGAGTTTTCAATCATAAAGAGTTGGAAAGTAAAAAAGACGAGTTATCTAAAAAACTAAGCGATGAATATTTAGGAAACTATCCAGAATATGAAAGCAGAGTTAAGGTTCTTAGAGAATTAAAATATATTGATCACGAAGATCGAGGTGAGAAATTGAAGTACATAATTTGTAACGATCTGGGTTTTCTATGGTGCAGGGACGGGTAAAATACACGTCGAAGACAAGCCCACTACGCTTGACTTCACTACTCGCGAACAGGCTCAATTCTCGCATTAATATTCGGAAAGTAACATATTAACATCATTAGATCGATACGCGCGAGTTCAACTATTCTGCGCTCATGACGCGCGATAGCCCCATACTTATGAGGCTCGACTTGTATTTTTAATCGTAACAGAAATATTTCTTATCAGCAAGCAATATTACAAATTGACAAATAGATTTTATAATCTTATAAAATAGTAATAAAAATATTTCGTTTACAGTCACGTTAAAAGGCCGTGTTGCTCTAGAAATGGGAACTTGTGAAATATTTTTGACAGAACTGATACTTGACAATGTTTTGACGAATTGGCAGCCAGAAGAAATTGCGGCAATGCTTTCATCTTTAGTATTTCCCAGTAAAAAATCTAATGAAGAAGAAGAGGTGAAAGAACAAATTCCTAGGTTGGATGAGGTCAGTACCATAAATTTAATTTTTATTTACATAATAAAATTCTTTAATAAAATGTTTTATTTGTAGTTAAAAAAAGAAATGATGCAAGTTTATACCAGGCTAATGGATATTGAAAAGAAATATGAATTAGATCCCATTCCTACACCAAATTTCCACTTAATACAAGTAGTTTATGAATGGGCTCGTGCAAAATCATTTGCTAAAATAATGGAACTTACAGACATTCAAGAGGGAATTATTGTAAGATGTATTCAGCAGTTGAATGAAACATTGCAAGATGTTAAAAATGCCGCTATTATTATCGGGCAACCTGCACTTAAAGAAAAGATGGAGGAGGCATCTACCAAAATTAAAAGAGATATTGTTTTTACAGCATCATTGTATACTCAAGATTAAGATTTTTTTACAAAATAAAAGAATGATGAAAATGTGTAATTATATGTTTAGTATATATAAACCTATATTTATCCAAAATCACTTATTAACAAATTAATTTATAAAAACAGTACTTTAAGCTTAAACTTCATTGAAAAATCATTAAAGAGCTCGTTGATCCGCGTTATTGACACTTCCTTGTCCTTTGAGAAGATCAGATATGCAAATCCACTGCCCTTCGGAATTTTCGCGCCAAAGTGAAACTTTGTTATCTCCACCACTGACAGCAAGTATTCCACCTGTTAGGGACCAACTGACATTCCATATGACATCATCAAACACATTCAATGGGTTTGGTGTCCAGTTAACATAATCTGTTGATGTCCAAATTATTACTCGTCTATCTTGAGAGCAGGATGCAAGTGCAGCTCTTGGTGGACCAACTGCAGGAGCCCAAGCTACATCTCTCACCTATAAAAATAAAATTCAAATAATAATTTATTCTTACTGAAGTCTAAATTGAAATCTAACATGCAGATTTGCATATAACATTTAAGAAGAAATTTACCCAATCACTGTGACCTTCCAGTTTATTTTCTTCAATCCATCTGTCACCTTCCTCCTTCCATATTTTTACTAAATTGTCACAACCCGCAGAAGCTAATCTTTTAATATGTACTTTCTGTTGTGAAGTAGGATCAAATGCTGGTTCTATTGCAGGACACCAAGATACTGAGTTACAGCCAATGGTATGAGCATTCGATATTTTTTGGGACTCCCAACTATCTCCATTATTTATTAAAATCGAAATAGAACCATCAGAGCTACCACAAGCAAGAATAAGCCCAAAATCATGAGGAGCAAAGGCAATGGAATTTACGGAGGAATCATGACACGTATGTTCATATATCTTTGTCCACTCATTGAGTTCTTTCCAGATAATAACTTTCCTAAAATTAAAATCTGTCGTTATATCAAGTAAAAAAAAAATAAAAGAAATAATTTTAATACTAAATACTATTTACCTATCGTAGCTACACGAAGCAAGTATATTGCCAAACTTTGGGTGAGCCCAAGCCACTTGCCAGACAGGGCCAACGTGACCTTTCAAATCGGCCAACAAACTTTGTGAACCATTTTTTAAGTCGAAAATCTTGACAGAATTGTCACTGGAACACGTAGCTAACCTAAGACCATAATAATCCATTTCTGCATCGTGCACCATGTCTTCGTGACCAGTATCCACCGTATTTAATACAGACACCATTTTTACAGTTTTTAATTTGTACAAATAGAAATGAATAAATTTCTTAAAACTTAATTTGAAAACTATACAATAATAAATGCCGCCAATCTGTTTAGATGCGGAACTTTTGAAGGTTATGCGACATACCGCATACGTGTACTAAACTGCAGTGACCCGATGAGTGCCTTGAACGGCAGAGGCGACTCCTATACCTATATAAGCTAACTTCAGAGCGTATCGTTTGAGAGTTCGTCACTTTTATAATTTCTGAAAAGGGATATTTATCAATCAAGGATTCAATTATTTAATATTATTTTAATTGTACTGAGTAGGTTTAATAATAAAAAGTTAATTTATTTATATTGACATAGTATTTATGTAATTTTTAGAACAGCGATAAAATTATCACAATTTATTTGTACATATATTTAATTACTTAATATTTTACTTTCCAATTTAAATTTAATACAATTCATTAAAAAAGTGAATTTTTATAATTTTGCTCTAACAAAATAATTTTTCAATGTAATAATTCCTATGCATTTATGAATCCATATTGTAAAAGTATACAATAATAAAATTAATATATAAAAATAATTATTTATATTCTAAGAGATCTATTAAGGATTAGCAGTCGAGTCTTCGGAAGAACTTAATCTTTGAGTATAAAACTGTTCTCCAAACCATTCTCTATGTGCTTCCAGATAACTAAAAATATATTGGTTTATTAATATTAATTTTAAAATTTATTATATTTATTATATTTGTTATACTTTATACAATTTACTCATAAAAGAATATAAATTAAGCTTACCTTAAAAACATATCTAAATACTTTAATAAAACTTTCAACTTTTTATCAGGGATATCTGTCATTTGAAGAAGTTCGGGTAATTTTACTAAAAAAAGAAAAGGCAATTATTTAATATTGAGAAAACAAATGTATGGCTTAACACGAAGAGAAAGTTTTAATATTTACCAAACAATCGGGCTAAATGAATAGCTCCGTAAATCATCGACGCTTCTGGTAACATTTCTTTTTTCTTATTTTCTGGCATAAGCCGCCATTTATTCGATTCTTCGAGTAAAGAATTTATCTGTGCTGAATTGATAACGGGCACCGACATTCTTAAAGTGACACCTCGTGGACTTGAACATCTTGAACTTGTACTCGCTATGCTATTCATGCTGTAGATAATTTCATGATTAAAAAATGTTCGTATGAATTCATTTTCCAAATATTTACCTTGAAATATTTCCTGTTTCCTGTTTAATTTCTTCAATAGGTCTTGGAGGTTTTGGTTCTTCTACTGAGCTTAAACGACAAGATCGCAATTTACGTCTTGTACTTGTCAGAACTGGTGTTGCTGATACTGAAGTATTGATATTTTTTTCTGCATCAGGTTCCTGTTCCCGGAAAGGTGGTAAGTGAGCAAATTCTGGATCTTCAATTTCTTCTTTTATTGTTATATCAGATCTAGAAAAAAAGTTAACATTTTCAAACATTTTAAATAAGATTTTAAAGTGATATAAATTTAAATTGTCGAACTTACTCTAGTACCTCTTCTTTGACAGAAGATGTTTCTTCTATATTAGCTATAATGGGTGTTGATTTTAATGTGGAATACTGTTCTTTTTCATGTTTATACAAAAGAAGGTCCCCCAAAGTAAAATCAAAATATATTCTCAAACCATCTGCAATTTCTCTACATATATTAATATCACTAACTGTTTTTTCTAGTGTATTTTGTACTTTATTATTTCTTTGTGGTTTATCTGGAATGTTCGTTAATTGTGTCGTTGTATAATGTTGTACCCATGATTCTAAAATATTTATCACGGTTGGTTGTGCAGGTAAAACAGCCAGCTAAAAATACAGTTTTATTATATCTTTGTTTATAATTGCAATTTTTCTTATGAAAAATAATTCTTATAATTTTTTGATAATATTCTTAAAATACCTTATTTTTATTGTTTATTAAATCATAATCTTGTTCCAGAACTCTTTTTAATGTCGCGCCTATTTCAAGATCAATTCCTGGCCTCATACTAGCACCTGATTGACTTCCTCCACCACTGTCTTCATCACCTGAAGATTCTTCTTCATAATCTGAGCTACTTTCTGTATCTTCTTCTGTTACAATGTCCTGTATAATAATCATTAACAATAATTAATTAAAGAAATAATCAATAAAGATTGAATATAATTTACATAATGTAAAAATATTTATTATTATTAAAATAAGTTTAAATACCTCAGTGTCATAGTCCTCATGCTGTCCAGAACTACCATCTTCTGACGATCCCGTGGTTGCAGATGTGGCACGGCTGCCACTACTTCGTGCGCGTCTTTTTGCCTCTGTACCTGACTCTACAGAACGCTCTGAAAATTTATGGCTTCTTTTCTTACGTTCTCTTCTATACAGATATGCTCCCCTGAAATATAAATTAAATTATTCACTTTTTCTCCTTCAAAAACAAATGCATATTGCATAAAAAATATAATTACAATTGCAACTGAGCCTTTTGTGCAAGATCACGTTGCAGTTGTCGGTTTTCTTCTGTATCCTTAAGAACGTATTCTTCAGTAACACATCTATCCCAAGATGAATTCCAACCCTACAGTTACGATGCAAAATAAATAAAAGTCTAATAAATCATTAATTTCATGCATAATCATGAAAATGTACCTGAAAATGAATTAAATACTCTACAGCTTTTCTTCCTCTCTGATCTTTATTAACAATGACATCAAGAACCTGCAAAATAATCAATTCGTCAAGCTTCCATTGCTTTGTTTACTTCGAAAATTTTCAATGGCAATTAGCCGCTTATCAATTTTTACGTACACAAACACAACGATAAAGCAAATAATCGTCGTCGTTATCGTAAATTATCACTCTTTACTCAGTAAAACATTATGAAAGAGATTTTTAAAACATATTTTTCTATGTAATGTAAACTTCTGACGAGGTTACCTTTGAGTCGTAAAGCACTTTGGCTTTCGTTGGATCAGGCTCGTAGCAAAGCACCTTTTCACCATCTGAAAATTTGAATTTGGGTCCCCGGGTAGACACCATCTTCCGTTACTATCACATTTAAGTAAACAATAACAAACACAATCAATCGTAAACACCAGCGTAAACAAACAAATCGGACCCGGCGATCAAACTCATGGATCGTCCATTTTCTATTTCTCAATACCCAAGCCGTTCCGTTCCCCGATCCGAAATTCCCCAGTTTTGCAATTATAGTTCTAGTCCGCAGTCCAGTGTCTAATTATGGCACTTAATTAAATTTACCCTTGCTTTTTCAGGGTCATCCTTATAACGAATGACCTGAAACTTATTAATTTGTTTATTTTTCTATAAAAATAATTTCATTTTATCATGTTGTTACAGCAATTAGTAAGCGAATGTTTATTTATTAAGATAAACTGTTGATAGTGACAGAACACTAATAAAGTCATTTTTAGCGTATGATGATAATGTATTAAATAAATTTGGGAACTGATGAATTAAATTTACTATTGTTTTCTTTATTTTTAGCTATTTATAACAAATAATGTTATTTTATAACTTATTTTAAAAATAAATGAAGCAATAAAAAATATCAAGAAAAATAAACTATAAAATTATAACATAATGTAAGTTGTTGAAATGTTCTTTCGCATAGTGTGTGTTTTGGATTTTCCAAAGGCATGGGAAGGGATAATATAAAACAAGTAATTTAAATTTTTTATAACACTTTTTTCATTTTCTGGTAAGTCTATGGTAATTAATAATTAATAACAAGAAAAAAACCTTCTTCATCAATGTGTCTACAGTAATTATTAAAAGGTACAATTAGCAAATTACTATATTGTGTATTCACTTTGTGTAATAATAGATAATAATATAATTGTAATATTTTTTTTCTTTATAATTATAGCGCAATTTCTTTTCTCACGTGCTCGATTTTTCATTTTTCTTTTTCTACAAATATAATAATAATATGATATCTAATATTTTACTTTTTTTGTTTACATATCCGCGTCGGATTATTATCAATCGATTTTTGTTTACTTCTGAAATCTCCACTTCTATTTATATTATTTCAATAATCAAATACTAAAAATACAAATGTTTCATGTGTGGAGCGAATGTTCAAAAGCCTCGATTAGCGCAGTATCGCTGCTTTATAAACGATTCCGTTCTTTAAATTTTTTCCTTATATATATATGTATATATATATATATACGTATGATAGAATATTTTTGTATAGCTTCACCTATATAAAATTAAGGGGCTCGTGAAGAAAATTTGCACTTGACAACCACGTTATCTTTAGAGTAAAAAAAGAGAAAGAGATTTGACTTTTTATTTTTAGCAATCACGATTATACTTTTTACATAACGCATTTTCTTCAGTATTTTTTTTTAATTTTATTTTTACAAAAATTTTTTCATATCTTCCATGAGAAAAACAAGGCTTTCGCTTTGCGTTAATTCTGTTCGCCTTAGCACGAAGAATATATTTATACACAGAGAGAAAATTAATTCGTCACCGATTTGAGCAAAATCCAAACGCGCGCGTACTGCTCACTTGCAACTTTATTTTTCTCTCTTTCTTCATTTTTATTTTCTTCATATATAATATTATCATTTAAATATACACAATTCTAGAACTACTTCAAAAGCCCTTTAATATTACCAAGGATGCTTAAATTCACTTATTCGTAAAGTACCTTTATGTACACACGAAGCTTAATTCCTTTTTTAATCATTTAATCTATACAATTATGTAAACGTAATATTCAATATTAAAATTATAACGTAGCAATAATCTAATCTACCTAGTGTCGACAGGAATATTTTACAACAAAAATTACAATTCTTTTTCATCTCTGGTTTCTTCGTCAGATTCAAATTCTTTTATTCTCTCTGCAAACTTGCAAAAACACTTAAGTGCTGGATTTTACATTACACTTCACCCCATCACAATAGAGTACATACCAAATCTATTTTACCTTTCTCTCGTCTTCACTAAATCTAATACGCATTTTTTTCTAATATATATGTATGTATATATATACAGATTTCCTAGCATGCGACTTTCCGCTATCCGACATTTCTAAATGAATATAAGCATGCTTTTATTTACAATAAACATAAGATAGCGTTCGCGGTTATCGGTTGAAACGATTTTTATTTCTCTATATGGTAATTAACGTTATTACACTAAATAATTTAAAGTGGGTTTTACGTAAACATGACTTAACTATAAAAAATACAAAGAAAATTAATAGAGAAATTAAACTGAAGAGAAAATAGTAAATTTAGACTATTATATTGAATAATATTAATCAAAGTCGTAATTATCAAACAGTCAATATATATATTTTGTCTTCCATCTTTTTTTTACCTAAAGAGAAACAAATAATAAATAATTGAATTTTTTTCAAGTTATACAAATAAATATATGTATATATTGCAACTGCATATTCAATTTGGAAATTCGTGTTTTTAAAATACTCTACAAAATATAAAATATTAAAAAATTCAATTATTTAGTAATTCTCACAAATTAAGCATTCTTAAGTAAAAAAAACATGAATTGGATACGAACTACGCAAAGCAATCTAAAGCAAATATATGTGAAACTTCGTATACAATTAATGATGGATATTCGCCTTTACTAAATTAACTTTACATAATTTAAATTGACATCTTTACACTAGGTAAAAAAAGAAAATTCAAACAAAACGCTCGTGAATATTCACTGTACGAAATTATTGTGTGTGATGCATTGTAGTTGAGAACAAACCTTAACCAGATGAAAAGAAATCAACATAAATGGATGCTTTAGTTACATTACAAATAAGAATGATGCTTTTCGATAAGCTATGTTGATTCTCTTCCTCAATAAATATTAAGGCATACACGCATTGCTAATATTAAACTAGAGTATCAGCATCATGTAAAATAACAATAAGAAAAGGTACTTCTTGTTTGCGTGCAAATCTTTACCTTATGTAGTAATAATGAGAATGCTAAGTAAGGAAGATATGATGGGATTTCTATTCAATTATACATGTTTCATCAGTAGCAGTAGCAATTATATAGAAATTATAGTGTATTATAATTAACATAATTGTAATGCTGCAGTCAAGTTGCACATTTGAACTATCACTAGATTCCTCTTTTTCATGTAATAAAAATTTGAACAGACTTGATATTTACAATGAAAGGTGCCTTGCATTCTTTCATGAGAAATTATTTACAAAATATATTATATTACTTATCGAGTTCAACTTTCTGACGCTATTTGCTCACATTATTTTAATAATAATAATTATTTATCTCTTTAAATTTATAAGCTTGACTTATCTTTCCCAACATGTTATTTATTTATTTGAATTTATTCATCTTATAAATATAAAATAAATTCTTTCTCTTGACTCACTACTACTATCCCAGTTCTCTTTACTGAATTCAGTTAAGTTTAACTGATAAGCTGTGTTTTATATCTTGTCCTATTGTACAGAATATATATTCAAAATTTTACTGTTAAAAGTTTTGATTGTATTGTACTTATATGAAATTATTCAAATTGTTTTTAAATGTCAATTATGCAATTATTGCAGTAGCAAAAAAATAAATAAAAATTTATGAAATAAATTTAATTCTATAACAATATTACTTGAACACAGCCTATCAGTAAAAACACGATGAGAGTAACTTGACCCCATACACCAAATGTACAATAAAACATTTTTTTCTCACAGGAATTACAAAATTAAATTTACGCTAGTATTGCGGCAGTTACAGTCAGATCCATGCACGAGTCATTGAATTTGGCCTTTTTTACCACTATTTATAGTGGATACAATTAACATTTGCGTTATTTTTTAATTTGTAGCATTATACCAGACAAAATTACACTTTAGTCAGGTTTAAGTCTTGTCAAAATTGAAAATTTTTAGATTTTCTTTGTACAATTAAACAGAGGTATAATATTATTACCACTTCAATTATCAATGATATCTATCTGATTTTTAAACTGCATAAAAAAAAATACATTGAAATGTATGAAAAGTAACAGAGATTTGTAAATTGACTTGGCTGTATTGATAACCAATTTAATCTCTTACAAAGAAATATATAATGACCACATTAATTTACTTGCTGCTTAAAACTGTCCTAGCAGCAGTATCAAAAACTTTTTATTAGCTCTACTTTTTAGAAACACAATTCAATGCTCAGACATGTAGATGATCAGAGAAAAGCCACGTAAAACTGATTTTGATCAATCACTGGGATACTTAATAGATTTATTTTCAGTGAGTTTAATTATCATTAATTTTAATTTTAAGTATAAAAAATTCCAAGCACACTCCTAACTGTTTTCTTAATGCAACCAGCTCTCATTTAAAGACTTCTCAAACAGTAATCACTTGTGCGCTATTATGATTTTTTGATGTATCTTAATTGAGGATATTCACCAGGTGGGGTCCAGCCACATGGCGAATGCATAACCATTGATAGCAAATAGTCGATGAAACAGAGTGGCCTTGACGAGCGACGGTATAGCTAATCACTGTCAAGGTCGCTATCCGAAGGTCATTTGTTTTCTCGTGATATTCGCCTCCTTTTCGCCTGCTCTGCTGTTTCGGCTGTCACTAAAAAATCGTTCCCGCTGTACGAGGTCGTTCTATTAAAGCTACATGCTTGAATGTGTATGCAGTTTTATTTATTAATGCGCTGCACACTTAAAAATGCTCTAAATTAATCCTTAACCTTCATTTCGGATTTAAAAATTTTGTTTTATTGAAAAAGATATTGTGCATCAATATTTTGAATAACACAGTTGAGTAGTGTGCAGTGCATTAAACGTGAAATGAATGAATAAATTGATACATGATTTATGGTGAGATGAAGGTGAAATTATTTTGTTCATAATATTATCATATAAGTATAAGAACACAGACGGATGAAATACTTGCATAGAAAAAATACACATTACTTAGCATTACTTTTGTTAAGATTATATTTGGAATAAAACAGAAAAATATTTTACATACATATACGATATGAATATAATCGAAATTTTTACAAATAACATTACTAATTACTAATAATATACAAGATTTTATTACAAGCCATCTTGGATTAAGATAATTAACTCAAATAAAATTAAAAACTTAATATATATTTACTTATCTATTTACTGGTATCAAATTTTATAGTAATAATAGTATAATATTTATATTATGAAATGATATATGTATTTTGTATATTTTTTCTAGTGATAACATAATTGCTATTGATCTATTATTTATTTTCAATGTCACGAAAATAAATAAAATAATATCGCTTTAAAAATTTAATAAATTTAAAGCTCAGAAATATTTATATGCATAAAATATGTAAATTACAAAAAAAGGAGACATACATAATAACAATTTTCATGATTTCACCTGCCTGTATTCTCAACAGATATAAGATATTTATTTTTGAAAATTTGATCCCCAAATTTTAATCATTACTCTTAAGGAGATGTGAACTTTAGAAGCTGCTAGTTATACTCTTTTTTTACAAATAACATTTTTAACTTTTACGTGCTTATTTATACATGTTATTATGCAAAAATTATACATTTGTTTTATTATAACAATATATTGTTTTACAACTTTTAACATGTTCTTTAATATAATTTATACTATTTGCATCTTAAATTAATGAAAAAATAAAACAAATTCGTAGAAATTTGTTATTCACATACTTAAAAAGTTATTTTACTCTTTTTCGCATTACATTTTATTAACGTACAAACGATTGTGATACTACATACAGTATGCATAAAACTAAATCTAATATTACAAAAAAGTTTTCGATTTTTCTTTTGGTCAAGAAATAAAAAAATCATCTCAGTTGATAAATTAGCAGCGCACTCTTTTCACATCCCCTTTTAAACTTACATAAATATTTTTATATATCGTAGCACTTGACTTATGAATGCACATATATCACAGCAGTATTACACGGTTTTGCCAGAAAAAAAACGAATCGAACAATTCACATTGTACAAATTTTCCGGCGAAGAAAGTCGGGTGATTTGAAAACCTTTACTAGCCACTGCCGATAACAGTCTGCCGCGTTTTGTGTATAAAAATAGATACCCATCAAATAAGCTCTACTTTCATCGAATATTCAAATGTCGCCCGCTCGTTTCCTCGCCGAAGATCCTTACGCGTGATTGTACGCGCGCCTCCGCGGCCACGAGTTTTCTTTCCTTTGTACATTGGAAAAGGGCAGAACAGGGCTCGCGTTTCTCGCGAGAAGCTGTGGGAGGGACTTACTCACCGGCAGCTCCGCTCCGAGTCTTCCTTCGGTTGACGTCTTCCAGGGAGCGCGAGGCTCCCCTCGTGTTGCTGGCCGGTGTGGCGAGGGGTGAGGCGGTGCTTTGGCGCACCGAGCGCCTCGTCGTCACCTCGCTCACGCCGCCGGACGACTCGTTGCTCGAAACCGAACTGCCGTGTAGCCTCTCCTTCGCCATCGTTGTAGGGCCGGCCCCGCCTGTGACGGACTGCTGCTGTTGCTGGGGCTGTTGTTGCAGAGTGTGCTGCTGCTGCTGTTGCTGGAGTTGCTTGGTCGCGAGGAGCCGGCTCTCGCGCTGCACTCGACTATTGCCAGAGTTGTAGTTTTGTAGATTTGAGTGCACCTGTCCGCTGGACGTTGTGCTGCCAGAGCCGCTCCTGAAATTCAATTTAGTATTAATTGAGTGCGACGAGTAGTTTTTTTTTTGGTGAATGACACACTGCGTAAAGAGATTTGAAGTTGTGAGATTTCATTGTATTCGACTAGAAAAGTTGCAGATGAAAACAACGTTATATACTGTTTTTTGCGTAATTGAAAAATTTTCTTTTATTGATATAAGCAATGCAACCACTGCAGAGAAGCGATGGGTAACTGATGACTTGCTCAGAATCGTTTATATTACAGACACCATTTATTATGAGAAATGAAAAATAATTTCGAAAACATTGATAAAGATATAAGAAGTTGAAGATATCCCAACTTTAGGCCCAAATAAACTTCTTAAATATAAATTAATTAAACTTTTGCAAGTTTATTTTTTTATGTAACACCTACAGTATTTACATTTATTAATATATGTACATAAATATACAAATATAACGGAAAAATTTCAATTTACACTGCAACACTACGTATAACATACCTTTAAAATAATACCTTTATAATAAATCAGATTTAAATTACGAGAATCTAATTATATTATGTTTAACCCTCAATTGTCCGCGTGTTGTCTTTGAGGCGCCAAGACAAGGGAAACCGACATTTAACCTGAAAAATCATCATGTTTCTAATTTCTACAACTTTCATTTTGCAACAAATCATGCAGAAAAATATCTTACTAAACAAACAAAAATGTTACAAAAACAGTATAAAAAATAAACTGAATTACATTAAAAACGTAAAATAAAATTGAGCGAATGCAGCGGCGCCTCAAAGGCGCCACATAATCGGTTAGGCGCGTATTATAATACGCAACTAATTAAACGTTTACTTAAAAAAAAAAAAAAAAGAAAAAATAAAGAAAGAAAGAAAGAAAGAAAGAAAAATTATTTGTTACACTGCTGATAAAAATTTCGGTGGACAATTAGTTTAACATAATCTTTTTTTTTCAATTTTGTACCTGGGATAAAAATAACATAAATAAAGAATTTAATTTAAAAATAGTGTCTGACTTCAAACTTGCTAATACAATTTGTTTGCATTTACCTATTATGGTAAAAGTTAATTAGCTATAGAATAGTCAGCATATTTTATGAATTGCATTGTCTTTTTTTAACTTTTTTTTTACAGAAAAAATGTACATTTAATTTATGAGTTTATAAAAATCATGCTTACATATTACAAAAATACATACTTTTGATCTTTGGGTTTTGGTGATCCAGTGCACAATTCATCAGTTGCTCTCATTTTTACTTTTCCAGATATTTCAATCGAATGTTCATCATCAGAAGACTCTATATCCACTAGTGTTGGTCCTTGAACTAAAATGTAAAGATTATTATTGTTATCATTATTACTATAAATAAAGATTTAGTAAAAAAACTAATATTTACAAAATAATCTCACAAATCTAAGATAACAAAACAAAATATATAATAGACACACAAATCTATAACTTTTAAAATACAACAATATCAAAATATTCAAAAAATACACAACATCAAGGTAATTTAAAAAAAAAAACGTCCTTTTTTGTAAGATCAACTTTAGAAAATCTGGCTTCGTCAATATGTCCTTGCAAATAGTGTTAATCTTTTAAATGAAAAATGATAGTTCAATAGAATTTCTACACTGTAACAATGCCTTTAAATTAGTTAGTTACGTTAATAATTTAATTATTTAAACTGTTAACAACAATTTTAAAGCAAAATTGAAATGAAAGTTAAATTGTTATTGTTTTAAGCTCTAGAAGTGTGGCTTATTTGTGTTTGAATTGAAAGTACACAGTGAAATAAAATTAACGTTTTGATGCTTGATTATAGCAATTATTGCTTGAATAAGAAAAAATCAAGAACTATTTTATTGCAATTGTTAATAAATATGGCAAAACAAAAAAAAAAATTTTCAAAAGTTAATAAATTGAACATAATCAGTGATAAATAAAATTATGAAAATGAATGTATCAAAGAAAGAAGATAATCAGTATCATAGTAATGATAAATAGCTTATTTTGAAATGTGATAGCAATAAACAAAATAAATAATATAAAAGCTGATTTTGGCATCCTTAAACGCTTTTTTAATTTATCTGTGCACACCTAACTGCATCCCTATCATTATGAGGCTCACTTTCATCACGATAGGCACCTTTTTTGCTCTTGGACAACATATTGAAGCCCTTCTTGGACGTGTCATCCTTGCCAGTAGCTAGTTGCTTCTTAACAGGACCACCAGCGCTCTCATCTACGCCCATGCAAGCCTTAATAAGTCCAGCAGCGTTCTCCGAGCATTTCCGTTTACCTGGCCTTGGCTGTTGCTGTTCCTCGTTGTTACTCGCTACGCTGCTCTCGCTCTCCTGCCGCTTGCGCTTGCCGGTGGTCTTCGTCGTCGATGCAGCTGCGGCCACGTTCGCTGTCGTGACGGGCGCCAGCTTTGTCGCCGCAGCCGTCAGCTTCGGGCCTGTCCTCGCGTAGGGCGAGATGCTGCGCCTCTCGTGGGGACTGCACCTCGGCGCATTTTTCACGTCGGGGCTGTTCAACCCAGAGGACTTTTGCGAGCGCGTCCTTAGAGATCTTTTCTCGCCGCTGCCACTCGAATCGTTCGGTATGTCGATGAGCAACTGCTCAAGAAGGGATTTGGTACCACGCTGCTTTCCGACATAGTCATCGCTGTTGAACTGCGCGACGGCCTCGTCGTTCTCCTCAACGCAAATCACATCTTGCCGGCCTTCGAGTTCCTGTTTTCTACGGCGCTTACGCTTCAGGTGCTCGGCAGCAGCGACTGCCACGGATTCGGCAGTCTCAACTTCGCTGGGCGTGCGGGGTGCAGGGCTCGGTGTATCGTCCCTCTGAAGCACCACAGGGTTCGAATAGGTATACAGTGGCGGCGTGATGCGGATGGGTTGAGGATCATCACCAGCCAAAGGAGACTGGACGTTTAGCTCGCTGCTGCCGCTCTCCGTCACCGATTTCTTTGCGAGATCTTCAGCAGGCTTTTGCAAATTTGTCACTGCCTCCCTGCTCTGTTGATTTTGTACATTCGCTTTTTGGTTTTGATCGGAGTTATCCGATTTTGAGGTTTCTTCTTCCTTTACTTGCAGCTGCTTCTGTTGCCTGGTATCGTCAATTTTCGGCTCCTCTTCTTTTGCCTCAACTTTCGGTTCGATTGAGGGTTTAAGTTCGACTTTCGGGGTCGTCGAGACGGCCTTCACCTCGTCCTGATCCTCAGTACTTTCAACTTTCTCAATTTTTACCGCGGCACAGTCAACGTGATTTTGTATTACAGGCACACCACTGATATTACTACTGTTACCACTACTATTGTTATTAGTCTGTTCGCGAGGAGACGGCATAAGCTTTTCCTCACTGCTTAACCTATCCAAAGGGTCACTTTCTACAAAAGGTTTTATCTCGTCCGTCGTAATCTCCGCGCCACTTTCAACTTTAATGTTCGTTGACGCGTTGACACTTGACGCCTCGGTCTTTACTTTTACTTCACTGTCAACACTACTACTGATACTACCCTGATCGCACAGACTACTACTCTCGAGTTCGGTTTTCATCACCTCTTTTTTGACACAAGTTTCCGCGGTAGTTATCGCCGACGATAACGAGTCTTTTGAGTCTGATACGCACTTGAGCTCGCCTTCGTCGTTTGGCTTGGCCGTGAGGGCCGACAACGTCGTCGTTGTCGTGGTCGACGTCGTTGTAGGCGTGGCCGTCACTATCGGATTACACGATTGTGTCTCAAGTTCGGGTTTCTTGACCGATTCGGAGGCAGTACACGCCACGGCATCCTTATCCGACTTATCGTTTACGTGATTCGCGAAATCACTCTGATTCTCCGGCACACCACTTCGCGAATTTGAACACATATCACTACTATTGTTACTAACTGTTGAGGAAGGCACGTTGTTCTTGGTGGTGGTTTGTTCTTGCGAAGGTGGAGCAGACTCCCCCTGTAGATGTTGTTGCTGAGTCTGCTGTTGTATGCTACTCTTGGACGTCGTGACGGATTCCTGGGTAGCCGCGGGCCTGTGCAACGGAGATTCTCCTTGATTGGGCGATTTTTCCGACAGAGCGTCCATTGACTCGATACCGCTGTCTTCGCCACCAGCGTTATTGTTGTTGTTGCCGTTACCACTGCCAGCATTGGGGTTGTTCGGACTTGAGTCGGCGGTGCCACCCAACACGATTGGATTACTCGGAGTCGTGTTCTCAAGCAGCTTTTGCTTGACTTTTGCTTCGGTCACATGTATTTCACCGATGGGTAGATTCGGTTTAACGATAGTAGCGAGCTGCTCAATCGTAGTCTGCGACGGTTCTTGCTTATTCACGTGATCACTGAGCTTCTCTATGGCAGGATTAGTCTTCAGCAAACTCATCCTCTGCACTGTTTCGACTTTATTCTGTACAATGCTCGTTTGTTTGCTTAGAAGTAAATGATTTTGAGTTAATTTTTTAGCTTGAAGTGCAGCCGAGGAAATTCTGTGTACGTCATTTTTTATGGCTGCAAGCGTATGATTCTTTTGCTTTTGTCCGAAATTTTGCATTTTGATAGCTACTCCGGTAACGGATTTGCTAACGTCTAATTCGACTTTTGACTGTTTGCTCAGCAGTGTCGTCCTTGTAGTCGACATTGTCGTCGTCGTCGTTGCCGTTGTAGTAATTGACGACAACGTCGTATTTGTCAACGATGACGGTACAGGAATTAGCTTTGAGGACAAAGATGGATTTTCCGTGAGAGTCGTAGTTGTTTCGCTTTCGTGGCTCACATTTCTGCCCTGTGACGATAAGTTCGTAATCTTTGGTGGCACAGGACTACTGCTGCTGCTACTGTCATCATTGTCGAAAGACGAATTCGAGTTGATCTTTGCTCCTATCGTTTGCGCAGTAGGCAACGTTGGTTTTTGCTGCAGGACAGAGTCCGTCGTCAATTTCTGACTTGTTAACGACGCTACTTCGACGCTCTGAGATTCTATAAGAACAAATGTTTAGTATTAGAGGCGATAAAAAAATTTAATATATTAAAAGATCAAATTATGTTACCAAGTAAGTGCAGATCCTTCTCGTCTACTAAGCTTAGCCTTCTTCTCTTCTCTGGATTCATTAAGTCTTTTCTGACACCATTAGGTTCCGGTTGTCGCGTACTCAAAGTACCAGTTGAGTTTTTCTCAGTAACAGTTCTACCAGAACTAATATCGCTCTCGCTTGCTTGTCTCATTTCATTAATTCTTTTCACTACATTTACATCGTTAGTAGATGCAGTTGTAGAGTTATCTATCACATTAGTCGTCTTCTTCAAAGCTTGTGCCGTAGCTGTCGCATCAGCACCTCTGTAGCCAAGCTTTCGCCACTTAGCCTGATTATCCAATATCCGACCGCCTGACAATAAATTCTGCTCTCGATGCAAACCATCGCCAGACTCTGTCTTTTTCTTTGAATCTCTTCTCTTTGTTTTTCCTAAAAGATTTTTCTCGTTAGAATTGAATTATGTAAAAGAGCATTGTAGAATTAATTGCAAAAGAGTATTAATTAAACTCATTCAATTGATTTTTAACTTACCTCCACCAATTTTATGTTCGTTCGTATGATTGGGCACGTCGGTTTCGCCAAGGCTCTTGCCAAGAACTTGTTGCTGGACACTTTGCGTTGTTTGCTGATTTAAAATGGAAGATTTGTGCTTGAGAGGTGAAGGTATTCTGCTGTTAAGGGGTATGTCATCAACATCTCCGGCGCCACTGACTTTACTCGCCGTCGACGGTGTACTCGGTTGTTGCTGCTGCTTCGCTAGCAACGACTGTTGTTGCTGCTGCTGTAACCGCGGCGTCACCTCCATCGGTGATGCATTACCGCTACCACCGCTACTACTGCCACTACTACTGCTGCTCTCTTGTTTTAAGGCATTAGTCTTGGTCACTATGTTTTGAAGCGTATTGTTCATCTTTGCCAGAGTGGTAGCGCTATTCACTATGGCGGAGTTTGGCAAAGGCAACTTTGAGGCGGACGAAGTACCTACAATATAAAAACATTAAATTAATGAATTAATGCGTCAATTTAGAAACGATAATAACAATATTTAACGTAAAGAAATTAATAAAAGCTAAAGCTTCATGGCGTATCATGGTAAACAATCGATTTTGAATTTTAAATTTTACTGAAAATATTGGCTTTACTGTATAAGTGACAATTTCATCATATTCTATTAAATTAAAAAATAAAAAATAATAAAAAACATAACTTCCTGCATTTTCAAAATAAGTTTTGCTTACCTATAATCATATTCAGAGATTTCTTTTGTAATAGTTTGTTGCCGTCGGTGCCGTCTTTCATTTTCTTCAGCTTGCCCCGACGCTTCAGACTAGCCGAGTCAAGGTCTGACTCCTTGAGCAGCTTCTTTTCTTTCTTGCCGATTTGAACAACGGAAGCATTACGTCCGCGTAAGGAAATGTGAAGTGGAGGTACACGCGGTTCTTCAGCCGATGTTGCGCCTATCGTACCGCCGACAATAGAGGCGTTTGCACCGCCTATTGTAGATACTGCCGTTACGGGTGCTGTTGCGCTCGCGCTCGCCGTTGAGGCGATACTACCTGGAGCGCTGCTAGCAGTTACACTCGCATTTGGAAGGCCTGCACTAACGCTCCCAGGTACGCTCGTCGAGATGGGCTTGCTCAATGACTTGTCGGCTTTTCTCATCGGTGGAGTGTTCACAAAAGATACGTCAACCTTGTAGGCTGGCGTTACCGGTTCCGATTTTTCAAGCTTCAGTCTGAAATCACAGTAAAATATTTTATTTTATGATTTTCTCATAATTCAATTTCAAATTATTTACTCCAATTGCATTTTTTCGTAATTGATTCTATACGAATTATTAAAAATTGATTAAAACATACCTCAATTTAATCTTTTCTGTGGGCATGGGACTATTCGAGTCCCTGTTAGATTTCAGCCTATTATGTTTGAGACTTCCTTCACTCGCAGTCGATTTAGCGGTAGTTTCCGAATCAGACTGATCGGTCGTCTCATTTCTTCTCGAGAAATTGCTGTCTGCGTCGTCATCCGAAAATATCGAGTTTGACCTGTCGTTCGATGGTGACGGAAAGGAGAAGAAATCATCTTGCGTCTCTAATGCACTTTCTGGTTCCGAGTCGGACGTATCACTCGGCATTGGCTCGAGCAGTCCCGTCAGCGGATTAATGAGGTATTGCCTGGGTTTGCCTGACGATGTGTACTCTGGCTCAGGAGGCTCCTCTTCTACTTTGGACGACTCGCTGACGTTTCCCGCTCCTGAGGACGTAACATTTGCTGCCGGCGTCAAGGCTGCCGGCGCATTCACATGATTCGACGCATGGCCCTACAAAATATGCATGAATAAGAATTTGGCTTCAATGCTAAGTGGTCGGTTTAATTATTAATTCACTAACAAAAAAATGGTCTGTTATAAATTGTTAGAAATACAATGCAAAAAATTAATTTATTTTACCAATGGCAAACTGCTGCTGCTCTGCGAGAAGGCACCGGTAGCTGATTGGCTCGTAGAGGCTGCCGCTGTCATAGGCGCTGTACGCTGTGCTGTGTTTACTTGAGCACCCTGCGGAATGGAAGTGTTCGACGCGCCCCAAGTCGCGCCGCTCGTGGTCCCATTCGCATCACCGCTGATGCTCGTTGTTACTGCTGTTACAGCCGTCGTTCCCGTCGTTGTAATTTGATAATTCCTACTCAAAATATTTTGACTCTGTCCGTATCGGAAGTCATTCGTAGCAGCAGTATTCATATTAACGTTCTTCAGTTGATTATGATGAAGCTGCTGCTGTAAATTAATGCCCTGATTTAACTGTTGCGATCCAAGTTGTGGTTGTGCCACTGTAACCTGTGGCTGCTGAGCTTGAGCCTGAGCTTGTTGCTGCTGCTGCAACTGCCGAGGATACGGAGGTGGCGTTTGCTGCCGCGGCGAATTACTGGCGGCTTGCATTGGCTGGAAAAGTTAAGAATTATATTACTGTTCGTTTATTATAGCTGATAAACAATTAATTGGTTTTATTTTATCTGCTTAATAAAAATGCCAGGAAAGGGTAATAGGAATAGTAGGTCAGAATATACATACTCGCACTTGTTGCGCTCCCATGAAAGGCATCCGCTGTTGATTTACACTCACACCTACAGGTCCATGAAGGATTTGTTGTGGTTGTGGTTGCTGCTGTTGTACCAACTGACCAGCGCCAATCGCATTAGCTTGCTGCATAACTTGAGATCCAGCAATTTGTTGTTGAGCTTGTTGCGACATTAATTGCTGCTGAACAGTCAAGCCTTGTTGACTGACCTGTGATTGTTGCTGTTGAAGTAGCAATTGTTGCCTTTGTTGTAAAGGTGTTCTCGTCTATAATTGAAATATAACAGTTTAATATAAATAAAAAATAAAATTGAATAAAATTAATTTTATATTCGTTTTATAAAATGAATCGTACAATTCTAACCTGTTGGCCGTTAACAGGAAACCTTGCGGCTAACTGACTTTGCATCTGAACTTGTTGCTGCGGGGCACCGACGGTCGCGGGCCTATACGCTAATTCCTGCCTCACAGGGAACTTTTGCTGAATTTGTACTTGTGTATGCATCGGTACTGGGATGACCGATTGTGATTGCTGCGACTGCGTCAGCAACTGTTGTTGCTGCTGCTGCTGCTGCAGCTGCGGTTGAGGCACTGTCGGAGTTTGGCCCGCATTAACTGCAGCGAATGCCGAAGGCCCGTGGCCGAGGTCGGCGATGAGTGCCGTTGACACTATGAGATCCTCCGTCCTGAGGGAGTCAAGATTTGGCGGCGAAACGCTCGGCGACGCAACCATGTCTTTCCTCCTCACAGTCGGCTTTTTTCCCGGTCGCATGCGATTTGTCATAGTGTTGGAGCCATCAACTACAGCCGGGGGTAGCATCTTCTGTTGCTGACTGCCAACGTGAATGGCACTTGCGGCGCCAGTCGCGGTGCCATCATTTTGCAACAGATTCACCAGGAGAGGACTGGACAGAGCAACTTGGTTGCCAGCTCCGGTGGAAGCACCACCGATCACCGGATTCGTGGACAGAACATTGCTACCGTTTGGTGATGGACTAGAAGCCACGACGTTCGGCGATTTGTACTGACTCGGTCCTACCACGGTCACCTGAAAATAATAAATCGTTGTAACATTTATAATAAACTTTTCTCGACTTGATAAAATCTCGAAAGTTATGATTTATCAAGCATTTTGAAAAATGTTATACAGTTAATAAATTAAGAACATACTGGTTGTGGAGCCACATGAACGGCTTGGGGTGACGTAACTGACACCAAACTGTCTTGACCCGGATAGGGCGGTGGTGGTTGGGTGTGATGTTTAAATTGCACTGCACTCTTTAGCCCACCGGCCTGAGCTTGCGACGCCTCGCGGCTGTGAATGGCTTGCGCCGCGTGTGTCATACTCGCGAAGGGAAAGGGACCATTATAAGTCGTCCTTGGCGAGGCGACACTCGCACTTGCCACCTGCTGCGCTCCGCTCGCGATACCGCCAACGACCCCACCGACGCTAGCGGCAGTCGGCTGTACGGTTTTAGTGAGAAAAGGTGGGATAGGATCACAGTCTGTCGGGGCGACGACATTTGGTGAGCGAAACTGTGGAGATTTTTCCGAAGATGAACCTGGCAAAGAAAATTCATCGCATTAAATATGATTTTTCATTTAAAATAAACATAAAAATATATGTAAAATTAAGCAAATTAGTTACCGGCTGCAATAATTTGAGCGACATTGCGTAAAGTTGAAGATATATTCGAGGCATTACTGGGACCAGGCACAGGAGTAGCATTACTGTCTATACTAGATGTACTATTGGTAGAATCGCTTTGGGACTTGTTTGCACCTTCTTGAGACGGTCCTGAATGTAGAACAATCTCTTGTGCTTCCCCTCCAAATCGTCCAGCTATCCTCAGTGAAATAACCTATTGAAATTTCAAAGATGTTAGTGTCTACTTTTTTTGTTTCAGTAAATAATTTTCTTTTAATTTACAAAACAGAAAAATTAAAAACGTATTTTAATTAAATAATGATCTTACCTGATCTCCCTCTACTTGGACTGAGAGTATTCCAAGTTGTGTGAGAGTAGAAGAACCTTGGGCTGCGAGCTCTCGTAGCCTTAAAGCAGCCTCTTTTGGAATTGAAAATGTAACTCTTACAGAATTCCATGGTTCTACCTTATCTACCCTCAGATCTTGTCCCTTATCTAAATAAACAATTTATTTAAACATATTATTAACAAAAAAAAAATTAATTTAAAATAAATAAATGAAAATTTCTCATTACCTTTACAGACAAGGGACTTGAGACAATCTACAATAACTTTAAATTTGTTCGGGAATTCTGGATCTCCTATGTCACCCTCACACGTTATCACTGTCTCAATTAGATCACCATCACTATCAGCCGCCATTTCTGAAATTTGTCTCTCTAGTTACAAAATTTCTTAGAAAATGAGAATAATTATTTTACATGAAATATCCTAAGAACTATGCTTACCAACAATTAATCACATAACTACCCGGGTAGTCTGGGTACACCTCAGGATATTGAATAATCTCTGCTCAGCGAGATGCCCGTTTCACGGTTTGTTGATGAGCGTCCCAAACCCATCCAGTGCTATGTGTTCAGCAATATCGTTTACTGTAATTGAAAAACAAATTATAAACACAATCAATACTTGTTGTTCAAATCTTAAAAATAAAGACATATACAAATGAACAAATTAGAAATAAGTTAATTTATAATATTTTTAAATGATATCAAAACCATTTTTTAATTATAAATAAATTCTACTGTGTTCATTTTATAAAAACATCTATTGTTCATTATTCATTCTTACAGATGCTCATTTATACAACTCAAAAACTAACGACAAAAAAATTAATAAACATTTTTTGAAGACAATTAACAAAATAATTCTCAAAAAATTAAAATGTTTGCGATAATGTTGTAATTCAATATAAATGGATTGATGGATTTTCGAAAAAAAATTTTGAAGTTCTAAATATGCTTTGATTATCAGTGGTGTTTTCCTAACCTAACTGTAATTTTTTGTTTATATATAAAATGTCTAATCTAATTATTATTTATATGTCTATCTAATATATAAATTTTTTACAACTTTAAATTATAGAAAGTACTACAATAAAATTGAAATGAATATTAACAGATGCGATATGATATATAATATTCTATTGCTAGATTCAGCTAAGAAATAATAAAATAATAATTAATTATATAATTAATTACTTAATAACTATCCTATTCATGATAAATAACGATTGCATAAAAATAAAATTTAAATAATTTAAAGATAAGGAAACCAATTTTAAAAGGAAATTGTATACAAAAGAAAGAATGATTGGACAGCCGTTGCAAATGGATAGATACATGTACTATATACAGATATCTAGATATCTTTATATATGGTTTGAATACATTCACTGATATAATGCCTATTTTATCATTAAAAACGTTAGCTTTGAATTAAATTCACTTGCATTTCTGAAAATTATTATTATGTATATAATTTTTTTCAAAAAAAAAAAAATAATAATAATAATAAATAAAATCTGGAAAAATTAAGATTTCAATAGACAATAGCCACACCAATTAAACCATTTAATAAAAATTGAGAAGAATTGATTCGCAACTGTAATTTGGTATAAATACCAAGAATACGAATAACAGGAAAATGTTCATGAAAAATAGTCCCATAAAGTGTCGCAATTATAACCAAATTCCACAATGTTTGTTCTTAAAATATACTAATCACAACAATAACAAAACCTATAGAACACTGATTAACCAAAGTGAGTGCATTTTAGGTTTACTCAAGGCAACTGATCAGATCACAAACACCCTGAACCAAAGAACTTCACAAAGAGTATTCGACTGCCTACAACCCTAACAAAATCTACTCAATTTGGTATCCAATTTGTGGCTAAAACAGCCAGGAACCTCTACACTACCACCTGAACTAGCAGAAACTATTAGCCACACAATACATACACATCCTATTCCACACAGTCGGGGTGGAAGCAAGGGAAAAAAAAGGAGGGAACAGAACCGTGTCCTCTCCCGAACGTAAAACGAACTCTCCTCCACCATCCGCACCCACACGCGCGCACGGCACTTACACTCGCACACGCGCACGCACACACGCAGCACTCTTATTCGCGCGCGCGCGCGCCCAACACGCACGCATATTCGCCGCCTAAAACTCCGACAGGTGAAAAACGCGTGTGCACACGAAAACACACGGGTGGGCGGTCGCGCGCGCGCTCGCAGGCAGACGGAGACGGAGAGCAAAACGGAGCGTGGTACACATACACGACGAGAGGGGCTGGGAGCGAGAGGAAAAAAGCACGCGGCGCGCTCCGAAAACGAAAAGGAAGAAAAACAAACCGGAGCAGCCCTTCCTGCCTCTCCCCTCCCCCCTCCCAGGGGCGTCCCACCAGGAGATGCACTTTCACGTTGGTTCACCGCGCCTCCGCTGCTCCTCGAGGGTATGCGAGCGAGAAGCACGCATCCTTCCTCCCGTCGGCCGTGTACACACAGCCGCGCGCAGCTACGTGCACGCGCTCGCTCGCTCCCTCTCTCTCTTTCTCTCTCTCTCTCGCTCCTTCTCTCTCGCTCGCGTTTGCGCGCGCGTCCACGCAGCCGTCAGGGTGTCGTCCGGTGGTACCGCGCGTCCACGGGGTTGGGGAGCCCCGAGGCCGCCGGCAAGGGCGCATCGTCTCGGGGTTCGGCCGGCCGACGGAAAATCGCATACCCGAACTAGGTTATAACGGGGAGGCCCGGAGCGGCGCCTGCGGGGGTACACGGGGCTGTCATGTCCGCCTTGGCTGGCTTGCGGCGGCGGAGGCGCGCCTTCCCGCGCGGGCCTCGCGGTCGCCTCGGGAGGGCACGCGCACGGCCCCCACGACGGCTGCACGCGCGGTGCACAAATGCGCGGGCGTGATGGATGCGCGCGCGATGTGTATACGTTTGCGCGCTCGCGCTCACCGCCTGGAACGGGGAACGCACACGTGCGCGGCCCCGTGTGGGTGAGTCCGTGCGTGCGCACACGTACCGCACGGACACATCGAGGCGGTGCGCGCGGGGATCCGACGGAGGGGGGCCACCATTTTGTCCCGTCGGGGGAGGTGTGTGCGTGTGTCGGGCCCCTTGCGGGGCAGCCGCGGGGTCGCCGTCGAGCCTCTCCCCGGGCGACGCCTCGAGAAATTTACCCCATTTCGGTCCCTCCGTGGCGGTTGCCGCTGCTGCTGCCGTCCGTCGGTGAGCCGCCGTCGACGTATGGGTCGGGCGCTCGCGCGCCTCTGCGCCTGTGTGTGCGTGTGCGGCCCAGAGAGAGAAGCACAAGCAGGTTCGCCCTCTCCTGCTCCCTCGGGCATACACACGGGCGCCGCGCTAGTCCAGCTCCGTGGTGCTGGCCGCCTTTGTCGCGGACGGGCCTGCGGGTCCTCGGCCGCGGTAAATCCGCGCGAAAGAACCTCCCGCACGCGCTATCGCCACTTCATGTTTCTAGCTGTCTCTCTTTCTCCCTCGCTGGCTCCCGCGCCTCGGAGCCAGCGCACACGCACCCACACACAAAAAACACTCGCGCCGGAGGCGAGAGAGACGGCGAGCGGGCCGCTTTCTCGTCGCACTGGAAGCACTGCACTTTATTCCCAGGGGGGAAGGAGCTCCGCCGTCGGGCGAAGCTTGCACTGGGTCCCCGCGGCTGAGAGAGAGAGAGGGTGAGAGAGCGCCGTGAGGGGTACCCGGAGCGGGCGCGCGGTGCACTGCTCGCGCTCTCCCTCTCTCTCTCGCGCTCGATCCTCCTGCTGGCTCCTCCGGGCGCTCGTTTTCCTCGGAGGGTCGTCGCGCTGCCTGCCTCGCGCGCTGTTCCTCTTCCCCTCTCTCTCACCGGGTGTGCGCCTGGCGGTGCACGGGGCGCTCGCGCGCAACACTGGCCGTCCGCTGCGGGTCCCCACGGCCCTGGGCCCGATCACGAGGAAGCCGTCGCGGCGGCGCGCGATGACCGTAGCCCCACTTGGCACGACATTATCGGCGACGTTGAAGCGGACGAGTCGTAAAACGCCATGGACAATAACAAGGTGCCGCCATTTGCAATGCGGCCAACTGACATGCGCAAATCAATCGCGCGCGGGGCACCACTGTGGGACGCGAGAGAGACCGCGAGCGGCCGCAAGCCCGGCCGTGGGACGAGGACGGCGAGAGCACGGCGCACGGGGATGGCTGCACGGCGACGGGCCGAGAGTACACGGACGGCGGTCCCGACGACGATGGCGCCCCCAGCGGTGTAGATCCTATCCGCGCAATCCCTATGGGACGGTGGGACCGGCGATCGGCGCGACGCCTCGCGCCGATTTCCGCAGGCGCTCGAGTATCCAATTACTCGCCATGACCGTCGCAACCTGCGTCATCGATCCCTGCGCTCTTCTCGCCTACTCCGGGTGCTCTGCGCGTGGTGCTTTGACATTTCAACATTTTCTCTTATATTTCTCTGCCTTCCTCTACTCTAATATAGATTCTTTTTTTTTAATCTCGTAGTAGATGTGTTACCTATTTGCAGCCTTCTTTTGTCTTTTTCTTTGTAGTTTTACAGATTTCTCGCAGATTTCCAGCAATTTCCTTCAAAATGTTTAATGATATGCACGTTTTCTTTATATAATTAGTTCGTATAATTCTAATACTTAGCGTTTCGTTAATGATACGAAGAAGCGGCAGCTTGGGAAAATTTATTTACTGAAGTATAAACAGTAAACAACTAATCATCGATTAGTGTCTGTAATCTTCAATTTGAAGTACACTTATCTGAAGGAAAAACTTTGGAATACCCCAGTTAATTAATGCGATTCTCATTCATCGGCGTTTTTTTTTCTTGCATAACTAAAACAATCTTTGATCGTCAAAAAATTAAAGAGTTCTGTAAAGGGTATTGCATTTAAAAAAAAGTCTAAAAATCGTCTTCGTAAAGAAAAATTACACTGAAATTTATTTAATTTATACTAAGTACGTATTTTAAAAATTGACGAAACAAACTTTTAATTCTAATTTTCTGATTTATCTTTAAAATGAAACTTATCATACAGCTACTCAAATGAAAATTATAATTGTACTTTTATTATTCTGAATAATGAATAAATTAAATTTTCAAAATTCTTAGTTCAAATCGTAGTATTTTATCGTTTTTATTTAAAAATCAACTGTGCTATTATATAAATTCGTGACTATGTCTTGCGACCAGCGTACTCGAACGTCACTTACTCTGATCCTATATATTGAGGACTGGCCAGTCGACCGCTATCAACTAACATTGCCTTCGCCTACACGGACGGCATGTCTGAGCACTCATACCTACATTAAACTGCAGAAAAATTGAGAGGAAATTCGACCATTCTGTATGGTTTGATGGCAATAATTTTTTATTGAAACTATTTAACTTGGAAAAGACAATTTCAAATGTCCCTGATTAGGATTTCTTAATGATCCTGAAAGTACAGAAGGCTTTTGTATATTAAACTTCCAAATTTTCATATATTTATTCTTAATGATCAATTTTAACATAAATTTTTTTACACTTTGCATGTAAAACAACACATCGTGTAATTTATTTCTGATTTTTTAGGAAATTTTCATTGCCTTACTTTTTTAAGTGCTTTTTATCGTTTGAGTAGCTTTGATAAGATTTGATTGAATATATACTTAATTTCAAAAACTAGAAAAATTTTCAATCCTGCGGTATTACTAAATTATAATAATAAAATGAGTTAAAGCAATTGCTGATGCTGCATATTAAATGACATTTAACTGTTCCTGGAGAATTACATTCACACAAGAATAAACAGTTTTAACTAAAAATTTTGCCCATGTATTTTATTGCATTATTATTTATTAATCAAAAATTATGAAGATAAGATTGCCATCAATCCTCTAGAGGGCATACCATTCAAAATTTTTGAAGAATAATACTTAATAATCACTATTTACATTATAGTTTATAACTTGAGTTTCTTAATATTTTCCTTCACATGATGGCAAAACTCCAGCTCTGCACATTTCTTCATACTTTGCCTTTGGATCGTAACCTCTGAAAAAGAAAAATTTGATTAGAAGAAGAACTACAATGTTACATTATAGAGCAGTCTTTAATAAATTAGTAACTTTACTTGTAGAAATCGGCATAAGCCTTCTTTCTTGGATCAATTACAATAAATTTCCAAAGATCCCTGATACAGCTGAAGCAATACATGCTCCAATTACAGCTGTTCTAATTTTCTTCTCTAGAAGTCGTTTCAATTGAGGCTTCGGTAGTGCACCAGAAGCAGACATCTATGAATAAATTAATTACTTTAATCGGATAAACATAAAAAATGTATTAAATTAAAATATTGGGTATACAAAAAAAATGTTTCCACACAAATCGAATTACTTAGTATACTTTAGCAGGCAAACACAAATGTAAATTCCAATTGTCTGTTGGATATATAGTACAGTTTGGGTAATCACAGTTTGAAAAGAATTAATAATTTAATGATTTAGTTCAGTTATCTAGGTATCCTAAAGTTATTTAATTCGTAAATAATCTACTATGTATTCAACTCTGCTACTATTTAAATCAAACAATCGAATGCGATATTCTAAAATGCGATAAAAGGGCTACTTTGCAGGGCTAGAGGAGCAAAGAAAAATGACAAAACCTCAAATTATTCTAAAAAGTTACGTAATAATTGTGCCCTAATGGTTACTCGACCGATGATCAAACAATGATTAAGCGCTACAAAACATTGTTTGACGACAAAATTCATACCTTTCTACTTGAATAAGGGATTCCTTCACACGAAAATGTCGCCTTCGGAAAAATCTACTGTGCGATCAAGCAGATGAAAAACGGAACACCTACAGTCTACACACACAGGCACATGTACACAATCGAGTATCGATACAGAAATCGAAACTCGAACTGCTCGGTTCGAGATTAAAAAAATCGATACAGACTTAACTGCGTAGAAGATGCTTACTGTGCATACATGTAGGCAAAATGTAATTGTTTAATCTTGCAAATACAGATTCTGAAACAAGATTTAAGCTGCATTTTAGAAAAGAAATTTCAAGAAGTGTATTATGTAATACGACATTACTATAAATTATGTTCTAGTCATTCAATTCTTTTTGAAATACGTAGCCATTTTTATTGTTAATAAATGTCACGTTACCTTTTACACATTTATCACGGAATAATTTACTAACTGGATTAAGAATTACTATCATTTAGTATGTTGCAATATTATGCAACAATCCATGGCACCTCCGAAATTAAATTTTGGAGCACATTGATTATGTAAAACATAATTTAAAAATGTCCTAATCACGTGACAAAAACAAATATGGCTTCTTTTACCTCCAAAATTTAAACAGAAAATAGAACTAATGGAAAAAGTAAATTACAAAATAATTATAATAATAATACGTTATCGAAGTGCAATACAATTAAATAACAAAGTTATAAGGTGTTTCAGTTCAAACATATATAAAAATGAAAAAATAACATATAACAGTTATTCAAAAAAATTTATTATAAAATAAAAATTAAGGTGACATTTTTTACACTTATATAGTAGATAAATCATTTTTAAAAATAATTTACATGTAGTATATTCAATTTCTAACCAATGAAACTTTTACATAAATGTTTTTTATATAAGTTTGTACATTATGTTGTTTCCAAAATGGTAAAAATCTTGGTATAATTTATTTATGAAATTCAATCAATTTCTTGATTTTAATCTATTCCCCAAAAGTCTATATTTTCTCGGGCAATACTTTTATTTTCTCTACGATTTTTGGATGATGTAGTAGACTTTTTCAAATTTTTCTTACCCATTTTTCTATCACGTTTTAACAATTGGGTTTTTATTCGTTTCTTGACTTCTTCGTCTGATATAATTGTAGAAGCAGTAGTACATATTTCAAATGCTTCAGATGGATCATAGCAAGAATTGACATCATTCTCTACTGAATCCAACAACTCATTTTCTAACAATTTTTTATCATCATTGTTTACATTGTCAGAATCATTGTTAGAGGTGTCAGGTAAATTTTCTGTATTTTTATCATTATTGCTTAATTGTTTTTGTTCATCATTTATAACATTTTGCTCCAATTGTTTTTCAATATCAAGCTTTGACACTTTCTCTACTAAAACAGGTATATTTTCATCACCAGAATCTTCTTCAAGTTCACCAAGTTCTTCGTCATCACTAACTTCTGGAGAATGCAAGAGGACCTTCTTATATTTCTTTTCATTGTCTGCACTTTCTTTTACAATATTTTTATATATTGGATACATGGTACTCTCATAAGCAAAGCGCCTTCTGAAAAATTCCCGAATACAATTGACATCACGTTCAAAGTACACTTCAGCTTCTTCATGATCAGTTGGAATCATTTGTGGGAAATCAATAAGAATAGGCTTTTCTTCAGCAGTAAGCATAATATTAAATTCATTGAAATCTCCGTGTATCACTCCATGTAAAGCTAAACTGCAAATGATATTCATAAGTTCATCATACAACTTTTCAATATGTTCAACTTCATGAATATTGCATAAAGGAACACCGTCTACAAGTTCCATTATAATACAATGTCTATTAAAATCTATAGGTTTAGGCACAGGAAAGTCTCTGTCGTAAAGAGCTTTCATATAAGCAAATTCTCTAGTAGCTGACATTCTTGACAAATAAAGCCAAGACATATACTTTCTGTGCTGATGATAGTCCCTCTTGTTCTTAACTTTCCGGAAACAAGTTCTGCCTAATCTGTGTAACTTTAAAACATAATGTTCTTCGTCATTTTTTGAAACTACGTAAATATTAGACTCCTTTCCCACACCTATCTGATTTCCAAATTTATCAATGAGTTCACGAGCTGCCAATGTCTTTAAAGCCAAGTAATCGTAACCAGTGTTGGTCAATCTGTAGCCTTCGTAATGTTTGGTATTCTCGTAACAAAGTAGTCGGTGTTTGCAGAGCTCCTTTAAAATTTTATGCAAACCTCCATGACGTAAATTGGCGATTTGAGCGACCAGCGCTAAATTCACCAGCTCATGGTTCTTCATGCCCATCTCGATCGCTGTTAGTACACGAAAATCCTCCTTCGTAAGGTAACGCATCATCTTCACGTCCAGTTTCCCCATGATTGGTTTATTTTCTTAATTTACAATACAGAGAACAAATTCAAGAATACTCAAAACAAAGTTCTGTAAACAAAGTAACCTCAAATAGAGTCATTCCTTGCCAAACACGTTGTGGCTAAAAACCATGCGCTCAGCTGCTCCCACACCATCCTTTTCAGCCCTCTAGCGGATAAGTATATGACTAACATAAGTAGTTTAAATTGTCCTGTTGACAGAGTCGTAAAAAACAATGTAAAATTGTAAATAATTAATAGTAGAATTGTAAATGCAATTATAAATAATATTAAATTTAAGATATGTAATTCAAGAAAAACGAATATCTGTTCCACACTAACGTATTTTCATTACCGTTTACAATACATGCTATATAGTGTCTGTCTAGTTAGCACTTTTACTACTTACTGAATATATATAGTAATACTTGTTATAAGAAGTTTTTTAAAAGACTTTAAACTATAAATAACAAAGGACAGTTTTCTTTGTTAAAAAATTGAATAAATCAATATTACTGCATTTTCATGATGTTAAAGATTTACATACTGCTGCATATTACCTGATCCAAAATAATAACAGACATTTATGTAAAACTGTTATTCGCAAAAGCGTTTGACGTTTAAACTTTTTTTAAATGCATGTTTAAAAACTAACCATTTATAATAACAAAATTATCTGCAATTTTTCCCTGATATTGAAAATAAAAAAGGAACTTGTAAAGAACCGGATCTCAAAGTCAAAATAACGTCTTGGAATATAAATGCACTGCAAAAAGAAGGAATATATCGAGCGACGTGTTGTTTTTAATGAGAAAGGTAATTGCTGGCAAATTGCAGGTTACTTGCCCTATCGACCACTTGTAGGTATGCAATATATACGAGTATGATACAGGCAGTGTGGATGTGTATAAGGTCGCAGATAAGGTACTGGCAAACCGGTCGTGGTGAGGATCCCCACCTCCTGGCTCGGTAAATCGTCCGACGAGTACAGGCTCATGCATAATGGCATACGTGCGACGCTGTTGTCCTTTTTCGGCCAGAACGGCTTCTTCGCGATCGCCGTTTTTTGGGTACAAGTATAAGTACATCCTGTGTAGAGCTTTGAAACTTGAATGGAATGTTACGGAAAAACGAGTTAATTGTGAAAAAAAGTTTTAAAAAGTTGAAAATTTAAATTGGTATACTAGAGTAGGATGAAGAAATTGAACACACCTACTCGAATTTATTGGTATCATTAATTGAGTTGTTATGTAGCTACGATTTAATAATGAAATTATACGATTATTTAAAAAATTATTGAAGCAAAAATCCATTTTATCGTTAAGATATAACTTGGATATTAATATTTGGATAGATATTGAGTTATTGTGATTATTATACATGCATGTTTTTGTTAGGCTGCAGATAAAGTTAAGTAAATTGCGCAAAAGTTAATTAACGGGTCCCGTTATGAATTTTTATCGTGAAAAATATTTATATTTATATAATATAATAAAACTGACGAATTTTTTCTTCGTCAAATTGATTTCTGATATAGCAGTTTTTGTTATTTTATCAAATTCCTGACCCGAGAAAGCAAAAATTAATGTTTGACTTCATAACAATATGTATGCGGAATTTAACGTTATCGTAATATATCGTCAGTTTAATGGAAAACTTTATATAAATATAAATATTACTATGAATAAAATATAATAAATATTATGCAGTAATAAACTTTTTTGAATAACAGTTTGATCTCTCGTGGTTTAATATATAATTAAATAAATCACAACGAATTCACGGGATTTATAAATTAAAAACTACGCATATACAAAAAAATGAATTTCGAAATTCTTCAGTATTATGATTCATTGAAATATGAATTTTGTAAAACTGAACGTTTGGAAAAAAAAATCTTATCAGTCGCGCGTTTTAATGAATATACAATCGACAAAAACAATTAAATTAAACGCATTGCTGTAAAACTGATAAAACACATCCGTCAACATTTTTTAAATAAACAGCAATAACTTTTTTAAACGTTTTAAAATTATTTCTCATTTAACACATATTTCGTCGATGCAAAATTTTATAAAACCCCTTGTTTCTTAAATCCTGAAAAAAAAAATCGCGCAAAACCTTTCCCTTGCGGCCGAATCGGTTCTTTTTCCCCATCACGGGTTCAATGAACCTCGTTTTTTCTTTATCAAAGGAATAATTATTCCCAGTCGCCGCGGTCCTCATTATACAAGGTACACACCGAATCAAGCGAATAACTTTCACGGCCTTCGCTCGTCGCCGTGCATCGTACAATAAATGCGCAAATACGCCCGTGAACTCGTACACCTAAAAATGCCCACCATGCGGAAGCAAAACGCGTTTTTTCCTCTACGCTAGAACCGAGCCATACTTCGCGCTTTACATTGGCGTAGTCATCGCCTCGTTTTCATCAAGTGCGTCATCTGCGCGAGTGCCGCCCTTCGGCTGACTCGCATCCGCATAATTGATACAAGTCCGCTGAAAAAGCTAAATTGCGCTCAGGCGTAATCCAATAATGCATCAAAATCGAGAACCACGTGAGCGCAGGCCACACACGTACGCGTGTGTTTTCTTTTCGTCCAACACACTTTGAAACTTGCACAATATACGCGTCAGTGCATTATAAACAGCATCCCGTCGTCGGGAGGCGAGCGCCACTCCCGGCGAGTCTCCGAACTCATCTCCATCGCAGTCCGCAGAGGACTATAGCGGAGTATATATATATATATTGTATATATATATTCGACGATCCGCCAGTGCGCGACTGCGCGTGTAGAATATAGTCGACATTTCGGGCTTGCGCGGCGAGCCTCGTCGTCGGGCTCACGGGCCGTGTCCGATGCGTTTCTCCCCCTGACAACGCTTCCCGAGTGCGCGCAGCTGTTCGCCGCGGTCAGCTCTGCACTCATCCCTGCCGGGAGCTCCGAACGGCGCAAAATCATCAACCCGCGGAGGTACACGGAGCACGCACCTTCCGCGATAACACAGTCCAGTCCATTGGGTCCAGGAGCTGGGAGACCCTCCATCGCGGCTGTGCGCACACGCGCCCGCCCAGAGCGTCAGTGTGCATGTAGAGTCGCCAGGACGAGCGCACTCGCGAGTGGCGGTAGTGGTGGTGACAGAATAAAAAAAAAAGTTCGCCGAGTCGTTAATCGAGGCTCGCGAGTGCAGCTGCACTCAGAGGGCGCACGCGGACGGCGGGGCGAGCGCGGCCGTCAGTGACCGAGGAGGAGAGGCACAAGGCCGTCACCTGGCATCGCTGAAACACGGACGCACTTCTACTGGAAGGCCACGACACAGGTACTCATCCGCAATCTCTACGCACTCGTTAAATTGGCTTTTCGTTCGCGTACGTGCGATAAACACTTCGTCCGTGCGCGCAAGCGTCGAGTTCCGCGAGTATGTGTGTATGCATGTACGCGCGTTGATGTCGGTGGGCACGCACTTCCGTCAGTGGTGCAGTGTCGGATCGTCCCCTCGGGAGGTCGCTCGTTCGTCCCTTTCCGCGAGAACGATGTGCGAGTGCTCCGAAGGGATCGGCGTTACGTAATGTTGGCGTGCCTTTTTCCGTGGAGTGCGTGAGATTATGGGCTCGTCGAGGTAGGTGACAGCAGGGTTTACGCGGGGAATGGGTTCGCGCGAGTGTACGTGCACCGAGAGGAGCTTAAATAGGTCGAAGTCCCTGTGTTGTGTTATGGCCTTTGTCTTCTGCTCGCGATGGATCGCACTAGCCTTTCGTTTGCTGTGCGTGGGCGTTAGTGTTGTATTTTGTTAGCGTTGAGCCTTTGTGGCCTACATTGAATGTACCCGTTAATTTTGCTGTTTGCGCGAAGTCGCTGTCATTTTGTGTGATATCGGGTGATTCCAAGTTCTTTTGGGTTTTCCAGATGTACTGTAAGCTTCTTAATTAGAGGAATTGGTTTACACTGGTAGATGTGGGTATTTGCTCCGCAATAATGATGAATTTGCTAGATATTTGTAAGAGGCTGTTGGATATTCATCATACCGCCAATAATTACCATTGCTGTCATTCATTGAATTGAAGTTAATAGACGGCTATTATGCTTATCGATAATCATATGTGTGTAGAGTTTACATTGTTATAATTTTTGCAGGCTGTATTCAATTCGAAACAGTTTTATTACTGATAGAGAGAGCTATAGTTTTAGTGATAAGTGAATCAAACAGTATGGCAAAACACTTATCAGTAAGACGACAATTTTCACTTAACATGTGACTAAGATATTAGTATCAGAAAATGTAAAATAATTAAAGTGGATCTACATCTTTATTCTGTCAAGATAGTCTTAATTACTTATATAACATATGGACTTATTATTAAAAAACTAATTAATTTCCTAAATTCTTTTTTGTCTCTAAAGAAAAACAAGTAAATTGTCATCCAAAGAGCTAAAGCTTGTAAGTATAGTCATATTCTAAATTCATGGCTCAAAGTCACAAAAAGCAAAGGATGCATCAGCACCTTAAAACCTTTTTCTTATAAAATATAGAAAAAATGAGTAATTCTAATTGTAGATATAATCATTGCAGCTAAATTTTAATCACCATGTTTTATTTTTGATATAAAATCTTTGATAATAATTAAGTATAGAATCTCTAAGTGCTAAAATTAATAAAGTAGCTGATGTTTCCAGATTAATTACTTATCTACTGAAAACATTATCATTAAAGATTTACACTTCACCTTCTTACAAGATAAAAATTTCTTGAAACAAACAAAATTCTTTAGTATTACATAAAATGTAATAATTTCAATACCAATTTTGTTTTTTTTTTCATGGTATTATGATTGATTGATCTAGGTTGAATATCAGCCTTTTGTGTCATCATGATGTCAATCACAAGTTAAGTTTAATCTTGAAATTGGTACACATCTTTGAAAGAAATGTAGGAGAAAAGAATTTAGTGTATCTTTTTTCCCAAGTTTTATTAATAGATAATAGAAGTTTTGAGTTTTCTTAAATGACAAAAAATGAATTTTAAAGAAAAATTGCATCAGCTTGCAAATTACTTTAGCAAGCAGTTTACTTTAGTCCCTAATGATATAGGAATTTCTTAAGTTATATATGTGTAGAACAAAGCTACTTGCACGTCATTCAGGTATTGCAAAATAAGTTTGATAATTTGCCAAAATAAATGCAGTTTACGTAATTGCCTTTAACAATATAGTGCCTAACGTCAAACAGATAAAAAAACTTTATTACTTAAGAAAAAGCTTTAGACCTTAAGATAGTAGTATATTATTTTCATTTTTTACATATATGAATTTTGCACATTTCTTTATATTAATTATTGTTCTTTAAGTTGTATTTAAAATAGATTTATAAGCAAAGTCTGTAAAATGCCAAAATTTCGAAATGCATGCACTGGAATGTATATGACGCGAGTTGTGTTGGAGCATAAATAAGCCACCGAATGAAATTATTCTTTGTATATTCATGCCGTGCAAAAGATTGCACTTTATTAAAAAACGATTCAATTATGCGTGCATCAACTAAACCACATCAGATAATTCTCAACCAGCACTTGTAAATTGATGTCATTCGCTCTTATAGAGACAAGCTACATGAGAAAAATTATGGATGAAATAACTTTTTAATTTAACTTGAATTCCTTCTTTATTAATTATTAATTAAAAAATTGATTACTACTAACTCTAAGCTTTCAAGCTAAAGCTCTAAGGTTTTTAACTTTTGAACTTTCTAAAATATTCATAGTGCTGTTAATAATAAATCTGCATATGCATCTGCAATGCTTAGATTTTTTTAAATTAATAAATTTAAACCACCTAGTTCATAATATTATTGAATAATACTGATGTTGTTTAAAAAGTAAAAGTTTACATATCTTTTTAAATCCATTTTATAAAGAAAATTGCACAATTTAATTGACGAAGGAACTTTAGAAAGTTCGGGATTCTTATATTAGTGTAAATAAATAGCGCTACTTCGATGAATCATTCGCTTCAACTAAAATTTATTCCGCGATAAAGAAGTAACAATGTAGATACTGCATTCAAAGTTAGAGTTTCATTAATTTTTTTTTTACGACTCACTGTTTACAGATACACGATTTCTCCACACGCGCGCTTATTGCTTTCTTCACATTCACAAAGGAAATATCGATGTTTTTCATCGTTATGAATAGCGTGACGAAAAGCAGTTTTATCCGCAGGCGCGACGTGGCGCCGGTCTAATGTAGTTGCACAATTATTGACTGTACTCTTAATTGAATTTGCAGTTGGATCAACAAATTGCCTTTGACGCAAACCGTTAGGAAAAAGTCCATTTCAAGCGAAACGTGATCATTTCTCCGGACTCGATATACATAGACTCGCCGCGGTACGATTCGTAAAGAGGCGAAAATGTCGCGGATATAATTATTCTCTCTTTATAAATAACCCTTCGATTTACACGGCGGTGCTCAACGAGAGAATTCATCGCTCTCGGAAAGCACTGCTCGCCTCCTTCGAAAACTGGAAATAAAGGAGACGATTTTACTTTTTTTTTTCGTTAAAGAGCTGAACGAGGTCGTTCTCCTTTTTCGTCGACAGTCGACGAGCCGAAACCGGTCGTCATCTACGGGACCCTCAGCCCTGGCGTCCTGCGGACGTGCAGGACTTGCAGTGATAACTACATGACTATATTTCACGGTGCACTTCATCCTCGCGTTGATAAGCTATCGCCTCGGGGCTGGAAGCGCACTTTCCTATATTCCGCCGCGTACGGATATAGCCGCAGACGCATATTTTACATTCACGACGCGGGGGTCACTCGTCGGCTGAATAAATATTCATCGAGCGCGATGCTTTGAGAGTCTCCGAACGCCGCGATTGTGTATCGGCTTTTTATTAGTTATTTTTTATTTTTTTTTTTTTCTAGAAAGTTTTTGTGTCGGCGACTGAATTATATTCTCCGCGGCTGGAGGCTTCCTTTTATTTTTATATGAAACTGCGAAGGAATAAATATGAAAGACTGTAGAGAGGATTATTATACGCGCTTCGAAGCTCGTAAACTTCTCGATCTTGAACTGCGCACTTGAAAACTTCATCGATACTCCTGCGTCGTCGACGATTTATTATCACTCGTGCATTTAAAATTAAATCTCGTTATCATCCTTTTATTCGCGTGAGTTTTAACAGATGGTAATAAAATGATTATTATTTGCAGTAGCTAATTTGCTTTATTCTTTTTTATATTTGTTTATATACTCTACTCCGATGCTTGCTATTGCGACCCTAATTACACTCCTGCAATCTCCCAGGTCTTTACAGGAAACCTAAAAATAAACCGATACGGCCATGCACGAGCGCGGGAGCAGACTTTTTATCGCTGAACAAGTGCTCGCGCGTGCGTGACATGAAGAGCTTTCAAATTTAGAATTTTTGTCGCCGATGTGCACGCGGGGAAATATATAGAGCGACTTACTGTTCTCTAGTCGCGGCGAGAAATTCAGTTACGGGAGAATTTTTTTTAACTGAAAAATCAGGAGATTCTCTCGGGAAAAGTCGAGTGGAAACTTTCGACGGAGTTTACGAGCTTGCGGTATACTTAATAATTGCAGCTGCGGAACTTTCTTTTGTAAGAGAGGCTCTCGAAATAGCGCAAGCCTATTATTCAAGTTTTTTTTTTATCGAAGTGACTGCTTACGTTTCATTAGCTGCGCTTGTACGCGTTGCCGTTAAAAAATTTTCTATTCTGACTGGAGAGCCGCGCAGTGCATTCCAATTAACGCGGAGCACTTATTTATATCCGATATGAGAAAATTACAAGAGAGAGAGACAGAGGATATTGAGACAAACTGGTGACGAAATCGAACAATTCATTGAACTCCATGATTAATCGAACGTTTGTTTTTTCTTCAAAGTGCAAGAAAAAAATAAAACTAAATAGCAAAAGCTGGGCGCGCGCACAGCGTTAAATCAGCCGGCGGCTATTAATTCGCTCTATGAATCAACGACTCTGTAGATCGCGACCTCGAGCCTCCCCTCGAAATAAATAAACTCTCTCTCGTTTTAACAGTGAGTTATCGGCGCTGATTACGCCGAGACCGACTGACTGACGATGCTAACATTTTTCTTCTGCTTTCAGGGGACTGCAGCAGTGCAGTCCGTCGGAGCGCCGGTGATCATGGAACAAATGATTGCCCTGAGCACTCAAAATCCATTGTCGCTGCTGGTTAAATTCGGCATGATGGCATGGAATAACACTTGCGGCATCGAGAACTGCTCCGGGCACGGCGAGTGCCACAATGGGACCTGCCTGTGCGAGGTAAAGCCGTCTGCTGAGTCACCAACGGCTCGCTCATAAATGATTTTAAAGAGTTTGCGTTATGCAACTTTTATTTTAACCGACGCCGGTGTTACGGTTCTTTCTGTTTTCTCGTTTAAGTACTTTACTCTTTTTTTTTCCTTTGTCTTGTCGTAACTAATTTTCTCGTAGTTATTACGGCGATTGTTAATTCACCGCTGCCCTTGATGGACGTTTATTAAAAAGCTACTTTGTGGTTTCGGTCGAGGCTTGAGTTATGTGACATGGTTTTTTTTTAAAGTAGGCTACTTTGCAAGTATTGCATTGATAATGGCTGGATTAATACGATGGAGTCGACTGAAGTGTTAAAGTAATTTTTTTTAAGTTTGTTCGATGATGTGGTAGTGATCGATCGAGAATTTTCTTATACTAAACCGAGCGCGATTAAGTTTGATAATTTATACAATTTTTTAATGGATGCTTCTTTTTCTCAGTTATCCTCATAATTTATTTGAAGCATAATCATAACGTTATGTTTAATTTTAATGATATTCGCATAAAAGCAAAAAAATACATGAATACATTTTTTAATGAAATATACAAATCATTTTTAATAAGTTGCTTTGTCATTTTTACATGAAAATGTAAGTTTTTGTAAGATTAATTATGAATTTCTAAAGAAAAATAATAATAATTCCGCTCGTTCTAATGCTGATTTAAACTTTTACAGATACAATTCGACGGTTCAGAATGTCGACTTCCAAACTTTAGTTACTACATCGCCTTCGCGACAATCTTCTTCGTCTTGGCGTTCGTATGCCTGACACAGCTGGTGATGTGCATAGTGGCTGAATGGCAGAGGATGAAGGCGCCATCGTTTCTCCGCGCCTGCAGGGTCACCACTCAGAAGCTCCTTTACTTCGTCGTATTCCTGGCGGCGCTCATTCGCGGAGCGTACTTCACTTCTCCGGTACTTAAGTCTATCCTTCTACAATTAAAAGGAAAAAAATCAACAAACTGCCAAATGAATATTTTATTCAGACCTATAAGTGTTCAGAGTGGCTACTAAAAGTTGCAGTAATGTGTACTTCCATTAGTAAACTTTACTATAAAAATACCACCAGTATTTTTATTTTGTATAGTTATCTTTATAAAAAAAACTGTAACTTTTCTTGGATACCAGGTTTTACTAAATTTATGTAATTTTTATTCGGTGTAACTAAGATATTTATGTTTAGATAGATTAGCACGTGTGTGCTTACGAGGCAGTGATGCAACTTCTTTTTTTTGCGATAGGCTGCTAAATTGTTAAGATAAACTGTTCGATAAATCATATCAACGCTGATTAATTTTTGTTTTGTTGCGTATTTTTACTGCATTGAATACAATGTCTTAACAGTAAAATTGATTTACAGACGGCGTTCAAGGCGGGCTGGGCTAGAAGTTTAGTGTCCGCCTATTATCCATTGGTGCTCAGCGGAGCCTCATTGATTGTGTGCTTCTGGGCGGAGGTGTTCCACTTGAGGGACATTCGAACAGACAAGCCGCAATTTCTCTCAAAGTCATTTCTTGCCTTCGTCGTATTCAACTTCATGACCTATTCCCTTTTGCTGGTCGAAGTTGTCATCGCACAAATACACGACCAGGAGGATCAGGTACGCCCACGAGTTTGCATAAACAGCGAAGTTATTGTCTAACTGCTGAAATTGATATCGTTTTATTTGTAAATGTGTTTTCCAGCAGAGTTTTTACACGCACATTTTTAACGGATGCTACGCAGTGCTGATTTTTATCGTCGTCATATTTTTCCTCATTTACGGCGTCGAAGTATTTTTCAAGGTAACGATCGCATTAGTCGATCAATTATTATCTCCCATTTGGGTGGTGAGTTTAAAACTTTATGCACATACATTTTTTTATTAACAGATCCGTGGAGGTTTTCTCAGCGAACATCAAGTTGCATCAATTGCAACGAATAAGAGAACTCCCGATGATCCGAACGCGCGCGAAGAAGATCCAGTGACTGCGAAACTGTTTGATCCAATTCCAAGTACTTCAGCGGATTCATTGCAACAGCAAGTGAATACGTCGCAGCTTCATCAATCAAGATTCGGCTTGTTATCGCAAGCCTTCATGCTTTTCATTACCGTTGGATTTTTATTTAGCGAGACCTTGAGCGAATTTTGGAAGACAAAGTGAGTTTACTTTTATCGATCGAAATTCTATATACGTTTCTTTCATGCATTTTTGGAATGGAATACATAATGATTATTCATAATATTTTTAGAGTCCCGTTATACAGTCGAAACTGGCACGATGTAGTGTTTCGAGTAATTGAAGTTGGAGTGGCATTGTGGTTTCCTTGTGTCTTGTGGAATTGTATGAGGTAAATATATTTCTTTTTTTTTTTTTTTTAAATGAGAATCCAAGATTTTACTTGTTATTTAACTATGATTTTTCCGTAGCCCTGAGCAATTATGGATTTTAAATCCAAAAAGAATTTTGAAAAGGCTTGATTTGGATCAAGTTAAGCATCCAAAAGAAATTGAATTACAAGATAAATCAGCTTTGGCCGAGTCTGAAAAATTAACCGACACAGCTTCCATTAGCAGTAAAGACTGTTGGATCTGCTATGATAGTGAAAGGCAAGACGCGGGTCCATTGATTCAACCATGTAGATGCAGAGGCGATGTTAGTGCAGTTCATCATGATTGTCTGCGCAGATGGCTTGTTGAGGTATTATTTCCATTAATGTTTAAAATATCTTCAATTTATGCAATAAAGTTTACAAATATGAAAATTTGAACATATAAAGTATGTCCGTGTTATTTAATAATTGAATTCAAAGTAAAAAGAATGTTTTTATTTAAAAAAAAAAACTAATTTAAGTAATTATTTTTTTAGAGTTCCACAAGTGTCGACAGTCTGACATGTAAGGTATGTGGAACAAGATACAATGTAGAGCATGCAAGCAGACTGGACTGGCAGAATGGTTTAACACCTCGACACTGGTTACAAACTATTGGAATTGTCGTCACAATGTGTGGATCGTCCGCTGCAGCATGGATACTTATTCAAGTCTTTGAAGATCCAATAATAAGAATGTTGGCTGCAGGTGCGGCAGTTTTAGTTATATATGTCTGTATAAGGTACGTATCAGCATATTAACTTCAGGCATTAATTACCAAGACAACCTTATAGGCACATATTTAAATTCAATTACAAAAATGACCTATAAGTTGTGGTGTAACTTACATGTTTGACAAATAATTAATATGTTAAGATTGGTAAGTTAAAAACAAGTTTATGCAAAGTTTATAAAAGTAAGTCTTTGATTGTTGTAGATTTTTGAGTCTCAATACAGTTGTGGCTTATCAACGAGCCAAAATTTCGTCCTTGAATATCGTCAGTGCAGAAAATACATTGGGAGCTCAAGTCTCGACGATTAGTCACAGCATCTCTGTCGATTTGGCAAAATGAAAAGGAAGAAGAGAGGGAGTGGAAGAGGGAAAAAGAGAGAGCGAGAGATAGAGCAAGTGAGAGTGAGTGAGAGAATGTCGAAAATGCAATTATGCCATATCTATTTTCAAGGCATTTGTACAAAAGAGAAGAACAATTTTATTCCATTATTGAAAGGTGAATTTGACAAGTTTTTTATTTAAAAAATAGCGTTGTGGATGGAAGGATAAAAGATTCACAAAAGTTATTTGTGGTTTGCAGTTTAAAGTTTACAATGTTTGATTGGCAAATGAGAAGAGTTGAATATAAATATTCATTTTTTTAAATACAAACAAAATCATAGACTTCGCTAAATGTATGTACTAGTTTTGTACATGTATCATACCTCAGCTTTTTCGTCCGACTTCTTTCCAAAGCAATACGTTGACTAGTACTAAATTTTTTTACAATGATTCCAAACTAGTTGTGATGCTTATTTTTATTCAGAAGCAAAATCAAAGTAATAATTATTAATTGAGTACTAAAAATGTAAAAATTTTGTAAAATTCTCTTTTTTTCAATCGCTGTAATAATTACTCAGAAGCATTAATTCATTCTAACTACTTAAATGAGGCTACGGCGCAATTGTGCGTTCATTTTCAATAAGCAAAAACATCTCAAATCGGATGTATGATAAAAAATTGCATAGTTAAAATTAAAATTTTTTTAAAAACCAAATCGTTCTGCGTAATAAATTACGGATTGAATGATTCATGCAGTAATTACAAGATAAATACGAAATTTAAAAGTATCTAATGTCTTGTATACGTGATTTATTAACGGAAACATTATTTTTTTTTTTAAATTTAAAGTTAGCATGCAACTATTTAAACATACATGTGTAAGCTAAGAGGATAAAATCTTAGTGTAGAAAATGGTGCAAAAAGACAGTTACTCCGATCTGTTTACAACTTAATAATCGATGATTAGAAGTAATGGTTAGTAGTTTACGACTGTACTGCAAGTCTTACGTGGTCAATATTATCGAAGGTAATAAATAGCGTTATTATTACCAAATGTAGAATTGATAAAAGAGTACTACTTAACAAAAACAAGTCTTCTTAAACTAAACTATATACATTTATTGGGATACAATGTATCTGAGAGAATGGAGAATATTTTTTTTATTAATCAAGATTTAAGGGTGAAACTTGATGAAGACTTCATTATGCAGATCTGTGCACTTTCTGAGAGAAACCATTGAAGAGGACTGTTTGGAACTTTACTTTTTATATTCTTGAACCGACTACTATAAGTAACATATAGTCTCTAAATTCTTTGCAGTGTAAAGAGGATTGAAAAAAAAAAACGAATTTACCTTCCCGGTAAAAAAATTGTACGCAATTTTGATATACATTACTGAAATGTATTGTTATGAATTAAGTGAATTATATTATAAATTAAGTACAAAAAAAGAATTTACGGTAAATGTTTTTATCGTTTGTACATTTGTATGTTTACATAATTTTTCCCGGGAATCGGCAAAAATACTATTTTTTTATAAGCAAAATAAATACATTATTTTGAATTAAAGTTTTAATGAACTCTGATTCGTTCTGAAAAAATTAGATGGTACTAACGTTAAAATAGTACTACGTTAATTTTGTAGTCTAATTTTCTAACTTTCTTAATACTCTCCTTAAGTGAAAACTTTATTTATACTGTGTAAATACTATGCTAACAATAATTATGAGTAGTTATAGGCTCTGTGTTTTCTACGTAAAAGTGGTAAAGGTTAAAGAGGTGACTTGCGATTAAAAATTCAGCATTTTTGTTTTCACCGTTTTAGAGATTTATACAATTTAAATTGAATATTTTTTTATAATCAATAACATTTTTATTTTCATGAAATTTTCAGAACTCATTTGCATTTAAATTGTATAAGTAATAAAACCAAATCCGAAGAAAATTTTGCGATCAATTTTTTTAATAAAATGACTTTGTTAACTTTTGTGAATATCTCAGATACTTGTTTTTTCTCCACGTGTGTTATTGGCTTCTGAATGCAGAAAATTTAATGTTACTTGTTTCACGATAATGAACATTATAGTTATAGGAAACTTTGGATAAGATTCAGAGAACCACAATCGAAAGCTAAAAGTTCTGAACACGTAAAAAATGAGAATTTGTTTGTTTATAAAAATCCAAAGTGGTGACATTCTTGCCTTGAATATAATAGTCCGTTTAAGAGTTTAAAAGTTTTAAGTGTTTCATCTGGTGCGATCATTAATGTATTTATTTTTTACTGATTCAACGGTGATTTAATTTTTCCATAAATCCCGAAATGCATATAATGCAAAACAGAATATTTGTACACGTTAAGAAAAGCCAAGAAAACATAGTGATAAGCTGTGATAATACAATATGTATAAATTAGCGAAATAAACCTCAAATAAAAATGAAAATAATTTAAAAAATGATTTTTTATTCATTCTTTTCTAAATACTCCACCTTAGATTATGATCTTTAACTTTATGGGTTGCAATAATTAAAAAATATTGTTTTTATTATTATTGTATTTTGTATGATAAACAGTATTAATTAAAATCGTTATAGAATAATATACATACAATCATGAAAAAATAAAAGCATTACATAAAAATTAATTTATAAATTTGGTTTGTATTGATTCACTAAAATAGACACAGCATTAATTCTGAATTTATAAATTACAGCTTTTAACCAAAACACGTACTAAGTTACTTTTGTTGATAATTTAAAAAAACATAAATAATTTCTTCATTTTTACAAAATGTAATTTATATACTTGTTATAACAATTACAATTTGAAATTTAAAAATGAAATTTACATGTTTTTAAATAAAAAAATGTTTTAATATTAACTAAATAATTTTTTTTATAAAGTAAAAATAATAGTAATAAATTCACTATCATATATTCAATTTTGATACATTTCACTTTTCTACATTTCTACATATTTGCGTTAGTGTATATTCCTACATGGTTTCATTATAAATCAGTGGATTTGAAAGTTTGGAGTGTTTTTTTTTTATTAATTATTTTTTAAGACAATTACTTAAATATTTACGAGAGATACATGTTACCAATTAAATCGAATATTCAATACTTAGTGTAATATTATAGATATACAAATACAACAGAACGAAAAATGTTGTGTAACGTTTGTTCACTAAAATTTTTAATCGTTTTTTCTTGTTTTGCTTCGGTCATTGGTACTCGTCTCCATGATGCGGCGCATGTTCTCTCCAACGAGTTTACCAAGTGTATTTTCTTTTGTGGAAACAATGTGGTGGTAAATTTTTGTAAACTGCCATCGCTTACATTAGGGTACGTGGTAAATGCACTCAGTGATTTATTCTTTCAACCTATGCTGTAATATTTTTAACGACCAGATAAATAAAACATCTTCTAGTAAAATAAGTAGGTTTTAAAAGTGTCAATCATTTACCTGCAATGCCAGCAATCGCTTCCGATGCAAAGTATTTCACGTCAACGTCGGTATCCATATTCAGTTTATCCAGAACAGGTTTAACTTGTGACTGAACAGCATTGGGTTTAAGATACGGTCCGATTCGCTGAAGTGTTTTGGCAACGTTAAATCTAACATTTGCTACATTATCATTCGCCATAGCCAACACTGTTGGAAGCATCACTTCAGTTGTGATTTCTGGACCGCAGACTTCCGCTAATACCTGAAAATTAAGACGCGCAAATAAATTAGACAGAGTTGTTTATACCGAACATAATTTACGTAAATGAACTTATAAAAAATTAACTTACATTGATGCAAAACAGACAAGTCATTCTATGAAGGTAATTTTGATCCCTGGACATTGCTAAAACTTTTGGAATTACTGTGTTTTGTGCCCATTCAGGTCCGAATTTTTCAACTAATTTCTTAAGATTTAATGTCGCTGCTTCTCTAATAGCGTAGACATGATCTACTAACCAAGTCATGCATAAGGAATTTAATTTCTCATCGAAAAATTCGACGCCTAGTTGACCTGCTAACAAAGGCATATACCTGCAAGTAAAAAAGATAATAATAGAAAAAATTTTGCAACATGAAAATGAAAATTTTATGCTAACACTAATTTTTTAAATATAGAATTTTATTTATGAATTTTATTTTTACTGAAGATGATAATAAAAATATTACAAGTAAACGATTTTTATAAAATAAACTCACTCAATGATAGCCAGTCGAACTCTCCATTTAGAGTCCTCTGCCAATTCAACAATAGCTGGTAGAAGTGATTGCGAAAGTTGCTGGATACCAATAACTTCATTTACACAATCTAAGTTGCTAATTATGTTTAAACGCACTTCTGGGCATTCATCCTTCAGTTGTGATAAAAACAGAGGTAACAAATGTTCAATTGTGCTGAAAAAATATAGATGTATCAATTTCTTAATTTCAAATATTCATATGGAATACATTAAAGTGGTATTTCTCTATTGACAATCAGACAATCTTTCAGTTATATATCACGTAACTATTGCTAAATACTAGATTTTAAATCTTTATATTTTAAATTGAATTCATCATCCATATAGCATTGTCTGAAAAATCATCTTACATGCTATTACAAAATAAATAATACAAAAAAATAATTATTTTAAAACGTGATATAATAATAATGCAAAATAATATTACGAAAATTTACAAGTAAAGCGAACATCCTATTAACTGGATAGTCACGCGCGGATATATGCAAAGCTTTTTCTTTTTTCATAAAGAGTACGATATACATGTATTTTTCTTTTCTTATCGTCTTTCAAATCTATTTCTAGTGCCTTGATATACCTAGATGCTCGAACAAAGGTCATTAGACGTGCCACAGGCTCGTAAAATTCGGGAGGATCATTTGATCTTCCCCAGAAAACATCCGTATCCTGGTTACCCGTTGTCGCGAGTTTACCTTTAACTTTCAGCGTAAAAACTGCGACGTGAACTCGCGCGATGCAGCTAGGCAAGCTGCTAGACAAACACTGAGCTGCACGGCGCGTGCGGGCAACAATCGTCAGAGTCTTCCGCGTTACAAAACTTTTTTCGGTGTGAACTGTCATATAGCAAATGACCGAGAAATAAATATAAATAAATAAAAGCACGTAAGATTATTATACAGCGAATGCGTCTTGAACTCATTATATACCATGGATTTTGTCTGCATTTGTGAAAAAATTCTTTATTAAGGCAAGAATTCTATAAGATGTTTTGAAATATTTTGAAAAAAAAAGTTCTATAATGGCATACATTAAAAGTTTTTTGATACATTGAAAGAAAGATCGAAATTAGGGTTTAAGAGCACAAAAATTTTTAAATTACATAATTAGAATGGTGACTTCTAATAAAATATATAATTTAAATAATTGATTGCACGTTTGTCAATGTTAGGTGTAAGTTATAAACACTAAAAATATCCTTCAAGTTATATGTCCGAACGACACGTGTAATAAAATTGAATGCCTATTCTATTTTTATTAGTATTTTAATAACGCTTAATTAGTTAGTTTAATCAATTAAATAATGTCGCTTTCCAAATCATCGTTTTACTTTAAGTATCATAAAATGGAGAATCTATTTAATAAGACCATTTTACTGCATGTCAATGTTGAATGAATATTCTTACTTGATTTTGCCAAGAATAGGACTGAGACCCATAATGACACTAGCGAGGGCAGATTTAACATGTTGATTCGGATCAGCAACAAGTTCCTTAACGAAGGGCAGAATATTCGTCATGATAAGCGACTCTTGATAGTAAGAGTCAAGGTTCTGGCAGAAGTCGCGGACCTTGTCTGCGGCCGCAGCCCTGACCTCCGCCTCCGTGTCTTTAAGCAAAACCTGGAAGGCCGGTACAAGGTCTGTACGAGTAATCTCAGGACCGACGGCCTTTTGCAGGTCGGTGAACTTCTCAGCGACCATATAACGCACGCGCCACGACTGATCAATTGCGCACTGGCGTAATGTTGGCATCACCAGCTGGTCCACGTCCTCTTGTTGAAGTAATGTTGCGATGCTTACGCAGGCCTCTACAGCCAATAAGCGTACCGAATCCTTTAAGAAACATATTTTTTATCAATTTGCATTTCGAGATTTTGAATCTATACAGATTTATTATTATTAAATTGCAAAACTTACTTGTTCATCTTGAGCAAGAATGACAAACATAGCTATTAAATCAGCCTTCAGATATTCATTTTCAACTACTTTAGCGAATTCTCCCAATTTTGCAGCAGCTGACCGGCGCACCATAGGTGTATCATCTTGACATAGATTGCGGAAGTGATTCCTCAATTCAACTGCAAGTAGATATGTAGCATTAAAACAATTGAACAATTTAAATATTTTAACATAAATTGTAACAAGTTGATTACTTTTGATTGGTTGACTGACTCGAGGGTAACAGACACTGAATAATCCACAAGCAGATGTCCTTGACGTAAACCAGTCACCTGATGCAAGGCGCTGAACTAGTGGTACAAAATGCTCTTCTAAATCAGCTGAACTGTGCTGACTGGCAATGTTTCTCAAAGATTCAACAGCTTTATCCCTAACAACAGTTTCTTCAACAGTAGCCAAGGATTCTAAAGGAGTCTGCAGAATAATAAATACAATTATTACAAATACAAGTTAATTGTTTGAAAATAGTAATTCGACTATATTTATTGAAGATAATTTGATAATACGTACTAATAAACAATGCACAAACTCTGGTCCACCAACAAGTGGTGTGAAAGTTCCCAGCTGTTCAGCAAGAGCCAAAAGAACTTCATCTTCATCATATATTGTCTCTGTCAAGAATGGTATCAGCTCTGTACGAGTTCTCTCTACTCCAAGAGCAAGAGCAATAGTGGACAGTTTCTTAATAGAGTTCAACCGAAGCTGTAAACAAATATTGTTCATAAAACACTTAAGGAAGTTAATTGATATACTTCATAAACTAGATCAGAAAAAATGGTATCATTTAGAAATGTAAAGAAAACTTCTAATACCAAAGATACTTCAAATTCGATATTACTTTTGTATAAATTTTCATAATTTGTCAACATTAGTTTAGTAAAAAGTAAATAATCATTTAAAAATATGACTACAAACTGCTGAAACTTGTCATCTAGTTAATATTAATTGGATATTCCGATGCTATTTTCAAAAAGCAAAACTTAAAAAAAATTGGTATTGCACGAGAAACTTAACTGACATTAAAAAGCAAACATCTGTCTCAATGCTTTACAGTAAACAAGATAAAACTTAACTTGAAAGGGTCATCAAATTTTATAGAAAAAAACTATACCGTTCGGTCTAGCTAAACAGAAACAAAGCCATTCCATTGATAACAGTGCTCCCTTGCATGTAACAACTCCGTTAAAGTTGCATGACCATCCCAATTTGTCTTTCAATATACAAAAATCGCGACATTCGACAGTTACTCAAGTCCCTCGTACAACCTGCTCCAAGTTAACAAAAGAAAAAAAAAATACAAGCAGAAAAACGCCGCGATCACGCAACCCCCATCCCTCCAAAACAAGCAACCCCTGCATATCCCCAACGTCTCCAACTCCAAAATATCCAGACCCACCGAGGCGATGCCTCAACCGAGTTGGTTAATTAATCAGGAATACTCCACTGGCACGCGCTCATACATACGCACGTATACACGGAAAACGATCGCGGCAGGTACATAGGTATAGATATAGAGAAGAGCGGCGCAGAGGCTCGGCAGGAAGCGCGGCCGGCGGTGCGTGCGGCGCCGCGCCCGGGCGGCGTCCCCCTCCCTCCCACCCTCGGGGCATCCCCGACGGCGCTCACCTGGACATCCTCGTTCTTCAACTCGTCAATGAGCACGGCGATGGGGTAGAGGCTATCGTCCGCGGTCGAGTCGCTCGCTGCCATTTTGCTCTCTGCTACTACACTGGCTGCTGCCCTCGCTCTGTCTCCGTCGCGCTCGCTCCACTCCGTTCAGCTCGTCGCGACCAACTCCGCTGTACTGACTAGCCGCCGCCGCGCGGCACACGCACACGACTATACGCTGGCTGCTCTGCCGCGACGCGGCGTCGCTCTCCTGCTTGTGCTGGTGCGACACGCGGCCGATATCCGGAGAGCCACTGGAGGCGCGGATCGTCGTCGAGGAGGTGCCTGCGCCTGGCACGGGGCTGCACGCGGGGGACCGAGATGAAACGTCGACTCGACGCGGGCGTGATTCACCGCGAGTCAGGGAGCCTCGATGATTTTGTACCGGACATCGGCACACCTACGGGATCTGAGCCGAGTGTGGGTCGCGCGCTGCTCACACGTACTACGTACAGATGTACTTTACTTAGGTGCGCGTGTATACGCGATTTAGAGTCGCGCATGCTTATAGCGAGATTCGCGCAGATTCAGGCTTGTTCTTCATAAAAGAGGTGGTTTTGAATTTTGTAAAATTTGTAGAAACCGATGGATTGGATTGCATGCATTTTATTGTTTAGGATTAGGATTTTTGTAGGAATTGGTAAATCTTCGACTGTGTGTATTAGTATTGTTATATTCGCATTCCGTGATGTCCATTACCGATAGTCGAGCGCGAAATTTGCGCAACTCTGATGAATCAATTGATTTTATATAGCATACAAATTTTTATTATACTTTAAAGATTACAAACAGTTGAACGAAATTGCGTATTTGTTAAAAAAAATCTCCATTTATTTATTCTATTAATTGTATTTACATCTCAGACTAAATACTAACATTTAAAATTAATTGTAAATCAGAGGTTTACAATTTTATATACGATATTCTATGTGTAATCATTACAGAATTAATTATCTTGACATACAAAATTACTCTTGAGTTTATACAAATAATAAATTTAAGTTATAAATTATTAGTTAGCTTCTTCTTTCATTTCCATGTCAACTCTCTCTTCTTTTTCTTTTAAATGATAATATACAGCAATCAATTTTCTCAATTTATCAGGTTTTAAGGAATTATTTCTTATTGTATTGAACACTTGAGAAAAGTTTGAAGTAATGGATGCTGGTATATTAAGTAGCTTTAGTGCATAAATAGCTAAATCATTGTGAGTCCTCTTTGCAAGACTCCAGTAAGTTTGCGCAGACAGGCCTTCTTTTTTGTTCAATATTCTGAATATACTATCGCCATTTACATATGATTGCAAACTGTTGAGTCCTTCGGAGTCCAGCTGATTCAAAAGAAATTCCTCTACTTTGTTCATCTGTTCAGTGGTGAATTTTCGTCCTTTGTATGCAGGATGTAAATAATTTGCAACCAGACTTTGTATTTTCAATACACTTTCTCGTCTTTGTATCAGTTTTACTGCAGTTTGTGATTCATCGTCGGAAATTTGAATGTTTAGCCACTGTTCAACTGAATCAGCAATATTTGATTTTGAACTTTGACATACTAAAGTTAATTCATTGATAGATTCTAAAAAGTTGATGTAGTTTTCTAATTTTCTTAGAAAATCTTCATCATAGAATATACATTTATATTCTTTGGGTAACTTGACTAAACTTTCAGAAGAAAGTACTGTTTGAATAGTTGAAAGATTCTGCACACAGTAGTCAAGAATGCATTTGGCATTAGACCACCTCATATCACTGCTTAATTTATTTTCCAAATCTTCATCTTTGAAAACAGTATTTAATTGTTTCAAAATTTTGCACGTTGTATTCATGAAATCTTGCGATATGTATTCTTTTGTTAAAAGCTTAACAACATGAGCATTGCAAGAGAATTGCCAAATTTCATTCAAAGCTTCCATTTTAATCAAACTGCAACTGTTACCCATAATAACGGCATAAATTTCTGTTTTAAATTTCTCATAAGCTTCAAGTATTGATGTTTTTGTAATATCTGTTAACTCTTGAACAACATCTTTGCCATTAGATAATTCGTAATTATCTAAGAATATTGTTTCATTGGATTCAGTTTTAACCATTACAGTTACATTTTTTGTATTTGTACTGTCATTTTTCCATCCATCGATAAGCAAAACAGATGTAGGACTAATTTTTATATCCTTGTGAAATTTTGAATAAACATTATCAAGTAAAGTAGAAGAAAGCTGTTCACTTGATGCTGTCCTACAATTCGGATTAAGTTGAAGACAAAATTTCTTAAAGTATGAAGAGTCTGCAACTGAAAACGGAATGTTGCATCCAATAAAAAATTTTGCTAGATCAATATCTAATTTTGTCTCATTGGTAGAAGTATTGGAAATAGGTAATTCGAAAGTTTCTGGAGGATCATCTAAAAATGTGTACTCCACTTTAGTAACAGTTTCAGCTGTTGACTGATCTTGTACATACTGTCCCGATTCGTCTAAATCTACAAAAGTGATTGTTTCCGTATTATCAGGTCCTAATATTTTTGTAATTTCTTTCAGCTTGGGATCGGATTCATTCATCTTGTCTTCCAGCAAAGACTCATCTGCCTGATCCATCGAGCATACCCTTCTGTGTGCTGATAATCTCTTGGATGCTGAATTACACAGGACTTTGTTGCAGATCACACAGTAAGCAGCATGAATGGTACGGTGAGTTTTTTCACAATGTCTCAGAACTCGACGAAAACCAAGTGTCCAAATCTCATGCCTGGGTCTACCTGGTGGTCCCTTTTCCACGACCTTTTTTTTACTCGTCGGCGCCATTTTCCCAACCTAAAATAAACGAACAATTTACTCTCACGCATCGCATTTTGTACGAAAATCGTCGACGCAAACATCCACAAAAACGAGTTGCGTGTGTGCTATTCGTTTGAATACTTTGAAATTTTTAACAATATTATTTTCTACTTGTAGTATTAATCTGATATGTACTTTACCTCTATCCTTTGCCAATGTAAATTTATTAACCGAGGTAATCTAGCAGGATTCTCGAAGAAGCCAAAGATTTGGAGGGAAACGCTTTTGCCTCTCAGAAATTCTCGAACGTAATTAGCGAAATGTATCTATTTAATGAAATTTCCTTGTTTTGATACGATTTCTTCGTTAAAGTTATCACATTAAAATAAGTGTTAAACAGTGTAAAATCGACGTATAATGCGCAATGGCGTATAATGTCGACACATTTTACACCTTGATGCTGTGCGTATGCGCGTACGTATATATTGGAACTGCAAGGAACTCGGAATTCGAAGATCCGAAGTCTTAAACATGGCCTGTAGAGGGAGCAAAATTCGTATTAGTACGTGGAAACAATTAAGCAAGCAAACATGTAAATAATTATTGGAAAACTGTATAGTTTTATAATTTTCTTTTGCTTCATTAAATTATTTTAAAATTTTGTAGAATTTATACAAAACCGCAAAACTTTACATCGAAATTTTTTTGATACTTCAAGTTTACCGCTCCGGTTCCTTCGTTGCATCTGTCTTTTCTGCCCTCATGGCGTCCGCATGAGAACACGTGTTTTATGCGAATCTTATGTTTGACATAATAATTTTGGAACTTTTGTTTACTAATTATTAAAAAATAACAAAATGGATAACGAGATTACTAACAGTGATCAAATCATGAAGCAAGTGTCGGAAAATAAAACTACGAAAAGGAGGCACGCTAGTGAAAGTCAAATGGAGGTATGTTTACCTTAGGTTATTTTAGTTTTTATAGAACATTTAACTTGTTTCTAATTGTTACACAGCTTTCAATTATTTTATTCTTTTAAATCACATTGTTTCCATGATTTTGTCAATGATATATACACATGATAGTTGTCTTAATTATAGTTTTGTAAATATTCTAAGGCAGCACATTGATTTTTATAAAGTCATAAAATTTTAAATAAGTACACAGATATGCAAGTGTTACTTATTTTGAATGTAAGAGTTCCTTAATAATCACTGTTATATTGTGTTTACAACTTTTTGGATTATTTACAGGTTGAAACAATAAATGGTATTGAGGGAAAAGTGAAAACAAAATCATCATCTAAGAAAGTAAAAAATGTACAAGGAAACGAAGTTAGAAAAGTGAGTACTAATATACAATTATAAAATTTTAGAATTACTGTGAATATAATCTGTGAATTAATAACTAAGAAAAACAGCGATGTGGACATTATAACATTTTCTTTTGTATTTTAGGTGCCAGTTCCTGCACACAGATACACACCTTTGAAAGAAAGTTGGATGAAGATTTTCACACCAGTTGTTGAGCATTTGCAATTACAAATCCGTTTTAATTTAAAAACAAGGAACGTAGAATTAAGGACAGCTCCAGAAACTCCAGATATTGCAAATTTACAAAAGGGTGCAGATTTTGTGAAAGCATTTATTTATGGCTTTGAAGTAGAAGATGCTTTAGCTTTATTGCGTTTAGATGACTTATTTGTTGAAACCTTCGAAATTCATGATGTAAAACCTCTGAAAGGTGATCACTTATCAAGAGCCATTGGCCGACTAGCAGGAAAAGGTGGACGGACGAAATTTACAATTGAAAACGTTACAAAAACGAGAATAGTTTTGGCTGATACCAAAATTCACATTCTTGGATCGTTTCAAAATATCCAGCTAGCTAGAAGATCAATATGTAATTTAATTCTTGGAAGTCCACCATCTAAAGTTTACGGACAGTTAAGAAATATTGCTGGTAGAATTGCAGAACGATTTTAGACTAAATTTTAATTTTATAAATAATTAAGTTTGAGCAGAAGTTATATTATGTAATATAAGATTTAATAAAACAATTTATATTTAAAATTAGAATCATTGTATGATTTTTAAAATGTGGTATAAATTATATATAACATAATAAAAAAGTAATTATTTATAGAAATATTTTCAATTAAATTTAAAAATTAGATGATTTTTATAAATTCATTCAAAATAAAATTCAATTTACAATTATTAAAAAATATAAATTACCTTATAAATATATATTTACAATAAAAGTTGGTATTTGAATTTTCGTGGAACTTTGTTTAAAACTAATCGTCCATCATAACTCAATGATGCAAATGTCCATGGGTCTGCAGAAGACCATTCAACAGCATAAACACTATCTTCATGTTCTTCATATTTAGCAATCACTCCATCTTCTAATCTAAAATGAAATATGATAAGACACATGTATTAATTTTCAGAAGAAAAAATTGTTTATGTTCAAACTTACTTCTGCTTAGAACAAGTTTCTTCTACTGATGCACCTTCTTCTAAGGAAACAATGTGTCCTAAAGGCTCAGCAGAAATAGATGCAATACTGGATAAAATAACTCTTGAATCACTGCTTGATGATAAAATTAATTCATCATGAAAATGGTTTATTCTAATAGACCAAACCCAATGAGAATGTTCCATTTTTGACATTAAAGGCTCAGTTGGATTTCTGATGTCCCAAAATTTCATGTAACCATCATCTCCACAAGTTGCTAGGTAATATTGTCTATTAGTATTAAAATCTAAATCCCTAAAAATATTAAAATAATTTACAGTTGCTCGATTTGTAATTGTTTTTTTCTCTCGATGATTCTAATTTGTACCTGACAATCTGAGAATGTGCAGACAAAATTGCCCAAGCTGGTTCTTTAGGATCCCTAAAGTCCCAACCTCGCACATGGTTGTCATTCAAAGTTGCAAAATGATTGAAAGTACTATGAGGGTACCATTTTCCATTAGTAAACCTAGGTTGTCCTTTACTAGCATAAGTTCCCACAATATTGACCTATGATTTTGAATTTCTAATGATACATCCTAAATTGAAATAGTTAATTATTAAAATTAAAATCAACACAAACCTGTGGATTGACATTTAAGTCCCATAAAACAAAATTATTATCAACAACCGACACAACTTTATTACCATCATTTGGATGATAAGCAATAGTTTTCAGTTCATTACCATAAGGAGTTGTGTCAATATCGGATAATTTCTCAAGTGGTAGAATTTCATTTATATCTTGTGATGCAGGAAACTTCCATAAAGCTCCTTTCATTTGACACATGCCATCGTCTGTATATTATAACGATATTAATTTAAAGAAATCATAAAATAAAAAATTGTTTGCTTCTAGTTAAACTTACTTGTTAAAGTATTGTAACATGTTATAAACTTGTCGGATTCAGTAGGTGAAGCCTGTATCCCCCAAACCTCACCTATAGAGTGCTGAAATATTTGTGTCTTCAAATTTCCAGTGTCATCGTTTAATTCAACTAAGTGGACTTGATTGTTACTAAATTTGAGTGACTGAGTCCCAACAAGAAATCTGACTGTTTCTAATTCAGCTGTTTGTGCAGTAAGAGCTCTGGCCTATGAAATATTAAAAGCAAACAAAGAAAGTTAATATAATTTATAATGTAAAGTATGGCTTACTATTACTCAATTGTAAAAAATTCTGTGAGAGTAAATTCTATAAAATTAAAAAAGAAAAATTAAAGTTTTACCTGAAACTCCAAACCGTAAATAACAGGTGCATCTTTTTCCATATTTTTTCATTTAGCAATAACAATACAGCTGATGTTCAGTGTTTTCATTAAATCTGTCAAAACTCAAAACAAGCTAATTTAAAGAGGTCGCCACGTGTTCTAACCTCGAGAAAAATTAAAAAGTACTTGTATTTGTTGATAAAGTGTCAAGGTGTATACTGCATGTACGCACGTAAACGGCAGGTAAAATACGTCATTTTTGAGCAGCGAAGAAACTGTAAAAAAAAATTGATTTTCTTGTTTATTAAATTAGTTGACTTCTTGCAGTAAAATTTAAAAACATCAATCATTTACTCACTCAAACTACTTAGTAACACGTAGGCATACAATTACCAACTGTTACCCTTACCATTTTTCATTCTAATTTACAAAAAAGTTTATTTTTGTTAGAATACTACAAACAATTAGCTCCACCTACTCCAGTCTTTACTCAAGTCCCATTAGTTAAGAAAACCCCCAATTTTTTTTCTCCCTCAGCAACAGCCGTACCTATACAATTGGTCCCTCTGGAAAGGTCTCGACTCCGAGAAGCTGCGGCCGCAGCGCGACGGTCGGTCTCGATACCCGGCGCAATGTTGGACCGAACTAGATAGAAGCGACCGGGAGGAGGGGGGACGGAAGAGTAAGAGCGCCGGAGCAGCGAGCAGTGTATAGTCCGTCCTCCTCGCGCGCGACAGAGACGGACTATGCGAAAGCGCCGGAGCCAGAGGGAGAGGGTCGGACTCGGTGCCCCGTCGCGAGCAGCCGCAGTCGCGGGCTCGGCGAAATAAATTACGGGAACTGGAAGCCAGTGCTCGCTCGGACGTCCGACGACAAAGACGCAGTGCGCGCGCGCGCACCCGGACACTTCGCCGTATAGCCGAGAGTCCTGCTCCCCCTCCCCTCCCAGCCCCGCCGCCCGCGGAAAGTTCGCGAGTGCAGCGCGTCGCCGACACATAGACTGGCCGCGACGACGACGACGACGACAACAACAACGGCGACGAGGGGACGAGAGCTGACGGCCCGGTGACTTTCTCCCGCGGGAGCCTTGGCCTGCGCTGGCGCCGCACCTGCGACGATCGACCTTCTTCCCTCCGGGCCCGCTCGAGCGAGCGACCACCAGGACCACCTTCACGGCCGCACCTGGTGAGTACCCGTGTGTACATGGTGCGTCCACCACCGGCGACTATGTACAGCTCGCGCTGCACAGTCGCTGGTGGGAAATTTGTTTTGGCCGGGGTACCAAGGTGTGCGTGGGACGCGAGCGTATGCGTGCATTGCGATTAGGTGTATGTATTTACGCGCTGGATGATTGCGCTGGTGCTCGTAATGGAGCAGTTGCCGACGCCGCGGCTTTGTTCGAGGATTTCGCGAGGACGGCCTCCATATTTTGCGCGAGGCTACCGGAGTCCTGCCGTTCGCCTTGTTTTCTTTCGTTTCTTTTGGGAGAGCGATGGTGCACCTTCGTCTTTTCCGCTCGCGCGCTGCGGCTCCACACGTCCCGGAGCCTCTCTCGGCTATACCGAGGCTTCCGCGTCAATTGCCGAGGTGAACGGACGGTTTACGTGTCCTGGTACCTGTGCAAAATTGTTGCGAGCAATTTATGCATCGCGGAGAACGCTTTGACGCCGGAGTGTCAATAGTACTTTATTATTTATAATCGGCAGGTTTTATGCACTGTATATCCTATATTTACTCACTTGTTGGTTTATCAGAATCTCCGTTTGCGCACAAGACGATGTGCTGAGTATAACAACCGAAGGCTTCGCTGAATATTGCTGTGTCTACATACATCGCGTACTTCAATTGCGTAAAAATGCACAAATACATGCGGGAGATAAGACGACTGTTGGAAGAAACTTGTTTACTCTTCTTTGATTTTGAAAGTATGCATAAAAAAAAAAAATAAAAATAAGTATCTTGGGAAATCATTCTGGGCGTAAAAAGAAGTCCCGAAAAAGCTTTCTTTTCATGGCGAAGGAAAAAAGCAGTTTACACGAAACGAGAGAGGGCCATATTTTCGTGCAAAGCAGTCTCGACGCAGAATCCCGGAATATACGCGCGGGCCGCGTATCGAGCGTGGGTTTTTTGATACACGGATGAATAAGGGCGCCGTGCAAGAAGGCAGCGTTTTGTTTTATTTTGTTATTCTTTTTATTGCGCGAACTGCATGTCGGCGGGAGAGATTCGCTCGTAAAAGGGGCGCTGTTTGTTTTTTCTTTTCTTTTTTTTTTTTTTTTAAGGAGAGAAGTGTTGTTTGAATAGTTTCACGCCAGTTCGCCGAGAGGAAGCTTCAGATCGAGCTGCCGCAGCTTTTGAAAATGTTTTCGAATTCGACGCGTCGAAATTCAATTCGCAAGGCTTCTCTCGTCGAGTAAAATCGACGGTGTTGATTCAGTTATTATTTTTTTTCTTGCCATCAGAAAGGAGGAAAATTTAATGCAGCCGTAAACGTGAGTGGTAAAATTGTCATTGAATGCTGGTGCAATCAAGGTGTCGTCCTTGAGTATGTTTTTTTCCTAATTTAAATCGATATCGATGATGCACCTATAAATATGAGTGTTCTTAAATAAATTTCAATGCCTGCCGGGATGTAGAATAGCGCTTTTTTATTGCATGTATGAATATTGTAAGATTAAGTTTATTTTTAAGATATATAGTTGTAGTTGTTTATTTTTAAAATAAACTTACGCTTTTAGAAATACTACGAATGCTCCGTAAGTTATATCGTCTGTACATCGTAAGTACTTAAACGTATATATAAGTAAATGGCCTCTCATATGATTGAGATTAATCATTTTTTATTTGAGAAAATTGAGAATACACTTAGAAGCAAATTGGGTTCGAGAATTGGATAAGAAATTAAAGTCTGTCTGACGAAGACTGATTTTCTATTATTGTTATATTAAAAATTGAACTTTTAAATTTGCAGCTTCTTTTCACCATCTAGGAAAATTAGATAAGTAGATAAAGCAAAACTTTGATAATAGCTTTTAAATTAAGCACGTTTAGCCAATTTATCTGTGCACTAGCTGGCAATCTATATCATTTTTTTATTATTAACTTTTGAAAAGAAATTTACAGTACAGTACAATCTAGTAACGAAATTCCTTGCCTCATTTTAGTCGACTTATCAAGCTGCTCTAGTTTATAGAGATTTATTGAGGAAAATGAGTTTTTGGGAGGAAAGGGAGGCGAGCAGCTGACTCGAGAACTTTTGTGTTAAAACGATATAGAGTTTACACAATATATACACTGAGAAAAGTTTTCTGCGAAAATGAGCTTTTGAACTTCAGTTTAAAAGCCATGTAAGAACAATTTAGTTAATATTTGAATAATATAGTATTTGAATTAAAATATTAATCGATACTAATCTATACAGAAGAAAAACTCTTTAAAAATTAGAATATAAATAGATCGTATAAAAATTTATTATCGCTGATTCTAAGTAACTAAAAATGATCTACTATATATGCCTTGCAACATTTTTATTAATTAATAATGTTAATGCATAAATTAATATGAATATTGTAGGTATTAAAATCGATTGAAATTTTAATTACTAAGCCATAATAAAATAATTCATTTATTTAACTTGACCCTTTTATCTGTTTCATATTATGTGGTACTTAATATTTAATATTAAAAAGGATTTAGGTTTTTAATTTTTTTTTAAGATTTATATTCCACAGTTATTTAATTTATTAATTCGAGCTTTTAAAAGTTTGTAAATATTTTATTTCTTGCAATATAAATGTACTCATACATTAATTACTGTATAACAATCGTTATAGTAATACAATTGGCGCAGCTTACAAAATAATAATAAATGATACCGAGCATATATAATAATCCACTTGAATATTCGATAACTCGACATAATTAATTACTCGACATTATCGTACTTTTAAATAAACGAATTATTTACAAATTTATTCACTTTCCATTATCTAATTAAATCATAATCTTTAAAAGAAACACCGATGTACCTATCACATAAAATTAAAAAGATTTCTTGAATCAAGTACCTCGCGATACTCGCAATAAGCAATTGCTCAAGGCATCGAAAAAATGCATTATTATAAATACTCAGCATACACGCAATACCGAGTGCGTCAAAAAAAGATCTCGCCATCTTCGGTTGCATCGCACTTGTTCCGAGCATCGGCAGTTCGAAGGACGAGGCGCGCGCAGCCCCGACGAAATGAAAGGACTTTAAAACGCGTCCACCTCGCAGTCGCCGCCGCGAGTGCGCTCGCACACACATGCACGTACACATCCCCGCGTGATCCGGTTTTCAGCCTCCAGCGCGGGGGCACTTGTCCGCGACATTCGCGGATTTTCGCGATACCCACGCTCGCCGGAATGACGTTCTCCTTTCTTTTTCTTTTCGTCATCTTTGTCCTTCCGTTGTCGGTGAAAATGAAATTTTTCTTTTTTCGCGCGGGGGAACTTTTGGTATTGTTTTGGTGGGCACAGTCAAATATTTTGTATAGAAGCACGCGCGGTGATAGGCTTCGTTGTCGAGTCTGAGCGTACCCCGCCGAATCTACTGATTTCGCGTTTCTGCACGATGGGAATCTCTGTTTACCTTAATCGTGAATGCGGGAATAAGTAGTTCCATTAAGAGACAGTTAAATGTTCCTTTTTGCATTTAGAAAGTATAGTGAAACCTATCTACTTGTTGGATCTTAGGCATTCAATTTTATTGTAAAGTACTTTGTTAATTACATTAATAGCGGACCTAATAGTTTATTGATACTAAAAAAAGTTTCACTTAAAGAAATTTTATCATTGCATTTATACGCCGTATATGCATAAACTGGATCGTTTAACGCGACTATTAATCAATTTGTTAAAATAATTCGTTAACTTATCAATGCACATCGAATCCCTTTGTACTGCTTTCGTTACTGCATTAATCAGTGATTGTCTTTGCATCAACACGATAAGAGTGAGGCGCCTATTATGTTATCGCTTGATAATTAATTACGTTAATTAAATTTTATCGAAGTCTAATAACAATAAGGCAACGCCATTGTTAAACGATTACGAAATTTTTTTATCCCACGCACAAATATGTAAACAAACCTCGGGGTAGCAAAAAATAACTAGCGATGTGTATTTTTATCTCGCCGTCGCAGCGTTGCATACATTGAATACATAAATAAATAAATTAAAAAAAAAAAAAACAAAAGCCTCCATTAGCTTTGCAGAAGAACCGCAGCCACAAATATTGCGGCATCGCTCGCGAAGGTGCATAAAAAGTTAACACCTCGCATCGGAGCCCATTCCACCTGCCTGCTTTTCCACAGCCTTTAACACACGGCGACTTAACAAACGACGTCGCACTCCCGTTTGTTCCCGCGCACCTCTCCTGCGAGTGCATATGAATTTTCCGAGAGTGCGACAAGCCTCGTAAATCATTTTCCCCGTTTTTTCTTCCCCGATAAAATAATGCGCGCTCGTGCGCGGAGCAATTTTTTTTGTGTCGGTTCATTGTGCTCGTCAGCCCCACGGGGCCCTATCCTGAAAAAGAAGACTCGCTGAATGGGGGTCTGGAAATGCCGTTGGATTCTCGTCGGCGTCGCGGCATTCATTACCATTGACCTACAGAGAGAAGTTTTCCTCGCGTATGCTCACGGGTATACTCATCTGCGCGTATAGCGAGTATAATGCGCGCGCGTGCACCGGTACATTTTAATTTATTCGGGTTATGAACATTTTTATCGCAACGCCTTAGGAATCGCGACCTTTTTTTGTCACGCCCGACGATCATTACGCGTAATCGGCAGGAGCACAGTTCGGGAGGTGCGGAGGCGGAAAACGTGCCAGGGACACGTAGAGACCGAGTTTTTATTGTTGCCACGATGTTTGCGGTTGGGAGGATGTTAATATTATTAAGGTTTCGAGTTCAAGTAGCTGGAAGCTTGATTCCATTAGCGATGAGCGTTTTAAAAGATATTAAATAGGAGGAACGATTTTCATTTTAATTTGCAGACCTCGAGCAATATTTGTAGGAGTTTCATTGTGCTTTTTTTTTGTGATTTATTTTAATAATACGCGATTGATAGTGTACAAAACATTTTATATTGAAGATTGATTAGCCTTCATGTTATGTTTAGAATTGATAAAATTTTATCATCTTACACGTCGTTGAACCACTCACTGTTTATTTAAAATTTATTTAGTATTCTTTATCTGTAAATTATAAGACCTATTGAGAACAAAGTATAACACATTGATAGACGATTTCATGTATAAGTTCCACTTTAGCAATAAAACTGCTCGATAAAAATTGCTATCTCTTGACAAGAAAATTGTCGTAGAAAACGTTCGAGCAGTAGACTTAAAAGGTCTTTTGGAAAGCGTTCAAAATATATATTGTTATAAAATTTTTATCTTAAGAAAAAAATTATTTGAAGTGCTTCGACTTTCTGTCAGCATTTGAAAAACTTTTGTGCCACTTTATTTTTACTTTTGCCCGATTCTTTTTCAGAAAGATTATTTCTTTCAAAGTTCCAGGATTATTTATGGATATTTCGAAATATATATATATGTCAAACTTTTTACGTAAATTTAAAGTAAAAGAGACTGCAGAATATTACAGGAGTGCATAAAAGAAAACTTTTTGCCGCGTCATTCTCGAAGTCGACAAAAAACGAGCTCGCAGAACAGTATTTGAATTAATTTCTCAGGATACTCTAGTTAATCTAGAGACCAAAGCTAATGGTAATGTTCACATCCGACTGAAATATTCATACATTTTCAGTAGCTAATTTTCGTCGCATTTGGTGTGCCGTGAAGATTGTAATACTTTATGAGTTAAGCGAATTAAGCCGAGAGTCAGACTGAGATTGCTATTATAGACCATTGTTTCACTTGATTAAGGAAATGGGATTGAAAGTGTCAGTTGGGCGTTATTATAGATGCCGTTTTCTTTGGCAGCTGAAAAAGAGCGCACATTTAAACAGTTAATTTAAATATTTCCGTCCGCGACTAATTTATTTACGAAAGTTCGATTACAATTCGAAGTTCGTTTACCCGACACTAATGAAAATACAATAACATGTAATGTAAAATGAAATTCTATTTTTTAATTCTCGACATATACGAACAAAAAAAAACGAATGAAGAGAAAGAAGTTGTAGTAGTATCTAAAATCACAAATCTAAAAAAGAAAAAAATACTTAGCAGCGTCTTCTTAACGCTCTTGTTCCCAAGAAAATTCTTAACAATGCGTACCAGCGGTGCATCGTCGATTGTTCATAAATTCCATAGATCGACCGTATATAGGCGGACAGATCTTGGCACTAGCGAATGGCCGAAGACCGCAAAAAAGAAAGTACAAGAGGATCGAAAGCGAGGTGGGAGCAGATACCTCACGATTTCGCAAAACTTTTCGAGTCCTCGCGTTTGCGACGCTGCCCAAAAAAAAGGATCGAACGAGTCCTTAAGGAGGCGCAACGGCACGATTTTCTCACGGCTAACTTCGAGGATTTAGCGACTTTGCGGTGGCACGCATCTCCGTGTCACGTCGATAATGGTTTTCCCCTATTGGTCTCCGGATCACCAGTGACGAAGGCTCGGTTTCTGAATATTCACACACTGGTGCCTTGTAATTATTAAATTTATGGATATTATTTATCAGAAATGTATTTATTATTTACAGCTGTGAGGTCGATTTATTTTGCAAACGCTACGCACATTTCAAGCTAAAAGCAGCTGTAAAGTATAAGGAAACGATTATAATAAACATTTCATAATCTTTAATATTGCATCTATACGTAAAATATATTAAGTGCAGTCAAATAAAAGTCTCACGTAAAAAAAATATAGTTTTACTACAACTTATAAACTAGACATAAAACGATTACTACAAATCTAATAATAAAATCGCCCCCTAAAATCTCATTCGATCGGAACTGCAACTCCGGACCCCAAATAAAATGAAAATCCGAAAATGAAGAGAGAGAGAGAGAGAGAGGGAGAAAAAAACAGAAAGATGAAAGTGGTCGCTCGCAATCGTAAAAGCGCGGCAAGTCGCAAGCGCGCAGAAAGTACCATTCGCCGAAGAGATAAAATTCGCGCAGCAGCCGGCGCTCGGAGTAAAACCGAATGCCTGCGAGCGTTATTACAGCGATGGGGACGCGGAGGCCGCGTCGAGATGAATGAACCACGGGAGAAAGCTTATTTACTCGCAGCGCGCTAAGTGCCACGCCGAGCAGGGCGAAGAAAACGCGCGCGCAGGTATTATACACGCGAAGTGCATGTGCACCCGACGAGTGCATACACAAACGAGCGGATCGAAATCGCCGCGATTTGCACGACGGTGCGAACTGCCGCCGCTGATTTCGAATGCGCGCTCTGGAAAGTACTTTTCCCTTAATTGAAACAATGCGTGCGAAGTTTCTGTGCCAAGAGAAAAGTGTATATACCCTTTTTTTTTGTCGTTGATCACGAAGTTATACGGGAGATGAGAACGGCGCTCACACGGTTGATTTATGGCATAAAAAGCTCGGTTAATTTGAGGGGATAGTTGCGCTCGCGAATGCGGGATACAAATTGCGCGGATGCGCGCGCGTTCGTTTCTACATGGTCGCGATGAACGATTTTCACATTGTCGCTCGAGCGAGCGATTCGCGATGACACACATCAGCTTGACTGACGGAGAAAATTTTTTCGTCTTTTTGTCCGGGAACGAGATCTTGATTTTCATGACAGCGATAGAAAGCTACTTTTCTTGCCTTTCTTTATGCCTTTCCATCATTTTTTGAACTCGCTTCAGTAGCGTATTATGTTTAGTAATAATTGCACTTTTTTTTTGCCCGATGAATAATGCTCTTGTTAAAATTGAAATGGACATTTTTAATGTACTGATAGACGGAGACTTTTATAGTTTCTTGTAAAATTTATTGAAAATTTGTTATAAATTCTACTTTAGTAGTACCTGTCAATTTTATAAGAAATTATATACATTGTAATTTTTAAATATACGAATTACTTTTCTGTGTTAATTCATATGAAATAATAACTAAGGATTTCAATAATTTAACATTAACTATATAATTGTAACTTTCTCGTATGAAAGAATAATATTTGTTGAAGTGTGTAAAAACTAGTTCAATATTATTACAGTGATTATTATTGATATACTGACCATTGTATGAAATGCATGTTTACGTTCGGTTGAACGATAGTTTGCTGAATTATTAATTACCCACCGTCATTATGGTGATGTCTGTGTGCATACGAGTTACGTGCTTTCGATTTATAATTGAATGCCGATAATTATTGACATTGCCTTACTCCTCGCGTTTTCTCTCGCTTAACGACGAAAATTGCCCTTATATTCACATTTTATTCCTATTTTCAAACGCTTAATATTTCGCTTTTTGCACAAAATAATTTAAATAATCGCTTAGACTAAAAATTAAGTAAAAATTGTTTATAAATTTAAATTTGGATTTGCATACAAGAAAAAAGGTATTGCCGCAATCAAAGTAGGCAATTCAATCGCGCTTTCGATGTGGATTCAATGAGTCTCGCATAATCCCCGCGGCGTGAAATTTATATTTTTCCATCCTCTCCTCCATTGAAGGCACTGAAATTACTCAAAATTGTGAACCATCGCCGGCGCGATTTGAATTGCCAATCGGCCGCGGGGGTCGTTAAATTTTACAGTCGAGCGCGCTGCGGTCGCGTGCGCCGAAGAAACGGAAAGTCAGTAAGGCGTAAGAAAGGACTGTAAAGCTTTTTACGAGCCTGCCGCGCGCGTCCAGTCGGCCTTTGACCTCCCCCGCGCGGTCGTAAAAAATAAAATTTCGGTGCGCGCAAGTGCGAATGGTTGTGCATCCGAAATGAAAAGAGGGACGCGTCCCTTTTCGACGGCTCGTTTAACAACGCACGAACGCGATTCGCGCCGCGCATCCGGAAAAATGCCAATGAGGGATTAAGTTGGCCGGGGGAGAGATATTTACATTTTATCAGCGATTCGTGACGAATCGCCGCGGGGGCGATTGAATGGGCCGCGAGTCGTGCCCCGCTGGGGAACGAGGCGGCTCGTAAAATTCGCCTGGGGTGGTTGGTGGGTGATTTAAATTCGAAAATCCTTGACTTCTGCGCTCGTGAATAATGTGTGCTCGTGTTCGATTTTTCGGACGCTACGTGTTCAAGTATTTCGATTGAATAATTGAGTGGCGCGGTGGGAATTTTGGCGTGACGGTTTGATAGAAAGGATATTTTATGGTCGGAATGTGCAGAATGCTACGATTTCGGTTGGTCGTGATTGAAATATAAGTACATTTTTTATAAGTAAGAAGGTCGATAAGGGTATGATTGTGGATTAATGCTGCTGACGAAGCGGACTGTATAAAAAATGAGGAGCGGTGAAGAATGCTGCAGAGGAATTTTAAATAAGGTAGCATTAATCTTTGCTTTTTTATTCAATTACTTGCGATTTCGAGTGAAATCATTAATTTCATTATATATACGTTCGCTAGATTTAGTGGATGATGTTTGTGATAAAAGCCCGAGGATATTCATAGGAACTTAAATGCTTTTTAGTAATTATCCTTTAATTTGAATAACTTTCTCTTTCTTATCTTGCGGCGTGATGTGATTATAGAGGAAGTACGCGTAATCTTTGAAAAAGCCATGATTCATCGCCGAATAAGGATTTAAGGAGTATCTAGGTGCGATGTTAAAATTATCAGAAACACTTTTTCCGATATAGTAATTTTAGAAAATTAGGTACTTTGCAAGTCGTTTCTAACTACTGCTGCATTTAGCCTATACGATCTCGTTAATTTTAATATCTACAATTTATGACTACGACTTGACCAAATGGCGTATCAAGACAAATTTATTTGCTTCACTTTTGCTCGTAAAGCTTACTAATCTATGCAAAAAAAAACAAATGGTAAAATTTACAAGGAAATATTAACATTCTACCAGGCGTAATGTCGTTAAAGACTAATTAATCAAGAAATTTTAATGTGATTGTTTTTTTACTTAAATTTATTTTTTTAATAGGACGAATTGCAAGGAATTAAATATTCGAGTCATGAAAAATTTTATCTCACAGAGAAAATTCCGTCACAGCAAAAGTAACTCGGTTTTAAAAGTTTCAAGGAGACCCCACCTCCGTCCCTGTAATCCTGAATTATTCCACAGTTTGAATATTCAACCGTCAAGACTTCAAGACACTTCAGGAAGAAAAAAAATCACCGCGCACCCCGAAAAAACGATATTAAAGCTCCAGCGGCTGCGTGACACGCGCTACCCTCCCTCCGATAAACCAGCAAAATAAGAAATATTACAACAAGCGTATAGTGCTGGCCCTTCGGATATAAACGCGAAGAATTCTCCTCCGGTCGCTGTGACCTTCGCCGAATATCCCTCGGTCGACGGATAGAGGGGTAGTGGCGGCGCGCGCGCCGGGACTCCCTCGCGGTATTGAATTTTCCCGCGGACTTTTCTCGTCGAGGGGAGGAGAAGGAAGGCGCGCAGGATCCAGAAAAAGGGTCAAGGCTACGCGCGCGCTCGCTCAACTGCTCTTCCGCCTGCGCGGCAAACGTATATCCTTGTCTCGACGCGCGCGTGCCCGGTCACGGGCTCGAGTGCGTGGAGCTCCCCCGGATATCCAGCGACCTTGAGCTGGAGCTGCGGAGAAGCTGCGCGATGGAGCCGTCGGAAAGGGGGGGGAGAGGCTTTGCGTAAGGGAGGGTTTTTCCGATGACTCGAGAAATCGTGCGTTTATTATACACTGAGAAAAATCTTGTAATAAAATTTACTCTATAAGAAAATCATCTTGTTTAATTTGTAGTATAGAACACACTCGTTTTTAACAGCCATTTGCTATATATTTTTTAAAGTAAAAATAGCAATTTTTTTAGTATTATAATATATTAGAAGAGTAATATAATTTGCGTCTGCCTTGAGTATATCCTCTAGTGATTGTGAAATATGTAGAAAATGTTACAGCTTAAACATTTTTTTTTGTGTTTATTATTGCTTCTTTATATCAGAATATTTTTACAAAAATTTGTAAGAATAAAATAAGTTAAATTTTTAATAAGACGGTACAAAATTTATGCGCGAATTTTAAAGTAGCGTGCGAGCCGGCACTAAAGCGGAGGACTACCCAATTTGCGAGTGCAGCCAGATGAGCGTCGAAAAAGGAGGCGGAGATGAGCGAGCATCGAGCTACGTTACTCCGAAATGCAGCGGGGCTAACTCGATTTAGCAAGCCGCAGCGAAGTGCACCAGGCGGTCGTGACCCGGCGACGAGGGTGCTTTTATCGTCGGGGTATCGCGCGCGAATCCACCTCGGACTTTCGTCTCCGCCTTCGTTCGCACACTCGGAGCTCTCCCGGCTGTTGTTTTGTGCCTTACTCGAACTCTCCGCTCGCTGTCTTTATCCCCGTCTCTCTCTCGGGTACCGTCGGTCTTCCGGCGATCGGTCGCGACGCTTGAATCCAATTGTCGCCGATCGAGAGGAGGAGGAAGGCCGAGTTTCCCTAAAATGAGATTGCGACGTCGGCCTTTTCTCCCCAGTGTCGGGGATGGTTCTGTGATTTACTTTTATACTTCCACGGATGGACGGCTCGGTTCGCGTGGGATTTATTCGTGTTTGCTTTCCAGTCGCATTTATATGTAGAGTGAAATGCAATTTCGTAAGAAATACTCTTATTTCATACTATCGTGTTTCTTTGAGTACTGCAGAAGGAATAGTCTTGGGGATATTTCGATCACTATTTTTATTTGTTTCAATAAAGTGTCATTATTCAATTGACCGTTGAACCTTTAAAAATTGTTTCAAATTATTACTGCGAAGTGTAGGAAACGATTGAATGGTTGAAGGCATAAAATTTGCGATTTATTCTGTCTCAACCGAGATCATCTTGGATCGTTAAAATTTTTACACTTGGAAGTCCTTGATACGTGATGCACTCTACATTGTAAAGCATCAGCGCGTGCCGCTCGCGAGCATAAATGTTTCCTGTTGATTTTATCCTTAACTCTTTGCAGCACACATTCACTGTTGAATATTTTTTACGTCACCATCTCCGAGAAGCAGGGAAAAAATTGGCCGCTTCAGTGCAGTGCCTCATCAACGGACACAGTCCAACGAAGAGACCACAAAACAATAGCAACGAGCACAAAAAAAAACTCCCTCGCTATAAAACATCCGAAGGCGACTGCGGTCATTAACGCAGCTCGGGATCTTTCCGCAAAGTGTCGTAAAAATTTTTCAAAAGGACCATAAACGTCGCAGCGAACTCGACGACAAATTTGGCAAACCTCCCCTCGGGAGGGATGAATTAATCTCCCTTCGGTTTTAGTTGCCTGCGACGTACATCAAAAAGTTAGATGCCCGCTCGTCACTGCACTGACCCTCTGAATGCGAGGATGAGCAAAAAAAAAAAAAAGAAAAAAAGAAAGACGCGATCAATAAATAATCCTCCCTTGTGGGCTTGCGTCGAAGTATTGAATCACTCGAAGGCCGTCGTCGTAAAAATGCAAATGCCTGGAAAAGGGCTCGATTGGAGGAGAGCCTAGACGACGGTCGGCGGAGCGCGACGATGCAGTTGCAAGTCGAGCGTGGAAAATTCGAGCGAAATCGAACGACGTCCGAGCCGAATGGTGACACATCGTCGACGAGAGGATGAAGACCGAACATTCGGACTCGCGTGAGCGAGTTTCCTATTGTGCGAGTTTACCGCACGACTTTCCAACTTTCCTATAGGTACATAGAGGCAGGCGAGTTTTGTTAATTCGGTGATATAGCGGATCGCAAGGCTGTTGGTTTCATTTTTTTTGTCTACACACTTTTTTTTCCTTTCGACGGAAAATGGAGAGCTGGAGAAATTCGAGAATGGCTTTCTCCTTTGGATGGTTATGGAATTTGAGCTGGGATCAGGTTTTATTGATAAGTGCTGATCGTGAGCAACGTACTTGAAAGAGCCTTGGCGAACTAATAATAGATCGTTATTGTTTTTGCAGTTGAGCATTGGCGTATTGAGTTATTACTTATTACATTACAATCGAAGCAGATTAAAACACGATTGTTGCATTATTTTTTTACGCTACAGATACAATGCTTGTATTTCAACAAACGACGCGATATATTTTTTTTAAACGAAGCCCAATGTTAAATAAAACATTTCCATTACTCGTCGCGGAAATGTTTTTTTTTTATCGCTCAGAAAACTAAATTTTCGAGAACTGCATTAAAGGAAAAGTCCATTGTCCGCGACCGAGAATTGTTAAAAATCAACGTTGAATTGCAAACGATTCGAACTAAAAAGTAGTCCCGTTGAATCTATTAAATTTTTATCTCTCTTTCTCGCGCATTTTTTTCAGCGTAACCGGCGACTGTATAATTGCAGCATTACTAATTTTCTCAGTATCACTCTGAGTCTCCATTGTTCGAGTCAAAGCACCAAGAAATAATAACAAAAAAAAATCGTTCAAAGCATATTAAAAAAAAAAGGAAATAACTTCAACTCGTTCACCTTCCTAAGCGATCGCCGCTCATAAACCGTTAGCCGCAGCACATGCAGTACGCGTGACCAGTTCGTCCGTAACGAAGTGCATAAACTCGGCGATTTATTAAAAGCAATATAAACGCGAGCAGCGCCGTCAAAGGCTGCGCTCTCGAAAGATGAAGCCCGGAGTCGCGCACTTCTCCTCCGATCGATCCGCGTCCATTTATCAGGCAGGCAGCACAATGGGTAGGCTCGTCGTTCGCGCCCCGCGAATTCACCGAGCAGAGCGTCGGGGGGCCTCGAGGAGTCGTTAAACCCGCCGCATGTCTGGCGGCGCGAGGCGCCGCGCGGGTTAATTGATCGGCGCGCTCGGTCAATTCCCCGGCAACGCCTGGCGTTATATACAAAACCCGGGGAAAAGGGGGAAAGAGGAAGCCAACGACGCGCTTAAAGTCCGTTGAATATTCCATCGGGCCCGGCGACAACGGGGCCACAATGGATGTTCATTGTTTTGACGCTTTTAAAATACGCCGCTAATTATGTCCGACCGGGACCTGAATTAATTCTGCGTGCGCTTTATCATTCTTTTTTAAAGGTTCCTCGGTTTTTTTCCTTTGTCGCGGGCGTTTAATTAAAACGTGACACTTTCACGTTTGGGAGATTATTTTTTTTTATGTTTTTTCGGGGGGCGCTCGAATAGGCCTTATTGAAATAGTCGGGGGGAGGGGGTGACGACGCTGCGTTCCTGTTTCTGTAATAAAGGCGGAAATTAACTTTCATGCTGAAAATGATTGTATAATGACCGCGTCATAAATCTTCCCTGGGTAGAAATCTGAGCAACTGCCCTCAATAGCCAATCAGTTGCGCGCTCGATTTATCCAACGTCGAATAATGCGTACGAGCAAATTGTTTAAATCGATCCGAATAAAAAAACTGCTTGACTCATGATCGAGACATTCTTTCTTTTTTCATTTGTCGAAATAAAATCCCCTTTACTGAATTGGCTCGTTTTAATGCTTAATCCTGATCCCCGCCGTAGCGTGGATGTTTCAGAAGCCGCAGCGAGTAGTATATATATATTATAATATAAGTTCGACGAACATCGTGAATCGATCAATGAAAGTTTCGTTCGCGATTATAACTGTTATCGCTTCATTATTCTCTCCTGGGAACATTGATTAGAGCCGAGCTTTTAATTAAACTTACTTCATCGGTGGGCAAGTGTTGGAACGTTACATGTAGATTGGACTCATGAAAAGTTTTCGGGGGCAAGAGGGGGAGGGGATCCCGGTGAATTGGCGGCCGCAGGCTACGGAACAGAGGAACTTTTCACTTCTCACTCGGGAACTAATTATGATTTCTATCTGTGAATATTATTTTCCGATGAAAAGAAGTTTCACAAGACTTAAACGTCGATTTTAACGTTGACCAATGCTCCGTGATTTTATTGAAGCTCCTTTGTCTCATTTCCTTATACTTTATGGTATAAAAAGTAGTGAAAAATCTATGTACTTTAAATTCCGTGAAACTTTATATAATATAAATACCCAGAGTTTTGCCTGGTTACCATTAATTTTTTTCCAACCGTGCCAAACGGTACCTCGTGGAGTTCAATAATTGCGCGGCAGTAACGTAATCATATACAACCGTAATAAACAAGCTTTTATCTACATGAGCACTTGTATACACGGGGCTTCCAGTCTCCATATGCAATCTTTTTACGGCACTTCGCAAATAGTGCTGTGTCTGTCGAGATTCAGCATCGGATATATTTTCGTCGTAGCTGCCTTTTAGTTAAAGCACGGGAATTCCGTGATTGCGGAAAATATATTCATTTCAATTGTCTAACGGCCCTTAAACTCGTAAAACAGGAGGGGCGAGTTCGGTCCTTGTCGTTCTATCCGAGTGATACGTCACGAGAGGATGCTAATATCATTGAAAGTGAATCAGCGTTTTTCCCCCAAAAGGGGAGAGGGACAGGAAAAGCGCAACGACAATGGGTCAGTAGAGAGAAAGAAAAAAAAGAAAGAATAAAGTCGGCGGGGTAGGCGGAAGGGACAAAGAGAGCACAGAAAGAGAGATGGCGAGAGGAGTTAAAGTCTTTTCACGCCAGTACCTTCATCACGGCTCGTGCGCGCATTATGTGCTTTATTTATTGGAAGCAGGAAGTCGGATGAAAATACGACGGCGACGAAGCAGCCACTGGCTGCCGGGAGAGCGGAGAATCTCTCTCTTTCTCTCCCGTTCGCTTCCCGAGTGCATGTCTGTGAAATGATAAAATCGATGCGCCGCCGCGGTTACACGTATATTCGGCCCGTGACTGTGTATACGTTAGCAAAGCGCCTATTCCAGTGGAGTGCATGTCGGCCGGTAGCAACTCCTCTCCTCGCGGACCCCGGAGGTGTGTTACGTGCGGCTTGGCCCCGAAACGTGGGATGCAGCGATGGAAATTCGGAGTCGAGTGTGCGCGAAAGGGGAGCGTCGCCGAGGGAATTTATCGGCGGTTACCGCGACTATGCTTCTCTCGATTTTTTTTTAAGTCACGCTCAAATGCTCCCTGAAAATTGGTTAATTTTGGATGAACAGTTTCGGTTTTTTTGCGGCGGCGGCGACGATCGATCGATCGCTTCATGGGTTGTTAATCATCTGGAGGCTCGCCAGCATGAAAAGAGCAATTTATTTGTGTCGGTGGCTAGCGAAATTCGATTTTTTTTTTGTTTAAGTTCGTTGCATTTTTTCAGTAACCCAAGTCTTGGAACGTATACTTTCTCTTGTATATATTTAGACGTGGAAGATACCGGGGAGGCTATGTATACTTAGGCAGCTGCTTCTAATTGATTTCGGCGGAGATAAACGTGAAACACTTGAAAATAGAACATTTACTGTAAGGCGCAACATATTTTTTCGAACAAAGTGTTCTTACAATGAGATTCATTGCACTCTTAGAGCCGATAGAATTTATGCCACCGGCTACAGATAAGGTTCATAAAGTTTTTTTTATGATGGACTTACTTAACTTGTATTACCGCTGATAAGCGCATACTTATTCACTTGCACATGACAGAAAAATATTTTACTCTTTGTGGGCGTAAAATGTGGTGATTCAGTTTTTGTTAAAGATAAAGCAGGTGTAGCAGTATAACGTTATATTTATAAATATTAATCCCAAATTATTTAATTCATATGATTTAAAAAAAATCCACTAAAAGTTATATATTATACAGATTATTATATTTTTTTTATAATGCAGACTATTAAAAAATCATTGAACTTTCACTCGAATCAAATAGTTTTTTACTCTTAGATTACGAGAGATAAAAAGTCACCGTATAAACGAGGTTTAATTAAATTGCTTCGGTGACTTCGTTGGCGCACTGAATCTCTACGTAAAGGCACGGCGAGCGCGAAAATCCATAATTCGTTCGATCCATCGGTAAGTCAAACAAGCCATTCATTCAGCGCCGGTGTCCGAGTCACCCGTTCAATCCAATCAATCAGGCACCGCTGCTCCGATAAGCACCGACACGCCGCGGCGGTCCCTCGTGGAGAGAACGGCGATCGAGGCGGAAGGAGCCCACGCCACGGTGGCCCCACACTCGAAATTCGAGGGGCAAACACTGGCGTCTGTCCGTTTATCGCTCGGCCTTCTCTCAGGGCACGGTGCGCTCGTAGCCGTAGGTACACCTTATCCGTTTTGTTGGCCCCCAGACGGATGCCGCGCGCGTGCGGTGGGGGACTTTATCCCAGTCCTGGGATGCCCGATAAAGTCACCAATTTTCAGTGCGCGCAGGGATTTCTCTGCATTTTTTTCCTTTTTTATCGGATCGGCCTCCTGTCGGCTACCATTTGGAAGTTTGAATGCTTTATTTGTGATGGGTTGGACACGAAAGTTTCTGAACTGTGCTTTAAATTGTTTCTTTGGGAATGCGTGTTTTTTGATTGGGAGTACTTATATATGTTTCGAAATTGTTTTATTTTATTCTTCAGTGGAGTGTTTTTTACTTGTTGCAGATTACATTTTTTAAAAATTTATTCATAACTTTTTTTTTTAATTTCATTTAAGCAAAAGACTTGTATCATTTTTCACTATGTGAAATATTTAAAAAGATAAATATTAAATATATAAAAAAACGGTGTACAACAGCGAGCACAATAAATCAGCTCATGTGTATTTTTCTTCTTTTTTTTCAGGTGAGTTCCGAAACTATTTTTTAGAAGAGAAGCCAACTTTTGTACGTGAGTAGAGTACTTCAGTCACGGCAGTCACAACAGACAGACAATGATAGAATGTAAGATAACAAATTCTTTCATTTTTATGTAAAAAGAAACGTTGAAATTTAAATCCGCGTGTCGCAACTCTGCTATTTAATTTATTTCTTAAATTAAATTTACACGCACTGTAGGTCAGTAAAAAATTTAACTAAATTATTGTTAATACAGTTCTGAATTATTTTCAAAATTAAATAAATTCTTAAAAATATATCTTTTTACACTACGCGGAATGATAAGAAAACTTTTTTTATTTTTTGCTCTTGTTTTGCACAGTCCCATTGCTCGTATCCGGTGAACAATATTAAGCTAAACCGACGGTCGTCTGTCCTCTCTAAAAAAAAAGTCAAAGCAATCGCCCACGCCGTTGATCAATCATAATAAAGCCCAACGAATTAACATGACAGGAAGCACAGTGTACAGCAGGAAAATCGTTAAAAAAAAAACCCTCTCCCGCGAATTCTCCACGCTGCTGTTTTTTCATAATCCCGTCGAATCCTTTGTAGCGCGCATCCGGCATCCGGTCAATTATCCCGCGGAAAATTTCCGAAACGCGCATCTCATCGCGATGCCTCCGTACGCACGTATCAGTTTCGCCACGCTCGCAGCGTCGAAGTTCACGATCGCTCGCGCGGCGCAAAAGCCCGTTGAACTTCGAGTCGTGCGCGCGCAGCGTAGCGGCGATCCTCTCGATTTCCTGACAGGTGCTGTTGGGAAACTTCCTGCTGCGCGCCGCTGAATAATAATAATAATGATTCCGAGGGCCGCGGTGGAGTGGGGAGGTAACGAGGGGGGCGATCACCCGCGGTGCCGGCGCGCATGAAGGCCTCCGGGACAGGACGTATCGTTAACGAGTTCGAGAGGTGACGAAATTGGGTGGGCTCTCCGATCTCCTCCTCCTCCGTGTGGTTGTCCTCCGACGCAGTCCCTCTTGTTTTTTTTTTTTAGTCGTTACACCGAGCTGACTTTTTTGTCCGTTGTCGCCGCGGGGCGAGTCTGCGTGGGCGTAATTGCGTTTTTTTTCCTCGTTTTGTTTAGTTGGAATCGAGGCGTGAGCGTTCGATTCTTGACCACTGCTGGGTGGATGGTGTTTTGGTGTATTGCGGTCGATTGGAGGTGGATATTGTACGAGGACGAATGTGTCGTTCAATTTGATAGAAATTAATGATTCTTTTTATAACGGTTAAAATTGCGAGTAGGCGAAATCTGGTTTTTCAACGAATTTTACCTGTGAGATGGCAGTTTTTGTAGCATTATATTATTCTTTAAAATCTGTAGGATTATTCCATCGACTGAGATAAAACTTTAGTAATTCTGAAATAAACTCTATAAATTTTTTTTCAATGAGAAACTCCAATTTTTGATTGAGCAACTGAAACGACGTTATCTTGATTAATACAAAGTAGACGTAATTATATGAAACTAGTCGAATGACCGATAAATTACTAGTTCAACCTCAAGACAATTGATGTTTCGATTGCCGTGTAATTGAAGTTAGCCCTTAATTATGATTTCATTTTCGTTCCCACTTTCTAACTAGAAATTCGTTTGCTATTTATACTTTTTTCTCGTTATTCATTTTCCAGAAGTATTACAATTCCTTCGGAATTACAACAAGCCTCTACTTATAAAAATCATACTAGATTGAATATAGATTATTTTTAACTTTAATATTACTATTCGTTGAAGGTACAGAAATATATAAGAAAAATCCAATAAGTCGAAGGTGAAGGGGATTTTTTCTATTTTTTACCCGTTTTTCTTAGGTACGCAAGTACATGTCGCAGTAGGGCGCTTTGAATAAAATAAAACCGTACTATTTCCACGGCTGACAGTTAGTGTTCCAGGAATCGCGTGGAACTAAAGGAGTACAAGTTTTCTAAAAGAGAACAAGGCAAAGTAGTATTTGTACTTTGCCATAAAAAGTATAAAGACCATCCGTCGTCCCCGTAATTTCAAGCGCTCCGAATAAAAAATCGATATTTAATACACCACGCGGCAAACTTTATTTATCCGCCTCGACTTTACAAAAGAAAAAAGAAACAAAAAAACGATCGCAAAAGAAAAAAATTATTTACCCGTACCCGTCACGCTGTCCAAACACAATTAAAGCAGAATCCAGGGGCTTGCCCACGTAGACGGCGTTAAATCACCGCCGCAATAACTCAATTGCAGTGGGTTGTAAAAATTTCACGCCGCGCTCGGCACACGTCGATAAGAATGAAGAAAAAAGGCACCTTTTCTTTTCCGCGTCGCGGCCGAGAGGAAGGAAAGAGAAAAAAAAATCTTTTGTGCCCCGGCCTTTTCCGTGGAAAGTGCCGCACGTCTAGTCGCGGTCGCTTCGCTCGCCCGTACCACCTACTTTCGAAAGGCTCACGCACACCCGGCGACTTCTGGTTCCGTTCAGGTCGCGCTCCGACTGCATATAGCCGACGATGAGGCGCGTGACGTTTTCTTCCCATCACCGGTTTTCCCGTGGAGATCACCAACCCGAGCTTCGCTCGAAAGTCACGTCGACAAGTGTATTGAATTTCATTACTTAACTTGGTGAAATTCGTGGATTGTTTAATTCTTCCTTAATTTTTCTTTTATTTTACGGATGAGCATCGCGCTCGCAGATAAAAATCACTGGCACTTGGTTTTAATTGGTACGCAGAACTTTCAATTGCTAATTAGGAAATACTTCTATTATTATGCCGACTGAAAGGAACAGTATAGAATTCTTTTTTAATTTGGAGTTTAGAAATTGTTAGCATTTTGTTTACATGGGCTATTAATTCGTCGCATAAGCATTTGTTTGGAGGAATGTCAGGACTTTCTGTTTTGCATGGTGCACTTGAAAACGCTTCGCTGAACCAATTGCTCGGCGGTAAAAAGATGCAGGAAAGAGAATTAATTAAGAGAAAAGCTTCGTCCTAATAAGGATAAAATACTTTCACTGCTTTTAATTTGTTCTTAGCTTCGTATCATTTAGTCTATCAGGGTCGTGCATCTGCGAACTTTTTTGCTCGTTCACTTGAAGATTTAAGAGTACACCAATTTAAAATAAAAAAACTTTTACGTGTCTAACGCCCATATATCTTCAAATTTGTGATAAAAACGTTCGAAGATAAATATCGTAATACTAACGAGAATAAATACATTATATCAGCATACCATTTGTCGAAAATGAAGAAAATTTAAGCGATATTGTTTTATTACAGGGCTGTATGTAAAATATTGTAAAATCATTAATCGTCGACTGTAGGCTATTCCCGTGGTGCTTTATCATGGGGGCCCATCTGCATAAAGAGCCCATCGAATTCGAGCGTAATCCCAGTCTGCGCTCCTCCGTCTGCGGTCGAGACTTGTACGCCCACATCGAGCGAAGTTCGTGCTGGAGACGGCAATGTCTTGCGTCGCGTGCTCCTTTAGCTTCTCGGGCGACTTGGACGAATATTCGAAATCCGCCGAGCGATCGTCATGCAAATCCATGCGGTGCGAGCTTTAAGGATGTGGGATGCTTGGAGAGGCATTGCCCAATGGAAATTACGGAGACATTGGAACCCTTTTCAATGTGGAAACCTGCTGCAGCGTTTCATTGCTGCGAAAGCGCTAGAGTAAACACCAGGTGTACCTATCGATTGTGAGAAGACGATGATTTATCGGTAGAATTTTATTTCTACAATCTGGCGCTGACGCTAGTACTGGCGGAAAGTTTTTTTTGTGTGACTGGGAATTTGTGATTAGGTAGAATCGCGGGAAGTGTATGCGATTAAAATTTGCTGTGAAAAAAGTTTCTTAAGAAGTTTTCCGTAGAGCGGAAGTAATTAACACTGTACGAAGTTGATTTTTTTCTTGGCGCGAGTTAAAGGATACATTAGAGATCGTTGCTGTGATTTTTAAGCGAGAAGGTCGAAATAATTTTCGCTGTACGGAGTCTTTTTTCTTCATTAAGGCGATCAACAGGCGGAAAAACTTTGAACTTCGTTTACTCGAGTTATCGACTGGATCCTAAGGTCTTCAAGCTATTTTTAAACTTTCATTTTCCTTATTCCTCGTATAAATTGAAACTATGAAAATTTTATTTAACGTTTGCTCATTCACTTTAATAAGTTACTCGCTTAAAAAAAGAAACAAGATGAACTAATCTTTTCTCGAAGAGAAGTATTAAAATTGAAAAGTTATTACCTTCGACGTTAAATTGTTTGATTTAACGATATTTTCTTGCGAATAGCGACAATCAATTAATCATAATTGTTTAACTCCATGCGAATCGCCGAAATAATAGCGAGTAAACAAGGAAATTACTCATGCTATAATTTGCCTGATCCATCAATTATTTTCTCATTTTACCAGCTTCCCAATAGACCAGAGGCTTTTCCAATTAATTAATCTGTATCCTACAGCTCAAGTCTCAATTCCCCTCAGCTTATAATTCAATACGTATACATCCATCGCCTCCGTAACAAAAGCCTCCCACGAAAATCACTTCGGCCGTGAAAAAAAAATACAACAGCCTAATTCAAGGCCTTCCAGGCAAAAACCATCTCTCCTAAAACGGCGAAAACACACGTACTTTACGCGAGCACTTACCGCCACGCACATGAAACTCGCGGCTCGGCGACTAAAGTGACTCGGTTAATCGTTCGTAACACCTGCCCGCAGTGTACTCGTTCAAACGGCTCGCCGACAAGGTTGTAGCCACTCGCGCAAGTGCGCACATCTGTCCCTCCATCGTACCCTCCCCTACTCTCTTTTTTTGCCTTGCCTTGAGGTCTAATTTTACAGGATGCAGGGCGACACGCGACCAAGTTACATGGAATTTTTCCAATGCCGAAAGCGCGCGCACGGTGAAGTGATCCGAGAAGAGAGAGAGAAAGAGTCAAGTTCGATGGTCGCGGAAGGAAAATTAGGCTAATTGTCGGCTGACACATTTTCAATCCTGCAAAACTGGACGCTCCATTGTTCGTCTTGCATTGAACAGCGATGCTTTTATTTTTACTGGCGGTACTACTTGTGTACACAGTTTCTTTTCCCACCCGTACAAATCAGGTGCAAATGAATAGTCCACGCAGCTTATCTGAAAATCTGTCCCCAATAAAAAAAAGCGCGATGTCGCAAAAGACGGTAAATCATACTTGAACGCACGGCGGTGCAACTGCAATAAACGCGCGGAGCGCCTTGGCACATTATTCTACCGCTGAATCCTTGGCGCTGGTGCGTCGGCGAACAATTGTAAAATACTTTCACTCGAGGTAATTTATGAATCGCAAACGAAGCAGGTTAATAAGCATTCGTTTACTGTGCCTACTCCCGGAGTCCATTGGGCCGCGTCCGCCAGGTATATATATATACACATAGTGTACACAGAGGCGCGTGTAAGAGCTCGCCGCGTATAGGCAGATATATTAGTCTCGGCGATCGGTCTCACGAGTCCGAACCCATTGTTATCGGCCACCTGATAGACTTAGACCCGAGCGCATAAAGTGCCCGCGGAATGCCCCGGTTAAGCAGTGCTATCAGTCACGTATCGAGCTCGTGCAGCGCCGCGATCCTACGTGCACTTTATTCGCAACCCCGGCCGGCTAAAATAAGCGCATATCCGACGCGGTGATCCTTATAAATTTCGCCGCGCATTTACATCGCAGTTTCCGAAGTCATGCCGCGGCACTTATTTCCGTCTTCTCATATTGTAGTTCCATGAGAGAATGTCATCGTCGCAAATGTGATTTCTCGTATATGAACAAAAGTGAAAAGTAGCGGCTATAATTTTCAGAAACGAAAGTCGGTCGGACATATGTGTGTAAAGAACGACGTAGAAAGTTAGTCCGAACTCTCAAACTCTATCTAACACGTATTTTTATTTTTACATATTTAATATACAGCGTCTTCGCGAGAGGACAATAATTCTGCATATAGGTATCCTCTCGAAGACGGAGCGAAGCATCGGAACAAAAAATGAAGGAGAGCAGTAATAACGAGGAAAGAAACGTGCTCGAGGTATCAAGCAGGAAACGAGCGGCGCGACTCTCTCGATCGGCGGAAAGAAAAGCCCGGGGGCGCGGCGGCGCCGATAAGTGCGGAGACAAAAGGAGGCGAAGCTCTCCTACTCCCCTCAGCGACGCGGTTGCGTCCGGTTTTTCCGCACGCGCGGCGCCGATGGTAATAGCGACCTCGGGGGCAGGCGCCGCCACGTGGGAGAGCAAAGGGCCGCACGCGCGCACCCTCTGTGACATCGATCGCGCGAATGTGCTCGCATAACTTTACTTTACACTCGCGTCGATGTGTACTTATGGAGCGAGACGTGTGTTAATGGGTTTGGTGGTACCTGCGACACACTGGGTTGGGTGTACAGTGCACGTGGTATTGCATTGAGTTGCAGGCTAGAAGTGGAGTAATGCAGTTTATTTTTGCAGCTGATGTAATTTTTAATGCAGCACATTTTTTTTTAAAGAGGGTTATATCGATTTACAAGTTTGACGATGAGGTGATGTAGAGTGGTTCATTATATCGTTTCCTGAGGCGTGAACTGAGAACATGGGAAATGCTCACGAGGAAGTTAAAGTTTTCGTTTGGATAATACAACCACTCGAATATTTTTTGCGTGTATCACTAAAGAGAAAAGTTGATTTTTGTTTTATCAAAATGTTAAATAAAGGATGTAGATTGTTTATTAGACTGGATCGATAAAAACTCATCGTTGCATTTATTGACGTTAAGTTAGCGGAGAAATTTCTAAATGAAACCTGTCGAGCCCAGCCGCAAACTTGAAAGTGGGAATCGATAATCGAAAAATACTATACTGAATAGAAATTTGCAGGCTACCTCCGCTACCATTTCCCGCTAAAATATGAATAAAACAACGTATTCTACCCGTCCACACATTGTAAATTCCTATCATACTTAAAAGAAAATTATTTCCCCCACAAAGGGCCGCTCTCCGCTGATCGATACAAAGAGAGCATCGCAGCTCATTTTGTTCCCGAGCGCGTAGGTGGCGAATAAAATGAAAAAAAAAGTGCTCTGGCGACACGCCACCTCCACCGCAGAGTCGATCGCCCGTTCCCATCACAAAGAGCCTCGCGCACGCGGGCGTTTTAGAAATCGGACGGTGGCTCTCGTGCGGCAGTGGCTTGCGTCCTTTTGCGATCGATTATTAGACCAGAACGCCGGGACGTACAATGGCTAGCGTGAAAGTTCCTCATCGAGTAAAAAAAACGACATTCCCACCGGATTCACCTGTCGAGAGCGCGTCCGCTTCGATTAGGCCGATTGTCGATAGGGGCGGATGGTACAACTGCACACTTGCATCATACTTGCATATACTCGTATAATTTTTTAAATTTAGAGGGTGATATGCGTTTTGCGGAGTAAGGGCAGCCATTGTGCGGATGTAAAGTGGAACGCAGTTTCTGTGCTTTTTATCGACTAAAGTAGGCAAGAGGGATGTGCGGGCGAGTTTAATGGACGAGGGCGATGAAAACGAGGAACGAGACGTTTTAATTACTTCCGTCTGTGCGCCCATTTATTTGGCTGCAATTATGCCGTCGCCACGCGTCATCGAGCTGGCGAACTCCGGAATACTGGTAATACGATAGAATTATGCAATATTTTTCTTGTATACATTCTGTTGCTTTACTATAAATTAACACGTAAAACATTTTGCACGAAATTATTCATTAAAATTGACTTGCGCATACAACGGTATCGTTAAAACGTGCTTCAATAGCTGTTTAAATTTTTATTACGCGCATTCCATTTTAATAAACGAACGTACGAAAGAATTTCAAACATCGTTACATCAAAGAATACATTACAATTTTTACCGCAACAATATAGAATAGCATCCCGACCGTAAACGTAAATTACATGCCCAGAAGCTCATTGCAAGAATTGCAACTGGAGTGTGTAAGTGCGCGCGCGCGTCGAAAATTTACAAGCCTCAGTGACGATCGCCGCAAGAATTCCAAACAGAATCTCGCGCGCCTACGTTGCGTCGGAGCGATTACCTCGCGCACGAAATTGCGCTCGGTCGTTTACGAACGAGAGCCCCATTTACGAGCCGCTGGCTGACTAATGGGCGTCCAGTTCAGGTACACTGGACGCACCTCCTTGGCGGTCGGTAAAGGGAGTCGAGCGGAGGTCGACCACGCGTCGCACGTGCGAATCGCCGCGCCCGTCTGTTTGTTTTCGCACCCGCGGACGATTAGCCTCGAGGCACACATAGTCGGTTAAGCAAAGCCGCGCAGCTTTTTTTTCTTTTTTTTTTAAAGCTGCCCGACCTTTTACACGACTTGCCTTTTTCTGCGTCGGAGGGTTTCATCCGCGTCTAATTTTTTACCGCTTCGAGGGACGACTCATTTTCTTTTTGCGCGTGGATCGGTGATCCAGGAATTGGAAATTATGTAAAAGACCTTGGCGCTTAATTGGTTTTTTGCCGCTTACCGAATAAAGGAAGTTCGAGCAGGAGCCAGATTAGTTTCTAATCGTAAAACGGTTACCGTAATCGTTTTACCAGATTACGTCGTCGAAATTGAGCAGGGGTGGATAAACAAAAATATTCAAGAAAGTCTTTTTTTTATCAATTTTTATCAGGTCTTAACGATAGGCAGTGAGCTTTAGGGTCACTCCGAGATAACCGTAATACGACGATGGGGCCTTTGACTCATATCTCTCGAAAAGCACTCGACGAGTGAAATGGTGGCCCTCGATAATGATTGCAGCGGCATTTCAACAGTGCACCCACGGATTAATAACCTCCAGCGAGAGATAAGAGATCACGGTGCAGTCGACCAGATGCCTAATCAACGACGAAATCCGAGTGTCGCTCTCAATTTTAATCACTGCGTCTTGACGAGCGCAATACCTCGGGCACCGAAAGAGTAGCCGAATGTTTGCGGCCGTAGAATGAAGCGCGCCGGGAGATACAAAACGAGACTCTCCCGTCGCCGAGGCGAACTTGTTGCACAACGGCAACGGTGCCTGTCTCCCCGCAGCATCCGCGATGCGTTGCCTCCTCCGCTCGAGTCGCGCACTTTCGCTCGAGCGACAAGTCAAGGCTAAGCGCTCGCGCCCGACAATGGGGGAAGAGTTTCATCCGCGCGGGAAAAGCGGAAGTCGCCTGCCGACGGCAAGTCGATACTTCCACTGAAGCGCGAACTTCCGGCCGGCCAAGGTCGCGTCCCGCGCGAAAGCGAATTGTCCCGCGGATGCTTTACAGAGTTTGCGCTCGCCCACGCGGCTGCGACGCCGAGTGATTGACGGCTGCGTTCATTGTGAACGGACGATTTCTTTTCCCCCGACCGCTTCCTCCAACCCCCTCCTCTTGGCGTGGTAAGTGTGGCTCGAGGATCCGGCTCTTGATTTTTAGAGCACCGGAGAGTGGATGGATGCTAGTTTTGCTCGAGTGCTCTTCCTCGGAAGGGACTGGAAATGGATTTTTGGTTTTGTTCGCCGCGCGGAGGGTGATTAACAGTAAACAAATTGGACTGGCTCGCTGGTTAATATTGCGTAACTGTAAAAACGGGTTTGTTATGCGACTCGCGATGTTACGTTTGCGTGTAGTCGCAGGAATTCTCGATGGGTTAACCGCATTCTTCTTGATTATATTTTTTTCCTCAAGCTTTTATCCTTCATCAGTATTACTATTTTAAAATTCAAACAGTAGTAAGCCGATGTTTTATTAAGTACACGTTAAATCTGAAAAATTTGCAATGAAAACGGTATAAATAGTAATACTTAATACAGCTTTTTTTAAAGCTCCACTAAAAATTCAAATAATAAATTTTAACGAGCGAACCGACAACCGTTATCTGAAGAATTACAATTATAATTTCCGTCTAATAAATAATTTCCATTTGAAATATTGCTTCTGGTCAAAACTATTAACTGTGAAAAAACATCACTCTTTTAAGACAGTAAAGTCCATCGCCAAAGCGCTTAGTTATTAAGAAGAACCCCGCAGCTGCGTTCGTAAAGTAAAACTTGCTCGTAGCCTAAATACAAATCCGTGAAATTAGCAATCGAGCGCAGTTGATGAAGAAATCGATCGTTTCCTCCCCGCCGACTTGGAGTAAATTTCCTCCGCGTCCTTCCAGTTCCGACACCCGCGGGGCCGAGCTCTCGCCCTCGGACTCCTGCAAACTCTCGCCGCCCGCAGCGCCCGGACCCGATGTAATTATAACTCGCCGGGAAATCTCATATCCCGTAGCCTGGTCGTCCCGATCGGAATCCCTGATAGTCGGGCGCGCGACTTCCCCGTCGTCGTTAACATTCGAACGACCTTATTATCTCCCGTCGAAACTAATCACGAATATCGGCGTGTACGCGCTGTAATCCTTCGATAATGTAAAGAACTCATCTTTGCGCTGGTTTAGAAGGCCGCACAAAAAAAGGGAGAATGCCGAGTTGACCCTGATATCGGGCAACGACGCTTGCATAATTGGCTTGTCGAGCGTGAACCTCCTCCCTATTATTCCGGGCAAGGCGGTTTAAGTGGGCCCAGTGATGCAGGAGCTTGCGCGCGGATTCATTTCCATCGTCTCTTATGATTCTTTTTTTTTATGCTTTTTTGCTTCTTTTTTTATTCGGCCTTTATCTCGGGAGGAAACTTTGCAAAGTTTCGCGGAGGGAAGTGGGTCAATTGGAGGAGCGGATAATTTTATCGCTAGACGCCTTGGCGCGGTTTGTGCTTCATTGGATTTACTGATAAACAATGCGATATGCCGGATGAGTTACTTTAATGATCTTCCGAATCTGGTGTTCGTATATGCATTCTACTCTTTTTTATTGAATATTTTATTGCAGATAAATTGGAATTTTTACTTCTTTTCGACAGGTTAATGCTTTTCGAAAGTTTGTTATAACTTTTTAGAAGTATTAATAGTACAGTCTTTTTATTTCATTCAAATTAAATGAGGGACGGAGAAGATGAATGAATAATAATTTTTTTTAAGTACAATACTAGTAACAATAACTGTTGTTGAAAATGGCATTGTAGTGGGATAATGGAATAACTTCGAGACTACGACTATGAAAGCTGGAAAATTTTGTTCGGTCAACTTTTAAGATGCTTTGTCACTTAGTACCGCCAGAACACTGGGGTAATTGATTTTTCGTTTAAAGGGTACTTACAACTTTTAACAAAGCAAGAAATTCGTAACTGTATTTTCAGATTAAAAAACAAAGTATTACGACTAATTTACTCTGATAATAGGATCTTTCACAAAAACTTATTATTCAATGTACAAAATAATTAATTACTTGTAATGAAAAAAGGTAATTGCACGTGATGAAAAATAAAAAGTATATACGTTTTATTTCACACTCAATTTACTACGCGCATAAATTGCGTTATCATTGATAAAGTAACAAAGAACAATAACGATTTTACAGCCGTTAATCGAGCAACGTACAATCATTTATGCCATTATATTATAATACCGCAATTACTATGTGTCAAAACACATAGCGTCCCATTAAATTACGTCACCAACTGGCGACATGACAACACGAGCGTAATTAACTTTTTTCACCTCAACATACTACCCACCAATGATCACCGAAATATGACAGAGCCGCACATTTTTCCGTACTTCCTTCGCGTTATCCACGTCCTCATCAGATCACGCGATTCAATTCGGTAGAAACTGTCCACCTCGGCAAATTTTTTCGCCGACTAATCCATCATACCATAGCCATACTAACACAGAAAACACGCGTGTGTGTGCAATATGTGCGTATGTATCACACATACACACCGATATCGCGAAATCCGCAGGAACGTCGATCGGCGCGAGTATAGGCCTCGATTATCGGCGGGGGGCGCGTGCGTGGTGCGTACGCCTTCACGAGTCAGCGGTTCTGCGGCTCGCTTCCTTCCTTCCTGCCCCCTTCCCTGCCGGTGGCGGCGAGCGGGGGCAAGTGCAACGACACACACGGTGTGTGCAGCTCGCGCCTGCGCCCACGCCGCCGCCGGGGCGGTCCCGCAAGGGCTTTTCCGCGCCGAGAGCTGCCGCCGCCGGCGCAGTACTCGCTCGCGCGCGATCTACGCTCGAGCAGCCGACGACGCGCTCGGAGAACTGTGGAGGTGTCCGGACGCTCGATAATTGCATGGTTAGTGGTACACTTTTATTCGCATGCACGCAGATGCGCCGATGAGATTAATTGGCTTTTTTTTTTAATTTTATGTTTGCTTCTTCGTGGGAAGGTTTTTTTTTTAATTATTTTTATTGTTTTGAAAGCGTTGGGATGTACTTAGTGCTTTTAAGATAGACGCGGTGTGTCGGGATAGGCGAGTAAGGTTTCTTAGCGTAGTTTTGAAGTACGTTTTAATGGGAGGTAAGTTGCATCGGAGTGTTTTATAATGGGCAGCTTTTTATGTTTGGTTTTTTTATTGCGCTGGCTTGATGCGTTTGTGAAATTTATAGAGACCGAGGTCGCTGTCATTATAGCGTTACACTTTCACAACGTTGTAATTTTCTAACCGGCTTTTGACTTTTGCGATGCGTCTAATTGCACGGTTTTGTCGCCAACGTGCGATTTATTTGCTGACTGCAGTTTGCGCGCCGCTGCTCGGCGAATTGTTGCGGAATTTCGTTAATTTGAATGTTGAAACTGCTTTTTTTTTAACGGCACTCGAGACTTCACGGTTGAAAGTTCAGAGCCTATCAAAAACTGAGATGACTTGATCTTTGGCTTCTGCGCTCATTAAAAGCATCTTACATTTAACTATAATTTCTGATATTGGGACTATTTTAATTTTTTTTTTCAATAATTACACGGATTTCATACCAGAATAATTATTTTTTTAATTATAATTACATTCTTGTTAATTTAAATCAATTAATAAATTCTGAGACTTTTTATAGTTCTAAAATTATTACTTGAAGTTATTAAATTTTATTAAGTATATACTCTTTATGATTTTATTATGTTATTAAATTCAATATAACGATGATCGATATAGCTTGATACAAAAAGAGCTCAATGTGAATCTTGAAAATATTATTAAAAAAAATTCTTTGTAAAACAGCATAAAAACTTATCATAATAAATAAGTCAGGGTAAATCCAAAAAGCTACTTCATTCGAATAAAAAACGCTACTAATTGAAGAAAAATTGAGCTATTGTAAGCTCGATCACCTCACTTCTCACTCGTATCGAGTCTCCATTCACGCAGCAAACGCATCTCTCAGTACGAGCACACCTCCCTCATCAAAGAAAAATCTCAATGAGCACGAGCTCGACCAGTGAATCGATCGACGGTCATTAGCGAACTGGCGGTTGCGTCGCAATCTTTTCGCAACGGCCGGCCTTTTCGTAAGAGTAGGAAGGAGAGCTAAGCTCGCGCGCGAGATCACGGAATGCTCAGGCGCGCGGGGGACCTTGAGAGCGGCGAGCGCCTGGCAACGCGGCGCGACCGACGCATCGCGCAGCCGCCGCACTCCAGTGCCGCTGCGTCAGCGGCGACTGGGAGCGGGTCGTGCCCCACGGATCGCGCGATTCGGAAGCGCGCGCCGAGGACTTTTCACGCACGTGCGTCGCGATCCCCCACCCGCCCGCGCACTTTCACACGCGCCGATGCTTTTTTCTCGCCTATCCCCGTCTAATCTCCTAACCGGTGACCCTGTTTTCGTTACTCTCAGGCTCTCGAAAAAAAAGGGCTCGCTTTCATTCGTTTTGATCGGCGAGCCGACCGACCACTCGCTGCGGCTATCGCTCGGCTTTTTTTTTACCACTCTTTCCGGTGTTTATTGCTTTTCCCCGCGGCTTTTTCCGTTAATAGAAAGCTGAGAGAACGTTTTTTTTTATCTTCTTTGTATGTGATTATCTCGAAATGCAGTACAATTGAGACACTTGTTTTTGACATCAAGAAGTCATATTAAATCGCGCTCCGGATTCGGTTCTTCGGTTTCTGTTTCCGCGCGGAGAATATTGGAGCCTCTGAAGGTATTATAATATACACATGCTGAAGCAAAGCGGGGGGATCATTTCGTCGGGAATTTTTACAAGCGAAGCATTAGAGACTCGGGACACGTAAAAAAGGAAGGTACATTACTCGCCGCGGGACACGAAATGCCAGCCAGGTAGGGTACACGCGGATGCGGAGCACGAAATGCGACGCTAAGGATGCGGGACACGATACTGTAATTCAGACGCGCGCACAAAACAAAGTCAATTGCGAGCCTCTGTTATTTACTATTGAATTGAATATGTAATGTTATGAGGTAACGGCTATTGTTTTCGCAACTGGATCGACATACCGAGCGCTATGGATTTATATTGGAATCTAATCGCTCGTATATGTAATAAAAAGTTTATGTACATGAATGATCGACGTTTTGCATTGAGAAAATTTTGGAGGCCCGGTTTGATAAATGACGCGCGCCGTGATGTATTGCGCAGGAAAGTGTCTCGGTGCCTTGAGTCTTATCGATTGCGCAATACACAAATGAAATATGAAGTTTGGAAATTAAGATGCGAACGGTAGAGCAGTACTTTCATTGATCTTCTTCAAATAATTTGGACTTAACGTCACTCCTAATCAGCCGGCACTATTCACGGCGCTGATTAATTTTTAATCCCGGCAGTGCATTAATTTTCACTGCTCGCCCGCGCAACCTTTTTACCCAATCTCATTTTAATAATGGAATCGAAATTAGTGTCCTCTCTTAAACGAGCGATGATCCTGAAAGTGAAACTCGCGCTATTCTTGATTTGATTGGCTCGCTTCTAACAGTATTAGTAATTTTAATTCGCACTCTATTAGTCGATCTCGATGCAAAAAGTGAAAACGTCATTCGAGGTACATTAAATTATTGAATTAAAAGAGGAAACGTATACAGTGACCACCATGCAAAACGCGGAAGACTTACTTACAGTTATACTTTTAATTAATGGATGAATATATTCCCAGATAAATATCCGCTATAAGTGCACTAAATAGAAGTTTCTTTGTCCACGCAGTTGCACACCTGTGCCCCTACCCTGAAGAAGGGCAGGCAAATATCGGCAAGTCCCACTTGGCTCGAAATTCGCGTAAATGCATCGCGCAGTAAAATACGCGCGTGAATCGGTCATTCGCTCGTGTACGTCACGTTATACGCTGTGTGTGTTCGCGTCGCGGCAGATCCCGTTTATCGAGCAGCCATCGGGACCTTACCACTGGATATCGTCCTGTTCTTTTTCTCTCTCCTCTCTTTTCTCTGCGTGTGTAAGAGCAACCACTCTTTCTCCTTTTTGTGCGTCTCCTTATACCTTCGTTGCTTGGCTCTTCAAGCTATTATGTTCGTTTTGCTTCAGCCAGCGGCACTCGATTTGCTTGCAAATTTTTGGCTTCGCTGGCTTCCCTTTGAAGTTTAATAATACTATGCTGTCAGTTTCCTCGAAATTTTTCCACCCCTCCTTTTATCTTTTTCTGCAACGAACATTTTTATGTGCCTCAATAAAGTGAGCTTCGCTTAAATTTCAAAATCCTTCCATTAATTATAGAAGCTGGAATGAAATCGATATGGCGACCTTCGGCTACAAAGTAACGTTCGCTCATAAATGATTGAAAAAGAAAATTAAGACGGGTCATTTAAATGTGATCCTTGTAAGGCTTGCATTTAAATTTAATTAAATTATCATGAAATTAACTTCACATCAGTAAAGTTTTACGGGGGAAATTTCATAATTGAGGTTTAGTTCTCAAAAACGAAATTCACGAATTCACGAAGTGCAGCATACACGCTTAATTGGAAGCACTCAGACGGCGCGCCAGCTGACTGGAGAGTGTCAGACGTTTAACTGCCCGCCAATTTTAGTCCCATCATCTCAGTCATACTTCGTGAGTTTAATATATGCGCCGCTCGCAATCAAGGAAAATTACCTGGACCCAATAAAGTTCATCGCCGAAGCGAAGTATAAATTCTGCCGATCTGTGACATCAAGGCAAAAGCAAAACTTCGGGGGTGTCGCGTCCCTCATTTAAATAAATGCAAATTAATCTGACATGCACCTGCTTGTTTATCAAAATTGCGTTGCTTAATATACTAATTTAAAATTCACCATAAAATAACGAGTCTATTCATCATGTTTACTTCGCGCGTGAAAAAGACAACGAAGGTATGCCTTTTACAAATGAAAGGAACGAAAAATAATAATTAGCTGGCGAAATAAATTATACGAGATCATTAACGTAACTTCTTTTTTCGATATGTACAGTTATATTGAACAGAATAAGCGATATAATAAGAAGTAAATTATTTCAGCGCGATATACTTTAAATGCTCGGGTTATAATAAGCGAATCTGCAATTGGCGTGTTTATTTTTCAGCCGATCGCTGCCTGTTTACCATCATTTACGAGGCACCATTTAATAGTTAAAATTATATTCGCACGTATAGCGATGATTTCATGCACTCGGACCCTTTATCGCATCAAGCCTTTAAATATATAATAGTTTTCCGACGCGTACATTCACGGGAAGAGATAATTCAACTGCGGCGTTAATAAAAGTCACTTATTTTATTATAAATAAAGCATTCGTTTAGCAAGTACCTGGCACGTGCAGCGGCTAACGTAAATATTCTGCAAAAGTAAAAATTGTACCGTAATTCCAACGGCACTCTGCGTGAAAAGAGACTACGAGGCAACGAGCGAGCTTGTCTAATCATACGACAAATAAACGAATTTGTTGCTAAGTATATAATTTTTCTCTTCTGTGCGTTTTACTTTTTTCATTCGCTACCGTTGCTTATAAACTATTATTCGCTTCGAGCATTTGAATTTTTATGCGCTGATTAAAAATTAATTCCGTTGTGTCTGCTTCCACTCGTCTGGGCGGGTGGACGCCGTTAATCCTGTTTTCCGCGTCTGCACATTTAATTACATTAAAAAAGCAACAAAAAAAAACAGATCTCGTGATTTTATTTTTGTCTACGTATATATACTCGCAAATTCAATTACACCGTTCAAAATTCAAAGTACATTACCGAGGATTGTCGGTAATAGACCTAAAAACCAATTCCCACTGTAGTACCTCCCATAAATAACGATTATCTAACGACAAGGGTTTCTCATATTCCTTCGCTTTCGAACGCCTGGGCGCGGTCCGAAAGCCGCGCGTCAAGGTCGCCCTGCTCATTCGGATTTTCCGCGTCGCAAAAAAAATCCTCTTATAAGTCTCTGACATCGTCGAGCGGTTCGTTCTACCCTCGCTCTATAAGTGCGATATCGGCCTACGCATCGAGGGCCGCTGCAAAAATTCCGCAGTCGGAAGAGCGCGCCTCTATGTGCCCTTTTTCTCGCGCGTATCGATCCCCCTCGTTTCTTTTATTCCTCCCACTCCGGCCTCCGCGTCGTGAGGAGGCCTCCTTTTTTTTGCGCCGCACGCGAGTGAACGGAGCTGCTTTCGGACGAGAGCCGCCGAAAGGAGAGAAAATGTACCGCTTCGACCGAACGCGTGCCACGTCAGGCTCTAACGATTCTTGAGCCTCTTTCTCTCCTTCCGTCGGCTCATCAATCCCTCATTACTCAATGGATGCTGGCCTCTCGCGCGAGCAGCGAGGAATGCCGTGTACGTTCGCGCCGGAGATTTCCTCGCGGCCCTGTAAGGTCTATTCCTTTTTGGGATGCGGAGGCGAGTGCGTATGGGGCTTGGAGAGCCGGAATTGGGGACTTTGACGAGCTACTCGGGGGCTAATTGACGACGACGGTTATTCGTGCACGCGGAGATAACGTCCAACCGTGAGCTGATGCTTTCGCGCTAAATGGATTCCCACTTTTAACATCTTACGTGTACGCGGCGGTCCTCCGTAATTCTCGGTGTTTTACTTGGTGTTGAAACTCGTTTTACATCTGTAGTGCCGAGATTAACGCTGTAACACTTAAAAACCGTAAGACTAGTAAAGATTTTTTTTCCATTTTTTCTGAGTTTAGTTTATTTTAATGTATCTTTCAAGGTATATTATGTAGAATAATGTTATTCAAATCTATAGTGTTATAAATATTTTAACAAGAATAATATAATAGTAATTTATAGTATGCATAGGTGTGCGCGTGATTCTGTATACTCTTTATTGCGTAAATTTCATTCGACGGTATATCTTTTTAATGCGATAACAGTGGTGCTTTTCGTTTGCTCAAAGGCCTCGGTTTCTCACTGCTCATTACAATAAAATCGAAATTTATCAAACCCTATTAACGGGGCGAACCAGTAAGTGAGGGAACACTGATGAATAAGATTAATGAATCCGTTATTGTCTCAATTCAACCCGCATTTATAATCGTTTAAAATTGCTACATTTAACAGCCTATAATTAAAGTCATTAAGTTACTGAAAAATAAAGAACAATCAATCCCCTATAGTGTATCAGATAATTAGCCAGTTCCCAAACGATTAAAAAATCACGATGCAAAAAACAAATTAGTTAAACAGCATCAATAAGGCGATAATGCAATTGTGTGCTCTATTTTTTTTTTAATCTATACCGAAGCAAACGACTTTAAAATTCGTAATTGAATATCGCACGCTGAAATAAGTACTCTTCCGAATTTTTTTCCAATATTTCATAAACTTGACCAATAAAGTGAGAAACTATACGATCAAGGGAGTCTACACACAAATCTACGGTGCGAGCAAAGTTGACAATCGCGACGGCAAATATGTGTACAGCCGGACAAAAGTTCCGTTCCGATCCGCTCACCAGCAGCGTAAATAAAGGCTAGCCAGTACACATGTCATCGCGAATGTCCGGCAATATCTCAACGCCTCGGCGCTCGTTGCCCTCGCGTCCCACACTACGTACTCGGCGCTAAGCCTTATCCGTTCCAACTACCGTAGACTCCAGCACAGTGCCCCACTAAAAATAAACGAATCCCTAATTCTAAAAGAGCAAGAGGGGAGGAGGAAGAAGACGCCTCATAGCTCGCCCCTTTCCACACCCTGCGATCGATACAGTCTGCCTTCTCAGCGTTGATCATTCGATATATATAAATGTATACACACCCTTTATGTGTACGGGTTACATATACAGTCAAGAGTCTAATCGGACTGTGTGTTTTCAGTTGGCGGAGTGGCGAAGCGGCGGCGGCCGTCGGGGATGAGGCGGCGGCGCAACAAATTCGGCGGGGCCGACGACGTGTGAGAGACGCGCAGCGACCGGCAGCTCGAACGCGGCGAAGATGATGACTGCCATGGCTCGGCTGCCTTGCAAGCAGGGCTCGCCCTCGCAGCAGCCCAGGTACTCCTCGGCGCCGGTCGGCCACCCCAGCAGCTTCGCCCAGAGCCGCGGTTACTGGGAGATGCAGCAGCCAGTCGGACATCCCGCGCCCCCCTACGTACGCAATCATCACAGACATCATCCTGAACATGTCGGTGAGTACACTTTTTTTTACATGCAGATTTTGTTGTCATCCCCATTAATTTTTTGTACGTAAAGCACGTACGAAGCAGGACATTATTAAAAAAAATTAATACAGCGGAGAGAAAAGTTCTTGTGAAAATTATTATACTCCATTGTAACGCAGAGGCGGACTCAACAAATAAAAAATTTTACTAAAGTTTCTAGTAAAAGTTTCGACTTGTCAAAACTGTCTCTGCGTTACAAAACAGTATAGTAATTTTTACTGGCATTTTTCTTTTCGAGCACTTGGTAATTACTTTGGTTTGGATTTAACGATCTACAAGACTGACTTTTTTTTTTAAATTAAAATATTTTGTTAAAAAGTCACGACACGCGACAGAAAGATGTTCAAGATTTCTTTAGCTCTGATTCAAGAATCTACTTTTTTTACTTAATTTTTTTCAATTATTTTTAATCGCCGAATGACCTACTCCTCAGTAATCGTGTCCGAGATCCGAATTAAACTATATAGGATCGTCTAAAAAAAGAATCGCGTGCAAAATTCGCCGAGATCGAAACGGTATTTGCGCCGTATGATTGAAAGCGAGAAACCGATACGACGGCCAATCTCCGCGCACCCACATCTTGGAGGATAGAGGAAAAAAGGTCGATTTTAAAAAAGGCAATTCACCGCGCCCCGATGAAAAACGAGGCACGAGCCCGCGAGTCACGCTTAGCTCAGCTCCCGCGGAGCTTTCTAAACGAGCCGTTTGAATTTCTTCCGCCGGTCGCGGGAAGAGAGCAAAACAAATCGCACAGGAAGCGCACAACTTGTCGACGACAAAACAAACGCAGGCGGCTCTAAAAAAGAGAGAAGAGGCGGAGAGCAGCCGCGAGGGCCGCGATAATTAAAGCAGCTGTTAAAATAGAGCGGAGCCGGGGCACGTCCTCGCCCTCCCACGGCTCTTCGAAATTTATGATAAGTCGCGAGGAGCGTCCGAGAGTTTTACGGCCGCGTCGTCGACCCCTCCGATCGAGGAGTTACCATTCCTTCTCGACTGTAAAAATACACAGTCAATGGTCTGTTTGGAAGCGCGTGATATCTCGCGGGCTTCTTTTTTCTCTCTCTTTTCTAATTTTTAGGCACGAGGGTCTGTAGCGACCGCCGGGGCGCGAAGGAAGTTTTTGTGCTGTCGCCGAGTTGACGAGCTGGCGTTTGTGTGTTTTGTTCGGCTAAAGTGCAGTTTAATAAGCCTTTGTCCGCGGGGAAAGAGAGTGTTTACCGGACCTGGTTTGGTGAAACGATGTTAGTAAGTGGGACGGTTGTGGGGGGACGTAAATAAACATTTTCTACTTAGGTACCCGCGAATTAAAATTGAATTAACGTTGTTTAACTGGGTTTATTGCATCTAACGCGCACGGTTCGTTGAACTCTGTATTCACATAAGTGAAAAGAAATTATCCTACAGGAATTAGATAGAATATTATCGTAAACTCGCAGCAGAAATAAAACTTGATAAAATTATTCGAACACATAAAACTATTATATAAAAACTTTCTTTACATGGAATGCAAATTATCGTTTTATGATTTCATAAAACAATGTATTTTTTTTTCTTCAAATTATCACGCAAAATAATTACGGTAGTCTTCTAAGTGAAATTATACAAAATAAAATAAAGAATAGGAGTTAAGTATATACTTAAATTAAAAAAGAAAACTGAAACTGACAGATACATGAAACTTCGTAAGCATCACCTCGTTTATCACTACAAAAGGCAATTTCTGGCTACACCGCACGTGGCAATCGGCCCGCTATCCAGCACTCGAACACATATTTGTCCCCTGGAAGAAAAATAATTGATTCGACTGTCCTTCCTCCTGCCTTTGGTATCGCTCCGTTTAACCGCGTCGATCTGTTAGTAACCCCGGAGGTGCTCACACGGTCTTCCCTGCGGCGGCCGCGCACAAAGGCCGCCGCGATGATCGATGCCCCCTGCGCTCCTTCCGTCCATCCCCCACGTCGTATCAACAATCGGATGGGCCGATGTGTATGCGCGGGGGCGGCCGAAGACGCGGCCCGGCGAAAATCTGGGTCGAGGCGCCGCCGCCGGCGAGTCATGAATTTTTTCGCCGGCCCGTAAAGGACTCGACAAACTCGGCCCGAGCACGAGGGATGCACGAAAAAAATTTATAGCGGGATCAGCTGCTCGCCCGCGTGAACGAGAGCTCCGTTTTTTTTATTTTACCCTGCTCGTCTTTAGGAGGCAAGCGAACGGGCTCGTCTTCCTTTTTGCTTCTTCTCGCTGATTTAATACGAATTTTTCTGGGTCACGCTGATCGAATTTCGACGTCGCTGCTGCTCTTAATTAAAATGTTTTTGAGCCGGGACAAGTGTTTTTCATTAAATAGGAGAGGCTTCCCGCTTTTTTCGAAGTTCATAGTCTTTGGGTTTGCACTTGGGCGCTTTTCGGATTCGTTATGTTTTCTACGGAAAAATGTTTAACAAATTGCGGTTTCAACGAGTGAATTTTTTTAGACTAAATTATTCTTGAAAATTTACTATGCGCACTTAAAAATCTTGTAAAGAACTGGTGACCTGTTTATAAAATATGTATACTCAAGACTCGATAGAAATATTCTCAAACATTGTTCAAACGATTGATCCTAACAATTAAAGTAAATATAAATGCTCTTCATGAATAAATTATACGCACACACATGTCGTATATATAGCATATGTCACACATAGTATTTATTATTTTTTGCTCCACAAATTCTGTTTGTTTCATATATGTAGAGTTAACAGGTTTAATATTACCGAGTCAGGATATTATAATTTTTCCATCCACCTACCGATTATTAGTCACGGACGATGGCTCTTTGCCACGTTTAGGGAAAGAATGACTGACGTGCGATCGCGGAATGAGGCAGTGGGTGATTACATTCACGAATTAAATCATTACGCGGAGCGAATAACAGATGTTGCATTATAACGGCCAAGTGTTTTAATTTATGCGAAAGATTTTCCGTTAAGCTCAGCCATTCGTGGCGGATAAGCAATTAAAGTAGCGCACATGCAATATTTATAAATTAAAAGTAAAAACAACGCGCGCCAGTAAGTGCCGCTACCGTTAAGCGCATAATCCCAGTTACGTAATTAAAACAAATAAAATATAGAGGCTCGATTAACATTTGTTTGTGACATTAATTTTTTTCCGCGTTGGCTTGAGAGTGCGAAATGCTGCGCCACGTTGCAAGAAAGGAAGAGTAATTATTTAAAAAAAAATTCTGTAGAGTACGTGGGTGATACAGTACGGTTTTAGGTTGAAGTAGCGAATTTTACTGGGTGTCACGAGATCAGGTGAATTTTCACTTAGTGGCTAAATGAAAATTGTCCTACATTTGGCTCCGAAGCCATGTAAGATGCGCCTGTCACTGAAAGCTCTGCTTCGCATCTATTTACACTGTATACGTATACTTGATAGCAAAGCAACTTTATTATTACATTAAGCTTTGATGGCTGACTTGCTTATTCTTCTCCAGCAGAGATCTCAATTTAATAATTAATCCGAGAATTAACTTGATTTATAAATAAACATATGACTGTGACGATAAATATATTTTTAAAGTTTAAATAATAAAAAGTATATTCTGAATTAAATTAAAAAATTTGAATGAGTTTAATATCTAAATAATGTTATAAAAAAAAATGAACTGTAAAAAAAATTCAACTATAAACTGCAAGTCCATCAAAAGTTCCGCATTCTGGTCGGAATGATGTCGAAGCTTCCGGAGTGTAATTTTCGCATCTCGTCGCCAAGAGGGAAGTCGTGAAATCTAAGCCGAGAAGGAAGTTTTAGAATGTACATGGAGGCGCGTGCGGCACGTTCACGGCGCGCGGCCTTTTGGCATCGGAGTTCAAGATCCGACGGATGCAGGCCTCTTTACTTTTCTCTTTCTCTCTCGCTCTTTCACTTGCTTTTTTCACCCGCAGAAGGGCCCACTTCACCTCCGGCCAGACCACCGATTAACCAGCGTTTTATTGGCTCGAGTGGCTCGACTTCTTTGGCAGCGGCGTTTATCGATTTATAAAAAGAATTTCGTTAAGAGATTCTGGTGGCTTGATTTATTGCAAGGGCTACGTGTGAATTAAGTCTCGGCTCGAGTGTACACACTGAGAATAAATATCGACCTGAAGTGTGGATGCAGTCATATACTTTTAGTGCACCGTAAATAAGTCAACGGAAATTTAAAATTTTAAATTTTCAATTTTGAAAGAAGGTCAGGGGTATTCGCGTAAAATGTAAAATTTATTTATTAATTTTTTAAGCAAAAAACGGGTACTTAAATTTAACACGCGGGTACACGTGTAAAATGTGTTACTACGAACGTAAAATTTTCAAGTTTTTTTTAATGTTTACAAATTAACCGTTAATCATCAGTAAAAGCTCCGAATGAACGCTTTGTTTGTCATCAAACACCATCTGTATGAATGTTTAAAAAAAAAAAAGAAAATGACAGCCATCTGTGACAACTCGAACTTTCTTTTTTGCTCCTTTCGCTCGCTCAAACCTTACAAACAAGCCGATCAAGAAAAAAGCCGACTCTGCGAACACGTGTGGCGGCCAATTTTTTTTTCTTACCCGGTCTCTCGTCAACCTTTTCATGCGGGTCTCCCGAAAGGCCAGAAGCAAAGCGAGCTTATATATAAAGACGGTGAAAAAAAAGCTCGCGCCTCCCGTCGGAGTGTAAATTCCGACGTACATGGCGTCGCGACTTTCTCACCAGCAGTCGGGACGTTTTAAACGCTGCGCGAGGAGAGTATACTGAAAAAACGGAGCGAACAAGTGTGTGAAAGTCTGTAGATGTGCGTGTGTATGTGAGAAAGATGGAGGGAGCATGGGTCCCGTGCTTTGACTACCGATCGGTTCGTTCCTTTTTCCTCGTCTTCTTTTATACATTTTTTTTTCACTGCACTCCGCTTCGTCCTCGGGATCCTCAGAGCCGAAAACACGACGAGGAGAGGCGGCTTTTTGTTCCCACACGCGCGTGCGACACGAGCCTCGGAAGAAAAAAGGGAAAGAGGCGAAGGCAAACGTATGCGCGCCCAAGCCTTTGTGCCCCGACGTAATCGATTTCGGATCACCCGCTCAATTTCGTAAGCCACTACTTTTTATCGCTCCTTTCAGGATAATGTAAATAAACGGCCTCTTTACTCTCGAAGCTAGTCTTTCGCTCAATAATTATTATTTGTGACTTTTTGTTGATTTTTTTAATGACTCCTGAGTCGATAGCTGACCGTGAGTTTGATGAACTTTATATCGGCGTTGGAGTAAGAGCATTGGATTTTTTAGACGCGCCCAATTAAATATAAATAAAACTGAAATGTTTTAACGATCTCGGTAATCATATCAATAAAAAGTTTATTTTCCCTTATCTTACTATATACGACTAGATTCTTTTATTATGGGAATAACGGGGCTGATAAACTCAAATGAAATCAATATTTAAGTACTGCTAGATATACGCTCCTAAAATAACTGTAATTTTAATTTTTTTTAAATGTTAACATTAATTATTGCAAATAATAAAACAACGAATAACTATGCCTTTTTTAGAAGATTAAAATCATTTCTTAGTGAACTTTCACTCCTAGTTGATAGTGAAACCACTCGTCAAACTTAATTTGACTCTATTGGAGTTAAATTAAGATTAAAGTTTAAACCCTACCTTTCGTTCTACTTAAAAGTTAAAAAAATCAAGGGAGTTAATTTCACTATAAAATTAGAGCGAAAATTTTACTCCAATAGAGTTAATTTTCACTCTATTTCACTCCAGCTGATTTAACGTGTGTATGTTACCCACCGACTCGCTCCTCTTACTCGCGACCAGTTCTCTAAGCCCATCTCGCCGCTTTAAATCGCGCGGCACTTCCGCGCAATAATAATGCCTGACGCCTGGGCGCCCGTGTACCAACGTAGCACGCCGGCCGGCGGTGGGTCACGTACAGACAACACCGCGAAATATAAGCCTGAGAAGCGAGAGGCGCGCCCGGCAATTAATTCGCGCGAGCCAACATCTGCACCGCGGCCGAAGGGGGCACGTGGCCGACGATAAAAGTCCCGCACTTACGCGTGGAACCCGCGTGCGAATCCCCCAGCCGTTCCCCCCTGCGTCCCCCCCCCCCCATGCTAATGAAGCGCTAACGATCGGCGCAACGGGAAAGCGGAGGAGCGACGGAAGAAAAAAAGGAACGCGGCGGTTGTTAAAACAAACGCCCGCGGATCGTGTCGGGCGATTGTTGCCGAGCGCACTAGGAGGCTTTACGGATTTATTGTTCTTAATTTTTTTTTATTATTATTCGCCCTGGGAATTGTTTCATTGGCGCTGCTCTCATGCCGCGGTAATTGGTTTTCTAGAGCGAGCGGAGTTAGGGTAGAAATTGGAGTAGGCTTATCGTGGCGGAGTAAATGATCGCTGGTAGGTCTATGGATTTTTAATGTATTTTGTTTAAACAAAAAAAAAAAGTCCGTTCGTAGACTCAATTTCCTTTCCGTGAAATAAGAAGGAGATGATGGATAATGGACTTAATGCCGCAAAATTATAGTACCCCAGTGCGCAAGAAAAACATCCAGAGCGTTCTCTCTTCGAAATTCTCGTTAAACTTGTAAATATTTCTTTTCTCTTGAAACAACGGTTTTTTTAAATTGTCAGAAAATACAACATTGCTCTCAATTTTTTACAAGCGGGGAAGCAAAAGTTTTCGTTAATTAATATTATTTTTATTAGCGCTCATTAAAATAACGTATGAAATCCTACATTTTTAATGCCTTTTATTTAATTTAACTGTACCAGAAGCAAAGTACATATCTTTGACAAACATTACGTACGTAATTAAAAAAAATACTTATACACGAAAATTTTCGTTGCCTGTGTAGCATAAATTTATTGCAAAATCTCATTCATATATATCATTCATATATACATATTTTTAATTTAAAAATAATAATCGTTTGAATTGTCCCGCGACAGGCAAGCGTAAAAGTGCGGTGGAGCTGCTACAGGAGTCGAAGGCATTTTACGTGAAGAGCGAGACGGTGCTGGACCGAAAGCAGGAGCTGAAGAACAGCGGCCACCTACAAGTGTCGCAGGTGACGGCGCCTGGGGCGCCGCCGCGTCTCCTGAGGAAATGCGCCTCCGGCGGCGGGGGACAGACGTGCTCCATGCAGCAGGGCCAGCCGCCCGTTTGCTGCTGGTCCGCGTGCCACGAAGCTGAAAGACGTAAGTGCATCGTTAATTTTTTTTCGTCGAAAAAAAAAAAATAATATTGAATTTTTTTATGGACACTGTATAGGTACATGCGGGTAGCTTGATTACTTCAATTTTGCAGCGACAATTTTTTTTTTGTTAAAGGTAGCTGCCGTTGACTGTTAGCGTCCGTCCCTTTTTATACGATAGTCGTACTGAATTAACGATGTTTATTCAGCACTAAGTTTTATACTGTCGCAGTACGAATCGCTCGAATTGTATAAGAGGATTACTTTTGGCTTCCATCATTTTATTCACGAAGGGATTTTATTTGTCATGACTTTCAAAGGATCTTTTTCACGTTTAAAAATTGAAGTCGACAGCGAATTGAGCGCCGACGGTGCACGTTCTTCATGAATGTTATATTCAGCTGAATAATGAATAACGTTGAATTAACTGACAAAAAGATAAATTAAAAAGATAAATAAATGTTGATAAAATTGACTGTTCGAAAAAAGAAATTTAATCATTAATTCTATACTAAATCTTCTGTCTATAAAAGCATCGCAAAAGAATTATCATTATTTTTTTAATTAATCAAAGTGATATCCTTCTAATCTGAACAATAGCTTTTCTCGCAGTACTATACGTTTTAATACTTTAAATTAAATCTTTGACGCTAAAAACTTTCTTACCTCGATCACTCTGACTCACGTCTAACCTTGACACAGCGTCTAATACCCATCTAATCCTTTCTCGCACGTTTTCTTCAAATCTCTCAAGCCTTGAAGCCACTATACCCACCCGACTTCTTACAGAAAAATTCTACTCGCTAATTCAAGCTTAAAAATAAATAAATAATTTTTTTTTAATTCCATAATCTAATATGAAAATTTTTGTCCCAACAGCACTGCCTCCAAAGAGTCCGCGCCTGGTGCCGGTGCCGCAGCGGCGATCGGTGTCGGGCCCACTGGGCAACGGGGGTCCGGGCAGCGAGCAGCTGCAAGCGAAGCTGCGCCGCCTTCTCAACACCGACAGCAAGGAGAACGTCTTCTTCCCTGACCCCACGGGTCTGCCCGCGCCCGCGGAGTACGCGACGCCCCAGCCGATGGTCAACGGCTCCACTCAGACGCGCGATCGAGACCCGCGCGAGGACAAGTTCCGCTATTCACCCGGCGGCAGCCTCTCGCCCGGCTGCAGGGACGACGAGCGCACGGTAGTGTGTTCTCATTTTTTTACTTGGCGAGAGAGGACCTCGTGCTTCCGCTTTTTCTTTCAACGTCTCGGTGTATCGAGTTGAGAGAGAACAAGAGAGAAGAGAGAACGAGAGATAATTTTTTTATGGAGTTTTTTTTAAACCCGAAGTGTCGATGAGTATTGGTGAACTGAATTGTAGAATTGAATGTGCGATTCGTGTGTATCTCGATGAGTGTAGAATTAAATTTTTAATTGGGCAATTTTAAGGCACAGACTGCTTTTGTGTTTTATCGAGTTATCGATTATTAATTTTAGAGCGACTGCGATCGTTATCAGTGGGAAAAATGTTTTTTTTATGAAAATAATTTAATTAAAAATTAATTAATGTATATCTGCGCGAAGATTTTGTTTCCCTTTTAGAGGCGTTTTTTCATTATTAGTATTAATTGTACACTCGCCTTTTTAAAACGCGCGCACAAGAGTATTAATATTGTTAATAAGGTGAAATAATTGTCAGAAATCGCGACACGTGAAGGTCAAATTAACGATCCACATTTTTTCGTGCCCGCATTATTTCACGTCAATTTCAGCCAGGCCACCTTCGTTTCTATTTTTCTGCATCCTCTAATTTACCGCTTTGTTTCAGATGCTAAATGCTCAAACTCATTAAAATCTCATTTAACCATAGGTTTCGTCTTTCAAATATTTAGCGAATTACGTTTTTATAATCCTCGAAAATTAAATCTACCGGACATAATCAAATTACTTCCATGTCACTCTTTCATTCTAAAAAAAAAAACTTGATTTATACAATCAACAATTTTTCTCTAATTTTTATATCTCACCTGTACAAGTAATTATTCCGACAACGTACTATTACAAAAAAAACACTTCCGCTTGTGTACGTTTAATAAATGTAAATTTAAACAAAACGACCATCTGCCAGCCACAGCCAGCTCGCCCCTTGGGGGGGATGGCGAATCCATTAACCCGGGCGCGCGCACCCACGACTTTCGCCACGGGCCATCATCAGCTGCTAACCGAATGCAAATCGATAGAGCAGCGAGCCTCCGCGAGGCCGCGTGTGTGCACACGCATCGGATAAAACGCGGATGCTCCCACGTCGCGACGTAAATATAAATATCGGCTGGCCGCGGCATTGAACGAGCCGCGCGGGGCCGACCTTCTCCCCAGGCAACTTTTCCAGCCCGATAAAGCGCCCCCGCCGCGGCCCTTCGCAGCGACGTGTGTGTGTATGTCTATGCGCGCGTCATCGTTGCATTATCAGTCGAAAGCGGCGTTTCTCACCCCCTGGCCGGTCCAAGGTCGCGCAGATATACTCCGCTGTCCGCGTTGTATCGGCTGTCGATGCGAGAGCCGCACAGCCTAGACCAATATATGTACGTCGTGAGCGACATTGGACGGCACAATGCTGAGGGTGGGTTTATGGATTTTCTTTTTTTCCTCTTCTTTTTATGCAGCGTGTATTTTTGGATTTGTCTTTTTTTTCCTTTTGATCGGTGGCGGAGGATGGGTCCGATGATTGTGGGATCATACTCAGAGTGGAGGCTAATTAGTTGGAGGGTAGGCTGCTAGGGCGTGGGTATGCTTTTTGTGAAAGAGCTTATTTAGATTGAGGGCGAGTGTGTTTGATTGAAATTTTGAATAATGCGCGGAAAGCACTAAAATAAACATCGATCGCAGATTGGGTGCGTTGCTATTGCTGAATATATTTTAAGAAATGTTTGAAAAATGTTTTATGCACTTCGTTTGGTAGGGAAATTAATCAAAGGCAAATTACTGTGTATCGCTGTGCGATTTTTTACCATTAAATGTACACGTTCATTGCGAGCGAAAGATATTGCATTAAAAGTACAAAAAATACATTCAGTAAGTATAGGATAAATAAAGCTTCATTTATTTTTGTTCTGGCAATATTTTTAAATCAATGAGATAAGTGAAGCACGAGTTAATTTTGTCAATTATTTGAAATAAATTTCAATCCAGTAGTTAAAGTATACTTCTGCACTGCTTGAGCTAAAATACGTTTATGTAACAAGAATAAAAAAATGTCAAACTTTTAACGACTTATCAAATTATAAAATACTTAAGAATAATAGTAGTTGTTGATACTAGTGCGTCAGGAGTGATTTTTGAAACGAGTGAGATGTTAGCGCCCAAGCGAAGTGAGAGTGATCGGTCACATGAGTCCAAAAATCACTTCTGACAGACGTATCGAACAATATTTTATGCAACGAAGGTGTAAACTGCTTTACGCACGGAGTTGGATAAAGTTACATAAACTAATTCTCAAATAAAAGATTATCAAATTGCAATGTGTATATCTAAATGTATTTATAAACAATTCTATACAGTAAGAAATTAATTGTAAAATTTTTTAAAACAGTGGGGCGAATCGCGCTCGAAGTTCGGCCGCAGCAACTCGCACTCGCACGGCGTCCGCCACGGCCGCTCGGGCAGCGGACGCTCCTCAGGCCATGGAGGCTCAGCCTCCTCGTCGACGATCGAGCCGATCGCAGCCCAAGTCTGTCACAAGTCCCTGCCGGATCTGCACACGAGCACACGGCGCCGGGCTTCGCTGTCACCGCGCACCTCCACCAAATCCGCCGCCCGCAAGCAGCAGCAGAGCGCACCGACAAGCGCAGGGTGCCCCGACTGCGAGACCGGCTCCGACTACTCCGACCGCAGCTTCAACCGCGACTCCGTCTGCTATCGTAGGTGAGTGTCGCTCGACTGCACAGGCGCGACGCTGCAGCGTTGCTTTTGTTTTCTTTGGCAATACGAGGACTTATCTTTCGCGTTTCGTTGCAAAATGGCTTGTGGGTTTGAGAATTCTCGCAGCGAGCTTATTAAGGATTTTTCTTGTTCGCTGGATGTAATTAAATAAGAAGGTTTCTTCTTTTAATTGGATCAGAGCGTTCGAAATTACGTGTAATAGGTATTATGAGTAATGAGAAGTGTTGTTTTGTGACACTTAATAAGAAATTTTCAAATTCTTTGTAAAGATTTTTAATAAATTAATGTCTAAGTTTTCGTTTCGTGATTCATTGATGATTATGCAAATTCATTTATGAATTTACATTTGTATTTTAAGTTTGTAATTAATGTGTGATTTATTCTGATCTATAAAAGTAGCATTCTAATATCTCATTCTTAAAATCTTTATAAGACAAATCGACTGTCACCGGTTTAGTAATAATTTAACATAATTTACTAATTGTTTATCGAATACATATTTTTGGAGTCAAGAACCATCTGTGAATAACGCACTGCAATTTTTTCACAAATAACAAAAATGCATGCAATGCTAATATACAACAATCTGGATTTATCATCGTAAATATACTTTATTGTATCAACACCAATTAACCATCTGCATATCTCAATTTTTGAGAAACGTAAGTCATTCTCATTTGCTCCCTTCCTGCTCCTTTAAGAAATATTGCGAGATCCTTGTACATAGTAACTCAGGTCATTTTGAGTGGGACAGTGTTACACCACCGGTATGATAGAAGTAGCAAAAAACGTTGCAGTTCGCGGCACATAAGGCGCTCCATGGGCTCGGGTGGCGGTGACGCGAGCAGCGTCTTATCCTCCGGCGGCCGGACCCAGAAATCCTCAGGATCAAGCAAACTTAGCCACGGCGCAACCGCCCGCGACTCCGGTGGTTCCTCCGGACACTGCACTCACAGGAGCGAGCCTCCACCCAGGATACAGGTGAGCGACTGTGATTAATAATAAAAAAAAAGCGTCCAAACAAAAAGTAAAATACAAAAAATTCTCTTGATTGAATTTTATAGTCAGGTTCTTTTTTCGTTCAAAAATAAAATTTCTGTTCATTTGAATTATCCTTTTCTTCGTGGTGGTACTTTAATTTAAAAAGCTGCTATTGGAAGAAATTCATTTCCGATTAACTTTCAAAGGCATAGAGCCCATTTATCATCTCTTTCAAATTATTCCGCAAAAAAAAAAAATAATTGTCCAGTTAACGATACCCCCGTTTCCTCATTAACGCATTCGATCTACACTGTACACAGCATATCCCATCCCAGTTTCCATTCTCCAGATAATGCGCGCTTTATCAGTGCCCTCTCTTCTGTTACACGGACTAAATCACTGTATCAAATAATTCCATTGTTATTAAATAACGTCGCGTTAAGACGGGGCCGCGCGTGCGGCTATCAAAAAGCTCACGCTCCAATTAACGCGCAGAAGGCCTCCGATTGTGCCGAGTTAAAAGTGCGTGCACACAAATTAATTCGCACGCGAAACATGTATATATGCCTACTATTGTCTTCATATTTATTTACTACTTATCCAAAATAATATATTTAAAAATATTCGTATATATTTTTTTAGATAAGTAGATAAGGTATAAATTATAACATTGAAAAATATGGTCATTCATATTATGGACACTGAAACAAATGTTTTAAAAAATTTACTAAAATTTTGGTAAAAAATACTATCTAGTCTGGGAGCAGAGCCACAGACTGCATTTAGTGAAAAAGTAACCATTTTGTATTATACATTTTATTAGAATTCTATAGTAATATTTATTAGAATTGTAGAAATATTTCTAGAATTCTAATACAATTTATAATATAGAATATTAATTTTTTGTTATGCATTATTTTATTACATTTTATTAACGAAAGTACGTTAGTGTTTACGAGACACGTTAGAAGAAAAACGCTTGTTCAAGGCAGTATAAAAACTCATGATTAATGACGTTCACGGCGATAGAGGAAAAAAGTATATATCTCGATATTAATTTATTCGTGCACAGAAATTAATTCACGATGCCTATATATATGCCTACAATTGTCCCTCGTGAGAGGGAAGGGGTGAGGGGGTGGTGTACATTATCACAATGTGGAATGAAACTGACGTTTAAATTTGGTCACAGGACTGCTGGAGTCACGTGCGCCGGGACAGTGGAGCTTCCACTCAGCATTCGACCGAAAGGGACAGGTCCAGGAAGAGCAGCAGCTACAACAACGGCACGCCGCCAGCCATCGTCAGGCACTACAGTCCGGACACCGACAGCAGCAACAGCCAGACCGACTACAGTCCCACTTGCAATTCCAGGTATTTTTTTGCTCAAAATATTTGGAATTAATTTCAGAGCTGCTTTTTAATCGTTCTTTATTTTTTAGTGTTTGATTCCTGCAGTACATGAAAAATTTACTATATGTTTATTATTACTCTTTTGGAATGTGGAAACTATGCTGCATTTGAAATTTGAAAGTATAAGATTAATGTTTCTTTAAAAAAAAAAAACATTTTTGATATTTGTGTCTTCACATTCTAACTGTAATATACAAGAAGTACTCAGGATGCAGAAAGACTAAGACAAAAAAAATGAAAATAAATTTTTAAAGCAGTATAAGTACAATGGTAAACTTACCTTTAGATTCTCGGACGGTTGGAAAGAGGGTCGCGGCCGCCCGATCCTGCGCTCGAAGTCGGACATAAGCGACCGGTACTGGCGCCACGAGAGCGGCGTGGTGACGTCGCGCGGCCGTCCTCCTCGCTCCATGACCCAACTGGAGACTTTCTTCGACCGACTGGGCCTGGATCCGGACGACTACCAGAACATCGCGGCGCCCTCCTCCAAGAGCAGCTCGCCGATCTTCTTCGACAGCGTCAGCTCGGTCGACTCTGCCCTCGGGCTCTACTCTACGTGGGCGGCAAACTCGCAGGCTCAGTGGTCAGGCAACTGCATGACCGCCGGAAACAACGACGAGTGTCTGCTGGCCGTCGCGGGCGCCCAGCGTAGCGGCGACCCGCCCAGCATCGTCGAGCGCAACGCCAGGATCATCAAATGGCTGTGCCAGTGCCGCAAAGTCCAGTTTGGCTACAGTTGAACAAATCGCCCGTTGATTCCCACCGCACCGTTTTTTTCTTATTGCTTTGTAGCGGATATACTCGACACTCGTCTATGGTGTAACCGGCTTTTTGCATTTCTTTTACTTTTTTTTTTATTAAAAAGTAAAACTTTGTTTCTTTTGAATCGATGTTTGCGTGCTCGAGATTTGGATTATTTAAACGCCAAAGGGTTCGTTCGTTTTTGAGACCGATGGCTATACGAGAAATTTCACCTTTAAAAATCTGAATGTACGTATTTTTACTGTCTGTTCACCGATTCATTCGATTTACGTAGTGTTTTTTGAATCGCATCAACTGGGAGAATTAATGTCCTTAAATTAAAATTGTTGAATCTTAATCCAAGTAAAAGCTTGACGCAGTTATCGTTGACGAGTGTATTTAACTGTGCAGTTTTTTAAACAAAAATGAAAACCACGTGATCCGCTGTAGCAGTAGAGTTTATTTCTTTATTGAATACGTCTCGAATAAGTTAATTTAAAAATAAATGAGTAATCGTAAACGAAAAAAAAAGAATAGCGTCAGAAACGTTTGTGCCATTTACACAGTGTAAAGTGCAGAGATTTATTTTTATTATTAGAATCTTGTAGACTTACAGTTAAACGAAATTATAAAACACGATATTTTCGTTTATATTTTGTCTCCTCGTATTTTGTATATATTTTTTAGATAAGTAGATAAGGTATAAATTATAGCATTGAAAAATATGGTCACTCATATGATTGACGCGTTGCTTTTCTTTTCGAATTGTAAATGTGTTTGTTATACATTATTCTATTACATTTTATTGACAAAAGTACGTTAGTGTTTACGAGACATGTTAGAAGAAAAGCGCTTGTTCAAGGCAGTATAAAAACTAATGATTAATGATGTTCGCGGCGATAGAAGAAAGAAGTATATATCTCGATATTAATTTATTTGGCTGATCTGCGAAAGAAATTTATTTACACATGTTAACGTTTTCGAAGATAGGACTTCTGTGTTTGTCTTCATTTTTGTAAGTAGTTGAAGGAAGAAAATACTTTGCTCTTTAGAGAAAAAAAAGAGACCTTTTTCTTGTTAACTTATGAGGATGTAGTTGATAAAATATGTGTTTGACAATGAAAGAAAAAGTTGCCTTTAATTGCTGGTCTTTAAAAAACCGCAGTTGTGAAAAGAAGTATAAGATTAATTTTTATTGACTTTTAACAATAACTTAGGCACTTGCATAGACCTTTTACATAGCTGTGAAATGCTAATGACGATGAAAGAATTTAAATTGAGATGGGTTTGGTAAAGAGACTGAGGAATTGATATGTTGTGTGCTAAAAGCTGCATTATTTTCTTCTTTAGTTTTAAAATGAACGTTAACTATGTGGCTGACAAACGAAATGTAAATTAAAAGCAATTTGAGAGTTGATATATTTTTCCGAGATGACGCAACAACGAATAGTGTAAATTTTGAAATACTTGCGTTTCTCTGTCTCGATTTAAAAAGTTTCTTTAATCGTCATTGGTGTGAAAACGCCGTCTCAGCGTAATTATTAATTTTACGCTAATTGCGACAAAAGCGCTTAAATAATATGAAACTCAAATTATTGATAAATGCCTCGTTATCCTTGCCAACTTTGCGCTACTCTTCAGTTTGCACACTGACAAGAAAAATAAGTATGCACTTTTGTATAAAAGATTCTAAAGATTGCAATACGATGTTTATAAAAGTTTCAAGAGCTATTAAAAGGAAATCAATACTATACTTGTCTCAAAGTAAATCATAAGGATTTTTAAAAACAATATTACAAAATTAGATTCTTAACGCTTTAAAAGTATCTGGGACTCAAAAAAGAAAATCTTTGCAATAAGTAGTAATTTATTTTCACACAAACTAAATGGTTTCAGAGTAACATCATTTATTTAACTAAACAAAATGTTTTTGCATGCGATTTTGAAAATGAAGTATAGTACTATGATTCACGTGATATGTCAAAAATCGAAAATAAAGTAGCGTGAATAAAATAAATAGTACATTCTATATTTTATAGAATTTAATTCAAAAGTACATATAAATAATAAAATTAAAAAAAATTTGACTTTGAGAAAATTAAATTCACTATACCATAATTGAATCTATTAGAGATGTTATTGATTTTTTATTATTAGTTCATTAGCAAATTCAATTGTTTTTAAAATAATTTATGCGATTTTTAATAGCTCATCTATAATCTAGCATCTATTAACGCATTTATTATAAAGTCACAATACAAATTAATCAAACAAAATTGTATATCACCGGAAACTGATGATGCAAAATAAACAAGTACATACTAATTATTTTAACATATCGTAAAAATAATTTTGATATGAGTCATACTTTGCAATTGAATATTTTTGCGATAACGAATACAAAGGTAGTAGTAAAAAATCAGTAACTCTTTATTTTTATTCTCTCTTTTATGATCATATTCGACAATGAACTTCGTAACAATAAGCATTTTGTGCAAATCAGCCTGTATATAACGTGTAGGTTTCGAAGAAAAAATGTGCATAATGAAAAACATAGCGAAAAGACGTAGACGTAAGAATATTTAAAACAAAATTATGATACACGTAGTTTCCTAGCCAGCATTTATTGAACTTCGTAGATTTAAAAAGAAAGCAAATACGAGAATTTACGAAAAACACTGGTCATTTTTGTCTACATGCACAAAGTTAACAAATAAGAATTTTGTAAAGCAAGATATAGACTTTCTTTTACATCAAAAACTTTTAATGCAGTATTTACACTACACTACAATAATTTCAGTAAAGAACTTCGTAAGGCGATTCTGTTCAACTTAAATGCGGATATTTTTTATTAAGAAACTATAAAAACGCACTGCTAAATTTTTTGTATTTTCTTGATTGCACGTGTCAGTGCAAATATTGATTGCATTATAGTACGTACGGGACATTGTTTATTTTCTACGATCGACCACTGTCATTTTGTGATTTTCTTGAAATGTTTGGAAACATTCTACTACGTGCATTTTGCTCGTGTGAAATGCATTCGACGTGTGTGCATTCAATAACAAAGAACTTATACTCAAAATTTGCATCTAGCATGTTGACCAAATATTTGTTAGGGACATAATAGGGAATGTATTATGCAATGTATTTTTGACGTAACTATGTAACTTACAATTCTTGCATTACTTGCTCTGAGGAATACTTAAGTTTGTTTTACTTTTCTTAAATTCATAAAAAGATTTATATTTTAACGATTAAAACAGTTTCGAAATTCTGCAAAAGCTGATTTTAAAATCTTCTTGATAAATATTGTTCAATAAAATACTTAAATCTGCATAAAATTCAAGAATAAGAATTCTTTAATTGATTGAGGAATAAATAAAAGTGTATTACCTGTACAAAAAAAGGAAGGTTCAAAATATATTTCAAAGTATTTATATAAAAGCGATTTAAAATTGAAACAATGGCGAACCACAGACTGTCTTTTTATCAGCTTATGTATTTCACTAAATATACTAATACAATAAAAAGTAGTTGATATAGATTTATTGTCATTACAATAAAATCAGAAGTACTTATGCTTTCAATGAAAAAAAATAGAAACTAACAATTTTATCTCTGTTGCAATTTTGTTAAAAAATAAGAAATCAACATCCATTCACTTATGTATTCCCAGTCGTTCAACAACATTTTTCAATTGTGGAATGTTCAAATGTTTGTCTTTTTAATATAACGTAAACGAAGTATTGTTATAAAAATCAAGTAAAAAATTACTTCTATATTATAAATAATTAAACACGAATGTAAATCAATATTTCTCGTACTCGATAGTACTTTGATAAACATTTTTGTATAAATATTTATTGTACAACATGTAATTTTTTTAGCTTGAGCATTGTTTCTTTTTAAAAATAGCAGATATGCACATCAAATTGGAAGAAAAGTACTAGTACAGGGTAACGCTAAGTGTGTAGAACCAAAAGCTAAAGAAATTGAAAGATGGTAGGCTGAAAGAGGAAATACATATGTACAATCTAAAGTTGAATGTATTTTTCTGAAGCAAAGGACCCTATGAGTGAATTGAAGAAAATAAGGCTACGAATGACTTCAATCAAGAATATTGTGCAACAACTCACAGTACTGTCCTTAGATAACTCTATTTGCTATATTTGTGATCCGTAATAGTTATAAATATTGTTAAAACTTATTAAATTAAACTCTTATTGCTTTTTTTATAATCTAGTCAAGTAGAAAACAAAAAATTAATATGTTAAACATTTAAAAAATAATATAATTATTTCTCCTGTATACCACCAAGCCGATGTATATTGTATAATCATTTAAAGAAAAAGTCCTTGAATACAAGTGCAATAAATACGAGTTACTAAAATCTTTCCTTGTTTTTATTTCCTCCTTATAAATAACAACATAATGATAATAATATAATACTAATAACTTACATTAATCTAGTTAATTAGTAAACATGCAATTTAGTTAAAGAATTATAGTATTGAAAGCTTTCGACAACTGAAAAACTAAGAAATTTAGAATAAATAATTTTAACGTTAGATCCACTAATTAATTATTTGCAATTATACCTTACGATTATTTATGACCATGTAAAAATAAGTACAATAACAGTGGAGTTATTATTTTGACATTTTAATAGGTTTTTTATACAAAAATTTTGTTTATTCCTAAAATAACATGAGAAATTGAGAATATGAGATTGATATACCTTTACGTATATACACTTAACAAAGGTTAAGTTTAATAAAGATAATTTTAACACATTGGTTGATCTTTATTTCTTGCAATAGGCATTGAGACTCGTTATAAGGTCTTTTTATTATACAGTTAATGCTTTTTTTTTGCATAATATGCTTCATAAGTTTAATATTTTTCCAAAATGTGTGTAAAATTGTATTCCCAAGAATACCCAAAGAGAGCTAAATTCGTCATATTTCCCTAAAATGAATGCAGAATGCTGCTTTATGTGCCTCTTATGACAATTAGTTAATGTTTTCTCGAGGTATTGGATTGTAAAACATGCAAAAATCAATCAGCAAATTTTGATACATGGGAAATGTATATCTACGCATATATATGAGGTTCAGAAATTGTACTTTTTGGCGAAATTATACTACTTTAATCTTTAGAATAGGATTCTAGGCATGTAATAAGGACTTGTTATTATGTATTTAATGCTTTTATTGGATAATATGATAAATATTTGTTCAAAATGTGTGTAAAATTATTCCCACAATAATGTCCAAAAAAGCTAAATTAATCTTATTTTCCGCAAAATGAAGGCATAATTTCCCTCTATGTACCCTTCCTCATCATTATTTAAAGTTTTTTTGCGGTATCTAAGCGTAAAACATTCATAAAAAGCCAAATTTTAAAACTACGGTAAGGTATATCTATATATAAGAATTCCAGGAAAATGGTGGGGGGAGTATAGCCTGTCGCAACCGGTACAGTGGCCACTTGGCCAGTCGGGCGGGAGCAGTTGAACGGGAAGGTCACGTCCGGCGGAGCTCCAATTTGCTTTATCGTAAGTTTTAATAATTAATTAGCTTTCGAAACATTAATGTATGACTAATTTTGACCTACTTAATCGATAATAAGTAAATAATTTTTAATTATTAATAATAATTTGTGATTTTTTGAGATTTATCAATCGGTACCTATCCGCGGTTTTTAGTCGTATAAAATACCTGTAGATTAACCTGTGATAAAATAATTTTTTTGGATGTTATTTGTGCTTTATATATTTTATTTATTCAGTATTTAATGTTATTTTTCGATAATAAAAAATCAAACTCGCAAAAATCGGGAAATTTCCAGGTTCGGTAAAAAGTATATATATATATATACGAATTCCAGGAAATTGGAGGGAAGTGGCGGACCGCCGCGGCCCGCTTTCCGGCTCCGCCGCTCGCAGTCTGGCGGGAGTAGTCCGACGGGGAGGTCATGTCCGAAGGACCTGCTGCGTACTTTTACTGTAAGTTTTAATAATTAATTAGCTTTCGAAACATTAATGGTTGGTTAATTTTGACCTAATTAATCAATAATAAGTAAATAATTTTTAATTATTAATAATAATTTGCGATTTTGGAGATTTTTTAATCGGTACCTATCCGCGGTTTTTAGTCGTGTATAATACCCCTAAACTCGATGAAAAAAGTAACTTTTTTGGATTCTTTCGCAAAATTAATGCATCTCTGTGATTTATATGTTTCATTTGTTCAATATTTAATGTGATTTTTCGATAAATAAATATTGAACTTGCAAAAATCGAGAAAATTCCAGGTTCGGTGTAAAGTATATATATATATATACGAATTCCACGAAAATGGCGGGAAGAGTCACGGCTCGCATACCTGAGAGAGGTGGTTAGCCTGCGGCGGTAGGAGTTGAGTTTTTTTTATTTGTTCAAGAATATAATTTTTTTATATTATGAAGCGATTATTATCAATTAATAGTAATCAAAATTTTTTTTGTTCAATCGATAGATAATTTGTATTTGTGGCGTGACTAAAAATGATAATTTTGAAATATCTCTCGCGAAATTAATGTAAATTTATGCTAATTGCAAATTAATGCAAAAATCTAAATTCTGCGAAGGTGACGAAGGAAGTGGTCCATCGCGTCGTGAGAGCCGCGGTTCGGTATTCAATATGACGGAGGAAGGAGTTGGTCTTAGCGGCGAGGCAGCTTCGACGGGAACATGGCAGCCGATCTTTTCTGCTCATACTGCACTAGGAAATTTGGCCGCGGCTCGAGACCGGAGTAACGGCAATCAATTCTGCAGGTGGAATTCGACGGAGAGGTAGCTGGTGGCGGCCTTTTGTCTCTGCTACGGTGTGGTAAGTTTTGATAATAAATTACGTTGTACTCGTAGCTTTAACGTTTAATTAATTTTAATTTGTTTAATTAATGATTATTAATTGTTTATTAAATATTGATATTAATTTTATATTTATGTACCCTGTAAATCCCATTGGCTTTATATTTAATTTTATTTTGCAATACTAAATCATTGAACGAAATTTAATTGAGCGTAATTAGAAATCGCGAGTTTGGAGAATGCTACTGTCTATCAAGAAGCGCGGTAGCGCTTCAAAGCATTTGTGTTCCGCGAAAACGGTGGGGGGAATTGGCTTCCGCTGCCAGCGGCTCGCAAGTCTTTCAGTGCAGTGTAGCGGGAGTAGTTCGTTGGGTCGAGTTCATGCGGGCCTTTGGAATCTCTTACTCTAGTAAGTTTAGCAATTTAGTAATCTTCTGAATAAATATCTTCGGATATCGTATATCTTCTGAATAAATAATTAGCAATAATGTATTAATTATTTATAATTAAATATTTTTTTTTGTTTAATAGTCGATCTCATTGGTGCTGCAATATAAATATTAAATGTTATTAAAGATTTAATGTAACCTTTAGCCAGTAAATACAAGAAAATTCCTATCATAATATAACTTTCTCATCAATCGAAGAGTTGTATAGTACCATAAGTTGGTAAGTCGTACAACTACATACCATTCTTTACAAATAAAAATTCTTTCTGAAATGGAATTTGGATTTTTGTAGCTTTGAGTTATGAAAGCATATGATCCATTTAAGCATAAATATGTTTTACATTTTAGGTCTGCACACTGTACACTTAGCTGAATCATATACCTACTGTATGTATGCAGGTGATCAAAACCCCTGGATCACTGTTAACACTTTTTACATCTCTGTATGTTGCTGAGAAACTCGCACGTGGTCTGAGTGTTAGGTACGATATCGCCGCGATTTAAATTTCATCTTCCACATGTAAACAACTTGCTGTTCAAGAAGAAATAGTACGTTAAATTATAAAGTAAGTCTGAATCATTTGTATTCATTTGCGAAAACAAATACTTGTCTACTCTAGTTCATAAGATTAGTTTGTCAGTAACTCCCAGTACTAAATCTTCATATTTCGTAGGATTTTTTGAAGCTTTTGAGGTTAATTTAGTCATCTGAAAATATTTATTTCATTTATTTAATACACTTTACAAATAACAAATAAAATTAGTAACAATGAAATGAATATTAAAAAATTTAATTGAATTCAAAATATTTAAAATGAAAGTTAAAAGAATATTCAACATGTATATGGTGTGTACGCAATACGTTTAATTTGTATATAACCTACATTTTTTTAAATATAAGAGTTTTGTTTAAATTGGATTAAATGTAAACATTCTTGTCCAAAAGAAAATATATATTTAAGAAGAATTTGTATTCTGTGTATGTTTCTTTTAATCTTAATTAGGCTGATCTAATTGTTGTCATTTTACTTTAATATTTATAGATTATGGGTAAACCAAAAAAATTAGGAAAAGTAAGCAAGCGTAGACGGACTTCATTGGACATAGAAGAAGAGCAAAGCAGAACTTTATATATAAGAATACCACATACAATTAAAAACGTAGAAGAAATTAAGGATCTATTTTTTGGAGATTTGACAGTAAAGATTCCTCGTCAATCAACAAGACATTGCCATGTTATTTTTCCAAGTATCGAAGAGAAAATAAAAAACTTAAAATTATTAAAGAAGAAATTAATAGATGGAAAACCAATTTTTGCTGCTCCACCAAGACCAATGAATTTGGAAAAAAAGAAGAAGCCTAAACAAAAGAAAATTGTTATTCCTGAACCAAGAGATGATCCAAAAATAGGAAGATAGTAAGTGTTATAACTTAAAACTAAATTAAATTTTTAGTTTGAAGTAAATTTATTTTAAATTGTTTTCTTTTATTAGTTTAATGATTTCCAACATTCCACCTGGAGTAAAAGGATCGGAAATAAGAGATGCTTTTCCTGGTTCTGTAACTGTTGCTCTTTTAAAAGGTCTTCACAATGGTTCAAGGTAAAATATCTCAAAAAATTATATGATACATATTACAAAAAAGGAAAGATGTAATATTTCTTATTTAATAATTTTAGACAAGCTAGAGTTAAAATGGCTTCAAGTCAACTTTGCTTAAATTTCTTAAAAATAAAAGTGAATGGCCTAGTTTTCAAGATAAAAAAGTTGTAATAAATCTCTCCAAAAAAACAAATATGAAACGCAGAAGAAAGAGGAAGTCAAACAGTTTAAAATTGTACGATGGAGAGACTGAGCAAAAAGATGATTTGAAAACTGAAACAAAAGTATCTGAAAATAAGAAACTAAAAAAATCTGAATCTATTGAATCAGAAGGGGAAGTTGATGAAAATGAAGATGAAGAAGATGAAGATGAGGATGATGATGAGGAAGTGGATGATGAAGAGGAAGCTGATGATGAATAATTTAGATAAAAATGGTATTTTTGTATAGAGTTTATATGTTAAGATATCAGTTTCATTTCTTAATGGTAATTTATTGTGTCTTTTTTCATAAAAAATGCATTATGTTCAAAACTTATATTACTTAATGGATAATTATATATTATTGTTGTAAAATCCATATCACAGATTTTTTAATTGATCTAATTAGGTGTTTATCACAGAAACGCTTCGTTTATATTTCATTCTTAATTTTCTGATTAATTGAAATAAAAAGAAGTACAAGAATTCAATTACAGAGATAAAACTACATCCAAGAAATAAGCTGAATACACCTCCCAGCGATGCTGAAAAATTGAAGAATAATGCATTAATATAATTAAATCAAGAGAAACCTGTTTTAAATTAAAAGTTTTATTTTTATTTTCAAATAATTTACTTACAGACAAGATTAATCCAAGACAGTACCAGCTCTTTTCGTTCAAGCACAGAAGCTTGGGAAGCAAATGTTACATGAAGAGCAGTTGAATTTGGATAATTTCTTGCTATTTCACTGAAGAAGTAAAAAATAAACAGTTCATATTTTTTATGTCACATAATTTGGGGGATAGATATTCTGCAGTAATTGCATACTTACAAGAATTTACCCGGTTTGAAGTGAGCTGCATTGAAGGGTTCTCCAGTAATGGAAGCAGTATACTTGGTGTTTTCGCAGTCAGGAAGGCATTTACACTGTGGTCCATTCAGAGTTAGCGAGTAAACTTCAGATAAGATCCGGGCGAGGCATGGTATGTGGGTGAGGTTGCAGTGGATGTCACGGCGGTCGATTTCATTTGCGAAGAAGGGCATGCAGTTGCAGAGACCCCGGATAGTTTTGTCACGGCAGTCCATGTAGCAGTTCTCCGAGCGATACAGCTGATACTTTGTCGATGCTCTACAGTAATTTATAAAACAACTTTATAAATGTATAAACATATATTTATAAATATTTTAAATTTTGTATATGTATGCAATTATATGATGAAAAGTGAATTAAATTGTTTTACAATAGAAATATGTAAATGTTATGTTTTATTCGAAACTTTTTTTGGCATGCAAATGTCAAATAAGTTGTTTACTTGCAGTTTCTCTTCTTTGACGGTTGATTTAGAACCTCAGGACTGCTGGTGAGGTACGTGCCACGAAGGCCAACGATGGTCTCGTGACCAGTGGCTGCCACGAATTCGAGCGCGTTTGGTCCTGGTAGAGTGTATCTCTCGTGTATGAGCACTTTGTAGCCATCTCCATACGATATCGAAGCAATTTGGTCGCTTCTGTTATACGGCTTCAAGAGCACTGATAAAATGTAACGAGAACCGAAATTGATACTGTACAAGTCCGGTTTGATTTCTGCATTTCTGTAGAGTAATTATATTTTTTATTACATACTAATGTACAGGTTGAACCTCAACTTATGACTAAAAATAACATTGTTGCATTAAAATACTTGATTCTAATTATACTAAATATGAATGATTTAACAGGAAACATCGAGATCCTTCATATACCTGTATGAGTATAAGGAACTTTTGACAGCGTTATTGAATGAGCAGCAAATGCCGTAAGATGTGAGCGTAGGCACGAAGAGCTTATCGCACAACTCGTTCCGACCTTCGAATACACAGTTTATCAGAAGATCCGTGCAGTTCGGCGACAACTCCTCCAACAGTTTGGTCAGACTCATCCGGTTAGCGTTCAGGAAACGTTGCAGTTTGTCCAACTCGTCGGGAAAGTGGTTCAACGGGAAGGACATTTCACGGAGGTACTTCAATCCATCAGCAAAGTCTTCAATCCTCAGTCCACGAGGGATCTGTCTGAGGTAAATATTTAATTTCATAAGTGCATTTTTTAAAAGATTTCGACTTTTAAGTATTTATTTTCTTTTAAGTATAAAAAGAAATATGATATATTTTGTAGACATCGATCTTCCGGTTTTTAAGATCAATATTTTAAAGTCAATAAGTTCATGTTCATAAAAAATTAATAGTTGGAGCAGTTAGGCGTGAAAAATTAAATGGACCAAGCAAGCATACTACATAACTTCACTTACAATTGTTTTTGCATGTTTAAAAAAGGTTGCAGTCGTTCGGCAGAGATTAAATTCCCTCGGCATAGTGTCACTGCCGGTACTGCGATCTTTAACGATGGAAATTGATTTGTTACTACAGTCGTTCGCATATTCGCTGATTCGTGCCTCTCGTAAAATTTATAGGCCAGTGCCCCGGCCGAAATTAATGAGATCACAACTATAATTAACCACAGTATTCTGAAAAAAAGTCCATTTAAGTTTTAATTAAAAAATATTTTGTTACGGAAATAACTGTACGTGCTTCTATTCGCGTATTCCGCTTGTTGAATATATTCAAAGTTCAAATACTTTGTTCTTTATTCAACAAAATACGTCATTGGTTGATTAAATCACAGTTAAAAATGTTATGAAGGCTAATGAAAAATTTACATTCACGAACCTTTCAACAGTAGTCCTAGCTTGAATAGTATACTTAAGTCCATGCACCGTCGATTCGTTAGCGAATTCCTGATACACCTGTACGAAGGTTCGCCACATTTTTTTTATGTTCTTAACAAATTTTTTTTCTATCCTTATATTTCATTGCTTGTAGCACACTCTAAATGTCGACTAAATTCCGTTGTGCCATTTCGCACTTGCAGGAGCTCATTGTCATACACAGACGCGCCTATCGAGAGTTAGAGCACGAAATGAATAACAATATCAGGAAAACATAGTAGCTGGCGTCGAACGGAATACCAAGAGACAGGCGTACAAAAAAGTAGTCGATAAAGCCGGAATAGAGGAGTTAGTAGCTAGATTATAGAGCGAGCACGACATGCTCGACGTTTTTCTCTGTCTAACGATTATTTATTGTCGCCTGTGCATTATACATTTATATATTTATATATTTATGAGACGCCACGATCGAACTAGGCGCATGTGTTATATAGATACTAATCTTCGCCGGACGTCATCGCGTGTCTCTTTTTTTCTACCTTTCTAGTCGGAAAGGTCATTTTCATTTTATTAAACTTCCTTCTCTTTGCTTTGATTTTTGTTGTAGAGTATACTCCTTTATACAGATTTCCATTGTAATGCAGATGAGATATAAAGATTTGTTGCCTTTATTGTCGTTGTAAGGTGTTTTATTCATGATTTATGAAATGAATTAATATTTACTATAAAAAGACGAGTAAAGACGATTAATAAAAATGAATTAAAGTAGCGTGTGCGCTGAATACGTAGTTTCGAATTATTGATTACGTTTCAGTTGCGTGTAATATATTTAAGAATGAATTGAACAATTGTGCATGACTTCACAAAAAACATACGAGACAGTGTTTAAAAAACAGATAAAAAATACTATACGATATGACTACGTAAAGTAAATTCATTGAAAGAATTCTTGCATTTTTCACTATTTCTAAATTGTTTACCGCGGTTCAATAGGTCATTAACAATTCTTTATTGCACTTTGCAATTTTATATAGTGATATAATCGTGCCGTTTTCCTCGTGAGTTTCTGAGCAATATATATAGCAACATGTTTCCGATTAACTATTTAGAGTCAATTAAAAAGAACAGAGGTTGTGACAGAGATAGCGGTGCGTTCAACGATTTTGAAAGTCAGCAAGATTTGTAAACTAAGTGAGTGATGAAGAGTCAGAGACACGTTGAGAGTTGCGAGTTACGTGCTAACGAAATACTAAATAAAATAGTGATAAGGTTTACAAAAAAGTTGTAAAAAAGTTTAAGGAGTTCCGAAAGCCAATTAAAAGTACAAATTTCACGCCATATAATATATAGCAGACGAAAAAACAATTAATTTGCTTATGATAAAGAATATAAATGAAATATCGAAAAACCAAAAGGGACTTGCACGTTCGAGAGTGATCTAACATTTTATAAATTTCAAGTTCAATGCTTAGAAAGCAGATAAAAAAATACTATACGATATGACTTCGTAAAATTGATTGATAGAATTCTCGCTTTTTTTTTTCACTATTTATAAATGTTTACCGCCGTTTAATACGGCACTATAAAAATCTTTATTACGCTTTGGAATTTTGTAGTGATATAAGCGCACGGTCTCTCCGCGTGAGTGTCTGAGCAATAATTTTTCTGTTTAACTAATTAGATCCATTAAAAAAATCCACTTATCCGAGCAAATAAGTCATCACCCGGATCTCGGCGAGCTTCGCTCATCTCGTCTGTGTCCGCACGTGCATGTTACAAAGTGCAGTGATTGCAAGAATCGCTGGCCTCGCTCGCGCGCTAGAGTCCGCATTCACGCATTCGCGTGCACACCTACGCGTCGCGCCCACGGGGCTCGCCAGAATAATAGAGAATTGTGCGCGAATCGCCGGAGCTCCCTCATTGCTGCACACGTGCGCCCGAGCTAGTGCAAACGAATAGGCGCAGTGTGCACACACTCGAGAGTCGCGCAGTCGTCCGCTCTTCGCTCGATTCTCGCGCCGTGCGTTGCTCTTGATATAAGCAACTAGTGGAGGCTTCTGCAAATGTTGGAAAAGGTATTGAAAGGTATTATGACGCATTTTCGTTGAATCTGTAAGAATATGATTTTTTATGTACATGAATTTATGAATTTATTGGAGAATTTTTATTTGAACGATTTATAGTTTTTTAACTGGCAGAGATTAGCGTTAATTTAATGGATTAAAGGTAGCTTTGTAATTCATTGCGTACTATTATATTTTCTTTTTTTTTACAGGATGATTGCAAAATGTGTAATGTTGAAGAGAAAATTTATGACTTAAACCTTTTTGCTCTGCAATTTACATCAATTCGATCCATCACAACGAATCAAGAAAACGAGGCGTAAGATTTTTTTTTATTTTAAAATATCAATAATTTTCGAACGATTTGAGATTTCACAAAGTAAGAGGATTTAAATAATACCTCCTAGTTAAAACAGCTATTAAGCTTTAGAGAATAACATTTTATTTTCATTTAATTTCAAATATCTTCCACACTATAAATAAAAACTAGTTGTGCGTGAAAAATGTGGAAAAATAATTAGAGTTTTTAACAGAGAAAAAGTCATGTTTATGGGAGTGCATGCTCAATAACTATTTTATTTTATTTTGCCATATTTATTTTGCCACTTTTGCATAATAATATCTTTTACATATTTGTTATATCCATTAAATATTTTTTATACGCTTCATTTTCTACAATTCAATAATTTAAAATATCATTTTTTAGAATTTTGCGTAGTTCTACTTAAACTCGATAGAGGCAGCACCGGTCCCACATCGAAACATCACTTGGAGTACACTACTGTACTACGCTGGGTGCACGCATACGTATACGTGGATCTGCACGGCACGCGCGCGTTTTTCGCGAATCACAAAAATCAACGCTGGGCTCGCGTAGCACGTCTCTCTCTTATATATCCAACGGAGACAAAAGTGCCGAGGGAGAGAAGGACACGCGAGCACTCAGTCGCCGTAGGAGGACCACTCCATGTCGTTGTCTGCTTCCCCCCTTGGAGAAAAAAGAGAGTAGCCGAGTGGCTGCAGGGCGTACAGCCGTGCAGGGCGTGCAGTCTACGAAAGCAAAGGGCCTGGAAAAAGGAGCAGAAATCGACGCGACTGTTAGAAGAGAGGGAGAGACGGGCGCACTGAGCGATGGTCTAAAATAAGTCCGTGATTATGTTATTGCGGGAGGCGTCGCATCGTCGGAATCAGCGGCAGCAGCAGCGGCGCAGTCTGATCAAGATCGCGCGACACGAGTACGGCCGAGGTGGTAGTGCGATGCCGACGGGCGTGATTGCCTCTGCCTTGCCGTCTGTGAGTTGCGCCCCGGCCCCCCGCCTTCTCCGTCTCGAGTTAACCTAGAAGGCTGGGCCACACTAGCAGCGGAAAATTATGCCCGCCGAGTGTCGCGGCCCCGCCACGAGGATCTGCATCAGCGACGCCCGCTTGCCCGGCGTGTTGTACGCCGAGTCGTTATCCGCGGAGGAGGAGGAAGAAGAGGAGGAGAAGGAGCTACTGCTGTTTCCGGAGCCCGGAGGACGTGCCCACCCCCGGTTCCGCCAACGTCCTAGGCTCGGCCGCCTCTGGCTGACGTTCTCATCTACTATTTGTTCTACCTGTTATTTGCATAATTCCGAGGCGAGCTTCGAGTCATACCTTTTTAACGCAAGACTGACGTATCTTCTTCCAGAGTAGTATAGGAAGAGGTACGTACAAATTTTGTGTGGATTTGCACAATGATTATTATTATTATTTGCTTGTTTTCGTATCCGCTCGCGCACTGTTTTTTGCTCTCGCTTTTCGAGTCACCTTGAACCCTCTGCCATTGGATAACGTTAGCTTATTTTTGGGGCACTTGTTGGCATGATTCAAGTGATTTTCTTTGCTTTCATTCTTTGCCATCATCAGCACTATTTCAACTTGTGCAGCAGTAGCGTATCACTGATATTCATAAATACTGTAGAGAATATTTTTAAAGATCATTTTAACTTTTCTTTATACTAATTCTTTGGTAATTTTAAATATGTTATCTTGAAATCCTTAGCTGCATATGTTTTGATATAGTACATATCTAACATATGTAGTATTTGTGTGCTTTAAAAAATCTAATACAAGTAGTTTTTTACTATTATTTTATAGACTTGTCTATAAAACATAATTATACTTTATTAACATGTGCATAATGACTCATTTGAGCATGATACGTGCTAGTCAAGGTGAATGCACTTGCAATTGACTATAAACCAATTGGTGACCCATCAAGGCAATATATTTAATAAGACCAATAAGTGTAGAAATAGAATTATCCATAAGAGGTCAGTCCTTTATATGTGGTCAAGTTTTAAAGCAATTACGTTACTACGCAGATGTTGCACCAATTTTATCGTACTCTAATACATTAAAGTACTTTTTTTTATCAATTTTATCGCACATATTTTGCCATCCCTTTATTTTTTTTTGTTACAATCACAATTCTTCATGGAAAAATATTTATACTATCTTATTTTAATATATATTAATACAGTAATTGGTTCAGTTAAAATAAAAAAAAAATTTTTTTTTCAGTGGTGAACTAAAGATGATGTCAATAAGATTTTAACATAAACTTGGTATTTAGCCAAGATTCCAATCAAGAAATCGCATACAATGCATATCCTTGAAGAGTTATGGTGGTTATTCTTAAGGAAAAATGTTTAGAACTTTTCATTGTGTACCACAAATATTTTGAAAATGCAAGCCAAAAAGCGCTATCTTCTAGTATTTGTAACTGTCGCTTTTCTTGGCTTTTGCTATTTTGGTGGATACCGTTTAAAAGGAGTAAAAAGTTCAAGCAAGAAAAAGGCAGCGGATGATCTACCTTCCTACTATGTCATCGATCCACACTATAAAGAAAAATATTATAAATCTTTGAAGAATCAACCAGTTACACCTGTGAATTTAAAAAAGTGTGATATGCGTACGTGTTTTGATTACACAAAATGCAAAGTAGGTTTTACTATTTATGTGTATCCAATTGAGGATGCTATCAGTCCGCTATACCAAAAAATATTAAATGTCATCACCGAATCAAGATATTATACGTCAGATCCAACTCGAGCTTGTTTATTTGTTTTGGCTTTGGATACACTTGACAGAGATCCTTTGTCAAATGAATTTGTACATAATTTACCTACAAAACTTTCAAGATTGCCATATTGGAATAATGGAAAAAATCATTTGATTTTTAATTTGTACTCAGGCACGTGGCCTGATTATGTAGAGGATGCAATGGCCTTTGATTATGGATATGCAATGCTTGCAAAAGCCAGCATGTCAATATTTAAATTAAGAGAAGATTTTGATGTGTCTATACCTCTTTTTGGAAAGCAGCATCCTGAACGGGGCGGTGAACCTGGTCAAGCTATTCATAATCATTTTCCTAGTAATAAGAAATATTTGGCAGCTTTTAAGGGTAAAAGATATGTCCACGGCATTGGTTCAGAGACAAGAAATGCTCTGTATCATTTGCATAATGGAAAAGATCTCATATTTGTTACAACTTGTCGACATGGTAAATCTTGGCGAGAATTACAGGATGAACATTGTCAGCAAGATATTAGAGAGTATGAAATGTAAGATATAAGATTTTTAGAAAATATATTTATGTTAATTATTACATTATTGTAATAGTTATTATATATTTATTTTTAATTTTTAGGTACGATTATGAAGTACTCTTGATGAACTCTACATTTTGTCTTGTTCCTCGAGGGCGCAGACTTGGTAGTTTTCGATTTTTAGAAGCCTTAAGAGCTGGATGTATTCCTGTTATTTTAAGCAATGGATGGGCTTTACCGTTTCACAACCGCATTGATTGGTTTCAGGCAGTAATATTTGCAGATGAACGACTTCTTTTTCAAGTGAGTTTATTTTATTTAAACTTGTTGAAAATTCAAAATAAATTTATTCAAAATGACTATAATAATTTAATTTTTTTTACAGGTTCCAGATATTTTAAGATCAATAGAACAAACTAAAATCTTCGTTCTCCGACAGCAAACTCAATTTTTGTGGGAACGATATTTCTCATCAGTAGAAAAAATTATATTTACTACATTTGAGGTACGGGAGGAGGGAACTTATTTTACATTTTTCTGATATAATAAGTAATAAATATTCTTATTTGGTTTATAGATTATTCGTGAACGTATTCCTTGGGAAGGCCGTAGAGAATTAAGAGTCTGGAATCGGAGTCCAGGAGGTTTGGCCATTTTACCAAAATTTGCTGACAGTCAGCAAGAACTTCCATTTCAAGAGTGTAATCCTGGAGACACTTTTACTGCCATAATTTATTCTCAGCTGGGATCTACTGCAGTCCTGTACAGATTATTAAAGAGCCTTGCTAAGAGTAAATATTTAGACAAAGTAAGTAAATTTGTTCTATGGGAGAATCAAAAAATTGATGTCTGATATTATCCGATTCTTTCTTGCAAGATAATTTATTAAATTTAAATTAAATTTAAGATTAATTTTATTTTATTTTTTATTTAAGATCATATTAATGTGGAACTCTGACATTCCACAACCAAGAAAACCACGCTGGCAAGGTATTAAGGCGCAAATCCACGTAGTACCTGCTACTGGAATATCGTACAGATTTTATCCTCATCCCTTGATCAAAACTAGTGCCATATTCTCCTTAGATGAAGATGTAACTCTCAATACTGATGAAATCGATTTTGCTTTTGTTGTTTGGAAAAGCTTCCCTGACAGAATTGTCGGATACCCTGCTAGATCTCATTACTGGGACGATTCCAAAGTATGAAAGATTTCATTTTAATTAAAATTTCATTAAAATTTCGAAATGTAGTTAATTGGATTCTACTTTTTCAGCATTCATGGGGCTATACGAGTAAATGGACAAATGATTATAGCATGGTATTGACAGGCGCAGCTGTTTATCACCGTTACTATAACACTCTGTACACCGAAATATTGAGTTCAACTCTTCACAAAACTGTAGAACAATCTCAGAATTGCGAAGATATTTTAATGAACTTTTTGGTGAGCCATGTAACTCGTCGTCCTCCAATAAAAGTGACTCAGCGGAAAATGTATAAAGACACAAAAGCTGCTGGGAACAGGTAAATTATATTCAAAATATACTATAAACTAATTAAATACTACTTATTTTATTTTATTTATTAAATATAGATCTCCATGGAACGATCCAGACCACTTTATTCAGCGTCAAACCTGTATGAACACATTCGTAGCCGTTTTCGGTTACATGCCATTACTGCGATCGAACATGAGACTGGATCCTGTACTTTTTAAGGACCCTGTAAGCAATTTGCGCAAAAAGTATAGACAAATTGAACTAGTTAATAACTAGGATTGTATACATTTTATTATCGAATATATATATATACGGTTATTCAAAAGAATGATAACGCATAAAACGTAAAAAAAATCGCGAAGGTGAGGTTGGGATGAATTTTGTAAGAATGTATGATGTATAATTTCATGGCCGTCTCATTAATTGGTAGTTCGGTAGGCTATGAACAATAACAGAACAAAATTGTATAGGAATGTTGCGTACGTGTATCTATAAGAACAATAAGTACGTGTAAAATAATATTAAAGTCACGATAAGTTAAATTATCAAATATATATCACGCGCGCTTCGGATCTCTCGCATGAATACTTTAGTACAATAATTTTTTGCCCTTACGATTGACTTTGTGCCAGCGGATCAAATGAAAGTTGACCACGTATCTTCGCGTACTTTAGTATAAAACACGCACGCCTCTTTTTTACCCATCATTTTGTAATTTATCACGAAACTTGCAATTTTCTCGGTCCGCCCGCGCAGACTCCGGAGCATTGATTTCATATCAACAATTGAAAGACTTCAGTACAAAGTTGATACTTTTAATAAAAGGATAAAGTCGATAATAATTCTTAAGAAAAATAAAAAAAAGAGTGAGGCGAGAGGTTCGACGGCGCTGAGGGTGATAATTCTACCAAAATATAATCGCGCGTCTCGTTGCTAATGTCGGATGAAAAAATTATGTACATAATGGATTCGTTTATTAGTTATTAATACAACAATTTATTTGACAGATAACGTGCAAGAGTGAATGCCTTTCTGCAAACCGTCGCCCCGATCCTTATCCAAAGAGAGAGAACCCGGATGCCCTTGTCCGCACCTGTTCCCCTCATTTCATCAACCGAATCATTTGTGTTCACCCGCTCCAACATTTTTTCATCCTACTTATCGAGGTAAGCACATCACTGTAATTGATACAAACTTCCTTCCTTCGCATGCTTTTTTTCCTCGTCGCCTTTACTGCACAAAGATCATTTCATCATTCCATGTTCAACTTACGACAGCGTTGAATAGTTATTATTAATTTTATTTGAGAACAATATGGGATTTTAATTGTTAATTGGAAGTTAAATTCTACTAAGTGTCATAAATTTTATATTGTATGACATTTTAATACTAACGAATGTATGCACTAAGTATCATTTTCTTGTTCTTTTCACTAGTTTAAGTGCCATTTATTTTTTATTGTTATCTTTTATTGTTATGAATTTCATAAATTTTTATAAGATAATTGATTTGGTTTTTTTAAGATAATTATACGATAATTGTTAAAAATCTCCTTAGTTCTCAAAAATTATTATATAATGATCATTGTAAGAAATTTAATTGAAGTAGGTAAGTGTGCAAATAATATTAAGCCTTTTTCAAGATGTTTGTTTGAACAACAATATGGAAGTTCAAATTTTATTTTAAAAAGGTGTACTTTTTCTTCTCTATTATTGAAATAGGGTATTGTGTTTTATTACTACGCGTACTTTATATATACTCTAAATCAATATTTTTTATAACAGCTTCCTTTATTAGACTTGTATTTAATTAGGCCAACTAAATACTTTTTCCATATACTGAAGTTCATACGTAGTTAAGTTTTAAAATATACCAGTATGTGGCTGAGAAATTCAGACACCCACACATCCGGTTAAATTTCATTTAAGGATCGAGCAAGTGAAAGTAAGAAAGAAATGTTTCTCATTACTCAGTACTATAAATGCTCAATTTTGTGGTTGCCAACTGCAATGGTCATTGATCATCGGAAAATAAATCATATTTATCAATGCTACCTTTCTTATTTTCATTAGGAATGTAAAAGATAAACCGCACTGAGGGGGGAAAAGGATTTTTCGCTAACTAAAATATTATTCAAAGTAAATAAACAAAATAATCCACTGGAGTTTATTATATTTAGTCAGACACATTTTAAAATTACGCAATGAATATTCTTATGTGAAGTTTATGTCACCATTAAAATTACAGATAAAATGATAATTATTAATCGACTTTCATCGCAAGTGAGAGATTTGACGGTCCCGTTATTATAAAATTTAAATTAGTAAAAGTATTCAGGAATTTTTAATACAATTATGCTTTTATGATATAATAAAGTTGTTCAATAGATGTTGCGACAACAAATTTTCTCGATTGAATCGTATTATACCGTGACTTAATAAGACACTAATTTATTCTATTTTCATTGTAAACGTTTATTTAACGTAAAATTATTTATAGTATAAGTGTTATCCTAGAATGCTATAGTTCTCGCTGCGACTAACGAAAGAAAATATTTGAAGTCTATTGACGTGACGAAATGAAAAGAACTACTTCCATTAGACTATTTACATAACGTTTTACACCAGAAAAACGTCTACAAAAATATCGGTGTGCATTAAAATAAAAGACTATATAGAGAGTCAATTAATCAAATTTGTTCGATAACTAGTAGGATCTACGAGACCGAAATTCATGTTTAAAGATGCAATCGTGAATCAATTATCTGTAATTTGCTAATTCACTTCCTTCGAAGGTCGCTACTGATTCTAGGACAATCTCCAATTGCTCTCGAATTAGATCGACAATCTGCATGTGAGAGAACAATCGCGTAGGTGTTTCGAAAATTAAAAGTGCTGCTGTGGCGCTCTCATTTTATTTCTTTCGTTAAAAAAAGGCGACATTCAAGGGCGTCAGAAAAGAAACTAATCAGTCAAAAATCAGGCTCAAGTGGTCTGATGACGCAAGAGCGTCCCGAAAAGTGTCCGACGGGCCGTGAACCACGGGTCCGGTGTGATGGTCATGGAGAGGGAAGAAAATCGGACGGGTCGAGCGAAAATGAGAGCGAAAGTAAGACGGATAGACACGACTTGTTATGCGCGACGGATATTCGACGTAGAAAGAGAAAATATGTCAGTAGACAGCGGTGAGAGTGAAAAACGAACAATGGGCGAATTGACGAAATTTTTGGTGCGATATACGGTATGAGTTAACTTATAATAAAGCGGGAAAGGCATTTGCTGGATTAAGGATCGAAAGTGAGCCAATGTTTCGTGGGAAATACAAATTAAAAAATTATATGAGAGTTTTAATGTAGCCATGTGCATACAGTATTTAATTAGTCCAGTTATTTCGAGGAAAGGAAAACAGCTGATTTTATGCGACTATAAACGCCTGCTTTCCTATAAATTTTTGGGTGTTAATTAGTGCTATTTTGCGTTAACTTCGTTACCGACGTCACTGATAGGAGTGGCAAAATTATATATACAATTGATTTATGTGGCTCACAAGCATATTAGAAGATTGAACGAAAACAAAATTATTCTAATTAAGCGTCAGCATTATTCAAGTGGCACCGAATTTTTGAAAATCATAATTGCACTAAATAGGAAAATAATGCTCCGAAAAAACTAATAACTTAATTTTCCGTTATATACGGGCGGAGCCTCTGGCTCTTTGTTTATCGCAGATTACCGGAGCAAAATTTTAGTCAATTACAACTTTTTTCCGTCACACCCACGGATACAGCTTCCCACGTATATTGTTACATTAAATATAGTAGTTAAGTCATTTTAAACACACGCGGCGACTTTTTGAGGGGAGTAAATTATGAAACGGCCGATCCGAATTTCTCTAAAATTTTAATAACTAGTCCGTACAAGTGTGCGAACCGTCGGGGCGGGAGACGACTGGGTAAGACAGAATGGAATTCCGGAAGTTAAAGGCCACGTGCTTATTTCACGAGTGATTGCGTGTGATCCCTTTCGCGCTAACAATACCGTGAAAATCTAGTGCGCGCCGTCTTGTCTATTCGCGCCTAACTGATTATGTACTCACTTTCATAGATACATCCATTTTATTAATTTTATCTGCGCAACTGCACACGCACACAAACACTTCTTCGTATACGTTCACACATGTATAAATACTCGTACTCGAATACACGGAGAAAAATATTCGCTTAAATATTGTTATAAAATTGTATAAAAATTGTTATAATTTGTGGTAATGTGAGGACTTTATACAATTACAATATTACAATTATTATAATTGTCATTATCAAAATTTATTGACTATATAATTTTTTTAATGTACGTAACAAATTTTACTCTGTACTTTTAAATATTATAGTAATTTTTCTAGAAATTTGTAGGAATATTTAAGCGAGTATTTTTTGTCTATGCACATGTACATATCACATATAGACCATGCGTATGAACACTCATATTAAGGTACGTACGCATTAACTAATGAAAGACACGGTGAAATGGTGAAAGAGGAAGAGGTATGGTGAGAGAAAGAGTTACTCAGCTCTTTGAAAAAAAAAGTCGGGAGTAATCGTGGCCGGGCGTATACGGTGTGTATAAGCAGAGCGGGAAAAAAGGGGTATTAAAGTCGCGTAACGAGAACGCGCTGCTATAGCTCCGCAACAACGCCCGGGTGAACGGTTTTCTCATAGATAGGTCTGTCTCGTCCCACGCTGCGCCGGCGCATGGACGCGAGACACGCGCCGCGGCACCGGTGGCGGGATTCTTGCGAAAGCTCCCCTTCCCTCCTGCGCCCTGCCAGCCGGAGGCGAGCTCCGGCTCGAAGCGGCAAGAAAAGGAAAAAAAGCCCGTCAGCCTCTTTCTTTCCTTTCGTCCTATGGGCGCTGCGCGACCCGCGTGTCCCCAGGATTGTCCGAGTTTCGCGCGTCGCGTGCTTCGAGTTATTGGCTATACACAGGCTCCATTAAAAATTGACTGGTGAATTTCATAAGTTTTTATTTTGAATGGGGGATTTGGTTTTGAGCAAAATGACTATTATCTGATTGAAAGGCTCTCATAGCTGGATTTGGTTACTTGCGGTGGGATAAAAAATGATTTCGAACACACTGCTTTTAAAGTATAATTGATGCTTTTTCTTGACGTTGACGTTGCATTGAGAACTGATCTTTGACGAGCCAAAAAAGTTTGATTCTAAACGTATTCATTGCAGTATTCAATTCATCATTATTGCAACATTACATTTTTTCGTTCGTATTGAAATCGATAATTGTTAACTTACTCATTGATATATGTTAAAGGTCTGCAAAATTGATTGTAAAAATAGTCTAAAAATTATTAGTTAATAATGAATAATTTATTTTTAATCTGCAGAAATTGTTTGGACAATTTATCTTTTATAGATCTAAAAGTAATAATCATTGAATTCCTCCTTTGTGAGATTTTAATTTTATCCTGGCGCAATATTAAGACAAACGGGTGATTTTCATATAATTACTACTAACAGACACCTGACGTGAACGCATTTTAAGTATCCAATTAAAGATGTTACCAAATTTAACGCAGAGTACTTAATTCATTAACCCCAAAATGTGAAGGCTGTAACAATTTATAAATATATGAAGAAATAAAAATATAATAATATGGATGTTACTGCTCCTTCATTAATCAAAGCTATCAACGGTGATCAACGCTTAATAACCTTAATAATGTCAAGTACATTTTAAAAAAACGATTGACACGTTAAATTTAATAACATCCTATGTACCGTACCCAGGGCAATTAAAGAGCCACCAAATTATCGATGAAACGCAATCGAGTCGCTGCATATCGCAAGGGGAGATTGTGCGAAAGTTTTTCAGGGTCGTATAGACGGGAGCCGACGCACTTTTAATTAGCGCTAATCGCACGGCTCCAATATTATTGGAAACTATCGCATACAGGCGTGAGATTTTTCCAGGTGTCGAAACTTTATATTGATTTCGCGATAGATCGATCGTTATGACCGCGAGGGTATTGTTTTTACGGTATCGGTTTAACACTGCGTAATTTACATACATGCAGAGCACGTACAAGGACCATTGTGACGCGTGTACGAAGCGGCGAGGCCGTTGCAAAAGCCCCTACGAACAATCGTAAGCGCGCGTTTTCTTAATTTCTTTCTGTTTTATGGGGCGGAAATTAATTTTGTTGCCTCATCCGCTTCAAAAACAATGACCGCCGATTGAAAAACGCACGCCGACAGGCTTTTATCTTTTTTTTTATCTCGCGGGTATTTAAAGACGTGAAAACTGTTTCATTGTTAAATTGCTCGTGGCACAGTGAGATCAATCGGGAACAAATAATTTCTTAATAAAATTATTTATGTCGAAACGTTGTGGTAGCACTCTTTGTTTTATCTGAGGTAAATAGGTGTCCATAAAACTTAATGTTAATTCCCTTTTATCGCGAGTATGGAGAAACTTTTGAGATAATCAGTTTATTAATGCATTTTAAAGTGACCTATAACTCTATTGATGACCCCGATGCTGTTTTTGTTGAAAAGTATTTATTATTACTTAATATATTTTTTTATGCTGTTAATTAAAATTCTATATGCGTGCCTGTCAGTTTTTTCACTGGTGTTAGATGTTAAAATAATATTTAAATTTTTCATTTACTCATTCTTCTTTACTACAATATTTTTTTAATTAAGTGCACTAAAATAAATCATCTTGGTATCAATTACAGTCTTAATTATCACGAATATATTATAAAGTACTTTATGACATGAATCCGGACTAATGAACAGTCAGTTATTAAAGTAGTCAACATTGTACTTTAAAAAATTTGTAAGAAAAAAGTCGAGGGTATTATTGGCTCCATCGCGGTGAGTTTCGTAACAATTACGCTAACCTTTAAATACGTCCCATTGTGCAACTCTCATATCGTGAGTAGATTAGAAGTGTAGATTTAATCCATATTCGAAATTAATGTGCTAATTTTCTTAATTTACACGCGAATTTGTATACACACACATCAAAGACATCAGAATTCTTCCCACTCACAATGAGAATTTCCATCGCATTCATTGAGAAAGTTAATATCCATTGATTAGTCTACAGTACAATATCCAATTACACGATATAATTAAATTGTAGCTATCGTTTTGATTTTGATTTTATTCACTGATCTCCTATTGCGCAATGCTTACGGAAAGTCAAAGATTCTTTATTAGCAATTAAGAAACTAAATAAGTCGTTTTCCTTGTCAACGTCTTATTTTACATAGACGCACATTTAAATTAGATCTGAGAAAATACGAAAGTAATCTATCAAAAATGGATATTACGGTATGCGGAAGTCGATCGGGATCAAATTTAGTAGCTTGACACTTGTTTAAAAACTATAATCTTCAAATTCATTTTATTCTCGTCTCTCCCAAAAGCAGAGTTGCACTCTCCGGTTTCTCTTGTTAATTTTATTGCATCTATTAAAGAAAGCATGACAGTTCCGGATGCCAGATATCGATCTTGTTAGAAGAATTAATTTTTTTCTTTTTTGACGCAAATAATTCATGCGCAATTGAGTGTTTCAATCTATTCTTTGATAATAAAAGAATAGATGATAAAGCAAAAACAATTTTAATAAGATTAGAAAAAGACTTTAAGAAAATTATTTTTTTCAAGCGTATATGTCATTGAATGTTTTTTTTGCAATATTTTAAAGTAATATTAACGCCATTGAAAAGCAAAGTCCACAATTCGCGGACAAGGTCGCTGCTGGATCCGGCAGTTTTATATATGCGGTGATACAGATGTCAATCTTGTGTTTAGCATTCGTGCTTTGAGCGTGACTTTTTCTTAAAATAATTTTTTTCAAAGCAATATTATAATGATATTTTAAAAACGTAAGCTTTTTCTAAAAATAACTTTGGTATAACTATTTAACAACTTTTTAATCACTTTTTAATTAATGATACTAACTTTTTACTTTTATCGCATTTAAGATAATTATGAATATGAATAATCTTTACTTGTAAGAAATATTTTACATTCGAACAGATAAATCATATTTATGATAATATTACAACAGAATTATTTAATAATAAAACGTAAATTTGTTGATGTATAGATAAACACGAAATACAATCATTTCCTTTAAATAAAAAAAAAAAGAGTTGCGTCAATAAAAATGATAAACATTGTAATGTTTAATTAGATGAACTTATAATGCTAATTATGTATGATCTCCGAAAAATTTAATCACTAATCGTCCAACATTCGTCACAGTTTTTTATATTCTCATTTAAAGTAAAAATCACCCAACAGAAGCAAATCTCTCCTTGTTCCATAAAAAATCCGTGACTACAAGGTGTGGCGCGTGCGGCTCCTGCGTTTGCGAAACGCCGCAGTGATACGATTTCGTCTCGCTCTCTTGAATCGTAAAAAAAAAGGGAGTCGAAAAATTCCTACACGATGTCGCCGTTCCCGCGCGGGTGATTAATGATGCCGGACCAAATAGGTTGTTGGGTCTACGAGGGCGACGCAACGCGGAAACGCCCATGCGCTCCGATCGCCGGCTCAGATATGCGCAAGCTTCCTCTCAGGGTCGCCAGTCGATTACGGAAAAGTCGGCACCTCCCCGCGGACCGATTGCAGCGCGCAGCCTTCACCTCATGCACATCCGCGCTTTTCCCGGATTTGCACAGTCAGCGTCCTCGAGCGCGTGGATTTTTTTACTACAGGATCCATAGGACGCGGTTGCGCCTCTCGGTTTATAGTATTATAATAATAGATTGCCGGAGGAAAGCAGCGCGTACAAGTCCCGATCTTATCTGGACCACCTTTATACCGATCGACGAGTGCGCGTTTTGGAACCTTTTGTTTTGATGGTAGAGCGTAGCGAATTTCTCGCGGAGAACAAAAATCGCGATTTTTTTTATCGACGAACGATCCTTTCGTCTGTAGAGTTGTGTTCTATGATTGTCTGGGATGTTGCATTAATTTATTGCCAGGGAAAAAGGGTCAGGAGACGATGTTGGGAAATTTTTTTATTACTGTGGCTGTATTTTTCAGTGCACTGCTTTTATCCTTGTAAGCAGAATAAGCTATAACAACCTTTTTTCGTTTATTGGTTGGTTGTTACGTCTTTCGAGGTTTTTCTCGGCTTATAATTTATTAAAAGTTCTGACATTTTTATTACTTCTTAATTTTTTTCCGTGCGAACGGTAAAAGTATTTGTAATGTGGGAAAAAATTTTGAGATAAAAATTAGGATTGGATTCGGTGCGAAGTCCCATTTAGAAAAATGGAAATACTCAAATGCGTTGCTGCAATTTCGATCACATTTGATTATTTCGTATCGCACCTTTGTTTGCTGCTTTGGTTACCATTGTTGTGTTCATGGTTCTTTCGTTGTTTCAACAGTAACTTATTAAATGGAATCAACTTGTCATAAAACTTTATTGATGATTTCTATAATTTTTCACGTTATTTTATATCGAGTCCTCTTTTTCAATTTCCATTATTAAGCATACTATAATGTAACAGATGTTCTTAGTCAATAAGAGTAAAAAAGTAATGCTTAATAACAATAGCTTATACAAATTGCAAGGACTTATATAAAAAAAATACTATTTTAATATTGATCTAAAAAAAGGTAATATTAATTCCTTTCAATGCTGAGAATACAATGTTAGTATAAAATTCCATTCACTCAAAAATTTTTATCTAGTGAAACCATCGTTTTTAAACAGTAACACAAATTTGTTACGTGCAGGCTCGAAATCAAGTTTTATGACCTGTTATAATTCTTTCACATTGATAACTGTCGGTTTTCGAATCTTATACAAGCAAAATTCACTCTTACGCAGGCAACACTTCGAAGGTCGTCCATCTATATATCCACGAAACGTGGTTTCTTTTCTATGAGTATTTACCGACTAATCCAACTCTTTAAAGATAAAAAGGACAAATTAAAATTGCTGGACATTATTGTACATAGTCATCACACAGCCACTTATAAGATTCTGAGTTCTACTTTCGCTCGGAATTCAATGCCACGGTTCAATTAATAAACCTAAGAAAAATCACCCTTTGCGTCACTATTACAAAAAAAAACTCTCAACGACTACAAAATCTAAAATGATTTAAACCAACTCGCATCCCGCGCACCATTCCTTACGGTCGCAGCTCAATCATCGCAAGATTACCCCATTTACGACGTGATTATCGGTCGTGGAACGAGCAGAAAAAAACAAACTATTTTCCGTCTCGCCAACGCAAAATCCACGAGGCTCGGAAAACGTTTTCTCGTATATATATATTAGGTTGGTAGAAAAATCCTGTCGAGCCGCGTTTTGTATATATCTTTTTGCGCACATCGGCCCCGACCGTAATTTTCCTTATTTCTGCGAGAGACCTCGGACAGGCGTGCAACGCGGAATTATCGGCCCGTGAGAGTTTCGGCAACGCTAGCATTACCATAACTCATCAATAATTGGTAGCGCATTTGACCGGGCCGCGCCGTCAAAAGTGTGAGAAGAACAATCGACGCGCGGCGAAAGTGTATCGGGGTACCATAGATAGGCCGACCGTTATGTAGGTGCTCGCGCGCCGCGCTCGTGCTATGTGTGTCAGCGAGCGCGCGTCTACACTCGAATGGACGTTTTTGATGGGGCACGACAGCGCGAATCGCGCTAGAACAATCGGTTTCTAATTCATCGCGATTTCAGGTATTTTAGCTATTTGCTGTCAGCGCAACGCACGAGTCTCTTACAGACACGAAGGCGTACGTTGCTTTTTTTGTTTTCGTTGAATTTACTGCGGTAATTTATGTGTAATTTTATTATAAATCTGTTTCTGTGATTTATGTATTGAATTTCTTAAGGTGATTAATTGATCGCATTGTATTAAATTTAATTCGGTTGTTTACATTTGAAATTTATCCGTTAGTGTAGTTTTTTTTTTCAAAAATATTATAAAATATTTAGCGATACAATTAGGTAGTATTTTCAGCACAGCAATCGTTACAGTCAGGAACAGAGTATTTACCAAAATTATTTAAAAATGTAATACCTTACGCAATTTTTTAACATTTTCTGAATATTTTTTAGGCCTAAAAGAGCCTATTTCAGGCATGCTTTGAGTAATTATATGTTTTCTCGGTAATTAGGTAACGTAAATACGAATATATAAATATTTATGAATAAAAATTTAGTACTTTAGAATTCCGCGTTAAAATATTTGGACTCAGCTTTAAGAAAGAAGCAGAGTACAATCAAAATTATCGATGTAATATTTTAATCGACGACAATAGCATAATAAGTTTATATAATAATTAAACTACACAATGGTGATAAAAGAATTAAAGCGTTAAGAAACTATACAATTATAACATTAAATTTGATTTGACTCTCCATTAAGAAGGTATAACAGTCTCATTGTATTCGATTAGTGCATGAAAGACCAATGGCCACACTTAGGAAAATTTCCTTTGACAATATTTAAGCAAACATCAACACGACTTCTATTGCATTTCATCGAGTCATCGAATGAGCTAATTACAGGGTGTATCCTATATAATCAGCGAGCCTCATTAATTTTCGTACTTGCGCAAGGGACCCCAATGACACTGGCCGGGAGAAATTTATTGACAATTTTTTCTGCCCGATTTGGCACGCAAGAGCAACGAGAAAGATTATCTCGATTATTACACCAACGTAATTCTCGATGAAAGATAATCCATTTATGAAAGTCACATCGACTCTTTGATTTAGAAAGTTTCGTTACTTTTTGTTGTATTTTATCGTTATTAGCCTCTTTTGAAAGTATAATACTTTATTATGTGATCGCCAATTACATTGAGAGTATAATCTTTTCTATGAAATCAGTACCCTCGACTAAGGCCGTAAAAAACTGACCTATAGTGATTTGGCTCAAATTCACTTTCATCCTTCGTACTCTATAATTCGCGGCATTTTTACAGCGGCCGAGTTACTCAAGCCTGATTTGTATTTGTTATAAGCAATATTCGACGAGCAGGAAAAAATGCAAAATGACTTTTCATTAAGAATTTTTGACTTTAATTGAAATTGCGTTTAATTTTAAAACTAATTATTATAAGTGAATCGTGATAATTATTAAAGCTCCCGATAAAATGTATTATAAACTTACCTGAGACAGTAATTTGAAGCTAATTAACTGTTTAAGCAATTAAAGTGATTAAATGGAAATAGGGATATTTTTCTGTGCATTTGAAAATGTACAGCAACTCAAATTATATAAAATTTAATGAATATTGAAAAACCACGCAGCAGCTTTTTATGATATATAAACATACGGTAAAATGTTAAATATCGCTGACGATTATATTTGTGTACAATAATGTTTGACTTTTTTTTTTTTTTGTTTAAAAGTGTAATTACGATATTAATAGAGTACCGACCTTTATCCTTCTTTTTGTTCGGATTTAAAATCTGCGCACCTTTTTCTCCCTGAAAGAGGCAGTAAAACCAGCGCGTACATTAGTCATTTCATTACGATTGTGCACTATAAGCTACCGGCTGAACGGCCCAATTTTCGCTGATCATAAAAGTGAAATAAAAATATTTTAAAACATCATCATTGACCCAGTCCCTCGCGGCTCGCCTAAACGTTCGCTCGCAAATGAAAAGGTACCTTCCCTCTTTCGGTGCGCGTAAAAGAAAAGAAACGCGCGCCTGGCACTTCAATTGCTCCGCGCCGCTATGCCATTACAACAATCGTAATTTAATATATTCGCCAATTGCGCATTGGTTCGACGTAACGAGGTCGGGACTGAAATAATAGTCGCGACGCACGATATACGCGCAAAAAAGCGGGAAAAAATGCGCATGGGCCGGTGAAAATTCATAATTTACCGTCGAGCACTATGCGTGTGTCTTTTAACGGCGCGGCGGAATTCCCTGCGCTAATTTGGCACTCGCACGCTGATTCTTTCCCCTGAGTGCTTGTATAGGAAAAAAAGGAAGGCGTGCGCGCACGCATGCGGGGTATACCCTCAAGGTAAAGGCGTTACCATATAGCGCGAGGTTGGGCAACATCACGCGTTAAACGAGAAGCGCGCACGGAACGCCCGGAATCGGAACCCACTTATGGCGCGACCCTGCCTCTTTTTTTTGTTCGCCTCTTCCTGTGGTCTTCGGTGGATTCTCCTTTCCTTTTCGTAACTGCTCGTAAATCATATGCAAATGGACCTGTGGAAAATCTACGCGCGTACCCGCGGAAGTGCCTGCTGATAATCATTCCTTTGGTTAATCGGCTATTTTTTTATTACCGACATCGCCATTGTGTGCCGTTCCGTGCTGTCGGAGCAGATTTTAGAATGCGAATCTTCCGAGTGGTGGCGGTTGTTTTTTTTTCGTCAGCGCTGTTTTTAGCGACGATTGCGTAAAGTATTGAGTGCGTTGTTCAGGACGCGTGTCTTCGTGGGTGTTTTGTAGTGGATTACTCGAGTTCGATAATTGATCGGAAGTTAAAAGTTTGAAGATGTTTTGAAAAAAAATTGTGAATCTTTATTTTTTTGAGAAAGTTTGATTCTCGAGTGATTGAAAAACTTTCTTGTGTTTCACGCAGTTGTATTACAAAATTAGCATAGAGCTCTAGGCTATCACAAAACATAATGTGCCACGACGAGGAAGAACATCAAACGTCGAAAACAAAATTAATTATCTCGCTTCTTTCTGGAATAAATCATCGCTAATTGTGTTAACGATTATGTTGGAGAAATCATTTTTTCTCTGCAAAAGTGACAGAACTTCTTTTAATTTACTTTTATTTCAACGTTAATTTGAATGAAAATATGCAACGCGTCGATTTGTAATTTCTTCGTAATTCAGCTTGGTAAAATGATTAATGGTATTATTCTCGTAATACGTTCGGCGTATAAAAATACATTACTCAGCGGAAAAAAGGAACTTTTAAAAAACCCGGAGAAAATATATTACATCTGAAAGCATAGTAAGACCTTGAAGATAAGTTAAATTTCATTGAGCCTTACCAATGCAGCTGAAATTGTGTTCAAGTAGATACACGCCGAGTTTGGTAAGACGTGGTTTATGATCTTTGAAGAAATCGGGAAATCGGTTTCCTTTACTGCTACAACTCTACAATCGAAATCTTTCTCTAAATTATAAAATCACACGCGTAATCGATGAATTCATTATTCAAAAATATCACGGATTACTTAATCCTTCAATAAAATAAGTCACAGCACTATAATTCACAGTCTTGCATTACTATTTTTTCTTCTTTTTTATTTAAATCAATATTTATCAATTTTCAACTAACATTAAAAAATAATGATCACTCATCGATCTCAACTATTAATATAATCGTATCTCAAAAGTATAACAATTAATTACAAACTTGCCTTCCTGCTGATATAACGTAAAAATAAAAGAACGAACGCAGGCAGAAAAACAAGCCAGTAATTTACTTTTCAACACAAAAGCCTTCATTAAGACCGCAGCATTGCCACTCGCCCGACTTCCGTGCGGGACTTTCGATTTCCTCCGCGTGGCCACTGCTCAACGGCATGCACGATCGGCTTTCCGCGCGCGTTCCAAAAAAAATCGCCAAGGCGTGCGGCAACATTTCGCATTCGGCCGGCGTCGTCCACTCCCGATTTTCCGTACGTTCCTTTTTTTCACGCCACACTTGAACGACTAGATCCCGCGGGGGTGTAAATTAGCGGCGAAGTAGGTTAATTTCGCCACGGAAGAAATGAGCGGCGGCGCGTGCATTCAAAAGAGCGATTGTTTTGCAAGCGGCCATTGTGGAAAAGAAGCAACGATAAACGGAGATAAAAAAGTGCAGGGGGGAGGGGGAAGGTGAATTCGAGCCGCGCATCTTCGCGCTCGGCCGCGAGTTAAACTGACGATCATCGTTACAAAATTTGAATAGCGAGGCGTGTGTATGTCTTCCGCAGGGACTTATCGAAAGGATTTTTTCTTTCTTCTCTCCTTCATCGCGATCGCCTTTTTGCATAACAATAACGCGTTTTTCTCCGAGTGCTTGGCCGGCTTTGCGAAAGTCTGATTTAGCTTTTAATTGCTATTGCGAATGATATTAAATGAATATTGCCTGAGCCCGGAAGGTGTATGTCCATTGTGTTGGGTTGAGAAAGGATTTTTTCCGTAAATGGATTTTTAAAACGCCTGTGCGGCAGTTTTGTTGGTCGCGTGTACATTTGCGGCTTTTTAAAAATGCTTGCTTGTGGCATAATAATAAAGAAATATTTTTTAAAGCTCTCTCGTGAATTGACCTAGAAATGGGCTTTAAAACGTTTAACTTGGTCACGACGCGGGTATTACAATGTGTTTCTTTACACGTTTGTGAAATCGATTACATTGATTCCGGGAGATTTAAAATGAATATACAATTGCGGTTTATAAAGTGGTAAAGTTAGTTTCAATAGTACCGTGTATCAGATCCTTTTGAAAGAAGTAGCCAAGATATAGAAAAGATTTTACATGCATACTTTGAATGAGCGTACAGATGGAAAAAAATGGTGTTACCTATTAGCGAGGCTGATTTCTGATCTGTTCGTTTTCAAAACTAAGTTAACGGTTAAGTTATAACGGCGGTACTTCGAAATATGAAAGATAATTATTTATTGATCTTTCAAACGTGATTTAATGTATGTATTTAGTGTATTGTATTTCTAGCGTGTGAGCGATAATGAATATTTCATATATCACCTTAGATTTTTCAAATTTTTAATAATATTCTATTCTTTTATGAAAAAATGTATGATGTGGGTAGATTTTTGATAAAATGCTGAGTCGGTTATAATCATCATATTTTTGATTATTATGAATCAACAGTAAAAAGTAGTTCCTTGAATTTCTGTAAATGTATATATTCTAATTATTTTTATTATTGAAAAAAACAAGTTGTATGTAAGGAGTCGGCGATAAATGCATTTATTGAAAATATATTGATGAAAGTATAAAACTTTTATTTCGTAAATGTTTTCACGTAAATAAGTGTTTAAAAATGTAAGAATAGCCGATTTAGAACACGTATCCATAAATTTAAGTGGCAGTAAAGAGACAAAGTTTTATTATTAGTTGTTAAAATAATTACGTTTTATTACGCAGATTTAAAGGGAAGCTGAAACAATATTACTTACACAAGCACAGTTTTTGCTCATTGAAACGGTTAAAGAGATGGAACCCATCAAATTTATAAAAAAAAGTAACTAAATTCCTTTTCGTCATTTCAATATTATTTTCAATTCTTCAATTTGCACATTCAACGTTTACTTAGTAAAAAGTACAAAAGAATTTTTAAAACTGACATTGTCAATTACATTAAAAGAACGTCGATCACAAGTGAACAAAATACAGCGCAGAAAATAAAGATAACTAACTTAGCAAACTCATCGTCGGCAGCTCTCATAAAGAGAGCAATGAATCTCTCTAGAAAGTAAAAGATAATTTATCAATTATAATAACGGTAATTCCCGTCATAAAACAATTTTGCACGCGTTATCGATAAATCGGCGATGACGTGATAAGCCGGACGGATCGTATCCTCAAGATCAGTCGTTCAGTGTCATTCAGGCATAATGCGCCATCAGCTGATCCAGTGAGACGCGCGTTTCCTTCCCTCGTGAGCCGGACATCCCTCTCTGCGGGGTCGCGTCCAATGCGGCCGTGCGCCTTGACCCGGCGGCTGACCAGAGTGTCGGAGGCTCGGCCCTCTCTCCTCGGCGGCGCCCGGGCGCTCCAACACTCCCTTCTTTGTCCCGCGACGTCGACAACGGCGCGGGCGGGGGCACCCCCCCCTGCTAGAAAGGTAGTACGCGCGCGCGAGGACTCCATGGGGGCCTTTGGGCAGTAGCGCGCGAGGTGTACCAGGAGCACGCCTCGCTCTCAGCAGCCAGTCACCTTTCTCTCCTCGAGCCGAGAGCGCGCGCGGCAGCCCGAGCAGCGTGTTCACCGGTGCCCGACACGCCGAACGCACTCCCAGCCGAGAGGTCCTCGCGTGCGAGCGCGAGCGCACCCACCGCGCGCCAAATACGAAGGAAGAGTACTCCACCACTCTCCGAATCAACAAACTTTTTTTTAAACCACCGCACGATCGCTCGCTGTCACAAGTGTTGCCCTCGTTCGAGTGCTCGGTTTTTTCGTTTTTTTTTTAAATTTCCGTCGGCAGCGCGGAGTTCCGGAGAGCTTCCTTCGCCGCCGCTCGGTTCGGAGAAGTGCGAGGGAGAGCTGCAATCGTCGTGCCCGCTGTTACGCCGGCGTTTAGTAATCTTCGATTAGTTCATTGAGCCGTTGCGAAAGGACAGGAGAGGAGGCTAGAAGCCGCGCGAACGCAACGATGCTACTGTTGAGCAGCGTCCTGCTCGTGCTCGCCGTCGTCTCCAGGACGGGTAAGTCTGAGCCGGTGGCCGAACTACTGGTTTATTTTTTTCCGACTTCTTTTCGCGCGAAAATTAGCCAATTTGGTAACTTTATGCATTTCCCGCGCGGTTCACGCGCGGCCAGCGCCGATGCGCGCGCGGTCGATGCTTTAAACGCTGCTCCGTTTGCGTTTTACCAACTTTCCCTTCTTTCTTGTGCAAAAGCCGCGTTGATGCATCGGTGAAAATTAAAATGGAATCGCAATCTCATTGCCTTCGATTTCTTTTATTTTTCGCATTTTTTTTAATTCTATTTTTAATTGGATGGTTTTTTGTTTGAATAGATTTTATTTTCAGGTATAAGTTTTTTGTGAATCCAGCTTGTTTCCTTATTGTTTCGCAAATGAATGTTTCTCGATTTTTATGTTTTTTTATCGATTAACTCGCGGAATTTTTTTCATTTGGGCATGCATTTATTTATGACACGGACAACTATTTTCGAAGGAGGAAAAGGAATCCGGTGGTTTACATAATTTAGTAACTAGCCTTCGCTACGTTACGCAAATTAACATTAAAATTAAGTAAATCAAGGAGAGATTAACGGTGCGAGTACTAAAGTCGATTGAATTTCAGCGCATTCGAGGAAAATGTTTGCAGCGCGTGATAAAAAAAATTTAACCATTGAAATTCGGAAAATTATAACACCATCGGACTGTGAAATGTGCAGAAAGAATTAAAAGTATACGTTTCGCAATATCTTTGATAAATTACAACGCGCACGCAATCAAGTAGTATAGCGAGCTCGGCCTCCCCGGCACAATCTCGATAGATTTAACAGCTCGGAAAACGCAACCGATCTCCCCGCGGCCGCACTAAAATTTCAAAACTCAATTTAATTAAATTAAGTGCAAGTTTAGCTTCCCGCAAGAAAAAGGGGAAAAAGAAAATCGTCTCAGATTTAAAATGAAATTTAAGGCCGTCGCAGGTGCAAATTTAAAGCGAGAGAGAGAGTCTGTAAATGTCACAATGAACCTCAGTATAAGTAAATTAAGCGGTGTATAAGTAAATTAAGCGAAAAGGACGGGAGCACGACAGGGTAGGAAGTGGGCGACATAGTCGCTCGTCACGTCGACAATTGGACGAGGCAGATTGCGCGCGAAAGTTCATTACTCTCAACGGGGCGACTTTAATTAAGAAAAGGCTCCGGCGATTGAGGCTTAATCGCGCCGTTATTAGTGAGACGGCGCTGTATATTAATTCGCGGCGCGCGCGAGAGAGCGCTCAGAGCGATCCATTAAATCGGCCACGGGAAAAGTCGCGCGCGACTCCCCCGGCGAAATGCGACTTTACGCAACGGCAGAAGGCGACCGGCCCGCGACCCGTTCTCTTACCGCTTGTGCGTGCCGCGAAAAGCTAGTCCAGCAGGAGCCTCGGGGTGAGGCCCGCGGGGGTTGTAAAATTGCCGCGCGTGCATACACACTCTACTCTCCGCGAAAATGAAGTAGGCCACTTTTTTTCACTTTATCGAAAGGATTTCGTCTTTTATACGCGTTTGTGGAAATACGCGTTTTGAAAGCTCTTTAAACACTCTTTTTTTAAGAGTTTGCGCACCTGCTATTATATCGTTGCCAATAAATAAAAGGAGTATGGGAAATTTTAATAGATTTCTTGTTTAGTTTTACGCTGTGCGTTAAACTCTCCGTGGAACATTTCGTTGCGAAATAATTTTGTTATAATAAATACTAGCGGAGCTAAGAAATGTAAAATGGCAGCATTTATTTATAAAAAAAATTCTAAATTAGAATATTTGTGCAATCGAACGAAATTATTTAATAAACTTTCCAAGTCCTCGATGTAACGCTGAGAGAATTTAAAAGAAACATGCGCTGCATATAGAAAGCCATTTCCTACGGTAGAGATATCACATGATATCACTAATATATAAAACGGCCGAGTGTAAAGTAATCCCTCTCGACGTAACCGTAGCAACTCGAACGATTACCGGTTCCCGGCACAATTCACCGGCGAAACCCGTCGAACAAACATTACACCCGGCTCACCTTAATTTCCCTATATACTCGCCGCGGCTTCCCTTTCACCCGCCTCTAAGCGTCACCCTCGCGCCGACTGAACACATAACGGCCTCGCTTGGAATTCGCTTCCGCGATTTCGGCCAAAGTAGGCCGCGGCCCCGATGCAACCCCCGAGGCCTTTAGCACCGCAATCGCCACGGCCGGCCGGTCCTTTTTCGCAACGACGCTCGTCGATCGTCGGCTGGCGCGCGCCGCCGATTACGGGCGCTGATTGCGCTGATTTAGTGAGCGCACCGTGTATGCCGTCTTTCTTAATATGCTAATTCGCGCGGGTGCGCGTAATGCCGATGTTCTAGGATCCGAGAGCGTTGCTTCCTTCGCCGGTTTTGGGCCGGCTACTTGTTTTTTTTTTTCGCTCGCGCCGTAAGTGCGCGCTGATTTATGCGCGGCTTCCTACGGAGATTAACGTGCAATTTTGAAACGAGTGCCGCTCGCTGATTTCTCGCCTGGGGATTCGACGTTTGGTAATTCGATGCGCCTGTCGCTTAATTTGACAAAATTTATTTACCATTAGTCGAGATTGTCTGGGGGGAAAGCTGGAGCATGTGCGTTGTACCTATAAACGAAGTGCTTTCAAAGTAAATCTTGTAATTACATATTTTAAAATGGCGTAGAAGGTATTATCAAATTTTGATTAAATGCCGCCATAATTCTTTATAACGAAGCACTCCAGTTTTGTTTTCAATTTATTTATTTTTCACACCAACATCTATCGTATAAATTAATTAATTTTAAGCAAGAATAAAATATACGAGCATAATATAAAGTTCCACGTTGATATCCACGATTTAATTTTCACCAAGTAATGTTTTATTTACTGCATCGTTTACAGCGCGTACATGCACTTCGCAAGTGCATGCTAAATGAACTCAACTATGGAGTCAAGTTCAAGAATTAATGAATCACGATTTCCACGTTTTTAACTTCTCCGGCCTTGCGCCTACTGGCGGTGAATTCGTTCGTACTAATAAACTGCATCAATTAACGAAGCGTAAATCACCCAGGTTCGATTTTTTTCTCCTGCTCGTTAATATTTCGTCGCGCGGAACTCCCCCCTGGGGCCAGGCAGAAACAAGCGAAGGAGCCGGAGGAGTATCGCCATTAGTATTCATATAAGTCCGTCGGGTAATAATGCGAAGTGTAAATCGCCGGCGGGGTGGTCGTAATGTCCGTGCGGCGCTTCTTCATTATATTCAATGATGTGCGTAATCGCCGTGGTCCACGGGGTGGCCATCACGATCGCCGATGCGCTCTCGGAATGCCGCGATTCTTCCACAGGTGCTTCATGCGAATACCGTGAAGAAGTGGAAGAGAAAAATCGTCCCGCTATATCAGTCTCGCTATTGTGTAATTACGAAAGGTCGACTTTAACAAGAGAAAGTATCGGTAATTGATTTTTTTTATTTTATATACGAATGGAAATTGGGAGGATTGCATTATGAAATGGGTTATTATAGGCGGCGAAAAAAAGTCTGACCTTTCGATGTAAGTAAAAATTAGGTTGTGACCGTTTTTTTGCGTTCGATTTTCCCTTTGAAAACACATGCGCGAATGATTTGAGATTATTATAATAGAAAATCGTGACTTGCACATTAATTAAAAGCTTCTCGAGATTTTTTTTTTTTTTTTTTTTTTGAGAGAGTGAGGGTCATTTTAATTGTTAAAAAGCCGCTAATTACCGTAGCGAGCTTTGCCGCAATGCACGAGCGGGACAAGTTCAAGGTGCGAGTCGTTTAGTCAGCTATCGTTTCGTCAGGAGTTAAAATTCAAAGCCTTCATCGCAACACTTCATTGATAAGCTGATGTAACCCTTTTTAATGAATTCCGCTCCGAACGTATTATTGATTATACTAGATGCCGCGTGAATGCAACGCGCCGATGATGCGAAACTATAACCGTTCAAAATTTCCGTCAAATTACCACACTATATAGATTAACCTTGTGGACTTTCTAAAACAAATTCATCGTTTTTCCTCGAATTAAAAAAAATATACTAAAACCGCACAGTCAACCACAAAACCGGAGCTAATTAAAATTGAAACATCAGTCGATTTAACAGACGTCCCAAATGTAGTGCATTCGATTGTAACTTGCTGTTGCGCTTTGAGCTGAGAAAGAATAATGCAAAACAAAGACGCGTGAAGTCGAGTTATCAAAATGACTGGCTGAGAAGCGGGCCCTCCAATTGAGACCTCGACTGAAGAAGCGGTCCAATCATCCACGTTCTTGTCAGTATCCGCTGGTAAAAGCACTTGTTCATCGGTTTTAATTCCGGCGGTCGCGCGTGGGCACAGCTCGTTGTGCATTGCGACCAAGGCTGCATCGGGCGCGCCTTACCTAATACGCGACCCCTTCCACTACTGGCCGCCTCGCCTTGGAGTCAGTCGTAGACACTTTTCTTCGCGGGTTTCACAAGTTCGCGCGGAGACGATGCAGAGAATGAATAAATAATTAAGTTCTACCGAAATTTTCTTCTTTTTTCTTTTATTTTTAAACTCAGGGCTGCGTAATCGACAGCTGATAATGCAACTCTTACGAATTACGAGAGGAAAGTTTTGTCGAATTATTTTTGTTGTCGTTTACGTAGAGTAACTCTTCTTTGCGATGAGAGTTTTTTTGCTTAAATTCAGTTATTTTTAATTGATTAAATAAAGAAAAAAAATGAAATGTTAATTTAAAACTTTGAAACGTTTCATTGGTGCGTTTATTAAAATTAAAAACATTTTAACGATGGTAAGGTACCGATGAATTATCTCAAATGAAACTTCGTTAAACGAGTGGCGATGTGATTGAAAAAACTTACGAAACAAGTTTCAATTAAGTTTCAAACGCAGCACCCGGGATTACTCAATTCCGCTTTAATTTCCATACGATGCACGCATGCATTATTTACCTGGCACGCAAGCGTTTATACGGCATTAAACTAAATTTTCTTGAACATGCACAGCGCCGTTTGCAAAAGTTTCGCGCACACTTTCTATAAGCAGCGAGGATCCGCTGCTGCAGCAAGAAATAATAAACCACAATAACATAATCAACGCTCGCTGCGGGGAACGTCATTACGCTATAATTAAGTAGGCGATTTCGTCGCGATTTCCAGATGAAAAACAGCTGTTAGAGGGGTATAAATTCGCTCCACGACGATGCATCCTCCTTCTGTCCCGCGAGTCCGCGAGCGAAGCCATACTATTCTAGCAAGATGCAAACGAGATCCCCGCCGCGGAGTCGAGAGTATGTACAGCTAAAGTCCCCTCTGGCGCGACGAAAGTGCATTCGCGCGACTCGAAATAATTAGTGTCTCTCGAGTCGCTCATTAGAGTACAACGACAATGTGCCGTGCATGTATTTACTCGAGGAGCGCGCCGATACTCCTTTTAGCGCTCGGCGTTCGAACGCCTATGACCTGATTATGAACAAAAAATGAGGTGAAGTTTCGAGGGCAGCGTTGCGACAGTGGCCCGATGTAAATTATGAGTAATGTGTAGTAAAATAAATAAATGCTTGTTTACTTAACGACTGGGCGTGTGCGGTTTTTATAACAGCATTAAATTTCAATTGGTTAGAAGCGATTGTACAATGCACTTTATTTTATTTCTTCTACTTTTGAACGTTTCATTAATCGGCCGTGTTGAACATTTTATGGGTGTCTACGACGAGCAAAAAATTTATACACGCAAATGCAAACTTGATCTTCGATCCGACCTGAACAGTCCTTTACGCCGTCGTAAAAGTGATCTCAGCGCCATTTATGCTCTCTTGTAAATTTAATTGTAACAACGGCAAAACCTCGTACGATAAAACTCTGTAAACGACCTAATCCAAGTTGAATGAATTGCAGTTTTCGTCGTCTAAGTCTCGATCGTCGGGGTACATAGGGACGATCAAGTTCCCTTGAAAAAGAAATCGTCCCTTTAATGCCCAGTAAAAGCGGACAGCCCGGCGTCACTGCTCGTTCCGCGTCGAGTAAAAATTATCGCCTCCAAAGCGGATGGTAATCAATCGGCCAGGGTATACGCGAAAAAATCTGCGCGTTCTCGTAAAGCCCGGCTCGCACTTCGAGAAAGAAAGAGGGAAAAAATCGTGCCGTACATCTCGCGCTCGTGCGCACGCCTCCACCGGCTCTAAAATCCTCGAGCCGTGCAATTACGCGATCCAGGCGCGCATTCTATTATACGCCGACGCGCTGAGCGTCCTCCTCAGCTGCCGGGCAAAATTTACGGTGACGCGGGATTTTACTGCCGGATATTCGGCCACGCTCGCCGCTCCGGGTTTTACGCTCGGGAATGCCGCTTTTTCCTTCTATTCGAATCTAATTTATCTTCCCGTGCCGATTTTCTCGTCGCGTGGGGGCTCTCAAGGATATGCAGACTGCAACGTTGGACGCGTTTGTGGCTAAATTAGACGGGCGGGAAACTGCCCTTTCTTCATTTCCCGGGAGAATTTAACTTTGTTTATTGTTAATTAAAAGACTGCCCCTGGTTTATTGGGCAATTGTGACTGGAAGACTGCGCGTAATTGCTTACTTGTTTTGCGCTCATATGTTCGTGCAGATAAATTTAAAAGCTTTCAGAATTCAGTTCTTGCGAGTGATGCTTCGGGAGGACGTTTATAGTTAGGGAAACGTTTATTTCTCTTTCTTAGTCTGTAATTTTCCGCCATTTTTCCTCGAATAAACATTTTCTGGAGTACATTGGCGAAAATTATGAAGCCATAAATAATAATAAATGATCTTTTTTAATCAATTAAATAACATTGCCTTCTATAATTCAATGTGCAATTTAAAGTATTCAAATAATATCTGATTTGGAAACGTATCAATCGACAGGAACATTTTTAATTTAGCCATCATCTCTCAGTTGCTTCAGAGAGGTCTCATTCACAAAAAAAAAGAAGAAAAAGAATGAAATTACTACCTTTCACAGGCTCCTTATCAATTTACGATTCACAAGTTTATTTCACACTCCTCACGTAATACGTAGGCACACGCTCGACAGACTGATATTATGACGCGATTATCGACGTATACCAGTCGCCCGTAAAAATATCCATCCACCGCGGTGAAGAAGCTCGAGGCGTTTCGCAAGCTCCCGGGCGTTTATGATTCGGATTCGCGCTTCGGAAAGTAAAAGTATCGGCGATTCGCCGACGACCGTGGAAAACTCGAGAGCCGCGCGTGGCAATCTCCCGCGCACACGGCACCGGGATAGCAGCATCGAGCCCTCTGCGCGATTTTTTTTTTGCTCGGCGCGGCTAATGACGCGCGGATGATGACAGAGTAATGACATAATGCGCCAACGCTCGTATAATAGAACGCCGCCAGTAGAAATTGAGATTTCGTATTGAATTTTTATTTTCACCTATCCGAAGTTTTACAGCTTTGATATTTTTTCTGTTTTTTTAGTTAGGACAATAAGACTTATGTAGGACGAATATTCTTTTGATAATCGTAAGTCTTGCAAAATTTTCGCCTTCAATGGAATTTGACGAAAAAAATATATGGTGGCCATATCGAACTAGCCCGTTACATCATAGTGAACAACGCGAATGTCCTCAGCGCAAAATTTAAATTTAGTTCGTGAAAGTAAAAATATAGTTGAGCCCTGCTTTAATTTTATGTCTATTGTCCGAAATGAAAATTGGATTAGGATAGTAAAGCGACAAAATTGTATAAGAGTGATGCAAATGCTCCGATAACTAACTCGTACTTTATTTAATAGACAACTCGTACATTTTCCTCTAAAATATTCCGCTTTTTAAAATAACTATTAGCGCGTAACCCTTGTCGACGGCTCGCAACAACGCAAAATTAACCGCCCGAATATCGACATTCCTAAGCTTCCGGAACATTACGGATCGGAGCGGAATTTTCGAGAGAAAAAACCAATGCTTTTTTTATTGTCGATGCGGTAATTTGCAAATCGTAGAATCGACTTTCATCGTGTGATATTTCGATATTAAAATACGAGAAAGTACAGTGTGGCGGACTGCAAGTTCGATAGCGGTCATGATACTGCCATTGTATACAAATGAAAAAGAAGTAAACTCCGGCGAAAAGAAAGAAAGTCGCGGCCGGCTGATTATTCGGAAATCTTGGAATTCTGCATAAAAATAAGAAATTGCGAATTGGTCCCAGGCGCTTGTATTTAAATGCGGATCGTACGAAGAACGCGTGACTCACTTCGCAACCCAGACGCGTTTTATTAACGTTGAAATAATGCAAATCATACCTGTGACATAACAGTCTGACATCTGCGAGAAAAAAACTGTTTATATATTATTTACAAAATCGTCGTTTCACCCGTCTGCGTCTTTAAATACCCAACGATTGCTACATTTGTATGGAGACAGTTAAATTCAAAGGTTTATACCTGAAACCCGTTAAACGAAGAAGACGTCATTAGCGCCGATCAAAAATCCACAGTTCACACCAACGCTTGTCATTTGCGCCGTGTATTAAGTATGTTAATGCATTGATTTATAGAAAAAAAACATTACTCTACGGAGGGTTTCCGCCGCAATGTTGCATAAGATAAGAAGTGCACTTCACCGTGGGACTTTTTGCCGCGGGGTCGCGATCTCACATCAACGTTAATTTTCAAAAAGTTGAAGAGATGATGATGACTTGCAGTGCCGGGTATAAAGAAACGATCGCGCCTGTAACGGGAAAACTTGGGAGGGGCGGAAAAAGTGTCACGACAAAAAAAAGGAAGGCGGCTTGGGAGAGGGGAAAAAAGGGCAAGTGAAATCGTCGGAATACGAATTGGTCGGCTGCTCGCTTCACCGTCAGGTGGTGGGGCAAAGTATTTGGAAAATTACGACGTGAATTTTTTCAAAATCATAATAGCAAATCGGAAATTTTTCAATATTCACTCTTCAATTTTATTATGCATTACCTCACGCTTATGTGAAAATTTCTCTTGGGATCGCAACGAAATGGAAAGGCCTTTTAAACATTTTTTTCATTGAAGGAAAAATGAATTGATTTATTTTAGTAATTATAATTTATATGAAATAAATGTGCGACGCAACAATTACTATTGTTTCCAGTCGCATTAAACGAATTGATTATACTGGGAGATTATTAGAAATTGTATATTATTAACTATTTTCTCGCGGAACAGATTTTTTTCTCAACATAAATTTTAATTAGAGGAATCTATTAATTTTTTTACTCGATCATATAATAGTAGAATAATTCATAAATTAATTGCTCCATTAATGCAACGAGATAACTCATCCCAATTTTGTTTGACATTGTTATAAGCGCTACCTCGTTTTATCGCATTTGGAGAAAATAAAGGCTTGACGAACGAGAAAATCTAGCAACTTTCTTTCTGCGGAGCAATTACGAATGTATCATGGCAAAATAAAGGCCGAATCGAATCTTCGCTGTTATAAGCGCTGAAAAACGGACGTGCGGTAAACTCGCGGGTTGTACAAGTCGCATGGTCGGCACTCTCGAGAGAAGCCCTGGTCTTCCGCCTTCCGGCGGACCTACTCCGTCAAACCTCCCACGGCGTTTTTTTTTCTTTTCCACGTCGCTCTCGTTCTCGCGCGCGACTCTCGCTCTCATAACCGTCGGCCTCCTCTCGTGCCGTTACACCGACGCGCCATTCTGACGTAACGGTCCGTAACCCGGTGCGGTTCGCAGCCGCGTTACATATATACGCGGGGCGCGCATTGTGGCTGCCTTTCGTCGCGCTCGCGAACAAGTGCGTGCCGCGTGTCGCAACGCTAGGAGAGAGAAAGAGAGAAATGGGAAGAATTAGCCTGCTTACATAGTCTCGGAGTGTCGCTTCCTCGAGAGACGCGTGGCCCTCTTCCTATTGTCCCGTGCGCGCGCTTAGCCTGTCGTCGAGTCTTCCTTTTTTTCGCGAATATGTGTAACACTGGGAGAAAGTTCAAATCGATTATGCGATCCGTGTAGGGAACCTCCTCCCTTTCTTCTTCTTTTTTTTTTTGCTGTTTTTAATTATGGGACTTTTTGTAGTAACGTGGCACTTTTTTTCACATTGGTGTGCTGGTTTTTTACAACCCGGAAATGGGACTTTTAATGGTATTTTTATATGGAATATAATTGAGCGATTAACGTTGCTTTTTTATTTCATTAATTATACTTCTATTTTATATTGAAAAAGTTTATGTGACTTTTTATGTGTTATTGCAGTAAATTGTATTTTGATACAAGATTAAAAATAAGGCAAATATTATAAATCATAAAGTGTGTTTATTAATATTACCGAGGAAAAAATTATTAAAAATTTAGTTGTCAATCAAGCAATAGATTGACACGTCTATGAATGAAAATATTATTAATATTGTTAATTAATAAATTATATTAAAAAAATATTCATTATGCTTCAGAATGCATCGAATGAACATATTTTGAATTCATACACAAGGCTACTATATAATGCTACCGTTTAATAAGTTGTTGAAACATCTATTAACTCATTTTTGTGATTTTTAATAGCAGATTTCTGAGTGAAAGGAGTTTTGTGACTTAGTAAGTCGGCGCGCTGGTAAAAATAAAAATTCAGCGAGAAAACTTGCATAATCTCACTTTTTTTAAAACAACTTTCATATTCTAATGTAATGCAATCGTAGGACGATTGCAAAAAACATGTCATTTTTTACGTCTATAAAATTTAAAACACGTTTTACGTTTGAAAAGTCATTGCACTCATGAGCAAGATAATAAAAGTCATTCCTCCCAACTTCTCTTTATTCATTGTTTCTCTCGTTTGTGTTTGATTAACTATTTTTGCTGAAAACTCTACGATACACGCACAAACATCTAATTACTATTTTCTTTTTATGTTCCAGGTGAGTTTTCAAAATTACACGCGCAGAATTAACCCATAACTAAGCTCATGTAAGTAAGATCGATCCGGCAGCTGCGAAGATTTTTTCCACTTCGTCATTTTTTCCGAAACATCTACCAACGCAAAAAGAGGATTTACGTAACGAGCCTATTATCACGCGTCTTCCAGCCCGGTTAAAATATAATTATTTCATTTTTTCCCTTGTGGTGTACGCGCTTGTCAGTTACTTCCACGAGCCGCAGTATTAGGCCTTAAATCATCCGCGGTAAACCGTTCGTTACGTGCCCGTGTAAAAGAAGTAACAGGCGTTCGTCGAACTCGTGGTCGAAAAATCGGCATATCAGTCGAATTACCCACGGGGGCCTTTCTCTCCAATTTCTCATTAACAAGGGTCGCGCCAGGCACAAAATCGGGAGATGGCACAAAAGCGTGAGGTCGCGGCACGCCTCGCCGAGGAAGGGTTAATTCGGTGCCACCTTCCTTCATTTCCACGGTGCAGTGTACCAAGTCTCTCGAATCGACGCTGCGGGCTTTTTCATGCGCCCGCGGGAAAACGCGGCAAGCGTTGCGACACACGCCCGCCGCACGTCTTCTGCCGGAGATAGGCGGCCTGCGTTGACGCGCGAGCGTGCCCTGCAATTTCGCCGGCGATCTTTTATGTAATGCGCTTTTCTTGCGGCCTCCGAGACGATAAGCTTGTGCCTCGCTGCACCTTCTTTTTTTTTTTTTGTTTTTCTCAAATCGGAATAGGTGCCGTGATCAGATTGCGAAAGCATTGTAAGGCCCCTTTTCTGCCCCGGTAGGTTCAGTCTGGTAAGGAGTCGTTTGATGTTGTTATTTAACTGGATGTACAGAATTCATTTTCGTGGAAAGAAGTTCGATTTGTTATTTTTGTGAGGATTGAAGGATTACTGATGTGAAGGTCATTTTTTAACTTTTTTTAAATGGAACGCATTAAATTTTTTCATTGGAATGTTATATTAGTGAGAAATGCAACAGCTGACCTCAAAAATTAAAATCCTGTTTTGCGGCAAGAACGATCAATCGAAATTTGGGGCAAATACTTACATATGAAAAAAACCTGCTTACCTTAGTCGACGTGCATATAGTTTAACGACTTAAACTTCGGATTGTAGATAATAAGGTTGTTGGTATCTAGCGATTGGGATTAAAATTTTTTACAATTTTTTGCACGAATAGTTTAGATGCAAATTCGAATGATCGTATAAATTAGCAAAAACTGTTTAACGGATTTCAGTTTAATGAAAATTTATTATGCATTATCGCGGAAGTTCAGATTTCTTGATCTCTTCTTTTTACTATTAAAATATTTACAATCTTTTTCGTCACGTTAACGGTTATACTGGAAACTACATTTTTAAATTATATCTCAAGAAAAACTAATACGCTTCTTTTTTTATCATTCACAGTACAAAAAATAAACGAGAAAAGTGCTAATAAAAGAAAGTTTCGAGCAAGAAAATAAAATGATAAACTTTATTAAACGAGTTTCACGCCTCGTCGGATTAATACACCCACCCAATAGCCAGAAAAAAAACGCGTTCGATTTTCTAACAAAGTTAGTCCTAGATAGCCACAGGCGATACAATACCTCATCGGAAGAAGGAAAAAAACTGAGAAGTTTTCAGCGCTAGTCACTGGCAAAAAAAGAATCTCTCCGAAACCGCAACAATGAGGCGTAATCAATAATTCGTGAATCGCATTAGCATGAAGCAAAACGGAGGGTTCGCCGTGTACACCACTAGAGAAAAGCCGGCAAAAAAGGCAGGGCCGCCCATCCCAGTGATGAAACGTCGATTCGCGATCACCGAGTATGCCGGGTACGCGCGCGTACAATGAGCCCAGCTGCGCGCCTCTCGTCGTGACAACGATGCCGCCGTTGCTCGCGAAGATATAGACGCGCGCGTGGAAAAGGTGTGTGGCTCCATTTCAAGGTAGGTCGGCCGCGGCCTTTTTCCCATCGTCTCCGAAGAGCCTCTCGCGGCTACCGCACCGATGCAGACTTGCGTCACGCGCCAATCGAGATTGAGCCTGAAGATCTGCGAACTACGTGCGTGAATTTTCGGCTCTCCCATATAATTTTACCTTAAAATTGCTTAATTCGTTCGGGATTTGTCAAGATGAGGGTTCGTTAGAGCAGGAATTTTAATGCACAGTTTCTAAAATTTTTACAATGTTTTTTTTTATAAAATAGAGAAATAAATTTTGTTCTAAGTTTTAAGTTATTTTTTTTACTGCCTAAAATGTAAAGCATGGAGCACTTTACATGCATTCGGTGAGTAAAAAAAAGTTCAAAGGGGCCGCTCGGCACTAGAGCCTAATAAAAATTTAAAAAGTATAGCAACCCTGCACTTCGAACCGGCCGCTTAAAGTGCATTGCGTCAGCGAGCAATGTGTGCCCGTGAAAAAAACGTTACCCGGCACACGGTGTGTTCCGTATAGCCACGCGTCGCGGTGCTCGCTTTTTCGGATATATACGTCGCGTACAAGTGAAAGTCGATAAAAAGGGAAACGACTGCGGAAAGTTGTGCTATGCAAGGGACAATTACAGCCGTTAATGACGGTGTAATTAGAATTGTTGACGGTTTTGCGCCCGAGCCGCAAGGTGGGCGTAATTGGAATTTTGATCCACGAAAAAAAAAAGTATATTATGACATGACGATGATTATTTAAGTCGCGTGATGTTTTTCGTCCGAGCAAAGTGAGCAATCATAGTCTCATACGATATGTTTTAGAGTGCTATAAAAATAACTAAAAGATTATACAAAAACAATAAATTAAAAATGTTTTATATTAACAGCCTCACATACATAATCATGATCGTACTTTTACAAGTTATTACAGTTTTTGCATAACGAATTTTTTTAAATAACATTGTGAAATGAAAATATTACAATGTTCTTGTACAAACAAGATTCATTAATGCGATCATTGCGTGGAAATGGGATAATTGTGCCGAGCTCAAGATATATTACCACCATAAATTTCGATCGATGTTGCCATAAACTTCTAAATGAAATTATTTATATATTTTCCAAACAAAACCGAAATTAATTAAGGCCCATTTCGGCCTTGCGCTTAAAATTTCCTTGACATTTCGAAACGGAAAGAAGTTAAACAACAGAGAAAAAGTATCAATCGTATCACGTAAGAGAGGCACGTCGTTCATAAATAAACGCGAGTACCGGCATTATTTCAAGTGTCAAACGCATACACGCGGCCTAAAAGAGTACCGAGCGCGATCCAAAGGGAGAAGCGGACTTTTTCGCGGGCGCGCTCGCTCACGCAGACATTCATAAAGCAAGTTATAAAGACTTTCATTGCGGATTCGTGTTATTATCCCGTACAAGCCGGTCGTTAGCCGAAGATCGATTTAGGTATGCATGAATAGGCTCGGCTTGCGGCGGCGGCCTGACTCGCGCGCGGAAAAGTGAATGTGCGTTACGTCTATCGCGCGCCGCGAGTGGCGCGGTGTACGCACCTGCCGCGGGCTGACCCTCGCCTATGCGAATTCTGGGGATCGGACGCTCCCGAACTCGGCGCGGCACCGACGGTCGGCGTCTCCCCATTTTCGTACAAGCGCATGCGAACCTCGCGAAGTTGAAAAAGGCGCGCGGGACCGACGATTTCGCCGATTTCGAGCGATTAATTGGCCACGAGCGATTTTGTGATTGTGATTTCGGCGCTCCGCGTGCTTTTGCATACGTGCGCGGGAAATTTACGTTATGTAAAGGCCTCGACTCGCGAAAGTAAGCGCGAGCCGCTCGAGGAGTTGCAAAAATTTTGTACACGCAGGCTCGCCTTGTAATTATGGGCCAGGCTCCATGCTTTTGCTAATCATTTTTTTTGTTTTGGCTCGGTTGAGGGGGAGACCGCACCGAGAGGGGCTACACCGCAGTTTTATTCGTCACTCGCAGTGGCGGAGGTAATGAAGTCTATCATCGGGTGCATAGAATAATTAATTAAACGCGGCGAGTGGGGAGTACGGAGAGCAGGCGGCGCACGCCTCGGGAATTTAGTCGTTTGGAGAATTCTCGTTAGAAAGTAGTTCTAGTCGGGCGGCGTAATTTTATTCATGAAAATAAAGCGAAAAAAAATATTACTGCCCGGAATAATTTTCTTTCGCATTGTTCCTTTAGGAAGATTTCTAAAAAATTTCCTCTGAATGTATAATGTTCCGGCGTCGAATTTATTTCCTTGATCTAAATTGCATAAATATCGCTAAATTTTTTTTTTACGTCTAGTATAGAGTTCCCGGCTTTGAGCGGCTGAAGTCGTTTCCTCTTGAATAAAATAGAAACGGACTATAAAATTTCGCGGGAATCGATAAAGCATTGAGTACTTTGATGATTTCTGAAACTGACATCCGCCCATCGATATCTCGAATCTACAGAGGATACGTCACAAGCGAAGGTCGTCCACGGAAAGTACACACACGTACGTGATTCAATTTCGTGTTCGGAAAGTGCGCACGTCAAATTTCTCCGGAGCGAAGCTCGACTTTCAATTACAGCAAAATCGCTCGAATTTCATTCCTTTTCGATCGAACTGAACGTGCCCCGCGCGCGGCGCCAGTGGAAAAACTACACGCGCCCATGCATTTTGCACGGCGCGTTCGTATATAAGTGCGCGCACTGCCTAAGACTTACGTAATACGGCCGCGACTTTCACTAGCGGCTCGGCCAGCCTTCCACATTTTTCATAATAATTCGCCCGCGTCTAAAGTCCTTGCGCGAGGTCGATTATTAAGGCGCCTCTAGCTTCTCCTATCGGCATAATTACCGGCGTTAAAATTTCGGTTAATTGTCGTGGGCGGATGCGGCGTTATATGCTTGAAAATTACGTCGCGCGATAAAATCGTGTAACGGCTTGTTATGCCCAGCGCACGCAACTGAAGCCGTTAATAAACTCCGCGGGCGTGTGTACACACGCGCGTTTGCCGAAGCGCGCTCATTGCTTCGCTGTCGAATACAGTCATTTCACCGAGGAGATTTAGACAGAGAGAGAGAGAAGCAGGGAGAATTGTATAGTATTGGGCATGGATCGCGTGCATCTTCCATGTGCAGGAGAAAAATCGTCCACGTTTCGAACGTTGTATAATAATTGACGGTTGAATACACGTTTACAATGTTAAAAAAAAGGGTAGATACATCATTTAGCCGCGGGCTTGGGACCGCGATTATTATTAGACTGATTTTTGCTTCTCCGGCTTTATGTAAAGACGGATAAGTGTTGGTTTGCGCGGGGATATTTTCTATTTTGGGTGATTATCAAAGTAAATGTTTGAGTTCTTTTTGCGCAGCGAGGAACAGATTATGGTCTGCACCGGCCGCTCTACGAATGAGTATATAAATGAGAAGCGGGTTGATGATTAGTCTCGACGATCGTCCACGGTAATTACTGAAAAATTGGGCGTGCTTGCTTTTGGTTGGACGTTAATCGAACTGTGATTCGATCATTGCGAGATAATTTGCCCGGGTTACGCAGCGCGCTGTTGCGCGGCTTTTTACGATAGGATAATCCGATGCATAAAGTCAAGAATGCGACATTTTCGTTTCATTCGTATAATTTTGCTTTTAATTGAAATTGTAAACCGAAGTATAGTATTATCGTCAATCGTGTAACTTTAACATGGACTTGCATACTACAGCATCCGTCATTATGAAATTTCATTGCTTAGTATGATTTTTACATTTTTCTTTGGCGAACGATTAAAAAAACTATCCGTTAATTGCAATCGATATATTAGTAGTTACCGAATCAAACTTCGGAAGTGTAATCAAGACGACTTTTTGGTCCACTTTTTATTTCAATAACCGCAAGCGCCGAGTGCAAGATATATTTATAGCAAGAAAGTACTTTCACGCTCTTATTACATTTGTCTAGTAAACATTATTTATTAATAGCACGAATATGGCGATTTCTCTTTCGCTCTTATAGTTTAGATTTACCGAGCGTAAATCAGCGCCTCGCCGAGGTGCGAACCTTCCGTCCAGATTCACCCCGAGCGACCGTAATTTATGTAAAATTCAGCATGCTAGAATTTGTCTTACCTAAATCTAACATTGTCAGCTCCTAGAACCGGTCAACCAGTCTCATGTCTTTTCAATTATATATTCATGTAGCGGGTACATTGACCGCTTTATTACCATTTGCCAACGTAAATTATAAAGGATAGTCTCGCGAAATTGATAGCCGGCTCCGTGCAAGGTTGCAATGACTTATGGATTTCATACTGTGGTCAATGGACTAATAGTAATCGCTTGTTCCTGCATAAAATTCCTTTGAAAATGCTCTTCTTATTCATCGATTATGAAGAGCACTTTTTCCTTAATGTCATAAATTAATTAAATTATTACAGCGAAAATTCTTGAGATTTTTTCACTGAAAGCAGTAACCTTGTTAAGTATTAACCGTAAAAAGTAAATGGCTCATGAAAATGAAATTTAAAGTGCATGCGTAAATTATAAGAAAATTAAAAATTTGTTTAAACGGCCTGCATAAATTATACAAAAATCATAAAATCAATATTCGATTGCAAAAGCGTATATCCGCGTACCGTAAACTGGCGTTTGAACGAGCGCAAGGAAAATCGGAATAGACGCCTCTCTCGGATAAAGCGCGCTATTACTGTCCCATCGGCACCTCTCCTAATTAAGAAATCGCGTTTTTCGTTATTGTCTTGAACGCGCATTAAGGAACGAACTCGTTTGAATCCTCTTCCCTGTTCCTTCTTTTTTAAACGCGCACTTGGGATCTTCTCATTTCCCTTTTCTTTTTTAATCTTTTCATTCTTGTACCTTCCAATCGGGGAAAGTAACCTTTACGTACGTGCCATACAACAAATTATTACACCTTAGCGGGACTTAATGTATACCTTTATCACACTGGATAAACTGGTCTGATAATTCCGAACGTTCGTACAAAGAACGTCCATAATTCTTTTGCAAGAAAAAATTGAACCTTACACGTAAAAGTACTTTCTTGCAAAAAACACCGAAATAAATATCAGTTTGCACTCATCGGGTGAGCTCTCGACATCCCTTTTTACTTGGATCCGAAATTCCGCAGTCTCGTAGCCTTTAAATCATCGGTCGAACAATGAGCGGGGGTTCCCTGTGCACGTGTATACCGGGCGTCGTAAAATTAAGAGGCTCGCGCGAGAATTCAATTAAAGGCGTACGCGTGACATTCCGGCGGTTCGACGACACGGCGAAAATTTCGCGCACAATGTACCACGCTGTCGGTTGATTCCGCTATATATAACGCAAGCTGGCTTCGGAGGAGCCAGCGACCGGCCTTGAGGAGGTCGCCCAGCGTGCATCGACCGCCCGCTCGTTTCGATCGCTTTAACGAGTGAGCGGGAGGTCGGATCGAGCCCATGGATTTCGAAGCTCCTTTTTTTATCGAGAGTCGGGTACATAATGGAGAAAAGATAAAAATCGCGCTGGAATTTTAGCAAATTCTCGCACGGAGAAAGGTGAAAGAGACTGAGGGTCTTGGACAAGTTTCGGTGAAGAAACTTTATAGGCCAGGACTCCGCCTCTTCGGTATCATTGAAATCGGGATGTTTATATATAGTAAAGCCGCGTTTATATGGCTTCTATAAACAGATTTCTTTATATAGATTCTTACGAGATCCACTTCGCGCTTATAAAATTTCTTATTTTATTTTGTAAAGCATATAAGCAGCACGATCATCTTCTTATTATTTTAAACTACGGTGCCGGCCTTGCGAAATTATCTCATATACCAACGCAGTCGGTAAATCAGTTTTTATTCTTTTCTAATTTATAATGGACTATGACGACAAGCATATGAAAATGCTGATGACTCCCTTTCAATGGAACGAAGTTTCATCTTTCATAACAAGTGTATTTTAAATGTAATCAGATGCGCTCATAAATATTCATTATCATTCGTTTTCAAGGAATATAAAAGTCTCGTAATAAAAAAATATCATAGCTCTCATCGATTGCTTCCCGGTTGATTCCCATGTCGCGTTGCAATGATGACAAAAATTATAATACTCGCAATAATAACAATCCACGGCATAGCGTCGCGATCGGCCTCTAAATCGCGTGCAACGTCTCGGATGCCCTTCTCCTCAATCGACGATTTCGCCACTCCGGTGGAAATACAGTGTGACGTCGTCATTTTCCGCAAAACGTACTTAAAAATAAAAGGAATGAACACCGCGTCCGTTTGCGACAGCGCGAGTTTTGAAAAGTGGCGCTTCGAATCCGGTGTTCCTTAACGAGCCTTTCACCTTCGGCCGGCTCTAGGAGTGGTTATCATCCCTCTGGGTGCCGAGCGACGCCCGAGGATTTTTCGTCACCGCGCGCTTTCTCCATCTCCTTGGCGCGGGTAAGGCTTTCTTAACTCTGCGGCGGTGCAATCGGCCTGCCGCTTTAGCGACTAGCGCTCTCCGTGTCAATCTCGCAGCCCCTGCCTCATTTTCAAAATTATAGATCCTTAATAACGTTTCGCTCGCCTAGATGATTTAGGCGAGCTCGCCTCCTCCCTGACGCTTGCCATCGTGCAATTTGAATCCCCTTGCGTAATCCGCGCACTTCGGTGCATTGTGTGCATAACCGACACCACTCCAGCGGGGGTGACTACAGGGAGAGTAAATTAACGTTGGATTACCCATATAAATTCAGCCTTCGGCGGACCCCTGACGAGCCCCGCCGTCATGACCCTGCGAGATGGGTAATTACACCTGGGAAGGGGGGAAAATCGCGAACTCTCCCCGTGGGATTATGTGCCTCGCGCGCGTCTTTCTCCGTGACGCGACCTCGCTCTCTCTTCCTGATTCTTCGCGAGGCCCCGCCGATTCTAATTCCCGCGCCAGTTTTCCGCGGCGCAATAAACCGATGACGACACTCGCGCGAGCACCCCGATCCCCCATTCATGACGGAGTCGCGCGCCGTGCACTTGCGCAAACCATTAAATAGGCGCTTCATTTTGCCCGATATTTTTTTCTCTCGCTGGTATATACGGCCGTTAAGCCTGCCGAGAGAAAGAGCTGTGGCGCGGTTCACGTGCTCCTCGCCGTTTCGTGCTCCCCTTTCTCCGCGGGTTCCCTCGAGCTCCCGCGCCTTCGGTTTTCAATTTAACGCGAGAGTCACAATCATCGCGCGCGGACCCCAATTATACACCACAGCTGCCGTTTATTGTTGCAACGCGCCTGCGGCCCGAGGGTTTTTTTTTTACCAGGATCTACGAAAAAAAAGTTCGATATTGGCAGTCTCCTTTCAGCTGCATAATGCGCGCATTTCGCACTTGGAAAAATAGTAATGGACGCGGATTTTGTAATGTGGTAGCGGCGCTGCGCTTCGTGCCTTTGTGTCAGAAGTGATTTGCGCGATCAGCTTAGTATTCAAAATAACGTGGTTCACAATGTTTACTTAATAATAGAATAATATAACTATTTTTTTACTTTCGGATGGGAGAATATTACACAATTATTATTACTGGTATACTTAAACATACGAATTACCGTAAATATTGTTTAGGCACAAAATCTGTCGATGCTTCATAAATCGCTACTCTTATAGACAAATTAAAAACGCAACTACTGCCTCGCGTGTGCACATTAGAAGAGGATCAAGTTAGCATTATGTACGGACCGTTTCGTCATCTGTATTTTCCTATTATCTGGTAGTTAGGTACACTTCGTGTGCACAATTACTTTAATAAGCGCTTAATGCCCAATTATTTTTTAATGTCCCGACGCGTGCAGTCTGTGGAATTGTCTTCACGCGCGTTCGAAAGTACGGTTTTTTCTCGATGAGAATTGAAGATGCCTCCGTTGTTTTTTTTGCGCCAGGCCATCCGTTACCGAGGAAACTTTTTCCATTAACTCGGGAAAACGGAGGCATGCGTCGCTTTGCGCAACGACACTCGGAGCTTTGATTCTTCGCCGAGATCTCGCAGAAAGAAGTAGCAAGGAAGGCGTTTTTTTATTGCTTATTATGGTGGTTTTCAATTAGGTCATTTAAATACTTTACGAGGGATTACAAAATTAATGCGCTCTCGTGTGAGTCTCTTAGGAATTAATTGTGCTCTTTCGTGTGAAATTGGTGTCCGCAATTAGTTGTAACAAGCAAAAGCGTAGGTGCGACTTATTTATTGCACGCCTTAATTAAGCGCCAACATCACAAATGCGTTCCTTTTTTTTTAATTTTGCATTTGCATCGTAAGAAATCACTCTGTCAACTGATTTAAAAAAGCATAAAATTTTGAAAGTTCATTCAAGCGCGTATATTGATATTTCTGAGAGCTTCTCGCAGGGCGAGGCATAATTTATTTCGCTAATAAAGTAAACTTCCATTTAAAATTAATTTGAATTCGTCTCGTCCATCTGTTTACAGGCAATTTGCGAGGATCCCACGAACAATCGTAAATTTTTTCCAAACTCCACTTTGCCTTCGCTCACTTATACCCTACTAGTCACGACCCAATATCGTAAAAACACTCTTGCTACAGGTCCTTAACGTTCCTCAGTAAATTTACACGGGCACCTGAATACATCACGCCTTTTTTCCGGCGTGCAAGGAGCATAGGGGGTGCCTTCTCCCTTCAAGAACAGAGGAGATAAACCAGCTGAAAACGCAGCATAACCCGCTCATCCTAACGCCCTCGTAAATAAAGGAGGCTGCGCGCGTCTCGTCCTCGTATAAACAATGCGGCGAGTGGAGCGGGTAATTGCGCGAAATCCTTGCAAACGAAAGCTCGGACGACGGCGGCGGCTCGCGTGGAGAGTTATGCGTTCGCGCGAGAGAAGAAGATGCGCCGCGCGGCCGACACAATGCCAACGCGCCTCTCCCTCCCGTGAATCTCGGTGCAAGTGACGTTGCACAAGCGGCGCGCATAATAAATAACCCCCGCTCCCTCCATTTTATCGGGTCGTCACGCCCACGCGACGCGAAACCTTCTATGAGGCTCGCCGAGAGGAGGGGGGCGAAACACTCGGATTCCACGCCACGGTTATCAACGAGGCGAGAATGCCTCGATTCTCTCCTTGACACGATGATCTTGCTCGGATGCTGATGTGCTTATGTGCGCACTGACGAGGAAAAAACGTGAGTGAAGTGCATACGCGTTGCGCAGACGATCACTTCGAGCCGAAGACTTTTTGTTTTCTTGGGAGGTAGTTCTATTTGAGCAAGCTTTTGTTCGGGCGCGAGAGGAGTTTTGTGTGTTTGTCAGCTGCTTTCTATGGGGCTTGATTACTTATTGACGCGTTGGTTTGCTTTTACTGCATTGAGGTCTTTCACGTTCGCGAGGATGTGAAAGTCTTCTAAATTGTTTTTTTAAACATTTTGCAACAATTGCATTTGAGAAATAATGGTCCGAGAGGAAGTAATAAAATTTCAATCTGTCCAAATAGGACAGCTTGAATTGTCAATTTCCCGATGCTTCGAGCACGAATTCGAATATATATATTATTCCATAATTCGACGTGATTCGCCGCGATTATAAGGAGAAACATCGACTCCGACTCGGCATTGCAGATACACCCGACCAAATCTGTCTCTCCAGCCGCAATACATATATTCAAGCAACTTTTATGCCGTGCTTACACCGGTCGCCCGACGTGGAGTACAAACCGATTGAAATCCACGGCCGTATAGAGACATTCGCGCATTTCCCCCGACGTTCCCTCAAAACTAATCCCGCCGATACGGGCATCGGACAGAAGGAGCGAAGCCGACCCGAATTAGCCTCAATTAAATTTCATATCCTTGCGCAAGCAGCCGAGCGCGGCGAACCTGCATCAGTGCAGCGTGGACGCTTCGCCTACTTCGCTCTTTCTCTCTCTTTCTCGGCGGGGGCTGCTTAATGAACTATGACGCCACGTCGAAGGTTCGATTGTCGTCGTGACGCGAGTCGGTGCCGTCCTGCTCGCTCTCGCTGTTCTTTTTCCCTCTTCAGCGGGAAAAGAGAGCCTTGATCGTCCACGAGTCGTGGGATCGCGACGAACAGACTCCCACGAGGATGCAGACCTTCGACGAGCTCGCGGATTACGCTAATTTTGCGAGCGTCACGTGCGTCGGTGGTTTTGCAGCAGGCGTATTTTACTGGTTGTACGCCGACAGCTGACTGTCGGCTTCGTGAACGAACCTCGTCTATTACCACTGAATATCGATACTACTTTGGCTGTTTGCTTTCATCAGTTGTTTTATCAATTCGCGTTTTTTGTTTATTGTATTTGTAATATTGATGCAATTTTGAGTGCCCTGCAATCTAGCTTCTATTATTTTCTACTCTTGAATTAAGTTTTTATCAAATTCTATAAATGATCATTTCCACCTACATTCCAACATATAAAAAATTAAAGATAAGAGACTTCGTGTATCTGGATAATATTGTAATGGGTATCTTATTTCATTATTTTTTATTTACACGACGTAAAAGAAATATTATAGCGTCCATTGCTTTAAATTTTCTTATAATTTAGAACAGTATTACATTTTTTATCCCGTCGTTATTACAGTATTTACGAAATCTGTATTACTCGAATGTGCGTAATAATCCGGCTTACAGCAGCTTAGATTCTTATAAGATAGAAGTTTTTTATTTGCATTTTACTTTCATGCCATTATCTCTAACCTACTTCATTTTTTTTTGCAGGTAAGTCACAATCTACTCGGAGTTGATATACAAAGGCTCAGCAAGCAACAAAGACTCGACCCGAGCGAGATGGCTAAGTTCAAACTCAAACAAACACGCATTTTCTACATCGCGAATAATGGAAAAATGACGAGCGATCGCGACGGCATTATATATACAAATTGACATTAAAGTATACAACGGGCTTTATATAATCGGGCGATTTCGTCAGGAAAATTGCCCGGCACGTGAATAGAAACTTACGTCAAGCGTCGCGTAGGTGAGGAAAATGCAGCACCACCGCGATATCGCTCCAGTTCCATGAACGACGTGACGAGCTCGTAAAACGGGGGAGAGTATGTAGCGGTAACGCCCCGCGGAACCCATTAGCGACTCCCACACGCGCGCGGCGTGAAAAATTAGTTCGCCGGCGCGGAAGGTGGAATTTTATCCCACCTGGTATCTGGGAGGATTGTTCTCTTGCTCTCATTGTCCGGGCAGCCTCCTCTCCCCCACAGCAACTTTCGCAATATTCGGAGGCTCATTAACTTACCCCCCGAGGAGAATTGAAATATCTAACGGCGAGGCGATAACACAACCGGCGATCGACGCCTTTCGGTTCAATTTGGTTATACGATGGAGTCAGCAGTTGAAATACGAGGAAGGCACACCGCGGGAAAGTTTAAAGTGATCCCGATTAATTTCGATCGCTGCAGTGGGAAAGCGCTCGGGGTTAATCCTTTTTCGCGCTGTCCCTATTGATGCGGGACCTTCTTCTCTGTTGGCGTTATAAATCGTTGCGATAGGATTGCTTTGGACGGCGGTTCGTTATTTAACAAGTCGTTCGGGATATACGGCGCGATTCTTAATTGAGATGACAAATTGCCGGGATATGTGTAGCGGTTACATTGTACGAAATGCTAATGGCTTATCTGTGCGCGCGGATCGACGCGAAAGTCGCGATAAAAACTACAACGGTGCTGCGGTTTGCACTCGACGCATATTTGCATTCAATTAAGAATGTAGTTATGCTTAGATAAGGCTGTGATGAAATTTTGAAACTATTCCCCGGTTCGAGAGTCTGAGACTGAGCGCACGAGCCTTGCATTTTATGCTCGGATGAGGGAGACCATACGAAGTATACGGTGAGAGTTTTGTAAATTATTTTGTGCTGTACAAATTTTCCATCGGCTTTAGTACGAGAAACGCCAGTGAATGTGGATTATAATTGAAATACTTTGCTTCGCTATAAATTTATTTATTTTATTTAACGCATTAGAAATTTCGTATGTATATAAAGAAATCCCAGCGCGAAGGCACACAAATTAATTATTCACGTATTTTTACCTAATGCACAATGAGCGTGAGATTAGATCAACGTAAAGGCACACTGCACTTTCCTTAAAGCATTTGAAAATTACGTAAGACACCGTTACAGCGAACGAAAGTAAAAGAAAACACACGTAAAACATCGCGGTGTCGGTCTGTTCCTCCGACAACCACTCTTGACCATGATTTAGTTCGGCTGCATGTCCGGCCGCTCGTCGGTTCGATTTTTTCTCGAGCGGCGCTAATCCCCAGTGCTCTCGAGCGGGGAAAAGTAGCCGCTTCCCGCTATCATTAGGCGGCCTAGCAGCGGCCGGCGCAATAAATAATAGCGCGTCGCGCGCTTTACGGGCGCTGCTCGACTCCCCGCGCCGCCTACACGGAGTTGCTGAGTACGCGCCGCGTGGAAGATTGCACCGCAGAGTTTATCAGGGGCCCCGACCCTTGTTCGGCGTGGGTTCCACAGACGAATCAATTCTTCTGCCGAGTGGGGTGGATTGATGACCATCTCGTGGCGGCGACAATATCGCGAAAATCACTCGCGTGTGGGCAGCGACACGAGTTATGGGGTGGATTTCTCGAGTTTCATTTTTATCCAGTTGGTTTTGAAGGGATTTTTTTATGAATTGATAGGCAACCTGCCATGATAATTTGTTTGCTATCGGTGGTGGGATAAGATATTTCTTGTCTGCTGCGACGTGACTTGCTTTGTTGCAGGATACATGATGGTTACGATGTAACGTTGATTGATAACAAATATTGATGATTTTTTTAAAAGGTTTTTTTAAATATGTTTTTAAAAATTATTAGGAACTCACGAATATTATGTTGGTTTTATTATATACATAATCTCAATCTTTTTTATTACTTGCATGCACGGACTTTAATGCTAAAATGAAAATTTCATATCGAAATTTAATAAATGTTCACTAACGTTTATTACGATATACATTACAAATTATCGGTCGTGTAATTTTCGAAATAAAAAACGTGCAATAAGTTACTATTTAACACATGTAATTATAAAGTAATCGTACCTCGAAAAAAACGTGAAAAGCTGCGATACCATCATCAACAAAAATAATCGAATTTTTCCCATCAGCAATATAAACTCCCAGCCGTACAAAGATTAGCGTGCTCCGCAAGTTCCTTTCACGTCCCCATAATAAAACAGTGGGTACACGCGTACAAACTGCGTGAGCGCAAAAAAAAAACATAGTCGATCGCGACTTTCTAAACAATTTACAGAGCTCAATATCAACGCTGTGATATCATGGTCCCCGCGATAAATTTTAGCGGATAATATTGAGCGCGATTGGCCACATCCACGCACGTACGTACGCCTTCCATTGTGTAGCTCGCGGCCAATCATTACCAAAACCGCGCTCCATTTACGCCGGGCATTTCGCTCGGGGGTGCGGCCCCCCCCCCCCGCAATTAAATCTGCAAATTTTCTACTCGGCTTGACGAACTCGTCCGATTTTTTTGCACTGTGATGGGCAATTATCGAATTATCCAATCATCTCGGGGATCTTGATTAACGACTCTCCAAACTCGGTCGAAAATTGGAAAAAGCTCGAAAGATTGCTTCAACCCAGTTAGCGCGATGTGGCAAATATTCGCAGGACGCGTGCAATTAGATGTGATATTAGTCTACAAAAAGAAAAGTGGCGCTGGATAAGCACAACGCAGGTGAACGGATGGCTTTCGGAGCAAATCGATAATATGGTGCCGGCAGTGATTGCAGGCGTGAACGAGAGCTTGCGGAGTTTTCAATAAATATTTATGCTGAAAGCCGCGACTGGGTATGCGGATACCTCGCGTATGCCTGGGTTTTATTTATCGCCGCGGTTATAGCTCCATTAGACTCATTTTTAATCGTTGCCTAAGACTGATTAATGAGCGGCTGATTAAATACGACGCGCGCACAAAAAAAGTCCGGAGAAATATGGTATATTTTACAATTTTGCTTCCTATGTATACACCGTGTTTGTCGCAACAATTTCCATAAGTTCCATGGAGCTTTTTCGTTATATCGGTTATAATAATTCAAACTGGTTTCTCGAAAGGTCAAAAATTCAACTTGCTGTTTTTATAAATTCTCCACTCGAAAGGCAAAGTCAAGTTATTTATGCACCGCAATGTCTTGGCGTACTTTTCATTTTTTTTTATTTTGCGAGTAATGCAATAAAACGACAGGCGCGCTGCTCGACATTGGCGACAAGCGTCAATCAATTGTTAACGCCCTTACTTTGCATATCGTTATTATATTTTTATGAGGGAAATTTGCATTTGAAAAATAAACGCATTGTCATCTGATTGCCACGTCGCGCTTCGTCGGAGCCCTAACGAAGGTGACCTGACTAATAAATTATTTTCATCCCGGCGCTCAAAGTATATTTAAGCGCGAGAAAGCCAAAGAATTCGCATAAACGCGTTCAATAGCATTTTCTTTTTTTTTTAAATTCCGAGTCGCGAGAAAGGGCTTTGGTTAACTCTGCTGCACAAGAAAAATCCAGTCTCCACGGTCACATCCGCCTGCGACCTCGCACTCGGTCCCGAAGATCGCCGGGTGCTCGCCACCATACGTAATAAGCGTCCGCGCAATAATTTAACGTCGCGAGGCAGGCGGATGTGTGCTCGATGCCTGCTGTAAAAATATCGAAGCGCAGCACGCGATACGAACTCGCGCCCGTATTGGCTGTAACTCTATACACCCGTTAGATACCAGGGCGAGTCCTTGTCGTAGAAAATTTTCCGACACGCACTCGCTATTTACATCAGAGCGCTGCGCTCTTGTCGCACCGGTGAAGTGCAACAGTTTTTCCCTCTCGGTGCGACTCGCTTTCTTGTCCTCCAAAGCGCGCACTAGCGAACCTCTATGTTCCCTCCTGAAAAAAGAAATTGAAGAGGTCGTGAATTTTAAAACGAACGCGTCCATTAATGTGCTCCAAGGAAATGCCCAGTAGAGAGAGTATGTAGTACACCGCTCGGAAAAAGGCTTTAATGAGATGCGCGCGGCTGCCGGAATTACCCGCGAAGTAGCATCCATTCGCCGGTTTGACGACGAGCGTCCTCGCAGGTGCACGCGTGCCGAAACGACGCGAGGAAAAAGCGATGTCCCGAGGGGGGAGAGGGGGCGGATGAAAAAAATCAGGCGAGTGCAATCGCGCGCAGTGCTCGGATTTTTCCGATATACCGGCGCGATCGATCGCGATTGCATTATCGACCGGAGAAGGGGGAGAGAGCGCGCCTACAGTGAAAGAGGGAACGGGACACCGCGCCCGCCTGCAGCCTTGACTCCGCGCGGCCGCCGCGTTCTCCCGCGCCTTTCCCCTGCCAGCTCTCAAGTACGCCGCCGCTCGCCGCAGCAGCCGTCGCCCCGAAATGCCCACCGTGACGTCTGTAGATGAATTTTGCGAACGGTCAAGGCGACTTCTCGTTACTGCCGGATTCAGATTTATCGGTCTTGATTGAATTCCTCGTGTGTCATTGATTTATCGACTTTTAATGGGGTGCTTTTGTTAATCGAATTGTAATCGCGAGTATTTTTTCCTTTATTTCTAAAAATGATACTGTCTTTACTTTTGATCGAACAAATTTTTTATATTGACTAGAGAGTTAGATGTATCAGTTTCTAGAGAATAAAAAGCGCTGAGCATTCCAATGCTATAGTGGAGAATCTAAAGCGTTAAATCTTCGGGTTAAAAAGTGGTCGGATTAACCCGATATTTAACTTTCCAGTGCGCGTATCGAATTATTTCGCAGAAAGTTGTACATGCTTCGTATCCAGTTTCCATGGGATTTTTACTCAATTGATCCAGTAATTCATAAAATTTAACTGACATACGACGTTAGACCGAGCTAGTGTTTCGGTAAAGACCAAAATTCCGAATTCCTTAAAGCTCTTGACTAAATTTTACGCACTAATGATAAATCTGTATGTTTTTACATGCTATTTATATAGAGGCCGCGTACTTGCACGACAACTGATTCATACAAAATTACTTATGTATGTTAAGAGCGTGCACGGATATACAATCATAGGTTCGTTACGTCTTAGCACAATCTTTTAAATATTTTTGTAAAAAAATTTCGCGAACATTTTTATAACCTTGCCATATGTATTATTAAAAATGGTAATCCAAATATCGAGAAAACGTCCACTGCTTTTTTTTTCACTTCCGATGGAAAAAATTATTCTTTCATTCACGTAACGCATACTCGTTTCGTATTAATAACTTCTTTACGCGGCAGTAATTCTTTTTCACATTGTGTTATGATTTAACGCGCCGCAGAAACGTCCGGGCACTCGCCAAGTGATTTTTCGAAAGATAAAGTAAAAGTGAAAACAATTTAGTATCCAAGCGCGCGTGAGACGTGTTATTGAAGGTGGTTTCATTATTTACATCGTGCTTATGAAAATGTCAGTATTACGAGACTTCCTGTTACGCATTGAAATTTTAGGCTAAACAAACGGTACTGAAGCTTCACGTCTGCTCGATTAGTGTCGCTGTGCTGACTTTTTTTGCGGTTATTACAACAGTGCCGCGTTTCCTAAGCTGAAAATCTCGCCTGTTTCTTTAAATTGCTCGGTGGCAATTTGGAAAAAAGATTTACTTGCAAAATTCAAATGATAGATTGCCACATACCTGGTGAAAGCTAATACGAATTTTCACTCCTCTCAGCACTCAAAAGATGAAATTTTACTCGCCAGTAAGACTTCAAAATTTTAAAGTAATCATAATAATAATTATCTTTATCCCGTGAAAGAAAAACTTAAATAAAAATTATACTTTTACAATGAGGGAGAGATTTAATTAACGTATAAAAGATACCGGTTAAAACGCTTTTTCATTTACGAATTCATCGTCGAATTTTTGCATTAATTATAGACCGAAATCAATTGTCTTGCTTTAATTATTTCCTTCCATGCGAAAGTTTAATAAGCCCTTGTCCCGCGGAGTATGCAGACGGCATGTAACTAATTAATTTGGAATTATAATATTATACCGCCGTTGCGAGCAGAATACCTATAAAGGAGCTGCAATTTTAATATTTTCCCATGGACTTGACGTGGAAAGGAGAAGGACCGACGATCGAGTTTCACGCGATATCGAATCTTAATTCGTTATACGTGCAGGTCGTCCACGTGTCTAAAATTATTTTCTCACATGGTGAGTGCCGAGCACGCGGCGCGAAATCGAAGCGACCGATTGTTCGCCGAGTGCCGCGCGCGCTTTCGACGCTGCCGTTACGATCGCCATAATCAATTTTCCTCTGGTCTAATTATGAGTTACGTAAGCCGCTATAAGGATCATTGGAGTAAGCTAGATAGCCGAGGGAAGACAATTCGAGAAATGTGCAAAATTTAATGAGATGAAATCCGCATTCATCCAATTTTTTTATAACGATTGCATAGTGAGTCTTTAGAATTGTATTTACAGAAAGAATTTTTTTATTTAATTTATGTGCAGTCTGTGTTAAAGCAAGAGTCAACTTAAAAAATCAATTAAAAGTAGAAAAAATTACGACTAGTACAATATTTAAGCTAGTCATTAAACTAATTTTTTTTAATTTTTCGAGCATCTCGTTGCTTCAAAAAAGACCTTAGTCAATTTGAATGCAGCATTTTTTCGTAATTATAAATGTAATTTGTAATTCACTGCAAAAGACGAGAAATAAAATAATATTTTAAAATCATTTATTTCAAAGTATACGCATCTAAAATTCTATACTTAAATAAAAATTGCATACTTACTTCAACGTACTTATCCTATTTAATTAAAGCGATAAATAAATAATAATTGCATATATTAGTGTAATGCGGACATAATAAAATATAGAAAAAAATCATTGACCGATATTTTAATCAATTTTTCAAGCAGCACCTCAGCGCACCGAGCGGCAAGCGCGAAATGAAGCCATCCGCGAAAACTCAAGCAGGCCGTAGCGATGCACCGCACGTATCACGCGGACAATACGATCTCTCGAAAAAAAGTGAAAATCCCCGCGGAAAAAACGGCCGCGCGTCCGCTCGGCTCGTTCCACATCTCGATCTTCCTCTCTTCTCCCCGGTCGCGCGTGCACACTGCACACACGTCCGGAGAAGGAAAGCCGCAGTACGTCTTTCTCGCTCCCGCGCGCAATGAACGTGAAAATTTTCTCTCCCGGCGCACTTACCACACGCGCGCGCCTGCTAGATTTAAGATTCGTTTCACTCGGCGCGCGCCGAATGAAACGCACGCGCGAGAGTGAAAACCCCCGGCGCAATAACGTCGTTAATACCACCGCCCGTGATACGCATTTTTCTCTCCTCGTCGAGGAGTGGGGCCTTCCGGCGTCTTCCGCGAGTTTCCCCACTGCTCTTCTGGTGGGAGCTCGTAAATTCGTGCAGGCGACGTGCGCACAGACTGGACTCCGCTTACGGATTCAAAGCTCGCGCTCTTTCCTCGATGCGGGGCATTTTATCTTCGCGATTATTACAGTCGGTGTGCCTTCGGGATTTATGGAAATTCTGCTTTCGCGTGCGCAGCCACCACCCCGGTAGTACGTAACGCGAGGTGCGCACGCGCGAGTTGTTTAATGAAGCGGGAATTGAATAATTGTCGAGAGCGCCGGGGCGTAGAGGTGTCTTTAAAAGGATTGGCTTGCGGCTGCCCGATTGTTCTCGCTCATTTGTGCATACGAATTTCTATTGTGACGCTGGGTGCACTGTTTGTTTTTCGAACGATTGTCACTCGCTCGTCCGAATTGCTGAACAAATGGCCGTTTATTTACTCGTTATCTGTGGGCCTTATACGAGAGACGAACGTTTTATTCTGTTTTGTTTGCTTTTCTCCACCATTTCAATTTTTTGTAGGATAAAATAATTTGAATACTATTAAATTGATTTTATTCTTTCAATAAGGGATAAAGCGTAATAAGTAGTTACAGACGAGTATAGTGAGACATTGATTTTCACTCTTTCTTTAATCGATGTAAAATTCTTTATATCTTACAATTCTTAGAAAGAGTAATTTATTTTAACCGCAATTAATAACCATTAATAGGACCCTGTCAACACTCTAATACTATGACATTGACTTAATTAATGGCTATTATCCGATACATAAATTTTTCTCAGTATGCGTTTTGAGAGCTTGAACTTTTTCTCACAGTCAGATGAATATTTATAGGTTCCCATGGCATGATATTAGTCATAATATCGCGAAGACATACAAAGTTTATGCAGACAGACATTCAAAAATTGAATATATCAATAAAGAGAAAGTAGAGGGTACGGTACTGCCGTTATTGCAGTGAAATTAAAAATTTCGATATTAAAAGAAATAATTTTTTCTTACGTGCAGTTACGCGAGCATTCAGTAAAGTATTGCGTAACACCGACATTAAGTACGCACTAAAGTGATGAATTAATCTTTTTTTTTACGTTAAAATAGACGTTAGCTAATAGGCAGATTCGACGTTTGAAGAGTACATTATATTGCACAGTGATTTAATGCTTGATTAATGCACTACCACCGAGCGGACAGTAAATTTAAAAATAATCGAAAGCGAAGTAGACACAGTCGTCAGGGATAACGTAACTGCCCAGTCCATTTAAAGAAACGGCCGACATGAATCGTACAATGCGAAAAACAACTAAATTATACCCGTCCAAGAGAGAGACTAAATATTCGGTGTACAAGAGTACAGCTACACTCTTATAGGCATTCAATTCAGCACTCGTTTCACGTGTCGTCGTCGTCCCCAGAAAAACTCTACCAATCAGCGGGTGTATTAAAAAGCTGCCGTGCTAATTAATTAGAAGCACACGCGAGTAGCATTCGTTTTTCCTTAATGAATATTTATCGAAAGAGGGTACTCTTCCCATTTGGTGCGAGCCCTAAAAACGCGTATACAGGAACCGCGTAGCGACACCCATAAATCGCACCGACTGACGGGTCGCGCGTTGCGAAAATCACTCGCGTAACGGTCGACGCAGGAAAAGCTTGTCGAAATTATGCGAGTACGCCTGTTCCTCGAACAATTGGTCACCGCGTGCCGGCCGATGATTTATGTCTGCTCGCGACTGCTTAAAGCATCAGAGAGCGATTATTTTATTGGCCCGTCGTGGTCCTGGTCGATGGCCCGTTATTTATCACGTCGCATCCCGCGAATCGCGACGATGACCAAGAGTAATTCAATGCGTCATAAATTTCGTTTCTGCGACTGCTTAAAAGAGCTTTCGATATTAATATGTAAAAAGGATCAGTGAATTTTATTGCGGAGTATATTGGCAATTGAGTTTGCGTTAGATTTATCAAAAAAAAAAGTTGCTAATATCGTATATTATGTTTAAATTGATTAAGATTATTAAACATAATTTATGAGTTTAATAGATTTTAATGCTGAACTTGTATAATAAAGTACATATTTTATCTTTAATTAACAGATTTAATTAATTTTTTAATAAATTTAATTTTTTTTTGTTGTAGGTAAGTTACAACTGTATTAGAAATTGAAGTAGCAATGAAAAACCCATCCGGAAAATTAAGGTCTGTAGTAGACTTTCAGTATTGAGCTATTATTAGCTGACATTCAGAATGTGTGTCGTAACTCAACGAGCACATTTAAATGCTAATGAAACACGAAAAAGTAATCGTGTTAAAAAGGAAATTTAGTCGAAATATCCTGTAGAATCGTAAATTTTTTATCGTTACAAGTACATTATTTAAAGTTGTCAATCACTGCGCGACAAATCAATTCCATTACTTAACAGTAAATATTCTATCTCTAAATTAAGCAATTTCAATAACACGTCGCCTGATCTTTGTGCAATAAAAAATCATCGCAATTTAATAACTAATGAAGATTTACAAAACTTCGAAGCACGTACGTGGACATATTTTTTTTCAATCAACTAATTCCTGGAAATAAAATTTAAATAACTACGGCTAAACTCATATCGACGTCAAGAAAATTCTTTCTGACTCAAGACTAAGTAATCTGCCGTTCCCTCCCCGACCAGAAAAAAAAAGAGCCACCTCGATTTTTGTCCGCGAACGAATATAAACGGCAAATGACGCACTTGCGGGGCTATACGGCGAAGTCATCCAGTGAAAGTTCATTCCGGCTCGCATAAAAAATCATCCCAATATCAATTTTTCAACCCGACTTTTTAATCCGCGCGGGTCTCGCCCTCTCTCCTCGCGTCGGAGAAAAATATATTGCAAGGAAAGAAGGTACACGTATACGGGACGCGGTAAATCACGCGGACGCGCTTACGTAGCCCGCGAAATTTCGAATTACACGCGCACCGAGTGAAAGGTTATCGCAAACAGCAATGAGCGCTTTTTAAGGCGGAGACAGCGTTGAGAGAGGGAAAAAATGCAATCGATCTATTTCCCGCTTCCGCGACCTTGTCGGGATCTGTTCAAGGCGAACTGGCCTTCAGTGAGTCGGTATACCCGGAGAGTATCGACGGCTTGAAATTCCTCTGGACAATTGGCCTTCGACGATTTTCGGTAATCTCGGTAATGCGGAGATCGGTGAATAATGTTTTCGACTCGCTCATTAACTTGTTTGGAAATTTTCGTATAGATACCGATTCGAATGGAACCATATGTGTACAAACACGTGTGACTGCTACTTGCACGCAATAAGATTAATGGATCTATGAATAATAAAGATAGTATTTTTTTTATATCTTTGTTTATAATGTGCCGCGATTTTTAACTATCTAAAAAATAACTACTTTATTAAAGTGAATTTCATCATGTATATTGTATATACAGCAGGAATAAAGTTTCAATGTAGTAGTAATAAAATAACCGAGCCAACGAGCTCATTTATTGCAACAAAATAGAACAGACCACACACGGTTATGATAAATTCCTCTCATAAATTTTTTCGACAAATTTTGTTCATTCTTCAAGATTTTAGTTAAAGATTTAAAATGCAAGCGAACATTATTATAACAATTAAGATATGAATTCTCGTCATCTTGAGACGTTAAATTTAGCATTCGTACAGTTTTAGTGGTCGTAAATATCCATAGTTATTTTATTTTTTTCATACACGCTCGCACATGACAAAATCCTCGCGAGCAATGCAAAAAGTTTAGCAATAAGGTATTACGCACATACCGCCATCGGTGATAATTGTGGCAGCCGTTTCGAAAAAATTGATGCAATTATATGTCGATTTAAGTAACCATAATTTAAAGACGAGTGTAAACGATTCCACACCTTTCACTTCTACAAACACCATAAAGGTTAATTGACCATTATGCCATTCGGAAGGGAAATTTAAGACGAAAAAGGTACACGGCTGTGAATTCGTAATTAATACCTTATCTTTCAATTTCACGTCTTTATTCTTTTTCTATTAAAGAGAGTTTTTTGACTTTGTCCATTACTTTTCACCGCTATGCCCTACAGCGTCAATGTCTGTCAGAGTACTCGAGCTCAACGTGCAATCAAATAGAACAAATTTATTCCTCTGTACTTTCTATCTGTAACAGAAGCAGGCAATCATTCCGCAAGAAAATATTCCAGGGCTTTTTAATAAACAAACTCCTTATCTACAGCGGTTAGAGCATACACCTGCATTCTAATAGTCGTTCTAATTATTACTCGTATTATTTATGCTGCTTAGCTCACCGCTAAACCTATGCTCCGTAACGAAAAAATAGGCTCAATCCTTATCGAAGGCACGAGAGGGGATTCGTAGAATTTTCAGTTGATACGAGCATTAGTTTAATTGCGAGGCTATATACAAAAAAGTCAGCAGAAACGGTTGGCGATAAAATACCAGTCCGGCAACTTTTCGTCGCGACTCGGTGGCGCGGATAGACAAAAAAAATCTTGTTTTGCTCGAAAATCGATAGGCTGGGGCGTGCGCGTGCTATACGCTATGCAGCAAGCGCACCTGCGGGGCACCGCTCAAAAAGTGATAGTCGCGAGGCGGAAACTGGACGTCACGTAATGAGAAAGTTCGACGTCGTCGTCGCGCGCAATGCAGGAGCGGATCGTTTATTAATTTTTTCTTTCTTATTCCTCGCACGGAGTCGGAGCGTGAAAAAAGGGAGAATCTCGTTTAATAAACGCTTTCCATATGCAAACGGCGGCCGCCGAGCGGGACTTTTATGTTCCGTACGAGATCTCGTTTTTCTAGTCGCCCGACTATCAGCCGGTGGCATCGTGGATCATTCAGAAGTGACGGGGCGTGAATGGGCCGCGAGATGTCTCGCGGCATTTGTTAATTACACGTACTCTATCGGCACAATGGAACCCGTGAAAAAAATGCGGAATACATTAGCGGTAGGGAAAATGAGTTCTGCATAATTCGAGGACGTTCAGATTCCGTGATGATAATTCAGATTGACTGCTTGATGTTTGACTTATGAAAGTGAAAACTTTAACGGATTCTAATCTCTTCGGATATAAATGTAACGAATAAAGTCATCCTGAATAATCAGCTCTCGTCCATAAAAATCGACTGGAGAAACTAACATTCGAATCTTAACGTAATGATAATTTTTATTAAGAAACTACCAGTAGAATATTTATTTTAAACAGCAGCAAAAATATCTCCTAGAGGTTATGCTTTAAATATAACATTTTTTTGTAAAAAATATAAATAAATTAATAGTAAATGAGTTTTGAAAATAAAATTCCACCTCCGGACTGTATGAAAAAGCTAGAAATAATTTTCCCGTTCCACGTATTAAAATCAAGGATAACTAAAACGAAGAGAAAGAAAAACAAACCGGAAAGTGTTCCATTTTCATCTGCTAAACATCGAGACTCGAGCAGAGTGCGCTGATTGATACCTGCCCAGCGTCGGCTACCCTGACGGAAAGGCGCCGAGGGTACGTGCTCGTGACTGGGCTGTCCGTTCTCACCGTACCGGTGCTTCCGGATCGGGAAGCGATCGCTGAGGCCGATTACCGATCTCCTGGCGGGCGTGAATTTTCGGCGGAAGTGTTCCGGGGCCAAAGGAGAGAGGCCGGGAGGTCAGCCCGCTCACGTAACGTCGCGATTGTCCGACGCGGTCTTTTCTTTTCTTCGTTCGCGGTATCATTGGTGATCGCAGATCCGATGCAGCTCGCGGCTTTTATTCAGAGTCGTCGAGCTCCGTTTGAATGCGCGCCGAGCTTTCACGGCGGCAATCGATCATACACTTGATTGAGCCTTGCGACTTCGCGTGTAAAGGGGATTTTATCGGCGGTGCTGTGAGAACACCATTATTCACCCGCTGAAGAATAAGAGCGATCCTTTTTTTCTTAGCACGCCTTACAGGCGATGAAAGACCGCGGTAATCGCGTTCTTAGCGTGAAGCATTGATGAAAACAAAGTTGCTGATGTAATAAGTGTTTAAGCTTCCTTCGGTGAGCTATTATTCCTCTGGAGTTTAATAATACGCGATTACTTATTAATCATTTGGACTGTTTATAATTGGTAGCATCAATAATTTTATGAAAATTAAAATTTTTATTTGCTTTTCTCTTAAAATGAATCAATCGAATGCTACAAAAAATGTTTCCAATTCTGTTAAACATTAAACACTTAATTTTATGTTCCAACCTCGCGGGCATCTTCCATTCGAACTAAAGGCACTGATAATCGGCAAAAGCATATAAAAATTCGATGTTACATAGTACCCCATTCAATCGCAATCCATGATCAGTACGAAAACTCGTGCAACCCAAGTCTTTCAGCAGTTTCAAAACGATCTCTCCCCTATAAACAAACTGCAGCGAACAATATAATTCCATCGATCGCATCGGCCTCCGTCGTAGCTCTGGCTTCGATCCCCAGAAGAATTTGAGAATTCGAGAGCCGATATATCTGTCCCCTGCGGACAAGCACACGGTACTCTCTCCCACGCGAATGGGTCGTTGTAAATAAGTGGACCATGCGGTGCTTTCGCAGGGCCGCACCTCGCAGCTTCCACCCGGACGACGTGCGTCTCTCACTTTCCTTTGACGTAAAAACGGTTATAATATATAAAACGCGCGCGCGCAATGGACACGAATATCAATAATATCGCGGGCGCGACGTTTTGCGCAATCGTGATCGCGAGCCCGTTCAGACATACGTATTCGAAACGGAGAGCCCCGAGGGCGTGCGATTATGCAGCGCAGATAGAGGAGAAGGGTGAAGAAAGGATGGAAAAGCAGCTCGGCCGACGTAACGGGAGAAAGAGACCTGGGTGTCGGGGAAAAAAAAACGAAGAGGCATGACCTCGTGGTCACTCGACATACCCTTTTTTTTTGTTGACGTCAGGGTACAATATATAAGCGAGTGCGCTGCATTTGGAGCTTTTGAATGAAAACACTGGTGAGGGAATTGAGTGGCTTTTAACGAGTCATTGTGACTGTTTACGAGAAAGTGAAAGTGAATTTATTTTAATTTCACCAGTGCTTTTATCGGGTTAAAATTGACTGCATATTGCGTAAGCGGGCGCTCAATCACTTCTATTATGCGACGAAATTTAATTTAATAAGGCTCTTCGGAGGAAAAATTGCCTCGACCGGTTGTGTGCAAATATTATTTGGACTCATCGTAAATTTTATCGGTAGTTTAAAATCGCTTGACAGTTTTAATTAATTATTTTCTGCAATAAATTTTTCTCTGCACGAAATCGAACTCACCTCTGTACCTTGAAATCAGCCGTTCCAAAACTCTCGCCGCATTTTTCCGCGAAGGAGATAAAAAAACTGACTCCATCGATCGGTTGCATTTACGTCATCATCCGTGGTGCGATTAGTCAAAATAAAAAAAGCGAGCCCGCGCATGAAAAATCGATAAATAAACCAGCGCTGGACGCGCCGTAATCGTAATATCGGCCAATGAGCGTAGCGAATTCTTCAACTTTTTTTACGGCCCATTAGCGTTCGGGCTTCCCCATAAAGCGGCGCGCGATGACGAAAATGACCAGTACCGTGGCTGAAATGACCGAGTGGCTAGAACGACGACCGGGCGCGAGGGGGGGGGGGGGGAAGGAGGCATTGTTGCGATCTCAATCATCGTGGAGCCACGCGCGGGTCTCTACACGGTTCTCGCCGCTAAAACCGCCGCGGGCCGCTCGCGAAGCGATTATGTCAACGCGGCCGCCCTATAAATTCCGTGCGCCGGATTCCTGAGACTGAAAAAGCGACGACCGTGTGAATTTCATCGGTAAGAAGTCGCCGTTGTTTTGTATCGCAGTGTGCCGATGTACCGCGTGTATAAACGCGGGCAACGCTTGCTAAAGCACGAAACAAAACTTTAACGACGTTCTATGGCTGTTTATGGCGCTGATGATGGTTGTGATGACAGGCCGTGACGTTAATTGCAAAAAACCTCTTGCTTTATTCTTTTTAAAGTGTGCAGTACTTTTTACGTTGTGAAATTAATTTCGCTTACAAATGCATTTTTGATTGACTAATTTTTCAAATTCTCGGTACACATAACTTATGGATAAACATCGTTTTTTTTATTCTTATAATAAAACACAAATAAGTAAATAAATCACTTTATACGATAAGATAAATTACTTTTATTTGTAATGTTACGATTTGATTAATCGATTAGATCGACTGTTAAAAAAGTACGCTTTTTTTATAACATCGATACATTGTGCAACTGCGAAATCTACTTACCAATGAAAACAAAGTACGGATATAAAAAGCGCATTAAGATTAAAAGACCTATAAGCAAATAAAACCGAAAAAATACGGCAGAAAAAGAGAAAGTGTCGATTGAACAATGTAAAGGAGTCCGATGAGGAAAGATAAAGAACGCGAGAAAAAAGAAGTTCACCTAGCCAATTGCGAAATAAATGTTTGATTCGTTTGACAAACGTCGATCTGGTTGCCGTAATAAAAGCTGCAAACCCTCGTTCCGATAGAAATTTTCATTTTATTACGCTGGTGGTTTACCTTAGATCTTGCACGGAGATTAAACTGTCGCGGTGCCGATTACAATCACGCGACATTTATAACGGACATTTATATTCGCTGGAATAAAATTCGCGCCATTTGCACAATGGCCCGCTATTTTTATTTTACTTTATTTTATGTTTTGCCTTTGCCAAATCGAGGAATAAATTTTGTTACGATTAATTAATCTTTATTTAAACGTATCTACGAAATGGTTCATTCTGCGATTCGTTATCTAACCTCTGGATAGCCAGCAATAAATACGTCGTTATTGATCACCTGTTGACTATAAGTCCGTTTTTAAAACAAAGAAAATCCCCGATAAAAAGTCGCGCGTAGGTTTTTGTATCAATAAAAGTAATTTATTAGCACGAATCGGATCGTAATTAATGTAAATGATTTAACACCGCCATTTTAATGCATTCGCTAATTCAATCTCACTGGCGCTTTACGCATACATTTTCTTAGCTATGCTGGTAGCTAATTAAACATCGCGAACTGGTCTCTGTATTTAAAAAAATAAACTATCAATTTACAATGTACGCTAAGAAAAAAACTAAAACAACGCCACGGGAAAATTAAAAAAACAAAGAAGAACAAAAAAATATAACTGCAAAGTAACTTGCGCCAAAAAAACAAACGAGTCTGTGTACCTCTCGTGCAGCAACGGAAAAGGTTTCGCCTCTCGAAAAGCAATAAACCGCTCGAAGCAGGACATCCGGCCACTCCTGGCAACAAATCGCTTAGCCACCTCGCGAAAAGTCCCGCGGTATTCTACTCCGACGCGTGAATGCGCTGCGAGCGCGCTCAACGATGAATCTCGAATTCCTCATGGGCTCATTTAATTCTTGCCTCGTGGGATCGTGCAGCGGATAAGCCGCGTGTGAGGGATTCCATCGACCGAACGTTTATAACAACGCAAGAAAAGCCCGCGTCCGGGGAATTTTCGCGGCGCACGGTAAAAAGGACTGGGGGAATGCAGTTCCGCCCGCCGACGGTCGCACTTGTACCGCAATGGGGGCTATCGGATGTGCGTACGCGCGGACTGCGATCGGCCACGGGATTTTCGCGGCAATTATCCAAGCTTTTTTAACGTCGACCCCCTTGGAGAAGGAGATGCGGAGATTCGACTTGTTTGAGGGTTTTTATACCTTTTGCGGGAGAGACGCCGTATGTTTGCGCTTTTTTTTTCAAAGCTGGAACAATGGGTAGCTCGTTTTGTATTGAATACAAACGGCTATTTATGTGCGTGGTAAAATTTTCATCTTATAATTTTTTCCTGGAAGTTACGATATATTTGGCGGATCTTTTGTATATACAGTTGAATAATTCTAATTTCGTGTCTATTGTTCACGCCGAGCAAAAAAGATGTAACGATATTACGCGTATAAACATCACTCGACTGAATAAATTCTTGAAGAATCGGCAATCAAGTGCAGCGAGGCACGGACATACGTATCCCAGGAACTTTAACAACGTCTGAAGCACGAAAATGCTAGAAATTGATAACGGCACGGCATCAATCAGCGAAACGCGTTTACAATGTACCCTTATCACCGGGCGTACATCCATAAAGCACAGGTACAATAGCATCGTTCTCTTATTGTAAAAGCCTGCGCGGAACAATGCAAATATCGAATCGTCGAGCGGCGTATCGCGAGGGGAATCGCGTGCTCTCGCTTGCGCAATGGCACCGCCACCTTCTGAGTCTTGACCGCACGGAATCCGACCTCTCCCCCCCAGCGGGTAATTAAGCAATTTTGAGCAACGGGAAGCGCTAAACCTGAAGCGCTAAAGCCCTTGCTGTGTCTTACCGGGGCGACCGGTCGGAGTAGTCCTTCCGCGCGTAGGTGGTCGTCGCGAGGGACAATCGTATCTGGAATCGTCGTTCGGGCCTATCTCCAGACGCCGTGGCGTGGGTGACGACGAGCTTAATGTCAAGGGCCCGCGTCTCATTACGTCCACGCCCCGTGTAACGCGCTGGCTTATCGCGACGGAGAGATTTTTTCTTTCTTTGAGTCTGTAAGGGGAGTCGCGAGTCCGTACATTGCACGGGGAATGTCGCGGCAGCGTAGTGCTCGTTTTTCAATTCTTCGAGGATAGAATTCCGGTGTGGCTAGGTCGGACTTGCGTTTTCAACGAGACTTTTTTTTTAGGGAGATAAGATCGATCGCGTAGCTAGTTTTAAAACTGCGGAATTCATTGTTCAAATGCTATCGTCGGAGGATCTCGCGGCGTTGCGTACCGAACATACGTTGGGATAGGATCTTTTCGCAGATTTCAGGGTAACTGAATAAAATGTTGATGGCGTGCGTTTACGTCAGCTTTGTTTTATCCAAGAAAATCGCCAGTTTCAGCGTTGATGAATGATGATATGCTCACTGTGAAATTATATAATGCTGGTTTTATCTAGTAAAAGCCGCGCATCTGAAATTGAAAGTTTTTGATTTATGGTCAAAAGCGCCATATCTGGCCTGCGTGTTCTTATGCAAGATTTCCCAATTGTAGAAATACTTTAACGTAAAATTCGAAGTGGCCTTTACATAAAGCCAAGTAAGAAAAATCACTGCCAATGCATTAAAAAAATTTTTGAACGTCACGATTATTAGTTTTGGATGATTCGTAATAATCTTATCCATTCATTCGAAAGAAATTCGCCTTTCATTATTCAATGTTCCCTTCCCCCCTCGCCTACGTAAAGAAGATTCGTCGCTCCTGTCAGCGATATTAATATCACTCTTTGTCGATATCATTGTCTCATCGAACTTGCAAAAGATGTCACATTAAAAAAAAAAAAGGAAGACGACCCGGCACCAAGCTCCATTCCGTTCCCGTCGCCCATCGACAATCAAAGTAAAAGTCGTACCTACTATGAGAGAAAAAGGATGCAAAATAATTGCGCAATCGAGCCGAAAGAGAAAGAGTCACGCGACAAAACCGTCGCCTCCGGTGCGAGCAGCGTCACTGGCCATTAATTCCCGGCCAGCCGACAATATACGGATGAATGCCTCTAAGTGACGCGCCGATTGAGAATATTTTATACATTGTACAGTGTGCCCTCCTCGACTCGCGGTTTATTGTCCGATCGATCGGCGAATATTCGGTTGCGCAAAAAGCGCGCGCTCACATCCGGTGGATGCGCACTGAGGCCGTGAAATGCCGTGCGGCCTCACACGAATCGGGGACGTGCCGCGGATCGCCTTTTTGTCTTAGCCGCAAAGACCCAAGGGCGAAGGCGATCTATGACGAAATCGGAAACTGACCATTTCCAGCTGCTTCTTTTGCCGATGGGGTTCCCTCCTTTTTTTCTCTCTCTCTCTCCTCTTGTATACGTTGCAGACCTCATTTAATTACGGTGATGCGTTTACTGCGCGAAATTGTGAAACTGACTGCAATAAAAATCGCGCATATATACATACACAAGGACGAAGTACAGAACGATTATTTAATAATTTCATCCTCGGTACTTATTACCTTTTAACGATTTAACGTTGCAAGGTATAACGCGTGATGAGATAAACCTTTTGAGAAAAACTAATCCCCCTGTAATTTTCAATATTTACGCGTACACGGACAGCTGCGCGAATTCGAAAGCAAGCACTAGACTAGAGCACGTTATTTTTCCACGAGAATAATAATTTCGCAACCGGCTCTAATTTATCGCAAATTCCGCTTGGAGATAAGACAGATTGGCGATCGAGATTATAGAGGGGAGGGGGAGAGGGGCGACAGCGAAAAATGAGAAAGGAAAAGACAGAGATGGAGATCGGAGGTGCGGTGGGCAGCGCGCGGCAACGATCAGAGCTTATACGGCCGCGCGGAGATAGGGCATTGGCCCAGATTCGTGCGAAAACTGCGCGTCCGCAGCCTTCACCTAGCTAACGCGAGCGGATGCCTTTCATTGCTCTCAAATTATCATTTTCCGTTTGTCCGAGCGAATTTTCGTTAAGGGGTAATATGATGATTTACCATCGCGTGGGCGGTCGACTAATTTTCAACCATAACTAGTCGTGCCAGGAGTATTTCGTTCGTCCATATGCTCTTTAGTCAAATACCGGAATGCGACGATATCAATTATGATAAATGTGTGAGAACTACGCTTTGCGTCGTTCTGTGGTATTAAATTGGTGGCTAATGATGCACCTTCGATAAGTTTTCAAGATTTATTGAGCAACGATTACGTTACACACTTGTTACGGTGTAATGTAGATTTAATTGAAAATTAAGTAATACGAGAATATTCTATTTCTGCTATTTATACGATGAAATTGATAAAAATTTGCAGAATCTTAGGATTTTTCACTGCAGTTTTTCAAATATTCTCTTCAATTTCCCGATTTAATTGCCACTATCCGATCTCACGGTATAATGTAAAATCTATTTTTTTCAATACCTCGTTCCTATTAACTGAAAAACTAACCATTTTTTTATTTCTTTTGTTACAGGTAAGTCGACCAGTAAATAATCGATTCAAAGAAACCGCCGCCACCAATTAGAACAGGTTTGCCAGCAACGCACGGTATTATTTTTTTTTTTTTTAAATCTTCAAGAAAAAAAAAACAATTTCGCACCAAAAGCCAAATGGCATTTACTCCTGCAATTACAATTGCCATAAATTATCCTTGCGACAAAAGGAGAGCACGTACAAATAACCCCAAGAAAATGAACTAAAGAAAAAAAGAATTTAGAAATCCATCGATAGGCCGGCGAATTCCACTCGATGTCTCGGCGACTCGACCGGTTTGTCCGCGGAAAATTCATAAGGGCCCGGGCACCTCGTCATTGTCCAGTTGGCGCGCGGCTCCCACAAAGGGGTGCCGAGGCTCGGCGAAGGATGCGAAACGCGCCTGCGCGCCTCGACGTCAATTAAACTCGATCGACTCGGCTCTCTCGCCCGCGCGCCTTTTGTACGCCAACAAGGAGCATGGGAAATATCGCGCGTTTTCCAGATCCACTACGATTTATATCGCGTGCGAGCGATCGAGTGACAGAATCAGAGAGAGATAGATAGAGATAGAAGATAGAGAATAGAGAAAAAGAGAGAGAGGAGGCTGTCGGGAATTATGATCAGCGGCGGCTCGTGTGGGTGAGAAATGCGAGGAGAGAGGGCGAAATGAGAGTAGAAGTTGTGGGAGAGACACCGAGAGGCAGAATGCCATGATTTTTTTCCTTGCCTTCCCAGGAGTTTTCGCGAGCTTTTGTCCGCCGCTAGATAATAATTATTTAGCTCACTCGGTGCGATTTAGCTACTCTACTGCTAGAAACAGTGTAACTGACAGTGGTGAATCATTTTTTTTTATTGCAGTTTTTACGTGAAACGTTGATGAAAGATCTTGGAAGGTGCTCACGTGTCTTACTTTCTTGTGCATTTTTTTTAAATAAAAACTCATGTAGTTGATTTCTTAATTGAACGCTGGTGCACTTGACTTCTTATTTTGAAGCTCATAAAAAAATCTCCTAAATTATTCGCTTTAATTTTCATTTGTCGTGAATCTGATCGAGAGTAGTACATTCTTAAAAGAAGGCTGACTTTATAATTAACTTAATAATTGTCATTTAAAATAATTATTTATTAAGTGAAGAACTTGGAAGTAATTATTTTCAATTACGAAACGTTATGAGTTATATAATATTATTTAAATCATAATCTCCTTCAAACATAAAATATCATAATCCAGAATATTGCACATAAATTTAATTGACTTGCTAATATCAGAATTAAATATAAAGTAAATTCTACCGAAGCAGTGACCGGAATTATAATTACATTTCCATAAGATATCACTTAAATTTAAAAAACAAACGTCATTTATAATTTAAAAACATGAGTACTAAATGATATAGAAAATTATAATAATAAAATCTTACAAAAACCTCTATCTATGTACAGTGTTCTAATAGTCGTTGTTCTCGCGGCTCTCCCATAACACTTAGCCGCGCCGTCACCTTTCTCCCCTCCCTCTGAAGCGGCGGCGCACTTCCATTCCCATTATACTTGGCCGCAGAACGAGCCGAAGCTTTTATTATCACATGCCGTGCGCTTGCCCCTGCCAGATTGATTTCAATCTCGAATAATCGCCGCGGCGCTGCCGGACGATAAGGGCAGCCTTGGAGAACGATAACGTGGGAAGGGGAGAAAGGTGACGGGGCACCGCGTGAGCTCTCATTATGGAAAATCCTGCGGACCCAGTTCGAACGAGCAGGGCGTTTTTCCTTTATAAATTATTGAAAGCCGTTTTGAAAGTTGCGAGAGCAAAAATAGATACTCCCCGGCGCCGCTGTTCGGAGCGTCTCGCTTGCGCAAAGCTCATAATGGGCGGGAGGGAGGTCTCGTTCTCGCGGTGATCCATTTTCCGTCATTTCGCTTGTCCTTTGAAATTTTTTTGGTTCTTTTTGCGGGGTCTGGTCTGACGACAGTGACAGATCAACAACGAAGAATGCCGTTGCCGTGATTTTTCTATGATTACGAAAATTCGTTGTTGATTTTGAAATATTTAATTATTTTTTTGAACTTGCCGGCCAGCAATCGATGCTAACCGGTTGGATCAACCGGTCGTTAAGTACGACACCCGTTTTATCCTCGATTAAATGCAATTCCGTACTAATTTAAGTGTTTTTTTTTTGTTTTTTTTTTTCGCTACAAAGCCGTCGACAAGAATAATTAAAAATTAGAAAATTTCATTACGGTACTTGTCGTAAAATTATAGAGTCTTATCCGGACAGTCGAGTTTGTGAGCGACCCACAATCTTCCTTAATTACATCTCCAAAGTAATTGACGCGTTCAAGAAGCTTTTAATAAATTCATTCAGACCTCGGATCTTTTCACATATGTCTTTGCGCAAAGCTTAAAAGTTTTTCAAGTCCTTCCAGATAACGATTATTGTGTAGTTCCCGTGCAACATCGAACTTTAAGACTCTAGTCGTCGGTAAATCTTAATTCTGGTAGTCAATTACCTAATCTTATCCGCCTCTGTATACAAAGCAATAAAATAACCGCGGCGTGTGCATTAAATCTGTCTGCTTTCATTACGCCTTCTTTCTCTCCGCGAACCACGAAAAAAGCTCTCGAGTCAGTAACAAAGCCTCGGCGTGCGCGGTTTATTTAAAATCGAAGTGCTCGTGTGCAACTTGCCCAACCGCGACGGAGTAAAGTCATCGCGTCCCGAAAATCGCACCGTCCAAGGTGCCTACGCCTACCTTCGCCGCGCGAAAGCGCGCGGAATTCAATTAGCCGACTATCCCCTCCCAGCCGCTCCGAAGGGAGATTTTTCGAAAGGCGGCTGCTCGATCGTGGGACTTACGCTCTTTGGTAATATCCCGCGGGATCGGGGGGCCGAGGATCGTGAGTGGGTGTTCCCCCTGCACGGAAAACCTTCTTCGCGTTTTTCGAAGGGGAGAAAGAGAGGGGGAATCGTGTGGGCACGACCTGGCGTACGCAACGGGTGAGAAAAAAGCGATAGAACGCCGATATCCATCTGCCGCTCAAGTTTCGCGCGGATTTGCAAAATCATTCGTTGGTCGCGTGTGTGCTCTGTCAGGTTGCTTTTTTTCACTTTTTCGTCGCGCTGCTTGGGCAATACTTCCTTTGGTCCGCTGATTCTTTTTGTACACTTTTCTTATTGAAGCGAATTTTATGTATCGATGAAAGGGTAGATAAATGGTAGTTTCTTGCGAATAAAAATTTTACAAAATAATTAGCAAATACAAATAATGTTGCTAGCAAGAAATATACTAAGGCAAATATTGTTATGTCACGAGTTTAGGAAATTCTTGGTAAAATACAGTAAAAATAAATCAGCAGCGTTTATTATCGCAGAATAAAAGAGAAGACGTTTTTCATTCTATTTTTACCGAAGCCTAAAAATTATATCCACATCGTAAAAAATATTTCGGGATAATTAGTTGTCAGTTTTATTATAAATTTATTTTGCAGTTCGTTTCACTTACATTTATGCTCAAACGCTCAAAGTTATGATAAAGTAGATAGTTAATATGGAAAAGCTTCAGCTAGTCAGAAACGTCCCGTGAAAAATTTATCCTTTTTTCATTAACGAGACTGCAATAAACAACCTAATACTGCACTATGCCTTTTTTTGTCTCCTTTATTTCTCACCGATTAAGTGCACAAGCCGAACTTTTAATTATAAATAATTGCGAACCTGTTAAGAGTCATAATTTCGCGTCCGCTAAGTGTTTTCTTTACGAATAAATTACTATCAATATATTAACAGAAATATGGCACTGCATTTCGCAAGCAAACACAGATAATCTAATATGATTGCTTAAATAATTATTATTTAGAATACTCAACAATTTATAAGCTCCATTCACGTAAATTCCATAAAGGCAACAATAACCATCGCTACCACAGTCACGTTACATAAGACGCGTTGCAGCAAAATTTCGACAAGCGATTTTCCACAAAACTCAACGCCGATTAAACATTCCTCCACTATCTTACAACAATAAACAATTCGCTCATCCGGCATTTTCAAGCGTTTTAATAACCCGTAAGCCCTGCGTCCTCGCCGAGTAAACTTTAATAGCTTAATTACATGCGCGATCCAAGCATAACGAAGCAGTCCGAACTTTTATCTCCCACGCGCGAGTTAAAAATCGCCGGGCAACACCTCCGAGCTTTCCTGGTGCGCGCAGTGTTGAGATCGCTTTATTATCGAGCGAAGCCATGTGCCTTTGTTCGAGCGCGGCGCACGAGGACATAGAGAAATCGCGGGTCCTCGTTGCTACTCAGTCGTTATTAATTAGGCCTAATGGATCGTTGCTCGGGACCGCGGATTACGAAGGCTCGCGCGCCCGCAAAAGGGATTTTAATAATTCTGCGCTAGCATAGAGCTCCTGCACCGACGTCTGCCCGACCCATAGTCTCCGTTCCGAGGGAGCGCGATAATGTATTTCCCATTGTCCGCTGACAAATGACGCTGGATATTATAATGTTGTTACCGTAGGCCCTGCGGATCGATTTATCAAGATCGGGGCCAGATTCGCGCGAGGCGAAAGAAAGAAAGCGGTGCAGCCTACATACACGCCGCGTAAATTATCGGGCTTATCGCCCGTGCGAATCGACTCTCTCAGGTAATAAATACATCGGTCGCTCAATACCCGGCAAAATTTGGCTCGCTACTCGGAAAATGTTATCATCGCTCTAGGCCGACGGAGTGTCGGGCCGAATGTGCGCGCGTGGGTAAAAGCTCGGGCCGATGCTCGATCTAGTTATCGCGCTCTCTTTTGTAATTTACAATGCATTTCTCGCTCGATTTTTTCATATCGAGAGAATAAATGTGTTTCTGAAGCTTATTGCCATTGTTATTTATGCTTGCGGTCATATCGCGATTCGAATGAGTTATTCGCGCCATTTCTTCGTGAATATTTTAGACTCTCACGAAGAATAATTGTGAACATCAAATACATAACTGCGATTTTTCGCAGATAATGATGCTGTGAAATTATTAATTATTGTATAGTTCGTATAAGAAAACGTTCAATTAAAAAAAAATGATACGAAGTATTTTGACTTGATTAGAGAACGAAAATATATGCCTGCGGTGTAGTACATTTATTTAAAATCAATTTTATTTTGATTACTCTGCGCGATATTAATTTTTTTTTCAATTTCGGCTGGGATCTTATATTTATTCTTATCCCACACTCGTTATTGCTCGAGTAGCATCGATTTATTTTGCACAACATAGGGTTGCAGACTTACTCGACTGTTGTCAGAGAAAATATTTACATGTTAAACATCGCAGCTCGGAGCTCGATTAATACGCTATTCTCTACTCCCAATGCAAAATCTGTGTGAACTTTTAACGCCTTTCTAAATAAGCACCGCCGTTCAATGCCACGCCAGCTTTTAATCGGGCAACATTAGCATGCGAACTTAATTCGACTGATTATCATTCGCAGCGGCTCATTAACCGCCAAGCGAACACATAATCAGGGCGCGTTCGCGAAAAAGCAATTAAGCAACTATGCAGCAAAAATGCAAACAGAAGTGTGCGCGCCAACGCCATCGGCAGCACTGCACCTTGAGGGTAAATTCGAGCGAGTCGGTAGCTTTGGGAAAACGCACCCGTAAGAAAATAAGTCAGGAACGAGCTGGAATTCGTGCACGCAGCGCCGGCCTTTTTCTCTCCTCTCCCCTCCCCCTCCCGGGATCTAATTTACTCGCGCTAATCGCGTGGGTCGTTACGTTGTTTATGATAACGTTTCTATCCGTGGCGCGCTGTTGCGAAGCACTGGGTCTCTGGATATTGAGCGCGCGCGACGGCCATAAAATGAGCAATTGTTCGCCCATGCAGGTAGCAAGTAGGATATCGCGTCAATTCCCCAGGGTACTTTTTTTCTCGCGACGGTAGGGTGTACATTCGAAAGTGGCGCGAAATTCGAAGTCGCTTTAACGGCCTCTTTTTTTATAGGTCTTAAGCTCGCCTCGCGACTTTTTTTAATAAATTTGCATTTAAATTCTACATTTGCAATCGTTTATTATGCCGGCGGACTAATGTGCGATTGGAAAAAATTAATTTACACTTTTCTTGCACAATGGAATGAAACCAATTTATTGGATAGAAAGTACTGGCGCCGTAAAATTAATTGTCATTCTAACGGGTACTTTTATTTTATTTTTATTCTTGCGAATGCAATAAGACTGTCGTTATAATAATTTCATTATTTTTACCTTCGCTTGTCGTTGCTGTTACTACTTTATGTCGCTCGAATATGTCGCAGTTGGCGTAAAGGGAGTAGCAACAAAAAAAGTAGGCACTTAACAAAGAAATCACGTTTTAATGTATTGGTCAGTTTTGGTCGTACATATTAAATTTTTTTTTTAAATAAAATGATTTGCCGTGAAAGCCTACACCTCATAAATCTCTTTAATCTCTTCTCGACAATTAATCGTGATTTATGATCGATTTTAAGCTCAAAATTGCCGTTTGAAACGTTTCTTAACACACAAACTTTTTCTCCTTTATCACTGATTGTATTTTCCTTAAATCCACAGCGTCAGTCATATTACGTATTAATTAATTGTATCCAATTTTCAAAGTTTGATTTATTGCGATTCTGTTTGCTCTGCATCGCGCAATCCTTAGCATCGTAACTGTATACTTCGCCAATGCATATTTCAATCTCGGGTAACAATATCACAATAAGTATCTCAGATACAAAACCGCCCACCGAAAAAAGAAAAATTCAATTCAATACACGGATCAATCAAATGATAAGCGAAAATCTATTTGCTTGCTTACACCAGCTCGATCGCAATACCCTAGGGAACGAAACGAAGGCAGTCAAGACTCGCCAATGGGCGCGAGTCCCACCCATAGCTTGATAGCCGCAAGTATCAAAGCTTCTCCAAGCCTACCACGTCTTCTTGTAAAGGTCAAAAATAGTAGAGTCGTGGTTTTTCGCTGCACTTACCCGAGCGAGGAGATGCCGTTCGCAGCCTTGAGTTACCTCCGCTGTTATCCGATAGGAATTCACCCCCTCCCCTGGTTGACGTCTCACTTGCATTCGCCGAATTCTACACGCGCGTTCTTAGTTCCCAACCGGTGCATCGACGACTCGCGCATTGCGTCAGATTGTTTTTTCTTCGACGCAGTAGAGCGGCTTGGAAGGTCTTTCGGGCCCGTGCTCGCTTTCGTTCGCGCGGAGAAAATACGGTTTATTGGGTCGTCGACTCGCACTGCGCGCTTGCCATGTGCGCTCGCCGTAAATTGAACGGCCGAGCCCGCGAGTTTATTTTACTCTCGTTCGCATACGCCGGGTATTATTCAATAAAATATACGCAAGTTTTTTCTGATTTTTTTTCATAAGTGCTTAAGACGTATGCGCGCGGGTATTCAAATGGGAAAATCGAATCTGTGCAAGCGAATTCGCGAGGTTAAATATTGAGGAGATGTTGAAACGCGGCGAGTTGTTTTAAGGCCTGCTTTATAAAAGCAAGACACCAATAATCCGTGAGTATCAGAAGGAAAGTTCAGTTTAATTTATTCGAGTGTAGCTTATATTTATAAATAATTTATACTTTTTCACTTTTAATTAAACTACGCTTATACTACAGTAAAACGAGGTACTTTTCAGAATATTTTTAAATGGCGTACATAAGTATGGCGAAAAAAAATTGTTGCCGCGCATTTTACGCTATCCAGTAAACACTCGCATCTAAGAACACAACCAGAAACGAACATCTGTATACGCGCAGTACATAAAAGCGGCATTTACTGCACTCGCGGAACTTTCGCTCTTCAGTTCCAATTACCTATGAGGAGACTCCTTTAAAAAAAAAAAGAGGAGGAAGGTGAGCGCAAATCCGTCGCCGCGTGCGTGCCGGCATCTGTTAAGCTGCGGCGTCGGCGGCCGATTAGAAATCGAAAGATCGCGCGGCAGGCGAGGAAAGAGGCCGCGCGCACCGTCTGGCGCGCATCTCCATCATCAGGCTGAGGCGACCTTTGCCGCGGATCCATTGTCCCGTCGACGCGGTGACCTAGAACCCCTCCACGTACGTACGTCGATGTTCATCTCCCTGGATCTCCGCCGCTTTTCCTCCGCCTCTTTGTTGGCGGAACTTTACGGGTTGGTCTCCGGGTATCTTCAATGGGATGCTAGAGAATCTTTATATTTGAGAACAAACGCGTCTTTACATGTGCGAACGCAAATTTTTTTTGCGCAAGTACGCTCATAAATCACTTTGCATCCAGCCACTCCGTGTGTTTATTTAACAATAATCAAGTCTAAAGTTAAAGACGCGATAATGAAGATAGGTACTGAGTGTTTCTTACGAACAATGTGATATTTTTATTTATAAATCCCGGTGTAATTGGCACTGGGAACGAAAATGTTCGAATTAAATCGATCTACAGTATAAGAAAAGACGTTAAAAAGTGTCAGCGAAAGAAACATAGCGAAGTAATTTATCTCCGTTCTTTCCTCTCAGTGAAACTTAGAAGTAATTTTTTAATTTCACCTTTTGTCCCTCGCACGTAGTCTGGTATCTTTCGAATTCAACGGGTTAATTCGTGCATGAATAACACTACTTGAAAAGTCTCATTTCACTCAACGCGTACTGCAAAGTAAATCAGATTGGCAAAAAATAAAAATGTAGCGAAAAAAATTCATCGCATCTTCTACGTACGCGGAGTAAAAAGCGAAACGGATCCCGTTGAAATTCCGCGCGAGTTTCTCGCGTGCGCCCATTTTCTCTTTCATTCACAATAGCGGGACTCCGTGCGAATTCGGAACGAGCCGGAGATGCGTGACGGCGAGCGCGGCACGCGTGTTCCTATATATACGCATCAGAACGGAGCGCGTGCATCGTGCGTAACGGGAGGTCTGCCGTGAGTTTCGCAAAGGATCCGTGGAGAGTATAATACACAGGCTGCCTTCGGGATTTTTTATTTCCTCGACTACCCGCCGCTGATCTCGGCGGAGGATACGCGGAATCCACCGGCGCGATGATCGATGCTGCTATATACATTGTAGGAGCGGATTCATCTGCGAAGCTTGCGAAACTCTCCCCTTTCGTCGGCGCGCTTTCAAAATCTTCGATATTCCGGGAGGTATATATTTTATTGTTCTCGACGGCGGTTTATTGTTCCTTCGTCACCGAGTGACAAATTGATATTACTCCTCGTTTATACTCTCCTCCCGGTGTCGTTTCACCGTTGGCGGGATTTTTTGGGTAGCTCGTTGCGAGCTCGTAACGGTTATTGAATTTGCGCACGAGGAAATGAAACGTGGCGGCGCGATGCAATTTTGATTTTTCCCGAGAATTATTGACTTTCACGATAATTGTAAAACTTAACGCACACGCGTTATGGACGCGCGAGTGATTAACGCCAGAGTTTCATGCTTGTGATAACTGTAATCCTGCAAAAGCAACGTTGTGAGTCGATCCATCTGCGCCGGTGGTGCAACAGAATATCGCGCAATTTACGAAATTGTGTAAAGATTTTTGTTTATTGCGTGTTTACGTACATTTTTAGACGAGAGCTGAAGATGATATAACTATAACTGAAAGACTCAGAGACTTATGCAATCACCTCGATATCTGTTCTGACGTGAAATAATCCGAAGACCTATGGGATGCTAAAAATTTATTTACCTTTTCTCAAACAAAAAAAAAAATTAAAATATATCTCGTCACTTTTGAATAATTCGGCTATCTCTTCCGTGGATAAAAAGGTGCCAGTTCGATCGTCGGAGAAAACATCGCATGCACACCTGGTCGGGGAGAAAAAAATTTTAACCGCTCCTCGCCGAAAAAAGCCCGGGACTTTCCCGGAAACGACGGCGAACGAGTTGGCTAAGTAATTGTTTGACTTGTGCGCGAAAAAGCGGCCTAGGCACTGGCGAAAATTAATAAACGCGCCGGGCAAACTGTGCGAGAGGCGGTCAATTACGTTCGCGCGGAAGAAAAAAAACTCACGCCGTGATAGTTCGGCGCTTAAGGAGCGACTCCGCTGCTCGAAAAATAATTGATTGTGACAAGTGGGCTCGGCACGCGTGACTCGCAATAGGCAAGACGGGCGAGTGTCCCTCCCTCCGTTTATCCTTAACATTCTTTTTACATTTCTCGCAGAAATAAAAGTTTTCAGGCCAATTAACTTACAAAATATTGAATTGTAAATTCTGTTATTATTAATATATTTCTTTAAGACTGTTGCGCGTTTCTCACGACTTGCTCGAATTGTATTGGACAAGAAAATGTTAAGGTCGGGTACAGTAATCAGCGCTTAATACCAACAGGAAAATAATTTGTGTGGCGCTGATATTTATCGGGCGATGAAATTTTGAGATATGACATAATTTTCTATCGATGCTTGTTAACAAGTGAAATGGGAGGTCTTGTCATTCCTTCCTCCTTACATTCCCAAGATTCGAGTAGCCCGATAACGGAATTATATCATATGCTATACTCCGTCGGGTATAACAAGTAGGCCCGGCACGGAATTTATCCTTAAAAATTTCTCCAGTACAAGCGATACACACGTGCATGCTATTCGTTGCGCGATGAGTAAGCAAGCGATTTTAAAATAACCAGCTGTTTTTGTCTCTTACAATGTACCTGCTGAAGTTACTCCTGCTATTTGATAGAAATTCGTGAGCTACTCATAATATTTACTCTGAATGAGCCTAATCGTGAGTATCTCGGCGTACAATAGTTTTTATGTAACGCAGGAATAAGTACAAAACAAAATTAACTTTTACTACAACTGTACAGTCATAACTAGATGACTTAGCAAAATAATTTATTGCGATTTCTCTTAATGATGACGTTTTGTGAATTAAATTGCAGTTCACTTAAATTTTTGTCGCAATTGCACTCGTAAAAACGGAAAAATTTGATAAATAAAAGGAAAACGTTAAATGCAATAACTTTTGGCATTAGTGGCACGCGGATCTTGTTAAAAAAGAAGTAAGGCTGATTATTTAACATCAGCCGATTGGATTCGCAGAAGCAAGTTTCACCATGAACTGAATTCAGACACTAATAGATTAATGGCTCGCTTTTTCTATGAGCAGCTTTAGAATTTCAGCGAATCATCAGTGATTCTTCCGCCGCTTTTCTTGCGTCCCTTTGGTACCTGACATCTCCCACCTCACCGCCCCTTCAATAAAAAGCCCAAGCCATAAGAGACAATTTGCATCGAAATTCAGTCCTACCGTCCGGGCACAATTGCGCACAGCTATACACGCACAAATTGCGCAAGCAACGGCCGGGTTGCGCGAATAGCGAGGCAGCCTCGCTGGCCATTACGCACCGCAGCCTCAGCGAGCGGACATTGGGATGAATCTGATTACAGCGTCGTGTTTACATAATCGTAGAAATGACGAATCCGTTAACCTTCGCCTTTTTTTCCTTTTTCATGGGGAAAAAATGCGCGTCCCAATTGTCTTATCGTCGCTTTCGAAGCGCGGAATTCCCGCGGAGAAAAAAACAAATTGAGCTCGCCATCGTCGATTTATGGTGCACGCTACTACGACGCTGTCCAAAGTGACGGGTTTGAATTCAGATTGGCGAGATTGTAAAATTTTTTTGCGCATTTTTTTTATCCGCCGCGGGATCGAATTCTTTTTTTTTTTTTAAACAAAGAAACGAAGTCCGAATACGTTCGACCTCCACGATGGACACATACATGCGTAGGTTTTTCGTAAACAGTTTAATAAACGACAAGTTCAAAGCAGAAATTCAATTACGTGTTTAAAATAGTTGCAAAACAAAACTAAACGCGACATAGTGTGCGATTGAATGGCCAGGCAAAAGTGCCGCAATCACGTTTTCATAAAGACAACGAGCTTAGCCCGGGACAATAATCGAACAAAAAACCCTTCTAAACATTCACTTTTTTGTTGGGCGCAAATCGCCGCAGCCGCCGACGCGGGGGCCGGCATAATAAATCAATAGCCGCGCGCTCGAAGCCCGCGCAGCTCGCATTCCTGCACCTGCTTTTTGTGCCGATTTGCGCGAGACAATGTGGTATATCCCCATGAGCCTTGATTTTAAACTGCGCTCGGGCCACCTCTCCTTCTTTACTTTTTTTTATACGTTTATCCCGCTCGCTCTCCACAAATCCTGGAGGTTTCGCCTTTTTTGCAGACGAAAAATTAAGAAACACGCCGCCCGATATCGTCGTTATAAAAAGAAGCGAGAAACGTGGCGAGCGACGCGCAAATAACCCGCCCCGCTTGACTAAAAAAAGAACAATTCCGTCGACAAGCTTTGCGCGACACTTTACCATTGTAATTAGTTTGTAAGTAGCACATTCCGTCGGTTGTTGTTTTTTTCTTGAAATTTTCGTGAGTAAAAATTCCTCGGCTACATTTTTGCGACTTCATTTGCTGCCGAATGAACGGCGAAGGTCGTTCGTTCAGTGATTAGTGTGCCATTAATGTGCGAATTTTCAACTGTTTCATTCTAATCACTTCTTCGTATAGATATAATATTTTACAAATGACTGCAATCATTTTCCAATAGGCGCACTTAAATGTCGATTTAATCATTTCGTCAAAATGTTACGACCTTTTTTTATTTGTATGTTCTAAATGCGCACAAGAGCGAAAGATTAAATATCGTTGCGAGCTCGTCGAAAAAGTTAATTTATCGTTTCACATATAAATTTGAGTGCATTTATGCTTATCGAAACATTGAGATGTGTATATTTAAAAGGAGAAACAAGATCCCCGCAAAAAACCCAAGTGATTCCCACACTAAAAACTTTCTACACTTCGAACTTATCAGTTAACTACGAGCGAGAAAATATCGCAGTAATTTACAAGTATAAAACTATACCATCTAAATTCCGAAACACGTAATCGCCCACTGCACAGCGTACCGGGACGTTTTTCATCGGTCGAAAAAGCCTCCGCCATTCGCAATTTGCAAAACCCGCCGATCTACAAGCACTCGCAAAAAAAAGACCCGCAGAGACAGCCTCAGCCCCGAAGGGCCGCAGAATCCGACGAGCGACGCGCGGCTTGTTCCACAGGCTCGCCGCACGCGGAACGCCTCGAGCCGCTCGTTGTAGTTTCAGCTGTCCCGCGCGCGATATTATGCAAGCCCCGGCGCTGCTCCAGTTTCAAAGAGCTCGGGCCTCGCCGCGGCTATCGTTCTCCACGCGGCTCACTTTCACTCATTCACCGGAGTCTTGCGCTCCGCGCGCGGCCGTCTCGCTCGCGCTCCCGTCCCTCCGCATCATGACTTTCACTTCTCCGCGGCTCGCCGGGGCCTCCCGAGCTCGCCGCGTGTCTCTCGCTTTTCGCCGAGGCGCGAGAAGTACACAACGCGCCGCGCCCGGCCGGCGCTATCCGCGACTTTTTCTCGGTTGCACGCCTGTCTCCCTTTATCTGTCGCAGTTTCTTTTCGTGGCTCGGCGCAACGACACCGACGTATCGGCCGTGAAGAATTTCAAATCTGGATCGCTTGACGCAACTATTTTTGTAAGAATCGTTGCGGAAACTTTTTTTGCGAGCGATAATAATTGGCTTCTTTTTTGGGAGCAGTTTTTGATGATGATTTTTCGATTGCCCAGCAAGATCTGCCTACTCGCACGCGTGCTTACAGATAGGGACTTAATAATACAGAAATAAATATTATTTTTGTACTTTTATTTAACGACGACGTGAAAATTTTGATTCACTGCTTTTATTTTTATTTTTCTCACAGTTAAAAATAAAACGCGACTTAAACTGCGCAAAAATTTACATGCCACTATCTAATTGATTTATAAGATAGTAAATATTTATGTTAGAAATGAAAACAAAGTGTGCTGCATTTTCTACTAGTAGAAAGTATTCTTCGTCATAAATAATTATTACTAAAATTGACACAGTTTTCCTAAAATGGTTTTCAAAGATTTTTAGTAGAAATCCAATCGAATTTATATCTCCTTTCAACTAAATAAAACGAATACATCATTTTAAAAAAGGGACCGCTTGTCTTGTTTCTCTTCGAAAGGAAATACAATTAAGATTAGCCAAAACGTTAATATAAATTCAAGGTAACTCCCCGGTTTTCTAAAACTTTCACGCACTTGACGTAGTAAAATTTTTATGTGCCTCTGTCTTCACTCCCTTATCCGAAATTCGCTTTGCAAAAAAAAATGTATACCTAGTTTACGAGCAGACGCTCGACGCCGACTCCATTAAAAATTATCGAGGTGTGCAACATCGCGCGCTGGAAAAATGCTCCGGCAACAGGCAACTTTCGACGAAAAAACGCAACCTTCTTTGCAAAAGTAGAAAAAAATAGTAAGCCGAAACAATGTAGGCGAGTAGCACGAACAAGTGGAAACGGCGAGGAAAGGGGGGACAAATCCGTTGTCGTAATAGAGACAAAGAAGCCGAACGCGAGTGGCAGAGGAAGGTAAATAAATTATCGCCTTCGCGCGGCATCGGGAAATCGCTCGCGTATCGAGAAATCTGAGCGACAGTATCGCGGAGGCGCATCGACAAAGGCCGTCGTGACGACGACGCGCCGTTATATTATATGAGGAAATTGATGGAGCCCCGTGCTTACCCCCAACTGATTTTGAACCAATGGAAAATCGGCACTGAAATATTGCCGATCGCCCGGGCCGAGCCGCGTCTTTTAATATTGTCGGTACGCAATACTTGACTTTATTCTCAGTTAGCAACGTGTTTATTGTTATTGTCTGGGATTGGGCAATAATGGAAATCTCTGGGCTCTTTGTATTATATTTTATTGTTATATATTTTAAAAATGTTGCGGCCTTTTTTATGGGCAGTAAAAACGTATTTTCATTTATCAAATTTCTCTTTTCGTTTTTTTTTTCGCGTTGGCCAATAAAGCTTTATCGTTTATTATATATCGCGCAGTATTTTTGACTTTAGTATCGCCGACATATTGCGCCTTTCAAAAATTAATTTTTAGTGTGCAATATCGAAAGGCCTTACGTGAAATACGATTCAAGACAAATTGATTATGATCGAAAGATATATTTTTTTGTTAATTCAAGGACGCTCGTTTCATTTCAAGAATTAATATTCAAGGATTGATTTTTCTTCCTTATCGAGTTAATCAAATGGTTTACATTTCAAAATATTAGGTTGTTTCTTTATTATTGAATCTAATATAGTTTCCTGTAGTCATGAATCATTCTATAATCTATTTTAAAATTTAAGGCATAACACACCGTAAAGAACATGTTAATACGAACGCTATAATTAGCTCATAAGAAATGTCTAGTAAAAAAAAAGACGATAATTTGTTTGCAATGTATCATTTTGAGTTGAGTTAATAGATCAATTTGGCAGAAATTAAATTCACTTGATGGTCAACAAAGCGTCAAACCTATATCTTATCTGAATCTCATTTACCATCAATTCCGTCGCGCGAAAACAAATTTACATAGACGTTTCACTTTTTTATTCACCTCCTCTATTCACTCCAGCCGTCAATAAAAAAAATCTAAAAATAAAACTCTCACATTCACTCGATAAAAAATATAAAGTATAAATTACGCTACTCGAAATCCAATCTATCAATCAATCAACGGGAACCACCATCGATTTCCGCAAAAATTGTCTCCTTCGACCGAACGAACTCTTAGATCGTCAACCCCGGAGACGACCTCAAAGAACTCACTCTCCAAGGCCATAGTCGCAGCGAAAAAAGCCGACAAACGCCGATGCAACGAGCTCAGCGCGTGCTCTGGAAAGATCGACAAGGCCGTGCACTTCCGCGAGCGACGCCGCATACCCTTTATCTCGAGTCGCGAAAGTGCCGGGGCCGCGTCGCCTTTTTCACAGTATAATACACATCCGCCTGACCGGGAAAACGTCGGCGTACTCTTTTTTCATCTCCACGCCTTCCGTGAACGGTCGATTTTAAAAGAATCGCCTTAAGATTTTAAGGTAGCGCCTCCGCCGGGGGTATAATATCGGAACCGGGCGAGACTCAATTGTTACGGCCAAGGATGCAATTATAGCTGGTCCTTGATTCGGAGCGATTTTAATCGCAGCTGTCTGCGGATTTTAAGAGAGAAATTTTTAAGTGACAGAGTGAGTATTTGTTTCGTGACATCTTGTAAGTAGCGCTCGGATAGCTCACCGGTTTGACATGTTAGTGCCGGTGTGAATTATATCTTTATTATTTTAGAATGTAAGATAATCATTTTTAACGAGGGACACAATGGACCGAGCGGTCCAATTAGCGATCGACCTTCAAAATTGCCTTTCACTAAAAAGCGAATTGCAGTTTTTAGTTTGTTTGTGCAATCGCGTGTCATTTCGCGCGTGAATCAATAAGTGCGAGGTGTGCAATTTATGCGTGTTATTACTTTTTACGTATACTTTAAAAATTCTTTAAATGTCTGCACGCCATCAGTACATTCTTCCAATGCACGAAAGTACATCGTTTAAGAAAAAATACTCTGTAATATTTTATCTTGCTTATAAATACCTATCAATTTAACTTACGTAAAATTTGTTGATTTATCGGAGATTTAACATTAGATAAATATCATGCAGTGTTATTAGCAAAATTATAGATAATTTAATAATCAATTGAATTTCTGCAGATATACAATACTTTCAAGTACACTGAAATTTTTTTTATAATAATAATAATTGTAGGTAATTTTTTTTTTAAGAAAAATTCGTTGAACGTAGCAACGGTTAAAAAATTGTCTTAATAAGATAAAAGAAAATCATACTTATAAGTTTTCGTCAGAACATTAGAATATTCCAAACTCCACCTTAGCAATTCCTTGATACTTATTCACTCGAGAAATTTACAGGCTTTGATCGACGGTTAACAGCGTAAGCTCGAGCTGTGGAATATACAGCGCATAATTGCACACGCAGTGCGGGTAATTAAAAATACCCCGATAGTCAGTCCACGAACGCGTATATTTATTGCCGCGTTTCCGCGGCATTTAAGCCGATTTCCTAGCTCTTCATCCTTCCTCGCTTTTACGTAATCCACCACCCGTACGTACCTGGAATTCGCCGTGCTAATATACCGCCAGTAATAGATCAATTACTATTTTGCATAACCCACGCCGATTGATCGCTTTCGTTTCCCATCTCACATCTTTCCTGATTGACTTTGATAATTCCTCAGCTCTGGCACGCGCACACCCATTCTCGCGGTTCTAATCGTCCCGCACGTCCGAAAGCGCCGGGCTTCCTCATTGACGAAACAAAAAAATGTGGCTTACTTTTTAAAGTGCACCTACGCGCGTTTTACATAAAACTTTGGCGTTTTTTGTGCTACTCCAATCGGAGCTGTATCCGCGATTGTGCGTGTTTTTCGGGGAAATTTTTTTTGCGTGTACACGGCGCACTTTCTAATCGATAAGAGGATAACATGACTATTTTATAGGTAAACGGAGAAACGGATTAAGTTTGATCTTGAGACTGTTTTACGAGGGTTACTCTTTGAATTCGTATGCAAAACGACGCGGCGCTGCTCATATAATTTACGGGCCTTTTTGTCGCTACCATAAACATCAATCAACCAGATCAGTCGGACAAAGCCGGGGTAAAAAGAGTCAAGATAAACGCGTCGGAGCCGTCAGTTCATTTGCCTCGCGAGCAAACAACAATTGCGGCCTGGCGATCAGTCGCGTGTCGCCGGAGTGGAACGGGCGCATCTCTCAAGATTTACGACGACGAGCCGGCAGAGTGGAAACTAGGCGCGCGACCGTAAAAGTCGCTTTGGCGATCGCCAAGCTTCCAACGAAAATAGAATATCGAAACGAACGAATATTTTCGACGTAATTAGCATTTGCATCCGCGGCCTTCCGGATTAGATAAAGCCCAACTCCGTCGGCGGCTCCTAATTCAATTTAGAAGGAGGGTATATACCCATCGTCGAGGTGATGGCGTTTCGATGTACACCTGTCGGAATCCGACGTCCATTGTCGGATCGCTTCCGCTTTTTTTACGAGAGCGCGCGACTGTGACGCAACGCGCAATTTTACGCTCGTTACGCCGAGGCGCTTGACAGCCAGGGAATTTTGAGGCTCACGAGTTAGAGAGCAAGAGAGAAAGATACGGATTACGGCGACGAGTACACTACAATATAAAAGCGTGTCATTTTGCGCTTGAAGAACGGACGGCCGGTGAAAAGCTATATCGACTTCTTATCGGGGAAATATCCGCCGTCAGAAGTAATTGAAGAAAAAAAAGTATTAATCTTCATTTATTTCAATCAAAATATCGCTCGTTAAATGGGAACCGTATCGTTTTACTGTCGGCTCAGCGTTACACCTAATTATGCCATTATATGATAATCGAAATTGAATTATTAGACTTTCACGCGCCGACTTAATTTTCCATAAATTTCTAAATTCTCGACTTATTTATTTTTTTTTAGCGAAGCAAAAGATCGTCAGAGTCTGGCGAAGAGCGCCTCGTCTTCTCAAACTCGTCGATGTAAAACATTATTTAATCTGGACTTTCGGTACGCCAATCTAGTTAAAATGCACGCAATGCCCCGGCAGCCCATTAGCTCTCCGTAGATAATAATCAGCGGTCAGTTCATTTTCACTTTCAAGCGCGATGGTTGAACAGTCGGTGAATGCGTGTGTATATATCCCTTATAAAATCATCGCGTCCGCGCGCGCCGACTACTCCCCTCGTAAAAACAAATTGTCCTCTTCGACTCCCATGAAAAAATCAATAACGCGCGAAATGCCCGGCGCCGAGGATCAGCCGTCCGTCGGCCTTTTGCGCCGCTAATTGGCCGCTCATTAGAAAGCGCATAAATCATCGCGCGAGAGGCGCAGCTTTTGTATGTGAGGCGATATAATCCAGCGCGTCAAGCTAAGGCCTCACGTGGCGGGTAGTTATGACGCTCGGGACTTTTCGCAGGTATCCTGCGGTCGGCTCATTAGACGATCGCGATCGCCACTATTTTTCCGCGAAGCCAGAAGGAGCGAGTTTTCTCTGCGGTGCCATAGCTGCAGCATAATTGGAGCGCGTGCATTCGAAATCGTAACCGCAATACCGGGTGCACGCCCCGTGCGCTCCGATTTTGGATACAGTAATTGTCCAATGCAGGTGGAAACAATTTTTGGTTTATAGTTAGGGATAAAGTGCAAGTCGCTAGGTTAACAATTAAAAACATTTAAAAAAAAAATTCGCTTCGAAAAGAAATATTTTTATGTTGCTACAATAAAATAAAATACTCGTATTTATGAAAGTTTTTAAGTGAATATGAAAAGGTCATGTAAATTAATGATAATGCAAGTGGCCGACTTTTAGAAAACGTACGCTGGAAAATACCTCAAATCATGGAAAAAAATTACTTACACAAATAAAACGTTCACCGTGCCGTCGTTTAAATTCTACAGTAGCTTATTAAAGAATATGTAATGCAGAAAGCAACATGAGAATTCGGAGGATTTTAACGATCAGCAGGACCCCTTTTTTAAGACCACCAGCGAGATATATGTCTCGTGCTGACACACTTGATTGAGCGAACGGAAAGAAAAGAAACTGGTCAATGCTGGCTAACTTTCGTGGCCTGTCAATCACTCGTAGCGAAATTATGTCATTTTGAATCTTTGTTTTCTCGTGCCCTCTCACTCCTCGTCAGGTGATTTGTGAGTAATATCGCTGCGCGAAAAAGGCGGGTTATGCAAACAATTGGGCCATATCTGAATAAGACATAATCGTCAGAGAATTTTTTTTCATCTGGGGCGATCGTTTACATCGCTACGTAAACTCCATGTCAAGATAATTCAATTTATTGCAACATTACTCTTGCGCGGTGAAAGCACCACGCCCAATGTTAAATTCTGCCGGGACCAAATTTTCAATTTCGCAAGCCGTCCGTCAAAAACAAAAATAAAAGAAAAAAATAAGCACGAGGCAGTCGCCGTTAAAAGGCAAGCAAACGACAGAAACCTCTGGGCTATCATCCGGCGCGCTGACGCTCAACCCACAGGGAGGGGTAATAAGGTATTATAAGGGTTTTACGGGCGGCGCGTAACGGCCTCCTTAACGAGTTCCTTAATCGAGTTCTCGCGCTGCGCCGCGATCCAATAATTACGCGGCAATGAGAGAGTGCTCCGCTCGCGATTGTGCGCTCCGCCGGCCGTTACAATCGGCGTCGGCGGCGAGGGAAAGGCGTGGCGGCGCCGATGTCGAAAGCTCGCGCGACCTTCGCGCGCGGGCGAGGGAAAATGTGAAAAAAAAAAAGAAAAAATCGGCCGCGATAGACGGCGAAAGGGCCCCAGCGTGGCTCGCCCACTCGCACCGATCTATTGCGCCGCGCGTGCACGTGCATCTCTCCCTCGCGCTCATCGACAGCTTACGTTATAAATCGCGGCATCGACGGCGAATTCGAAGTGCGCTGATAGATTTGCGGGAGGAGTCCGCGGCCTTTCTCGGCTGCAGCGCGGGAATAATTAGCGATTGTTCTGGTACGTTCGATTGGCCTGGATTTTCCCCTTTCTTTGTCTCTCCGGCATCTGCATACCCGGCGCTCTGTGTCTTAATTACAGTCGATAGGTCGCCGCCGGTTTTGAAACGACGCCAACGAAATGTGCGGTATACAGTTGTATACAGAGAACCCGCAGCCTGAGATCCCGCGCTACTGAAAAAAAAGTCTCTTAAGTGTCTGTAATTTAGTAATTGTTATCGTTTCCTTTATACAAGTGTAAATACCGGTGTCCCGAGAGCGGCGCTGCACTGGAGAGATAAATGATCGAATCGGAACGGTTAGCGCTGTCTCATATAAATCGCCGGCTTTTATTTTGCATTTCATTGTCCCACACGCTGTGTTCCTGCACTTTTGCAAGCCAAGGCCGATCGTTCTTGCGAGATAATTAAAAAATTTTCCGATTCATTTTCAATGCATTAACTTTCGTACGATTTTTTCTTTATTGTCTCGCGTGTAGAGGCGCAATTTCAAAACAGCCGCGAACTCGCGTGCTTTATTGCTGGCCTATTTAATTCCGCCGGGGAGAATTTTGTAACGTTCCAGAAATGCATTATGTTATACTCTTGTCGATTTAGAAAAGTACTACTCTACTTATCCGAGGCTCAGCAGCTGATAATTTTGACGCGAAGTTCGAAAGAAGTGCTACGCATATATGGCTTTTGAATATGATAATTCTGGATCATGTTATTTTTAAAAGAGTTATGTGTTACCTTTGAAATTTACAACTTTAATAGCCATCGCCATTCACGGCATGCTTGCACCTTTTTCTGCATAATAGACTGCAGCTGAATTGTACCTTGACACGCCCGTGCCCGTACGTGCAAAATCCATTCCCTAAGGACATAAAGATAGGAAAACAGCACTTATTCCGTCAATAACTGCTCTTCTAACTTGTACACTCGTTTATATACAAAGATGTTGTGTGCACGATGTATGTACAAATTTTATGGTAGAAGATGACAAGGTGTGCATGCGGTGTTTATCGGCCGATTTCGAGAAGCAGGTAATAAAGCACAGCGAGAAACGTAAAGTGCCCCGTTTACAGTGAAACGAAGGGATCGTCGGTACATTATAACGTAAGATTGGCTCACTCATCCGCCGCGAAAAAATAAAGTAATGTAATTGTACGGTGTGTGTGGCTCGCGCCGAAGCTTTTCTGGTTAACCTTACAACATAAGCTTTTTTCAATTGATTCGCGTGAACCGCGCCATGAAATGATGGAAAGGCCGTTTTAACTGTAAATTTATGAAAAATAAAGGGCGGGACGAAATTATAGACATCAGGCTCGATTCACGTTAGCTCTTTTTTTTTTATGTATTGAAACAGCTCTAGAGGCTGATTTATAATTATCGCGCGACGCATTTTTACATTCCGAACGAACTGGTTTTTTTTTTCAACCAGTCTCCACGCGCATGAAAGGCTTTTCTGGGCGTACCCACTTTGATCGATAAAATAACATAAGTGAAATCCATTTAGGTACAATTACTGCCCCGTTAGATGAAAACTCGCCCGTTGCCACTCGCGAGAAAATCATATACCCGTAACGAATTCAGGAAGAACCTGCGCGTCTCGTTTTTCGCGAAAAAAACGGCGAGTCGTGCTCCTGACCCGAAAAGTGGGCGTAAAAAAAAGGGAGGAGCGGCAACGATTAATTAAAGCGACGGCACATCGAAAAGCGGAGAAACGCATTCCTGCCAGGGAGACCTCCGGGTCCTTTCCCTTGCGGGCGCACTTGATGGCAAGTATCAGCGCGCGTTACATCCAGCGCTCGGCGACACTCGCTGGCAAGGTCGACCGAAAATCCGGTTACTCTGGCCGTTGCGCAAGCGCCGCTCGATTGCAGTTTATTTTCTGGTCTGCTGTGTGTAAATTCACACACATATATATATATATTTATACATGATCCCTCGCGTCTATGTAAATTTTTATCGAGCGCGGAATCGCGTCGCCTCGCATTTTTCCCTTCCGCTCTCCACTGTCTTTCTCGCTTTTCGAGCCGATTGCTGCGCCTTCGTTTTTCGCGCGTGCACACGCTTGGGTGACAGTTTGTTACTGTCAAAACTAGGCGTTGCAAAATAGGCAGCGCCGCGTGCGAATTACAGCTGTTGAATGTCCGTTTTTGGCGCTGTGTCTCGACTTTAAGCGCGATCAGCCTGCGGGGGAAGCCGCATGCCACTATTCAACGAATTTACGCTCTACGGGAGTCGTCACTTTCGTTATCGCATGAATTTTTTTTATCTCACGACAGGAGCTTATTGACGTGATTTTTTAAGACAATTTTTTTTCTTATTTATACTTGTAAATCTAATTCAATAATTTCATGTTTATCTTAATGTGTTTTTAATTAAGTCACATATACATTAATTAATTGAATAGTTTATAAACACATCGATTGCTTGAATTTTACGTCATCAGGGGGACGATAAAAATTAAAAACAATGCTAACAGGTGGATTTAATGAAATCAGTTTTTGAAAACGGACCTTGCACCATTTTGCACGAAATATCTCGTTAAAAGCATTTTAAGTATCAACAAAAATTTCTCCGAATCCACACCCAACTCCTTCAATCAAGATGCAGGGAGCGCAGGTGGTCGGATCGTTTAATTCAGTTACAAACGTTTTATGTAATAACCCGCAGAGTTGTCGCATTCACGACGCGGTAGGCACCCGCGAACATTATCGGCGATTATTTACTAATAAACGCTCGATATAGAAAGTCAGCTGGCTCATTACGTTTCTACGACGCCGAACCGACTTATAAAAAAAGGAGGCAAGATTAATCGATCCATTCTCTTAATAACTATAGTTACCCAAGCGGTAAAAGCACCTCGAGAGCTCTCCCCGAAAACTTTTACGAAAGGCCGCTATCACTTTCAAGGGACAAAAAATGAATCCGAGTGCCAAGTGCAACTGCTCGCGGAGGTAGTCGGTAACCGAGAAAAAAAGATACGGCACGGCAAAGGAAGAGGCGGAAGAATGAAACTCGAGAGTTCCCGGAGTATATAACTAACGGACTCATCAAATCGAGTCACCGGTATAATCGCGGTGAAATCGAGGAGCCGCTTTTATTTGGGAGATTCGTGCGATTCGTCACGTCACGGAGACTCGTGCCTCGGGTCATTGCATGTGTTGTCATCTCCAATGCGTTGTCTGGGAGGATCCGATCGGAAATTACGCACACGTAATACTCGATTGAAAAATCTCGGGATTAAAAAAATTTGCAACTTAATGAAATGATGAAAAAGGAGGGGCAAAACGGTTGGAGGGGAGAAAGTTACTTTCAGGCGCGGCGGATGATCAGCTGATTGGAACGAAGTATCCTTTGAGGTTTGATGGATAGAAAAAAATTCGAGACGTTTAAAAGAATAGCGTTTCTAATTAAATTCTTTCCTTCTTGAAATTCCTAAATACAACTGATTTTCATTTTCTTTCAAATTTCGAATGCATAACTCGAAAAATGTTCGAAGATAAAAATAGTCGGACAATTGGAAAAACCGGGACATTTGAGAAAAGTGCTCGAAATATCGTCGGACGATTAAAGTAAATTTTCCCCAGACAGTAATATCAAATCTCTTTAAGTTACGCTGTTGCAATGATTACTAATAGGTCCCGTCGACCGCGTAATTTTTATCTCTCGAATTTTCGAGTTACGTCAAGCTCATTAGCATTTTTACAAACTTGTCGGATACATCGGGAGCGGACTCTAGTTTCTTTTTGCGCGCATGCTGACGTACTAAACGCGATTGTCTCGCGAACGGTGTCTCCGGAGACAAGGTGCATAATCCGTTCTGACGTGGGTTATTAGCCCGGCGAAGATTGATTCGCGCTGAAACGAATAGTAGGTCTAATTATCCTCCGGACGACGGCGGTACGCGACAATCGAGACAGACGTGTAGGGTAGCCGCGGCGTAACTTCGGAATTACTGACTGGTGTTTTCTTTTCGGGATCCGAAACTCCAACCTCGGAGCTGTCGGCTCGTTAAATGCTCAGCGAAATCGCCCCGCCAAATTAGAAATTTCTTTCATTGTAACTGGGCTTAAATTGGATCAATATAAAAGCGTGTTTTATGTAACTGAGGCGCGGTCTTACATGACTGATTGATGCTGTTTACATCCTTAAATTATTTTTTTCACGTTTGCAATGAATACTGTAAATACACGGGGTTATTTAATACTTGGTCGCTGAATTAATTTTTATGACAAACTTTTAAGTAATTTTTTCATCATATATTTCCATTGTAGACTCTAAAAAACATTTAACTTTTACCAAACGTCACTTAACTTTTGTTTTCTTTTTTTTTTTTGTCCCAGACTTCGAGATAGGCTCACATGAAATTGCATGTAAGCATATATTATTAACTTATCTGGATTGAACATAGTTATTTATCATCCAGTCTGAGAAAAATAAATTCTCACGTTTTATTTGTTGCATCTGAGGCACACATTAAAACATACGTTGAACGACCTTCCCACTTTAAAAATCCGGCCGACAGACATCTCTTTCCTCCGCCTCATTTCGCCCGGTCGCCACAGGTTTTACTCGTTTTACGTGTCAATGTCAAGCGTGTTCATCTCGACGTAGTGCACTACCCCCACCAATCCGATTACCATAAAGCCGAGATAAAGGCCAGGAAAGATGCAACCGGTTATCAATACCCGAACCAGTCGCGTGCACCTGCTGCGAAATTTTTCCGCGCGAAAACGCGGCCGCGTGTCACTTCGGACGTACTCTACGCGGAAATCGCCGCGGCGCATAAACTGGAACGAGCCGAAGGCACACACGTCGTAAAGACGCGAATTGATGGTCCGCCGTCCGCAATCAACGATCCGCATCGACATTATAGCCGAGCGGCGCTGCCGGTATTTTTTTTTTTTTTTGCTCGTTTGTGTGTGTGTGTGTGTACACCGTGAGGCTCTTTCTCTCGCCGTTGCGCTGCGGCAGTTTCCGCGAAGACATAATATGCGCACATTTCTGTGGCGCATATGTACGCGGGAGCACGGATGCATTGCTCGCATGAATGGCCCGGCGATTTCGCAAGGTGCCGATCTTGCGCAGAACCGTTTATTGGTACTCTTGGTCTGATTGGTGATTAGAAGGGAAATCGAAATGTGAAATGCGATTTTGATGAGGTTAGTGTGTTGATTCGCATAACATCGTTAGTAAGAATTTAAATATAAAAATTGATTAAAATCAAGCGAAATGGTAATTAGTTAATGATTAATCATAACATTTTATTTGATATTACTATTTTAATTTTATACACATTTTTTAAAAATAATATTTTTTACGAAAATACAAATTTTCTGAATAAGATATCAAAATCGTAGGCAAACAAAAAAATTGTTTCTGGAATTTAGTTTAATACCGTATTAAGGTCTTTGGGAAAACACCAAAATCGTATACAAACTGCATATATTAGCTCGCTGAATGAGGCATTAAAATGCAGCGTTCGATGTAACGATTGATGAATCACAGGCGATTTTTAAAATTACGTATTAAATAGGAATTCGAAATTTGCATATTACCGCAACGAAATTTGTATAACCGTTTTTCAAGACATTTCAAAACTTACTAATCAACCTTCACGAGCATTTACTTGAAATTTTATTTATCATTTTTTTTCGCGTACAACTATAATATTCTAATTTTAAAACTCTGTGGATTTTATTACCTGCATAGAAATTTACATTAAGTGATAAATATTTATTAGTGAAACTACACTAAAATATTTAAGAACAAACCATTAACTTTTATTTCTATCAACAGGAGCTCAGCGAATAACACCGAGGAGTCCACGCGCGAGTCGCAATGCCGCGGGTCTGGATTTCGAGTGTCCTGAGGAGTTCGGATACTACCCGCATCCGCGTGACTGCACGCAATACTATGTCTGCGTGTTTGGCGGTGCTCTTCTCGAATCTTGCACCGGTGGTCTCATGTACAGGTTGGTATTATTAGGCGCGATGGAGCTTGTTTATATCACGCACCGACTGAAATTTTGTGGTGCCTGAGATTGATCAATTTTGGTTTAACAGAGTAACACAGTCAAATTAGGCAATTCGAAATAAATACGTTTAAACGTTTGCGGTGAATGCCATTAAGAATTTTTTTTGTTAATCTAACGAAATTCTTAGAGAGCTAGTACACGTTTACAATTTTTTAATATATTCAATCACAAATGCAAATACTTAAATAAGTAACATTAATACACAGTTTCTCGCCGTTTACTGAAATCAAATACGAATAGAAGTAAACTTCAATAATTTAACAATTTTTTTTACGATATGCAAAAGTAAAATAAAATATCAATCTTAAAATTCTTTTTGTTAACCGACTGTTTCGTTTAACTTAATAAAATACAAAAAGACTCCACGAGTGCGTTGCAACAAATATTTTACGTAAACCCCGTAAATGGTATAACGACCGCCGCGGCGCAATATCATAAAGCTCGTCGGAATTCGCGCCGAATTTCATTCCGCGTCCACATAATGCACTTTCCAGCTCGGCTCGATCGATTTTCAAAAGTGCAAGGAAATCCCATGCCGTTAGCGTAATGGCGCGCACGATCGCAATCGCCTTGTATACACTTCGTTAATGTGTATCAATGGGAATATAACGTCCGCGGCACGGTCGTCGGGAACGCGCATTTAAAGTCCTCGCGTGGGTCACACAGCGCCGGTATATAAAATGCACTGTGCAGGTCTGCCTCATTGACGCTAGAATTATCCCTCCGTCTCGCTCGCTCCTTTAATTCTTCCAGCGGTGCGGCGCGTGACAAACTTTTAGAAATCGCGAGGCCCGCGACACAATTGACGTAATTTTGAAAGTGAATTATAAATTGCGCGCTCCCCGCTCTTATGCAAGCTGCGCGATCCTAATTGGGCGGGAACGCGCTCGACTCTCGGAAGAGATACATTTTTGGCGCTTTCTTCGCGGGCGCTTTAACGCCTCGCCTCTCCCCTCCCTTCTAGTTCACCGGGTAATGAGTGTGCGAAAAACTTCGCTGCGTCATTTTTAAGCCTCGTGTTAAACTTTCCTGCACGACTTGCTCATTTAACAATTTACCGCGATTTTTTAACGCACGCAGTTGCGGTTAAATTTTGTTGTTGAATTTGCATTTAATTATTATGCTTTTTATGACGAAAATTAATTGGGAATTACGTGAATTAAGTGCATTGCTCAATGCTAGGGTTGCTTACATTTATTTTTAAATGTTCCCCAAGCGAGTGTTTGTATAAATGGATTCGTTGAATTTTTTTACATATAATTAAATGTAAAAGCTTATAAAACAGGTTTCATTTCAATAAACATCAAAACTCATTGCAAAAGCTGCTTACAGTTTATAAACTCATTAAAAACTACATTTTTCTTGTTGGTACAATCATCAAATGTCTCCATACTGATTGAATCATCGACCATTCTAATTAAAAGGCACTAAAATGTTACTGGACAAGTGTAACATACATCGAAAAATAAGACAACTAAAAAACAAAAAAAGTCAAATGATTTTATACCTCGTTCCCTCCAATTAACTTTACAAACAAGATGCTACCAGCAGAGCAAGCCACGCGTTGCACGCGCCTGGTATCGCGTACTTCCCGATTAAAAAAAAAGTGGAGGCCGGGCAGTCCGGGCAAAAGTATTTATGAGTCATTCTATGATAATGAGACCAGAGCGAATTAGCTATTCGGCGCACGGGCAAAGTGAAATTAGGAGCCGCGGTGCGCGGAAGTGCAAAGAGACGCCGTCGTTCCGCGCTTAGGAATCGAAAGTGCGGATGGAGTGTGCACGCGCGCACCGGCCCATGCCAGAAATAGACTTTTAGAATAGGGACTCGCGGCAGTCCCTCGTTCTCAAGGATTGTGCATTATGAGATTCGTGAGAGCGCAAGTCTGCACCATTTTTTTCTTCTTCCTCGCCGGGGGCATGAAAGACAGGATTATGCAGTAGTTGCACCGCAGCTCAATGGAACAATGCGCGATGTTTCTTTATTAGGATCTTTCATATTTTCATTAGGCCCCTTTTAATAATTCGATCTAATTACGTTATCGTTTTTTTTCTTTTTTTTTCTTTTTTTTCCTTTTTTTTTTTTTAATTAACGCTTATGGCGTTGAATCAATTTTAAAGTAAAGTTCTATACTAGAAGTCCATCTATAAACACAAGTATTATATTATGCGAAATAATAAATTGGAGTAATGATACTTTTAACTTTCACAAAAAATTAAGATAATTAGTAAAAATAGTACCTGTCAAAGGAGTAAAATATTGCTACAGGAAATAGTCTTAGAAGCAGAAATAATAGTCTTATGCATGCTCATTAAGAGTGTTCACTTAAACTCTTGACATTTATTTTACTGCTATAAAAATAAAGTTTAAAAACAAAAAACCTCTAAAATGAAACTTGTTAAAGGAACATTTAATTCTATTGTGCAGTGTTAAGTTTTAATAAAAAACTGAAGCGACCGAAAAAAAATCACATTTTACATTTCCGACAACAAAGCGCAGAATAGATCTCGGAGTTTCATCTGAGCCAAAAGCGAAATTCCCGCGAGCAGCACCTGCGGTTACGGTAACTCCCCTGGCTATCCGGTCTCGCGATCGATCGGCCACTTTCGCGCTCGGCGATCGGCGAAAAATCCGCGACCACGCCTCGGTCACCCGCGCCGTATATCGCGACCGATTCGTTGCGATAAGCTCGGCTCTCTCGAGGCGAACAGCGCGAACGCGACCCGATCCAATTAAGGATAAGCTCACGCAGGCGCGCGCTTCCAAATACGCGGCCTCGTTGCTCGCGCAGATTTATTTTTCGCGCGGAAGCCGCCCGCTGAAACTGAAAGTGGACTCTCGCCGGGCGATGGGTAATAAGCAGCCGCTGTCATTAGCCGACGGCTGTTCGAGAGGCAACGTCCGGATAGCAATCTTCATTTCTTCTTTTTTATTCGGAAATTTTACTTTTAGAGGGTTTTTATAGGAAAGAATTATAAAAGCGGTTTGTATTGACGCTGGGAAAAGTTGGAGAGTTGATGCTGTAATAACAGAAAGAAAAATTACAATGTCTATGAAATTTTAAATCACGTAATAATGCAAAAATAAATCGTAGAGATTTACATCACACTTTTCAGTGAAGATTTATTCAATTATATATATATTCTTTTCGAAATTCTAGACAATTTTATGCGAGAAATAAAGCATTAGACGTTAAATGATTCATTTACTTGATATCTCGGATTGTACGAGCAATCATAACTGCAATTTATCACGTTTTTGCACAAAATGAATTATAGTAAGTGCCTACGGTATTACACTTCAGCTTTCAAATATCCTCTCCTTAAATCACATTCTTCTCCATCAATTACAAGTAAAACGAACAAAATATATATATTAAGGTCTCTGTTAAATTTCAGATATGATAAGAAGTAGTCGTACTACAAGAATAATTTATCGTTTAAACTAAAAAACCTTCAAGATTAATCTTGATATTCTTTTATTGATTCATTCCAAACACCAGGTAATTACTCATTCACAATGAGTAAATTAATTATCTAATTGAACAGTGTACAGATAAACTATTAAATAAAATATTCTAAAATGTAATCTATTGACCTTGTACATCACTATATAAAAGAAAGGTAAAATTGTCCGCCACAATATTCGCTGCACTCATCGAAACTGAAAATTGTCCCGTTCGTCGGAGTTTAATTTTTTATCCGCCATATACCTGTCAGCGCAAGGTAATTACGCGTTACGGCACCGCGGCGTACGCCGCTCCTTCGTAATCCGGTCGATGAATTGCGCACGATTCAGACGCGCCGCCGAACGTGCGGGCAAGTAAGAAGCCCCTCGCTGGAGTCCTCGAACATAATATTTCTTACCGGATTTTTTTTGCGCGTGCCCGCACACCGATTAGCGGCGACTTCGCGCGTTGCTGCACTCTTGCGAATTGAACCTTTAACGATCGCGCAACTCGCCACCTGCAGTGACATGGCCTTCTTCAAATTGCCGATGACACTTAAAAATTAAATCTCTGACGATCGAGAGATTTATTTATTATGTAAAAAAGCGAGAAGAAAACATTAAAAAAGAAGTATATTCTCTTAGGCGTGGTTAGACGCTAATGCGTACCGACCGTTGATCTTTTTAATTACTTACATTTTATATTCAAATTTGTAATCATTTATTACGAGGCGATAAGAAAACGTAAAAGCCGCCGTGTACTGTTATAAATATTTCGCGTGCAAATTAGTTTAATTTATGAAGGTGTCTGTTCTCGTAAATTCTAAATTAAGACTTGCATTCGAGTTCTCCAGATAACTTATACCTCCATACAATTTCTATATAAATAAGACACTCCTGGTACATTTCGCGGAAGAAATAAGCTCGAGCAATCGGGTTCCCGAGGCGCATTTCCTCGGCGATTGACGCTGCCACTTGATATAAAACTAACGAACTGTTTCACTTTCTTTCAGTCACGAGCTGCAGACCTGCGATTGGCCCCGCAACGTCGGCTGCCCAGAGAACAGCTCTTCCTCCAAGGACATCGACGAGGATCCGCTGCTTGAGAGGTGAGTTAGCTTCACTTTTATTTTCTTCTTTACCTCCTCCTGCTCACCCACCCCAGCGGCGGAGCTCTCCTCCTTTTCCTTTGGAAAGTCGATCCGTGCGAACGCCGGGGAAAAAAGAGCGCGCGCATTATCGCTCGAGCACCGACGATTAATCTCGCGCTCGCAAGCGCGAGAGGAAAGGTAAATATATTAAATCGAGTTTTACTGCTCGAGCTGGGGACGTCTGGAAAAATCGAGCCGCTCATACTTGCATCTCTCTGCGCGGTCGTTGCCGTGGGTGTGAGCCGCGGCTATTTTTGTTGCATTGTGCATTCGCTAATGCCGCTTTAATGCTGACTGGCAGGAATTGAGAGTCGTAAGAATGTTCATTGTACTCATTAATTGCCACTATTATAAATAAATAAAATTCTCCGACGTGAGCTTTTAGAGGTTCAATTGACAATGTGGAGATTAGAATAAACAGATGCGATGCAAATAGAAAGTCGTTGTAGGATTGAAAGACAGGAAATTTTGAATATAATTTTAAACGTTGATTGTACTTCTAATAAAATTGTAAAGCATGAATCGGTAACGATTTTAGAACGATCTTTTTCTTGTTTTCTCAGTGTTCCGATTATTGTTACGCGATTACCTTTCTGTGTTCTACAATTGTTATCGACAGACTGAGTTCTCTCTGATTGGCCAATTGTGCTGTCATCCCGTCGTTGATATCTCTATATTAAATTGCTTTTCTTACTTATTTTGCATAATGTTTTGGCAGCTTGCAAGACGAAGGTGTTAGAGTTTTTAAAAACCATCGTTTTTCATGCATAACGATGACTCGCTGAAAAAAGCCATTAATCACAGTTACCAAAGAAATGCATAGCGAGCTTTTCCTTTCTTTTGCAGCACTTCACTTTGCGTTCAAGCATGAATGTAAGGTAAATTCTCCCGTTGCTAAAGATAATTAATTCCATTAGGTAGCAATAAATGCACTTATTGAAAACTTTTTGTATTCATTCATTGATCAAGCTACATCCAGTAATCTAGTTTTGGAACTTTCAAAAATTCCATTATAATTATTATATTTCTTAAATTACTTATTAATATTAAAAATATCTAAAATAATTAAAAAACTAATATTTTGAGATAGCTTTTACAAGAGTTAATTGGACTTTAAGTACATAATCGCTTTTGTAATACTGCTAGGAAAATCAAAGATAATCGCGCTTTTGATTGATCAGACGTATTATTACGACGGTGCACAAATTCAGTAGATCATAATATTTGTCTAATATTTGATTATATCTCCCTTGCATCTACCCGATTTCGCAAAAGTCTTATTAAAGGCAGTGATACATAGTATATTTTACATTAACTTAGTTGAATTCACCTTCTAATTATGAGAAAAAAAATAACTTGAAATATTAGAAGTGATCCACGAAGTGATAACATAGAAGTACTCATTATTGTGACAGTCTTTTGTGATCATACATATAAATGCACTCATTTAAAAGATGTATGCAACCACAAATTACAATAACTAAAAATTGGTTAGCGGTATTTAATAGCCATCTTGATACATGTCACGAAAGGCACGAAAAAATCCATGCACCAGCTCCGGTAATCGAAACGCTTATTAAATTTCCATCAAAGTAAATCGTTCCGCTTAATTGCAAAGTATAAGGCTCTTGCGAAAAAATGTTGCCACTTTCAGTAAAATATCAATCTCTTTGCACTATACGCTACTCGACTGAAAGAACTTATCAGCAAATGCAAAATTTAGATATTTATTGATTATACCATTGTTGGCGAAAGTATTGATGCTTGTTTAAATTGAACTAGAAGTAACAGCGTTGCACAACCACCGCTTGTAAAGCTCACACATCTCGCGGCAAGTGCAAATCTATATAATTTACTATCACTGTTAGAAATACACCCGCCGAAGTCAAAATGAAAAAAAGTTATCGACGTTTTCAATTGATTGTCAAAATTGTTTGTAGCCAACAACCGTTAATTAGCTTTTGCAGTAAACTATTTTTGTGAGAGAAGTCATTACTTTAAAAGAGAACCGAAGTTTAACATATAGCTAACTGTTATGTAGATTCCAGGTTAACGGTTAAACCACAATTTGCACCATCAGAACAATTCAGACATTACGTGTAATCGTGACTAGAACAAAACATCTAATTGTACTTCTTGAACCTTCCAAATACTGCTGGTACTATGTACTTTAAAGTATCACGCTGGGTCACGCGAGGTCGGTAACTCACCCTGCTTATTACACCTCCATCGACTTTTTTTTCTCTCAAAGCTCGCATACACTATCACTCGAAATTTATTTAATTTAAATGAGCACGATATAAATAAAATGAAATAACGACTGCGCGTGCATCTCACTAGCAACCGTTCCTAAAGAAGGAAAAACAGAGCAATTACAATCGAAATTGCACTTAACGTTCTCCTCGTTAAAAACGAAAAAAAAAACTAGACTCCCATTGTCCCGCTGAAGAAGCTCCGTTGTCGAAATAGTCCTTGGCTTTCATTTCCATAGCCAGCACTCGCGACTCACAGCACCATGAAGAATTTCATATATTCCGAACGAAGCTCTTCGCGAAACGCGCCGCGATAAGGGAATCGTCGCGGTTTCGAAAGCATTGCGTTGCGGCGCTCGCCGGAAACGTCGAAGAGTCAGATACACTTTCGCAGCGATGAAGGGAGAAAGAAATAGACAAAGATAAAGAGAGGAGCTCCCAACCGGAGAGGAACAATTGAAACCGCAAGGTCTTCTCGCGCCTCGCATTGAGCAACGCCTCCTGGAACGACACCGAATTCGGCAAATGTTTCTGCTTCGGATGGATTAATTATTTTGCAACCGATTAAAATCGCGAAAGCGCGTGATTTACATGAGTACTTGCACCGTACTGTAGGTGTAATTAGTAATTTTATATTTTGAATTATTTTATCTCTGCATTTTTTTTGTTTGTTGCAATATTCCCCTTCGCGGTGCTTTACGAGAGCTTCCTTGGGTGAGCTCTCGTTGCTTACTTTTACTCGTTTAATTATGTGTTAATAAAGTAATTGGTTTGATGCGGAGGGAACATGGGTGTTACCCAATTTCTCATTAGGCTTTCTATGCTCTCATCTATTGAATTTAGATTGGCTTGAAGATCGAGATTGCATTTAATCACTTAATTATTTCTCAAGTGATTTGTTTATTGTAAAGTGTAAATAAAGGTTGCGCAATTTTTCATTGCGGTTCACGTAAGAACAGACGATATCTTTCTAAGAAGCTGGGAACCTTCTTTTTAATTAAGCGTTTTTTTTTTCTCTCAATAATTCGTAAAGTATAAAAAGTGGTTATTAATAATAAGTACTTTTTACATACTTTTATTATATAAAAAAATTAAAGAGAAGCCTTTTGGGGATGATTACCAATAAAATATATGAAAATTAATGATTTAAAAAAAAAACGCAGTTCCGTAATAAGCGTTTCAATCAACGCTCCTTTTTTTGTGCGAGCATGTGAATGTATTCATTGGAAGAAGAATTTTCCAATAATTTTCGAAAGAATGTATTGTACTTTTAAAGGCTGGGTTCTCTCTCCATGGTAATATTAAAGTAGTGGATTATGCAACGGGTAATAACCGACAATTTATTAATGGTTGTTGGAAACATTTATGAAAGTAACAAACTTTGTCAGAATTATCTACTTATAAAAACTGTCTCTTAAACTAGTCGTTAAAACCTTTTTATGGACCAAGGGGAAAAGTGACCCGAACACTTTTGTTTCCCCGCTCTCGCAGAAACGCGCTAATCGATATATAAATGCTAAAATGCAGACTTATTAGGTACGAAATAAACCATTACACCGGGCATTGAGTTGCTGCAAATTTTTATTTTCTTTGGAAACGATTTTCTTAGTCGTCAACTTTGCCGAAGCTTAAGTGGCGTACTGCATATAATTTACCATCAAAATCTTGATGCTAGATTAGTGTATTTACTTTTTAACTTTTCATCCGAGCAAAACATTACTAAAAATATGTACTTAAATAACAAATTTATTTATTTCGAATTAAACGTGACCAGAAATGGTAGTCGTGACAATGCAAATCCTTCATTGTGAATGACTTTTTTTCCTTTTCTGAAACTAATTATCGTTACGTTCTAATTTTTCTTTCTAATGCACGAAGAAGCGACTTTTCAAATGAAGAAATTCCTTCCGGTGATACATACCTTTTTCGATATGAGGTCATTCTTAATTGTTACTTAGTTACAACGGTAAATCACTGTAGGTACTTTACAAAAAAAAAAACGTATATCATCTCTAATTTTGTTTTTTTTTTCAGAAGAAAACAAATTTTAAAGAATAAAGAATAGGAGTTCGATAAATGGATCAGTTGAAAATTATAACGATTGAAAAAAAATTATACACCTGTCATTTTTGTTTAATTTTAAAAGCATTTTTATCTTAATCATCGATATTATCCGATAACGATGTAAATTAAGAAATTACCGCGTTACATAAACTCGATACTGATGCGTTTACTACGCAAGAGAGATACTGTTCGCTCATTTTTCTCTTAATTTTAATTCCTTCTTCCGTCGTTCCGTAATTAAGGAAACATTTCGATTTTCCTCTGCCGCGGCCGAACAAACGACCCTCGCCGATGGCAACTGATTTCGTGCGTAATCCCGCAGCGCTGAAAAAAGTTCCGAGCGTTCGCGCAGTCGATGCGCTTTTTTACCCCTCTTTTGTAATAATAAGCTAAATTTAAGGTGGAAGCGCGCAATCGGCACTCCAGCAAATGTTAATAAATAATTTTCCGCACGAAACTGGTTCCATGCAGATATACACACGGCGCCGCAATACGCTGTGAAGTTTACGTAAAACTATACCTGCGGTATACTCCGTAAAAGTGGTAGTTGCCGCGTTCGTCTTTTTTTTCGTTTTCATTTTTTCTCTCTTTCTACATCTCTCCGCCTTCGTCTTTCTCACTGCTCAGATTTGAGAGCGAGCGCGCGCTTTCTCTTCGGGAATATAAGTCGCTTCGTGTATATACCTTCGCGATTTTCGCGCAAATTACAGAAGCCGGAACGGCGCGTCGATTCGCGTGCGGCTCTTTTTTAGTGTCGTTTATGCATACATCCGAGCGGCTCTAGGCCAGACCGCGACAGTCACCGATCTTCAATTTGAGGAAACCTTGGAAATGCCGCGCTGCGGTTTTCACGTCGCCGGAGATTCAATGACCTTAAACTATCTCTACGTACAATATCCTTTGAAGCATCGAGTTTCATTGTCTTCAATATTGCGACCGTTACTCCGTGTATAAAAAAAAAGCTTCTTAAACCTCAACGACACTTTCCAGTAATCCTCTTGAAAAACGAAACGATCGAGGAACCGGCAGTAAAACATGAAAATTACTTTCAGAGCTGAGAAAGCTGAGTCGGTCCAGCAACAGCAGCAACAACCTCAGCAGCGTGTCTCCCACCAGCAGCAGCAGCATCCACGACCGCTGCAGCGCCAACCGGCGGTAACGATCTCCTCGCCCTCGGTCTCGCCCTCGCCAACTTCCGATCGCCAACAGCACCTCCGTCAGCGCCAGCAACAACAGCAGCAGCGAGCCTACCAGGATGACGAATACGAGCCTGCATCCGAGGTGGAAAGTGACCGTCAGCAGCGCGTCTACAGAGGACAACCGTCCACCGTTGGACAGGTCGCTCGAGATCGAGATGGTCTTAGAAGAAACATTATCTCCGTGAGTAACTGTATACGTAAACTTTTTTAAAAATTTTTTTTATAAAGAAAGTTAATTAAAATCAATTATCGTTATAAATTCCATCACGTCGGTATGAAAGAGGTTTTTATATTCTAAAAATACGATGAATCCTTTTTTGTTACAAGCAGCAAATGGAGATTTAATAGATTGCAAATTCATACTGTCATTAAACTTGTGCACAACGACCGTTTATTCTACATCTTACTCGCAAATCGGTCATCATCGCAGAAATTGATAAAATAAAACAAGCGTAGAAATTTGATGAAACAATGATCGGTCACGCTTGATCCGTCATCATTATGTACAGTACCGATATCAGTTGAACGAGAAATCGATCTTCGCAGCGTCCCGTTTCGTCGTCTCGCGCGTGTACGACAATAAGCGCGCGCGATGATTAGGAATGACAGAATATAATTGCAATCGGTGAGCTGATCGTCCGACAAATTGAAAGCTTATTAAATCCCGATCTCCCTTATGTACAACAAAAGGATCGCTAGTTCAATCCTCGTTGACGTTGATCGATACCCTCCTTTTTTATGTACCTGTCGATAGTTTCAATATTTATACCTTTCCGATTCCCTTAAGACTTGAGCTCTTGGACTCGTTCATTACCGATCTCACCTTTTTTTTCATGCGGCTATAGCTTACTGCTGTAAATCGCAACGACAATAGACCGGATCGCCGGGAGAAGGTTGCTATAACGATTTCGTGCAACCTGTTATTAGACAAAACGCAACCAGCAATTTTCCGTGCATAAATTTTGTTTACACTCAGCGATGCTGTAAATATAATACCGAATCGGCGTTAATAACCGTGAAAATGCTCCTTGACGCATTTACAACGCGGAAGCGAAATTCGGCGATAAATTAAGTTCAAGGCTCTTATTAACGCGCATCGCCGTTAAAGCGCTTTTACGCGCTGGGCAGATTTAAATACCGCGTGCGGTCACCACTCTGGATTAATACTCAAGATCGGGAAGGCGACGTCTTTCTTCCCCATGGCCTATACGCTTGTCGCGATTTTTTTCTAAAGACGACGGCTCATTGAAATTTACAACGTCCATGTACTAAATGATAAATGCACATTTCCACTTTCAGGAGAGAGAGAAGGACAGGCTGGTGAACTCTCGCACCCAGACAGAAACTCATTACAGGTGAGTGCGTGTAATGCTCGATCGATGATGAATGCGCTGCTACTACCTGCACGCGTGATTGTAAATAAAAATTGCTCGATTCATCAAAATTATTTTCTTTCTCGACGTGAAAGTTACCTTGAATTCTTTATTTTTTTCTTTTGCCTATGAGTAATTTATATTTCAACCTCTTTCTTGGCAAAACAATAATTGACTAATGTTTTGATTAATGGATCGATACGATCGAGAAGGAAAAAAATGTTTCGAAAAAAGAGCAGTGATAAATCGAAGAATTTCGGATTTACGAACCCAGGGTCATCATGTTTTCTGCGACATTTCAGAAGTGTGTCGTCCGAAGCTCCACAGAGAATCGCCAAGACAAGTGCCTCGACCGCCGCGCCGATTGTTTCGAAATCGTACTACAGCGAGCCTGATCAGAGCTATCCCTATTACACCATCTACGACGACGACGTTTCCATTTACAAAGATGACGGTGGGTACCACAACAAAGATCGAGCGCATGCGCGCGAATGCGCTCGCTTCTTTAGCCGCGAAATTAATACGATTACATAAGGATGCGAACTGCTCGAGCTTTGTAAAAGTCTTGATTACATTTTTTTGGAAATATGAGTTACGTAAGATCGACTTTCTAAACCAAAGCGGCCCCACGACGCCCCGCCATGGGATTGGCTTTTTGAGAAAGTAAATTTTGTGCGTAGAGTTCTTTTTTATCATCGAGAATAGAGACGAATATATCTGCGATTTTGGATGATTCGGGATTCCTATGATGTACACGCGCTCGAAATTGAAATTAAGCTGGGGTATTTCTGTTTGCTGGGGGATTTCTATTTGATAAAAATTGTTAGTTCGTAAGTTTCTGATTTATTTAAATTCCGACATTTAATTTCAAATAAAATGATGTACGCTATAAATAATATTTTTAAATGTTACAACGGTCGTATACTTTCATGCGAAACAAATTTAATTAAGCATCGCTTGGCTAAAAGAATTACTAGGTCATCATATAGGAATAAACCACATAAACCAACAAGTAATGAAGGAAAGTTTCAAATCCTCGCGTTACGATTAGTCTTGGCGTGACTGCAATATATTCGAGTTTCAATAACGCGATCATTGTTTACGACAGAGTGGTTCGCTTCGCTTACTTTGATCGTCAAAAAATAATTTTTCGAGTAGCCTGCTTAACTCTCGGAGCACATGTAGTTCATTTCAATTTTTCATTGTCATCATAATTAATTTCACCTAAATGAACATAGGCTGCACGCCGCTGTTATATAAAGCGTCATTTTATAATTACACCGCAGAATTAATCTTTTAACACAAGAACTTGATGCAAAAAAATGTATCCAATTCAATCTATAAACAAAAACCCTTTGTGACCCTATATCTCTAAGTTCTTCAATGAATAATTAACGGAACCGAATATACTATTTTGATTCGATTTTTATCATCGGCATCTTGTAAAACATTGTATTATAATTTTATTTCGCTTCCTGCTAAAATATGAACAGATTCGTATACAGTCACGAGATATAAGTGAGATCTTCCCAAAGTCTCATTTGTATTTATTAGCATAATCTATCGCGGTATGATGAAACAATTAAATCCACTATTCAGCATACGTCACGCTGAAAGATCCTCGGGATGAAAGCGACTTTTTTTCGCGTGCCACATTCGGGGATTATAATACCTGTCAAAGAATTCCCACCCGTCAGTAACGCTTCGTGACTTCCTATCGAAGGAGGAACAGGAACGGGTCGATCTCCTATATACCATTATTTTCTCGTCCGCAGATTACAATCAGTACACGGTCAACCAGACGGCCCCAATCCAGCCGCCGCCTCCACCGCCCCAGCAACAAACCCAACAGCAGCAGAACGTCAGAATCGAGGTGTCGCCCAGCTCCAAACCCTTCTCCCAGAAGCCCAAAAAGGTCTCTGTTCACGAGGCTGATAAGTACAACCTCAATCAGGATGTTGCCATTCAGGATTATGATATTTATGATAGTCAGGTGCGCTTCAACGATTGTCAATCTTTTCCTGTTTCCTTTCTGTTGTTTCTTTATGCTGAGATTTATTGTGATTGACTTGATTGTTTAATTGTCTTTTTATGGGTTTGCAGCACATCAGTAAAAACAAATTCCGCATCACCGAGGGACAGTCTCTCAGGTAATACATTATTCATTTGTTATGATGTACTTTCCCTCGATTAAACGCTAATTCTTCGTTTCTTTCTGACGATCAGTCGGAAGATCGCAATGTAGAATCAAGAAAGTTGTAATCACCGTCTGCATATGCTTATTCAGTTATATTGTGTAAATTTTTCCTTTCACAAAAGTTTTTTGGTTTGACTGCAATACAGTGCAGTGAAGAAAACTCAAGAAGCATTTAAAATTTTCCCATTTCTTCTTTATTACGACAATGTTTTAAACTCGAAAACAAGTGAAAGGTAGTAAAAAATTAACTTTTAAAAAAGCATAACAGTGGGAATTCAAATTTGAAAAACGTTGGCCTTAGAAGTGGTCTTGCATTATGCATATATCGCCCAAAACAAAAAGAGTATTTGAACAAAAAAATAAGTACTAAAAAGTCTTTTATTAGAAATTAAAGGAATTACGTTCATTTCTTTGAAACAAATGCCCTCCTACATTAAAAATGATCATCAACGCATTCTTACGTAATTGAACGTCTCTATTAAGAGCACAATCCCTTTTAATTGACATTGTCGAGAAAATATGACTTATCCACGCTTTATGAATGAGAAAAAGTTTCGAGATTTCTCGTAGCTGATTTTTCGCAAGCGCGAGCCCGATATTAAGGCGCAAGTCTGCGGTTCTCCCTTTTCGAACCGCAGCACAAAATTAAGAGAATGATTGCATCGTCTGAATCTGCAGATAATTAATGTATTTTTTTCTATCAAAAAGAATGAAAAAATGTTACCTCTCTTACATAAAAGTGACTGTCGTTGCTCCAATTCCATTGTCCTCCTTTTGCTGTAGCGACGAATTAAACCGAGAAGATTTTTTGGCGAGGATCGAATTGCACATCTTTGTTGCATAAATCTTTAGTAATTCAATGGTCGATGGAGCAGTCAAAATAGTTTTTAGTCGCAATTTCCACGCCTTGAATAATAAACGTCATTATTTTAAATAATTATTCTAGTATCATATATTACAATTAAGATTATATTATACGCCCAAAAGCTGTTTAAGGAATTTAAATTAAATTATGTTGAAATTGATAATACGTTACCGAAGCCGCCGTACGTTACACTTAATTATTCTAATTTAAATTTACGCACGTAAAAGAGATCTTTCATCGAAATACTCGTAATGTTAATTTGTACCGTTCAATAGCTTCATCGTGAAAAAAGATAATAACATCCGCGTCGTGCTCTTTCACAAGCTGTAATAAAATGTTATGATATAGGTCTGTAAAGTAACACAATTTAAATTACGCATATGTCAAATAAATAAATTAGTTTATACTTTTAATTGGTCGAATTTATGAGAATCATAAGGTATACCATTTTTAGACTCTTTTTTAAAAGTTAATTTTTTGATTGAAAAGAGATATTGACTGCAGATGTTAAAAAAAAATAAAATTTTTACATTAAAATCTATTTTCAGGCCAAATGTTCTCAGCCATCCAGTGGTCCACGTGACGACACCCAACGCCATAATTGATACCTTCATTCCGCTCACCACCACCACCCAGAGCCCACCCGTGACCAGCGCTCGTTCTTATTCCGCGAGCGCTCCGCCGAAGTAAGTTAATGCTTTTCGCCTTTTTATTCACACTCACTAATTAGTTTCAAAGAAAAGCCACATTGAAAAAGTGGAATGAAGTAACGCATAAAATGTAGGTTAGCAGCCGAGCGATTAATCGTAGGAACTGATGCAAACGTCGAGTTCACACGCTATATCGCATTTCAAATGAGTTCACCACCGTTTCGGGAGTACTAAACTCGACTGACTAATATTCCATTTCGAATGCTCGACGTCGAAAAGTTATTGCACTTCGTCAATTATCTTCCACAGAAGTCGGTTTTTGTAATTCGGCGTTAGATAATACCACCACCTATCGAAATCGACATCGCACTTCACTTCTTCAAAAAGAATAAAAAGAAGAAATGATTCATGCTCGGTGTTGAATGTAACATTTTGTTTACCGAAAACTTGGGAGAAAAAGCAAGAAAAAAGGCAAAAGCCAATTTCCGAAGTCGAGAAAAAGCGCGATACACCATTGTATCCGCAGCTCGCACGCATTATAAGACAGTGTGGGATGCACGCGATCAACGGGCGCCGATGAAAGTGTAAAAGCTACCGGCGTCAAGGACGTGGAGGAGTTCTATCGGTTCCGCGGAGACGGCGAGGGAAAAAAGGTCCCGGCTGTATCTCGGCCGAGACCCAATTCACGCGTGCCGCCGCGAAGCGCCGTGCGCTTTCTCCCCGTCGCACGAAAGCGCCTTACGTTCGCGCCGGTATACTATTCTTTCGAGGGTTCTGACGGGCACCTTTTTTATGAGTTCTTTGGAATCGGGGCGAGGATCTAATAGATTGTCTTTCTTTTGCAGCCGAGGCCGCCAACAAGTCAACCGCGGTACCGCACCACCGTAAGTCCAGTTTTTTTATTTACCTTATTTGAATTATCTTGGGATAGTATCTGTGTAACCTTGCAATAAATCCCACTGAAATTTCGCTTAAAAAAAAAAAAAATTATCCAGCTTAAAATGTTGTGTGCACACCGAAGAATTATTGTCGGGTTATGGATAAATCAAGCTTACATTGTATTATAATGTTACTTTTACTTGTACACGTCGTTTGCGCGCTTTTTCTTTAAGTCGCTTATTACGCGTGCGCATTAACATAAATAAATATGTACGGGAGTAGAAAAGATATGTGCGAAATTAAAAAGATATTTCATAATTCAACTTAATCGGAAATCGAATAAAATTTTATAATTCCGGTTTTTGTGAATGAAATTATCATTTACGAGAAGCTCAAACTCATCGAAGAGGAATAATTAATAATTATATATTCAAAACAATACTTTTTCTTCTTAACGCCTTAAATCTTTTTTAATTAAATATAAAAAAGTATATAAACTTTAGACGATTCAAAATCTGTATTACATTTAAAAGAAAATTATGTTAATTTCAAATGATTATTTCATACAATCAAAATGATTTACAACCAGTAGTTTTTGTACAACTTTTACATGTTATTTCATTCTAATAAGATTATTAAACAGTATATAATTCGCGCATAACGATCAAAAATACTTCCATTACAAGTTTATTAAAAGCCTCGAGCAATTGCAGGATCGTTGGCAGATGCCTAGAATAGCAGACTCGTCGGGTGCCATAAAACGAAAAGAAAAGTGATAGCTCTCGAATTCTCGGAAGGAAACGCGCGTATGAACAATGCAATTCGCAGGGAGTGCGTGTGACACAGATACACAAAAGCGCGAAACGAAATCGTCGCGCCATAAAGTGCATCGTTCGCCGCGCGAAAGTGAAAATAATCCGCAAGTGCCTACACGCGCGCTTCGCTTTCGTACAGGATAAAAATATGCTGAGCTGCGCAACTTTTGTGCAACAATAGGAGGCTAAAGTATCGTAAGTAGGGTAATAATAGAAATCATCACTATAATGAAACTTTCTTTGGGGGATGAACGTAGGAGACTACGCCCGACCTTGAAGCCCTCGACGGAGATCGTGTCGAAGGCCCAGGAGTTCGTGGATATCTACCGCTTCCCGCCTGTAAGGCCCGCACCAATCTACCCCACACCCCAGGTCGACAAGCCCGCCGCCAAGTGCCGTAAGGACGTCTGCCTGCTTCCCGACTGCAGCTGTGGTGGCTCCGATATCCCTGGTATGATTCATTAATTTTTTCATTAATATTTTGGTACTTTCTTTGTTGCGATTATTTTAATTGGAAATAATTTGTCGAGTGTTGCTTTGTTACTTACGATGGTTTATTTTAAGGTTTGTGCACTTGTTACTATATTTTATACAAACTTTAACTCAGGTTGTTTTATAAAGTGCCTAGATTTTAAATACTAAATGTATTTTATGTAAAACAGAGAAATTATTCGATAATTTTTACTATCTGCATTTTTAGTCGTACTAACGCGTTGTTATATGTTCAAGCGTAGGTGATACAGAGACCGATAGTTCAGCTGCACACGTTTTACTTATGCACTTTTTCTTTTGTCAGTGCAGAACGGTATAGTCATCTTTTCAAAAGGTTAACTGTATCCCCACCGTTTATATATCATCAGCGTGAGAAATCGTTCGAGCACAAAATCCATTCTCTTATTCAAAACGATTTTATAACATTATGCAGGGAAACGAATTTTTCTCAAATAAAGTATAAGCAAAATAATATTAAGTAGTACAAAGCGAGTTTATTAAGTGCTCGGGATAGATTGTATCGGTGCATCGTAAAATTACATGTCTAATAAAGCCTTTTTATCGGCTCGCTTCAGCAGAATGTTTGACGTTGAAAAATCCGATGCCAAAGGGCATTGTAAATCTCAAAGTACAAGCAAATGCTTATTTCTAATTATATAAAATACTTCATTTATCTCGTAGTTTCAAAGGGGATTTTTGTTAAAAAAAAAACGAAACTCCGCTTTGTTTGCTTTGACACAATTGCAGTTACATTAGTTGCGCATTTACTTGAAGATTAAGCTGCATTCTATCCTGATGAATAATCTTTGTTAAATTCTAAACGCGCCTTGCATCTTATAAAAAAATATTCTTGTAACTGTGACGGGCCCTAAATCTTGAATTATGAAAACACCTATTCAACAAAATAAGTAAGGTTGCTCTAGGTTGTTCTCTAAACATATATATTTATAAAAAAAAACAAACCATTTATTTAGCCTTTATTAAGGCTAAAAGCGTTGTACGCCCGCCGAAACGTCCTGATCCAGAATTTTCATCGAACTGATGTTGTCATCCGAAGTGTGCCTCTAATATACACGTTAAATCGTTAATCATCAAAACGAAATCACCACCCGCTTAAAAATCGATCGATCAATAAGGATCTGATCTGTCATCGAGACCTACCGGATTTTACACCCACGCTCCAGAAAACTTTCGAGCGGAGCACGCTTATACATACGCTTGCCGCGGCAAGCGGCTATTCTGAAGACAAAAGCGTGGGCGTCTGTTTACCACGGCGCGTTTCGCAACGACGTCTGGTTGAGGAACCGTTTCACCGCAGCATGCCCCCGAAAAATCGGCGAGAATTCGGCGATCGACAGACGAGAAAAAAAATGAGGTGGTCTGGACAGTCAGACACGCGTGCCCGCGAGCGCGTTTCGAATGCTGATTTCGAGGTTCGATTCCGTGCGCCGGTTCACTTTCTCCGATTCTAACGTGCCACGACTCGCCGGACTCGAAAGCGCGATACACGTATCGCCGTATACCGACGTAAGTTCGCCGGGCCTTCTGTCCAAGCGCCGCTCCGGCAGCTCATGGGAATGAGACGTGCAGGCTGTAAAAGTCACGGATTCGATTTCAACCCAAGCGCTAGCAGGGTTTGAACGTCGATAACGGATGCAGACTCCTTCCTGGGAGGGCAAAGCAAAAAAATCAGCGGGGAAGTTTATAATACAAATTGACTTCCGTAATTAGACGCGGCTTCACTCTAAGACTAATTAATTTTATTGAGACATAATTTATATCGATGAGCTTTTTAACATAATTCATTTCAATTTTTTGGCGCTGAGCTAACATCGGGAGGAAAGTCTTTTTTGCCCGCTGCAGTAATGTAAATTGCAGTGAAAATTTATATCGAAAGCGGTGAATAAAAAATATTTTTTAAATACAATCGTGTATGCGACGTCAAATATATGTTTATAAAAAAAGTATACAAATACTCAACGTAACGCTGTAAATTTATTACGCTGTTATTATAATTTATACTTTGCATTCATTTACTCCCACAGAAGGGTAACCGAATAGTACAATAGCCATATACAGTTTTGTAATCCCGAATGAATAATGCATGCATGTAGCGATTTAATTTCTCCTGAAAATCCATTCGTTTCGTGGCACCCACAACGCAACGGGCGCGCTGATGCTAAATCGAAAATAATTCGCGCAATAATAATTTCGTACAGCCGACAAGCACGAAATTATGAAAATGACCGCGTCGAACAATCGCCGACGCCTTTTACCATCAGCGGCAAACGTGAGAAATCCATGGCGTTCGCACTCGGCCCATTTTTCCCCCTTTCATCGTCTCAAATCTCAATCGTCGGTGGGGCATTATCGCGCGAGCGCCGCGAAAGCAACGGTATTCCTACGACTCGAATTATGCATCGTTATCCGGGTAGTTCTCGCGGGTGCACGCGGAGAAGGGCCCGATAAATTCCGGCTGGTTTCGCAATGGGGGTCGCGCCGCGTAATTGGCCGTCGGTGTGAGAACGATACCAATCGACACTGCACTCGCGAACGGATGGACACGGCTCTCTGGATTTCGTCACCTTTCTTGAATATTTTTATTAGGAACCGACTGATATATTTTCTCTCCCTTTTTTTCGTCGTAACAGCTTGTTCGATATTGATTTTGAATAATAATCAGGTATAATTAATACCTTTCGCGTGCTTATCGTACGCCGGTTTATCTTCAACAATATAATTTAGAAACCAGGCTGTGCGTTTGCAATGCGAGTGAAGGAACTCGGGTGGGCCGTTCCGTTTCGTAACGGCTCACACATGGTAAATTGATTATCTTGCCAAAAAAAGTGTACGTTGCTATTGGGAACAATTGTCCGTCGATTTTTTGCGAATCGACTTATAAACGAAAGCGAGAGCGTGCAATTACGTACAAATTTATAAGCGATATCGGCCGATTTCTAAAATGATAATGAAAGGTTTTATCTGCGCCGGAGAATCGCGCGATCGCCAACAATGAGCGCATATACGGTCGTCGTTACGCAGCGGGAACGCCTCTATTAATTAACGTCATTCGGCGTGCTGCCCCATTCAAATGCGGTGCAGCCCCTTTCCCCGAATATCCGCGAGAATTCGCGCCAGCATCACTCGGCGAGCCAATTAAATTTGTCACTTGATCGGCGGTGCAACGCGGAAAACGACGGTTGCGCAAGTCGTGGCCCTCCCCACTGGTCCGCTTTATTATCAGCGAGATCGGCGCGCGGATATGCGCGCACACTCGCCGCCTGGAGAAACGTGAGCGCCTAGGCTTTTCCTCGACGCGTTCCCGGAGGCACGCGTCCTTTCAAAATCGCACGGCGATAACGTCGTCCCAGTCGACGCGCAAGTCCTCCGGAGAGACTTGCCCGTATGAGCGCGCGCCGCTTTCGCTCGAAAAGCCGAGCAATGAAAGTGCCGGGGCTTTGATATAACGCGATTTTTTTTCTTTCCTTCGACACCGGACGACTTCCACGTTTTACAGCGCACAGCCTAAGGGGGAAATGCACTTCGATTTGACGCAAGTGCGAGTGGATTTTAATGATTATTTTACGATGGACCTCTCGTTTGGATGATTTTTTTTTTATTTTAATTAACCGTGAAAATTTCACTTACTTTTTATAGTGCATTATGGGCTTTAGAAATGTATATTCATAGATTTTATCGTGCAATTATTGACATGAAAAAAGTCTTCAGGTTTTAATTGACTTGGATAATAAAGAAATTTACCCGATGATAAGCCGACATTTTTATCATTCTAGTGTACCGTCGACAAAATCTGTAAAAAGTGCTTTCTGAAACGTCATTATATCGCCTTAAATTTTATCGCATCAGTGTAAATGTCACCGGTACCTGGAGATTCCCAAAGATGCGTCGATGCAAGGTGTTGCTTTCATTGCACCATGTTTATGCCGGTGAAATCGCGCAGTCAACACCCACCGTCGTCATTTTTTGTTTTGTGACAAGGAACGTGCTCGTGCTCAACCGCCGTTACGTCCGATCAGTTTCACCTTCGCATGCCATCCGGAAATTGGCAAGCGAATCTTCTTATTTTCTTACCCAACGCTTTGCATTGCTCCTACAGCGCTGAGATAATTTGCAATGAAAATGAAAAAAGCGGATTTAAAATTTCTTTTCCCTCTTTTTGATAGAGCGCCGCAGTTGCTTCTGTAATTTTGCGCTACTAAAGCGGATGCGAAATTAATGACTTCCTCGTGTTTTTGTCTTACTTTTAGGGATCTGTACGTATTTCGGATGATCGTAAATACAAATTTCTAATACGCAAACATTAGCAGTAAATGTGTAACTATAGTTTGCAATTTACAAGCGTCCAAAAACGATGTCCGACAAATTATTTCCAATTAAAATTATCTTCTATACAATGAACTTCTAGATAAAAATTAATTGTAAGAGATTTTTTTGATGATACTGTATATGTGTCGCATAACGCAAAATTTTTCTCGCATTGAAAATTTACTTCCAAAAAAGTACGTAAGTACAGTTGTTAAAAAGACGATTTTCCAATGCAAAAAAAATCTCGACTTACGGTAAATTCAAGCAACGTGACAAAAGTACATCCTGAATTCACCGTGCGCAAGTCGATTGCGTGCACAACATGCAACGCGCCCAAGTGAAGGATAAAAGAGCCAGTGCACAAAATGCAAAGAAAGAATGAGAGAAACGTCCGAGGAAACTGATTAGTGTGCGCGGACGATCGGCGGTCACGGTCTGCTCTCTATTGGAGGGGAGGACTTGCGACAACCGGTGCGATAATTCTCACCGCTGTTCCACGGTACATAGGTGGCTTATCGCCAGAGGAGACGCCCCAGATCGTTTTGCTGACCTTCGACGATGCCATTAACGACCTTAACCGACAGCTCTACATCGACTTGTTCGAGAACGGGCGCAAGAATCCGAATGGATGCCCCATCAGCGCTACCTTCTACGTGTCTCACGAGTGGACTGATTACGGCCAGGTGCAAAATATGTACGCCGACGGACACGAGCTCGCCTCTCACACCGTCTCGTAAGTGGATCGTTATCGAAGATACCGTGTGTTCTCCTTTTCGTGCTCTCTGGAAATCGTTGAAGAGATGAACGATGATGTCTTCTTTATTTGGCGATTTTTTTGAGGCACGCAAAGGAAGAAGAATCGGTACGCTGTGTGAATGCGACCACAAGTGCCAAGTTAATCGAAAGGAAACACTGGTAGACCTCAAGTGCCATCCCCGATCGACCGAATCTGAATTTGATGCTTCGTTAAAAACGCGATCACTACGTTACGCTCGACTTGAGTTACTTGACTAGTCACTTATTTAATCGTGAGTTCTCGTCAGTGTTTATTTAGTTAATTAACATCTTAAGCGGCTTAGAAAATTTTCTTTAAATAAACCCTTTGATTATTGATCGGTTCATTAAAATTTATCGATCAACATGTTAATACATTTTTTTTTATTAAAATTAAACACGCGGTTTAATAAGATTTTGCAGATTAAAATAGAAATTGATATCAATTTTTTTTTGTAGAATTAAAATTTTTGTTTTAAAGCAAATACAAAATCACGATCATAATGACTGCGATAAATTAAAATTTTTAAAAATGTATGTTATCAGATCAAAGCGAGCAACGCGATTCTTATTAAAATCCGCAAGGTAATCCAAAAGAGATAATTCTAGGCGATAACGACGGAAACCGCAAATCCGCTTATCACGCCTAAACGCGACTCGGTAAATTTAATTAAGGAACTTCAATTACCCATCGGCCAATAAATCTTCGCGCCGTGTAGCGCGTACTTCGTGCGTTTCGTAAGCTTCCTAATTCACTGGCGTCGCTCCAAATTGATACATTTAATAGTTCCGTTGCCTCCTCTGTCTCTCTTTCTCTCTTTCTGCGAAGGCAAAAGAGAGATCGCCGGCTTAATAACGCGGCGCTCGGTCAAGGCTATACACGAGCGTGCGCTCGCCACGCGGCTCCTATAATTACACGCGGCAAGTCGGAAGTGAAGCGCGGCGAGAAAATCGGGGATCGGCGCAATGAGGAGGGCCATTACTCCATTACCGCGCGCCGGAAGTTTTCCAAGGAGGGATGGAACCACTTGCCGTGCCGTTGCTCCAGCTGCTGGTGCCGCCACACTTCTCAACTCTTTCTCTATGTCATCGATTCGCTCATCAATACTTTTTATCAGCTACATACATTTTTTTTTGCATTCATTGTGTTACATATGCGAAATATAACTTGTTTTATGTATACTATCGTTGATGCAGAGCACACTCGATTTTCTTCCTTGGGACGTTGATTATTTTTTTTAAAGACGCCTTGCGGGGGTGGATGTTGCTCTCCTTTTTACAAGTGGAGGGTTGAGAGCTTCTTATCACTGTAAATCTATTTAAGTTTAGTGCACTTTTAAGGGTTCATTGCCTTGTCATTTTCGCTTAATTATGAAAAACATAGAAGCCAAAACCGGTTAATTGTTTGTGTAACCACATTTTTCATTTATAAATTTCTGAAACTTGATGAAAATTTAATTTCTAATTTAATCATTTTATTGGATTTGTTTATAAGCAATTCATTAAATAACAGAATTAGGGAAATATAATTGCTGGTGGTTACCCAACACATTAGTCTGTGTTTAATTATCCCTGCAAAGTAACTTTCGCAAGTGAATTTTATCTCCAGAAGCGCGTAAAGATGATCATTCAATTTATTCGAAAATTATGCGATAAAAAACTCGGCGATCTTCGAAAAATGTAAATTAGAACGTCAGTCGTTCGTCATCTCACACTATAACCGCGTTCTCTCTCTTCGCTTTCCCTTAAAAGTGCCTCTCCACTGATTTACGTGTTTCGCGGAAGTGCGCTTTCCAATTGTTGCAGCGCGACCTTCTGAATTTGTGAAAAAATCTACGCGTACACACCAATATGTGTCGGCATAAATCCGCCGTAAAAACGTCGGCATCCGTCAGAAGTCACCTTTCAACGTCTCAACCCTCCTCGAAATTGAATCGCCATCTCGGCAAACAGCTCCAGAGAAAAAGGAGAACCGACGTCCGCGAGGCGTCCCCATTTGAATAATCCGACCGCGTCTGCCGAGAGGAAACCACACCGCGAAAAGCCGCGGAAGTTTCACCGCGAGGACTGGCACTCGTACGAGCCTTTAAAATTTGCTTGCTTAAAAAAAAGTAAAAAAGGCGCAGTGCGCGCGTCATCCTCGTTTTCTCTCGGCGCGCGCGGTTCACTTCCTCGCCACACGATACTAATGTATATATCGCAGGCTCTAACGCATTTTGTGTCTTTTTTTTTGTTTCTCTATTCTCTGTCGCTCATACCCGTACTCACGCATACGAAAACATGACTCACTGCGAAACGCTTACTCGACTCTCTTACCGCCTCTCGCATAACACACACAAACACCACGCCATGGATGCAATGAACCGGGATGGCGACTGGCCCATGATGGACGCATCACAACAATGTAGGGGACTACCTGCCAGAGGAGATCCCGCAGATCGTGCTGCTGACTTTTGACGACTCGGTGAATGACCTAAACAAAGGCCTGTATTCCGACCTGTTTGAGAAGGGCAGGAACAACCCGAATGGATGTCCCATTTCCGCCACCTTCTACGTGTCCCACGAATGGACCGATTACAGTCAAGTGCAGAACCTCTACGCCGGCGGGCACGAGATCGCCTCCCACACGGTCTCGTAAGTAAACACAGGAGAGCATTCGAATGTCCCCAGGGAATTTCGAATACAAAACTCTTCTTACATTTTCATAGATTTTTTTCGGAATTTTTTTTTACCATATACGCACTTAATTCATGCACGCTTTTGTGTCGTTTTCCTTTAAATCACTGCTTTTTTAATGGAGGTGGTGGACCTCGTTCGAAATTGCGACTCGATTACACTCGTTTCTGCACAGCTGGATTGATGATACGATGCACTACTTATTTTTTCTAAGATTCGCAGATTGCATGGCGGAGATTCAATTTTGTTTACATCTGTTATGTCTACATATAATAGATGTTACGATTTTATTGCTTTTACTTTTGCTATTACGTTCATTTATCGAGGGTTTTATAAAGGTAGGTAAGTTAAGAAAATAATGGCATACAAATTTCAAAATTTTTTTTACTGTCAGATGATTTTTTAACATCCACCTTAAAAAATACTCGTCTGCTAGAGAGTTCGCATTAATGGATAAAGCTTCGATAAATTTAATTGTTGTAGATTCAAAGCGATTTATTTTGTTTTATAATTTTACTTTCTCTGTCTGCTTTAAATAGTATAAAATAGTACACGACCGCATAAAAAGGCCGATAAAATAATTAATTGCCGCTTCACTCGTGTGCAGCGTATGAGCTACTCAGAAAGAAAAAAGCAGAAATAAACGAAGCAAATCAACAAGTAAAGACTTTTCGATTTGCATAAATCCATAGAACTCCCGCGAAATTACACAGTAGCGTGCACCTCAATGCGAACCGCCGCGGCATTAAAAAAAATTGCAACACCGGGGCAAACTGATACGAGAAAAAAAATAAAAAGACGGAATCTTATAATTCGCGCAGCTTTCTAATAAATCTCAAGTCGAGTCAACTGTTGCCGGTGGACGCGTCGACGAGTCAATCCACAGAGAGACGAGTCTTCCCCGCAAAGCACGTGGTCGCCGGGGGATATGGGATTGTTTTCACGGTGACGGGTCGGAATCATCGCGGCTTCGCGCACTTATGCATCTCGGCGGGCGCGAAACGACCTCGGGACCGCGAAGCGGTCGTTTACTCGCGGACTCGAGGCGCCGAGCGCCCGTCATTAACGCTACTCGCTCGAACACACCCACACACGTGCTTACACACACACAAACTCTGCGAATACTTTCCTTGGAGTAACGCGCCAGCCAGTCCGTTCCTCCCACTCGGTCGACCGCACGGGAAATTGTTACCCAGTTAGATCGAGAATTTAAATGTACTGAGGTTTACAAGCTGAGGTTTTCTTCGACGCAAAGCGTATGCTAATTTAAAATCAAAAATTTTTTAAGTATATAGATAAGAAGTAAAAAAAATCGTATTTTTGCTGTTAGTAGAAATAATAAAAATAATCATTCCTACATTCTCTTGAATATATAGTATGATATTATAATTTAATATTACAAACGACCTTCAGTAAATTTCAGTAGATTTAAATTAGCTATCCGACCTCGTAACTTACAGATATCCAAGTAAGTATGTAAAAGGAATGTTGAGAAATCGATGCATGTAAACACGAATACGTCGGCGATAAACCGCACGAGTATCGCCGGGTTTGAATTAACAAATTAGTTCGATTAACTTGCAACGATCTCTGAGGGATTCGCGTGTGCTCACGCGAGGATGCGCTCACGTCCCTCGCGAGCAAATCCTTTAGAGCGACGTGCCTCCCGGACAGTGATCGATCCGTCACGGGAAATCGGCCGACTGTGTATTCTTTTAAAACGGTAGCCTCTCAGTCATTACACCGTGTCGATGATAATAGATCACCGCGTTTAATTTTTAATTGCCCGTCATTAAGCTTCGTTGATTGAATAAACATTGCAATTAATTATGTACAGTGTTGATGAAATCACTTCGCAGGATTAATTGCGATTAGATTTTTTAAATTATACATAATACAATTGTATTGTATACGATTTTTAAAAAATTGTGAATCTCATCGATAGCTCTGTTTGGTAAATTTGAATTGATAGAAAAAATGTAGATTCAACGGGTATAAACAATAGAGGCCGATTTCCTGATTCAACTTTTTTATATATACGGTAAGTGTTTGCATAAAATTAACACAATTCTTTTTGTTTGATCGGCGCGTGCAGGCACAGCTTTGGTGAGCAGTTCTCGCAGCGAAAGTGGTCTCGCGAAGTTGCCGGACAGCGGGAGATTCTCTCCGCTTACGGAGGTGTTAAATTGGAGGATGTCAGGGGAATGAGAGCTCCTTTCCTCTCGGTAAGTACAACCTACGAAATTACACTTCTCTCGCGGGGCTTAAGACGACGTTAATGCCTTAGCTCCTTAACCGAGCCCGAGCGTGAAAAAAAAACTCGTTCGCGCTAATTTGACGTTAATTCATAAATTGAACGGCGGTCATGCAAATTGCCCGACGATTTTTAGCAAAGGAGCTATAACGAAGTTGTAAACGCGCTTCATTAAAAATGCGAACCTTGTATGCTTCCGCTTCATTTTAAACGATCAGCGCATCTTTTTCCAAAAAATACCGTTGAATCGCGTAAAACTTGATTGAACAATTACATACCGAGCTTGAATAAAAGGAGTTTTCATTTTACTTCCTATATAGTTACACGCGAACATCAAATCGACTGAATTTTCAAAGCAGTTATTTAATAAGCGGTATTAGTTACATATTTATCGTTGGAGCGGCTCGATAAAAAAAAATTACAAAGCACGCCCCGGCTGGAAAGAAGGAAAACGTCTGCGCGCATGAAGCTATTCCATCAATCATCGGCTCCCCGCAATTAAGCACCGCTGGTTATACGCGGTACTCCGATAAAAGCCAAACTTTCGCACGAGTCGGGACACTTTTCGCGGCTTGCGCAATGCAGCCCGAACGATCATCATCATCTGGTCGACGACGTAACTCACGCGCCCGCAGCGCTAAAATTTTCGCGGCTAAACTATGTTGGCGGAGAGTCAACAAAAAAAAGTGGCGAGAGAAGGATGAAGGCGCTAAATTGTAACCCCCTATTATGCGCGCAAGCGCAAATCGACACGCCTCGAAGCGCGCGGCCGGTTATTAAAAGCGCCCCAAGGTGCCCTGTTGCAAGAGCCTCAAGAGGAGGACGACACTTAGGCCTGACCTTTTGACACTCGGGAAAACGTTCACCAGTGCCGCGAGGCGAGAGGTAGCCTCGCGGAGAAGGCGTGGGTAAGGAGCGCGAAAAAAACGAGCCCGTTTCACCATTTTCTGACGGCTGATGAAACTGACTCGCCAAACGAGCACATACCTCCTTATACGACTGCACTTATTCCCCCCAAGTCGAGAAGAACCAAGTGCATGATTAAACGCGGAATCTTTCACACGTTAAGGGAAACATTCTGAGTTAATGAAATTTAACATTTTTCATGCAATTTATTGTAATACTTTTTTATTTCACTTAAACAATTTTTTATTATTATATAACTGAGTATGATTAATTAATGATAGTTTATTATTAATTGAAAAATTTTAATTTCAGTTCCATTCCTAAGGCCGTAATATTTTTTTTACTCCTATACTATATTGATAAGAGTAGATAGAATGTCAATACGTAATAAAATCTTTGGAAATAAAATTTTTTAAATTATAAGCATAACCAGTACATAAATTATAAACTTTATGTTAACAAAATTTCGCACTTGAATATTGATTTACGTAACAGACTTGATAAATTAACCGAACGCCGTTGATAAATCAATAATTTCGTCTCGGCTTTCCCCTCTAAAACTAAATGCCTTTCATTACCGACAGTTCTACAGATCAATTAGAACGATAAAACCGCGATATTAGCCTCTCAAAACCCAGCCGCGTCCATAAAACTACCGCTTCCCCTTCGAATAGAAGGAAACAAAATAAAAATTCACTCGCGAGTGATAAATCGCATTTTTCCCGAAAACCTATCGCCTTCCATCCATCAAAAGCGTTAACGAGCCCGAAGGGTCTTTAGGAAAGAGAAAGAGGAAGTAACGTGGCGCTGTGTATTGCAGGTCGGTGGCAACAACATGTTCAAAATGCTGTGGGAGACGAACTTCACCTACGACTCCTCGATGCCGATCTACGAGAATCGACCGCCCAGCTGGCCGTACACCCTCGACTACAAGCTCTTCCATGACTGTATGATCCCGCCGTGCCCCACGCGATCCTACCCTGGTCTCTGGGAGGTACCCATGGTCATGTGGCAGGACCTGAACGGCGGCAGATGCTCTATGGGCGACGCCTGCAGCAACCCGCCCACTCCCGACGGAGTATACAAGATGCTCATTAAGAATTTCGAGAGACATTACACCACCAACAGGTACGTTTTTCTTTTTTATTTTTTTCCAATAAGAAAAATTATTTATTGTGCTGTTTGGAATAATATATATTTTTTTAATTTATTTTAGATGTATGAAGTGTTGTATGGATAGTTCTGGATAATGGATTTTTAATGTTACTTATGTTATTGATTTTTAAATTAGATTGTAACGTTTTTGTATTAATAATTCTAGAGCACCGTTTGGTCTCTTCTATCACGCCGCTTGGTTCACTCAACCCCACCACAAAGAAGGATTCATCTCTTTCCTCGACACTATCGTTGCGATGGATGACGTTTGGATTATTACGAATTGGCAGGCCCTTCAGTGGGTCAGAAACCCCACCCCCCTTAATCTCCTCGACAGATTCGAGCCGTTTGGGTGCAATTACCAGGTACAATTTTGTTATATATTTTTTTAAATATTCCAGTAGGAAAAAGATAAAAGAATCATTTTTATTGCCGCGTTATATTTGACTTCTATTATTTACGTTCGTTCAGCAATAAATAAAATTTTTAGAGAAACGCAAAATACCTGACCTAGTATTTAAAAACTAATGTATATTTAACAAATGTTACAATTTTTTGCAATGGGGAGTTATAGAAAGCACGGAAATAAGCAAAGCTTGTTTTCGATTCGGTTAACTTGTTCAAAAATGATTTAAGTTTATGCAAGAGCTATTGCAAAAATGAAAAAATAAATCTTGTCTTGACCACATATTGCAGAACGTTACGTCAGAAAAAGTCGATTTACTCGACGTTATAACCAATGTATAACACTCTAGTAAAACTAAGCAATCACACCCATTATAATGCAATTTCAAAATTTTTATCCAATCTAGATATATCTAATCGAATAAAAATTAAGATGCTCATCTGACAGCATAAATTTGAGCTCGTCGACAAAGATAAATTACCGAACTGAAATGATAATTATGATTGTCTGTCACTCTAAAATTTCATCAAAATTAATGCAAGGCAACATCGATTCAACATTTTCATTTAAAAATTAAACATTCTCTCATAGTATATGAGAAGATAAAAATAACGTTTTATTTCCGTTATCGTAGGACCGACCGAAGAAGTGCAACAACCCGAAGGTGTGTAACTTGTGGCACAAGAGTGGAGTTCGTTACATGAAGACGTGCCAGCAATGCCCAGATATTTACCCATGGACCGGCAAAACGGGTATCCGCAGCAGTCGCATCGACAATGACATCGACGGCCACGAATGAGCGTCCAACACTCTGTGATGGCTATCCCGATAAGAGAGAGTACAGAGCGTACCGGTCACTGCGACTGGATTGCTCGATCGAACGCGAGTGTTATAGAGCTGTTTCTTAGACGTGATCTTTCGCGGCACAATGCGAGTGTATTCGAATGAATGTCTATTTTTGACGTGCAAAATCGTCGATTATTCGTTCTGGTATAATTGACCGTCCAGGTACCAGACGACGATTTTTTTCAACGAAATGCGAGTGTGAAAATCAAGGAAATCGCATTGGGTGTGACTGGTTTAGTGAGAGTGCAGCGTTCGATTGTTCTTTTAGTTTATCTTTGGTCCGGCGAAATTATACGGTGATGTCTGACTTTGTGTCATTCGCGAAAAATGTATTTTTTTTTTAATCAAAAGAATGAAAAATTGTTACTCCTATATTGTAAGATTAACTGTGGAATGGAGGTCATAGCGACGGACAATATTTTATAGAATGTTGTCCGTCGCGTCGATTTGTGTGGTATTGATACATCGAAGTACGCACAATACTATTTTAAACGAATTGTGCAATAAGTACGCGAAATTCGCGTCTTTTTAAGAGAAATTTTAATAATTTGACTACCAATAGAAGAATCGCATGTTGGACGAAAGATAAAAGTAGAACTTAAAAGAATTTTTTATTTCCAATGTTGTTTTATAAAATTTTTAAGAATATATGTGAAAATAATCGAAAAAAAAATTAACAGCCATGTTCTACAGCCTATATCTGCTTTTTACAATAAAAAATTCTTACTAGTTTCTTTTATTTTTTAAGTTAAGCAGAGGGATATAGTTCAAAATCATGGTATTTTAAGATTAAAGCGAAATCGCGAAAGATTTACTCAAAAATATGCACATGCACTTTGATTCTGAGCTATGTCCTCACCATAATAATGAACTTGTCCTATTTTTCAAGGAAAATCCCGTATCTTCGCGATTCGGAATAGCTGAGATTTGCAGCAGTGCCTTGTTAAGTAATACTCAACTATTCTACCGTCGCTGGCTGGGCTAATAATTTTTGCGCTTCTCCGGAAGTTTAAGCTGTAAGATTCTAGCAAGACTAAAAAGTTGTAAATTGTCTCAGCATTATTTGAATTCACCAAGAAAATTTTTCGAAAATAATAATGAGAAGTGCGTCAGTTTATTTGTCGAGACAGCGACACAACTTCATTCCGATGAGCGAAGATGAGGGTCGCAATAATGATAAGAAAGAAGTGTCGTATAAGTACGTGATTGGAGGATTGGCGGGAGCTTGAAAAAACCGCGTCGAGTATGCTGCGAGTTCGTGATGGATGGCATTTTACATTGAAAAAATGAAAGAGAGAGAGATAGAGAGAGCGCCACTTCGGCCGCCGATCGCGATCGCCGTTTTGCCTGACAGGTGGCTGTGAGCTGACCGTTTTCCAATCGACGCGCTGATCGCTGGCCGAAGGCGCTGCTCGTTATTATTGTTATGCGTAACGCGATAATTTACTTTCAATTATTTATTTTATTTTTTTTTTCTAGTATAGTTTTTATCACTCTAAGTTTTTGCTCTTATTTTTTTTATTTTTTTCTAAAAGGAATGTTTAGCTATAAATTTAAAACTTTGGTATATAATCAATTTTTCTTTTCTAATTTTGAAGTAGTGTTGAAAGGCAATTTCACGCTTGGAAAGGTAAATAATGTGCAAATGCGCGAATTCAAAATAGCTTGACAGTGGTTTACCTTTTTACGACTAACTTGTTACTTCACGCAACTCATCCCATATGCATTCTTGCGGTCACATAAAATCCATTACAACCCGTTTTATCGCAGAAAGAGATTCTATTTAAAATTAAGTAATGAATTTTAACCACTTATTTTTCTTCTCTCAAAACAGGCATAATTTTCATATTTCCATATTGAAGACTATCATTTTATTTAAAATAATAATCAGAAATAGTGTCACAATCTCTGTTTCCCCGCTATTTTAACGTTTATTTTTTATTTTTATTTTTGTTTTTGTTTATTTTTACAAAAAACAATCGCGAAAAAATGTAAAAGAAAAACGAACTCGGTATACTCGGCCGCGAACCTAGGCGAATTTTCATTAATTGTCTTATGAGAAAACGAGAGCTTGAAAAGTGCGCGTATCATAAATCACTAGTTTTTAGTGTCATTACAAGTGCGCAATAAATGCGCCCGATGAAATCGAGCTGTAGATTCGTTCCGGGAGGGATCGTGGATTTTATCAAGCGGCGACACATAATGTGATGTCCGATATCGATTACGCGAAGCATTTTTTTTCTTTTTCATAGAGAGAAAAAAGTACGCGTTTGATTAATAAATAGTTAATGACGTTTTACTGCCGAAAATTGTGAACCAAAATAGAAGGTTTCGCAAATTTTCTTTTTCTTTCAATATTTTATCTATATTTACACATAATTTTTACTTTTCGTCCAATTTGAAGGTATTTAATTCATTACTTTGACTCGAGCTTCTCTTGGAACAGTTTAAAAAACAATTGAAATGACAATTAATCGCTCTATAGGTTCGTATTATTAAGCTGTAACTGCTAAGGTAGATCTTCTTGTGAATTAAGTATTTTCTAAGTATTAAGATAGAGATTGAACTCTTCGACGAAAATTAAACGTAAATTGAGATTAATGTAAATATTCACTATAGACTGCTTGAATTTTTTGTACCGTGCTAGGTTGTATTTGTGTTTTGGATAAAAAGATAGTGTACAATCGGAAAAGAACTGAAGGTAAAAATGGTAAAATTAAGACCAATCAAGCAAGCTTTTAATACGAATGTATTTTTTTTTATAATCATATTATTATTATTAGACTTAGTGCATAAGGTGATTATGAGTAAGCTTCATTTACAACGTCCTTTACATTGAAAAGGTAGAGAAAGTTATATGCAAGAATCAGGAATTGGCAGGGAGTAAAAGAGATTGGTCCAGTCATCGAGATCAAACATGTCAACGTCTTGCCAAACAATCGTATGCTCACGACCTATATTCTCCTCCCAATAGCGAGCCATGTGATTGTAACTTACAGCTTCCCAAGTCTACGTGAGAGATAAGGAGGAAATTTTATCATTTATGCCACTTTCATCGAGTGTATCATGAAAAATCTTGTATTATAATTACATTTTAATCAATTTTTATAAATTATTACGTAACGCAAATCAAATAAATATAACGTATATATGTAAATATTCTATTCTCTTGCAATCTTGACTAACCTTTTTGTTTTGAGCTATAGAAGCCAATGCATAGATATTTTTTTGCTGTGCAGCAGCTTTTCCTGCTTTCTTCAAGTATTTAGAGACGTCTGAACTACGAGCGCGAAGTATGAAATAGTATGCTTTCAATAAATAAAAATGTGGTCTGATGCAATAATATTTGCAAGATAAATCAGTCAAAATTTCCAAGAGGATTTGCACGTCTCCCATCAACATCTCCATTTGATTACTTTTTTTCAAGTTGATACATCGTGTAAGAAGAAGTAGATGACATTCAAAAATCTAAAAGACAATAAGCGATGTGATCAGCTGTAAAATCAGAACAATTTAAATTTGCAGATAACTATTTGTAAAAAATGAAAACAACCTTGCATAAAGTAATAAGTTGAGAGAAGGAATCGCGCTTCAAGTGTTTAGTGAAGAAATCTAAACTTTTCACGAAAACAGCAGTTCTTAAATCACCTCTGAAATCATGATACATCATTAAGTCATGCACATTAACTTGAATAATAACATTTAATTAATTACTTGCGTAATTGACATAACCAGAGACTGGTCACTAAACGCTTCAGACTGTGTGGATCGCGCATTACCAAAGCTTCTGATTTGATAGCTATTAAAAATATTCGCTACTTAATTTCAGGTAATATATTTGAAAGCTTACTAAATTATTTAAGGTACGACAAAGTGATGTGTGTATTTAATCACACGGTTCAATAAAAAATCATACTTTTTTTCTTTCAGCTCAACTTTCTAAAATATGTATAAGTTTTGCGAAAAGATAAGATAAAGTAGATTCAAAACTAAATAAAAGAAAATCTGTTAATTTCTACAAAACAATGCAAGATCAAATCAACGCAGGCAGTATTTAAACAAAACTACGAGTGTGAAAGTTTAAGTCATTCTTCCACTTTGAATTATTTATACTTTCCTCAGCAACGCTATATCTTTTACATGCTATATACAACTAATAAACAAAATTTACGCATAAACATTTCAAAAAATCCGTACAAACCGAGAATTTTTTTTGCGTAGTTTGAGCAAGTCTCGAAGCTTTCTATAACGACTCCAGCGTCTACCAGCATATCCATGCAGAGAGCATAATACCACGTCAACGCTGATTTATCGACATCCTCTACTCCGGTGTCGTGCAGCCGATGCAATATATCCACCATCTCACAAATTCGCTTCAGTCGAAGCTTCAGCGTTCGCAAAATATGCGGCGACGTTGAGGAAGGAAATTTTCACCGTTAGATATCTTTTGCTTTTTTTTTTCTATTTGAAACTTTGGAAAATTTGTAACCATTACCAGCACTTGAATCATCGGTGGCATTATATCGAGCTCCAGCCTGATCATGTGAAAAGTCCTGGCACAACGGAGAGCCTTTTCCCCAAAATACAAGGCTTTATCGAATTTTCCTTCCAGTAAACTTTTGAAAATTTGTTATGAAATTATAGTTATATAAATGATGATTTTTTTTCTTTGTAGATCTTAATTTCGAATACCTGGCCTTAAATATGGATTTAAAAACACGAATTAACATCATTAAATCCTCAGAGTTATTCCAAACTGTCTTGTTATGAATGGCAAAGTGCATATACTTTTCAATTTGACCAAGAAAAGGTACGTCTCCAGTGCGTCCGTAAATTTTAACGGTTGAAATAAACAATCGGCACTGGTCATAAAAGGCATTCATATCGTAACTTGAGAATCCGACTGCGATGCTTTGTATCGACGCTAATTTGGCTAATTTCCACTCTTTGCTGGCCTGTATTAATAGAGCAAAAAGTTCGCTTTAAAATTGACAAACTACAATTTTTTTAAACGTACCAATAACTCTTTGGATAACAATTGTAGAGCGGTGGCTAAGCATTGTTTCAGCAAAGTTGATACCGAACTCTTCTCCATGGAGTGGATTATTGGCTCAAAATACTTCCAGATAAATTGTTGACGTAATTTTTCGTATTGTATTTTGTAGCTAGCTAATAAATCAGAGAATGTAAAATCGTGTTTGAATAAGCATACTGCGTCGACGTAATTAACTCTTGCTTGGGGATAATTGCCTAAGTGAATATAAGCATTTCCTAAAAGTGTAAATGTAAAAATTTAATTTGGAAATTGGTTTAATCGTAGCAAAATAATTCTTATACCTTTTAAACAATAAATTATAGACTTTTTAACCAATTTTCGTTGAGAAGCTAAATTTTTAAATCCACTTATTGTGGAAAGATACTGAAATATAAAGAAAAAGGTACTAAGTAGAAGTTAGTATTATTATTATTATTAATTAGAAATTAGTTGTATGTTAGAAATATAGTTAGTTATTATTAAATTAATTAATACATCATTTCGTTCATCGGCCATGTACAAAAATCTAAGAGCGTAACTCGGTTGACCAAATTCAATAAGAGCTGCGGCATACTCCATCATAAAGTTAACAACTTTTTCATTTTTTTCTAAAAGGAAATTTTTTTATCAATAAAATGCTATAATCAGATAATAGTTTCTTTGCATCAGCGATGTCATAAATTATTACCAATATTTTCTATGTGCTTCCACATTCTTAAAAAAGTGCAATTGATCACCATCAGGCATCGACAATTTCGAAGGTCCATGTGCCCATAATTTTGCATGTGAATATGTCCAGTTGTATGGTCGTGCCATACAGGATCCAATCTATCATATCTCTTCTGCTTCGATTTTTCTCTTAGCGACGTCGAAGAGCCGCTAAATGCATCGCTCACTAAAAATATCTTGAACGTTTGAAAATCCTTGAAATTATGATTAAAAAATTTTAATTATCTTACTTTCAGATTCGCTCGTCTCAAAAAAAGTGCGCATTATTGAGATCCCTGAATTATCTTCTGTCAGTTTCCTGTTAATTTCCGCTGCATCGCGTTCTTTTAACGTGTTTCTATCGCTTTTAGTGTAACTCATAGTTGGAGTACCTTCGACTGGTGTTTCGTGGTCAAGATCTCTAGACAATTTCGGAATTTTCGGTGTTGAAGGACTTTGTAACCCAGGGGAACTGCTCGGCGTCAATGAAGTTCTAGGAGTCATTGAAGTTCTCAACGTCAATCGACTTTTTAGATCTTTTTTACCTTCGACCCACGCATTTAATTGATTCGTCGACGAGGGTATTCTTTTTGTCAAATTCAGTGATTTTTTCTAAATCAATTTGAATTAATTAAGGAAATTTTTACTTTCTTCTACATTTGAGTAACCTACGTATTTCTCCTTTCCCGGTATTCTCAAAAATGGACCACCACCACACGCTGAACATTTTCTTGCGTCCTTTTTGTAAACTTCTACAACGCGCAAGTGAATATCTCTTCTCTCGATTTCCGGAATGTGTTCGTACACCGTCTTCTGAAGGGTGGTTTGTTTGAATTCCAGAAAACGGCAATGAGCATATCGTGCCAAATGCCTTTCGTCGGGAGGTATGTCTAATTTAATTGAACATTCTATTGAATAAACTAATTTTTTTATTCTCTTTTATAACAAAAATTATATTTTCAGGCATAAATGCGGACGTAGGATACAATTCAGCATTGCAACGGTACTGTGCAGCATTTACACAACAACTAAATGCGAGTGGCCTTATGTAACAATGGCAGAAATTAATTTTTGTCCTTTTTAATCTTAAATTGCGGAAAGTACGCGAAAAAAAATAAAATACAAGACGCCCTGGCCTCCGAGTTTCTATCTGGTATGCAGTATACATATCAGGATCTAAATCATTTATCATTTTATCACGGGCTCATCTACTTAGGCGTGCGTCGATAATATAATGCGTAATGTGAAAATTCTTACAGGACAAGTGACACCGACACCGCAGCAAGTGATGCATGTCCGAGAAAGTATACCTCGGCTTCAACGAACAGACGGCGAGTTCACCGACCTTCGTTCTCCGCCTCTGCAGCGCCGCGCACTCGAAAATCCGTACGCGCATTAGATTTTCTATCGCTGCAATTTTACGTTTCCATTGTCTTTTTTCCCTCCAACATTAATGTATTGATAGAATTATTGTTAAAGTTGGATAGCATTTAATAAAATCATTATTATTGCAGTATCTAAACATTAATGAATAATTTAACTGTATACATCAAGATACAATTTTTGCAAAAGTTGTATAAAATATTTAATTCAATTAGAATAATTGAAAAAATATTTAAATAAAAAAACGAATATATGAAACGATAAAATTGGAAGTGATTAAAAAAATGATATGCATCTAAATGAAAATGCGATAACAGCCTAAAAAATCATAGCGTTACCTGTTGCTGTCTTAAGGGATTGATGATGTGGGATAATCAATTCAAGCATACTGCGGGTGAAAACCTTGCCGAGCACTGAGGCACATTTGATGAGGTTCTGCTCGTAGATTGTTAACTTCGCGAAAATATCCAACGCGAGTCCTGTAAAAAAAGGAGCATACCTTTTCTTCACCTTCTAAGCGACTCTGACGCGGTATTGAAGCGAATATCGTGCATCGCAGCTTGTCGCGCATCATTGAACAAAGGGTACGCTTACGCACTTTCTCCATTATGCTCACATACGAATGGTGAACTTTTTTGTTGATTGCCCGGACATTGCTTTTAATAAGCGCTCGGCGTGCTTACACTAAGTGGCCGCGCAAGATCCAGAATCTACATGGCATTTTTTTTCTTTTTTGGAGAGAAAACTTTTACGTCAAAGCGAGCAAAAGATACGGTGCAGATAATGGATTTTAATTATTTCGGCGGAGACAGTGTTCTGATTTTGTATTGTACTTTCATGCATTTAAATTACATATTTATTAAGAGAAAACAAGACTTATTTTAAACTGCATATTCTACATTTAATTAAAAAAATGTGCGGTAAAAGGACAGAGTGAATTGTGCATTTACCTTCGTAATTGTGAACCTCGAAATGCTTAGAAATTTCGAATTTTTCATTGACAAGGCAAAGTGACACATATCTTCTCTTATGCCACGGTATCGGAGGTGCAACCTCGTCTGGAGTTTCATTAATGGGAATTCGATTAAGTAAAATGGGTGGTGGAAAATATATAACTTTGGCATCCACTTCTTCTGCTCTGACTTGTACTAAGTCGAATGCACAGCACAGTATCATCAAAGAGACAAATAATTGATACCATCCAGGATTGTTTATGTGCATGTTCATTACGAAACTAAAAAAAAATTAATATAATTTTTTAAAAATAGAATAATTTAAATTCAAAAGAATATAGTAGCCATTCAAAATAAAAACGTCTATTCTAATGTAAACATAATTACTTGTACAATTCTATTGAAATGCCCTCAACTTCCAAAAATTGACAAATTAAACAAAGGAGAGACTGGAACTCCAAACCACCTATTTCGTGCCGAAGCAATCGTCTGTCTCGACATATATCAGTCTCAACTCTTGACAATTCATCCCACGATTCAGGTTTCAAAATAGTGAAGGCCGCAATGACATTTTTATCGCTCAATGCTTGCGACAAAAATTGCCAGGACATGTAATCGATATATTGAATGTTGTCCAGCAGAATGCAATACTTTCTACTGTACTGTAAAATAATTCTTTGGTTAATTTATAATGGCCATTAAAATATTAATATTTCATGTTAAAACTCAACTGTCTTTAACATCTTTTCGAAAAGGACGAGAGATTTACGGTGGCGATTCCAATCAGAATCCCTGATAAACTGTTTTGACAGCCTGAATCTTACCCTCAAGATTCTGTTCATATAACAAAAATCGTCGATGTGAACAAGGTGACCAATTTTTTGAACAGTGCCTTCTTCGAATTCGTTGATGGTCTTGCAATCCTCCAATCCTAACATCTAATAGAAATAAAAAGTAAGATTGCTTTTTACAATTTCTAAATAATTATTATATTTATTGTAGCTGCACGTGCCCAGTTCGGCCTGATTTCAAAAGCCGTACAAAAATAATGCATTATACCTGCACCACAATTTTGTGAATAACTGAATACGGTTTCGTTGCGAAGGATGAATGAAGTACAACTCTAATCAGTGACAACTGCCTTGACTTTGCCATCGCAGTGCAAGCATCTAATACACGCGATTTTCCGATTCTATTAATGCCCTAATCATAAAAACGTAATTTTAATCATCTGAAATTTAATAGTAATGAAAATATTATTTTAAAACCTCAATTATCATTCCTGCGTATACTCGATCTTCTACACCAATATCATCTAAGATGGAACTGAACAATTCCAATTCCTCGAATCTGCTTAATATAGGATATGCCATTTCAAGATCGTGGATTGCATCAGATTCTTTGTTTCTACAAAAAATGCCAATATAATTTTGAAAAACTCTTATCATTAAGGTCATTATTTTTATTCACTTACTCCTCTAATCCAAAATAAATGAATACATATGTTTTCCCATGACCTCGCAAGTTTATCAATCCTGAGGATCGGAATTCAGATCTTGGAATTCCACTGTATACCATAGTATCCAAATCACAGGTAATCTATTTAATGTAAATTTATGAAACTACATTTAAAAACTTATTTAAAATGCTTTATTATTATATCTTTTGAAGTGGAATTCATTAAATAAAGTACTAACTTTATTTCTGGAAACTAACATTATGCTCTCAGCCTTGGAAATGGTAGGACCAATGATGACGTAGCATCTCCTTGCAACATTACCAATAACGGCACAGCAAACTAGATCTGAAATTGTTTACTTTAATTATTTTAAAATAAGCGGTATATACCAGTTTTTTAATGTTGACACCTGTTGAAATGCCGATGGAAACCTCATCAACGAGGAATATATTCCTTAAGGATGGCAGAACATTTTTTGCAAAAAACACACTGAACTCGCAGTGGTTCTTCGTTTGAAAAGAAGTTTGAATGCCGAAAAATAATCGAAATAATATGTTTTCGTTGAACAAATTAACGTCATAAATGACTCCAACATCTTCGCAAGCTCTGCATATAAAAACGCATTAATTGAATGTATCAATTTAAATTACATAGAAGACAATGAATTAGCTTTATACACACTTCAAAATAATTCCGTAACATAGATCAGTCATTTTTATTTGCTCGTGAACTGATTTTATGTATCTTGTCGCAACGTTCAGTACCACAACAGATACATTCTTCAACTCGGTAAGATGATCCAATAGTAAATTCTTGTCAACCTAAATTTGTTAAAAAAATATCCTAATAAGTATTCGTTAATTCATTAATTACTGTAAAAACATATATTTATTTACCTGATTTATTATTTTCGGTAATACGTAGTTTCTTAATGATTTATCTATCGAAGTTTCACAAGCGTCTAATATCGCATGTCGACCTGCATTCATACATAATGTTACATTTGTTTAACTGTTGTATTAAAAAATGTTTAACAAACTCTCACGCATTATTGTAATCCGCTCCATTTCTAGATTCTGTACAATTGCGATGCACTGCTTTTTCTGCTTTTTTATTTCTTTTACATTACGCTCCCATTTACCAACATTAGCTGTGAGAAATCTTACTTGTTGCTTTACATCCGACGGTATATTCTCTAATTCAATTTCAGACTTACAAATAAGTTCAACATGTTTCTTCAAATTTATCGCTGTTTCGGATTCACGCCTTTTCAAATCTTCGGTCACCTGTTAATAAGCTTATTTTTATTATTCAACAAATAAATTTTAGGGAATCAATAATTGACAAAAAATGTATACAAATAGCTTATAATTTTAAATAACATATACTAAAGTATATCTACGTGTGAAATTAATATACAGTACCACAATATGATGCTGATCTTGAATGACATAAAGGTAATCATCTAAAATACAATGCTTCCAGGAACTCTCAGTTAAAATAATTTCATTAGGTGGGCAGGCGTTAATAGCCCTGTAGACAGAAGTCACTGGCTCGCCAGCTATAATATAAGAGAGAGTTTCTCCCTCGCCAATGGATGAAAAAGTAACTGGTCCAACGGACAATGCAGTTTTAATAGGCACTATAGAAATTAGTAGCAATAAATATAAGCAATATTCTTTCTCTGGGTAAAAAGGAAATTTAAAGACTAGAAAGAAAAGAAGGTTCAGAACTGTTGTATGCATACCTCCACGACGATTAAGCTGATCTGTATTTAAAAATATTACAGATTCCTTGATACTGAAAGCACAGGATATCACTTTTTGTACAGCCATGTGTGGTAACACATCCATACCCTGCTTCCATACTGACAAAATACCGTGGTCTAGAATATTTATATTTTGTGATGTATGACAGGTATTTCAATTTTACATTTAAGTTTTAAATTTGTAGCATATAAAAATTATTATAAACCTGTAAATTTGATAACATCACCACCATTAAAGTAAATCTGCTCGATGATGGCAGTAGTGTACATAATGAGCACCTTTGATAGGCCGCAACTTCCATTGTTATTCGCATAAGTAAAATCATTGTACAGCGAGTACACCTCTTTAAGAGAAAAATTAAATATAAATAAGTGTCTTAATAATGAGAAAGTAAAATAAGAAAATTTTGCTAACCAGAAATATCTATATATAATAATATAACAAAATTATAATCCTTTATTTTCTTCTGAGAGTCAAGCAAGTAAACTAATTCATCTGGTACAAAAGTTGCCAGTACCTTGAACCTTGTGTTCGCATTAGTATTGTGTAGTACCTAATTTATTGATTATTAATTAGAAGAATTTTATCTTTTTTCTATGCATATTGCTCTAACCTGTCGCAGAGAGATATTTTCAACTTTAAAAATAGGACCCAGCAGTTCAGGTGACAAAATTGAGTTTGAATATTCTAAGCTTGAATAATCCATATTTTCAGATATTTCAAATTAGTATTAAATAAAGCTATCACTTTTTATTAATCTAAGTCATTATTTAACCTAATAGGTAAATTGGCTACTTCTTAAATTACATTTAAAAAGTAGGCATTCAATTGTCAATTTCAATTTTCTTTATAATCAATGAAGTAAAAATTAAAGTTCAATTTAAATATACGAAAGTTTAAGTAAAAAATAAAGCAGTAAAAGAGGAGGTGATCAGGATAAGGGTAATTGAAAAATCATGAAACAATCGTTTATAGATAAATAACTTAATATCTATTTTTTCAAAGATAAGTATTACATAGGAATGTCGAGTATTGCATAAATCGAGATACACTCAAGATGCATTACAAAATTCACCAAAAATCGCTCCGTATCTCCATGTTCCTTCGTGTTCATTGCATATCTTCATATGTACATTAGAAAATTTCGCTCGCACATTTTCTCCATAAAAAATATAAATATACCTTTACTTATTTGCTTTTTTGCTTATTTTTTAATAGCAATTACGAAAACTCTTGGCAGTTTCGTATTCGGCTGCGAGTCATATTTACACGTACGTAAATTTCCTTTTTTTTCCACACTTATGAGGATTGAATTGCATCAACGGTAGAGAAATTTGCGCGCGGAAAACGCAACCTACGGTCCAAGTCTACGCCATCTCAATATGTTGAAGCGCTCCTTTAAAAAGCCGGCCGTCGAATTATACAGTACAAGAAGGCATATACTCCGCCCTATTGTTGCCATCGCGATCACCAAATTTCGCTGATTCCGTTCAATTAACTCGTTTATACAATTTACGAAAAAAAAGAATTGCACGACGAGACACATTCGACGCTCACAGCGTCCACTCGTTGCTTCCGTTAAATTAATCATCAATATCATTTTGACTAGACTGCAGAAATTCAAACCCCCATTGGTCGGTTAAATTTTCTCACTTTAAATGCGAAAAAAAAGGATACAAAGAGCTACACTAAATGATCTCCCTCTCTATTTTCTCTCCTGATCGAGCGTTCCTCGTTGTAAATTTTACAAAGAATAAATGCCGCTCGTTACATAATATAGCGATATAATCTACAATTTTTGATTCGCATAAATAATCAATCTCTATACAAAAAGGGTAGGGCTCGCACATAATTCTATAATTGTTCGTGAACGGATTCTAGTTTACTTTTTTGTCCACAAAAATTGAGTGAAATAAACAAAAATTTAAACTATAAAGCAACTATTTGTTAATCACTTAGACTCGATAATCGTCAATCGAGCCCTCAATAATAATAATTAATAATAATAAAACATCTCACTTTGACTGAAAAAAAAGAATATAAAGAGCGATATACGAAATATAATTTGACCACTGTCCCAACGGATTCGTTGTATTCGTACAAAAGGAAAACCGTTCGACAAAGGATGCAGCGACATAATCTACAAATTTGTGATTCGCATAAATAATGTATAATCTGTGTGTATGTACAATAAATGGGCCTGCGCATATAATAATAATCATTTTTCGCGAACGAATTATTTTTTTCGTCCGCAATTGTTGAGGAAAAAAAAATAAAGCTAAATCATAAACTGCGATTGTGCATCGCTTCGAGTCGATACACAGATCTGAGCCATCAATAATATAATCAATAGCAATAATTGTGATAACAAATTTTCTTTTTACAAGAAATTGACAGGGAATCGGTAAGCAACAAATAATAATAATACAACGTCATGCAGTACATTTAAGTAGCGCAGAGTTAAGGTCCTTTGGCCAGCTCGCGAATCGTTTTACGTATCCCAGTGTCTCCGGTCGTGTCCCACGTTATCCCCTTTTAAAATGTCACTCGACAATAAAACATTTTAAAAGTCATTCTACAATCGTCGCTTCAAAAAAAAAAACAAGATCAAAGAATAAAAATCCTCGCCCCGGAGTCACCAGAAGTGCCATACCCTTAAAAAATATCGAAAAAATTCGCAAGCTGGTCAGTCCGCGATCATAGCGATTCCTGTCAGTTTCGCGCGCAAAATAATTAAGCGTCCTTAACGGAACTTAAGAAAAAAAAGTATAAAAAAAAACTGAAGTAAGAAAAACGGCAACGAGAGGCCAGTTCGTTAAACAAAAAAAATAATAATAAAGACTCAGTGCTTCGATCTCGCGATGTGCAGGAAGAACGAGACTTTGTCAGAGCACTGAATGCCGCACATGTTGCAGGTGTAGGGGTTCTGGTAGCCGTGGTAGCCCATGTGGACCGAGTGCATGATCTCATTGCCGAAGGATATGTCGCAGTACTGGCAGGTGAACTCGGAGCTCATGCCCGCGGCGAAGTGCGACGCCGAGTCCTTAGAGTCCTTGGAATCGGCGCTGGAGGCTGGCGACACGGAAGGCGGCAGCACCTGGAGGTGCTCGTCGCGCATCTCTTCATCGGAGTCATTCTGGAGGACACGTTTGTCGAGCTTGACGGCACGTCCCTTGCGTCGGCTGGTGCCCTGGCCGGCGACCGACGCCTGGTTCCTGCCAACGCGGGAGGCGGCCATCGCTGCAGCAACCTCGCTCTTGCTGAGGTCCAGAGGCGCTGGTGGCTCAATGGTTTCCTGTTTCACATAGAGGGACTGTTCGACGAGTGACTCCATCATGGGTGCATCGTTGGAGACTTCAGGGTCGCTGTTCTGATGCTGCTGGTGGTCCTCGGGGAGCTTGGCCTCGGCGCCGGTGAAGCTCTTCGCAGCCTCGATAAGATTGGCTTTGAACATCTCCATCTGCTGCTCTTTGGGCTGCTCGGGGATGGCACCGGCTCCCAGAGAGAACGGGTTGGGTAGAGGGAATCCAGTGAAGAGTGGGTTGTAAGGGAATCCCATGAGGTTGGCGGGGGCGGTAAGGCCGAGGCCGCCGGCCGGGGAGGTGCCGTTGAAGCCGTTGAAGCCGTTAAGTTTGGGCAAGCCGTTGATGCCGTTCAGTGGATTAAACTGGAACTGCATCTGCTGCATGGGTGTCTGCTGGGGGACGACGGTGGGCATCATGCCGTTGCCGAAGTTACCCGGCTGTTGGATCTGCGGCTGAGCCTGTTGGGGAGCCTGTTGCTGCTGCTCGGCATCCTTCTTGGGCTTGGCCTTGGGGCCTCGTCGTGTGCCGTATACGTCGATAATGGGCAAAGGGTTGGGCGAACCGTCGGCATTCAAGACCATGGCGGGATTGTGTTTGTACTTCCTCAGATGGAGCTTGAGCGAGTGGCAGTATTTGGTGGCGTAGGCGCAGTCGGAGCAGCGGAACTGGTAGACGTTCGAGTGTGACTTGAGGTGACTGTTGAGCATAGACTTGTTGACGCAAGAATAGCTACACTTGTCGCACTTGTAGGGCTTGGAACCGACGTGATTGCGCAGGTGGTACTCCAGATGATGCTTGTACTCGGTAACGAAAGGGCACTTGGGGCAGGTGAGGAGCTTCTCAATTTTAATGTGCGAGCGCGTGTGTTCCCAGAAGTCGAGCTTGGTAATCGCGACGAAGTCGCACTGCTTACATCGGAAGGTCTTCACTTTGCCTTGCGAGTTGACGCGCGGTACTCGCAGGCCTGGCTCGTCGGCCTCCTCAACTTCGTGGTCGGAGGTGCGCTCGTTCTGCGTTGGTGAAGCGCGGCTTATGTCTTCTGGACTGCCGATGCTGCCGCCGTTCGTCAACTGCTCCATAACAGATTTCGTGAACTCGCTCTCATCGAATTTAGCCGCGGCCGTGCAATGGCTCTTCAAGTGCTCGGAGAATCTCAACCTAGGAAGTAAAAAAATAATCGTAAGTTTTTTTTGTTTCAATTAAAAATTAATAGTATTTTTATTTCTATACTTTCATTTTTAAAGAGGAGAATTTAAATGCATAAAAAAATCATGAATTTTTTTTACCTGCTCTGTGTAGAGAAAATGCAGACGGGACACTGAAGAGGATCGGGCGAACACTCGATGTGCTCGCTGTTCTCTGATTTCATGGCTCCTGTGCTGGAGGAGACAATGTCACTGGTGAGCGCATGCTGACTCACATCCTGGTTCATCGAGTTCTCCTCCACAGTAGCAGCAACGATCGGAGAATGGCCATTGGTGGTGAATTCTGGCGGTGAGTCGCACTGTTTGTAAACGTTCTGAGGACTGTACTCGTAGCCGGTCATGATCGGCAGGTTGTGCGAGTCCTGCGAGGTAGCACTACCTGGCGATAGACTGCAGTTTACCGTAGACGACCGGCGACTGTTCGGCGACGCCGACTCGCTCATAGTAGTGTCCGGGCGAAATGCCCGAGTCATTGTTCTTATCATCCTGGTGAGGTTCCTCCTTCTGTAGAAGATAACACATTTTTATTTCTCTGATTTTTACTGCTCTCCATTTGTATTTTTGTTAATTAATTTAATGATGCGATGATTTGGATAGAATTTAATGAAAATTTAATTAGGAAAAATTTAATGATCCGAAGGATTGGATAAAAAATCAATCGGAAAGCGACAGTTACTATAGAACGATCAATGAATTCCGAAAAGCGAAAAATAATCCACAGGTACTAAAGGAAAAAAGAGCCATTATAGATATGGATCAGCGAGAAAAAAAGCGCGAAATCTAATCACGCGGAGGGCTGTCTGTCTTCCGCGTGCCACGCAGATCGATAATCGGAAAAGGGCATCCACACGAGCGTGTGTACTCCCCGGTCCATTAGCCCGGAACAAAAAAAAAACCTCCCACCCCCGATTTACGGTCTCCACGTGCGCTCGTCCCACCTTTCAGCCAAGCTCCTCGCGGCGATAAAAATTCGAAAGACCTCTCCACCATCCTGAGGGGGTGGAAGGTCCATTGTATACCGGCGCTGCGCGTGTCTCCCACGCAGGCTCGGCCGCCTCCACGTGTCCGAGGGTGGCGAGACGCTAGGCTCTTCGAGAGTTATTTTTATCGCGGCTAAACGATGCGACGGGCACACTTTCGGGATTGAGGAAAATGAGATTGGAGAGGAATCTCCTGTGGCACGCGCGGCCAATCGGCCGGGGTGAAAGGGGGGAGGGCCGTTCACCGTGGACGAATGTGAAAAACTAGAGACGGGGGTGGGGTTGGTTGACGTGGGAGTGGGGGTTCGATGTCGAGGGGTTGCGATTACTCACCACTACGATAGCGTCGGCCATGGTGCCCCAGGCGGGCGTGGTTGCCGACTGGAGGGGATGGCGGTGCTCCGTGGACGCCTCGACTATGGTTTGATGCTGCGCCAGCTCGGGCTGGTGATGCTGCTGCTGCTGCTCCTCCAGCTTCTGCTGATGCTCGTTCGCCGAGAGTATCAGGGCTTCCGCTTGATCCCAGTTGGCTCGCATCTTCGCAGTTTCTGCAAAAATTAAAAAAACCATCGGGTTAATTTTTTCGATCTTCGATGCATTCTCTTTTTTTATACACAGAACACTGGCAGACTAAGTTCGCACTAAGTTTCATATAATTTTATAGCGCTATTTAAAGGTCGTTAGAGCGCGCATTATCCTAAACCGCTGCGGTAGATTTTCCATAAGCAACACTTTTTGAGAATTAGACGTTGTTTTATGGGGTCTAAATGAGCGCCGTAAAATTGCCGACGGCGGGACTGATGGTCGGGAATTCCGCGCCGTCTGTCTAAAATCCGTCGCTCCGTAAAGAGCACCCGTCGGAGCGGACAGGTGACAATACAACCGCGGATGTTGAGATCAGAAGCATTAAAAAAGAAAAGAAGAATCGAAGGGAAAGGAAAATATGCAGAGGAGACGAGCGAACAATGAGACTAATTCATAAAAATTCTGAAAAAGATGCAGGTGAAGAAGCAAGATTTTCCAGCGGTCGACACGCATGGAAATCGCGCGACAAAGGCCACAGGCTCCGCCCCCGCACGGAAAAACTCTCTTTTTCTATCTCCCGCTCTCTTTCGCAAAAAATAGTCCCTCCTTTCTCTGCGACAGAAAAAAGGAGAACGAGCAAGCTGAAAGGGTCCTCCCGGGCCGAAAGGGGGTTTCCTTTTTTCTCCCGCGACGCATTGTGTCCAGTTTCCCGGAAAAAGGGTTTTCCTTGGTCTCTCGACTTGTTTTTCGCCCGAGCTGCTTGCATACATTAGAGCCAGCGGAAGCCCAAGGCCTTAATTTATTCAAGTGGAGCAGGCGACAAGCGACAAGCCCCATCGCTTTCTTCCGTCTGCGGGAGGACCCCGAGGTATATAAGTCAAAGAGAGGGACGAGGTAAAAAGACACCCATAGAGGGGAGGAGTAGAAAGTCCTACCCTCTGCGAAGGTTGCATGTGCCAAATTTTACTGTGGCTAGTTTGGGGTTATTTATGCCAAGAATCTCTCACTCTACTGTAAAATTAGCTTGTCGTCGCTGAGGTAAATAATTTATGATGGGCTTGAAACCTTTTCGTCGAATTAAAAATTTAATTCTTATGCAAAAATAATCATAGTGTCCAATCAAAAAATTAATATTTGCATATCAACTAGTTTTTTTTTTCATAAAATAAAAATTTATTAAATTCTTTATAATTAGTTTGTGGTACTCAATAAATAATACCGATAAAATTGCACGCGAACGTCCGCAAATAAACATCCACTTGGAGTGTAATTTTGCGTGTTTAAAAAATTCTTTGCATCAAGGTGATGTAATTTTCCATCATCTTCAATATTTGTGTCTAAAAGAGAAAGAGCGAAGTGTTTTTCGGAATCGAACGTGCAACTTTGTCTCCCGCTCGCTCCCGGCCCCTTTGGGGAATTGGCGAATTTCATTGTTTTTCGGGGCATTATGTCTACGGTGCCGGAGGACGGGCTCCAAGGGCCATAAATAAAATTTTCGGGTCCTCGGCTGACGACCGCTACTCGTTGCAAGGGTTTTTCTAGAAAATAACGAAAGAGCAGGCCCTAGTAATACCCATTTGCGCGTAAGCCTGGACCCTGGCGCGCAAGCCCTTCGAGCGGTTTCTCCCGAATTTGCGTATTAGCCAAGCGGTCACGTCGGCCGAGGCTTGCTTATCCGACACTTTCCGCATGGCTCGTGAAAATTCACCCCCCGTGCGTTTGTGTGTTTGTACACACTCTCGCCGAGTCGCCTGGCCGTTGAATTTACTGTCGCTCAACTTTTTAATACTCAAACTCGATATCGCCTCGTGCGATGACTTTGGTAAACTGTTTACTGAATTCGGTGACTTTAGACAAAAAAAAAAGCGTGTAGCTTGTTTAGCCAAGTTGAGCAATAGGAGAGTTTATTTACTTGATCGTCGAAGGGAAAAGAGAGCGGTAAAAATGAGAAAAATGTTATCTGACAGTGCGCACGTGACTCATCTCAAAGGATCGATTGTTTTTCGCAACGAAAGTTTGTAGAAAGCTGGACGAACAAAAGATACCCGACCCCCCTACGCGTGTATCTCGGTACAATCGGCGACTCGCGATAATAGCTGCTATCTGCCTTTGATGGTATAAAACACTTCTGGCCGGCGCCGAGGAGATGAAGAAAAAAAGAAGAAGCGATAATCCGCAATTATCTAAGTGCCTTTAATTGCGAAATAAACGAGCTTGTTCCCCTCGAATTTTCCAATAAATCATCGCGACCCGCAAAAGCGTATTAGATGTAAAAAAATAGAAGAAACAGAAAAAATCGAATAAAAAATCAAATCATAAAGTACTGTATATAAAATCGAAATAAAATTGTCCCCTGTCGAAGAAACATAAATATACAGCGCGACTCGCACCGGCAGTTTATTCGCGAGCGTTTTCGGCGTCGCTCGACGCTTGATATTTATACTTACTTGAAAAAAAAACCGAGTTTGTCGTGCGATCGCGCATTCACCGTCGGGTACCCGAAAAATTTGCCGCGATCAGAGGTCGTCAGTTAAAAACAAATAAAGCGCGTACCTACGCTTCGTGGGTATCGCTATCACTTCGGCTTTCGACCGATGAAGAAAAAAAAGGGCACACTAACAAATTCGCTTGGAGATCCTTCCTCCCCCCTCCCCCATTTTTTTTCCTATACGACGCATCGGCCAGTTCACCCGCGCCTGCACGCACAGGGAGGAAGAGACGCGATAATGAGAATCGCTCGTTGTCCTTCTCGATTAGCCGATCGATCGGCTTCTCGCCCCCGGGGCCGGACCCTCGTTTCGTGCGTCGCAGACTCCTCCTTCGATCTCACGCAAGCGCGCGCGCCTTTTTTCCCCCAATGCGCTTTCCCGCGATTGGCTTTGTTTGGTCCCGGCCAATACGTTTTTGCGCGACAGGATCCTCTCTCCTACTCTCTTTTTCTCTCTCGCGGTTGAGGCTATCGATTTTTTTATACTCTCGAGAGCGTCCATTGCTCACTCAGCATAATCCTATGAATCGTAATCGGAATTGCGGTTTTTTTTACACTTCTAGAATATTTGGAAAATATTTTATTTATTTGCGCGATCCTTTTTTTTTAATTTGTTGAATGTGGCCGAATTTTATTTTTGACTACTGGTTTGAGAAATCGCTTAAGAATTTAATTATGGAAATCATTCGATCAATATGTATCTTATATTATAGGGTGTAAACATTTTCGATTAGCATGTAATTCAAAGAATTCTTAATTTTGATCGTATAAACATTGGATTAAAGCTACAGGTATGAACAAATAACTGCTTACAAATATAGATACATAATAAAGTTACGTGAAATTTATATTTTTTTATGGGGAAACGGTCAATTTATAATTGTTTCATTTGTTTTATATAAAGTATGAATTTAAAAATTTATTTTGATAAAATATTTATCATTAAAAGTTATTATTACGTAATATTATACAAATCATTAATCGAACAGTTATACTCTGGAGCAAGACTGAGTTTATATCAGGATTAAAATTATTTTACAAAAAAAATCAATAAAAAAAACAATAAAAATTTCCAAATAAACAAAAAAAGACAGATGAAACTATTTAAAAGACCTTGTAAACATTAACTCAAAATTAAATTGAATTTCCAAGCCGAAACATCGAAGTAACGTGCAAAGACGATGTCGCGAAATAGAAAGAAAAATCAAACCCAAACCTGTGTAATTGTCGTAAAACTTGGTGATCATATCGGCAGGAATTACAAGAAAAATCTCCGCGAAAAAAATTAAATAAAAAAAATGAGTAAATATTCAAAAACCAGCAGCGAATAACGGCGTTGCGAGCACGTGGTTTCCTCCTTTCTCACTCGGAGCACTCGATCGCACTGATGGGCTTTCCCGACCGATTTTCCGGTCGTCGCTCCGCCGGTTCCAAAACGACTATAAGATTGTTTTCGCGGCCACACGCGCCCGAAGGATAATTCGAGCAAAACAACGGAAGAGCGCGAGGAAGGAGAGGAGAGAAAGGCCGGCGTGGTGGGGTTGGAAGAACGCCGGCACGCGCGCAACCCGCCGCGAGGCCGAGCACGTGCGCGCGCCGCGCGACGGGCATACCCCGCGGTCTCTACCGCAGCCTATTATATCAAGTAAAAAAGGGAGACGAGAACTTCGCGTAAATATGGCGCGTCCTTCAAACTGTGCACTCCTTTTTTTTAATCTTGTTTTAGCATTCTTACCGGATAATTGATAGTCTTTTAGTAAATGATTCGCGTATTTTATTGAGACTATTGTTTATGAATGAAAATTTTGGTGGGTATTAAAATTGCTTTGTTAAATTTGCAAATGCGACTTATTTTTACATAATAATAGATTAGTACGAACTTAGTGCGTTCTAATGCATTAATATTAAACGATAGAATGATGTTTCTTATTTTTATATATTTTATTTCATCACGGTAATGTCAATCGAAACTGATAAGAAAAAATAGAAGTACTTTCAAATGAGAAAAGATGTAACAGTTAAATTTTGACGTATATAAGTAACATCATACGAATCTTCATTGAAAAAATGAAATAAAAAAACTTACCTGATAAGCAACGAAGACGGTCAAAGTTAAATTAAAATAAAAAGAAGAGCGCCGAAGCAGGTGAACCTCCTCGAAAAGCGTCGACGACAGCGTCGCGACAAAGCACTCCAAAGCTCTCGATGTAGGATCACATTTAGTCCGCTCGGTTCACTCTCAAACAGTTCGAACTTACACTACTCTCAAACAAGCAACGAAAAGAACGGAGTAGCCACACGCGATTGCTATTGCCAAAATGTAAATGCAAATTCAAGTCTCTTAAACCAGAGCTTAATCTCGCTACTGCTCCCAGCAGATCTCGTGTGAGCCCGCTCGTGTGTTCTCGAGACGAGCGCTGAAGTTCGACTGATTTTTCGGTGGAGCTCGACGCACCGGCTGGAGCCCAGGGGGGCACCTACCCTCTCGGCGTGCCCCCACCCCTCGGCGCACGAGTCACCCCGCAGCTCGGCCAATCTCCGTTTCGTCGGCAAGGAGCGGGGGGGAGCGCCGCCGTAGCTTCCTTCCGCCGGACCCTCTACCCCCTCCCCTTCCCTTAACCGATTCACTGCACCGCATGCATCGGGCTCCTGTGCATGCCACGGTCAATCCTCCTCCCACCCAGACGCTCCCTGCTCTGCATCTATCGGAAGCGAGACCGAGCGGCTAATTAGAACGCGAAGGAGGGGGACAATTTCAGGTGCCGGCGCGACACCTCCGCTGCGAGGACGTCGGCTCCGCAATTGTTTTATGGAGCAAGTATACCGATGTTTTACTGATGTCTGAGATTTTCAGACGTCTTCTTCGCAGGCATTTCATGCGCTTCTCAGAAATTTATCAATTTCGCATTGCCCAGCTCGGGATGAGTAATTTGAGTTATATGGACGGGGAAATCCACCTTTTCCTTAAGTACTAGCGAAGAATTTGCTGTATTTTGGCGGATGAGAAGAGAAAATAAAAATGCGCTATTATCGTCAAAAATTATATTAAACAAACAAAAAGTAATGTGGAAGAAAGATTCCACAAAATGGTATGAGATTGAGTTGCATCTCCCCTGATAAACGTTAATTATTTAATTCTACACACTGCTTATAAATCAAGCTAATATATATCACGAATTTTCCGTAAATCCGTTCGAGATGTTTTAATCTATTCGAACAGCTTCCGTCTTTCGAGGAAATCCCTCGGCCTTTCGCCTATTTTTTTTTCTTCTCTCCGTACATTTGTCTTCGCTCAAGTATATACCCCTAAAAATGCTTTCCCGTATAACTCCCGAGGCGTCTCGTTACGTCTGCTCTCTCCTCCGGCCCTGCTCAATTTGAAAATAGTCGGCCCTCCCGACGCTTTTTCCGCTTTCATGGAAACTCGTTCGCGCCCCGGCCGTTTTTCTTTCAATGGGTTAGAAACGCGCTTACGCCCGTCAAGTTTAAAAGTAGTCGGGACACGTGCCGTCAATTTAAAAATAAAAAAAAAGCAGCTAGAAAAGAAGGAGGAGGAAGATCGAGCGCGAGCGCCGTTTTGTTTGGTCCTTGACGGGGCTTTGTGCTTTTTTCGAGGGCGCGCGCGCACGCGGGAGGAAAAAAAAATGGTACTACTGCTTAGAATAACAGGAAGCTAAAAGTCGACTCTTTTATCGATCGAAGCCGTTGCGCTTATTGTTTTAGAGACATAAGGTCGTTCGAAAGTTCATGACGAGACCGCGTGATTCACAGGTCTATTTTCGACGGCTTTTCCGAGGAATGCGCATCGTTGGAAAGGCTTGTTATCCGTGCCTTCTTGTTCTCTTCTCTCTTTCGCGTTTTCTTCCGACTAACGATGACTTAATCGCTTTCTTTCGTTCGTTTCGTAATTTTTCGATGAATATCGCACGATGGAAAAAAAATTTTTCTCTGATTTCATCGATAATTCCTTCGTCATTTACTTTGTACAAATAGAACTTAAATATACAGCTTTATCAGGGTATCACGAATTTACTTTCAGGGCGGTAAATTTAAAGAGAAGCGAAAGGGGCACGGCGCTGCATACCAAAATACAACTTAAAATAAGCGCTTGAAAAAACTGCAGTTTGTACTTCACAAGCCATAAAAATCTCGAAACTGTTATTCTTTAGGGACTGCATCAATACAACCGCAGATAATTATTTTTTCAGTCTACGCTCTTATCTCCATATCTAAACGCATTTTTATTTTTAATTTCTATTTTAAAATAGTTTTGCACGTAATTAAAAAAAAATATAATGATATTTGTCAGCCTCAGCAGAGATTTTTTTTTAATTGTTATATTCATGTATCGATTTTTTTCTCTTTTAATTAATCTACCCGTACGAAAGAACAACATTAACATTTTTCTGCCATTGCAAAAAGTCACCTACTCACTTTAATCAAAAAAAAAACAGTCTAAGAAAGCCGATATCCTCGAGTTTCCTTGCAAATAAAGCGAGCGAGAATAAAAGGCAGGGTCGGGTGGAGGGGGAAGGGGCTGATTATCCAAATGATCGAGCGGCAAAAAAGGCGGCCCCGGCATAAAGCGGATAACGCCCACGCACAGTCTCCCCAACCGAGGGGGGAGAGAATCGCGGCCGATGGGCTCGAGCGTTTTCATCTTAGATTCAGGGCAGCGCGCGCGCCGCATCGTCAAGCAACGCGATAGGACAAAGCCGGCCAGCCGCGCGTCCTCGCCTTTCCTCTCTGTCTCTCGGTCCATCCGTATACTCGTGGCGACGCGTAAAAGCTCCTGCATCGTCGACACCCCCTCGGCCTCCCCCCGCATCCGAGAGATGCTTAACGACCCCGAAGTACGGCCGCCCTCGCCACCCTCTTCTCCCCTTTTTTTTTTTTGGCAGCGCCAGCTATCGCGCACGTACATATATGTATACGTATAGGAATATATACGTAGATGCGTACATGCGCGAGGAGGGAGCCTTCCCCCTTGACCGACCTTTTTTCACTATTTCTCGATCTCCCGCTCGCCTCCTTTTTTCCCCTTCGCTGTTTCTGTTTTTTTCCTCCGGAGGAGGAAGGCTCCAGGCCGGCTCTGATGTTTTCGCTCGCACACACGAGCCTCCTCGTGTCTCTTGTGGCACGCGCCTCTTGTCCTTACTGTCACTAGATCTAGAGCACTTATGTGCCTCCGTCCTGCCAGTTCGATTTCTCGCGTTCGCAAGGGAATATATTTCTTTATTTATACTGACAAAATGGAACTGTTGTCGCGGGGATCGTAAATATCCCTTTGAAGTCGCCTCGTTTTTCATAATGAAGAAGCGCCGCAATTTGCTTCTATGAAGCTCAATGTAAATCGAGATAATGCTTCTAAAACGTGATCAAAACAATATTTACTTTTGCGTAAAAATATTATAACTGCATTATTTAAAATGGACTGGTAAAAAAGTTTAGTGTAAGAATCATTAAAAAGTATAATTAAATAATAAATAAAAGTCTGATTCGTAATCATTTATCAGAAAAGAAGGAAATGGAATAATAATTTCAGTGCGATAACGACTTCGACCATAGTAGCAAAGAAGGAGGGTGAAAATTATCGCGAAACTTTTTGCTCGCGCATCAACCGAGCCCTGCGGTTTTCTTTTTGCTCCATCGGCCCTCGGTCCACTCGGACGATCTTTGTGCGTCGAGGGGCCTCCCCAAGTCGTACGCCGGTCTTTCCGTTTTCGTCAGATCCGCGCTTTTTTTCTCCGCCAACATCGTATATACACTAGCAGGGCAGCGCACGGCTCGGACTGCGTCTCGGCGCCCACTACTTTTTCCCCGTCGCTCATTTTTCTCCAGCACGCGACCCTAATGCACGCGTCACGTCGGCCCATTCGCCCGGAGACGTGAGAGCAAGCTCAATGAAATTCTTCCCGGAATTCGAGCGGGTCCAAACGATTGCCCGACGATAACGCCATTTGCCGCTTATGCTTTGCAGAAGCGGGGGAAGTCGAAGTTTTCTCCCTTTTTCTTTCTCCTTACTTCCTTTTTCTTTTTTTGTTGCAACAATTTTTTTATAGCGAGTTGGGGTCGAAAAAAAATTGCACGCGCTAGCTAGTTTAATTTATCAGTTTTATGGATGAAAGAGGGATACTTACATTTATTTATTTTTTTTTGATAGACGAGCGGCTTGATGGAGATGATAATAAAATAGTAATATTTAGGTTAACGATAATAGTAATTTATTACAATGAGAGTGTGGATTTTATTTTTTGTGCTTCTTTACAGTAGATGGCGTATTGTTAATGAAACAAATTTTAACTTTTTTTAAGAATATCTAGAAACGTCGCATTAAAAATATATACTTAAACTTAAAAATAATTTTTATTACTAATAAACTCTCAGTAGAAATTTGACTGCTACTGCGTATACAAGTTTCAAATAGTCGATTCTTTTGAAAAATTCGTACTTCTACAAAAAAATATTGAACCCTGCAAAAAAGGCACAGCTTCAATATAACTTTTTCACCGGCTTTCTTTTACCTTTTGCATCAGCAGCTTTCTCGAGTTTTTCTCTTTTACACTGATCCGCAGCACAAACACGCGAAAATCCACTGCCTTTCGGAAAACCACGTCTCCGAAGAAAAAAAACTCTCTCCGGCACTATTTTTTCCTTTCGCTCGGAGCCCGTTATAATCCTCCGGTGCAAAAACCAATAGATGCAAATGGGGATGAAAAAAATTAGGAGAAACCGAGGCAGGTACGCCGACGAAGCGGTAAACTGTTACCCAACAAACCCTTTCTCTCGGACGAACACAAAAAAAATTGGCCCGGGCGAGCGTCAAAAATCGCCAACCCTTTTCCCGTTTTTTGTCTCTAATCTCTCGAGCGCCCTGGGCCCGTTGTTTATGACACTTTTACAGTTAAGTTTCGAGCGGCGCCGGACTAACTGTCCTCATCCCTCGCGCACTCTACTCGACGCGGCATCCCTTTCCCTACTTTTTCAGCCCGACCCTCGCTCCGCTTTTTCTCCTGCGCTTCCTTAACCTACACTTTCCTCCGTTATTTTTTGCCCGTGCACCTCGCCTTCCACTTTTTTCTTAGGCATTCGTTCCTTTCTTCCTTTTTTTCACCCTCTCAGCTGAAAAAGCTGTGAACAATTTCTTTGGACCTTGCGTCGACCGTTACGTCATTCATTTCGGTTTCGCGGAAGAAGGATATATTTATAATTTCTGCGAGGCAATTGTTCACTGATTGCGAAGGCGATATATTTACAGAAATTTGTATTTACTGATGCATTCGACCATCCAATTTTTATTGCCCTTATATTATTGAAGGGAGAACAATACCCGTTGCTTCAATTGTTTAGGTAGAACGCCCGATTTTCTTTAACTAAAGTAATAATTATAGATTGTTTCCGAGACATAGGGTAATCGTTCGCAGAAGTCAGAACCTTTAATATTTTGGGTATTCCCCACACTCCCTCTTTTTCTGTACCTTGATCACACCCACACTATGGAAATTTTCGAAAAGTTGATCATCACCTTATTACGAAATCGGAAATAATATCCACTGTTCTTAACACAAATTCAGCCGTAGTATTAAAGTAACTAAACAATAGAATCAAATTGTTATAAAAAAATCATCATACTATCCTCTCTTAACAAGTGACGATTTATTATAAAAATATATTATTTACTTATAGAATCTCCCATTTAACGAATACGCATAGGTATACCACTGTTATTAACGCATATAAATAATATAATAAGAGAAAATAAATAAAAATGAATAGATTAGTACACATTGTATAGGCAATTAGTTAAAACATATTGCATAAATCATCCTGGAGGAAAATCCGCTAAAGTCAGTTAACACCACGCGTCCAGTGTTTACGCAGTCATTCGCGTCGTAAAACAAAGACGCATTCACACGCCGCCTATAATCTCCTCGATCTCCTAAACCTCACCCCGTTCACGCGCGTCAAAGCCACTCAGAGCTCAAAGGGTTAATGAAGCCACTGATCGCTCATTGAAGGCGTCCGCACACTACCCACACTCCTCGCGGCAGCACCTCCCACTCTCCCGGACCCCCGAGCCTCGGAAAGTCCCAAACCGTCGGGGTGCACAGGGAGGTCCTACTAACTTCAGCGAACCCCTTGCCTGTACGCGCGCCACGCTTTATTGCGGCCCATGCAGTCGTAAAGTGCCACGCTCTCCGTACACTCGCGCTGCTCGACTTTTGCAGGCAGTAAATATTGAGCGCGTCGTGCGCGCGCCAACGTCTCGGGGCCCCGTGGGGCCTCTTCGGGGTCCTCTCGATTTATTTGTTTATGCCGCCCCCGAGGAGGATATAATACACCTCTGTCGGCGCGTCCCTCTCGGCGTTTTTCGCCGGAAGGTCGTGCAAGCTCTCGGGGAACTCTTTGCTTTTTGTGGCCCTCCAAAGGAGCGAAGAGGGGATTATGGGCCCTCATTGACTTCTGGCCCCTCGGCTTGACTTTTGCCCACAGTTGCCGCGAATTCGCCAAGGCTTGTTTACCGCTAATTTATGCTCGCCGTATATTCGCGACAATGGGACAACTCTAGTCCCCGGCTAAGCCGGTTATTTAAATTGTTTATCTTACGGGATTTTTCAACGGGAGGGGTTAAGGCCCGTAGCCTTGAAATTTTCCGTAAAGTTGTCAAGTTATAACGTGACTTTCTCGGAAAACTAATTTTTTTAAACATTTGTATGCAAATTCTAACAGGATTTTCAAGTAGAGCAATTTCCTTAAATATTTTTTTTAGAGATTTATGTTACAGCTGAGAATAGGTTTTTAAAAGATTTTTCAAAGAGATATAGCCGATTGCTTCTTACATTATTCGAGAGTTGCGTTCGATTACAAGCCAAGGATTGAGTTACTTGTTTTTCTTCGCTTCAAAGCGGTGAAGCATCAATTAGCGCTTGCGCTTGCGGGTGAATCTTAAGTTACGACGGACACTGACATCTCGACGTTTTTAAATATTGTAAAAATAGCTTTTTAAAAAATTTCATTCATCTTTTTTCGTCTATTCTTCCTTTTGTACGAAATTCTTGAGTAGCTATTAACAGAATTAGGCATCAAACGTTTTCATAGAAATTGTATAGCATAAAACTCGCTAAATGACGCTGAATTTAAAAGAAAAAAATGATGCACTTGACAAAGTTTATACAAAATAGCATGGTATGTTCGTGCACTTTTTCCACAGGTGTGTTAGATCAGGCAAAAATCTGTCAACCAACATCAATAAACACTTAAAAGGCAATTATGGAATTCTAGCTAAGGACTTAATAAATTTTTTAGTGGGGAATATTGTACGCGGTCATAAACGAAGGTCAAAAATAAAAGAGCTCTCGGAACTAGCGCCTAATAGTCGCACAATGAGAGACTAATAAGAGTGCCGTACCGATATAATCCAGTAGTTTATACGACCGGCACCTCCCACCTCCTCCCTACCCTTTTATGCAACCTCACGTCCGTGCAACTTGCACCGACTGCACTAAGCTCAAATAGAGGGGATTAACCGATGCCTTTGTCTCCTCATTAAACTGCTCCGCAATATAATTTTATTTATCGATCGAGCCTTCCACGAATATGTACATTAATAACACAATACCTCATCCTATTAACATCGCGCGCCCCTTTTTATTCCAACGTTAAAACATTCGAAAGTGTGCGTAAAAAATCACAAATGTATAAACCGGCTAGGAGTATTTTGCCGTTTCTGCGAGCTTCCACAGGAAACAGCTCGGCAGAGTCAAAAAGAAAACAGGTATGCCATGCGCTACTGGATTATTCCTTACCTGATCGACTTTTGCCCGCAGATATTTACACCCTGCAAACGTTTACGGTCTCAGGGGGCTTGGGCTACGCCGGATTAGCACAGACCGACTTTTGCGCGCGAATCCAGGCGTTTTTATAAGGACAGTGTAAACCAGCGGTTATTAGTCACTTATTTCCCCTCCCGATTTTTAGTACTCTTTATTTATTGCCTTGTGGTCAATCCATCCTTCGTGGAAGTATGCACTCGGGCAACGTGCCGTCGGACCTTTTTTAAACGTGCAGTTTAATCAACCCTGTACTTTCTTTGTGATTCACTGAGGACGCATTTGGAGGTAATGGGTGACGTAAATACAGTCTAGTTGGTGATGTAAGGATTTTCTTTTTTATTTGAGATTTTTTGTAGTTGGATGGACTCTGCTAGGTTGCTGTCAGTTACAGACATAAGCAAGTGAGAAAATGAGAGGAACGCCTCGTATACTTTTTTTTAGTACGTTACTATAAAATGTTAAGATTTTTTTCTCGCGCTGTAAATAAATGTGGATTTATTTTCCTAAGACATCTTTAAAAATACACTAAGTGAAAGTTAGCCTCGCGCGAACTAAACAATTGCATTTTAACGATATTTTCAATTACCCATCACGTGAGTCACTAACCCGAAAGTACTCACTACTTAAAATACTTGGACGATCTAATCGATGCTCTGTATACTTAAAACAATCAAATCATGTAGATAAGCTCCCCGAAAGTACCGTCGCTCTTAATTAATACGTATTAAGCACACAAATCGACACGCGCGTACCGAGAGTCACGTCACGGATTTTCACCTCCTCATCTGGACGGACGGTGTTAAAAACTCTTTTTTTCACCTCGCAAAAGATCCGCGCGTCCGAAAAAGAAGACTGCTATGTCTCTCGGGCAGTCGGGTGTCGACCACGTGCTTCTCATTTTTTTCTCTCTTCCCCATTTCGAAAGATATATAAGTATACCCCGCGGGTTGTAGGTATGTATATATTGGTTTTAGCAGAGCAGTCGGCCAACGACGCATGCGCTCAAGGTCTTCGCGCCACAGAAACTTTACGACTGCTCGGGCCGGTTTTTATTGGTGCCCGAGTTTGACTCCTGCGCGAAAGGAACGTAAAAGCGGCGCAAGCCTCCAAACGGGGTTAACGGTAGAGAAAGCTGCTTTGACGACTGTATTGTGGCTCTAAGACGCGTTACCTATTTTTTTCCGACGGTCGAGTGAAAAATGTATGCCGAGAAATTTTGGGGCTCGAAAATCGGGGGTTGCGTCAAATCCACCGCTTTCCTTTGAACTCTTACGCATAAGTAGTTACACATAAAAAAAATTAAGTACATTTGCCGAAATTTTTTCTATTTTCAACAAATTTTTAAATTACAATTATTTAATTAAGAATTCCGATAATTTTTCGAAACGACTCATTCAAATTGACCCAAGCGGTAAGACTGCGATAAGATAATGAGCTCGCGTTGAGCCTCTAAAAAATAATTAGCGAAATGCGTTACAGTTCGATCAGCCGACGAGTCTCGATCAAGGCGGCAATATAATTTTCGCAAGGAAATTCCGCGCGCGGGACAAAAGAGTTTTATGCCGAGAGTGCCGGCACTTGTGCGAATATATGGGCGAAGCGCTCGTAAACAGGCAAATCTCCAAATTTATGATTTTTAGATTCTTTCCCCGGTTTAAAAGGGTGTTTAAAAGGAGCCTGGAGCCTCTCAGTCTTTCTCCCGCACACTCGGCCAGACCCGGAAAATCCGGCACGTCGTCGAGCGGCCCCGGGAATTTTGCCAATTCCCTCGTAAATCCGTTGAAGAGCCGCCTCGGCGACACTCTTCCACGAAGGGATTAATTTGTTTCCGAGTCTTTTTTCCATTATTGGCGACGCGGCCAAGTCCCGCTTGAGACACTTCAGGTACCTATAGACTATAGACCAGACCACCGGAGCTACGAGGCACGCGAATCGACGCTTTCGCGAAATGCGTTCCTGAATTTCTTTTTTAACTTTTCAAGGGGGTGGGGTTGATCGAGTGGGTGAATTTCGATCGGAGCAGCATCGATTTTAATTTTATTTAGAATGCCGAGTTTTCGAGGCTTTCGACAGAAAGGATTTGAGGTGTGACATCCTTTTTTATTTGACTTTCGACTAATTGTGTTTGTACACTACTCCAGGGAAATCATAGACGTTTGCACCGCCCATGTACCTGCGGTGCACCGGGATTCAATTTGAATATTCATTTATAATATTGACATTCTCTTTCAAATGTTGTGAATAAGAATTTCTATTGAGGACATTTTCGGTATAAAACTTATACCTATTTAAAGAAAATACAGTGTGAAGTACAACTGAAGTTGACGAAAGATAAAAAACAATCGATTAACAAATGCTTCACGATTCAAAATAAAAATACGCGAGTAAAATGCCGTTATTACACAACGTCCTAATTGACTCTGACAATGCTCCGGAGTAACGTTTATTTACTGAAAACAAATACATCGCAGCAAACGAACGTTACAAGAATGCCGTGAAAAATATATAACGAGTTTCGAACGATTTTTCCATTCAGTTCCGGTGGCTAACGATTTTTGAAAGCTTCGCTTCTTTATCGCGCCGATAAGAAGCTTATTGTCCCCTTAGAAAGTCGCGGTTAAAGCGACTCTGCAGGACGACGGAATTAAACGTCTCGAATTCAGGGACCGATTTCGAAAGTCGCGCGGCTTGTCTCGCGTTCTGATCTAAACCGTGGCTAATTAGCGGTCCGTCTCGGTCAAAAAAATTCAGGCGAGCCGGACAAGGGCCGTACACACGTGCGGCTAATTACCCAATGCGGAAATCATTTATACATTTGTCGCTTTTACGTCGGATAATGACGTAAAAAAATTCACTCAACAGAGAGCGTCGCGATTTAATGGACTTTGAATCATGGACTTTTCACTCGCGCTTATAAAATGGGCTTTTGAGGCACTTAGTATAAAGACATTACGTAGTGCTCTATATTATTTTGCTAGATAAAGTAATGGCTCTATTTTTCACGTGTCTTATTATGATTTCTCGCCAACGAAAGTATTGCATTTCTATATACTTCACAAAATAATGGGCACGATAAAAGTTTAATATACTATCTAATGCACTAGTGAACGATCTCACTAATAGTAAATAAACGATCGAGCGTGCACTTATCCCAAATAAATCTCCCGGAAAAGATCGAAGCTCAAAAAGGCGCAGAGCGAGAGCAGCACTCGAGGACTCGCGGTAGCAGCTCTCTCCTATTCGATGTCCAAAAAAAATATTTTCCCGACAAAACTCGAGCCGCGGCTTGCGGGTACGAAAGGGGTTAGCCGCGTGCTCTCTCTTTTTCCCCGGAGCAGCTGTTTAAACGCCACCCCTGTACGCCCACTCATCCTTCTCGCATTCACGCCGACGACCCTTTCAGGTATACGCACACGTCGACGCGTGCGCGCACGCCGGCGGCCCGTGTTTTCGCACAAAAATGAAAAATTGTCAGCGCAACATCCATATGGCTCGTTATACCGGCAGAAGAAGGGGGATTCCCCGCGGCAACGGAAAGAAACGTCATCTTTCTCGACAAAGGGTTAGACGGGCTGCTTTTTTCCTGTCATCGATGCATAATCTCGTGCGTACGGGAAATATATCTATCCTCGATGTTTTTCGAAAATTTATCACGCATTTTTGTTTTTATTAATATTTACAGAAAACATAAAAGTGTAAATTATGCGAGCGGTGCATTTCTAAAGTAAAAGTAATTTATAGGATCGATGGATGGAAAGGACGATAAGATTTTTGAACGAGGGAAGCTTGTTTTTCAATCTTTTTTTTTTTTTGTTAAAAAGGAAAAATCATTGTTATCGATAGATACGTTGTCGAGTATAAGGGCAACTGAGTACTCGACGCGAGAAATAAGTAAAGAAAGAAAGAAAGCGAATGCTGAAAGCATCTAAACAAAGCGACCAGAGGAAAGCTAATCGCGGCGGGCAAGTCATCATCTTCTTGCGGCTTCTGTCAGCTTGTTTACCAAACCAGACTTACTAACACGAAAGAGCGGCCCATCAGCTTTTACTTTCTTTAACAAGAAAACGTGAAAAAAATTAGGGATAGATTCATAAATACATCTTTTTGAACAAATCGAACTTATTCATATTTCTTGTCATTAAATTAGCTGTAAGAAATATTCAAAAAATCAGAATTTTCATACAAATTCCACATTATTTCGATTTTTAGAGAGATTAAAATTAATTCTATGAAATCTTTAGAACATTCACGTATTTCAAAATTAAAACTTTCGCCACAAAAATGAAAAGTATAATCTAGATTTATGCTCCGAAAAGATGCATTCCAAAAAATCCACCCCTGCGCAGAGGACACAAGCCTTTGAAATAAATTTTCCAAAAGATTCCTCACGCGATTCAGAAAAAAGATCGCTCCTCTTAATAAAGCAACGCGGACTCGTTGCGCCCAAGTACCGCTGTATACCACTCCGACGAAAGCCCGGAAAAGGCGACAGTCCAACAATGGTCGTAGGAAAAGCGGGCGAAAATGGAGAGCGAAAAAAAGGGGGAGAGAAGGGAAAGAAAAGGGCCGATCCGTCTGGCACGCGCGCGCATCAGCCGGCCCCTCGCGATGGACCCCTTTCGTTCGGGGATGAAATTTCCCTGGTTTTTGGGCCGAAACGACGGATTGCTTCGCGCTCCGCTCCACAAATACGGTGGAAATCGGCAGAACGCTTTCCCCCCTTGGGTGCATCGCGCGCTCAACGCCGTCCGTATATTACATATGCGGATATAGGAGCGTGCGCGTATGCCACGCTCCATCAGAGTCCCGGTGTTATTTTTTTTCTCTTTCCTCGGGGAAATTTTCGAAAGAGATTCTTCCTCGCGACGGCTCTATCGCTTATATTGCTTGTTTAGAGAAGTCCGGGGGATTTTGGAGGATGATTTTGTTTTGGAGCCGGCGGCGGTAATTCTATTATTTTGCCTGGTGGAGCTTTTTAACGGAAGGTAAACAGGACGATTATATACTCGTGATTGTTTATGTTTGTGCAAGTATGATTAATGGCTTTATTTAATTTTTGACACGCGTCAATTTCGTTTCTACTTTATTACAGTATTTAAAATTTATTCTCTGAAATTAAATTATTCTTAATAATTCGAAAATTACTCCAGTAGTTTAACGTTAAATTATTTTATAATAAATTTAAGATAATTTTTTTTATAAATTCTATAAAATTTTGACACGCGGCTCCTCAATTCTCGCTGATCAAATCAACTGTCAAGCCCTTTAAATCAAACGTTATATAGACAAAAAATCAAAATCACGATCTGTCTGCAAGTAGTAGCTGCTAAAAAAAGGAAGAAAAAAGGCATTTTAGTACCATTCTAGCATCCCGCCACCTTTTAACGCAATTAGCTCCTCCCTATGCGACACGCTTTTTTCCCCGTATAAAAAAAAGTCTCGAGTCAGCAGCCGGAGTCGCCGTCGGCACAGGCACACACCACTTCCTCTCCTCGCGGCTTCACCGACTCTATTTTCATCTCGGCCAAGAGCCTGTACCTCCGTCTGCGTCCCTCTCACTCGCACACAGGCGCGTGTGTCGGAAAAATATATAGGGGTGGTGTCAGCAGATGAACCATAAGTATGGGTCAACCCCGAGTGCGCGCGCGTGGGTCAGCTGTCAGTTGTTTGTCCTTGCGATCGAGAGGGAGACGCGTGGTCCAGCCAGCGGGACGAAAGTGGAGGGAGGGAGATTTTTCGGGGCGCGCGAGGGGCGCCGATGCTGCAGCAGGCCTCGCGTGCACAATGCGCGCAGCGAGTTGACCACGCGCGCACGCTCCGCTCGATTTTTCTACGCGCGGCCATTTCTTTATAAGCGCACCGCAAGCGACCGTTAGCCGCTGCTGTGCCTTTTTTTCCTCTCTTTTCGAGCCCGGGGGATCACTTGCGGCGCTGCGATGACCGGTGCGCGCACGCGGAGGGATTCTTTACGAGGCGCGACGTTTTGTTGACCTCGAATTAGACAATTTTTCAGAATCTTTTCATTATGATTTTCGGGATGATGGTTTAGAACGTGAGCTTCACGGTGGATTTTTTTAATGGTTTTTTTTTGTACGGATTTTGTTTAACTTTATATCTATTTATTACATGAATTTTTTTAAATTACGCAGTAAAAGATTATTCGATACGAATCCTTATAGCTGGATAAATTGAATTATGATCTATACCCACAGATATATTAGATACTAAATAGATTGATATTACAGTGCGACTAAAATTTATTTATGAAGTTGAAGATGGGCGATGAGTATCTAATGATTTCATAAACGGCACTTTTTAGAATATTATTTGAGGATTCTAAAAAAAATCAAATACAATCGATCATGTCAGAAATTTTTTCCGGTGCTTTTTAAATTCAACGCTCTATCCACGCTTCATTCTGAACCATTTTTCGTCTACTCAATCAATCATCTTTGACAGGATCTTCACACTTTTTAGCTTGAGCTCACTATGAATGTAAAGCACTGCCAATAATCCCGGATCCATTTAAAATTCATCTTATTTTTTCGAAACAAATTTTTATAGATCACCTTTTTGCGAAAAAATTTAACAAAAATACTGCATTTATTTATAAAACAGTGTAAATTATGATTATTTAATACCGAGAAAAAATGTTTAAAAAATATTTGAAAGTTTCATTTGATAAAAACTAATTACTTGTTTATATACAAAAAAACTCATAATTTAGTTATTAATATTATAACAATCCCGAAATACGTTAAATCATTCTCGGTCAGATCAACTCCGACGCATCTAAATAACAACCCAGAAAAAAAATCAATGAAATATCTTAGTAACATAATCCTCCCTCTCGAAGCTCTTCGACACTGGCATAAACAACCGAAAAAGGAAAACTAATAACAATACCTCAGTCGCTTGTGCGTCGGTCCAATCGATTTTTCGTCGCGAGAAAGTCTCCAAGCCAAGAAACGTGCTGCAGAAAAAGAGCCGAGGATGAGGCGAAGAGGCGGAATCCGAGATCCAGCTCCCTATAAGCGCCTCCATCACGAGCGATGAATTTTTTCCTAATTTATCGTACTTTTGTTTACCGTCCTCCTGGACACCAAATCCCCGCATCTTTATATTGGCAATATCACGAAGAGGCGGCGCACTTCGCCATCGCCCCGGCGCCTCGGCTATTTTTTTACCAGAGAGCTTGAGATAGGGGTGGCGACTTCACTCCCCCCTACGAGCGCCTTCCGCCGAGGAGGGGGGGGGGGCAGGCCACCCCTGCATCATAACGCACAGCGGCGAATCTCCCGGCGGCCTATCGTGCTCCCTACGGTACATTTTCCGCCATTCCTGGAATTGAGCCGTTCATCAATGTTCATAATTCTTGCACGCTGTTATCGAAGGAGATAAAGTGGCCGCTCCCGCAGTGTCGCGAGGAAAGCTCAAAAAGGGGAGGTGAGATCGGCTTAGCTGTGTCAAAAAATGTACATATATATATGGCAACCGAGAGGATTTTTCCGATCGGCGGGGGGTGACCGTCGACTCTTATCGCGAATGGCCGTCGACTCTAGTGGGATTCTGAATTTTTCTGCTTCTGAAAGCTCGCGGTATGATGGAGTGGAGACCGAGCCCTCGCCGAGATCAAGGCCTTCTGCATAATTGGGCAGTGCCACTGCGATTAATGGACCGAGTGTTGGCCGTTTATAACATTTTCTTTATTTTCCGAGGTGGGGATGAGAATGTTAGCTTATCGAAATTCTGCGGATCGTTCAAGATTTTATTCTACGGCAATGGGGTATGTTACATTAGTCAACTCTAGGGTTAGCATTAATATATTATTTTATTCGGAATTCTAATAAATGTTTCGGAAATTTATGCTTCATTTGGTCAAAGAAATTTTTTCTTTTTTGTGCAATTCACGCTCCTGAAATCTTTTATTCTATTACCTTTATATTATCTTTAATAAGGATCATATAATATTTATACTAAATGCAGTGTAATGATTGAAGAAATTTTTCTTGCAATAAAATTGAAGATGTTAATAAGAAATCGTATGGTTTTTATTCTTGACCGTATCTGCTGTAATTCTGTTAAAGTACAAAACTCAAATTTCCAAAATTTTTACTACGTTATGCATTGAAAATCGACCTTTAACCGAACTTTAATTGAACGCACAAAGAGAAGTGTAAAAACTTGCTTTGCTTGCATCCAAAGTGAAAATGATGACTACTTGCCCATGAAATCTGAAAATTCCCAACACATAGTCATAGCCGACAAAAGCAATAAAATAAACTCGGCCGCCGAGTGCTAGCCGTAAAACTACACAATGCCTCGTCCCCATCGACTGAAAAAAAAAGAGCAGAAGAATGAAGAAAAAGAAAAAGAAAAGTAGCCAACGGCCAGTGGCGAGTTCGGCGATCGGTCGCGTTCCCCCTTTTTCCGCAAGCTCGCTCTCTTTTCACAGGAAGTAACGCGCGCGCCTCATTATCTTAACAATCGTTACCCCAGTAATTTTGCGCACAATGCCGGGGCTCCGCTCTCGCGGCTCCTTTTTTCTTCCGCGCGTCCCTTTCGAAAGAGATAAATGATTCCTCCGTCCACACGAGGAGTCCGGTGAAAGAGCATCCCTCAACGCAGCTCCACGCGCGCCGAGGAAAATGTCCCCGGACTTTCCGGGTTTTCGAAATTGATATTTTTTTTTCTCTCCCTCTTTGTGCGGCGGCGGCGATCGAATGTGCCCCGGAGCAGAATCGCCGCTCTTCGTTTCTCTCCCCCACCCCGTGAGGCGGGCGCGCGCGTCTCCTCCGTCGATCTCATTCGTCTTTCTTCGTTCCTTGGAGCATATATATATATACGGCGAGCGCGCGCCCTTGCCGGACAGCTTTTTATGCCGAGGGTGGCCGAGTGGATGCGGAGCCGTCGGGAGGGTGAGAAACGCGCGTGCCGAGCTTCGACGAGCAGCGACCCTTCGTTATGTGTACCGATGGACTTTCTCTCTCTTTCTCTTGGGCGAACGAGCGATGGCGATTCGCCTCGAGTGGCTTCGATTCGTCGCCAAAACAACCGCCCTTTCGCCAATGCATTGCGCTCACCTTCCATTTCGAGGAACATTTTTTTCCTCCGTGGACAGTGTGAGAAGGTCCACCGGCTAGGAAGGAAATATTGTGTATAGGGCTTCCAGCGGGTCAATTCAATTGATCAAGTTAACGGATTTTTTTTATGCTTATTTATCATTATTATTATTATTTATTTTTAAGAATAATATACTTTGAACATTTTTATAAAGAATGATTGAATTTTTCTGCATTGTTGATTAAAATTGTTCAACTTATTATTCTTGAGTATATGTTGATAAATATATACATTCTTCCTTTTATGATCAGCTTAGCCACGTCAAAAAATGTCATAAAATTTACTCTTTCTATATTGAAAGCTTAAATCTTAATTCTTTTTATTGAGTCTAGAATAATTTAAAGGCCGCCTACAAGATAAAAAAGTATTCACTTAATCTGATCCATGCGTTTATTTTTACCCATCACAAAGTTGTTTTGCAAAATCTTAAAAAATTATAAATAGCTTTGTACGTTGCAATGTATATTGGGCTGAAAGGATTAAATAAAAAATTCATGGAGGTTTCATTAATTGTCAGTATTTCTCGTGCTGTGATTAATCGAGCCGTAGATGTTAATTTGTTTTTCAATTATTTGTTGTGACCCTATTTGTAAAGCTAAGTCGCATTTCCGCGTGCGTTGCCCCTGCCTTACATAGTAAAATAAAATAATAGATCGCATAAAATAAATTCAAAATATTTCACTTAATTTGTCATAAAATTCCTTGCTATGTGTATAAATCGAGTGATAATCGAGTGTTGACACTCACGTCCGAGTACTAAGTCCCAAGAAATAGCGTCACATGGAAAATCTACCTGACCGCGGCTTTCATACAGTGATACACGCGAGGGATCACAAAAGTCCCCGGCACGTGGCGCTTATTTAAAAATGTCGTCAATAATTAAGGGGAGCCGCGTATGCACGAGATCCTCCGTCCCCGCATACATTTACCCCACCCATCCAGGCACGCGCGCGGTTATGCAATATAAGGGGGACTCGCCGGGAGACGCCTCGGGATGTAAATTTCTTACCTGCGACTCCGTAACGCGTGATTAATCTCGAATTGAAAAGAGGGACTTTTCTATGAGCCCGCACGCGACCAGGATCTTGCATTCTGGTTCGTGGCAGTCGATATTATCACTTTTGCTAAGTTACTATTCAATTAAGCAAAATCGAATGATGGGTTAATTCGCTTAAATTTCTTCATAACAAAAGAGCTTTATTTTATTCAATTTTGTTTACGAACGATTATTATTTATACATAAAGTTTACTTTAGAAAATATATAACTTGACTAAACGCAATGAAAAGTGATACACCAATCCTAAGCGATAAGAATTCCTGCATCTCTCGGAGCTACAAAACAAAAAAATCCTTGAACCGTTAGCTACTCCATTCTCCCGAGATATCCGGGCAACAGTAAAGAAAACCGTCCAACTCGCCAGTACGACTCACTTTATTGTGCAAACATCAATCTTTCCTAGGCGCTGGCTTTTCCAACGGCACATATATAACACATACAATCTCGCGTGTGCAAGCCCCGGCAATTTTCGTCCAGCCGTTGTTCCCCTGCGCGCCAGGTACGTACGTACAAGAAAGAGCTCCGCCGTGAAGAAAACCACACCCCGGTCTGTTGTAAGTTTCGCACTTGTCAACGGCCTCCTCGCCGCGGCAGCGCGCGCTCGTTAAAAGCCGCGCACGCGTTCCGGGCGTGGCTATCGCCGGCGCACAATGCCTCGGCACTTCTCGAATTTTACGTGCGTATACGCGCGAATGATGCCGGCGAGCCGAGATCATTGACGGCGAGTCCGAGCGATTGAGTTCGCTCGCGCTCTCGGCCAGGGACAATGGGGAGGGTGAGTCCGGTGGCCGTGCGGTAAAAAGTTCGCGGAAGCGCTCGTTGCGGGGAGACGAATTTTCCGGCTTGTTGCCTTTTTTTGGTCTGTGCGACTGCTGAAACGCAGCGGACGTGGAAATTCGAGCGATCGTAATGAACTGCGAACGCTGTTGGTTAGCGCACCTTTTCTTTGCGGTTTACTGGAAATTTAGTTGAATTATCGACCGATCGATATTGATGTATGTGTAAGTGAGAAAAGGTGAACAAAGTTAAGGGGATATATTTAATACAACTGAGAAAATTTAGTTTAGATTCGATTGTTGTGAAGATTTTTTACAAAATTTAAATTAAACTTGCACTATTGATATTGAAATTTTTAAGATGTATATATATTTTCAACTAAAACAGCTATGCGGTAATGAAAATAACTACAAATTACTATTTACTCAGTATAACATTGGTCCAATACAAGTAAACGTGATTGCAAAAGGGGCACAAAATTGCCCATATCTATGCATAGAGAATTTAATCCCGCTTGGCCCATTGACCGGAATGAGCTTTGAGACTCATCACGCATATATATATTATATATATATATACGTAATATCCGAAGCACGCCCAAGTCCCCGACGTTGAAGGACGATTCTACATAGAATTCACTCTGAAATGACTCACGTGTTTACCTATCATCCAGCGATTCTTACGCCAACCCGGCGAATCATTAATTTTCCGCAGCGAAATTTTAAAATCATTTTTCCATTATACCACCTCTCGAAAACCAGTGCTTAAACCAACTCCAGCTTAATCGAAATAACATGATGTCGCTGAAAAGTACTTCGAAAGATTAATTGTACCAAAGAGTATAAGTGAAAAGTTACCTATGCTAAAATAAATTTTGTAGTATTTGAACTAGTATATCATTAAGTGAAAAATAATAATCATTTTAAATTCAACGTAAAATATATATATATTTTTAACAATTTTTCCCAAATGCGCCGAAAGAGCGTAAGCGTTCTAAGTGGCATTAGTTCGGTAAGCTTTTGCTTCCATTGAAAAACGAGAATCGCAGGCATTTTCTCACACTACACCCGTCCAACAAAATTTTACAGTACAGAACGTTAAAATCAGAAAAATCACCGGGTGTGCGGAAAGCAACGAGCGTCCCCTTTTTTCCCCGAGCGTACATATATATAGGCACGGGTCAAAACACACTCGAGCTCCGACGCGCTCTCGTCCGATGTTTTGCCAATTCCTCAAGAGCCGGACGCTGCCCCAGCGGCAGCCGTAGAAATCGGTCGAGCATCTGGATTCCTCTCCCTCTCGGGATTTTTTCCTCCTTTTTTCGCGCGCAAATGGGCCGATCGCGCGTAACGGGCGATTTTCCGTGCGGCGGGGTGAGAGCCCCGGTTTTTCGTAACCCGATAAATAAGGAAAAGCGAGCGGGTGGGAGAGCGACGAACAATGCGCGGCTCGCGCGTGCGCCCCAGGTTAATATGCGGGCAACTAAACACTGGAGCCGGACAATGCCAAGATTTATAGGGCGACGCGCGTTCGCTGGACAATGGTCGGCGGATCCCCCCAGAGAGAGGGAGAGAGAGGCCCGCGAGCGACTCCGTTCTCGCCTGCCTTTGATCCGCATCCCGTTTCGCCGGACGCACATCTTTCGCCGCGAGAAGTCGTCAATTTACGGATTTGCGACGGCGCCCGCTACCGGGCAAACAGCCTGCCGTGGCCGGCAATGTCGGCTGTGCACACACCGCATGCATAACTGCGCGTGCGACCGGCTGACCGGCGGTGCGGAGGCGAGGTTTTTTAAAATTTCGATTTTTAATTTTACATTAAGTTCGGTGGACTGAATTTTTGCGATGATGACTTTATTAAGTGACCTGCGTCAAATAGAAATTTCTCTTCTAATAGTGATTATTTTATTTAGAAATTATAATCTATCTGTTGATTATACTTAAAAAAAAGACACTAAACATTTCTATTGAGATTAAAAATTGATCATGAATGTTGGCTAAAAAATGGGAGCATATATATAAGATGCCTTATTAAATGTATATATGTTTACAAAAGATAGTGCATGCGATTACAAAACTCAAAAATTATTGCAAATAATTGAAGACAAAAAATCTTTTGTAAATCCAAAGTATAATATGTAGGCTTTATTTAATAGCGGCATAAAATCAAACCATATACCAAGCTGAAACTCTCCCGCAGCAAAAATAATAAAACTAATTGCGCCGGGATCCAACAACGACTCGGTCTTCAAAGTTTAATTAGCGGAAAAGTCGTAAAAGGTCGCGCGAGCGCACGTCACCCTAAAAACCGCCTGCGGCACCGCCCCTCTCAGCACCGGGGTGAAAAATTTAAAAATTGATTCCCCAAATCCTCCATCACTAGCAAAGAGAGCACCTCGGTAAATTTTAAGCCTAGCGCCATAATTCCGTCGTGCGCGTGCGAGCTCGCCCGATAAGCACTTATAAATCAAGGCGACCGGGGCCATTGTGCCGGGCGTTCGCCGCGTGTGCGTCGCTCCAAAATCGAGTGTAAAGCGGGCCGACAATGGAAAGGCCGGACACGCGCTCGGCACTCCTTCAATGTCGCCGGGGCATTTAGCGCGCCGGGGGCGCCAAAGGGAAAAATTATTTTTCGCCGGGAAAATGGTGTGTGCGCGCGCGCAAGCCTCTCTCCCCCCTTTCGACCGGGGCGATTTCGGACTGCGCCCGACGATTAATCGTCCGCTGCGGCGATCCTTGCGAGGAGAGACGGAGCGGTGTGCACAATGACGGCTTTTTGTTCGCGCGTATTTATGGATTCGCAGGCGATCCAATTTCCAACCGATCCGTTTAAACGAAAGGGCGAGAGCGCAAACACCCGTTGGTCAGTATAGTCGCGAGGCGCACGATGTGCGTATGTACACTTTCGGTTGACGCGGCGTTTTTGTCGGAGTCCGATCTCGTTGTTGTCAGGACCATGGTTTATTGCGACGCAGAAACTTTTCCACGATTTCAGTGGCACGAGGGACTGGGCGACATTTAGATTAGTTTGTTATTATATTATAAATGAATTAAAAAAATTGATTTGACAGATAGAATTAGAAATATTAAATATAAAGGTGAATAACTGGGGTTTAGAACTGTAGTTTAATGTTTATTTAGATTAAAAATAAAACATAAAAATAATAAAATAGGAGGAAAGTGGGAAAACTTATTATGTTACTCTTATATTTTCTAAAAGGCAAGTACTGCATATTAATGTAGCTTTTTAAATCGGCTAAATGTTCTAAGCGAGTTATAATTTCACGTCCTTCTGAATTTCTGAAGAAATCCCCCCAATCCCCATAACTAGCCATCTCATCTCTCTTTCTCCTAATACCCAATTAAAATTTACGTGCCGCGCCAACTGTCGCTCCCACATTTCCCGCATCCCCGACCCTAAAAACTCGCTCGTCTCTCAACAAACCATGAAACAAGATAAAACTCTCCTCGTTATCGTCGTTTTTCCGCATCTCCCTTTCCCTCATAAAAAAAAGGCCAAACACCTCCAAGCCCCCTATTGTTCACCCCTCCCCCCTCTAGGTCACGTCTCAATCGGACGCGTGTTTAACCTCCGCTGATCCGTCGGCTTACACGCCAGCGTCTCTCCTCCGCTGAAAAGCGAAAAAAAAGCATCTCTATATCGTGCCACGAGTCCATCGAGCTGGTCGCGCGCGCGGTATAATCGGATTTTCGTCGCGGGGCGGGGCGAGGCCGCGCACCCCTGAGGCAGCCTCACAGTCCAGACTCCGACGTGTATACACGCGCATAGGACTTTCTCCACACGCGCGCGTTAATTCTGGCCACTTTTCAAACGTCCGCCGCTTTTTTTTCGACCTCCCCTCTCCGAGTTCCTCTGCCCTGCACCTTTCGCTGCGACTCTCCCCCTGCTCGCTTCGCTTTTTTTTCCGTCGCTCGATGAGTTCCTACTTCTCTTTTCTTTTTTTTGTGTGTAAGCGCGTGCATGGACACCCGATACACGCGCCGTGATTTCCGTTTTTCCTGTGTACAGGGCAGGCTTTTGTCGAGGGGGGGTTTTCAGGGGCCGAGGGGTGCGCGCGCGCCGGAATTTCTATGGGCACAGTTTTTTTTATGCGCGCTTTTTCGAGGGGACCGCGAGGAGGAGATCGTGGTTTGACGCGCGGCCGTTTAGACCTGCGAAGGGGAGGCACCGCACGCGAGTCCCGCAGGCTGCTTTTTTTTCTCGTGGTTCGACTTATACCGGAGTAGAGCGCTGTTATGACGAGACGGTTTTTTATGTAAGAGTTTTTTTCTCCTTATCCGGGAATATTGACTGGGTAATCGAGACGTAATTGACTTGCCAAGTGCTCGTGCTTCTGTTATAGCCTTTTTTTTTGAGAAGCAAGTGGTATTGTAGAGTGTATGCGATGTTACAATTCAAACGAGGGGCTCTTTTTTTCTGGAAACTGTGATGTAATTTATACGTATTTTTTACACGCAATATTTGTCTCTGTGAGTGAGAACTGAACATACTAATTTTTAAAAGAGTAGATTTATTATAAATATTTTTTCATCATTTACACGCAAGTATCAATTATCAATTTAGCGTATTCGCTTAGATCACGCTGTTGAATAATAAACAAGTACAAGAATAAGTAATAAGTAACAAGTTGGTTTAATATAAAACAAATGTTATACATTACACGTCTCATCATCATATTTTTAATATGATAGAAAACAAATTATTTACTAAAATATTTAGCTAACAGCCACATAATTTTTTTACTATACTAGAAAACAAGCGAATAATTAAGTTTGGTCACAGTCCGTTACAGCGAAGCCAACTGTACACACCAAGTACAAAAAACGATCCCTTTGTAAAATCCCAATTCCCCAAATTCCTCTCAATAAAGAAGACGCACTCTTTTTTCGAAAAAAAATCCCCGACCTCATAGCGACGCCTGCAGTACGAATAGCACCTTCTGAGAAGTTAAAAAAGGAAATCCCGTTGTAGCGACTCGGCCGCCATTAAAAACTATTACGACGAATTTGTACGAGGCGCGCAGCTCAACGAAGAGAAAAGAGAGTCCACACGGCGTCCGTACGCCTCGCAAAAAAGAAACAGAACATAAGGGATCGGAGCGGCCGGCTCTTCTTTATTTTTTCGTGAAAAGTGGACGTAAGGCCGGAAACGGGGCCGAGCCCGACTCCCTCTTTTTTTTTCATCGGCACCGGATTTTTTTTTTGAAAGAACTGGCGTTTTCTCGCAGATCATCGTTCTTCTGAGCGTATGCAAGAGCTCCCGGGGCGACAGAGACCGCGACAATAGGACACGGGCGCCCATTAGGGACGAACGCACTGCTCCTGCTCGGAGCTCCGCGTGCACGAGGACGAACGTTATTTATGGTGAAGGCATTATGGGTCGCGTGCGCAAATTACGTTTTTTTATTGTCGTTTTTATTAATGCTTATAATAAGCATTAAAAATATAGACGATAAGTATGCTTCGGTGACATATTGTGTGGATCTGACAAGGTATTATTTTTTTAGCATTAAAAAGAATTGCGAGGGATAATTTTTTAGTTTCTCTCTAAAATGAATATGTAAAATTCATATCGAATATGCACATATTCGATGTGAATTTAACAATATACATTTTTAGAGATTTAATTATTTTGTGACTATTTCGTTGACTACCTTTGAATTTATTTAACTTTTATTTACAAGTAGAATATATTTAAGTCCCCTAAATTAGTCCTAATGAAATGCAGCCACGGAAAAAGAAAAAGTACACTTTTGCTTAAAAAAGAAAAATGTTTCATCTGCGGATGAAACAAAATCAAACATTGGCATTACCGGAATAAAACGTTGATCCCCTAAAACCATCTCCGGCAACTCGGAAAAACTCGTATTTAAACGAAGCGATCGCCTTAAGCACGGGCGTAATCTTCGTCAGCGCCTAATCCAGCGCAATAAATCAAGCGGAGCACCAATCGCGCGCGGCGCAGTCCCAGCTGCATTTGAATAACAATGGCCCGAACTCACAGGCGATAAAACGCGTACTGCGCCTCCCCCGAGCATCACCTACCGATAGCCATTCCCCACCTCCCTGCGCTTAACATCGACACGCGACGCCTCGGGGGGACGATGGAAAAAAATCATTTGGTCGCGCGAATGAATATCGACGGCGGTGGTGGTCTCCGGAGCCGTCGTCAGGTGATGATCGATCCCCGAGTCATCCTCAAGCTGCCGCGGCGAATTAGCCCTAGCGATGATCGAGCGAGATTCACACGGCCGGCGATGACGAATAGTCGATTCTATTTTTTTTTCGAGAGCTTCACGCTCGTTTTGTGTCGCAGAGTTTAAGGGATTTTTAATGTGGGCGCAGGATTCGCTTGCCTCCTATATTTTTTAAAAAGGTCGAATCATGCGTTTACGGTTCAAGAAACGCGGATACGGATATTACGACTTGGGGGTCGGTTAATGATGTGATCGGTATTAAATTGTTTTTAGATTGCAGCGAAGTATAAGTTACTTTTGAATTAATTGAGTACCCTCAATTACGCCAGCTATGAAAAAGTAATTTAAGGAAAATTGCATTGCACTAATTGTTATAATTCACTTTAAAAGTCTCTTTAAACTCGTCAGTTGGAAGTCAGTTTGAGCTATGAAAATTGCCAATTATCACAAAATAAAAACGCACTTAAAAACGCACACCAATTAACGCTCGGAAAAAATAACCGAGTATTTTTCCAATCCCCCAAATTCCACCGCGGAGTATCTGTAAAACGAGACGCGTCATTGGGCCATTAGCGAGTGAAAAGAGTCGTTGCGCGTGGCTCCGCCTCACCCCTTCCACAAACACGCGCTCTAAAAAAAAATTTCCCCACCCGACCTGTTGAGAGTGGGCGAGAGCTTTTTTCGTCGCACCCAGGCGCCTGCACCCTTTGCCGATGGCGCCAGGGGGAACGTTTTTTTGCTTTTCAGACGAACGTATCGGATCGCTCGCTCCCCTACAGTGTATTTATATATATATCTGGCGATGGGGTGTGGGTTTCGCCTTTTTTTCGTTTCGTTTTAATCGGCGGAGAGAAAAAAATCTCCCCCCGTGGATGGAGCGGCACAGGTTGCGGCTTATTATGTACCTATTGGGGATGGCGCGTGCGCGGGATCGCGCTAATACGCTCAGACACGCGGCTTTTCGTATGTTTTTTTTAGAGGCGTTTTTTTCGTGGGGAGACCGTAGGGGATTTTTTTCGTAATCTTTTTTTTAGCTTTGGGCGGGTTACAGTGGGGAATCGCGTGTTTGGTAATTGTTATGACACTTTTTTTTATAGTGGGGAAATATGAGATTATCGCATTTAACGACGTGTATATATAAGTCAATTTGTAGTTTTTTTACGATGGTTTTATTTCATTTATGAATGGACTTTTATTCCTTCGACCACATCATCAAACCTCAATGATTTTGTCTATAAAGTTATATCAAATAAATTCTGCTATAGATTTTATTTAAAACAATTGAAATTGAACAAATGAAGTAAATTAAGATTTTTGTAAAAAAAGGTTTGCAAAGAGTTACAAGAGAAAGACAAAAAAAGGCTTAAATAAATTCTTGCTTTCCAAAGAGAACGTAAATTTACATTTCTCCAGTTTGTCCCCTAAAAAACGTAACACCCTGCGGCGAAACTTTACCATCCGAAATAAACCAATTTTTTAATAGCTATTGTAAAGCAAAGCACCTTAAACACCCATTCGTCCCCGCCGCGCAAAAAAAAACCTCAGCAAATCCGTAATCCGTCGTTAGTCTCGGCATAAAGCGATTTTTTCCCAATTTTTTTCTCGCTCCCAACTCGGATTAGCATCTCACCCTCTCAAGATTATCCAAATCTCGCGTATCTTGAGATCTTCGACGCAAAGGGTTGACCGGCCGGAAAAAAGGATCGCCGCTCGGTTTTACGACGACGCGCGTCCGGGAAAAAGCTACGGGGACACATCACCTCCACAGACCTCCCCTCCTCCTTCCTCTTCCGGTAAGAAAAGACCTGCGCAGGTAGACGGTCGGATCGACCGCTAATCTGCCGCTTTTTAGGGGACACCGGCGCGCGCCGCACTTTTAAGCCGCCGCTCTCTTTATGACGGGCGCAATATCGTGGTCGGAAAAGTGGAGTAAAAAGTGCTGCATGGGCAACCCTTTCGCAAGCTTCTGCTCGTAATCCTGGCTCGTAAAGGCCGGCTACTTTTTCCGGAAAAAGCGAGCCGCGTGCGCAAAAACCCGAGATTTTTGCGCAGCGGGTCATTGGAACTCGTAAATTACGCACTTGCCGGGCGTCCAGGCATGAAAATAATATTGTAATGACTTATGGCCCGTGGTGAGGGGCGAAAGGGGAGAGGTGAGGACGAACGGCCGGCCGTAGGCTGTGCGTAGGTATATGGGAGGTAAGGAAAACAGGATGTCCGCCGAGGTGCTGCGACGGGAAGATAACTGTGACCTTATGGAGGGCGGACATCTGCAAAACAGACACGCGGTTGAGTGGAATTGTTTGCCTACGGCGAACCGGTTGGGAATTTTGCATTTCGCGAATGGAAAATTTCCTTGTGATGGTCACGTAGTCGAGCTTGGGAATTTTTTTTTTTAACAGAAGAGGAGACAGAGAGAAAAGCTGTCGAGATGACCGTATAGGATTCGAAGACGAGAAAGAAAGTGAGGTAAAAGCTCGCAATCCTTCCGCGGCTTTGAAGGACCTGTTTATTTCGGTAATAAAGTTTTTCGAGCTTTGCCGAAAGTTTAAAGACGCGATGAATGCCTAACTATCGGATGGGGAAAAAATCGAGAAAGGAGATTAAGAGGATTGAAAGGGTTTGTAAAGGATAGAAATGGACGAAAAAAGAAAGAAAGTAAGCGTTGGAATTTTTTTTAATGGTTCGTTATTTTCTGAGGTGGAAAGCCTGCGCTCCTTTTACTTATTATGAGGTATACTTTGAAGTGCACCGTAGTATTGTTAAATTCTTTCAGAATATTTTAACAAAAAGTATCGGCACGAATTATCTTTTGAACAGTTTTATTTTTGAACAGTGAGAAAAATGGGAGTAATACAAATTGTTATTTGACAATTATATATAATACTCTAAAAAAAATATGAAGTACATTTACGTAATTTTGTATTAATTTCGTAGGAATGTATTAACGAAGAAGTAAATAAAAACAACTGACCCTATTGATTTTACGTCAACACAAAAATTCTTATTAATCTTCACTCTTCTGTCATAAATTTACGTATTGTCGGTCAATACGTTATATTTGATTATTTTGCTCGTTACGGTCGATGAGGCCTTATCCGAAGCAAACTTTATCAATCAGAGCGGCGAAATTATACGATTGATCATAGTAGTAATAGCAGTAACAGATTCGATAATACTTCTCTAAACCATTACACATTCGACTAAATTTTTGGAAAAGTATTTGCTCTCTAAACCTTAAAAATGTTTTAAAATAACAAACACACGCCAGCGCTTTAAATCGAATAATAAAATCTATCCAGTGTTTATAAAAATATTACAGCTAAAAAAAAAATAATAAATGATAAACCGAGAACAAGAAAGAGCATATCGGCGCCGTATATCACCGGCTCATTAACCCGGAACTGCAGCCCGTATTCCCGGCGCTAATCGCGAGCATTCAAAAATCCCATTAACGAAATAAATTATCGACGCGGGGGCGCTCTCGATTCATCAAGAAAAACCGGCGGTTCGATCGTTAGAACGCGGCTGGCCCGTCTTGCAGGGGTTGCACGAAATTTCGATTTCTGTTTGAGCGAAAAATGAGATGGGCGTCCGAGAGAGAAGGAGAAGCGGCTGCGGCGAAGGGGGAGACCCGCTCCAGCCGCACGCAGATGCACGCGCTCATATATATATAGATTTTTAGAAGCTCTACGTTTTTCCGTAAAAATCGAGCCCCTGGCTTATACACCCTCGCGCGGTGCACAGGGGTCGAGGCGCGCAGGCGCACAGACGGCTTTCTGTGAGAGAGAAAGCAGATTCGGTCCACCCCCTCGTGCGGTGCGCGAGTCGCACTAAATCTGCCCCCGCGCGAGCCGCTCGCCGGCACTCGAGGCCGATGCCTGCGGCAAGAGAGCACCCGGGAGTAAAGCTTCTTTATTTCCAGGCTGCCACGGATCATTTCGCCGAGCCGACGCTTTGGCAACTCTTTGTTCGGCCGTACTGCTCCCCGCAGTACTTTCACGTGGATAATCGATTTTATTTGTTTAGTTTTTATGGGGAGTGCGTATATGACTCGGCGCGGTACTATTCCAGCTGCGCACGTGTTTGTTTACGCATTAGCGAATTTTAACTTTCTTATAATTTTTGTTGTTGTTTAATGTGAAATTTATAATTGCAGGTATAATGAAATTACGATGATTGGCTTTCTACATTTTATTGATCGATTTGAGGCTGAAAAGATTTTTTTACCCATGATGATTTTCAAGTTTATATGACATTTTGTTAACGTATACAATAATTAATAATTCTAATAAATTTAGTAGAACAGATTTTTTTTTAAATACAGTGAGGGATCAATTTAGTAATTTCAAGTAAATTTTACTTTAATATAGTATTCGTTAAATATTTCTTTGAAGCAAGTAATTATTTTTTCGATAATACTAAATTTGTTTAAAAATAAATACATTAATTTAGTTTTAAAGAAATATTTAATAAGTACAATTGAAATAAATATGTACTGAACATTATCAATATTGTTTTCGATGTAAGACTATAAAAAATATATGTTTAAAATTGGTATTCGACGATTTGCGTATTAAATAGTTCACAACGAAAAATAATTCATAATTTTGATAATTTATATCAGATTCTCAGTAGGAGGAGTACTCGAACTACGCCGACTATAGTCGCCATAATAGAGCCGTCATTTTGATCTCACCCCTTTGCAAAGCGCAAACCTAAAAAACCATTCGCTCCGCCCTACGAGGGGTCGCACCCCCCACGCGCAGGCGCACTTGACTCTTTTTGCCCTTATAAAAAAAACCAATCGCCAACAATGGGCTCCAACCATTTTGAAAGTATAAAAGGGGAGGATTTCATGGGTGTACCCAATAGCGTTTTTTTTCATCATCGTCGACTCTCCAGTTACGTCTCTCCGAACGAACCAGGGGAGAGAGTAAACTGCGAGGGGAGTTTTTTGCGTCCTTGCCACCACTTTTTTTCCTTATTAGACTCATCGTACGCGCGGCCCTTTTGGACAGGTTCCTCTTTCATCGTATCCACTTTTTGGCGCTCGAAAAAAAGCCGCCCCTCCGATCCCGTGCCTACGCCAACCGCTGCAGGTACTTCACCTTTTTTTTCTTCCTCCTCATACAAATCAACTTTCTTTTCTATCACACGCCCTCAAACACTTCCGCAATCATCTCACTTTCTCATTGACTCTCCAAAATCAAAACCAAAAGAAAAAAATGAAAATTTCTCGAATAAAATAAAAGATACAGCTTATCCAAGTCGCGATTGGCTACTTGCAGATGCGAGGCGCGCGGGAGCGACATATGGCTCCGGTGGCTCATTAGGCTTTCTCCGCGCGTTTTTCACGAGAATCCCGCGCGCGCACAAAGAAAAAGCATCACGGCGGTGGTGCGATCCTCGATTTAGGGGGTCGACTCTCTACATCTTTTTCTCTCTCCCAGCTTCCTCGCATTGACGCGCGCGTACACCCTCGCATTGTATGAGCGGGGAGGCTGTGATCGCGTGCGGCGCGCACACCCCCACCCCGCATCGGGCCAATGCGAATACGCTTTTTCGATTTCGGAAGAAACCGGCCGCAGGGGGTCCTGCTGCGATGGCGTGCACGCGTTAATTTTAACGATTGGGGCGCGCGCCATCGGCCGTGCGATCTTCCCACTGCTATGTGTGCTGCATTGCGGATTTAATGTATATATCACGCTCTTGATTTATGTACTTGCGGGGGTGGAATTTTTCGGTGAGATTTGTATCTCGGGAGGGAATGTTTAGAAGTTGTGACGATCTTTGTATACAGTGGAATCTTGTCTTATAAAATTGATTTCAGTTGTGTGCTTTTTTTGAATGTTTTTTAACAGCAAATACTGGGTTAGATAATTCGACGCATTCTTAAAGTAATTTCTATAATATAAAAAATAACAAATACTTTGAATAAATTTTTAATCTATTGTACAAGTTTTTATTGTGAATCACAAAAGACTTATAGATTTCTCCATTTCTTGTAATTGCTAGTGTGCATAATAAAAATTATTTATAAAGGATTTAAATAATTGTATAATTAGCTATTTAATTTTTCGATAAACAATTTTCTGTAAGTTCGTTCGTAGGTAAAGTAGATGTTACGCTACTGAAGGTACCGAACCGATTCACGGTCAAGTATCCTTTACCGTAAATCGGTTGTACCCCTTGCGGCAGCGTGTAACCGCAGGTATACCTGTCTCGGTACTATCTGCATGAGGAAATTTGTAATAAAAAATTCATAAAAAAATAGTTTTTCTTACAAATATTACTGTTACATGAAATTACTTTTAAATTTAAATGATACGAGAATATGTATAGAATCAGGCCGAAAATAAATTAAAAAAAAATAGAATTTAAAACTTTATTTATTCGCAATAAAGAACCCGTACAATGCCGAAATACAGATATGTATACACATAAGCTGTAAATTTACTTAAATTTTATATACAATTGACGATTCAAGAACAAAATATACAAGAAAATTGAAAATACAACGCGCAAAGTATTACTACAGATAACTATTATTAACAATAAATTCGATTAATTCTTACTTAGCAATGCATTCACGAAAAAACTTTATATTCTAAACATTTTAACATCTGATCTCCAATTTTAGTGTACAAGTTTGTTTCTCTAGCAAGACCGTGCACTAAATTTCGGAGCAGTGTATCACAATATTCAGAATAACATTTGTTTCGCGTCTCGTACCTTCGAGTATCTAAATATTGACAAGCAAGTACTTAGCAAAAAAAACCACACCGCGCAAACAAGTAAAATTAAAATCGCGTCTTCAGTCCCACTCAGTCAAATCCTAAAAATTTCTCTTCCGTTATCCTCCAGTTAAAAATACAAATTAACTTCATCAGTCAATTATATTGATTCGCTTAATAAAAAGAGACTCTAACATTTAGTTCAAAAACTAAAAAATCCGCGTAAACGAAAGCATTCCCTACAAGAAAGGACGTCTCCTTTCTCTTCTGCTTTAAAAAAAAACTATGCAATAAGCTTAAAGTCTTCTAGAGTCCATCCGATTGAGCCTTCGTAGTAGTCTCACAAACGACCTAAGATCAAACGTCCGACTGGTGATCACATGGTAAAAATAACGGACAGCTGCGTGCAATCGCTCTTCGCGGAGGAAGCGCGAGCGGCTCGCGCCATTTCTTGCGCCTCCCCAATGAGCAATACAGCGCAGACGATCATGAGGACGACGACGAAGACCGAGCACAGGGCGTCGGCGACAACCCAATTCAATAGCTGGACGCACATTGTCGAAGCTATGGTTCCGACGGATCCGAGGGCGTTGGCCATCATATGCTGTCGCGCGTACTCGGAGCTCCGTCGCTCGTGCGCCCGCTGCTCCAGCGACACCGGCATCGCCGAGTCGCGGTAGCCCTCTTCGCAGCCGTGAATGATAACATATATTGCCACGAGGTTGAGCAGCAGCGCCGGCACCGGCACGAGGCACACCAGGCTCTCGTAACGAACGGTCGCTGGCGGAAGGTTGACGATATTGCTCAGGCTCAGATAGCCCATCGTCGCTGCGTTGCACAGGATCACGCAGCCAAGGATTAGATTGGTGCGAGCCACGAGGTCGACGTACCGAAGGCCCTGGCGCTTGTGCTCCTCCCAGTTGGCCAGGACGCTGGCCAGCAGCCCGGTTAGGATCACGCCGTTGAACACCATATGCGAGCCGTGAGAAAAAAGTCCCAAGCTGTTCACCCAGATCGCGCATGCTAGCTCGCCTACTGCTACTAGATGGTTGAGGAGCACCAGTACCCCCAGCAGAAACAAGTTCTGTGGATAGAATCCTGGGAGCGGAGCAGGATCCGACATCCAGGAGCTGCAGTGAATCCCGTGGTACGGCGGGGGAAAGGTGGCTGCAGTCTCGCTCTCCATATTCGGGCCTTGTTCTAGCCAGCTCGACGACAATGTGGAAGCCTAATAGCACAGAAAAGTAATTTAATAGTTTAAAGTATTAGTAAATGAAGAGGTAATTTTTCAACCATTCGGTATGCTTTATCGCGTTAAAAAATAAATTTTGCCGAAGACTAATTAATTTAACAATTAAGAAATTACGTAATTTCAGCGATCGATTTACAAGTTTTCGGGATAAATTTCCAAACAATTGGTTTACTGAAATTTCACTGACTCTTCAAAAGCGGTGTTTGTTTATTTTTACGTAGGTCAAGTCACTGATCAGATTTTAGATGACTATTGTGAGCTGTTTGTTTTAAATGCAAGATAGCTTACCTGAAACAAATTTGATAAAACTTTTGATGTCCGTTATTAATTCACAAGCATTACGAACTTTATTCGCGATATTAAAGTTTACAAATGATTTTTGAAAAAAAAAATTGATTAACTGAGCAGATAACGTTTAAGTTTACGAAAAGCGAATGAATTAGGCTCGTCTCCGTCGTTCTACCATTCTGGCAAGCTCCGTGTTCTTAGACAGGAGTTTATATGCCAATTTAGGTATATGTAGTGGGGAGCGGCTTATGTCCGTTGGTCTACTCCAAAACTAATCAAAATCCAACATCGCAGAGAATGTATAAACTTTATATTATGTTTTACAAAGATATGATTAACATATATTTTTAAAGCAGTTTAACACAAAATATCAAAATAAGCAGTATTTTTTACTAAATTATTTGATCAAAAATGTAAGCATGTTTTTTTTTAATTATGTAAAAGTGGAAAATGACGTTGAAGGAGGTATAACAAAGAAAATCTATACACATCGATTATGAGTAAGTAAACAATATATTTACTATTACAGTTACTGCTAAGGCACTTGTTACCGATATAAAAATGTACGTCACATATGATCGCCGATGAGCATATTTAAATACTGATATTAAAAAAAAATAAAAAAAACAATCAGCTGCGCTTCCCTTGTAATCTCGCGTCATTGCGAAACGTAAAACGTCTCAACTTTTACGCATAGGCACCCGGAAACGCTGTCAGGACAATAATTAAAAAAACGTACGTATCTGCTGCATTTGCATTTTTTAAAAAAATGTAATAATAATGATTGGTAATTCGCGAGATACAAAAATCATGACAAAATTTGTTACACAAATAAATCACCGTCATCGCTGACTGGACGAAAAAAAGAAAATACAAAGCTTCCCTCGACGAAATCTAAATGATCAGTTTAGATTCTAAGCAAAAGGATATTACAATTAAAAAGTATTATTACCGGCTAAGAGAGAAAAAAAGTTGAAATCATACATAATTCGAATTCGTAAAAATTAAAGGGCTCCTGAAAGTCATCAAGCGTTGATGCCACTAAGTTATGTTGTACATTCGTCGAGAAACTATACTTTTTTACCTAGTCGAGATAAAAGGCAATAAATTATATACAAATATTCTGATTTGGTTCACTCGATTAATATCAGTTTTGATTTTCTAAAATGTTAACTTAAATGTTTTTTTTCTTATTATTTATTTTTTTTTCTAGTCTCTATAAAATACTTACAATAAGTAAATAAAGTTATTAATTAGAGAATATTTGCACATAATTTGTTGCCTTTTAAAATCTAAAGCAAAGGCGAGTAAGGCCACTTTATCCATCTCACACAGTCAGTATTGTCATTTTCTCTAGCACAACACGCTAAGAGCTCAGTCGATAATTTTCAGGAGGATAAACGCAAGAATTCAACCTGCGGCCATGTATTCAATATTGCAAAGAAATTGTACTCGGACAACTTCGATTTATTCCACACGCTTAACGATAAAGCACAGTATAAAAGGCAGTTGTCGTGTAGCTGACAACGTAAACACTATCATTTTTAAGGCATTCGGCGCTTCAACACTTGAAAAAAGTATGTTTTTAATAAAAACTTGTTTACGTTACTATAGTCTCCATAATACGCTTCGTCCTCTCAAAGACTTTTCCATGACGTGGGAAAAGGCGAGAGAACAATTATTATACGTGGTCGAACACGCTCTTTCTTCTTATCCTTAACAAGACAATCGCATATACTTCGTTACATCAATACCTTCAAGGTTTAATTTTATTTTATCTAACACCCGCGGAAGATCCGAGAGAAGGACAAATTAATGTTCGAACGATAAGCGACTTTTCGTGAAGTGATAATTTGCAAAACAAATTGGCCTCAATCCCTTAATAAAGTAGTTTTTTACGAAAAGCCGATATCCATAGTTGCCGTTCCCTCTCGAGATCGCGCGAATACATACTAAGCTGCCATAAACTTAATTACATGTAAAGTTGTCATATCAAAATTACTGACACTATTCAATACATGAAAGAAAAAAAAAACGAGCAGTCGATACACGAAATTAATACATTGTGTTTTCTTGGTAAAAAAGAAAAGAAAGTACATTTAATACGTCTGTCATCCTGTTTTACAGATACGCAAAACCGGAGACAGTCGAAAGGAGCCCTTAAAGCTAAAAAATATTTTGATATTCTGTAAATATCATAATTTCATTTTACACTCTAACAAATTTTTTGACGATAGACTTTATATATAAAAAAAAATATATATACTTTCATTTTGCTTCGCAAATTTAACAATTGCTAATTGTTCGCATAAACAAATTGATATGGACGGTTATTACCTTTAAAAAGCGACGATTCCCTGTCGCCGGGTTTTGTATAAGTGATTGCAAGGTCAAGGCACTTTTTTTAACTTACAAACATTATTTAAAGGTTGTGGTACGCGCTCGTAACCACTATTGCTTACTTTCACTTTGCGATTTTATACAAGTCTCGCCCATTTTAAAAACACTAAATTCGAACCTTGTTTATTGCTAAAAAATGCTTTGTTTCTTGACGTTACTGTCCTTTCGTCAACCATAAAACTTTTGAGATCTAAAAACGAAAGATGCATCTTTAAAAATGTTAGCTGCTTATTAAAATAAAAATAAAATTGTACGTAAGATCAAATTTCAACCTTTCTTTGTATTAAAAAAATTAAAGAAAAATAAAAAACCTTATCGTTTGATAATTTGTTTTTGGCAATGAATACATTAAAAAATCGATTGAACTGATACGTCATGATATCAGAAACTAATTTGATTCAATAATTTAAATGAAAATATGACTGTTACATGGACAGGAACGTCATTTCATTTCGCCAGTAGCTACTTTGGCCTCTCTTTCTAGACCTAACTTTATGTCCTTAAAATAATGTATTGCTCAAGTTTTGAATTTGTTTTTTCATCGTTCCTCGTCCAACGCTACGCACCACTGGCAGGCAACGGGATGAGCTATTACACAAGCTATTTACAGAATTTGTTTTTAAACTACAACCACGTGAGCATATTGTCGGGTTTGTTCGTGTTGCCCACTGGAGCAATCAAAGACTGAACATCTTCCAGGATGTCGTTAGTAAAGTCCTCTCCAAGCTAAAATCAGAAAACAATATCCATTTAATAAACAAAATTCATTGTAAATACAGCTGTAATAGGTTACAAAATTTTCACTGACATACCTGCAGAGAGGGTACAAGATCATCTGGCGTTTCCATGGGAGCTCCTTCTACACAAAATATTTTAACATAAGCGTTATTGACACAATCGAAGCTTGAATATCAATAAAAACATCTTGAATACTAACCGCTCGTACCGTCCATGTTATCGTCCATATTCACTAAATAGTCTTCGGGCGTTTGGGGCAGAGAATAAGCAGTACCAAGACCCAAACCGCTATCCGCACTTTCCTGTCGAACATGCTGATCGTTGATTCCGGACAGAAACGGATCCATCGCAGCGTCTGTTGTACTTTGTCGAAGCATTAATTCTTGCTGCAACGGCGAAATAAAAATCGATGAGTTTGTGAAAAAAATTGAAATCGACGCAACAGTCCGATTACTTTTTTCTTTTTCCCTTCCTTTCTTTCGAACGAAACGGCTTGATTTTTTTCATAGTCACATGCACCGAAGTAAACTCGACTGTCGACTAAAATTAAGTTGAAAATTGGAAAGATATTTACCGAACTGACCTGTCGCATAATCTCTTGCTGTCTCTGTTTCAAGCGCTCTCGTTCCATTTGAAGCGATTGAAGGCGCAATTTTTGTTGACATGCTTGAAGCGTTTGATTGCTTTGAACACCGCCACCACCTTGCTGCTGAAGTTGCCAGTTTTGCGGTAACATGGCACCAGAAGTCGGAGCTCGCTGTAGGTGTGTCGCTATAAAAAATATGTTCACGTAAGTATATGCAAAATGAAATCATACTTCATTAACTAAGCCACATAAAAACAATCAATTTATTAAACAATTTTGAACATTCGTGTAATTTTATAAAATAATTGTTTATAAAAACAACAAAGTTCACCAATCAAACGTTTATTTATCTAATTAAATAAAATACACTACGAAATAATAATAAAAATAGATTGTTTAATTATTTCTCCGACAAAGTATTTTGTACGATTCAAAAAATTAAATTTTCGGCTACGTTTTTTTTTTCAGGGAAGAATCAATAAAAATAAATGGAATGAAAAAATTTCAACTTACGGATTCTGGGATCGAACCAGGAAGTGGTGCGCGCCTGATGATTGATGAAGTAGATTTCGCCTTCGGGGGTGCGGGCCTGCTCCCAGCCATCGGGCAGTGGTCCCAGGTTGGAGGTGGCCGCGGCTGCCGCCGTGGTGCCGGTCTTGCCGCTCTCGACGGCGGCGGCCACCGCCGCTACGTTCGCCGCCGCCGCCGTTTTCCGTGGGTCCTCCCATGTCGTCGTCCTCGTCAGATGACTTCAAAAGAACAGAAAAAAAAAACTCGTTAATCAAGCGCACCTTACTTTATTTCTCCTCGCACTGTTCAATTAATAAGAAACCAAAAAGTTTTGCGTGTGCGTCATGATCGCTCGGTGGTAGCCGATCAATGACGTTCTTCCGGTATCTGAGTAACCGTATATATCACTTACGGAGATTACGATAGCAGGAAGCAGATAGCGCCGGGTGCAATTTTCGACGCACTGTGCATGCTCGATGCGGAATTAATATTCGTCAATATTTGATTATTTTTTTCTCGCGCAGGAAGTGATTATTCCGATCACGGAATGAATTACACGAACTAACTGCCTAAAACGCACGATCAGCTGACAGCTAACTGAGTTGAAAAAAGAAAAGAAGACATCGATCGATCGATCGAACTTCCTTCCCAGTTATAGCAGCATCATATCGTTAAATCAGAAAAAGAACAAAAAAAAAACATCGAGATGTTTTCTATAAATACGCAACCCCTCGAACGCTCAGGGATAAATTCCGGCGCCGCATAGACCAATAGTAGAGTCGGAGTTCTGCCGAATCGAACGATGATCTAGCCGTCGAGGTCCGACGAGCTCTCGGTCAATCGGCCGCTAAATATACGGGATCTCCTTTATCAGGCGAGGAAGGGAAGGTCGAGGCGCGGCCGGGGTGGGCCGTGCGCGTGCCTATTCCTGTACCACTGCTCGAGAGGCGGAGGATTGTTTTGCAGGCCGCAGCTGACGTCATGGGAGCCGGAGGCTATATATACGAGCGCCTGGCGGTAACGTCAGAGCACGGCGATTTTCCATCGGCCAACGCACCGCGGCCGATCGGCCAAGCGGGCCGGGATGTGGCGCGCCGGTCCAAATCCATATTTGTCGCGATTCCGCGGTCCGACCGAAAACGAGACGTGCGGAACTTCCCCGTCGAGGGGAGCGTTACGCTGCGTCACGTCGAGGCTCTTCGCGACGATGAGTAACAATGGTACACGTGAACTCACTGAGCGAAGGATATTTTGGAGGGAAGTGTAGGAAGAGTACGAGAGTTTTCGTTTTTTTTTTATGGGTGAGGAGGAGAGTGATTACTCAGAATTTCGTTAAGCGAAATGGCAGTGTGAATTGGGAGGCTGACGCCAGATTAGCGTTATTGGAGATCCGGGAATGGTTTTTTGTGAATGAGATTCGACTCGTTAATTTCTTTTTTTTTCGACGGCGTTCGCAGAACTGAGTGAGGAAGCAGGCAAAAGCAATGAATACATGAAACGATTTTTTATACGCCGGAAATAAAAAAAAAAAGAAACGTGTACAAAAAGGTCATAAACGATGATTGTGTTGAAAGTGCAAAACCTTAATTGTACTCTTATTATCATCGATCAAAATAGTCTTCTGTAAATCTTTTTTACGACTCTCCATTTTACTCTAAGTAACTAATTAATGAAATAAATTTACTGCAATAATTTTTACACGGTTTATAAATAAAAGTGCTTCTCTTATCACTTCTAAGAAATAATACAGTTATTTTCATAAGTCACGATAAAAAATAAGTAACTATGTTTACGCCTGCGCTACATATATCCGGGTAATCAAGGTTGCAAGATACAACCATTATAGCAGCATTAAATCACGGTATTGAACTTTTTCTAGAAAATAAAATCGTTCAGCTTAAATGTTGATACATTTTATTGAATTCAATAAAAAAAAGCACGTCATAGAAACGCGAGTACAATTAACTAGTTCTTGCGTTCCATGTGAAATTCACTGAATATTTATGGCTCCACACGCGCGATACACATAGATTTCTAAAAATAGTACCATTCGACATTTCCACGTCTATCTGAAACGGCAGTATCTTTGAACGTTCGCATACTGCACAGCGTAAAAGGCCAGTACATTTTAGTCCACAATGCAATGCGAAGTAAAATGTCTTTATTTAATAAAATATGTCCCTATCTACAATCGTCTAATTTCATCGTGTCGAGCCGCTTAATGAACCCGTATATGCGTTCTCGAAAGATGGATATCTACATAAACGAGTGCTATGTTTCTCCCACGGTACGGAATATTTCATATGCGAGCCTCCAACAGAGACTATTAAATATCACTTGCACCGAGTACCAATTTTCACGTTATCAATTGAATATCATTCCCTCCAATCGTTCCTCTCAACTTTCCAAATTCTCCTGCCATTATTATTCCGCTTCTCGGGAAGTACACCCGTGTAAAACCTTCTTATCTCCAAAAAACCCCAAAAAATAAAACCAAAAATACATAAATAAAGAGACGAAAGTATCTAAAATGACAGAGCCGAAGGAAACGACCGATGACGAGGCTTATCAAGACGGTGCACGAGTCCTTAAGTAGGGAGCGTCATAAAAGTGAATGAACAATTATGAATGAAAGCCGAGGAGCGCGCTCTGCACTTGCGCACTCGAGGAATGCAGAAATCGAGCCTCCCTTTCTCCCCCGATGCCCCCTCCCCTCTCCCCTGCCCCTCGGCGTGAGTTCGTAAAAGCGAAATGGAGTCTCCGAGAGACTTTAAAAATATCATAACGCGCGCCGGCGGCGCTCGATTTTTTTGCGCCGCCATCGCTCGTCGTCGACGAATGCGAGACACAAAACAATGGCGTGCAGACGGCGCAAAAAGGAGCAACCGGGCCGCCGGCCGAAAATACGGCCCGCGGACGGGAAAAGAGATGGGACGGCGAACTCGGGGGCCAGGATGAGGCGCCCGAGCACGGAGTATATTTTAACGCGGGGAGCAGTCATGGGGTGTCGCGCTGATTTCTTTGATCATCCGAGATACTCCGCCACCTCAACTTGGTACCAGTCCATTTTTCGCTCTTTTTATTTGACATAAATCGCAGTCACTGTTTGTAAAACTGTGCGTATCACATTTTTTTGCGCTGTTTTTATTCATTTATTTTTAAGAACTATTGTTTGCGATCATTAATTATTCTTGAATTAAGTGCCTTTTCTCAAGAACCAAATAACAGTGTATAAATTTTTATTCATTTACATATGTAGATATTTTCTATCTAAAGTTGAGTTAGTCACTAAAAATTAGTGGAAACAGCTCCATTATTTAAGAATTAGTGGTGTAGTAATTTTTCACGAATAATTCAACTTTAAAATGTAGAAAGTTTTATCTCAAGATACTCATTCACTCATTTCATAAAAAATAACGTAGCAAATTAAATAACCATTTCACTAAAATCTTAAGCAAGTGTATTTTTACGAAATAAAATAAAGCGTCGAAATCATAACAAAAGATCAATGAATCTCCATCTTAAAAAAAGTAAAAAAAATAGAAGAAGAAAAAGAAGAGTCCATTTCCGCCAACATGGCAATAAAAATAATCCAGCTGGAAATAGCCAAAATAACCGGAGAAAGCGACGCGCGCGGATACGTGCGACATCCCTGCGGGCGAGAACTGGCGTCGCAGCGCGGAAAGGGCCGCGGTGTTTTGGGGCGGACACGCGAAGCTGGCAGAGCGCCAGTCGGCCCGTTACCCGCGCCGACGAAGACGACGACGGCGACGACGAGGTCCGCGTCAGAGAGGAGAATCGGCGGTGCGCCGACGAGGCCCTAGGGTACGCGCGCACGCGCGGATTATTTTTACACCGGACATCGTGGCGCCGGACAACTCGTAAATAGACGCTCGAGCGCGAGAGGAGAAGCGCACAGGGACGTCGTTCATGAAGCCCAGACCCGCGGCAGCGTCTCTTAGGACTACATAGAGCTTATCGGCGCCTAATTTTTTTTTTGCTCTCTAATAAATTGGTGATTCTGGTGTATTGATTGCTTATCAATTAACAACGTGATTTGCTTGGGAGGGTATAAGTCAGAGGCCCCGGTTGAGAAGTATTCTTGGAACTATGATATTTGCGCTTCAACATCCGTGTGCATGTAAACAAATGTTCTGCCATGAGAATGGATACCAGCGTGTGAATGCACATCCGGTGCATTCACTACCTGATAAAAAAATTCTTTAAGTCGTTTTTCTTTCTTCGTTAGCTAAAAAAAAATAATAAATTTGGTGTTTGTAAAGTGATGTATAATTTTACTCTTTAGAATTCACGCAACTGTTATTCGACTAATTTAATTGTACTTATACGTGTCATTGCTGCAGTTTTATTTATGTGTCGTTTTAAGAATTAAATAATGTTCGCATATACAAAAATAATGAGTCAGGTTTTTCAACGTACGATGCAGGTGTAAAAACCAAGCAAATAAAATACGAAGTTCATAGAATTACTTTATAATAAATTTTCCGTGCGCATTCATCATTCCGAGAATTTTTATGCAACTTTTGTTCCAAAGAATCTTGAAATCTTTGAAATATTTTTAAAAAATTGGAAAAAGAATCACAATTAAATAAAAAAACTGAGCATAGCAACGAATTTCTCACCATTTATTCGGATTCGCGTGTAAAGCAATGTGTACAAGGAAGGAGAAAAAGAGCTTCCGGCGGCATGTTCCAGCTTGTTACCATCAGTGGCGAGTGCAAAACTGCATACTACTCTAGCTGCCTGGTTAGATTAATGTGTGTTTCATCTCGCTCGCTTCAATCTAAATATCCAAAAAGAATGAGAAAAACGGAGAGTATAAATGGCTCCTTTGTACTAGTGGTTTATGTTCGTTTGATGAACTAAAATTGCAATTCGATCGGAACAAAGATTTTATAGAAATCTACTTGTTAATCACTCAACATTTAAATTATTCAATTAATTTTTTAAGTTTGCAGTAATTATAAATTAAATAATTTTCGATTTACTCTTGCATTTAATTTCATTAATAAAAAATGTTGAAGTCTAAATCCGAGTGTTTATTGGATAAATGCTTGTGAAAGTCGAGCAATGTGCTCACAGTTTGTAGACCCTACGTCCTGTCAACGCGAAAAGATCACGTCACGACCAAACGCTGTCAGCGCAACTGAAAAGTGCAATTACCTATCAAGTTTTTCCTATCAAAAATGGAATTCATTAACTCGGTAAAAGAGTCAATCAGTTATTCAATTAATTATTAATCAAATGTAAATTACTCGGTTTCTCAAAAACGTGATGATAGAGAAAACAAGCACGACATATCAAAAAAGTCACCGCAGCGTACGTATGACGCGCGAATTTCGAAGACCGCGCGAGAAAAAAAACGAGATGATATTGAAATTTGTTACAAAAAAAAGAAATCTGGCGCCAGGAAGTGAGGCGCCAAAAAACGCGCGACAAAAAAAGAATGCGAAAATTAGATACTGACCGTAGCCGTAAGGAAGAAAATAAAAAAAATAAATAAAAATAGTCGTACGAAAAAAAAGCACGAAAACCACCGACGAACCGGGATGACGAATAAATAGTGTCAACCTAAACAAAACAGCTTCTTATGATCCTCGGAGCTCCGAAAATCCGGTAATTCGGGTTTTTTGGGTTTGTGCGACCATATTTTGGAAGGTAGGCATTATCGATTTTGAAAAAAAAAGACATCGCAGTAACCAAAACTTTTTTCAGAAAAGCCGAGCCGACGTCGATCGCCAGCCAAAAATAAATCGGCAACCGCCTACGAGAAAACGCTGGCTCGAAGTGACCTAGAACTTTTGCTTGAATCAGCTTAGTCCGTCACCGGACGATTGCAGCGGAGCCTCCGTCGTGCCGAGCGAAAAAAGTTCTCAGGTTCGTACCTGAGCCACATCTCTTTTCTTTAGTAACTAAAAATATTTGCCACTTCGAGTTAAATAAAAATTATTAGATGAATATCAAATGATCTTATCACACACGCCTGTTGCAACGGAATTAAGATCCAAAAATCCAGCAAACTAAATACATAAAAAATTCACCATAAAGAAGAATATTTAAAAAATCTATTGCTACATATATAACCACGAGCTATAGAAGAAAAGACTATAGAGTTCACAATTAAACGTTGCGTAACAATAGAAGACGATAAAACTCGGAGAGATAAATCAAGACTTTTCGGTGCTATCGGCGTACACATGAACTGTACTGTCTGTTGGCTCTTTGTATTCATTCGCAGCGAGCACTGCCACTCTCCGCGAGATACTTACAGGTGTGTCGTCGCGCGAGGTCTTTAGCCTCATCGTCTTCGAACACACGCGGCGCTCGATGCTTAAGCTTCGTCTGCATAGACAAGCTAAGCTGCACCGATAACAAGTACGAACAATAAAAATATCACGAGTAAAAAAATATACGATTCTCGAATTTTGTACGAGCCTTCATAGCATTTTTTTTTAAACCTAGTAATATGCATTTTTTTAAGAATACTTCAAAAAAAGATAGCAATGTCAAGAAAGTTTTCGGAGCGAAGAAAAAGGCGTGGAGACGGTAAGGCTATAGATGTGGATCTACAACAGGATCGCGAGTGAAAAGCTGAAAATTTGTCTTGACAGATTAATTGTTTAAAAGTAGTTTCTGTCGTGCGCAAAAGAGGCGATGACTGTAGATGCAGCCTAATTACTTGTAATCGCACGACCGTTTTTTTCGTATCCTCAGCTTGTACTCGATTTTCAAGTTTCGAACTCCTCCTTTTTTTTCTCTCTCGAGCCGCTGTTGTTTACATCCTTGAGTAAGAAAGTTTCTTAAAGGAGAACTTGTTCAATGTACAGCTCTCTGTTTAGAGGAGAGTAGAGCAAAAGTGTGCAGCTAAACAAGTGTATTTATTTGGTTGCATTATAAGGACGGTGCGGCCAAAAATGCGTAATCTATAATAATTTAGGTCAAAATTCATATACATTTTTTTAAATCATAAAATAGCACCGTGATTCTGTCGTTTATAAGTAAAATTAAATGAAAATACTCGTCGGCTATTTTGTTTAAAGAAGAAAAAGAAAGAAAAGGAGTTCGCGTTTCAAAACATTCTCCTGTCAGCGAACATAAACTTCAAGTGTGCGTCGGAAAATTTTTATTCTACAAGCAGACGGTAAATAACAATGACACTTATTTTTAAATGAACATTTATTTTTCGTGTTTAATCATATGACTAATTAAAACCGATCGCTTAAGCTAACATTGAAACGTCGATTATCCAGTGATAATCGTATCATACAGTAACCTTAAAAAATTTATACCATTCGTGACAATAAAGTTCATGTTATCTATCAAGAGGGAGCTTTTTTGATTAAACATCGACGAATTGACTGAAGTCAATGATAATTTCCTTTTTTTTTGTTTAATTAATGTGACAATTCATACGAGTTTGGAAATAATTAGCGTCATGTTAAGTTTTAATAGTCGATAATACGAGAAACGCTAAAAAATTAATTTTCTTACGCAACTAATACAAGGTTGACGCTAAAAATATATCGATGCATGCGACTTTTACTTCCATTATAAATTTATTAGTTTACGTGGTAAAAAAAATAAATGACCTTACAGGATGAAATTTATATTAACAGTTAGTCAAAGTTACATCACCTTTAAAATTATGTTATAGATTTTGCAATAAAAGTTACTATTTAGCTAACAAAACCATTTAAAAAAAGTAACCCTTGAACGATATGTATAATCCAACAGATTCGTAAACAAATACTGTATACTATATACTTTAAATCGATTTGTGGTCAATTAGCAGCCAATATAAATAGCCAGTCCAAAATTATACAAAACGCACGCATCGGCCTATTTTCTTTTCCGTTCTGTTTTCATTGAAACGCGTTTTTAAAAATAAAAGTCACGTCGCGCGGCTCGTTACGAAATTTCCGAAAGACAGCGGCCAGCAGCTGCCTCCTCGCAAATAATAAGAAAAATCAACAAAAGGCAATTGCATACTATTCCGGTGAGTCTCGCGAACGTGAGACTAAGTGAGTTGTGCGGATCTGGAAGACGTCACACGCAGACAATCGCACCACGAGGAGCGTGATTAACGGCGTTCGATCGAGTGTGCCACTGCGCACGCGGGGATAAAGGAGCCTTTTCGGGGTCGATCTCGCCGGCAACTGCCGTGGATTGCCGAACGGAACGAGGAAGGAAGTGTCGAAAGCATCACCGTAGGCGTGCACCTTGGGTGTATCGTCACGTCGGAAGTAACCGATACCAAGTGGAGAAGGCGAGATGAAAAAGGAAGAATCATTGTGGCCGAGGCGAGACTGACGACACCACTTAGGCGACTCTTGCTGCATCGTCAGTAGGCTAAATTTATTGTGAAAATTATAATTTTTTTTCCTTCTTATTCAAGTAGAATACAAATGAAGTATACCGTTAATTACTTAATTGTCTGCATAAAAAATTACTATTTGTTTTTTTTAATCTTTTGACGTTATTGCGCGATACGAAAATAATTGTTTATACAGATTTTTCTTTGAATACTTGAACGATAATTCAATATAAAATCGTTTCGCTTTAATAATGGCAAGTATGGTTCGAAAAAGCGGAGCAGGTATATTCAACTTTCGAATTATCACGCCCGTATAGCTAAAACTAAATTGCTCATAATTACATAGTTCTCAAAATTTATATAACAATTTAATTTATTCATTTACCAAGAAATCAACGACAAAAACTGAGACTTTCGTTGCCTCCGCGTGCAATTAATTAACACCGACAAATTTAAACAGATTGAAAAAAATCTGCATATACTGAGAGATAAATATCTAGTAAAACTTACTATACTGGAAAATTAACCACACTTTATGGCAGAAGTTATCAAAAAGTACTGCGAATTTTCACATACAATTTTCTCGGACATTAATTTTTACGCGCGAATTTCACTGTGTGAACATATACGTATTCCGTAAAAGCTAAAGGTTTAAAAAAAGCCATGAAAATCTTTAAATAAAGCACACATCGACCGATCTCGTGAACTCGAGAAAAAAAAGGAGCACCTCGATCTCCATCGCGACAAAGAGCCCAGAGGCTGAGATCGGTAGCAGCGCGGGGTAGGCAAGCAAGCTCCGCCACGCACTTACACAAACTCTCCTCCGGCGCAGATATATATATATATACATATACACACATACATAAATAAATATATATATATGTATATAAAGGAGTTCTCCGGCGTGTACACGACCGGTCGACCCTGAGGGTATTTTGCGAAAGTTCTGCGAAACGCGCGCCGCCTGAATCACGTGCCACGTCGCGGATATATATCGGCGGGCACTCGCGGGGCCTGTGTGCAGCGGTGCGCATGCGAGAGAGTCGAGGCACATAGGCGCTCGTTGACACACGCAACGCGCGGCTCGGCCGGTAGAGTTGCCTCCCGTGCCTTCCCCGCGGCGGCGACCCTGGACGGCTCAGGCCGAGCCGGGCGCGCGAGAGAGACGGGAATAGTGGCCGCCGGTGTCGCGGCTGCAACTTTCACCCGGGTGTATGCGCGAGCGAGCGGCCCCATGCATCTATCGCGTCTTTTCTATGCGCGCGAGCGCTGCGTTTCCGTCGGGCCGCCCGTTTTTTCCGTTCGCTGTATACATATGCCTCCGCGCGCGGACACCTCGGCTGCATGGAAAACTACGGGGACCCGGCGAACCTTTTTTTATTCGGGGGACGGAGGAGGGGGACTGCATGCAGCTACATTTGTTTTTTTTTTTCAATTATTTTCGATTCGGTGGAATTCACTCGGTTGCATAATTAATGCAGATTAATCGGCGTTATCGCGGCGGGCGATGTACGTATATAGTGGTCTCGGGAGAGGTGTATTACGCGGGCCTCTTTAAAAAGCTCTCGGCGAGGCACACGGGCACGCGCGATTTTTCGTGCAAAGATTTACGCCGTTCCGCGGCCGAGAATTTTTCATTTGCGCGAGTGAGTGATTTATGCCGATCCCTCAAAGAATGGAGCGTTGCATTGTTGTCCGAGTGGTTGTTTTAATTTACGGCATCGGTATTATCATAATGCATGTAAATGTATACAAACTAATAAAGTACTCGTGTATTTCTCCGCTGTCACTTCTAGTGTACAGTTACATTCCTTCCAATCCCTTTCAATTCGTTTTAACGCTCCGGCCGCTGCTCTCCGCGTTTTCTCGAGCTTTTAATAAAACGAGAGAGAGACGGAGAGAAAGCGCGGGCTCATACATATATACGTACGCCGATTTATTTTGTTTACGCGGCGTATGGTCTTTTAGGCGTGGAGATCTTAACGCTTTCGAGTATTTAAATGGCACTGCGGTGACGCCTCGGAAGAATAATCGCCGGTGTCTTTGGGAGTGGATGTTCCAACAACTTACTTCGTCACTTCGCTCGATTCACGTATAAAGTATCGCTGTTTCGACGTGAAGCCTGTATGTAATCTTTTTCCGACTCCGATGGATCTCGATTATTGGCGGAATATACGACGGGGAAAAAAATTATAAAATCTTAAAATTCCTTATTGGACTCGGTCAAAGTGCCGCTCAGTATCTGCGCTACCTCGAGTTACGTTTTAATTATGTTAATAAGCTCCTAATACGTTTCCTGTCGCCGAACAGGTTCCAAAAGTTGCCAGTAGGACCGCGGGTGTCCTGTTATTTTGAAAGTAACTTATATGAAAACCTAGACTTTGCACCTCGACTCTACTACGTCGATTTTACAAGCTGTACAAATTCTGTAATAATTGTAAATAATAGAATTATAGGTGCGCTATTTATACCTGTACATATGACTCAATAATAAAATCAGTGCAAATCCTTAGATCATTTTAGATTAGTAAAATAAAATTTATAATAATTTTTATTCAGAGTGACCCTCGTTAAAAAAAGCAGCGTATCAAAAACAAAATTTCATTTACATATAGAATAAGCGTAATTACGAAAAAAGTGATAAATTCTAAATAGAATAAAAAAACATGAATCAACTGACTACTCATCAAATTGACCAACAAATACGTGTGAGTAGAAAACAGCAAAACTAAGTCACGCGCACGAGGGACACGTCAGTGTCCAGGAAGTGAACAGACCGAGTGCAAGTCGATCTTTCCAATTTCACTTGTTTTTTCTTGTTTTCCTATCTCAAAACACCCAAATACCTCGCAGCAGGGTACTCGCGAAGCCGAAAGTGGATCAAAAGACCTACATACATCCGAATGCAGAGCGAGAGAAAGAGACCCAGAAAAAAAAGGGGGATCGCGCGGAAACTTGCGTCATCGCACTCTTTCTCCGGGCGCACGAGCCTCGGGTGTATATGAGTTAATGTAATCGGCGGGATCACGTGAGCGAGGAGAGCAGCGGTTCGTTGAGCGCGATGGGCGCCCCGACTTCCTTCCTTCCATTCTAGCGGCACTTCCGGTACGTCCGGCCGGCGGCGCGATTTTGACGCGCGCATGCACGACGCGCGGAAAAATAAATAAATCCGTCGCGGAAGTCACGTTCGCCGGTATGCACGCGCCGAATCGATTTTAATTAATAACGGGCATTAAGCGAGAGAGGAAGAAGGCCTCCCGCCCAAGGAGTCCGCCCGGAATCGACGTTTAATTAGGTACCGTCGTTTGCCCGGATTCTGGGATTGATCGGTATTTTTTTTACTTAGGTCGAACTGCATCGCTGGTCTTGATTACTGTGATTTATGCATGATAATTTCGCCGGATTTTTAAGCTTCAATGTATTTCATAAAGGAGAAAGCATTCGGGCGAATTAAGTTTTGTAAAGAAATTCCTTCGGTTTTTTTTATATAATGTGCTGTATGCACCGCCTGCACTTCTGCGTGCTTATTATACTCGAAAAATTGATTTACGATTGGGAAAAACTTCGACGGTGAGTGTGCCGTGCTATAAGCTATTATTTATCTTTATCGCGATTATTCAAAGCAGAAAATATACAGTCCCCCTAATTGCCAATTAAGAAGCGGCACAATATTCTCGATGCACGCGGACAGAAATAAAAGGACGTACAGACGCCGTATAATGCATTCGTAAAAACTACATTAGGCATTCTTCCTATCCGCTTGATTTTCCACGTTTTTTTCAACTTCATGATGGAGCTACTTTAATAATTCCATTAATGCACCCGACCTTGAATCGCGAATCAAACGATTTAATTAAGCATCGGAGGTAAGTATTCACCGCGCGAGCGCACGTCTCCGAGAAGGAGAAAAAACAATCCTTTGTTATATTAAACTCCAGCCAACATCGGTGCATTTACATTTCGCGCAAAGCCGCCGCGAGTACGGGAGGACAAAAAATTTTTTTCAATTACAAAAGAGACAATCTCGCGTTACTTACGCAAAAGTCGTTATCGGGAAAATACTGTTTTCCTGAATTAAAAAAAAAGAACGCTCGCGCCGGGTGCGCATGTACACGATTATATGCCGACATACGTACGTATGCGCTCGTGTACGAAGTCGGAGAACCAGGCGCGGTTACGTATTCACGGCCTCGCTACTGTTATATCATGGACGATTTCTATCGTTCTTCCTTTTATTTTTTCTCTCCCCACCCTCACTTTTTTTCGAGCGGCGCACATCCGTTATCGTCGCCGTACTACGATTATCGCAGCTCGAATTCGGATGATTTTCACTCCTCCCTCCTCGAGAGATCACCGATTGTTTTTTTCCACCTCGTCGAGCGCAAGGTACACCGGTGCATTGTTCGCAGTAGCTTTAACCTTGTTCCTGGTGAGCCGCAATTCTCATCGTTAATATAAAGCGAGAATATAGGGGCTTATCCGTGGCGCAGAGGTACATTGGCGGAGGCGATTAGAGATAAGAGAGTACGCGACTGATTTCTATTTTTTTTTCGCGAAAGGAAGCGCGACTAGTGCAGTCAAAGTTTCCAAAATGTATGTATCTGTGAAAAAGGTGTGCAAAACGAATCTCGTGACGAGCGAGATATGATGTCATTACTCTGCGGGCACGTGATAGCTGCACGTGTCGAGCCGAAATATCAAACTTTTCGGAGCCGCGATTATTTACAGCGTGTTTCGGCGTCGTGCGAATTTAACGTAAACTCGTCGTTGCATAATTTTCTGCACTTTTTATTACGATTATATTCGAGGCCCCTCGTTTGCGCAATTAATTTGATTTTTTCTTTCGTACGAAAAGAAAGAAATATATGGTAATAGTTAAATGTATGGAAGTTTCCATTTTCTTCTCTCCGCCTCTGAATGTTTTTAGTCGGAAAAGGTATTAATTGAATGGTAAACAGGAGTAATTGGAAACATATATATGAATTTTAAAAGTTGGACTGAAAACAGGTGGTGACACAATTTAACATACACTACGGCGAGTCTTATCACGTCGTTCTAGTAACGCTTAAGCTCAAGGATGCGAATCTTTATCGGGAAGCCTTTGCACGGTGCGTGACATTAAGGTAAATAAGTGCTTTAGATAATAAGAAAAAAGTGTGCGCGACTCTAATCAACCTGCTTTCGTCGACGTCTTTATGAAGCGCGTGAATCATAGGAGCTCTGTTCTCTTATCGCGGCCCGACTCTTTGCTTGCCAAAAAAGGCATGAAAATTTTCTTCGCCTTCTACGCTTCTATTTTAGCGCTACCAAATTTCACTCGCTAACGGAGCGTACGTAATTGATCGCATAGCTGCTCGATAAATAGAATTTTTTTCTCTGCTTATTGACTCATTGACTCAAGCCGACAACATTAAAGACGAACGCACACGACTGGCAAAATTTGGGAAACTTTCTACATGACGATATTTACCCGAAGCGCCTAAATCTGCTGTTCAGTGTTTAATTTGACTTTTGGTAGTACTTTTTCCAACAGAATTAAGAGAGATTTACGCAACTCCCACAAAATCGTGGACCGGCCGTTATTTTTACCACATCAAATTGTAAACGCTAAACGAGTTTATCAATATTGTACGCTCAAAAAAAAACACACCCTTGTATAATAGACTTCCGAGAAACCGAGGAAAGCGTTAATCGGTGGCGCTATCTTATATCAATTGAAATTGGATTAATCCATCAATTGAAATTTCTTGCAGCGGCGTAGCAGTCGACCGGCTGAGTCATTCGGAAAGCGGCCATTAGCTTTGACAAAACCCTCGAACTCAAAAATTATGGCCGCAGGAGGACCTTGGGGTCTTGTACGCCCCGGTCAAAAGGGGCCGCAGAGAGAAAGATCCCGCGGGAGGAAGGCGGACGGTGAGAAGAGAAGACCTTCTACTCGGAAAAACAAAAAGAAGTGTCGACGGTTCTTTGGCAGGAGATCGCATTAAACCGGATTTCCATGGAAGCTGTCTCGATTCCTTCTTTTTTTTCTGTCTCTCCTCCCTTCGATTTTTCCACGAGCGCCACAGGTAGAAAAGCCCTGGGAGGGTCTCTGAAGGAGATCTCCTGCGGGATCCATCTCGCGCCCAAGGTTCCGACGTGGCTTATGGGATTGTTTTCGGAGGGGTGAAGAAGAGGGGACGGACGGAGGGTCAAGGGCTCACCAATTTTACGGAAAATGCACCTGAATGAAGTTTCGTAAAGAAAGTCGTAAACAACATTCTACTGGTTTGTCGCTCCGTTATTTTGATAACTTTCTATTCTTTCGCGTGCATCCTGGAGAAAACATCGGCTGCGTAAGTGAAAAACGCGGTTTTTTCTGCAGTGCGCTTAGTCCATTAGAAATTGAAAAACATTTTAGAAAATCTAGAAACATCAACATATATATTGTTTAACCTAAAATTATAAAACTTATTTTCTTTTTAATAAAATAATTACTTAAAACTTTTCAGTGCACAATAAAATTTAACGTAGTTTGTTAAAAAAATTCAAACGATTACTTTGCCATAAACAAAAAATAATCAATTAGCGTTCAAAGATTAGGGGCGACAAAAAGCCGGAGAATCCTTAAACTAGAGATCAGAAAAATACGTGTTACCGGAGCAGGCCGAAACAGAGTTGTCCAAGGGAACCTCGAGGGTGAGTTGGCATCGTGAGAGAAAAACGGAGAGATTACGCTGAATCGGCCGGATCCAGAGAGTCAGGCCGTCGGCGAGGGTGGCGGCTTTAAGGTACAAAGATGAGACGGGGGGCTTGATGTTTTGCTTCTTTCGTGACGATCCGTGAAACGGGCCCACGCGGGAACCTCGACGGAAGTGGAGCCTCGTGAAAAAGGTATATACATGAGGACAGGGCGTCGCGTCTTATGAATGGACGAGAAATCGTAGTTCGACTGCGAGGCCGGGCTGCGGGAAAATTCGAGTGTTTGCGTTCTCAGTGATGCTCGAATTAAAGGCGTCGCTTTCAAGCCTTTAAAAAAAAAGCGCCGATTCCTAGGAACAGGGGTGGGCGAAAAGAAGAGATTGTTGAGCGCGGGATTGAATGTCCATTATGAGGCGATTACTCGAATCGCTTCATCCACGCGATACCTTAAGCGGAAGAATGAGCAATTGAAAGCGGTGAACTTTTCGAGGTTTCTAATGCGTCGCTACCGAACGTGGAATCGGCATATTCTCACAGATATTCAGCGGTGTGCCCGCCGCTATTATTTAAATTGACCGGCTATTTTAACTATTTTCTGCATAGAAGAATGCTCGGCGAATATTCTGCGGTGAAACCTTCATCCATATGGAGCGACATTTGCTACCGTCATGACTTTTACAAATGTCGATTGGTTTATCACCAAATATCTAAGTGGAATTACGTGGTACGTACTTGGTGCACGTCACATGCAATTTATTACTTAGAAGCTCATCTAATCTAAACGAATAGCGAAGTAATTATCGATATCGTTTTGTTCTACCAAAGTATATGAAAAATATAATTTATAATTTTTCTTTTAAATTAGACTACAACAACAAAAAAATCTGCGTGGAATATCTCACATTTTCGAACGGCGTAATTAGTTTTGAATATCTCCCAGTCATTTAACGTCTTGCAACACATGATGCCCACGTGCAAGAAGCATTTTTGCGGCGCGCGCATGGAACAATCTACGAAAACAGCGCCATTGTTTCGTGTGCCCCGTCGGAGAACAGAAAAAAAATCCGCTTTCGATAGATAAAGCTCCATGAGTTTTCCAGCTGGTCCCGAATCAAGAATGAAATTCTTCAAATGAATGAAATAATGGAAGATGTGTAACAACAGATATGCATTAAGGAGCAGATACAAATCGAGCAGTCAGAGGGGCGCACCTCTCAGATCTCTATCGAAAACATTCGGTACCACCGTAACCCAAAAGCGAATTATCATTAAATCACTCGAATCGCCTACTCTACAAACGTTTCATTTTATTCTTTTTGTCCTCCCGCAGCATCTCTCAAAATCTTTAAAACACAAAAGAAAAAGACTAAAGTTTTAAAAAAATTACAGCACAGCAACATCTTCTCGAATTCCGCGCACGCGATAGATCACCGTTGCAAGGGGAGGCTGCAGCAAAAAATGAAAAATCGGTCAGGCAGGAGCGCGCGCGGGGCAAAAAACGACGGCTCGCGCGCAACATTATAACATAATAAACAAACAGCATTCCTCCGTCACCCTTTTTCAATCGCTCTGCGGCGGCGGCGGCGGGCAACGCGGCGAAACCATTAAAGCCGAACAGCACCGGGCATTATGTAAGCCGCTTCGACTCGTGCAACAACTCATTATATTTCCAAGCGACCGAAGAGCACAAGCGACTCTCTCGCTTCATAGAGACCGAGCGCGCCGAGCGCGTAGATGCAGTATATACACGGCGTAAGAACAAAAGTGGAATAATAAGGATTTCGCTCGCTTTCGTTGCACGTGCGAGTGCAAGCGGCGCGCGCGAGCTCGAACAATCGGCCTAGCGCACATACACATACCCGTACGCGTGTATACAGCCCAATCCGGCCCGGAGTCGAGCGCCATTTGTATAACGTTCGTATCGGCTGACGGAGAAAGGGCATCGGGCACCGCGGCGCGATAACTTTTCCGCGGAGGTGCTATATAGCTGTGATTGGATCGCGGATCCGTGGGCGCCGTGAATTGCCCATTATTCGCGGATACATTTTTGCGGGCGCCCGGGGTGTCCCCCCAGCTACGACGATCTTTTTTTCGACCACCGCAATTCCTCTTTATCAGTGGACATTTCGCACGCGCGTTCCTTTCTCCGCCTCGTGAGCTCGTATTGCCGTCACTAACGAAGAAAACACATTTATTTCAATTTTTAAATACTCGATTACAGTAAACCCTCCCAGTAATTGATAAACTTGTGGTATCATTCGCATTCTATCATACACGTTTATCACCTTCTGAAGTTAAATTAGTAAAAAAAACTACTGAGATTAGCAAAAATCTCTCGACTAATCATTAAATCGTAAAGCTCTTCTCGATAATTTTTGACAGGATCGAAATTTAAAAAAAAAAAATCGGCGTTGCCTTTTAATAAAGAAAAAGTAAGATTAAACCCGCCGTAGTAGTGACTCAATAACGTTCGAATGGTATATTATACGAGTTCGAATTATCGAATCGCGCGTCTCGTTCTAGGGATTCCCTCGTTTTCTTGGGGTTCGCGGCATACGCGGGACTTTCTCTCGTCGTCGCGCGATTCGTTCTTTGCAAAGACCGAAGACAATGAGACGGCGTCGTCGTCGCCGCTCGAAGAAGCGCGTATTTCGAAATCGTCGGCATTACCGAGAAGCGTGCATTACACCCGCGGTGCACCGACGAGCTTTGCATGTCGGCCGATACGTGATTTATGCCTTAACCTTTTTTTTTTTAAACACGCGCGCGCTTATCTTTTAACGAGCGAGGCTTTATGCAGCAGCAAGATCCCCGCGCATTCGTGGAAATAACGCTTTAAGACCCTTAATTAGTCGCACCGATATCCTTTTGCCCGTTGCGCAACCCGCGCCGGCTGCACTGCACTCGGCCGGCTTTATGCACGCCGAGGCGAGCAATATGTGCGCCTTTCATGAGAGTATCGCGGCTCTTTCATTCAGTTTTGCGGATTAAATGTTGGTCGCTTTAAATCGACACGTGCGACCCATTATCCGCGACTTCGCTCAGAGCTGCGGGTAGATGTTAACTTTGATTCCCTTTTAAAAATAAGGTTACGTCACCGAAATGTATGCTTCACTGCCGCCAAGAAGTTTCTTCTTGGGAATTGAAAATTTTTAAGTTTTGCTTAAAAATTTACAAAATGAAATTAATCATTCTCTAACCATATATACGATGAGCTACATCGCGAATAATTAATTTGACGGTAGAAATTTTTAAAAAATCATTTCCTCTACTTTTGCCGAGAACTCGCTTTTGAAATAATTAATCGCCCGATCTGAATGCATAAGAAAAAAACCTGTAATTCAAAAGAGAAACTGCGAGAATTAATTACCTGGTAATCCAATAAACGTAGTTTAATGAATGAAGTGCCAAACAAAAAGTGTATTCTTTCATTAGCGCACTAAACCCTAAGCCATCGCGTTTCTCGATGCCCAATAAAAAAAACAATAAGAAATTTGATGAACCCCATCAAAAGCCGAGCACAACCGAATATCGAGAAGGGCCCAAAGAAAAAAAAAGAGCCAGAAGAATTAAGAAGAAGAGGGAAGGCAAGAGAAGCACCGATTTCTCAGCCTTATAATTCACGCAGCGCAGAGAGCGAGCGCACAACAAGGGTGCCGGCGAACGTAAAAAAGGCAAAAGGAGGCGAATCGACAAAGGAGGAAGTGCCGCACGCGGCAAAGGGATATGTACCCGCGAGGGAGTATAAGAAGGAGCGCATAAAGGACGAGCGCCCGGAGAAGGACGGAGCAAGCGCAGCGAAGCAACAGGTAACGCGAGTGGGTGTACGAGGGGAAGTATGGTGGGGGAGAAGGAGGACCAGAACGAGAGAGAGAGGGGTTGGGGCACGATGGGCGCGCGCATGTGTGAGCGCGACACACTCACGCGGAGTTTCCCACGACAGGTGACACGTGGGAATCCCGGACGACGTGTACGCGCCGCAGGTGGATTCGCTGGGGCCCCGCTCAGTCGCGCGTGTGCGTGTGACCGACTACCGCGGGGGTCGCGCGCAGGCGCGCTCGATGGAAGGAGGACTCGCGAGGGCTTCGCCTCTATATACACGTATATAGTGCGGCGCACACCTATATATCCCCGGCGTGATGGCGGCGGCGCGCTGCCGAGGTCAAGATTCTCATGATACGCACTTGATGCAATCTTGACGATCGATCCCCCTCCCTTCTCCGACTTTATTGCTGCCTTTTTATACTCGTTTTAAACGTTACGGCGATATTGTGCTTCGTACAAGAGAGATAAAACGGAGTGTAAATATATTTTCGAGAAAATAAAAATAAAAAAGTAAAAAAGAAATCTGTGGAGAAGGAACTCCGCGCGAAATCCGAGATAAGGGGATACTCTCAACAAATTTGTGAACCGTTAAGAGCAGTCGGCTCCTATTTGAGAATTTATATCTAATTCATTAATTAGGATTTTTATCGGGATGAAATAAAACAAGAAAAAAAAGGTGAGCATTTAAAATTCCGGCTGGATTTTCCTAGGCCGATCGGCGCGGATGTACAGTTACATCATTCGAAGTAAAAATAACAATATTAAAATAAAGGTAAATTATTACCGTTATATAGCGAACTCCGCGCGGCGCGGCGATCTTAGAATTATATGCCCAGACCAACAGAGAGAGTTACGCGGCGCGAGCGGCAGAGAGCAGGAAAAAAAGGCCGGGAGTTTTTAAACAACGAAGTATCAGACGAAAAGCGTCGAAGGTGGTCTGCCAAGGTAACCGACTATACCGGAGGTGGCCGTAAGAGTGAGGAGAGCGCTCCGCGCGCGAGAAGCAACAGGAGAAGCGCCGCGCACACGTGAGGTGCCTCGCAGCACCGAGAAGCGATGAAGTAAGCAGACTCTTAGGTATACCGAAGCAGACTCTTCGGAGCGAGTGGGAAAAAAAGTACCGGAGAGCCACGGGGACCGAAAACTTCGCGTACGTGATTAACATAGTCCCGCGGCTCTTTGACGCGTGCGGGACCTCGACAGGGTCATTGTTCCGCGGCAGCGACTCCTTTTTTTTCCGCCTCGCTCCTCTCGTTCGATCCTCGATGACCGATACGTGCAGCGCTGTCGTTACTTTTTTTTATTTTATTTTTTTTAAGAGCGAAAGAGAGTCCGGAGTGAGGAAGCGGAGGCGCCGAGCTGCCCACGTGTACTTTCGGGTTAATTTTAACAGCTCCCAACGAGAAATTGAATTAGTTTTAGACAGCGAGATGTGGAATGGAAGCTGGATTTATTTAATTTTAGACACAGGCGTTGACATAACGTATGTAACACTGTAATAATAGATTTTCGCAATTTATTAGTTTACGTAAAATGAGACGTTAAGCGAAATATCGCGAAGCATAAATGACGGCAATTTTTTTTATATTCTTATTTTACACTCTTTGCGTTGCGTATCGAGGAAATGAAAAATTATAAGCAAATAAATTAACGAGTGAAAAGTTGACGGATTATTTGGAAGCACAGAAATCGGAGTTTGGAAAGAATAAGAAAACCATTAAGCAAATACAGGCATTCAGTCATGTGAAGGAAATAAAGACTGGTTTAGAAGATCGATAGAGTTGCTGCTTTATTGGGAATTAAACACTATAGAGTCATCTTATATTTGCATAATGTTAGTGCGTAGATTTGCCAAGGTATTTTACTTATTAAAAATGAAAAATTTGTGTTATTCATGAATAAAAAATCTAATATGAAATCAATACATTTTTTATACGACTGTCTACCCACGGCTTCTAGAATACCTGAGAATGCATCCTACGTGGAAAAATGTCGTACGTGAATACAAAAATGAGATACTTATGAACATAAATATACGTTTTGAAGGTACAATGAACGCAATCGAACGCTTCATAAAATTTTCTGTATCAATGTAATGTTATGGTCGAGGAATGTTTCGACTCTGTGATAAGGAAATAGATATAGTCATCTGAAAAGCTTACTAAAATTCGAAGATCTCTTATGTGATAAAAAAGAATTTAGTGTAAAGCGATTAATAGTAGTTATTTGTCAAGTAAATAGATTCTCCGAAAATTCCATTTTTAACCGTTCAGCAAAAACAATAGGCAATTTTATACGGTCAATATCCGAACTAATCCATTTAATGATGTTTTAAGTATTTATCGCAATAAAAAAACAATCTTATATTTTATCAATCCACGCATCATTAACTGCAGCCAATGTTAAGTTTACATGTAAACACATTGATAAAAGTGACAAAAAATTGCCTGAAATTAAAATACAGCGAAACAGCGAACGAATAATTTTTTAGAACGTTTATTATTATTAAGATAATGTCCCGACTGATAAAGCATCTTTAATTCAATTTAGCTTAGAATGTAATGTTGAAAAAAAGTATGTTAACAATCGTGACTCATTGTAAAAACCGCGTTGTATTCCACGTGAATTTTTTATGTCTAACATACCTCACGTCTATACCATAAAATCGTTTATCTATAGCAACAAAACGCTAATACAATGCACGGCCAAGATAAATTTCGAAATTACTGTTCGTTTAACAATTAAATTTTGTATAAATAAATGTGTGTAACAACAAATAAACGCGTAACAAACGTAAAACGAGTATTAATAAGAAGCTAATTGATCGTACATCAGCACTAAACGCTGGATCTATCGAGAAAGTCGCAGCAGTGATTCAACAATGCGGGTATCACAAGTAAAATGACTGTACTAATTAAGAAGGGTCGAGGTGGTAAAATCCACATTTCAGCCTAATTTCGCCTCATTATCCTACAGGCAAATATCAAGACTTCTTCGTCTTATCTTCAAAACAGGGTCCGCGCCCCGCTGTAACGACGTTCGTTAAAAAATAATTAGTAGACGCCTTCCACAAGCAAAAGCTGCATCCTGACTAAGTATAAACTAAAATAATAGAACCATCATTGATCGCTCTCGATCGCGCACTCCGTACTCAAGAAACATAGAAAAAAACGATTAAAAAACAAGAAAAAAAAACAAACAAAATACAAAACAAAGTACTCACTTGAGGAAGTAAATCTGTCCCTCCGGTGTGCGCGCCTGCTCCCATCCGTGAGGCAGGGGTCCCAGATCGTCGACGGTGTTGATGACGTCGTAGCTGCGCTGCTTCTGGTGGTGGTGGTGCCTCGCCGAGTTGTGCTGGGGGGCGTGCTGGCTCTGCTGCTGGGCCGAGGCGTAGGTCTGCTGGAGCGAGGCGGGGCTGCTGTGGGCCCTCGGATGGGCGACCGTCAGTCCGTGGGGCACCTGCGCGGCCCCGCTGGCGGCCGCGGCTGCCGCGACGGTCGGGCTGGTGGTGCCGCCGCTGTTGTCGGAGCCGCTGCCGGCAACGCCGAGGCCGGCCCCGAAGGCCGAGTCCGCCGAGTTCTCGCGCGAGTGCGAGATCGAGGGGGACTTGCTGCCGGTCGACGGCGGGTTGAAGAACGAGTCCGGTAGTTTGCGCATGCGCAGCGGCACCTGCAGCGGACGCTTCGAGTCCGGCTTGAGGACGCTGTCGAAGAGGGCCTGCAGGTCCGACTCGGAGTTCTGGTCGATGCGCACGACGAGGTTGCTCTTGGCGGCGGCCTCGGCCGCGGCGTCCTGGTTAAGCGCCATGGCTGCACCACCGATGCTACCGATGCCGCTGCCGCGGTCGCTGCTACTGGCCGGTTCGGCTTCTCCTCCTCGCAATTCTCGCAGCGGCGTCTCGTCTCTCTCGCTGGGATGCAGCAGCAGCGGCGGCGGCCAGGCACAGCGAGAGAAGAGGCGAGGGACGACGACTACGGGCCCGCTCTTCTCATTGGCCGTGTGTTTATCGCTACTCTCTCTCTCCCTCTTTCTCTCTTTTTCTCTCTACCTGCAGCAGGTATTCCGGCTCTCGGCGCTCGTTCGTGCCGCGAGTGAGCTACCTGCTCTCACGCTCCGTCTCTGTTTCTCTCCTTCTCTCTCGGGCGCTCGGCAGCAGCTACGTATACACCTGACGACAGCAGCGGCGGCGGCAGTGGCGCAGGGGTTCCGTATTATACGCGCCGAGGCCGAACAATCGAGAGAGCCGTGGTGGCACCTTGCAGCAGCGCTGGAGCAGGCTTCTTTCATTCATTCGAGCGGCACATCCGTTCCTCCTTCTCTCCTCTCCTTTTCGACTGGCTCTCGGCGGCGCTCCACGCTCCTTCCGCGAACTCCGATCGGCAGCTCCTCGAGGTCGTCGTCGTCGTCGTCGTCGTCCTCCTCCTCCGTCGGCTCCTCTATCTATCAGCACGCACACACGTATATTATTAGCATTACTCCGTTACCTCTTGGCTGGGGCTCTCTCCCCGCGGATCGGAGCAGCGTTAACACACACGCGCGCGCGCTCGCGGGGCCACGAACTAGCTGTCGCTCGACGCGCGCCCCAGGGGGAGAGAAGAAGGCGAGGAGGAGGAGGAAGAAGAAGAGAAGAGGAGGAGGAGGAGAGAGGAAGGAGGAGGTAGCGAGCGCTCTCGCCTCTCGGGGTGTTCGTGTGCTCGCGGCTCGCGGAGGAGAAGCGTGTACGAGGCACTTCGGGGAACTCTGGCGCGCGAGTGTGGAGAGGAGAGCAGAGGAGACCCCACAAGAGCCTCTCCGCCGCGAGCGCGCCCGTGTGAGTGCCGAGGTGGTGGGGGGAGAGCGGCCGCGAGCTTCTATAAGGCGAAGGAGGCTCGGGCGAGAGAGAGAGAGAGGAGAGGAGAGGAAAGGCGAGGGAGGGAGGAAGGAGAGCGAAGAGTCGACGACTCCGCGCGCGAGGCGGCCCCTAAGCGCTACTCTACTCGGTGTGTGTCTCTCTGTATGTGCGTGTGCTTACTTTTCTCTCATTCCCTCTTCTGCTCCGCTCGCCTCGACGCCCGCCTCTCCTCCGGCAACTGCCGAGCCCGTGCGTGCGTGTTTATGTTCGCGAGTGCGTCCGCGAGCTGCTGCTGCTGCCGCTGCTGCTGCTCCGCGCGAAAAGCCCCGAGAGGGTGGACACGCGCGCCTCTTCGCTCTCTCTCTCTCTCTCCTCTTCGTGTCTCTCTTTCTCTCGGCTCACCGAAGGCGGATTTCTGCGCAGTGGCCTCTCTTCCTCCTCTCGCTCGGGCGGCGGTCCCTCCGCCTTCTCTTTCTTCTATCTTTAGGTCGGCGGACGACGGCGCCGGAATCCGCTCGAAAGCGACGAATAATCAGCGCGCGGATGAGGAGAGAGAGAGAGAGAGAGAGAGAGAGAGAGAGATGAAGAGGGAGAGCGCGAGAAAGGCGAGCCGCGGGCGTGTATGTATGTAATATCGGTATCACGGCAGCAGCGCACCTTCGGGGCCCCCTGTTATACTCCCGCGACGCGACGCGTGCGTTGTGGACGAGAGCCGCGCGGCGCACTTCTCGCGCGCGTGTTTACGTGTGTGCGAGGGGAGCACCGCCGCGACACCCGAGATATCCCAGGAGGCACGGAGAGGCGTGCACTGGCCTGTTGCTCTTTCTTGACCGACTCGCGAGTCGCGGTACCCCGCGCGCGCGGCACACCGAAGGAAACGTGCCTCCCTCTCTCTCGCGCGCGCGCGCCTCCCCCCACCACCGCGAGCGTGAGACCGCCGCCGCCGCCGCCGCAGTCGGCGACCACCGCGCGCTCTCCGCGACTTATAGCGCCGGCCAGTGCCGGGGGACGCCGGGGCGCTTAGAGCCCCAGGGACGACGAGCTTTATTTCGATTTGTTTGAAAAAAAAAAGAAAGAAGAAAAAATAAATAACCGGGTCGTTGTCGGCCTCCCGGTTGTCCGCCCTCGCGTCATCTGCTATATGTCACTTTCTGGCGGTTTCGTTTTTCGGAGTCCCATTTACCTATTTCTTTATCTTCGTCTTTTAAACGTGACGTATGCGACGATAGGCTGGACCAATTTCCGAATTTGAGAATTTCTTGGTCGGCGAATGTTTTGACTCTTCTCATTTTTCAGTACACCGCCGGGACGGGTAGAAGGCTGTAATTTGAAAAATATTTTAGTCTGGTATCTTTTAAAGTTTTATCATTGACAAATATTTTTCAGTTAATAAATAAATATTTATTTTTAATAATTTAAGCACTTCGTGTTACTTAATTTAACGATTATTTAACTGTAATATTATTGAGTCTTTGTATATTTAATTAAATATCAATACGTTTTAAACGGAAAAACGTTAATTATTGTATTATGCTATTTTGCAAAAATGTAGACTGCGCTGTTGAGAAAATCGGCCGTGTATAAGCATTGGGATCCCAGAGAGAAAATGCAATATTTTTTTTCGGAGCAGAGTTTCTCCTCGAGGGTTGAAAAGTGTAAAGATTTACAACCAAAAGTGCTCGTTTTATCCTACAACCTTCTATGCACTCGACCCAACACGAAGATAGAGAGAGATGACCGTACAGCAGTAATGTGAGAGAGGGAGTGAGACGTATACATCTATACAGACAGAGGCTAAATTGTAGTGGGGAAACGAAGAGAAAGAGAGAGGCAATGCGTGTAAAAGAGATACAAAATTTCAAAGGGAAGAAGAAAGAAGAAGCAATTAACGTGTTACACGTGAAAAGCATTGAAAACTGACAATTTTGCATAATTTTGTAATTTTTAGCATTTTTTTAACCGTGACTTTTACGGTGATATTTAGAAGTAAATAAAACAGGACCCAAAAGCTTTACAAAGCAAAGAAAACAACTTTAGCAAACTTTAATATTAACATTATTTGTTGTAACAAAACGAAAGTACGCTACCTTTGCTTAAACATTTAAACCTTTTTCTTTTATAAATCATAAAGCACAAATCAAAAGACAAAATGACTGGATCTGAATAATTTAATTTTGCATACAAATGTTGTATATTTTTCTTAAATTTAATTTTTTTTTAGAAAAATACTTTTCCTGTTAATTTTAACTATAAAAAGTATTTAAAAGGCACCGCAAAAAATTGCTCACTTTTCTCACGCTTATTTGCAAGAGATATTAAGGGTAAATTTATACTTAATTGCCAAGGCAAAGGAAACACAATAGACAACGATTGCGTTAAAAAAAATTGAGACAAGGATGAAGGTCCCGAAAATGAGAAAAGAAAAGGCAGAGAAGTTTTAAAACGAGAAGAAAAAGATGGAGAAACGAGAGAGAGGAACTGAATAAGTGCGGAGAATAAAAAAGGCAGACGTAGGTACTGTAAGAATGAAAAAAAGAGCGACGCGGAGACGAAGAAAGAGTCTGAGAAAGAAAGAAATAAAGAGAAGGATGAGGAATAAGAAGGGAAGGAGAGAGAGAGTGAGAAATGACTAGACAGGTAGCGGAGGGAGGGAGGCGCGCTGGGGGCCTCTCGGAGGGTCGCGGAGGGTCGGAGGGAGGAGAGAGGGAGAGTAGTCAAGTGGATTGGAGAGGGGCAAATTGACCCAGCGGCTCGATTCACAACGAGCACGATGTGCTGAGTGCCCCGAACTTTTTTTTTTGTTCCTTTCCTGGGTTAGAACTCTCGGGTTTCTTCGCTGCCTCCGTCTCGCTCACGCGGCCGCTGCATGCCAATGGCGCACTGTATATTGCATGCAGTCTAGACCATAGGAATGCGTTCCTAAAGTAGAGTACACCCGGACCGACACGCTCGTCCCGCGAATCCGGCGGGACACTTTTAAACATCTGGAATTCGAGAATTGTAGAAATAATAACGTACCTATGTTTTTTTTTTGGAGCCGTGGATTCTGCGCTGTATACAATCTAGACACGCTTCATTCGTTCAATTGCACATCGTGCTGCATCAAAAGATCTCTACACTCTGCTTTGCGTATCTCGTTTTAATAATATGCTCCTCAAAAATACGCCTGGAAATATTTTGCTTTCTTTTCTCCGCATTACAAGTGAAGTTATATCGACGAGTTGAAACCTTTATTGAATAACAATTTGAGAAAGCATTATTAGACGTTCAAGTTTTATAAAATCAATTATTTAAAATCATTATGTAATTGAAATTTCCTATATTACCTGCGACGATATCGATGCGTTTTGGAACGTCGTCGACAAGCGTCCACTGTCGAGAAGATAGCCGATTCTGCGTACTGGCGGTACACTCAAAAATCTCTATGATTTTACATTCTTTTAGGTTATCCTAAAATAACGAAAGCTTAAACTACCTAATTCTACGAAATAATCTTAAGATCCATTTAAAAGGCTACCTTACTGCTCCGAAATGCCTTCCTATCGTCTTCTATCCATCAGCTGATTCCTGGAACGCCGATTGCACTGCGATGTTTGCGAGGCAATGCAGACTCCCCACGACTTCGAAACTTGCCTCTCGAATCTTGAATTCCGGATGAAATCCTGATGATCGGAATGAAATGAAACAACTGATCGGCCGCACTTGAGCGCAGATAAAAACGAACGACATGTTGACGATATTCTCGCCGCGGACATCCGGCACTGATTTCTCCGAGTGAATTTTGCACAACTGCCTCCGAAGGCCGCCGAATGCGTGCGCAGTGCCGGGTGCGCGCGCGTTCGCGAATTTCAGGCTGCGCCGCGTAGTTGGCGCCACCTACGACGGTGACCGACGGTCGATCGCGCGCTCGCGGTGTGCGATGTTTTCCGATGTTTCAGCCAGCTACACTATGGTGGTGCTTACACTTTGCAGCCGCGACGCGAAAAATGTAATCTACATTAATGCGGCCGCAGTCTAACATGCCGAATTGAATCAGCGCGCTGCCGAAAGTCCGTGCGAGCCCCTCGGCTCTTCGCGTCGCGTTTTGTATGCGCTTGAGAGAGAAAAACTGCCCCCCTCTCCGTGGGCCTGCCTCCCGAGGAGACGAGCGTGTTGACGTAAAAGGCGAAGATGTCTTCTAAGAGGTATTTAATTTTTCCTCGCGCGAGCCCCCCGTCTCCCCCCTTCTTTTTTGCACGTTCCACGGGGAGCTCTCCCCGATGAGATTTTTGCATCGCGGACCTCCTCGCCCCCCACGAGTCCCCGGAACGGCGAGATACCGAGAGGTCGCCAGACTCCTCGGCGGATTACTTTTCGGCTCCGAAAAGAGTTCGCCTCCTTTGTTAACCTGAGCACGTCGTTCGGTCTCCTCGTGGAAAAGTCTTCCTTTCAGGATGTATTTTGGCCGATTTCTTTTTCGTCTGACCGCATTATTTCGAGGCGCTGTTCCAGGCTGACTGTAAATTTTCGAATTGTTCATTGACATCCGATAGGCTCAGTTGCATCTAGCACAATGTTTAGATCAAAGTTAGTGGATACACATTCATGGTGCTTATGTATAAATAAACTTCCTGGATTGATTATTCAATTATTTACGTGTTTCAATTTTATGTTGAGCTTCTACGGCTGCAACCTTGGTTTTCCTTTATCGCAATGTTAATTAATTATTTATAGTACATGTAAATTAATTTGAAACAAATTTGTCAAATTTTGAGATTTATCCATCGGTGCACAGTAGCTAAAAAATTGTTTTATGTTTGCAGTGAACTGAAGAAATTGTCAGAAGAGAGTTTAACCAGACAACCAGAAGAAGTATTCGATATAATTTGTAAATTAGGTGAAGGGTAAGTTGTACTTAAAATCAATCGTTGAATTTAACTAATTACAATGTTTTAAATGAGTTTTATTATTTACAATGTTTTACATATTTAATCTATAATCTGCATTCAATGAAACTTTCTATTAAACAATAGACACAAGTCTGATCACAATAGCTTTTAAAAGTCATTGTGCTGTCAATAGTTCTATTAGATTCTTTTTCCAATATTAAATCCAATAATGCTAAAGATAGATCTGACATAGAAATGAATATTAAACGATATTCCTATGTAGAATTGTTAAACAATTTTTAATAATTAATTTAATTTATAAAATTTTAGGTCTTATGGATCTGTATATAAAGCATTACACAAAGAGAGTGGACAGGTGCTTGCAATTAAGCAAGTACCAGTTGACACTGATCTCCAAGAAATCATCAAAGAAATTTCTATTATGCAACAATGTGATTCTCCGTATGTAGTTAAATACTATGGAAGCTACTTTAAAAACACTGATTTATGGGTATGTATTTTTAAGTTTTGTGCATTTTGATAAATTTTCATTTTTTATGAATTGAATAAAACAGGATGTTTATTTCTTCAATTTCAATAATATAGATTGTAATGGAGTATTGTGGTGCTGGATCAGTCAGTGACATTATGAGGTTAAGAAAAAAGACGTTGCAAGAAGATGAGATTGCCACAATTTTAAGCGATACCTTAAAGGGTTTAGAATATTTACATCTAAGAAGAAAGATTCACAGAGATATTAAAGCAGGAAATATTTTATTAAACAATGAAGGGCATGCTAAATTAGCTGATTTTGGTGTTGCAGGTCAATTAACTGTACGTGAAAGGCTACCTTTACTTTTTAAATGTCAAAACTAATTTTTGAATGAAACAAAGCTGTTGATAATCCACATTTATTTTATTTATAATTTAGGATACCATGGCCAAGCGCAATACAGTCATTGGTACTCCATTTTGGATGGCTCCAGAAGTGATTCAAGAAATTGGGTATGATTGTGTAGCAGATATTTGGTCTCTTGGTATAACAGCTTTAGAAATGGCTGAAGGCAAACCACCTTATGGAGATATCCATCCGATGAGAGCAATTTTCATGATACCAACAAAGCCACCACCTAGCTTCAGAGAACCAGATCAATGGAGTCCAGAGTTTATTGATTTTGTCAGTGTGTGCCTTGTTAAAAATCCTGAAGAAAGAGCAACAGCTAGTGAACTATTAAATCACGAATTTATTGGTAATTTAATTTTGATCAAGCTGATGGATAATAATTTATTATTCTTATTAATTCACTATTCAATCTTTAATATTTTAGGTAACGCTAAACAGCCAAGTATTCTTAGTCATATGATTACCGAAGCACACGAGATCAGAGAGAAACAAAGTGCAAATCGTGCGCATATTATAAATAATGTAGCAATTAAGGGACAAAATAATGCGGATGATTCGGTAAGATTAAATTTTTTATTCATAAAATCTTTATTATATTTAGTTAACATCGATTATTATGTTTTATTAGGATGATGATGACTGTACTGGAACCATGAAACCATTACCCGAAGATCAAGGAACTTTGGTTCCAGATCGCGATCTTCCGGATACAGGAACTCTCACATCAGCCATGCTAGATTTAGGAACGATGGTTATAAACAGCGATACTGATACTGAGGCAACAATGAAAAGTATGTTTAAAAATAACGATGCTCATGTGTTTATTTTAATATTATAAATAATATTTGCAGGGCACAATACTGGATCAGTTGAATCAGGGAAGAAATATCGACCTTTATTCCTTGATCACTTTGATAAAAAGGAAACTCCAGAAGTTGAAAAAGTAAGTATAATCAATTTAAATAAACGGTAATAAATTTATATTTCTCACATTTCTAATTTTTGTTATTAGGGAAATGGTCAAATTCATCTAGTGCAAAATCCTGAAGTAGAAAACAAACCAGAGGTGCAAAATCAATTGGAATCTCAGAGGTTTCAAAGCCATTTACAACTTCAAATTAATCAAATTTCACATCCAATTCCGGAGCAACCCCTCAATAATATATCGAAAATGCAAAATGTTTTCAATGAACGTGAATTTGATTTTGTAAGTATTATTTTAAACAAGCAGAACAACATTGAAATTACGAAAATGTAAAATAATGTTTCAAAATTCTAAAAATAATTTTCAGTTGAAGTTCCTTTCATTCGAGGAGTTACAGCAAAGAATAGAAAGTTTAGATGATGAATTAGAAAAAGAAATAAACGAACTGAAAAAGAGGTACCAAACTAAAAGACAGCCAATCCTTGATGCCATGGACACAAAGAGAAAACGCCAACAGAACTTTTAACAGTTGAGTACTTTTTACTGAAGCAAGGAACACGTGTGATAGATCCAAGGGTGTACAGATGTATAAATAAATAGATATACTTTAATCATGATTCTGATTTCGCAAAGAAAACTGTGCAGTTGTCAGAGCATTAATCTTTTCTTTGTGAAATCAGCGAATATAAGAAAAGAAAAAGAAATACTAGCCAATAGCCTCACGTCACAAGTGTAAATTGTTTTACATGATTCAGATAAGGAGAACTACGATAATACTTAATTTTTTATTACTTGAACGTAGTTATTGTTAAATATATACTATTCTTATAGAAATATAATACTTGATAAACCATAGAACCGTTTAGCGGACTATAGACGAGAAAATGAGAAGAATGAGAACGCAATGATGCACATCGACGCGTATGTATGTATATACGACAACTAGACTGCTAATTTTGCACTGGAAAAATTTTTACGATATATTTATAAAATATTAGGAACGAAAAAAATATCCTAATGTAAAAAAATAATACAAAACGACTTTATAAGATCAGGCTAGATTTTATACGTCTAAATATATGTCGATGCTGTTACCGAATCGTTAGGTTCTTATCGAATTGCCTTTTTTATAGCAATAATTTAGATGAATTTTTGCGATGCATTTTCTTTGGTGATATTACGTAAAATTTTTTTTTAATAACTATTGCGGTCACGTTCATATTGGGTCTAAAACTAACACTGTAAGCCTAAAGAAATTATGTATTCTCGTTTTAATAACAACTTTTAAATAGCACTGATTAATTGTAATAGTAAGTGACATCTAGGGCAAGTTTTTTTATTCATATAAAATGCATAGTTAAACCATGACGTTCGAACAAATTCGCGTACTAAACAAACAGCTTAATCATATTTTCATAAAACGTAGTGGTAATGACGGATTTGTATTTAAAAGTTGATATAAAAGTGAGAAAGTTTCTCATGAAGTATTTGACAAAGCACTTTACCAGTAAAATATTTATGTCGATTTAACGTACAAAAGATAAAAATATTACTGCGTTGGGCATGAATCGTTTCCTACTGCCATATAGAGTACCGAGTTTTCCTGGTAATGACAGTTACGCACCTAACTTATTTTTTATTTTCTGTGTGATACTTTTTTTTACGAGTAAACCCCGTGTGAACGTATTTTCTGATGAATATGTATTAATTAATTATATCGCCTCATTTTTTGTCGAGAGAAAAAATGATGAAGTAATAAAAGAAAAAATAACAGTGTAATCCCTTTGTAAGAAGGAAGAAAACATACGCGACGAATTTTATTGAAAGCGAAACATATATAGATTTTTTAGTATTAGTCTTCCCTGTTACAATTGTATTCGAAAATGTCTGAGATTAATCGTATTGTTGAATCAGCGCTGCGTAAAAAAGAAGAAATTTTAACATCATGGTGGAGAAGATTAGTGGAAGGTGAATTTTTGTACAACATACTGCGACGTGAGATCTTCTAGGCCACAGTGCTTTTTGGATTATTGTTACATCATTGGTTGTAAATATTATTTCGATTTTTTTATCACGGTGGTCGCAGTGATAGATTTATTATTGTATTATTATTTAGTGTTTATAATTGCCGATTTAAAAGATCTTTTTTTTGCTTTACATTTTATCATGATTTATCAAATTGTAAATTATTGAAGCTAAGGGTGATGCTTCGTTGACCTTTTGCACTATGTGACTATATAGAGATAAATAGAATGTATTCCCTTAATCGAGATCTAAATAGTAAGAACTGAAAATTTTTACCGTAAATTCGTTTCGGAGAACAATCTTTAAAATAGCTATACATATTTTTGATATAGAAATTAATAATAAACCATGCGCCTTCTCGACCTACAACAAAGGTTCCAATAACTCATTAATAAAGCGAGGTCAAATTAAATGAATTATCGAACATCGTATCGAGCGACTTTCGAGAAAACACACATGTAATGTCAGTGAGACAAATATTGTATTACAGTTTTGCTTTTTATCTAAAAAAACAAGCATTAACTAATTATAGGATGTTGTGAAACTTTTTGGTTAAAAAAAAAAGAAAAAAAAAGACAAAATAGAATGCATTTTATCATGCAAAAAAAAAATGTTTTTATTTTTGAATACCTTGGAGAGATGATAACAATTTCAGCAATCAGCTTGCGTACTGATAGTAACGCTATCAATATGTCATTAAAAATATTGGTTTCAAATTATAATTTTTGTATCTTAATACGGTAATGTTAAATTTAGAAAAATACATGAGCCGTAGATATGCGGCTCACGTGGCGCCCGGAAGAGAAAATTCATAAGCCATACAAGTGCTACTTCGGCGCTTAACTTTTTAAGTAGTGGCATTGAAAGCGACGCATTATTTACAAATTGGAATGTATAAATTTATTGATCTCTGATTCATACAAGCGGCAGTTTACAGTATTACATATTTTATGATTTTTATTTTACAGAGCACTCTTTATACATATAATTGCGATTCACGCGATTGTGCGCTAAAAGTACTTTCAAACCAGACATTCAATAATAAATTATTTAGTTAATTTTGAAAAATCCATCGCTTCCTTTTTTTTTTTAAATAAATATCTAAACGTATTTTATAATTATCACATTGCAATTGATTTCAGTAGAAATCATCATGATATGTACCATACAATTATGTTTCTTAATTTTTCAACTCTAATATCATTTTTATAATCTCAAAAATTCACAAAAATTTGTATGATAAATAAATGCAGTGTATAGTTAAAATTACACTTTTAATGCAATTACAGATTCAACAAGAAAAAGAACGCCTTATGTATATATACAAGCGAGGTAGTTAAAACGAATTATTTTTTCAATGTACATTTCCTATTTTCAAATTGAAAACTTCTTGAACTTACAAATACGTTATTACTTACAACTTGGAACAGTCATTTATTAATATACATTTTTAATCGAACTTTGCTACAATTAAAAATTTTAAAAATTGCTCTCTCAATCTGATTCCTACTTTCAGGCACAACAGTGTACAAACCGAAAATGACTACAAAATATATAATTTTTAATACAGCTCGTTTAACAATTCATAAAAGATTATATATAAATCATTTGGCCACTGGTTATTTCGACAGCTTTAGAACATTGCAATAATTTTCATATACAATAATTCATTATATTTTAATTAAAATACTGATATATGAAAAAATATTTCTATCTATGTTATATAAAATTTAAAAAGAAAGTAGCGAATTTTTTCATTATATTAATATAAAAATATGATGCATTAATTTTAAATTGATTTATACTTTTATACTATATTATTTAAAATTTTAAAAACTGTACTCAGTTAAGTATCTTATTAATGAAGACTGATTTTCGGAAGCTTTGTTATGACTTTTAATGTTAGAGTAATTATTTTGAAGCATTATTCGAATCAAATTTGACATTGTTATAACGAATTATTTCCTTCTTCATAGTCAACGTTTGTAAAAGAGAATGTAAAAATCTAATATGGCAACGCATTTAACTAATTGTGAACTTTCTTCACAGGTCATCATCGCCTATCATACAAAATGCATTATTTTCTAACAAATCACCGTCAGTGTTGCATCTTCTTTCTTGATATTGAACAGGAGAAGATTTTACTGAATTTGATTTTCTTAATTTAACAGACGATGAAAATCTCTCTGTCAATTTTTTAATAATTGGCTCTGTTTTCGTTTGAGTATTTACATCGTTATCCTATAAAGTTTTTTAATTATTAATCAACTATTATTTATGTTAAAATTAAAAGAATAACATACTTTAGGATTGTTTCTGAATGTTTCTGGAGAAAGAGATCCAGAAACGGTTCGACTGTGACCATCTCTTGTAATATACGTCCATGGTTTTCCAGTAACTTCCTGACTTTTTGTTCCACCAACGTTTTTTAGTAAAAGCTCATCTATCATCGATTGTAAACAAACAGACATCAATATGGCTTGTTCAGAAGAAATAGTGATCCATTGTAAATGATCTTTTGCCATTAAATATTCAAATGACAATTCTAAACTACATTCAAGAGTCTCTTCAAATTTATCACTTCCCTAGATAAGAAATAAATGATAATTATATCTGTATATTTTGAACCATTTAAAGATGTTAGTTATTATGTGTTTATTTTCATCATTTAAAATTTACCTCATGCAAGGTTGTTATTCGCCAACACCGCATTCTAGTAACTTTAAATCCAACTTCTTCTTGACCACTCTCAGAGGAAAAAATTCTTATGTTAAGTTCATTTTTTCCTATGGAGACAAATACTTTTGAACCAGGTTGAGGATAATCACAGACACAAGGTGCAAACTGTATATATCCATAGTATTTCAATGACCGAACTATTTCTAAATACTGAAATTGAATTTAGAAAAATTATGAAATATTTTAAACAGAAAAAACTATTTGTTCATCAAATTTACCTCATCTTCTAAACATTGCTCTTTCAAGGTATTCAGTTGTTTTCGAACATCTTCTGTTACAGGAATCCATTCTCTGTCAATTTCAGCTGTAGCTTGCACATACAATAAATTTGATGCTATTGAGTCATGAAATAGTTCTAAATCTAATCCAACATCCCAATACCACTTTCCCATCACTATCCTAGTCTCAACTTTAAGCATATTTTTCCTTGTAACAATTGGTGATTCAAAGTCTTGTAATTTTCTTAAAACTGAAATAATTAATAATTACTTAATGAAATAGAAAATTAAACAATATAATTGGCAAAACAAGTGATTACCAATGAAATTGACTTCATCTTGATAAACAAGAAATAAAGAGAAGTATGGACAGAATTTTTCATGCAATTTTATTTTACTACATACTTTCTGAAAGATAGAAAATTGATTAATTAGTAATAAATTAAATATCAGAATGTAAATAAAGAAACGCTTTAGTATTACCTTCAAAATTTGACCAGAATTTTCAGCTATTGAAACATCAAGATTTATTTTTGTACCATTTAGTAGGAAGACATCTACATTCTCATCTTTAATTGGACATCCTGCACTTTCCAATTGTGCACTCAGTAAAAATCCATTCAAAAGTTCAGAGTTATTTATACTGGTGTTTTGCCCAATTGTCTGAATATATTTATCAAGAGACAGTCTTCGATCTTCCTGTTGATTGATTGTTAAAGGAAAGAATTTCTTTGGAGGAAATGGAGGTAACGGGATCTCTATGTCTTTTGTCAACTGTTCATGAAGATGATGAAGCTGTTTATATCTGACTGTACAATGGTACAAGCCATTGATGTGCACATTGTAACCCTGGAATTCATTATTTTTATTAGCACAACACTTCCAAGATGTTACAAAAGAACATACATAAAAAAATATAAGTATTTGAATATTAATTATTTCTCAACATTTTCGCAATCTCTAATACATTAGTCATCATTTGTATAAATAGGACAAATCAAATGTCTAAAAAGAGCATAGTCCCAGTTCAAAAGTAAAACAAAATCCTATCAAATATTAAATAAAACAGTATAAAAAAAATTACCAAATATGCATTGCCAGCTTCGTCAATGAGTTCTTGGGTATCCGGCACAGAAAAATGCATTCTTGCTAGTCTCTAACTGTCGGTCATCTAGCTATTTCAGTACATAATCTCGTCTCTCCTCTAGAACAGCGGCAACGGTGCAGTTATGCAGTTAAGTGCATGCTCGGGCGTACGAGAAAAAACCCGACTTTCAAACAGATGCACGTGCAGCGCCTGTTACCTCCCATGTGGTGGATCACCGCAGGCAGTGCAGCCTCCGCGAGTTGCACCTTCCCTCGACGACGCTGCTCCCCAGTAACCTCCAACTCAGGAACATTTACCTATCGCTGTGGACGAATCCAAGAGGCGGCCTGTGCGTCTCCCCCGCAGCAACGCCGGACGGATAGTCGCGCACCCACGCGAGAGGCTGGATTTCTCCGCTTTTCCGGGAGAGTGTGGCAACGGAGTCCGCGCGAGCGTGTGGGTGGGAAAGGAGAAAGGTCCCCCGGCGCGCTTTCGAAACGCGAAGGCTCGCGGCGCTGAGAATTTCGGCTCGTCCGCGCGCGAGCGCGACTCTGGATTGTGTATTATTCCAACTCGACGTACACAACGTACTACCGCGGGGATCAGCGGGACACTCGCCGTCGCCGACTCTTGCCAGTTGTCCGGATTTCTCCAGTTAATCGGATTGTCCCTTCGACCGGGGGGTACTCTCCGCGCACGTTGCACGGCCCGACGGAGCTCCCGTGTGTTTACGTTTCGCGCTTGCGTTTAGGTACACTTATATGTGTTTGTTTTGCTCTTCTCTCTCGGCGAGCGAGTCTATACACCGCGGCGGACTCTGCTGCACTGCTGCGCGGGTATTGTCGCGCGCGGATATAAAAGCGGCGATATAATGTATACTGTAATCGCGCGCGAGCGACCACGTCGCCGTGTACTGCTGCGATCGCGTTTCACTCGATCGACGCGGCACCTCGCGGTTGCCTGGAGGCTCCGATTTTCGCGTGCATACTGTAGCTGTGTTATATACAATATATAAACCTACATCTGCTGCATGCGGCGCGCTCAAAATACTACCCGCGTTTTTGTTTAGAATTTTATAGCGCATATCGTTGCACTTCCGGAAGGCGTAGTTACGCATATGCGCCTACACCGTATTTTCCTTGCGATTATATGCTTTGTTCGTTTGCTTCCTTTAGCGGCGGAATCAAAAGAGAACATCTTTTTTCAAATCGAATAAGTTCTATGTAATAAATACGATCGTGGACGGAAGTACCTGTGATTCGTGTTTTGAATTTCATGAAGTTAGCTTTTTTTTAATGGGGTATGGCGGGGGCGGAAGCGCGATTGGTGTTTTGAATTTTGCGAAGTTAGCTTTTTTTAATGGGAAAACGGATTTTTTTCGAAGGTTTCAAATTGACGTTCCCTTTATTCTCGGTATGGCAACAGTTCACTTTCCTTCGATCGTTTGGTCAGTGAGGACGTTTTTTAATTGCTTTGTTGTTGGCTGATTTATTCGTTTTTTCGAGAGAAGATGTCGCATTTTTCAAACGAAGAGAAAAGAGCTATATTGCAGTTTGTTGAAGATAACCGATTAGATAAAATCTCGCTTGATATGCAGGAAAAATGGATGGAACTGGGTAAGCAGTTAAATCGTGACTGGAAGGTGATTTACGACCTTTACAAGGAGGGCGAATTTGAAGACAATGTTTTGGAGTTAAAATTAGAAAGCAGTGAGATTGAAGAAGTAGAAGATGAAAATGCAACAGGCACAACAGTAGTAAGTAGAACTTATTATAAATTTTCAAATGAAACAGTATAAATTTTAAGAAAAATACTTTAATAAAACTGGATCATTTAGTATTGATATTTAATAATTATATGTCATTTCTAGAATACACTTCCATCAACGAGCAATGAATATCAGAATGATGAAGACATTACTGAGTATGTTGCTTTGGATGCGTAAGTATATAAACTTTTTGAAAGTAAACTGTATAGTTTGACATAAAAAATAATTATATCTGCTTCATAATTGTTTCAGAGAACTGATTAATCTTGATGATTATGATGAAATCCTTTTGTGCGATACAAATACATTGTCAGTTATTAATAATGCAGTTGAAGAAAGTACAAACAAACGTAAACCTGATTTAAATGACTTCGACACTGCATTGATAAACACATTAGAGGCACAGGGTCGAGAAGAACTTGAAATGCTAAGGGAAGAACATGACAGGAAAATGAAGCTTCTCTTAATGCAAATTGAACAAGGAAAAGAAATACACAGTGAAAGAATGAAAATATTAAAAACTAAGTTGCAATCAATTCAGCAAAAAATTCATAACATTGATCATGTTATTGGCAACAGACGATTGACAAAAAGATTCAAAAGCGGACCAATTTAAAAAGTATTTGTAAATTTTACAGCACTTATGAACTAATTCATATCTTTTATAAATAATTGAAAATACAAAAATGTAGACGATATGAATTAATTATCTAAAAAAAATTTTAAATTATTATTTCTTGGATAATTTACTTTGAACCACTGTAAAATTTTTGAAACGATGGTTGTCTGCCACTTTAATCCATTTTCTGCAACTTCTACAAAAGATTCATCTATAGAAGTTTTTTCACTGTTATTTTTAATAAATTCTATAAACTGAAAATAATTTAATGAATTTTAACTATTTTCTCACCAATAATATTTATTTAAAATTTAAGTATAACATTACCTTCAAAACAAGTTCTTCAGTTGACAAAACATCAATAATCATACCACAAATTTCGGAAATGATGTCATCATTTGAAAAACTAGAAAACCAAAGAAAAATTGTTTCTATGTTGAAAAATATCTATAAAAGTGGATATGTTCACAAACTCATAATACTCACTAATCGATAATTTTTATGGAGCTCGTTTCGATAAAACGTAGAAGTGTTACTACTCCTACTACGCTATTTTTGGCTATGTAACTAATAAGTATTTTTGCGTCCTGTTTTCTTACTCCACTCTCAAATATTATCATCTTTTGAAGAAGACTGTAAAAACGATTTTCATTATTTTTTGTAATGAAATGTACGATTTGCAAAACAATCGTATAGAGTTATTAAGTAATTATGCGATTTACCTTTCTAATTGAGATGAATTTCTACTACACGAGAATCCGTACATCATCATCGCTTTTTCTGCGGGATGATTTGATTTTTCGTATTTTTCTGACAAAACATACCAGTACTCCGGAGGTCCATGTTTAATCGCAGTGCAATAAACAACAGCTTGAAGATTTGGGGTCATAGTAAAACTGAAAAATAATTCAATTTACTTTTTCTTTTTTTTAGGATGCTTTTTTATTAAAAACAATAGAATTCAGTACTTACCTTGCATTAATTTGCACCTTATTAAAAACAGTTTAATGAGTTTCTTACACATTCATCATGCTGGATGTAACAAAGTAATTTTAATATCAACTCTCTAAGTAATTTATCGAGGTAGCTATCATTTTCTTTTTCATAAAAACCTAATCTCTTGTAAGTTGTGTCAACAAGAGCAGCAATATAATACTACAAAAAATGCAATAAATTAAAATAAATCTTATTTATTTTGATTAAAATAAAATAAATATAAAATTAATTGTGAGATATTTTTGGAACGCTTACTTTGAAATGCATTAGAATTTCCGCATGACCCGTAAAACGATTTTTCAAATAATTCAAACCCGAAGCGGCGGCTTTCCAGGGAAAGTAGTTAGTTTCTTGCTCAAGGTATTGACTGGCCGTCAGAATAATGTCATAATCCAATAAGCCGGATCGGCCCAAGTTAAAAAGATCGTCGAGTAATGATGCTCGATTCAATTCGTGTATGATCTCGAATTCCTTAGATTTAAGAGCTTCTGTTATACGTTTCCACATTTTTATGTCATAATTCACTCTATAGAAACCTATAAATTCCAGTTGTACGTAAAAAAAATTAATTAAGCACATTTATAAATCCGTCAATTTTAAAGTAAAAATATACCCATTTGTTGAATATTAAAAATAAACCAGTCTGTTTCTGCAGAGTCTACGGGTATAACCATGGATTTTTCCGTCAACCATGTGACTTTATTCGTGACGTTAAAGTCGGGATCGCTTCGAGTGGCCCAATTGATTGGAACAACCCATAAGGACTCGTCGCTCGAATTTCCCCCATCTTGCAAGAAAAATCTTCTCTGCTTCAAAGTAACCGAACCACCTTTAAATTCAACATCGATCACAGGATATCCAGCCTTCAGAGTCCAACTGTCCATCAACTTAGCCATAGACATGTTCAACCTGAATTGATTAGATTTCATTTCTTCTTCAAAAGCCGCGTACAGGGATTCTGGATCACCAGTTGAAAATTTGCTGGAGTAGGAGAAGCCGAATTAAAAATCATTTTTTATAAGAACTTCATTTTGTTCAAGGTAGTGTTTCTGCGATCGTACTTCTTTTCAAGGTACCGTCCAAGAGCACCGTAAAATATTTTCGAGCCGAGCAATTTTTCGAGCATTCTGACTATACTGGCGCCTTTGTTGTAGCTCACAAGATCGAACTTCGCTTCAATTTCGCTGTTATTGTACACGTCGCTCGTTAGAGAGAGGCTGCCATTCTTCGAGTCGTGTTCTAATCCTGTGTGCAAGTAGTGCAATACGAAATTCGATTCCAAATTCCATGAATTGAACGCCTAAAAGTCACGCCGAATACAGTATAACAAATAAGCTGAATAATTTAATAAAAAACTTTTGCAAAAATTGAAATCCAACTTTTGACCCTTCGATACAAGTAGTTTCGGTCTATTCTAAAAAACGTACATCATCGTGGGCATGATATTCAAAATACGCCGCGAAAGCCTCGTTAAGCCAGACGCAGTCCCACCAGCGGGCCGTGACGAGATTCCCGAACCACTGATGGGCGATTTCGTGCGTGATGAGATTCCGGACGCTCATCTGGAAGCTGCTGGATGTGCGCGCGGGATCGTAGAGCGTCAGGATTTCAGAAATGACGATCAGGCCCCAATTCTCCATAGCCTCGGACGGGAAATCCGTGACGGCGAGAAGCTCCAACTTCTCGAGTCCGTAGGAGATGTTCAGGTGCGACTCCATGAAGTCGATTACTGCCGGGGCGACGGATAGAGCGAAAGACAACTGGTCACTCACCGGCGGACTCGACCATACCGTGTAGTTGACGTTTTTAGCTCGAGTGGATATGCCAACAAAGTCTCCGAAAGCCACAGCGATGATTTCTGTGGACATCTGAGGCGTTTTCTCGAAAGTCACCAGTCCACTGAATATTTTTTAAGGATAAAATTAGAGAAATATAGTTTAAGAAGATACAGACGGACGAGTGTGGTGAGACATTCTTATAAAAATAGTTTTTTTATCGTAAAGAATGAAATTATGAATATTATTTATTTTTTAATTAAGTTTTATTGTATTTTTAACCGATTGTTTTTAGTAGAACATTAGTTATTCAGTATTTAGAATTTAAAAAGAATCTCTAAACGTGATCCTCTCTTATAAGTAGAAACAAGCGAGTATAATGAGACACCAGTATAAAGTAACTTTTTTCAACCAATATTGCAATTACATAAATTCATTATTGTACGATTTTTTTAAGTAGAGAAACTATTGACTGTGTATTTAGAATGTATTACTGCGAGATTTTGCAATTTAAGTAGAAACAGACGAGTATAGCGAGGCGACTTGTACAAAAGAAAATTTTTTGTATAATTAAAGGAAATAATAACGAAAAAATGCTAAGTTGTTTCTGTTTAAACATTTTTTCTAGAAGTTTTAGTTGAACGTAAGGCTTACTCTTTAACAGATTTTATGGGCATATTTCCGAGCGCCGTGTAATTTTCCGGAACATCAATGCTCACGTGAAATACGGCTTTGAATGCAGGCTCATCGAAGCAGGGAAATACCCTACGAGCGCCGCTTGGCTGAAGCTGAGTAGCGAACATCCATCTAAAAATTTAAACAATCCATCGTTGAAACGATATTTATTGTTATATTTTTTGCAGATTGCAGAACTCATTGTACGGACCTGATACTTCGTCTTCGGATTTGTACCAATTTCTAAAGAGTCCGTACATCTCTGTATTTATTTTAGCATTGTAAAAAATTTCAATACTCAAGGTAGTACCGACAGTAACAGTTTCCAGTAGACGAATGATTAAAAATTGATACTTTTTTCTCGTAGCCAGTTCGAGTACTCTGAGGGTTTCCGTAGAACCTTCGTTCCTTTTTAGAACGTTTATGCCACTAACGTGTAAGTCATCTACGTGCAAAACTATCTTTGATGTTGAGTTTTTCACTCGACCAATGATCTTGACTGTACCGTCAAATGTAAAATTATTCGACCCTATGTGAGGGGTGAGGCGAAGGAAATAATCACTCGGTATGACGTCCGTCGGCAATCGATAGTCACCATTATCTTCAGTACTTTTGCCATTTTCTGATTGATTTATTTCTATTTTCTCTGGATAATCAGAAGTTCTTGTTGTCGATACCATCAGTATCAATAGTATTGTAACTAATTTTTTCCACTGGGCCAAAATCATTTTATAATGCAGTGATTAACTTTGCTTGAGCAAATAAATTACCAGCAAAAATATTAGATTCAATTTTGCATTGCATTTAAAAATAAATAAATGAATAAATTTATTTTTTAGTCTAGATTTTACAAACTGAAAATGTCACGTCTGAGGTTTGCTCAGAGTTTCGGCTTAGATATTTATTTGGATTAAATGTATGTATATTAACAGCATGTGTTCTTTTATCATCCTGATAAGAGTAATATTAAATTTATCTTAACGCCAGATGTTTGTTACGTCCGCCCTCCTCATAAAAATTTTGCATTTTACTGTATTCTGATTAAAATAAAATTGAATTATCTGAATTAATCGTTTCCAGAAGGTGATAGTAATTAGCTTTATTTTCAAACTTATTAGCTTATTTTTTTAATGTATAATTAATTATAATGAAAAATATCATTTTTATTATAAATATAAATAATACCATCTTAATCGTAACTTAAGTATAAGTGTTGTTACATTAAAACATCTAAAAATGATTGCAATATTTTTGCAGCATTTATCTCTCTTACTGGAATTTTTACTTCACGAAAGGTCAAACCAAAAAGCATTTCTTTTTTAGCCGCATGTTTGGATTTTTCGTATTTTTTATCATAATGATATATTTTGATGAATAAAAATAAACTAATTATTTGATAAATAAATAAAAATTTCTCAGTTGGTCGATGTTTAATTTAATAGCAGTGTAAGAACAATAACTTGAAAATTCGGGGGTGTAGCAAAATTAAAAACGAAGTATACAAATTTCAATCTCCCTTGTCTCACAACCATGAAATTTAATTAAGAGTTAAGCAAGTAAATCGTATTACCTCTCATTTATTTGTACCTTTCTAAAAGTGTCAATGCAGATTTTTACACATTCCTCGTGTCCAACGTAGCAAAGCATTTTCAATGCCAATTCTGATTATTTTATCCATAATTCATTTCTTCATTTCTTGATGCGATTACTGTCAATATCCAGAGTATAAGTGTGTGTTACTAATTTTTTCATGGGATCATATTTGGTAATATAAAGTTGCCTTAGTTAATAACAAAATGTGCTCAAAGTCGCTGTGTATGTATTGAAGAGATAAATAAATAAAATAAAATTATTTAAAAGGGACTAATGAAATTAGTAACATTTACTGAATGTAGACAGTCGTCGTTAATACTTAATCTCATTTAAGACTAGGCTGCTTTTCTGTACGTAACGCTGCAATTTTGTTTCCTTGAATAAATTACATAATTCTTTTACCGCGACCAGTGAACACGGCAATTTTGTTTTATCACTTAAATTTTAATGAATGAATGTTAAATATAAAACGTTTAAAAAAAAGAATAAACATCATTTTATCATAGCAAATATTAAAATAAACGGTCAATAAACTTGAAAAAAAAACAAATAATTACTGTTTTCATATTATCAAACAATTTAGCTAATCCATTATTTGCACTAGGATTTTAAAAATATCAATGGGATTTGATGTTAGGGTAGTCACAGTAAAGATCAATTTCTTCTTCAAAGAATGATTTATCTTTACTCGAGTTATACATATATACACTTAAAAGCTATATGAATTATGTCCTCATCGACGGCGCTTTACGGGACATGTTAAGGAAGTACCTGCATTTCAGATACGAGTCCAACGATCATGGATTATTTTATTTTATTAATGATATTCGCTGAAAGATGCTAACAGTAAAATATTATCCGAATCTTGTTTTTTTCTTTTTTTTCTCACTTTTTTGATTCGTGTGTGTACATATAAAAACATAAATATTTACAGACATGAATGTAAAATTATTTTACGCCTAACGTCTTTGTATTATGACTGAAAATTATAAGGATTGCATATATAAGTATATATTAGTAAGGGCAATTTTATGTATCAGTGCGCAAATTTCTTGTATATTTCCTTCAATATAGTTTTTATTACTTTTATTTGAGCGTTTTTCTTTCTTCGAAGGCTTTTCTTTAATAAGTAAACATTGTTCATTTTATTTCTGAACATCATCAAGTCAGAATAATCGGTTAAATTTTTCTCTTTTTTTATCCTTTACTCAAAAAATATAAATATCAAGCGCAAGCAGTAACTTTTTTTCTTTTAACCGACAGATTGAAGTTACTTTTTTGTATACATGCTGCGATCAACACTGTCGTTTCACTTTTTGCTTCACGAAACAATGTATTCTTTTTTTATTACCGTTACCAACCCTTAAAATTAGTGACTAAGTTACGCTTTCCTTTTCGACGACATTAATTCTCTGTCATTGGGCTCTATGACTTCTGCCTACTTCGTTTATTAATATTGTCACGATGGCCTAATATCTGTTTCTTTGCATCACTTATTCTGCATGATTGTTAAAAAATTGAAGAGATACATTCATAGTTATTTCGCATAAAACACTTGTCACGCAGTGCATTTGATTTGTAACAATCAATTTAAACATACTTGAATTTCGTAAGCGACGAAATATTAGAAATACGAACAGGTCGATATGTCGTAACATTAATTATAACAACCACGAGAAAATATCCTTATTGGTAATTATGAAAATCTAAGTAAATGTTTTTTAATAAATTTAAAATTTTTATTTCCGTAATTACTAATTTTAAATGGAAAGATAATAAGTCTGACTTGGCTTATTTTAAATTTTATTTATATAAAGAAAAGTTATTCAAAAAATTTCTTATTAAAGATAACATCTTCGTTACATCAAATTTGACACAATATCTAATTAAAACCGTGTCTTAAAAGACCGTACAATACATTGTTATTATAATAGTATTTCTTTTAGTTGGATTAAAGTCAGCCTTTCTTGTAATTATGGCACGAAAAGCTTATTTACTTAAAATAGCGCGTGTTACCGTGCAATGCTAATTTTTTTATAAATCAACTTTCATTGTCTCAAGTGCAATTCATTTTAAATCTAAAATAAGTAACAATTATTAAACTGTATGGAATGATCAAGTAAATAAAAATTTAAAATGGGAAATGCAACATCTGTAAAATTTGTCACCGACTTTTTTTAGATAAATTTTAATAAAATACATTACTTTACAATATCTTAATTATTCCACACAATTGTTTGAATTTTTTACATCAATATATAGTTGGCTGTTACAAAATATTTTCAGGAATGTAACGAATTACAATCGAAAGTCGAAATAAAGCAAGATGTCAGAGAATTAAGTCGCACTAGAGAAATTAGAATATCATATTCATTCGGAAACATTCACACAATTAGTTTCTACATTACAAATTATTTAAAAGAAATTAAATCAACATTATTTATAATTGTTCGCTCTGCTTTTGAAACTTGAAACGATGATTTGCAATTTGCTTCTATGATTTCATCTTCTTTTTTCTTTATACAAATTTTATGATTTCATCGCGGAAAGTTACAAATTTTTGTCATAACTTATAATTGCAAGATGAAAATCACAGTGTTTTCCTATCACATTCTTTTGAAAATTATAATAAGAAAAATATTTTTTAGATTCCATGAAAAAATTACATTTTAAAAAACGCTGAACTTAATATTTCTCTGAAACACCATTTTTACTAATTTTCCTTCATAAATATTGTTATTCAGAAAACTCCCTGATAATGTGACTGAGAAATAAAATAATCATTCTTAAACAATCTGCTGCTTTCCACTTCAAATAATTTCGTTTAAATATAAAATACAAATTAAATGTTATTTGTTACAGTGATATGACAAGTTAAACCTTATCATTAAAGTAAATGTAATAATTTTCTGATAATAACTTAATTAAAGATAATTAATTTGTCAGTCGCTATAAATATTTGAGTTGGAAGAATAAATTAGTATTCAACAAAGCATGCATATTTAAAATTTTAATTTTTTAAATAAAAATTTGTAGAAGATTTTTAATTAATTTGACCTGTTATAGTTTATGATTTAATAGAAATTTTTAATGAAAAACAGTTGAAATTAAATGAATAGAGATGTTAAAAATGATTACTGAATAAATATCAACTATAAATATTGTTTTAATAAACAAATACATTTTTTAAAATAATAACAGTTTCAGATCAAAAATAAGTTTTACAGAGCTGAACTTTGTGTAAATGAATAAAAAAAAATTTTAAATGAAAATAAGATTTGACGATATTAAGGTAAAATGGGTAAAGTAACATTTTAGATTTAGCTAACGGAAATAAATACTATATTGTACTGCAATATAAGTAAATTAAATTTTAATTTAATCGTTAGAAGGGAGAGCGGCGATAACATATGGAAGGGAAAAATGTAAAAAGTTTATGTATAAACTGTACAGATAGAACAAACTAACTAGCTATTTATAGTCTTATGCGAAATAACAAGATGAAAATCGCAATCATGAGTTAGTCGCCAGTACATTAGCTTGCTGACAATAAACAATTCCTATTGTAAACCGATAATCGTACAGCACTAGATCATCGGTGCTGACACCGAATTTGTGAGAAAATAAAAAAAGCCTTAAACAACGCATTCTTATAAAATTAACGCTTAAAAATGTATACACATTCGAAAGATCATTCGTTCATGTTCGGCTGTCAGCACCGACCGGTGACGAGTTTTACTGTTTTCGTTTATTATTCGTCTATATATTCCTCGATATAAAACTGACTAAGAACGCAACGCTTTCATTATAATTTAATATGGGCCTGTATTAAAATAGTAACTATGAACAACAAAGGGCACAGTAGCATAATGTTAAACTTGCTTCTTGTGTAAAACTATATGACGAGAGCCATATCCTTTTTGTTTGGTAGATTCACCTTTTTACCTTGCCAGAGGCTATTGTGTATCGTAAAGGCGTCTATGGTGACAGTCAGATGCTTTGTATGAACTTGTGAAAAGCATTTTCCACCAGAATTATATCTGAAAATATTGTTCTCTTTAATCTTTCTTTCTTTGCAAACACTGATTAAATAATTTTTTTTTATGGCTTACTTGAAAAATTTGTCGAACATTTTATCTATAACTTGTTTCGGTCCAGTTCCATACAATTTACTTACTTCATCTCTGTCTGGGCAGTACGAATAGAGAGCTCTAAATTGAAAACCTGCATCTCGAAAGAGGATGAGGAAGTGTTTACTTTCTGATCTCGAAATCGCATCCAGCACTCTTCGCTTTGGTTCGCTATTAACCGATCCTGGGAATACACAGTATTCCACAGCATTCAGAATTATACTTCTATTTGACTTTGCTGCTGGTTGCTTGTATAATCTCGGACCTTCAAAATTAAATGACTTTTTAGTTCTGTAATCAGTAAAAATATAAAAAAAAATATTACCATTGTAATCCATCATTGAACTAGGGGTGCTGCTAATGTCACTGCTACCATCATCGAACACTCTTCTCTTCGTCATAAGTCCTGGAGGTAAGGATCCAGGTCCCGATGGAGAAGGAAGGTGTCTCATACTTCCCATACCTGGACTTGGTGCACGTCTAGGTGGTGTAGCTCGTCCTAGTCCACTGTCCGTATCTGCATACATATTAATGCATATGTGAATATAACACAATTATTAATGGAATAACATAATAAAATGAAGAAACATAAAACCAAGAGAAAACCCATGAAACCTTATTTTGCCTTTTTAAACATAAATAACCAATACCATTACCACTAAAGTTACTTGCAGCTAATGTTAAAAAATTATAGTTATGGCTTATAGTGAGTTATAAAGTTAATCACTTTAAAAAGTAAATAAATTGTATTGCAAAATTTGTAAATAACTAATAATGATTCTTTTTATCAAATAAATGAATTTATTTTATTTGTGAGAAAAATTAATCTATATGAGATGGTGATTTTATTGATTGCTGTTAACTATAAAAATTGTTTTATTTGTTATACCTTTAAGAACTATGACTACGTATCTGAAAAACGAATTAATTACACCTCTGACAATCACAACAAATAGAATTAAAAAAGTCAAGGCCTAAGAATGGGTCAGAAAAAATGAACGATGTAGTGTGTATAAAACTGGAACCACTGAGGCAATCTGAAAGACACTAGAAACATCAGGACCCGTAACCAGTGCTGTACAACAATAAGCCGAACAAGCCTTGATGTTAATCTAAACTCGTGATTTATGTAGACTTTTTTTTAATTAAACAATGTAATCGAAGCTTTGCTAATATAACGTTATACATACATTATAAATAACTAATTGCGAAGTAGATTGACTATGTAAACATTTTTCTAGACTTTCAAATATATATATAAATATATTAGAAAAAAAAATTGAAACTAAAAATGAAATAAAATTTTAATTAAGTTAATTTGCAAAGCTTTGATGAAAACTAATAAGTTAAAAAACTGTGCTGTCGCCGTGAATGCAAGTGTTTGAGTGTTCAGTTAAAATATCTGCCACCTTGTATAGATAAGTATTCTGCAACCTGCCACCATGCGAAACTACTGTGTACATGTTACGCTGCCCTAGAACTGTTATAAGTATTTGTGTAAAGAAACATATAAACTTGTCAACTTTGCACAGGACACAAAAAAAGGAGTAAATATATTCAGGGGATAAATGTATGTTTTCCAAGTCACTGTGGTGCTCCTTACCGCACAGATTCATCAACGAACTAGACTTTCTTCCCTTAAAGTTTTGGTAACTCGCATATTTAGGCCTGCCTCTAACCTGTTGCTGAGGTTCCTGCGCATCTGGAATAATATGCAACGTTTCCGTTGTGTTACACTCTCGTACGTGTTTTTTTTTTGTACGAACAATTAATGATTTTTTATACAGGGGCAATGGAGGATGCTTCTCAATTTGTATAATTACGTCAATTGCCACTTTTTATTCAACTACGAGCCGAGCATTGAAGTTCCATATAACACATATATAGCCAGTGCATGATCGGTGCAGAATAACGTTGCGTTCCAACTTATATAAAGCTATATAAACTTACACAACTCTACCTTATTTGTAAATAACAAACATTCTGAGTTGAAATAATAAAATGGTATAAGAAGACAAAATATAATTAGCGGATGTGTTTGTTTTTACGGTGTTCGAGCTGTTTCTTTTTAACATGTAAGTATAAGAGTTCATACCATCAACAAATGATCCTGCAAAAAGTAAACAATTCTACGCATTGAACTAAACACTTAATAAATAAAAATAAGTGCGCTTAAGCGACAATTAAATAACAGAAACTCACCTCGTGACGCTTTGTAGGAACCACGCCGTCCTAGTTGGTGACCACTTCTCGACGGTGATGAACCTCTACCATCGTCGGGCGAATCTACGGAAGATACTAAAATAGGGTAACAAACTATTATAGTATGTTAGTAAGAACCTTATGCCTATGGTTATGCTCGATTAATGAATTAGACAAGAGTGATTAAATGAGTAATTCTACCAATCTAGAGTAATGCAAAAATGACGAACGTGCACGGTGCAGAAAAACACAAAATCAAACGTTAGATGATTCACTATTTTTTGTTTTTAATGTGTAAGTTGCAAGTTTTTTTTAATTTATATATTTAATATACGACTTATTCATTTAGAACAATGGAAATAAAAGTTAATAAAATTATTATTATTCGAAATGAAGTTAGTACTAATTCTTTGTATATTATTATTAATAACGAATTAGATGAACATCACTGTTGTAATGAAAATAATTTTAATCGTATTATTGCATTCATAATAAATAACAATATTAAACTGTAATTTAGATTTAATAAATAAATGAATGAATGAATGATGGAAGTTATAGTAAAATGAGAATAATCATTCGATTATAAAAAAATTTTGTTAAATGATTAATGATTTTACTAAATAGCTACAAATTTTAGTGTATGTGTGCATGTGAATGTCTTCGTACCCCTGAGGCTGCCACCTCGATATAAAGAGTTGGAACGCCGTTCGTCGAGATGCGCTGCAGTAAGACTGTCTTGCGAGCCGCGGTAGTAGTCCCGCCTCATCGTTGGTGATGTCAGCGACGCTAAATATGTTTCAAGTGCCAAAAACGTATCAGCTCAAAATTTCTATCCTATACTTCCCTTTTTCTCAATTTTTTTGAGTTATAAAATTCATTGCATTTCAAATGAAATTGTGAATTTAATTACATGATCGATTTTAAAAAATTGCAATAATATTGCTAACAATTGCATAATTTAACCAAAAGCTTTTAGTGAAGTAACAAAATTAGTTTAAATTAAATTAAATAGGACAGAACCTTTTGAGCTTGTCTTGTTTGTGTAAAAAATAAATTTAAAAAGAAAACACTCATAAAACATCAAGAAAGCTCACTGGGGACAATAAATAGCATAATCCAAAATAATAAAAATTTCACTGGATTTAAAAATCTTTGCCATGCAACAGCCGAGCATCAACAACATTTACTATAATGTTTATCCACAATTGAGAGGGTCGACTCCTAATAAATTCAAATTATTTCTCGGAATACTACTTGAAAATTAATTGATTAAATAACACTAACAATTTACAAATAGAATCATTTCTAGTTTCCGAGAAATAATGATTATTAAAATTATCGCAGCTACTCTTTTAGTTCATTTAAAAAATTTACCTGTGCTGAGATTAGAAGATGAACCTTTCTTTCCTCTACTAGGTGTCAATACACCAGAATCTAATTCTGCGGCAGCATCGACATGAATCGTTTTCGGTCGTGGTCGACTAGGTGTAGCCTTATTCCGTTTCGGAGGCTTCAGTGCATTAAGTAATTCCTTGTCTATAACTTTGCCCTAAAATAAAAACCATATTAGTGAGATCCATATTAAGTGAAAATAAACTTTAATTTAATTTAATTGATAATTCTGCAATCTTAATTATCAACAATCGTTATTACTTCTCTTTCGGCTTCTTCTATAGCTTTCTTCATTTTATACTGCTCCAGAATAGCTGCTCGCCGTTGCTTTTCTTCCTCCTTCTTTCGCGCTCGCTCTTCTTCCTTCAATTTTTCTTCTTCCCGACGAGCTTGTACCTCCGCTTCTTTACGCTCTTTCAATTCCTCTTGTTGCTGTCTTCGTTGCAGCGATAAAAGCAATATTTTTTCTTTCTTCTTCTCCATTTCGTCAATGGAATTCTGCAGAATAATGTTGACATTATAAACTTCGTTTTTAAAAGTAATTCATATTTTTTTAAGTCGTGATGTAATAAAACTTACAGGATCGAGATTGGACAATTGATTCCCTATAATTAATCCTACGCTATTTGCTTGACGACTATCGGAACCTTCACTTTTCTGTCTTTCTCTCAGACGTTCTCTCGCGATTTCTCGCTCTGTTTCCCTATCCCTCAACTCTTGTCGTTGTTTTTCCCGTTCTTCCGCTTGTCTTTGTTTTTCTCTCTCCGAATCCTTTTGTGCCGTAATCTGACGGTGTCTATCGAAGGTAGCACTTACAGGCGACGATTCATAACGCGACAAGTAATCGTCGTGATCTAAATAGGCAGAGACACTTCTCTCCTAGAAAAATAAATATAAATTTCATAATTTTTTTTTTACTGAAAATTTTTTTTTGGACACTTTTATCATTAAAATTTCAATTCGACTCACTTTCTTGGGAGAAGCTTTTTTCGTCCTAAGAGAAGGTTTTGGTTTCTTAGGCGCGTCGTCAAACGAAATATAAAAGCCCTTTTCACCTGCGTCATTTGCATCTAATGGTACAACTTCCGCTGTGTTACCAGAAGGTGATGGAGTCGTTTCTCGTAGTGACGTGTGCGGTTGAAACGAATTCCTCGATATTGATGGTCTCGTAGGTGATGGTATCCTATACGTCCGACTACCAGATGTGATATTTAAGTTTCGTATGCCCTGAGTATAGTCTTCGTCATTCACTGAAATGTTAAGGACAAAATGGTATTATTTAACTAAAAAAAAAGCCAAAAAAGCTGAAGATCTTAAAATAGAAAAATACCTAAGTAAGACATGTTTTGAGGCTCTACGTCTTCCGGTGGCATAGAGCTTAATCTTTTCTCTAAAGGATTTTCACGCGACATGGGCATATGATGCATATTTTGCCTTTGTACATCTGAACTGTCGTTCATCAGTTGACTTATCCGATGAACCTGAAAAAAAAAAATTCTTTTTTTAATACACTTAAAAATTTTACATCACCTTGAGTTTTTATTGATTATTCTAAAAATGAACGCCTAAACAAGAAAATAACTAGATTCAAGTAACTGTAAATGCGTACAAATTTTAAAAACATTTTCAGTTTTTTGTAATCACAAGTTGCTGCTGAATAACACTTTATTCACAATTAAATTAAAATCCTTTTCTAAAATCACTCCGCAGAAATGAAGCGCGCCGTACACACGAAAATATGAAAATGAGCACGGAGAAATCTCGCTATTATAAATTCACACCCACGATCTCGTTAACGCCGCCGTCATAACTACAAGAAGTCTCAGAGGTGTTGGTGGTGGATGAATGAAATAGATACATTCTGTTTGAATAGGGACCAAGGAATACCTCCGAGGTTCCGCTCTCGGATAGACCAGTTTACTCGGAGCTCCTGTACAGGTGTTCTGACACGCAGGTATAAGATAGAATATCGTGTGGGAAGAGGAGTTTGCGCGCTAGGCTGTTTGGGCGGTTACTGTCTATAATAGTGCATTACATCACCAACAGGTTTCGCACCCACCCAGCGGACAAGCGAGTATTTGAGAAGTTTTTCAATGAAACGGAGGTGAACATGGGCGTGTGCGTGTACGCTATACTCGGCGTAGACAATGCTTCTCGGCCTGATGTAAATGGAGTCTTGATTGTATTTTACAGCTTCTTTGTGACTTTAGCTTATTTATTTTTTTTGTTCTTGAAATATTGATTAATTTAATTCAAATTTCAAAAACAGTTTTTTAAATTACATATTTATTAATTATCAGGAAGTACATTATTTTTGACAATTATAAAATTAAGTAGACAGTGTACTTACTGCACTACGATGTTGTGGACTAGCTGAAGAGGGTGGAGTTTGACTAAAAAGCGTTTGTGCTACAGGATACGAAGACATGTGATGCTGATTACTAGACAGACTATGCTCTCCTCCATTGAGATACCGCTGATCTTGTGAAGTGTCGTGTAAAATAAAGCCTTTTTGCTGAGGCACTGGCATACCCCACGATCGTGTATCTTGATATAAGCGAAGATCTTGTTGTTGTTGCTGATACACTGCAAATATTAATGTGATATTAGAACAATTCAATGTCAATTAATGAAAACACAATTTAAAAAAAGAAATATAGTTATTTTGTATTATTACCCTGCTGAGGAACGTAGCGACTATCCATTGACTGATTGTACCCAACAGCAGGTATTTCGTTTCCTAATTGTATTGGCTGTGGTTGACCCCACGTACGTCTTGGCACTTGTGGTTGATCGTGAAGGTAAAACTGTGATTGCTGTGGTGGTTCGTGTATTCTAGAAGTCATTGGATTTTGTGGAGGCACGCCGTATGTCTGGAAAAAATATAAATTAAAAGTTTTTGATAAGCAATTCATTATACATGAAACCGTACAATCTGCTCCAAAAATTTTAATTTTATTGTAACTCACGTGTAAATGCTGATGACTGAGACTTTGAAGTTGATGTAATTGTTGCTGCATTTGTTGTTGGTGCTGAGACATCAAGTGCTGTTGCTGAATTTGATTTTGCTGACTGGCCAAACGTTGAATGTCTTGCTGGATTTCACTTAAACTACTGTTCATTCTGAAAAAATTTGTGTCAACAGGATTGATTTAATAATCGTCTTGGAAAGTAAATAATATCACTAGCTTCATAAATTGTTAGATACTAACTGTGATATGGATTGGTGGTACTGATCATAATCCATATTTTCGATGTCTGGTGTCCTTCGAGTTTCCACAAAAGGCGCGCCATCCTGGTCCAACCATTTGTGTTCGACATCTCGTACATCTTCGCTGATTTCCTATTCCATAAAAATGTTTGTATGAATAAACATTGATTCTTAATTCGTAATATTGCATTTTCAACATTCCTTCTCTTAATACCGATTTAAAATTTATTTTTTTATTAAATCACTTGATTACCCGTTCATGGAAAAAGAAATATTTGTAAACTCTCCAAAAATCCATGTTGCATCTTGTTAAAAACTTTGATCAAGATGAACTTACAAACCAAAAGTATTCAAACATTGTTTGCAAACGCGAAGAATTTAAAGTAAATGTCGCCATGATAAGTGAGAGCACAATTCCGCGACAAATTGAATCATTGATCCTCGTTTTACAAAGTTTGCAGATAAAAATCTCAAATAATCAAAGGCTAACTGAACAGTCACGAAAGCCATTTTAAAAATTTAGAAAAAGAAAATCAATGCGAAATCCGCCTGTTGATTATTGCTGGCAGAAAAGAAAGCGAAAGATCACGGGAGGTAATGGACTCGGGTATCGGAACTCAACGATACAGTAAAGGAATGTTTGAAAAGAAGACAGTCCTCCACCTCCACTTCTTATTTGTCCTGTTTGATCAATAAGACAATATCTTATGTAACTGTGCTGGATGTCAAGGTTTCCCCTCTTATCGGATCTTCGCTGGCTCCTGCCTCTAAGGGGCATCAATCACATTTACCACGGATATTGTGCTAATCACTTTTCATCAATCGATAGGCCTAAATTGCCGTGATTGATGATTAAAAAGTAAAGAAATGAAACGTTACGTCGAAACTTTAATGCACACAAAATTAAGTATAAATAATAAGGGCACAAACATAAACAGAACCAAATGAATTAAAGTTACGTTTTTAAAACAATTGTACCCACCACCACGATAAATAAACACTGATTGGCAAAAATAAATGGGAGAGTTTGATTTTAATTTACAGGTGCAATTATTTATATATAAATTGAACATGCCTTCAGCATAACTAAAATAAATGGTATATTAAATATTAAAAGTGAGATTTGTATTGTAAATAGTCTTAAAGATTATTAAACGTTAAGTTCGCTGTGTTATAGATATTAATTTTTTTGCTGTATGTAGAATATTATTTTTTTTTAATTATGCTTCTTATTTAAATAACTGTACTTTCATCTAACTATTTTACACTTCAGCTTACTACATTGAATATTTTTAAATGCAAATTAACGTTGCATTTAAGCCATCCAAAAGCAAGGTAAGTAAACTAACTATGAATACCTTACAGTTACTTTAACCTTTACAGTTTGTCTAATTTTTTAGTACATACAACTTGTATCACTTTTATCTTTTATATTTACGTTATAATAATTATGTAAGACACAATCGTGACAAACTTAATTACGTTTTAAATTTAATTATGTTTTTAAATATTGAAAAAACTGTAACTAGAGTTATCAAAAATTTTAATTAAAATATTTATATTTTTTAAGCTTGCGTAATTAAGCAATTGTAAGGTATACATATCATACGGCGTACATTCGTAATATGAAGAAGGTGAGTAAATGAAATCCGATTCTATGTAACAATCGTACGAATTCATAGGTAACATACACGGCAAAAAATTTAATGTAAAATTTACTCACTTTGAACACTTTCAACATTGTATACAAAGGGCACACGGAAAACTTTACTTTTGTCATAAAAATGAATACAACATGTCGCTCAAATGTCCATTCTTTAAGGTAGCCGAAGTACAGGGGAATCGCAACTCTCACCAGAGCAAGTACAATGCGATATTAAATTAGGATCCGCGCGTGTCGCTGTGCTCGTCGGTTGATCCATACCTTTAAAGAGAAGGGTCGTTGTGGCTTATCCTGGGCGCTCAACGCGACTGGCGCGCAGGAGGCGGAGCCCTCGTCGGCAATGCCCGACTCGTCGGTCTGGCCGGCCGAGCTTATTGGGGTAGGGGGGCCCATCTCCACAGGACTGTCTCCGCCGGACGTCGACGAAGAGGGAGACTTAACTTTACCCTGCAACGAGCCCAACCACAAGGCGTGCCATGTTAGGTACTCACAGTCCACCACCAACAACACCACCGTAGGAAATAAAACACCACCAAGCCTCACTCGCCCACTGGCTTCGATAACTTCATTGTCAACGTTTTCAAGCTCTTTATTTTATCAGTTTCTAAAGCTCTTTCATTTAAACTTGGATGTACTGCGAAAATAATCGAACATTGTATCGTATAAGCGATCTACAATCATATTTCAAAAAGTTCTTAATAGGAAAAGCTTTTTAATTTTCAATTGTTCTATGCTACTTGAATAAACTGAACAGAATTTGAGATTTTTGCTGTACATCCTTTTCTTTCTAAATACTTAAATAATCTAATGAATAAGCTTTCACAGTATAGAATAGCAATTTGATTTGACTAATTTATCAGAAAACTATTTTATTGACAGATATTTACGATCAATGAAGTTTCGTTACTGTAATGTTAATAGCGTGAATTACTAACTTATGTACAAAATTAGACAATCATCATTAAAACGTGCACACAAATAAAAATAGTCTAAATCAATATTAAATCAACACACAGTCAACAAAAGGAGACGCAAGCAAAAACATATTCTTTTTAACGAAGCCTACATAATAAATATGAGACTTGTAATAACAAACATAAACATAAGTGAATACAAATTGGAGGAAAAAAAATATAAATCACATAAGTGGAAGTCACGAAATAATAGATAAGCATCATCGTCACAACTCTTGAAAAAAATAGTTTAAAAAGAAAACACTTTAGTGAAGCAAACACCAACCTTAGTAACAGCTTGTAAAAAGCTGCTTTCCCAACTTTTTGCCGTCTCTTTGACATAACAATTTCCATTTTTCTCTTTTCATTTTCAATGTGCCGCTTTCTCTCTTCTAATTTTAATCGAATATTATTTAACTGAGACGCCATTACTGCACTACCATTGGACTCATCTAAAGACATAAATAATATAATATAATTCATTGTCAAATCTTGTAAACGTCATTCGTTAAAAAATAGTAAACTGAAGACGAAGTGCGCTCCAACCTGCAGATTGCTTTTCGAGTTGCTGATTCTGCTGATTGCTCTGTTGCTGCCACGTAGTCATATTCGGCAATGTGGCGAAGGTCGTCTTCTTCTCCACAAATCCGTTACCGTTGCTCTGACTATGTTTTCTCTGCAGACTTTGCTTCGACTGCTGCTCGTCCGTCTCCTGGTCCTTATACGTAAGATTTATCCCCTTTTCGGAACTCTTACTGAGGTTCGCAAAGCTCGCCATCTTCGTACTAGAGTTCATCGAGCCGGAATTCACTGTCTCGTTTTCAGTCCCTTCGTTCTCCGTGGAATGTAAAATGTTCTTGAGGGAGACGTGGCGGCTCAAGTTAGGATTGGACTGCTGCCGCCTGAGCCGCGAAGGTGGAGGTAAACCCTCGTCACTCGCGTGCCCATTGTCGGCCAGGATGAGGTGCACGCCGCTGCCGTAGGCATCCTGGATGCTAGAGCGCGCTGGTAACGTTGGCTCCGCGACCAGTCGGGGATGGCGGTTCACGTGTTTGCCGAGCAGTTTGTCCGGGTTACGGCCAATATTGTGCAGGTTGTCCTGTAGCGATGGAAAAAACACCCACACCTCATATTGTTAACGTCCTACCTCCACGCGCTATCCTACTCCTTAAAAAAGCTCGCCAGTGCCTTTACGGCATTGTATTTTCTTATCTCTTTTGAAACGGTTTTCATTAATAAACTTCTTTTATCAACATTAATATTTACATATTTAATTTTTCAAATACAATCAAAAGATTTCTTTCTAGAAATCACTTTTAAAAAATTATTTATAAGGGAGTGTCAGTTCACTACAATATGAAACCGAGTACTAGCGATTGCAGTTCTATCTTTTGTTAATCGAATTTTAAAATTAAATAATTTCATATTTTGAATAATTAAATAATGCGGTCACCAAAAAGAGTAGATAACATTCAAATTCACTTACAAAATACAAAACCGCAATAATTGTTTGACATACCCTCACTTTTCTACAATTCAATTTTAAAACAGACTGTTCAAAACAGATTTGTGTAAGAAAAGGCTACGTGCGATGCTTTTTTAAAGAGCCCGGCAGCACAAACAGATCGTCTGTCATTTACAAAGCAAATTTTGATTGATCTGACATGTATAAAAAATAAAAAAAGAAAAACTAATGATAATGAAACAGAAGCTCTAAAATAATAAAGTAAACAATTCCTAGTCTTACTCTAATAGTATCAATTTTTTTTAATAAGGTCTCGTGAACAAGATTATTTCTCACTTGGGACCCTCCGAAGTTTTCAATAGTAAGTTGCGAGTCTTCGGCGGTGGTTACACTGTTGCGTCTCGATCTACGACCGGCGTACGAGCTCCGTCTCTGGTCTTCCCAATTGCTTGGCCGACCAGCGGCCTCCGCTCTTATTAGCGTTTTATCGTCACACACCGAACTCAGCGTTGGCACCTTTCTGTGATGCCCAGCGTACGCTTCTTCGTTCGTTGTTTTTCTGTGAACAGAGGCAAGTACAAACTGTCAATTATTGTTTCTTTGAATCGGTTGAATCTACGATTAAACAGTATTAAATTTTTAAAAAAAGCTTTTTTAACTTTTCGTTGGTTAGGTTATTAGATGTGTTCACGTTGGATAATGTCATACCAAACCTAAACATTATCTACTTCAAAGCTAGACATTTATTAAAAAAGTTATTCATTAAAAAATTTGGAACTTCAAGGGTTTGCAGTTAATTGCTGTTTGCTTTATTATAAAAGTTAATCAAACTGCTGTTAATAACTGACAAGAATTCTCTTGTTACAATAATTTATATATTGAATTGATTTAAGTTTGATTAACGTTTATAAACATTTGTGCATCATAAGCATTAAAAATTGATTAAGAATTCATGCAATTACTCAATTAAATTTTAATTTATCCATGCTATGTGTTATTTATCTTTATTGTGGATCTCAACTTATGAGAATAAAAAACAAAACATAAGTATGTGCCTTATGCAGTATTTATGGATGACTATTCGTATTATCAGAATTTTTTAATTATTATAATTTTGTGTGAAAATTGCCTATTAAATATGAAAATCAACAATTATTAAATTAATAAAAACGGCAAATAATTCGTGGATTAAAAAAATTAATAAAATCAAATTTGTTATTAATAAAATATGACAAATTCTAAATTAATTTATTCATATCTTCAAGGTTTCTTTCATAAATCAATTTTTTCTAGTATATTAAAAATTATATTCTTATACGAAAAAAAGATGTCAATTAAAAAATGTTTACAGTAATCCTTAACACACCGAAAATAATAAAATATTAATTTTTATTTAGGCTGGTAAAGCGACGTTGTTAGAGTTTTTTAGATACTCACACTAATAATTCGTTCATTAAGAACGAAAAATATAGAAAGTTTCAAATTTAATTGTCTTACTTTCCAGTAAGAAATCGTCTACACTTTACAAGTGTTTAAAGTTCTTATTCATAACGTACTTTGTCTTAAGACAAAGGATCACTGTACGAAGAAAATAAATTAAGCACAAAAGAATTAACAATGTAATCTGTTTGAAGATTTCATCTAGATATAAATAAATTTATAATAATTATATTTTGTATAATTTGAGCGCTACATTACATTAAATGGATATGTAAACGTTAAAAATAAATAATATTAAAAAACAATCTATAGAATTTTAAATATTTTTAATTAAAATCTCAATGTAATTTAACGCTCAATTTACATAATAATAAGTAAGAAAATATGAAAGCAAAGTGTGACTAACGTTTTATACCTGTCGTCGCCCGGCTGAGATTCGGTGGTTTGATGCATTGATTGTGACTTTTTAACTGTGTTCTGTACCATTGGCTTTGTGACTAAAATAAAAAAATACATAGTTTAGTACAAGAAAACTTGACCAGTTAAAAATTCGTCTACGGATTACAATGTCATTCTCTAAGTAAAAAAACTGAAAATTAAAAAAAAAGTACAAGCAATTTTAATGTTCACTATTTATGATCTTTACATGAATGTTACTTTTTGTACCTAAAAAATATTTATCTCTATTTTTAGTATAAAGCTTGAATGTTAATAAAGTACTAATCAGTACTAATTTAGTTTATGCTTCAATTTGGTTAGATGTTGTGAGAAGTTAAATATGACAAAAGATTAGTGAAGTAACGTATAATTATGTTCATTAAATTAAAATAAAATTATGATTGTTCAAATATTCCATGAAGAAAATAAAAAAAATATATTACAAATTTTTTCCATAAAATTAGAAAATAAAAATTGTTAAATGTGTTACAACACACAAAGTTTAGATTGTTTTTTTAGTACTTCCACATGTATTTAGTAGAAGATTAAAGTTTTATTTAACGACAAAATGCACTACGAAGCTGTAACATTTACGAATGTTCGGTGCGAGTAACAATTACATAAACTCTGTGAACTCGCACTCGGCTCTTCTATTTGCTAACACTAATACTAAAATGACATCATTCTAGATATACTACAGTAGCGTACAACTTGAAAGTAAAACAAAAAGATGAAAGAATAAAATCAAAAATAAAAACGAACGAAGAAGAAATGCATCGAAAAAAGAGAGTAAACATAAAGTGACATACATCGCAAAATATACAAACGAACATATAGTATGAATTGAATCTTAAGAATGTACAAAAAAGTCCTTCGTCTGATTCCGCAGCACCTAGCTGTTCTAGGCAAAACAAAAACAAAACCATGCAAACTCAGGAGAGGAATGAAAAGCTGATAAGCAAGCATCAGTCGATGTTTCGACGCTTAAGGAGTGTACCTACAAGTAACTTCATCATATTTCCAATCGCATTATCATCACATTTCTCAAAGTAAACTGGTAATAAATGTCACTAGTCAACGGAAAAGTATTTTGATATTTTGAACGTAGTATATAAAGATTTTTAACAACTGAACTTTGCAACGATTGCTTTCGAACAATACGAAAATTAGTTGAGCACGTCATTGCGATGAAATATTGCAGATACCATTATGTTCACTACAGCCCCTTAAGCCTAGTCGAAGGACTTCTCACATAGATCAATGAAAAATATATAAAAAAAGGTCTAAGTCATGAACACATTAACGTCGCCTCGGAGCTAGGTACGAGCGACTCTTCTCCTAAAACTGTCTGAATGAGATATAAAAAAAGAAGTAATGAACACCACTTATTAACGGTCGATGAGAAATTGGCTGTGTTGATTGGTGCGCCGTGCGAATACCTGTGAAGCCCGGAGCGGACGCGGAGAGGTTGCTTCTCAAATCAGGTATCGGAGTTACGGAGAGCGGCAGACTCCGCTTATGAGCTACGCCGTGACTATTGCGCGGGCACGCTGCTTGGCGTGTTCGTCAAGGAGAGTAATGCGAAGAGGCGCATTGGCCAAGCACCGAGAGCGAGAGTAGTGGATACGCCGTACAGAGATATATGGAAATATTACACATCTTTCGTTAATTTACATTGAACTTCCTTATTGGAGACTTGTTATTCATCTTTAATTAATCATTTTAATACATTTTTTTTTAATTCTGTCGCTCATCTTCTGCCCCCACTCTTCATTTTTTTCTTGGTTTTTTATTAATAATAATAAAATTATGCACGCGCTTGTGTGTGAGTGTTTCAGTTTGTACACTTATATATAGATGTAAGTCTATCAGCAGCCACTTAGCATTTCAGTCAATTGAGTGCAACGATATCTCAAGACTGTATGTGTGTATATATATCGACACCAATAAGAAGCATGACACCATTCTGAACGTCGCTTAATTGCATTCAATGTTTGCGTTTGGGCATAGTCAATTTAAAGAGTTAAACTGGCCATTTTTTCAAATCGACCTTTCGACAGTATTTTCAAATGCTCGCGATCAGATTGGCGTTTCATGAATAATAAATTGTAAAAAAAGAATAAATATAGAGCGAGTAAGTATAATATCATACGTGCGAGGCAGCCTTCACCAGTCTTTTGTACCCCATCACCAAAGAGTCTTTTTTCGCGGAATACAAAGAGAGAGGAGTTGGCCCCTCAGAACCTTTACGACCGTTCATTGCCCGGCTAACGAACATTTTTGCCTTTTAACAAGCGGATACCTATCGGCAGACTTACCGTCTAAGTACTGTTGCGCGCTATCTTCGCCGGGGTAACGCACGCATTTTGCGGGGTGAATTTCCAAGACGTTGTACATCTCGGCTAGAAAGACTACTAGATTTTGCTTCATTGACCTAAAAGAAAAGTTTGTTATTAGTACCTTTTTGAAGTTTAATATAACATTAACTAAAATTAATATTTATAATTAACTATAAGGGTGTTTCGATAAAAAAAAAAATTAAAAAACCAATGAATAGTTATGTTAAAAATATGTACTGCTGCTTCGATTAATTAATTCAAATATTTATTACTTGTAAGACACATTATCGCTTATTTTTTCTCCTCTTTTTACAACTAGGTAAATAACCGGTTCAGCGTATATTTATTCATTACCCTATTATGTCATGTCGATAAGAGTTTACATAATTTAAAATCGCGCTTTAATTTCCATATGAGAAATTTATACTAAAAGTGAGGAAGACATCTAAATAAACAGTCAATAAATATTTGAATACTGTAAATAACTAACGGCGATAAATATTTTTTTATCTTTGCTTCCCGAATGCATCTGACAGTGGAGTCGTCTCACGTTTAGCTTCGAGCGTATGCAAACGCGATTAAAGTGAGTGGCTTTGACGTTTTCATACAGCGATATTGATTTACGAAACAGACAAAATTCAGTAAATACAGTGGCTTCACAAATTGTAAAATTAACATCCCTCCATCAATTACTCTTTGTCGCAGTGATCTAACCACACAATACATCTAAACTGCCTTCATACTTAAAATTCCTTATTAAAAATACGGAAAAAAAGACGGTAAAAATAAAGAGAAGGAGGTGTACCCCCGCATGTATGTGACGTCCTCTGGCTGCATGTGGAAGATCGGATAAGGCAAACATCTGAGGCAGAAGGTGTGCACAAGCGAGAGATTGTGTAGGGCGTCGGCGACGGAGGGCCTCTTGGAGACGCGAATGTCTTGCCAATTGAGCTCGCCGGGACAGTAGTAGGCGACGACGGCGGCGAGGCCAACACCATCGCACAGTGACTGCAGATCCTTAGCGGGCGGTAGCTCCGGCAGCTGCCGGCTCTTACCCGCCTCCGCCGATTCTTCTGCCTGGATCTTGGATACGAGAGCCTTGGAGGCGTGACTGATCCAAAGGAGGAGGCCTCGCTCGTGCTCCTGCGGTGACTCCAGATCGTACGGCTGCGGATCAAACCTCTGAATCGCTGCTACCACTCGCTCGCCCGTCACCACCTCCTTCGCATACAAGACCATAAGGCCTTCTATCACAGCCATATGCGCGGACTGAAAAATACATATTATTAATTAGACAAATAATTATTTACTTAATATAAGAAATAAATCTATAATCAAATCTTTTTTTTAAGCAACGATTTGATAATATATTATTTTATTTAGTTAATTCAAATTTCCTCTTTGCACATTGTAATTACAGTAAGCTAGAAGCAGACTACTTAGACATCTTTTACTCTTATTAATAATTAAAGTAAATTGCTTTCTACAGAGATAACAATAGAAGTTAAAAAAAATCCGAAGAAAATATAAAAATCCAGGATTAAAACTATAATCGCAAAATTCTCTGACATAATAATGAGAATATATCCAGAAATTAAGGAAGACAGAGTGCATTCTTGTGGAGTATCGTATACCACATTTCTGGCGTTCTTATTTTAACGGCATGCGCGTGCTTTCAATTAAGGCTGAAATGAAAAAAAGCGCAACGATTCGATTAAAGGAGCGAGGGTATCTGGAACGAGGGTGAGGGAAGGTGGGCACGACCGGACTCGGCCGAGCGAAACAAAAGGGCAGAGAGAAAAAAAAGGAGGAGAAAAAAGTGGGTTACCATTTTAAGTGGTGAGTTTTGGATGAGAATGGTCTCGGTGAGCGGCGTGCTATTTGGCTCAGCGACGTAGACACCCTTTCGCGCGAGCGCCTGCAGGATGCCAGTGTGATTCTGATTGTGGTAGTTGGGATCCGAGTAGATGTTCGCCAGGGCCAGGCAGTAGAGCTCCGCGTTCGACAGCGCATGGACGATTTGTGGCTTCAGGTGCTCCTGGTCCTGTTGGACGATTATTAAATGCTTGTACTTTTTAATTGAAAGTTTTCATTGCGGCGCTTCGCAGTTGCTCTTCAGTAATATAAAGAGATTTTTTGTTTAATAAAAAAGTAAAGAATATTAAATATTTTACCTCGTGATCGCGATAGTAAGGCTCCCGAAGTTTTTCGGGAACGCGATTGTTGTACGCCTTCGACAGGAGCCATTTTACGGAGGCACGTTGTTTGGCCTGTAACAAAAAGTATACCATTACTGTAGAAAAAAAACATTTGTTTAAACAATTTATTTAAAAATAAAAATGTAGTTTAGTTGTACTAAATTCTTAGAGAGTCGAAAGAAAACGTGATTTGTGGTAAAATAAATGTCGAAATACGGAACAAGATTGACCCAGTTACCCTCCCTACACTGAATAGAGCCAGTTCTAGTTTTAATCCTTTTTGCAATGAAACTTTAGTTATACTTGGAAGAATTCCTTCATAGATATTCTGCCAAGAATCGCAAGAATTATTTCTTTCTTTCATTCAATCTTCCTTTTTTTTCTATGAAAAGTTGATTAATCATTATATGAATGATAATAAAAGAGCATGTACCGTTCCCTTTTTGACTATGGAACTTTTACTTTCGCATTAATCTCACTTTACGAAGAAAGTTGATTTCTTTATTGCTATACAAAACACATTTCGCTAATGAGAATAATAGTACGTTGTGAATGTATGATTTGTAAGAAAAAACTCTTATTGATGAACGCGAAGTTATTTATACCACGTGATGATCATTACGAATTACTTTTTTAAGTACCAAGCAGAAATAATTTCAGAATTTGCCTCCTAATTAGAATTTCAAAAAATAATCCTTTGTATCATAAGAATTTCAACGAGCTAGTAGTTTATAAACTAATTTACTAATATGATAATTAATTAATTGTATATCAATTATTCTAGTTTTAAAAAAGTGTACAAGTGTATCACGAAAAAAAGCGCAATAAAAATATAAAATGCAAGATCCACGAACGTAATTTCTAAGCGACAAACTCGACCCGCGGTGGGTCGGACGTGAAGCACGTCGCTGGGGAGAAAAGTCGCGCAAATTAAAATCCCACTCGAGAGCTCGAGCAGAATTTTTGGAAAGTGCGACTAATGCGCCGCGGAGAGATGTTTTACATTCGATAAGCCGGTAGGTGGTTCGGTGGCGCCGAGGGCCGCACCAAAATGACGCAAGAGCGATAATCCGCCGCGAAGCATGAAATTGCGCGGATGGGAAATTTATTTTGCGGGTCGCGTGCGATGATATTCGCTTTGCGACGTACACTGGGACTGGTTTTGAAGCGCACGGGGGAAAATAGTTAAAAAAAAACAGAGTAAACACGGCAGTTTTATCAAACGATTACGCTTATCCGCACTTTTTTCTCTGCTGCGTGCTTATGAATAAGCGTACAATCGGGTGGGTGTACTTGCTCGATTGTGCGTTAAAGAATTATTTAAAATTCGTTACATTGTAATTAAAATGTTGTTTAAAAAAAACTACGATTTTTTTTACAATAAAAATGAAAAATTCAATAATTGAACTTGCTGAATATTCATTCGATCCGAGCTCTCGCATTAAAAAAAAATCTGAAACGGAATCGAGTTAAAACATACTGGCTTGAAGCTATAAATCAGGTAGTGCGCGAAAATGATGAATCGTAGCGGCTCAACGCTTGAACAAAAAAAATGAGGTCGCGACCGACGGTGATGCACAGGAAGAGACGCTCGATTCCGCGAGGTCTCGGTGAGTATCGACAAGAGGCAAGCGGTTTCTCTTGTGTGAGACGAAGAGAGAGCTTAAAGCGAATAGCTTCACGGGCCGATGGCAGTCAACCTTCCGTAATGTCTGCTCCTATACGCGTATACTAAGAAGTCGGATTTGTAAGGAGCTATAAAAGTGGTGTCAAAATAGTTATAATATTCGAGCTTTATCTGCACAGTCGATCGAAATGTAAAACATCAAAACTTTGTTTGATTTATTCTTATAAAATAATTATTTATTTTTAATTTGAGAATCATCAGTAGCTCCGACAATTCAGAATAATTATCCTTACAGATCCTCGAAACCTCTTTAACAACTTAATTTATAGAGTGGTCAGTCAGTATCTCAGACTAAGCGCAACCATCAGTTTGTTACTTAATTAAACGGGCATCATTATACGTTTTTCTCCGTTTCTTGCCTCCAACAGACGCACACGCACGCATACTTTGCGCAGTCAAGAGTCCTCGAATGAAATTGCCCGCACACGACGGAGGGGTGCGCACTGGAGTGTTTAGAAGTCCTCCAGCACCAGAAAATAGAGCACCTTTCTATTTCCATGCGAGGCGGCATTTTCTTTTCCGACTGCACAATGACGTGTACGAATGGACAAATTTCTAACTCTGTCGTCTGTTTGCTTCTAATGTTACACTCCTGCTAATGCAGCGTCACATATCTGGTGCATTGGGAAAAGCTCCGTCACGTTGCCACTAAATCAAGATTTTATTCGTGCAAATTGAGTGAAGTAACGAACTAACGAAATATTTGTTTTTAATTTTGACGTACATATAGCTTTATAATAAATGACAATTGAAGAAAAAAGGTACAACTGTTTAGCATTAACCGTAGCTTTAAAATCGTGGAAAATTAACATAGCTAACAAAAAAAAAAAAACCAACGGTGATGGTTAACATACAAACAATTCTTGGCTCTGCTAAATAAAACATTTAAACTACAGAATGAGAATTATTTTTAAAATTGATAAAAACACACAGCTGCATTTTTACAAACGAATGTCAAATGCAATCGCATTCCGTACCAACAAGTGCAACAAGCGCGGTCGCGTTCGTTAAGCCTGTATGCACTAAAATCGAGGTAGAAAAATGGAAAGAGAACCGCACCGCTGAGCGGAGAAACGTGGCCGCGAGGAGGGAAACTGCGTCTAGACACGCGAACTGGGCTATAAACGCAGGCGTTTCCACGAGGCGCACGTGTGCGAGGGACGGCGACGTCGACGGTGTATACGAGCGAGCTTGGACGGAAGTCAGCCACGTCCGACGCGATGGACGCGCCTTAAAAACCGACGTCTGTCCAGCGCCGCGGCCGAGCGTACACGCTTCTATAAAAAGACGCTCTGTCATCGTCGTTGCAGTGCTTTATTATGGATGCGCTTGTTATTCAACGCCGTTCGGATAATGCCTTCGTTTTCACGGCTGGTTCCTTCTAATTCGATCTTTTTTTTCATCTCCTTTTCCTTTATACTCGAATTGAATAAGCCTTTTTTTCATTCGCTAGGAATGTACATTGTGAATTAACACGCTATGGTAATCGAAAACTTGGCATCGTTAATCAGAAAATAATTGGTACGTCGACGGTTGATTGAAATATACTTCTTCCTTTTCGACTCGTAATTGTTTTTAATTCGGATGCCAGTTAGTTTAATATTGCGCAAAAAAAAATATCTTCTTTCCACGTAAGTTAAAGGATTCATATTGAATCAGTACCTTAAACAAAGTTTAATAAAAAGCATTAGGACTTTTTTTTTTTTAATACCAGAGAGTATTACAATATTAATAGATCGCTGACTTAATAAACACTATAATAATATTTGTTCTGGTATTTATTTAATGATGAAGATGAGAAACGCAATGAAATTTTATCCAGTAAGTTCACTAAACCCGCATGTACATAATACACCTGTTGCTAAGTCAATAAGCCCGTACGAAGAATATAAATGCCCCTCGAAGTCCTTTCGTGATTCCTCAAGCGACGACCTTGGCTTCGCCACTTCACAACCGTCAGAAGTGCAAAAACCACTAACTTTTCTGCCATCAAAGGAAGTACCCACCTCAAAACCCAAGGGATTGAGAGACGAGAGGAGAGGAGAAACTCCAAAAAGCATCAGCAAGAGAGCAATTACCGAGCGAAATGAAGAAAAAAAAAGATTCGAAGCTAGAAGCGCACTTTTATTCGGAGAAGCGATCTTTATCAGACTTGCATTTTACTCATCGCGGCCAAAGGCCCGCGTCTCGCTCGGCCGGTCAGCGGCGCCTTTATTGCTATCTCGCGGAGGCCGCGAGCCGTAAATTGCTCGCGTCGAAACGACGAGTTCATTGTTTCCGCATGGCGCGATGCCGATGATTGAAAAATTGGAAATCTCCTGTACTAAGGTCCCTTCCACGTTGCTCTTCTTCCAGGTGCCTTTTTTTAAAAGAAGAGACGGCGAAAGTTGTTAGCGGTGTCCAAGGAGATGTACACACAGATTATGAAGCTGAGCTCGAGCTGTTATAAATAGAAATATTCGCTAATGGGTTATATTAGCAGTCGAGCGTGAGCTAAATCAGAATGTGAAAAGAATGAATGGGTCTACTAATTGGCTTGATTTCTTTTCCTTCCATTGTGTGCACTCGGAGTTACGTAATTCAATATTTTGTTGTAATATTTTAAATAAAAAATCTTAAAATATAAAAGATACTCTAATTGACATGTGTTTTCCTTAACGAAAGAAGAGTTGATAGTTTTATAAAAGAATAATTTACTTAAAATCTAATGCAAAGACTTTGCAACTATACTTTTTGTGCAACGAGAAATGAATCACGGGATTTTCATAATTCACGTTTTGGTTTGTCTTGCCAACTCCATTAGTGATCACATCAGGACGATTGAGTCAAAAATCCCAGCGAAGAGATTGGAATGAGAAAACAGAGTTGCAAAAGTTCAACAAATAACCATTTTACAAACGCTAACAAATATATAAAATAAACTTTTTTCAAGAACAAATAAAGCATAACATTCGTTTGAATAATATATATCTATTCTAAACAGGACAATTTTAAGTTATGCAAATGTTTCAATAACAAAATAAAGAATAATTATCCTAATAAATGTCTCGAAGTCGATTGAAAAGAGAATAAAATGAAGAAATATTATTTATAAGATACGCCTACACTATTTTGATACAAACTCGATAAATTACACAATAATGCTAGCTTCAAGAAACTTTTATCTAGACGCTTAAAAAATTTTCTGCGTTCATACATCCGTTGGATATAAACTAAAGGCTATGGAAAAGCTCGATTTATGTAACAAAATAAACTTCGATAGCGCAGAAAATTTGAATACAATAATACTTGAAAGCGGCTATCGAAAACCAGTCGCGGGCGATTCAAACATTTTTCTCTCCCTAAACCGCATCGAATATTCACGCCCAAACGTGTGCGGCCAATATGCGCGGGCGCCCGCGCCTTATAGCGTTCGATTTTAGCGCAAGGGAAAAAAATAGAAGAGATACATTGGAGATATGTCACGCCTTTGTGAAACGAGAAGCCATTTACATTTGCCATGCATTCCGGCCACGGACACCGGCTGCCTACTCGCGAGCGCGCGTCGCAGCTTTTTGTTTCAAAAGACGCGTCGAAGACGCAATTGAGTCGCGAGTCCGAGGTCTCCGCTGCCCGGCTCCTAAGTAAGTGGACAGCTGAGCTTCGTTTCATTTCGACATTATTTCTTTTGTCATTTCTAGCGCTTGGTTATTCGTAGGATTTTTTGGTACTGACCAACGAAGTGTTTACTTTGCATTATCGAGTAAACAAGATGCAATCACGAGTTTATAATTGACTGCGGAGAAGAAAGAATATAAAATGTTGTTAAAAAATTAATAGTTCAATATGCAGATGAACGTTACGACGTATAATCATATTTCTATGCGTGCAAGTAAGTTAATGGCAAGCACACACTGTGTGGGATGTAATGACAGTTGTAAAGAACTCGTTATAGCGCGTAAATAATGCAATATGCACTTGCTCCAGCATCAAAAGTCACCGCCGCGCATTTTAGATTCTTCTGAACATAAAAAAAATATCTTACAAAATTATTACAAGTTCTAAGGTCGCTCAAAGTTACAATAAAATAAAAAAAAGTAGTTTCCATTAAGTTTTATAAAACTAAAGTCACTTATATTTAGTAATAAAAAGCGAAAACGAGTTTTATAACAAGTCTGTAAACGAAGAATTTCGGTATTTTTCTTGACCTACGCCCACGAAATTAAAAGAACTTGCTCAACGAGAGTTAGGTAAGTCAACTTGAGAATTTAAGTGAAATTCTGCGGGTGGTTCTGTTTCACACTTGAATTTTAATGAATACACGCCAATTAGAAGATATCATTTTTTAAATTTCGAGATTCAATCGCAAATGAGTATTTTGTGTAAACAATAGTAGACTTTTAAACCTAGAAATTTTTTTCATAAAACAAATACGCTATATTTATACCTTGACACTAAATTTCATTTTTAAATATTGTATAAACATACAATTCTATTCATACACATGAGTAAATATCGCCACGCTCGAGTTGATCCTCCGCCTAATTTTCTGCCTATTCATTCAGAGTAATTTTAAGCTATTCAATTATTTAACATACAAAAACAGTAAAATGTAAACATTGTTATCTGCAATTGAACACAACCGTTTAAGCGGGTCAAGCGCATTCACTTTGAAATATCCACAGTAAAGCGCTAAGAAGCTGAGAGTCTGCTAAGAGTAAACGAGAGATAAACCAGAAGATAAACATAAAAAAATTGAGCCTAAGCAAGAAAAGGAGGAGCAACGGCATTGAAGAGGGAGCGGACTTTGTAAAGTGCCCACCAAGTCGGAAGCTAATTATCATAGTTTGGCCGCGTCAATGCAGCCGGTTTCCCTCGCCTCCTCGCCTTCATTTTCCAGGCGCACGCGCGTGAGCCTGGGTGCGGTGGCATAACAGTCGCCGCGACTGCTTATAATTTAATTGCGGTGTACCGTTGCCATGTAAAATCGTACGAGAATACCAATGGGTTACTGAGATGGACTACGCGTCAGGAACAGTTTAACAGCCTCTTCTATTTGCATGTGGCAGCGTTCATTTTAGGAGAGATCTTTTGTTGAGACGTACAATGTCGACTCTGTGGAGAATAATTGCCTTGTGACGATGTGCAAATGAGTTACGTTCGCTCGATATTATTGATAGCTATTGAATTGAGTGGCACTGCACCAGTGTGATTGTTATCCAATCGGTTCGATGGCAACAAAAGAGCTGCGACTATCTTTGATGACTGTTATGGATAACTGTTGTATTCTTTGCGAAGTCTTTCTGTGGGAGAAATTTTTAAAAGGAAATTACTCTAACGCATCGAAACAAGTTTCTGGTCGTAGAAGTTTTTAAACTCACCATACTTTGCAAAAACTTACTGAATTGTATCGAATAAAAAAAAAAAAAAAAAAAAAAAAAAAAAAAAAAAGAGCAACAAATTTCTTAACAATTTTTCTACACTTTTTCTGTAAAATGTAGCTCATCCAATTTTGAAATTAAGGAAGGTGGTAATTTTTACTAAACTATTTTTCTTCGATCTACGAAAAAATATTTAACGTAATGGGTTTAAAAATGAAAATTGATGTAGACAACCTACTAATTTCGCATTGTTGCAAAGTGAATTAGTAAACCGGCGCGAAAGCTAATCAATTTTCTAAACTCGATAATAACGCACATGGCAAAGGTAAATTATGGACGCTCGTAAGACACTTATTCAGCAACGCTCGTAACAACAGTTTCAACGTACTCTCAATAATTAGCCCACTAAATCTCCGATTCGAACCAATTTTCATTCTGCGCGATCATTGCAGACGACAAGTAAACAATTTCTATTCCAATCTCGAACGTCTTACCGTTACACCGAATTCAAGTTCAACTTAACTACCTCCCAAATCGATTCAGCACTGAACATACTCAATCGCAAGCATCTCATGCATTTCGTATTCAACGAAAGCGACTCCAGCCACCATCACGATACAAAAAAAAATAAAAAGATCCCATGGACGAGAGAAAAAGACGATCAAATCGCGCGACGAATTCAAATCGACTCGCCGCGAACAATATCCCCGTCGTTTTCTCACCTCCGCCTCGTGCTTTACAAACTACCACCTGAAGTGCCTGTGTGCCAGCGGGCGTCTCGGCTTTCTAAGGATATCTCGCATGCGCTCGCGGGTGAGGTTTTTCATCGACGCGAACTCTCTCCTGAGTAGGTCGCTAGGTTGAGCGGTCGATTGCGGGAGATGGCAGCGAGTAGGGGCGGCTCGTCGTGCATGCACCGGCCGCTTAGAGGAGAAAGGCACGCGAGATCTCCGCTGCGGCGCTTCCTTCTCACCGCCTTCGAGGTAAATGCATAGCTCTCGGATTTTCAGCAACGCCGCGCGCCGATGTTCCGTGATACCGCGTCGTTCCCACTCGGCGCAGGCTTTTTACACCCTGGGCTTATCGACGCGTCGGGAATCAAGGTTAGCTCTCAAAGGGATGGGTGTAACGGTGCCGTGATGCCGGCGAGTTATGAGGGAAGTAGCGAGGTGAAAGCTCAAAATCATCGGTCGTCGCTGAGAAATGTGCTCGGAAGTTCTGCGATTAGTTGTAAATTGGATCGTTTTCAAGCCTGTTGCAAGGAAGAAAAAAATGACGATGAGTTGTTGCTTGAAGAAATGAGACATACATTGTGGCTACAGCGTGGATATGGTGTTGAAGAGTAGGAGTAGGAGTAGGAGTATGCACATTGACCAAATTGCTATTCGAATCAATACTAAATTCTCGTAGAACGCGATAAATCAATTTCAGGATCTCATTAAAATACAAAAGGCGCGTTAAAAGATTTTTTGCATTCCTAATTATATTCCCGTTGCACATCGCAGCTGGTGATAACCTCATTTGTATGGAAATTACATATCAATTACTCGAAAGGTTGCAGTGAAATTTGAAATGCCTCTAAATCTCTCTTACTCGTACATCCATTACAATAAATCATAAATTTTTAAGAAATGAAGATTCAATTTATTTTCAATAAAAAAACCAACGATAGATGAAGAATAACACAGAATAAAAATACACAGTAACAAACTGCGGCTAAAAAGAGAACTCAACATAGTTAATAACGCGCTGTAAAGTCGTGTCCCTGAGAAAGTAGTATCAGCTCGAAGAAAGGCATGAGTTCACACACAGGAGGCATGAGAAATTTCAAGATCCGCGTCGGAATTATTTGAAAGCATCCGCGCGCTCGCTTTTTAATGGAATTTCCTCGCTCAGCGCGCCTATAACGCCAGAGGGATCGCAAATTCGTATCGGCCGATCGAGCGATGCCGAATGATAGTTACGACGACGACGGTGCAGCTCGCGTGTAGACACACGGGAGGCGTGCGGCCTTTCTCGAAGCAACTCGTTGTGTTCCCTTTACGCGCCTCGGATTTCTCTGTGCCCTGATTGCCGGCCCCAAGTTCAATCGTCTTATGCATCGGTGCACCGCCGAAGTTAATGTTCCTCGCCGCCGTGACTTTTCAATGTTGTGCCAACAGTTCGCCCTGATGAATTAGCGATGAATTACGACAGCTGTTTGATTTCTTAATCTTTCGTTTGACAATTCTTTTTTTATATTACAGGAATATTGGTGCCTCGAGGGCTGCGAATTTGATGATAAAATTTACTAAACTTTGGTAGTTCAAGTAGTGTGTACCACTTATATTTTTAATAAATATTTTTAACGGTAAGTATACTAGAGGAAAATTTAGATTGTTCTTTGACTTTGAAACAATAGAAATTAACGAGCGTTATAATAGATACTCCGTTATAAGCCCAGGCTATAAAATGAAGTACTATGAGAAAATATTCAGTATATATTGCATCGATTCGTTACAGGAAGGTGCTACATCAAATGTCGGAAATAACAGTAAGTAGAGGGTTTTATAAATTCCTTGAGAAATGTCACCGCCTACATGGAACCTGCTGGCCTCTAGTTTCGCCACGTTAATATGCATAAAGCGGAGATTTTAAATACGGCTATTGCAGATTGATCGTCGATTATGCGATACTCCTGTACATAAATTATTTTCCACAGTCGCGAAAGTCAGCTGAAACTGACTTATACAACGTCCACGTGAAATTTTTCTCCGGGAATATATATAGCGCAATTGCGGCAACTCAAACTCAAGCGTAGCGTTTATATTTTCAGCTATTAAATCTGCTTCGGTAATTGAATCGACTTGAATGAAATTTTTCGTGCCAAGGTGTCAAAGTGAAGGCGTTTTCTTCGATTTAATCGATCAATTGACAAAGATCTTGAAAACTGCTGCGACTACTGTTATTGCCCAATGGCAATTAATTGGTTACGACGATAAACTTTTGCATCAAGTCTGCAATGAAAATAGTTTGTAGTCACCCACGATCATAATTTGTTTCCTGTGTTATTTCATTTTACTCGTTCAACTAGAAGCTATACTTTATAGAAATTAATTATAATTGTTTTTATCTTTTTTTGCAATTTTCTCAAAAGTAGATATCCAAGTATTTAAACTCACGAATCCGGACCGATTGAAGAGATTGTTGTTGGTACTTTGAAACTTACCTGAAAGAAAACAAAAAACAAAAATCAGACATTCTGTTATAATAAAGATATAAAATAGACATAAAATCATAATAAAGACATAAAATAGATTTATAAATTAAAAAGAAAAACGTTAGATTATTTTAAAATACGCATAGTAAAAATTGTTAAATCTAGTATACTATCTAAAAGGGTTGCATATTTCAAAGACATTGCACAGCAGCGTATTGAATTCAGAAATTTATTACAAAGTTTTATTTTAATTGTTTCAATTTTATGAATTTTAATGACTTTTGTACACTTACAAATAATTCATTTAAATTTTCTTATTTATATGCGTATGATAGATTAATGGAAATTACGGGCACTATGCCCATGTACGCTTTCGCTTTCCTGCGTCTACGATAATAGGGATAGAGCGAGGAAAGGGAAACGCCAGGCGCCCCTTGTAGATTATTTTAACTTGGAAGAGCTTCAAAAGTGCCTTAGCAACGAGCGCGTGAAAAACCTGAACGACTTAACGAGTTCGACGGCGGGAAGAAAGATATTTATGTTCCTCATCTGCTCCACGGATATACAAAGTTTCAAAGGTTCCAAAGGGTTTTATTGTTTGACGGAACTTCGGAGAAATTGCTCCGTGATTCAAGTACACTAATAAACTGAGGAAAAAAAATATATAACGGAAACTGTCTATACAAATAAATTTTTTTTTTAAATTAAGAAGATATCTATTTCAGTTTCACTGCAACATGATTATTTAAAAACAGGAGACCACTTAGAAAATATAAAAAAATATTGGAAGAGCATTAAATTTTTTATTATAAGATTGACACAGAGAGTGTCCTCCTTAAGAATAAAACTCTACTATTTCTCCGTTTAAAATCACCGAAGCAACATCAATCGCGAGCTAAGCAACGACGCGGAAGAGCGCAGAAATCAAAGCAAGCAACCATAAAAGTATTTCAGCGTACTCGGGCAGGCCCTAGAGAGAAAATCCCGACTGGCCAGATAGGCGAGTCGCGGAGCTAAGCGCCGGAGTGACTCGGTTGTCGCGAGGGGCTTCTCTCGCGTCGTGTTTATACCGGCGGCCTGTCAAGCGGCGATGTTTCGTTTCTCCGTGTCGCGCCATCGAATTGTTCTTCGGATGAGCATAGCACAGCCTCCGGAGGCCGTAAAGCCGGCGCGACTGCTTTAACTGTCGCGGGGCTGTATCGCGCCGACGACGGAAATCCGCCGGCGCTGGCAAGTGCACATCGCGCGAAAATAGCCCCGCTCGGGCGTAACGCGACGCAACGGCTTTTTGGAAATTTCACTCGTAAATTCATAGGACACCCGGAGAAATTTGGAAAGCCTCCGATGAAAGCGCCCTGAGGGCGGGGCGTGATTGCAGCTGCGATTCGCGTAATGATTTACGGGGGGCGCTAAGATGTTTAACGGCAAATCTACTATGCTGATGTTTAGAAGTCAGCAGAATTTTTTTACGGAAGCTTGTTGTAGTGCAATCCAAGCTGCATCAAAAATAAAACGAGCGGAAGTATAGTAATAAATCTGAATTGAAATTTAACATGATAATGTAGCGTTATCTTGTTATGCAAATTAGACTGAACGGTATTGAAAAGCACTTTGCTTACTTTTATTCAATCTATATTTATAATCTGATAAGAAAGGAAATATATGTATTTTCAACATTTCTTGAATTAAAGAAAAATTTAAGAATTAAAAAGAATATTGAATATATATACGGATCGAGCCATCCCCTTCGATTCTAAGTATATGCGAAATAAACGAGTACAGTCCTTGATCCTTCGCAAGGAGACATGCATTTTTACGATTTTCCATTTGGAATTTAAAAAAGTATGAATGAAAACAAAGCGCAATAACGCGAAATGTTCCCTTTACGCGTGGGCTGCAGCTATCACAACATGCGCGAAGCTTATTTTGTAATTCAGCAGTTTACATCGCTACAGAAGGACCGAGACCTTCCGCACGTGCACGAAATTCAGAAACGTTGACAAATGATTTCCAAATACATTTCAAAAGTAAAATATTAAAAAAAAATAATAAAAAAGAAAAAGAAATCGTATATTTTAACGGCTTCACGTACCTTATCTTTCAATACGTTACTAATTATCGATAACAAAATTTTTTCATCTTTGCATCGGATTTACATTGGCAAGCATAAGATAAGATATCAAGATACAAGAAACATAAGTGAAAAAATCCTTTAAGACCTAGCGGAACAAGTCGTAGCGTGAGACCCACGTTGCACGCAGCCAGCGCACCAGAAACAGTTAAAACGTTCGGTCAGGAAAACGCGCCGAGATTTCCGCACGGACCCCGATTAACCCCAAAGATAACTAAGTGCGACAAATGAAAAGGAGGCGCTCGTGTGTGAGCGACAAGCCTTGGTGAAAATGAAGCTTTTTACGCGAGCGCGAAAGACCGGATTCCCGCACCGGCGGCGGGTTACGTGACGCGCGCTCCTTTTATGCCCATGCCGCTCGCGACTCGCTCTTTCACGCGCGACACTTGCGGCCCGCATTTTATCGAGCGTGGGCGGTCGATATGACGCGCGCGCGGGATGCGACACTGGGAGACACGCATTAACATATCGCCGCTGACAAATCGAGCGTGCGCGGGAGATTCCGGTTGCTTCAGTCGTCAGCGTCTCGAGCTGAATGTATTTCGTTTTTTTTTTTTGGATGAGGATTTCAAGTGCAAGGTCGCTTGCGAAAGGAGAGAAGCCCGGGTAACGGCGACATTTGTTTTCTTATAAGGTTCCAATGTAAGGAGAAGTTTTAATTTTTAATGGTTTTCGCCACGTTGTTATACAATGGAAAGTATTTTTTTTTGTATTCTCTTGCGGCGTTGGTGGGATCTGCGTGGGAGGTGCACGCGAGAAATTTCAGATGGGAGATTTAATTATGCGTGACCTTTTAAATGATAATAAAAAAGGCGGGTTACTGAAATTTTTACTCGTTTTTTTATGTAACGATATGCTGCATAATTATAGTGAATAAAAATTAAAATAAGAATATTTTTTAATTAGTGTAGGTTGAAAAAGGTGAGTTTAATTATGAAATCGTCTTTTTTTTAAGAAATACATAAATAATTATAAGAGATAATCCTATTAAATTTATCTGGAGGAGAGTCTAAAGAAGTGTGAAGTAGCTCAACTTATTACAAAATTAAATTACTTTGATGTATCTCTATTTCACTTCTAATTACGAGATAAATCTGAATTTATTAGCGACCGAGATACGCGAAAATTAGATCCTCTACGACGATTTTAAAAAGAAAATATCTTTTGCAAGATCCTCGCATAAAAATTCAATAGAAAGTAAAAATTTTAAATTTCCTCCGCATTATTTTAGTGGTTTTTGAGCCTGGAACGTAGATCGACGTGAGGAAAAAGCCACACCAGACTGATTCTGTCCATAGCAGGGAGAGCAAAACAGTCAAGTCTTTTACACCGTCGAGCCCCCGATCAGCAGCTACTTATCCGTAATCTCGGCTGCTTTTTTCAGTCGTACGCGAGGCCTTCTCAGAACTTTTCTCCGATGCAATGTCAAGAGAGGCTGCAATAGCTCCTGCGTCAAACCGCCATGAGGAGTACTTTTCGAAATGAACGACTCTTTATCGGACTCGTGCAAATCGCCTTCAAATTGCATAATTTTTCTTTCTTTAAGGGGCGCGTTTAATGACTATATATAGGCTCCGAGCCAGCTATCATTAGTTTTGCTAAATAACGAGTTGACGGATATTGAGAAAGCAGAAGTTGTATAAAAGAACACCTAAATCATTTTAATTATATTCTAAGTACTTGTGTTTTTTTTTTCAGCCTCGAATGTTTCATTTGATATTATTAATTATACAGCTATATAGATTTTATAATTATCACGATCTTTATCATTTAATTATGAGATCTTACCAAAATGAGTCGGAGTATCCAGATCATTCAGAAAATAATGGCTGTTTCAATTTCTTTTTAATGAATCTAATTTAATTTTTTAATGACGAGCGGTAACACATTGAAAATTTACTTGCTAATGTCTTTTAACGATCATTTATTTTAATAAAACTTCATGAATCATCACTTATTCAGCACGCAATTGCCAGGCGAAAACGCGATATAATCAAGTCTGTACATTCTAAAATTAAAGTTTTCACTGCAAGTATATACTTATTGAGACAACAATTTGCTTTGATATCTTTCCGATAAACAATGATAGATGGAAGTGACCCAAAAATCATACTGTCTCATATAATAGTAAAAGCTTTATAAGAAAAAAAACTAATTATAAAAACCATTTATTTATGCATAATGTAAACTAAAATTAAATTTGGTGCACTGCCACATTTAAAATATAAATTTGACGCAAGGCAGCAAATCGTCCACAAGTTTAATGACCTCAGTTTCAATAACACGTGAAAACACACAACATTTCGTATTTCGCACTGTCGTAAAAACCAGTTTTTAAAAGTTCATATCACGTTTCACCTATATAAAATTCTTCAATATTTATTTAAGATATAAATACAGTGCACGGACGCTTTTTACTCAACAAACATAAACCGCTGTACAGCCGTAAAACAAATTATTTAATTTATTTGCATCTGGCTAAAAAAATTTCTTCTCAAAGTGAAATCCTAGAAGAACGTATATATTATAAACCCCACCCAAAGAAAATACAAAGCGCAACCTATAAAATCCACCCTAATCGCCGCGAACGAGCCCAAATTTATCACTACAATAAATTCCCTCGAACCAGCTTTAAATAAGCTAAATTCCCGGGGCACATCGACCGTCGGTTTTCACCGCAGCTTTCCAAATAAAAAGCGGATCGGCCGGGCGCCTCGCAAAAACAGCGCCGATTAATCGTGACACGTCGCGTGCAACCAGGCGCCCGATGAAGTTCTCAGGCGCGCGTCGCGGGTACGTCGTCTCGCGCAAGGCGCGCACTCGCGGCGACTGACCGCGAGGATGCGCGCCTCGGAGCTCGCACTGTTTCGCATGTGGATCGGAGGGCACGCACCGCTGATCGCATTAACCGCGCTCGCGCGCTTCCTTCTCCTTGGCTCCTCTTTTTTTTCTTCTTTCCTCGCCGGGGGGTACTTAGGCCTGCTTCCGTAACTGCTCGGAGCATCCGCGCCGCCGTTGCCGGGCGAGCATCGTCTTCCTCGCGATAATGCCTCGCCGCCGCGCCTGATTTAACTCTGGATCCGCGCGCGCCTTCGCTTGTTAACGATCGTCGAGCGGTTTTGCTCGTTCCGAGTTTAACGTTCGCAGTGGCGATATTTAGTTTAATTGATTAAGCAATCATGCGGTTGATTCGATAGAAATTGTCGACCGTTCCGTTATTCAATTGCCGTTTAACGCACTAAAAAGAAAACAAAAATGTTAAGTGCGAACATGATCAATTTAGTGGAATGTAGGAATCATTAATTTTTAATTATTTTTTTTGCAAGAGAGTAGATAATTAGTTAGAAGAATTTATTTTAAAAAAAAGGTGAAATTCGTGATTCCTACACTCTCGTCGAGTTATGATCCACAAGTTTCTCATGTAATAGTCATGTCTCCATTACCCTATGTAATTAAATATACATAAAACGAGTACCTGCATTTCTGACCAGTATAACTTCTAGACTTTCCTATTTTAAGTTCAGTGGGATAACGACCTCCTTTAACTTTCTATATATATTTTTGATTAATACACATCGTTTGCATTATCGTTAACAGAGTATTTTGAGTATTATATTATCGAATATCGCATAACGAAGTAAAAGAAAGACGAGAAATATGAAAACTTGGACAGAGACAAATTGCACGATACCCTTTTAATTATAAAATGTTAATTAAAAATGATTTTCAAATGATGACAAACGACAGAACAATTTGCAAAAAGAAGGAAAAAGAAATTACCGTACACTCAAGCTGGCTTATTCGTGATCACTCACAATCATTAAAAATCCGTGTCTGACGAAAAATTGACATCCTACATACAAGGCAAGCAAATTGGTTCGTTAAAATCCATCGAGCGCTCAGCCGTTTAATTTCTATCAAGCACAAAATTCCGAGCGATCGTCGGGCGAATTCCTTAGCGCGCCTAGTTTCATCAGCGAACGAGTTCGAAACGGCGCGAGATTTCTTTCCTCCGCGAAGCTTTGCGGAGCCGCGCGATCGCACGCAACTCGGGCATTTCTCGCTTGCGCAGCCGCGCGCATGGGATGATGTGCCGTAAGCGCATAAGCGCACGGCAGGAAATTCCGCGGAGAAACATGACTGGACGCAGTTCTCCCCCATCGTCTCCGCGTTAATTACGAGGTTAACGACCAGCCGGCACTCGCGCAGTGCACCGCCTACACCTGACGCTTGGCTTACGATTTTTTTTTCATTTAAAAAGAAGGCGATTTTTTAGAAAAAAAAAGAAGGGCCAAGAGAAAAGATCGAGCGGAGAAAGTCAGATCTTTAGTTGGTCGTTTGTCGAGGTACAATGTCCCACACGGTGCTATTACTCGGCTAGAGAAACTCGAGGAATCGTCTGCGGAGGGCGCACGTTTTCGGACGAAGGAAGGGACGCGCACGTGCTGGAGAGACTAAAATACTTGTACCTTTTTTTCGAACACCGTGAAGAGAGTGGTTCGAATTTTGTACGCCTTGTAAGGAAAATTTAAGGTTTTAGCTTTTTATATTTATAATCTTATCTTATCTAAGTTGTTAAGTAGAAATGCATTTTTTTGAAAGGCAATTAAATTTCCTTTTCAGAATTTGTGATTTACAAATTTGTAATTATTTTCTATCATAATTTTATTAGATTGATGTTAATTTCAGGCAAACAGCGATGAGCGTAAGAAGTTATCAGTTAGGTGATTTTTAATTAAAAAAAAAAAAAAGCCTTACGTAGTAAGGCAATGAACCTCACAAGTGTTATAATAATAATTTATATCTTAAAAGAAAATTAGCATCACGCTAGCCAAACATCGATATGGCCATGGGCACCGCTGCTTAAGAAATTTTCAAGGATTAACTTGTTACGGTGCACGAAGTTACCTAGCGAATGTATAATTAGGCTCCGACTTTTCTTAAGGCCTGCCTAACCCGAGGATTATATTACAAATTCAAATTTTGTTCAATCTAAATTTTCAAAAACGCTCTTCTTATCCACATAAAAACGAATTTTTCTTTAGTAGAACTGCATTAAGCATTACCATGAATCACAATTTCTCACTATACTAATCCATAAATTAAAACCAAGTGCACCGTACGCTAATTTTCATTAATTAAGTCCCAAACCTTTTAAGAGAACTAAAAAAAATAGAGCACTATATCGAATGACGTTCAGTAAAAACGGAAGTCCCGATTGGGTGGCCGTTTGGTACTGTCGAGTCGAGTACTGACCCGCATTTCATCGACGCGGGGACGAAGTGCATTTCATCGGGCCGCGCTTGAAAGCGCGAGACCGCGGGAATATTTTCAGACATCAAAAGCCCTCGGGGCTAGGGAGCGAAAAGCGGCGAAATTGCGTTCGACCCGCGTCGTCGACTCACCAGTCTTGTCCTTGTGTGCGAAAAGATAAACAAAGGCGTGGTATGCCGGGCCACGAAAATACGATTTATGGGGCAAAATATCGCTTCCTTCGAGCACTGACGCTTCTTACTCGATAAGGATGAGGTAAGGCTCACAAGGCGAAAACCGTATCTAATCTTAGCTTGCTGCTGCTAAATTTATTCAAAGCCTATGCTGCCGTGCATTGGATTTATGTCTGATAATGGAATGAGTGTATTAAATGTTTTTAAATATTTGCTGTTTACACGGATATACAAAAAGTAAACATTGGTAATTGAATAAAGATAAAGATAATTGTAATGAATAAATAAACAAATAAATGAGTGAAATTATTGAGAGACTGTAAAGTCTGTAGATACAGTAGATGAATGTTCATGTTTTCTTCTAATACGAAATACAAAAGAAAGTAAGTACTTATGGGTCTATTGCGGTTAAGCCATCATTTTTATACGACGAGGGACTAAACCTCGAATAAAAGAAAACACCTGTTAGTTCACAGCAAGTTATTATCAATATGCTGGTGATGAGAGTTAATACCTGCCCGCATAATAATGAAAAATGAGTTCGAATGTCCATGTCACCACTAATATGTAAATGTCACTTGCTCTTTTATTAATAATTTTTTACTTTTTGTAAATAATAAAATTTTATATTATGTTCGTTTTATAAATAATTATTTTCAGAATTTGTGTATTATAAAATATTTCATACTTTCTAAAATTAGTATGCAAACGTAATTTACAGTTACAATGTTCATAAATACATGTAAATAAAAAAAAATATTTACAGTATTCGCAAGTGCCCAAAAGGCTGACTTAATGCTCTGTCATTTTGAGAAAGATGAAAATAAAAAAAAGAAAGCATCGGTGAACGATGTTTTCGAAAAGTATTTTTAGTTAACTAAGCAGGAACAAGTTGAAGCTGCCTCTGCATCATTCTGAAGGAAGTACCGAAATAGTAATTTTGAAAAGAAAAGAAAAATCAAGCGTGAAACCTTTGACGTCGACCAAGTCGAAGTGAACTTGTGCACTTTAAAATATCTGGCTATAAACTCGACAAGAATAATATTACGAGCTCTTAGCAATAAAAAGTGACGGTCAATACATGTACTAAAATTCACAATTTCACAAAAGATTAATATTCAAATAAAAATGCAAATTAAATCTTGCTTAAGATCCAACCAAATAGAATGGTTAAGCAACAATTAACTGAAATTACAATTAACTCGACTGAAAGCTCAGAGAGAAAAAGAAGAACAAAATTACAAAGTGAATGAATAAACGGCTCCAGGGAGTTGAGTGTCACGCGGCAAATCTCAGTGGTGGGTCTCTCGAGCCCGTTTAAAAAATCCGGATAAATAAATTTGCACGACGAGCTCTCGCTCCGAAGGAATTCCCCATGAATGAACAGAGAGCACCACCACAGCTGCGCGCCTCGTTGCATAACTATCAGTAGCTCGCATGCTCACATCGTGTAGTTAAAAGATACTGGGAGAAGAACGGCCCCGAAGAGGTAAATAAATTATGTTAATAATCCACACGCCCACGCCGGAAAGTGACTTAAGTCGATTTCTTCGATTATGAGAAAGTCAACGTTGTTCTCGAAGAACGAGGATGAGGATCGAACCTTGACGAGATCCGGTGTGGGTTTCTTTAAGGTGAGTACCTTATGAATTTGAAAACATCTCGCCATTAATTATTTGCTCATCGTGCTAATCCAATAAAATTCCTCTGGGCATTGTTCTACTCTGAAAAAAACAAATTGTTCTTTAAAATTCATTCGAAATCAGCAAAATGCTACTCGCGGCAAATCAACTCGTCAGTCACCAAGGCGTAGAAAAACAGGCCGATTAAATTCGCCGAAATTGCAAGTGAATGCGCGCGTGCAATCGGCGACAGCTCTGCGAGTATCCCAATAAAACTCGAGAGATCGCCTTAAAGGTCGCCAGCGCGTAAAAGCGGTAAAACCTTTTACATCGTCGAAATTACGGAGAACGATCGCGCGTTAAGAAAAAAAAGAGAGCGCGAGCGTAGGCTCCCTTTTTGGAGGGATCGCGCAATTGAGTGTGTATCCCTCTGCACTTGACCCTTCGCCAGACGCATGGGCGAAGGGATTGCCGAAATCGCGTAGGATCGGAATGAGGCTCGCGTAACACGCCCACCTCCGGATCCGTTGTCGAGAGGAAAAAGGGATTAGCCGATCTGAGGCATGTGTGTATGTACACACATACGACGTGTGGAACTGTGGCGAGGCTCGATTTTATTTTTGCGCAATGGAAAATAATAGGCGTCACCCGACGTGCGGCACACATTTTTTTCCTCCTTTTCTTCTGAGGCTACGTCGATCGCGGCGATTTGAATAAATCAGAGAGGTGTGAAGTGCACGGCTGGGAAGCTACAGTATCCGTTCGCACCCATTTCGCTTATCCATTTAATTTTATTAAAGTAGATTAAACTGTAATTATCGAGAAAAACGAGCGTCGAAATGATAAGCGACGGCTTAAGCTAATCACTGTGATTAATTTACGATTTTTATTTGAATGAACGCGTTATTACTTTTTATAGATTTTTATTATTATTGCATTAATGCAATAGTGCCTGCACTGCTGACATAATGCATGCGATTGAGGGTTATAAAACTTTTATGATGGTTAAGATACATTTTATAAACTTTAAACGAGCACTTTAATTGTTTTATTTACGTAAGCTACTTGCAAAATGATAGAGACAGAGAACTATAATTAAAACAATTTCCACAATTTACGTTTTCATCAGTCTGCGGGAGAACCAGACTTAATCTTCGAAATCCTTTTTGAAATTATACCACGAATTCGTCAGGTGCATTTCATTAATACAGCACAATGACGAATAGAGTACTTAAAGAGATAAATTGTTTACATTGACATGAATGTTAATATGAGACACTGCCATAGTGCTTTAAGGTGAAAAATGAACATTTTTTTCGATGAAAGCTACGAATTTTAAGTCCACCAATTAATTTTCCGGAACGAAAGTTGATCGCTTCTTCCTCTCAAATTAATGAGCAATGTTCTCCTACCGTCCACGTATCTGATCTAAATACGACCAATCTCGGAATAAATATAGAAAGATAAACGCAACCGCCTCGAAGAGAAAAGAAAAACAACAGTGTGAGTAACGAACATACATCATGAATAAATTGCGCAAGTACTCTACAACGAATCGAGCGAGGAGTAAAAAAGCAAGAACGCAAGCAAGCCATCTTTGGCGGCGTTGGAATTCATCGTGAAAAATTCAAATTTATTCGCCGGCGGCTCCAGTGCGTAAGCGCTGCACGCGAGCGACGCATCAATTAAATCCGACCGGTCGGCGTTACTCGCCTGTCAATCGCTAAATAACAGAGTTCCCCCAAGTACGCAAAGTGACCATCCTCCTCGCGATAAAAGTGAACTCACATAGATGGTGGTGACTTTGATGTTCCTCGTCATGTCCCTGACGTCGTCGGTCTCGAGCCTGATCGGCCGATGCGTCGCCGTTAGAGCCAGCATGACGCTCCGAGCATCTGATCGATCTCATCAAAGGTCAACACCTCCGTCGCACATGGCACGCCCCTTGCTGCGGGTAACACCCAAATCCACCGGGAGATGTGCGTCTCACTTCGACACTTGAACCAGGCCCAATTCGATTTTCACTACGCGCCGGTGTTCACCCCCGCGAGGCGCATCATCTTCGATCCCCTTCGATTCGACGACAGGCGTTGCAGGGGTCCGTGAAATATAAACGAAAGCGACCGAGGGAAGAATGCGCCTGGCTCGAAAAATCGTTGATTAATAGGCGCAAGCGCCAGATGAAGGATCGAAGACGATCCGGTTTGCGTTCTATGCCCCGTCTAGGCACGGCTGCTCCAGCCTCCACGAGAAAGTCTCGAGAGAGGAGAGAGAGGCTGTGTGCACATTTCGAGAGGCCGCGCTGGCGACGCTCTCGAGGGAGATTTCTATTTGTTTATCCTATTACAGGCTGCGCTTTAGGTCGTTCGACTTCTCTCCTTTTTTCTTCTCGTTGAAAATCTTCGAATTTCTTCGTCGTTTGTCAATCTTGACTCTTCGATTAGATGTTTTCCTTAATGTCACTTTGTCGTGTTTCTTTCATTATACAAATCCTGGATGATCTAATTGGATCTCTTTCGCAGGCATTTAAATTCTATTTACGTACAATTAAAATTTATACGTGTAGATCACTCCTCGATCGCTGAATACCATCTGCAAAATTTGAGGATCTGCATTATAAAAATGTACTTTATCGCCATTCGTTCGTTCGCTCTATCCGAGTGTACATCGATCAGTTTCGTCGTTAACACAGTCCGTAACGTTTCCTTTAAATTTGGAAGTCCACGCTTTACCGGTCACTTTCTAAAGCCCACACAGAATCAATTCCATTTGAAGCCCGCTTGCACTAATCCACCGTAGGCTCGTCACCTCACTTGTTTATCCCGAATTGTCCAATTATCCAACAAAAAAAAAAACAAGTAGAATAAGAAATCCACTCAGAACGAAGCTGTTCCACGTCAAGTCCCCAAAAAAAAAAAGCGTGACCACTCGAACGACAATGAAGTAAACGAAAAAAAAATTTAAAAAACAGAAACTAATGGCGCGTTCACGCGCGTGCCGATGCGGAAGGTATGGGAGAGCGTAACGGACTGCCCGGGCTCTCTGGCCGCGTGCTGTTCCCCTGTCTCCCTGCGTTGTATCTCTCGAACCGAGAGCCGCCGAGGGGTGGGGGAAGAGCAAAGAGAGCCGCTCTCGCGGATCGTGCACACAGCTCCGCGGGAAAAAGGAGCCGATCGCGCCGCGGCTCTTTGAAAGACCATAAGTACGTGCGTGCACCTACGTATTGCACATGCGAGTGCATCCACGTTGCATATTGCACGGCCTAGAGACGAGGTCGTCCTGCAGCCGATGCAGCCTTGAGCTGTCGAGCTCGTAGGATGTGAGAATCGGGGATTTTTCATTGAAGATCGAGAGTAAAATGCCTCGTCTCCTTCGGTGCGCGCGATTGAATTTTCAATCTCGTTTCGCAAGATTTATGACTCCGTTTTTATTTTTTTAGTTACTTCGAAGTTGAAGTTTGCGAATGGCTAATAAGACCTGCTCTACTGGAAAAGCATCGGAGGAGACATTACACTATCAACCACGTGTTCGTATTCCTAAAAAAAAATAATCATATTTTATGAGGTGACGGTTTTTTTAAACTGGGAAATGTACTTCATTTTTTTACTTGCAGAAAAAAATAGCCTCGAAAATGATAATGTTTATTAATACACTAATGAGCGTTTGACAGAGGACGGAAGAAATCTTTCTGTAATTTTAATTTTTATCTTGCCAATAATTAATATTGCACACTGAAGCAATAAACTCTTCCTTATTTTTGAGAAAGAAACGAAGATTGAAAAATTTACGTCGAATTTTATATAAATTGCAAATTAAACCTAATTTAATATCAGAAAAGCAGAGTATGTTTTCGCCACTGACTGGTGAGTTTCAATTTATGCAAAACAAATCATATGCATATTAATATACTTATAATAGGATTGCAAATTGACAAATGAAAAGAAAAATGTGAAGTTAATTAGTACAACAATGGTAATAAGTACATTGATACAGATTAGACACAGAGAGAAGAAAACAAAGGAAACCTCATTACGCGTTTATAGTATTAGGAAAATCTTAAGAACTATAAAATTTACATCTGTAACTGCAATTTTGAGATGTTAGTTATTATTATTAATATCGTTGCCCGTGTATAATCCTCACGGACACTTTAGCTTTCGTCATTGTATCCCTAGATATTTACTTAAAATATTACATGTAAAATATTTAAAATTTGTTTAAATAAAATTTTAGATTCGTTAAGTTATAAAATAAGTTTTTTTTAAGAATAATATATTTCATATCTCTCTACTAGCTGGAACTAGGTTTTTCGCGGTTACTCTTATAGTGCACTATCTAATTATGGAATTCTATTAAAGGCTTCTGTGGCACATTTAAGAGGCACTCAAATTATCGGTGGAGCTCAGGAGTTGCGTTTCTTATTTTGACAATTTTAATCTGGACTTTTTTATATCTTTTATCTCAGTGAAGTGAGTTATACTATTTCAAAATAAATTTGCTAAAATAAAGATTCGCAGAAAAAAATTTAATCAAATTTCTCAAATAACAGTTTAATCAATCTTATGTAATATTTCTTTAAAGCTTCAGAAGAATTGATTAAAGGCGATCTTATAGACATTACTGCATTGGTTTTCATGAATTTCTGATCAGATATAGAGTCACGGATAAGTATTTAAGAATAGAAATTCATTGCAAATATTTACATCACGATTTAACCCAAATATATTTTAACAAACGATTTTTTTAAACACAGTATATAGCGCGATATTTGATTATTTATCCTTGAATATTAAACTGAATTAATAGAAAGAAAATTTATAATTTTATAATTTTAAAAAATTAGAAACTACGTTTATTCCGATTAACACGTTGTACTATTTCGCCCACCATATACGTATTGGCAGATGTATTTTCTAAATCCCCCTGCACCGGACTAGTTTCCCGACCGCCTGTTTCCAGTGTACTTACGGCTTTGTTCAAACCAGTCAGATGGTCATTGGCAACGCGCACGAGCCCCTCATATTACTACTTCCTTTCTATAGACTTTCCTTACACCAAACTGAATGAACAAAATAGGCGTTTAAAAATTTAAAAGTCATAAATCAGGAATACTGTAATAACTACAAAAATTAAAAAAAAGTAAGTAACAAATTTATATTCTAAATTAATAATTTATATCACTAATAAAATCTCCGAAAATAAGGTCAGTAGGTAATTGACATAAATTTGCAACTGCTTTCCGGTCGGAAAGTAAAGGCACTATTACACGGGCCAACGGCTCCAATTTAATTTTTAAAATAAAACTGCATTTATTAATGAAACAAAATAACTTTATCCCACCCCACTTAGTTCATTAACCCTCCAATAAAACTCAGTATTCAAGATAAATAAATCGTCTGAACACACTAACATCGGTGAAACGTCGAAATAACGATTTCCGGAAAAGCTTCGAAAAGATTTTAAAAAATTCGGCGTGCCTCGGACGCCTCGTTAAACTGCGATCGATTGTCGAGGACACGGCTAAGAGGAGAAAAAGTGAGGGAGAGCTCAAGAGAGACGGCGAGAAGGGGACGCGATCGAAGCGTTGCACGGCCACGCGCTCCAGCTGGGTTGGGCTCGCTCAAATCATTATTCGATCTAGGAACGCGTGCAGCAGCAGCAGCCGAGCGCGCGGGGGCTTTTTAATGCGCCGATCCCAGAAGTCGCGCGTGCTCCCCGCATCGACTCGACCGCGCCGAGGCCTCTTTTTATTTTGTAGGTTAATGGCGCACTGCCGCCGCCGCGTTGCACACTCGCGTGCAGCCGCAATCGCGCACCACCCTTTCGGGACCTATCTCCTCTCTCGGCTCATTTTTTTTACTTTTGCGGTGAAACCGCGAACGCGTGCCGACTTTTGGTTGTCGGCGTTGTCGATTTACCGGGCTTTATTGAGTATACACGCTTTTTTAACGCTCCATGGCGTCTCGTCAATGATTTAATTTTTTTTGTTTAGATTGAATCAGATTGATCGAGATGTACGATATGAATGCTGGATGTTTGTGGCATCCTTTAATTCCGATGGATGAATTTTTTTAAAGTCTGGGTATTTTAATGTGCTGATTAAAATTTTTTAAGATGAGATATGATTAAATTGTGAAATCGTCAAGATAATTTAATTGGATTTAGTGCTCATTAAACATTCTGCATTCTATTCTATTTAGAAATTGATTAGTTTCATTGAAAATTGACTAGTTACTACACACTGGTATCATCAAATAATGTTTACACGCGTAATTTTCTTATAATTTTAAAAAAACTATCAATTTTAAACCAGGATGTATAATGAAGCCGGATGTTTTCCTGAATTCAAAGGCACTAAATTTTTTTTTCAAGAAGTGTTGAAAGCGACACATTCATTATTAAACATCAATAAAACTAAGAAATTATTACACCTTCGATCCCATTAAAAGCTTGAAGAAAAAAAGGCTGAACAGATTTCGAAAAATGCACGAATGAACAGATTTCGAAAAGTCCCATCGCACATCTCAGTCGTTAAATCAGCTGGAATGCCAAGCAAAAGAAAAGAAGGCGAAAGGAAAAAAAACGCGAAAGTCACCTTTGCCGCTCGTAAGAACCCTCCCCCACCTGGGGCGAAACACCTCGGCCCGCCTCAAGAATCTGCCATTCAAAAGTCACCGCAGTCTGTGGAATATTGCGGCGAGGTCGCACGCACCTAAGGCTCGCGCATAATGAAACGCGCTCGCAACTCGACGCGTGCGCGTACACACGCACACCCACGTGCGGATATTCGGTTTTTCTTAAAAAGGCGAGCCGCGCAAGGAGCGAACGCGACTCGATGCAAGGAAGCAAAAAAGAGGAAAAAAAATTTACTTTCACCCGCCTCTCGGACTAAACGCGTATATTTCACCGAAGGTGGCACTTATTCGCTAAACGCGTGCGCGCCCCTGTGAGCTCTTTTCCCTGTCGCGAGGAGAAAGGGGCGCCTGCGGCTCTTGAACGACCGATTCACAGAAGAACAAGTCCTTTTAAGTGGGTCCTATGTACGCAATTGAAAAGATATTCTGCTATTCGGTGGCATTGTTCACTCTGGACTACCTATATATTACTTTTCATTGGTTTACTTTTTGCGTATGCTTTTTTTTCTCTCAGAAGACAATGACTCTGCGGCGATAAATTTTCAGCACACGTTGTCGACTGCTCGCACAGCTTTTCGTGCGTGCGAGTAATTACGACGACGCGACGTACTCAAATAGCCCACCGCACTGCGTTGAACGAAATCACCGCGGCGACTTGAAAATACATACACGAGATACGAAACTGGACGTACGAGCTTTTTTCAAATAGATTAATTTCCGCGGCGCTATTACTCTTTAATTTCCAAGAAAAGCTCCATCGGCAAGGCTTCGCGCGCAAGAATGCGGCCTCATTACGAATAATAATCCCTTTCCTGTAAAATCATCCTGCCTCGAAACATCCTGTTACACCGGCTACCTCAGCAGTCACGTATACGTTCGCCTTCCAGCGAACCTGCATGTATGTACGTAGATCCACCGTAAAGTCGTACATCGCCCCGAGGCATAATGTTTTTTGCGACTCAAAAAATATCCCGGGCATCTCGGTAAATCATCGCTTAAAAAACGAAAAGCTACGAGCAAAGAGTATAAACTGCCACCGGTACAATAAAATCGGCGTTCGCGTTTAAAGACTCCCCTCCCCGGGAGTAGTGCTACATACCTACAGCGTCGCGAGCGGCTGTACTTGCAGCAGTGTGAGAAGAGCCGCGATAAATGTTATCGCGATTAAGCTAAACGCCGTTATGTCTACGCCCGGCACCTGCGTGTACCGAGAGACCTCGATCGGTAGAGTTTATCTCGCGAGAGGTGTGTTCTCCCCCTGTCCCTGTTATCGGGCAGCAACGGTAATACAAAAAAAGGAAGAATAAGAAGAAAAAGAAAAGGGACGTAACAGGATAGCAGGAGGCCTCGACGCTTTTGATTTGGCCGCGCGAGCGCGCGTGTAGGTAACGAGAAATCGCGTGGGATTGTTCTCGGTCTACGTGGTGGTTCGACGTGCGGTAGACCGGCTGGAATAACTTCGCCGAGAGCGGCAGTCAAGGCGTTTATCGAGCTGACTTTAGGCTACACGCGGGATACGATGAATGGCTCGTCGTGCGTTCCTCTTTTTTTTCACGGTGGAAAACTCCCTTCATTGTTCACGATTGGCTAGCACAGATTTGAATCTTTCACTTTATTAGACGCCTGCTATTATAAGCGTGGAAATTACACTATGCCGGTGCACCTTGCGCGCTTTCCATTATTATTGTAAGGTAAATACAGGATTATTGTTTTACGTAATATTTTATAATGTAGTTCGCGAAACGAACAGCGGATAAGAATAATTAAATTTCCTAATAACGGTGTTTAATAGAGTTTAAGAAAATTGTTGAAAAACGGCCCGTTAAACTTTATGGATTTTCTATTCTTAAACACTTTGTCATCGGAGTGGAGTCGATAACTTCTTTTTGTTGGGCGCTGTACGAGCCTGTACTTGGCGATGCAGTGACATCATCGAGTGATTAGTTTTACTACGGTTAAGAAAACCCATTCAACAACAACTTAATACACGCGTCTGCCCCAAGGTCATTTGCATATAAAATTTACAATAGGAAACTGCTGTGTAATAACACATAGTAATTAGAATACGCGGTCTAAAAAAGAGATGGTACGAAAACCGTAATGACTCGTCGTTAACTTTTTTTTTGTTTGTAATTAATGTGCTATATATTGCACTCTTTAAAAACGTTACAATGCCAAGCCATCATTTTTAAAAGATCGGCAGTTATATATATGCGAGCCTGCATATTGTATAGCTTCGGGTTTATTTGCATATTAATTTAGAGTCACGGCAAATTGCTTTCATAGATTTGCATTTTAAATTAAATATATCAAATTGAAAGAAAACAGAAATACATTTGCGGATTATGAAAATTTGCTAAATTATTGCCTCGCTTTACCTCCCTATTGATTGAAATTCTGATATGCTATTTAGTAGAGAACTTAAAAATAAGATAGACTTAAGAAAAGTCCTTCGTTTAAAGATAGAGCGAAACCAAATTCGCCATGTCTATAAGGAAATCCACGTAAACAGATCAATAATTTATAAATAATTTATCTAAAAAACGATACATTCTTAAAAATTGAAGTGATTTTTTTTTCAGATAATTAAAATCTAATAGATTTTCTTCCTTCAAAGTAGCTAAAATCATTTAAACTTTTTGCTTCGAAAGCGTCCAATAAAGAAAAAAAAACTCCAATTAAATAAGCTTACAAAAAATATAGACTTTAACTAGTCACTTAATTCCAAGCAATTCGCAGAACCACTGTTTTTGCAAATTCAATTTAAACCAATTCCACGAGCAAAAAGGCCAAAATTAATCAAAAGCATAACCAGCATCTATCGTTGCTACTGCTTCAACTCGCATTCTCTCAAAATTGAAGTAATCACTGCCTCGTACCGATTCGCAAGCGTAGGTACCATCGTACTCGCTCGCGTTCTTTATAATACGTGCAGCCGGGAGCGCATCGCGGCGCGTCTATAAACGAGCCTCCGTGCGATTACGTAAGAGCCCTGAGCGCGGGAGCGAGAAAGTTCATTGTTCCAGAAAAGATGCAAGGCCCGCGACGGTTCGGCGCGCGTGTCTAGCGCCGCCCGAGACGGCTAATGGAGGAAGCCGAACAAAAATGAGGATGGGACGTTCGAGTGCTCGTCGCGACAAGAGTCGGACCTTGAAACGCCCTGCGACGCAGCTCTCTTGCCTCGAAGTGCTTGCGGGCCTTGTTAGCGAACTTTGTGGGCGGACTGAATTAATAATCCATTTGCCGGGATTTTCATGCGGCTAACTTCGAGGATTTTTTTATCGTCGTCTCGCAGGAATTGATAGCTTCTCTTTTCAAATTGCAATTAAGATGCCAGCTCTAGATGATGGTCGCTAAAAAATACAGCTTTTTTTAGAGGTGCTTTTGCCTACAGCGATGATTCATGATGGTTAAAACTCGACGAATGAAAGTATCTGGAAACGTGAAAATATTTTAAAACAATTGCAGTTTAAAAAAAAAGTATTAGAATGCTTAGAAAAGATAACAATGTACGTTCGTAAAAGGGAATTCGAAAGTTTGTGACGCACAGCCTCGCAAAAATAAATCATGCGATTGGGTCAGTGTTTTAGAACTCGAACTATATACTCTTTGTGTATTTACACGAACTGCACTGCAATGCAAATTTAAAGTACGTAATTTTCGTCGGTACTAATATTCAGTCACAAATTTGCGCCATAATATTTGCCTTCCAAATTACTTGCACGACGATAAAGCGAAAACAAACAATTGACGTGAAACACGTTGTTATCGGAGATATATATTGGCGTGTGTAAAGTCGCAAAGGTATCGGCCATCTCGACCGAGAAAAAAAAAGAAAAAGGAACGCTGAATCAAGCGCTGAGGAAAAAAGCGACATCGTCGGTCGTGGAACGATAAGAGCCTCTATAAACTGACTCATCGCCTCGAAATCGGTTCGATATCTAAACGCCGACCTGCCCTTGATGGAAGAAAGCGGCCGATCTATTCGCTCGGCGCGAACAATTGTTCTTTAAGAAACACGCGCCACCTCCGACGAGTGGAATAGATATATATATATATACACACACAAGCTACCCACCGTGTGTATTCGTACTAGCCTCTTTACAAAACAATGATTTTTCTAGGAGGCAATTGCGGACCTATAAAATAAAGGATTAAAACGCTCAGCGGGCTGGACAATGACTTCGAATTATAACTCTGCGCTGGTTCAATCGCACTCTCCATTTACTCCTCGACTAGAGCAATAAATTTAAAAGTCCGAGTGACTCTTCAAGTGATGCCCTTTTTCGTCGCGCCCAAGTGCAATCATTGCAAATTCACCGTTTATCAATGAGTCGAGAGGAAACATTTGTTTGCTCTCAGGTGCAGGGAAAAAATCTGAAATTCAGTACAATCCAAACGAGAATTCTGAAAAGAAAACGAATAAACGTTGAGAGTCAGCGTTTAGAAATCTCATATAAATTGTGAGAATTACTGTTATAAGACAGCAATTAATTTGAATTGAATCACACACAAAAGTCGAGCGTGCTCCACTTTGATATATTTTTAATTGAGAGTCCAACGTGAGAACGGCGAAACGACAAGTGACAAATGAATTGCGATTTCGCGCACCTAAACTCAAACATTACAATTTTATAGTCGCAGTAGAAGTTGCATCAACCCACGTGCATCTGTGTTTATTTGGTTTCCAAGTGTCAAATGAGTAGTCGAAGAGAAATTCGCGCGCGACGCATTCTTAAGTTACCCAACTCGGTCGCTTCAACTTGCCCAACACAAGCACCGCCGCTCTAAGTACTTCAAAGCAAACGTGATAATTCACTCGGCCAACAACATCGTCGTCCCCATAAAAGCACCCGCGCGCTAGATAAAATCACCCCTACCTCTTTCATTTAAACATCTCGCGGAATAAAATAAAAAAAAATAAAAAAACAATGGATTCGAAATTGGCCTATGCACAGTCACCTGGGACAACTCCGCGGAATCGAGCCGCGGCGAGCGAACTTGTTTGTCGAATGACGAAACGTCGCTCGGCTCGGGCTGCGGGTGTTTGGCCCGATAAGGCCATAAGCGCTCCATGCGTATCTTGCAAACAGACGGCCGGCGCGCGCCGACGACGCAACGCAGCTGTCCCGGAAAAGTCGCGCGGTGCTCGGGATCTTTAACGGCACCCGCCCGCCCGTAGGATTTACGGCTATATAATGAGTTCACGGCACCTCCGTGGAGAGGAGGAGGATCCCCTCGTCGCGCACAATGGCTCGGTGTACCCGTTGGAATGCCGATCGAAGTCGCGCGATTAAACGCTCGATCGAGTTTCGTTCTACGCAGTCAGGCGGGGATATTCGGCGAGATCCGCGGAGAAGAATTTATCGGGATGATATCGTCGAGGCTCTCCGCGAGGTTTCAAGGTGATGGCTGACGGAGCGCTGCCTTTTTCTTTTTTAAATGTGACGGAAATCGAGTAGCGGCGACTTTTCATGCGGAAACGCCGCGTGGATGATATATCATAGGCCAGTGCGCCTTATGCATCCGAAGGAAATTTCCTCATGAAAGTTATCAATTTACCTTCGCCAGCGTGTTGTACGGCTTCTAATATCGTTATATAAAAGGATATTTGGTTTGCGAACGTTTTCACTCGGTTTAATCACCTTGACAATTTTTAAATAAATGCATTTTCAATATGGGTGTACTTGAGTGCACTTAAAATTCATCGATTTAAGATACCAGTTTAGTGATGAATGAATGTGCTAATAAGAGTTTGGATATTTTAGATTTTGAACGAGAAGAATAAATAAAATAAATTTATGTGACATTTAGTATAGATATAGACATATGTTTACCACGAAATGTTTATTAATCTATTGTTATGTGTTGTCTATTTCAAGAGAATTAAACAATTCATCTTCAAATGTGTAACACTTTATCATTAAGATAACGAACATTTTTTAGTGATCTTTTAATCACGATGAAGTGGAATCTATATTTAAATTGTAATTTTAATTCCGTAGATGACATCAGATACATTTATGCAACAAATGAACGATGTTTAACTAAACAATTAAATTATTATTTAGCTTTACGCAACATAAAGTAATTTTAAATATTGAATCCTCTTTGACTGCTTTAATACTTATGAGGTGCGAAATCACGTGGGACTTAGTTCTGAATAAGATATCTTTAGCTTCGCACGCACATTTGACGATCAAAATCAACACCTTTTAAACTCTCAACTTCTTTGGTTTACCCGTTCAATACACGTCCTTGACGTACGCGATCTACGCAACGTTAGAGCGAAGCGATTTAATTCCATTTTTTCTCAGCAAATTCAGCGAGATCACGGTGAGATGAATGATCTGCGATGACACAACTGCATCAGTGATTTGCTCAATGGCCTAGTTAGCAATTTGACGTAAATAATCGGACAATCGCGACGCTAGATCGACCGTTGCAACGGTAATCGCGGGCGTATCGGTAGACGAGAATATTTTTTTTCAACTACAGGTGATAGCGCCTTATCCAATGCGCGTATACTCGAACGTTGCGCAATTAGAAATTGGCTTTACGACTAATTTCCGCATGTCTATAAATAAAGAGGGTGAATTTTGCGAACTTTCTTAAATTGTTGCGTAATATTAATTTTTTCTGTTGAAATGAAAGAAGACTGCTAATAGAACTTTGCTTGCGAGATCGAAATTGATGAATAAAAGATGTTATGCAAAAAGTATTGGAACAAACTTAGGATAATCAATCTAATGTAAAAATAAGATTAAGAGATGTAATTCTATCGATATGTCCATAATCATCATTTTATAGTTCCATAAATATGAATATTTGGCATAGAAAATTTCAAGTGGCAACTATTTTATTTCCTTCATAAAATGAGGAAAAAGTTCTGTAGATAAACTATGCATTGATAACTGGGGTTATGTAAGTGATTGTAAACATAAAATTGTTACGTGTTGATAAATCTGAAATAGAATCACAAGCATTTTGTTAAATGCACATAGGTGCAATGAACTTGCAATCTAAAATTTATTTATATAAATTATTATACAAACATGATTAATAAGCTTTTACATTAAAAGTGGTAACTACAAGTATTATGTGATGGATTTATCTCAATGCTGATAATCGAAGGTTAGTGATAGTTTTAATGTTAAATTAAATAAAAAAAATAATATCAAAAAAATGTGCAGTACCACAATTAATATTCTTGTGCAATATATAATTCATCATTATATATTTTATTAAAATTTTAATTTTAACCAACCTGGCGAGAGTCATAAGAATCCGACGAGTGCTCGGAATCTCCACTGGCAGAATGTTGATCACTGGAGACTCCAAGTCCTTTTCTTCTCTCATCGGCCATATTACGATCCATTGTATTGGAAACATCGACAACTATGTTGGCCGCAGGCACGTCAATGCTTGGCTTGTAGGCCTGATGTTTAGGACTGGAATACAAGTCCTTTGGCTTATTACTGAAGAGGCGTGATATCACACTCCACATTCAATGATCACAACATCCACAAATTTGGTTCAAATCGTCTCATAAAATTGTTTGTCATATCCATTTTCAAAAACCAAATGATCCAAAGGTAAAATCACAGAATCCTATAAAAGATTTAACATATATAAGTAATAGTTCTTTCTGAAAGTAAATTCAATTATTTTCTGAGAAATTATTTTCTTAAAAGAGAGATTGATTTAGTCAGAGGTTATAAGGTCTTTTATATTTTGAGCTTGACCTATTCTGATAACCCCACAGATTAATAATATAATATAAATGAGAAAACTGTACTGAGAAAACTCTTTGACATTTTAACAAATCAGTTTATTAAATAACTTTTAACATTAATAATTTACAATTACTTTCAAAGGAACTCGCCAATGATTGCAAGAACACAGTACTAATTTTCTCTTAAAAAAAAAAACAATAGTCTTGTTAAAACTATTAGAATCTTTGTATATATTCAGATTTACTCTTTTACTTTGACAAGCAGAAAGAATGATTAAAAAATTATCTCTCTTAAGAGTGAATATAAATTGGATAGTATTTTTAATCCATTTATTACACCAAGTTTTGATAATCACATCTATAAATCTAAATCTAAATGACTAAGACTTTGAAAACAATTGATGCTGTACTTTGCTCTGTCAAACAACAATTTCAAAACAAAAAATACACAGACAAGTAGCACTTGCAATCTTGGCGATTACTCGGACAAAGTCAATCCTCCAGACAGGCTAAGGGCCAAGAAAATCATTTCTGCAGACTGCACACACATTCATTGAGGGGACACACTCACGAGGAGCATGGAAAAAGGAAAAAAGTACAAGGAACGAGCAACGACCGGGCCGTAATAACGCCTAGAAGAGAACCTTCCCGGCGACGCAGCTATTTTTACCGTCCAAAAAGGGCAAAACTCGTCACACGTCTCTTCTCTTACTCTCACTCTTTCTCTCTGTCGCTCTCGAGCGTCCACTGAAAAAAATCCGCAAGGAGCGGGACAGAGATGGAGAGAAAGAGAGACAGGGAGAGACCGGACCAGCGCACACACATATGCAGCTCTCGCGCGAGCGAAACTCGTGCGTTTCGCCACACACTACCGTATCGATTTTCGCCCGAAGCCCGAGATAACGCGAGGATTCGGAGAATAGCACGGGCGATGATGCACCGCCGGAGGAACGCGGCACACTGCCGCCCTCGCAGCCTCCCTCCCGCCCCGAAACCTTGTACCTCCGGAGCATCCACGAAGCCAGAAGCAGCACCGCGGCATCGTCGGCTCTTCACCCCCGGGGGCTCCGGGAAACGAGCGTCTTCCCTCCAGCTTCTGCGCGCACACACACCACCACCTACACACGCACACGACGCGCGTACACGCGGCCACAAGGCGCCCACTGGCCGCGAGCGAGTTTATCGACTGGCGAGAGCTTTGACAGTCGCGCGCCAAATGAACCGCGGCACCCGTTTCCAGATATACCCACACGCCGTACCACTTACGCATGTAACAACGGACGGGATGTATACCCGTGACACTGGTTACACGAGCTGTTCAATGCACAGGACGCCCCGATACCCTCGCAGCCTCGTACTTACTTGCGCGCAGGACTTCGTCACTCCACTCGGGCGCTCGCGAAACTTCGAGCTCGGGAGAACCGACGGAGCGTGAGAGGAAGATGACTGTGATAATTACAATGATGATGATGGGAAAGGAGGATGAGTACCCTTGCGCACCTCGCGGCTGACTCCTCGGCGAATAGCGGCACATCTGCGTCCGAGCATCCAAGTCCACCGACGAGTCTTGGCTGTAAACACGCACTCACTTAGTACCGTGGCTTTTGGCACGTCTTGGCGAGTCCCACGTCTCCAGCGGATCGTCCGGGAGTCGCGCTCCCCCAACTTCTCGGGCTGCGCCTCGCCCGAGCCCTGAACCGCGAGCGACGCGGCGAACACTTCGCGTGCGCGCACACCAGGATGCGCGGGCCCCGTCCTCTCAGCGACGACGTCGCGAGCCTTGCTCGTCGTCGTCGGCGATCTGGCTGTCTCTCTCGCGCTCCTAGTCGCTGCCCACCGCTCGCCAAACGGCCCGAGCTGCTCTCGCGGGGTGCATTCGCGAGACTGTGCCCGCGGTCGTGGGAGGATGGACTCTGACCGTCACGGACCGTCGCGTTACCGCGTACTGACGCGATCGAACGTCTTTTTGTCGCTGGCGTTCAAATTTAATCGCCAAGATTCATTCCGGATGTTTCTCGATTTTGGATATGAATTTTTGCAAGCGCCGGGCGTCGATGCGAGAATTTTCGTGGAATTTTTGTTGGTCGGAGCAGCGTTTGGACAACTCCAGGACGCCTAATGCGGATTTCCATGGAATCGTAATGTGACCGACAGCAGCGTTAGCGCGATATTTAAATTTACGGAAATGGTATTTATTTCGATGATTAAATTCATGTTTCACGATAGCCGATTAACTTCGAAGCTTTGTTTTATTTAGTAAAATTGCCGCGTACTTGTTTCATTTTGTAACGGTTATAAGAATATATGTAGATATACAACAAGAACGTTTTTGCAACAATATCTTAAGAAATTATTATATTACTAATAGTAGTAAAAACATGAGAATCAAAAGAAATTTCAACTTTTTTTGTTTGGTGTGTGTTTTTCTTGGAACAAAAGAAAATATATATCCGCAGCTACTTTCAACTTAATTGTATTTTTAATTATCGTCTAACACTCGAAAGAACAATATTCAATTGCAAAAAGTGTTTCAAAGTGCTCGACAGTATCGATTTTCTCTTTAAAATGCAAAAAAGAAGCTAAAACCGTTTTGCTAAAGTCTACTGTAAAATATAATTTTCCAAGAATTTCCGAATCTAACCTGTACACGCAAAAGACAAATATAAAACAGTTACGTACCATTTAGCGATTTTCGAATAAGCAAAATCGAAATCTCAATTGAAGCAGCAATACTCACATGAATCATGAAGAGGAATGAGAAAACAAGTAATACTCAATACTGGGTGGAGAAGAAAAGTGTCATCAATCTCGGTCTCCGAACGCCTCGTCTCGAAAACCGTCAGCCACTGACTCGCGGCAACAACGTCGCCACCTCCTCCAACGGCTCCAGCCACCATTTTTCTTTTGCGAATCGGGCCAGTGACGAGCGCCTCGTGGTTTTCTTGTCCAGACTCAGCAGCGTGAATTCGTGGCCGCCGGGAAGATCAGAAGCCGCCGGAACAACTCCCTCTCGTGTTGCGCCGACCACGCCGCGCGGCCGTGTATTTCTTTCAAGAGCCTGCAGACACGCGACCGCCATGGCTACGACAAGCGAGGAGCTCGGCCTCTCCGCCTTAGTCTACGATTATTTGCTGAAGAAGGATTCTGCCCTGGCGAAGGTCTTTCAGAAGAAAACTAGCGCGGTAAGCGATATTTCAGCGGATGTTTCGAGTACGCGAACGGCGGACCGCGTGTTCCGCCATTCGTGCGCGGCACCACGTGGGCTAGGCACGCTTCCTTTTTTTTGAAGAATTTCGATTTATTCTATTTGATTCGTTGTAATCGGGCGTTTTTTATTTGAGGGAGGATAACGATTAACGATGGAATGGGTTTATTTATTGGCATGCGTCATATTTTACCCAGAAATGTTACTTTGTCCTGCGCTCACGTGGTCGGACTTCAGTACTCATAAAGCATGTTGATCAATTAAAATCTTGTACAATATTTGTTTCGTTTAAGTTCTTATAAATTTTTTAAGTAGTTGAAACTATGTAAAATGACTCGTTACAATATTTATGATGTTACTTTGTTTGATATTTTAGCCAGCACTTGCAAAGGGATGCCCTTCCATCACGGAAGTATATCAACACTTCCAGAAAACATCAGCAAAGAAAATTACAGTGAAGAATGTAAAGAAAAGTAACAGTTCAGATTCCAGCTCTGAAAGTGAAGAAGAAGCTCCTAAAAAAGTGGCTGGTTTAGTAAATGGAAAAGGCCCTGCGAAACAACCTATTAAAAAACAAGACTCATCAGAAGAATCTTCCAGTGAAGAAGAACAACCGGCTTCAAAACCGATCGTACAGAAAACACCATCAAAAACTCCTGTTAAGGCAACTGCTAAAGTAGCAGTGAAAAAAACAGGAATCTTCATCTGAAGAATCTTCCAGTGAGGACGAGACAACGAAGGCTAAGCCTGCAGCTGTACCATCAAAAGCAGTTACAAAAAAGCAAGCAGTCTTCATCGGAAGAATCCTCAAGCGAGGATGAAGCACCTGCAAAGGCAGTTGTTCAGAAAACTCCCGCCAAAACTCCAGCGAAACCTGCAGCCAAGCCTGCAGCCAAATCTGCAGCACAAAAGAAAGAATCTTCAGATGATTCATCTTCATCTGAAGAAACATCTGAAAATGAAAAACCAACAAATAAACCAGCTGTTAAGCCTATAATACAAACAAAGAAGTCAAGTAAAGACTCATCAGAGGATTCTTCATCATCAGAGGACGACAAACCTGCAACCAAAACACCTGCAAAGTCGACACCTGCTAAACCTGTACCTACAAAGGTTACAACTAAACCTGCTGTTAAGGCGGCCTCTTCCTCTGATGACTCTTCTGATGATGAGCCATCAAAGAAAGTTCCTGTGAAAGCAGCACCAAAAACAGCCCCTCCAGCCAAAAAGGAATCTTCTAGTGAAGAAGATAGCAGTGATGAAGAAGAGCCACCCAAGGTGAAGGCTGCACCTGCCAAACAAGCCCCTAAGGCTGCAACTAAGAAAACAAAGTCTTCTAGCGAAGAAGACAGTAGCGACGAAGAACCACCTGCAAAGAAAGCTGCCACTCCAGCTAAGCCTGCTGCTAAGCCAGCCAAGAAGGAATCCTCCAGTGATGATTCCAGTGATGATTCAGAGGAAGCACCAAAAGTACAAACTAAAGCTGCCGTTAAAAAACTCTCTTCTCCAGCAAAAGCCACAAGCACGGTAAGATTTTATTTTAAATTAAACGAAATTGAAAATTTAATTTACTTTTAGTTTTCTTAAAATTTAACAAATTTCATTTTTAGCCGAAAGCAGCAGCAAAAGAATCTTCAAGTGAGGACTCTGACGAATCTGAAGAAGCCCCAGCAAAGACTCCCACAAAAGCTGCTGTAAAGCCAGCAAAGAAAAAATCAAGTTCTGAAGAAGAGTCTGACTCAGATGAAGAGGAAGAAAAAGCAAAACCTGCTCCAAAAGTAAATTCAGCCAAACGAAAACACGAAGACGACGATGAAGAAGAAGCTGAAACTGAAAAGCCCGCAAAGAAATTCGTCAAAAACAATTATAGCAATTTTGTAAAAGGCGGTGAACAGAATGGTGAAAAGGTAAATAGATTTATTTACTTTTTTTTTCTCTAAAAAATATTTGTTCATTTGATGTATATATTTATAAATGGAAAAGTGAGATTCACAAGCAGTAATTAATACTGATTTTATATTAATTCCACAGAAAAATACACCTTTCAGACGAGTAAAAGATGATGAAGTAGAACTGGATCCACAACTGGCTAATAACTCATTTGAGGCAAAGGTAAATGCTCGGAAACGTCAAAAGAGAGACGCAGGTCATAAGCCGACTTCAATGAAAGCTCTTATTGCAAATCAATATTTGAAAATTTTATTTCGAGTTAGCGATGTTTCCTTGCATTTAACCAATATTGCTAGTAAAATAACAAAAATTACACTTTCAGAATGCGTAAAATGATCAAATGAACAAATGTCTCATGAACTTTCATAAAACGGCGATTGACCTGTCGTTTCTCTTAAATTGCAGGATGGCGAGGAGGCGAACGGCGGCGACTTTAAGAAGCATGGTGGAGGCGATTTCCGCGGTCGGGGTCGAGGTGGTTTCCGAGGCGGACGAGACGGTGATCGGGGTGGATTCCGTGGAGGTCGGGGTGGTTTCCGAGGTGGACGTGATGGCGATCGAGGAGGTTTCCGTGGGGGACGAGGTGGCGGTGGCTTCAGAGGTGGTCGCGACGGTGACAGGGGTGGTTTCCGTGGTGGACGAGGAGGCGGAGATCGTGGAGGTCGTGGCGGTTATGACAACAGGAAGTCCTGGGGTGGAAATGATAGAGGCGGTGGTCGTGGACGCGGAGGCGGTGATGGTTTTAGGAAATCGTTCGGCGGTGATAGGAAAGGATTCGGAAACGATTCACAACAACAAAACAAAAAGATCACATTCGACGATTGAACTTAGACAGATACACTTTTCTTTATGGTAAGAATGGACTTCTATTTTTAAGGGGGTATACATTTGAATTTACAAAAATCATTGAAAAAATTTCTTACACGTAGAATTATCTTGTTCGTGATTAAGTTTAATATATTTATTACTGACTAATTTGATATTGTTTTATTTATTTTTAGAGAGGTGCGAGAGGATCGTGGGGAGAAAGAGCTAATTTGGACCTAAAACACACGCGAGGTAAATCTTTTCGCCACGAGAAAACTAAAAAGAAGCGCGGAAGTTATCGAGGTGGACAGATAGACATGAGCGTTAACTCCATCAAATTTGACGATTAACACAAATTAATATTTAAATGAATTGAAATTCATTATGGGTTTCATTTACTTAGGATTTTATTCAATTTTTCACTTAATACAATTGCGTATTATGTATTGTACAGAGATATAAAAGTGCAATGCACTATTTAGCGTTGCAGAGTTTTGAATATTTTTGTTACGACAAACTGAGTGCTTTTAGAGCATATCATATAAAGACACGGTAACGTTGACTGTTGCAGAGATAATGTATGTATGATTGACATTGGAAAATTAGGTATTCCTAAATTAAGTAGGGATACTTCGAAATAATGTAGTGTTTACTACAATGTTTATTGACGTTTCAATTGTCACGTAAATTCATACAGAGTAGCGTAACAAAATTAGAGCACTTGTTTCCACCTTCCATTGTTAATGAATGTTTATTTAGCTTATATCGATAAACTCGCATTGTATAAAATTATAGTATAAATACTTTATTTTTATTTTTTTTCATTATATATAAAGAATTTTTACAAAAAAAGAAAAACCTTAAAAAATTTAACATTAAAAAAAATGAAAGGAAAGTATTTATACAGAAGCGCTTCACGTAGAATAAGTTTCTTAAACAGTCAAATCATCAAATCCTATAAGTCTTAAGTAATTGATTAATTTCACTTTTTACAAGTGTATAATTTTAATGAATTATATCATTTATAAATTCTAAGGTCTTTGTATTACATAAATCTTGGCTTTTTCTTTTTGTCAATAATTTTTGTAAAATAGCTAGGATTAATAGCATACTGTAGTATCTTAAAATGATTTACTACAAAGCAGATTAATTTTAAAAAATATGTATCAACATGTGAGAATAAATTCTGTTCAATGTCGATCGACATTATAACTTTAGCAAACACTACTTTTTAGTTATTTACCGATTTCACTTGATGTTGAGAAATTATTATTTGATGTGCTTGTGCAACATTATTTATATTTTTAAAACGTTTAAATAAAACCAATTAATATACATAATTATGGAAAATTTTATTCAATTGTTTATAAATCCACACGTAATATTTTGTAAGCGTTTCTTTAATATTTGCGATTCATATTTGAAACTGTGACCTGTTTGATTAGAAAATGTTTAATTTATAACTTCATTGCGCACTTTTAATTACTTTTAATTATATACTTTAGAAATCACTGTGCAACAAAGTGACAAAGTTCGACGTACGCGCTTGATCCATCGACGAATTCATTCACAATGTACCAGAGCACCAGGCTATCACACATCCCACCTCTGAGAAGGTGTCGCAAAAAAAGAGCGCAACATATCAGTCAAAGAGTCCGCGTAGGATCCAGTGCGGCATCAGATCAAGTACCATGAACTAAAAAAGATAAAAAAGGAAGAAGAAGGAACCCGACGGTATTCAGTCGGTCGGATAAAAAGCTGGCGGGCGCTCGATGGGGGGGAAAACGATATAGGAGAGTAGGCGAGGAGGCGTTTAGGAGCGCGCGGGTCCAACGGGAGCCTCCTCCCTCCCTCCTTCCCTGTCGCGCGCGGCAGCCGGTTCACGTCCTCTCCACGTCCCCGTGCGGCGGCGCGCGCCTAAGCCGCTCGCGGTGCGCGCACTTCCTACCAGTCGACCTCTGGACATCCACCTGCGAGGATCCGAAGGAGGCGCCCCATCCGCACGCGCGATCCGAGCGCGCAGCCCCTCTGACCCACTTTAACGCCGCCGTCGCGCATCTTCCGCTCTCGGCACTTTGCACCCGGGATACCCTGAACCGACACGCTGCCAATTCGAATCGCGCGCTTGTACTTACACCCCCCGCTCGGCTGTTTTTGTTTGTATTAGTCGAGAAATCGCGAGCCGCACGCAAACGGCCTCCGTGGGACTGGACTGCTCGACACAGCTGACAAGTTGAACGCACGATAATGACGAGGATAAGGTTCTCCGGGGTGAGTACAAATCGCTTCCTTATCTCCCTTTTTTTTCCCTTTGCTTTTAACGATTTTTCGTACGTGCTCCGGTTTTCTCGACAATCTTCCGTTTTACCCATCATGTACTGAGCGTACTTTTATTTCTGTGTACCATCTCCTACAAGTAATCTAAAAAGTGTAAAGTACTTTTTCCTTCTTTTTTTTTGTTGTTAATTACCTTATCTTTGTAATTTATGAAACTAATCTAATTAGACGGCAGTACCTACTTATAATTTTTATTGTTAAAAGAACCGATCGTAAAGCGCGCAAAATAATTTTACTTTCGCGCGAGAAAATTCACTTAGCCACGCTCGAAATGAATTCAAATAAAATCTAAAGGATCGATAAAATGCGGCGAAGAAAAAACGCGAAGCACCTCTCGAAAACTACCGAGCCATTACCATTCGATCACCGTGGAACAGGCGGCGCGGGAATCCCGGAAAAGATCGTAAAGAAAACGCGAGAACCCCTCGCGCGCAAAGTGGAGTGCGATCGGCCGCGTTTACGGGCAGCAGATCGTTGCATTCGTCCCGAGAGCGAGAGCCCCGCGATAAAATCATTAGAAAAAAACCCCCGCACAGGTATATGTATATCCCGGTGAATCGTGAAATCGTTACGCCCCGGGATGATGATAGAGCGCCGGGGGCTCTTGTGCCGCGTTTCGGAATTCATCTCGGGTACGAATGGAGTTTTCGTGTGTAGCTTATCGAGACGCTGATCGCGGAGTACCCTTTTTAGAAGAAAGAGTCGTTTTCGTAAAGTCGAATTGGGGAAGTCATTCTGGGGAATGGGAATTTTCATCGTTAAGATCGTTTTGGAGTTTACTGACTTTGCTTATAAGTGAATAAGTTTTTCTTATCAAATTTTTTAATAAATAAAAATTCTAGACTGCATACTCAAATTTTCTTATTAAATCGAATTTTCAACGTGATAATACTTTAATTTTTTTATTAAATAAATTTTCGAACAAATTATATACTCTCTAAATCTAAAAATGTGAATGGTGACAAATTCTATATAAAAAATCGTTGGCACATTTAGCATGTGAATGGCTTTTCATGTATTAGGATGTCACTATTCACATTTTCCAATTGAATTTCACATTTTCAGATTAATCACGCTACTTTAATTTTTTTAATTGAATAGTAAACATATAAAAACTCTCCATCGGATATTCAATCCGAATGATACGAAACGAAAAGAAAAACCGTAACGTCCAATCTCCTCTGGGTACACTGCACCCTATCTTCGGGATTAAAATACGGAAAACTGTAAAAACAAGGGTAAAGTTTAGCGCATTCACGGATGAAGGCACGAAGATCCGAGCCACGCTATAATTTACGAGGCCGTCGCAGCGTCGCACTGTAAAAAAGAAAAGGAAATAAAAAAAAAGTCGTTTCAAGATCAACGTTTTCCCGGGTCGCGCTCGCCGAGAGAATGAAAAATAAAGAAAAAAAAAAGGAGCGCGCGCCCACCAGACGACCATTACGCAAGCGTTACTCAAGAGGCAAGAGATCGGCTCCTGCCGGAGATGATGGTGCACGCCGGCCGCCGCCGAAATGCCGAGCTGGGCATTATACCGTTACGCAGGGAGGGATGAGCCTCTCGGGCTTTTTGGATGCCTAATGCGCGCGCGTACGCGCCTTTTGTACCGTTAACGGCTCGCGCGCCCGCCGACGCTCATGGACCAGCTCTGCGTGCGTGAAATTCCCGATGAGTTGAGGAAAAGACCCGCGAATGCTTCCTCTTTCTTCTTCAGTATTTTTTAGGCTGCAGCGCGAGGAAAGTGTCTCGGAACAATGAAAGCCTGGTTAATGTAACCAGATTTTTTGTTTCGTATGATTTGAGACGCTTGCGTATCTGTGGGTTTGTCTTTAACGGTTGAGATTTTTTTTGGAGGGGGTTGGTGAAACTGTTGATAGTTCTTTTTATTCGTTTTTTTTATTCTATGTAGGATTTTATGCAATTCAGTTTGAATTATTTTTACGGATCGTTATCGAGCAGATAATTATTGATTTGAACTAAATGTGAAATTTATATGGGAAGAATAATTACAAGCATATTTTTAATTACGAGACTAAATTAAAAGATTTGATCTAAATCGGCTTTTGTAAATTGATAAAGAACTTGGTATGTTTTTAAAAACTGAGAATCCGTTAGTTTCAGAATACGTCTCGAGAAATATTTGCAATTTCTCATTATGATTAAATCGATATTTTTTACATTAGTTATCTAATATTAAGTGCGCCAATTTATATTCTAGCGTGTTTAAATTTCCATTTATAAGCTCATTCCGTTTATCTCGATGTAATTACTTATAGTGTAATTGTATTTTTAAATACGTCAAAATTGTGTATTACAGCACCTATGTCCAAAGTACTATTTCACATATTTCATCGGGTTACTAATTTTCTTCTTTTAATTATATAAACGATTGAAGTTTGAAATTAACAAATTTGTTAGAGATTCGAATAAATAAATTTTAACTTGTACACACAGTGTAATAGCTTATCTTATAAAGTTAATAAAGATAAAATCATAGTCAATTTATTACATGAATTGCAGTAATCTGGTATTGCTAGTCACGAGCAGCCAGGTGAAAAAATCCAATACGCCGCACTTCCTACTGCTTACTATCAGATCAAAAAATTATAATGCATTAGGGTCAAATTAAAGATCACCATCCCACCTTCGTACTACTTAGCAACTCATCCACTAAGTAACTTGTATTTTTTTCTTTTTAAAAATCGATTAATTTAAAAAAAAAAAACATTAATATTTTTACAAGTCTAAAAAATCACCGTTAAAATTTACCTACAACGCTTTCATAGAAAATTTGAATTTCTACACATAAGTACACTTTTTCGTAACATCATAGCATAGCAAAAGGTAATGTAAATTCTTTTAGAATTCAAACTGGGCTGAGTGTATCTATACTCATCGTAAAATTGTTGTCAACGTAAAGAAACTTTACAAAACCTTTTTTGCTGAAAATCTAATTACTGCTCGCCTCGTTTGTACCGCAGCCACGTTAATTTTTCACGCAAACGTTTCCATGTGCGCCGAGCGCCTTTCCCTCTTTTGCGCGCCGAGGCAAAACCTGCAAAGTCGCGGAAGGACATTTAGCGGAGAGTCGCGAGAGGCGGTGATAACGAGAGGCGCCAATGGCCTACGGGCGTGGAGATCGCGGGGATCGCATCGCCAATTACCCGGCACATCGCTCGGGATTAGCGCAGCGTGACTTGCGTGCGAAAATCCGCTCGGCGGCCGTCTCGCGCCCGCGGGCCGCTGCCGGTCGACCGGAAAAGCACGCGGAAACTCGAGACGCTCCGCCAATTCCACGCGCGCGGCTCGCATTCCCTCTCCTATGAGAGAGAACGAATGTTTTCCGCTTTCTTTATTTTCACCAACGTCGTGGATGCCTTTCAATTTTTTCGACATCAATTTCAATGGTTCTATCCGATTCATGCAAGCCATACCCGGCGTTTGAGACAAATCGGTGAGGTACACTTGTAATTGAAATAAATTCTTATGGAACATTATTGAAATTTTTGCAAAGGAGATTCGATTCTGTCAATTTTTTTTTATCTTCACTTTAACTTTATAGTATGCTAAAATCTGAAATATATTAAGAAAAAAGAAAATTGTACAACACGTCCGTTCGTGCGGTTTTCTTTTTTGCCCGGGGGAATGTAGAAATCGATAGCTAGAAGGCAAAATCAATGTCGATTTGAAAAATGCAATTAGAGAGGGACTTTTACCCCTAAATTGGCAGTGGTTATTTTCACTGTCGCCTCTCAGATAAGCCTAATGGCATCGAGTTATCTTCAACGAGAAAATTAGAGAGCGCGTCCTTATACCAGTTTTTGCATCCGTGATGCGCTCAAACGGTGGTATCTCGTCGAGAAAACCGACCCCCGCGGCGAGGATGTCAACGAAAGTTGTCTTGATATACTTTCTGCTTTTGGCGAAGAAATTTTTTTTACATGTGGTTTTCCACCTCGTTTCTCGCGGCTTCCATTAAATTCCCTTTTTAAACGCCACGGTGCATACAACACCCAAGGAAAGTGATGATCGTTATGAATAAAGTTCAATGAGCCGACGAGTTGCGCATTTAAGAATCACTCGTCCTGCACGCGCATATTCGCCTGCATATAAAAATAAAAAAAATGAGAAAAATACTTGTGCTAAAAGCCGATATAATTAACTACATAACGCATTCATTCATAAATCCCACAGACTCGTAAATACCGACGGCACGGCTGACTAAGCAGGTTCATCGATTAATAAGCGCGTTCGCGCCGATCGCTTAAGGTCGTTGCATAACGGTTGAGTAACGCGGAAAAAGGAGAATACGCTTCTGTATAATCGAGCGGAGGATATTGCCCGCAAGACCGAGCGCTCCCGATGCCGCGAAATGCACGCAGGCCGCAATCTCGGGCGGAAGGCGCGCGCGCGACAAATTTGCTCCTAATGATGCGCGAGAACCAGGTGAAACGCGGCACAGTGAAATTGAGGTGAGCGCGAAATTACCCGGCTCCCGGTGCTAAAAGTCAGAAAAACGCGATGAGCGCGAGCGAGAGGGGCAATTGCCTCGACGCGTTACCGCCAATCAAACCTTCGTCTGATCCTCGCTCCTTTTTTCTCTCTCTTTTTCTTTCTTTCCTTCTTTCTTTCTCCTCAAGGCGGGCGAATTCGCGTTATCTGGTGCGCACGCTACGACGTCGCTTCGCGGAAGGCGGGCATTGTGCAAGGGTAATTGAGGCGCGTGTGTCCGGGAGGAAGAATAAATTTTGAGGTGGGATTCTCAATTTTTTTCTTTTATTTTGAGATGTGCAGGAGATAGTGCGCGTGCGGATTTTTATAAGGAGGTCGCTTTCGGATTATTAGATATGGTGCGGTAAATTTTTAGATCAGGAGAATCGAGATGGCTGTTATTGAAATACTTTTTATTCGAGTAACTGTTTTGTATATATACTTTGTAATTTATGGTACACCCGAGTAAAAAGTCGAGGATCGAACAACGGGTTCGTTACAAAAACGAGTAAGAACCTTTTTCTCCCTTTTTTTTTTTGTATTTTTAACTGGAGTTAAAACTATCACGGATTTAAGTATATATTTACTGTTGATTTTAATTCAGTAAGGTTTCGATGCAAGAAACGTGCTTACCAGTCATCACTTTAAACGCAATTTCTTTTTTTAAGTTAAAAAAATTTACATATCAGACGTTTAGAGCACTTGACACTGATAAAAGCGTAGCGAGTAAGTAACTTCGGAATAATAATAAAAAAAATGAAAACGCGCCGACAGTAATTACAAATGTCACGCTTCAAACTGTCGGACAAGCGCACGAAAGCTCCAATAAAAAAGCAACAAAGCCCCTTTGAAAATAAAGCCAATCGGGTACTCGGTGCCTCTCAAAGCGCGAGCACATCTCCTTTAAGGGGGGTCCTGCTCCTTTTGCCCTCGATCATCGCAAAAGGAGCAGAACCCCCTGGAGATTTAGCATAACGCGTTCCTGTCGCCACCTCATCCTCGGACCCCCAGTGTGTACCTTTACCTTGCGTTTTTTTTTTGTTGTTTTTTTTTTGTACTCCGTGGACTTATACATTTACCGGCGAGCGTTCGAATGTCAAGAGCGAGGATTGCGCGCTTTTCACGTGGCCGCGGCGGTCCATGACACCTGTTACGGTCAACGACCAGCCTTGCTCGCTGCTTCGCGCCGCCTTCTAGGAAATCAAGTGCTCAAGGCTGCGTGAAGCGCTATACGGCAGCGCATAAATTACTTAACAGAGGATCGCTTTTTCGGCGCTTTTTGTTCGACTCTTTGCTTTGCCGACGCGGAAGATTTCAACGGCTTTTCCTTCGGTACGTTTGTTCGGCGTCGTGTTTCTTTTTTTTTCTTTTTTTTAAGCTGTTGCGTCAGGTTTGACGAGTGTCCGCGGCGTGACGAGACGCTAAATCATGCAAATTGTAGCAGAGCGAAGAATGGTTGTTGTGTTCTGCCTTTTCCTTTTTAAGTGAGGATTAATTAGAAAGAAAATTGAAGTGGAAAAAAATTCATGAATTCATGATGGTATTTTGGCTTTGTCAATACTGAATAGAATGTAGTATCGCGACTGTTATTTATCTTGATTAATAATTAACTATGTTTTCTTTTAAATTGATTTATTTTCATTTGTGTAAACTAATTTCTGCCGTTAAACGTAATTGTACGTCATGAATTTAAGAGGACATTTATTACCTCTGTGTAAAACTTTAGCAACGCTTATAGTGGAATGCGTATAATTAATATTACAAACTAAATAAGAAAGTTATACGTAAAATACTAGTAATAATGATAAATGAGTGATGCTTGTTTTCTAGCCCTCTAAAGTGATCCGGATTAATCAAATAGGTAATATGAAGAAATTTTAAATAAACATTTTTTTACTCCTATAAATCTCGAGTAAAAATACTAAATATGAAAGTTAACTTACATTAGAATAGTTCAATAATAATTCAAAGAATTTTTTATGAAGTCGTGTAAACATTAGATTTTTCTCTTACTCAACCGATTCGATAAGTAGTTCGAGTACTGGGACTAGTCAGACACGTTGAGTGCAAAAATACTTTACAGGCTACTTCGAACTGAATTGAATATGTCTCTCGATTAAATCCGACTTATTATTCATGTATTTTTAGCAGTGTACCTAAAAATAATAGAAAATCGTGTGCAGATAAATAAATTTTTACAAACAGTAATGAATAAGTATTCAATATTTTTAGCATTCAGTGACCTTCAAAAAGGAAAACTCAATCGAAACACAGAATTTAATTCGCAATTACGAAGTCAATAAAGCACTGCCGGGCCTGGCAAAATAAATTTGGCGACTACATATTCGACAGTCCGGAAACGACGACGAATCCGAAGCAAGGAGTATGCGTTGGTACTGTCAATTAAAAAAAAAAAAAAGAAGGCTACCCTCCACCGGGTATGCTTTCACTCGTTTCGTTAGCGTCGTCTTCACTGCCACACACGGACTCTTATACACAAGCGCGAGACGTAACGGAATTTATGTGGATCGCAACCCAGAAACCTCGAATTATCCATGTGAAGTGCACATCGATTCATTCCTTGCGGTTTGACGATTTCTTGACATTTTCAATGGCTAATCCTTGATTAGACAAAACGCACCAGTGGAATAACTGTACTGCCGGTGTAACGGAAGGGAAATCGCCTCGTTTCTTTGCAAAGCTTTCTTTTCTCGGATTTGCAATAATCGAAAATTCGAAAAAGAAAACGTAAATCATCTCCGTTCAATAAAGAAAAATGAATACTAACAAACGATATAAACTTTTCAAAGAACACACTCATTTCTACAATTTTCAACTTCTCCTGTACATTAATTTCTGCAACTGCATCTAGAAGTCACCGTAAATCCTCAATCTACAAGATGCCGATTAATAATGATTAATACGCATTTTAACGATAAATAGGAAATATATATATGTGTGTATAAGCAGGTGACGAGTTGAATAAGTAATCGAGTTGAAAATATTTCCAGCGCTACGAGCGAATGCGTTTATTAAGCGGGCATAATAAAGATATAGCGTAATGTATGCGCGTAAACCTGATATTTATCATCGTCTAGCCGAGGACGTACGGCAACGGCCGGCAGAAGTAATCCGGCTACTTCTACTTCTTCTTTCAGCCGGTAATGCGATGCGTAACGGTAATTCCGAAATTCAGCAGGGACGTTGGCTTCTGCGGAATTACGCAATTTCGCGACTTCCTCCACCGGAGTGAGGTGGATACTCTCTGAATGTGCCTCACTGAGTGGATGCCCGTGAAAACGGTAACTCGCAATTTAGAACTTGATTCGACCTTAAGAACAGTACGAGCCGATGAAAAATTACGAACCCGGGATTGAGAGAAGATTTATGAAAATTAAACACTGCACTTTATTGTTTGCTGAACTTTTAAATTATTTTTTATTTAGTTTTCAGATTATACATATTTTTTTATATTGCAAATTTTTTAATTATCGAAGTGTCTCTTGATTCTTCTCTCCGTGTAAATAATGAACAATACCGGTTTACCATTATACCGAAAAAAATTTCGTAACACTATATAATATCTTATTATGAGCATGACGAGATTATCTAACGATTACTTCTTTCTGTCGTGTCTCTCGCTCTAAATTTGAATTTTATACTTGTTAGTTTTGTATTCGTATATAAACTTTAATTTAATTAAGGATATAGTACGATATTATGTATTTAGACGGGTTAATATTTTATAATGACCATAGTCAATTTTTGTTTTACCAGTTTTTATAATTTATCCTCTCAGGACCAGGACATAAATTTTTTTGCGCTAATTAAAATCAATTTGAAAATTAACGAGCGCGGCTCTCTACATAAACACACTCACTTTATCGACAACTTATTTTACCGATAAAATCTCGGCGACGTAAACAGCATCGATAAACCAACTCGATTGGATAACAAAAAAATCCCGGCGCTTAAAGGAAGCCTCAAACGCGCAAACGCAAAAAAAGAAAGGAAACGCGAAAGAAATAAAGAATTCTAAAAACGGAAAGTAAAATAAGGAAAGAGTACGGAAATAAAAATAATATAAAAAAAAAAGGAAAAGTACACGAAGGGTAAAAGGAGAACGAGAACATTTGGGATGGGTCGAGAGTGGCGTGCGCGGCGCTTCCGCGTGCTTCTCGCGCGCGCGCTAAAAAGCGAAAACGCTCTCGTTTTGCAGGTGAGCGGCTACCATCGGCTCGCGTTGCTCCTCGCGCTGCTGGCGGTCGCCGAAGCGGCTAAGAAGTGCCAGGGCACCGGCATGGGCCTCAAGTACGTATGGGGCGACGCGCTCACCGACTCCACCGACTGCCTCGGGCCCAACAACATGCAGTACCCCACGTGAGTACTTTACAGTTTTTTTCGTGTCCACTATTTCGAAGGTATGCCGCTGATCGCTCCGCGTACTAGAGGTATTACCGATTTTTTTCGGATGCGCGTGTCTACGTTGATGCAGGAAGTAGTTCGAGTGTAGTCGATTTCTGTACTTTGTTGTAGCAAATAATTAAATTGATTTCGAGAGTTGTGTATACCTTTTTAATGACTTCAATTTCAAAGGTATGCTGTTCATTAGTTGTGCCTTCGTGAGGTATTACCGTTTTTTTTTATCGACACTAGGAGTTACTTTAAATATACACGATTTTTGTATATATAATTAATAATATTTATATTAAAACAGATAAATTTACATATAGTAAGTCCTAAAGAAGGTAAACAAAGTTACCTGTCTATAGACTGGTATAATACTTAAGAACTGATTAAAATTAGTCAATAGCGTCATAAATATTTGAATATTATATAATATAAATGTATAAAGATTTTACTAATTGTAACATGTGTTTTATTTTCAAAGTATAAACCACATATTTTCGTAACTTATGTTTAATATTATCTATTCAATATTTTCATTGCAGCAATGTAACTCATTTAGTTACTAATTGTTTCTTTTTTCTATTTGGTAGTATAATATTTCTGTTTCTTGTTTTAGATGTACTGTTAATGTACATATCTCTCAGACTAGTGTCTAAAATGAACAAAAAATTGTCTAATATTCAACGGTGTAATTCTTGAAAATAAATTATTGTTTATATTTTTTAGAATTCTTGTTTGAATATTTTGTATTAAATTAAGATTATTTTTATAAACACCTGTTCAGGCAATTATGCCATAATATCCTTAAAAAATGCATAATATATTTTCATTAAAGTTTTCATATTCATTTGGTTTTTTATCTTTGCAAAAATAACAATGAATAATACATATAAATTTCAAAATCTATGTACTTTTCGTAACACGATTTTAGTTTGAGTATGTGCACGATAACGTATAAGATTAAGAGAATACACACTACGCAAGTGGTAAGTTTAACAGTTTACAATCGAAACCAGTTAACTTTTCATTTTAAGCCTACCCGTAACAGTGTGCACGGTATACAAAGTAAAGTGATACTAAAGTTTACGCAAAGAAAGGGAAATATTGAATCAAACATGAGAGTAATTCTCGTATCGGTATTGCGCGTTTATCGTCATTTCGTTTGGATCTTCCGAGCGATAATAGAGGCATCCGATTTTTCTTTTATTTTCAGCGCGGCGATCGCGCGCAATTTCAAGAACCTCTGGAGTGGAAACAGCCGAACAGCCAGGCATTATCAGCCCCGCACGATAGACCCGGAATTAACGAGGCAGGCGCTTCTAAACAACTATAAGGCAGCGCAGGGCGATTACAGCATAGCCGGCAACTCGCGATCCGGTAAGACCATAAACTTTCATCCTTTATAACTTCCATTCGCAATAAATACTTTACGATAGCGCGCGGCCGATACCACACGAGGTCTAAAATATCTTCGGGCCCGATGCACTTTCTTTATGCCGCTATTGTTCTTACCTTTAATAATGATTCGCGAGCTTCATTACGGCGTTTAGTATAGATGCCTATTCAGTGAAATTCGATCCGATAAAAATTTAAGCTTCGATTGTCGAGGCTGCAGTTTTTGCGACGAGGAGAGAGATATTTCGCGAATTTATTGGCTCATTAATATTTAATTATTCTATCTCGTCTAATGAACGTATGTATATACAGATTTTTTTCTAATGAGCGACGATTTACCGTGAGGATCGATTAAATTAACGTCAAAACTCAGTAACTTATTGTGTGCATAAAACATAATCATCTTATCAAAATTATAAGTAAATTCTTGTATGATTAATGGAAAAATTGCAATAATGCTGTGATAATATTTAACAATAATTATTGAATGAAAATTGAGTCACACATTCTCTAAGAAAACTCTTTTTATAAAAAACGATTTTATATATAGGATGAATTTTAAAAAGCAATGTGATCAATTAAAGGATGTACATTAGTACCGATTAAAAGGCGCTATTTATTTCTGCGACAGAATAATATTACGAATAAAAAACCATTACGAAATTTTAAAATGTTGTAATTATATTGAAACTGATTTTAAGCCTGTTAATAAAAAGTAATGTTCGTGCCGATTTCTCTTCCAATCTCAAAATTATAAGTATACGCGAAGTCCTAAGGCTTTTGCTATTTCTTTTTTTTTAACCAACTTCTCATACATACCAGGAGGCAATGCCAAAAGCCCACATACCGCAAAGCGCACGTGCCCGCAGCACAATAAACAGCGACCTCGTCACTGACGTGCCTTTCACTAATTACGAATCGACCATGCCGCCTGGGGCTCGCCCAAGTTCAAGTTGAAGTTCAAGTTCGCACGCGCCAATCGTAGAAGGGGATCACCGTGAAACCATCGCTCGGCGAATTTCCCGGCCGATCGAATAGTCGACGGGGTCGATAGGCCGGCGGGGGCAAGTGCGACTAGGCGAAGTGGGCCGCGCTCGCCCCGCTGTTCCTGTGACACGAAAACCCGTTTCGCGCCGCGGCTCGCGCAGCCCCTCGTGCGCCTCCGAGCGTGGGAGTAGCCACGCGCATTGTTCGCCGGCAGATCGAATCGCGGCTGCAGGTACGCGCCTCGCGGGGTCTTCCTAGTTTTTTTTTTACTTCTGGTTCTTAATCCCCGCCTGCGGCTGCTTAATGAGCTCGTGCGTCACGCTTTTAAAGCGTTTTTGTTTAGATAGAGGGTGTAAGGGTAATTCGGAAGGTCTTGTAGACTTAATTGAAATTCTTGTTAGGGTAATTTAGTTTTTAGTTATAATGGTAGATTAAGTGCTTTTAATTTTTTTTTTTGGAGGAGAGTTTGAATAGTTTAGAAAAATTAGAATTTTGGATAATTTTTTTTTTATTTAGGTTGAAACGAATGTAATGCAATTTAGGACATGAAATCAGTTTTTATATTTATGTAACTAGAGTAGCAGTGGATTATTTTACGAAAAGTAAATAAATTTTCTGCTCGTCGGTCAGGAGTAGAAATTTAATTTAATAGTAAATTAGGAATTTCAAGGTAGCTTTAACGCTTAAAGTATAAATATAGATCTTGGGTACCGTAACAAATTGACGTCAAAGTAGTTTTTGCTGACCGATCGCATCAGCTTTTTCTAGCTTAAAAAGAAACTTCCTGCCAATAATAGTCCGATGTAATAATTGAGATCTGAACAATTTCATAATAAATTCAAAAATAAAATAAACAAAAGTGCATATATTATGTTAAAAAATAGTTTCTCCATCATTACATTATTTTTCAACCACAGATTTCACTACATTCAAATAACAAAGCAGAAAAAAATCAAATGCCAGCCCTCAAGTAAGAAAGACATAATGATACCATTTTAACGGACGATATTTTTCATCGTTGTAATAGCACATAATCGCGAGCACTTCGCCGAAGTGAAACAATGTAAGAGCCCAGCTGCCGTTGCAGAAAGAAAAAAAATCGAGTGAGCACGCGCGCATCCCCGGCAAAAAAGGTCCGGCGGTAATTCCAGTTTTCCCAATAACTCGGCATCGCGGCGACATGGTTAAAACTGTGCCTCGGCTCGGATTCCCGCGTCCCGACCGCTTCGGCTCTACACACAAGTGCCCATCTCTTGCAAAGAAAAAAAGCTCCGGCAGCGTTTCTCGCGAAATCGGGCGTCCGCTCGAATGAGCCACCAGGGGGTAAGGCGGCAAGGGGGGGGTAATAATTGGTCATTATGCTCGTGCGAATCCGCGCGATATATACACACCGGCCGAGTGAAAAAGTGGAAAAAGGACGAGCGCGAGTCTTCGCCTCGGAGCCAATACAGTTATCGGCTCGCGGCGCGGCGATAACGGGACACGGCGCGCCGCGGCGACCGGCGACTCTCGAGTTTCGAGTGTAATCGCAGCTGTGCCGCCGACTCGTCACCCCGATGAGCCGCTTTTTTTCCTTGCCTCGGTGCGCGTTTGTTCTCCTTCCTTTTTTTTTATACCTTCTCGAGAGGTTGGAGGAGATGAAAATTTGGACGTGACTCTCGGTTACGCGGGGTACAAAAAATGAGCTCTGCATGCGGCTTTTGCGGATGAAATGCTGTTGTTTCTCGCGAGACGATCGGTTGTCGAGGCGAAAAAGCGAGAGCGATGACGGGAAGTCCATTTTTTTTATGATTATTATTATCTTTTGTTTGATGATTTCGGAGTAAATTGGACAGGCGTTAAAGTTCTCCAGGTTTATATGCGCACTGCGGTGGGATAGTAACTTTTTTTTAGTATTGTTTTTATGAAGCATATTCTTTTTTAGAGGCGCAGTTGAACTTGACGACGACAATATACGATAAAGAAAAATACACAAACTTACGTAAATGTGATCTAATAAAAGACTATAAAAATTTTCATTTATTTCAAATATATAAATTTCAGAAAATAAGTGTGTTACGCGTGACATTAAATTTCTATTCCCAACATACTTTCAGCTGCTATATAATTAAGACCGAAAATCATTTAATTAAGCCTAATACCTCGTTAATTTAAAATGCAGTTTAAAGACACGGCATATTTATCGCAATGAAAATATAAATTGATTCGATCGGAATTTATAACATAATCCTGGATTTCTTGCAGCCCGTTCCTTCTCAGCGAAGGATACATGCGGTTCCCCATCGAGGCTCTGCAAAACGAGGTACAACACGACGGCACCCATGTACGGAGTCAGTTTAACGAGCGGCCAGCCAGTGACGATCGTCCAAAAGTTCCCCGATCTCCTGCAGCAGGTCGTCTTCGAAGTGTGCGAGTGAGTACTCCGATCCCTCCGCTAATTAAATCCTCACCTCGACCAGGAACTTTCTACGCGCATACGCTTCATATTTTTCTTTTTCTTTTCTCCTCTCGCTCGGAGCGACGCGCCGCAGCGGAAAGGCCGGCCGAGGCAGTGAATGCGTAAAAGGGCAATTAAACGAACACCGCGGTGTTTAAACAAAAGCGGAAAAAGGAGGCTTATGAAATTTCCGAGGCCTTATCAGAATGAAATCGCCGAGGTGCAATTCTAGTTCAGTGGGTCGAAATGTAAAACTAGCGTTTAATCCACTTTTGGGGAATCTGGTTCGTCTCCGCGGAGGATCGCTCGAGGCGAGGCTGCTTCTAAAAAAAAAGATCGACCCTCGTGCGTGACTGATGCCTTCTCCGGAGGTAAACGGTTTTCTTTTTTTTTTTTTTTTGTTTATGATATTTTTTATGTACATTTGATATTTTCAATCGACCCTGCGGTATCTACTTATAGATTTCTGATGGACGTTAATCGTTGTAAATATGGAACGGATGAGTACGCGAGGATAAAATAATTTATACGCATCTTGGATTGTAGATTTTATTTGGCGCTTTATTAATGTCATTAAGGCGGATGAGAAATCGAATTCTTTCGCTCGGCGAACGTATTATTAGATTTAAAAAGAAAATAAACATCATACGGCCGGTTATGATAAACCCTGGCAACCTCTATCGGTTACACAGATCGTTACAAGCATTACATCTGTACAGATGTAATCGAAAGGCTATGACCGAGGCATGTACTAATAGGTAGCTGTATCCCAGATTTATAGCTCTTGAATGAAGTCGGTTGAAAAAAAAAAAAAGAGTCGCATCATCCTACACGCAAACAATAAATAATACATGCTCCCAGTAATAAATTATCTTTTACGATTAATCTCAGGATTCTTTTTTTCATAGATTCCATATCTTTTTATTAGATCGACCCTTAACGTCGTAAAAAAATAAATAATTTATTTTCAGATCGAAGGATTGTGACATAGTGCATGGCGAGTGCACGCAGACCTACGTGCCGTACTTATTCCTAGTGATTCCATTGGGTCCGGTGACGCTGACGGGCCAGGACTACGTCCTCGTGGAGAGCGGCTGCGTCTGCAAGCCCAAGAACACGTTCGGCGGCTCCTCGACGCCCGACGTGCCGCCAGTGCCACCCTTCTAAGGACCCGACCTCAATGGACAGGACTGCCGTAGCAGGACGCGCGACTCGCCAAATCCCACGAACAGCGAAAAGTGCGACTTCATAGGGGGAAAAAACGCGTCTACCTACTTACTTACGATTCAATTCCATTGTACCCGCGAGACTAAAAGAAAAAAAATAAAAGACACGCGCGTCGGCCTTAGGCAAGAAAGATTCTAGATTAAAAAAAAAAAGGCCGCTGGTTGGGAAAATCCTCGAGGAGGGTGTGCGCGCGCTCGGATAGATAATGTTCCCCGTACGAAGAGAAGGAAGAGCGCCGCAGTGGCGGTAACGGTTCGCCGTCACTAATCGCCGGTGCCTCCGCAGGCAAGACAAAAGGAACAATGAGCGCGCGGATTTCGCGTTATCGGGGGAGCGGCCCGATAAAAAAGGGAGCAGGCGAAATGACGGAGGTGGGGGAGTCGCGGTGAATCCGGTCGGGCGCGTGCACTCCTTGCAGCCGGTTTACGGCCTATGCCTTTGGAGGAAGCTGGCAGGTTTCGAGGAAGTCGGCTATTCTTTTTCTTTTCGTTTCCTTTCCTCCGCTGCTGCCGTTGCTCATCTTCGTGGATTCGCGGGTGAGGGTAGCCGACGCGCTTTGATATGCGCCTTTATTCGAATTGACGGATTTTTGAACTTTCGGATTGCCTATGGTGATGTTAAATAATCGTGCCGTTTCGATTGACTCGTCGGTAGATCCTTTGAAACTGATTAGGTACTGATTTTAAATGAATTTTTTCAACATAGTCTAACTAGAAATTAGACGCGAATTGTTCACAAACTGCAAACTAAATTACAGGCTGAAATTATTAAAAAAAATCATTCGAATTTATCTAATGAAGGTCTGACGCGTGATAACACCTCCTTGCAAAAACTACACGCTAAATCAGCTGGAGTGAAATAGAGCGAATATTTTATAGTGGAATTAACTCTCTGATAAATTTATTTTTTGACTATTAAGTAGAGCGTAAAGTAGGGACTATGCTACTCTACCTTAGAGTGACTTTTGCTCTACTTTAGAGTTAACTTAAAAATACTCTATTTATATAGACTCAAATATGACTGTAATAGAGTCAAATTTAACTCGATGAGTGGTTTCACTCTAAACTAAGATTGAAATTTGGCTTCATGCGTTTTAGCGTGTATAACCAAATGTTTTCCAGAATATAGTCTAACTGTAAATCAGTACCGAATTGTTCACAAATTACCCATATTAAATTGCAGACTACAGTAAATAAATAGAAAAATAAATAAGACACTGTTCCAACTCATTTAATCGAAATCGAGCGGGTATAATAATACCTCCTTACAAGAGCACGCGGAAGCTCCGGGAGAGCTCGAGGGGATGCCAGACAGCTCCCGTCGGGAGTTCGGAGGCGGAACGTAGCAGCGCCAGCGACAGCTGATGCGAGAGGATGCTCGGGCCGCGCTTCCGCATAGGCGACGTCGGTGGCCGACCGCCACTGAGTCATCGGCCCCGTTCGATCGGCTTCCTTTCTTCCTTTTACGCGCATTCTTTGGCGCACTTATGCAAACGATTCGCCTTTGCGCGCGTACACAAGCACTTGACCCACTAAATAGGCCCCCCAGGTCGGACAAGCGCACAAAGCGCGCTTCTTCCCCGCACAATGCGCGCGCGCCGAGCTCAAATCCATCGCTTCGCGAGGCGCACATTTATATATGCGTTTGTGTGTATGTGTGAATATATACATATATACATATATAAAAGTTAACGGTTTAACGAATTAACGAGTCGCTTGGGCTTCGAATGGTCATACCGAGGAATTTCGAGGATTCCTCCGATCCTAGATCGCGAGGAGGATTTCCCGGCCGCCTTTTGAAATGTGGCGCCGCTTTTGATGGCGCAAGGATTTTCGCTCACTGCCGGAGGGAAATTCTCCGCGATAAGTGGCCCGGAAGAATTTGTGCGGTGGTTCTTTTATTTTTTACTAGATTCATGTTCTTTTTTTTTTAATTTATAAAATTTGTAATCTGCTGCGAGGGAGATGACGATAATAGTAACACTTTGGAATTGAAGAAGAGTACGGGGTTGCAGTGGCGAGTGTAGTTTTAAAAGTCGACATACGACGCAATCGAGTGCCTCACTCATGAAAACTAAAGAGTTCAGGCGATTTATCGCGTGTACATTATCGAAGACTTTATTCTTAGGAAGTAACTCTGTAATATTTTCAAGACTATGGATAGTAATTTATAACGATTTTATAGTTCATTGCTGTAATTAATACTTAGACGAAATATGTAATTGAGCCTCTATTACTTTGTCGTGAAACACGGCGAAAGCATTTTTATTTTTCAATTGTCTTAATAATTATTTATAACGCGTATGTAAAGAAGGAACAATGGATTTTGGTTAAAGTGTCTATACCTTATTTCCGTGAAATGATATTTTTTTTCACGTGTACTCTCGTTATTATTATTTATTTTATATTTATCCGAGAGTAAGTTTCGTTTAGACCTAATATGTATTTTATTTCTTAGTAGTTTTATTACTTAAGTTATTTGAATTTCTTGAATAATCGAAAATTCGTAAAAAATATTTTTTTATATTTAATTGTAGAAAGATTAAGTCGTGTAAAATATTATTTGTAAGACAACGTAGATAGCAATTAATGCCAGTCCTTATTAAAAACAAATTTTTATGAATAATAAATTGATTTTTCAATTACAAACGACTTCAATTTCAACCTACAATTCCACAACTCATTAAATAAAAAAGCGCTACCGCTTGTTTTAAAAGCATTCCTTTTAATTTAATTTAATTGTGCTCCGACAAGTATTCACATTGTATTTATAATTCATTATTTATAACTAACAGTAATTTTAGAAAAATTCTTTTCTTACAATTCTAAGAATGCACCGTAAACTATTTTGCAAATCTTCTTTATGACCATAAATCACTAAAAAATCGGTTCAAAGTAGGACAATTCTTGAATGGATGATTCAATATGTTTCCACGGCTATTTCGTTCATAAATTTATTGTTTTGAAGAGGAGCAGTAAAATTTTTCAATCCGCAATAAATCGGCTGCTGTAAAAATATTTTTCCTCGACTGGCGGCGTGAGTCATAACGGCTGTGATTAACTCGGTAACCCATAAAGTGAGAAATAAAATTTTTAAGAGAAACTAAAGTTTACTTTCTTCCGCGCGAATTTCTTCTCGATGACTTAACATTCCCCTTCCGATTGATCATCAGCAAACTTATCACTTTTATCGGACTGGAAGCACCGATCGACTAAATCGTCCAAAATCAACGTTAACAAGAAAAAGAAAATCTCAAGCTAAAAGAAAATTATAGCAATCAAAAACTATACATTGAGAAAAACGTGACCTAGAAAAGGAATAAAGACACACCGAAAACAAGTCAATACACGAAGGATTTCGCAAATCCAGCAACCGGATCGGATAAGGATCGGGCCGATCCTGCGGCAGTGGGCGCGTCACGACAACGAGCAGCGGGTCTCTCTCGACGAAAGCGAGGCGGAAGCTGAAATGTGGGACTCGGGCCGGTGCCGTCGCGGAGAGACGGCCGCTGACCCAATGGACCCGGCGCAGCCGCGAATTCCGATGAGGCGGGCGCGCGGCCGCCCGTGGGGTATACCGTTATTCCCACTCCGGCGGAGTTGCGGGATTATATTCGCCGGCCGCGCGCGTGCACACACGTACGTACTCGCGGCGGCGGCCTTCCTCTCCCCGGTCGGGCCCCTCTGTGTGTCTGTGTGCCTCGCGAGCCCCGCTGCCCTGCGCGACTGACCCATTTGCACCGATTCCCCGATTCGCGCGGGGGACGCGGCCAAATGCCGTGAAAGGTGACGCGCGACTCCCCCGGATCCCCTTTTACTTCGTCGGCGGACGAGGGAACAGCTGATTAGTCCGGGCGGTCTTGACCTCGAAGCCCCGAGCGGCGCTTTCAGGTTCTTAGCGCCGGCCGATCGTTTATCATTCGGTCGTTTCGGTCGTTTTGGATCGTACTTCGGTACTTTTTCTTGGATAGTTGTTGCCTCTTTGGAGCTTCTTGAGTGATTGTTTGAGCCGCGCGCGGATGCATCGGGATAATTGAGGGGACTGGAGAGATGCGGTGGGTATTAATTACAAGGAGCGTTGGCGAAGAGAAATGGCACTTTTAGTGGGTTGCTTTAGTGTGAAACTGTAAAAGTGTGTAAATGATTAAATTATTTTAATTTTTATTTTTTGGAACGTTACGTAGTAGAAACTTGCTGGCTGAAAAATGTAGAGATGGATTTAGAAATTTGACACATTTTTTTATTTCTATCATGCATGTACTGTACTATTTGATCTAACTGTTTCTGATTAATCGATCCTATTTGTTGTTCAATAAATTAATGGCATTTGTAGTTATACACAGCTATAATTAAGTTTTATCAAAATCGGAAAGTACTTTTACAAAATGAATTTCTTTTTTTTCGAGATCTCCTGTTACGTTTATCCTGTAGATATTGAATATCAAGATAGAAGGAATGAGTAATTATCCTTCAGTTATTTCTATTAAATTTTACAGTACACATTTAAAACTAATTTCAAAATAGATTACAGGAATCACTATCAATTAATATACTTAAATAATTCGACAGTTTAATTTTAGAATGTACGTTCAACTAAATTAATTTATTTCATGATTAACGCTAATGCTATTTCGATCAAACGTTATTAAATCAATCGATGGTGACGCGATAACAGAATATAAAAACTAAACTGTAATTAAATTTTCTACTTTATACTTATACATTACATTCGAGTACACGCTTGACCGCATTTCGTCAATCGAAATCGTATTTTCAGAAACCTTTTTATTGAGTACTAAGTAGATTACTGTAGGTGCAAATAATTTTTAAACTCAATAAACGTATGTGAGCACATTATCAGCATTTCAACGTATTTGTAACAAAGTTTTTTCTTCGAGAGAAAGTTATGCGGGTGTAGGGAACTGCAATAGATTATTTTTAATTATCTTTCAAAAGTTACAATAAGTACAATAAGTAAAATACCTGAAACCGCAATAATGAAATCATGTACATTCTATTTCCCTAAATTCTGAATTATAACCGTAGTTAATTTGTTTGCAAGTAGTTGATTTTAACGAGAAACAAAAAATTACATTCTAAAGTTGGAAAATGCAAAATTTAAATTATTCAAAATTGAAGTCGCCGCGCTCGTAGAGTGCAGCACCATCCACAGTCGAGCGGCCGCCAGGAGGCGCTGACTTCGCCAATCCCTAAAAATAACCCCACGTACTCGTAACGTGTTCGGCCACGCAGCATAGTTTTATTCCCGCGCGCTTCGATTTCAGCTTACATCAGCTATATACAGGTATACGGCGAAGCCGCGGACGCTGCCTAGCGAGCGGGCCACCGTCCCGGCGTTCCCACTGCGCAGTCGCGCGCATAGGGTTACTCAGTTCACGCGCAGCCGTTGGCCAGCCTCATTTGGCGAGGTTCGAGCGGCTCTCGGGGTTCGTCGTGGTGAAAGAAAAAAAAAATGGCAGGTGCTAGCGTAAGCTCGTGCCGCCAGTGACCGTCGTAGAGATTCGCCGATCGCAGCATGGAGACCGAGTAAACGTCGCCGTCAGCGTTGAGACTCGTCCCCCCGAAGAGGAGGTGCTCGGCGGCCTGCACGGACCTCCGCAGCGCCAGACGCTTCGACGTACTCCGCGTATATATACATACATATCCGCAGGAATAAATCCCTCGGCCGGGCACACGCACGCCTAGCCAAGCGGCCTGCAGCAGTGTGTGCGTACCCCTCGGACGGTGAAAGAGACAGAGAGAGGAAATTCAAGTCTATATATATATACACGTAGAGAGGCGCGGGAGAGAGATTCGTCGACGGTTCTTTATCTCTCTTGCGCGCGCGTCTAGCCGACCGAACGGAGCCAACGCACGGACTTCGTTCGTCGACTCGAGGACCGTGAAGATCCATCCGGGAGGCGGTCAGTCGGCCGACCACGTCTACCTCGTCCTCCGGCCGGCCAGTCGCCGCCGGAGAGTAAGCAGTTGGGCCGCCGTCGTGTGAAATTCCGCACCCGGCCGAGCGTCTGGCGCACTACGCACACGGCACTCGTATCGATCCCCTACGGCGCACACCGACGCTCGCAGCTCCTTCCGGCGCCGCGGCTTCCATAGCTCGCCTCGAGGAAGCCAGACAACCGGCACCCGCCGGGGGCCACTCATGAGGATCGGTGCTGATCGCCGCTGACGTCGATCTCCTCATTTTTTTCTTTTTCCTTCTCGCTCTGGGTACTAAGACTCGCAGCCAAGATGATGTACACGGTAAGATCTGTTTTCTTTCGGCTTCACCTAATTTCGTAGGGAAAGCTCTCTCCTAGCTGCTAGGGAAAGAGTGGGTGTAATTAGTTTACGCAGTGTAGTAGTTTAGTACCATTATTCCGTAAAGGATTTTTACTCACATTCTTCTAGGGGACCACCGCTACACAGGACACGAGGTTCAGCGACAAGGAGAAGAAGCTACTGAAACAGATGAAATTCGGAGACTCGCTGACACAAAAGGTAATTACAGTATTTGTGGACGCAATAACAAAATTAGGGTAGAAATTAAATTTTTTCCTACTTATATTTGATTCAACATCAAACTTTTATTTAGTAGATGTAATCAAACCAAGTTAATTTTATTTACAAGTACTTGATAGAAATTTTTATAAATAGTGATTGTTTGAAATTTTTGTATAATATCATATTGTTTATGTTTGCTTTAATGTAACTTTGAACGAATTGTTTAAATTCAACATATAGTATAAAATGATGAATTATAAAAATAAATTTCGTGTACCAGGTGGACATGCAGAAGGTAAAACTAGATGTCATCAAACCATGGATCACAACGAAGATTACACAAATCTTAGGAATGGAAGATGACGTTGTAGTAGAGTTTGTTATTAATCAACTAGAAGAAAAGGTAAGAAAATACAATTCAGTTGCTTAAGGATACATTTTTGTGTCCATTAAGATCAGTTTCATCTTAATAGTACCAAAGAAATTCGTAATAGAAATTTACGTTTACTCAGCTTTTTCCCCTCATCATACTACTGTGTTAAAAACATGTTATTTCAGCTTACAACGTCTAGTTCACCTAGAATTTCTTAGTAGGAAAAATTTGTGCAATTTGCCATAAGTTTATACTAGAGAAAAAGCAGTAATAGTGCAATGGTAAATTTGCCTAATTTTTCTTCTGTTCACTGATCATAAGAAATTTTGAGGACGAGAATTTTTTATATATTTTAAATTTATGATTTGAAATAGTTAGTAAACTTTTTTTTTTTTTTAATATTTTCCCAGTTTAATGCAAAAGTTAAATGATGCTTATAACATTTATTTGTTAATTTTCTTTATTTTCTTACAATTTTCAAACAAAATTTTTGCAGTGGTAAGTAAAAGTAGTTTTAATAAATAAAAACTTTTCAACATTGAAGTGGTAAATTAAAAGGAGATACATTAAAAAAACCCCTTACAAATATCCTGTTGAAAAGTATTATTATTTTCTCTCACTTTGTCAACACCTTGAAATGGTTTATTTGACATTTTTTATAGTTTTACGTTAATTTTAAACCTGTAACTTACGAACACGATAAAAACAAGAGTAAATAAAAACTGAATGAAACGACAAAAGAGAAAAAATTGAAATATTGTAAATAAAGTGATTCCGTCAAAATTTTTGATAGCAAAATTTTATCTTATATCTTTGAATTCCCCGTTAGTAAAAGTAGAGACCGTTGGTGGCCGTTGGCTCTCGACCCTTTTGTCCAAATGGCATTCGGATGTACACTCCTCAACATCCGATTGGCCGCCTTTCTATCAGCCGTCAACGATTCGCGCCTTCGAGAATCAACTTCCTCGAGCCGCTACCTCATCGAGCCCTCGCCGTGCTCGCATTATCACCGGTTCGCCGCCCTTCAACGACTGACCTACGAGACTCGCGTTGCAGCAGCAACAGCATCAGCTGCCGCAGCAGCCTCGTGCGAGGCACTCGCACCGCCTCGAGCACACTGCCATGTGCAGGCAGTAAGCAGCAACTGCACCCCTGGTGCTGGCCGCCCAGGACTGCCAGCTAATCAACAGAGCAGTCTCGCCTCAATCAGCATGCCAATGCCTTGGTATGCTGTGCACCGACCCCAGCAGCTGATCCTATGCTGTTTGCTGCTGCAGCTGGCAGCGGAGAACTTCGAGGACGGCTGACGCTGGTCAGCCAATGATGCAGTCACGGACTAGAGTGAGCAGTTCGGTGCAACACCTTTGGTGCACGCAGTCACCGGTACCGGCGACTACTTCTCGTAACCGAGGGAGACAAGTCTGTCGTGGCTTATGCTGCGCTCAGGGCATTGGCTAAACGTGGGGAAAGAGCAATGGAATCACTTTCCGTAACAGGAGGTACTGTTAAAATTTGCGTGATTATTGGCTCCTGAACGACACTGCTCGTTCACTTACTTATTTAGGATTCAATTGGAGGCAACGGAGCGCGACTTTAGCGAGTTACTTAATAAAACATTTTTTTCTCTACTAATACCTTCATTACAGAGTGCTATTGCGCAAACACTTTTGCGCTTTTTCTCTTATTGTATACATCATTGCAATAGTTAACATTGCAGTGATTAAGGTAATCTCATGAAAATGGGTAATCTACTTTATTTTACCAATATTGCCTTATTCACTGATCGATAACCTGCAGCAAGCATTACTCTTTATATGTTTATAAATATTTTTAACAGGTTTCACAGTAAGTTATGTGCTCAATAACTATTACTGGTAAGATGTTTTAAAAGCAAAACTCTGCTTTTTCGAGGGGGAAAAGCAGTTAACGAAATAATATTGTATTTATTCTATTACATAACATTGTTTCTTTATAAATTATAATTTTAGTAGACCACTAACTATAAGTAAAATATCAGCAGTAAAAAGAAATGCATGATAATCTTTTACTAAGTTAAAAAAGGAAACTAATAATAATCTATGCAAAGATTGAATTTATAAATGGCTTTTAATTTGTTTTACAGTTCCCCGATCCTCGAAAAATGCAGATCAACCTTACAGGGTTCTTAAATGGAAGAAACGCACGTTCTTTTATGGGAGAACTGTGGGACTTACTTGTTTCAGCACAAGAAAATGATACTGGGATTCCAGAAGCATTTTTGCAGCAAAAGAAAGACCAAATTAAAAAACGACTGGTAAATATATATTTCTTTTTTGTTTTTACACGTCTCTATAAATTTTCATATTTTTTTAAACAATGATCACGACGAATGTTGCTCATATTTTACTCATTGTTTAAAGAAATAATAAAAACAAAAATGTCGCGGTATTAACAACGCTAGTTATGGTTATATAGTGTGGATATATACATCGTAACCACACTTTCGAAAAACAAAAAACTGTAGTCTTATTGCCATTCAACAAAATGTCGGCGAGCTGTGAAAACGTAGTGTTTACAAATTTTCTTTCAATTTAACCTTGTTAACAATCAAACATTTAACTAATTTAAAATTTCATTTTACTAAAACAGGAGGAGCAAGAAAAACTTCAAGCGTCTTTAAATGAAAAAGATAAGGACAAAGATAAGGACAAGGATAACAATGACACCGATGGTAAAGTAAAAAAAGAAGAGAAAGAACGTGCCAATTCGAAGGAGCGCCGAAGAGACCGTAGCCGAGAACGCGATAGAGATAGGTTAGATATTTCAAATTATAAAAAACAGAAACTAATGTTTTCCTCCAAAAATGTTAAAACAATCCTTTCTCAATTCCTTTTATGAAAAGAATTTAACCTGAAACTTTTTGAGTATCTTTATTATTTTTTTTAATAAAATAAAAATTAATACACAAAAAAGTTTTTTTTAACATTTGTTTCTGTTTTCTTTTGTCGTAGAAAAAGAAGCAGGTCGAGAGATCGACATAGATCAGAGCGTGATCGCGATCGTGATCGTTCTAGTCGCAAGCGCAGATCATCCTCGAGGTCGCCGAGTAAGGGTTCAACTAAGGACATTAAGGAAATGCCCGAAATAAAAGCCGAGCGCGATGTTTCACCTCAACCTGATAATACAATTGCGGCTTTACCCTTAAAAACGAAACCGTAAGTGTTATAAAAATGTTGATATCTTTTTTTCGCGAATTTTTAAAGGAGTTAGAATCTAAAATAGCTAGAACTTATATTAAAATTTTTTTATTTTTTAAATGGCAGAGAAGCAGCAGTAGCAATTTCAAGGCTACAGGCAAAATTGATGAGCATTGCCGACGGAAAAAAGAAAAACAATAGATCTCCATCCCCTGAAAACAACTCAACAGCTCAGGAAACCAACAACAAGGCAGCGCACAAATCACGCTCCAAATCGCCAGTAGAGCGTTCCAAGAAGTCCCGCTCTAAATCTCCGTCCTACAAGCACCGTTCGCGATCACCCAAGTCTCGCCGTTCGCGCTCAAAGTCTAGATCTCGTCGATCCCGATCTAAGTCCAAGTCACGTCGCTCCAGATCGACCTCTAAGTCTACCCGACGATCTCGCTCCAAATCAAAAACAAGAAGGTCGAGATCGAAATCTAAGTCTCGCAGATCACGATCTCTGTCTAAGTCTAGGCGATCTAGATCAGCATCAAAATCGAGGAGGTCCAGATCTAAATCAAAGTCAAGAAGATCAAGGTCCAAATCTAAGTCTAGAAGATCCAAATCTCGTTCGGTTGATCGCTCCAGATCGAGAAGATCGAAGTCTAGATCATTGAAACCAAACAAGCGTTCATCCCGCTCTACCTCACGCTCGCGGACCAAAAAGTCAAGATCCAAGAGCATCGATCGGAGCAAGTCTAGGAAGTCCAGGTCTGTTTCTAGTGACTCTAGGTCTTCCAAATCTCGTTCCAAATCTGTATCTAAAAGCCGGTCTAAGAGTAAGTCACGTTCTAAGTCTGTTGAGAAAACTAAGACGGATGTTGAAGCAACTAGAAAGGCAGCTAGCGCAAGTAGTGGCAGTAGTAGTAGCTCTGAGTCTGACGATGACAAAAGGGATAAGGACAAGAACGACTTTGAGATCAGAAAGAAAAAGGACGGCGTTCAGTCCAAGAGGTCATACAGAAAGACTAACAAGGATGACAGCGCCAGTGACAGTGATTCGAGTCGAGAAAGAAAATCATCTATCAAAAGGCGCAGCAGTCCATCGCCACGAAAAGATAGAGATAGATCAAAGGACAGGGATCGGGATCGCGATCGATCGAGAGACAGATCCCGAGATAGGCGAAGGTACTGTTCTAATTCTTTAATTTCCTATTGTTTAGTTAATTTAAATCAAATTTTAATTGATTTTATTAAATGATTTTATTTTGGTTTCAAGCAAAGTTGTGAACTTCATTAGGTAATTAATTAATATTAAAAGCCTTAATTGTTCGTTTGCACACAAATAATCTTTTTTTATTTACACTCCTAAAAAAGACCTCAAGTCAAATGTCGCACTTCAAATAAACGCAAAGATCAAGCTACAGAAGCTGGTACAGAATTATTTTCTAATTTTTCTGTATTTCATTCTAGGAGATCATTGGACAGAGAACGTGATAGGAGGCGTGATCGAGACCGAGATCGCGAGCGCGATCGTCGAGACAGATACGCTGGTATGAGACCACCATCTGTACGTCGAGCTCCTAGTAGGCGAAGGTAAGCAATTGTTATTCCCTAGTGATTCACTTACGAAAAAAAACTTACAAATTAAAATTATCTTTAGGAGTCCACGCAGATCACCAGCGCGCTATCGCCGTCGTTCCCCGAGTCCAAGACGTAGGCGTTCGCTAGACCGACGTCGCCGTTCATCGGAGCGTCGCTCCAGGCGCCGCTCGCCAGATAGGGATCGTGATCGCGACAGGAACAACCGCCGAGACTCGCGCCGACGCTCCTCAGACCGAGACCGCTCGCGTTATCGGGACAGATCGTCCTCGCGTGACCGCTCCAATAGGCGAGACCGATCACGGGACCGTCGCCGGCGCTCCCGCACCAGGAGTCCCAAAGAAACTTCCTCTACACGCGATACAAAACGCGTTCGCGCCGACTCCGAAGAGAAGACGAAGAAGGCAGCTAGAGAATTGATGGAAGTCGGATTGCCGCCTGGCTCTAACCTCCTACAGATGCCACCTCAAACGGCAGCTCAGGTTGTCGTGGCTGCGGCCCAGGCTGCAGCCACTCAACTTCAGCGAAAGGATCTGAGGAATGGTAGGTCCAGTTCCGAACACAGCAGCGACAGCTCGTCAAGTGACGACGACGATGAGATCGCGAGGTGAGATTTAATTACTTGAATTACTTTATTACTGTTTATTAAATTGTTGGTAGCAGTAGACGTGCTATATTAAAATGTATAAAACTTTGAAATGACTTGTAGTTTATGAGATGGATAAAAACGATCTTTTTTTTTAACTTGAACACGTAATTGCAGTAAATATGAACATTATTATTTGAGCTCAATTTATTATTGAGTAAAAGATAATTGCAGTTTAGTAAATATATACATGATCTGTTCATTTTATCCATCAATAAAATGACACTTTCATCAGAAATTGTTTAAAACACAAAAAATAAAATACTTAATTTAAATTACTTTAAAATTGTAGTGTCCAATTTGCAGTTAAACTGAAAGACATATAACTTTTTTAAATTATATATGTTTATGAAACTCTTCTGCACGATCTATCTATTATGTAACCATAATGTTGGACATTACAATTTTCCAAATATACTTTCACTATGAACTTTACATGCCTTTCTAACTTCTTTTGGTAGAGCATCTTTAATACGATCTCGTAATTCCAAAAAAGAAATGATAATGATTAGAAAGGCGAAAAGTCAATCTTACCTTATTATGAGTGACAATTGGGTAAACATTTGTTTATTATATTTATTAGAATAATATAGTTTAGTTTCACTGTAATCTTTTTGAAGTGGAGTATTAAAAAATGTAGAATGAACCACTCTGATATTTTATCAGTATTAAATTTATATTTATTTATGCATATGTTATTAAAAAAAAGATTACATGTGAAAACACGTATTATTTGAAAAATTCAAAGAGTAAAAATGGAAAATTCTTTTTTTTGCTTTGTACCCATTTATGATGAAGGTCCGCATCTGAAAAGTAAGAATTGGAATATTTAAATGTACAAATATTTTAAATAGACGTCTTGTGTTCATGTGCTATAATTTTACAGATCTAATGATGATTTATTTTTCTTTCTCTTCTGTGGTACACGTTCAATAAATAAAAAAATTTATCATAGGATTGAATTTTTTTATTGCTCATTCAGTTTGATACTAACCAAATACAGTAGAAAGAAAAATTGTCAGCATTTATCTGTAAATTATGTAAATATCACAATTTAGAAAACCACCATTTCGAAAATTAACGATTTCTTTCTCTTTTATTTAGTAGATTTTTTTATGTTGAAAAATTGAATAAATGAAAAAAATGAGTTTAAAAATATTTTCTTAGTTTCAGATTTTCGAAATTTTGGTTTGATAGACATTAAAAATAGAAATTAATATGAAAATTTTCATTTGTTATTTAGTGTTGAATATTCAAGTTTGACATTTTATTGGTAGTATCAAAACTTTCAGAGTACAACAACTGTTTTTTCTACAACTCTAATTAGCAAAAAATATGTAAACAAGATTTTTATATGAAAAAGTATTAAAAATTCGAATATATTCAACAAGTATCCAAATACTTGAAACTAAAAAATTTAAAAAAAAACAATCAAGATAAGCTTGTAATTTTAATGTTTAACCAATCCAAAATTTAGAAACCTTTTTTTTTAAATAATAATACTCAGCAAAATGATTTTAATTTTCGAAATTTTAGTTTTCTAAAGTTGAACAAGTTTTTTTTCTTGATTGAGGTGCCGTTTAAAAATGGCCTACACTACAGAAGTATCTTTTCATAAAATACGGTGTCTCAATTGAAAGCACTCGAATTTCCAAGATTAATGTAAAACACTCGAATTTCGAAGAAAAAATAATCGGGTACAAAATTTCGGTTGGGTGATTTAATTGATTACACACTCATATTGTTAAAATAATTCATTTCGTCATTCATTCTAAATCTATAACAATACTAACTCTCCCAAATTTACTAACAATAATTCGATGCAGTTAAAACAAATTCAGAAAGAAAACTTTGAAATTCGATACATTAAAGCACTTCCTAAGTAGATGTTGTAATTTTTTATACCCTTTTTTTGTTGAATTCATTAAGTCAATGTGGAAGTTTAATCAAACAGGTTTTAAGGCTTTTTTATAGTTAGGTATTAAAAATAATTTAAAAAATAATTTCTTAATAACGCAAAAAATAGTTCAATAAAAAGGCATTTATTTTATTGTTTTAATTTTTTTTAATTTGCAATAATAAAAATAATATATTAAATTAAAAATACATGTTGTGGGTTATTTAATTAATCTCTTTATAAACGACGATTTATATACAAAATAAAAAAATAGATATTGAGTACAAGTAAGATTAAAAACTTCCTCATTGATAATATTGAAATTAAATCAAATATCAAATTTAAAATCTGTTTTAATGTTTCGAATAGAAACGTGCTGTTGCTGTACAGTACAAATCATTTTAATACAGTAGGGTAAGTTTAGCAAATGAAATTTTAAAAAGTAATTTTTTATTGTTTAAAAAATTGAGTAAAGAATTTTATGTTTCTTTTTTCTAGGCGTTTCAGTTGTAGAAAATGTTTTCTTTCATTGTCATCTGTATTATTGTAGAACAAATCATTCACAGCAACTTAATACTATACTACTAACATATTAAAAAAAAAAGACATTTTTAACTAATTTTACTAACAAAAAATATCATTCAAAACCACTAATTATAAAACATATCATGCACACTTCATCAAACGAATATGATTTTTATAAGTTTATGTCTCTGTAAAGTTTTGATAATATGATAATTTGAAAACACTTTTCTTTATTTTGCATCCCAATTTTTATTTTATATTTATTATTTTTAATTAATTTTAAGTGTTCAATGTGTCACAGGATTAAAATTCAAGTGCTAATAACGAATTTTTCTGGTATTCGTCCATTAATTTACAGAAAAGCGCTAGAGCAAAAAGTGATGCAGGAAAAGAAAGAACGTGAGCAGGCTGAAGAGTTGAAGCGCAAGGAAAAGGAGAAACTTGCAAAGGAAGAAGCGCTGAAAAAAGCAACCGCTGAAAAGGAAGCCAAGAAAGCGGATGAAGCAGCTGCTGCTAAGAAGAAGGAGTCCGGAATTTCACCTAAGAAAATTCCAACCTCTGCACTTCCCATTTCTAGACATAGGGTAATTAGCAGATTTAATTTGTAGAGTGAACTTTTGTAATATCCGTTAAATTTCAATATTTTAATAAATTTGTTTAATGTTTTAGTTCTCTCGAAGTCTGTCTCGCACGCCATCTCCGTTTAAGAAGACAGAAGATATTATTGCTGATAAACTTAAACAGCAAAATTCTTTAAAGTAAGATAAACCCCAAATTCATATTTAATGCAACTAAATTTAATACTTGAAGACTAATAATTGTACGATTTTAGGGAAGACAAAGTAGCATCTCCAAAAGTGAATGAAGTGACTGTTGCAACAGCAGAAACTTTCCCTTTGAAAAAAGACGAAAAGAGTGTTAAGTCGAGTGTGAAGCCAGTAGTAGAAGAGAAGAAGAGCTCGCAGAAAATAACGGAGGTCATTTCATCAAAGAAAACTGTTGATAATAAAAAATCCAAACGTGATAAGCGAGATGAGTCGTCTGATTCTGACGATAGTGATGATGGTATGTTGAACAACAGAATGTTATAAAATTGCAAAAACTGTCCTTTAAATCAATTAGATATTAATCCAAATTTAATTTTCTTTTAGACAAAAAGAAACCTAGAAAAATTGAAAAAACAAGAAGGTCAAGGAAGACCTCAAGCGATGAAGATAAGACCGATAAAAGCAGAGCAGAATCGTCATCTGGATCTGAGGATGAAAAGAAAACTACTGATAAAAATAAAAAAGCAAGAGACTCCAGTCGTTCGGGTATGTATTCAAAAAAATATGAATTCATTTTAATATTCGATATACCTGTACAATTAATTTTATTTTGGAATCAGTTTCAGCCGATACCCGTTCTAAAGAACGATCAAAAGATGCCAAAAAACGAGACACTGCAGAGAGTGACGTAAAAAAACGGTCGAAAGATAAAGAAGAAGATTCTAAGAAATCGAAGAAATCTCGCAAGACAACTTCATCGCCAGAGGACGATCAAAGATCGAAGAAAACAAACAAAGTCGATGAAGACAAAACACGTTCTAAAAAAACCAGGCGAGACTCGAGTTCTGACGATGAACCGAAGAAGTCTCGCAAACGAAAGGATAGTTCGTCGGAGGATGAACGGCCTACTAAGAAAAAGACAAAGAAAGAGTCCACAAGTAGTGAAGATGAAGCAAAGACCAAAACGAAAAAATCTAAACGTGATTCTAGTTCTGATGAAGAAGAAACAGAAAAGGAGAAAGACGTTAAAAAGAAGAGGAGAAATGATGATAGCAGTGATGAAGAAAAAGTAAAGAAAAAACGGAAAAAGAAGACAAAAACAAGTACTAGTGAATCAGAGGTATTGGAAGAATTTTTTTTAAGTTCAACAAATCAATGCATAACTAGATTTTAAACTTATTAATTGTTATTATTATTTTTTTTTTCAGGAAAGCGAAGTAGAAGAAAAGAAGAAAAAGAAAGATAAAAAACATAAGAAGCATAAAAAACATAAGAAACACAGAAAACACAAGAAGAAAAAGGTCGCCGAATCTGACGAATCTGATGCGAGTGAAGGAAACACTGAGGAAATAGAGAAGAAACTTCGAGAAAAGGCACTTAAATCTATGAAAAAAGGACACAGTGTTGAACGGAGTGATTAAGTTTTTACAAATATGAATTGTAAAAATAATATTAATTTGAAATTGAAATTTACTCGAAAGTTCTGTAAGTGTATAACGAGTACTTTGATAACTATAATTAAAAATGACAGAAACACAAAGTTTGATGCTTTGTACAAACAAATGTAGAGATCCATGCATTGATTTTGTGTTATTGCATATGTGACTTGTGTGCGAAATGTCGAGAATTTTTTTTTCTGTAATTACTCACAATAGATGTGTGAGTAAATGCTTTTACTTAGTAGTAATAAAAATAAACGTAGAGTTTATTTCTCCTACTATTAGTTTATTTAACTTTTACCCTTTTAAGTCCAATACAATCTTATTTTTACTTCTTTCTTAATGCTTTAAAGTAAGAGCATTTTCTCAGTTGTCATACTTTAAATTCCTTCTAAAATAGGATTGTTAAAAATTTTTCATCATTGTAATAAAGGTAATAAATAAATTTAAGAGAAAATAATTGAATTTTAATATTTAATAAATCAACCTTAATATTAATTTATTTTGGAAAGAAAAAGAAAAAATTTTGAAAAGAATTCTTATATTTAAATCATTTTTACATAGTTATAGTTTTTTTAACATATTTTCCCAATCGGGAGAACAAATTAATATGCTGTTTATTAATCCGAGATTTACTAAGTCTCCACTCTGTTTATCTTCTTTTATTTTTGCAGCTATTAAATCCTGCAATAAAAAAATATTAAATGAAGGCTTTGATAATAAAATTTGGAAATGGCGATGTATATTTGTATGTATATACCTGACGGAAACTAAGATTAGATCCGACATCAACAATCAAGTCATTTTCACCTAATTTAAGTCTTGCTGCACCACATCTTAAAATTTGTAATTTACCAAGCATACCTTCTTGTAAATTATTTAAAGTACAAAATTTATTTGTTTTATCAGTCTCATTATTTTCAGCAGTGACCTCAGATGCTTTCTTAGATCTTGGATCATTTTGTTTATCATCAATTTGTGATAAACCAGGTAAACAGTCGGGAACCTTAACGCAATAATTAATAGGCAATTAATATTTTACATGATTTTTAAATAATTGTGATTCAATAATTACCTGCATTAAAAAGAAAGTACTTGGGGTACTTTCCATGACCTGAAGTACTGTAAGTGGTACTTTTGTTTCTTTAACCTTTGTTGGAGGTATGTATACTTTGCTTTTACTTTGCATTTTTACTAAAAAGGATGTGAAATACATAAATGAATTTTTGTACATAAAGAAATAAAAATGTAATAAATATGAATTATAATATTACCATCACCATTCTGTAAAATAGAACTATCATCTTCTTCTTTGGGTATACTATTAATGCTTTCATGTTTTTCATTTTTAAATAGTTTACCTAAAAGTGCAAAGTGATAATGTAAGGTTTTTTTAATTTTTCATAAAATTGTTGGAATTATAATACCTACTTTCAGATAACATAGGTAATCCTACAGGCATATTTTCTATATCTACATCTAATCCATCATCTACAAAATCATCTCTTAACAATTCTCTCAATTTTTCTGCTTCTTCAGCCTTATTAACTTTCTGAGGTATTGATAATTTTGGCTTTTCAAGAGTTGCAGTTGAGTCTCTTCCACCACCACCAGATCCATCTCTAAAACTAACACCACTGCTATGCCGTGTCCTTGTGGATAAATCAGAGAGACCATCAGAAAATATTCCAGAAGACTATAAAAAAATTATCAGCATTAAAATTCACAATTTAACATTTTTTTGTTTATAATTGCAAATTACCTGAACTAAGTTGTTTACAGCTTTATTACGACCTTTGCCTCTATCTTTTCCTCTGTCATTTTTTCCTCTTTCACGTCCACGTCCTCTGTTTCCCTTTGGTGCTGCATCATTTTTATTGGAATTGGCATCTCTACAGCAACAAATAAAATTAATAAAATTCATTCATTATGCACAAATTAATATTATCAATTAATTACAATTTACATACTCTCGGTTTTTAATTCTTTGGGCATTTAAATTTGGAGTATACACTTTCTTGGGTTTCTCAAGCTTAACATTTCCTCCTAAGGTTAAATCTCGAGGTACTCTGAATGAGGGTAACCTTGTTGTAGTAGAAGCAGGAAAGCCTGGCTCTGATTTGATTGTCTTCAATAAATTAGCTACTGCTGGATTTGTTGTTTCGGATGATACAGGCAATGTTCCAGGCTCATTTTTAATCCGAAGATTGGGATTATAGTCTGGATGTACATTTAAATTATTTGATGACATTATTTCTCATTTGCTGAAAATTTAAAACGTATTAAATAATTTAATGATCATTCGTTTTCTCTACTTACAGAAATAATTATATTCGAGAGAAAAAAAACGTGACAGCACTTGTTACTCACTTATTTCTTTATTTCATTCAATATATCAAAATAAGATGTAAATTAAAATTACCGCTTTATTGTTGGAATATTTTTAATTCTAATAACGTTCTTTCCGGCTACTGTAATTGTCTCTAATCAAAATTATTCAATAAGCTTCTTGTTATTGTTTGTACATAGGTTAAGCCTATAGCAAATCAACGAGCATGGCAGAAAACTGATGTAAACCAGTGTCGCCAGTGTCGTCACGCGCAAATGATGTGTGAAACCAACATCGAATTGCAGAGGTGCGGAGTTTCGTATTCTACATAAATTATTCTGTTCAACTCTGCAATTGAAAACTGAGATGAATAGCGAGGCTCAATTTTCATTTTTCAGTTGAATCAATAAATAGATCTAAAATGATAACGAACTGCAACATGCAGATTACATTTTTATCACAAAAGTTGTAACTTCGAACTTCTGCTTTAACTTTTAACGCATGCGCAAGAGCTGGACTTTTCGGAGCAACACCGACGTTCCGAAGTTTCTCATATAAGATTGCAAGGGACGCAAGGTTTTCGCAGGGCTCATTTTTGGAGGATCTGGACCGCTTTTTTGCAAAACAAAGTTTTACTCCTGCCGATGTATAATTGGTTTCAGCGGGGTAGTGCTTGATGGGCTTCTTTCTTCGATAAATAGGTAAGTATGTAAAAACTAAAAAACAAAATGGAGCAAGATTAAAGAGCAAAACAAGTAACCTGAAAATTGATGTTTGTCGCTTATTAGAAGTAGTAGTATGAGAAATAAATAAAAAAATTTACATAAAGGATGCCTTAGAAGTGCATTTTTTTGAGGATGTGGTCTACCAGCAGGCCAATGCCTCTTTAATGAAATAAATACAAACTGCATTGTTTTCTGACAGAGAAACTATTTAAGATGAAAACAAGTGTCTGAATTCATTAGAGCAAAAAAAGATATTTTAGTGTAAGTAAATATACATGGAAGTAAAGAATGTTACTTTAGAAGGGTCAGGGAAATTGGTGGTGACAGGAAGTGTCATTTTTAGATGACTGAATAGAGTAGACGAACATGGAACTTAGATGTCATTATTCTATTATTGAGTTTTTTAACTCTTGTAGTTTTTATTTACCTATCTTAGACACGAATGAAGTTTTTGCTACATGCGACTTCAAATTAGGTACAAGCACAAATGTGCTTGGCTATATGGTATTGACAACTGTGTTTGAACCAACCTGATTTGATAAATAACTAAGATCAGGAAGAAACAAATAATAAATAAGAATGTTTGATTAAAAACTAAATGAACTAATCTTTGATATTATAGATATTAAAGGAACATAAAAGATGTCACGAAGAGAGTATGATTCACCAGAATATCAGCCAGAGAGTCATCAATCTTCTGATAATGAGTCTGAAGTAGATTGCAATGACTTACATGCAACATCAGAAAAAGTAAGAGCAAGACTGATGGATAATTTGAGAGTAATGGAAGCAGGTTTTGAAAATCTAAATACCATGATGTCTGAAATGAGTAGAATGATGCAAATTCAACAAAAGTTAGCAAACAAGATGTTGGAACTTGAAGAAGCAGAAATTAGAAAATTAGAGGTGAGTGAATCGTTCTTCATCTCAAAGTATTTTTATAATAGTTGTTATATACTAGTAATTTAGAGGATTTAAGGAACTTATTGTAATAAAAAATCTTGAATATGCACTCCTCATCAAATTAAATTGTTTCTTTTGCAGTTAGAAAATAACATCTTAGAAGAAAACAACAGAGGCTCAAACATTAATTCAACATCTAAACGGACCCAGTGGCAAGGTGGGCCTAATGGCAGGTGTTTTAGATGTAATAAAGGAGGACACACTTTAGCAGAATGCCCTCTAGTTGAGTATGGATTATGGTTTTGTTACTACTGTCAAGCAGTTAAAAGCCATAAGGGCACAAATTGTAACAATAGGGATCGTTCAAGAAAACCATATAGGATACATCATAGTAATAACATGGATGACATGAAAGACGGAAAAAGAAGACGGATGAAGTAAAGATTTGTATTATAGGTATGATTCCTTCTAATATAAAATCAAATAGCACTATCATATTTTTTAAAAGAATTATTTAAAATACTTATATCAATATGTGATGTTACATATATATAAAAATTTTGTTCTTTTTTTTTTTCAGACCATAAATGGGCAGATACTATTTTGAACGTAGCCAATTAAGTGACACATTTCTGATTTTATACTATTTTCTATGTTAATCATTAAAAGGGATAGAGCAAATAACGTAAAGAATTTACATAATTTTAAATCAAATTAAATTCTTTTTGACATGAGCACTGACAGCATACTGTATTGTTTGGACAAATCACTTGATTGTGAGAACTGTTATTTCTAGCAATTTGTAAAAACGCACTTTACTATTACTAATAAATAAAACCAAAATTTACTCAAATTAGTTAAATAAATTTTTTCTTAAAATATTGGAAAAATAAAGCTGTTATCCTATTTTAATCTACATAACAATCATTTAGAAATTACTGATAATATACATTTTTTATTAAAATGTAACTGATATAAAGTAATTGAAATCCAATTGTGATTAGATAAAATGACAACAAAATGTATGTACGTGCATTTAAAAACTCTTATTTCTTAGTTGATGATTTCTTACATTTTAATTAAATATACTGCATCAAATACAAGTTTCACACTCTGAAATTTTTTAGGAAATAAAAGCTCAAAACCCTTGTAATTCTATTATTATATTTTAAAAGAATGTAAAATCATTAAAAGCTGTAAATTATTTTCTTTCTTGATGGAAATTGAAGAGCTTACATCGCAAAGTCGCGCCTACACGTTTTTAACATCCGTTATTATCCTGGATTACCTTGGGCAAAAATAGTCCAGACAGGTAGGTTGAAATCTTTCACTTATAGTGACAATTCTCGTTAAGCACAAATAACTGAAGCTTTTTTATCAAATGAATACATTTCAATAATTTACTTTAATTAATTAATTTATTTTTTATTTCGAATCACCATATTTTTTTGTAATTGATAATATTCCCCATAAGATAGATAGAATTCACAATCGAATAGTTAAGATTACTATTGTTTATTCCATAATTATAACAATTGTACTAGCTGCAAAGCAATGTTTGTTGAAATCGCATTAATCTATTAAAATTAATGAATAGATCGTATAGATCGATCATCAATTGATCTCACGAATTATTTATTTATTTTATTTAGTTTTGTTTTAAGTTGCGATTTAATTGTTTTAAAATGTAAATTAAAATACGTATTCGTAGATTTATGGGAAAACGATTGTCTATGATGAATGGTAAGATATTTTTCAGGAATCCCGCTGCAACAAGTTTTCGATCGCGGATTGCGGCCCGCGCGGAGAGAATAAACGACCTTCATTCCCACGAGGACGTTTATACCCGTAGAATATAAGTTGAAGGTCGGCACAGTAATTCGTACGTTCAATTATGCATAAATAAGGTAAAGATTATCGATTTATCGTTGCCAGCTGTTACCGTTATTTTAAGTTTATTTTTATATTTTAACATAAAAAATGTTTTTATAGACCAATCTTCAGTCTTAGTATGTACACTCTGTACATTTAATTAATTATTTATTCAACAGTGGAATATTAAAAATAAATGAGTAACAATTCAATAAATGAAAAACAATTCAATTTAGAATTGTTGTATTTTATTAAAAATGCAACAAAATTTCTTTGACATTTGTATTTCTCATGACCACTGCGTGTGAAATATCGATGCGGACAAAGGCATCGGCGGTGAAAGTATCCGACAAGCCGAAATTCCGTTAAGTCCCATTCGAGTGTCTATTATAGCTCCGAAAATTTTTATGATAAACCACTGTCTCCTCCAAAAATGTTGACTCGTTCACGCAAGACTTACGACATCAACAACGTATTTATCAATTTTCATTTAATTGATGATTTTTTTCATACAAAATCCTGGATTGTTGTTTACTTTGTACAATACGTATATTATAAATTAATTTTTTTTACTTTAAACAGTGAAATTAGCCTGATAAGTATTTACTGTTAAATTGTTATAACAATCTTAGTCGAAAAATACTATATAAAAATCGGAAATAAAAAATAGCTAGAAAGCAATACGCAAAAAGACTTTTACTTTTAAGAGAATTAATTACATCTTTGCAGAGAATATAAAAAAAGTTATTGCTTATCGTTAGGAAAAAAAAAGAATTTCAGCCGCCAGCAGCTACAATCATCGGGAAAGTCTTCGCGAGCAAAATTCGTCAAGTGAATACAAATAAAAAACACAATACATAAATATAAGTATTAGCATAGCGCCCACCTAAAAGAAGACTCAGAAAAATCAGTACCTACTAGGATATTCATATATACATACTGAAAAAAATCTTCTAATAAAGTTTACTCGAATTACAGTATAAAAATTTCTATTTTTCTGAGTACGCATGCAGGAGTAGGTATAAACACACAGAAACCTACTTCTCAAGGCAGGTGCACACAAATACGTAAAAATATAAAAGTTTAAAAGCCCATCGGCTATATACATCGAAAGTCGCGCGCGTGTATAATCGTATATGGCGAGGCGGTGTGTGCAACTCGCGGCTGCGTGGTGGTGGACACACTCGCCAGGAGTGAAAGAAAAAATCGAGACCGAGAGAAGAGAGGGTAGGGTTACGGTCAGCTCTGAATCGGAGAAGTCGGCAGTCGCGAGGAAAACCGGTCGCCGCTTCGGGTGTTGAACGGACGTCCCAGCCTCGGCTCAGCAGTGCCCGCAGTCCGTCCACGACGTCGCAGCAGGCGGACACCGTACAATGGGCAATTCGCCATCGCAGGTTAGGCCATATGTTCGATTATTATCAATGCCGCGGGCGGTGCACGCAAGAGCATCTCAAAGCGTCTTTACCGACTTTTGCTCCGTTTGCATCGCTCGCGCGGCGCTCTGGTGTCATGCGCGCGCTTTTAAGTAAACAACAGCTGACGAGTGCATGTGGCACGTCGATGTAAACAGTGCGATTGTATTTTGACAGATTTCTCTTTATTCGCCGGCCGAATAAGTACTCGATGTGCTTTGCACTTTTACTGTAGTAGTTTAATCGAGATGTTTGGACAAAGAATTATAATTAATTTGAGAGGTAAATGAAGCGCTTGGAGATAATTGTAGTTGTTAATAACTTTTTTTCAGTTTGGTAAGTTTAATGTAATCATTTTTATCACTCGCGTGTCACAACATATGCTTTTGTCATACGTTACTTAATTGGATATTGCGAGAATTTTTTTTATTTCGGTAACTTACTAATTACATAATTTGTAAATAAATACTTTATTTTGAAATTATTTGAGATTAAATTTTTTATTAACCTTGCTGGTGTTGATAAATTTACTTGATTGAACAATTTTTTTTCAATTTTTTAGAATATGCTTGAACAAACAAATAGGGATGGGATAAATCTGTTCCGTCCTGACTTGTTAGAGAACACAGACTATCAATTACAAAGGGATGGACTGGTTTTTAGGCCTCTTAACAGTAATGATTTTGATAAAGGTAAATTATTTAAATTAAATTACATGAGTTTTTTTATGATTTACAAGTTGTTTATTTTCAAATGTCTTTTTTTCAGGATTTACACAGCTTTTGGGTCAATTAACCGAAGTGGGAGTAATTACCAGAGATCAATTTATAAGTGAGCTTAAGTCTTATATAACAAAGTGCACACTAATCATACTTCTATTGCAACTACATTTGTTTACTTTCTTTTTTAGATCGATTTCTTACAATGAAGAGCGCTGGAGGTTACTATGTTATTGTAGTTGAAGATTTAAATTATGGAAAAGTGATAGGTAGCGCTACACTAGTTGTAGAGCAAAAATTCATTCACAATTGTGCACTGGTTCGTACATTTAATTTTTAATACATTTTAATCATTTTGTAGAAATGATTGATTAATTCATTTCAAGATAAAAAAATTTATTAAAAATGTAGGTTTAAAAAAATTAACTTTTACAATCAACGGCAAGAATTCTAAGTTAAATTGAGGCAAACAATAATTTACTATCTATTTAAATACTTGCTCTTTATATAAAAATTCAACAAATTATTTTCATATATTTTTAATGAATATATTTATTTTTTATCACAGCGTGGACATTTGGAGGATGTTGTTGTGAGCAGTGAATACAGAGGTAAACAAATTGGTAAGCTTCTTGTAATGGCTGTGAAGCAACTAGCAAAATTCCTGCAATGTTATAAACTCACATTAGAATGTAAAGATCGACTGATTCCATTTTACGAGAGTATCGGCTTCAAGAAAGAATCTGGAAATTCCAATTCCCTGAATATGCGATTTCCTAAAGACAATCCAGCAGAGCAGTCGCGATTATGACAATGAATTATCTTAAATGCTTCTATTGAAGTATTTATAAATTTATAAAAAATGTTCAATTATGAATCATGTACTAAAAAGGGAGGCAAAATGAATCGCGTTGTTTACAACTGCAGTGCAGCATTGAATCCACTGGATTATAAGAATTACAATGATAAGCTAGCAGATAAGTTTAGAATTCATGAAGCTATATTTTTTCATGAACTTTATATCATTGTAGAAAGACTTATTAAAAGTATCCTTTGTCCTTGGCAATGGAGATATGAAGAAGTGTGGTCAACATTTTTTAATTCGTCATATAGTCATTTATGTATATATCTCATCGTGTCTTCTACCTCTCGTCATTTTTACAACAAAATATTATTACAAATTGCGATTTATCGTAAACCATTAGAAATTTGAATGAACAAATAAAATTATATTTTTGTAGCCAGAGCGGTATTCGTTCTTTTTTCTCTTTTAGCTTCCAACTGTTTCTGTCGTGCCAATTTTCGTTCTTCCCTTTTTTTTCGAGCTTCTTCTAATTTGATGTTTACATTGCTCTGAGCTGAAGTTGAAAAATAATGATGAATGTTTTTAAAAATGTTACTAAAATACTTCAACTTTCTCAATATAAAAGTTTAATAATTTTACCTGCATCAGTTGGATGAAAATCTTCCAAAGGCTGAAACTCTCCATCTTCCCAACCTGAAGATTCACTTTTCTCTTGACCTTCTGCTGCTTCTTCTTCCTACAAAATATATTATTTACTTTTAAAATTAAAATCACATATAACAGTATTTTAAGAAACTCATTTCTTATGATCTTGACAATGTTTAAATAAGAAGCATGGAATAAGACTAACCGGTTTTTCTTCCAATGTAGTACTCGTAGCTAAAGATGCAGTTGTAGACGGTTGTTGTTCCATGTCACCCCACTCACCGGTGTCCCAGCAGTCCCAATCACAGTCGGAATTCGTATTCGCTGTATTTTGCGTATCGTGCTCGTGATCATGGTCCAGCGAAGTCATGCTCGTAGCACTGCTCGTCGTCGCCGTAGTACTTGTACTACTCTGTGAACTACTGGCATGTTCTGAAAAAAAGCCTAAGATTTTAAAATTATGTCTCGCGATTTTTTGTTAGTCTGTTAGGAATGATGAGTCGCAGAAGCTTCGCATTGTTAGTTAATGAAACTTATTCTGTGCTCTTGGTGAATTTCAGCGATGATTTTTTTTCTAACACGATATATGCTCACTGCAATGTGAAGATGATGTAGCTTTTTTTGCAAAGTTATATTACTTGCATTAATTGATAGCAACATATTTTAGTAAAAAAAATGTTAAGTACCTAAAGACGCAGGCTTATTGAACAATATTTTTGAGCTTCCATGGGGTGCAGATGATTTCGGAGTATCTGATTGACTCCTGTAAAATTTGGCAGTAACGGCTGTGACTGCCCAGCCAGCCCAAGTTGCCGCTGCATTACTGAGACTGGGTGTAGCTGTATGAACGTCCGCCTCTGTAAACAGTTAGGCGTAAATATAATTTTTGTTATAAAATTTAATGAATAAAAAAACTAATTATAACGTTATCAACGACTGAACTAACCCATTGATTCTCGAAGCGTCGGATCTTCTGATACCCTCTCCAGTTTGGATAAGAAACCTTTTATCGTACGGAAGGCGTTGTCTCTGACTCCTTTATCAGGGTCCGTAGTAAGGGGACAGAGGGCGGGTAAAATACGATTGGCCACTTCTTGCAATAAAAAGTACTGTTGAGTAGCCGCCAGCGCTAAAACACTAGCACTTCGAGCAGGGGGGAAAGGATCACGCGTACCCCTGATGAAAGCACCAATTAAAACCTGCAATAGAAATAAATAGAATAAATTTTATCGCTGATATAAAAATAGTGGGAGTGCAGCTTCAAATTAACTTTGATATTACCTTCTGCCGTATTTGAGGATGCAAATGCTGCGCGATTTTTCCAAGACAAACAGTGGTGTTAGTTCTAATGCCACCATGTTCGTCTTTAGATTGAAGCTTAGCAAAGTATCTTAGTACTTCGACGTTCAGATTATTATAATCTAATTTTGGAGCTAAATGAACAATCGATTTTATGGTTTGTTCCCTTACAGCATGATTTGTGTCTAAAAATCCTCGAGCAACCTTCAAAGTTAAAATTTTACATTAAAATCAAATTAAAAAAAACTGTTTTTGTGATCGTTACGGTCCCCCTCACCTGAGGAAATATCGCTTCATTAACGGTAACTTGCTGCAAATGATTGATAAATCGATCAAGTTGCTGAAGCAACCTTAGCCTTGTAGCTCTATCGTTCGATGCGAACAGTTTAATAACGCATGGGACCACTCGCTTTTGGTATTCTGTATCTGGAATGGTGCGACTTAACTGGACGAGAGGCGGTAGAACAGCACTCCCCGCGTCACCGTATTCAAAAGCAGCGATCAGTTGCGGCAGTATTTTATAACGTCCAACACCCTCTGGAAAACTGTCCAGTTGAGAAGTGAGGTGCGAAAAAAAGCGATTTTTCTCGTTCTTCTCTTTCACCTGGATCTCTTCAAGAAAGAGAAGCGCGTCAACCAAATCGTTTTTGAAAAAACCACCGTTGCTGCGACAACGTACGATCATATCTGCCGGATTCGGTCGGCTTTCCGCCCTGCTGCTTATCATTTCTTGGTATACCATTACTAATGGCTTTGGTATCTTAAAAGAAGTTGAAAATTAAATAAAATATTCCATTATTTGTATAGTATATTGATGCAGAGAAACATACTTGATCCATGGCATCTAGATTTCCAGCTGCTGTGAGTGGTCCATTGAAAGCTTCCCAAATGAGGCAACTTAAGCCCCACATATCCACAGAACTGTAATAAAGTATATAATATGAATGATTAAAATTAATTGAGAATCTTATGACATTAGTAACACTCCAGAGCTTTTACCATTTTGTAACAGGTTTACAATTTTCTTTGGCTTCAGGTGGACGATAAACTTGTAGTGTTTGTGGTAGAGATGTATAAGGAGTATCAACAGCAGTCATATATTCCACACTACCAAGTTTCCACTCACCACTTTCCTCATTAACAAATACAGACCACAGATTAACATTGTTATGTCGCAAATTTCCATCATTATTCAAAAAGCTTAGTGCTCTCTACAAGTAAAACAAAAAAGCAGAAAATAATTTAGGCATTTTATTATAACATTAGTTAAAAAACATTAATCTTTATTCTTTAAAAAACTCACAGTAATCTGAAATATTCCCCAGGACAAATAGAGTTCACGCTTATTTCCTTCTCCAACATCAGCAACTCTTGAAAGACGATTGTGAAGGGGTTCAACCCTTTCGGTAGCCAAATAAATAGTTTTATCTGTCTGTAACATTCACGATAAATAATTAAAAATACTAGTAATTTTATATAAATTAAAGTTTTATTATAAATATACCTCTAAACTATCCAAATAGGCAAGTATACTTGGATGTCGCAGTGTTTTCAGTCTTTTTACTGCAGCTCGTGCAATATCTAACTGGTATTCTGCTCCATTTTTCACTTGAAAGACAAAGACTGAAACATCCTCACCGACAGTAGCTGCTGCTCCCCCAGTAGTCAGACCTCCCTACATTATAAATGATCACTGTTTACTCACCAAAACGTACACTTTATTAAACAAAGATAAATACACCAAACCGCAATTGGCAGAATCACATGATACCGACATATTCGCACGTATTAACAGGTTCAAAGAAAACCGCAGTAAATCGCAGGCCCAAAAATAACGACTTTAAAAATCTCAAAAACTGAGTAATCTGACTAAATCACGAAATTGACTTTAAAACGTAAAAGGAAAGAAGGTTAGGATCGGTGCAACTTGCCTTTCGTTTGGCTCTGTGCAGGGTCCAGATGCTCTTGTTGTCGAGCCCGTCGATGGGCTCACCGATCTCGTAGGGGAAGTCCTTGGTGGGATCGCGCGAGAAGAACGACCACATCCTGATCCTTCAGCGCCGATGGCTCGATTAGCATTTAAAAGTCCGTCACGTCGAGGCACATTTTCTAGAAAATCCTAAGCCTAACAGCAGCAGCGGGGAGACCGCGTAGCCCCACCGTCAGCGCGTACGCACGATGACACCGCGGCGGGCGGCCGCACACGTCAACCTTCTGCTACTGTCCGTTGCTCTTGCTCTTCCACCACATTATTCGCCCTCTCTTTTCTTCTAGCGACGATGTTTCTATGAGCTTATCCTTCTCGACGGCGACCTACTGTTCGCAAACGTGTTTGTTATACGTATTGGATGTAACGATAGAATGACATCAGCTAAAGGAAGGACACTTAGATTGGATTCATCTTAAAAATTTTGCATATCAAATATATGTATAAATGAATTTATAAATGCCATTATATTTTTCATTACACAGATACATATATGCATATATATACCCGCTATTTTTGCAATTATAGGTGTAGATTTTGAGATAAAGTATAGTGATTGCTCCAATTTATAGAAGGTTTAAAAAAAAAACTTAATTATTGATTGTACAAAAATATCGAAATGGAATCTACGTACATCGTGTGCTATAATTAAATCGTAAAAAGATTATACACTGCATTATACGGTAGATTTCAACATTAAGTATACTGCAAATATACAAGTTATTAACATATATGTATACTATGTAGAATATAAAATATCTTATATGAATTAACTTAGTATAATATACCACCTACTAATTAGTGTTTTACAAACAATTCAATAGGTACTTATATTTATAGCAAAGAAAAGTTAAAAAATTGACTTTTAAAAAAGAAGCAGGTTGACGGGTTACGTTGACGGATAATATGTGCTCGCGCGCGCGCAGTTGACCGCTCTCTGCTCCGAAATCGTATATAGTACATATTTGGTATCATTTTCGATTTTGACAGATGCAATAGGATATAGTAGAAGCCGCCTCTTGCTCGATCGGCTTAGCGTACAGCCCCCACTGATTGTTATGTATCGGTGACGAGGCAATGTGGACTCTTCCGAAATGACGACCGCAATAATTGATTATTGTTACAGTGCGGGCGTAATGTTGCACCATTCGTCCTAACCTAGTTTTTGTTTATTTGTTCTGTTTTTTTTTTACATACGATGTTACTTTGCGTGAGCAGTTGATTTGTCCATTGTTTTTCGCAGTTAAACAATAAGCCTTCAAAATGATGCAACAATACATGAAGGAGCTCGAACAAGTAGGTTCCTCCAAGTGGTTATAAACTTAACGGTTTTATTTTTAGAACTTTTCATTGAGTTTTATTTTTATCTCTTTTATAAAATTGTTTTATTTCAATTTAATGAAAGCCAATTAATTTATTTTAGGAGCCCTTCGACCCGGAGGAATTTGTTGAAAGGCTAGCATGGAGAACGGTTAATGACACAACTAAGGATGGAGTGACAGGTGTCTTTGACCCTGTTCTGGTCCACGAGACATTTTTGCAGGCGATCAAAGATTTAAAAGTACTTCAAGAGAGGCAGCAGAAGAAATGTGATAAATTAGAAACTGTTTTAAAAGAGGAAGATTCAAGACATGCCCTTGAAATTCTGGAACTTCAAGAAAGAAATAGAAAATCTATAGACTTATTTCATCAGTTAGATGAAAGAATCAATTTTGTTGCTACCAAAGTTCTTCATTTAGGAGAACAATTAGAAAGTGTTAATACTCCAAGATCCAGAGCTGTAGAAGCACAGAAACTTATGAGGCATTTTTCTGAGTTTCTAACACCTGGACCACTAACTAATCCTATTTTTACTGATAAAGCCTCGGTAAGATCTTTTTTTCTGATGTTTAGCATTAACAATATTTCATTTACTTATTTTTCTACAATTCCAGTTAGATGAGGCAGCGGATGTTATTCAAAAGCTTCATGTGATTGCACAAGAGCTTCCCTCGGAAAAATTTGAAACCGCTAAAAAGAAGATTGCAGGAAAGTATGACGAGATTGAAAGAAATCTAATAGAAGAATTTGTAAGAGCCCAGAGTGCTGAAGATGCTGCTCGCATGAAAAAATTAGCTTCAGTGTTATCTCAGTTCAAAGGTTACTCTCAATGCATAAATGCATTTATTGAGCAAAGTCAAATGACTTCGTTTGGAGGTAAAGATGTCTTCCAAGAAGTTTTACCAATGTGCCAGAAAAATCACAAGCTTATTCAACAAGTTTTTTCCAACCCGGAGCAAGTTATGGCGAAATTTGTTTTGAATATATACCACTTAAGGCTACAAAAGTATGCTGTTGCTAAATTGGCAGATCGAGCAGATTCAGAGAAATACCTGAAAAATTTATATGATCTTTATCTGAAGACTGTTAAACTTTCTGGTGACCTAAAGCAATTTGATATGGGTACAGACGACACGTACTTACCCAAATTGACAAGAAATATTTTCCAGAAACATTTAGATGCTTATATTACGTAAGATTAAAAAGTTAAATTAATTTCAATCAACAGCCACACATACTGATTATCAATTTAATTTCAGCATTGAAATCAAAGCTTTAAGAGAGAAATCAGCAACCCTCTTAATCCAGTATTATGAGTCGAAAAACCATCAGAAGAAGCAGTTGCAGAGCGGTGGATTTCAGGAGTTGAAACGAGACTTGCAGGCAGTACTGAGCACACGAACAAATATTAACATCGCCCAAATCGAGGATTATGGTGGCGAGACGTTCCTTTCGGAGGAACTGGCGATAGCCTTGCTTCAACGAAGCAAAAGCGCGCTGCAGAGGTGCTCGCTGCTCTCACAGCCTTCGGATTTACCACCGAATGCCACTCAAATTCTCGACACGACGCTCCAGTACCTTATCAATGAGCACGTAGACTACGCCCTCGAGCTTGGTTTACAGTGCGTTCCCATACCCGAAAGCAGAACGCAGCCAGAAATACATTTTTTCACGGTTGTTAGGCAGTGCAATGTTATTATACGTTTGTTGGAGGAGCAGTTCAGCGGAGACCTGCTGCCTCTTATTTTGTAAGTTCAAAAATTATATTAAAAACTAGAAATTTTGTAGAATCAACTTTTAAAAGCTATAATAATTAAATAAAAAAAATGTAGATCCACTCCAAAGCACGGCGACTGTTTAGCCAAGAAGAAATCGGCATTAGAGCAAATCGAGTCGAAGGTTGACACTGGCCTGGACCGCAGCATCAACGCTGTCGTCGGTTGGGTGAAGATCTACCTGCAGAGCGAGCAACGAAAAACTGATTTCAAGCCTGAGACCGAGATGGTCGATACTCTGAACACACCAGCTTGCTTGACAGTCTGTCAGTACGTGTCTAGTATGATAAAACATGTAAGAGATCGGCTCGACGGCAAGAGCCTGGAGAACGTGCTCACGGAACTCGGCGTCAGATTCCATAGGGTAATATACGAACACCTGCAGCAGTTCCAGTTCAATTCGGCTGGTGCCATGTGCGCCATTTGCGACATGAACGAATACAGAAAGTGTGTGAAGGAACTCGGTGTGCCGCTGGTCACTACCCTCTTCGATACGCTTCACGCTCTCTGTAATCTGCTGCTTGTGAAACCGGAGAACCTTAAGCAGGTCTGCTCCGGAGATCAACTTGTAAGAATATTATATTTGTATTTTTATGAAGCTCTAACTATTTTTTTAAAGAGTAAATTAAAAAAATAATTTTAATATGTTTTAGGCAATATTAGACCGTTCGATTTTATCGACTTTTATACAACTAAGAACGGACTATAAGACACAAAAGTTAGCGAATTCACTTAAAGGACTAGCGACGTAGCAGCTCCAAAACTCGTTAAATGTATGTGTGGGAAAAATTGATCGAGATGAAACAATAAAAGAAACTTATGTTTATAGCAAAGATAGTAATTTTTATTACTAGTATATGTCAATACAGTAGCGCATATCACACGATTACAAAGTTTTTAATCTCGTCTCATCTACGTAGATGCCAAGCGACAACAAAGGGCCTACGTAGCCAAGACGATGAATATTTTTAATGACTATTTTATTTTGCACGTGTCAAAAACAAAATTTTATTATTTTAAATACGTGAATGTTAGACAAAGTAGCGAGTATTCTCACGTGAAAACCTAAAATTCAATAATTAATTATAAAAGTCTCTAAGAAATCTTTCATTCTTTTTTGCAATTATTAATTGACGCGCGTGTATTACTCATTACCAAAATTATTTCTTAACTAAACACTGTCTTTTTTTGGAGAAAGAAATTTATTTAAAAAAATTAATGTGAATTTGTCATGTTTTTTTTTTCAAATGTTTGAGAGGTATAATAAAAACAAAGTTTTTTATGTAAAATCATTATTAATTCATGTATAGATACGTGAATATCTAGATCACAAATTGATCTTGAAATATTTGCTTTACAATTATTCTCTGTTAAGTCAAGTTTGAAAACACTATAAGAGCACTAAATACAATTTTCTAAGTAAGCTATAAAAAAGACGTCTTTCCGATTATCGTTATTGATCGAACTCACAAAAGAATACTGAGGAATTATTGGAGTATATCTATTGTGATCGCATTGGAAGTATTTCGAAAGACTGCACCGAAGACGGAGAGTTACAAAAGCTCTCTTATCCGTGTTAAAAAAAAGATTTATTAATTAGCGGCGAAAACGACCAACAGCAATTGCTGATAGACACAAACGGACGAATAAAGTTATTAGCACTTGGTTTTTTCATGCTTTTTTTTAATCACCTAGTTAATTAGCCTTTTTTTCAATGTTCGATTGCAGCATCCATCGGCAATTATCAGTTTAGAATATGTCGCAGTTGGTTTTTCTTTCATTTTCTTCTCTTTCATTCAAGTGACTATACGGCGCAAAATTCATCAGTCGATCGGTATCAGCGCATACGATAGTGATTACTTTCGTGGATTTGACAAAGTTCTCCCTTACAATCGATCTCAATCGTGAAATCAAGATCACGGTAGTTCCGCGCATTTGGCTCCATCGAGAAATTACCATAGATCTCCTCACCCTTTTTCACCGTCATGTACTCATCAAAGTAGAAAACTGTTTGTTTCCAATGTGTATATTGCGATTCTGGAGCAGTACTGAAGCCCATACGCTTGTGGCACTTAGTGAATTCGATGTTGAAGAAAGTGACAAGTGCTTGAACGTAATCGTTCCTACGGACTTGCAAGACAAACGGCGACGAGAATGTCAGATCAGCTTTGGTCACTGTGTACAAATCTACTTCTTTAATTAGACAGGAATTGGTAACAACCTGTGGAGAAAAGTAAAACTCTATAAATACTTTGTACAAATATATGATATAATTTATTTAATAATTTTTACTTTAATTTTTACCTGTTTTGGATCAACTACGTCGACTAGAGGTTCACTGATAGCAACTTTTCTTATGCTGCTCATGTCAAAACCATAGACATCGTCCCACCAGTTAATCTTTTCATCCTTGTATTGTCGGTCTTCAATTCCACAGATATACAGGGTTGCTTTGTCTGGAAACAGCATACCGTCTGGACGAAGCCATTTATCTCTGGCAAAAAGTACAGTATCTAACATAGATTCATAAAATAAGCAGTATCCCATCCATTCGGAAATAATAATATCAACTTTTTCAATGCCATCCGGCAGAGTAACTTCTTCAACTTTTCCTTTCAGTATAGTTACAACATCCGACAGATCATTAGCCTCAACTATCTTTTTAGCGTATTCTACAATATTGGAGCATTCAATGCCAATTACTTTAGCAGCACCAGCTTTAGCAGCAAACATTGATAATATTCCAGTACCACAACCAATATCCAGTACAATTTTTCCTTTGAAAAGGTGCTTATTGTGATACATCGAGTTGCGATATGTTACTGTTCGCACTTCATCTTTTAACATTTCTTCGTGAATTCCATAGTGAGCATATGAGTCGAAGTAGTAATCTCTGGAAGTCATGTCATCAACAGATACAGAATCCTTACAATTGGTTGGCGGAGCATCTTTATTGGCTGCTACCGAGTTTGTAGTTTCCGCAACATCCATACTTTCCATCTTTGATGTCTGTAAAAGTTTTGAATAATTATAAGATTTATTGATATTATTAGGTGTTCTATCAATTATAGGAATCCTTATCAATTCCAAGTAATTCACAACTAAATTAGGAAGGATAAAGAAACATATCACGATAGCAAAAAAGAATTGTTCATTGAATAATACCAAAAAATACTCTACCCACTCTAACAATTAAAGTAAAAGAACTCGAGAAGGCGTGAACTAAAGGATACTTAACGATATTATTCATGCAGTAGTAGACTCGAAACTGTGAGGCTGAAACGTGCTTCTCTACTCAAGATCCTTTCCCTTTATAGCAACAGGCGATTAAAACACCTCGATCGAAGAAAAGAAATCAAAGCCCAGCGATGTATCTACCGCCGAAGAAACGCCGAATAAATGAATATCGCGCGGATCTAAGCAACGAACACGAGGTTCAAAGGCGAAGAGCGGCGGATGTAGACTCGCGAACCACGTGCCCGCCAAAACCAGCGCGTCTCTTTCCCGGCTCGCGCGACTCCGTCTCGATAGGTGCTCGCTCGTGCGTGTGTGAGTGCGCGCGCGCGGCGAATCGATGAGCAATGACGGCCAGCACACTGCAGGGCCGCTATGCGGCAAACTCGAAATTTTTTCGCAATACCGGCGGTCGCGACAACGACGTCCTGACGGCTCGTCACGACGTTTGCCCAGAGTCGTCCCCCCGCGGAGCCTTGGCGCGCGTCAATTATATACACAAGTGTCGCGCCGTCCTCGTCGTCGACGGCACGCCGGGGCGCGGGTGCGAGCGAGATGGAGGAGGCACGGCCGACGTGCCCGTTGCGCACACACGAGCCACGCCGAATTCGCGTAAAAAACGCCATTGTTTCCGATGTCCGCGGCGCTAACGGCTTGGCTTAGGCGAGAGTTCGCTCGCGGGAGCGTCGAGTCGCGGTTTCAATGGCAAGAATCGAGGCAAACTTACCGAGTTGTCCACGGTAAATGTGAGGATCTCGTTGCTCTCGGCCGCCGGCACTTGCTCGGTAGTCGCCATTTTGAAAATTCGTTCCTTCCGCGCTGCGCAACTCGTGCCGGAGCCGCCCGCCGACCGCGCATGCACGTTTTTTCCACCCCCCCTCCGCCCTTCCATCGACGCTTTTATTCGCGGTTCAGTCTCTCTGTTGTTACTTCCGCCAATGGGATTGTCTAAAAATGAAGATTTTTTTAAATAAAAGTGGACTGGAAGTAATATGCATAGAAGACATATTCATTATCATTTACGGTTTTGGGGTTGTTGCAGTGTGGATTTTTATCAGTGTCACTTGAATATTGAAGGAGATTAACGTTTTCATATAGCAGTTGAATCAGAGTAAAAGTTTGAACACTTAATTTATTATATTTAATAATAATAACAATAAAAGAATAAATTTGTTCTTATAAATTTTTTTTAAAGGTTTTGAAAAGTAGTCTTAAAAAAGTGTTAATATTTAAAAGACAGTTTTCGAAAAGTAAATCTTGCATAGAATATACGTAATCTAGATGAATATTTAAACGGAAGTATTGATCAACATTCCGCAAGATGTTTCGATAGTAACTTTAGTAAGTATATTTTTAATTTTTTAATTTATATATAGTTTACGAATTATTTTCACGCACATACATTTATATTATAATTATTTGTATAATATATACATATATATTATCGACTGGGTAAAGTCAGTAGATAATACAGAAAATTACCATTACCTTCACTGTACGATTTTTTAAACCATTTTTCCGGAGTCCCTATATGCATGCTCCAAAATATTAATCGTGCTTCTTTCTTTTCTTCCCTAAGGTCCCCCTTAAAGTACCTAATCAACGAAAAGAAGATAGTCGAGAAGGAGACTGCAAACTGTCAATGCATGCAGATGGCACGATAAGACTGCGCTTAATCAACTGTAAAAGTACAAGGATCGTGCAGCCGTCGTCGGCGATTTCCCTAATACCACGCGGACCCAGGCAGCTGCAAGGCGAGATACAAAAGTAGGTAAAAAAAAAAAAAAAAAGGACCACCGCAGAAGCGCGTGCAACTGCGAACGCGCGAAAAGGAAGACACTGCGGAAAGAAAAGGCGAGGGACGGAAGTGCGAAGTGGCCACGAGGAAGACGGAGAAAGTACACATGCACAATGTAAGGGGAGTGCCGAAAGGCGCACCGCAGTATAGCACACCGCACACACCATTAGTCTCGCCCCTCTCCGCATATAACATACATCTCCACTTTAAGGGTCCGTCTTCACGGTGACCCGAGCGCCGGTCGCCAAGTTTATACCGAGCACCGACCATCGGCTCGTTTCCCTGCGTCCCAGTGTTATCTTTAAAAAAGAGAGAGAAGGAGAGCGCGCAAAGGGGTAATTCAAAAAAGAATGTCGCCATCGCGACCTTTTCCAATTTTCCCCGCAGACGTTTAATTAAAAAAGCTGCAGCGAGGAAGCGCCGTTGCCAAATTAATCTTATTCCCTTTCACTGTTTAACCGGAACGCAGTGAAACCGAGCGGACTGACGGAGTTCGACTGCTATCGGTATATATACCTGTATGCAACGTACGCAGGCCACCCGATGCAGGCTCGGGTAACCACGAGGACGAGCCCTTAAAATCCCGCAGCGCAGGGAGAGAGTCACATACCTACGGGAGTTTCCTATTTATTTGTAAACGCGCGCCTGCACCGTTCCCCGCTCGGGGGACAGTGCCAACCGACGTGCAAGAGTGAGCGAGCGAGAGCGCATCAAGAGAGAGACGGAGAGATCCGAACGAAGAAGCGGCGGTGGTGTGCGTGTATAGGTGTGTATACCTATATACCAGCGAGCGTTTCAGCATTCGAGGAAGACAGAGAAGGAGAGAGTGCGAGAACGAAGGCAGCGTAGTGCAGCGGCGGCGCGACGATTCACGCGCACAGACACACGTACTCCTGCGTGCACACACGTGCGCGAGGAGAGACGACGTTGTGAAGAGAGAGAAAGAGAGAGAGAGAGAAAAGAAACGGACATACGAAACGGCCGAAGGCGTAAGGCGGCCGCGAGAGAGTATACCTATATATACACGCAGAGAGCCATGCCAATGCCAGCAGCAGCAGCAGCAGCAGCAGCAGGCGGCAGAACCCGAGAGCAAGAGAGAGAGCAAGACTGAAAACACGAAGAGGTGTGTGCTGCATCGCTCGGCTCCGCGCTCGAGAGAGAGACCGAGGCAGACGGAGAAAGAGCGAGCGAGAGAGAGAGAGAGAGAGAGGCAGGCGAAGGAAAAAAGAAGGAAAAACGCGCGGCGCCCACGTAAAGAAACGGAAGCACCCGGATTACCCACACGCATACGCTCGCGCTGGCGCGCGTACACGGAGCCGGGAGAGGAGGACGTCTGGACGTGTACGGGCGTACGGACACGGAGCAGTGCGACAGAATTCGGCGAGAGAGCTGATCGCGTATAAGGTGCGTGTGTGCCGCGGCTCTCCGTGTGTGCAGGCGGATCGCCGTGGAGAGGAGGAGGCGGAGGAGAGAGAGTTACGCGTGTGTAGATGCGCGCGCGGAGCAGTGCCCGAGGAGGCGACCACGGGGAAGATCAGCGGCGAGGCGACGACGGCGGCAGGAGGAGGAGGAGGCGAGCCCAGGAGCCACGGAGAGGATGTGAGGAGGAGGAGGGCGAGTGCACCTAGAGGCCCGTGCCCCGCTGATAAACCCCCGAGGAATTTCCCCTTTTCTCTGTCTGTCTCGCTCACTCAGCGCAGAGGCGGCCCCAGGCTGCGGCGGCGGCTGCACATCCTCGGCTCCTCTCGCTCTCTCTCTCCGTCTCTCCCCGCGAGCGCGCCCCGTGCGCCAGAGGAGAGAAAAGAAAGACGAGAAGAGAGAGGAATATCGTCGGCGACCGCTCTCGCGCGCGGTTTCTACACACACGAATATATGCGGCCCGTATGTCCGTGCGTGCACGTACGAGTCTGGACGTGCGTGTGTGCATGCACACGAGAGGACGATGATGCTGCTGCTGCTGCTGCCGCTGCTCTCCTCTCGTCGGGCGCATGAAGGTCATATGAACGCTGCAAGTGCCGCGGGAGCCAGCCCGAGCGATCGCCGAGAAGACTGCTGCGTTGCCTCGCGCCGAGTGCTCCACTGAGGGTAACGGACCGCCGAAGGGGAGAGGGCGGCCCGGAGAGGAGGACACATGTGTCGCTCGGCGGCCACTGCCACGGCCTGCTCCCCCGCAGCTGCGCTACAACGTCTCCGACGTCAAGGAGCAGCGGCGGTGCCGAGGCCGAGACGGACCTGCACGTGATAAGTGCACGAGTGGACGAGCAAGTTGGTTGCCTTTTGCGTGGGTGCAGCTGCGAGTTTACCAGACGTTTTGGATAACAGTGCTGGAGCCTCCTACAACGTTGCTCCAAAGTGGTACACCCTGTGCGAGAGGGTCCGAGGCACATGCCAAAGGTTATCGTCACCAGTGACTTTAACCACAGTTCCTTCGCAAGACTTTTAAAAGTAAAGCCTGTCAGCCCAATGCCAGGCATGGGAGGCTAAGGTACGTTATATATAGTTTTGTTCTTAAACATTTGGTCAGTATTGAGATAAAAAGATTAAAGCTATTTGTTGGTTATTTAAATTTACATTGTATAATATATTTGTATAATTTTTTGTTTATCATTTCGAGGCTTCAAGTAACTAAATTTTCCTCAGGATTTAATATTATCTCAAGTGGAATAAAATATCAGATGATCACGAATGTTCCATTACCAAATGGTTGTAATAAATCCAACAAACAGTAGTATATTAACAATTGTATTCGTGTAACAGTTGCATTATTTTATTTATTTTCTGTTATTACTTAAGGTAAACTACCAAAAAATATTTTTTATAAGAAATTTTCTATTAAAAGTAGAATTGTGCAGAATTTATAACAATTAAAACTTTTATGTCATTTTTTAACAACGATAAGCTGCCATTTAATTACTTCATTTCTAAACATTCTCTTCGATATGCTAATAATAGCCTAAATGTAATCAAGCATTGAAAGTTGTAAATTCATATATCAATTTCAAGAAGATCATATCCATAATAATTTGAGATAAAATTAAAGAATCTGCAAGAAATACTGCACCGATGAATGGAGATGCTTAAGAACAGCATTATTTAAAAAAAAAAAGCGACAATGGTTGTATGGGGAGCAATGAACGGTGACATCAATAGAATTAATGAATTGTTTCGTGATGTTCGCAGGTTAAAGGGCAGAGAATGGCTCGCTCGAAGATAACAGCATGCGCGAGAAGTCCTCGGAATGTCATACCCAGGCGAGTCACGTGAGGGCCATGACAGAGATGTGCTCTCGAGAGCCGGCGCCGGCTGTGCTCCAGCATCATCCGGCCCTCGCGAAGGCCAATGGCAAGAACCCGCCCAGTCCGCATCAGCAGCAGGCGCACATCGTGGGACAACAGTTGCCGCAGCCGCAGTCGCGCTCCAACAGCAGTGCATCCGCTGAGAGCCCGCGGCCCCTGCATGGCCACGAGGACGAGTTAGCGGGTTCCGCCTCGCCCAATAACCTGCCCACGCCCGGCGGTAGACTGAAGTTCTTCAAGGATGGCAAGTTCATCCTCGAGCTGTCCCACCGCAGGGATGGCGAGCGCACCACCTGGTTCCCCGTGCCCAAGAAGACCTTCTGGCCACCGGCCAGCGTCACTCCAAGCAGGCAGGAGAGCTCCGCCTCGCTCAGCGGTCAGTTCCGCTCTCTTTCATCCTTTTCCGCCTTTTACGCTTCCGTCTTTACATAGGAGTCTACGTGTTGGCTGCTAAATTTTTCTTTTAATCCTCTTATTTTATTGTCAGAGGATGCGTGCGTGGGTTACGTTTGTTAGCTAACAACGTAGCCAATGCTGAATATTAAATTTATCGTCACGCCTTGGATGACAAATATAATAGCAATTTGCGACTTGTATTCGTAATTAGAACACTGGCCTCTAACATCTGATAAGGTTTTTAATTTATGGCAATAATTTGATGATAAGAGAGCGCGTCCGTGCGAAAGTGTTACTGGAAAATGAATAAATTATAAATGACTTTGTGTAATATTTCCAATCCGAATTTGATAACACGGGATTAGTGTACGTCTTTATTGTCGCAATAAAACTCTTGACAGATGTTTGCTTTCCTTGGATAAGATATTTTTTAAACGACTCAATTAAAAAACGGATAAATTGAATTAAATAAAGACAAGTGCTGAAAGAAGGAGGGTTTTAAATATTTCTTTTGTAGTTGCTTTCTTGTGAATAGTACATGTGCAAAATGGAATAACCAAATTGTATTTATCATTTCAGTTTCGGACGACAACTCGTCCATCCAGTCGAGTCCGTGGCAGCGCGACCACTGCTGGAAGCAGACTCATCCGAGACGAAACATTTCGACTGAATTCAATTTTTACTACAGACGCAATCCTAAAGTGAGACTGCGCATCCACCCTAGACTGATAGCGCGCAAGAGGCGGCAGCCGTTGGATCCAAGTTCCTCTCTGATGCAGTTGCAGGAATCGCTCGCAAACTGCCACAAACCGACACCCCAGCCCCTGCCGCAGCCCCAGCCTCAACCGCCACCTACGGTGCGGAAGCTCAATGGCGTGCCCCCGAACAAAAGCTTGAGTCTCATCATCGAGAAGCTTGCACGGCTCATGGACCCGAACGTCGTGTCGCCTCGCAAGCGTATACTGCGTGAACTCGAGAGAGTCAGCCTGGAGGATCAGGCATCCAAGAGGAGGGCCACGCCTCCTCAGCCTACCAATACTACCATTGTAAGTTAATTTTTGCAATCGAAGTACTTGCTCAACACAGCTTCATTTGCCTTCAGGTTATTTTATTGTATAGGTAGGGGAATTAAATAAAATGTTAACAAGTTTGAAAATTAGAAATAATTCAAATTATTTTTTTATGTATGAGAAATTAAAATCATTTTTTTTTTCAATTGATTTAATTAAGTCTACTATTTTATTAAAGAAAACTTTAAAATAATTAATCACTTTTTAAAGCATTAGATTAAAAAAATTGACACATTATATAAAAATGAATGCTAATCAATGCTTTGCAATTATAAGTACTCATTGTTTTCACAATTTGCTAGGAGCATTTACCGCTTTTTCTTGCTTATCTCGTCAATCTTTACATTTCTTGACTCCGCTACTAGAAACTAGAAAGAGGATACGGCCAGGGCCCCCACCTCTGCTTCCAACCTGAGGTACACTTCCTGTCCAGAAAGTTACTCGTGCGCCGCGTACGATGAATGAATTCGAAGTAAGAGACGCACCAGTGACTTCAAGTATCCCTTTAGAAAACTCAGGAAGAAACTTATCTTCATTTTAAATTTAAACAATGACTGCATAGATTGCGTTAGTTTTTATGTATTCGTGAAACTAGAAATGTTGAAGTTATTTTTACATAATTAATAACGATTTCTACATAATTAATAACAATTTTTTTATTTCTGTTTTAGCACTTAAAAATGGGGTTGCTAAAGAAAATATTATTAATATTTCTGCAGTATTATAAATTCCTATATTTATTTTATCAATTAATTATAATTAAAAGTAAAATATTAATAGAAAATGCAAGGAAGTTGCTTTATTACAATTTTAAACAATATCATTTATTTGATTCGCAGCAGGCCAACGAGGCACCAGCTCCGGCGTCGAAGCAGCTTTCTTCGTATAGTATAACGAGCATTCTGGGTGAGGACAAGCCGAGCACCGAGAGCGAGCCGGGCTTCCTACGCAATTTACTGAAACCTCAGGAGCGACATCCTCATCACTCGCCACAGCATCTTCACTCGCCGCAGCATCACCACTCGCCGCAGCATCACCATTCACCGCAACATCAACACTCGCCCCAACATCAGCTTTCGCCCCAGCATCAGCCGGTTTATCCGCGCTCGGGCAGACTGGACCCGACAGTCGCCACCGCGGCCGCTTATCTCAGCCCGAGCGCTACCTCCTCGATCCACCAACCTCTGTACGGGCTGCCGATGCTGCCACCCGCGGCCTACAGGGCGCCACCCTTCTGCTGGATGCACTATTCCCAACCGATGCACTACGCTCCTCCGATGCCACTGTACGCGGCGCCACCCCAGCCGCCCCATCATACGCCGTCGCCCTCGCCGCCTGCGCATCGTTACAAGGACTATAGGGAACAAACCCTCACGCCTCCTTCAGGTACTTTTTAATTGCATTAGTTTTTTTTTAGATTTGAAGTTTGCAAAATGTTTTTTTTTTTTTTTTTTTTTTTTTTTTTTTTTTAATTATTTTAACTGATTATACACGTTTTTAAAATTTGTTGAAAGTATGCTTTAACTTAAGTGCTAGAAAAACATTGTTTATAAAATACATGCATTTTTCAGATATGCCTCTGAACTTGTCCAAACAAGGTTGAATCTCAGGATCCCAAAAGTCGGTGCCTTATCGTTGGACAAATTACAAACGAAAAAAAGTAATTTTAGATATAACCCATGTGCGCAAACACTGCCCGTGCAACGACAATGCGACATACATTAGTATTTTTTTAACCCTAATGCAACATAGGACGTACGTATGTAGTAGGTAGAAACTCGAAATAAAAGCGCTGTACCGTTGTTTTCTGGGCTCGAGATTCACGCGCTGTTTATCAAAGAATTATTCTGCTTAGATGAATAAATTTATCAGGAATAATTTTTAAATAACTATTTTAATGGAAGTTGCTGAGCAATTACAATCGAGCAGGAAGACACAGCTTCTTTTTACGTAGTTTATGTTACATCGACAAAATGAGAGTTAAAAGGACGAGTATTAGCAGGGTATCTGGTTATGATGTGTAAAGATAATGTAAACTTACGGTCTACTACACTGTACCGATAGTTTGAAAGTCAAAAACGAGACCATTCTAGCAATAAAAAAATTAATTACTAAGATCTTAATTCAATAAAAATGGAAATGACAGTGTTACGATTGGTGAAAGCTTAGCACGAATAAAGATATAATTTGGAAAACCAAATTTTATGAACATGACCGATGAATTTTTGATAACAATTATTTTATATCGGATAAGAAATTAAAACTATTAGTTTTGAATTTTGTATTTTAAACTTCAAAAGTTATTCTGTTTCAGTATTTTGAAAATACTATAAAATCGAATATTATATTTTTCAGTATTTTACAATTATGCAAAATTTTCAGATATTTAGTCAAAAATTATATCAAGGCACTTTTTGTGTGATATGTAGATTTAATACATACAATAATGATTTCATTTATATATAAAATATATATGTAACTGTAGAACAAAATCGTTAAAAGGTTTTAAATACGCCACATATAGTATTCTAATAAATACTTTATTTTTCTTTTTACTTTTCTAAATACTAATTTTGTATCTAAGTATTAACAACCGTTTGGATAATATTTTTCGTGCTAAACTTACCAAAATACGAATAATGAATGATTCCAAATCTTATTTTTGTATTAGTAATTAAATCTTTTAAATAATTGTGTTTTCAGTTATTAGATTTTTAATGCAAGTTATATTATAAATTGTGGAATTTACTATTTACAACGATTCAAAAACTGAACTATCTTTTATATTTTTAGTCTATAAAAGTATAAATAGAGACTTCTAATAATTATTGCATTGAAATTGTAATAATGAACGATAGCAAATAAAAATTGTTATTTTCATTAAAAATCTAATAATTAGAGAACAAATATATATATATAAATAGTTTTTACTATTTATTACCATTAGTATCTAAATTATTCGATTAAAAAGTAATATCGCCTAAAAATATTACTTGCAGTTTTTCAGACAATAAGGTTTTTAGAAATAAGATATAAAAATATCAAATGTATTTTTATTTATACCTCATATCAAATTAGTAATTTGGTATACAAAATTTTGTATACTACAGACCTTCTGTAAATTCCATTCCTTGTGCTGTTAATTATACGAGGACTTTAATACTTCGATTTATTCTCATGTAAATTATTGATCATTTAAGCAGAAATTCTACAGCTGTGAAATCTCGCAATTCCATTTTCGGGAGCGGTTCGATATATAAAACTTGTACATATAAATGAAGAAAAAAAAACAGACTTTCCTTGTCATCGTCGTTGTCAAGTTCCTAAAGAATACATCTTTTTATATTTAGATAAAAAGTATAAAACTACTTTTAAACATTTGAACTGATTTGACGACGACGTATAGCTGGTAGTATTATAAAAGTATTACGCAAGCGGTGGAAAGTCAAATTGCAATATCATGTATATTATATTTTGGCGTAAAATTCGTATTTTCGCCATTATCGACGATCTTTTCTAAAAGAGTCAACTTTCCTTCCATTCCTTTCATTCCTAAAGTATAACATAACATTTTATTGTTTGTTGGTTTATTCTCTCTCGAATGCTTCCACGAGTTCTTTTCTTCTCTCTCTCTTTTATGAATCGAAAACTTCTTCCTGTAATTTTCTGACTGCCTTTTACATCTTCCTCTGGTTATTTAACTGTAAGTCTTTCACATCCAGATGTGTCTTTAAGCCTATACGAGATCGGCGATAACTTCCCATCTTTTATTTTTTTAATCGTCCACTTTTATTTTGTTATTGACTCTTATTAACGTTATATTGTCATTAATGCATTCATTATTATGAAATTTTGAAAAATAGTACGATTATCCTTTAATTTTAAGGCAAACATAAGAAATATATATATATAGGATTATGTACAGAAGAAAGAGATATTATCTACGTCTAAGGACATCGACTATTATGAATAATAGAACGCATCGTTTATTTGTTTTTAATTTAGGTAATATAACGTTCTACCCATGAACATCGTACGTAAATCAGACTAAACCATCAGCTCTCTTTGTGCCTCAATTTCTCTTGAACGGTTTTTCTTCTGTAAAATTGACTGAACATGTGTAGAAAGTTTTAAGTAAACAACCTCTACATATATTATTTATACACTACAATTATTGTCGCAAAAAAGCAAAAAAAATATGGACTAAAAAAATAAGGAGCGTGCCTTAGTTTTCTAAAATGAAAGGAGATATACAGATACAGAAGATGAAGAAAAAGAGAATTTGGAAAAAAGTGAGAAAAACCAGAATATTCATAAGTGTTTTCGCAAAGTTGCTTCAGGTCATTAATTGTTCCAATCACTTCACAATTTATTACTGTAAAGTATAGATTAAGAAATTTCGTATTCTTTGTCAGTAATGAAATCGACTGAAACCGTAGCATAAATATTATTTTTTATTAAAACAATAGTTTGCGCTTATTAATGTTGGAATTGAATAGTAGAAAATAATTGTTAATCAATCTAAATCTTACAAAAGTCTAATAATTTTATTTAATGTAAAGTTAATCGTACATTTTTATAACTTATGATGAATGTTAACGCAACGAGGAACCGAACGAAGACACTTATGAGTCTTTTAGTGTTTTGCGTAAAATTTTGTACGTACAAGGAAGTTCGTCAATACGCGTATATGCAATTTATGTATGTAAATATATACATATATACTCACTTCTGGAAGAGAGCGAGAGCGAGTGGGAGTGCATGTGCGAAAAATCAGAAAAGTGTGAAAGGGAGAGAGAAGAAGATTACGAGAGACTGAAACGAGAGAATGTGGTAGTGAAAATATGTAGTATTCATGATAAATCGCGCAAGAAATCCGTATTATACGTCCTGTTTCGTTCTATTTATTCTGTATAAAAAAAAAAGTTTTTTTCCTCGACATTGTAAAACATTACGTTAGTCGGTATTTCTTTCCTATTATCTTATGATATAGTGCGAAAGGTAATGCTCGCTCAAGCATCTCTCTCACATGGATCGCCTAGCGATATCAACATGATTTTCTCTCATTTATCCACATTTTTAATTCTATTTACTTTCTACTATTATATGAGCGTCGACCAATCAGACTACGATGAAATATAATGACGAAAGAAAAAGAAGATGAATAAAGTTGGAGGGCGATGCAAATGCGAGAAATTGTATAGAAAGACTAATTTCATAAATATAAATATTTCGTATACTACTATATCGATATTTGTAAATTACTTTCAGCCCAGCCTATCTTATTCCAGTCATGTAATGCATTTAAATCTTTGCTTTTAGAGAATTTCCAAGATATCAAGCTTAACGGGATGGAAATTTCCTATAGGGTCAGAGCTGCCGTTTCCTAATTTACCTGAATGACCTGCAACTGTACAATTATCCCAAGTCCTCATCCTGAATCCGCATCGTCGTCTTAAAATGAATTCTTCGTCAAAATAGGTAAATTAACATTGAAATAATACAGAACTATCATCTTAAGGGAAAGCCTAAATTTAAAATTATAAATAATCATTAATTTATCAGTTTAGTGTAATCAATCTCTTACTGATTAATGCAAAATTAAGTTTAAGAATTTTACAATTTTAATCCATCAATTATTATTTTAATATGTCATTCCCATTCTAATGCTTTACAAACCTTTGAGTAATTTCTCCAGTTTCCAATATAATCTCCAGTTAGGACGAAAGTACCAAGAAAGAATCTTTTCATATAAATGTAATAAACTTCCCTCAACAATTTATCAGTATATAACTGAATGATATTGTAAAATTTCAAGAAAAACTACTCGTTCAAAATTCGCGCCCATCTAAGTTGCCCACGTACACCGACTGAGGGCGGGGTTAGAGAAGGGTCAGCGGCCTGCGGCGACAAATATCTCTCGCAGTAAAAATTTGCAACGTCAAAATCTTCGTCTCGCTCTGAAACAAATATTCACGCAACCGTCAAAAGCCTGACGTACACTTTATTAATAAAAAGAGATGCCCGCCGCAGGACTAAAAAATATATGTCAGAAAAATTGATAAAAACGGCAGTAACCGGCGATAGAGGCACCGTAGCCAATGGAGGACGAGCGCTGGCGGCGCCACCGGCCGCCGCGCGCCCGGCGAGCAGCGGCCGCCGGCCGGGGCGGGGAGGCCGGAGGGGGCAGTGGAGCGCCAAGGGAGGGGGACGCACACGCACGGCCGAGCGGCAGGCGGCACTACTCAGTTCGCCAGTTGTGCAGTTCGCAAGTGGAGCCGGGACTAAGCTTGTCCGTCGTTGCCGCGCGCAGACCGGCGATAAAATCCAGCGGCCAGCACACGCCACGACCGTCGACGTGCCGAGAGAGCTGACGCGGGGGCTGCACTGCACGAACTCGTCGTCGTCGGGGGTGCGGGTGCGCGGCGGTCATGACCGGCTGGCTGGTCCCCGCTTCGGCATAAGTGAATCTCCCACGGGTCCGGTGGTGTGCGCGCGCGTCGAGTGCGTGTCCGTGCAGTGAAGGAAGAGAGTGTGCCGCCTGCAGGACGCGCGCGACGCGTCTCCTCGGGCAGGAAGGACGCGCTGGTGGCCCCGGGCGATCTCGGTGCCGATCAGCCGCGGCCCCGCGACGCGAGTACGCGCGGACGCGAAGCCATCGAGTTCTCCCGCACTCGGCACCGCCGCCGCCGCCGCCGCGGGGGCAACACATACCTAATGAAAATGGCGGTGTTGCTGCGCGCCGAGCTGAGCGACTCTACTACCTACTGCAGCTACCGCTAGCCGCCGTCGCCGCCGCAGCGGCTGCCACCGCGCGCTCGAGGAAACTGAGGAGGCTTGGGTCGAGCGCTCGACGAGCCGGAGGCTGAGGGGGGAGATCACTGAGGATGCTCCTTGGCGAGAGAAACGGAGCGACGGCGCCGGGGACACGTGTGCGAGCTGCTACTGCTGCTGTGGAGAGGAGGACGCGCGAGCGGGATAACCCTCGGCACCGAGCGCATCACTGCCAGGTGATTGTGCGAATAAGTTTTTAAGCTTGAAAATGCCTTTCTTAGGTTAGGTGCATTCAACACTGCGCTTCATTATCGCTTTGGTTATGTTCGCGTTGTTGTTGTAGTACACCTACTTTTTTCTTCTTTTTTATACAGGCTTGCTCGGTGGATTAAGCTTGCTTGCGGACTGCGAGAGGTGATAGGTTAAGTTTTAGCTTCTGCCGAGTTTTTTGGAGAAGAGCTTGGCATTCATTGCAGGATGTTTTCTTTTAAAAATGTATCTTTTTTATATTTCAATTTCTTTTGCGCTGTGCTTGTCTGAAAATGTTATAATGCCATTGATTGGGAATTGATGCGATGAGTGAATTAATTTTTATTATTGTATTTCTATTCTAGAAACGGTGCTCGTAGCCAAATATTCTGTGAAGAGAAGGATTTTTAAACCAAGGAAGGAAAAGTTCTTGAGTGGAAGTCCCATTTGTACGGTCTGATACCTGTTGGAGACTATCGATAATCAAAATACAACGCAATGTCACAAAGTGCTGTTACCATAGTAGAAGACAGCTGGTTGCATTAGATAATACTTGACTTTCGAAGAAAGAAAAATTGATTATTGTGTACTGTGTACATGTGAAAAATCAAGTAACAAGTATAAATCTTCATGCCCATGCCGGCCGAATACTACGAAAGTCACTGTAACCACGAGACCGCCAATTTCGCTCTCGGGGCCTATCAAGACAACAGCAACATGACTGCAAACATGTATCGGGTGGGAGGTGAGCTGACACTTTTTTTAACTACTTAAGTCTTTAAAAATTCACTAAAAATAATTTAAATCTTTTACGTATTCTTACTTGCTAAATATCTTCTACTCACAAATGCTCGCAGAATTATATATTTTTAGTATTTAAATGATACAAATCACTAAAGCTAAGCAATGTCTCCCGAACAAATGTGCCATGTAATTCTTGAAGTAGTCAACATTGAGACTACAAGCAGCAACCGAAGAAACATTTATGCACAAGAGAATTGACTTGATCTTGGTCTAAAAGCCGAGACTAGAGAAAAAGTTAGCGAGGGCAAGATCGTCCGCAGAGCAGGTCGGCATTAATTAGCCATCGAGCGAGTTAATGCCAGGCTGTTTTGCAAATAGCATCGGCGCTGTCTCGTGGCACGTAGCTTGCTCCGTCTCTCTCCTGCTCGCGCCTTCCCTCGTTTCCATTAGCCGGGCGCTTGCGTTCCCTCCTTTTCCTCCTTTTCATCTGTACCTTCTCTCCCCTGGAACTGCTACTCCCTCCGCGGGCGCGCGCGCGCGAGAGCGGCCCCCTCCCGCCCGTGCGAGCGAGCGAACAAACGAACGGAGCGACCGGCGGCCGTCCGCTCTGCTCTCGGTCCGTGTCCGCCGACGCCGCCGCCACTGCTCTTCCTCCTCCACCGCCTCGCGACTCGAGTATACGCGAGAGAAGCCCGTACGCGCTTCGCGACGCGAAAGAGAGAGACTCCAATCGCTTCCGCAGCTCCATCGTCCCGGTATTGCTCGCTTCGGCTGTCCGGCCGCTCCTCTGATTACGGCTCCTGGGCCCAAACGTCGCTGCAGCTTTTCATTAGCCGCCTATACGGGGTTGTAGGCTGGCTTGCAGGCGCCACCATGATCAGGCTTCGCGTTTTGCTTTCATTTAATGCATAATCATTTCGAGTCATTTTCACTTTGGATCACACCGATTGTCCCTTTTTACGGCGAAGGCCAAGCTCGGGCTTGCTTATTTGCTTGATTCCAAGCTTCTTAAAATTACTGACTATCGTGCAATTCTTGCAGTCAGCAATTTAGGCATTGCACTCATCTATTTATGATGTTCTTTTATTTTTAATTAAATGTTAGTCATTAAAAGAAATTCAAGATTAATTGTTTTTAAAATCTTATCTAATAAATTTAATAAATTTAAAAATTCTGATAAGAGATTCCTTTACATTTATATTTGAAGTCGGCCAGTTTCAAGTCAGTTTTTATAACGAGTACGCATTTTTTATCGCTACATTCAATACTAATTTTAATTATCTAATTTCCTTCTATCTGTAAAAAAGTTTCAATGCAAGCGGAATAACTAGTTATTTTAAACGTTAATTTTGCAGCTCATAACGCCTTAACGGTAGTCACACATCCATGCACGCAGTATAAAAATGTATGCTAATTCCGCGGTGCACCTGTTACTAACAAAATTAAATTCAATTTAGTCCCTATAATTGTGAAGGTCGCATTTCCATTTCTATTGATTTTATGTATTGACCCTCACTAATCTAATTGTTAAACAGAAAAAAAAAAGACTAAAAGTAGTTCCCGTACTCGGTGATGAGCAGCGTCCGGTCGATAATGCAATATTCCGCGAAGGAAAAAGCACCTCGAAGATCTCGGCCGAGGCTTACCTCTTGGTGCGTCTCACGCAATTGCACCAACAGTACAGACCCAATTGTCAGTGGACAATTCCGGTGACATCGGATTTTTCTCGAAACTCACTCTTCCCGGGTCATCAGCACCGAGCCGGTATCTTTCCCTCTCTGTTTCTCTCTCTCCCGCTTGCTCGCAATTCGAGCTCTTCGACGCCTTCTGCCCGGCCGCGGCGCGCTCTCTCTCTATCTTTGTCGGCATTTTATTGCTCAGCTTCCTCCCCCTCGCTTCCCCCCAGCTCGACCCGCTCGTTCTCCCTCCCCCCCTCCCCCTGCTCTTGCTCGGGCTCTGCACCGAAATCCGTTAGACAGGGGCCCCGCGAGGAAGAGAGAAACGTATAGGTACAGTGTCGCGACTGCCTGCGCGAGTACGCATTGTCGACCTGCGAGGAATAGCGTATACCTATCCCGAAAGCCAAATCCGTCGCTCTCGAAGAGCGGAGGTCGATGCTAACGACGCGAAGCTACCGGTTTTTCTCGTCTTATGTATCTGCACGATACTTAGTAGTCGCCATCCGATGATGGCACTTTTAGAGCAGACTGAGAGGCTCGGTCAATGCGGTTTAGTTTTAACTTTCGCCGAAGCGAGACTCGCAATTAGAATTACGTTTTGTATTTGAATGATTTTTGTATATAAAGATCGTTGCCGTAGGACTTGTCGTCGATCGATTTGCAATTCATAAGCTTGTATTGTTATCTGTAATCTTAGCGATAATTGTAAGGAAACTGAGAGACCGAGCTCAGGTCGATTTATTACGCACACAGACTAAAAAAAAGAAAAATAACGTTTTTTGTATTGAATTTGTAAATGTCGACATATTATTAATTGACTGATTTTGACAAAAAAAGTATTTAATAAATGTTTTGCATTTTAAATGTTATTTTATAATAGTGAATAATTTATTTGTTTTTTTTCATTTTTTCAAAAATGGCTTTCATTTTATTTTTTATACATTTCTTTAATATTTCTTAGTTTGTTTTTAATTAAATAGTAATGTTAAACTTATGGGTTTTATTTGAATATTTGATTTGACTAAACAATATTTGCTTTAACTCGCTTTAATAATAGTTTACATTTAATCTACTTTTTATAATTACTTATCTGCATTTACTTTATAAAACATTTCATACTTTATAATACCGCAGTATTTATTTTCATAAAATCATAAATTATCGATATAAATAAATGTAATTATCGGTTCTCTTTTTAACAATTAATTGTGAACTCCGTAACTATATTAACGTCTATTAGATTTAATTATTACACCAATTAAACTGATGTTTGAATAATATAATGATTAAATAGTTTCGAAATATCCGTCCGTCATGAGCGAATGTGAGCTATATTATGACATTTAAAAATCGTTTTCTTCATTATAAATAATCTAAAATTGAATTAATAATTATTCTCAAACGTACGCGCAGCTCAAATTGTAAACGACACGTACGCTAGATATGTAAAAACAAAAGGTTGTAATCGTTCATTCGCATCAGCCACAAAAAAAGTCAACGATTTGTGTATCAGCTATAGTAGTCTTTCCTCTAGGTGTTTATACACACTTGCAGTCCCAAATAGATTTTCAATCGTTATAACTAGGCCATCTCCGGCGTGTGCTTAGATCGACGCACGGCGCGCACGCACACGGTTTTCGCTTCATTACAAAAACGTGAAAAAAGCGAGGTAAAGGAAAAAAGAGCGTGAAGCGGGTACACCGGTGCACATGCACCTGCATGAGCCGGTATCAACAGAGAACTATTGCCTTTTATCCTCCACCCCCGGGTTTTTCACCACTACCCACGGATGGAGGGTTCGACTCGTCGCTCCTTTTTTTTCACCCTCGCCACGCTTCGGTGTAACGCAATTTCGGTCGTTTTCCCCGCAAAATCGCACGACATTGTGTAACGCATATAAGCGGCCGGACAAAATTGGCCCAGTGCGACACGCGCGCGCCTCGCTCTCCCACATATGTGTGTCCATCCTTTATACACCGGCTTGAAAAATCGGAGGGTGAGAATCAACGCGCTGCGCTGTAATCATATTATTTTGTACAATATAATCTTTCGTTAGAAAATAATGTTTTCCCGGAGACCAATACTTTCGCTCGCCGCTCAATTGTTACACGCTCGGCTCGACTCCGACCGACCGATTGTTCCAATTGCACCCCAATCAACATAAATTATAAAGTACTCTCTTGAAAACACTTTTATTAGTCAAAGAAGGTACTTAACAGCGCTACGTAAAACCAATTTTCGCTCCGAAACATCATTCGAAGGATAAACTTGTTTCGACTTGTCGGCCTCTTTTACCTGAGTTAAGCTAGTCATAAAGATCCAAATTTTCGACGGATATGCATTTTCATTTTCCGCCCCGTTCGTGGCGTTCCGGGCCTATGATTACAGGCGAATATCCCGTCTCTCCCTTTCCCTTCCCCGCCCATTGCGTACCTCCATCTGTCGGTGCAGGCCTCACCTCCTCGCCGCCGCCACCCCTCGGCATTTGCGGACCCGCTCTCTCTCCCCTCTTTTTCTTTGCGCGTCTCTCTCCCTCTCTCTTTCTCTCTCGCTCGATTTCTGTCGCCGCGTCCTTCGGGAGCCTCGCGCACGCTCCTCCTTTTTGCTGGCGCGACGCGTGGCGGCGTGTGGAGCCCGATGACGCCTTGTATAAACGCAGCTCTCCATTGAATCTTCGACCGATTTTCCCGGCTGATGGGCCGCGTGCTCCGATGCCGTGGCTTTTTTGCACGGCGTCGTTCGCACTCTTTTCGGGAGAGGAAGAGAGGGAGAGAGAGAGAGACACTCGGGAAGCGAACTGTGCTGTTAAGCCTCGAGTGGAAGAGAGAAAGAGAGCTGCGAGTCATTCGAGCGCGTTAAAGTGGATAATTCCGCATATGAATTCTTGAGTCCGACATACTCGAGATCGGAAGTGTTAGCCTCTTTTGTTTAAAAAAACTTCGATTGCTCGGCTTAATTACTTTTGCAATACGCTGAGCGTTACAGTGAAGGCGACACTTTTTTTACTCGAGGCTCTCAGCTTACGCTTCTGTGTGCATTCTTAATTCTTACACATTTTGTAAACAATGATCGTAGATTCTTTTACATTAATATGCTCTGGCGAATTAAGAACTATTTCGTAAGATGATTGTACGCGAAAAAGAAAGCATTAGTAAAATTGCAGTTCTACGTTTCAAATGTACGGCATGCTATGAATTATTAAGCCCTCATTAGCGACAACAATATTATTCTCTTTTTCGAATAAACTGTATTTTTTTGATTGTTTTAAAGCAACTTCTATAGCGACGACTTATTTTAAATGCCGCGTTAGCTAATTAGCTGATAATTAACATTTGCAAAAGCAAAATAATTGAATTCGTGAATTTTGCGCGGCGATATGTACCGATACTTAATTTACTGCGGCAATGTTTGCTGAAAAGAGGAGTATATCAACGTATTGTGCATGTAATGCTGCATTATCAGCATTTTCTGAATTATATGAACGCAAAATTTTATTATTTCGTTTATTCACGTTAGGCGATGATTCATTTGATTAATCATGATTGATCTTCCTGACCTCGTTGCTTCATTTCTTGGATAATTAAGCAAAAAAGATGTAAATTTCCTTTTTTACGTTAATGATAAAATACTACTACAGTGCAGTGAAGAAGTAATAATAAAAATCTTATTCCGCAAACCTATTTTTAAAATAATTTTCTATAATAGATTCTATTCAAATGGAATAATTATTAGCCACAGCGTAAATTAAAATGGCAAAAGTATATTTAGTGTTGCATCAATGCAGCTATTTAAAAGCTGCTATATTTATATTACGTGTAATAATTAATTTACTTTTAACTGCGATTTCCGAAAGATAATCTGACTGTCACTTACGTATGCTGTTTTATTTTTTTCAGACTATGTCTATTTTGAGACATCTTCGACGTCCCCTTACCAGATACGAAGGATAGAGGAGCTAAATAAGGTACGCATATTTTCTTTAAATCTTCTTTAAATCACATTAAAACAATTTAATGTATCATTAATTATCTAAGGATTTGCATTAATCTGAAAGAGCTCATTAGGCCTGGTTTTATAGGAAGTGCAGAGTTGTTAAGCCAAAAAATTAAAATATCAACGAAAAGATGTATATAAAGTTGTGCATATTGTAATTTAAATTTATGTTACACATCGCGTTGTAAGATCTGACGCAGTTGCAGGAGTTTGTAACAAACGGCTTGTTTTCAGGGAAGTTTCGACGTTTCATTTTATTTCATTATATAGTGCACCTTACATTTTCTTGTTTAAACTTTTTAGAATTTAAAAAGTATTTTAATTAAACTTCGTTGCAAAGCAGAGTATTTTGTATTTTATTTATTTAAGTCATTCGATTTTATGATTAGGGTTTAGTGAACTTATAGTGTTAATCAAACTTTCAAAAATAATTTGGATAATTTGGAAAGATAAATAAAGCTGCTGAGTTCGTTTAAATTAACAATCAAATTCGTTAAATTTCTTGTACGTATTAATTAATTTATTAAGTTCATTTTAACATTAACAGTTTCAATAATATTACTTAGTTTAATCTCATGCACAAAGTTACATACATCAGACGAATAAATTAAATTTTATGTTACAGTAGTTGCTAAATATTTATTCTCAAGAAATTGCCGCTAGGGAGTTTCAATGAATACTAAAATGCTAATATTTCTAAGAAGCTTAACTACACTAGTACAGAGAATCATTATTATCCGCAGCACACGCAAAATGAGCTCCGTACACAAACTAATGACACAATTATCAATACGAAAATAGTAAACAATTATTTAACCCAGATAAAATACATCGCGTTTTCCTACGTCTACCTCAAATTTTCGCGAGCTCGCGTGTTCTCCCGCGAAATTGCAGATAAACTATGGAGAAAAAATTCGAACGAGTATGCAGAAACGCACGAAGAAGTCGAGCTCGCGTCGGATTTTAACGAGGACGGCCTCGCGATTCTTCGCGCGCTCGCGCGGAGATATCCGCGAGGATGCAGCCGACGCGAGGAGCAAAGCGTTAATTACGAAGAAAAGATCAAAGGAAACCAGCGTATAGTCGGTCTTTGCTCTCTTTTGCTCGGCTGTGTCCTTCCGTTGATGCGTCCGTTTTTGGGGGAGGAGGACGAGGGAGGCCGCCTTTTTCGCGCAGCGCAGAGCTCGCAGAGGAATTTCGCGTGTTTACCCGAGCTGCGTAATGAGCCTCGTCCTCCTCCGCGTCGTCGCGAGCAAGCCGAGCGTCTGCCCGCCTCGTGCGTGTACAGTTGCGGAAAACTGATCGATAATTCGTTCTCTACCCCTCCTTTTCGGGGCTTTGCTTTGCAGACGGCCAGCGGAAATGTGGAAGCCAAGGTGATGTGCTTCTTCAGGCGGAGGGACTTACCTTCGACCCTGATTATGCTCGCCGACAAACATCAATGTAAGTCAACTTGCGTCTATCTCCTTTACTCTACGTCACTAATTATCCTGCAATTTTCGCTCTAGGGGTTGCGAGTAATGGCCGTATAACTAGTATTTCACGAACGCATTTCTTATGCATTACTTTAATGCGATTGCTCGTGCATATTTTATGAGTCCTCTTGCAGCCCCTGATTTCTAATTCTTTTTTTTATTTTACTAATCAATAATGAAATACTAACTTTTCTAGTTTATCTATTCTCATTTGAAATTAGTTTTAAGCCTTCTCTGATGTAAAAAATGCTTAATTGTATAATAATATAGTTATAAGAAAAGAAAATCAGTTGAAAACGAAATGTGTAAAGTTTTTCGACGCAATTTTAATGCAAAATTAAAATTTATCGATGGAAATTTATAGCGTGAGAAAATGACATTATGATTTTCATGCTTATTTTGGTTTTATTTGCTTTTATTATTTAGTCTGTCTAAAACTTAGTTTAGCTGTGCACTTTATTTAAAAATTTAGTCAATTCTTTACATTTAGTTTAGTTTTTATACTTTAGTTGTGATGAGAGTATGATTTTTCATTACGAACTTTCTTTGCATAATAGGGATAGTGTTCGTGTTTTGCATAAGATAAAGCATTAAGCTCTATCTTAAAAAATAAGATAAAATATTTAGCTACCCCGTTAAATGAACAGCCAAATATATACTCTAAAAATACGTACCTTTAATCACAATAATTCAGCTCTAATTGGCACTCAGCCGTCGCTATTTTTTCGCTAATGTCCAAATTCAACTCAATTATCAAGTTCCATTTGCGCGAGAGACGTCGGCACAACATTCCACTTCTCTACATTGGCGCAACGACGCCGCAACAATATCCAAGAAAGGGCTGCGTAAAATACGCGCGTACCGTAAAAATAAATCAAGTCCTCACAAGGACACCGCGCCTCTTTCTTCGCAGCCCATCCGCTCGAAATCAACAAAAATACCTAGGCCAGAGTCAATTATGCAGGGTTCGCTGTCATTGCACTCCCCCGCACCCTGTCGCGCTCGCTTTACACGCGTTTCGGCAAAAATATACACAAGCGCAATCAAAGTGCCATTTGCAAACCGGCGTATAGAGGCGCGAGCGAGCGAGAGAGCGGACTGGTTGTAATTTCACAAAAACCCACGCGCACCCACACGACTGCACGGCGGGACGAGAGAGAAAGAGCGGGCCACATCCCATCGATTTTCCCCGGCGGTATTTCGACGCGCGCGGACGCTTTTGCGCTCGCGGCCCTGCCGCGCGATCTCGTATCGGCCTCTTCTCGCTCGGTCATCCCCTTGGCGGATTAACGCTCGGGATGCTGCTGAAAATTTGGCAGAAAAAAAAGGATCTACGGTCGTCGTCGTGGAGCCCGCGGTCTCAAGCTTCCGGGCGGCGGTGTCGGTCTCGAGCGTGCTTTTTATTTTGGGAGAGCGCGAAAAGTGTCTGGCGGTGGTTGCATTGTCGCGCATTTATTTTTAATTCGATCTTGGAGCGCGCGGTAAATCACTTTGGCTGGAAATGAAAACGTTGTAAAAACTCAACGGATAGTAAAGTTTTATTAGCCTAAGTCTACAAACGTCCAGTAAATCTTGAAGAATAAACCGCAACCACTTTTATTGACTACATCTTACTTAACTCATTCGCTTTGCAGCGAGAGGAGAATGGGAGTAGGTCGTTATGTAAAAAAAATATAATTAAAGTGTCTAAACATATAATGATGACAATAACGACCGTTTGATTCAAGCATATTGATTGTGGCAGTTTAATCGTGAGATATAAAAGGAACTTAAATTAAAGACGTGACTGCTCTCTATGTTAATTATCTTGGTCGAAAATAGAAGTCGTTTATAATTTCGATTGAAAATTTAGCTGATAAATACCTTGATTTATTTAAGGGAATGTGGTATTCCAGACTACAAGATTAATTACGTAAACGATGAATACTTTATTCTTGAAGCTTCTGCCTTTAACAGTTAAATTCACTTTGTACGAATAGATAATTTTATCTTGTAAAAGGTTAAACCGTAGATGATTTATATATTTCCTTAAACTTACTATTAATTTAGAAAAGCTAATGCATTACACAACCCTCATTGAAATTCACGCTATTGGTATAAAACGTAATTATTAGAATTTATCCTTTTCTCTTAAAACACGTAAGTGAATATTTAACGTAGCATTTCTTTTATAATCGCAAGATCTCGCAGACGTTACTTAATATTACTAATTTACTTAACATTTGCACTCGTGTCAGCGACAGGTACTATCGGCGAACGGGAATTTCAACGGAAAATAAAAAATAAATAATCAATTAAAAAATAAATATCGTAGGATAAGCGCAAGGGGAGTAGCTTAGAGCGCTGGATTTTTGGGCAGTCGGCGACGGGGGCAGTCGCGCGAATTCGCGTTCGGCTAGAGAGCGAGGCAGCGCGGGAACGAAAGCGAGAAAGAGCGAGACAGAGAGAAGGGGCACGCGCCGCGCGACTCGGGAAATGCGGGATCTTATCGATTTCCCGAGTCGCGCGCGTGGCTAGCCGTGGCAGAGAAAGAGAGAGAGGGTCAGAGCGAGAGAGAGACGCGACGGGTACGTCGGACGGAGAGTAGTGCCGCCCGCGACGAGAGAGAAAGGGAGAGAGAGCGAGACTCGAGAGGCTCTTCTCTTGCTGAAATGAGACTCGACGCACCGGCTAGAGAGACCGGAGGAGGATAGAAAAGCCTAAAACACCGGCTTTCCACTCCGCTATATGACTATACTTGCGCCTGGGCTTTTCCTTACAACTCCGTTCGCTTCTTTTCCTTCTCCATCCGTCTTATCCAGTTTGAACGTAGCTTATAATGCAAGTCCGAGGCGAATGTGGCGTAGCGGCTAAAGGTAACCCATAGTTGGTTCTTTCATTTTATTTTTTTTTTATTTTCTTTTTTGAACTTCTTGTATGCGAAAAACGAATTGGCGCACTTGCATTGTACCGCCGGGGAAACGTAGTCGACCGATCCGACGTCAGCACTGACATACTCGTTACTTTTTCTGGCAAGGAAGATTACGCTGTTAACAAACGGTCAGTCATCGTTGTTGGCTGCCATTAAGATTCGCGTCAACCTCGTAGTATCAGCAGTATTTAGGTAACCGGAGTACTGCAAAAGTTACTCCCCATAGATTTTGTGACATTCATTTGTGACAAGGACAGATGGCTTGATTTTTTTCACTCTTAAATGACAAGAGCGGGTTAATTTTCCGCTTGTCCAAACATTTCTAAAAAAAAAAAACAGTCTCTTGATAAAATCGCTTAGAAGCTTTAGGACGGCTCTTCGCTCAGTTGCTATATTTTAAACAAAGAGTATTTTCGATGTAATAGTTTAGATATATTTTGTTCTTCACTATTTTTCGAGTACGTTAATATTTTTTTATTTGTAAACTGATGTTTAGCATGAATTAACGATAAGGAAATTAAAATTCAGACTTAATCATTATAAAGCAGTAAACATTATATTATAAACCTATTATAATTTAAATCACATTTTCGCTTGAAATCGTTATCAGCCTTACATTTGCAATTAATGTTTGTATCGCATCAATTAAAAAAAACTCTGATATTGCTCTTATCCAAAAAATAGGATATCCTGTAATTACACTCCACGTCATAATCTTTGACCATTATCATCAAAATTTTCCATCATCGTCTCCGAAACCCTTTGCACTCGACGACCTTGCCACTCGCGTATTACGATACATACCGCCCTTCATGTGACGTACCTAGTTTTTTGTCGAAACTCGGAAAAGATAATGAGACGACGCAGGGATGACGAAAGGGACACGCAGAGGTAGTGGCGGCGGCCAGGAAGCCCGGGCGGGGGTTGGCAAAGGGAGACGGGTCGGTGGGGGTGGTAGTGGGTGGCTGGGAGGCAAGTGGGAATGTATAATAAGTAAAGTTAGGGGGTGAGTTCGAGGGGTGGCTGGGGCAGAGAGAGGGAGAGAGAGAGAGACTGGAAGAGGAGGAGGATGAGGAGGATGAGGTAGAGGGACGCAGGGGGGTTGTATCGATCTGCCGAGGGGGAGGGAAGCGGGCGGCTGCTGCTGCTGGCTCTGCTGCTACTGCTGCTGGTACCGGTGCTGCTGCTAGCCAGGCTGGGAGACAGAGACAGAGGAACGCCAGAGGGGGAGGTGGACGGGGTGGGTGCCGGTTACCCACCACCCCCAACTAAATGAATGACTGACGCAAGGGGGAAGGAGTTACGGCTACAACATATATATATACAGTTAGACTACACTTTACATATAAATGTATATATATACGCGTGCACACACGCGGACGCGCACAAGTTTGCACACAGAGTCAAATATATATGTGCCTTTTTTCTCAGAACGCGTACTGCCACTTGCCCCCGCGTATTTGAACTGCTCGATGTACTTTTGAGCTTGCAGAGCGGAATTTTAATTCTGACCTGTGTTAAATAGCCTGGAAAAGTGCGCGGATAATTAAATATGTGCACGCGTAGAATATTTTCAATGTTGTTGGATGACGGAGATTTACAGAATTCATCTGCGACTCTGGTAATGACTCCGGAGTCGGCTGTGAATTCCACGGGCACGATGTTAAATACAATCACGCGTTCGTTTGTGCGAGGTCATAGATACGAAAAAAAAATATCGAACTCCAAGCATGCGTGCAGATGCATAAATGTATGAAAGTAAACATGCTCCTGGTACGTATTATACACATGACAAGTACGTATTAGGAGTTGAGCCGCGAACGCGAACTGCCTCGTTTGAAAAACTCTTATCTTTACCGTAAAATTGCCGTAGAGCGCTTCTGTGCATCGGTCTTATCTCTGATACGGTATTGCAAATAAATACGTGAAATCGTTTATTCATTTTCACCGTTAAACGATTTGAAGAGTCGTCGAGACTCCAATTCGTAATTTCGCAAATTAAATTTCGCACGCGGTAGAAAGCTTAATTATTTGCACGTTGCAAATGCATAATTCGAACGTACAAAGTCAATGAAACTTGAAATCAATTATTGTTAAAAAAAAAGTCACACACTTTCACCGCGGCAACGGTGGTTTATAAATAATTCACATTAGCACGATAATTTTTTTTTCTTCGCGCGCCCTATTCGGTGAAAGAAGTCAGTCGCATTTACAATTTTCCAAGAACATCAAACACTCGCGCACACCAATTTGCATACACTAAAGTGAAATAAGCGGCGACGGGTAAACGTAGCCCATAGATCGAGGATAGATTTAAAGAAAAATAAAATAAAATGCAAAAGGTGAACCGTTATAAAAACGTAATAGGAAACACGTACACACTTGTGGCGTCGCAAGTGTAAACGCGCAAGGTGTAAAGTTGTAGTTGTTGGTCAGGTGTGATCGAGAGGAAGAATGAGGGAGCGGGGAAAGGGGGTGGGAGGAAAGGGAAACGAGCAAATGCGCGTGTACGCATGCACCAGAGGGAGAGAGAGAGAGGAGAGGCGCTATTCGGCGCTCCAGCAAGTCGCAAAATGCACAGGCGCACACAAGCGCACCTCGGGCATATTGCATGCACAAATACGAGCGTCGTCTCTTTCTCTCAGTGGCTCGCATACTCGCGAGCCGCTACTTTACGACGTTGTACACGTATACAGAGAAACGCGTTTCGAGTCCGTCTCTTTTTGTCGTTGGCGCGCGCGCTCGCTTATAGTTTCACCTTGCTCCCTCTCTCTCTCTTTCAGCCGTTATCTGCCATCTCCTCTTGCGTCTCTCTCTCTCCCTTCATTACCTGCCTCTATCCGTTCGTACATCTACCGGCTATATACGTGTGGGATGCCCGCGTCGGGTGCACACACACACAGACTTACTCATACACGCACACGTGTAGAAGCGCGAGTAAACGCATACACAGGGAAGCAATAGCGTCGCTCCTCTCGCTCTTTCCCATTTTCTGGCCGCCGCCTCCCCCCTCGCCCCCGCCCCCTCGGTACCTCCCGCGCTTGATTTTCTCTCTTTCTGGGCGAACGCGGGGTTAGGAGAGAATCGGGAGAAAGGGCGAAGGGAGGGTTGCTAGTTTTCTCTCTTTCTCTGGGCTCTCCGCAGCTATCGCACGCTCTCGCTAGCCATCTTCCTTTTAAGCATCCTCTGTCCTCGTCGACGCGGCTCAGTCTCCCTCGCCCCGTCCTTGTCCGACTCGTCGACGCTCTCATCATCGACTGCCGCCACCGAGAGAGCGGCCTTCTCGCTCTTCCTCTCTCCAACCGCCTGTCTCTCTTTCTCATTGTTAATCTTTTTTCCGCGGATCTTTTTTTTTAGCTCTCTCTTTTCCTCTTGTGCCTTCGTCCGAGCCCCCTTTCCCTTGCTCGATTTTTCGCTCTTCCTCTCTCTCCCTTCGAAATTTCTCTCGACCCTCTCTCGACCTTTTCTCTTACGCTGGATCTCTTTTACTACCCCCGGCTCAGTTGCTCTCTCTCACTCTCTCTCTTTTGCTCTCGTGTTATTTTTCTTTCTAATTTTTTGGTACTCATTTTTGAAATCCTCCACTAGACGCTTTCCTCTGGCCACGATTGTTCCTGTCTTGGAAAAAAAGCTCCGCGAAATTTTCCGCAGCCACGAGGACTCGAAAATTCTACAAACCCTTTCCACGAGTGCGTTAAATTTTTTCCCATCGCTTTATTTTCTCTTTGCGTTTCGACCTACCGTGCATATAATTATCACGACCTTTTCTTTCTTTTGATAGTAAAGAATTCGCTGCGACTTTAAATAATTAATTTGTCCTCAACTTCCTCGGTACCATCGCGCATAAATAAAAAATTCACTTTGTCCGTGTCGCTTCATATAAGTAAATTAATAACCGCGCGCCTGTTAGATTCTAATATCACTCCTCAAAATTAAAAGAGCAATATGAAGTAAGAGTGTACAAAGCTTCAATATGAGTTCGGTTTAATTAAAAGTCCATTTCTTTTTAAATTAAAGAACAAGACCGAGGCTGAAGCTCGCCTTAACCATCCCAACGGAGAGTCCGGATGAATCTCGCTTTTACAGCGATAGTCTGCGAGATTTACAGAAATTCAGCTCCAAAAAGGAGCGAGAATCTAATTTCGCGAGCGGAGCATCACTTTTTCGTACGCTTTTATCTGAAATCTCGTATCTCTTGCCCTCCCCTCTCCCCCACAGATAGCTCCCACCCTCTTCTCCCTTTCTCATTTTGTTTCTCGATCTACGTTTTTTTTAGCCTCGGTCCCGGTATATCTCCGTCTTTCGTCCTTTTTTTTTACGGTACGCGAGTACTGTACGTTGTGTCGCCGCTGCTTTGCGGCGTCGGCGTCGTCTCTCCGTTCGCTCGTAATCGGACTCTCTTTTCACGGCGTGGACACTAGCGGCGAACGAATTCCTTTCCCGAAATGAGAAAAGGCCGCTTTATGCTGTTGCCATGCGTGACGATTTCCCGATGTCGTTGCTTCTTTTCTGACTTTTTTTTTTAATGATATACGCTGCCATTAATGTTTTCTTTTCCCTTCTTGCTCGGGGCTGTTATCTTCTTATTTAAACTGGTTTCTCGTTGGGTTTCGCTCTTCCTTTTTTTACAATCGTTAACTGTTACAATGATCTATTTTGGAGTAGTAGTATTTAAAATTGTTTGCTGTTTTAAGAGCCTTGGGTAAATTGCAAATTTTCTTTAAAGTTAAATTGCATTTTTTATTAAACTATTAAACGTAAAGATTGCAGCCTTACAGCTAGTTCTCTTTTCTTTTACTCGATCGTATCGTGTAACTGTTAGAGTAAATTAAATTCCATTTTATTTATTTAAATTGCGGAATAATGGTATGTCTGTTAATTATTTTCGTATTAAATGACTTATTTCAAATTAGCTTCGTGATCCCCGACAATTTCTATAAATTAACTCCTTAACGCTTGATGCATCGTACGGTTGCGCAAACCGGTTTGCGGACTTTAAAAAGTTATTGTGAAAAACGATTTGAAACCTCCTCCTTTTTTTTAACTGCCTTCTGCTACTCTGCACCACGTACCAAAGCTACATACTCAACATTCCGTTGAGCGTACCGCCGGATCCTTACTGAATTTTATAAAACGTTGCAAAGTAATGGAATAAATAATTTTACAAACGACCACAGCCTAAATGAGCGTTCCAACGCGAATTTATAAATGCGATATTAACAACAATATATAGGTTTCCATAAATTTCCATCAAAAAATAAGTCTTCTTTACTGCTGTTTTTAAAAATCTTTTGTTTCTCGAACATGAACGACGTGCAATTAATTAAAATCTGTAAATCCGAGTCATTTAAACAAAAGATGGTAGAATTTCGCTCGAATAGCTGCCGTGCACCGGAGCAACATTTCCTCCGGTAACTGCGAATGTCTTTTCGACAATCGAATTTAGCGACCACGCAATGCGAACGAAGGGTGGTGGATAAGAGGGGGGGGGGCAAACCGGCATTATTTTTGTATCGTGCGAATGATTTTTCGACTAGTCCGCGCGCAGTACGCTGCCCCATCTACCCCCCTTCCGACTCTTCCCCGCCGCCGGTCGCGCCTCCCTCGTGCAGCCGCGAATCGATCGAGCCGAAATTCAATTGCAAAGCGTGTCCGCGCGCGCGTTTTCCGATTCAACTCTCCATCCCTCCCCCTCATCTCCCCGCGTGCTCGCTCTCGCTTTCTGGAAAATCATTTTCATTTCGACAAAGAGCCCCCAAAACACCGTCGCCTCGTTATAGTCCCCGTCGCGTCATTTTTTTTTTGTTGGGTCGGATGAACGACCGCGGTGACGATAAACTGCAGTTACCAGTTTGGTAATCGGGACTTACGTGGTCGAGGTGTACAAATTCTTTTTTTCGCGTGTGCAAAGTTTAATTTTTTGCTTTTTTTACGGTGTATTTATTCCGAGTAGAGTGTCGGTGCTATGGTATACGTTAATGAATATTTGAAGTTTTGTTGCGATTGTGCGAAAAGTTTTTGCGGAATTATATTTTAACGTCGGTATCCCTGGAATTTTTCAATTATAGAACTTCACGTGCAGTATGCATTTCATTGTGTCTGAAAAGGCAACTTTACTAAATAACACCTATTGATTTATTGATTTCTGCGCGCTTTATATTGGCGCACTATCCCTTATTTTAATAATAATAAAAAAAGAACGTACTTCCTGATAGAAATAATTAAAAACATTTTTGGACCCATTAGTGGTAATAATTTTTTTATAGCTATATGCAACATGAACAGAGTTTTGCGAAAAATATTACTTTTTTTTTTAAATCCATTTCTGTTATATATACTTTTTATTTCTGTTACGTATGATTTATGGCATGAAAGTACTATAGGCGGACGCGTTTTAGGAGATAAACGCCATACTGAGCGACGAAAAAAAAATTGCATTCAATTTAAAATTTTTCATTTAAAACAGTCGGGTTTGTTGAAAAACTTGACAATCGATTGAACGGTGCACATGCAAATGCACTGTCGTCTCACCCAACTCAAAGTAAACGAACACAAAAAAAAAGAAGAAAAACATAAAAAAATATGCAAATAACTAATGATAGGCCGCGTTTACTTTGAGTCGGGTCCCAGCAGCAAAATTGTAAGGGGGAACGAGGGGTACATGCCTTGGGTGTCGGCGTAGTGGCTTGGGTGTACGTAAGCATTTGGGCGCACAGAGAGATAGGAAGTGACGCTGAAATTTGCAGTGGCGAGCGCGGCGGAGCAGCAGAGGTCGGAATCCCCCGCGAGCTCGGCGGAGAGCGGCGCTAAGGACACGGGCGGCCTAGCGGCCAAGGTGCCCATAAGCAAGCACACCGGGCCCGCGGCTGCGGCGGCCAAGGGGGCCTGGCTCAAGGCCCCGCTAGCCGAAGCCCACGAGCCCCACGGTGAGTCCCGCCATCGAGCGCAGCTCCAACATGTCTAAAAGCAAAAAAAAAAAAATATAAAAAAACAAAAGAAAAAATATGTGTATTCGCACGCAAATCCTGCAAACGACGCCACCCATGATATATATACATGAGGCCGCGTCGACGCTCGTAGCGGAGGGACCTCCGCGACTTCCGTGCATTCGGCGACGCACACTTTTATTGATCATGCTTGTTACTTCATTTTCATACACTACTTTGTTCTCTGCCTCATTTTTTTTTATTTGCATTTGGTTCGTTAAACATTGAATGATGTATATTTTTGTAGCTCTGTGTTATTTTTTTTTGTGGTGGGGTCAACGATTTTGCGCCCGTGAGAGAATTCGATTTGGAGCTACTGAGCAAAACGTAGTATCTTTTTCGGTCTGTCTCGTATCCGTTAATGAGTGTACGCGCGGTGTAAGCTGGACATCAAATAAGATTCATGAGTTTTTTTTTGAGATGTCGAACGCCGTTCTTTCAAACCAATTTGAATACAAAATAGAGTTAAAGTGACATTTACAAAAGGAAATACATCAGCAAACTTCAACGCTGCACTTATCAAAAAAAGACGATAAAACAACAATCCGCCGGATAATGAGCAGCAAAACTCTTACAATCATGGAATAATCAGCATCGCGCACGGCCCGCAAATTAAAATTCGCCAATTAGTCGGCGGAGCTCGGCGTTATTCGGTCGAATTCTAACCGTCCGTGAAAGAGAGAAAAAAAAGGCCAAAAAAACTGCGAGAAGCGAAACGCGTCGCGCCTGCGCACTGAAGGAGAGGAGCCGCTGGCCGCGGCGTCGGCGGCCGTGTGTGTGCACCGGAGAGCCGCGGCGGCGTCGTCGTGTGCGCGGATAATGCGCGATGCAAAACGAGCGAGCGCTCGCGAGGGAAGCCAGTGATGATAAAAGGCTACCGATAGTCCGCGGTCCGGGGACCCTCGAAAAATTTCTCTCCTCCACTGTCTCTCTCTTTCCCCTCGGTCAAAACTCTTTGTAATCTTGGCGGTTGCCGCGAGACCAAGGCAGCCCGCTGTAAGGCCAAAGAGACAAGAAATCGCTCGCTCCTCCGAATAAGAGGAGGGGGTTCCCGACGACGAAGGGGTTCGCGCGCGCATGAAAAAGAGGAAGGGGGCGGGGGGAGGGGAGAAAAAGGGGGCACCTTGCTTGGAAGTTTTATGCTCGGGGCCCCACTCGCTCTCTCCTCTCTCTCGCGCTCTCCTCGCGCGCGCGACTCGCTCCTTCGCTCTACGGCCCCGACGAGCGAGCGTACACATACTCCTCCTTCGTCTACTTCTTCTCTGCTCTTTTCTCTTTTGTTTCGCTTGCCCTCGCTCTTCTCTCTTCTTCCCTTCTCGGGCTGCTCGAGTTCGCTTCCTCGGAAGGAAGCACGCGCGAATTTTTTTTTCTCTCCCCCAGGATTGCGGTACGCGCGTTCCTGAGCGCGCGCCGCGGAAAATCGTCCGAGGATTCCTCCGATGATTCTCCGCGGGGGGAGAGGCGCGATTTTATTCTCCCGTATGGGGGAGTTCGTATGCGCACTTTCGCGGAGGCGAACGAGAGCTCTGTGTCTTGTCCCGCTGTGTATACTTGTAACCGAGGGTCCCGCCGCACTGTGACGACACTTTAGTAATCTGAGGCTTCCGCAACGCTCGCGTCGAACCTTTTTTAAATGACGCACCAGCGTTGATCTCGCGAATGTTGTATCGCCAGTGCTTGCTTATGTAATTTTTTTTTCGGGCGTACGTATATTATGCACTTACAAAAGTCGTGGAATATTGTTTAAATAATAATTGTGCAGCCGCATGGTAAAAAAATTCGTTTACTTGCTTTTATAATTGTTTTTTTTTTTTATATACACTTTACTGTTACGTACAATAGTGTAAATTCTATGTTTCGTGTAAAGCGTAGATTTAATTGCATGTCTTTCGATTATTATTTCAGTATCTTGTGTATTAGTTTGATACGAAATTGATTATACATACGTAACTGAATATGTATTTGTTTTTTTTTTTTTTTTTTAATTATTTCATTGACATCCTCATTAAGTGATCTGTACAACGAAAGGATGCTAATGCAAACGCGTATTTCGTACTATTGACATTAACGCATTTTTTTTTTTTTTTGTTTTACATCACGATGGGAAAGATTCAATAATCGTAATGGAAAAAGTTCAATTTGTTTCGGCAAAACAAATAAACGTTGCTAGAACTTTGTTAGTAATGAAAATTTTTAAACGATTTTTATAGCGTTAGAGAGGGGTTCCGAACTCCAGTCGCGTAGCGCGTATGCGCACAAATCCGAACGAAATTTTCTACGAGGAACCCTCTCTCGATTCGGGCGTCCGAGAGAGAATTTCTCCCCAGCGCTGCTCTCGCGCATATATTGATTACGATTTTTTATCTCCATTGTTTTGTTCATTTTCCTTTACGTATACCTATATTTATATCCTTATATGATTCTCGTCGTACTTTCATTTTATTAGTATTAAAAAAAAATTATTAAAAAGGGTAATTGACTTGTTTTTCTCGAATTTGAATTTTATTTTTTAGATAGACGAGTTTATTGATCAGAGAAAGGGTTATAGCTGCGGGTTTGTGCATAAAATGTTAGTCTCGCACTAATGCAGCTTCGGTAATTAAAATGCATAATGAAAAATAAGTATCTTTTATGCACGCGAAGTAAACTGTAGTACAAAATTTACGGTGAATTTTGGATTATTTTCCACGCGGTGTTTATCCTAATTAAAGTGTTATTATAATATAATATTTGTTATCGTTTTATTTTTTTATCAATTTGTAATAACGAATTAAAATTAATTTGATGAATTACGAAAATAATACAGCATGATATCATCCATTAGAGGAAATTTATCTGTTTTCGAAGGGTTAATTTTGGCTATATTTTAATCGAACAAATACCTTTTAAAACTACATCAGTACTATAATAGATTAAATAAAATAAAAGCAAATAAAACATTTTATTATATAGGCCCTATTGAAAAAAATATATATATTACAAATATTTTAATTTATTTTTCGTACGGATTTCTCTTGTGCTCGCTGTTATCCGTCGCATGCTATTCAATTCTAACAGAAATATCTTTCATTACTTTTTTTTTATTTAAGCGCATTAAATGTTCAAAATTCTAAAGGAAACAGTATCGGCGCATCAAAATTAGCGACCCTAAAGTCGACCACCATTGTTCTACACGTAACAAATTTTGAAGCATGAATGTTCAATTTTGTTTCCTGCACTAGATATAGCATCTACGTATACTGCATACATTTTACGACAATATTAAAATGACCTAGACTATAAGGTGGAGATTTCGGCGATAAAATACAGTCATTACATTTTTAATGACTACAAAAAGAAAAACCTTAGTACGAGCTTAACGATTCCAACATTTTACAGGGATAGACGAGGGTTCCGGAGGTGGTGGCGGCGGCGGTGGCGGCGGTGGCAATACGAACCTCGCCCCGGGGGTGTCCGAGCTGTCGATGAAGCAACGCCACCAGATGAAGCACCGCGAGCTCTTCCTGTCGCGGCAGGTGGAGACGATGCCCGCCACCCACATACGCGGCAAGTGCTGCGTCACCCTGCTCAACGAGACCGAGTCGCTGCTCAGCTATCTTAACAAGGAGGACTCCTTCTTCTACTGCCTCGTCTTTGATCCAGCCCAGCGCACTCTGCTCGCCGACAAAGGTAAAACGTCCCCCTTTTACCAATACGCCTACGGCGAGACACCTCGCTTCTTTCTTTTTTTTTTTCATTTCACCTTCCTTTTCGCACTCGATCGCACCTTTCCGCATCGCTGGATCCTTAATTTCGATCTTCCCTTTTTCGCTCGCCGGGGCTTGTATACAGTCTCTGTGTAACGCGAACGTGAATTTTTTGCAGGCGAGATACGAGTGGGCAGCAGATACCAAGCAGACAACATAGCGCCGGCGCCGCTGACGCAAACAGAGCGCGAGGCGGACCCGCGCCGGCTGCAGGAGCTCGAGACGCTGGTGTGGACACCGCGACATTCGCTGACGGATCGGCAGATAGACCAGTTCCTCGTGGTGAGCCGCTCGGTCGGTACATTCGCCCGGGCCTTGGACTGCTCCTCCTCGGTGAAGCAGCCCTCGCTGCACATGTCCGCCGCCGCAGCCTCGCGCGATATCACGCTCTTCCACGCGATGGACACGCTGCACCGGCACACCTACGACATCGCCAAGGCCATGTCGTCGCTCGTGCCTAGCTCGGGACCTGTCCTCTGCCGTGACGAGATGGAGGAGTGGAGCGCCTCCGAGGCCAACCTCTTCGAGGAGGCGCTCGATAAGTACGGCAAGGACTTTTCCGATATACGCAAGGACTTTGTAAGTTGTGTTTTTTGCTTTTTCAAATTGTTAGCAATTTTTTGCTATTCCTCGTTGACACGTCGATTTCTTTTCATAGCTGCCGTGGAAGACGGTCAAGAACGTGATTGAATACTACTACATGTGGAAGACGACGGACCGATACGTGCAGCAGAAACGCGTGAAGGCCGTAGAAGCTGAGAGTAAACTGAAGCAAGTTTACATCCCTAATTACAATAAGAATTCGAGTCCACCTGGTGCTGGTAGCCTACTTGGATCTGGCCAGGCCAGCATCATCCCCATCGGTAACGCCAACAGTACGAGCAGTAATGGCAAGACAGCGTCGGTGAGCATTCTGAATGGTAGCAGCAACGGCGATGCGGCTATGCTTATGGTTACGGGGAACGGCAAGCCCTGTGAGAGCTGCCAGACAATGCAGAGCCCCCAGTGGTACGCCTGGGGACCATCGCACGTGCAGTGCCGGCTGTGTCAGCCCTGCTGGTCTTACTGGAAGAAATACGGTGGATTGAAGGCACCTTCGCGGATGGACGACGCTGACGCCGACCGCAAGCGTAGTGGAGCTGGTTCGGATGATGAAGGCAAGGGCGCCGGTGGTCCTCATCGACCTCACCGTTGCAGCATTCCCTCCTGCGGTAAAGAGTTCAAGCTGAAGGCCCATTTGAGTCGTCATTACGCCAGTGCTCATGGAGTTGATTTACGAGGCAATGCCGTACCTGGTGGAGTAGCCGCCGGAATTGCTGTCGGAGTCGGCTTAGGTAAGGATAACTTATCATCATTCACTTTGCTTCAACTTTAAAGAACTCTTTTAACGCTTTATTTTTTATTTGGATTTACTAAAGTAATTCCTGATGATATTGTAGGAGCTGGTGGTGGAGGTTCACCTCGACCTGTTATGAAAACGCGCTCGGCTTTTTATCTGCGGACCTCAGCACTAGCGCGTGCGGCTCGTCGACTTTGTGCGGCGCAATTGCGTACTCGACATGCGGCGAGAGCACCACATCAACCAGTAAATGCTGCTCCACTTCGCCATCTCTGCGCCTCACCCCAGTTGGCCAACAAAACGGCAGCTGAACTACGTGTACTCGCGCGTGCCGTTAGACCAAGAATCAGACCTCGTGTCACCGATATCGCCACACGTCTTGGTGACCATCCTCAGCCGAGGCAACCCGGCGACTGGGACTGGCTTCAACTTACTGCGCCAGGACAACGCAAACAACCCGACCGCGTCTCGTTCCCACGGCCACCCAAGGCTCCTGGTAAGTTATCTCTATTTTATTCATTTTTTTCATTCATTAATTTATATATTTATTTTATTAATTAACTTATATTTAATGTTTGCGCAGATGGCAGTTTACTTTACGAAAGAATTCCCAACAAGCCGGAGGTAGACCGACTTCCGGCCACCCCTCCCGTTCAACCTGCGATGCAGACGCAACAAAATCTCTTAAAACGCACAAGGCCTCCGTTCGATGAGATCAACGGTGCTGATGGTTAGTTTTGATCTAATAGTGAATCCTTAATAATTAATCTGCTATTGATGAGAAAAATTAAATTAAATTAATTAATGCTTTGCGTGCAGGTATTGGACTGAACGCAATGGTGTCACAAGGCCCAACGCCGGCTAAACGGGCCGCGACGCACGCGTCACCTTTACATGCGAATTCACGCGGTCCGATTGACGGTCCGTTGGCCGCAGCGGCAGCAGCTGCGGTAGCTGGCGCGAATCCAGCGGGGGCAGCAGCAGGCGTGTTGCCTCCTCTGGTTGTACCATTGAACGGACGCGCTGGTCATCCTCACGGAATGCCACCGCAGGCGCAAATGTCCCGAAGTAACGCACGAAAACAAGTCATGTCCTGGATGGATGCACCGGATGACGTCTACTTCCGCGCATCAGAACATACTAAGTAAGTTTGATTACTGAATCCTATCAGTTTCTTCTACCACAAAAGTTAGTTCTATTATTAAACAAAGTTGTCTTTCTTTTTCAGGAGAATGAGAAAAAATTTGTCGTCAGTCGAATTGCGACGAGGAGCGCGTAAGCCCTGGCGTAGAATGGCTATTCCTCAACGAGCTATACCACGACCAGAAAATGACATGGTCGTCATACTTGATTGAAGGCGAGACAATTCTTGAAATTCGGAGATTTTTGCGAAACTAGAAGAAGCAGTTGAGAGAAGAAGGAGAATTAGCCAATATGCGTAGAGGGAAAACAAGGAATGTAAACAATCAACTACAATCCGTCGAGCGAATCGATAGCCGCAATTTTGACGGCTATAGTAGCGACACGCAAAGATGAGAAGAGGAAACAACAACTGAAGATAACAGTGCGAAAATATGAAGAGAATACAAATAAAACAAATACAAGTGATGACTAATGACGATTAACTTTGGAAAAATAAGTGTCGATACCCAATTTAAAAAACGAAATCGAGTCATTCGCCGTGAATCATGATTTTCTATTCGTATCAATTAAATATTGTTGTTATTAATAATGATTATTATTATTAATTAAATGTAAATATGCATACGAGCGCCACCCACAAGCATACACACAGCCACGGGCACACGTACATACATAAAAGGATGAAAAAGAAAAAAAATAACACAGAGCTAGGTAATCTACTTGAAGGAGTTTACACAGGAATTTGATCATTTTTTTTCTATCCACTCTAATTTTCTTCTTATTTAGTATTTGTGTAATATACATGAAGTATGAATGATATATTTAGTTATTATTTATATTTTAGAAATTCAGTTCATCTCTGTATGAATTAATTGACCTAGTGTAGTATTTTGTTTATTTATAAAAAGACGCTCCAGTGTCTACTTCTTACTTGATATAAAATAATTCGTGTACGTATATAAAAATTAATTAATTTTTTGTGTAAATTTTGACAATATATTATTCCCCTGGAGCTATTTTGAGTAAGTGCCTGGTTCTGTACGTAATGATTACATACATGCATACATAGAAAAAAAAAAGAAAGGAGAAATCGACAAACGGAAACGTTGACGATCTGTAAGCGTATGCAAGGATAATTCGCAATGAAAAGTCCGAATTGCATTGAAATGCGACGTTTAAGAAAAATTCAAATAAATTGTCGAGTGAATTGTATTAATGCCAAGCTCGTTCATCCGTGTTTACACTAGAATAATGCGCACGACTACGGTAGAAGCGAAGATGGTACGTAAGAGCGCGAGAAAGCAAATGAGAGAAAGAATGCTCACTGTGAATATTTTTATTAAATTTTCAAGTTTGATGACTTCCGTCGCAACAATTAATAAATAAACTAAGTATAAATGGGAATGACTATTATACTTTCCTTTATGATTATCCTTTCCTGTGATTTACAAGCTATTGTAATTAGTACAATAACAAATTTTTAATTATTATTATTTAATTATTAGAAATGATCTTCGTGAATTACAAGTGCCAAAATGTACTCTTGAAGTTCTGATTTTTTTTTTATTTAAATGGGTATCTGATATATTGCTCTGCTATAATTTTCTAGTTGGGAGTCTTTAAATAACTACATTTTTAAATAATAAAAAATAGCAAAATATTATTCAATTGAAAGTTTAAAGACTACGTTTTAAAGCATGATATGAAGCACAGTCACAGTCATATTTTTCTTACTATTGCCTACTAAATAATTAATTTCCTAGCATGACACCGTCAATTGCTATATGTGCATATCGTGCATACTTTACCATTTCATAAGTTCTCTAAATGATTAAAGATTAACAATTTATTTAAATGTTTACTATTATAATGTAATCAATTGGTTTAAACATTTCTTACACGTAGAAAAATAACTATTATTGTTATAATTAAAAAAAATATTTATATACAACAGTTATGCGCACGCGCGGGCAGGTGCTTTGCGCTTTGCCCGACAAAACAGACGTTGGAGGTTTTGGAGCACTGAGGGCTACGGTTAGTGGCGGAGAGGGAAATGTTAATGTTATTCCCGCGCTTCCTCGATACAAGTTTAGACGAAACGACGATGAAAATAACGACCTGATGAATTATGAATCAATGCTTTTGACATTGAATCCATCGAACCGATTAATGCGTGAGTCTTACTTTGTGCTTTCGCCAGTGATTTTTTGAAGTTAGCGATTTCATTTAGGTTAGGTACGAGGTCGGTTTAGAATACCGCGGGCCCGTCTGCTTGACCTTCTCGACAAAAATAACGAGTTACGATTTTGCCGTGAAATAATCATTTGCGAATAAAGAAAATTTCATTTTTTGCTTTATTTTGAGTCACATGATACTAAGATAAAATAACAAAACTGAGAAGGTTATGTCAGATTAAATGTCTGTTTAAATCACAGAGAAAGTTTATTTACATTTTGTGATTTAAATAGGTACAATAAACTTCAGCTAATTTTAAATGTGCACATATTTTAATTGTATTCTTGAGTCTTAATTTATTGTCGAAAAAATGATTATCACAGGTTGAGGGGATCGTGAAGGCCGATCAAGACTGTAGTTTCTATGTAAAAGAATCTCTTTGACGAATACAGAATGGTTGTGGGAGTATTTCCAGCCCTTAAATTAGGAGTACTGTTTATTAAACAAATTAGCAAACCTCTTGCTCAGATTATAGTAAATCAAGCCAAAAATCATGCTGTTTTTAGGACTTATTTTATTATACCTCCTGCTCAATGTAAGTTAATCAATAATTTTTATCCAGTTTTAGTTATTAATCTTATTTTAGATTTTTTAATAATAATTATGTTTTCAGTTTACCACTGGGCAGAAGTCAAGGCCAAAATGTATTTAATGAATTTAGGAAAACCTACAAAAGTTGCAAAACTGAATGAACAGATGGCCATTGAACTGGGTGCGAGTTTAATGGGTGAGGTTATAATATTTAGTGTGGCTGGTGGTTGCCTAGTATTGGAGTATAACAGGCAAGTAGCCAAAGAAGCTAAAAAAGAAGAATTACGACAAATGCAATTGCAAAAGTTTACTGATGACATACAAGCTTTGTACGAAACAGCTAAAGTACAAGAAGCTGAATTAGAATATCTTAAACGTTCTTTGGCAGAACTTGCCAAAAAAACCAAACAAAAGCTTACTGAAAGAATAACAGAAAATGATACTAGCAGTAACAATGATGAAAACAATCAAAGTGTGATTAATCGTGCTATATCTTATTATGAAAATGAAGTTAAGAAAAAAGGAAAACCAAGTTAATATGGATATGTAAAGGCAAGTGACTTTTATTAAAAAAAGGTGATGATTTTGAATTTATTTACCATGAGTAATAATGTGAAAAGGCTTTTTATCAATGGCAATTTTTTTTACTATAATGTATTTTATAGTAACTGTATCTGTTTTATCACTGCATTCAATTGTACATAAAACTTGTTACAATATCATTATTGTAGACTATACAGAGTGTTAGTGAGCTTATACAAATATAATGTACATATATTATTATTGATACATTATTATTAATGAAATTTAGGAGTTAATTTCATTTCGACCTTATTGTTTCTACATACTATAAGACCTAGTCAAAAATAAAATTTGTGTTATTTCTTTAAAAAATCACAATGTTCATCATTTCGTTTTTTACAAGTCGCCCATATTTTCTTTATTTTCATAATATTTGAATGTCACTTGCCTTTGACTTTAGAACGTTTTTTTTTAGTTTTTACAGACTGCCTGTAATGTAATCATTGTTTTACTTGCTGGCAAGTAAAATTTTATGAACTACATGAATCTGTTGTTTTATTTTATATCAATTAAAAACTTGGTATTAAGAATAAAATTAGTTTCTTTTTTATAATTATAAATAATACTTATAAAATTAAATTGCATGCTTAACAAAATATTAAAAAAATCAAGTAATTTATATACGTTTATAAAATGTTTGTCTTTCTCAATTTACATTCAAATTGAAATAAATTATCAACGTGTAACAATTTTTTTTTTATTATTTATTAAATTTTACCTACTTTTACCATTTTTTATTTTTTTTATTATTAATTAAATAGGCTTTATTCAACATTTTCTCAAGAGAAAAAAGAAAGTTCACTCAATAAAGGATATTTTGAAGCATCATTACAATATTTTCGCAGGTAACGTAATGATGAGTCATTTCTGCGATTTTCCCTTCATCCTTGCGACCCTCAGTTTATTCAAATTTATCAACAGGAGTGAGTTATCCACGCACTGTTAAAATAGGTTCAACCTAGCCGGATCATTTACATAATTTGGATTTTAATGCATTTATCAACTTAATAATTATTTCTACATATAGTTAATAAAAATCGATCAACTATATATATATATACACATATATATTAAGGAGTTTTCTGTAATACCGAAATACGGTAAAGATCATTCCTATCTTATCATCAATATTATGCCGCGTATAATACACGTCGAGTATATGAACTACTCACAGACGCCATCATAAACGTATGTACTGTCCGCAGTGTGTGATCCCGGATTCCGGCTTCGGGATCAGTGGAAAGGTTAATTTGTATTGAATTTGTTGATTTAGTTCCGATGGCATCCTTTTTGTACTTGTAACTACGTTTCAATAAGATTTTAATTGAATTTCAAATAAATTATTTCAGTCTTTTACGTAAGTACAATTAAAAAAAACAGAAGTATAACCTTCAAATTACTATTAGCATGGCAGTATTGTATCAATTTTGTAATTGTAATCTTTTGAAGTAGTGTTCTAACAACGACAATGGACGACCTTATGATGCCGCCGGGGATGGAGAGAGAGAATTTTTCATACAATAACTCTGAGCCTCAAAAGATGGTAAATGGAAAGGCAGAGAAAACTCAAAGGCCAAAGAAGCAAAAGAAGAAAAAGAAGAAGAAGAGGCATAATGTGGAGCAAAAGCCAGAAGAACCAGTAAATACCTCTAGAGAACCCGAACCTGAAATCGAGTACATTCAGGAGATTCCAACTGTAAACGATTTGGAGCCAATGTACAGACAGTTTGCCAAAGTATTTGAAGCTTTTAAACTTGTCGAGCCAGAGAAAGTAGACAATGGTGAGGCTATTAGCCAGTATCCTCCAACTGCAGCTGCAGCGGCTGCAGTTGCTGCCGCAGGAATTGTAGCTAATAAGCTTGGAGCAGTGGTGGATGAATACGAAGAGGATGCTCAGGCACAGCAGCAACACTTGCAACAGCAAGGTGAAAATGGTGTACAACGACTTTCCAAGAGAAAGCTAAAAAAATTGACTAGGCTTAGTGTAGCTGAACTGAAGCAACTTGTAGGCAGACCTGATGTAGTCGAGATGCATGATGTTACAGCCAGAGATCCTAAGCTTTTGGTACAATTAAAAGCTCACAGAAATACTGTGCCAGTACCAAGGCATTGGTGTTTCAAAAGAAAGTATTTACAAGGCAAGAGAGGTATTGAAAAACCTCCATTCGACTTGCCTGCATTTATCAAACGGACTGGAATCACAGAAATGAGAGCTAGTCTGCAAGAGAAGGACGAAGCTAAAACTCTCAAAGCAAAAATGAGGGAAAGAGCAAGACCTAAATTAGGGAAAATTGATATCGATTATCAAAAGCTTCACGATGCATTCTTCAAGTGGCAAACAAAACCACGAATGACTATTCATGGAGATTTATACTATGAAGGTAAAGAATTTGAAACAAGGTTAAAAGAAAAGAAACCTGGTGAATTAACAGATGAATTGAGGACATCACTTGGTATGCCAGTTGGACCTAATTGTCAAAAAGTACCTCCACCATGGTTGATTGCCATGCAACGTTATGGGCCACCCCCAAGTTATCCAAATTTAAAAATACCTGGATTAAATGCTCCTATTCCTGAAGGCTGTGCTTTTGGTTATCATGCTGGTGGTTGGGGAAAACCACCCGTTGATGAAACAGGTAGACCATTGTACGGTGATGTATTTGGTGTTTCTAGAGCTGCAGGAGGAGATAACATGGATGAAGAGATTGACAGAGGCATGTGGGGAGAACCAGAATCTGAATCATCTGGTGAAGAAGATGAAGAGGATGAGGATGAGGAGAAGGATGAAGAAGGTAAACATTAATTTATATTAATTACTAATATTTATTACAAAGAATTTTTTTTATTTATCATTTAAATTTACTTTTAGGCAAAGAAGATACAACTGGACTTGTTACTCCTGGAGCAGAAGGTTTGATTACACCAAGTGGTATCACTTCCATTCCTGCAGGTTTGGAAACTCCAGAAACCATTGAACTCCGTAAGAGAAAGATTGAAAGTGAAATGGAGGGAGGAGATACTCCTGCATTATACACAGTACTTCAAGAACGAAGAACGGAAGGATTAGGCAGCAGTATGATGGGCAGTACACACGTTTATGACATGACTGGAGCAGGTGGTCAAGCTCCACCTTCAGTAATAGCTGCAAGACGAGGAGTTGTTTCTACCTCTGAAGTTAGAGCAACAGAAAGAGAAGGAGCTGTAGAGTTAGCACTTGATCCAAGTGAATTAGATTTGGATTCGGAAGCTATGGCTTCTAGATATGAAGAGACAATGCGTAATCGACAAGCATTTAGACGCGAGGATGTGTCTGATATGGTGCAAGATCACGTTCAACGTCAAAAGGTAAAATTAACATTATTGATTTAGGTAAGGGCTAAGTAATTTCATGAATATTGTATTAATGAAATTTTAATGTTTCAGAGTAAAAGAAAACGCCAGCAGAATCAAGATACAAAATCTTCAAAGAAATACAAAGAATTCAAATTTTAAAGCTCTTATTATGGTAAATATGTGGTTTTTACTATTAGTTTATAAAGTAAATTGTATTTAGAATATCATATTTTTTAATTAAGCTATATTTTATCAGTAAATTCATGTTACATATTAATTAATGTTAGATATGTGCATTAAATAGAATTAATAAAATGAAAATAGGAAGGAAATATATGGTTTCATAATAAATATTTATTTATCAGAAATATTTCAAAATTTATTGTGTAAATATCTACAAAATACTTTTACTAGTATAGTTCGTCAGTATAGAGATCAGCAGATTATTGTTTTAAAAATTTCAATCGATATAAAATTTGAGATTTTATACTTATTTTAAATGCTCAGCATTAGATGATTAGCATTTTTTTATGGAGATTGGCTAATAGTAAATAGAATAAATATACATTTGTTCGTCTTCAAGTATTCATGTTAATAAAACTATTTTATTTGCAGTAGTATAATTGAAAAATTTTCTGTTGATTTAATTTTCTTGTATTTTTCACAAAAAAGTTCTGTAATATAAGGCAGTATTATACAAGTGATTCTTTTGCAAAGAACACTTCAAATTGAGTTTCAAATTTGCTAAATGTTTTTAACAATATTAATCCAAAACTTCAATATTTCTGAATTTATACATATGTGCGTAAAATTTTAAATGTAAATATTAAAGAACATTTCAGTTAGTAGCTAGTAAAATAAACAAATAAATTTTCAGATTTTAAATCTGTAGTTTTTTACGGAACTGCGATTTAAAACCTCCTGAAGACACAGAGTCGTGAAAGGTTTCGTAACATAATAGGCTAGAAGCAGAAGGCATGGAAGAACAATAGCTATGACAAATCTACTGATGCCGCTGCCGATGTCAAGCCAGCTTCCCTGCGTGGTTACTCCGAACATCAGTGGTAGCGCCAAGCAGTCAGCTAAAAGCAAAACCGACGAGAAGATTGTCGAGTTTGGGCCTAGAGCGCGAATTAGGCATCCGACTAGTATCAATGGAATCACAATTTTTAGCACTATAAGAAATGCCATGGTAAAGGGCGCAAACACCGTCAAAAAGTGGCGAGTCCAAGATGGGTCAAAAGAGCTTAAACTGGCCATATTGCCTGTACCAAAGAAACACAACAACGTGTACAGCATCTGATGTAAAATTCGTTAAGGATAACGTTTCTTTTTTTATGAATTTCAGACACAATATTATTATTATTGTAAAATGTAAATTGATATTAAATCATTATCTTACATATTTCTTTCTGTTTTATTCCAATAGATTTTTTAGTTCATTAAAGTACTTTTTCAGAAGATATAAATTTTAGCTTTCTTTTTAATATTGCACTAAATAAATAATTAAATAATTAAATAAAGGATACGAGAAATGCCGCAGTAGTAAAGTTTCTGAGACTCAAAACCTTTGTTGTTAATGGTGATTGATGTGTATATTCATAAATTGGCCAGTGTTGTAAATGGTATGAAAATATAAGAAAGAAAATTGGTTCGTAAGAAGTTGATAAAAGAGAAAGTGGACTTAATAAAGCTGATGTAACTCCAAAAATCCTTTGGTTCCATTCTTTGGGATAAAGCGAAATTGCAATTGGTGTGCTAATAAGTAAAAGCCAAGACAGCCAAGATCGTCCATCCATAACATTTAAACACAATAAGGATGTTAAAATTATTCTTGTAATTTCGAGAATCTTATTGTAGTTGTATATTTTTCGCTTTTTTATTATAGTTATTGCACTTATACTTAAAGCTACTAATCTGAAAAATAAATGAAAAAAAATGTTAACATAATTTTACATTAAATTTTAAATGAGATTTAGAAAAGAGCATTAAATATCTTACACTATGTATACTCTTGGTTGTGATCCAACCACTGGTAAAAAAGGGAAAATTGCAAGAGCAACCCCAGTTAATATCAAATGGGAATGAGCATTTCTACCAAATATAAGTTTCTGTAACCCAGCAACTATTAACATACTAATACTAAAAGTCCATCTATAAATAAGACCAGTAAACATGAACAATATAAGACTTATGACTCCTAGCATCTCTATAAGAGGTTCATTTGAGTTTATTTGCAAGGATGGTCCTTTTTTAATTATTCCCCTAAATGCTAGCCATGCAGATACTGCACTAATAACACCATATCCTAGTAAACGCCACTCTTTACAACCTGCAACTAAAACGGTAAAATATTACTTAAGCAATGTTATAATATTAGACTATTTTTAAATACTTTTATGTATACACTCCTACAGGCAAAACTTATATTTACTAATAAAAAACGTCCAGTGCTTATTACCTGCATACTCAATAATAAGTGGAATGATTGCAACTATCAAAGCCATATTTGCTAACAGCATCCAAGAATAACATCCTAATTGAATTGTGCGACGGGGTATACCAGAAAGGTCAACAAAGAGAAGTGTTATCCAACCAATCCACATTATCATTAAGCAGATTAAAAATCTAGTAGACTGATAGCGTCGATAGTATGTGAGAGTATCTTTAGCCAATTTTGCAAGGACATTTAATTCATCAATAGATTCTCGCACGCTTTTTTCCGACATTGATCTTTCAAACATTATAAGTTTCTCAATTAGTTCTCTGTCTTTCCCGTACATATTAACCATACTTCTGCCAACTGTTAATTCACGACTTGCTTTAACTTGCTCTACAAGTTGTTTAAGATTACTTAAGTATGCTTTCACTGTGAACTCATCATATTTACTATCAATTAATTCATGAGGAAGAACACCCTAAAAAATGCAAACTATAAATACTGCAATTGTAATTCAAATTATTATAATTTAAATGAATTTACTTCATTATTTGTAGGAATTGGAATACCAATTAAAGTTGAAATCAATGGTGTTATGGCAGCTTGTTCCACATTGTAAAAATGTGAATCTGCTGCAATTCCAGCACCCCATGCAATGAAGGGTGTTTCCGTTTCATCAGATGAGCCACTGCCATGGGATCCCCAGTCTGTCATTCCATGATCAGAAGTGAAAATATATGCCGTACTACCTTGACCAAAATATTTTTCAGTTTTCTTTACAACTTTTTGTATATTAACATCTAAATCCATAATAGTTTCCTCATATTCTCTAAACAAGTAATTAAAATATAATATAAAAGAATCATTAATTTTTGATATTTTACTGTAAATTATTATTACTTTGATTGTGGTTTAGCAGCATGTCCAATTGTATCACAGCCAAGTAAATGAAAATAAAGTACAATTTTATCTTCAGTCTTATATGTAGGTGCTTCTTTTTCTAACCATTCATTATATTTATCAAAAACCCAAGCATCCAACCGTTTTGTAGTTCCTGAGTCTTTATTAAAATCCTGCCAATGGGCAGGATAACTGCTTCCATGAATCTTATGATTACTTCCTGAAGAATAAATTTATTTTGTATAGCTATGTTAAAATACTTTAATATTTGAATCTGTTACCTTTTGTAAAAAGTGATATAATGTCAGGACTTCCCCAAAGCCATGATGCACGGCTTTGATTGAAAACTGAATCAAAATCTACTGGATTTTCTTTCCAACCTTTGAATACAGCACTGGGATCTTCATATAATCCAGCAACAATAGCAATATTACCAGGTCTAGATTCTGTGGGCATTCTTGTGTGAGAAATCCCCCATATTCCTTGAGTTTGAATGACAGAACTAATATTTTAAAAAAGAATAAATATAATTTCCTTATTAAACTTAGCTTATTAAAAATAAATTATAAAGACTACCTTAAATACGATGGAACATTATCCCTGAAGGTTCTAAAGCGCAGACCGTCAGCTACAAATATGAAAATTCTCTGGGCCGGAGAGCCTTTTGGCATTGGAATTACAGGTAATCCAGGTACAACGGGAGAATGAAAATTTGCATCCATGACTCCCCATAGTAGAATAATGTGCATAAGAAAACCCCATAATATTGTAAAAATATGAAAATGCTGCGATTGTTTCTTGTACTCTTTCATAATAACTGTAAAAATTTATGTATGTATAACATGTAAAGAAATATCGGTCACTTAACCTCCACTTTTATATCCTATCTTTATCTTTATCGTCGGTAATTTACAACACAGACTAAACGGTGGATCCGCTGCTGAACGAAATTGAAGACTATTTTCAATAAACTCATTTACATTTAATGTAGAAAATTATTTAAAATGCCAAAAGGTAAGAGCAGTTTGCAGCATCAACATGTTTACAAAATTTAAAAGTTGTCTGCTTGCAGTGTGCACATCACATTGTGATCTGCAGTTGCCTGTTTCTGCTGCAGAAATACTGTAATTATCGCAGAAGTACTGTGTAATTGTGTTATGAAATTCGTGAATAAGGTAAACTTGAAATGCATTAGCAAATAAGTGTTTTATTGAATGTAATTCAATGAAAAGCAACAATAGCCAAAAATATTTCACGAATAAAATTTAATCTCGAAGATTTCATTAATAAAAGATAAATATATGCAGTATATGTGTATCAAACAGTACGTGGTTACATTTAAATAACAAATCTAAAAATCATAAAAAAATTTAACAATTTATTTGCATGCAAACTGCTTTCTACAACTCTTTTCATATAATTTAATCACCTTTTTCGTAAGTATATTATATTTTGTGTGGATTAAAATTTGATAGCATTCGAAAAAAAAATTATCCCACAGTAATATACTTCAATAATATACGATGCGTAAACACGTAAAATATCCGAAGTCTCACGCGTATACTTCTTCTCGCAAAATGCTAACAGTTTTGGCCAGCTGATTCGACCTTTTGCATCATCTAGTGGAGTTTTAAATATAATAAGATAGTTTTGCAAATAATAATATTATAGTGTAATGCAATTTGATAAGGATCTTCCAAACTGTAAGTGCATAATCGAATTTAAACGATTAAAATAATATGTAACAAGATATTTTAGGTTAAGATTATTTTGATTTTAATTGTTTGTTAAAAAATTTGTAGGACATGGGTAGAGATAAAGAGAGAGAAAGATCCAGAGATCGAGACAGAGGTAAAGATAAACAAAGAGATAAGGAGAAAGACAGGGAAAGGGAAAAGGATAGGGATAGGGATAGGGATAGGGATAGGGATAGGGATAGGATAGGGATAGGGATAGAAATAGGGATAAGGATAGGGAGAGAGATAGGGATAGGGATAGAGGAAAAGAAAGAGATTGGGATAAAGGCAAGGATCGTGAATGGGACAGAGGTAAAGACCGTGAATGGGGCAAAGGTAAGGATCGTGAATCGGATAAGTGTAGGGACAGATCTAGGGACAGAGAAAAGATTAGAGATAGAGATTGGGAAAGAACAGATAGGAGTAAAGATAGAAAGGATAAAAAAACTGAATATCACAGCAAAGAGGAAAATGATAGAAAGAAAAAGAAGAAGCAGAAAGATCGCTCAGTTTCTCCACCATCTAAACCTAAACACAAAAGACGCAATAGGTAAGAATAGTTTTTGTTATATTTTATGTAGATTTCTAATGCAGTTATTATATAATTATTTATTTTCAAGGTCTTCGTCATCTTCATCAACATCTTCAAAATCTTCAACTGATTCTTCAAGTTCTAATGATTCAGTAGAGTTACAAAAAAAATTATACAAACAAAGAATAAAGTTAGCAGAACAAAAGAAGAAAGAAAAAGAATTACTAAAGGCTAAGGAAACACCAGAAGAGAAAAGATTAAGAAGATTGAAAAAGAAAGAAGCAAAGGAACGAAAAAGGAAAGAAAGAATGGGCTGGGATAATGATTATCTTCATTATACAAATACCGATAATCCATTTGGGGATGCTCATTTGCTCCAACCTTTTGTCTGGGAAAAGAAATTACAAAAAGAAGGTATAACAGAAGTTAGCAGAGAACAATTGGAAATGAGAAATAGGTACAAACAAGAAGAAAATAAGAGAGAATTGGAAAAAGTGAAAAAACGTAGACAAGAACGTGAATTGCAGAGGCAGCAAAGGGAAGAAGAAGCAGCTTTACAACAGAGAGGAAAAGAAGCTGCACAATTAGAATTATGGCATCGCCAAGAAGATCAATTCCATCTTGAACAAGCAAGACTTAGATCGCAAATAAGAATTCAAGATGGAAGAGCAAAACCTATAGATTTACTTGCTAAATACATTGGTGCAGAAGATAAAGTTGATGAATTGGAAATGTATGAACCATACACCTATCTTCGAGGATTGCAATTAAAGGATTTGGAAGATGTTATTGAAGACATTAAAGTTTATAAAGATCTAGAAAGAGGAAAAAATTTAGACTATTGGAATGATATAACTATAATTGTTGAAGATGAATTACATAAATTAAGAAAATTGCAACAAACAGAATATCAAATTGGTAAATAGAATTTATACATGACATCTTATAAGTATGTTTTACATTCATCTAATATCAAAAAAATATTTATGTTTCAGCTCTTGGACGTAGAGAAGGCATTCATGAATCTGTAGCAAATGATGTAATAGCAATTTTTAAAGGAAAAACGTCAGCTCAATTAGAAGAATTGCAAACACAAATTGAAAATAAAATTAGTGGAAAAGCTGAAGGTGTTGATATCGGATATTGGGAAAGTTTACTTTCACAGCTCAAAGGTAATAAAGAAAATAAATTTATATTTCATGTTTGTCTAAAATATTAATAAGATATTTTAAAAACTATATTACTTTTATTCAGCTCACATGGCCAGAGCGCGATTAAGAGATCGGCATCAAGAAAATTTGAAGAAGAAATTAAATGCTTTAAAAGCCGAACAAGGTGTTGCTAAAACAGAAGCTGAAGCTGCCGAGTCTCACGCAGATAACGAATCTGAAAAAATGCAGACGGACGAAGAAGGCGCTGGTAGTGGTGCCCAGGCAAAAAGTGACGATAGTCAATCAGAGTACGTTTTACAATTATTTTTACTATTATTGAAAAGATTGAAATTTTTTCATTTATTATTGTATTTTAATTATTATAATGTAATTTTTAGGGAGGAAGAATTTGATGAAGCTGGATGCTATTCACCAAAATATATACCGCAATCAGAACTGGAGCCAGGAACTATCATCACATTGGAAGAAGAAGATGCACAAAGACTCGAATTTGCTAGAAATCAAGTTGTCAATACTGGTAGGAAGGTTCAAAGCGTTTTATCTGCGGAAGAACAAGCAATGCGCCGAGAAGTCAGCAAAAATATGGGTTCAGATGAAGCTCAGTTTAGTGTTGAGTCTTCTCTGGAAGCTCAAGTGTATCTGTGGTCTGATAAATACAGGCCCAGAAAGCCACGCTACTTTAACAGAGTACACACTGGTTTTGAATGGAATAAATACAATCAAACTCATTATGACATGGACAATCCACCTCCAAAGATTGTGCAGGGTTACAAGTTTAATATATTCTATCCAGATTTGATAGATAAAAATGTCACTCCTGAATATTTCTTGGTAAGATATTTAGATTAATTTTGTATTGTTTATGACTTGCATTCCTTACTTTACAATTTTTTTATTTTTTAGACGCCGTGTAAAGACAATAAAGATTTTGCAATCTTGAGATTTAAAGCTGGTCCGCCGTATGAAGACATTGGATTCAAAATAGTCAACCGCGAATGGGAATATTCTTACAAGCGAGGATTTCGATGCCAGTTTCATAATAATATTTTCCAATTATGGTTTCACTTTAAGAGATATCGTTATCGACGGTAAATTATTTCGTATTATATACTTAGAGAAAATACACTGTGTATCAGTGCTTGTAACTTTTATATCTCACATATTGTGAGCGTTTATTATAAAAAAGCGTTTAAAAAAAATCATTTTATAATACAAATTACGTTAGTGGACAAGATTATTTGTATATATCTTTTAATTTTGTGAAATAATCATGTATTTTATTTCTAATTATCTTGTGATTAATTTTTTTTTCCTGCAGTATAAAATGATGCTTTGTACATAGTCTAATTTTGAAGATGATATATTTTTATGGTCTTATAATTACTTGAATACTATTATTATTTCCCATTAGCGAAATCAAGCAATAGTGCAGCTGTAAGATTGTGACCCGCATAAACAGCACACTTATTATTTTTTGCGTTTAAAACATGAAAGTTCGTGTAACCACTTAAATAGAAATTTTTCTTAATTACATAATACTATTGCAATACTATTGCTAGTATTATATTGTTATTGATTTAATTATTAGTTAACTGACATACTATTTTCTTAAACATTAATTTAATTACTCAGTTTTGTTTTGCAAGTCATCGGTTAGTGTGTGAAAAAGTCATAAAATCTGAAGTAGGGTAAGCACCCCTCAAATTAAGCAGGGGCGGCGTACAAACGATTGAATCAGATAAGAGTTGTGTTAGTGATAACGTAAGTGCATTTGCTACTTTAGCACATCATGACAATCACAATTAAAATGACTTAGTTACGAAGTAACAAAATTCATTTTTCCTTGTATTGATTAACACTTTATTAGCCAAGATAAAATTAAACAAAATTAAAAAAAATAACATTTTACATTAATGATGAACACTCGATTTAAAATGGAATGCTCGCCTTTTTGAGGCTTTGTAGAAATGTGTTTATTGCAAAAATAACTTTCTAGCAAATGCTCGCGTGCAGCGAATCTTACAATTTAAAATTGACACGCGTGGAACTCAATTTTAAACGAATGTGAGTACATGTGGCCTATACATGTATATATAACAAGCACCATCGTTTCAGATAAACGATAAGATCTATTTAATAGCTGAACGATTATTTTTGTTCGCACGAATCTACGAGTTGGAAAAAAGGAAGTTCGCTTAATCGATTTGAATAATGATAAAACTTCGCTTAAATTTATTTTACTCTCATTAAAACTTTTATTTTCGACGACGTTAAATTAAAAAACTGCATTTTTCGTTGACAATTGTTTGTTCTTTTACAAGGACACTTTTTAAAATTCTTTTTTATTCGTTTCATGATTCTTCGAAATATCCTTTCGCAGATAAAACTACTGATAAATTATGAAAAAAAAAAGAAACAAAATATACAGTAGGTTCTATAGTCAAAATAGACAGAACGTAAAATCACAATTGAAAATTCTGTGCAAAATTCCTATACTACTCTCCTGAAAGCATACGAAGCTCGCGATCAAGCCGACAGATAAACAAATTAAGTGAACAAGTATCCGCGCATAGCGATTGCCTTATCTATTTCGACTCCGCGACTCGCGAACAATGGCAAAAAAAGAAAGGGAAAAAAAACGAGCCGAGGGGGTGGGTATGGTTCTGTGGGAATCGGGGGTAGGCACGTAAACACGCAGGTGTCGGCGAAGGGGGTATAGACTCCGTATTCGTTGGATCGATGAGTCGCGGTCGGTGCCGCGGTTCCCTAGCTGCCGCGACCGGCGCGCGTAAACACACGGCCGACACCCCCAATGGCAAGGTAACGGGACTCAGTCGACCGGCGTCACTCGCCTAAGCGCTAACACCTGCGTCTCCTTTTTTTAATGCTTTTTTAACAAGGCGATTTTTTTTGCGGACGCTGCTAATTCGTTTTTTATCGGTAGGTTCACAGTGCGATTCTTCCGTTCTTTTTTTTTTATAAAATGTTACGTGTATTTGTTATTCTATTAATGGATATGGTTTCTTTGTCATTGGGAAAATTGTAATTAGAAGGTACAGTGATTTGATGTATAGAAATTAAAAAACGCGACGATCGGATAGTTTTTGAAGACATGTAGATCTAAGAATTTGAAGAAGAGAAGTTTTGATCGTTATCGGATTTTCGGTGTCGTGTATAAATTAGGTCTTGCTTTAATATATTACTTCGGCAACGAGAAGTGACGATGGATTTGATAAGTATCCCATAAAATTTATATTGCGGGATTTTTTCTTAATTATTTTTGAAATTTTTTCCGATTTATAGAAATTTTTATGTAAATATGACTCGCAGTAATTATTCAAAAGGCGTGAGTGTATATTAATGAATATAATAATTTGTTCAAATTGAGATATAATAATCTTTTTAAAAATTTATTAGTGTTATGTATTACATTTTAGTAATATATATATAAAGTCGATTAAAAAATCATACCCACACTTTTTAATTAAATAAATGCAAATTAAAAATAGAACTTTTAAGAACAATTTTATATAAATATCTTTTTTCTTATTTTCTGCACTAAACATAATTCTATTTTGAATTTAAGTGCAGAACGCAACTACGAGCACATTTGACATGGTTCAACATAATCTTAGTTTTTTATCCAGGACATCGGAGCTTTTTATTCAACCTGACAATGAACTAGAAACATCTATCAAACCGTGCAATCAACAATAGCGTGATGAATTCCTTCATTTTGCATCGTAAAACCAACATTACGCCGCTAATATTTATCGAACCCTTTTTCCTCGCAACAATCAATTGATAAGTCAGTGTCTCGCGTATTCTCTTGAATTTCATCAGGGAAAGCGGGAAAAGTGAATTGAACAATTTTTTTCATTTGACTAAGTGGCGTACGTACGATGCGTTACGCGATGGACGGCGCGATCTTTTCGATGAAAAGTGAGACGAGTTTTTTTTTATATATAAAAACCGATCGATGCGTTACACTTGCCTACTTGATTTCTCTGCACTTGTCTCTCCACCGTTTGTAACTGCTTTGTCGCGCAGAGTAGTTGTTTATTTTTCATGGCAAAATAGGGCCTTTACTTTGTACTTCAACGTAATAAAATATACAATTTTTTCTTCAATTATTTACTAAAAATTTCGTTTTCCATCTTATGGTACAATTTATTTTCGCTGCCTTAATAAAGGCACGCAGCAAATTGTTAACTAAAAAATAATCGATAAGCAACGAAGTCAAATACAATGCAACTAGTTATTTTTCTTTAGTCGGTGCCTACACATGAATGACGCGCGTCTACGTAGGATAATTCGCCTCCGTTTTTTATAGTACCCTATTCGTTTCGTGCTTGCGCATTCTGGTCTATAACTGACCTTATTCAATGCAGCGAGGCTATTAATCATTTTAGGCATTTAGGATGCAAATTCTTTTTGTTTTTCCGTCGACTCCCCGTGTATTTTTTTAAATTACCAAGTGAACATAATGAGCGCGTAAAACATAAAGGGCGACTACTTGAAGCGATTTAGGCAGGTCGAGCAAGTAGTAACAGTCGGAATGGGCCAGACATCGATTCTTCCGGAAATAGGAGGAGATGATTGTGTAAAATCTTTCGTAAATGTAGATTTATATGGAAGCTAATTTTATTTATTGCATTGTTGTTTTATTTTATTGTTATGAATTTTTCTTACTTGTTATGCATTATTTCAATTTTAACAATAAAGAAACCTAAGGAAATTGCGCGGTAGGGTTTAATCAGAATAAATGCATTTTTTTTTTAATAAAACATTTGTTTTGTGTATAGATTATAATTGATTGCACATCTTACAAAAATTTGTTAATTATATTTGTTGCATAATTACGGGTTCGTATTGCGTCGGTTTAACAAGATAAAATGAAATGAATAAAAATCGTCGACTTTAAAAATCTTAAAGAGGGCATCATTTGAAGTTAGCCTAAGGAAGGATACCAAATCGAACATAGAACAAAGAAGTATATCTATACCTAACATCCACATTTTCACGTGTTTACGCACAGCCGCCATCTACTCAAGCTCAAATCACCCCTCATCAACGTCCATAAAAATCCTCGCATAAAATTTTCGTGATTCCAGTGGAACAAACAAAGAGAGAGACAGAGAAAGTTCAATAAACAAAACTCTCTTAATTCCATATTTAAAAAAAGAAAAATAAAAAATTGTCCGCAACGTAGAAGAAAGCGACATAAAGAAATCTGCATGCGCCCGCATTTTTCAGAGCCGTCGAAATTAACCAGTGCGATGTAGGTCGTCGGAGTCGTGCACTCGCCGAAGTTTCCCCGTCGTTCGGCGGCCGTTGGATCGAAAATAAAAGAGGCGAGGAGGAGAGCGAGATGCGGGCCGGGCCGGGACGATGAGCGCGCGGCCCACCGGGAGCATCACCAGGAGCACAAGCCGACCATCGAGGCCCTTGGACGGCGGAAGTTAACTCTCGGACAGGCTGATCGATTCCGACGAGACTCCCGCGGGAAATATGAAGTGGCCAGTGACTTCGGCTGAGCTGCTGTCCGAAAAGACGTTTCTTGTCATCAGCGAGGATTTGCACGCTGGCGAAGGTGAGCCTTCGCGGTCTACTTTCAAATTCTGATGAAGTTTGCTTTATATTTATGTAGGTTAGATTTTCCGAAGTCTCTTTATAGTTTTTGTTAGTTTATAAACTTTTCGGTCTCTATTTAACTGGATTATTATTCAAAAGCAGAATTTACCGAGTTTTGGGTTACTTTGTGAACTATTTTAAGTAGAATAAGTAAGCGCACGTGTCAGACAGGAGTACTTATAGCCTACTGCAAAATTAGTATATTTTATTAAATTATTTATGAAATGCGAACAGTTAAAATTTAGTCTTACTTACAGCTGATCAAATAATAAAGTTCTAATTATTTTTTTTTTATTTAGAAAAGGCGTGGGTGAATAAATAAATGTAAACAAATAATATACAGGGAGTTGCTGCGCGAAGGAAAAATTTCTTGTTTAACTGTACTGCTTTCAAGTCTCAACTGCGCGTATCAGTTGCAGTTCAGGCACACGGTCATCTATCACCACTTTTCATTATGTAACAACAGAAGCAGTGAACTCTTAAGGAAATCAGGGCAGACCGAAAGTAGTTTAAATAACTTTAGAATTGCAAATTATAAATTAATTGCTTTCTGTCTTGTTAAATTTAACATTTTGTAAGCAACAATGTCTTTTTTCACTGTACGCTATTTTAGCAGAATTTGCTATATTGTTTCCTTATAAAGTTTCATTTTAAATTAGAGTGAGAAATTCCGGTGGTTAGATATTACCGTGAATTCAGCAATATTACTTTAAAATTGGCATTTCTATCAATAAAAAAATTTAGTTAACGCAGTCAATCAATAATACAATAAAACTCGAAAGAGAGTACACTTGCTCAATATGTTTCTAATTTCATAAAAAGCCTTTATCCATGACTTTCAAGCCATTCTCTATATTCATCCTGTTATTTATTCATCATGTCCTGGGCATCGCGCTAAAAACTAAATAGAAATGAGACTTCCGTATTTACCCGTTTGCATGAAAAACTAAAGATGCAAGAACAAAAGTTAGGAAAAAGAAAATTTCTCAACGGTGCTAAATAAAAGATCGCGTACACTGCACTTTCACATGCGCGGGACTAAAGCGTGGCGCGCAATCACGTGTGGTCGCAGAGAAGGGCAATCAGTGCGATAAGGGTGACGCGAAGCCGAGCGTCCAGGAGTCGGTCGTGGCGACCCTCTGCAGCGCGGACACCTGGCCGAAGATGCGCAAGAAGCGCCAGAGGAAGATGCGCAAGGCTGGCTTCGACAACTCGGACGGCGAGGAGGCGCGGCCCGCGACCGCCAGCCTCGAGAAGCCCCTTGTGCTAGATCCTCGGCTCGTCGACAAGTTGGACATGTCTTTGCTCAAGAAGGTAAAAATCGCGATGTATATTTATTAAAAAAAAAAAAAATTGAACAGTTTTTAATAATATTATTTTGCGTATTTTTGTTATTGTTGATAGCGATAAGTAATGAATTCGTTTAAGTTTCGAGTAATGAAATGAAAATACAATTCTTGGAATTTTCCTGGTTCAAAAGACTTTTGAGGACGGCGTGTGCAATTTATATATGTTTTGTTTATCTGTATAAACATTTCGAGATTTAACCTCGAAGTTTTCACGATGAGCTTAAAAGCTCTATCGATTATTTTAAATTCCTATAAGTGTTAAAAAACTAACGCGTGTAAATAAAAAAAAAAGCAAAAGGCAATCTACGTTGAAGATGAAATTTTAAAAGAAATTTAATTAAAAAATATAATTTAATTTAAAAAATTTAATATTTTTATAAAAGTCTAAAATATGAACTTACAGTTTGCAAGTATTACTAACACTGTGCTGCGTATTTGCTGTTACATTATGGTAGTACATACCAGAGATGCAATAAATTATAATTATTTACCAAAAAAAAAAATGAAAACAAAACAATCTTTTATTTTTAATTAAAGTAAAATACACTAATTTCTCAATTTTCTAAAATATGGACACTGTCGGAACGATTTAGCGTTTATTAAGAAAATTAAATTGCACAGTAAATTTTTTCATTTAAACGCAGGAATCATTGAGCGAGTCTTTGACGAGGATCACCTTAGGCCTGGTAAACAACGCGACGAGAATAGCTGAGATCTCAAAGAACGAGAGCCCCACGGAACGATCGAAACCGAGGACTCGGTTTGCCTTATCATTGACAGCTAATGAGGGCGCGACAAAAACAAGCCTGGATTCGCCGGAATCGGATACCAAACGCCTGGACGATAACAATAATAAAAACAAGGTGCGATTATCATTTATCCCAGGATTAATAAAGGTGTCATTAAAAAAATCGATTTTTTCTTTACACAAGGAGATATTCTAGCTGGAATTTCATTGTACTCTCTAGATTCCATGCAGTCAAAATTTTCACTAATTTAAACAGTGATTATCGTGTTCACTGATTAAATAGTGATATTTCATTTATTTATTCCGTGAATATTCACTTTAAAACAGTGACCTGATCCTCACTATCGAAAATGGTGAATATTCATGGAAAAACGACGTTCGTTCACTGAATGGAATTTTATACAGAGTGAACAGTCTATCTGAAAAATCATAGACTTCTATCGAAAGTAATTTATTTACTAAGTTTTATTTTATAATCGATAACTTATACTTTAATTCTCTAGAATCCATTTTAAATATATGCCCACAAAAAAATGTGTAAAGTCTATTAACTTAATTAACTATATATATTCTATATATACACTTATATCATTAAAAAAAGCAGTTCAATCATTATTTATTACAATGTCACGCCGTTTTCTTCCGCACGATCGCAACGAAATAAGATCGAAACTAATCAAAATCAATTCGCCAGATTAGCCCAGACCTTGAAAGCTCTACTCCTGATAATGAAAAAATCAATGTCAACAATGCGATGAAAAGCTCAAAGAATCAAATAGAAAGAAAATAACTCTATCGTCCCACCATCGCCTTATACTAATACTAAAATGTTTATAAAACCTGCTCGTCGCTACACCCGATGCAGATGTCCCCAAGGCTGCCCCCTTGTCCACCAGCCCCCTACAATATTGGCTCAAAATCGACATCAGGACTGAATTTATTCTCGCAGCTGAGCTCGGCGCAACAGCAGTTGTCGCCGCTGAGGTCGCGGAGCACCCGCACGGTGAGCTCGAACGACGTCGCCCTGTTCACGGGCCTCGCGGCGAACGCGAAGAAGCGCAGCTCACCCAGGGCGCCGCCCCCGGAGCCCTGCCTGACCTGCGGCCGCGCGGCGCAGCCCGAGCGGCTGCACAGCCACCCTGCGAAGAGTCCCACGCCGCCGTCGGTCAAGGACTGCCTGGCCCTCCTCGGCAGTGCTCGATCCAGCCCCTCGGTCATACCCGTCCGGGCGGCTGGTCGGGCGACCCGCAAGCCCTCCGCCAGGTTGGAGCAGCTGCAGCAGCGGGTGCCCGGAACAGTCGGGTACGGATCTCCCAAGTCGCCGGGATCGCCCGTGGCCATGGCCTCGCCTAGGATCAGGAAGGAAAACTTGGGACTGCCTCCTGGTGAGATTTTTTTGTTCTTCGTTGACTTTTTATACGCGCTATAAACCAGCTGGAGTGAAGTAGAGTGAAAATTAATTCTATTGGGGTCAAAATTTCACTCTAATTTAATATTAACTTCCTCGATGAAAATAGAGTGATTTTTTTTTTACTTTTAAGTAGAGCGTCTTAATCTGTAATATGCTACTCTACCTTAGAGAGAATTTTACTCAACTTTAGAATTAATTTAAATCTCTTTATTTTTGTAGAGTCAAATGTAACTCTAAGAGTGTTTCACTATAAACTAAGAGTGAAATTTAACTTTAACTGTTTTAGTGTGTAGGTCGTCGATTTTTTTGAGGATAATAATAATATGGATTTTCTCTGGGAAAAAAATTCATTCTTGTTTTTGCGAGAGAAAAAAAACACATTTTTTAAATATTCCCGCGGAGATAAACACTTTTCAAATATTCCCGCGGAGATGAACACTTTTCAAATCTTCTCGTAATGCAAAATGTATGTTTCAAATATACTATAGCGAAGAAGTAAACATTTAAAAAATTGTCGCGAAGAAAGATACTGTCTTTTTTCATGACCGTTTGAGTTTTCGTTTTTTAATGGCTAATCGCACCATTTTCTAATTGACGAATAATTAGTTTGTCTTCGTCGTGGAATTAAATCATTGTCAGCAATTGCAAAGCGTGGATTTAGTACAAAAACGCGTTTTAATGACTAGGCATTCATATCGATTCTTGATGCGATTGATGCCAAGATATTTGATTAATTATTCATGGCATATTCAAGGTGGTGCCTTGCATATCTTGATTATTCGAGTTAACCATCTAATTTATTAATGCATAACAGTCTCTCATATTATTGATGAAAAATCGATTTGACGCGGTAACAAAATTTTCTTGCTAGGATCTAAAACGTCCAGGACCGAAGAGAAAACACCGAGAACTGAAGAAAAGAGGCCCGCGGACGAGGAATCGAAGAAGGAAAAAAAAGAAAATTCTTCTGAAAGATCTACACCGAATGAGGAAAAGTCAGCGGGATCTACGGGAAAGCGAAGACCAAGAAGCGTCACGTGCTACATCTGCGGCAGGGAATTTGGTACTGCCAGTTTTCCTATTCATGAGCCGAAGTGCTTGCAGGTATTTTATGCTTTTTTTTCTTTAAGTTAATCTATGCGGTAATGGGCAAATCGCAGACTAATTTCTTAGCTTTCTATAAGTAGACGAAATTACACAAAGTGTAGCAGAAATTATTTTAACATAATTGGGGTCACTGTTTTGTTGAATCGGAACTCAAAGCGTGAAACTATAAAATTGAATCTCGTAAACTATAGAAAAGGCTATTCTTAGAAACGCTTTATCATTTAAGCATTTTTATCAACATGCACCATCTAATTTAGAGTACTCTAATACTCAAGTACGTGCTAATTATACGCTTGGCGTGCGATAGTGATCGGCAGTCTATAGAAAAGCTTTTCAAAATGTTCTAATAAAAACCAAATTGGGAAAATAATCTGTGAAGATTAAAACATCGCGATAATATTTATTAACAATTCGCTGATTTTACAGAAATGGGAGCGCGAAAATAGAAGCTTACCGAACGCGCAGCGACGTCAGCAGCCAGTGCGACCGACGGTTCCCATGGATAGCGAGGATTGGAACGCGGCTGCTTGGGAGCAGAGTCAGGTAACATTTTGACGACGTTTTCATAAATTTCTTTAGATCGTTTATACAATTTTTTTAGTAAAAATGTTGGTTTCAATCATCAAAAGCTCTATTTCTATTTCCGCATTTTCTCTGAATTTTCGTTTTTTTTTTATTTTTTTTATCTCGAGCTTCGTTTTACATCGTCAATGTCAATAAATTAAATATGAGAAATTATTTATTTTTAGCCAGCAATTATCAAACTTACTTTGTTTTCGCAGAAATTATTATACACTTTGTTTTACTTTGCATAAATGCGGCAATTGAATAATTTCTTTAATATGCGACCAACTACGTTTTATGTACATTTTCAGAAATACTCGACTGTTTAAATGTTTTAGGCCTTGTTGATACCGTGTCCAAAGTGCAAACGAACTTTCCTTCCCGATCGATTGATAGTGCACGAAAGAAATTGCCGTATTCAAAAGGTATTTTATTAGTGTTAAAAGAATACAGAACGACATCTGATACCTTAATCTTTTTAATGAAACACAAGATGAGAATCGTTAAATTTTGCAATAAAAAGAATTATTTTAACAGCCAACGTCCGAATGTACATTACATATTATTTTTATTGTATTTATTTGCAAGAAAAAAAAGAGAGATCGACAAATCATATTTGTAAAATGCAAATATTTTACAGTTTTCTTTTTTACATAGTTAATGTTCAATCAACCTACAGTTCGAAAAAATAAAGTGTACATAATTTTGTATAAAAGAGAAGTAAAAATGTAACGCACGTGTAGGTGTTCTAAACGTAGTGTTTTCACCGATTTTTACTCGACTAAGTTTATAACCATGGGTGCACCTTAGCGTAAAAAGTATCTATGATTGCATCCACCAATTTTTTTTTTCACTCGACGTAAAAAGCGTATTTTTTCCAACCTACCGTGTAGAGCTTAAGAGTGTTGGAGTGATAGAAATGAAAACGATGCCCGGTATATATAATTGACTATACATTTTCAACTAAACGATAAACTTTCGTGTTGAACGTGCACATTTGTACAAGATTCATAATGAGCAAATAAACGTAAGAGCAATCGAAAATGTAATTCTTTTAATTATCCTTCTCCTGCCTTCATCCAAAAGTACAATCACAATAGAAAACCTTTATATAGTTTTAAGCAATTTTTTACATTTTTTATTTCCTTCGCTGCGCCTATCGCCCCCTTAAAAACGTAACTAGACTGCTAAAATATTTTTTTTTTCTAATTGATTTATTTAACATATGAAAAAAATTGTGAAAAGATATACGTAGAAAACAGGTTTGTTGAGTTACAAAAGCAAAGAGGCCCAATGAGGTGACTGAATCTGTTAAAGGGTCGAAGGGGCGCGCCGATCTCGAGGAGTCCGGCTCGATCGTCGATCGGCTCGTCGAAGTCTGCGAGGAGTCCTCGGCGAGCCCTGCACCAGGTGACGGCGTCTCTAGGCATGAGTCACCCCTACGCGAGGAAGCACAGCCGCATCGCCGTCAGGGACAGAAGCGCGTACGAGCGGCGTCAACCGTAGATCGGCAGACCTCCCCCTTCCCCACCATCCTTCGACTTACGATCCCCTTCGATCGAAGAACGTATACCTACCTTCACGAATACTGTATATATAATGTGTATCTGTATACGCAATCGAGAGCTTATCAGTGTACTTAACTTAATAATATTTTTTTTCATGAATTTTGCAATAAATTTGAATAAGATCGGCTGGATTTCCGGTGCTCCGATCTTTTGATGCGGTGAAGCTTGCATTATAAATTATTCTCCAGCGCTTTATTTATAAGTATTAGTGTGTCCACACGGAGAAAAATGTTATACTAAAAATTACTATATTTTTTAGCAATGGAAGGACATACTTGTAATATGAGAAAAATTAGCATATTTTATTTTAAAATTTACAATATGCATAGTAAAAATTAAACAAATATTTATTAATTTTTACTAAAATGATATTAAATATTAGAATAAAACATAATAATTTTTCTCATATTACAAGTGTGTCATCCAATTGCTAAAAAATATAGTAATTTTTAGTATAACACTTTTCTCCGTGCATAAAATGTTAAAACAAAATAAGGCGCATAAATCAAGATATTTTTATTCAACAACATCAAGAAAAAATTAGTTGCACTGCACAAAGTGTATTTTAATTCTTTCAGTCCTATAATAACTAAGGCTACATATAAATTACTCAGCGAGTAGTTTAATCAAATCGCAACGGAACTCAGATACGAGCTCAAAGCGCGATACGCAACTAAGCAGTGATTCTTAAAAAAAAAAACAAATAAAATCATATACATAATGCGCCGCCGACTCTTGCGTGCAAGCTCGTCGGAGTCGGCCGACGACGGGGGAAAAAAAGAAAAAAAAAACAAGTAGCTGATAGTAGCAACGAGTGACGCTCGTATCAACACTCCCTTTCTTATAAACATTACCTCAGGAAGGCAATGCAGGTTGAACGACCGCCCGCGACGCGAGAAATGAAATATCACGCGCTGCCTAATAATTGCGACCGGGAGCTTTGTCTGCGTCTGTAAAATCGATCGCGGCGCTCCGCTCCCGGGAGCGAGAATCACATGGACACTCCGTGGTACAGTACTTACACGTAAAAAGAGGGATCGATCGATCGCTTAGAAATTGCGCCCCGGATTGGCGTTGCCGATAGTCGTGTCGCATGACGCGCAACGTGAATGTCATTGGCACGATATCGGCTAGTGCGCTGCAAGCTCGAGGATGTTTTTTTAACGATCCTTGCGTGGCTGCAGTTGGGATGACGAGCTTTCGTTGTTTTCTCGCTGGGAGGGTAAATATAGCGCTGCTATTTTAAGTCTGAGTATGAGGATCGCGGGAACGTTGGAGGACGCACATGCCAGCGGGAGGGGAGCTTGCAACGTAGATTGCCGGTGAAAAAATGTTGCTTTTTCATAGTAGGGGGAGAATGAATTTTCCAACAGTGCACGGAGAGAAATGTTGTAGTGAGAATTTCTATCTTTCGTAGGAAGAGCGGGTTATACTCGACTTATGACGATTTTTAAGTATGTACATAGGAATTTTTAGTATATTTTATAGTCCAAATCATCATAGGTCGAGTATGTCCCATTGTTCCTACGGAATATAGTTATTTTTGCTATAACATTTCTCTCCGTGTGGAATTGCTTTTTGAGTTCTTTCGCGAGCTTCGTGTCGCGACTGACTGGAGGCGCGCTGTTTTTTACGACTATGGAAATTATGAACCTTTTTACTGCTGCGGGCTGTTCTTGGAGCGACTACTTACAATGTGACTGGTGTAGTTGTGTGGGTGAAAATTGTTTCGCTGTATACAGTTTTATGGCAACTTTCTTCGTACTATTCATTTTATTTATGTATTTATTTTTTAAATTGGTTGCATTCTGCAAAAGATTAATGATAAAATAAAAATATCGTTTGATAATATTTTAAGGAATTACCTTTTGAAAATATATTTACCATCGATAACCAAATTAATAACCCTCTGTTTAAGTGTAAGGAGTATAGATTCGCATTATGTGAGTACTTACGAGGATCGAAAAATAATTTATTTTAGGATTAATATGGTGCTTTATTGTTGTCATAGTGCGAGTGTAAAAAGTGGCAAATATAAAAAAAATAATCATACACTAGCCGAAAAAAAATTTGTCCATTGCTAAGCCCATTCTTGTAAAGAATTTAGCTTTAGATTCAGTGTTTTCCTTTTCCCATTTTTGTTTCTCCTCTTGATATCTTTTCTCGGTCTCTATTTGCTCTGTCTTGATCCTATTAATCTCTTTCTCAGCCTGTTGTTCGTTGATCTGATTCAGTTTCAGCTGCACAGTAATAATTGTTTCATTTATTTTCGACTTTTTACTTTCCAGCAAAGAGCGAAGACGAACGTTGAATATACAACTATTTTTAAGTTCCAGAACACTATCAATAAATTCCAGCAACTTTGATTTTTCTATAAAGTCATTATCTACAACTTTACAGAGCTGGTGATTACAGAAATCATCCAGTTGTGGCAGAGCTTCGATCAGGCTGATAAAACTATCAGCATCAATAATCGATTGAAGATCCTTTTTAATCTTATCCAAATTATTCTTCATCACAGCCAAATGGAGTTTAGAAACCTCCATCTCGATATTATATTTGTACTCGTTTAGTTTCCTTTCGAAAACGTCGTCTATGAATTTTTGAAATTTGTCAAATGATTTTTTCGGTATCAAATCGTGTCGAGCTTCGTGCAGAAAAAGTTTTGAACTGTCAGCGATGCTCGGTTTAACAGACTGTAAAATATTTCTTTCAACGCTGCTGATTGACTGAATAGATTGAATGACCTCGAAATCCGCATTGTTAGAAACCGGACCAATCTTAGCTCTTTTGAACAGGCAGATTTGATTGCGATTGTTGATCAAATGCTTTACAAAATCTTTCGTTGTCTGCGACATGTTTAAAGAATCGCTCGATAAAATTTGGTGTTCCAATATACTGCTAATAACATCCACGTCTACAAGCTCGTCTTGCAAAGTGTCTGGAACCTTTGTAAACGCAAGAATAATGTTAGAGAAACATTTGTTTAACACGGTTTTAAATAAATTGTCAATGGAGTTCATAAGCGACATAAATGATTTTATACTGTGGTTCAAGATGTCGTTCACGTCGGTAACAAGAACTATTTTGGCAGAATTGACGTTATTGAATAGGCGGAACACATAAAAAGCGTTGATTATATCTTGAATCTTTCCACGATTATCGTCGAATCCGGGACAGTCCCATAGAATCAATCCTTCTAGTTTTTTTGAAGCAACCCATTTAGAAGGATAAATTGTTTCAGAGGTTGGGGCTCGACCAATCTCTGGCCCTTTACTGTCATCAGCTTTCAAAATAGATATTGATAGGAGTTTTCGATTTTTTTCTCCAATCAATGGATTCCCTAACAAAGAATTTAATAAAGTGCTTTTTCCAGACTTGGTAGTTCCAACAAAAATAACTATGTCTTCGGAAATAGCGAAATCCATTTGAGAGGCTTTCCGTAAAGTATCTTTTAAATATTTTATTTCTTGAATTTTAGTGTCATCACGTTTCAAAAGATTAAGTGCAGACAGCATCTCTTTTGCTGAAAATAATAGAAATAATAATAGCAATAGTAATAGGAATAATGAAGTATATAAAATTTAAAATCAAAATATCTGTTTTTTTTTACATATAATGATGCATTAAAAATTTACTAGTGTATAGGCCCTTTTGCATGTAAAAAGGAGTGAAAGCAATAAGGATGAATAGCGAGTGAAATTACATTGTTTTGTATACCTATATATATATAACGAATTACGAGCTTGTTTCTCGCTATTCCTCGTATACAATGTAGTTTCGCTCGCTATTCCTCCTTATTTCTTTCATTCCTTTTTACGTGCAAAAAGCCTAAAACTTATTTTTCCTTGTTTTTAACAAAATAGAAAAAAAGCATCTACCAGCTTCTGTGATGGTGTCATTGACGTAAAAAATTTTTTAAACTGATTCTCCAAAATTCATTTTCTGAGATTGAAGTAATTTTTTAATTCAAATCCGTCAATAAATAATTAAAATAATAAATATTTCTATTTGCAGTTTAAAGTTAATGAAATTTTATGTCTTTTTACAATAATTATATTAACTTTAAATCATATAACGTTTTTAAATTGATTGTTTGCTCACCTTATTTGACAAGTGTTGAGATGTAGAATAAATTATTTAATACAATTTTTGTACAAAAAAGTAATTGGTAGTATTTACGAGATGTTGCCTTGTGAAGAGCGATCGGGATACTGATGCTTTTACGACGTCAAACAGCGAACGCGAATGATCAGGTATTCCCCTTTTTGCTTGGTCGTATGATTGCGTTTACACTGCTGCGACATGATAAGTATAATAGCAAGAACAGCATTAAGTTACTTTACATGAAAACAGTTTAAACTTCAGTAAAAAAAAAACTGAATACATAATTAAAATTTTATAATATTAATTTTATAATAAAAATGGTTTTAATAAAATTTAATTTTTTTTTTCTCCATTTGGTGAAAAAATAACAATTACTACAGCATAATTAGAATTATTCAAGTTACTAGTTATATCATCGATAAAATATGTGCTTGACTAAGAAAAAATAAAAAAGCTTTAGAAAGACAGTACAATTAATATTTCTTTTTTCTCGGTGAATTATTATTTAAAAAAATGATTAATAGAAGGAAGAAAAGTCAAGTGTATATATTGGTGCGGAAGTGGTAGCTGCTGCAGTAAATAATATCACGTTCTTTTTGCAAGTGCCTGATTGCCTTTCTTTTTCCGACGTCTACATAAAATTTTTACTTTCAATTTAGAATTAGAATAGAAAAACAGAATCTCCTTCCTTTATTATACACTAAATACCTTGGCTGTAATTGTCCATGCTTTATTGTTAGTTTAACAAAAGAAACGTCTTGGTTTGTGATGATACTTTTAAATCCATTGTTTTTGTTGTTCTTTATTTAGCTCAACCGCAAAGCTCAATCCCCTAATTTCATACACGCACGATGATAAACATTTTAATCGCCTTTGAAGTTTCAATACCTCGATAACTGCAATAACGCAGTAACCATTATTTAATCGAGATAACAAGAGCTCAGTTTGATTGGCGCGCCAGCGTCACCGGCGAGCCACCACGCGGACGAGCAGCGAAACGCCGGCATCAGCGAAGCTATTCTATTTTCTATACTGCCTCCATCCGTCGGTGAGCTCGTGGGCGCGCGTGTGTGCGAACCAGAGAGTGATCTCCAATTCTCCACACGTCCAGATCCCCATCCAGCGTTTGGCTCTGCGCCGCCACTTCGAGCCGCCGCTGGTGACGTCGCGCTGGTTACACGGGCGCGCCGCCAGCAGCGCGACTTGTCCCTCCGACTGGCCGTTCGACAGCACGCAGGACTCCCGTCGTTCTTTCCCAGGGAGTCCGCCATTGTTGGCGCACGTATATTTTCAAGCAGGCCTGCCGTAATCGGACAACATCCAAGATGGTACGTAGCCAAGTCGACGAATACGCCCGGGGCATGGTGCCCCGGGTGTCGCTTCAGCAGCGGGGCGCAGTATTTCGCCACGGGTGCGCCTCCCGTGCCCGGGAAATCCGGAAAACGAGCCGATTGCCCCGGATTGCGCAACCGTGGCAACCCCTTGGGCGCCCGCGGCTCAGGCCCCGACCCCCCGAGAGGCCCCCTCGACGCGGCCCCTCCGCCACGGCCTCCTTCCCCGACGAGCGGCCCCCCCGAGGCGTGGTGTTCGTGGCAGCTGCGCCCGGAGGCAGCAACGCCCTGGACACGTCGCCAGACGCGCAACGTGCCACCCCCGAGACACCGAGCTTCGGAGATGCGCGTAGTCGGGAGTTCGTGCTCGGGTCCCCGTGGATCTCGGTGGGGTCGGCGCGGTCCGTGGGCTGGAGCTCCGACCACGTGGAGCGTGGCTCACTCGAGCGCGCGTCACGCGTGTCGAGGTTAAAAGCTGTTTCGCTCCGGCTGGGAGGAGAATGAGGGTAGAGGGATGTTTGGCGGAGGAAATGGCTCGCCTCCGAGGTACCTTGATGATTCTTTTGTGGTCGGTGATGTGAGGGGGATTATCGGACGTGGACCTATGGAGTCCAAGGGTTCAAGTGGAGATGGGTACTGAGTTGGGGTCTTTGTTGCAGGTGAACTTCACGGTAGACGAGATCCGTGCCATGATGGACAAGAAGAAGAACATCAGAAACATGTCCGTCATTGCTCACGTAGATCATGGAAAGTCAACTTTGACTGACTCCCTTGTATCCAAAGCCGGTATCATTGCCGGTGCTAAAGCTGGGGAGACACGCTTCACCGATACTAGGAAAGACGAGCAGGAACGTTGCATTACCATCAAGTCCACGTAAGTTATCCCATTGACTTGGTTTACCTCAATTTTGTATATTGTTGCACTGCTAATTGCTATGGATTTTAATTTCATAGAGCCATCTCTATGTTCTTCGAACTCGAAGAGAAAGATTTAATCTTCATCACCAACCCTGACCAGCGTGACAAGGACGAGAAAGGTTTCTTGATTAATCTTATCGATTCCCCTGGGCACGTCGATTTCTCCAGTGAAGTCACAGCTGCTCTTCGTGTTACTGATGGAGCTCTTGTTGTTGTTGATTGTGTTTCTGGTAAGACAATATTATAATAAATTTAAAAATATTGTAATTATGCCTAAATTGATATTAATTTATATGATTTACTTTTAACAGGTGTATGTGTACAAACTGAAACTGTGTTGCGTCAAGCTATTGCAGAACGTATTAAGCCTGTTTTGTTCATGAACAAGATGGACCGTGCTCTGTTGGAACTTCAACTCGATAGTGAAGATCTCTACCAAACTTTCCAGCGTATTGTTGAAAACGTTAACGTTATTATTGCTACATATTCTGATGATGATGGACCTATGGGTGAAGTCCGCGTAAGTATACTTTAATATTTAGTTAATGATTTATTTAATTAAATTAAAAAATTGATTTATTTAATATGATGATTGTTCTTCACAGACCTGTTCTGAAAATATTTGATTGACATAAGAACGGCCAACTGAAGTGATCACATATTAATTATTTTTAATTACTTTATATATATGTATATTACAAAAACATTGATTCTGTTAATAGGTTGACCCAAGCAAAGGTTCTGTTGGTTTTGGATCTGGACTTCATGGCTGGGCCTTCACCCTTAAACAATTCTCAGAAATGTATGCTGAGAAGTTTGGAATTGACGTCGTTAAGCTAATGAACAGATTGTGGGGAGAATCTTTCTTCAACACCAAAACAAAGAAGTGGAGCAAACAGAAGGAGACTGACAACAAGCGTTCCTTCTGTATGTACGTTTTGGATCCCATTTACAAGGTACATTTTAAAAAAAATGTATTTTACTTAAGTTCCTTTTGGCACGCTAGCGCCTCTCTGTAGTGCAGAAAAGGCTTTTGCAAAATCGCTAATTCGCGCACAATGACAGTGTCGACAGTGCATTAACAGAAGGAGATCAAAAAAGCAACTGCGTTTAAACGATATCATTAGACCTCTATCCTTATGTCTGATAATGATAAGCTACGACGTTGATGCTACAATTTTAATTAACTTATTAAAATTGTAATTATTAATATCTCAAAAAACATGGATTCTAAGTTCTTATGTTTGATTTATAGGTATTTGACTGCATCATGAACTACAAGAAAGATGCATGTGAAGGTCTCCTGAAAAAAATGGACATTGTTTTAAAGCCTGAAGACAAGGACAAGGATGGAAAAGCCCTTCTTAAGGTAAATAAGTTATCTTTTTTTTGCGAATTAATGATTCAACTTTATTATGATGAGTGTTCTAAAGTATTTCTGACACCTCTTCTGAAATCTAATGAAAGAGATTAAGAACAATTTCTGAATTTTATAATGATTTAATTAAAATAAGTCAATTTTATATGTTATAGTAAAATTTTAATTGATTTTATACATTTTTAAGGTTGTCATGCGTACCTGGTTACCTGCTGGAGAAGCTCTGCTTCAGATGATAGCCATCCATCTGCCATCTCCAGTAACTGCTCAGAAATACAGAATGGAAATGTTGTACGAAGGACCTCTTGATGATGAAGCTGCCGTTGGTATTAAGGTGATTATATTTTTCTCTTTAAATATTACTTCTTTTTTTACATTTATCCAATGATGATTGTTCTTCACAGACCTGTTCTGAAAATATTTGAAAGACAAAAGAACGGCCAACTGATTGTAATTTATTTCAACAGTTGATAACATTTAAATTTATTTTCAAATATTAAACTTCAATTTTTTTTTTTTTTAGAACTGTGACCCCAATGGTCCTCTTATGATGTACGTCTCCAAGATGGTACCGACTTCCGACAAAGGTCGTTTCTACGCCTTTGGACGTGTTTTCTCTGGAAAAGTTTCTACTGGTATGAAGGCTCGTATCATGGGACCCAACTACCAGCCAGGCAAGAAAGAAGATTTGTATGAAAAGGCCATCCAGCGTACAATCCTTATGATGGGTCGTTACGTTGAAGCCATTGAAGACGTTCCATCTGGTAAATTGTCATGCTATTATTTTCAATATTGATTGTTAAACTTTAAATGCAAAATTATTTACAATGATGATCAACACAGACCTGTACAGAAAATATATGTTCGATGATTAATTATCTGATTTAAAATCAAATTTAAAAAGCTATTTTATTTAAATTTTTAAAGATATTTTTTATTAAATTTGTAATTTATATTGTAGGTAACATTTGTGGTTTGGTTGGTGTTGATCAGTTCTTGGTGAAGACTGGTACCATCACCACATTCAAAGATGCCCACAACATGAAGGTCATGAAGTTCTCTGTCTCTCCTGTTGTGCGTGTGGCTGTTGAACCCAAGAACCCAGCCGATTTGCCCAAATTAGTAGAAGGTATGATAGCAATTCTTTAATGCTAAATAAGTTAAATTATTTGTTTATTTTCTGTTAAATGATGAAAATTTTTTTGAGCACTGGGTTATGATTTTCCATGATTACCGTTGACAACCTGATTATTATTTTTATTTTAATATAATATTTAAAAATTAGAATATTAGTCCGGAATTTCTACATTTAAATCTGTTTTAGGTCTGAAGCGTTTGGCCAAGTCAGATCCTATGGTCCAATGTATCATTGAAGAATCTGGAGAGCACATCATTGCTGGTGCCGGAGAATTGCATCTTGAGATTTGTTTGAAAGATCTTGAGGAAGACCACGCGTGTATACCCATCAAAAAATCAGATCCAGTTGTATCATACAGAGAAACTGTTTCGGAAGAGTCTGACCAGATGTGTTTGTCCAAATCTCCCAACAAGCACAATCGTCTGTTCATGAAAGCCCAACCCATGCCTGATGGTCTTGCCGAGGACATCGACAACGTACGTGCAATAAAATATAATATCGAAATTCTAAAATCATTAAAGATGAAAGACATTACTTTTAATTTTCTTATAATGATGAGCGTTCTTAAATTATTTCTGACACCTCTTCTGACTGTCAGTGAGGGAGAATACGAACAAAATCTGAAAATAACTTTTTTTTTAATGTATTTGCTTATATTAAAATTCCTTATTTATAATTTCTTCTGCAGCAGTCAGTAAACATATTTTCTTAATTGCAGGGTGACGTGAACCCAAGAGACGACTTTAAGGTACGTGCTCGTTACTTGAGCGAGAAATACGACTACGATGTGACGGAAGCTAGGAAGATCTGGTGCTTCGGTCCCGACGGTACTGGACCTAACATCCTCGTCGACTGCACAAAGGGAGTGCAATATCTTAATGAAATCAAGGACTCTGTAGTCGCTGGTTTCCAGTGGGCCGCGAAAGAAGGTGTGCTTTCCGAAGAAAATCTCCGAGGTGTCCGCTTCAACATTTACGATGTCACGTTACACGCTGATGCCATCCACAGAGGTGGTGGTCAAATTATTCCCACGACGAGACGTTGTCTTTACGCTTGTCTCCTCACTGCCTCTCCAAGACTTATGGAGCCTGTATACCTTTGCGAAATCCAAGTAAGCTTTTATTTATAATTTATTGCATAGTAAAAGAGAATCAGTCTCGATTATAAATTTTAATGTTGATTGAATATCAATGAATGAAAAGAAAACTAACAGACATTGAAATTGAAATGAGGAAAACTCTTTTGAGCACTGGGTTATGACTCACCGTGATTACCGTTGACAACCTGATCAATTCCGAGATATAACGCTTATTTAAAGAGGTATTCACGGGAAAAAATACTAAACATTTAATTAATTGTTTTTAGTGTCCCGAAGTCGCTGTGGGTGGTATTTACGGAGTACTCAACCGCAGACGTGGTCATGTCTTTGAAGAACAGCAGGTGGCTGGTACCCCTATGTTCGTCGTAAAGGCATACCTTCCTGTCAACGAGTCGTTCGGATTCACCGCCGATCTTCGTTCCAACACTGGTGGACAAGCCTTCCCACAGTGCGTGTTCGACCACTGGCAAATCCTTCCTGGAGACCCCCTGGAGAACGGAACCCGACCATACCAAGTTGTCCAGGTAATTTCATCGTCTTGATTTACTTCGCTTATCCACGGTATTAATGTCAATAGTGACAATGACAATTATGGTCTTGGCATTTTTAAAAAGTGGAAGAGAAATTGTTCTTTAAGTTTCGGTATTCCAGTCAAAATTCTGGCTTGCCTGAATAGGGGATCATACAAAATAAAAATTAAAATATCCGGTTTTATTTTAAATATTTGTTCTTTTAATAACAGTAAGAATTAAAATTACAATTTATGCAAAGATTGTTGTTAAATGCATCATCTTCTCCTTCAACAATTTTATTAATTTATTATTTTTATTTTTTCAGGACACGCGTAAGAGGAAGGGATTGAAAGAAGGTCTACCAGACTTGACTTCATATCTCGACAAACTGTAACCGTCATGGATGGACGCATCATATTTAAATAATTATTTAAATATTGTAATTCAATTAATATCGCTGGAGCAGTATACGTCTCTACCATCGATCGTTGATAAATTTGTTCCTTCGCGTAACATCGTGGAAAATAAAAATTATAAAGGAAAATACGGACAACTATAATAAATTGTAATTACAGAGCGGGGATGAAGGACGAGAAGATACTCTTACTTTAGCACGGGGATACTATTTTATACATTTATTTAATTAAAATGAATCGCAATAAAAGCTGCCAGTGGCTTTTGTTTTAGAAAAAAGAATTCGATATAGAGCGCTGAAAACGTTATTCCGTAATTTTAAACCCCAATTTTATTTTTTACTGTTTTTTCCTGTTATGTTGTCCCTTTACGTTTATTTTTCCTTTTTGACTGAATAAAAATAAACGAATCTATTAATTGTGATAACCATCATTTTTCGCATTTGAAAGAAATAGTGTCTTATTGAGATAGGCGAAATAAATTCAACGTGCACTAAGCGATAAAATTAGGTTTTTATATCTCTGTTACACATTGACACTCAATATTTTAAGGTAAAAATAATGAAAACCTTTCAAGTATAAAGTATAACATTCTTTTATACACTAATCTTTATAATTCCTAAAAACATTGCAATAAACGTACATCTTTTTTTATTTTCTTAGTATATTTAAGATATTTCATATTAACTTAATTTTAGATTTTTAAAAATTTTATATAAATTTTTTTATTTTCATATTTTGACATAAATGTGGATTTAATTATTGATACTTATTTACATCCATATACGTTGCTGCACTTATATTAATTTTCAAATTACATTTTTTTTTCTTTTCAAGTTTTATAAAATTAAATAGTAAAGTTTATAGAGAGAATAATTTATGAACAATTACAATTTTAATTGTAATAAACTTTTTGTTTCATTATATGATAGAATTTATATAATACATATTGTTATTCTTTAATAATTTTTACAATTTAATAAGTTGCACAATTAAAGTCTCTTAGAGCTTTCCGCGATTTTTAATTAAAAGGCATATTAACAATAAAAATTTATCTCAACTTAATCTTATAAAATCATTGCGTCTTAACATAAAAATATTTATTAAAAAATTATAATTTATATGTTTCCCTAGAAATCTACTAAACCGGATTAATTGTATTTTTATATATGCCTGCAAGGGACTGAGCAGCCAAAAAGATTATATCTTTCCTCGAAACTCCAGTTAATGCATTATGCCATTCTGTATGAGGTACCTGAAAAAAAAAAATAACAGGTGTGTTTATATGATAAAAGTATTTTTAAATATATTTAATATTTTATTCGTTTAAAATTTTATGTGCAATTAAATTAGATTTATGTCATAAAAAGAAACATTAGCATCTTGAATCTCACCTGTAAGTTAGCAGCCATTAAACTACCAATGGTTACAGCAAAACCATCCTTAGCATAACTTTCTGGAGTTGATTCTTGTGCCGTTTCTACAATTTGACTAGGTACAGGTGTCATTTGTGTGAATGTTTGTAAATTTATATTCTGTTTTACATCTTCAAGAATGATAACTCCTAAATCATACCACTTGTCTTGTCCTACTTCTAATAAAAAATTTTCTACTGCTACAACTGGAATGTCTTCTGGAATTGAAGAATTTTTTCGAACAGCTACTATTCTTTCTTGAGCTGCTTTAACTCCTGCAGCAAAACCAACTGGTTGAGCAGCTTCAAAAGTACTTTCAACTGCAGTGCCACTTAAATTATTTTGATTATAAGTATGATAATAAAATATTTTTATTAATAAGTTGATAATTTTTTAACTAATTAGAGAGCAAGTTTTTATTTTAATGAACTTGTGTATATTTTAAAATAATGCAAAAAAATGCAATAAATATCAATTTTAAATTATTACAACTGATAATATTATTCAAGGACAGCAATTTATAACTAACATGTAACGTAGCTAAAAAATGTTTTGTTGCAAATTACTTATTTTACATATTTAAGTTATTTAAACTTATATAAGAGTTTAAGATTTTTAATTAAAACTATTAGATTTCTTTTTAATTATTTTTAAGTAGGTACTCACTTTACAGTGGCATTTCCAAAAACGTTTTGAAAAGCTTCACGTACAGGAGCAATTTTGGTATCCTTATCAGAAGCTACTACAATTTCAATATCACCACCAGAATCTGAAATATACAATTCTAAAAATGCACGAACATACATTTGAGCATTAACTAGCATGATTTTCATAGGTTGCTGTTTCTCCATTGTCTATTAAAAAATCCACATTCTAGTTCTAAATTTATTAGTGATGTCACTTTCTCAGTTGCATTATTAATTTTAATTATTTTAACTTATAAACTTATAAAAAAATGTTATGCATATTATATTGCATGGATTGAATTGAACAATGAATGGTGTTTTTGACACTCAAAACTGCTAACACTGACACACAGGCCTTGCCAAACTTTAAATCAAAACTGTGCAATGGCCACACTCCAAATATAGAGCAGCATATGTGTGCCAGTTTGGACGGCTATTATTATCTGCTTGGTATAACTATATTTTCTTTAATTTTTCTTTTATTTATTTTTTCTAATTCTTGAGTAACTTTCTATGGTTTAAAATTATATTAATTAAAACAATATTCTATTTAACTTAATATTTCTATTATACTTTAAATTTACACCTTAGAATTGGATTTTTTAGGTTTTAGTAAAAGCATATAAATTGATGAATTTTTAAAAAACATGAGCAGATGACATACTTACAAATGAACTCACGCATTTGAGGATCAAGAGTCGTAATCATAGAATTGACACTGTTCTTTGCCTTCTCAGCCACTTTGCTTAAAACACTACTATTTGCTACCGTATCTTTAACCCATGTAAATAAACTTCCAGCCAATGCTCCAGCATCTCTGGTCGGACTATCTGGTGCTATTAATACTTGTGGCATATTGTCGGAGGAAGTAGATGCTACCGGTTCTGTAGTTTGAATACCCTCTGGCAAAGGTGTTGGAGATTTGATGCCTTCATTCTTTATGAGTTCTTGAGAAGTACTCGCTGAAACATTACCAGGTCTGGATACTGAATTGGTGACGAAAGTAGGAAGTGCCACGGGGGGTGCAATATTCGACAGTAGGTTTCCCGAAGCCATTGGGGTTGCAACAGCTGCTACTGGAGTGCCAACATTCACAGGACCACTGGTTGCCTCTAAAATACAACGAGCATTGCAGCTACAGTAAGCATTACAAAAAATGAAACTAAGTAAAGCTAAATAACACAAAGCATTCGCGCAATCCAAAGTAATCGGGGACAAAGTAAACAAATGATTGGAGCGTCATTGTTGGTAAATAAAATGTTAGAATCGCTAACCAGTCTTAGGGGCATCGACGGCGGCGTAGCCCGGGAACTCCTCCGGCTTTTTCTCCACGAATTCGAAGCCCGACTCGCCGTTCGACTCGTCGGTCATGTCGACGACTCCGAAATTCGAATGGACGTTCGTCCCAGTAGATCGACCCTCGGCTTGATCAGCCGTTATCCTCACTCGGGCGATTGTTGCTCTCCTCCGCGAGACCCGTGCAGTATTATGTCACTGGACACTGACGACGCCTACAATCAAGTATCTGGAGCAGCGGCAGAGAGCTGTACGAAAAAGAAAGCCGTTGGCACTTTCACTGGAGATTCTATGCAAAACAAAATAAGCCCTATACACCTTCGTGACAATAGTAAACTTCGTCTCCTCTATGTCTATCCCTCTTCCTCCGTCCCTCTCTCTCTTTCCCTCGGAATCAGATGCAGCGAGTGTCAACGCCACGTGATGACGTCTGCCCGATCGGCTGCTGCTCCGATCCGCGATACACGGGAATACCGCGCGAACGCCTGAAACTACGCAATTGTCAGGTGAATTTTGCGCAGGTATCGCAACGATCAGGGTGCATCGACGCGTTCGAGCAGTGCGTACGAGGTGCCTCCGTTATTCACCTGCGCAAACGTCTTTGTTCGCGGGGAAGATAATGTTTGACGTTTTGAAGGGGAGAGCCGAGTCGCTGGCATTGCGGGGTCGCCTTTAGCCGCTGTAATCAAAATATACGTATGTACCGTGTGTTGAAAGCAAAGCTTGCGCTTCGCGCGATATCAACATATGGGTGGAATCGCGGCCTTATCGGCCCCTGTTTTTTCCGATTCCTCGTCAGCGCGGAGTGCAGGAACTGCGAAGAGGTGCGGCGTCGGAAAACTTGCATTGCGCATGAAATAGGTGAGTCCGCGGCGATTTAACCTTGATCGGGCGTAAGCAGATACCGCGGCGAAGGCTTTATAAATCGTTTGCTTTTCCTGCGGTAATCTAAAGTTAAATAAACGCCTTCGATGTGGCACGGCGCAAGTATCTGAAAGAGATAGTCCTCGGCGGACCGGAAATCTCGAATGTAGAAGCGTTTTTTCACACTGACGTTCGTGATTTCAGTGCTGGTGAATCGGGAGCGGAGGGTCAAGGGAGTGTCGAGAGATTTGAGAGAGGCACAAGCGAGAGAGAAAAACAAGAGGTTGACAGATTGGCAAAGATGGCTGACAATAAGGAACTTCCGCCGCTCTTCGACAGCGACGAGACGAAAAATGACATGGATCTCGACGACGACGACAGTGATATATTTGCCTCTGCCATACAGGTGATTTTCTTGCTTATTCCTGCTTTCTTAGCTTCGCTGTGCGATCGTCTATTGTTGCACTTTCTTCCTACGTTCCTTTTGGAACAGAGTTTTGGAGCTGGCTTTTATATTATTTAACAGTGCCATCGTTGGATCGTCAGTTTTCTTTTGTTATTTGTGCACTGTGGGTTTGATTTGAATAGTACTTGGGTATTCCAGTCATGAAAAGTTTTTTCGAGATCGATTAACAGTAATAGTGGAGTAAACATCCGCCCCTTTCTACGCTAGAGCAATCTTGCTCTCATGTTTTATTTATGAAAATGTTCCAGCAATTATGTTTTATTTTTTATTTTGAAAAAAGTTTACGTAAAGTGTAGATGAATTACAATAACTGGATGAAGTATTTATTGCATAACATTCAGGAAAAAAAATTTAATTATAAAATTTTATAAGGAGGCAAAAAACTAGGTTTAATCTATGACTCATACGTAGAACATCTGAGCTATTTACGCTTTTATCAACAGACACACACACACATATATATATATATATATAGTAATATGAAATTCTAACTTTTGTTAATAGGATCATAGTGTGAGAGATAATATTTCATCCTTTAATGGTGAATCAACTATTCAAGCAGAGCTGCCGAAGTTATCATTGCGGGATGCTGCTCAAGATAATTCTCTTTCGACTCTGTCAAGTCCAGCAGCACCTTCAGGTCCACTTAGTCCTCCTTTAGATCCAATGGGTGGTGATATAGGTGATTTACATGATGTACCTATCAATGATGATGGTGATATATCTACTATTATTACCAAGTCACAATCAATGGAAGAAGTAAAGCTCACAAATTTATATAAATATTGTCAATTTTACCTGTAAATTTTATTCTAATACAATTTCTTCTTGCCTTAAATGGTATATTTAAGGTGCCGACTGAAAGATCAGACAAGTTTCTGGAAATAACTGTCACCTCTCCACAAAAAATGGGTGATGGCATGGGATCATATGTTGCATATAAAGTCGAAACAAAAACTAATATACAATTGTATAGAAAAAGAAGTTTTAGTGTTATTAGACGTTTTAGTGATTTTCTTGGACTGCACGATAAACTTGTGGATAAATATATACGCAATGGCCGAATTATTCCTCCAGCCCCTGAAAAAAGTGTTATTGGTACATTTCTTTCTTTTAAAATGATTACATTTATTCGTAGATTATTATTACTATAGCAAAACAATCTTTTTGCTTTTCTAGGTACAACAAAAGTAAAAATGTCAGGAGAAAAAAATCAAGATCAGAATCTTAGTTCCTCAGAGTTTTTGGAGCGACGTAGAGCCGCCTTAGAACGATTCTTAAATAGGGTTGCTACTCATCCAGTTTTTAGCATCGATCCCGATTTTAGAGAGTTTTTGGAAGCAGGTATATGCTTACATCTACAATACACTATTGTAACTAGATTTTGAAATAATAATTTTTATTTTATTTCACAGATATGGAACTGCCTAAAGCCACGAATACCTCTGCTTTAAGTGGTGCGGGAGTAATGCGTTTATTCAACAAAGTTGGAGAGACCGTTAATAAAATCACGTATAAGATAGTAGAAAACGATTCAGTAAGGAAGCCGTTTTTTGAGTATAAAAAAATATCATGTAACATTCGCTTTATTTATCTTAATGTCTGTTTATATAGTGGTTTGAAGAAATGGTGAGTCACATTGATTCTCTTGATACTCAACTTCGCAGTTTACATGCAGCAGTTGAAACTTTGACAAATCAGAGAAAGGAATTAGCTAGTTGTACAGGTGCCACTGCTCGATCTATAGCCGTTTTAGGACACGGTGAACCTGGTGCTTCCCTTGGTCGAGCATTAGCACAATTGGCTGAGACTTTAGAGAAAGTAGAAGTAGTTAGGAAAGCCCAATCGAACAGTGATCTTTATCAGTTTGGAGAAATGATTCGGGATTACGTGGCTCTCATTGGAGCGATTAAGGTACACAAAGAAATATTACAAAACACTTTTAATCAAATCCATGTTAGTTTTTCTCATGATTTATTACGTCTTAACAGGATGTCTTCCACGAGCGAACGAAAGTTTTTCAAAACTGGCAGCACGCACAACTTATGCTCAACAAAAAGCGCGAGCAGAAAGCTCGACTTGAGCAATCGGCACGCACGGACAAGACTAGCCAGGCAGCGACGGAGGTAATCGAATGGGAGGCAAAAATCGAGCGGGCAGAAGAAGAATTTGACAAAATTTCAAAGATGATACGAAAAGAAGTTGAGCGCTTCGAAGTGATTCGAATACAAGATTTCAAGAAGCAGCTTATACAGTACCTTGAGGCTATGTTGCAGCACCAAAACCAACTTATCAAGCATTGGGAGAGTTTTCTGCCTGAAGCTAAGTCCATCGCGTGAGCAACCATTTCGAAGAAATGGCTAACCCTTTTTTCACTGTGAAAAGAGAGTTTTATAAAGCTCTCTTGCAAAGTAAATTATGTCAACGACATTTTTTTAATCGTGCAAATATTACACGCCATAACGTGTTGTAAACAATAGGAACAGTACTGCAACAATTAATTTTTTGATTACTTTAAAGAGATCTGATTCAATAATGAAACTATTTCATTTATATTTTCATTATATTATTTATAAGTTAAGTTTCAGACCTTTTGCTATGCGTATTTTAATGTTAACATGTTACCTTGTTAACTAATATAAAATTATGTTATAAAGTATTAAAATGATTTATAAATTAATTTTATAAGTAATTTTTATGCATTTTTCCAATAATAAAAATAAATATTTACAAGAAACTTAAATATTGTTAATGGAAAACATATAAATTTACATTCCTTTTATAAATTTATACTTTTTTAAGTTTACGCTGTAAGTACTATATCTTTTTTGTTTCTATGATTAAGTTCGTGGATTTTTATATCAATGTAAAATAAATTAACGAAAGTTTTATTATGTAGTTGAGATTCTTATTGTTCTAGTATTGTTCCAAATGATACAACAGTGTTGGACTACTCGAGCTTGATATCATTATTGTTGATTGCATTAAATGATTTTCAGTGTTGTATGTAAAACTTTAGCACTGATTGAGCATCGTATCGTAACAACGTTAATCATATAGTTCAAGCATCTTTTCACTTGATAGAGTATGTTAAAAGAAAGAACCATTGCAATAACTAAGTTTACAATTTACATTATTAAATTATTATATTATTTTTATTATCCTTAAATAACAAATATCTATTTTTATTATTGTATTATATATAAATTAAAAGATGTTGTTAGACATTCAAAGTAAGCATTTCTTTGAAAATTCAATTTATAAAATAAGAATTTTGTACTTGTTAAAAGTGAATTTAAATTACATCCGATCTGTAAGTCAGTTTGAAAAATTTATTGAATTAATTAAGTTGCATAAACTTATCATTGATAAACCAGCTGAGAGCAGCAACATCAGCACTGTAAGATATAAAAATATTAATAAATTTTAATATTTGAAATAAATTAATATAATTTGCAAAAGAATGTCTATTAATCAATGGAAACCTAATTTAAACAACTATTATTGTATCTTCTTATTAACCAGCCAATAATAGTTTAAAATTACTATTTTTAATTGTTATTACGTAACTCCTGACACAAACTAATTATTAATGATACGTGAGAAGTTCAAGGTTTTTCTATCGATCTTGAAGCAGTTTTCATTTCCCGCTTGAATTATTAATTTAGATTAAAAGAAATGTTTTCGTTTGAAATTTGTTTAATCAAAATTACGATTACGATAAGTAGTTTTTTCATTATTTTGCAGTAAGTATTTGAGTGATTAATTTTTAAACGATATTTAATTATTCAATGAATTACTTTTATCAATAAAATAGTCTTGAAATTTCTTGATAAGTCTCTTTTGTTAGAATCAACGTTTCTTACATTTTAATTTACAACAATAGAAAATAAAATTTATCTGTTCTTTTCACCTAGAAGTTCAAAGTACTTGGAATCTTCAGAAATCAGCTACGTTATGGCAATGATAGGAAATGCATTGCTATGTAATTAACAAATTCTCGTATCATCGTCTGTTGATTGCTCAGTTTTTGTATACGGATTTGCATTTGTGCACCGTGTCATCTAAGTCACGCGCGAAAATCCGCATGTACCGATCAATTCTTAGGCGGCTTAATACTAAAGCTAATTTTTTCTGCTACGTAATGTTCGATAATGAACCATTTGGTGAGAATTCGAAAAAACGTGCCACGTGTAATTTTTACAATGATATATGCTTAGTTAAAATTTATTTGACATGATGTAAATGTTAAACACTGAAAATATTTTTTATTTTTGAATGTGCGACCCAAGGAGATTAGATATTCTTCGAAGGGATGATATGTTGAGGATGTCCGAATGAAACTTTGAAGAAATCAATTGTCTAATTTTGCCTGTATCCATCGCGTTATGAAATAAGAATTTTTTTTCGAAAAACTTTGCTCGTAAAAAAAATCTGCATAATTATTTTTCCAAAATATTTTTGATGTATTTTTTTTTATAGAAAAATATGCAGACTCTTTCCTTACGGTCGGAACATACATATTTTTACAATTGTGACAGTAATATTTTAACTTCAAGTTCAACAAATTATTCATGACTAAAAACAATGAACGTAAAAAAGGAATTACTGCAACTATGAATTTTGAATAAATTGAAACTTACTTTTTTAAAAGATGACATTTTTTTGTAAAATTAAAGTAAATGTAATCAAATATACTCTACATATTGTCACCGTGAAATAACTCATGAAATTTGCTTGGAGCTTATATGTGTGTAGTCCGCGGGCCTCGGCGCGGTGTTAATTCCTACCCTGTAATACGCTTATCCGTTTGCGCAAATTTTTTCTCTCGCATCTGCGGCGTGCGTGATGGTTGCATTTTTCCCGATCGCTTTTTAGTCAATTAAACGTCCGTACTGGGAGCAGTGTTTAGCGAGCAGTTCTCGCACAAAGACCGACGGAGTCCCTCTCTTGAAAGTGCCGTATATAGCAAGGTGAGTTCTTCCGAGTTCGTCCGTATTTTTCAATCCGATTTCGGCTTTTTTGATTTATCAATGAGTCGCGTGGTTTCTATTATAAATAATTTCTGTCGTAGCAGTTGTTGTATTTGCATTTTTTTTAATGTTATTATTATTTTTATTCTACGTGTTTTGCGTGCTTTTATTTTGATAGATCGGCCGTTGATGTCTATGGTTTTCTTTTGTTGGTGCGAGTATTGTTAATCTGCTTGATTGAACGTTAAAATTAAAAATTAAATAAAGAAACGAGTGGTTCTGTCGCAGTTGATAAAAATATTCAGTGTTTTTCGGTAAAAATTCTTTTTTCATGTTTTTTTAATACTTTTCTTATTGAACGTTGTTATAATTTTTAGTTGAAAATGACATATTAGAATTTAGAGCACGAAGAGAAGTGCAATTTAAACAAAAATTTTGTCTCATTAGATACTTTTATTGAGAAATCTGAGCAAACTTGTCTTACCTACTATTAAAAATTGCACACTTCTGTTAATTATAAAGCGTATATGCCCATTAATTTATAGGTTCGACTAGATCTTTTGAATAACCGTGTCTGTAACATTTTTTCTTTTGCACAAGTGATTTTGCAATATCTTATTATTTGCATAAAATTCTAAAATAAAATATTTTTTTTTTAATTTTGTGATGTACGACAATTTAGAATTACTAACTAAAAAAGAAGTACGTATATTATAAAATCTATTCACGGATTTTCTATAAAAGGATCATTATTATAACTTAGTATTATTGTATTCTACAGTATCTATTGTATACTACAGTAAAAAAATATAAGACACTGAAAAGAATCAGTGTCTTATATTTTTTTTACTGTAGTTGTAAAATTCAAGGCTAAATCTAATGCACTTTCATGCATTCATACCAGGAAGTTTTTTTATTTATTAAAATTCATGCTTCTTTAATGAAAATATTTGTATTCTTTTTTTTTAATCTTACAATATCCTTATTGTATCTTGTTATCTGCGTGATAATTTTACATTTCTTGTTCAACATATACTTGACATACTTTACGTACGTTTATTTATTAGATTGATAAATTCGAGTAATAAATAGAAATTGTACTTTAAAACGTAAATGATAAATTCTGTTTTTGTTGCTTAAATCGATATTCAAATGAAGATAGTATGTATACAAGATTCTTAAAAAATTATCCTTTACATAAATCAAAGAGACGAAATCAATTTAATCATTCTCAAACTTCAATTTTTAATTTGTCATTTTACTTTACACATTTTTACTGAACCAATTATCGATAAAATCAGTTGTAAATTAGCTTTACAAATTTGCATATTCCTCACAGTTGATAATCAATTCTGAAAAATGGATAAGCTGGTAAAAAGAGTACCGTTGGAGGAGCTGTACAAGAGAAATCCGGAATTCAAGGAGGAAGATCTCCAGCACTTGAAGGACTGGTACTCCAAGCAGCCGCATTTCCCACAACCACCAGTCGATCAAGATCTGGTGATTTTCCTTCATAGCAACTATTATCGCCTGGAGCCGACGAAAACGACTCTCGAGAATTTTCTCACTTGCAGGACCATGTGTCCTGAATTTTTTAGTAATCGGGATCCTCTTGGTGCCAAGGATGTTAGAATGGCTATGGGCACGCTGTAAGAATTTTTTTGTTTTACATTAAAAAAAAAAAAAAAATCAATCACGCTTCATAAAAAAACAATATCTTAAAGTGACATATAATTAGTGACGTAAAAAGATCTTAAAAGTGACATTTATTACCCGTTAAATTTTTTTCCTGTTTTTATTGTCAATGAATTTCTTTGCATAATACCATTTTAAATGTATAGATCTGTTACGTTATTTTTACGATACATTTGCTGTTTCTAAATAGAATCTTGATGATAAAAAAAATTAAATACAACTATAATGGTCTTTCTGTTAAAAAAAATAATAATAGTAATAGTAATAACGCATTTTTAGTAAAGTTTTCTATACTTTTAAATTATAACTTCGTTTAGCGAACAAATTATGAACATTTATTTTAAAAATGTCTATATCTACTTGATAAATAGTAAAAATTCTACCTTACGCGTAGATTGGTGCTACCACTGGAGCAGAAAACCCGCGAGGGCTACAACGTGATCTACAGCCGACTGATAAACTTCGACCCTGATCGCTTCATCTACAACGACGGCATGAAGATTTTCAACATGATAGCCGACCTGTGGATACTTCAAGGCGGCACGATGCAGGGCCACGTCATCATCTGCGACATCTTCGGGGTCCTGATGACCCACGCCCTTCGCCTCAATCCCATAGGCATCAAGAAGTACCTTTATTACCTCCAGGAGGCTGTCCCGTTAAGATTGAAGGGTATTCACTTCATGAACACCACCGCCGTCATGGACTTCATTCTCGGCCTCATGAAGCCTTTCATGAAAAAGGAACTCATGGATATGGTTTGTAGTCCTTTTTTCCATTAAAAGAAAGTTTTAATTAATTAAGGACTTTTATTCATAACTAAAAATACAAGAAGTTTATAATACTCACGAGTAAAAAATTTCGTTTGCATTCTTCTATGTTTGTGAGAATAGAAAAATCATTTAAAAGATTTTGTGACTTAACAATTTTTTTACACTTGAAAAATATTATTTTTATTCTATCGATAGAGCTAGTAAATAAAATGATTAAAAGGTAGTTTCCAGCATTAGAAAAATATTTAAATTATAATAATACTCACGACAATTTATGTGGACGAAACAGTTGTACCTTGCACTCATCGTTGGATAGTCTTGAGAAGCATATACCACTGGAGATTCTACCGAACGAAGCGGGAGGTAAGGCTGGTCCGATGATGGAATTGTACGAGAAGGTGCTGAAGAATGTGGAAGAGCATCGGGAATATTTCATTGAGGAAGAAAAGTTCGTGCGGGTAAACGAGTCTCTTCGTCCCGGCAAGGCCAAGACGGAGTCCGACCTGTTCGGCATTGAGGGGAGCTTTAAGAAGCTCGACATTGATTGAGTCACACTGATAGCATAATCGCAGACTCTCAACATTCCTCTCTTAAGCGAAATAAATATATAGCCTTTTAGAAGATGATCAGTTCTATTGCAAATTTTACTGCTTTTTTTTATAAAAGAAAAGTAAATTACAAAATTGCGCAAGATCGTGAACGAACAAAACAGTATTTGATGCAATAAGCAGTGAAAGATCAAATCAATTTGTTTTTAAAATTAACAAAATAAAATTATTAGATACATACATATTTGTAAAATGAAAAATTAACATACTAGGGGCACGTGCAAAATTACTTTATACAGTAAAATTTCAATAAAAATTTAATTCTTTGATACACACATAAATTTTCTTGTATCAGACTTAAGTTTATTTAGCATTAATTACATTTATCGGTATATAACATTTCTAAGAAAATAAAAAATATTAAAAATTTTAGCTTTAGCAATGTATGTACTCCTTAGCATTAAATCCGATGCATTGTACAAATCACATGTATCTTTAAGCATACAAAAAAATACAAAATACATCAATTTTAGAATGTATTCTTTCCATTTTTTTCTTGTCAAAGTTATCTTGAGTTTTTTTTCTCCTAGATCCTATTTTCAACTTTCTTAATTATAACTCATGCGTTACTAATTAAAGTCGTTAAAAAAGTTGACCATTAGTATTCATGCTAAATATTTTTTTCTTTATATTCAAAAATTGATTGTACAGTAAGTATTTTGTATTAAAATGTTACAATAAGGAAGAATTTCGTATTTCCAATATATTTTTAAATACATACTTTATGTCATTTTAAATATGGTAAAGTTTATTTAATAACATCACAGATACAATTATGCATTTGCAATAATTAAAAAGTAGAAATCCAAAGCGAGTAGAGCTCTAAGACGATTAATATCGCATTCCGTTTATTAAAAAAATCTAATTTTTTTTAAATTTTAAAAGTTAAATACTTTATTTTTTACGATTCCTGAAACGTCTCGACATGGCACTAGATGTCTTAGTTTGTTTACAAGATTCTCTTTGAATTTCCACTCTTTGATTATCTGATGAAAGAATCTTCACTTGATACTCTCTCATGCGCTGTCATTAAAATCAGAGCATTTGATAGTTAGATGACAATGAAAATTTAGTTTTTTTTTTGAGGGATGGATTTGAGATATTATCACTGTTACAATGGCTTATCCATCTTTGTTCATTAGTCAAGTGTTGTCTTAAATCTTTCTGAATCGATCGATTTAGTCGTCTTTTCACATAGTTTTACTCTCTTCAGTTCATTATATTACAAATTATCTTCTGACGAGGAAAGCTTGTCAAATACGTAAAGTTTGAGTTGAGCGTCGTCCGGCTTGACAGTTTGAGAGGCGCAAGATGGTTCGGATCGAGGTAAAAGGCTGCGATTCAGATCAGACATCGAGGCTGTTGGATCCTTCAACGGCACTGTCACTTCGCGAAGTGAGTCTCTAGGTGACGGTGGAAGCACCACTTTTTCCGGAGCGTTTTGAATGAATATCACTCTGAAAATGCCATTAAAAAATTATAAGGACTTTAAGAATCAAAGTATCTGCAAAATTAGTTTTATTCCGTTAGTATATTTACCGATTAAACGCCCTCCATCTTCTGCATAGCATAATGTAAGTTTTACACTGAATATACATAAAGACTAGCCCTCCTGTAGAACCTATCACAACGATAATTAGTTTCATCCAGAAACCCCAGTCAACAAATCCTCTGCGAGCTTCTTCAACAGTTCGTGCTACTAGTACATATAAAGACCAAGCAACACAAAGAGCTGCAACAGCGTTAAAAGCTACTGCACACCACAATTTTCGAACCTCAGGACCTGACATTTCCAATTTTTCCCACTGTAAAAATAACGTAAACAATGTTAAAAATAGTTTTCTATGGATTTAATAAATTATATGATAATAATGTTAATTTTTACCTCAGAAAATGGTTTTGTCTTTGAGTGCATTATGAATGTGAATTTACACAACTCACATGCACGAGTATCTGATGCCTTTATCCATTGTTGAAGACAAGCCTGGTGAACATAGCGAAGACTGCCACTGCAATAACAGGGAGCCAGAAGAGGAGCACCCACTTCACCCTCGCAGTGACAGATTCTTAAAAAGAAAAAATTATATTAATTATAAAAGCTATCAAATTATAATAATTTTTAATATGAAAATTGTTTTTTATTTTCTATTATTAAAATTTTGAATATATTTAGGAAAGTTTATTGTTTGAAGTTAAAACAATAATACTATTTTGAATCTGCATTTATTCAATAATTATATTGTTTGCTCACCGACAAATGTCATGATTGCTTGAGGATAAGGTGCTCACTGATGAATGACAATGGTCTGGGATCACTGTTACAACAGGTGCATATGATGGTTCCTGTAAAATGCATAAAAAGAAAAAATTTATTTCAGTTTTTCATTAATAGAGCAGAAATACCCTTAAAGTTTTGTTGAATAAAGTGAAAAAATGTTTCAATAAAAACCTTAAAATTTATTTTTTTCTAACGTGACAGCCTATTGAGCATGTCTCTAAATTTGAACTTGAATTCTTAAATACACAGCTGCACTTGTGGCAAGTAGCCAAATATTTCTTAACAATAATGTAATTTTTGGCTATAGCAGTTGAAATATTGAAATTTGGAAATTTAACCATGAATAATATATTTTTATTATGTAATAAACATTCAATAAAAATACATGTTCAATTGTTGGTAGTATGTAATTATTATTATCTAAGTTGATAGTCAGTTATCTTTTGACCTTTAAACATGAGACATATTTCTTTAGTACATTCAACGCTCTAAAGTGTTCTAACCACAGACAATGAATGCAGTGAAATACTTGACAGCTGAACTGTTATTTTATCGGCCTACACTGTTCATTAATATCTAGACTTTAGTATAATCTTCCACGTGTAGTTATTTTTGTGTGACTTGGCTAAGGTCAATATAGATCATTTGTCAGTTTTATTTTAAGAATCTTATATATTTTCTCATTTTGTTATATATTTCAATAAACTATATATCAAAAAGATAAACGAATAAACAATACTAAAATAAACTACAAAATATATGTCTGATAAAGAAGTGCTTATTTCTACTGAATAAAAAATGAATCATTAAATTAATATTCAATTAAGGAATATTATATACAACTTAACTGTACAGTTTTATTAATATTTGATTATCATTGTTCAGCAACAAGAGTCTATGAAGTACAAAGTCTTATTGATATTCAAGCAATCAAATTAATTATTATCACAAGTACAATAAAAGTATTAAATTGTTTATATAACTTCAATAATAGTAAAGTTCTAAGATGTTTACAAGTTAAAGCAAATTCTTTGTTTTGATATGTTGGATAAAGCTTCTTAAATGTAACTAAAAAGTGCATTCTTCTGCAAAATTATTTTTATCAATCACTGTGATACATCAATAGATGAAATCATCGAAATAAGATACATAAGTAATGAAGAAACATAAAATGCCTTAAGTGAATCATAATTCATACTGAAACCTGTGTTTTCATTTTGCTCTTTTACTCTGCAAGCAAACTTTATATTTCTTTTAGCACTGTCGCCTGCATTTGTCACATAAAAAGCATATATACCCGTGGTGTCCATTCTGGGGGCTGTTGGTCTCCAGCGTTTGGACTTGTACTGTTTTCAGAGCCCAATGACTGAGATGGTTGCCAATCGGGAGGATTGACATTGATCTGATGAACTGGCATCACTTTCTGATCACAGGTAAACATGGAAACACTTATTGATACAAATTGTGATTGAAAAACATTTTACTCGATGCCCCTCTCGTTCTACCCTCCAATGTCATCATCCTTCCCCTCTCCTCCTTCGCTCGATGCACCTCTCCAGCTGTTCAGAGCCTCTTCTATTCACAGATTTTAAAGACAGTCCTATCCTCGCTCGCCAGTTATCCGCCGACCTCGACAAAAGTGCAGCTCCGTGGCTGCTCGTGCAGCACGTGAATCGTTATTTAAAAAGAAAAAAACTTCGGTCAGCGTTGGTATCTCAGCAGCGACGTCTCGTCGTTGCGCGAGCGCGTGCCACAGTGTGCGGTGCTCCGTGCTCGGCTTATACGCTCGTGAAAATTGAAATTTAAATGCCCGCCGATGCCTTAGTCATCGCGCGCTATCGAGCATCCAAATGAATTAGCAGACCGCGGGGGAGCCTCTCCTCCTCTTCGGCGGTTAGCGCGAGTCCAAGGACTTGGAGTAGCGCTCGGCGTCGTCGGTGCACGTCAGCTGCGACGCCGTGGAGGGTGCGGGGTAGCGCCGGGCCCCGGGCGGCCTTAAGCACATGACAGCCAGCGGCTGGTCGAGGAGACGAGCGCCGCTTCCTCCACCCGCGGGCGGCGAAACAAAGCTCCGGACGCTCGGCTCCTTTATGTGCACAAGTGCGCACGCACTCTCTCGCGGAGCCCCTTCCGCGCGCATGTACGTGCACGCGGCCGAGCTTGTGACTGTGGGCGGCCAGCTCTCTCCGTCCCCCTCGCACTGCCTACGGCCGCCGACGCATCGCGGGGTAAACAAACTCGCGACCGCCGCCCCCGGCCCCCTCGCGTCGCGGCCCTCCTAAGAGCGGAGAGGCACAAAGAGACGCGCTTCTGCCAATTCCACTTCCGCGCGCAGTCCTTCGGGGGTTGGGACGAATGCTGCGGGGGTGCGCGCCGCGGCCAGCAGCCGGTCAGCTACGTGCGGGAGGTCGCTGGGGGTGGCTGCCGCCGCTCCATGGGAGTCCGTCGCTCGAGTCCCGGTCGAGGCCGCAGGCCCCTTCTTGGCACTGGCTCGCGAGCTCTGCACCGTCCACGACTGCACTACGGGCTCGAAGCGTGCGCCAGCGCTGTCGCGGAGCACTGCGTTCCACGCGCTGCGCGTCTGTGTGCGCGCACGTGTACGTACGGACGGGCGCGCGGGTGTACGCCGCGCGCGCGCCAGGTGCACGACTTTTCGACTGCCGCGATGTATATACTCCGCACGTAACGTGCAGCTGCTGGGCTCACGTGATCGCCCTCCTCATTGTCGGCGTTTGAATACTAAGAATCGCTTCCACTGGCCGTTCGACGCTTTTCGTGGGGAGATACGCTACAGTTCGTATCTTCTTCTTCTTTCTTTTTTTTCTCGATTTTTTTTATATACGGAGCGATTAAAGGTTTCTTAGTTGTTGGTAAAGCGGCGATGCTGATGTCGCGCTATTTGCTTCGTAGTTTTGTAGGCTGCTTTTTGCGCGATTCGCTCGAGTTGTAGATTTGTTAAAGGAAAAAAAAAAATATGAGTCGGTGGGAAAAAACCTTAGGCGTTCGTACTATTACGTATATGCCAGGATAATTATCAGTATCTCTCGCGGAAGTTTAGTGGTTCGTTAAAAAGCGGCAAGGGATTACGTAAAATACGTTGACCGGTAACAAGAGGATTTCGTCGTCTTGCGTTGAGCGAAAGCAATGAATATTAATCCGTTTCTTCGATTTTTCACATCGTCGTAAATTATTTTGCAGAGGACGTGTTTTCAGATTAAATAACCGAGTGTTTCCAGGTTTTCGACACGAATTCGTAGATAAAATATCTCAGTGTTTTTAAAAATTAAGTAATTATTATAAGCACTTGTCGGAGATCGAGGAGATTTAATGTTTAAACCGTAGAATTTGATGTCGCCAAATGCATCATTTTGATAAACAATTTATTTTAAACAGTCGCAGCAACCAAAATTTTATTTATTATATGATATAATATATCATAAAATAAATATATATATATTTTATGATATATTATATCATATAATAAATATATATTATTTTAATATTATTTAAGCACGTGTTCATGCATGCATTTCAATAATACAAAGAGATTCGTTTTATCTGCAGTTAAAATCAATTGAAAATAAAATTTATTAACTAGTCCGTCAACATTTTAAATAAATAGAAATATTTTTCTTATCAGAAAATAGCTATTTTCAAGTTTAACTTCAATTAAATTTTTAATTTGTTTTTATAGAAAAAAATTAAATTAGAAGCAGGATTATTCATAAAACATCGTTCTCTAGATAAATGTTAAAATACAAGTTATTATTTTTCTATTATTAAACAATGAAAAATGTATTTTTGTGTTTTTTTTTAGTTCTTTTCAACGTTCTGCGATTTTTCTTTATGACAGCGTCGATATACCAACTAAATTATCATTGGCCTCCGCGAGTAGTCCATAGCAGTTGTAAATTATGCATGACCTAAGTTTTTCATATTGATAAAAACAATAATAGAAATTAAATAAAAAAATTAAATTAATAATTACGAACGATTTGCATTAAATGTTGCGACGTGAAGGCGATTTAATCGAATTATTTTTTATTAGTTTAAATAAACTTGATTGATCATCAGTTAGTGGATATGGTTGTAATAATAAAGAATCACAACATTGATTTTTCATATTCTCTTTTTATTTTTAAACTTCCACAATGCTCAATCACTTTCATATTTATCGTTGTTTACAAGATAGATTAACAATCGTCCATACTTGAAATTTTCAGTAATTTTTATACAGAAAATAAGATAATAATTATGTTTATCGATGTATTTGTCGTGAAAAAAGGTTCTTACTTAAATATATACAATATTTTATTATTATATAAATTTTATTTTATATATGCACATCGTTGGAATCGTTGTACACTGTTTCTTGTGTATTAATCACATTTTTATTGCTGAGATCAATAGCTTTAAAAAATGAAAGTGGAATCACATACTTTAAAAAATTAATATAATAGTAAATAAATGCAATGTGTACAGCTGCAAAGTTTTGTCTATTTTTGTAGTTAATAAAACCCTGTTGATTTCTAGAGATGGATGAACAATCACACAACTATTTTTCGTGAAAAATGCGGAAATCAGTAAGTTATAGTGTGGATAAATAATTTATATGCTTAATTTATTCATTTACTGCATTTTTATGCAATATTGCCGTGATAGTTTCTTGAAATCTACTTTGTTACAACGGTAGAACGTAAATAGTTGAATAATGATGAACAAATAAGTAAAGTTTTATCAAGTACTTTTTTCTTGTATCATTATTTATTATACTTACAAACTTTTTACAAAAATATGTTACAGTATATATTAGGAATTCTTTTCAAAAGTCAACTTAGCATTTCAAGTCTATGAATTTTTCTTAAATTATTTAATGAAATGATATTGGTCCTTACATTTATAAAATAATTTAATCTAATATCAAAAGTATTAAAAATTGAAAAGAAGTATAATTAACTTTAAAAATAAATTTATCATAACATAAGTATTTGTCAATTATGATTTTTTGAAAATGTAGCTTTCATCATTTTTAACAGTATTAAATATGAAGTCGAATGCATTTTGAAAAGACAATTCTTCTATTGCATAAGGAACACTTTTTCTGTGACTCACAGATAATTTTCAGACAATCATAACAAAAAACATGACCACAAGGCGTAGTCATAGCTACAATTTTATCATCATGGAGGTTTTCCAAACATATTGGGCAATTTAAAATTTTGGAAGATTTTGTACTATCTGATAATTCAGGATTTTGAGCTTTAGTTATCTTACATGGAGAATCTTCTAAGATTATAGTTTCTTCCAGATTAATTACAGTAGTCGGTTGGCTAAAAATTAATTGCGATATAAAGAATTTTTAGAAGCACTAAAAGATAAAGTTTAAAGATTTAATTTTCATACCTGCTTAATCTTGATTTGTTAGATGGCCTTCCGTTACCATAATTTTCGATATTACAATCATAACACAGTGCAATAACTTCACTACTTATTGGATCTGCATGAGTTCTTGTTTGTCTAACAGATACATTCGAGGGTGAATCTTGTGTTAAGTCAATTACAGCGACTGGATTTGGTAAATTCCGTTTTCGTTTAAGAGGTTGAGGCATTTTTGCTGTAAAAGCAAAACATCGTTTTATAAATTTTACATAAATCTTAGAAATCAAAGATTGTTGGTTATATTTTTGTGATCTAACCTAACTTATCCATAGTTTGCTGTTTTACAGAAATTTGCACTAATCAGTGACACTTATACATTAAAATGATTATAAAATGATAAGATTTGACAGGTATTCACTTTTTTTAATAATTAACTTTTATGATCGACTAAGTACTTATGACGGAAAACTGTCGAAGTAACACTCTAGAATGCATAGCTACTATTTAGTATAAATATATATGTATATACACTAAACTGTTTTTCATGTATACACACACAACACACTATTATACAAAGTAAGTATCTCAGTAGTCAGTATAGTAATTAGTAAATTAGTAATGATCTAAAATCTATGTCTCAGTGCCTGCATCCTGTATAAATAATAGAAGCGTGCATAAACGCGCTGAAGTTTGATGTGACGTTTGGTCGGGTAAAACCAGTCCCGCGAAATTCAAAAGTTTAATTTTTGATTAAAAAAAATTAAATAATCTAATTTAGTAATTTCAGGTTAGTTTTTATTTAAAGTAGAAGATATTTTCCATAATAAGTATTGAATAATACAAAATGAAGAAACTCTATACATTTTTAAAGGTGTATTTTTAAATTACAATGAATCAATATATAAAAATTAATCGAAGTAAAATAAATTATTTTAAAAATACTCGATGACTTACAATAAGTTTATGTTGCTTCAGTATCTTCATAAAATAATATATAACATTACAATACATAATTTATTGATAAACATTTCAGCCTACCTTCATAATTTATTATTGTATTAAATAAAAAAAAAGACAGAATAAAAAAACAAGGCAAAGAGTACTACTCAAATCTGAATTAATCTAAATAAAATTATTCTTTACTAAAAATTGAACTTATATAATATTGTATATGGACATCGTCAGTAAGTTTAAATGAATTTAGCATCAAATCGAACGATCGGGTTTAGTCAATCAACGAGAAACAAAGGTCATCATAACATTTACATTTAAATACCGATTTGTATTTCGGAATCGCATGGAAAATTAAGCGTTGATATTGATTCCGTCCAACATCCAATCGTGAAATCAGTAAAGTCAGTGAAACTCGAATGTATATATAGATCAATTTGACGCTTCACTCTTCTTTTTTATATTCGCGGATTAATTTATCACAGATTAATTTCTTCGCGGGTTGTTCAAGCGTTGCGCTACCGATTTTTTCTCTCTTCGCTTCGCTTTTTTTTTCTTTTTTGCTAATTTTTTTTTATACTTTATCTACGTGAGAGTTTCTTGCACTGCTTACATTGTAGCTCATGGTCCTCCATCTGGTCGCACTTGATGCAAATGACACTTCCGCAGGGCATATTCAGCAAGGCACAGTCGGCTCGGCCGCAGTACGTGCACTGTTCTTCCCCGTCCTCTTCGTCGGAGTTGTCCATCGGGCATCCGCGTCCAACGACTCGGCATTCATTAACTTTGAGTTTTTTCGCACTCGGTATTCTCTGTTCAAATTCGAAATGCAAGAAAAATCGTTATCTTATCTCGTGAAAAATCATTTTTTTTTTGTTGTAATTTTAATTAAATGTTGAGTAAGCAAGCTCTTAGCTTTCAAAACAAGACAACTTAAGAGCTTACCGATATTTCAAAACGAATGAAAATTACCGTAAACTTACAAAGACGAAGTAGAAATTCGCGAAATTAGTTAGGGGAGATACGGGCCAGACGAACACATTAAAGAAAAATTGAAAAAAAAGGAAGTGAATAACAAAATAATCACATTATTAAATTATTTAGGTAAAGTAGGAATGTAAACCAATATCCCTATTATGCAATTACAGTCCTCCAAGATTATTTAAACAAATATAACAAATATTTAAATAATAAATAAATAAAAGGCTGTGTTCGTTTGCCCATACTTTCTCCTCTACATACTTTAGTTTCTCATCGAATCTTTTAATTAGAAAAGTATTTCTGAATAATTTTACTTGAAGCTGCTTACCTGCGGCGGTGTACGAGCTTCGGATCGGTTGAGACGACCGTACCCGCCGCTGGAATATGACCTCTGTCGAGAAAATCCGCCCATTGGGCTCTCACTGTAACGGGATTCGTTCACTGAAATAATATAAAAAGCACCCATAAATAAAATTACGAAAATAAATCCAGACTAAGGACGCGGTGTGATCGATGGAGAAGAGAAAAGTAAGAACCTCTGCGTCCGCGATCGGCGGACTTGCAGCTGCTCTGGAGGATGCTCTTAAGCTCCATGACGGGCTTCACGACCTGCATGACGCCTTGAATGTGGGACTCGAGGTTCTCGTAGATGTTGCTCGCGGAGCTTTTGCGCGATCCGCAGCTGCCGCCTTGGCAAGAATTGCCTCCATTCAACCAACTTTTGGGCGACGTCGGCAGTCCGAAACTGCGGATACCTTCAAGGATTTTACCGCAATTGCTGCCTGAGGGGGAGTTTTGACAAACTGCCTGTAGGCCCAGGCTCAATAGTTGAGCCGTTGGTCCGGACAGGAAGCTCGCCATCCTTCGTTCAGTTGATCTTGGAGGTCACTTATGCTATTTGGTTTTGTGATGTAGATGGAACTTTTTTTGTATTTTCTTTTTAGGTAAATTTCGGTGCACACGAAAATGGTTTATTATTTAGACTCAGTTAAATGTGTTTGTAATAATTGTTAGCAATTCGCAGTTTTGTTGAATAGAAAATACACTTGTGATAATAATAAAATTATAAAATTTAAGAGAAGACGGATTTCGAAAGTTTCAATTACACGGTGTCGTTACTTGATGAAGGAATGAGATGATATTGATCTGATGAAGACGACTGAAGTAAATATAAATACGTGGATATAAACTTATCCGCTTATGTATACATCGGTGATTGTCGCAGTTATTCTTATTCTAATTATTACTTTTTCATGCTCGACTTTCATTAAATGAGCTGCAATTATTACTAAAGTTTCAAAGGTAGTTTAATTTTTGGAGCATGAGGGTAAAATGATAATAGGTTTAAATAAAAACAATAATGTAATATTTTATTATTGCTTTATCCAAAAAATTTTTTATTTACAAATACGTAAACGTTTGCATCGCTGCTCAATTAAAACATTTAATAAAATTAAAATATATAAATTGAGTATACTCAAGGACATGATCACTAAAATTTTATTAAAATTAAAAATCCCCTCTAAAATCCATTAAATTCATTTACTATCAAACTTGAGACTAAACAAAATTATCAAAGTTTTCGGCGATGTTCTTAGTCGAGGAAGACTAATTGGAATTTCTTTTACGATACAATTCGTGATTCAATATTAAATACAAATTGTTTGTTTTTTTTTCGTGGCAAAAATACTTTCTAAATCTAAAATTAATAATACTATAGCCATTAAATTTCATAGTAAATAGCATCTATAATTTCTTTGATTTTTTTTCTAAAAGCTCTGCAATAACAAAGTAGAATTTTGTGCTTTTAAAAACGTAACAACTTATTAATTTTTAAGTTCTTAATATCAATATAGTGGAAGATATCGACAATCAGTCAAAAGTGCCTTAAAATTTGTTTAAGCATCTTCAAAAAGCTTTCGTATTTATGTAAACAGTGCTCAAAAGTTGCGAGGGAAAAAATCTCTACGCTTTTAGAATACGTGCGCGTAGTCCTTCAGTTTATCATACTTAGTAATGCTCTTAAAGCAATAAAACTTTTTTTTTCTAAACGACGCAATCGTGTAAAACCTCTAATATGTACAAGGCGTTAAATTTGACGACACTATGAAAAAGGTAAGGTATATGTCGTGCACAATATTTTATCATCTATCATACAGGCACATAATGGACGGTTACTCTTAACTGTACTGCAGAATGCAGAAAATAATTACTTATAACAATCATTTGTAGTCTACGTATTTCAGTGATGGCAAGATTCGAGGCGTGATGACGCGTTCTTCTACTTCTTTCAATGTTCAAGGCACAAAATTATAAATTATACACTCTCCTTAATCAACCTTTAATAGTGTATGAAACAATCGCAAATATGTACTTTTAACAATAAACACTATACACGCGTCTTGTTTAAGAAAAAATAACTAATAGAACCTGATTACCGGAAATTCCTGTGACGTAAATGCTTGTCGTACTCGACGCGTACAGACAAAACACTTGAACGATAGGAACGAATATACCACGCATGAATGTGCTCAGTTTTATTATTGCGTTGATTCAATCCCCAAAATTCTGGCCACTTTTGTTACCCCTGTGGCGAAGTAGCGAAGCATCTGAAAGCGAGTAGGTTCCTGGCTCAAAGACTGGCGGGTATTCAAGACCAGGATAATCCGGCGGAGGTGACGTTGGCGGCGGTATGTAAGGCAATGTTGGCGGATTCATGGGATGTCTCGTGTTTGGCCTTCTCTGGCAAATCGAAACGCCACCCATCATGCACTAAAGCATAAATAAATTTACCAACCAATTCATTCAACATCACAAAAATAATTCAAATTTATTAAGCAATAACTATATTTACTTTTGGAGGCGCTTGAGGTTCTGGACTCCATTCACCAGCTGAACTCATTGGAGTGAAACTTGGATTGAACGTTTGGCATTGGCTTTGTCCGCTAGATGAACTGAAACTTTGGCTGATACCGCTATCACCAGGACTTTGACTTCCTGAGCGGCTGTTTTGTCGTTGATGAGATGATCTGTCTCGGAACAATGCTCTGTGTAGTCTCGGGGAACCTAGTTGGACAAAAGTATTAATACATTGTTTTAATAAAGCACGATTTACTATTGTTATTTTTATTTTTTACCTAATAATGTTTTTTGCTGTTCGCGGGGCAGTTCGAGCGGCCCTGACTTCTGTGGGCTCTTGTTTGCAAAGAAGTTTCTCAGACCCTTAGTACTCTTTTTTTGTTCGGTACTTCTATCGAGACTCATTTCGAAGGTAGCCCGCATGCCGTCCTGCTCGAAAGGAGACGCGGGCATGGGCGGTGGTTGGTACTGGGCAACATTTTTCAAACGATTTTTGTCAGTGATACCAACAGCGAATCCCCGTTTATCGGCGGATCTTAGAGATTCGATCCAATTGTGTTCCGGGTGAACATGGTCGCGCCGCCTACGGTCCACTACGTTGAAACTGCCGTTGCGGACAACCGTCGCCTCCTTCTTCGTGCGTTGCATTGTGTCCGAGCATGTGTGGCAAGCAAGATCACCGCTCGAACCCGAATGTCCTGTCATTTTTCAAGTCAATTCAGTATAATTTAAATAAATATACGAGGCGAAATAATTTTTGTAAATTGAATAGTAAATGAGTAAAAAAAATACCATCGTTTCTTAAAATCCGTCTGTTGACATGTTGAAAATCCATGTGCGTGTTTGTATTTTCGATAGGTCTAGGCCATGGCTGAGGTTTCAGTCTCTCGCCGTAATCAAGAGTGGAGAAGCCTATTTGATTGTCATTATTCGCATTAGTCTGAGCAAAGGTAGTATCCCTGCAGCCATTGGCATTTGAAACATAAGGCTGTTGCCCTTCGTAATTATTGTTCGTCGCTGCCTTTTTCTTCTGCAAGCAGCTGGGCTCCCATGATGACTTCTTAGGTGTTTTTGACTTTGTTGAGTCAGATCTCGTTGCGCTCGTACTCGCATCATCGAATGATCGACTTACGGAGTGAGAAATTTCAGGATCGAGGTGGAGGAGGTGCGGGTGGAAGTGCGTCGTCGCCGTTTCTCGGTGAGCCGTAAATCATACCATTATTCTGGACGATAGGAACACTGTCAGCGATGTTACGATGTTGAAAGTGCACATGATCGTTGTTTAGTGGCGTGAAACGAGGTCCGTTGTTGTTACGTTGACATTCTTCTTCTTGTCGTGAGAGCATGAATTCTTCCAGTGTTATAAAACCTTGCAGCTCTTCTGGTCGCTGGTTTCGGTAACCTCGGGGCCTATAAAATTTACAGAGTCGTTAAATGTCTATTCAATATATATAAATAAGTTATTAATTTAATTAAGTAAATTTTTGATATATTAAACAAGCAACTCCTTTATTTTTTCATTATTGTAAATGAATGTCAAATCGATAATTATTACCTATCCGTAGTTCGACGGTAGTCGCCCATATCTTGAGAAGAAGTTAGAACATCAGTTGCACTGTGGGAGGTATTTAAACCGTAAAATGTGCTTCCAGCAATAGTCACTTGCAAATCCGGAGAGCTCATTTTCTCTGGCTTTTTATTTGGCGTTGATGATGGTAAGACTCTCCTATAACTTCGGAATTGTGCTGTTGGAACAGGTACATTCTGCGTTCTAGCACCCAAGAACTTCAAATACTTTCTGTCCAAACTAGCTCCTCCCATTTCATGATCCTTTACATTGGAATCTTTTTTCCCTATCTTTTTTAACGATCCAAAAGTTTTCTCAGCAAGGGCTTTAGAATCCATTGATGAATTTTTGGCTTTACTTTTGCTTTCTCCATCACTTTCGTCAGTTTCAGTAAATAAGCCACTAGCTTCAGCTCCCAGGGTTACTCGATTTATAGCATCTAACCACAGTACAAGAGTATCGTCGGTGTCTGCAGCGAAGTAAAAGACGGTGCCAGTATAATAAACTTTAAAGGCGTACTTTCGGGACTTCACTTCAGCTGCTTGACAGGCTGTAAACCCTGATAACGAAATAAGGCAATCCGCTTTGGTGCTGTCTTGTGTTTTAAATCTGAAAAGTTATAATTTTTCATCAAACCAAAAATTAGTGAGTGGAAATCGAATGTAAAAATGTTGATGCTAAGTAATAAATAAATATACATATTCCAATTAACTGACCTGTATAATGAAGCACCTTTGAGGATAAACCAAGCTCTAGTCCAGGCCCCTCCAGCTCCTCTGCTTCGATAAGTCAACCAACCTTCTAAATCACCAGGAGTAATGTCTTTGACTCCGACATTTCTTCTTTCTGCATAACACGGAAAAATTTATTGAGCATTTATAAAACAGAATTAATGTGAATATTAATAACTGGTTTATTTTTTAAATTTCAACTCACTTGCTAGCACAGTATTTCGTTTCCTCATGCTCCTAGGACTGTTACTTGATTTGACAGAATTACCATGCAATCCCATACTCCTCGCGACCATCATTGCTCTGTTTACTACACCTCGATCGTGAGATTTGTCTTTTTCCAAACTTCGATGTTTATCAGATGAAAGTGTACTTCCTCCTTGCTGCGCTTGCCGAGAGTGACAGGAGCCGTCCGGTGAATCCAAGTTTTGTGGATACTGTTCATGACGGTGTTGGTCAATAAAGGAGTTGTTACTGAAAGTTGGAGTAAACTGCTCTTCTTTTGGACTTGGTTCCGGTATTTCAGTATAACCGTACGGATCAACCAATGATGTCGATGGCTTTACTTCATGCACTGGTGTACCAGGCTCGTCGATAAAGTCTGTCGATCTCTCGACAAAATCAGAATACGTTTCAAATCGATCGCTGCGTCGACGATGTTCCATCATACTTTTTTCGTCTCTTGGATATACTTCCGGTGGAACATCGGCTCTTTTGAGATCTCTCCTGACGCTCGGTCTTTCTGGAACTTTAGGCTTATCCTGTAGAAAATAAAATAAAATAATTTTTTTTTTAATTTAAACAGACTATCAAATATAATAATACTAATTTTATTCTTTTTACCATTTGTTGATGTTCTCGCGGACTATTAACAATGGGTTGTTGAACAACGTTAAAGTTCAGTGGAGCAGGTTTTGTAAAGTATTTTCTAGGCGGGGGCTCTGGAGGAGTTAGTCTTGGTTTAACTTCTGGTTTAGCAGGAGTTTCTCTCTTTGGAGTTTCTGGTCGAACAGGAAGAGTTGGACTAACTGGGGACGTTGGATACTTCATGCTGATATTCTCGACCAACGCGTTTTTGTGAAGTTGAACGTTCGGCGAGAGAGCCTCGATCATCTTGTCATGTTGACTGGCACATTCTTGGTGGTCATTGTACTTTTCATTACTCATGTCTGTGGGACATTTAACATTGTGATTGTCGTCCTCGTTATGCTTTATTCTTTCTAGCGTATTGTCGATTGTCTCAATGATGCCAATTCTTTTTGCGTTTATATCATTCTCACTGCTGCAGCTCGTAGTTGCACCTTCGATGTAACTACTAGTTGACTCGGATTTATCTTCGCTACTTTCTCGGCTTGTGTCGGTGCTACTGCTGTCATTGTTAAGACTAGGCCTAGGAGCAGGCGCAGGCACGGATTCGAATTTGATTTTTTCATCGCTCGTATTATTGCTCTCTTCTTCGGAATCAAGATCTGTAGTTATATTTCCCGAATCAGCCTCTAGATCGTCTAAATTATCGTTTACATCTACATCGTTAATTTTTATGTGAATGTTTGATTTTATTAAATCGTTGGTAAGATGTATTTGAGACGAAGACTTTTCTAAAGTACACTCAGGAGCTCTGAAAATATTAAAAAATTTATTTTGTTTAATTCACATGAAAATGCGACAGTATTAAACAAAAATTTAATTTACGTTACCTTGTATTATGAAGATTTTTCTCAAAATCACTGATTTTTTTGGCCACGTTACCGATGATCGCTGTCCTCTCGATATCAGTATCAATCATTTTGGTCGTTTTCTCGTGTTCATCCAAATCTTCCGAGGAATCGAAAAATCGCGAATCAGTCTTATTTAAATTACTACTATTACAAGAACTAGCAGCTCGTATTTTTTGTTGCTGCTGTTTATGATGTTCGTCGAGAGCAGCCTCGAACTTTTTTTCAATAAAGTCGTCATCCGACTCTGTGAGGTCGTATGCTGGCGTACTGTGACTCTTGTCGAGCTTGCCTCGCTCTTTGGTGGATGAGTTGCGCGGCGCGGCCATCGTCGACTCTTTATTGTCGTTATTAAAGCTAAGATTCTTAATCGGTTGGCTTTTATCTAAAGGCACAGTATTATCACTTTCTTTATTATTGCTTTCGTTACTCACGAAACTTCTTCCTGACGGTTGCGGCTGATTATTTTTACCTAAAATGACAAAAATCTATCGTAAATGTATCGTACACAATCGTACACCTTTTAATTCTTTGTAATTAAAAGTTACATCGAAACGAGATAAAAAAAAAATGAGAAAAAAAAAAAGCAAACAGGTGATTCGTAATATTTGCGGTGTTTGTGTGCACTTTCACGCTGAGCAGCGCATTCCTGCGCGACCTGACAAAAAAGAAAAAAATTTTTACCCGATGACTCACCAGAATCCGCAGGCTCGGTCTGCCTGGCGACAGCGGCATTACCAAGCGAAATTTGATCCCGTTTGTTATCGTGTGCGCTTTTATCGGAAGCTGCGCCGACGTCCTGGAACTGCACGCGACGCGCGTCACCGATGCCGTTGGAAGGCTTCTTGCTCGAGCGTTGCTCGATGCCGAGGCAAGTCTGCGGCCTGAGGCTCGTCGTCGGCACGCTGTCGAGGCCGTGGGCGCAGGAAGCTGCTTTATCGCGCAGCTGGAAGCTTGTGCTGTGCTCCTGTTTGAGCTCGCGCCAGAACTGCTCAATGTCGATGCTGTGCTTGGCGGTAGGCGAGGCGCCGGTTATGGTGGCGCGCCTCTGCACCAGGTTTCGCGGTTTCGCTGAGTATAGGCGCACCGACGACGGAGGCTCGATTTCGCTGTCCGAGTCGCTGCTGTCATCCGTCGTCATTGTGTCCAGCATGGAGACCGGCTCGGGCGTGGGAACCTTCGGGGTGTGCCTGAAATGGTTTTGCTCGTTAATTGTCGTTTATGCTCTCCTTTTTTTTTGTATTCTCCGAACGCTTTTATTGTTACTTCTCTGCTAACATTGGCTTCGATTCTTTTAAAAATAAAGTAAGAGGTATTTCTTTGTGTTAGGATTAAAATGACACTGTTTAAATCTAAAATATTTTCAATTTTCAATTAATATATGGAAAAATTAGATAACTGTTTTAATTACTAATAAAAAAAACAATAATTAAAAATCATAAAAAAATACTTTAACTTAAGCGTTTGCAGCAAAATGAGTGACTTGTGCGAATAAGAGAAACATACGTTATTGATAATTCTAAAAATAACGCATTGTACACTGACCTTGGTAATGGCATCGTAAAATCAGGTATTGTCAGTAATTCTGGTCTTGGGGAAGGCAAATTGTGTTGCCATCTTGTTGCATAAGGTGTTTTTTTATTGCTCGGTAATCTGTATGGTTTTATGTAAATTTGCCCATAAACTTTAGTGTGCCTTGGCCGCCGTTTCAGTGTCAGAAGGATTTCAGCTGGGCTCTCGCGAAATAATTCCAATACGCTCTTTCGTTCCCATCCTACTACCGTTTGGTAATTAACCTGGAAAGGTGACTCATTGCGTTTATCATTCAGTGAATAGATCATATGACAGCTATAATACTAGTCAAGGTTCATGAATAATTACTTTAAACTACACTGATAAGAAAATTCTTTAAAATAGACATTAATAGAATTTAACATATTCTGCAACTTATTAATATTTTGTTATTTTATGATAACCTTAAATGTAATAGCAAATAAAAAATAAATTATTTACTTATACATTTTATTAAGTGTAGAAAAATTTTCTTAGGAAGTTGTGAAATGTATTTACCTGCACTATTTCATCACCTTCTTCCATTTTCCCACACTGGTGAGCAGCTGAACCAAATTTTATTTCTGCAATTTGATGTGCTCCATGAAAAGAAGGAAGGATACAAAAGCCCTGGAATTAAATTTTACATCAATACTTTGTGAAAGAATACATAAAACTGTTGAAATTTAATAATGTAGTCATTATTCACTATCACATGTATTATCAAAGAAGGAAGTGGCTAGCTTGTAACAAAATGAAACTTGAAACAGATATTACTTTATCTGCTGCAGTCCACAAAGCAAAATATTATCACTTAGTCTTTTAACAATATTTTTTTTTAATAAAAGCATAATTTTTTTTAAGATTATTGTAAATAATTAAAGTTTTTGCGGATAATGAATTTTTTTTTATAAAATGATTACGATAAAGCAATATTAAATACGTTTTTTACTTTTTTTTTTAATTATGGTTTGAGTGTCAAGATAAATATTGTTCTTACCAAATCATCACCCGGTCTCTTCTTTAAAGTTGCCAAGTCTAAACTAGAAGGTTGCAATATCATTGGATCGGCAACATCTTGAATGATGTAATCAGCTAGCTTGGCCATTTGTCCGCATGTTGTTCTAATTTCTTCTATCGGTTTTTCAGCGAACCTATCTCTTTGTGCGCAAGTAGCCATTTCAAGAGATAACTTTAGCAGTTCAGTCTTCTTGTCGTTGTAATCTAACTGACCACTGAATGGAGGTCGGTCTAGCCATCGCACTAGCGGCTTCACAGCCGTTATTATCGCAACTACGTCGGATAGTGTTTGTGTGGTGACGGGTTTTGAATCCGTCTGTCTCGACAATTCATTGTGCAGGCTATGCGCTTGACAGGACAGTCGCATAGCCAGCAGCTGAAGGTTTTCTCGATCCAATTCATAGTGGAAATTTCTCAGATACTCAACGGCTTCAAGTATTATCTCTTGGTGGCCTAATTTGGATACTCCAAGTTGCTCCAAATCCTCAGGACGTAGACTCAACAACTGCTGACCGTTGACATTGTGGTTCATAAAACTATGAACATAGGGAAGAACGGAATTGTCCAATCCTAGAAGAAAAAGAGATTCATCGATCAATTTAAAATACATTAGATTCTTGTTACATTGGCTAATTAAATTTTATCTAATCGAATTTTAAAATGTTTCAAAATAACAGGCTAATTAAGATAAACACCGTAACGATTAATATTCACTGGGACCTTCATCTTTATTGAAAAATAATCGGAACGAATTAAAAACACACGCGAGCGAGTAAAATAAACGACGGCGAGCCCAGCGATTGTTTTAGAACGGCCGCTCTTTAAAATTCATTCACAGCAAGAAATTCATTCACAAGCCCCGCGAGTGTTTCAATCTGAATGGAATGCAGGCAAGCGATACAATTAGTAACACGCAAGTGCATCATTGGGCCTCGAGTCTTTACGACTGTCCTTAAAGCTTCCACTCATTTGCAGCGTCGGAGATCGAGCAAAGGGCAAAGCCCCGCGTCGAACGAGATAAAACAATGCGAGGGGGGCAGATTGAAATTCGCTAAAGTGCCGAGTGCATCGGACGGCCTCAACAAACCGCGGAGGGGGAGAGAAGTGGAAGACGCGCTGAATGAAGGCGACGGCGCCGAAGCATAATACGCAACCGAGAGGCAGTCGCTCGGATTAATTAACCCGCGCCTTACTTTTCTTTTTATTCCCATCCCTCTCCCGCGCGGCCGAGGGCTCATTCTTCCCCCCTCCCCCGCGCGAGCGAAACACGTCGCAACAAGTCCGGACCGCCGCTGCGCCGCCTTTTTGTGCGGCAACCTCCTCTCCGTCTTTCCCTCGGTACTCGCATTATACGCGCACAATCGGGATGCTCCGAACTCTCGAGGCACTTTCGAGGCGAGACAGAGAGAGGCTCCGAAAAATCACAGTGGCGGCGACTCCTCTGTTCTCTCTCCCTCCCCCCCCGCGTCCCTCTCGCTCGTCTTGACGCATCGTCCTCGCGCCGACACTCATCGCGTGTATACCTACATACAATACCCCGAGGCGGACAAAGCTCGCGATGGTGCAGGGGGCCTAAAAATAAGCGCGTTAAGCGCCTTCCGGTGCGCGCGCGATTGACGGAGGAGCAATTGGATTTTCATGAATGGCCGTTGACGGACGCGCGCGTACTCGCTCGAAACACTCGCGCAGGTGTATATATTTACGCGCGGCACGCACACTCCGCGGCCCGCGCGCCGTCGCGTGGGATCTTCGTCGAGGGCAACGCGCGCGAGGCGAGGCACTGCCGACGAGAAAGAATTCACTGCTTTTTCCGTTTTATTTTTTCTCTTATTTCTCGCGTCGCTATTATGTCGTCGCACTGGGAACTGGCGTCGCGGCGCGGAGATTAGCACTGTTAGAGGGGCGCTCGCACCTTTCAGCCACTCGCACACTTGATCCGTCTTCCACTCGGCGACATTAACATACGCCATCACTCGCCATGACCCATTCACCGTCTGAGGAATTTTCTCTTCCTCTCGGCTCGGCTGCTCTGGCGGCGGCGGTGGTCTGGCGGTGGCGGTGCTGCCGCCGATGTCTGACGTCTGTCACTGCGCGAGTGTGCGTGACCATTGGCACTTGTCGTGGTGGTAAAAGCGATGCAAGCGGATGAGACTGATCATTGGCCGGCGGACTTGCCTGGGGCTGCGTCATCCACGATATCTGTCCTCGTGCATGCGGGATCTTCGCGGGAGCGGACTCTAGTTAGGATATATAGTCTATATATATATATAGACGGGGGGCTCTGATGGTAAGGCTGTTGCGCCGTTGGTGAGGTAGGAATCCTGCGGTGGTTGATAAAGTAGACGGCGCCCGCGGAAATTAGTACAATTATGAATATAATCTTTCAATAATAATAAACAAATTTGTTTCTATGTAAAATGGAGCTTAATTTATTAATATGTACAAGAACTATTTACAATAATTACAAAATTACCTGTAAAATGTAGTTTATTATTCACTTTCTTTATTGAATAACACTCTTAACGATTCTATCAATATTATTTTTCTTCAACGTTGCGAATTTTTCTCAAAGTATTTCTATCAGTCTGTTTACTCTCTCAAAATTTATTTCGTGTTTATTTTTTTAGGTTTAAATAAGTTTTTATTGCGGCAGTACTTGGGGTATACAGCCATAGCACAAGAATTCCTTATTTATCTCTCTATTGCTCTATTGTTCTATCTTTTTTTTTCTTTTATTAATGCAATTAGAACTTCTTCATAGAAGTTATTTTGCTCATATAGTACATAATTAGTATTCTATCTATAGTAAGAGTTAATTGAAGGAGGCGTGCACAGTGTATAAAGCGCGGCGGATTCAAATGAAGGAAGTCTACTTTCTTTACATGAATAAGGTATGTGTTCTTAAAATTTACAACGAAGAAGTGATAAAGTATAGCCTTTGAGATTATAGTCTTTCAGCTTGAATGCATGAAGCTTTGGGACTCCATCCCCCATTAAGCTCAAACTGTCGCTTGGCTCTTTTAAAGTCGTGGTCTTCAATTATTTTTTAAATTTAGAATATAATTTAGTGCATTAGTTATTTTTTAACGTTTCAATAGCGTAGATAGTGTAAATTGAGAGTTTAATTGGTTATTTTTGGCTAAAGAGTTATATTTTATTGCTTAAATTTTAAATTTTAAATGAAACCTTATCAAAAATACATTTGCTATCAATCAATAGTGAAATTTGTTAATATTAAAATTTATTTATATCGATACGCGATTATTAGAAAGTAATTAAATGACATGTCGATACTTTTGAATAGTTTATCTCTCCTAAATTAATGCAATTAATTTTTTTAATTTTACCCGAACTATTTTTTATATCAATAAATTCTTAGCGATTGATAGAACAGTAAATATTTTCAACAGAAACAATCAATAGGTATTTAATGAAAAAAAAACTCATAAAACATGAAATACTTTTTTATGATTTTATTTTTAATTAAAAGTTTTTCTCAAATAATATTTTCTATTTATTCACGTGAAGTATTGCACGTAACATTTATTGATAAAATTAAATGTAAATATGTTTTGAGGTACATCTTTGGCAGAAATAATTTATTTTGAAGTTATTATTATTTCGGCTTTCAATCCAATTCCGCAATATAAATATTACATATTACGTATCATGGATATCAAATAAAAATGAACGTTAACTATAATAAGGGGTAGATTAAAAGTTATCATTATTTCATCATTATCATTTCATACAGAATATCTTTTTTTATATTCTGATAGAGCAACTGATATACAAAAAGCTCAAATTTAAATTAGAGGAGAAAAATATTTGATTAACAATTCAAGTGATCAATGTAGTGTAACTACACGAAGCCATAAATAAACAAATATTAAAACAATAATTCTGTAAAACTGCATTGTAGCAAATTTAAAAGTTATGTTACACATTGCTAAAGTATTTAAAAATACTCGATTAAATTCCATTGCGATAAATAGAAGTAAATAATTTGTATTATTGTTCCTATTTTTTTTTTCTTACTGAAAAATTCGATCGTAAACAAATATTCATCGCGCAGTTTAATTAACACAAAAGTACAGTGCATTATTTGTGTTGTTCTGCTTTAGAATCCTATGAATTCCATTTTCGTGCTCCATTGCGGCGTTCACCAGCTACACAATCCTTTGGACATCTTACGCTCTTTTGAGCAGCGAAATTCTCAAAAGTTTGCAGTATATAAATAAAGGAGATATTCAGTGGCAAAGGAAGAGGTGCTCGGCTGCTTGTCGGATAATTCTTTTTGAGGCTTGGGAGTTAACTAGTGGAGAAGTCCTGAAAAAGCGCGAGAGAAGGTCGAGTTCCAGAAAACCACGATGTCGAAACGCACCTGCGAGTTTACTCCTCGAGATCAAAGCTGGCCGCGGCGAACCATGCGCAAAAAAAAAAACTAGCGGAACGTAAAGTTTGACTAGTCGCGTTAAGTACAAAATGCGCAAAGTACATATTTTTTTTTCTTGAGTGCCCAGGGCTCTTTAGGGCGCATCGGATTCCTGGAAGCGCAATGGGAACTGCTCGCAGTCGAGCCTGTTTCAAAGCGAGTGCGTGCACGGACAGAAAAATAATTTAACGATTTGAATTTTCTTTTTGTAGTGGATAATAAATGATATTTACTACTTTTTTTTCTCTTTGATTACTTGAGCATTGGCTAAAATATTTGAGATTTTAGGCAATTTTTGTTGATTATCAGTCGAAAATTTAATTAATTATATTTTTTTATTAAATTAAATTGTTTATGTACTTTGGTTTGATGAAGTTCTTTACTATTCGTTTTAAAAAAGCTTTCGTTTACGACCTCCGGAAGTTTCTGATTAATTGAAACACGCACGTGCGTATATTTGTTGAAAACTTCTGCATGGCTATTCGGTATTTAGTACGATAGTAAATTAAACATACTTGGTGTTAAATATTGCGACGCTTAACTTATGCACAAATTTTCCAGCTTTTGTAAAACGAATAATTTTGATTGCCGTAGAAAAATTCGAATTAATTTTAGTTTAAAGATCCTACACTTTATAGTTCCGTCATTTTGACATATAGTGCAAATTTTATCTGTGATAAAACTAATTTCTGAAAAGTTATATAGGTATATCTATTAATAAAATCATGGAATTCTATAAAGTAATAAAATTTTATTAAATTCTACAATAAATATGAGTATTATAGTGTTCCATTTTTTCACTAGAAAAGTTTTTCTTCTAATTTTTATGAAAAAAGCTCTGCAGTTTTTAAAGAAAGCTATTCGCCGTAATTTTTATAGAGCTTTTCTTGTAAAAATTACAAAACTTCGCGAAAGCTCTACGATTCGCATAAAAACTACAATGATAATCCTGTAAACCTTTTTAGTGCTTGCAGATCGTCCCCTTTTTTTCGCACTGCTCCGTGTTTTTACGAGGAACTTCATCGTAACTTCTACAAGGAAATTCTCTTAGTGCTTAGATGCAACTCGCAATTTCATATTACGCCAACCACTTGTTATACAGACTTAGAGGATTATCATAAATCATCCCAAAGAGCGTCATAAAAATTCCAGAACAAACGAAATCGTCAGCGATAGTTTATCACCTTGAAATTCCCACGTCAATCATCCAACTTTTGATAAACCTTACTCTTTATCATCTCGCAACCACCTTCTGTACCATTACAAAAACAAGTGCTTGGCAGATTCGCTTTACGAGTCTGCGAACTACCCATAAAAAAAAGCATTTCACCCTATAAAAATGACGCATTCGCATGCACGCATAAAAAAAAAGTGGGAACAATGTTTTATTAATCAAGAACAGTCGCTAAAACGAAAATCTCCATTCCCTCGTCTGCGTCGTGCCAGTCTCAAAAGCTCGTCGGGAGAGAAAGAGCGAGAAAAATCATGATGGAAGGAGAGAAGACAGAAGGAACGACGAGAGAAAGAAAGAGAGAGAGACGCAGGAACGCGCGCCGCGGCGGCGAGTCGCGCGTCGCAGCCACCCGCGGAGCTTCGAAAGCTGCGTGCGGCGGGCGAGCTTTTAGTCAGCGGGCGAGCACCGCGCGCACGGCATCGGCTCGGGACTCGCGGCGCGTGGTCAAACTGCTCGCGCGGGTGTGTGCAGTGCCGCTCGCGGTCGTGCGTTGCGTATAGTATTTTCGTCGCGCACCACGTGCTCAAAATCGGAGCCGAGGCCACGCGAGCGTTCCCCCGGCCCCGTGACGTGCTCCACCACCTTCTTTGAGCATTTTCCAAGTGTCCGCAAGTGGAACGTTGCGGCTTTTTCGGCGCTTCTTCAAGGTGCTTCGCTCTGCCCCTTTTTTTTACATTTAAACTCTCATTCTTTTGGGTGAATATTTACTCGGCGATGCGCAGCGAACGACGAAATGACTTTACTTCTTTGCTCTGCTTTTATACGCGTTTGGTGATTTAAGTATACTTTTTGTAGGTTTTTTTTTAAATTTAATGGGGCGTTGATTTATTCATGTAGTGTCGGGTAAACATTGCGAGCTTTCTTGAAGCTTTAACTGGTACATTTTTTATTCCACGCGGAGAGAAATGTTATAGTAAAAATTACCATATTCCGATTTTTACTATAAAACATACTAAAAATTCCTATGTACATAGTAAAAATCGTGATTTATATAGCAGAATTTACTATCTACATAGGAATTTTTAATATTTTTTCTAGTAAAAACATTGATAAGTTGAGCATATTCCACTGTTCCTACGGAACATAATAATTTTTACTATAACATTTTTCTCCGTGCAGTTTGATAGCATAATTATATTTGTTAGGTAACATGTACATTAAATAATTATGGTGATAATTAATTCAAAAGTATAAAGAATACATTACTGGAATGTTCAGAATATTTAGAAAAAGAGATAAAATGGATTATATTTGTTAGGTGAAATGTACGTTGAATAATTGTGGTGGTAAAAATGAAATAATTGATTATCTGTGTAAAGAATAAATTAGCCGCTACTTAGTTTAATGCTTGACAGAAAAATCAAATAAAATTTCAATAACATTTTATTAACCAATGGAATAATTCAATAAAGAAGTGAAAACAAGTAGCAAAAATGCAATGAAAGAAAGCGAAGTGAAGGAAAGTGGTATACGCTTTAAAGAAATGGGACATCAATATTTCGTAAGTCTGGTTGCAATATTGGTTTAATTTTAGAGACTCCGACAAATCTCCATCCCGACTCCATCAATTATCAAAGTAGATTAAAAAGAAAGTCTAATCAAGTAAATCGCGCTCCCAAATTTTATGGGCTGGACAGATTTAGTTATAAACTCTAGCTCGAAGGGTTATCTCGACGATAATCCTCTTAAGTTAGGTTTGCTTGGAAAATTTAGTGGTGCGATGAACCCTGATCTCTCGGAGCGTTTCTTGCTTTTTTCCTCCCAGCAGCTTCGACCTGCAACCCCATGGTACCAGGCATACATTTGCAGCACAACTCGAAAAGTTCGAACTCGTTAAAAGTTTTTTCTTCCCAACTCAATGAATTTTGCATAAATTTTACTCAAGAGTTCATTAACGTACAGAACATCTCGCGTACCTCGCGATATTTCCATCTGCCTCTCTCTCCTTTTCTATAAAGCGAAGACGGAAAGTCAGAAAAAAAACCGCGATGGCGAAGAAATTACCCTCGGCGGAAAATCTCGCATTCGCAGCGGCGGATTCGCAATAATTCGCGAGGCTCCGGGGCGACGCGCCTCCGGAGCGCGAATTAGTGCGATCCAAAGGGCGATAGGCCCCGGCGTGCGGCCGTCGCCGAAAATATCACCGAAAAATGTCGGCTCCTCGCCAAGCGCCCGAGTTGCGAGCAAACCAGCGCCGCCCGGCTTGTGCCACCATCCCCCTCCCCCCTTCCCCCCCTTCAACCGATTCCGAACGTTTAGCCCATTTTTCCGTCACGTTTTGCTCTCGTTCCCATAGCGGCGTGTCGGCGCAGCCGCCGCCGTCGTTTATACGTGACTTCTTCCCTCGCGGCGGTTCTGCGGCTCTCGAGCCGGCGAAATGCAAATTTTCATATAAAATGAGCCGCACGCTCACTAAGTTTTTAACGCACTCGACGAGAAAAAAATTGCAGCAATGCAATCTGCGATGCTTACGATTTATACGACGACGAACTGGAGGTTTCATTCTCCATTTTTTTTTTATAATTCTTTTATTTCCTTAGGCGGGGTTCTTTGTATAATTTTGTTTGCGAGACGAGGACTTATTTTAAACGGGAGTCGAATTTAAAACAAAAATAAAAAGGAAGGTACTGCGATTGTAATGGCAGTTTTTATTTATAGGTATATCGAGTTTTAAAGCGGGCAGTGAGCGACGAGCTTTTTTTTTTCTTGAGGGATAATTTACCGCGGGTCGCCTTGTATTATTTCTTTTTATTCGACGGATAAAATCGTTATGGCCGCGGTCGTGTTATTTTGGCAGAAGCTCATTTACTTGCTCGCGAATGTAGATCACCCAAATTTCGAATTGTGTCAGACAATTCCCCGCGAGTTAGACCGCACCAAGTATTTTAATATATTGTAAAATGAATGCGTTGGCGTATACGTGGATATCTGCATTTGTTATTTAATTTTGAATGAATACCCATTGTTTCAACTAATGCCGTATGTGAAAAGATAATTGTAAAATTTTGTAATTTGCAATATTGCAAAATGTCATTAATTATGTGCAACTTAATATAATTTGGAAAGTATGTGTATTCATAAGTAAATGACCTATTTTGAGGTGCTGAATAATGAACGAAGTGTTAAAAAAGTTTTACTGTATGCAGGAAACATTTTCTCCGTCTTTTGATAGACGTTTGAATGATAAGCTGAATAAGTCTATTTTAAAAATAAAATAAGTGGATCTTACAGAGTGGAAAAGCTTAATCCTAACTTTATTGCTGTGGATAATGGCTTGATTTTGAAATATGTAAAAAATAATTTGCATACCTGATGGGAACTGCATTGCTCATGCCACGAAAACTTTTGTGATGAAGTGATTGTGATACTCGTCAAGTAGGTGTAAAAGCGATAAAAATTCATGGTTATTGGGAAAGTTTTTGTTGGCCAGATCTCCGAGGAACAAAACTAATAAGTTTCTGCGCTCGTTTGAAAATCGACTTTTTGATGAGCCGTAAACAGGCAGGTTTATCTTAAAAACAATGTGCTGTGCTATATATACGTAACAAGTCCGAGTAATTTTTTCGTTATTTTACATTTTACGAGGCAGTAAGCATCAAGAATCTAAAAACAAAAAAAAAAAGAGTTTGGTAATTTAAATAAAAATTGTGCATTGATTAATATTTCTTGTTTAATTTTGCGGATCGTAATTTCATTTTTTATTATTTACGAGAATTAATATTAATAAAGACATTTCATACTGTTTATTAAAGTTTTGTGTTTGCTTTGTTTAAATATTAATGCCTCTTGTATTATTGATGTAATAAATTAAGCTCCAAGTTATTAAAGGAAAGAAATAATTTTTTCTTATTTTTAATTTAGATCCACTTGCCTGGCATAATTATAATAAAGCTTTGTTAAGTTTCAATTAAAATCTTATTAAATCCATTAAAATTAAAGAGCTCGCTCACTAAGAATCTTACAAAAAAAAAAGCATCTCTTATTATTTAATTTACAATTGCGCTAAGCAATCTTATTTCGACGGAGCTTTACGAGCAATTTAATTTTTTATTTCCTAATAAACTGTATAAGAGTTAAAAGCTCGTGATCTATCTATTTTATCGATATTTACTTCTGTAATCCAATTATCTCTTTCCCTTCTCTACGTCGACATTTAACAACTTTAAAGTAAGGAATTAATCAATTCCTCCAATGTTTATTGCACAATCAAATTTCAATTACACGAGAACTTTTTATAGCAAAAATAAATGATTCCTTGAGATTAATTGAACCCTTCGAAGATACAACAATTTTTCATGAATTTTTCACCGTTGAATCTGAAGCTTCACCTCAAAAAAGGGAAGAAAAGAGAAAGCCCGTTAATTTCATCCCCCTTGATTCTTTCAAAAACTTTGAAATCCAATTGGCGCGCAGCAAGCCTCGACTGCAGCATTGACAAATTTAATCGCAAAAAAATTTTCGCGTCCCCCCATACAAAAGGACGTTTAGATTAGCCGGCGGTAGCGAAAAAAGGGGACGAGTAAAGCTCGGCGAGTCAAAGGATTGAGAAAATTGAGCGGAGTCGAACGTGACGCTCTCTATGAGCCGGAAATCGCGCCTCGCCGACAGACGAATAAAAGAAGGTCCACAGGAAGCCTCGATTCTCCCGGCGTTATTGCACGGCGCGACTCCGCGCTTTAGCCTTCGAGAGCGCATCCCCTTTGTTCGCGAGAATGAGGGAGATAGATACACGTACCGATGAAGAGAGGGCGAGATATAAAAAAAAAGAAAGAAAGAAAGAAGAGTGAAAAAGCGAGACTTCTCTTCTCTCCCCCGGCGGCAATTCGCACCTCGTCAGCGGGTGCCTCGCTCGTATCGTCGTCGATCTCAGCCTTTGCTTTTCTCACCTCGTCGCCGGTGCGACGGCTTTATTTCGAATCGTCCGGGCGAACCCGCCGTCTTTTCTCCCTCCGCGGTGGTGTTGCGCTCGATTTTTTCCCTGTGGCTTCGATCGGCCCCGGAGCCTCCGCTCGGAGCTCCGTATATACGTGCGGAGCATTCGCGCGCGCTCCCATCGTTGCTTACACGAAGCAACCCAACCCCTCGGCTGCGGTGAATGCAGGGCCTCCGCGAGGAGGGTGCCGTGCGTTATATGTTGGACCGGCACGTTTGAACCATCGCATTTACGGCGGGGCTTCTGCGCGCGGAATCAAAATCACTTTTGACCGGGTGTCGAAGTAATGGACGTGTTTGCACTTTTTTTGTGCACTCCGCGCTGGTTTTGCGCGCCCTTCAATTTGAAAATAAGAGAGAGAGAGAGAAAAAGAGAGAGAAAGAGATAAATCGAGAGAGAGAGAGATAGAGAGAAAGAGTAAGAGCAACAGAGATAGATAGAGAGAGAAAGAGAGATAGATAGAGAGGAGAGAAGAGAGAGAGAGAGAGAGCGAGCGAGTGTGAGAGGATTAAATTTTGTTGAATATTTGAAAGCTTAGCAAGACGGTTAAAACTTTGGTTCTGTGGTGATTTTTAAAGAGACAGACGCATGGAAATACGAATTTTCATGTTTTTATCGCAATTTTATTTATGATATTTATTTCATTATAGATAAAAAACAGCATTTAATCTTGTATGCTTTCCGTTATTCAATTAGATTGGATATTTAAAATGTTCGATCTTTCTTCAACTTTCCAATATTAATTCATTAAAAAATATCTGTTTTAATTAAGACCTTTATTTAACAATCATTCATTTTTCAATATTCAAAATTGTTGTGGTTTTAGTTGTTTTGGTGCTGCCTAGCAAATTATATGAAACGATGAAATGATTTGTTTGTTATGCACTTCTCGTATAAATGTATACTTATGATTGATTGATTATACTGACGTTGATTTTGTTTCAAAAATATCTGTCTCAATTAAACGTTTTAATTCTTAATCAATTTTGAATATTTGAAAGTTGCGCTTTATAATTTGCATTTTACCAGTTTAATGTTTACGACTTTAATTTTATTTAAAAAGTTAACAGCATATCCACAACGGCTTTCAGCGTTTAATCATTTTTACGATAGTTTGTTAAATCACAGTTGATTGATCGAATCGCAAGCTTTGTAAAAAAAAGTTGCGCGCAAACTGTGGTTTAAAAAAAAAATATCGGAAAATCTGTCTATAATCCAGGAGTGAGATTGCATTACTTTCTGACTGCGTGCATAGGTTGGTATAGCAGCGAGAGAAAATTCAGGTGTAAAAACCATTTTGCCTTGTTTCAATATATACTTTCGCCTCTCGAAGGCCGTACAAGCTCAACGTATCAGTACGCGGTGTTTCTCCATGTCGAGCTTTTAGCAAGAAAATAATAAACCTGGGCTAATAGTTGAATACATTTTTTGAGCATCAAGTGTTTAACTGCAGTCGATTAAAATATTTTTGTTTGGTTATTATTAGAATATGATTCAATTATTACATTAAACGTTGAAGGGAGGGTCTACTTTTGGTTCATTGGTGCCGAATTACAATTGCGTTTCATGATTGAAAGATTCTAAACACTGAGGCAACATGAAACGGGGGCGTACCGTTGGCAATTCCGAGCACTATATATAGTCTAGAAACTAATTAGCTAACTGACACTGATCTACGCTGGCCGTTTTTCCCCATCGAATAAAAAAAACTGACAAGGAATTAAAGAACTTTATTTAATTTAAAAATTGCGAAAACTTAATTAGTCAGGGTGTGGCGTGCAGGCACATTGAGCGTAAGCTACTTTAATTAAAAATGGAAAAAAGAGGGTATAGGTGGAGCGATCGAGTTTTTTTTTTCTCCGTACTAAGTATACAACTAAAGTTCGTCGTTTTTACAGCTAATTTTGCAGTTCGCACCGTCGCCTTAATTTATTTGATTCCCATCCAGAACGCCCGTCTCGACAGTGACCTGAAATATTGCGGATCGAAACGCTTTTGAAGTTATACGTATCACTTTACGATCGGAGAAGATGCACAAAAGTCGCATAAAATTCGCAATTCTCAGATCCTAATAATTTTTCCTTGGCACAGTTGGAGCGAACTTTTAACCGAGCGCGGCAAACGCGTCTCTCCCTTGGCTGTTTTACGCCGGGACAATCAGTTGAGTGCAGCGCTTTATTTGTCAAGCGCAACAATCATTAAAATTATTTCATTCGACAAAAACATTTCGCGTCGCTCTTATAATGAAGCGCACCATCGGCAGAGCGGGTCCTATAGAATTATATGCAAAAAGGATCAGCGAGATTTTGCGCGGCGATTACCGTGGCTTTGAAGCAAATTGCCATTGATGATGTTTGAATTTAATTGTCGCAGGCTGCGTTTTATCCGTTCGAACGAGCGGCTATACTATAAGTACCGACTTGGTTCAACGAACTTTTACATCGATGGACTTTTAAAAAACCTGAAATAAATATAAAAAATATAAATGATTTAGCGCGAATAACACTATTATTTTTATTTTGTTATACATGCTCTATACGGGACGAACGTATTCCCGTTGAATCGTTTAATGGCTCTTCGCTCATATTAACACATAAATACGTATATATAAAAGAATAATAACAATAATTTTTTTGATCGCTGAAAATATTTATTTTTAATGTGCCGCGAATATTGACGATTGGCGTCGTCGCATAATGGATACGTCGAATTCTCCGATGCGTAATAATTTATTACCATTTTATACATCGAATGAACATTACGAACTCAAAGCGCTGACATACCGTTAAACGGACGTATCGTACGTAATAAATTGCCGCGTTTGTAGGAATTCGCGTAAAAATTGAATGCTATAAATAAATTAAAATTATATACGCCTTTTCCTGACGCGAACGATGCAATAACGAAATCATCGATAAATAGGTATTCGCTATATTTGCAATGAATACGTCGAATTCCTGCGTGATGAAATAATTGATAACTGGTGTGCCATCGGCCCTCCCCCGCCGGTACTATATACATATATACATATATATACACATACATACACATGCGCATATGGTCATATAACAAGCGGACGGAGGATACGGAGCGATTGTCGTGAAATTTGCTGGCTATGCGCGGCGTACACACGATGGAGCAGGGTAATCCTTTGTCCACCTGGACAATTGAGCGAAGGACTGCGAGGAGGGAATATGGGGCGTGGGAGGCAACGCGTTAACTCGCGTTAAGAAGGCTTTATCGGTTTTCAATTTAGACCGCCACTTTTCACCGCCAGACGCGCGCGCTCGATGCTCCGGCGAACATTGCATTATATCGCGTTGACTTGCGCTGACGGATCCGATGAATTTGTCAAGTTAATTACACGCGAGGAGCGCGCGTGTATGTTCCGGCTGATGATGGTATATCTGTTCTAGTGATATCGCCGTGGATGGCTATGGGAATAATTGATTATCACGCAACCAAAATTTTTATGTAAACTTTTTCGATTGCGTTGATTGAAAAAAAAGGAACTTCTATACTTTTTACACGGCAGATTTAACTGTGAATTTGAAAGTTAACTTAATTAGAATTATATATCTAAATAGATTTTTCAGTAGAATATACTTTACAGAAATGCCAAATTTACGTTTCTGTTGAGTAATGTCTACTTGAACACAGTAAAAACTACTTTTTTTTCTATCGATATGGGAATATTATTGGAAAATAAATTTATTAAAGCTGTTGGCATTGAAATGTTTCCTTATAATGAAGATATAATAAATATATCTCGAATATACCATTTTTTCCTCTCTGTATTTACAGCTGAAATTATAGTTGTGAAAATTTTATTTGTTATTTATTATAAAAATGTAAATATTTTATTGTTTCCCTTTTTAAATAAAGAAATTTTCTTTTAAATTATATTTTTCGTTGGAATTGTATTGGAGATAAAATGGGTACACACTTTTATTTTGTCTTTACAACAGTGACTTTTCTGCAAAATATTTCATTACGGCTTATAGGTAATAAAACCATGTATCTATAATACTTACTTTTTTTATTAGCATTGTAAATTGTATTTGTATAGTGAATATTTATGGATATTTTTTATGAAAAAATACTGTAAAAGAAAAATGAAACATTAACGATTACTTGATGTTGAATTATTTTAGCGCATAAAAATATTTTCATGTGCGTGTACTAAAAAATTCACATTTTCGCATTTATTAGCGTCGACTGTTATTTATATAACATAAAAAGTCGAATTCGTAATTGCGAATAATCGCGTATCATACAGATGATTAAAAAAATCGTAACAAAAACCCAACGAAATGCTGCTCGTACACTGCAGCCTCCATTGTAAATTAACAATTGAAATTAACGAGGTTTAATTAGTATCCATTTATTGAATATACAAGAAATAATAGAACTTAATTTGAAAATCATTAACAGATTTAATTTGCAGTTCAGCCATTTAATCACATTAATTTTTTCGTGCATGATGAACTCGTCTGTAATAAAAAGCTACAAAATAAACAACAGAGATTCACTCGCAGATTGATTCAAGTAATTCAATTTGTAGCTCTTCAATTTAGAATCTCGGATATCCTATCCCTATCGCAATAATTCTTCTAGTACTTATCTCTGTGCTTAGCATCCGGATTGTCTTACACTGAGTGAAAGATTTAAGAAAAATTGTAAAAAATCGATAAAAAATTACTATAATAGTATATGCAAGTGATTGCAGACTTGAAATTATGAAAGAAAACTATGATAATACACTTGACCAGATGGTATTGTAATTTTTACTGCATTTCTGTGCAAATTTTACTATGCAGTATAGATTTTTTTTTATAATGGAGGTACAATGTTTTTTATTAGATCATTTCTCTCACCGGATAAGTACACCGACAAGTATGCGCCCGCCATCGATCTCCCTATCGCTGTCCATTATTTCCCTCTCAGCTTAATCGTTTCTTCCGCTCGGCGCTTCATCTCCTTCTCCCTTTTTCTCGCTGCCTTTTTTCTCGCCCTCCTCCGAGAAAATTTTATCGCGCGATTCCGATGGTTCGGTTGCACTCGGGGAGGGCGGTGGTCCGCTCAAATCGCTGAAAAAGTTCGCGCGCTATTTTTTAATTTCGCCCGGCGCCATCCTGTCCGAGGGCGCACGTATAAGTGGGAAATTTATCTGGACACGGCACATTTTTAGTGCGCGACTCCGCGGGAAAATAATTAAACGTTTCCGGGCGGCGAGTGCCTTCATTAAAAGCGACGACTGTTTGTTCAAGTGTTCGGGGTGTTTCCTCGAGGAATAATGAGGGTGGGATCTGCTCTAATTTAGCCGGGGGTTGCTCCGACGGATTTCTAATGAAGCGCGGGATTATTTTGTTACTTTTGAGCTGAGATCGGATTTCGCGATGCATTTTTTCGGGGATTTACTGCCAGAGGATAATTGCAGTGTTTCAAAGCGAGGTTTAATTATTATTCTTTTTTTTTTTTAAATGGAGCGACAATTATTTTTTACGATAATTTACACTTTCGAGTATGCAGTCCGTTGCTTGTTTATGTATGAGCTACTTTGTTTTTAATAACGACGGAGCGTTGCGCTGCTTTTTGCGCGATGATCCACTTATATTCCGTAAATATATATTCTTTTGGAAATTTGGCATGAAATATCGTGCATACTGCTTCCTCGCCGGCTAATCAATTTTGTTCAATTTGCGATGCAATCGAGCCATTAATTTTTAAACAGGCTTGAATATAATTAACGTATGCAAAAAGCATTCAAGAATTTTTACTTTATTTTTGCAGCTCAATGTACTGATCGATATTTTGTAATCCCGTGTGAAAAAAAAATAGAACGGGTTTATAAAATGATTATAACGAATTGAACTTATAAATATTTTATAATTTTTTTTTAAAGTTTATATAATGAAATGTTTTGTGCATTGTTTTTGAAAATACAATTTATTAAATAATTTCTGCTGACAATTATTAGGCTGTATGCACATGTAATCATTGGCATATAAAACATTGTGCCAGTAATGCATAATGGCTTAGATATTGAAAACAATGCACAAGACATTTCATTGTACACGCTTTTTAAAAATTTTATGTAATGTTTATAAGTTCAATATTTCATAATAATTTTTTTCACATAGGAACATCGTGCTGTAAATAAAAAACATTTAATTATGTTATGTTATGTTATTCATAAAAAAGCACAAACATTAATAATACTGTTATTAATAAAGAAAAAATTCAACAAAGAAATACCGCTGGTAATTAATTTGTTCGATTTTAATTGAGAACTGCGCAATACTTTTGTATAACTATTCTGCTATAAATCGCTCAATTAAATAATAAATAGACAAGTCTCAATAATACAATAATTAGTGATAAGTTAACGATATTGATGAATCAATTATACCGCCAGCATAGCCGATAATGGTATTTCTGTTCTTGTCAGAAAGTCAAAGTTCAGATCATACATTATGCTACTCGATCGAGTTTCATAGTTATTCAGAAAGTGTCAAGAACAGGTATCCGTTTGTGCTGAAGTCAGCGTTACAAGTGTACTCCGGGAAACTGGAAGGGTTGTGTTTACTTCTGGAAATCGATGTTCTAGTGCTGGATTCTGGACTGGATTGCAACGCGAATTAATATCTAGCCAATTGGCCAATTACACGGGAGACTCCGCGTTCTCGAATTGATTTTACTAGTGCAATTTAAAGTAAACGTTCGATTCCGGTGATTGCAAACTATCGTCTTTTCTACCCGGATGTATTTTACTGTGACCAGCTGAAATCGTCAGAATGGAATGGATTTTACGTGCTTATAACGGCGGCCTTGGATATAATGACAGAGACGCATTTTTTTTAAATAATTATATTTTATGATGTTTTTTTATCTGAATTTTCTTACGCTACTAAAATCAGATTATTTAGTTTACTAAAACTTATTGTAGCTGTATTAATATTATGGTTATTATTAGATAATTTAGAATTTTATTATTTATCAATGTGCGTATATTAAATTACCGATGTGAAATGCTCAATTAAAGTAATTTGCTTTAATTGACATTCGATGCCGGTGTAATCTGCGATTAAAACAATTTCAGATTGCGCTTACTAGAAAAAGGTCACTCGCACGAATTTGTCATGATTTTCGTTCATAAAATTTAACGTAACATTTTTTTAACCTACTATAATTTCTGCGTTTCTACATTCGATTGAGAATATGTTGAAATAAGCTTTTAAAAAAAAGATAGAAAGGAGTTTTTCTTGCAAAACCTGCACGCTAAAACAGTTGGAGTCAGATTTCACTCTTACTTTATAGTGAAACTATTCATAGAGTTAACTTTGACTCCACGTGAATAGAGTGATTTAAATTCACTTTAAAGTAGAATAAAATATGTAACAGTAAAAAAAGAGATTTAATTTCACTACAAACTTCCAGTGAAAATTTGACTCCAATAGAGTTAATTCTCATTCTATTTCACTCCAGCTGATTTACGGTGTGCTCCTTATCCAGTCTATAAAAATTGCCACGGTCAATTAAAAATATTTCTGATCCTTTCTTCCAGTTACAGATCTCATCTCCCCTTTTTTAAATAAGCAAAAGGAAAATCCCATCCGAAATGCATATATCGACCCTTTTAAAAATCCAAATCCACGGTCAATTAAAAATATTTCTGATCCTTTCTTCCAGCTGCAGATCTCATCTCCCCTTTTTTAAATAAGCAAAAGGAAAATCCCATCCGAAATGCATATACCGACCCTTTTAAAAATCCAAAGATTGAAGTGGAATCCAACAGAAAAGTCGACGGGCGAAATAGCTTAATATATTCGCGCGACAACGAGGGACTCCCGACGCCTGGAAATGCAAGGGGGCGATCGGTCCGCCCGGAGGAGCTTCATCTCCTATGCATCCAACGGCCACTTGTTTTTCTGTCCTTCAATATTCGCTTTCTCGGGGCGCGCGCGCGTGTATCCCGGCCGCCCTGGACGCGCGATGGGTTTCAAGGGGTAGGGGCATACGGACAGCGGAGTGCCTATCTGCCCGGCGTGAAATATCCCTGCGCAGCTTCGCAGTGACACGACGCCCTCCAGCCGCGTGATTTATGCCCCGCGGGCGCGGAGCCATGCTCGCCGGTCGGGGGAGGGCAATCCGGGTGCACGTCGCCGCCGCGAGAATTCAAATATACCCGCGCGCGTGCAGGGCGCGATGCGCTCTTCTCTCCCCCGCCTGTGTATTATACCCTCGTGAAAAGGCCGCGCGAAATAAACGCGCCTGGAGGGATAACGGCTTCCTCTCTTTCTCTTTTACGCTCCCTGTTTGGTCTCTCGTATTCTCTTTCGCGGATACGGTGTAAATAATAGGGGGGATCTCTCGCGAATTGCGCTTCCGTGGAGCGATGAAATGAGTTTTATGAGGCTGTTCTTCTTTCTTCGGCCCTCGTTAGACGATGCTTCGGGGAATGCGGCATTGAAATTTCCTTTTTTTTTATTTTTGTTTTACGATAATATTGTACTTGCGGCTGGATTGGTGGAAAATAATGGCACTGTGTAATTGCGAAGATCTTGCTTGCATTGGAGGATAAATCGCGTATGAAACTATTTATTTAATTCTTTTATAGAGTTTTATTTTTAGTCAAGATAGAAATAAACGCGAGGGTATAATTAAATCGAAGTTCGGTTTTTATTCACGCTGTGGAATATTAATAAAGTTCTATTCGAAGATAAATCTTTTAATGCGAAAACAAAGAATGTTATGTATTCTTTTTTTATTGTTATCTAAATTTCTTTTATATTTTCTTTGCTTATTCGTATTAAATGAGAGATGGGAGTAAAGCAGAGCATATACGTAAGTTTAATTGCAAACATTTTTCTTCCTGAGTGCGAGGAACGTTTTATTTTAATTCGCTAGAATTATGTGTTTCGTTTAATTTGCTTTAGCTTTAAAATGAAACTGTCTACAGCGCCGAAAAGTCCAACAAAAGGTACAGGAGAAACGATGGAGAGCAAAAAAAAATTGAAATTTGTTCCTGATAGAATTGCATTTTAACCGTTCGCCATGCATGGCAACGTGAAAGAGCTTTGGACTGAGAATTTGACTGCCTGAAACGTTGTCTGTAAAAAAAAAGTCGCGGTGTATAAATCACTACGTTTCTAGAATTGAGGCATTCAATTTTGAACTTTGCAAAGAAGCAATGAAAATTTGACAATCGCCTTGTAGAGTCGATTTAAAAAAAAATTACGTTCCGTTATTCAGAACTGTCAAATTTTTTTACGGTACAAATTGCTATTTCCAAGAAATCAGACTTTTCAATTTTGAACCGTACACTGAAATAAAATATAACAAAGAATACCTTGAAAAATCGATAAAAAAAATCGTTTTCGGCTACATGAAAATTTTTTCCCACTGGAGAAATCCTTTTGTACTGTTCTGCAATTTTAGTATAACATTTAACGTATTTATTAATCTTTTATAACGGGTTCTTTTGTTATATTTTTTTTTGTTATAATTTACTGTAAAAATGTAAATGTTATTACTAGATAAATAAGAATGTTACGTAGCTAAAAAGAACGAAAATTTCACTATTCCAACAAAAAATGACACATTTTTTAAAAAAGCCTTAATACCTTGACCCATTTCTAAATCTACTCCAATGGAAAAGTCATTTCCGTTCGCTGCGAGTTTAAAAATACTCTTCCTCCCGAAGTTCACTAATTCCCCCTTCTTTCTGTCTTTCACAGCGCACCGATTCATCCGCAGCGAACAAATCATCCGACCTAATTGACGAACTCCAAGCTTCAGTGAAACCAAGTGTCAACAAGTGCTACTAATAAAAAAAAAAGAATACACTACAGTGCCCAGTAAAAATTCATCTTAAAAAACCGTAAAGCAAAATCGAGCACAAGACAGAAGTGCGTTTCACCGCAGCCGCATAAAATAAAAAATCCCCTCAAACTGTAACAGACAGTTAATAAAACGCGCGGGTACGAATCAAGCATCCTCGACGAAAAAATCAATCTCCCGTGGAAAAGCCTCGGCGGAGCCAGTCATAGTGATCTATTTATAACCGATCGAAGCCGCCCGCGGATTATACACACGCGCGCGCACACACGCACACACGCAGAGGCGAAAGCTCATCTCTGTCTTAACGATTTTTTACGGCTTTTTAACGACTCCCGCGGGCCCGCGAGGCCGAGGAGAGGGGCACCCGGCCGATGAAAGCGACGGGGGAGAGGCGGGCCCGGTGAGCCCGAGGAGTGCACGCGAATGTCAGCGTCGCCGTCGCCAGCAGCAGGGCTGGTCCTGGGGGGGCGCCGATGAGCGGCGCCGCGGTGGCCGACCCCAAGGGCCGCCGGACCCTACATGTGCCTGCGCTGGACCCGCGGAGGATGCCGGCCAATCCGCCGCAACGCGCTCTGCTGCTTCTGCTGCTCCTCGGACTCGGTGAGTGTATATATATACAATAAGCAAACATTTAAGAGGGACGATGTATAAATAGCGCGGCCGGAATAGCGGCGAGACGTCGCGACTTCCTCCGGAGCGAGACTCGGGCTTCTCTCCGGGGGTACTTGCGCCGCGATGCGGGCAAGTTATATGGTAATGCGCGTGGGTCGCGGCGATAAGCGGGTTTTACAACTTTCCCAAGGATTTGTGCCGGATATACGCGTGCGTGTTGTTTGCGAGCGGGCGAGTCTCCATTGGTAATTTGCCGGCGGAATTTCGTGGATTAGGTGAGACTTTTTCAAGTGTGAAGGGGGCATTTTTTTTTTATTTTATTTTTAGCCTCGCGAGACGATTGGCTGCGGCGACTTATTAAGTAGTTGCTACTTAGCCATGATTACTGCTCGCTCTAATAAACGCCAATTCGATTTAAAAAGGTGTAAAAGTTTAGCGGGTTCTCGTGGCTTGCGGCTTGTTTTCTTTTTTCCTTTTAACTTCAAGTTTGTGTTTTGTGGGAGCGCGAAGGTACTGGGGTGCAGATATACTTTAACGCGAATTTTTATTTTAAATTACGAATGTGGATATGTTAGAAAATAAATTTTTTTTTGTTAATTTATTGTTTTAGTACGTTTTTAGAAGGATTTAGTTGCATTCGTCAGCTGTTGAATATTATCATTTTTTTTCAAAATAATTAACATTATTCTACCGTTTATATCCCTGAGTCGAATAAACAAGTTCGAGAGCAAAAAGAGATAAACATATACGGTGTGTGTATTGAAACTAATAGCGTGCATATTTGGCCATTATGATATTCCCCTTTTAATGACAGAATAGTTGTTTGAAAAAGATTCCCTTGTATTTCGTACAATAATCCTTTATGCAAAGTGATTGGAGATGTGCTTTAAAAAATCGGAAATATGTTGAAAAAAATATTTTGAAAAGTGGCATTATTTTGATTCAAATATTTTGTACTCTCTTCTTCGTGCTACTATTCAAATATTTTTTTCTCTGAATAAATATTAACTTAAAAACGTATTTTGCTGACAGATAAGTTTACTTTGCAGAAAGAGGTTGAAATTCATTTTGTATTTTTCATCTTTGATTACTCTGAAACCAATCAATATAAAGCGCAACAAGTGGTCAATAAACACGTCTGCCGTATAATGAATATTGAAATTAAAACTGTCCTTTAAAATCAGATCCTTTGTAGCAACGGATGTTAAATTTCACGTTTTCAACGTGTTAATCCTTTTACACGTTTATTTTTTTTTACCATTACTTAAACGTTTTATCCTTCACGATATATCCTTTATATCGAGTCACAACAAAGTGAAAGTTTTATTTATTCACGGACTTTAATTACGTGGAACAAGTAGTAAATGCCATTTTTATGAGGAGCCCTAATATACATAGAGAAAGAAAAAGTTTCGTTGGTGAAAAGATAAGCACAGAAAAAAAAGAACGAAGAAAGCTTCGGGCAAAAATAATCCAACGAAGTCTTTAAGAGGACAGAGGATTATTTACCTGGTCTCATAAAAGTTAAATGACAGTTTAAATTTCCTTAACATGTAAATTCTTTACGAGCTTATATTTTCAAGCTTCTGAGAGTTCGAATAAAAAATAAAATAATTTTCAAATTAAAGTAAATCTACATTGTTTCATCGAAGGATACTTTTTATTAAAATTAATTTCAGTGAATAAGTAATCTGCAGTCGAGAGCTTTTTTTTTCATTTGTCAACAAAATTTCTTTCACTCTGTTTCTCGGCGAAATTTCCGATCCCCTTAAACTTTAACCCACTAATGCCTCTTGCAGAAAGTATGATTAGATTTGTAGGTAGTAGTGCACTACGAGATAATCCGAGATCAACTTGTATAGTAGATTAGCGCCTGTCAGCTTAAGCCGCTCTTTGAAACGCATTAAAATAAGAACGATTTTACATACGCTCAAGCGAACCCAAAATTTCCACGAACAAAACTTGTCCCGTACAACCGTATAACCTCCCTCCCAAAAAAAAGCGCATCCCACGTCCAAACAATTCCAGCGTCCATTTCGACCATCGCCAAACTCGCGAGCGAAAAAAAGGAGGAAGTGCGTTCACTTTTGCCGCGGCGAGTTTTTCGCGCCGTGGATAATTTAAGGCCGCGGGCGAAAGTAAACGAGGGATATAATTGCGAAACAATGTACGTTTAAGAGTCTGGAGAATGCGATAACCGCAGCGGGCCAGTCCGCCCGGGAGTCGGCGTCGAGTCGCGTCGCCTTTTCCCGTCAGCTTGGCTAATGCCTCGGGGATATAGGGAGGGAAAAACAAGCGTTTTCCGCCTGACGCCGTTGGAGAAGGGGGCGAGAAGGATCAAGGCTTTTACTGGCTACACACGCGGGAATTCGAGCGGATAAACGGGCTACGAGGCGCCGCGATGGATCTTCGCCCATGAGAGGGGCTCATCCTCCTTTTGCACGTTTTTAAAAGCCTTCCGGGCATTGCGTTTATGCTTAATGCTTTTAGTCGCGTAATCGCGGGGATATTCGGACCGCGGGGTCTTGTCCTGGTTAGGATGACCAGAACGCTTTGACGAATTCGGCGGATCGTTTGTTAAAGATTTTTCTCATCGATCGAAGCGATAATGAGGTGCCTTTGTTGGACTCGGAGGAAAATGGCTGGTTTAAAGAAGAAAGGAAATACCGTTTGGGAGCCTTGAAAGATGCGTTGATTGAAGGATTCCTTTTCTTTTAGGAGGAAGGTGAAGATGTGAAAATATTCCGTTTAAATTGTGGAATGAATTTTGAGCTGTTGCAGTAGTGCTTTTGAGAAATTCTTTTGTAAATTTGAATAACGTTTTTTTTTAAATACTGTAGCATAGAAAACGTGAGTGGCATGCTTCTTATAAAGGATATAAATGATTCGAAAAATTAATTTTTCTTTTTCATATGCAGTTCCGCACTAATTTCTGTAATTAATTTTCCCTTTTCACGTGCAGCTATTTGGTACTTTCTTTAATTTTCATTTAATTTTCTGAGATTCTTCAACATCAATTACTTTAAAAACGTACGTGTTTCAGATCTTGAATAAAGTATTCATTTTAAAAGGCTACGTACATTGAAAATAAATTAGGGAATATTATTTTAGTTTGTGAAATAATTTATTTATCATGTTCATTTTTAATTTCCTAAATATAAGGATATGCTTCTTACAAGCATATCCTCACATTATATGCTACAAAATAAAATTTCATAATATTATAACAAATTCCATCTACATAAATCGTTTAAAATATCTACCCACAGTAAATTCTTTTTCGTTTCTTTTAAACTTACAACTGACTAGCCCAGTAAATTAAAAAAAAAAGAAGAAGAAGAACACCGAAATGTCAAGATAAATTTTCCAAACTAGCGGATCAATGACACGCGTGTAAATCTTCCCCTTTAAATTATACGCATAACCATACGGGCGTACAAATGTCGACGTATAGTTTATGAATGCAAACCGGGCGTTATCGGACCGACAGAGCTCAACTCGCGAACTCCAGTAAGTTTTTACGTGCATCCTTTATCCTACGGACTCGTAAAGAAATCTTTTTTTCTTTTTTCTTTTGCGTTACTCCGCTTGATAAAATCGTTGATAAGACCGTGAGCCAGGACGGGCGACCGACTACAGCAAGCGTCAGATGTTTTCATGCCCGAGTCTTTCCAAGAAAGAAGCCTGCTCTTTGAAAAAAGATTACGCCGACCAAGTCCCTGAGCTTACGCAGCTTTTCTCCGCACTTCGTCGGAGCTTTATGAGCTTCGACATTTTACACGTACATATACGTGCATTACGCCTTCTTTAGGGACGTGTATTTAAGGGCTGCTTAAAAATTTACTTTGCAAGGTAAAGTCGAATGCATTACGCTAAAAAGCGTCGTAAAATATGAAAATATTTTCATGAGTGCTGCATATACCCTTGTGAATTAGTCGACTATCGGCCATTGGCGATCGACAGATCTATAGCGCACAGAGATTTATTCCAAAGAATTGTATTTTTAAAAGTTACTTATCAATGTTTGCGAAATAATATTTTATCTTTTATTTATTTTTTATTTATTTATTAATTCTACGGGCTAAAGAGTCCTTAATATAAAATTCAAATTTATGAATATGGTACGTTGATAAAATATGTGTTTTATGGAGACATATTTTATGTTAAAAACTCTCAATAGAGTAATGATCACTTTTAAAATAGTAAATAATCACGGCTGAAATTGTTGGAAAAGTTTTTTAACAAAATTTTGCTGCAGCTTTTGTCATTTTTAAAACAGCCATCAATCCGATGGGGATACTAAAAGTATAGACTGCACCGTAATTTGGAATTTAGAATTTTTCTCCGTGCATTTATAATACGCTTTGAAAGCTTTTTAATAATGAGAGAATGCAGTTTGAATAAATCTAAAGTGCACTTCCGACAATAAAATGTCGAACGTCGCCATATTCCCGCGAAAGTGGCTTGCAGTGCGCATCTTTGGATAGAAAAAAATGGAATACTTCGCGTGCAATGCACAGTAGCGCCGGTGAATTTAAATAAAAAGCTCGTGAACATTCAGCGGGTGTTTTATAATTCGGTGCGGGAAGGCCGGAGGAAAAAATAATGTGCGGGACGATCGAGCGTTTCCGCGACCCTATTGCACACGCGTCGCCGGTAATAAACGCAGGCGCGATTCCCTCGCGAGCGCGCATTTATTGCGCTGCTCGCCTGGAGGATACTAGAGTGCAACAAATTCCCAATTGAAGAAAAAGTTATTTAAGACTCACGCTGAAAAATTATCCGCGGCAGCTTTTAACGAGAACGTTAAAAAGGCACGTTAAATTTTTATACAGATGCGTTTACTGCGCTAATTAAGAGCTCGGGGTATAAAATGTTTAATAAATAAATGAAATAAATTAATGTGACGCGGTTTAATGCAATAAAGATTTAATGTAACTTCGTACTCATCTGATTTTTAATGCCAATTGGTATAAATTCTTGCAGAAGGGAATATTCGTTGCATACAAACTTTTTACAGTATTCATATTTTCATTTTTGAAAGTGTTGTAAAACAAAAAAATCTTTAAACTGCTCAGAGCGCTGTTGAAGCTGAGTGAAAATCATTTCTGACGAAACTTCAACTGCATTCTCCATCAGAATCTCCAAAAGAACCTTTTTAATCTTCTAACGAACAAAAAAGAATTACTCCAAACAGTTAGAAATTTTTAATTTTTAATTCAGCCGGACGCGTAAACCCCAGGAGGGGTAGCGCATCCACGAGCAGACACGCTACACATCGCATGTGGCATTATTAAAATAAGCCCCGGCGACTGGCGGCGACGACAAATGAAATATTCTCTTTCAACGGCGGCGCGGCTCATCAGGGCGACCCATCCTCATTTTTTTTTTTTGCTCCACCCGCCCTCTAAATAAAAATGAAAAGCACTCGGGCAAACTAGCCGCCCTTATTAAAGCGTCTGTCGTGCGCGACTCTGCCTACATATTCACCCTCCACCCTTAGGGGTTCCGCGAGCGGGACCTTGACGCGGTCGCGCGAACACGCCCCGGACTAATTAAGGGAGCACATTAATTAATTAGTAGGAAATTACGCTGTCGCGAAAATCAACGGGAAGTTAATGGTGCTTTATAATGATGGATCGTTTCCACCGTAGGCGATACTCTTTGATGTCTGATGATTTTCCTTGTAGGGACGAGCAGCCAGAGCCTGACTGTTCCTGCTGAGATTCGTCGACGATAAAATTCGTCGGATCGACAGTTCAGCGCGCAAAAGAGCACGGGTATTATACCGGTAGCGGGTATTTTGAGCGTTCGATGTTTACGCACGCGAAATAATAAAAAAAAGGTGAATGCAGTTCTCGATTGATTGTTGTTTATATTTTATTATCGCTATAAGCGAACAAAATACCTTTTTCCGTTTTGTTTCAAACGAACGATTTGCGAACGCGTGAAGCGGGGTCAATTCGATACGCGTGGATGAGTATTTTCAGTGTATTTGATACACGGCTGGCTAATTGATTAGTTACGATTATAATTAATAATAATTATTGAACTGACACACTGACCTTTTGAGTTTTCGAAATAAAATGCACCGGTGTCCTAAAATTAATCAAACAATGTTTTTGCAGTCGACTTCACATTAGCCTAATGAATCATTTGAAATTTCCATTTCATTCAATAAGTTAGGTGACAAACAGCGAGCAAGATTGTAAATGTAAACGACACACGTCAATTGAAACTTGATCAGTCGATTAATAATACAATATGAGCATTTCGACAGTTACAGTTTAACGAGAATGAGCTCGAGCCAGGCCGACTGAATTGACGTGAAATTTTCACTTGTCACTCTTCTCCATTATTCAAACGTTACGAACGGACTAAATAGCGTAAGTTTCGATTGTCTGCACTTGAAAAATTACTGCGACAATTAAAACTTCTCGATTATCTCGTTTTACGCCTCGATCGCTCGAAAATTGCTCGGAAAAACGGAGGAAAGGGGCGATAAGCGAACTTCAGCTTCGTTTTGGAAAATGTCGAAGCTCTCTCCACCCTTCCTCTCAGGCAACTGTCTCCTCTAGCCTTTGTATTTTCTTGGCTGCAGAAATCGAGACCAAATCTTTTGGGCGACTCACGCGCGCGCCTTTACTGCCTTCCTGCTTAATGAGCTGTTTTCGGGGTGTTTATCCTGTTTTGCGCACGAACGAAAATGAGAACGAGCATTTATACGCAGAGGCGCACTCGCCCTCCAGCTTCTCTGCGCCCAGCAGGCAAATTGAGCAAACGAGAGCGGCATCAGGCTCCCCCTCCCATTCCCTTCATCGTACCGTCACTCCGATGAAATGCTTTGAACAGTCCGAGGGGAGGCAGGAGGGCCTTGTGATATGTTAATACTTACTTTCCGGGATTCAAGCGCAGCCTCTTTTGCGCGGCTCTGTTTGCGGGCATGTTGTTCTTCGCGGCTTTGCGAACATAATAGGCCCTTTGCGGAGGATATTCCTCCTTGGTGTTATCTTTGAGAGAAAATGGAGGCAACGGGAGCTTGTTTAGAGGAACTCGTCTTTTTAACGAGCCAAATTTCGTTTTGATGTAGCTTGAACTACATAATGCGAGCGTTAATTTACAACGCAATCGAATCTAATAATGCTGTAGCTGAAAATTTCGTCGAAGTAATTTAAATTTAATTTATTAACTTTAATTTACTTAATATTAAATTTTTAGATAAATTTTGGGTGTTATCTACTAAATCAATTGATACTTGGGTGATCGGATGATAAATCTACTTATTTAATATTAAATTTTTAGATAAATTTAGGATGTTATCTACTAAATCAATTGATACTTGGGTGATCGAATGATAAATCTGCTGATGTCCAATAAATCAGTTGATATTTCTTGTAAGAATTTCGAAACTTCGCCATCCGTATTACTAAGGCGACATGTCTTACTGCGATTGTCTGTTACTACTGATATTGCTTACTCAATTTATATTCTCTGAAATAACGGAGCAAATGAAATTTCTTTTAGTTTATAAATTATTTCGAAATAATTAAGTATGATAAGTTGACTCTAACGCGGTGTCTTACTATACTCGTCTGTTACTACTGATATTTTGAGTTATGGCGTTTACATACCTAAATATTATAGATTAATTTTAAAAAATTTAATTTCAAAGTATTAATTATTTCGAAATAAATATTTAGAATGGTGAGCCTTACTACAGCCTGCTGTTACTACTTATTTCCACTTTTTAATCCTATTCGCCTTCGCGAAACAAGTGGAATAAAAAAAGCGGCTAATCGATACGCGCATTAAAAACTGAAAGAAAATACGAAATCACATCAATTACACTGGAGAATTTTCTCGTAAAAGTTACAACAAAACGTAATCGCGTACAGTATCTCATTAAAGTTTAAATAGTCGGTGAGATTCAACGCAACTTGAACCTCGGGAATTTAAAATCGCAGCTTATTAATATTATAAAGAAAGAAGCCATAGTATTGTTACTTGAAAGAAGCCAGGAATAAAGGATGCCTCCGGAGTTGGCAAACGTACAAGACTGAATCGCACGTGAGGACAGATTTAGTGGCTCGGCCACGGTGCATGCGCTGCTGACTCCCCCGAATTTATCAGACGGCTCCGAGTCATAAAATTCGCTTAATAGAAAAACAAACATATGTGCAGCCTGAGCCGATTGAATATTTTTTCCCATCTTTGCAGAACAAATATTATTCGCTCGAAGCTTTACGAGTCTGTACGGTTATAATCGTCTTCGTCGATGTGTCTTACTCGGGGCTTTTTTTTTATAGGCGCAATAAACCGCCGCCTAAAGGTTCAACCGCGGATTTTTATATACGTCGAATGGAGGAAAGCAATTATTCACTTTATCGATTCGCAGCTGAAAAATAAAAACTAAAGGGTGTAAAATATTCATCACCTGTCGATCGCGTTTAATTGAAATGAGTTGCGGCAATTGATTTTTCAACCCCTCGGGGGATGGTATGCAAATGTCGCGTCAGGCTCTCATGAAGCGAAACGCTTCTTAATTTAAAGTTTCTCGGTGTCGCTGCATGAATAGTAATGGCAGGCCTACACTTTAAAAGTTTAGCCCAAGTAATCACTCGTAACTTTGTTACTCGTTCCGAATTGTATTTTGAGTATTAGGCAAATTGTATTGCATAATCCGGGCGATATTTGCGGAGGCGGCGAATGCAAATCGAATATTGCCCCCTGGACGAGTTAAATAAACTTTCGTCCAGAGGGAAGGAGAGGAGTAAGGAGTGAACGTGAAAAATTTTTCCAATAAAAGTTAGTTGCCACTTTGTCCTGATGGCCGGGACTCATTGTCGGTGAAATAAGATTAAAATTACTCTTGGCAAAGCGTCCGGAACTCATAAGAATTGAAGGAGCCCTTTTCGTTTCGTCTAAGTCGTAGCCGCGCCCGGGCAATTTTCGAAAAATTTCATATCAAAGAGCGCACCTCGCGCGCACGTTTCAAAGGATCGCTGTAACTGACAATACCGTATGTAACATTTTAGAAGCAAAATTTTGATGGAAACTACGGCTTTTATGGAAATTCCTTAGCAGAGTAATGAGAATATCAAGGCCACGGTGAAAAATTTACTTTGAACTTTTCAATTAGCTTATTAACTCCGCGAAATATTTAATGACAAATTATTTACGGGGTAATATCCAATACGGGTTTTCCGTTAAGATAAAAAAGTAAAATTTTTCATGGCTCGTATATTATTTTATACACAACGTATAGGAAAAGTTTGGAAAAAAATTTAAGCTGCACAGAATAAGTTTAATTAAAAAAAAAAATTGAAAAAACTCGCCTCGGTTTAAAACTTCAGTCTAAAAACAAAGTAAAAGCTGCTTGTAGACACTAAGACGGAGACTACATAAGGCTTTTCGAAGGTTTTCTTCGAGAAAGTTCGTTAAACAGCAAAGGTGAAAGCAAGTGTGTTTACGGCAACCTTATATCACTCACTTGGCCATAGTGTTCTTTCTGCTTTGACTTACATTGAGGTCACGTTCGCGCGATCTTTGACAACTTCGACACTCCTCCAGGAAACACTTACTCTCTCAGAATATATTATACCTGGAGTATGTCAACAGATTTTACGTTTGTGAGATGCATGAGTCGCTCGTTTAAATCGGATTTTTTTAAATAAATTTTATTATTGTTATTTTCAAACGTACATCCGATTTATAATTGACTGCGTATTAAATTAATCGGATTAAAATGATTACTTTTTTTTTGTCCAAAATATTTTTATCAAGTTTGTTGTGGATGCAGGGTATCAATGACCCCGTACAGGGAATGCGAATTCAAAGCCACAAAAAAAATTCTTTTGAACTAAAAATTGAATGAAATTGACCGATCCAATAACAGACAGCATGCAGTTGTACTATTTCGACAAAGCGTTTTGCACGCCGCACTCGTACGTATATAAAATAATTTCTTCAAATGTTCGTCTCGATATTCTTCGTCCCCAGGTGCTTTTTTTTTTGATCAAACAAATGGAAACAGTAATTTTCAACGACTCTACTTTCATCGCCTCTCTTAGAAGAAAAAAAGGAATGCGGCCGCATCGTAGGTAGAGTTGCGATTAGCAAATTGTCAGCGGCGTCAAAGTAACGAGGTCGGTTATTTTATCAATGCGTAATGGCAAAATAATAGATTTAATTAATTCACAGGCGCATTCAATATGCAAATGGAGGCAGCTTGGACGATGACGTGACGAGGATTTGGCACGCGCTCGCCGGCGCGCACTTATCGGCCGGGCGCGGGTTTATTGTTTTATAAATCATAGGCGGGCGGGCGTTGCGGTCGGCAGCGATGTAAAATGCGGGAATTAGCATAAGCCGCGGTCGGGAGGGCAATACGAACGACGGATACGCGGCGCGCGTACCGATCCCTCCTGTTTTGCCGTGAGCGACGCGCGACGATATCTGAATTCGCCCCTAATACTGCGCGCACTTAACGCTTAGTCTCTGATTAACATTCGGGCGTTCAACAATGGCATAATGAAATTGCGCGAGAGCGCATACACGCCATCGCGGTAATTGTACAGCGCCAAGACCTATTCTCCCGCGTCTACGGTTTTCGCGTAATCCTATTGGAAATGCTTTATTCGATTCTTTTTTTTTTAATTTTTTACTCCTGCACGCGTTGTTTGCTTTAATTTAATGGGAACGTCGGATGTTTTGTCACCAGCAGGAGATACTCCATGATGGATAGAATATGCTTGATGAATAGAGTGGATATTATAAATCTTGCACATGAGTATGAGATCGCTGTTGGTTTTTAGAATAATAATTATTATTAATAAATATTACTTTTATTGTTGTTATTATTAAAAGTGATTTTTTTGAAAGTTTTTTAATATAATATTCATAAAGTACGGAGGAATTTCAATTCGATTCGTTATTTAAAGGGACACAGAGTTAAGAAGCAAAAATAAGTAGTAACGGACGGGTACGGCAAGACTTCAAAGACAGTAGCAATAAGCGATCCTAAATACGTACTTTCTTTAAAATAGTTAAAAGACTTTTTTAAATGAAAACTTTTAAATTTAATTTTTTATTCCAATGAACATACATGCTATAGCGAAACTAATAGCAGCAGACGATTATAGTAATAATACACTAACAGTAATAAAAACTTCATATTTACTTTCTGAAAGACAATAAAAAATTCTATGTAACCTGTATGATATTAATTAGTTTACAAAATTGAAAAAATAAAATTTTTGAAGATCCGGTAGGTCCAATAAGCGACACTAGTAGTAACAGCCGATTATGGTCAGACATAATTTTTAAGAATATTTTTTTCTTCGAAATAATTAATAGCTTTTTTAAATTTACAAAAGATTATATCGTTTAAACAAAGGAAAACGTTGATTTAATCAATACGCTGGCGCAGTAGTAACAGACGAGTGTGATAAGGCAATGTCGATTTTCAAAAACGCCTTTCTCCACAATAAGTAGTGCTAATTAATTAAAAAAAAATGTTACTCCTCCTCATAAAAAAGTTAAAAAAAAAGTTATCCTGATTCCGGAAAATAAAACTTAAATCGTTTAGTAATATTAGCACCTGCAATCTCTAAAACTTGTGTGTCTCCGCCACAGGAGCGTTAGCCGATAATCCCCTCAATTTAGCATATTCAATATTCTCCGTCTACCCTTGCAAATGACCACTTAATACACACATCAATAAATACGCTCAGTCTAGCAGTAATGAAATATCGGACCCAAAGGCGTCACGGTGCTTCTCGCTCGCCCGTGGATGCCGCTATCGAATTACCCGGCAATTCGAACTCTCGAGGAATCACTTAGGTTACCTCTAATAAGTTCGGGGCCGCAGTTTCGGCCAAAGCGCAACGACGACCGAGTTTGAGGCTGCGAGCTCGCCGATGTTGATGCATCTTATTAACTCGGCGAGTTGCCCCTCAGCGCGACGAGCTTGCGATTTTAGCAAAGACGAGAAGGGCGCGTCAGCTTCAGGACGCGTCTCTTGAAAAGCCAGAGCCTGAGTAACGGGAGCGGACGAATGTTTTAATTGATTATTTCGCCCGCTGGCTGGATATCACAGCGGTTACACGATACGTTCGCGAAAATTTTAATTAGACAATGGATCCTTTGCGAACTTTATTATCCTCTTTAATTTGTAATTCCCGAGAGCGAAATTTCTGATTGAATGATGCTTGTAACAAAGTAATGTCGATACCTGCTGGCTGGTGCAGGTCTCATGATAAGCTGCGATCGATACGAAAATGTGAAAGAATTTTATTTGCAGGTAAAGACGAATGGTGAATTAATTATTGCATACATGAAATTTTCGGATCAGGAGGGCTAATGATACGGAGGCTTAAAATAAATTCAGTTATATTTTGAATTTTTATGAAATAATTTATTAAGCTTTCCGGCTGAATAAATTATCTGTTTATTCATTCATTCGAACAAAGTAACAACGTAACATTTCCAAAGTCCATTATGAATAATTAAACGTACATATCCTTTGTAATAAACATTTTCCAAGTAAATATCCGACTGTCAAAAAGAAAGTGGCTGGATATACGTATTACGCGCAGAGAAAAAAAAATCCTTCAATATATAAATACGTCACTCGCTGGTGTAATTATTTACACGAGTGTTCGCGAGCTTTTACGTTAGCGGAAGCGACTCGCGTGTGTATATATATATGTATATATATATATATAGCGAGCGGACGAGGAGTGTTGTAGCGCGGAATGATTACACAGGGTAAGGTGCACAGGGTGAATGGAGCGGCGGTTTCTAAGAGACGGGAGACAAAAAGCGAGGGCTGCTGAACGCTGCGATGACTGAGACGGTATTAAAGCAAGACAATCGTCGGGCGCGCGAAACTCACGGGAGCGTAGAGGAGGACGAATACGACGGGAGATAAGATCTAATAGAGCGGAAGCAGTTAATGCGAATGCATTTTCGGACGATAAATTCGCAGTGTCCCTCTTGCGAGGAAAATTAGTAACGCGTCCTACTAAGTGCCGAGGGCTGATGCTGTATCGGTGTGCATCGCGCTTGGGTTGTTGCCACTTCAGAGCTTTTATCGGGGAATTCTCTCTATTTGCACCGAGGGTATTGTACATTTTTTGTTAAGCAATAGAAATTGAAATATTTTTCTATCGGGATGATGGATCGTGGAGAATGTTTTTTTTTTTCGTTTGAACAGCTCAGCGAACAGAATTAAAAAGGCTTTTTTTTGAGGCGTCTGCATTAATTCTCTATTGCGTTATAAAAATATTGTTGCACGCACAAATGAAACGCACAAGAAGAATATTTATAACAAATATTCTCGAATTTCCATTTTACAATAATATTTCGGTATCCAATGTTCTGGCATAGCATTTCAATGATAACTGATGAACGCTTTGATGTAAAAACAATTTTATTTTCATTATTTTCAAAATTTACGTGGATAATAATTATATGAGTTCGTTCGATGACTACTGAATGATTAATTAATTCGTAAAAAATATAGGCAAAATATGAAGTGACTTTTCTGTAAGATATTATCTCTCTAGGTAAATCGATAAAAAGGCTTAAAGTAAGTAGGCAGTCTTATTGAACTTTGCTGACTAAACAACATGGAAGTAAATAAAGCTCTGTCTTACTAAGAAAACTCGTTAGGAACAAGAATAAAAAAAAAGTTACACGAATAAAAAGTCTTGAAAGTTGTAATCGTTTCATGGTGGAATAGATTAAAAAGAAGTTCATTAATAAGAAGAGTACTTTAATTAAATGTAATATCAATAACTACAGCATCAATTTGCACGATTCCTGCAAGGGATCGTCGGCATCCCTTTGTAAGTTTGCTTTAAGTACACAAATCCAAAAGGCCTTTAAATGGGGGCGGAGCTATGCTTACATAAGACTTCATCGTGGTGCTCGGTGTAATATTGAAGTAAACCTTCACAGTGACAAAGTAAAATTTAAGTACCTAAATTTGAACGAAAAGCAAACGTCGACTAATTAGCAGATAACTTGAGAAATGATACGAAGCAGCTTGGATGAGCTGAAAATGGCCTTTAAAATGAACGTTTCCCGCCGAGCATTGTGAATGAAATTTTATAAAGCGACGCCTAGCTCGAGGGCCCCACTTCCACTTGTACTTTATTGGATGTCCAGCGATACGCTCGAAACAGCTCATTTCTTGGATAAATTAATACTGCTATCCCGTCCATAAATCGAAGAGGCGAGGCAGACTAGATTGAGCTGCTGCTTGTCGGGCGTAATTGCTCCAGCGATTCGCAGAGGCCATGGTAATTGGTAGACCTGCTCGTAAAATGCAATTAATGCCCCGTCTTACGCTCGTCAACACTTTCATAACGATTTACCGTGAAAGTGGCGCGGTACTTACCCTAAAGTTACAGCCGACATTAGAAGCGACAATATGTAATTTAAATTTTTTGTTTTTGTTTTTGAAGGGTGAATAGCTTGCTTATACTCAGTATATCATTGTGATGAGCTTGAGCTTGTGTGAAGTTAATCGATTATTAATAAGTGTAGATTGAAAAAGGTAATAGTTTATGTGGCCATTGAAAGCTTAAACGTGTTATTAGAAAGCAGTAAGATAAATTTCAAGGGATAGTTAACGCGAATGTAGTTGCATATTTTGTAAAGTTAACTCCATTCAAAATTTCATTAGGTAGCACGAAAATTAAAGGGACTAATGCTATTATGTACCTCACGAAATTGCAAAATTTAGAAACCATTAAAACTATGAACTATCCACAACAAACGGGAAAGTCTGACCGAAGCTACTACTTTACTACTGAAATTTTGAACAATAGTACATTACGGGATCAACAATTTCTTACTTTACTTTGTCAGTGAAGTTGTTGCGTTATTAATCCATTAATAAAAGTTAAGCAACTATTTATATTCTTATTTATTATTTTTTACAAAATTTCGAAACGGATTGAAACTACATTATACTTCATCAACAAGTGTTAGAAAAGTTTGAGAGTGGCTGACTAAATCCGACCCTTTACTACTGAAAAATTGAGTAGTATCATATTTCACGATGGAAAATTTTATATTTTATTTATATTATTTTATTTTACTCGTCAGGGAGCTTTATTAATAAAGTAATAAGAGTACAACCCTACGCCTTTTTTTACTTCATAAAGTTGGCTATTATTAAGCGCCGGTAGTAAAAGAAGAGAGCGGCGCTGTTCTGGTGTTCACAGCTTTCATTAAATTTTTCCCCCTGTTTGAAACTTGAAATGATCGAAGTTTAAACTTTACATTTTTAAAATAGTTTTCAAATTTCCATCCGTCAATTACAAAGTATTCCCGCTGTTTTGTATCGCCTGCAATGCTCTGCTTTAATTCTATCACATAAAAAAAATGGCCCTATAAAAAAATGAGTTACGCAGCCTCTTTACGCCGACCAACTTTAAACTCAATCACTTCAATCGATAAATCTCCCCCACAAATTTGAAAAGAAAAATTGAGATTTACAGAGGTAAATCATGACATTACTTATAGTCCCTGTTAAGGATCCCCCGCACCCCATTCTCACCGCTCTATACATCTTCCAAAAATTGCTCTCACCTTCTTAATTTCATACTGCAATATTTCACGCATACCATCCCCCATAATATCTCGCTCAAAAAAAAGTCTAATTCCGGCCAAAAGTACTTCCCCATCAAAACGTAATCCATTTACAAACACACAGTTCAAGTTAGATACGGTCAGCAGTTACTCGGGTCAACAAAGGGTGAAAGAAGAAAGCAGGGTAGAGTGTCGTACCTCGGATGGGTGGAAAAACACGGAAAAATATCCGAATAGTATATACACACTCGGACTCGGTGGCTCTCTCGCCTCAGGGCGATCAAAGAGGTCCGGGCGTGGCGCACTTTGCCGCGGCGCTGCGCCGTCGGAAGGGCGAACAAGGGTATAGAAGAACAGCCGCTTTAAAATCCTTGGCCGGAAGTCCGCGAGCGAGCGGCCGTAAAGCTGAAGAGTTACCGCCGCGAACGTCGTAATATTTCATTTCGGCGAAAAAACTGGCCTCGTCGCGCGCCACTGAACGAGAGGAGGAAAAAGGGGGGCGGCGGCCTGGCGGGGGGTCAGAGTACGGGACGAAGGAGCGTGGGAGGAGGACAGTCCGAGGAAGGGAGAGGAAATCGCCAGGGGAAAAGAATAATAGGCGGTGGGGAGGGTGAAAGGTCGGCGAGGAATGCGCTGACCGAGAGGAGCCGGGAAACCTCGAGAGTGAGAATAGTCTGGTAATGGCTGCATGGATCATTTGAAAAATTGATCGCGTTTCAGATTAAAGATAAAAGAGAAAGAATTGGAGAATGCGGAGGCAGGCGGCTGAATAACGCTGAGATAGTTCATTGCTTTCATTTTCGCTGCGATAATGTATCTCGCGGATCGTTGGGGAATTTATTGCTACAAATTGTTTTGCGGAGTCACTTCTTTTTTCTTTCTTCGAGATTCAATGAATATTATTTGCTTTTAATAAGCTAATAAGCTTTAGGTAGTCTTACGAAATTTATTGTTGATTTATCGAGGTTTGATGAAATGTTTGTTGTTTATTCTTTTTTTAATATATGAATTCATGAAGCGTGGCATTTAAATATGCAGAAAATTCGTTAAATACTATTGGGTTTTATGTGCAATTAAAGAAATTAAAGTTTAGTTTAAGAGAACAGGGATTATTATTTCTTTGTCAATTAGTTTTCTTTACTTTAAAGAGAGATTTTACAAGACACAGTTTTCGGAAGAACGAGAAGGAAAAATGTAAGCAGCCATGTAAATTTAAACTTGACGGGACTTATGATTACCGTACTTGCACAAGTGATGTAATATACATGAGATACAACGTGCCACTTTCAGCATGAAATCTCTTCTAATATTTTTCTCTCTATTCTTGTTATGCATACATTCCTTTAAATTATCTATGTAAAATATTTTCATATGTGAGTACATTTCCTTAACAAAAAAAAAACAGGGTAAATAAATAAATAAGAGGAAATTTTTTCTCTAGAAAGTAGTATTTCAAATATTCAACTCTATCACCCAGTATTTCAAATTCAATTTCTGCAGAATCATGAACTCACATAAGAGAGTAAAAAACCTAATAACTGGAGAAAAGTGAATTTAAAAATAAGGTGGATAAGAAAGTTTAGGATCGACCACCACCACTTTCATGGGTCACGGTCGCTTATGTATCTATAAAGTATATGTAGGCTCTTTTGCTGCATTACGAACTAAGAGGGGCAAAAAATAACGACTAAAAGCTAAAGCAGAAAAAAGACTGTCGCAAATTTAACCGAATTAAAATTGTCTCCTTTTAACGAAGAATTAAAGCTGGACTTTCAATTAAAACTCGATCTTCAACGACGATAATTCTAAAATAATAAAAAATATTTCACGATCCGTTTTTAGATTTTTTTAACGCTCTCATTATATTTAAAGTATCCAGCAAATTCGTGGAAAACAAACATTTTACTTAAAAGTTCGCGTTAAAATATTTTTCTGCTAATTTATTAAAGAGGACATTTTTGCCATGTAAATTTTACATTTCAAATGTAGCGTAACGTTTCCGAGCGGGCTGAAAATTTTAATACAATAGCCGCGCCATCAATGGGAAGAAGAAGAAGAAACGAGGATAAAAAAAGACAAAAGTGTCTGGCGGGAAGAAAGAGCAGGCGAGGCAAAAGGAGGGAAACGAGAGAGAAAAGGGCGTGAAAAGATGGGGGAATCCCCGCGATCTGAAAATCACCGATAAAGCGTATTTCACTCGCTTCGATCGTATCCATTCTTTTCTTTCGTTTTCAAGCGAGAGACCGCTCGAGTTTTATTGTACGACTCCGCTCTATGTATGAGGTCAGAGGCCACTTGAACTTTTTCAGCTTATCTTTTGAATCGATGAATTCCGAGACTCAATAACGATGAACAGCGTGTAAGGGACTCTTTCTTCTACTCTTGTTTGTACATCGAGTCGAGCCTTTAACCGTGCAGTTGTGAAAATTAATCGACCAAAAAATAATGTTTTTTTTTCTTTTTAATTAGCACATCGAAGCATTTTTTCATTAAGTATTTTGTTCGGTCAGTGTTTTTTTTTATATCGAATACGCATTTTAATTTTAAAAGCAAAATTAGCTTTTCGAGTTGTGGATGCAGTGCCTTTATTTTTATTATTTTTTGTAACAACCATACATGGAATACAGAAGTTTTTTTAACAGAGCATTCAGAATTCATTAAAATACATTGGCTGAAAAAAGTATTTTCAAGTGATAAAACAAAGCGAACTATAAGCTTTATTGATTAATCTATTTGTACACAAAAAAAGTTTCTGTAAAAGGAAAGGGCTTATCTCAATTTGTCATTCCGGATGTGTAATAGTCGCAGAAAACATTTATAAAGTCGTTCTACTGGCCTCTACCCGTAACTCACACGTTAACGATTTCATAAAAAGTTTATAAGTGCATAAAACGAAATAAGATGTAATTTACAGAGAAAGAGTCTCGAACGTTCGTGAAGTTTATGTTCAATAAAAGATTTACTTCGCCGATTCCACGAACTATTTCTTCTGATCAAGGCGTTTATCAGATTCTTTTATTCCGTCATTTTTAAAGCTGATCGTTCAAAATTAACAAAAAAAAGTACAATATTAGATAGATTGACAATTTTTAATGAAGATGTAATTAAATTGTTTTCTTTTGGTGAAAGTTTAAATGAAAGCGTTAAATAAAAATTTAAACATTTTTTCGCTATCCCTCAAAAACTTAAGCCGCTGAACTAATTTAAACAGCTAGTTTAAGAGTTCAAGTCCAGTTGAACTGCTGATCGGACTCGAGACTGTGCAAATTCTCCCGAACGAAATGTAACTTTCTTGATGAGCAATTATAATTTTGTTTCAAAATTTTCTTTCTATTAATCAGTTCTTCAATTAAATTTTATGCGTAAATAATACTCTGCACATAATTTTTTTGTTATACTATTCATATTTTTATCAATTTCAGATGTACAAAAAAAAATTTTTTTTTTGTACTTTTTAATACATTTCAAATTCTTTTTTTATACTTTACACACTCAATGCGTAACAAATTCCGCAATATGAATACAAATAATTCATTACAATTCATCAAAATCGATTGTTAATGAATGATCAAAATTATTACTGAATAGCGAGGGAATAATACAATAAAATAGACAATTAACAGTGAATCAAATTGTCATCTGAATATCACTACAATATTGATACATGGATGAAAAATTTTGCAACCGTGAAATTATCAATAGCACCGCAATTGCTTTAATAAACACGCGGCTGGCGTCGACTAATGCAATATGCAAAATTTCGCATTAATCCAGCTGGCGAGTAACGAATGCGGAGTAATTAATGAAGCGACTTTACAACGAAAGTGATATAGTTCGAATAAACCGATTAACCGGACTATCAGCGGGCGCGCGCTGATGAATTGCCATCCGGAATCAAAGTGGCGAACAAAGCTTGACGCCGGATTGGCTCTGTCGCTGCGAGCGACAAGGGAAAGGTCGCGCCGGTAACTAAAAACTCCCCCAGCCCCCTCCCCCGAATCGTTAAAGCGTAAATGAGCGCGCTTCGATTTCGGTTTGTTGGCCGATTTCTCCCCGGCCAGCCTTCAGAGGCAATGAAACGCGCTGCACGGCTCGTAAACTGCCGGTGTAGCGGCGCTGTTTTCAGCAGCGTTAAATGAATTTCACCCGATAGAAAGTGGAACGAGTGACAGGCGGCGCAAAAAAAAAAAAAAGAAAAAAGGAGGTCGCAGGGAGTCGTCGGAGGGTGCACGCGGACGTGGAAAAAAAGCAGCCGGCAATTTAGAGCGAGTGCGGCGCGCGTCCTGCAACGAGGGAGAACAAAGACGCCGGCGCTGCGAGCGGCGTATACGAGGGGGTGGAGGGGCGGGGACAAAAAGAACGGCGCGCCGATAAAAAAGAGGCGCGGAGATAAGTGCGCGGAGAGGGTGGGGGTGTGGGGGAGCTTTGAATAACGATCGGCCTGCCCCATCCTCCAGCGGCTGCAGTGCGAGAAAGCGTCTATTATTTATTCAGACGCCAATGGGTTTCTCGGACTTTTTTGCCGGGCAATCCTTGCGCGCGGCGTTCTTCTTGTCGATTTCTTTTTTACTTCTGTTTTTTTGCCCTCGCGGCCACCGGGTGCATCCCTCACTGTAGCGAGTCCTATCTTGGCGCCTTTTTTCGTTATTTTGCGGGGAAGTGCGCAGCACGTGGGGTGCGCTCTGATTAAATATCGCGAGGGCATAAATTCTGTAGCGCCGCGGCTTATCGGCCGCTGGGCCTGAATTTCCAATGGCTGAGGATGCTGCCTTATGCAGAGAGCGGAACTAATAGCGATATTTAAATAAAGGGGAGATTACTCGGGCGATTTTGCCGACTGAAGTTGTTTTGTGTTTCCACGATGCTTACAGGTGATTATGATGGAAGGGACTGTCAGACATTAAGGGATTGGTTTAGTATTTAGTCTATGTTTTTATTACTTGTGGACCTCATTCAGTTGTTATCCAGATTAGTATTTTTGTATAACTAGTTCTTCAATTATTTATCAAGGAGAAACTGCTTAAAAGCTTTTTAACTTTTCATTGGAGAGTTGACGTTTCCAAAATTTGTAAACAAATGATATTTATTTATTGAAAAGCAGAAATTTACATTGCAATCCTATTAGAGGTAAATTATTTACCTGAGCGTAGGTCTGGTACAAAAGTAGACTTAAAAAGTAAAACTTGCTTATTAATTTACGCACTAAGCAGTGAAATTCTATTGAATAATAAAATTTTTATTTGATAATATCAAGATCCTTAGTCACATAGTGACATTGCGCATGTGTACACACAGCAACATTTGAATGCTGACCACAAATGTTCAATAGGACGTGAGCATGCCTGAGTGCTAAGAGAACTGGGATTTGCTCGAGAGCGGTTTATTTACGCAAGCAGTAGTTGATGGATCTGAGTAGAATTTCAAATTCGTCTGCTAAGCATAAATTAAAATTTTTTATAATAAAAATAATAAGTGTCTGCGTAGATATATCAGAAGCACAATTTTTCAATAAATGTTATTATAGTCTACATCATTTGGTACACTCATATTAGATCTAATGTTAATAACTAAGTTTTTCGCGCGAGGTCGAGAAAGTATCTTACGTAGTGCAGTCATATTAGTTTTAATATTATAATAATTAATTGTCAAAAAACTTTTTTTTCTTTCACTAGATCAAAAAAGAAACTAATTATTTAGTTGTTAACGATTTGAATCTAAAGAAATACGCGAATTTCAAAGCACTGTAATAAGGTCTAATTTTTAGAATGTAATATGCAAATTTATTTTTTTATTTTATTTCATTTAATTTGTTAAATAAATTGATATTTTACCCCTGCTTCACTGAAATCCTTCCATATCTTTCCTCGGATTATCGCACGAACATTCGAATCACTACGCCATTAATGAATAAATCGAATTATTGCTGTTGAGCAATAACAGCAAATTATAGGTAAGTCTCATTTACGTACAGATAAGCAAATGGCATTGGCAAAGGCTTCGATTCCGTACGGCTGAAATGCTTACGGGTATGAGATAGCTCCTACGAGGAATGCACTCGTTCAATTATTGTAGAATCGAGTTCGCTGCTTAATCGTAAAATGATTCGCACTAGTGGTTTTGCAATAGATTTGTTGCCATTAATTTGCAACGAGCGATTTGTATCGAGTGTACAATAATTGTTGATCGATCATCCTCAAAAGGTTATAAAGCCATTTGTTATGTTTTTAGTACTCGAAATACTCGAGGCTCGGAACACGTAAAATCATTTTTATAAGGAATGTAGTTAAATTGTTTATATTCGATAAATTGCGAATCCGCGTGCTTTTATAAAAAAATATATGAAAAGTTATGTTTTGTTTGAGCCACGAATTGACCTGTTTGTTTTATAAACTTTGAAAGTGATGTCAACTTTTTTGTTCGTATAGAAAGTAATAAAAGTAAAGTTGGTCTGCTCTGTGTTCGATACTGAATGATAAAAAATTTCTTTTATTGCAGATATTGAAATCAAGATCTCCTATTATTGTTTTTTATTTTTTTTTAATATTGAAGGAGCGGGAAATTTAAACTATGATATATAAAGTTATTTATTCTTTTAACAATCATTCAACAGACTCAAAGAGCCCTTAGGGTACACATTTGAAATAATAAACTTACTGAGAGTAAACTTAGATTATTTATCATAAATTTAGTTAAATTGAATATTACACGAGAAAGAACATAAAAAGACTTTTCTAATTGTCCAAAAAAGTCAAGAGTCCTACCTTAATATATTAAATTAAATTGACATATTTTCTAGAGTAATATTTTTGACAAACAAGATAAATTAACATTTACTAAGCATTAATTAGTAACATCACGATGAAAAATTGTTAGTAAAATCACTTAAATTTACTTAATAAATGAAAATAATTTTTCTCCTCTCTGTCAGTAAAATTTACTTAAATTTACTTAATAAATAAATAATCGTTTTTCTCCTTTCTGCCAGTAAAATTTACTTAAATTTACTTAATAAATAAATAATCGCTTTTACTTGATAAAATGCAAAATTTAAATATATGAAGAAAACCTTTGTCTGTAGCGCCATGAGTACCTCAAAATGTTGACTTTAATGAGCACCCAAATTAGCTAACAATGCCGTGAACGTCCGCGCGAGCGGATCCAAGCATCGAGCAGTGTGAGCACACAGACGCGCGGTCAAAGTCCGCGGAAGCGGAAAGGGCGCGTGCCCTCCGCGGGCTATCGAACTTGAGCAGTGCACCGGAGGAAATGAACTCGGCAGCGGCGGTCTTGCGGCAAACTTGCAACTACTTGTTCCCGTGTGCATTTTTTTCCCCCTCCCCCGCGCTCTTTTATTGCGGACTCAACGCCGAGTTTGCCAGCCTGCGGTGAGTCGCTCGTTTACTGTCTTCCTCACGCTTCCCTTGGATTACTTTGAAGTTCTCCCCCGAGGCGGGGAGGGGGAGCTTTAGAGGGGTGCACTCGTGTTTGATGAGTTGCGTTATTTAGTGACTGCCCTCGCCGCCGTTCCCGGCCCGGCCGCGTTTGCGCGAGTGACTTTTTTAAAAAGCTATAACCATTTTACGAGCGGATACGGAAGCTTTATGATTCCGCGGATTTCCTGCTTGTTTATTTTTTTTGTTGCCGCGTCCCCCCCCCCCCCGCTCTAACGCACTCTGCGCGTAAAAATTTGTGTTTTACGACTGCGCGTTTATACGATCTGACGCAAGGGTCCGCTTGAATTAAAAGTTTGCCCCAGACAAATTTACAATCACAATTTAAATTCCCATTTTACGCGTGCAAGCTCGAGGAGCTTCTGACGTGTATAGGCTGTGCGTGCCCATGGCAGGGTGTAGCTTCGGGGCTGTCGAATCAATGCCTTTTCCGCAGCTTTTCTGAGCTTTCAATATCAAATTGGCTGTGCTTTTTGATCACGAATCAATTGTTTACTTATTTTTCTAACTTAATTGTATTATACAAGATTAGTAGCTTCTTTAGAATTATACTCAGAGAAATACAGTTTATTTGTTTATTATTATTTATTACAAGTTTTATTTTTGACTGGGATAATTAGAAACGTTTATTGAATTTATTAATCATTAAAGTTTACTACTTAAAACAGAATGCAATTGCTTATATACCTATATTTATCTACCAATGCAAATAAAAGAAGAGAATAATATTTAAAATGGTTTCCTGGTGTACGTGACTGCTTTATGAACTATCTTTAACTAAGGTTCAGTTATAGCAATTGATTCTAGGGAAATTTGAATTTCAGAGAGATAAATTCTACAAAGGGTAATTCGGATACTGCGACTGAATTTAGATACGACCGGTGAAACAAATAGCACCGCAGATGAAATTTCCACAGTGCCCATGGCAAATTAAATTTTATTAAATGCGAGACCACGACATCTTTTTATGTACTAGTTTTATTATTCAAGGAATTCGTCCGTGTGTTGTTCCCTCTTTATAAAGCGTAAATGTTACCATACATTACATTTCAATGTGACCGCACACTTTATAAATTTTATCTCAAATAAATAACAATGTGCCTCGCAGACAAAAAAAAAGCTCAAGCGCCAGTCTACAGTCCTTTAAAATCTAGAACAAAGTAGTAATTTGAAAATAAAATCCGTTTTGCCTTACCACTGACATTAATGTACCAAAAATGAAATCTGTTGTTCTAAACGTATTAAAATTTGCAAGCAATGACAATAAAAGCAACAGCAGCGGTAGCGGTCATGCAAACATCAAGTAAGTTAATTTTGCAAACGAAGCAGAAAAAAAGAAACGCGACGAGGAAAAAAAACGAAGGTATAAGTAGCGGCACTCGTTTGCCCTCGCGCAAAAAGTCTTGTTATTCTTTATGCACCAAGGGGCATCGTAATCAACGCTTGAAATTTTCAGCAACTTCCACGGCTGGCAAACTTTTTGCTTTACGACGTCAGATACTCGCGACGGCGACTTACTCGATTTAGCATCTCTCCGCGACGGCTGAGCTTTCCCCGGAGTTTCCCAAATTCATCGCGCCAGTCCACCCCTTCCCTCTGCACAGTTCGCGATAACGCGGAAAAATGATTTGCATTATCCGCGAAGCCCTTCCCCTAATTGGGGTTATTTACGCGGTGGGACCTCGGCCGAATGGCCGCGCAATTACGGTACCCCGTGGCCGCGGAGCTTTTACAGGAAAGCGCGCAAATTTTCCCCGGACGCCGGACTCTGTCACTTTTATCGCCTCCTCCTCGCTCTGTCTCCGTCCGTCGCGAGGTTCGACCTCCTGATGGATTAAATTGCCACTTGGCAAGGGAGTCAACGCCAAAACTCGACGACACAGCGTCCTCCCACCTGCAGATATATGCGACTGCACTGCGGGGGCGGGCACCACTACAACACAAAGTGGACTATTAATCCCGCGCTTTCGGGTAGTTTGTGGCTGCTCCTCTTTTTAACCTTCCCTGTCGGCGCGCTCTGTTCCCTTTTTTTTCGAGCGCGACGCGTTTTATAGGCCGCCGGCGCAGTTGCGGTGTAACGCGTCCTCACGTGCGGATTGCACGATCTCCGGTAGACAATTTACGATCACTTCTGATCTGTTCAATTTTAGTTAATTGTTGATCAGATATTTTAGTTAATCTGATAATCAGTGAATGAATTGTGCACTCCGCATTCGCTGCACGATCTTTGGTAGACAATTTATGATCTTTTCTGATCTGCTCGCATTAATTCTGATTAACTGTTGAGCAGATATTTTAGTTAATCTGATAATCAGTAAATGAACTACGAACTGTGAACTGCGCATCCGCTGCACGATCTTTGGTAGACAATTTATGATCTTTTCTGATCTGCTCGCATTAATTCTAATTAATTGTTGAAGAAATATTTTAGTGATCCTGATAATCAGTGAATGAACTGTGAACTGCTTGTGTTCATTTAATGAGTGCCTACCGTGTAAATCTAAAAATGTGAAATTCACTTGTTAAATGTGAATAGTGACATTTAATGCGTGAAAAGCCGTTCACATGCTAAATGTGTGAACGATTTTTCACATAAAATATATCACAATTTTTCAAACGACGGTAATCATCATTTTGACTATAAAATTAATTATAAAATCTAATTAGAAATCACCGACGTTAATCAAGGTTTCTTTGATAAGTTCATTAATTTTCAGTTTATTTCCCATCGGGGATTTGAAGGCCAACGTCACTTGGCATCGAAGTGACTTATTTATTGCTGAAACTTCTGCGTGACGTTACTTGACAGATTCTGAGGAAAGCATTTATTGCTTCGAGTAAGATCAAGATCTCCGCGAATTCCCCGGGCGTGAGTAGTGAATAATTTGAGAAAAACGAGCAGCGGAAGTCGGAATTCGTATTTTTCGAAAAAGCACTGAGCACTCGAAGGCTGTTGTACGAAAATAGTTTGCCAGACGCACATAAGTGGCGGGAGTTAACGGGAAATTTCTCTGAATCCATCTCAAGACGTTCAACTTTGATGGCGAACAAAAAAAAAGTAGGATGAAATCGGACTTACGAAGTAGAGAATTCCCATTTCAACTTTAGCGAACAATTTTGTTTTCTTCTTCTTCACGCAAAAGAAAAAAAAACCTTACTCACCTTGTACTAAATTTCCTTAGAAATAAATACATTTTACATAAATAATATTTAACAAATTTATAACGACTGTATTGATATTATTTTATAAATACTTTTTTATTTGCCGTGGTTTGTAAGAAGAGTTTATTTAAATGCCACGTTTTACGTATGCGCACTGAATCGTCCATACTCGCTAATATATTTTACATTCGAAAGCATTGGACCCTATAGGTAGAACATTTGTTCTGCTTGGGTCGTATTGGTGGTCGATATCTGCAACTGCAGTTTTCTAGAGCGTATTGCCTGACCAGTAAATACACGTTACTTGTTTTTTTTTTCAAGACGCCGTAAGCCCAAGTACCTTAACTTTCCATATTTCAGCGAGTACCTTTATTTCGAGTCTTGTTTCCGAATTACCAGTGCAGCCGGTGTTTCCACTGAATTTTCGTTTATAATTTGTCGCAAGCCTTAAAACTTTGTATTAATTTTTCAACACGCAATATTACATTTTTCCGCTTAAAAACATAAATCTGGATGAAATGCAGAGAGTTCATCTTAAAAAATTATTTCAGCATCGAATTTTATTCATCGCTTCAAATACCTGGAATTCTATAGAAAGTTAAGTTTGACAATTGAATTTTTTTTATATTGTTATAAAAAAAAGGAAGAAAAAAAGTATACGAATTTTCCCACCAGATTTTTACCTTGCAAATATTTTTATATTACTGTAAAAGATAGAGAAAAATGTTTTTCATCTATTGAATACAAAATAAAAAAAAAATATAATAAAATACGAATTTTCCAACCAGATTTTTACCTTACAAATGTGTTTTATATTATTGTAAAAGATAGAGAGAAATGTCTTTCAGCCATTGAATACAAAATCAAGACGCTTAAGATTTTCGTCAGTTCAAACCCATTTCTTCAAAGAATAGGAAATGGTCGCGCAGTCTATTGACTGCGAAATGTCGACCGGGACCGATTGTAATCCCAGTCATTTTGGATGGTAGCTGAGCTTTGCTAAATCTCTATTCCTCGGAGTGTAGCCTGTTTCCCCGAAACGGTATAAAATACAGAGTCAATAACACGGTTCAATTGACTTTAACGGATCAAACCAACGTAATTTGAATTTTCCTGCGTTCGCGTCGACATATTTCACTTTTTACACTGCAGCGGAGAAAAGGGAATTTTCGCGGGAAAAAATTACCTTTTATATAATGCCATCAAAGCGAACACGTATTTTTTTTTAATAAAATCTGCGTACAAAATCGATGGGCCTTTTTTTTCAAATCAAGAAAAGTGTTATTGTAAAATTTACTGAGAGGTAGGAATAAAATTTACTAACGATAAAATAATTTGCTTAAATTCTTGCCAATTTTTTGTACCAGAATTAAGGTTTACAAAGTTTATTAAAATCCGGATACTATAATAATGAGTACCTGTGTGAAAGTTTTACGTGGAAACCCGATCAGTCTGTCATTTTTTTTTAATTCTGATAAAAGCCATTTTTAACGTTCCACAGACTATTTTTGAACTAGTTTTCGGAATGCTGAGTTCACTATATCCTTTCCATCAATCCAATAAAAAAACATCGCGACGCTTTTTTAGCGTTCATCCTACAGTCCAACTAGATCGAATGAATTTAATACAAAAATAGTTTAATCTAAATTATATAGTAACATATTATTGGAAAAATGTATTATTTCGTACAAGTATTTAATCAAAGTGCTGATTTATAATTTTAAATCAATCGTATAGAAAGTATTTTTTAACCAGAAATATACAAATTAAACAATAAAATAATTAAGCAATCGCATATTTTATCCTGGGCTTTTATGTTTCTGTAAAAATTCAATGTTCAATAAAATTCAAAAAATGTTCAACAGAATTTTATTTAAAAAAATCGTGCATATTTGAGCGATGACTGACAGCTTTACCGCAAAATCGCGTATCATCGCCTGCACGCACGCGGGATCGATGCTTCTACCCGCTAAAAGTATTTATATTCATTTATACTCTCGTCCGCTTACTTTCCCGGAAAATATGATTTTCTTTCGTGGCGAAGCTCGTGCGTATGGCTGCCTGTCGATCATACGAAACTAAAAGCATTTTTGGTTCATTTTTTTTTCTTCTTTAAGCGATATTTTGAATAATTTTTGAAATACGTAATCAAATCTACTGATAAGACAAGAATTTTCAAAAACTTGTTACTTCTTTTTATTCAATCGCTAAGCGTGATAAAACAATCAGATAATTGCTGCGTATAACCGTGAAAGTTATATGAAAAAACATGGAGATTTAAAAACTGTTATAAAAAAATAATTTACAGATACTACAGAATAATTTTTGCCTTGAATACAGAGTAAAAATATAAAACTTTTGGTAAAACTATAGTTGAATTTTTATATTTAATATAAATTTACTATAATTTTCGAGTAACTGTAAACGACTATATGCTACGATTTATTTATAGAACTTTGATCTTTTAGTATAGCGCAAAAATTAAAACTGCGTTAATAAAAAAATATACTTTTGGGAGAGTAATAAATTTATTAAAAGTAATTAATTCAAATAAATGTGCTCTTAGACACCGACGGCCATCGTCAAATCGATTCGTCAGTAATTCCAATCGCCTTGGTGTGCATAAAAAGGTGGCGATACCGAACGAAGAGAGAAGCACCTCTATTCGTTCTCTCCAGGCTTTTGAACGATTGATTTGTGCATCGACAGTTCCTCCCCGCCTTCCCACCCCATTCCTTTACTTCTCTGCTTTTCTATGTTCGCCGAGGACTTTTGCCTACTTTGAATATATGAATGATAATCAGGAGTGAGGTAAAAGGGAAGCGATGACTATTTTTTGCTCGAGGGGATACCTCGTTGAATAAATTCATTGGTTCTTCGACGATTGACTTCTGCTTGTACAACTGTTTTGACGTGAATTTCTGATGACTATTTTAGCATCGGTGAGAGGTGCAGCTTTGCATAGTTTGAAATTTATTCTGACATCTCATGGAGTCTCGCTTTACGAGAGAACGAGCTTTATTTTTCGAAAAGTGGATATTTATCAATTTTCTCGTAACTTTTTGAAAAATACCTGCAGCAGCAATATATATTAATTGGCGATTACGAAATTCTCCTGTACGTTGAATTTTATTAATTAAATTCGATAAATATAAATGAAAAGATAATTTCGATATTTAAATATTGGTAGAATTTTCTTTTTTCACTGAAAATCACGTAAATTAACGAAATATCTGAGTAAAAGGACTGAAATCCATACAAAATAATAATAATTGTAAAATAAAGTAGTAATTATAAACATTGACAATCCGCAAGGGCAAAGAAAATTGGTATTCTCTATTGAATGAATATCGTGTAAATTAACGAAATATCGAAGTAAATCGCCTAAAATCCATCCGAAATAATCATAATTATAAAACGAAGTAATAATCAAAAACATTGGCAATCCGCAAACGCAAAGAAAATTAGTATGCTCAATTCAAATCGTATTAAATTAACGAGATATACAAATTAATTGCGTCAAGCACATCCGAAACAATAGTAATTACAAAATGAAGCAAAATAATAATGCTACAATAATAATTAAAGAAAAAAAAATAACAAATAATCACATAATGCTGTCGAAAGCTGAAAACAATTCCCGACGAATAAAATTAATTTTGACGAGCAAATAGAACAAAAACACCATGTGGGTCATAAGGAGTCCTGTAGGTTTGGTCAGGCGTGCTTTATGCCCGGTGCATAACTTCTTACCCCGACGCTAAGAATAATGACACCGTGAAACGCAGCGACAAGTATGAGCATTGTATGGAGGGCGTACCATTACGCAGCAAGTAATGAGACTCGGGCGCGCAAAAAACATTAGCGCGTTCCAACTTCCAGGCGAGCGTTTGCATAAAAACAGTTTTAATATCTCAATACTCGACGGCGCGGCCCTCGAGCTTTTTCCACGAGTTAAAAATAATCCCCGAGTCCTCTCTTTAAGCTGCGCTCGCTTAAAGTCGTCGATGCACCCTAGTCAGCGATAAGAAGGGCAGCAGTTCGGATTGAAAGTCCGCGGTGTCGAAGGTGATGACGAGGAAAGTCTGTGATTGGTTCATTTATCTGATGATTCAACGGTGAAGAAAGTCTATTTTCTTTATGGTGTCTAAGAGTAGTAAAATAGAGGGTACATTATATACATATAGAGGGATTAATGGTTATTAATTTAAAATAAATAATATTTTGTGGAAGAATATGAATAATGTGCTTGAAGGGCAATTCGTGTAAACTTTGATTTTGTCTTTTGGCCTTTGAATAAATAAATTATCGTTTAAAGCTCGTAAAAAGAGAGGCGAAGTTGTTAACTTTGTTAAGGAACAACGTACATCTTGTTAAGTTTAGGATCTGAGTAGAACAGTAAGCGGAAAGATCACGATGAACGAGTTAAGTTTCAATATAATTATAAGCGTTTCATCGCTACCTGCACCGAAAGAAATTTCTGGAAAAATTGAGAAAGCTTAATGTAAGAAATTGCGTTAAAAAAAGTTTAATCGAGGGATGATTGCGACACTGCAAAATCATTGTAATTTTCTATAACGCTGTTGGCCGCAGTGACCAATTTTACATGAAAAGCTCGGTAATCCTTACAAGAAAACCTGCGTAATTTGACGTTAAAAGCTCTTTCGTTCTTCCATAAAAAGTTTTACGAAAAGTTTTTACATGAATGGCTCTTTGATTTTTTAAAGAAAGCTTCCGTATTTTTTTTTTACACGAAAAGCTTTTCCATTCGGAAATAAGCTCTGCATTTTACAGGAAAAGCTTTGTACGCACAGGAAAGTTATCGCGATTTCTGCAGCTCTGTAATGTTTACAAAAATCTCGGAATTTTTCTCATTAAAAGCTCCTTCATTCGAATAACGAAAAATTCCCCACGTTTTACAGAAATAATTGTGTACTTAATGTTTACTTACGAAAAGCTCCTAAAATCTCCGACACTTTTGCAGAACTATTTCCATACCAAGCGGAAAAGCTCCGAAACTTTTTTTACAGGAAAATTACGCGCCACCCCAAAATTTCATTTTATTCATGAAAAACAGAAATTCCTTTAAAAATGTATAAGCGCCCGCGACTTCTCGCATCGCAACAATATTAAAAGCAGGGGTAAGCTCGCCACGACAGGACACAACTGGGTCGAATAAAAATAAAGAAATGCAGTCCGAGCGACGACTGCGTTATTAACGGTCGCTCGCAAGTGCAAAACGCGGGTGAGGGAGGAGGACGAGCCGCTAATGACGGAAACGTGCTTGGCTTTCAGCGAGCGCAAGGGGCGAGTCGTCCGGGAGGAGTAGGAGAGGCGAGACGCCGGGACCCTGGAGCCGAGCCGAGGAGCCGGGGCTCGGCTTGGCAGGCGTCTCCTTCCTCGGCGACGGCCCGATGGCGGTGCAGACGACGACGGCGGTGGTGGCCAACGCCGCGGCGACCACCGACCCCCGCACCCCATTCCTCTTGGACCTCACGACCTCCCGCCAGCGCCACGACCGCTTGTTCGAGGTAAGCTCCGACGAGGCTGTGCCTTTCGCCGTTGTCGCTTTGCATTATCTTCCGCATTCTGCCTCGCTCCTTTCCTTTTTTTTCTCTTTCTTTTTCCGCGCGGCGCGGCGTCCTTTTATCGCTGGCCATTCGCCCTTTTATGCTTTCTTATCCCTCGCTTTTTTAATGGGAGCGTTTTCTTTTTGAAGTTTAAGGGATTTTTTTCTCTCTGCGTTTGTATTCGCGGAGAAGGCTGCTTCGCGCGCGGCGATCGTATTTTTGCGGTTTAAACTTTTACCCGGGGAAGATTTGCACGAGAAATATTTTTGTTTTGCTTTGTTATTTGGATCGCGTTTATAATGAATTTCATTTTGTGCTGCGCTGATGGTGTTAACTTTATTGCCCTTCGTATTTTTTTGTTTCGGAAGAGTTGCGAATACATTTTTTTTTCTTCAAATTTAACGTTAAATTTTTACATTAACAATGGGTTTCGTTTTTTTTTTGTTTCTCCATAAAACTGTTGCTAAATTATTTTTCGTTCATTTTTATTTAATAAACTGTGTATGCAAGCAATATTTTCTTTTTATATTGTTAAATTCGCGTATGTAGCAGCTATTTAAATTTTAATATTTTCAGTGGATTTTAAACAAAATTTCGTATAAAATTTTTAGGAAACATTAAGCTGCTTTTTTTCATAAAAATTAGTTTTTAATTAAAATTTACTCGCCTGATTAGTTAAATTAAAAACTAATTTGTATGCAAAATAAAGCTTTATGTTTTTAATTAAATTTTGCTCGTTTTGTTAATTGAATTATATACAAATCGCATTAAAAAAGAAAAGCTACGCGCATGTCTTTTTGCTCTTTAATTTTCTCATGTCAATGATACGGGAATTATTGACGCCATTCGGAGAAAGAAAAATCTGTGGGAAGTAATAACCATCGTGGGGAGTGAAAGAGCACCTTTCTCATTGAATGAGAGGGCGTAAAAAAAAAACTGTGATTACATCGGTCAATTACATTTGGAATCTCGGTTTATTACTTCACTTCAACACCAAAGAGGATCCTGATGCCTTTAAATCACACCTTGGTTTGTAACAATAGTTGAAATTGAATACTTTGAAAAATGCAAGTCAAGCCCTTTGGCTTTTTATACTATTCGCCAGATTAAACTTTTATTTAAATATAATTTTTTTGTTTATCATGCTTAGGAAAATTTAACGAAAGGCTATCGAAGTTTAAGTAAATAAACGTGTTTAAATGGAAAGTGTTTAAATAATTATTAAATTATCAAATATTTTGCGCGACTGTTTTTTTAATATTTTAATAAGTGCACACTTCTCGTGTAATGGTAAATAAATAAGTAAATATACTTTTTGAAAACATTTGCACTTTCGTTTTAGCAACTTTGAAAAAGCAAAATAGTAACGTTACAGTTATTTCTGCGAGCGAAGGATCAGCGGATTTTTAACAAAAGTATATATTACGCGGAATGTCGGGTATCTTTGACGCTTGCAATGTTTTATTTATGAATTTCAGGCACCATACGCGACGAAAATAACTGAACCTCGGACTTCGTCCTCCAGTCTCGCCAATGTTACACGTTATAAACGAGATGATGACACGCCAAATCCCTGCCTGAAGTTTGAAGTGGATTCAAAAATGGGAGAATTTTACAGTCCAGACTTTCCGAACCGATACCCAAAAAATATCAGCTGCTACAGAATTCTATCTGGTTAGTATAATTCATGTAACTGATAACGCAATCAATTGATTAAAATAATCCACAAAAAGAATTATTAATTTCGTACCGTAAAAGTTTAGCCAAACTTAATCTTTTTTGTCCGTGGGTAGGAAATAGTTTATTTCCATGTAACAAACCTTTTGATTTTTTTGTGATTATCATAACATATAAAACACTATAATTTTCGTACTTTTTTTTATCATTAAAGGGTATAATGTGCCCTTTAAATTCTGATATAAAAATAAATAATTATTTTCAAATTATTAATCAATTCTTAAATGACTGTAAAAATTAAACATTTTTAGCCTGTTTATAAAAAATTTAAATTACCCCTTAATAAAAAAATTCTTTTCCAGTAGACTGTAAATTAACTGAGTAAAAAAATCAAATATAGCATTTTTATGTAAAATAATTTATTAAGCGATTTATTCAGGAAATAATATATTCATTCTAAGTCTTCCTCTAAGTTTGGCGATACCGCGTTTTCCACTACAACAAATAAAGCATAGTGAGAAATTAATATTATCTTGGCAAAATTTTGTTCTATTCCATTATGCAAGAAGTTTCAATACTCAAGTGCACAAAGTTCTTACATGTCACTAATGAAGTAGGAGTGAATGAAAGTTTCGACTGGTTTCTGAAACAAAGACTAGTTAGTCTCGTCTAACTTGAGGATCCCTTTCCTGGCATCAGAACTTGGTCCGCAGTAAAAGACTACGTATACTGGTGTCGGTGTTAGATGATAGCACTTTGAGACAAAAGGTCAATTGATTTGGTCGGGAAATTTCTTAAATGTTCGCGTTGTTCATCTTATAATTTGTTTTTTAAACATTTACACGAAAGTTCCATCAATTATTTCACGGGAAGCTGTCAATTTAATTAAATAACTTTTGTTTTGCATGGTGATGCTTGGCTTTTTGGTAAGATGATGCTGATGCGCTTATAACAGCATTGTAATTAATTTTGTTGAAGAAGTCTAAGGTTTAATGCATATAATATTAATTAACAATTTAGTACTAATTTCCTCGTTGAATTCCTGGCAGATTATTTTATTACTGTTTATTTAATTTCTACAATTAGTTTATCAAAAAAAAGTGGAAATAGTAATAAGGGTAATAATAACGATCAGCATTTTACGAACTTTCGAGAAAAAGATAAATAGCACGCTGGAGAATTTTGATTCGTAAAGTAAAAAAAAAAATACACGGATGCTCGCGATAAAAGTGAGTAAAAAATTGGCAGCTGTCCCATCAACGGATCGTAAATCAACATACGATTGGTTTTTCTTTTCCCTTGGGCTATGCTTCATGATAGATCACGTAACCAATCACTGCTTACCACATGGTTTTCCTACCTTTGGTCGAGTTTTGGTTGTACGATGTCAAAATACTCCGGATTAATTTTACTCAAAATTTATTCTCAAAAATTTAATAAAAAAAGCAAAAAAAAAGTAAAAAATTTTTTTTAATTGGATATTCTTCGATTCGTAACGATTTATCGGCTTTATCATAATTAACATCTCATAGTTTCCCAACAAATAATTAGACAATGGGTGACCAGCTGCGAAATGAGCGGAAGAAAGGCGGGAAAATTCCTCGGGCGAGAAAAGTCGAATGGGTGCAATTTTTCTTGCCGAAGTCAAGTGCTGTCCGGGCGGGTCCGACTTGAAATACAAGCTCCGCAAAAATCCTCGAGTGTCACCGAGGAAAGTGCAGCGGCGAACGTACTCGCAACTTTCGACGCGTGTTAATGAAAAATGCCGAAAGTCACGCCGAGAAGAAATAAAGAAAGAATTTCTGCCGTTCGAATTTCCCATTGTCGTGCGCAGTTCTTTCGCCGGGTCGTGGTTTTGTGTGGTATTCATTATTGACTAATTGCTCCTCGTTTATTACCGCGAAGCTTTCGTTAATTACGCATTTTTGTGATGCGAGGAAGTGGCGCGACGAAACAATGGTTGATTTATTATTGAATATTTCACAAGCATTGTTACTGTAACCATTTTATGATTATGTATGCAGAGAAAAGTATCGTATTCACAAATATTCCCTCGAAATTAAGATTATTAAACAGGAACGTTGATACTGAATAGAAATAATTTATTACATTCAAAAGAAATGGATTGATTTGCATAATTCACATAATTTACTGTATTTAAGTTATTTGCATATAGCATAGCCTTATCAAACATTCCAAACTTGCGTTACGTAATTACATTACATTCGCTAGCTGCGCTTTACGTTAATTAGATTACTATGATAATTTACATAAAAGAAAAATCCCATCGAGAACACACCGCTAATTATGCTATAAATTACCGAAAATATTAGAAAACCCAAGACAAAAATAAATATTACCTTTTTCCAAATAGAAGGGGGAAAAAAACGACGGAAATGAGGAAAAAACGTCGTACCACAGGCGGTAAGGTGCGGAGTCTGGGCAACGGGTTCTGGGCGTATTTAAGTCAGGGTCGACCCGCGGCCTACTGTCGTCGCGGTCTGCCGGCCTCCACGAAAATAGACACAAGAACCTCCGTGGTCCGGGACTCTGCGGGAATCCGTCGCCGGTTTTCAACCAGACGTTCCGGCAAATCTCCCCACGACGAGATGTGTACCCGCGTGAAAGAGAGCTTAATCGCCCCGCTGCAAAATGAATATTCAGCGAGCGGAGCGGAGCGACTTACTGCCGTTGGATAAAAATTCTTGACTTACTAATGATTGGCAAGTTTTTTATTTGCTCGCGGGAAGCAGCTCGCGCCAGATATATAAGTAATTTTTTTTGCAAATTCTTTTCGTCAAGTAACGAGTGAAGTCGTTAAACTGCAGGATGTTGTATGAATTAAAGAGTTTAATGTTTGATTTTTTAATGATTTATTGTTAGTTCAGTAATGGAATCTTCGTTGCTTTTAAGGGGATTAATAAAATAAATAAAGCTTTTTTAAAGAAACCATTTTTTATAAGAATTACATTATGTTTTTTTTAAAAAAAAGATATATGGGTATATAGGGTAATGGATCTTCCTGTGTTTTTTTTAAATATCTATATTCGTTGTGAATAAAATTCATCAATTTGGAAAAATATTTTTATTTACTTTTCAGTTCTATCAAAATACCAGTTATCTATATAAAATTAAGCTATATTTAGCTTTTTGAACCTCAGAATCGTGTGCCAAGTTTTTTTAATGGCTTGTTTACACCGGAGACTTCAACAGTTCGATGAACTTTTTTTTTATTATACACAGTAATATAAAATGATAATTTTTTGCAAATCTAAATTTCTGTTACATTTAATTTAGAACGTCGCATACAAAGACTCAATCAATTTAAATTCAGTACATTGATTTTCGTTCAAATAGTTACTCGCATTGGCTACTTAAAATTCAAAATTATTGAAGAATTTTTCGCTATTCATTTATCTTCTTCCAAAAATTGATTAAAAAAAGTATCAATTAATTGTTTTTAAACGCTGCAAAAAAATTATCAACCAATTCGCGGTATACGGCCTAAACAAATAACATTTTTTCCGCAACTGCTGACCAAGGCTAAACTAAAAACCTATCCGACAGAAAGTGCACCGCGCATCAAGGCTCAACGAGAGCAACAAAAAAAAAAGGAACGAAAACAAAAGTAAAATAGACCGCGGAACAATATTATCGATCGGCACAAAAAAAAACGAGATAAAAAGTGAGAGGAGGGAGGCAAAACACAGTCGTAGGGGAATAACATGGACGTTCGGGCATTTTTCCGCTCCCGCCCCATCGTCTACTGCGCGGCAACATACGGCAAAGCAAACTTCCGTCGCAGCAGTTCATTTGACGTGAGCAAATTTATTTGGCTTGCGCACTCGCCGGAGTCCCGCGGCTGTCCTCCCGCCGACTGGGTTCCGCGCAGCTTTCAGCCAGCGGTTCGTTTCCGCTTTCATTATAAGCGTTCGACTATTGAGAAGAGGAGGGGGGGATCGTCGGTTCAAGTTAATGCGAGGAACGGCAAAGCGATGTGTGCTAATCTTCGTTTGTTCTCTCGAGAAGCGAACTAAACGAACGGTAAATGAGTTTTCCGCACTTGATTTCGCGATATCCTCCGGTCAGGTTTGATTCTGGCTTAGCAAATTTAATGATATTTAATGAAACTGAGGTCAATAATAATTTATTAACCTGTTCTGTCCTTTGTTTCGGACGAACGATCGAGAAATATGTAACAGAGCGTATGATATTCATTGGCTAAGTTCGATCGAATAACAAAATTTTCATTAATTATAATTAGTTATGTCGGAATTCATTACGTTATATAATTGCTGCTTCAGTTTTAATGTGTGCAGTGCAGATGCGTATAATCGTATAGGTCATAAATTTTATTCACATAATTATGTGGATGCGCTTATATTGTATTACGATTTTTTTTTCGGCTTAATAAGTGATATAATTAATGCACAATTTTTCTATTACTATGTATTCTATTATTAATGCACAATTTGCGAATAACATGATGAACTGTTTGTAGTGATATAATTAATGCACAATTTTTCTATTATTATATTCTATTATTAATGCACAATTTGCGAATAACATAATGAAATGAAATATTGAATAAAATAAATGTTGTTGGTTTTTTTTCAATTGATTCTTTTTTATTCCGATAAATATTTCCGCATCAATAGACTGTCAAAGTTAGAATAAAAAAGAGAGAAAAAAACTGAAAAATGTTAAACTATCGGTTTCAAGCGAGTTTATTTATCAATAACAATTGCTGGAAAGTACTAAAAATTATTTTTAGCAGAAAAAAGATATTTTTAGAAGAAAATGTTTCAATTGCTTTAGAAATATCGTTGCGAGGTACACGATGCAATATTTGGCGCGATAATCGAATCTATCACTCAGTTTGCGCGGTGCTGGAATGTACAAACAGCATTGGTTGAATAATTTACATCCAGCAAGTGCGTAAACTATTTGCATGGCAGTTTAGTAACTATTTGAAATGCATGAATATTAATCGATCACGAAAATAAGGCCTTACATGGATTTGACTCGGATGAACTATTATTTTACTAGGAAACTGTATTTAATCCCGTCTAATCGCATAATTTGCGCACCGTTTAATGATTAAAGATAAACTAAAGAATTTATTTAATTTTTGTTAAATAAATTAATCCTCGTGCACTTCCATACGATGTAATTAACAGAGAAATCAAAGGCGGAGTGCCTTCGTTTTCGTAGCGTCAGTTTTATTTTAAGAACACTTTTGAAGAGCTTTTCAAAAATTGCCATTTTTTTTCATGACGACCCTCGTTGCCCGTGCAATTTGGCCTGTTTCGTTAATTTCTAACTTGGAGAGTCTTGTGTACTGCTGGGGCAGAGACTCGAGGACGCGAGGCGGTAATGAGGGAAGCACGTATTAGGGTGATAGCCTCTGGTAAAGCGGAAAAAGGTGAAGTACGATAGACCAACTTCATTTATGGTTTGCGCGAGTTGATAATTCCAATTCTCAGGAGTTCCAGTTCGTTAAATGAGTTCGCTTCATTGCTTTGACGAACGGAAATGTCATTAAAACGCACCCCTTTAACGGGATTTTATTTTACGAATAAAAATTCAGCACTGCTTTATAGCAGCCTATCCGCCTTCCTTTGCTCGAGGCTGCATTTATTATCTTTTTAAGAATTGTTATTTGGAACATCGAAGGTTTTTCTTTCGATTGTAATTGAAAAGCTTTTTCGACTACGTTTCGTTCCGTCATTTCGACAATTCAACTTTTTAATCGATCTGTTAGGGTAATTTAGATTACGTTCGACATTTTTAAATTTAAAGCTAAACTTGAATTTGTGATCTTATGGATGGATCCAGTATGCAAAATAGGACGAGGCGGATCCGATCTGTTAAATTAATTCTACAAATGTCGAAATTTATGACTGTACAACTGGAACAATCACCATTACTCAACCAGCCCTCCAGCGCTCGTATCGTTTGATTTTTCGAATTACACACAAACTCACAAAAATTGTTTACAAATCCAATTAAAAATTCCGTCGAACTCTCCTTTCAAGATTCTATTGTTAATTTTTTTTCTGAGAACAAATTTAGTTGGATGTGCAAGCATTTGTCTTCGGTACTATGTAAAATCATTAATAATTAATTTAAAAAATCATACCGATCTAAATAAAAAATTAAATACCACGTTTTACAATCAAAGAATCATGTTCAATTTCGCATTTTTCCAACCACAGCGGGCAATAAAAGAAACTTCACCAATACGTGTAAATCTCTGTCACTCGTTTGGAAGTTAAATCGCAAAAAGTATTGGGTAGACGACCGAGCGTCGACAAGGGAATCGGCGTAGTTTTGCAAATTCGCCGATTGTTCGCTCCTTACAGGCCGTTGGCTCCATTGTACACACATCCAGGTTTGCCTTTTTCCTCCAACTGCGTCGTTCACTCTCGTTTTTTTTTTGTGTCCCCACTTCGGCGTCGCGCGGTTCTGGCACGCATATATATGTATATATTTATCCGCGAGCACTCGCCTCCTGCGTCGCGGCAGCGAGGGCCGATGAATCAAAGCCTCTGTCTAACCGGAAGTCTGTCTGTTAACTGTTTCTGCGATAAAGCCGCGCCGGTTACGTTAACGCGTCGACGATATTGCTCGCGTGATCCCGGTGAATTGGAAAAAACCTACCACCTTTTTTTTCCACGGCTTCCGCCTCGTATGATTCGAGGAGAGAGGTAAAACGCGAGATAAAAGGGCTTCGCTGGCATTGTTTTTATTTGCGTATTTACTTGTTTGTTTTAGGTTGTTTTTGTTGCTGTTTTTTCTTGTCCAGTCTTAACTAACTTTATTCTTTACAAATTATTATTTTTTTTTTATTTTACATCTTTTCGAGTAAATTTTATCGATCAGTTTAATGATTGATACGTTTTACTTGTAATTACATTAAAAAAAAAACTTATGCTAAAAAAAATAGTTAAACAAAAGAAGTTTAAGTTACTTTTAATAAGTGCAGAATTAGTGATATTAAAAAAAAACAATAATGTTAATTTTGAAATTTCACACACGAAATAATTCTCATCCGCAGAATAATGAAATGATAGGATTTTTTTTTAAATCAAAAGCCGACGAACAAAATTAAATTAAAAATTCGTTTTAAGAGCGCAGCAGCCGCAAAGATATCTAATAAACAGTTTCATAATCAGAAAATTAAAACCACAATTGCACAAGCTACAGTAAACGAAGGGGAGAAAAGTCACGCAGACAGCAAACCAGGCTCAGAAGTAAAAAAAAATCAATGCCAGGCAAATGAAAGAAGGAGAAAGAAGTGCGACACAAAAGGAAAAAAAATCGCAATGACCAAGTTAAAATAAAAAAAAAGAGAGAGACCAAGAGGTATATGTATATACCGTACACATAGAGAGAGAGACACACACACATGACGGGAGCATCCGAGGGAGACAAAGATAGGCGTAGAGGCAGAAATGAAATTCCGCAGGTCGAAAACATGTTTGCCGAATATCCGCGTTCAGTTTAGGACGCAAGCCGCGTTCGCAACGCCGGCGGGCTAATACAAGCGCGGCATATCCAATTTAGCCGGTCACCCCGTCGAGCGGCACTCCCGTTGCGTCCGCGGTTCTCGCGGCTTACCCCGGGCCCCTGATCGCTTTTCTGTGGGAGTCGCCGGTCGACGGCTGGGCAGCGCGACCAAGCGGGAACTCGCCGCGCCGGAAGGTCCTCCTCGGATTTCGCGGCGTCTTGGAGCGAGAAGCGCCCTGCTGGCCCCTGATAAGCGAAGTTTGCAAAGCTCCGCTCGCATTTACAGGAATTAACGAATGCGCTCGGGCGATGCGGGCTAAAGTTCCGCTTCCCGGACTGATGTTGTTTGACTTTGAGCCTCTTCGGGCAATAGGAGTTTACAGTTTAATGAGCGCACGCGGAATGATCGACACATTTTTTGTATTGGTAGATTAATTTAAATGTTTGTAGTAACAAATACGCAAGACTGTAAGTAATAAAAATAATAAAATTAAAGCTATAAGATTATTTAACGTGTTGCCAAATGATCTGAAAGATTTAGAAATAAGTAAAAAGTCATGCATTAAACAAACTAAAAGAATGGATAAGTGATAATATATATGTGTAATATTATGAAGTATATAGATAATATTATAAATATAGATCTCAAAGAGGTATAATGAAGCTAATAAGGACATAGATATATGAACTGAGTTATTTTAAAATAAATATTTGACTTGATCATGTTAGAGATAACAGATGATCTAAGTCTAAAAATTTAAAATAAACGAAAGTCACCGACGCATTAAGATTTATATGTTATGTTGAAAATTATATATAATGTTAAATAAAACGAGAATTATTTTTTTAGCTATGTAATGTAATGTAAGGTCACTCTGGAATAAATAAATAAAGAAATAGTTTATTAGTTCGCAATGTAATTGTCAATTAAAATTTTTCGCTTCTTTTATATTAATTTTCTGGATGCAACGAGACTGAGTCCCGTAAATTTGTCGAAGTTGATTAAATATGAAGTGCAGTAAGCCCGATTTTTATCGTCGCTGTAATGAAATTACTATAAATGATTTTGCGTCGATATTTTGCGAAAAGTTAATTAACAGCAGGGGAAATAATAATAAAAAATTTAATTACAGCTGAACACGAATATTAATCGCGTACTGCGCTTCGAACTGTAATGTTAATTTGTTTACTCAGTTCTCTGGAGTTTCATCGATGAGTACGTGCATTATCGGCCGGCATAACAGCTGCCAGCGATATTACGTCGACGATAAGCTTCGCCTATGAAAGATTAATTGATGGATTTCTATATATATTCTCCCTCTCGAATCTGATTGATTTGCCGTACATCTCGGATCAACGTAAATGCGTTTCGAGAGGTAACGAATCGATCGCGACGTCGGAAGTGTTTTCTCTTTTTGTGCGGAATGTTTAATCGGATACCTTTTCTGCAAGAGCCTTGTTGTTCTCGAGCTTTGGTCTTTCCTCCTTTTTTTCGAACTATGTCCAAGAGGTTTCCATTATCGCCTTCGGTACTTCTTTTAACGATGTTACTATTTACTGTTTCGTGCTGGAACTTCTATTTTAACGATTAGACACTAGACTGTAGTCACGATACTGAGAAATTTATCACTATATTCATATCTAATGATCGAGTTGCATATTAATACCGACACTTTCTTCGCACCAAGTAGGGGTCTAAGAATCGAGTTGGAGCAGGTGCTGCTGCACAAGGATGAGAGGTTCTACAGGGAAAGCGGGAGGTCATTTCAAAAGGGCTTTAGTCTCAGTACATACTATAATTTCAAGATTCATAACTGCAGTAAGAAAAACTAGTAGTAACAGACGATTATAGTAAGACATTATAGACACACACTTTTCCTAAGGTATTAATGGGTATTTGAAATCATAAATTTTTTAAATTCGATTTTTAGACTTAGTGAGAATCGTAATTTCAAGGTACATAAGTACAGTAAAAGAAACTAGTAGTAACAGCCGAGTACGGTAAGGCATAGTTTTCTGAGTGTTCGAAAGGTTTTTTGAAATTAAAATTTTTAAATTGCAATCTTTAGCCTCAGCGCATCCCATAATTGTAAGATACTTAAGGGCAGTAAGAGAAACTAGTAGTAACAGACGAGTTTGGTCAGACGCCCAAATACTTAAAAAAATAAAAACAAAAATAATAATACTTTTTTTCTGATTAACTACAAGGATTTTTGAAACTAATCATTTTTAATTTCGATCTCTTGTTTAAAAAATCTAACGTTTAAAAAGCTGCAACATTAAACAAATACAAAAAAATCCATTAAAATAAAATACAAAATAATGTAGCTTTCGCTGACCAATTTCACCGGAGCAAAAAATCCATCAGTCTAATTTCTAAAATCGAGAGCGATAAAGTATTTTCAAAATGTAATAATTGAACGCATTAGAGTGCGACGGTCCATAGACACTATTTGATTACCGTGAGTGGGTGAAAGCCCAGCGCGCTTCGAGGTGACGCGTCGAAAAAATCCGGAATCGGTACTTTGACAATTACCAGGCCGGAGGATGGACAGGACAGAGAGTACCACTCCGCCGAACTTTAAAAACTTTTTTCCCTGGGTTTTAGCGAGGCGGAAAATTGTGGCTGCGCTTGCATTATCACCTCGTGAGATAAAGTGAATCGTAACGATCAGTGTCCGCTGAATAATTCCCGGATAAGCCGCGTACGTGCCGAGGAAGTAAAGTTGCCCGTAACAATCCAGTTTGCATTATCCTCTCCGTTACCGCGGCTGGCCTTAGTCATGCGCCGGATCGCCTTCCCATAGAACCGCGCCACCTCACCTCCCGTCCCTCCTTTTCTTTTTCTGGTACTTGTGTAATCAGTGGCCGCACGAGCGATCGGAACCTGCCCCGGCGTAAATTATACATGCATTCTACCGGTTAACAAATGCACGCCTCTTGTTTTCCGACAGATGCCAAGTTCGTTTGTTGAGGAAATTCAAACGAGCGAATACTTTGGGCCGGAAATGGTTTGCGTTATTGGAAGAGGCATGCTTTTGTTGACTGTTTTTGTTTGGGTGTGCGTGTGTGAGAAAAAAAAAACAAAAGTACAAAAGACTGCAGTCGTAGATTCCTTTCGGCTTTTTATCGAATTTATATTTTTGTTGAAAATAGCAACAAAAAAAAATAAAGTAAAAAAATGGTATTGTTATTGGTTTTAGAGTAGCTACGTAAACTCAATTTCGTCGTATATCGCGATCGATTTTATTGAGTAAACGTAAAAGTGGACTTTAAGTCACCACTGTACAGTCTGTTAAGGTAGTACGTTTTACATTCGCGTCTGATTATTCCTTTGCAATATTTTTTTTTTCTATTTAGTAGCGTTCAAGTATTTGCAGTTTACTTTTTTTCTGAGATATTAACGTCGATTGGATATTATTATAAATCGTTAATTAAGCGTGATGTTAAAAAATTGCACAAAATAAGAATATTTTATTGTATTACCGTTATTTCTGCACATTTCATTTCCTAGATTTTTAGAAAAAAATAATTTTTTTTTTAAACTGAAAATTTGTCTTGAATTTCAGCTGAAAAGGAAGGACAGGTGGTCAAATTAGAATTTCGGGATACTTTCGACCTCGAGGATCAAGAAGAATGCAAATACGATTACCTAGAGGTGCGGGATGGCAAGTACGGGTTTTCGAAGGAGTTGGGAAATTACTGCCGAGCTTTTCCGTTTCCGGACATCAGATCCTCCACGAGAAATCTCTGGCTTCATTTTCACAGTGATAATAGCATTGAGGGTAAAGGGTTTCGTGCCGTGTGGTCGTCGATCCCTCGGCCTCCAGGTAAGCCACTCAAGAAATTTGTCCAATTTTCCTTCTAGTATCGTTGTTCCTAGTATCTTGTTACACCTCAAAAAGGTGGATTAACAAAAAGTATTAAAAATAAATATATGTATAAAAATGTAGTTATAATATTGCTTTTCTAAATTTTTCAAATTAGAATTATACGTATTTAATTATTTTCTTTTTTTTTCAAAGATACGGCACCAGAATCAGAGGAGTGCATGGTAAACATCACAAATCAATACGAGTATATAATACGTTTTGAAGATGTGGCTAAACAAAAGAAAGTTGCTTTAGCAAAAGGAACGGAATTAGATTGTGTATGGAATATAACGGTACCTGAAAAATGGAAGGTACATAAAAAGTTTTAATTCAGTCGTTATTTCACTAATTTCTCCTGGAATGGGATGCATTTAAAATACTCGTCTTGTTTCATTGCAGATTTCAATATCATTTACAAATTTTAAGCTCAGCAAGCCAAACGAATGTGATATTAATTTTGTGAATATATACGACAGAGATCCAAAAAAGGTACTTCATCCGACCCTGAAGCACAATTTTTGCGGCACCATGGCGGACAACTTCGAAAGTACAGGAAATTCTGCATACTTTAGATTTTATGCCACGAAACACGCTCTGGCGGATAAGGAAGCCAATTTCAGAGCAGTCATGACTGCCATTCGCTTCAAGGACAACAAGGATAAAGGTAAGCTTTATTCTTACTTGTTTTTTGTCGCTTAGCCAACAAATCTTGCATTTTAAACTAAAGAAGGGAGAATATATAATTAAGAATGACTTTGAAAATCCAAATTAGCAAGTATACTTTGCTCGCGGAATTGATTGTTCTTTCGTTAATGTATCCAACCGCAGGAACCGGCTAGTCTCTTAACTCATAATTTCCAAGTGCCAAGTAAGTTCGCGTGTTTGCATAAAGTTGCGGTTTACTGCCTAGTTTAGACCTTTACCTTAGAATTCCAGAGTTGGGTTGAATGTGGTCTGATATCTTATTAGCGAGTCTCTCTTTTCGCGAAAGAAAAACACTGCGATTATACCTGATTAACTTAATTAATATTTTTTTTTATTATCTTTTTTTTTTCTAAATCGAAGGCTGCAACGAAGAGGAGGAATTCGACTGTCAGGATAACTATTGTATAAAAAAAAATTTACTCTGCAATAAGAACACTAACTGCCGTCACAATTTCGACGAAGGTGAAGACTGTGCTGTAAGTAATACATTTCTATATTTCTAATAATAAGATTATCATTAAAATTTTTCAACCTTTTACGAATTCAATTTTTTTATAAGAATGGATTGTGCATTCTTTTACGTTTGCTCAATTGTACCACCACATGAATTTTTCAACTGACAATGCCGATCGGCTAACAAAGAAATGTACGGAGATCGTTGCAGAATATCCCCGAATTGAATTCGTTTTAGCAATCCAAGAATAAAAAAAAAATAAATATGCTACAGAGTGTAAACATATTTTATTCACGAAGAATCGTTATTCGCTCAAAAAAATTTCTGATTGGTCCGTGTTCAAAGCCCTTTTTTTTATATTTCGAAAAAAGAAAAAAGAAGCGATGCCCGCGTATCCATTAACCGTTGCATATGTAATCTCCACTCCAAAAGTAGTACTACCCCCTTTCGGTTCGCCCACACACAAGAGCATAAGCCGGCACATTCATAGGCAAGTAATTCACGATCCACCAGTTCCCCCATTTTCCCGGATTCGCCTTTTTTCCCGAATCGGCGTAGGAAAGGGTATTTTACTATAACCGGCTGCGCCGCTGCGCAATGCCGGCCGCGTGCTTGGCAAGCCACCAGAACAAGCGATAGCTGCGACGGGATATTAATCTAACCAGGAGTAATGGTCGCCAAGGTCTTCCAGGTGGGAGGAGCGCAGGCGGCTACGTGCGCGCGTCTGATCGGACGCTGACTTGATCTACTTGCGGGTCGGTACACGCGCGAGTCGTCCTCGGCGTCATCGATGTGAATAATCCCATTATCGACGCGCAGCTTCATCGTATGGCCGAGGGTACGCTTGATTTAGCCTCCGCCGTACTTTCGCGCTTGTTGTCCCGGAGCTGTGCCGTGACGCTCAATTAGCGTGTCAATTTTCGACACCACCTGCGCGCATGGGGAGGAGCGCTCGCGCCGTATCAGTGAATTTAATGGCGCTTTAGTTTGCTGGGAGTGTACCGTTTAATCGTTTTTCTTTTCACTGTACAAAATGGTACGAAGGAGCTTTTCTAAATCACTGTTACTAGTATTTGAGATATGCAGACTTAGAATCGAGAGAATTTCGAGGTTTTCTGTGCAGTGGCTACTTCATTGAACTTTCACTAAAAAAAAAAAATTGGTAATTTATAGTAAATATTTACTTCGATAGTATTGGGTATATTAAAAGATTTATTTCGATAGAATTTCTTTAACTCTAAATGGATTTATTTATGTCTAAATAAATTTAGTAGTTTTCAAAAAATAATTATTTCATTCAAAGAGAAAGTAGTAAAGATGTAAATATTTACCTCAAATTACTAAATTACTAAATTGATCTCTTAGTGTATGTATATTAGTTGTAGTTACAATCGTATTGCTGTTTTGAATAACACGCGAAGAAAAACGTTTATCTACTATATTTAAATCCTTATAAATAAAACATTTTGCGTTACTTTTTCATTCATCATTGCTTTTTTTTTTACTCAGAATATTTAAAATTAAGCGGGGAGGAGCGTCCGCCCCGTTTTAGTGGATTTAATGGCTATTTCGTTTGCTGGGAGTGTCTCGTTTAATCGTTTCTTCTTATTTTTTTTTGCCCTGTTCTTAATGACTTACTAAGGAGCTTTTCTAAATCACTATTAGTATTGGAGATTAACAGAATTAGAGTTGGAGGGATTTCACGGTTTTTTGTAGAGTGGTAACTTCCTTGAACCTACATTAAAAAAAAAAGGTAATTTACAGTAAATATTCACTTCAATAGTACTTATTAAATATTTCTTTGAATCAACTAAATCTTTCTTTAAAACTACAATAATTTATTTCCTTCTAAATAAATTTAGTATAGTTTCCAAAAAAATATTATTACTTGATTAAAAAAAATTTAACAAGTACTACAGAAGTAAATATTTAATTCAAACTATTAAATTGGTCTCTCAGTGTAGGTATAGTTGTAGTTATAATCGTATTGCTGATTTGAATATATCCAGTAAAAATTTAAATCTTTACAGATAAAATATTTTTTCTCTTTTTTTCATACATCATTGCCTTGTTTATTCAGAATAATTGAAATTGCCTTGAATTTTTTCTGCCCCATCACGAGTGAAATAACGGTGTAATACTCATTGGAAAAATTATTAAACTTACATTCATTTCAATTTTAACTTTAATTCGTCCTCTCTTAATTTACCAATTTAAATACAGATGGGCGAGCGGCCACCAGAGAACGAATTCACCGCTGCGTGGATCCATATACCTCGACCATAAATATTGATAATATGTGAGGGCCGCTGCAGAGATTAAACCGATTAGATAAACTTTCTTAAGCCAACGTACATTTTAATATTCGTTCTTTCATTAAACGCTCGAAGTGCGAGAATACTTATATATTTAATATACATATATATGTATATTAATATTAAAAACAATAAGAGCATGCATAAAGGCCGGAGGAAACATATTCCCCGGAAACTTTGCATAAAAGTAATATCGAACCGCACGGCGAGCAGTGAGAAAAGAGAGAAGGAAGCCGGGGGAAATGCTGGATCATAAAAGTTCCAAGAAGTGCAGACGATGCAGTCTCAGAAACAAACGAAATTCGAACCGGGTAAACTTCAACCGATGATCAGATCCAGAGAATAGATAGCGACGACCTAAGCGTTTGAAGCAGTTCCAAATCAACTGTGTCTATTCGAGATGGTTCGCTTCGTTGGGAAAAAAAATTGTTTGCTGTAAGCCAGCAATTTTACTTGTGTCTCTCGGGATTTTATTCCGACGGTGCTCGTTTACAATGCTGTATGGACGTGGAGTGCTTTTTTTAAAATTGAAAGGAATCAACTTTGTTTTCAAATCTGACAGTACACGAATTCGCGATATGATGTAAATTAGATTCGAGGGAGGAACTTTAATTTTGCCATTTTTGTTTAGTCGGAGGGAAGATCGAGTTTATACTGGTCAGTGCTGCGTGCGTGGGAATGAAAATATTCGAGCACTGTGTGCGATGTGTTCATTTCCGAGGTGCGAGTTCTTCCATAGTTCAAGCGCAGGGAAAATATACTTTTATTATTTAAGCATTATGTGAGAGATTCCAACTGGGTAAATACCTTTCAGTCATCTCATTTCTGAAACGCTTTACCGTGGTTATATTTTTCCGAGGCTGTATTTACTTTAATAGATTATTTCCATAATCCTGCAACTGATTTTTTCAACAGAGGATTTTACACTTTATTCCACTGAGAATTTTCTCTAAAGTTTCCCCGTCAAAATTAGATGAACAATTTAATTGCAAGATGGTCCTCTTGAAAGGGTCTTAAATAGTGAAAAAAACCTGATAAATAATTTATCGGATTTTATAAAATATGCATGTTTTTATATTATTTTATAAGATTGCTTCCACCCGGATGGTTTGCATGTAAGCACTGGATTTTCAAGTGTAACATATGGTTTGCAAGTATGCACTTGAAATTTTTACGGGAAAATAACTGCAATCTTTACGTGAATCTAAAAAGTTAGTGGAGCCTTGTAATTTTTTTTTTAAGAAAAGCTCCATACTTTTGATGGGAAAAACTTCGACATTTTACGGATAATCCTTACACGTCATTTTACGGGTAACTTTTTGTGATCTTTTTAGAGCTGCTAAAAATTAATTTTCTCGCAAAAATTACAAAGCTTCATAATTCATGCAGGAAAAGCTCTGCCAGTTTTGCTGGCAAATCCTCGTGATTTTCTACAGAGCTTATCTAGTCCCACGATTATACCATTGCACGTAATTTCTGCGTAAAAGTCCTCGTAATTTTTAGTAGAGCACCTTCCCCTCGTTATTACGTTTTTCTCAAGGAATCTTTCCGCGAAGCTTGACACCCGCGAATTTTTATTTCGAGAAAATGCACTCGTTGATAGACAAATAAATAGTAAAATCATGCGAACAATATTGCGCAATGGACGTGCACTCGTTCTTCAATGCGCCGGTCGCGGAAAGAACGCAGAGTGCAAATCGAGTGCAGCATCGGCGCCTCGCAATCATCCGCACCCGCGCATAGCCGTATCCGGCACGCGTGTTATCTAACGTGTACGCAGGGGGCATTGTCCCTGGGGGACATTCGTTAGTTGGACAGAAAATAAGCCCACGCGCTCGCCGGCCATATCGTACCATTTCCGAGCGCGCTGCGCTCGAATTTCCTGGTAGAAAGGTTTCGCCTACTTTTTTTTTCACCGCTGTACGCTTAGAAATTTGTCGTGGGTTTCATCGTATCGAAACGTCGATATTTGGCGCTTGCGTCGCTAAGAAGGCCGATCTGGGGTAAAATGAAAAAAAAAATGCACTTCCCGCGTAAAAAAATTTAATTTAGGATAAAGTTTATCCAATGTTCATGTTTGGCCGTCGTTGATATGAGCAAGTGCAATGAGACTTTACCGAACTTGCTTCTTATATTTTATACAAGTTTGTATAGATGCGTGATATAAACGGACAAATTACCGCTGAAATTATAGAAAATAATTCTTTACATTTATTTGTTTTTATGTAATGCAATGTAAATAATAGTGTCGTGTGATGATATAAATAAGATTTATAAATGTATGTAGTTTAATTAACCAAATCGATTTTTTATGCCCATGCGTCGCGCTGATTTATTGGTTTTACTGGGGTGTTAGTAAAGTGGAATGGTATATCGAATAAAGTCGACCCTTCAATATTTACGCGCTGGGGCATTTATTAATTCGTGAAGTGCGGGGGATGTGATTTCTTGCATACCCGCCCAACTCCAGTAATGGATAATTGAAATATTGGTAATGGAAGGGTCAGAGTCGGAGGATTCGAAAAGCTTATTGTCGCGTGAAAATTTATTTCTGAACTGCGTGAGCACCGCCAACTGGAAATGTTGACCTGTTAATTTGCAGTGTTCATAACGTAATGCAAAATTATGTGCATCCCCAACAACTATAGTAAAATAAAGATTTTTCACTGCACAGCAGAAAAAAAAATGAATATAAAGCAGACTGAAAATAGAGATTCACAGACAGAATTAAAAGACCAGTTCCTCCCGGCGACCTTTTCATTTAGTCGCTGAATCAGGTCAATTTTAAAATGCAGTTTCCGCGAGATTAACGAGTTTTAAAATCAACCGCTGGCTCCGTGGAATTCGCATTGAATCGATGCTTCGAGATCGTTAGGTATACTTAAATTATCGCTAACTCTCAGGAGGGGGGACCGTCGAGAAAAAAAGTGCGAAATTGAGGTCGATAGGGAGGGGGAGGGGGGAGGAGACCGGAAGAGCTTGGCGAAACTATTTCCAGTACTTCCGGAAATCCTCTCAGCGCCATTTCGCTTCCGCACAATGACGTCAGCGTCGTAGAAATCTTGAGGTCTCGCGAGAAGGTATTTAGACTTGCCTTCCTTTTCTCATTCGGCGAGCGTCTTATTCCCCTCCTTTTTTCGCGAACTGCATTTCCGCTCAGTCCCTCCGCTTCTTAGCATTTATTACGATAATTCTTTCGGCAAATTTAACTCGCGATTTTAGTATGCGTTAGTAGTAATATGCAGATTAAATAAATTTTCGTATTAAATTCTATTAATAGGAGTAAATATGGTCTAGAAACGACTGGTTATTTCATTCCATTTTTATTTTTATTTTAAGGAGAGTACTTATATATGAACAGCTTGTGAAATCATAAAATAATAATTTATTCGGAGAGGCGAAAGGAAAGTTAAAAAAGGATGATAAAGGTGCAAGTTAAAGTCAGTAGAAAAGTCAAGGTTTCATGCGACGTACATAGAAGAATCTTTTATTTTCCATGAAGAGTATATATGTATAGATATCATTAAATTTTTTTAATAAAGTAAACTACTTAGTACGATAATATAAATACGTAAGAACAGATTATTTATTTAGAAATACGTTTTTAAATAATTAGAAAATCCACAAATTTATATATCATCCTATTGAAGTAAAGAAAGTGCACTTTACATAATTTAAATTGAAATATTAACATTCTACGAAAACATTTTAAATGTTGACGGCGACTGACCGGAATTTTATGACTAATGAAATCGCTTCACTCATGAGTGCTTCATAACGTGCCATCATAATTTTTTTAAGAGAGGATAAACTTCTCTGTTGATTCGAATTGCAACATGAAATTCGAATTGTGCACCGATTAACCGGAAATTGCTCCGTTTAAAAATAAAATTGCTCCCTTAAACGCAGATAAAATTCTCAAAAACCGACCACTGTTTTTAATGCAGTAATTTGTTCTCGTCATTGTTCGAACCGAAAATTAATTAATCGCAGCGCGTCAAATTGCTCTCAATCCAAAACGTCAACGATTTAACGTCGCAGAATTATTGCCGCTGCAAGCTGTCATCCGGCGAAAGAAAATTAAGGCATTATTCACTATAATTCACAGTCGATTACGAGGTAGAAGCGCGAGTCAGCGGCGCAAGGGTACGTCAATCTCACTTGCCATCCCAGTCGCGAGGTTGCGGGTACCTTTAGGAGCCCGGGTGTCGCCTTCGTTCCTTTCCCCTCGTGGTTCTGTTTTCCTTGATGATGTCGTCGAGAGTCTCTCTGACGAAAGCCTCTCGAGCCAGTCGACGGTGACGTAGGGAGAGAATAATTACGCTCCTTGGCTCTCCGCCTTGATGTCTTATTCAATGTCCTTCAGCCACTGGCTTTCGCGCCCTTCGCCTGGCTCAAGATCCTTAAGAACTCTGCTTTTAAACGCTAACTGCTAGTGTATAAGACTTGCCAATAATTGTGCCTCTCGCCGTTTGAAGCAAGGAAATTGGATTTCTCGGAGCTCGTCGATTTTAAACGAGCTCGTTGAGAATATTTCGCGGATCCTTTATTGTGACGGATATTAAACGCTCGAGGTATATGATTTTATTAGTCATTCTGTTGTTCATTATTTTCTTTTAAATTTCATTGAAAATGCCTTCGGTAATTATAGCGAGTTTCAAATGATCGATGACGATGAAATTCGATTTAAGAGATTTTGGGAAACAGTGAATCAGTTAATTAGTTTTGCAACTTCGCCAATTGCTTTTATCGAAAGAAAGTATAAAATAAAAAGCAATTGCTGAAATCAATTTTTTAAAGCCTCTTTGTTTCTATCAACAAATAATCGTTCAGGAATATAAAAGGGAAACGTGATGAAAGGAGTATCGCACAAATTATACTTATAAATCTAAAATTACTTGTACATTATTTTGTACATTTTAAATGCACAAAAAAAAATAAGTAACTTCTACTTTTACCTAATGTGAAGTAGGAAGTTGATTTAACTTTCCGAATTTTTTTTGCAAATCTGCCAAATCTACTTTACGGTTGAAAAAGTTAAAATTATTTTGGGAAAATATGTAGTATCTACTTTTCTTGAAATCAGTCTCTATTTTCTTTGAGAAAAGGAGATTATATTTTTCGCAACGGATGTTTCTGCTAATAATTTAAATTATTTAAAAATTTAATTTTAATTAAAATAATTTTATTACTTATTTTTATCAGAAAGTATTTTTTGTTATTTTTAAAAGTTATTTTTATTTTGAAAGAATAATATCGATCGTAATAAGGAGAATCTGCTTTTTTAAAAAGGAGATTTCTACTGTTCTTTAAAAGAATTTTAACTTTTCAAATAAACTGCTATTCTTACTATACAAAATGTTAATTTTACTTATTTTGCCAAGCAGTTTTTATTTTTCCCTAGTCCAGTAGATTTCACCGTTGCGAAAGAGTAAAAACTACTTTTTTTTTCGATGCGGCTATGACATTATCCGTAATTACAACGAATGAACTCGTGCTTAATTTAAAAGCACGTGCAAAAATTTATCATTTTATTATCTCATTAATAGATACTGTATTTTACAATAAACATAAATTCTATTCAACTCTATTCTAAACATATATTCAAGCTTAAAATTTTAGCTTCTCCAATTTTCACACACCCAACTGCAATCTTTACAATTTCGACTCCTTCACTCTATCTATCTATACTGAGAGAAAAATTTGTTAATATTAAGCAATCATTTATTTCAATAGTACTTATTAAATACTTTATTCAGTCAAAAATTATTTTCTTGTAACTTCTAAATTTATTTAGAAACAAATAAATACATTTAGTTTTAATGAAATCATTACTTGATTAAAAGAAATATTTAATAAGTACTATATTGAAGTAAATCATTTCCTTAAAATTAACAATTTTTTTTCAGTGTAACCAGACCAAAAATCAATAAAATTTAAAAAAAAATCGAGCGACTCCGCCTAAACTCGCCTCGGAATAAGAGCGATATATCTTCGCATTAGTTAACGGGCGAACAGTGTTCCGACGCGCGTCGCGTAGTTTCCGCGCGAAGACGCGCAGTCGTGGCGACGATTGTAATTTAGCGTCAGTCTCCTCGGGCGGACGCCTGGACGGCCGCAGTAGTAAGGACTATTTACGGTCGGACGTGCACCAGTCCGAGGCGTCGGCGGCGAACTTGGGAAGCGTTAGCATCCCACCGCATCCGCGCCGAATGATCGGCCCACGACTCCGAAGTTTGACAGGTTGACAAGTTCGCCTCGGCGACCGTCCCTTATCGATATGCCGCGGCCCCTGGAACGGTGTTTCGCGCAGGCGGGGACCGCGAGTCAGCGGACCGTTTCACTTCGGTCCAGTTTGGCATTCAGAGAAACTTTGGCGCGCGGCTATGACGGCCATCACCGGCGAGGCGTATTTATTCGGTTTGACAATTGCTCTTAGGATGCCCTTTCCTCGCGGTTTGTTAATTGCGTTGTTAACTTCATACTTGTTGGTGCTTTATTGTCTACGAAAATTGGGACTTCGTGTACACGTACAATGTACCTGCAGATAATCGAGTGCATTATTAAGCGAAGTGAACAATTGTGGGATTTATTTTAATTTAACTTTTGAAAATAATGATGTTTTCTTCTTTTTCAGGTACAAAAGGGTGGATTGAACATGAAATCGGAGCAAGTGATCATCATACTTGTTGTTTTTACTTTGCTTATGTCAGGCCTGTGCTTTACGTTCATCTACAATTGCATAAGTAAACTCATCCGCGATCAGAAAATCATTAAGGTGAGTCCGAACCAGTGACTGGATTAAATTATTTAATTACATTCATTTTTTTATTTAAAGTTCATTGTCCATTTAACTTTGTTTTTTAATTATTCAATTTTGAATATTTAAATATAATTTAATTTTAAATGTTTGTCTTTGATACTTGTAGCTGCTTTACGCTTAAAAGCCTCTTTAGAGTTTATGGTAGTGACGCGACATTCCTTAAATATTTAAAAAGCTCGTCGAATTAAAAATTACTAGTCTAAAGTTCGGTTACGATATTTATATAATGTTTAAATAAGTTTAAGTAGAGCAATTGTGTATTCCATGGAAATATGCGTTTTTTATTCTACAAAATTCAGTAACGAACACTTTAAAAATTTTAAAATATAAGAAGATTAATTATTATATTGCAAAATTTGATGAAGTCGGCCTCAGTTCAACATTATATTAAGTTTCATTTTTAATAAGATTCGGCAGACCGATAAAGTTTAAAAAATGTTTCGTACATTTTTATGCACATGAGGTTAAGAAATATCGTTACTTTTTTCTGGTGGACACAAAAATGGATGTACGGCGCGCTGTAAGCTGCAACTTTAAAATGTAGAAAACGGCACTATAAATCGAGAACGCAGAGATACATCAAGAAAATTATGCAATCTATTAACGTACTGTAATAAAATAGCGTTGAAAATATACAAATCAAAATGCAATTGAACATTTAAACTAAAACTTAAAATTAATAAAATACCTGTAACCTCAACAAGAATTCTAATTATTTCTGTAAAACATCAATACTTTATTTAAAAAAAAAATCTCTTGAATCTTTATCCTGTCATTCAAACACACGTACAACGATACACTCTGCCTTCAACGGAAGTGAAGCTTCAATAATTAAAACCCATCCTATCCGCGATACATCATCATGCATCTCCAATAAAATCACTAAAAAACAGAGAAGCAAAAAGCTGAACGAATATCGGACCGTTCCCGAGGTATTACGCACTTTCAGCGAGCGTAAACAGCCGAGCATTGTTTACCCGCGGCGAATGCGCGATAAAATGTATTTAAATCATTACGAAAACACGGGCGCTGATAATGGAGCGCAAAACGGCTCCGCGTAAAAATGCACGTAAATCTCCTCCCGCAGCCCGCCTTTCCTTTACTTTCACGGTGAATTCTATTATTTATGATAAACGTGAACTGAGTAGCGCACTTTCGGAATTACAATGAGGCGCGCGCGCGCACCCCGCGGCCTTTTGTCCACTCATGCGGCTGCAGCTGGCACGCCGATGTCCGGCTTTTTAATCGCGCAACAATACACGTCGGCCCTTCTTCGATCTTTAGTCGCGCGGCTATGTGCAGCCAACTTTCCTTCGTCGCTTTCCGAGCAGCTGCTTTGTAGCTGCTCGCGCGTTAATGGCGAAGTGGATTTTTTTTTTTATTCGGTTGGTAATTTATGAGCCTGTCCGGCGGTGTCTTCGTGTATTAATTTATACGTTTGCGAGTCTATTTTTTTTATTCTTTTTTTTTTAGAGGGAGCGGGATGCTGTTTCATATTCATGCCGGTTTGTAAATTATTCGCGTTTCACGGTACATTGTTTCGGGGAAAAAAACAGCTTGTAATATGCATATTTGCGTGACGGGGAGGGGTGGGTGATATTGATTAAACTTTATGTTTAGGGCGTCTCGTAAAAGTTAATAAGAAATTTACTGTTTACGCGGTGGAAATTTTGAGCAGCACTTGTCTGCCACCTTACTCAGATTTTGTGGCATACCGAATGTTTATTAAATTTTTCCCTATAATGCAATTGATTTTTATTTATTTCTTTATTTTTTTACTCTATTTTTTTTTATCATCATAAAACGTTCCTTTTTATTGTATGAGGAGTTTTAAACTGCAACGATGACAAGACAGACAAGTCTGTTTAAAAAAGTAATTCGACCCATTAACGCGAAAATGTCAGTTTAAAATTTGAAGCTCTTTTAATTTCTTAATTATTCCGAAAACTCCTTTGTTATAAAAAAGGACGACGTGATGTGGTGAAGTGTTTGAACGTTTAATTGAGTTGATTTAATGCGTAATTTCCTGTTTAACGGCGACGAAATTGAAAACGTTATCAATTTATTTTCTAATTATTCTGAATTTTAAATAATTGTTTAAAAAGAAGCTTTGAACAATAAACGTCGCTCAAACATTAATGTTTTTTACATTTTCAGAGCATCTTTGTAAAAAAATTCTTTAAAATTCAGAATAATTAGAAATTAAATTGAAAGTTAGTTGAATAAGTAGAAAGTTAGTTAGTAAGACAGTCATTTTTCGCGAACGCTTTAAAAATGTTTAAATATTCAGCGTGCTCAAATACATCAGACTTCATTCTTGTAAGTACTTCGCTTACATATTTTGGAGGCTGGAATGCCTCTAGAACGAGGTCTTCACCGTTCATCAGGGTGCATACGAGAGAGAATGTCTTCGCATCACTCATCTCCCGGGCGTGATCCTCTGAGCCGCGCCTCTTATTACAAAGCCGGGGGTTACTGCCTTTCGCGAGCACTGCACTCGACGGCAGTCATTGGCAGTATGCTTCAAGCACCAGCGTCTGCACAACTGTACACCTTTACGAACTTTGCATTGACCTGGCAGCAGCGCATCGCATTTAGCATTAAACGCTTTAATTCGACCGAGGATAAAATTTTGCGGGGAAAATGGGACGCGGTAATAGATTATTTAGAAAAATGAGTTTGTCGTTAAACAAAATGATTTTATTTCGTTTTACATGGGAATGGTTCGTTTACGCGTGCTAACGAGATTTTTAAATGTGTGCATTTATTTTTCCTTCGTTTCGTTATGCTTTGTTCTTTGCCATTATAATTTGTATTACAATATGCGCATTAGATACGCTGGAAATTCCCGTTTTTACGCGTCAGTTCCACGATTGTTTAAAACAATAAAATAATTCTTCAATTGAATAATATAAAATTAAAATTTACTTTGTGGAATTGCCATACACACGCTCGTGACTAAAATTACAGAAAAATCCACCGAGATAAATAGAAACTTAAAAATAAAAATAATCACCTAGGTAGTTGTTTTCTCAGGTATATATTATTTCAATTTCAACATTTAATTCGAGTTAAAATATTTTTAAATTTTATCTTTTATACAAGGTATTTATACTTGTTTAAGAAATAAGTAATTTGTACTTTTTACGCAGTAGATTTAACTGTGAAATTGGAAGTTAATTTAGCATTCCGAATTTTCAGTAGAATCTACTTTACAGAGACGCCAAGTTTTATTTGTTTCTAAATAAATTTAGTAGTTTCAAAGAAATAATTTTTTGACTCGATAAAATATTTAATAAGTATTATACTATTGAAATAAACGTTTGCTTAAAATTAACAAATTTTTCTCTCAGTGTAGTAAAATTTACGTGTTCTATACACATTCGCGTCCTTTTCATTTTAATTCTTCCCTTAGCTGTGGTGCTAACTTCACCATGCTTCACTCTATTATCATTTCTCCTTCCGCTGAAGCAAGAGTAATACGCCAAACTCTCTAATGCCATTATTCCAAGTCTCCTCTAGTTCCCCATAAACCCACATTCGAAATGTTAGTAGCGGGACTTGATCGCCAATTTAACTTCCAGGAGCACATCCGGCAGTCGCGCGAGAATCGGCTGGATGAGCTCGGCCGCAAGTCGATACCGCTGGCCGAGCCTTGCACGGAAATAGGCGGCGAGGAGCATCACCACCACCACCCGAGCGAGTCGCCCAGCGTCGAGGTGCTGGCCAACCCCAAGGAGCTGGTCTCGCCGGCCACCGTAATCGGGCGCGAATACACGAGGGAGCGCAGCATCAGACTCTCGGTGGACCTCAGCGACATTCACCAAAGCAATAATGTCAGCAACGCGACGCAGGAGCGACTGAAAGTATCCAGCGAGGAGCGGGAGACCCGCGATATGGAATGCCAGACGAGGGAGAGCATCTTCGACACAGGCTTCATACTTAAGCCGTCGGCCCATCCTGCGTTTACGACCTTCGGCTTCCAGACGGTACCGTGCATTTTTTTTCTGCCGTGGTCCCGACGCGTTTTCCTGGCTGGCGGGCCGAGAAAAATAGGAGGATTAGCTGCTTTATACGACGCGACGGATCCTATCGAAGCGCAGGCTTGCTCGGATGATTTTTGTACAATTTTTTAAAATGTTTTTATTACGCTCTGGCAAATTGGAGATCTTGAGGTTTGCGAGGTGCTTGATTTTTTCGCGTGATGCAATGCAAGGATCTTGTTAAGTTAATCATCTTCTCGTCGAGAGGTTTTCATTGGAAATAAGATGATTACTCTTCATCATGGAATATTAAAGCTTACCTCATTCTAGGAGGTATTCAAAGAAATTAGAATTAAATTTAAAAAACGTAGAATTCTTATATGCAGCAAGTTCTAATGGACGTATTTAAAACGAGAGAATTTTTTCGTAAAAGTTTCGGAGTAAAACATTGTGAAAAGTACGTATCTACTTGAATTTTGGCACGTACTGAAAATTCTAAACGGAAAATACTGTAATTCGAATGTAATGGCATTGTGTGCTCAACGGAGCTTTGTATAATTTTGACAATAAAAGCTATATCTTATTTACAGGAATTATAAGAAAAGCTTAAAAATTTTGGTCTAGGAACACCCTCGCAATGTTTACAGAGCTTGCAAAAATTACAAAGCTTTGCCAGTTAGAAAAGCTTCTTAATTTTTTTAGTTCAAAATTCAAAGAAAAATCCCCCGTTAAAGCGTTCCGTAGATTCTATTATTATTACGTACGGAGTTATAGAAAAACTTGAACATTAAAAAATAGAAGTACCCATAAAGAGCTTGACGACTTGAAATTCACAGCCTACGAGTTCTCGCAAGCAGTCGATCGAGTACCACCCAAGTCACCACTACCACCACCACGCGCACCCTCACTACCACCCGCAAGCTTACTCGGCTCACCATCACCATCACCCACACCGGCAGGCGACGGATGAGAGCGCGAGTCCCCCTTCGGAGCAGATCGAGCACAGCCCCGTGAGTCGACGGTGCTCCGTCTGCCACCCGAACGCCGAGCCACCCTCGGCCACCCTGTGCTTCAGGCACAGCTCGACTCCGGTGGTACCAGCGCCCCCAGGCTGGTCCACCCACGAGTCCTTATACAGCCCCGGCGTCCTGACGAACCTGCAGCTGCTGCGGCCGCCCAGTCCCCCGAAGCTGCCGGAGGAGGCGTCGGAGAAGGTCCTGGGCAGCAAAAGCTCGCCTGCCTTCGTCGTGCGGCAGCGGGCCGTCGGCTCCGGCGAGAATTACGGCTTCATCTACGGCACTGAGGAGAAGGAGTCCAGCGAGCACACGCCCAGCAGCGGGGCCAGCTCCACGAGGTCCGGCGCCGTCAAACCCGTCAAGTGTCCCCAGGTGGCCGACTCGAGGTTCAAGACCGAGGCCGTCATCGAGGTCGACCAGAAGCGGCCGTTCAGCATAGAGAGCACCAAGAGCGCGCCCGACGTCATTGCGACGCACTGACGCAGGAGTGCTGGGGACCGGGTGTCTTTCTCGTGAGTATTTTGCTGCAATTATTTATTTTTTTTTGTTTTTCGTTTTTAATGAACGAAGTGTTACAAAAGCTTTTACTTTAATGCTCTTTGGTACTGAGTGCTTCTTTTTAAAAAATTTACAAATTTTTCTATTACTCCATTAAATTTTTTAACAGTAGTGTGAGTTTTGTTAATTGAATACGATAAAGTCGTCATTTCCTATTAGATTGCGTGTTAAGATCTTAAAAAAACGTTTATGTATTTTTTTCCTGGGTACATGGCCTTTTAAAAATTTCATAACGTCGTCTTGTGTTTCTTAAGTACCGGTATGTTCGATTTCATTAAAATCTATTTGTTATTGTGGACGCAATGTCATTTACGTTTCTATTTACATTTTCTTCTCCTTTCTAAGACAATCAAGCTTTTTAAAAGTCTACTTGCAGCTTTATGAAACTTCTGTTTTCAAATCTATAATTTTTCATTAAATCCTCAATTTTAGTTTCTTTAATTTCATGATATAGAGATCACATTTTATGAAACACAATACTAAAAGTAAGAACATAAACAATACTTTTTCTCCTCTCTGAGACAATGAAACCTTCAAAAAAATTAACTGCAGCTTGATGAAGCTTTTATTTACATGTCTCTAATTTTTAACAAAATCTCTCAATCTTAGATAAATTGCCAGTAGAACCTCCTTGGGGAGATCGGACTCGACGACATTTTTCGATTACTATGCAGACTCATGTAAGATTTTGAAGATGTATGTACTCTAAATGACATGTAGAATTGCGCTCAGTTCATATCCTAGCGAAACATTGAAAAAAAAAAAATAGAAATTAGCTGAGCGCAATTCTACATTTGATTTGGAGTACATACATCTTCAAAATCTTACATGATTCTATACAACAATCGATGACAAAAGCGAAGAATCTCGTCGAGCCCGACCTCCCCTTAAATACCACCCCACAAAAATCGTAAGTCAATCTCATTATCGAGCACCTCTTCGTCCTGTTCGAATCGCAGAGACTGCCATCCCCGCGAGCACGAGTCGAAGCAGGATTCGAAGTCGGCGTCGGCCGACGAGCAGGGATCAGAGGCTACTCCGTCCGCGGAGGAAGCCCCGACGCCAACCTTAGCCGCATCCTCCTGATCGAGGGTCGGGTCTCCGCCCTTCCACGAGAACGTCGTGGGCATCGCACCGGCATCGCTGCGCACCCCCGACAAGCCGCCCGCACACTGGCCCCACTGCCCGAGGCACCAACACTGCCCCCTCCAGGCTCACCAGCAGCGCTGCAAGAGGCACGACTTCCTCGACCGCACCTGGCCGCGCCGACTCCACGGCGCCAGGGGACGCGCCTCCAACCCCTCCATGACCCGGAGCTTCGGCACCCAGTGCAATCTGGCCGACTTTCACTCGGCCTTCCGGGAAACTCGGACTGGCACTTCTATACCAGTTTAGCTAGGGGTATTTGGCTTTGCTCTATAAACTGACACGCCGCTTAAAATCACATGCTTTTACGTGAGTATTTTTTCCCCCTTCCTGACCTCTGCTGTTCCCTGGTTCTGATGTAGTTTACCGTAGTCGATTTGATTAACTGTAGAGTGAAGTAAATAGTGTACGATTTATTTCGGAATTTGTTTAAAAAATAAAATAAAAATAATAATAGTAAAGAGTAGTAAAAACATAATAATAATAGTGAAGAGAAGTAAAAAACTGATAGGAAAAATGTTGGACTTATAGTTCGAAAAAATATTCGCGTAAAATCATGTATTCCTTTTTTTTATTGGTAAAGATGTTCTACGGTGAGGCCAAGCAGTCTGTTGCCAGACAAGTGACGATGTGTGGACTAATGGGTACACAGGGGCGGGGACCCTATTATCTGTCTTTTTTATAAGTGCCATATCGTGAAAGTAAGGTGGTCGAACGATTCTTAAATGTGTCACGAGAGGAGGGCGAGGATTTTTATATGTTGAATATTTTTAAAGGGCGAGAGTCAATGGGACGGGGGAGACCAATTTTTTCGTGGTATACTATGTCAATTTGTGAATTGTTCAACTTGCATGAGAACGGATATGCTGGAGGCGTCGGTAAATATTATTTGTACGATAATGAAAGAATATTCTTCGTTAACCTACTCCCGATACTACTTTAGAAAAAAAAAAAAATAAAACATTTGTACAATTGTCGAAGTAAATTGATCGATGTGTATTTTTTGTAAACGCATTTTTACAGTTATGTTATTGAACGAAGGCAGTCATTAAATGTGAAGAACAGTTTTTAAAATATTAAAATGAGAAACTGGTAGAAGTATATAACTGAAGAAAAAAATGTTTTAATACACAACATTTTCAGATGAATAATAATTTACTAATGTGAGATTTTATATACGATTTCTTTATTATACTATTAACGTATATACCAGTTTATTGCAATTTTTATGAGAAACATTTTTACATTTGTACATAACATAATTGGCTTAAAAGTAAGTTTGGACAATGGCGAATGTTATTAATTACCTAATAAAAGTTGTTATGTAGATTCAACGACACTCACGTCTCAATATGATTCTGGAAGCTAGTAGACAATCGACAGGTTAGGGATTTTTTATATCTCGGGTGTTCATATACTTGTTTATCGAATGATGAAAAAAAAACTTAAATATAGTTATTAATTTTTAATTAATTGTTAAAATTATTCGCTGTGTAAACCTAGTAAATGTTTTCATTTTTTTTTCGTAATTAAAAAAAAATCATTTTATAATAGCCATTAGAAAATACGTAATAAAATATCTTTGTATACTTTGTATAAGAAAAATAGAAAAATTGTATTTGTAGAAAAAAATAATCAAAATTCATTTTAAGAAGTGATACACTTATTAACGTGAAAGGTAATAAAAGCAGTTTTTTATGTTGTCAATTTAGGGATGCATGTCAAAAAGAAATTTGACTCACATGTTATTTTTGTAAAGTTTTCAGTAAAAATAACTGAAAAACAGATGCAACTGTAGCGAATATAAACGTAAAGAAAAATCATTTAAATTTACGTTTTACCTTTTTTTCTCAGTCTACCTACAGTAAAAATGTATTTTTATAATGAATATGACATTTAATTCTGCATTTTTTGTGTACAAACAAATTGAATCATTCAAATTCTGAAATATTTAAAACATTGCCTTTTAACATTCAACTGAATTCCTAATTGATTTCTTTTATAAAAAAGGTAGACTATTGTCTTAAAAGAAAGTTAAATTTTACCCATTAAAATATAATTGAAAAGTATGCAAATAATAAAAAAATATACCAGTAAGTCCATCTGCAGCCTTAAAAGCTTAGCTACTATGCATTTAATGGACTACAGCACTGCCATTTTCATCTCACTTAATGCACTTTGTTTTCCTATCTGAAAGTGACTTTTGTTTTAGATGATTACGCATTTCTTTTGAAGTAGTTATATTAATTCACTTCTTTTGGATCGTTTACTTACCTTGATACAACATCGGTCATCGCTTCATGAAAAAATGGTTTAATTTTGCTCTCAAAACTAAACAGTTTTTATGCCTGATGGTACATGTTATTTGTCATTGGAAGCAGGAATACAAACTAATAAAATGAATTTACGTATAATTTTGTGTGTAAATTTAAAAAAAAAAATAATTAAATTATACGTTAGATCATTAAATTAGGTAACATTTATTTATTTTTTAATAAAATATTATGTTAAAGTCTGTGATAATGTAACAATCATGAATTATATTAAATTTAAACTGTTCACAGCAATTTATAATATTTTATTAGAGCCTTAATGACATAAAGTATAATTGAATTATTTTACATATCAAATGCGTTAAAAAAAATTTCAATATTTTTATTAGGTTACATCACAGTTTATAATCAAAATATTCCATTTGAATTTAAATTAATTTAACTTTACGTTTCATGTACGGTTTCATTATTTATATAAATACAAATATTGAACGAACTTGCAAAAATGTAATTATTAATCATACTTTTGTGTAAAAAGAATAGTTATCAATATCCAGAAGTTTATCTTCTATAAAATTATTGTTATTTGTTAAAATATCGTTGATTAAATTTTGTAGTTAAATTTAACGATGCAAAAGTTAATTAATCACGTGCGGCCGCAGGATTACTTTATACTGATTACATGAGATGTGATGCAGTAACGATTTGATAATCTGCGATGTGAAGTTATAGAAATGTTTTTGCATGTTATTTTATAAGTGAACTTTTAAACGTCTAAAAAAGACCACAGTGTAATTATGAAAAATTATTGAGATTAGAAGGATTAATATAATAGTAAATTTCAATTCATTTGTAGAGCTTGTAAAAGAATTAAAGGAAACATATTCGTTATTTCGAAAATTATAATTTTTGATAAACGCAGATTAATGCAGTCAAAGATCAGTAAAAAGTGAAATGATTATGATACTGAATGAACTTTTTTAAATTTTATATAGTGAACAATTTTATTCAGAGTTTTTGAATCTTATCAAATTTTAAACTGTTCATTTGTGTAAGACACTTTGATAGTGCCGCAAGAATTATTTGTTACTGGCTGTCATAAAAGTTGGAGAAAGCTAAGTGAAAATACATATGAAATATATAAACAATTGAGTTACAATTTGTTGATGGGTTGATGTATTTTGAAGTATGTACAGAGTGTGAACATATGTATATAATGAAATACAAACTAAACGTATTGCATATAAAATAAATAGCAATTTTGAAAGTTTCAACCTCAATCATTGTTTCATTTTCATTTTTCCAATCATCCTTTAATATCGTACTTTGATTATTTATAATATATTTTGCGTTCTAAAATATTTTAAATATACAAAGATATTAATTTATAATTTTGTTTAATAATAAAATTAATTATAATTTGTTCCAATACTTGGATTTTCGACAAGAAGCGCCTTTTAATTTTGCTTTTATAAAAACTCTTGTGATTTTTATCATTAAATTAAAAATATGGTAAGTGATAAAAAACTTTAAAATATTAAGTAGCATATTAAGAAAATAATGTTTTGGTTAATAATAGAAGTGTGATATATATCCGAACTTTTTTTTTAAAAAAATTGCAGAATATCACATAGACAAGTAAATACAATAAATGCTTCGTATTTACATAAGTATTCATATTTTGATAAAATCATATTTAACTAAATCGGAGGATATGATTAATAACGATAAACGAGCCAAGGCAAGTTAACGTTAAAAAACTTTTTCGCATAAATTGTATTTACTGATATTCGATGAAGCAAAATGCAGAAAATACTACTTGAATGTATCGTATAAATTGATTTTCCTAAAATTAATTTTGCTGAAGTTTATTTACTTCGCTGCAGTCGTGCGTACATCCACTTCGTAGCATTATATTTTTCTTCCTTATATTATATTATTGAAATTTCATAAGAAGGAGAAAAAACTTTATTGCGCAATAAGAATTTCATTTTATGTTGCCTTCGGCATTACCTGAAAATGTGTATGCAATGCATTCTAGACTGTTTTTGTTTGACTATATTGAAAACTTAAAAACGTTAAAAATTTCATTTGAATTTTAAAAAGGTGCCTTTTATGAACTCAACTGCGTAAAAACTTTGAAGGTCTTTAAATGCACATTTGCTCTTATTTGATCGATTAATTTTCATTCTGCATTTGAACTGTCGATTAACAATTGAAAATACATTTTGCACCCAACGTGCCATTCCGAATTAGTGCAACAATAGCAGTTACATGGCTTAGCTCATACCTCTATGTGCCGACGTTGCCACAATAATTGCAGCTTGTAACAAGAATGACCACGGACTGAGGACTATTCGATTTCAGGCAGGTGCTAACTACATACCGCAAATCGAGTGGCACTAATACTTGAAATTAGATCCTCTCTTGTGCCATTGGTTGCTTATACAACTGCAAGCTCCTGCCTGTCTGAGGATTAAACTATTCTACTTATTATTATCCTTACATTTATTATTATAATTATCATTACAGTATTTAATTTTGAAAATACAGAATAAGAAATATTTAATTTGAAAATGTGGGAAAAGTTTTGAATTATCTAAAAAATACACAGAAATATTTCACCGTCACACTTTCACGAATTTCAATTATTCTCACGCTGCCGAATATAAATCAAAGAAAGTTTTAATAGCCAAGGCGTTGCTTGCGCGCGAAGACGGATGAATCGAAAAAAGTTTATTTAAAAACCTATCAAAAAGTTTAAATTACGCTCAAAGGAAAAGGGACAAACTCCTTGCGTATCTGCATCGCGAGCGCGCATCCCCATTGTTAAATAGTTTGATTTTGCTATAGGTACAGTGATTTTATAAATATCTCCCGTTCGAACGTATGCTTTCAGTGGTAACATCTTAAACTTGTGCTAATAAGAAATAATTAAATAAAGCAAATAATTAAGCTATCTTTTCAGTAGCAATGCCGTAAATAAATGCTAATAATGAACAAACAAATAAATAGATTGGTAAATAAATCTATAATATATTGGATGCAATATCATATACAAGTACGATCATTCAAACGAGTATAAATTTTCATTATTCACGTTTTACACATTTTTCAAATTTTTTCATTTCTAATATGTTTTGGCTATACAGATGAGTATAAATTTTATTTTACACAATTGATACATGAAACTTATTACCTGATAGGATTCAACTTTAGTATTTACCATTTAGTTCTGTAAAGTAGAATAAAGTAGATCTTACTCTACAGAAAAGTCGATTTAACTTAAATTAACTTCCAATCTTACAGTTAAGTCTACTACGTAAAAAGTACCAGTTACTAATTTTTTTCGGTGTATTATTTATCTATTTAACGGCAGATAAGCTTAACGACAGAATAATTAGAACAAACACCAGTTGTTAAATCCGTAACCTCAGCCAATAAAACCTCGCAGGTATATCTAGGGAAAAAATTGCAAATTTAAGTCACGCTCGGAAAGAAGTCCCGTGAAGCAAGCGTACACGAAAATCGCGGAGCCCAGCGCAAATCCTTCCGTACCCCCAGCAAGTGAAATACGCCGGAAGAGCGGAATAAAGCAGTCCGCAGGAAACAGTCGTGCGGCGCTCGAGCGGATCTACGTCCGCAGGTAACGAGACAGAAGGAGAGCGAGGAGAAGACGCCGACGAGAGGGTGGAGGGTGAGCCCGAAGACGGATGGACCGCGGGAAGGTCTCACGCCGCGTCGTTTGCCGCATAGATCCTGGGAATGTCGTCGGTGCGCGGGTCACGCGCGCCCGCCTCCGTCGCTTCGAGCCCCTTCCCCCGCGTCGACTTTATCTCTTCCGCATAATTTGGAATTTATGCGCCGGCGCGAGTGTCGTCGCGCGACACGGCCGCTGATAGCTAATGTCGCGCGCCCGGGACGCCGTGAATTTCGCATTTTCACTCGGCGCTTTTGACTATCTGCCGGCCTGAGTAAGCACGCCGCTAACCCACCCTCATCCCCTTTTGTTTATGCAGTTTCAAGGTCGTTTTCGTTTGATGGCAGGGACTTGTTTAGGACCGGTGGACGGTTAAAACGTATCGATTTCCGGCTTGGATGAAGCTTTGCGAGCTGTTGGCGTAGCCTTTTTATTGTCGAGGGGTATTGAACTCTCATTTATTTATTTGTTTAATCAAAATGATGTAAATTATAATGTATATTGTACTATGGAGTAAATAAATAAATAAAAAATCGTGTGTGGGAAGTTTTAATTAGGTGAAGTTAGATGACACTTGAACGAAAATTAATAATTAACGATCAATAAGTTTGCAGTTGCTTATGCCAGTATTTCTCTGTGCCTCTTTGTAAAGTTAATTAATAATTTATGAGATGTAGATATTTTTTATTTAATTGGCGATGAGAGCGTTGTATTAATTTTTGTCCTTTACTTTTAAAATTAGCAATTAAAAATGATGTAACTTATTGTGCAATCAACAGTGATTCTTTTCATTTACACTTTTTTTGTATTTGTAAGGTATTGTTTACGTGAAAATGTATACGCAGACCTGCGTGATGAAAGGGCTAATATTGACAAAAAAAATGGAAAAAAGAGAGGAAACAAACTATGTACGGTCGGCGTGTTAGCGGTTGAAAAAATCTGTACATTTATTTCGATAATGATTATTTTTTCACTTATTCATTAGTTTTAGATAGATCCATAATGGTATGCGAAATAAGACTTGGTAGTCTCTGTTTAATAATAAAAGATCATCTTTGCCGCCCCATTAAAAAAGTCAGGAATATGTTACTAATTTTATTTAAACATTTTTAAAAAATCAAGTATAATACCTAACATAACTCTTAAGATAAAACAATTATTTGCTTTTAAAGAAGTATATGAATGACATATAAAAAAGCCACGAGATATTTGCCCTCCGTTGGGTAACGATTTATCATTTTACAAAGTTTCAAGTTCAGATAACAATTCCTTGATGAAAGTAGCTTGAAAAATGATAAATCGTTACCTAACGGAAAGCAAGTATCTCTTGGTTTTTCGATATTTCGTTAATACACTTTTTTAAAAGCAAATTAATTGTTTTTTCGTCTGCTATTTTATGGCGCGAAATTTGAATTTTTAATTGACTTTCAGACCCCCTTAACAAACCAGTCCAGAAGGTAAATCACCGTTCGAGCCACGAGGGATTATCTCTTCGCACTCTCGCCCTGATTAGCAAAAAGAAAACATTTAGTCAACAAAAAAGCTTTCAATTTAAAAAAATTGCAATAGTAAGAAAAAACACGTAGACAGTGTACCAGTCTATTATTTACCGTCAGTTTTCACTTCTTTAAACACTCGACCATCTTCCCTCGCATACATTTATAAATAACGAGAGAAAAGAAAAACAACCTACAAGCAAAGTTGGGAGTTTATAAACTTGGCAAGTACCCTCTAAACCCCCGAACTATTCCATTCTCTAGGAATGAAAAAATAGAAGGCACTTCACCGCCTCGTGAGGGCAGCGGAGTAATAATTCTCGATCGATCACCCTAGCATTAACGATCGACCTTTGTGCGTCTTCGGGGGGAAGTTCTTGCGAGTGCACTTCATAAAGTATACGCGCAACGCGTCCTGAAGTAGCGAGGAGCAAGACCAGCTCCGGGGATGCAGCTTTGGCTTTCGGGGCGTGCGAAAAATGCCTGGAGGGGGAGGCGTCGAATTTCCATAACGACCGGCCCATTCATCGTTGCCGGAGAAAGCGATGAACAAACTTCTAACGAGGCGAGTCATTACCACGGGGGTAGTCGCCGAGCGCCGGGAATTCAAATTCTCGATTCCGGACACCCATACGAGAACGCGAGATCGAAAATTTTAATTTTCGTAAATTGGCAGCGATAGACTCTCCTACGGGTGAGAAGTGGAAATACACAGAGACACATATATAGTCGCTAAGGATGCGGATACTCGTACGCCAGAAACAGACCCGAATTTTTCGCGCAACACGCCCGAGTTACTTTAAGTAGAAGAGCCCTGGCTACAGTCAGACAAGTTAAACTTACTGTTGACGCCCGCGAGCTTAAAGGGACTTTCTTTTAGGAGCTGCGACGAAAGTAAGGTGACAGCGAGGGTGGGAAGACTTTTTTTTCTGGATTTGCGCATTAAAGGCTACCTCAGGGTTTTCCTCCTGTCGAGTAATCGCGATTTTTATTAAAAGAACCATGCCGAACTCTCATTACACTTTCTCCTTTCACTGCCTTTCTCTTTCATTGCTACTTCCGTCCCTTTCTCACTGTCAGTGTTTCTCCATCTCTTTCTGCTGGGAAATCTAATAATTATCTATGTAAAGGAACATTTGGAGCGCGCCCCCGCTCGGGCTCATTGCTTTTGCATAATTTTTATTACTCTATAGTTCGTGACAAGTTGAATTGAATTTATATGAGATACTCGAAAGTTTTAATTATAAGAGAGCAGTCGGCGTTTTAAGTTTTTGCCTTTACTGCGGCAATGCACACTGGATTAGTTAAGCCAATAAAAACAGTCAAAATAACTTCGATGCTAAAAGGATCTACATTATTCTGTACTTCGCTTTTACTTATTTTGTTGAAAATTAATTTTCACCCTCTGCTCTCTGTTGTCGTAATAAAAACGTCGCAGAAAGGTGGATATTCAAATGAAGTACTAAAATCACAAATGCAATGAACAAATGGAATATTTAATTCGTTAAAGCAAATGAATTATCAAAGCAGTCGAAAAAAAACTTTAATTAAGTAAATAGGGCCAGGCACAAGTGTCAAATGTAAATTCCATTCCAACACTTCTTTCTTTGTACAATAGTCTTTCTTTACATCTTAGAGATTCTTAGACATTTATGAATCTAAGACTGTGATTAAATTATTTATTTTTCATATATTTTTTTATTAAATTATTTCTTTTTTCTTCTAATTTTAACAGTATCAATAAGTAAAAAATTCATGGAGGTATCATTGTAGTTCGTATTTCTCGTAATGCGATTGGTCGAGCTGTTGAAGTTATTTTGTTTTTCAAATGGTTTGTTCTGACACTATTTATAAAGCTAAACAGCATTTCCACGCGCCTGATCTAGTAATAAATAAAATGCACTTCCGGGCAAATAAAAAGAAAAAGTATCGAAACCAAACTTCACCTCTGCTCTTCCACTTCAGAACAGTGATTTGAAGCAAATCTAATGGAAGCCCAGGCGATACGTCGTGGGAAACTTTTCAGGATTTTCCACCCTGCTCCTATCGCTAATTCGGCAATTGTCGAATTCACAGAAGCTAATGCAGAAAGTCTCGAAATCACTAGCATCAGCACGTAACGAAATTACCCCACGGAAAGTGCTCCCAGCCTCCCTGTCGTTTATTAACTCAGCAGCGAGGGAGGAAAATCGTCCCTCTCTTCGCGAGCTTCCGGCTGTCCCTCCACGACGAGGAATTCGCGTCGCGTAAGCCTGACGGAGAAGCGTCCGCCGCTATCGCGGCTAACTTTTAAATCCCACTCCCCTGACGTTGGACCTTCCGAAGAGGCTTCCCCTCCCTCTTCCTTAGCGACGGGCAGCCTCTCCAAAGGCGACGGCGAACCTCTTCCGCTCCTATTTCGCAGATCAGCCGTGAAGAGGAAGTGCCCGCCATAACTCGCTCTGAGAGCTTTTCAGTCGCGACTCTCCCCGAGGCCTGCGGCGGATACTCGCCGGAACGCAAATAAGTGGCCGGGTGTAACGGATTTTTAATTAATTGTTCTTTCAGGAAGTTTCCGGGGCCGACGCGTTGATGCGCGGGTAATCGAGCGCTCGTGGGCCTGAATATTCAACGCGGCCGAACTTTTAAGAGATAGAGCGGACATAGGAATAAGCCTTATTACGCGTCATTAGATTGCGCCGCGTTGCTTAAGCTAAACGGCATTTTAAAAGCTTTCTTTGTGTTTCGTTGCCTCTTATTCTGCACGATTTACATTTTTTTTTCATTTCTTTTCGCTCGATGGGTACAGTGGAGGAGAAAAATCGTAACTTTTTTTCGCCGACCTGCTTAGTATGAATGGATTGGATGCTTTAGATAATACATTGTTAAAAAATGACCAATGGACGATCGATAAAATCTGTGTAATGCAAAAATTTAAAAATCAGAAATGTAATGTATATATTTTTTTATATTATTTTATTTTTATTTTTATTTTTACTATCGGGTAAACCGTGGCAAGATGCCAGCTTGCATAAAATGTCAGAAAACTACATCTCGTTTTTTGTAAATATATTTCTCTGTTATTCAATCTCAGTATGTACTACGAGCCTTTGATTACATTAACATAGTATTATCGAATTTTCGCTTTAATATTTAGTTCGTTTTCAGATCTTTATTGAAATGTTGTAGATTGAGCTATAATTTTCTTACGATACAGTTCTGTATCAATCCATAAAATTTCATATTATTATAATATAATCATATATTTATAACTCAAATTTATAGTTGTGTGGCGCAAAAAAGGAAAGTAGCTAAATTTTTTTTATTATATATATTTTTCTAAAATTAATACCATATGAGAAAGATGCCAGCATACTAATCAACACACTTTGCCAGAGGCATGTTACCTCAAAAATCGCGAAAATACATGTAACACGCTCATTTTTTATTTTGTAACGTTAATTACATATAAGCTTAATATTATAAAGCTACTTTGAGTGATTGATGTATAAATATTGCTTAATTTGTTCTTGTGGCATCTTCTCCGCAGATATACGAATCTCTTGTAAAAAACGTAATTTTCTGAGAAGTAAATTAAATAAAGACGTATTTTTTAATGCATTTTCTAAGTAATCACACGCAAATTAAAACAGTCTAGTAAAATTTATCTACTCCATATTTATGTACTTTTTATTTTAATTTTTTCTTAGCTGTATCAACTTTCCTCTTTTTTTTACCCTATTTTTTTACTAGGTGTTCAGAGTTAAAAAAAGAAGCGAAGACTCTTCGCTTGACTCTAAAATTTGCAGCATCAACAGAATAAAATGCAAAACTCACTTAGTCATTTAATCAAGACACAGAGGGAAGTGCGCTAGGCTCTTGTTTGAATGCGTCGCGCCAAATGAAAATACCCCCGAGTCGATTTATCAAGGAGGTAAGCGCGGGAACTAAGCTAAACAGAGATTAGCGCATCCGCAATCCTTAGTCGCGCGTCTAGCGCGATTAATCAGACTTTTAGCGAGCCCCGACGGCAATTCACACGCAATCCCAAAGCAACTTTCCGCGGCTAATTTTCCGTACAAGCGGCCGTCTATCTTTTCTCGGCATTGATTATCATTCACGGGGTGACGCCACTAGGAGCGAGAGGTTTTGGGGGTGGTCCCATTAATCAAGCCGGCACAATGCAGGCAGAATGGCGCGTGTCATTCTACGTTGACCCGCGAGCCTCGCCGAGATCACCGGTTCTCTTCTTACGTATAGCGCTTCAGTTCTACTCCCCTCGGGCACATTATAACGCGCCGCGACGAGTAAATGCCTTTTCATTAAGAAGCCACTTTGCGACCGCACTTTCTACTCAGCGGAGCAGCGCGCTGATAAAATTACCCACCGCCTTTATGTATTAGCTGTTTTCTTACGGGATATTTTGATTATATAGTCTTTCGGGGTTTAATGAATGAGATTAAAATTTTCCTTCTTCTTCAAATATTAAACAAGATTTTTTTCGATCAAATGTTGCATTCGATTGAATGTTATGATTAGCGTTTTTGGTCCCGATAAATTCAGGAATTTACCAGCGAAAGAGATAATTAAAACACTTTTTTATTTATATTTTATTCCCTGTTTGGTTAATTTTTACGCCATCATTCGTGGCGATTGCACTTCGACAACTGAACTATCGGTTTACAAATAACTAGACGACCAACTTCATTCTTTATGAAATATAATTGATTGGCGTTTTCGTTAAACTCGTACTTTAAAAAACATTCTATATCGCAAATAATAGTAAACCTATCCGTAATAGATTTCCTGAAAAATCAAACGGATTGAATTAAAACTTTATAAGTTCACGCGTAGGTATGAAATAAATGGTGTTGAAATTTTGACGGTGGCGGAGATTTTTACGATGAAATTTTTAGTACAAAATAAACGTCAATCCCTCTAGATTTGATCAAGTGAATATTTCCGCTTATTCGAAGTGAATTTAATATTTAGAGAGCTGGGATATGGCTGTTTCTATGGTACTCGTTTAATTTAATGGTTTTCTCTCCCACTAAAAAACATTTTCCAAAAAGTAATTTTAGCCCGAACTCACCCCCAATCATCATAAACTTTGCAGAGTATAAAACAATTTTTTAAATCCTTAATTGTAGGCCTGCAATGAAGGTTTTACATTTATGTTTAGATTTTTTACAATTTAGGTTTACATTTTGATAAACAATAAAATCCGGATTACTGTTTATCAAAATGTAAACTAAAGCGATTTTAGTGTTTAAAAATTTTACTTGATAATTTTTGTGTAAAGATGAGTGCAAATAGATTGGCTATTTCATAGGAATTTGAAATAAGTTTATCTTTTTCATTTGCAATCAAAGAGATTTGAGTAAATTTACGTTTTCAATCAACATTTTTTATTTTTGTTTGCCAAATGATAGCGGATGGTGTATGTACGTTAAATTATAAGGTGAAATTTATCCAGTATCATTTTTTTTTGTCAATTTGAGAGTCCTTCTACCTGAAGCCCGTTATTTGTAAACGTTTGGGTTTACACAACTTATGAAAATTTTTACTATAAAAAATACTTAAAGTTGCTATGTACATAACAATTTCTACTATATAAATAGCAATTTTTTCTACGTACATAGGAATTTTGAAGTATGTACATAGAAATTTTTAGTATGTTTTATAGTAAAAATTGTCATTGGTCGAGTATGTCCCATTGTTCCTACGGAATATAGTAATTTTGACTAAAACATTTCTCTTCGTGTACATGCTGATAAACAATAATCCGGATTTCCGCAAAAGTCGCTAAAAATTTCGAGTAATATAGCACCGACAAGGAAAATGCATCAACTCGGTTTTGTTCATTGCAATGCAAGTCCGAAATTCGCTGATGTCCTCCAGTAAATTGAAACGCGCGTACTTTTATTTAGTACCTCGAGAGCTTTCAGTCCGCCAACACCTGAAAACAATCCCGGAGCGAAACGCACCGGCAGCATCCAACTCTCCTCGGCACTCCGGGAACAGTCGAAAAACAAAGCGGCAGCAATCAGCGCGTGGCACCTGCGCGGCGGCCGGCCGGCAATTAGTGTGCGAAATTTAATACGAAAGGACTTGGGGGCGGGGGGTGGAAGCTCGGCGGTAGGCCAGCCGGCGGCGGCAAACCGGGCGGACGCTTAATGCGCGCGCGAATTTCGCAGTAGGGGGCCCCGGGCGACATTAGCATGCGAGACTCGCTGCGCGACTAATCAACTTGTCGGTACGGCGGGCTCGTTGCGCGGTATTACCCGCGCCAAAGTCATCGCGCGTGATGTAAGGGCCTCGATTCGCCGCCGCCCGCTTAACGCGTCCTTGCACATACTTACACGACGATTATGGGCCACGGCTGCGCACGCACTCGTCCGGCGTGCCCGGAATATTTCGCCGGGGGTGAGTTTGTTGGGCGCGGAGCTTCAGCCGATTTTCTTGGACTAACTGCTGCTGACTGGGCGGTCGCGACTTATGGGTGGAAAGAATCGGGGACGGTGGATTTCAATGGGCCGAATTAGCGGAGCGCGTTTGCGGAGGATTAATGGCTTTTAAATTCGCGGGCCTGCTATTTATCAACTTCTGTTCGAGGGAGCTTCGCTGGCGGAGCTTGCGATTGAAATTTAACTTACATATTTTATAGATAAAAGCGGAATTCGTGTTTGCGCGTTTGATTTACATGGTGGAATTCTATTCGTATGATTTTAGAACTTTGCGAATGTTTATTATAATTTGTTCGCGGCGAGATTTGTTTTTGAGTATTTTTTGAGTATAGATTTTTGAAAAATGATTTCTTAAAAAACTCTTAGGTATTAGCTGTCACGCTCGAGGACATGGTAGAAGGAGTTCAAGTATAAGGTGTAGTTAAATCTCTTAAAAAAATCCATTACAAATTGGATTAATTTGATTTGATAAGTACTCTCGAGAGCAAAGTTCTTGTGCGATTTCTCACGTGTTCTGTTTAAAGCCGAGCTTCTAGTTAATATTCTGGTGAAAATTAAATTTTTGCGTCTTAAAAATTTGTTTTTTTATTTGGCACAATTATAAAAAGAAAAAAATTATGAAAAATTGCAGTAGCGTTAGCCGGTTTAACAAATCATCAATAAGTAAAAAATCCTTGGAGGTTTCATTGTATTCAATAATCCTCGTGGTGCGATTCATTGAGATGTAGATGTGATTTTGATTTTCAATCGTTTGTTGTGACGTTATTCTACACTGAGAGAAAAAATTGTTAATTTTAAGCAAACATTTATTTCAATAATACTTATTAAATATTTTATGAGTCAAAAAATTATTATTTCGAAATTACTCAATTTATTTAGAAACAAATAAATTCAATTAATTTTCATGAATGAAATAAGTACTATTGAAGTAAATCATTTCCTTAAAATTAACAATTTCTTTCAGAGTAGTAACTTGAAAAATATTTATTTATTTACTTATTTATTATTACCAGTTGTTACATATGCTCAATTACAAAATAATTGGTATATATAGACATGTACAAGTTACAAATGTAACCCAGCAGTGGAAAATTTTTTCCTGGCTCGATATAATACTAATACTTAATCTACATAGAAAAGAGTGAAAGAAGAGATCGATATATACATATGTATATATAAAAACGTAACAATTTCGATCTATCGCAAAGACTGGACGTCATAAAGTCGACCTTTGTGCACCGAAGGCACAAGTGTCGGGAGGTAGAATGCAAAGGTGTCTCTTACGAGGGCACGAGAGGACACGGAAGGAAGAAGAAGATAACGACGTCGATCGTATCGTTTATTACAGAGTCACGTACGGCCTTGACGAGGCCACTCAGTGAAAGGACGAGTTCTCCATGCCATCCGGGGGGTGGGGGCGACACGCTGCTTGCGCCTCCCTCGTCTCGTTCGTTCTCATTGTTCTTCTCCCTCAACTGAGGGGTGGAAGAGGTCGGGGAAGCTGCGCGACTATTTCAGACGCGGCCCCGTGGGACGTCGGTAGGCTACACGCTTATGGGGCCCGGAGCCCACGGGAGAGGCGAGAACCTCCGACTGTTCGAACGGAGTGCCCTACGAATTCGACGATTGATGCCGCTGGTACTCGGGATTTGCGGAGCGGACGCCCACCTTTCTCTCCTCGCGCGCTTGCATCGAGATTTATGCCCGCCTTTGCTTACATCCACCTACCGAGACGATTCATCGAGGGTTTTTGCTCCTTTTCTACTTCAATTCTTTTTAAATTTTCTCCTCGAGGAGAACACTGGCGGAGATTTTTTCTGATCCTTCGAATCTTGAGAAAAGTCTTCCAGACGTGTGAAGAAATGCACATAATTTATTAATTACTTGATTAACTTTATGAAATTGAAGTCACTATTTTTCTATTTCATTTTGTTAAATCCTTTCATTTGTCATAGTTCCGTTGAATTAAAAAGAATCGATTTTTTTACAGCCTAAACTATGCTATAATTTTGCAGAAATGAGCATAATACTTCATTCTGACGGCAAATGCAAAGAATGCAAAAGGTTTTACGACAACTACGCCATTCATCCAATTTATCTTCAGAGATTTTGTCGAAAAGAATTTTCTCCGTCTCAATTCACATACTCGGCGAAACTTATATAATTTTTAAAACTTATCCAAAAGTTTCATTAGAATCCGATTCGGTGGAAAATATATAGGTATGTAGAAATTCAAATCCCTTTCAAGTGATTGAATTGCTACGTTCGAAATAAATTTTTTAATTGTTCCATTGTTATGCATTCGTGACTAGGATAATTCAAATTCACAAAAAAAGTACTTCTTTCGCATTCTCCGCTCAGTAGAAACACTAAATCAAACTCGAAAAAAAAAATAGTGCGCATTTCAATTATATCAGATCAACCTAGTCGGACGAATCGTTCGAATCCTCAAAATTTTTATTGCAAGCCCAATCAATATTCGCCAGTGGACGCTAAGGAATTAAAAGAATCTTTATAATCGCGCCAGCCACGACATCGCAGAAGCAATTTAATATCCTTAAACGATAACAGAAATATCGGCAAATAATATATCTCATTTTTTGCTTCGTATTGCTCTCGAGATTCTTTTATATTTTCAATTCCCCCACTTTATCTCATTTCTCCGATACTGCGCACTTGGAAAACTTATTTTATTGTCTATGATTCGTATTGCATATAAGAAAACCCGGGGAAATTCTCAAAAGCGCTCTTGTGGCTCGTATATACCTCATGCGAGTTAAAACTTTTCCATTGTTTCGCCGTAAATTCCAGCCGATCGCTATTTTCACCTAATTGTGCAAATATTTATCGAACCCCTCCACCGTCACGGTAAATCGATAAATTTATCGCATAAACCTCCAGCCTCGCGTCGACATCCCGTCGAAATTGTGTAGGCTAATTCGGTCCCGGCAATTGTCAGCAGGAATAAAAGGAGCAAAACGAATGTCCACGTCCATGTGTTCGGCCGGTCGCAGACTGGGGGATCGTCCGACAAAGAATCGGCAAAGCTTGGCCGATTCAGCCCCTTGAATATGTGGGGGTGGGACGCTTGAGATGGTAAAGGCGAGTACTTGGGGGTCCCGACGGTCGTTGCCTAAGTTCCGATGCACATTGTACAGCCCTACATCAGCTTGCTTACGAGATTCTGTCTGGAGCTCGGGGCACGTCGTAAGTGTATTTTCCACAAGGCTGTAATACCTATTCTGACTTCGATGCCTCGCCCACTTCGTACACGTCGTTTTCTCTCCCTTTCTATGCAACTTTGCGCGAAACAATGGGAAGCTTTGGAGCAACTGCACTGCTGCTTTGTTTGATTCGATCAACAACTTTTAGATTGATCTGAATCTGTCCTTGTTTTTCTCTCGGTAAGGAATTTATTATTTATTTCTTTCAGAAAACAAATTTAAATTTTCAAATCTAGCGCTCTCTGCATTTTACATTTTCAGGCTAGATTAATTTTTTTTTAATTTTGGCGCCGCTTATTAATTACCATAAATCATAGCACACGATGTTCAAAAAATGTTTAGTGACCGACTAGAGGGTTAACTTTTAACAGTTTTTACTTTTTGAGATATTATCGATAATTATCAAGTTATTATCAATTGATAAAATTTTAATAATTATCCAATTAATAGCCGCAAGTCGCTCTCTATTTAAATCAACAGCCACACGATACTCTGGTAGGCTCCGTCCATCGGACCTTGACTGAGCCACTGATGGGATAATTATTGTAATTTTTAATAGACAATAACTCGATAATTATCCGTCATATGGCAAAATGATAAGAGTTAATATTCATAAAATTTGCCCCTCATCCAGCGACATAACTTTTGGCAAACATTTTTTCAACACCGTATATAATACTAAAGTTTTATATATGAGTGCAAAATTGGAAAATCGCATTTGCGAATATTACCTAATGTAACAATTAGGCAACCAATCACATACTGGTATCTTGACGATCATCTTGAGGACCAGTCAGAATCACGCACAACAAAGGCCATGATTTTTTTAAGAGAGGATAAATTTGCTTGCCTTATGTTACATTAATAATTTCATGTTACTGTGAATCTTACGTTGAAATATCACACGCTGCTATTATAGCTTCTCTTTATCTGTGAGTTGCTCAAAGCTTTACATTTCATGCAGATATTACGTGAGCTTTAAATGTCAAGTAAAAAAGCGTCTGTGCTACTGCCTTTAAGCTCATTCCTCCGCCACCCAAAGAGGCTTTATTTCCGAGATTATGCCGTGACGTCGTAATTCACAAAGGAGATGAAGAAAGCTCCCGGTGCGAAAAAGAATGCGTGCGGAAGCACGAATGTCTCGAGTAGTATGCGGACGTCTCGGGGATGAGATGTGCGTCTTCTGCCTGGCGACTGCGCAGTCGGAAATACGAGCTCACCGGAAGAACAAATACGGGCTATTAGGAACGCGAAAACTCGCCGCTTACGTGACCAGACAGGGTGTCCTGTCTTAGCACTGCCCCCCCCCCCTCTCCTCCCTGAGTTGTCATCGTTGCAGAAATTTTATAGGACACCCTGCACTCGCGTGCCAAAATGGAAGATTAAAAAGCTTCGCTTACTAACTATAACGCTTTTAGCATGGCTGATGAAATTTTTGAAATATCGTTGACAGACTCCTTTAACAATTTCTTTTTTAATGTAGATTTCGTGAACTTTTTTTTGTGATTGTTTTCATAACTTCGCGAAGTACATTGATAAAAATGAAGTACACTAGTAAAAATATATAAACGAGAAGAGCATAATAATGAGATTTCCGAGAAGTTTTCTTTGAAGTGGAAGACTACAACGCTAAGATTTATACTGAAGTTTGTATCAAAAGAATTGCTGCGATAACTTTGGTGACATTACACCCTTCATACTTTTAAAGAAATTCGAGAATTTCTCGGAAAAATTTTCCACAAGTAAGGGTAGCCGTACTCTCTCCCATCAGTTTGTTAATTTTATTCATCAAAACATTACCATGCAATAACTGTGAATGTAAAAGAATTCATAAAGTATACGTCGAGAAAGGAACCGAAGACAAACAGAACTCAAACGTTCTATCCGATTGGCAATTAAAATCAAGGCGTTAAGATAAAAATCACGAAAAGTTGATTGACAAACTACCGAAATCCGTTTTCAACTGGGATTCTCAGCCTCATGTTTATCAACGTCGAAATATTTGGGAATAATGCAACGCACAGCAGAAGCCAGATGATAAGCTCGGTCTTTTCGCATCGGTAGCTCCCATCGCGCCAAATCCTACTGCGCACATCGCGCTTTATTTATTAATATCTGGAGAAACGAGTCGTAAGTTTCTTGATTTATTGGTAAGCTCGAACTAAGCGTTAATGAAATATCGAATGGGAAATTAATGCTGGAAACATCGATAAATGAATATTTCTTCCCTCGTTATATTGTTGTGCATGTGCTAACGAGCAAAGTTTCGGGCTCCGTTTGCTGCTTTGGAATTGCATCGATTTTAATTGTATCGATTACGTAACTGTGTGTCAAGCGGAGAAAATTTATTTGTTAGTCAATTAGCGAGTGCAGTGATTGAAGTTAATAAATTGTTGAACAAATGAATAATATTATGCAAGCAAAGCATTATGCATGTAAATTACACTTTATTGAGCTGCTTTCCAAGAATGATTGGCGCACTAAAAAGCTTATGTGCATAATACAGTTGAGTAAGGAGAATATCTAACGTCGCCATTGAATTATTCAGCGGGCTTATTATTGATTTGTTCGGTGGATAACTGGACAAGCAGTTGAAATCAAAGCTACGCATCTGCGCTTATCAGGAAGTGGAAGTTGTAGGAATATCAAGATTTCTGACAATGATAAAATTCTTCAAGAATCTTAGATTTTGTGTTTTTACGCTTTTTGCATTAACAATTAGTCACTGCAGATCAAATGCGAGCAACGAATTTATCATAGAATATTTTGTATACAGAGCCCCGTCCACTGTTGTAGGTTTCACGTGTAATAAATACGAAAGTAAATAGATTCAGTTAGCATTTGTTTCCTAAATATTATTCATATATGTTTACTTCACAAATTTCTTTGAGTGACGAGGAAAATGTTTTCAGGCGACGTTCAACTGATGAAAAGCTTCAGCAATTTCCAATTGCAGTCGTCGATATGGAAATTGGAAGGTACGATAGAATTATCAATTTTGGCGAAAGCAATATATCGAAAATTAGGTATTTTCATTGACATAAGATGCCATTTTTCTGAAAATGTGAAAAGTGCTTTCAACCAGGTAAGGATCAATAACAAATAGAAATAAAAATATAGAATTGTTTTTTTAATATCTCGATCATCCTTATTAGGCTACGAATTATAAAATGTTTGACGAAATATATTACTGGCTAGTACTAGGATCAAATTTAAAAGAAAGCTTATCTCTTATTAATGATAATTTATTCGGATTATCAACGGATTTTGTAGTCGCTATTTACGAAGACGACCAATACATTCTTTACGATGTGTATAATCCTTGCAAAGCAAGGGGTGGAACTTTAAAGGCAACACAAATAGGATATTGGAACGAAAGTAATGGCCTAAGTATAATTCTAGAAATGGATAAAATGCGTAGGTGGAACTTAGAAGGTATGACGCTAAAGATGAGCGGGCTTGTACGTATATTCAAAAGTTAGTCTTCAATAGTCTAGGAGACTAAGGATGTGTGGCACATCGATGGTGAAATTTTAGTACTAATATTATTATGCAAAATTAACAAAATCTGGTATAACAATCAAATGATATTTGTGCCACTGGTCGTAGTCTCAGATGTTCTTGTTTACTGTTGAAAACATAATAGAGATAGTTTTTGATTTTTTTAGGTGAAACATAAACCTCCAAATATGTATGTAATCGATTACTTGAAAGATTATAATTTTAAACATCTTGACCTCAGGACAAAACTTGGGTATGCACTATGGACACACTTGTCAGAAATGTTTAATTTTAAGTAAGTTTTTCTTTTTCCCAATTATATTTAGTACGATACATTGTTATAACAATACATTTTTTAGCATAGAGTTTCATGACAAAAATATGTGGAGTGATGGAGATGAAAGAATGCCGGTAGTAAATACTTTATCTAAAGGCGATATTGATTTAAGTGGAACTGCTGAATCTATGACAGATCAGCGGATGAATCTAGCTATAGCCGTATATCCAGCTATACCGTTTCGGTACAGTCAACAACTAAATTTAATTAGAAAACACATTTTTTAATGATTGCCGTTTTAAAGTAGTATATTTAAATTAAATATTGCAACAAACAAATTTAAAAAAAATTCTTTTTTCAGAACCTGCTTTATATTTAGAAGTACATCATCGGACCGATTAAGCGTTCGTGATATTTTTCTTCCTTTATCGTCTACAGTTTGGTATTTAACAATTGGAATTAGTGTATTGTCGATAAACGCACTTGCATTTTTGTCAATTTTCACAAAACAAGATTTTTATGAAAATTATATTCGCTCCATTATAATTCACGTAGGTGCTTTTTGTCAACAAGGTAAATTAAAAGAGATTTTATTAATAATTTTTAATTTGCGTAATTCAATAAATCATTTGTATTTTATTTACAAGGAACTGAATTTTCTTCTGAAAATTTTTCTGGAAGAATTGCAATTTTACACATATTGCTGTTCAATTTGTTACTTTACAATTATTATTTAGCAAGTGCAGTTTCTAATCGCTTAAGTGAACCAATAACTATTATGAATGATTCGTTACATGAGTTAACGAAAAAAGATTTTCAATATGCTTCAGAGCCAATGCTTGAGTTTAATTTTTATATCAAGGTAATTCACATTAATGGTAAAAAATTTTATTTAAATGTTAAAAGATAATAATTATTATTATTTCCGAGAAAAAATACTTTCCAATATTTTTTTTCTTTTCCTTTAAATTATAAAACTAATATTCTTTTTTTCTAAAGAATGTGTGATTAAAACGAAAATTAATTCTTTCAGAATAACGATTGGGAAACTAGATCATTTTATTTAGATAAATGGTCAAAGATACCAGAATCTCGAAAATTTATATCACCGGAAAAAGGAATGGCTTTAGTGTTGAAAGGTGGCTTTGCATATCATACTCATCCAGATATCAGTTATCCTTACGTAGAACGTCATTTTGATGATCGTAAAATCTGTCAATTGCAGGAAGTGCATTTAATTAAACCGATGCAAGCTTCATTGTTTGTTCACATTAATAGTTCATTTACGGAAATGTTTAAAGCGGGGTAAAGGAATTAAGTAATTAAATTATTATGAGTTAATTTCAAATGCTAATACCTTTAATGCTTACCATCTACATTTCTTTTAGGAAAATATTCAAAAAAATTTAATCGTGTAGTATTAATATGTTTAGAATTATTTTTAATAAATACATATAAATATAAAAAATTTGAAATTTATTAAAATTTGGAATGTAGACATATAGTATATAATTATTTTCAGATTTATGAGATTAACGGAAGTCGGGATTAGATATCGTCAAATTTTTCAATGGACAGCAAGAAAACCAATTTGTCGAGCGGACGTGTTGACTGCAGATAGTATAACAATAAAGGAAGTGGCTCCGGCAATAATATTTTTGATATTTAGCATATTTATATCAGGAGCAATGTTATCAATCGAATTCATTTTTTCAACATATAAAAAGCGGTAAGCATATTTTAGAATCATAATGTAAAATAATTAATGTTAAACTTCGTTCAAAATTTGAATTAATAAATTATTAATTATTAAAGTTTACAGTATTTTTTATGCAATTAATTTTATTTATTGCAGAAAATTGCGAACAGTATCTCAAAAGGAAATACAAAATACTTCTCAAATGTCAAATTATATAAAAGAAAACACTAGTGAGTATCTAGAAAAATAATTACTGATTTATATAAATATAAAATACAATGCTTTATATGTATAAAAAAAATTGGTTGTCTAAATAAATATGAAAACTCTTTAAATCAAACTTACTGTTTTCGAAAATTATTTCTAAAAAAAATATTTGTCCGCCTCAAATAGGAAAATTTTGTCGCAAATTTTATCGAAGCGCTCAGCCGAGCGCGAGCATGGAATGCGCTCTGGAATGCGCAAAATGTAAACAAGGCGCATTCTAAGAGTTGCAAAAATTCCTAAGCGACTTGGAAATATAAAAATTTGTAAAGGGGACAGGATTTACGGAAATTTTTCGACTTTTGAGTCTTTGAATGTGCGTGAAGAAAGAAAGCTAAGCGGCGGGGGGAGGGAGGGGCCGGGGGGGGGGGGAGTGGGGGATGGGGGATGGGTGGGGAGTGGGGAGGGGGATGGGTGGGGAGTGGGGGAGGGGGAGGGGGGGATGGGTTGGGGGAGTGGGGGAGGGGGAGGGGGGGGAAGAGCGCTTAAATAGCGAGTGCAGGCGGACAGAGCCCTTCTATTGTGACATCCAGCTCATTAACAAGTTAAATAAAACAAAGTAAACTTATTCAGCATTATTTTCTCTCTCGCCTTCCTCGTCCTCAACAGTTAGGATAGAGGTAAATAAATTCGTAAATTTGATTTAATAGAAAAGGGCTCTGCCCGCCCTGCGCTCGCTATATTAAGCGCTCCCACCCACCCCCACCCTCCCCCCATCCCCCTCACCCCCTCCCCCCCGCGCTTAGCTTTCCTTTCTTTCACGCACATTCAAAGACTCAAGAGTCGAAAATTTTCCGTAAATCCTATCCCCTTTACAAATTTTTATATTTCCAAGCCGCTTAGGAATTTTCGCAACTCTTGGAATGCGCCTTGTTTACATTTTGCGTATTCCAGAGCGCATTCCATGCTCGCGCTCGGCTTAGCGCTTCGATAAAATTTGCGACAAAATTTTCCTATTTGAGGCGGACAAATATTTTTTTCGAAATAATTTTCTTTTTAAATAAAATAAATTTCCTTTTCATTGATAAATAATAAATAATTCTACTTTTTTAAATAATGTAATAATAAATAACAGTAAAACCTGACTCGGCAAAAACTTGGATTTTTACTTCTCTCAATTATTTCCAAAAATATTTTAAAATATACTTAGTAATTTGTATCCCATATTAAAATTTAAGTTTACATATTTCTTAAAATGTAAATATTTTGTACGTTAAGGACTCTAGTCCGTTGAATTTTGAATAAATAAATAAATAAAAATAAATAAATATATAAAATAAGTCAGAAATTCTCAAAAAAAAAAAAAATTTCTTCTAATTCCTGAAAATCATCATCCGGTATGGTCTAGTGGCTAGGATACCTGGCTTTCACCCAGGAGGCTCGGGTTCGATTCCCGGTACCGGAATTTTTTGCATTTTTTAACTTAAAATTAACAAAATTCATTTATTAACTTGTTGTCAATAATTTTGTATTTCCATTTATTGAATTCTTTTTTTATTTTATTATTATCTAAATTCTTTAGATAATTTTAAGAAGAGAAAAGAGAAAGAAACAGAAAAAAAAGAAAAGAAAAGAAGAAAGGAAGAAATATAAATTCCAATTTATGGCTCCTGCATACTGTTTTAATTTCGAAAAATTAATTTTTTGCTGTCAAAGTTAATTTGATTATTATCTGACTAATTATCAATACTTATTTTTATGGCTTGGGAGGTTTGGCTTCTTGTTGATGAGGTGAGTGAAAAGCATCGACCGAGGCGTGTCTTTGCTTACGGACTGTATTTACAGACCGTAATAATGTAGGCTGTTACGTCTTACCAAAATATCTTAATTTATTATTGATTTTTGTTAATTTTAAGTTAAAAAATGCAAAAAATTCCGGTACCGGGAATCGAACCCGAGCCTCCTGGGTGAGAGCCAGGTATCCTAGCCACTAGACCATACCGGATGATGTGGAAGTGAAAAATGTGAGAAACAAAGAGTAGCGCTGATGGTAAAGAAGCTTCCTACTTAATCGATTTTTAAAAAATTTTTAAAAATGCATCAAATAATAGTTATCTGCTGCTTTTTCAAGTCAGTTGTAATTGATTTGTGGATTAAACAATTTTGTTTTGCGTGCCCAATCTAGCAATAATTAATCCTTTGCGGTACAGCCGGATATATACATCTCACCAGAATGAAATCAATTTTTTTATTATATTAGACCATAAAAATCGTTTTCGATGAGGATTTTTGCATTTTCAAGTCACCGTAGTTGTAGTTGTTTGCTGTTTTAGCGTACAAAAAATTTTTATATTTTTTATTTTGCAGATTTATGAAAAGAAAATATTACTAAAACTTACGGAATTATTAGCCGGTTTAGCAAATCGATAAGTAAAAAATCCATGGAGGTTTCATTGTAGTCATCCTGATGTGTAATGATCCTGATTTGAGTATATTTAATATTAGTATTGATACGTATGTCATTGCAAGTGAGTGGCATGACAATAGCTGCAAGTAATTTCTTTCTGAATAATAAAATAACCATTTAGATTGATCAATATGATGTCATGCCGTAAACAGATTTAAGGTCAGTACGTGAAACAATCTAGAAAAGGCAGTAATTTTTTAAATTCCGCAATAAAATTTATTATAAATTCTCTTATGCATTTTAAAGTGGTTATAATTTTACAAGTAGTAAGCTTTTGTCTTGCTACTCGAGACAATATTTTTATTGTTAATTACTTCAAATACAAAAATACTCCTTTTGTGGTAGGATTTTCATGCAACAGTGCCGAAGGTTAAATTTACTCACTCAAAAATTCTCAAATTGACATAAATTATCGATTACGTAAAATATGTTTCATCTTTCCTAGGAGACAATGATTTAGTAAAGAATTTTAGCAATGCAGGAATTTTTTCTTCCCTGAATAAGCTACACCTTAATTTTACAATCAAACCGTTTTTGTATACAGTAATTCATAAGTTAGGTATATTCTTGGATCTAAGATGCTATAGTGATGCTGAGAAAAAATATCTCTTGTCAAAGGTAAGTGGTACAATTTTGAATTACAATATATAAAAAAAATCGGATTAAGAAAATCCTTCTCACTACAGTTGTTTTCTTCAATAAAAATTCCATACAAATGTTGATTCTTTAATAATGAACAGTCATCTAGCTTTTATATAAATGCCCGCTTTTTGAAATATGTCCAATTCTGTATTATTTGAACCGTGTAAAACTTTTGAATGTTTATCTTTTGAACATCCCATGAAAGAGCAGTAAAATATTTTATGTGCAGGCCACAACTGCCCGACTGTATGGAGAGCAGCATTATTGGCTAATTTTGGGCAATAATTTAAATGAGAGCATAAAGGCGATAAACGATACTGAGTTCAGTATTTCTACTGACTTTGTAATTGCCATTTCGAAAGATGACGACTTTGTTATGCACGACGTTTATAATCCATGCAAGTATCGAGGTGGACTTTTAAATGTCACTTATTTAGGTAGTTGGAACACTATTAAAGGGTTCAATATTACTTTGACGCAAAGTAAATTTCGTAGAAGATCTAATTTACATGGCATGATTCTACGTATGGCAGGGCTTGTAAGTGTAATTTACTAATTTACTCTTGGATGATAATTAAGAAAGACTACTAAAATAATGTGATATGTTTTAAATAAAGATTAATGAGCTTAATTTTAATATTCATCAAAATTAATTGATATTATTTCAAACGTTGAGCTACATTGAATGATTTAAATGGCAGGTAACAAACAGGCCTAAAGATATTCCTCTTGAAATGTACCTGCAGGACTATAGTACGAAACAACAAGATAGTATGGGAAAGTTTACTTACACAATATGGCTGCACCTCTCTGATTTATTTAACTTCACGTGAGTAAACAAGGAGTATTATCATTAATTTAAGGCTTTTTATGTGTAATGCTGTTTACTCTTAAATTTTGCAATTGTTGTATATCATTTATTAGAATAAAAGCTAAAGAATTGACAGTTTGGAAGGCAACCAATAGAAATGGTCCAATTATAAAAATGCTCTTAGAAAGATCAGCTGAATTAGGCGGAAGTACAGGAATCCCAACCCCTGAGAGATTATCCATCATAACACCAATTCCAGTTTGGCCTCTACGGTAACATAAAAATAATCTAAACTATCAATTTATCATAAAAATCGTGATAATTTTTTACCTTATTTTAAAAACAATTTTTAATAAGTAGACTATAAACAGAGATGAAACTTTTGATAATCAAGCAGATTATTAATAAATCTATTTTTTGCATTTTATTAGGACTTGTTTCATGTTTCGTACGACGCAATCCAAAACCATTAAAGTTAACCATTTCCTAAGACCCTTAGCGAATGCTACTTGGTACTTAACAGTTGTGCTTATTGTTACTGCAGTCCTGGTCTTCGCCTGGGTTTTGGTAGCAGAACACATTAGCGATAAATTCGAACGTTATTCCGCTGCATTTTTATTCACAATTGGAAGCATATGCCAACAAGGTATTTAAAAACTATTTTAATATTGCAAATAAAATAACGAACGATACAAATTTTTAATTTTACAATATTATGAAAATAGATACAAAATTTTAAAGAGCAAAAGATTTACATTTTTTTCTTTTGCAGGTTCAGACCTGCAAATTACACACATTTCCAGTAGAATAGCGTTTTTACAAACTATGCTTTTCAGTTTGCTGATTTACAATTACTATTCAGCTAGTGTAGTATCAGCACGTCTTAGCGAGCCATTAGAGAAGATAAATGATTCATTAAATGAATTAGCAAAAACGAGTTTAAAATTTGGAGCTGAGCCGAGTCTCTATTTCAATTTTTTCATTAAGGTAAACTGCTCTTAATTTTTTAAATGATAATTTTTCGAAAAACAATGCTACATTTTTTGAATATTACTTTTAAGTAATGAAAAAAATGGAGAGTATATTGTAAACGATATAGGAAGAAATAGAAATATTATTTAGCGTTACAATATATTTTACATTTTTTAAAACTACCAGCGATTTTTTGTTTTACAATTAGAGATCAGATTGGGAAGCTCAACAGTTTTACTACAAGCGCTGGGTCAAAGTTCCCGAGAATGAGAAATTCATGCCAGCCTCCGTAGGAATAAGGCGCATTCTCCAGGGTGACTTTGCCTATCACATAGATGTGAACGTTGCCTATCCAGTTATCGAAAGACTATTTGATAATCAACAAATTTGCCAATTGACGATGGTGTATCTAGTGCGACCAACCGATTCATCTATATTTATGGCCTCGAACGGATCGTTTGTCGAGCTCGCTAAAGTGGGGTCGGTAACTATGCAATTAAACGTCATTGATTGTCTGAAATTGGAATATAAATTGAAATATTCCGCCTGATGAAAACTTTTGCATTTCAGAGTGGCCAAAATTAGAGAGACGGGCTTACGGGCCAGATTAGTGAAAAGATGGGCAGCGAGGGCACCCGAATGTAGAACTGATATACTCGTTATTGATCCCGTCAGTATATACGAAGCGGCACCAGCTTTTCTATTACTTTGTTTTGGTATCGTTTTAGGCGTTGTAATTTGCAGCGGCGAAAGAACTGTGTACTGCAAAAAGTATCACGATCACGGTATAAAGAGAAAATTGAGAAGCATCTACTCCAAGGTTTGTGATTTCAGGAAAAAGAAATAAAATTGCGATCCAATCACTAATTTCTTTACATTTATTTGTTTGATCTTAATAAATAAAAACAATTATTTATATACACATATTATTTAACTAGATATATCCAATATACGATATAACTATATATATCTAATCAGAGTTCGGCAAAATTTTAATTAAAAATTACCATTACTTCATTACAAAAAAAATGTTAAAGGGCCGCACAAAATTTATCATTACATTTGTAATGGCACAAAAAATTCCATTAATCGATTAATCGGTAATGAAGCGTTTGAAAGTTCCCATTATTTTGGATGGATGGATCGATTAATTGATTGATCAATACATCGATACATCGATAGATCGATGGATCGATACTTTACGAACTACAGTAATTATAAAAAGAGTTACACTCAGGAAAAGATTATCATACCATTATATTGAAAATTTATCTCAAATATTAACTTATAAAAGGTATTAGAAATTTATTAGTCAAAAAATACGGGACAGTTTACCTAGAAGAATAAATCGAGAGAGCACCAACATTGATCAATAAGTCGGCAACCGTGAGTCCTGTAGTTTTTATTACAGTATCATAACTTTAACGTATCTTTCCTATCGATCTGTTTTCTTATAGTTTCTTCCGTTTTTTCCCTACTGCAATGTTTCTTTCGCGACAAAGAAATTATTTTCCATTAATTCTAGTCAATTCTTTTGAAATTGAATAATTCTTCTTGCAGAATTGTTGCTGCCACAGTTAACAATTTTAATTCAAAATTGTATTCTGCCCTTTAAAAGCATCCAATAGCAATTAGGAAAAAGCTTATCTCGGCATCTACTGAATAGATTTCAATTAGCCTGAGCTTTTACATAGTGTAACTAAAAAAAAGTTCATTCATTTATCAACCACCGCATATTTATTTAATTTCGATTTTTTATTAAAAAAAAAAAAAAGAAACAGCTTTTCCTTTATTCCTGTGCAATAACTCTACTCAACGAATTTTATGAAATACGCATTTAAAAAGAGAATTATATTTTCCATTTTTATCGTGGTGAAATTTTTTGCTTACAAGAACAATTTGCTATTGAGTGCCGGTGCCATTACTAAATTTCTGAGATAAGTAAAGCAGGATCCTCGCGCAATGAAGGAATTTACGTATTTGCAAGAGGGTCAGAGCGAGTAGACGGACTCAAGTGGACTATTCGTATCGTCCGACAAAATTTGAATCGGGGCTTTGCGTTTGAATGGAGTTTGCTGAAAACGGAGCCGCGCATTACATGTACACAAAGTGCCCATGTTAAATTACGAATATTTGCATATCTACGAGCGTCTCTGACTGCCAAATGTTCGGAAGGTACCGTTTCCTCTATACTTGAACCATGTGTACTTAGATTTAAGTATGGGCAAGTGTAATAGGGAAATGCTGTAATATTAACAGTGATGGAAGAGTGAAAATTACTCAGATTTTAGAGAATATTTTAACGAACGGATAATTTACTGATGTAATAAATCTGTTGTGGCAGACTGTGCACGGAAGCTTGGTTAAACACACAATTCATTAAACAAACCTGTTAATGAGCTATTTTATTAATGACGTTACGAAGCATTATAATCAGATGATAAAGGATTGTTGATCGAATTTGTTGCGCTTGATAGCTGGATGTAAATTATAAATTTGTCCTTTGATCAGAATCACATTAATTGTATGGTTTATTAGACTAATTTCGATAAATAATTTTGAATGTTGATACGGAAATTATGAATATTTAATAATGTTTATCACTGTATTATAATATTTAAATCTCCATTTACGATTAGTTGAGCATAAAATTGTTAAGCACTTGTATGATATTTTTTATTATTTTTATTTATTTTTATTTATTTTAAATAAAATCTTCCTGTTCAAAATTCCTAACTAACGCGAAGGAGTAACTTTAATTACATCCAATATAATTATCAGATGTCTTAAAATCTTTAATTAAAACACGTCTACTTACTTGAAACATAAATGTAAATATAAATGTTAACGAGTAATTACATGAAATTACTCAGCAGAAAATTAGCTTTTAAGGATATTAAGAATGCCTTCTTACTGTTTCTTGCAAATCTCGGTAATGAAATTCCAGGGAATTAAAACGGAGCATTAAAATGGAACATTTCTAAATGGACGTAAATACGTGGAAAAGCTACGTAATTCAAGAATAACACTTTTGCGGCGTAGAATACATTACTTATTAAATTTAAATTTATTTTCCACATGTTATTTATCTACATTAAATAATAAATTGATATTATTATGGATTGAGTTGTAATCTACATTTCACAAGTCTCTTGAAAGATACTGACACTGAACCACAAATGAGGACAGCATCATAATTAAAAAGTCAAGCGTTTTCAATTCATGCCTTCAATGAGGTTTACTTTTAATTGAGATCAAGTAATTAAGATATTAATACGTCTACGCATTAAAATAGAGTTCAAGTAACTGCAAAAGCATCAGCATTAGTCGGTGAAGTTCTAACAAAATATTCCGTGATCTCTTTTTTCTTGCACTTCAGTCTGGAGTTCGATTATGCACGGTATCAAATAATGGAAGTCTCGATCTCCTTCGTAAGTTATCCACTCTTCTTTGGGCAGGATTTCATGCTTCGTATCTAACAGCAGCACTCACGCGATTCTATTACGACAAACAAATGAAAAAAAAAATTATTTCGTCAGAAAATACTGGAATATATCGATAAGATTTTTCATTGCATCTATTATATTTTAAGCTTATCAGTTTATTGATTCGCGCATGTTTTTAATGTATGCAAGTTTTATGCAGCGGTTATATGTATATTTTTTGACATTCTAAAATGTTGTACACTCAGTTTTATCAAAGTTGAATTTGCATATTTCAAATCTGCATATGAACGCACCGAAAAGCTCGAGCATCGTACACGTCCGGAGGTAAACGTTTCACGTCTTCCTTGACGGCTGGGATATCTTCCATGATGAGATCTTCTATGTAAAGGCCATACTTTAAATGTCCCATTTTATTTATAATGTAGCGTCTAAGTCAATCACCGTTGGGTTCATCGTATTTCTCTTTGGATATCATTAATGTGCATTTTAGAATCTTCATTGGTGACAGCTGTAGTTTTATGTAGTGATTTCGGAAATTTTTACAAATTCCGGAGTTTTGTGTAAAAAGTTGATGACACTTCTCCGATCGATGTAATTTCAAGAGAACTTTTTTGTTTCGCCTCCTCTGCTAAATACAGAGTACAGTAGCATTTTTTTTATTAAAAATTTCCAATTTTTTGAATTAGATCCGCCATAAATGTCACTACCATCTCGAATTTTTCAATGTTTACTTCAGATTAATTTCAATGTTCAGATTTGTAGTTAGGCTTAAAACATAAAAGTATGATTAAAGTAATTTGGTACAGTTTTTAATTTTTTTGCACCTCTGAAAGGGATAGACCACAATGTCAAAGATATCTACAAGATAAGAGGAATTGACTTATCCTTAAATTAACACGAGAAAAGAAAAGAAAAGTAGACAATCTTCTAATTCCATATAAATTACATCTCGACGAGGCCCGAGTACGAAACCAATCGAAACATCCTCGACGAGCCAAGAGCGGTGAGATTCAAAGTGTATCGATCGAACAGGTCTGGTAATCTGTACTAATTACACGGACGAAAAGGCTAGGATTTATGTCGAGAGTAATCGATTCGGTGAAATCGTCGTATAAGGATTAGGGCAAAGGGACTCAACGAGGGACGAAGCCTATTGGCTGGCGCGTGGGCTGCTTCCGCAGCACCTCGAGCCCCCTTATGCATAACGCAACCCTTGCTCTATTCTCCCTCTCTCTCTATCGTCGACGGCGTGTTACTCCCCGTGTGTCGGTGTAATAGCGCCTGCAGGCAAGAGGGGCCTAATTTACGCTCCCTTGATTTATCTATGGAGAACGCACTTGCAGCGGCTTTCTATCTTTCCGCCAGGTCGCCTCTATATCTTGACGCGTTTCATTGTTGTGTATTGATTTAGGAAAGTGCAGGGGCAATTAAAGTCCAACGTATTGATGGGTGTTTTATAGACGCGCAGGATCTATTGTGATTTTATTTTTTCGAAATTTTCACCTACTTTTACACGGAGAGAAATGTTGTAGTAAAAATTACTACGTTCCGTAGGAATAGTGGGATATACTAAACTTATGAAAATTTTTACTATAAAAAATACTAATTGCTAGTAACTAATAAATAGTTACTAACAAAATTGCTGTGTTCATAGCAATTTCTACTATATAAATAGTAATGTTTAGTATGTACATAGGAATTTTTAGTATGTTTTATAGTAAAAATCGTCATAGATCGAGTATATCCCACTATTCCTACGGAAAATAGTAATTTTTAGTATAATATTTCTCTCCGTGTAGGTGAATGTGCAATTGAAGCAGGTGATTTTTAAACGTCAGGATCTACTGGATTACATTTCGTTCTTTCTTTTTTTTTTTTGAAATTTTGAAATGGTTTTAGGTAGATACGCACTTATTTCTTCTCTGATCTCCAGTTTATGGAAATTTCTTCCTTTGTAGAAGATACACGCAGCTGCGTATACTCGGCTGAAATTACTTCGCGCTCTTTGAAAATAAAAAGTGTATCTGTCTTAATCTGAATGGTAGCTTATCAGGCTGGCAGACTTGTTTATCTTGTGGATATTTAAATGTAAAGAAGAAGAATTTAAAAACATAAGAAAATGTAAATTTATAACGTTCAATTTTTTTTTCAGATAATATTACACGAAGAAAAAAGTTTTAGTGAACATTACTAGACTGTTTCGTGATCCAGTGACAGACTCGGCAAATAAAAAATTGTATTAAAAAGTACAGTAACTTTTACTGTAACATTCAGATTCTACGTAATATAACATTCGTACATTCTAGTAAAATTTTTTATTTGTTGAGTCTGTCTTTGCGCTACAAAACCGTCGAGTAATTTATGCTATACTTTTCTCTCCGTATACACAAAAAAAAAATAAATTTAAAAAGTAGAAAATCATATTAATGAAAGATACTTAAAAACTAGAAGGGTACCTGATATTTTAGAATGTTCGTGAGAATAATAATATTTATATATATTTACAATGTAGATTCGACAGCTTCATTTCCTTTCTAGGTCAGCCTACTGGACTCACGATACCATAGTGGTCAGGAATCCGCCTTAGTACGATTTTATTTAAACATTTATAGATATATAATAATGATATTCAAAGCCGCAAGAATTTCCTTGTGATCTCAGGATCTTCCGCGTCCTCGACCAAGCCCATCAGATTGACGCGCACAGCCTCTACCAAAAGCTTTCCCACAACGTGCTTACCTTGCTGATTGTTTTATGAAATTCTAATCCGCTGGAAGTAACACACACTGATAAGCCTAGCAAGTTATACTTAAAGTTCTGCGCAAGCAGCACAGAGTGTCTTTTACAGAGTTTACTTATACAATATAATTATTTAATATCTCCGGGCAGGAACAAAATTATAAGTAAAAAAAAACTGAGAAAAGCTCTTTATACCAGCTACATTGCATCAGTCATTTTTCAACGTTCAAAGTAATATGTTTTATCGTGAATAATTATACTATTTACAAATTTGAAGCAAAGCCTGTCTACGGGTACTAATATAAGTCAAGTCGAGGCAAGCTGTTACAAACCTATATCTCATTTGTGTATAAACATATTTTTCTACTGTTTAATCTGAATATGTATTACAAGTCTTTGATTATATTGTTATAGTATTACCGAATTTTCGCTTTGATATTTTTTTCATTTTCAGACTTTTATTGAAATTATATGGTTTGATCTACAATTTTCTATACCTTGCCAGTAGCATCTTACCTAAAAGATGGGACAAATAAATATAATATGTTCATTTTTTAATTTTTGATTAGTATGTAAAATACAACGTTAATTATATACAAGCTTAATAACATAATCTTAATTTTTGTGATTAATGTTTGAAGATTATTTAATTTTCCCTTATAGCATCATCCCTGCACATGCGAGGAAGCCAGATATGGATGATTTTTACAAACCGTACTATTCCAAGAAGTAAATAAAATAAGGAAGTAGTTTTATTGCATGCTGCACGTAATCACATGACAAATTAAAACTGTCTAGTAAAATTTATGTATCTACTTTTATTCTAACTTTCCCTCAGCTGTGGCGACATCCCCCGATTTACCTAAACTGTTTTTATAATTATCAAATCATTCAATTTAATTCCTACATTAAAAAACCATCAGCTTTCATTAAAAGTACCAGAAAGAAAGCAGAGAATAAAAAAAAACAATCAGAAAGACTTCCCAGCAACAGTACAAGTAGGGACAATGAAGCAAGCGGAGAATAAATGTGCCGGAGCGAAAGAACGCGGAATGGGAGGAGCAGTCGGGATGCATCCAGAACGAGAGGTAATACCCTACCGGCACGCCGATATACCGCTGATTCTCGCGCCTTTCCTTTATACCCCGAGTCCACCACCCCCAGCCTCTTCCAGCGTCGCCTGCAGCAGCAGCCAGGGGATATAGGAAGAAGAAAATTGCAAGTCCTCGCGAAGCGCGCGGCTTCCTTTCTTGCTCAAGGGGACAAGGGCTCGATTTATGGGCGCGACGCCGTAGTCCCCGAGACATCACGCCAGGGGAGAGGAGGGGAGTGCACGTACTATGTATTATAATAGTTCCGAAGGGGGGGCATATACCTGGCCGGGTGTTCCGTACGAGTACGGGCTCAGCACGTGTACGTAATACTTCCCCATTGCGCGGCACCGGGAAAGGAGGTACGAGCGCGTAGACGCGCTATTTGCGCGCCGCTAGAAGAGGACGGAATTTATGACGATAAGGCCGAAAAACCTCGTTAGACCCTCCACCGCGCGCGCGGCGGCCGAAGTGCCGCGTAGCTAGGCGCCGTGATACCGTAGGCTTTGGGCGGGATCGATATTTTACTCAAATAGACTTAATTCTGATTTATATTTTCAATATCGTCATTTTTAGACTGCGGCTTTGGCTGCGCCGCAAGTGCTTTATACCAAAATTCGAGCATTTAGGTTTATTGTCGCCCGTCTTGTGATTGCCCTCCCAGGTGTTTTAAGTATCCTTCATTAATGTCATTTTCTGCTTTCTATTTTTTTTTGTACACGGGGAGAAAAGTTCTTGTACAAATTACTATGCTATTTTGTAACGGAGGAATAGACTCGCAATAAAAAAATTTACTAGAAAGTATTGTATATATTGTAATAGCAATTTTTACTACAAGTCTAGTAAGATTTAGTACAAGTTTAACAATTTTTACTATAAGCCTCGCAATTTGTACTTCAAGTTTAGCAGTTTTTACTACAAGTCTAGTAACCTTTGCTACAAGTCTAGCAATTTTTACTACAAGTCTAGCAATTTTTACTATACTTTCTATTTTTGCTACACTTTTTGCTATATTTTTTGCTATAGTTTTTTGCTGTATAATTTTTGCTGTAGTATTTTTGCTGTATAATTTTTGCTATAGTTTTTTGCTGTATAATTTTATGCTATATTTTTCGTAAAATTTTTAATTAGTCGATGTTAAACAGTTCAGTCATTTTTATTAGCCTTTTGTTTCCGTCTAATAAAGTGCTTTGTCGATGGATCTACCATTAAGTGGTGTTACGTCATCTCACGTTCTGTCGATCTCGACAAAAGCTCCGAAGAGTGAGGCTATACGTGGCTTTTATCTACATCTTCAGTTTTATCTGCCTTGTATTTTATATACTGCGTATGAAAATTCGCTCCGATCCCGAACGACTTTCATTTATGCGACTCCCGATACACGCCTGCATATGCAACCACATTCTCGTCCTTATCCTAAGCGACATAACATTTATACGACCCTCAGCTCTCAAACCCTCGCTTTTATAAGGAAAATGTTTAGCAGCTTACGTGTACGCAGCTTTCATAGTAGAACTGGTTTTCTCTCAGTAAACGTGGACGGTACGCAGTATACTATAGAACACTCTGAATGAAATCAGTTATTCTATGGTATACGCAGAGCGTAACGTGAAACACTTACTTACGATCGCGTGTCAAAGGCTTTTATGCGCTTCCTTCGCTTCGTTGCTTGCAGCATTGATGAAGCAGCCAGTCTGTTCGGGGATTGCGCCGAGGGAATTAGAAGTTAGCATTGCTTAACTACCAGTGGAGTTAACTTCATGAGATATTAACAGACTAAAGTGTTTGACGTGACACGTGCAGCTAGAATTGTTCTACGCAGTTAGAAAGGCAAAATTGCCGCTAAAAATTTATACGTGGAAAATGAAATTATCGGAGAGAATTGAAAAGAAGAGATTAATTCGACAAAGTAAATTATCTTTATTCAAGGTCACAAAGTTGTTACTGTCCTATATACAACTCTTGATTCTTCAAGTTGTCGTTTAATTGGCACAATATTACAGAAATTTTATTAACTTGTCATATTTACGCTTTTTCGGTTTTTATACATTTAGAAATCTTCAAAATTCTGAAGTGTTTTAAATAAAAGGCACTGCACATCATCTCCGGGTATGAATTCTGGAAGTCGTCCTATAGTTTACTGTTGGAACGGTCGAAGCCTGTTGCCTGCGTAGAAGGGCCTTTGGAAAATAGGATTCTGTACAATGGGTTGTTGTTGAAATCCATGATTATTGTTATAATCGAATCTGTTATATCTATTATAAAATGCTGTTGCACCACTAATGGCGACAATCACTAGGAGAACGAGAATAGTGAATTTCATGACTGACGTTTTTTTTTTTTAAATTGAAGCAGAATCAAACACTGTGAGATACTTATTGGATAATTGTATGTCACTGGCATTTTATATAGGCTTATTTCTTCGGTTGTATTGATACAGATGGAGAATTATTTGTACGTAAGAAATATTAGGAAAAATGATATGACGTAGCTTTTAATACAATTTGGCTAGATTCCCGATATTTTTTTTTTTAAATTTTTCTAGGAATTGAATATTCCATTGTATTATTTGATGAATCATATATATTTATACTATTTTATTCAACGGCGTGGTGTCATCATTAAATAGCGAAACGGAATTGATAGTTTGATCTCATCATGTTACTAAATGAATTTAATGATTTCTATTAATTCGTATGTCACTTGATCGTAGTATTATTATTTTTTTTATTTTTTTTTAGATATTGGTTTTGTAACGACAGTTTTTAAAATTGAAATATTTTTTTCCGAATTATAAAAAAATTGAATCCTGATTTTATACAGGTCGATATTCAATTTAAAAGAAAAACCAAGTTAGCCTCGCACAAGAACCAGTGGTATAATGAAATCGAATACATTATTCAATTGTTTTTTTATTTTTTCATTTCAATTGAAAATGTTTCTGTTTTTTGAATATATGATTTAACTAATATCTGATTAAAAATTTTAAATGAATTTTTTTCTCTGATGCAGTTTTTGATTTCAGTTATTGTATGAAATATTTTCTCTCATCTTACGCTCTGTCTCATGAATTATTAAATCGAAAAGATTTTTATCAATCCGTGCAACAAATTTACTTTGCTTAAATCCAGTCGAGTTACACTATTTATCGATTTTCGAAAAGAAGTATATATCTTATACGCTCCAAAATATAAGAATAAATATCAACTACAAAATTGAATTAGAAAAGCTTTTCTCATTTTACGCGCACCAACGGCGTTTGCACTTAGGTCCATTGTGCTCATGGTTGAGTGTATCTAAGAAGAATTCAATAACAAAATATTTTAAACAAAGTCGAAAAAATTCAAACCCGTAGTCTTAACGAAACAACTGCCGCCATAACAACAGCTATTGTTATTTACTAAAGCACAATTGGGTATGACATTTTTATTGAGGGTATAAGTGTAGCGGTACTCTGTCGACTTGGGTTATAGACTCGTCTTTTATTTTATTTTCAGGCGGTGCTTTGAAATATCCTAGCCTTTGAAACTCTTTTTACCCGTTCAACTTAGTCCACGAGAGTGGAGTTTTCAATAGACTTTAAATGAAAATTATACAACTTTCGAAAATGTCAACTTCATTAAGAAATATTTTACAAAGTAAATCCTTTCAGTAACATTATTTTTACGATTATAAAATAATTGTATAGAAGAAGTCATGGAAAAATTTAGAAATAATTTTTTTAATTATAATTGGAGGATTCTTTTTTCGTTATTAGTATAATAAATGAACACTAATAAATTTTTTAATAATGATAATTAAAAATTCATTTTGTTTCATTATAAGCAAAACACTTTTCATACTAATTTTATGTTAAATTAATTTAATGTATAACAGAACGGAAACGTTTCAATGTTGGCTTGTGACGTCAGCAATGAAAGGATTCTTTATTGTGCTTCGTGCAGCTGTACAAATCTATGACAATTTGGAAAGAAATACCCCGCACAAATCATACCACAAAAGGTGAAAATAATTGAAGAAAAACGGTGATTAAGCACGTAATAATATTATTCATAATTTTTATTTACATTCTTTCCAATTGCATAGGATTGAAAAATACAATTTATTTAAAGAATTTTACATCATTTCCTCGAAACAAATCTACTGTATAATAAAAAGAAATTTAAATCAAAAGCTACGAATATTTTATTTTTTATTGCACTTTTAAATATGCTTGAAAAAATAAAATAGAAAGGTTTTTAGTTGTAAGTAGTAAATGAAAGCGTTGCTTCAAATTTCGTTTTTATCAGTGACATTATAGTTAGAAAAAAATTGTGCAATTAAGTAAAAGGTGGGTAGGTTCGCTGTTCTCTGATCAACGTTTCTTCTTTTGCACTCTCTAAGAGAACAGAAGAAACTAAAGGCGACCTTTTCAATCAAGATATACTTGTTACTTGCGCTTTTCCGTCCCTTGAAGTTACAAAGAAGCACATTATCAAAATAAGACTTTCCCGTTGACTCAACGTCACAAAAGATTTTAGTGCCAATGCGACTTTGTATACTGACGTTAACAGCACGATCTGCAAATTTTAAATCTACGTCGATTCGTGAAAACTGGAATTCTCTATTTCTTGAAAATTATTTTAGATCGTAAGTGAAAAATAAAAGAAAATATTAAACAAATTGAAATTTTTGAAATTTTCTTATGAAAATAAATTATTTTCTAGATTTGATGATCCATCTTTGATTTATTGTAAAAATATTCACCTTAATTTATGACAGCGGAACAAGTTGTTCGTTATTATTGCTTGAAGCCCTCTGGAGTTGATAGAACAGTTTACAAAAGAAAATACATTCACAGCTGCATCTGAAGTATAATACTGAATGTTTTAAAATGTATCTGATATCTTGGAAATATTTTATTTCATACATTTGATTTACGGAGGAGTCTTTATTAAATGCGCTCAGATACAAGATATCGAAAGCATTCAATTTTATTTTCTGTGCTTTTTTTTATTCTATATATTATCAGAATTCGCTGTTGAAGCGTTTTTCTCGGCTCTGACGTTCAAACACAGGATGTACGGATAATAATTGAATAACTCTTGAAAATATATTTATTAAAGATCTGCAAAATTTAATATATTAAAAAACCTTAATTCTAAGATTATATAAAATTCTTAATAACTGCTTCTATGGTAATTTTGAAAAAAAAAATACAACCTTTTATAAAAATGTCTATGAAAAAATATATGTAAATGTATCGAACAATTGATTCAAACAGATTCTTGAGCTTTTCGGTATTCGTAAACACTTCCGCGTTCCACAAAAGTTTTCGATGCCTTCTTTACGTGCGGTGCTTTTACCTCGGGTTCGCCGTAGCCTCCGCCACCAGGAGTCTCAAGGATGAAAATATCCTGTTAAAGTAGAAATAATAATAAATAAATAAAATGTTATAAAAATTTAATTAGTTTTCTACAAAATTACAATTCACAAAAAGAAATTACAGGAAAATAAATTATTTAAATAGTAAAGGAAAAATTTAGATCTCCTCTTCACCTACGTCAATTTTTATTTGCTTTTTGTTAAACATGTCATCTGTACCCTGCTTTTACACTGCCATAACTACAGTTATACAGAGATGCACGCAACATCAACGAAACTGCAAAAAGGGTCATTTCTGACCTGATCTTTTATGCCCCGGCCTACTGCGCGTAGTGGACCTATAGGACATTTCATTTCGTCGCAAATCTTTGCACTGCCAACGCGTCAAGCCTGAAAGCTTTGTAAACTTTTCACGAAATGCATTCCATCTCGTCCTGCACATAATACAGAACAAATAGCCATTCTATTTGTAAAAAAATGAGGTACCTTCGTAATAGTAAAAAAAAGGTACCTTTGTATGTAACACTAAGCTATCACTACAATGAACTAAACAATATGTGTTTACAACATAGAAATAATACAAGAAATAAATTAATTCAATTGTCAAAAACTAAAAAAAATATAAACAATAAAGGCAATTATAAAACAGGGATCAGAACGTATAATTTATATCAAATAAACTCAAAAATAAAAAGGGCAGTGATTATACTATAAAAAAGAGGATAAAAGTGTATCAATATGAGTACTTAAAATAGTATAAAAAAGAGGCTAAAAAGTGTATTATAATATGAATAGACAAAATATACAAAAATATATTATCTATAGAATGTTATTGTGAATAAATGAATATACACTTTACAAAGTGACAAATCTTTCACATATCGACTAAGTAAACGGTGTATCAATGTAAATCAGTGTATACTTACTTATTCGATGTGAATTTCACTAATTCATTCTTAGAGAGTAAGTAAGTTTTATTTTTTAAGTCTATTCTTTATACCAGACCTACGCTCGGGTAACAAATTTACCTACAATAGGATTACGCTGTAATTTTTTCGTTTAAACAAATAAACACTAAATAAATCAACAGCCTTTAAATATTTACAATCCAATAAAAAAAAAACCTAACGAAAATAAACAAAATATTCGCCTCCAAATGGCGAGCGATAGAGAGGCATAAAAGTCAAGGTTAAAGAATGCTTCCTCGCAATTTCTTAATGTATATGATCTCGAGCGAGAGTTACTGCCGAGATCGAATGTAAAGCATCGTTTGCCAGTAAAGAAGCTGCGAAGGGGGCAGACACGCGGCGAGGATATCCGCCATCGATCTTCGACGCTGGAAATGTGTGAATACGTTGACAGCAGCCGAGATTTCGAAAGGCGAGCTTGCAAGCCCCGACGCGCGGGGAGAAAAGGATCGCAGGGTTGGCTGGGTGGGGGCGACGCTGGAAGAGCTTCGCGCTCGGATAGATAAAATCTTTACGAGGCCGAGTGCGCGCCGCGAACTTTCTTTATCTCGCTGTGTGTTCGATATCACGCCATACCAACCCCTTTGTCTCACTCGAGTTTGTTTGCTCCGGCTGCACTCCTTTATCTCGGCTGACTAATCCTTAATTATCCCTTTACAGCCTTTTCAAAGGAATATACTAAGTGCACAATTGATTTTTTTTTTGTAATAGATTGATTTTTATTTTGTAATAAAAATGAAAAATTAAACAAAATCCATCACTTTTTTCAAGAGAGGAATGCGAAACAAAAAAATTATTTTTTATGAATTTATATTCACTTAAAAAAATGTATCGTGTAATTTACTTTTCTCGCAAAAGAAATTTGTTTATTTATTAAATACACTTTCTGTTGGTGATTCGTTATCTCTACTGTACTTTTTATGCTACCTCCGTGGTATATTAATATGGGGTAAAAAGGGTTGAAACTACTTATCTTAAGTGAAAAATATATGTTAATCTCAAAATATAAAAATAAAGTAAAGAATTATAATTACCCCGGCATGTACGGGTATAGCGGTTTTTGGTCCCAAATTAATGGTTCTATTATCCTTTCGTTTGAGTGTATTCCTGCCTCGAGCTCCCGGTCGGCCACCCTCCAGTCCCGGCGGACAGTGGACTCTTCTTTCGGTTAATACTGACAACATCATTGGTGCTCTGAAACAAAACGCAATTAGCATTTGTTTAATTAAAAATGTATAATGTACTGTTACTGCAATATTAAATTAAATATTATTAATTTATCTTTATGTTATTGGAGCATAATTGGCTTTGTCGATAAACATTTACGTTATACACGAGAATATTTATTTTTTAAAGAATTATTATCAATTAAATGGACGTAAATCGCTTATTTTCAGTCAATAGTATGCAAAATGGTACTTATAGAATAAAGAATTCATAAAAGGGTAAATTGTTAGTAGAGTAGTAGCTATTTAGCTTTGAACACTTAAACTACATGCAGTTCGTTGTATTTTTTGTGAATATTTTAAAAGTATCGATATCCCATTGCTGCTAGATATTTCAATAAAAATGTGGTGTAGACTGTATTGAACAACGTACTAAAGCTTTTGACTTTTGAACTGCGCATATTCCATATACATCACCTGAATAGCATTTCGCGTACAACTCCATCACCGCCACGATGAGTGCCATCGCCACCACTTCCTGTGCGAAGAGAGAATTTTCGCAAAATTACCGGATATCGCAACTCCAAAATTTCAGGATCAGTGATTCTTGTATTGGTCATGTGCGTGTGTATGCCTCCTCTGCCATCCCAAGTAGGGCCCTTACATTAATATGAAATTCGTAATTTATATTTATTATTTATCGAAAATATAATTAATTGATTAATTAAAGAATACATCGAAAGAAATAAACATTGTAAGCACAATTACAAAAATTAAATACAAAATTTGCTATTTGATCCTTAATAACCCTGCTAGAAGTTTAAAACGTTTAGTAACAATTTAAAAGCCAGAGAAATAGGGATGGACGAAAAATAAAGACCATTTTTAATTTAATTAATACGTGAAAATCATTTTTTTTAATTGATCTCATATTTTTTACGAGAGTAACCTCGGAGTTGAGAACGCACTTGCGTGATTTTCGGTCATTTTAGTTCCCATTTTTTTTTTGTTCAAAAATGTCTATTTTCTAATAAGTATTTATTCAATAATGCACCATTCAAATTTTGCGTTATTCTACCAATTATTTCCACCTCGTATTTTAATCACGTGACAGCAGAGCAAAATTTACACTATTCTGAAGTTTAAATATGTGGCTAGATTACGGAATACAATCGATGCCATATAAACATCGCTAAAAGATTCGCTGAATATTTAAATTCGCAATCAGCGCGGAAGCGGGACTCCATGCATACTTGATGAAAGAAGTGCGCGAAGAATAATACGATCTCGTGTTGTCAGCTGCCCGGCAGACGGTGAGTGAGTACAAAATTCGTTCTCCCGTTTTGCGTAAATAATACAAGAAAAAAAAAGTAAATAAAAGAAAGGCGGAGAATGAGGAAAAAATATTTATATATCTAGAGTCAGAAGGATCCGTAAAAGAAGAGAGAGAGAGAGCAGAAGGGGACTTACGGCTCCGCTACCACCGGCTACGGTCTCGTAGTAGCCCCACTCCTCGGTCCCCAGGGTGACGTTGTTCATGCAGCCTTGGGATGCGGCGCACGCACCGAACGCACAAAGAATTACGTCGACGACTCGCTGGGACGTGAGTACGTTGCCACCCACCACGGCAGCCCCGTCCGATGGATCCAGCAGTGAGCCTCGCGGTATTATCACCTGCACTGGTTTCAGGCAGCCCTATGACATTTTATTTTTATTTTTATTAGCTCGATGGCGCACGTTCCACGCGCCGACAGACGCATGCCTTCGAGAGGTACATTCAATTTTCTTCTTTTACTGTTCGCGCGACAATTTTTTTTTTTTTTTTTACAGAGGAATATTCAACATTTGTAACATTTTCTTTTTACTGCGTAAACTGGATCTTATATTTCCTTTTCCAACGAAACTTTATTTTCTACAGGAAGTCTAGGAATTTCAGAAAGAATGTGAAGAAAAATTTAAAAAGGGTTAAAAATATATATTTCTGCGTGGATTATTCGAAATGCAGTGTCTATAATGTCAAGATCGAAATCGAATGGTACTCTATTTTTTACTTTTTAATGTATAGTGGAGCTTGTGTCCTCCAAAGCTCATGTAATCCCCAGTTAAATTTTTCATTTAGATATTTTTTCGGAGATTGTTAAAAATTTTAACGTGTTGAATTATGCTAGTAGTTTTTGAAAGGCCGAGAGGCGTGAACAAAGGGGTTGTTTCATTGCTGAATAATGGGCTTTAATGAAGCTTTGAGAAATGTTTTCTGATAACTATAAATAAAGTCCTGTGCTCAATTCATCATGTTGCTCTGCATGGGCTAGATATAACATTTTTTATTAACATTTTTTGAGAGTCGCCATACGTGTATGCCTTTAGGGCATTATTTATTTACTTCGTCTGCTCGTTAAAAAAAGCCAATATTTTCGATTGCAAATTTTACATTGACAAGTGATCAATATGCTTTCCTTGTTTGCTTATCTATGAAATAAGTACAATTTCAACTGCGATATTTATTGAAAATAACAAAGGCCCTTTAAATCATGTAAATACTACTTTGTTTGTTACGAAAAAAAAAGAAATCTTCAAAAAAGTATTTTTCAATACTAAAGATCAATCGAAATGAATACATTTTTTCGTTGAATTTTCTCGAATAAACATTTTACGAGATTGTAAAATATACTACGCGACGTGCAAGTCTTTAAAAAAATATGCTTATGCTCATAAAAATGATGAAGTGACTTACCTGATTGAGAGGTACATCGCGACCAACGATGCTTCTCAGGCAGTAAATCAAAGCTGACAGAGTGATAGCACGTGGTGCATTGCAGTTGCCCCATACTTCATACCCAGTTCCTCTATTGTAAAGGAAAAAGACGCAGTCCTCATGATTGATTCACATTTTACAACAATTAATACTTTTAATCGATCATCGTATTCGTAAAGCGAAGTTTGCAATAATCAAATTATATGCATGGACATGCAAATAAAAAATTATAAAAAAAAAAAAATCAAAAATAAACTTTCGAGAAAAAGCGAACGATAAATTCGGACGAAAACTTAGATTTCGCTTGGAAAAAATACTTACGTGAAATCGCAAACGGCTGCTCCCTTTTCAACGTCTATCTCTAATCTCAGTCTGATCTCGCTTCCGTCGTCCAGATAATCATATGCAGTGACGCTGTTTTGCTGCGTCTTTTGCACGAGGTTTTTGCCGATGGATCTGAGCACATCTCTGACAGCCACTTCGGCATTGTCTTGTATGTGTTGCATGTATGCCTGAACCACTTCGAGACTGTACACGTCGATTAGTTCGTTGACCAACTGTGCTCCCTAAATTTTCCAGGTTTCCACCATTAATTCTGCTCCCAGTATTCGCGAAATTTTCATAAATATTTGTTTTTTTTTTCTTGTAGATAGCAAACCTTTTGATTGGCTGCAATTTGTGCTTTAAGGTCGCTTAAATTGTCAGCTAAGTTTCTGGTGCCAGAGCTTCCAGGAATCTTGCCAGGGGCCATTAATTCGTCGGTCACTTCCTTCTCGCGAAAAACGCCTTTGTGTACCAATATGAAACTTTTGAACGAAGCTCCTTCCTGAAGAGAATAAAATTTAGTAAAACTGTGATTATTTTCCTTTGAGAAATTGTGATGCAACGCATTAGCGTTGACGAAGGCATGAGTGGATTTATTTTAAACAAATTGCATTTTAGCTTTTTTAAATTCAGCTTTGTCCTCACTTGCAGCAATGTGGTCGAGTGAGGAGGCATAGACCCTGGAGTAATACCACCGATGTCAGCATGATGTCCTCTGCTTGCAACGAAAAATACTGGCTTCGGAACGTCCCTGCATTTTCCCAAATTGAAGTAATTAATAATAAATTTTTAATTTTATTTTGCACCGCCCTTTGTTTTAATTCTCCGTTATTTACTTATTTTCAGTTATTAATTTTTATCAGAATTTTCTACCTGGCTTGTTTCGCACACCCTCATCAATAAATCAAGAAGTAAAGTCTACCTTATACACGTTGGATAAATAATTCTGCCCCGTTATCGCGGAACACTTTAAAGGCGCAATTTTAACCCCACCTCATCCACGCTCTTCGTTACTGCTTAGATCGTGCCATTTTTCACGGAAAATTCAGCCTTGCTCTTTTTTTCCACTTGCTATATCCAGTAACCGTTCCTCGCGGATTTATAGTGGAAAAATTGAACAGCATCTGATTCTATCGCTAAGAAATTGCTTACGAAGGTATAAAGCATAACCGAAGCTTTTTACTATATATCATTTCGTGCATAAAGTACACAGCGACACAAGAAATGCATTTTAATTTAATACACTTACTTGTAAAATACTGGAGTGATTACTGTGAGGTCAGGTAGGTGTGACCCACCGGCCGACGGATGATTCGAGAGTATCGAGTCGCCTGGTACGAAGATACCATTGAAAGCGTTTATTTGATACTGCACTGTCTCTTGCATGGCTCCAAGGTGCACCGGAATGTGCGGCGCGTTGGAGACCAATCCGCCGTCGGGTCCAAATACCGCGCAGGAGAAATCGAGTCGTTCCTTTATGTTTGTCGATATGGAGGTCCTTTGTAGAATTCTACAAAAGAAAGTACCGGCGTAAATGTTACTTCCCTTACGCGTGCCGTAAAGTCCTCCTTTTTTTTTGGAATAAGACGGAGAACAGAATTTTTCCATCGCTAGAATAGAATCGATGAACCGTAAGCCGAGTTTGTTATTTTTTTTACGCAAACATTATTTTCTCTGGCGCGCGAAAAAACAGCAACTGTGTGCACAAATAATTTTTGAATGTTTTAGTTAAATGTCGCACGCGAGCGAAATTTTCAGTAGTCGTGAGGATGATTCAAATTTGTGTTTTTCTTTAGTTTCATATTTCATATTGATGAATATTTTGTAGCCTCTGTCGAAGAACGGTAGAATTAAAAACAAACTTATTTCAATTTTCCCTGAATTGTTAAAACACTGAATTAAAATAAATTCACAGTTTGAAATTACCTTTACTCTTTAAAAAAATGTTATCACTTCTTGTCATTTCAATTTACGTTGCCTGCCGAAAAATTTAGGAGTTATTATTCAGAATATGTTAAATTAGAATAATATGATTTTTTTTAAATTATTCAAGCTTTTCTCGTTAAGGAATTGTTATCCAAACTTGGAACTTTGTGAAATGATAAATTGTTATCTAACGGAGGGCAAGTATCTCTTGATTTTTCGATATTTCATTTATACACTTTTTTAAAAGCAAATTACTTGTTTTTTCGTCTGCTATATTATGGCGCGAAATTTGAATTTTTATTAAATTAATTTTTATTAAATTTGAAATTTGAATTAATCAAAAAATAAAAATTAGTCTTCGATTAAACGCGAACGAAAGAAACGAACCTGCCCATTTGTTCGGCAATGCTCATAAATCGATGGGAAAATATACTAAGCTGAATAGCATCAAGATCCGTAGTGACTTTTGATTTGAGACCAGCGCCAATCTTGATTTTAATATCACTGCGCGAAGTGATTGATGCGGTGCACCCTGGTTCTATTAGGATTGTGCTCAAGCTGTCCATTATAATGGCCGGTCCGTCAATAACGTGGCCAGGACACAGAGATTTTAATTGGTACACTTTTGTGTCCTGATAGCCACCTTCGAAATACACTGATGTTGTCTGTTTGGTGACATGAAAAAAAAAAACAAATAACTTTTCTGATATAGAAATAAAAGAAAATAAAAAATAAATGTTATTCGGATATACTCTACTTTCTCTGGTTCAGCAGATTTATTTGATGGGGTTACTGGAGAATCTTCTGAGATCTCAGTTTTACCAACACCTCGGACTCTGATGTCATTGACTAATATTTTTCGATCAGGCATTGTGAAACCAAATTCGTTCTGATACCTACAATTTTTAGAATAAATACGTGTAAATAAGTATGTGTAATCAAACTTTACATCTCAACTTTCCCAGCACTTTTGCAACAATTGAACAAATTGACTGATCTAATTTAAAATTAATGAAGTAAATTTACCTCTCCAGGAAAGAGGAAGCAAAATCGCCATGGTGTAAACCAACTGAATTAGGAGTAATTTGAGGATTTGGCATACACATTAATGCACAGTCAGTACCCTCGTACCGCAAATGTAAGAAACACTCAGTTTGAATTCGATCAGACGGAAAACCTTGTGCGAGAAGCTTCGTTCTTACTTTTTCTTGCAGTGCATCGAATCTACTGTCCAATCGCTTGAACGACTCTACAAAAAAATGAATTAACAAATATCGCATTACAATTTTTTAATCTTGGATCAAGAAAATGTGTGCGTATAGTTGTCGTTTAAACAAATTAATTATTTTTTGCAAAACTAATAGCGATCACTTTCTGACATTTAATCTGACAGTTCATCATCGTACTCTCTAAATTCCATTCAGTGAATCCTCACCTTTACATAGTGAATAATCATTATTTCGGTTAGTGAAGATCAGATTACTGTTTTAAAGTGCATATATTCGCTGAATGGATAAGTGAAATCTTTTACTAATGTAGTATCAGTAATTGATAAATTATTTAGATTTTCCGCAGCTGCACCCAGGATCTTTGTGGGAAAACAGAAAATGCTGAATCGAAAATTCACTATATCGATCAGTGAATTTAAAGTCACGTTGACGACAGAATTGTCTCACTGCAAAAACAGTGAACAGTTAACTTGTGACGATTTTATCAGAGAAAAAAAATTCACCTTGCAAGTTAGTTAAATCCCGGAACTTGAACCGTGAAAAATTAAATTCGCTGTTTGAATTTTATTTTTCATTCGGTGCGAAAAGCAAGATTCACCACTCTAATCAGTAACATTTTGTTATTTAGTTAGTGAATACGTTAATCACTGTTTAAATTAGTAAAAAAATTCACTGAATAGAATTTGCAAAGTAACAATAACTAATGAACTTCGTGATCGTTAATGCTTTCAAAGTTGAAAATTTGTATTTCGCTAATGTTACCTTCATTATAAATTTCAACGCTGGGTTCTTGCGCTTCTTCTACTACATCAGCCAAAGCCATGCCGTAAGCCGATAAAATACCGGCGTATTTGTGAACGAATACTGTTCCCATCCCTAAGGAACGAGCTATCGCACACGCGTGTTGTCCCCCTGCTCCTCCGAAGCATGCCAGAACATGGCGGGATGTATCGTGCCCCTTCGCCTAGTGTATTTATAGCAGGAGCATTATTAATGCACACCAATGTGAAATGTGTCGTTGGGGTATTTAATATATTCCGTTGATGAATATTAATTAGTACCTGTGTTAAAGCTCTAATGGGTCGGCACATCGCTTCGTTTGCCACTCTTATGAATCCCATTGCTACTTCTTCAATGCTCATTTTTTCATTATCCGATTTGCCTTCCGCGATTAAAAATTCATTTATCTAAGGAACGTACAATTAAAAGTAAAATTTTAGACTTGAAAACGAAATTTATTAGAATAAAAAAAAGTCAGAGATACATCTGTGGTCATTTTGAAAAAGGGCATGAGTCACAAAGTTTTCGAAATCGAGATCAAACTATTTTTATACTCTTTAAATGATAGTCTATAACAGATTTTAATAGATTTCATATGTTATTATACTTATATTTAATATATAAAAAAAAAACAAATTAGCAAAACGCATCACAATTACTTTTGTATAATAATTAAACACAGAATTGTAAATATCTTGAAATTATGAATATGTGTCTTGCGACCTTTTTAAAAATCATCACAGACACTATTTAAAATAACTGTAAAGTAAGTACATGACTTACCTCTTCGGTTAATTTCTCGAAAGCTTCGAGAGTACGGGATCTGTCTAGAGGCTCATTTTCGCCGGGTCCAAATATCTTGGGGAAATACTCCGGGAGCAGTCGACCCAGGGCCAAATTAGCATCAGTTACAGCCAAAGGTCCACCTTTTTTGTAACATGCTGGACCCGGATGTGCGCCAGCGCTTTCCGGTCCTACTTCGAACAATCCCGATCTAAAGAAGAGCATCGAACCTCCTCCCGCAGCCACCGTATTCACATCCAGCTTCAGAGAATCATTAAATGAAATTTATTTTACTTTTTTAAAGCAGCTTGTAGACTAAAAAAATCCCCATTTACATTAGAGCCTTCAACCGTCCGTTTTACGCGTAAGTATAAACATTTCAAAAAGGGTTTATTTCATTTATTTTACTCCTCTCTACTTTCTCTAATTCTTTCTTTTCCATCTATTCTTCCACCTTTCTGGAGAATAAGTTTTAGTTTTAAGTATTATTAATATTATATAAAGCCATGCCAGTGTGCAGGAATTACCATTCCTCTACAACTTGGTTGGTTACTTTTGTAACTTGTATGATTAAGTTAAAAGAAAAAATGAATAATTGTAATAAAGTGAAATTAATTTCTGGACGTTAAGTTCTTGACTATTAGGTAATATAAGATTTTTTATGAAACCTTGTCCCATGATTTAATGATTAATATTTCGAAAAATGTCACAAGACCTCAGAATTAAGGAGATCATAATGAGATGAATTAAAGGGCCATAGCTTACACGCGTTTGCCCAAAATTTTACAAGATTATAATATTTGCATTTACGGTTGTCTCCGCTAGAAAACTTAGAATCTTGATCGAAAGTTCCGCAATATCTTATCACATAGAATATATACTTAGTTCGCAATTTCGTAAATTACACGCCGTGAGGTTCCCATTACTGCAAACCCTGGCGTAGTTCAAAAGTTCGGGTGCACCCGTAGGGGTGAGAGTGACGTGTCAGGACAGTTCCCACTTGCAACGACAAGAGACGCGGGGGTGCGCGACAAAAAACGGGGATAGAAACTAATGGTCCCGCACGATGTATAAGCGCCGAGCAAAAATTACAAAAATAGCGAACGAAGGCTATGATCGATGTCGAGCGAAAAAACTCAATCACACGTCTCGAATAGCGGGGCAGAGAAGAAAATTAATCTTCGTTGCCAACCTGCGCGGGCGGGCAGCGCCTGCTGAATACAAAGTCACTGCGGCTGGACGTCGAGCAGCGAAATACGCGAGACGGATACTCCGCTCTCGTGCGGGGGTTGACTTGTTCAAGAACGAGGCAACTTTCAGCGGAGAAAAAGCTTCGACGACTTTTTCGGCGGGAACATAATTACACGAATGTTTTTTTGCGCGGTCTTAATTACAACGACACTGAGCTGACTAATCAAATTTCTTCTTTAAATTTTCGTTGGTCAATTGCAATTTTAGTAAATTAACTGCTTACTCTAGCGTAATGTGTCTCGTCGGAAGAGCAAGCTAACTCGCAGGGTAACTTTAACAATATTGTTCTAGCACTGAATAATTAAATAAATCACGGAGATTTTGATCCCACGATACTGCTTTATATTTAGCAGCTGTGCAACGTTTTGCTAGAATTGCATGAATAATTCTAATGGCTTTAGTCGTTGCTTGTTTTGAACAATATTGCTCTTGGAATTGAAGTTGGAGTGGTCTATTTTATTATCCACTACTAAAGAAATAATTTCCAACGAAATTTTTACACAAATATCGATATATTTTTTATACGACATCTTTTTTAGAAAATCTTGATACTTTAAGGTATGAATGTTAATTTATTAAAGAAAAATTTTACCTGAGCAGCTTGAATTGTAACCCCAGCTGTAGTACTCTCGTAAACGTGTTCGTAACTGCCTCCGTAACGGCTGACATCCGTTGAAGTGCCACCCATGTCGAAACCGATCACTGGTAGTTCAGATTCCTTCTGATAAGTCGTCATTGCGTACCCGACTACACCACCAGCTGGTCCCGAAAGAATAGCCCTGGATCCGTTAAACCTACGATGGATTTACAACCGCGAAATTTATATAGGTAATCTAAATGTTCCATGACTATTTCATAAATGCAAAATGAAGAGCAGTTTAATATTGAAAATTATTGTTTTTTTTTTAAATTATTATTAATAATTATTATAAATAATTATTTTTAAATGACAGTAAAGTATTGTATTCTGTGACTTACGAGTTCATCGGTGTAAGTCCTCCATCACTTTGCATGAAAAGAACATTAACTCCCCGAAGGTTATCCTTGAATCCCGAAGAAAAACCCTACAAAAAAAGTTACTGTAGAATGAAAATCATTAACATTTTAATTTATAGCAATAGTAAAGTGGAATTGCAGACTTGTAAATAAGTTTTGATGTGAGGAGTTAAGTAGGCATCTGCAGAGGCTGTAAAACCACGTGGAACGATTCTGGTCATTGGCATAACTTCGTGGGACAATGAGACTTGTTGAAATCCGAATTCTTTCGCTAACTGCCCAACTCGAATTTCATGATCGGCATAACTACAAAAAAAAAATTACCAAAACTGTAATTTTACGTAGCTAATTATGCAACAATTTGGGTAGATTAAACTAATTTAAAAACAGTGCCATTAAAATTTATCTAAAATTGTTTTTTTTTAGCGCGCAGTAAAGGTGCTTACGTGTAGCTATGCATCAAAACTACAGCCAAGCTCTCTATTCCATTATCTTTTAATTTTTTTAAATCCTGCTTCAGTTTTTCTTCATTTAACTGGTGAGTCACATAAAGTTCCTCCCCCGTGGATCCTTTGACTTTTTTCCATAAATCGTTGGGCGGCTCGCATTTTCCCGGAAGAGCAGGCACAACTCGAGCTTGCACCTCAACTACTTCAGAATAGAGAACTTCCGGCGTCACAACTTCCTATAAAATAAGATTTATTTCGATAAAAATTAGTATTCGCTCGATAAAATGATATTTCAATGAGAAATTCTTTCGATTTTATTTTACTTGAAATTTAATTTAAATAAATCGAAGTTTTCACAGTTATTTTTTCTAAAGAGTATATTAGATATCACTGCAGTACAAAATTTTTATCGCAGTTTTAAAATTACTGTGATTTTTTAAATGATTGTTTTGTATACATTTTTATGTAACATTTAAAAAAGTAGTATTTTATGATAAAAAATAGGCTAATTTTTATTGAATACACTTACCAAATCAAAAATATTGGGTCGCGCTTGATTTCCAATAAACAATAAATCTTTAAATCCTTCGTTTATTAACAATGCCATTTTGGCACCTTTTCGTTCGAGCAAAGCATTTGTGGCCACTGTAGTTCCCATTCTAATCCATGCGATTTTCGAAGTATCGATTTCCCCTTTAATCGGAATTCCAGTTTCCTAGTAAAACGTTTTCCTCGTTCAACAATGAGAACATAATAAAGGCGCACTGAGAATAAATTTATTGCTACCTGCTCCAAAATACGTCGAATTCCTTCTCGAGGTGCATCATCATAATTTGCCGGATCGACAGACAACAATTTCATTACTCGAACTTTTCCACCGGGGCATTTTGCATATACATCAGTGAAAGTACCACCACGGTCAATGGCGAATCGGAAGCAATTGTCTTCCATTTTAAGAAAATTTCTGTGCAATATTACAAAATTGCTAAATTTGTAATTTAAATTTACAAAGTTTGAATTTAAAATTAGCCAAAAATTCCGAACATTATTCTATATTTGGGAAGAATCGTAGATTTTTAATTATCCTGTACTACTTAAATCTGATACAAAATTAATTAGTTACTCAGTGATAACGTGTGATAGTAAACAAGCCTCGTAGAGATAGCGATCAGAGTTACTAAATATTTAATTAGTAAATAACTACTTTTACCTAAGTATTTCTAATTAAACAGATAATTTTTTAATCACGCCATTGCACAATAAATCTTTGTATTATTTTCTAAAAAAAAAACAGACGAATAAATGCTTGCACAATTTTAAAACTCTAATTTTCCGAGTTTGTGTAAAATTAAACATATTTTTTCTTCAATTCTTCAATTATAAATATAAATATTTCTTTCATTTATGTTTCCAATGAGGAGACTGGTTTTCATGTTACATTATTTGCATACGACCTCCATGCGTAATAATCTTAGTATCCTCAATTGAGCATATGGACATTTGATACAGATTAATTCAAGCCATGTAATGTATACATTTATTATTACTAAATATATTTTCATAATGTTCTTAGCATTCAAGTCTTAAACATTTTTTTTACACGATACATACAATTAAAGCTCTTAGAAAATAGGCTAAAACAGGTGGTGATCATGGTACATGTACGTACCGGTTAAAGTTTGTGATTGTCGAATTTGGACGGTAGTGTTGTAATTTCGTAAAATCAGCTGATTCCTCAGAATTGTCGGCACGGATGGAATACTTTTCTGATTTTTACCGACTTTGCAAAAGAAGTATTCCGGCAGCTTCGAGCGCCGCGATGCGACTAACCTCGACAATGGTTAGAGACTTATAAATAACGTGACTTTGTATCAACGTATAGGAGGCGAAGATAAAATTTCTTCGATCATGCGTACTAATGCTTTGAAAATGAAAAAAATTTAATTCGAATTTTCGACTGAATTTAATAAAGATTGATTAAAGTGAAAACTTCTTTTTATTGTACACTGGAATTCTTCAAAACTTAGTTAAATTAAATATTATTCATAATGAAATAATATATTTAATTTATTCCACAAAAAAAAAAAAATGTGAAAAATGATGTTTTATGAAAAAATTTTCCGGTACAGTTGAATCTTTTACGGTGGAAATTTTTTTACTAAATTGATGTCGAGTAATTTACTTTGATGGAGTTGCAGAGATAAATACGGGTGCCTGTATTTACCTCATTTCCTTCAGCAATGGAATTTTTATCGCGCGAAAATGTTCGAAGACAAAATACTCCAAGCCTTTTAAATACATCAAAAATTTCTTTATTAATTTTTCATTGACATTCAACAATCACAATCTTAATTTCTAGGTATAAACAATTATCTTTGTTTTGAAAAAAATATATTTATATATCACTATATATTGATTCGACAATTAATTTACAGTACACGCATAATATGACACACCTTATAAAGGTTGCTATTGGCCGTTAACTAACTATACTATAAATTACTTAAGGTAGGATATCACTCATGATCCCCTTTTTTGATATAAATTATAACAAGTCTTTAACAGTCTCGAGACATGACTTAGAGAGTAATACCATGCTCTTACGTTTTAATAATCGAATTACACTATTTTTTATACAAGTTTTATCTTGTTTCCTTTCCTTGATGATTAAAACACTTCGTTAAAATAATTTGAATGAATTTTATTCGTTGCGCTTCAGTGACTTTGACACACACACCCAGTTGTGCCTCATATTCGAACCTTTTCCTCCAAGATATTTTTGTGCAATTCTTCTGTCAATTTAACGTACTGACCAGATTTATCTAAGAAGTATACTGGATCTTTTATCTGTAATTAATACAAAAATTAAAACACACGAATCTTCTTTTTGTATAAAATAAAAATGTAAAATAAAATCATTTTTAACTACAAGTACCTTTTGAATATCAAATCCTTCTTCTTGGAGATCTTTCTTTTTCAATTTGTAGGTACCTGAAGAAAATATCGGACGCAAAATTAGTAAATATAAATAGAATTTATCAATGATAAATATTTAAAAAATTGCCTGTCATGGGAAGATCTGCGAGTATTCGAATAAAAATTGGCCTGGCATAAGCAGGTAAAGATTTTTTAACACCCTCAGCTAAGTCGCTTAATTTGACATTCTGGTCAGGATCGTATATGGCTGCCATGCCAGCTTTTCCCTCATTCCCAGTAATCTGTAATTTTAATTTTAATTTTAATTAATAACTATATGAATAAATAAATCTGTCTATCATTCAGACATTTATTTTAAACGCAAATTAACTTAGTTAAGCATCGCTTTAAAATTGGTAAATTTCATAATAATCACCTCGACTCCATATACCACTGCATCTTTCAAACCAATTACGTTGCTAATGACAGCCTCGACCTCCGACGTTGCCACATTCTCTCCTCTCCATCTGAAAATAGTAAATTAAATCTGGTTAGTTTTGACAAATTAGAATCTTACGTACAGTGCATAAAATCTCTTTTAATTTTTATTTTTTAAACCTGAATGTGTCTCCTGTTCTATCCTTAAAGTAGAAATATCCGTATTCATCCATGACCAAAATATCACCTGAAAAAAAAATTAATTCGAGGAAAAAACAATAGAAAATTTGCAAATAGAAATAACAATTGTTACATGATTTCACAAAAATAAAAATTAAATAATACCTGAATTGAATACTCGATCTCCCTTTTTGAAGACATCTCGGACAATCTTTTTCTCCGAAGCTTTTTTATCTACGTATCCGCTGAAGTCATTGACTGCTTTTTTCGGATTAATTTTCCCAACAAATACTCCGGGCTCCTCGGGCTGGCAGCGAATGCAAAGCCCATCAGGACCTCGGATAGGTTCACCGGTGGATTCATCAACCTTTAATAGCGCTACTGGATAAAGAGAACCAGCGTATCGAGGAACGAAGCCCACTGCGCCTATTCTATTATCTATATTAACTAAAAATAAATAAAAAACGTTTAATCTTGATCATGTTGCAAAATTTTCAGTAATTGGCTAATGAGGAATTATTGAGTGCTTCGAAGTACTCAATACCTAAATTGGAGTTGCCTTCTGTTGCGCCGTAAAAACTCGCCAATTTGTTTGACGTGGAATCTTTCTACAAATGGTTTCCAGATTTGAGGTCGCAGTCCATTTCCGTACATAAGCCTTACTTTGTGTGACGTATCGGCTGAACTTGGAGCTACAGCAAGAAGATAACGGCAGATTTCTCCAATATACTGTGCAACCTACAATAATCATTTGAATTAAATCATCTTTTATTACAAATCGATAAAAATATTCAAAACAAAAAAATTAAAATGGCATAGGTCCCATTATATTTAGCAAAAATAAATAAATAAATTTAAAAAATGTCTTAAAAAAGAAGAAAAACTGCAGGTAGAAGCTTACAGTGCATTCGTAATGAACGCAATCGGACCAAAACTTGGAGGCACTGAATTTTCTTCGCAGTACAACGGTAACGCCGCGTAAAAGAGCTTGACCTGCGCCGACGATTCCTCCGGCTGTGTGATATAGCGGGAGAGCATCGTAAATACGATCTGATGTTTTGAGACCCAACATTGAGTATACACCGCATGACATCAGCATATACCTGGAAAAATGAATAAACTTGAGTCGAAAGTGCATATTATCGTCCAATTCGCGATTAAACGAAAAAGAAAAAATATATTGCACATTCGATGCCTTCGAAAAGTTTCAAAGTTAATTAAAAATCCAAATTTCGCGCCATAATACAGCAGACGAAAAAACAAATAGTTTGCTTTTAAAAAAGTGTATAAATGAAATATCGAAAAATCAAGAGATACTTTTTATCGTTTTATAAAGTTTTAAGTTCTTAGAACAATACCTCGATGAGAAAAGCTTCAATAATGTAAAAAAATCATATTATTCGAGCTTTCTCATCCAGATACTATTATATGAACTTGGAACTTTACAAAATGATAGATCAATGAAGGGCAAGTATCTCTTGATTTTTCGATATTTCATTTACATTCTTTGAAATAAGCAAATTAATTGTTTTTTCGTCTACTAAGTTGTGGCGCGAAATTTGAATTTTTAATTGACGTTCGAACCCCCTCAACAGTTATATCAATGAATGTTATTTCGCATATATTTGTCGTAGAATTCTTCGTGCATAGCAGAGAAAAGGGAAGATACATGTACCATGACAGTAATACTGCTGCATCTAAATACCTTAAATTATTGATAACGGCAGCCTTGGGCAAGCCTGTCGTGCCGGAAGTGTAGATATAAATGAGCTTATCGCGGGGGCTCCCGACAGAGAGGTCAACGAATAGCGGCTCAGGTTCGGTAACGGCCAGTCCAGCGTTCAAATCCTCTGCACCCTCCAACAGTGGTGTGTCCGATTGTTCGGACCACTGATATAAAGGTAAATCTGGGATCTTGGCCTTTATCTCCTTGATGGCTGAAATGTTTTTAATTACCTCGATTAGCAGTGTATAGAATATTTTATTGCCACTGCTTTAATACCCATATTACAGAGAATTACGAGGCCCAGTATTTTAAAGAAGCTTCCTTGATTTATAAATATTCAATAAAAAAATGTTCCCAGTAAATATGAATTTAAATGAAATTCTCATCAAGTAAGTGAATATACATTTTAGAACGTGATAAGTCGTTCGCATAGTGTGTAAATCTGAAAATGTGAAATGCACTTGGAAAAATGTGACGTAGCGACATTTACAAAATCCACTACAGAGTAAAATTATTTTATTTAAATTTCATTTATTGAATTTTAGAGAGTTTATATTTAATGTCTGTATTACAGTGTCAAGTAATGCGAAAATTTGCAAGTACCTTCTTTATACTCCCCGCTGAATATGACGGCCTTGCAGTTAGCAACGTTGATGCTGTGCACGAGCACATCCCCCCGGAGATTCGTGTTTACAAGAGCAGTGACGAATCCGGCTTTACTCAGGCCCAACCAAGTGCCGATGTACTCCACCCTGTTCTCCATAATCAGAGCGATGCTGTTGCCACGGGATAAATTTCTCGGCCGGAAGTAACGCCCGATCCGGTTGCTGAAGTCCTCCAACTGGCAAAAATTTTCATTTTGTTATTTCACGTTTTTTTTTAAGTTCTATTTTTTTTGTAAACATTTTTATGTGATGGATAAAGTTTTAAGCGTAGCTCGTATCAAACTGGTTACAGGATTACGCTGAATTTATGTAACTTTCTCTCGTACAGAGAAGGAAGTTAGCACTCTCAACGATTGCTTTCAATTTCCTGCTGTGCGAATTATATTTGAATTACGCAACAGGTACGAGAACAAATAAACGCAAAAAGTAATTAAGAGGTTTTTGAGAAAAGTAAGTGTAATAAACACAAAAGACTAATTAAGAGATTTTTGAGAAAAGTAAGGAATTCATATGCAAGTGACAAATACATTAAATACGCAATGCTAATTGTTGAATTCTGAAGATAGAATTATATAGTGTTTATTAACTATTTGTTTCTAAAAGTGAGATTGTGGTACCTGTTGATACGTCCATTCTTTATCCTCGAAAATGTAAGCAATTTTCTCCGGATGAGCCGCTGCAAGCCTTGTGAAAATGCCAGCCACAGTGTAGTCTCTGGTTTCCCAATACCAAAGAAGAGCATTTACCTTTAAAAATCTGACTGCACCTCTGAAAATTGTAAATTCAGCAATTATTTTTTAAACTCGAAAGATTTTCAGCAAAGAATATACATTATTCGTTCTCATTTAAGTATCAACCATAATAAGTAATTAACACTAAATATTTTATTCCATGTATCTTCACTAAAATGTATCTTAAAAAACGATGATAAAATATTGATAAAATGAATCAAGGTCCTAAATTAGATACATTTTATTAAAAAAGCTGACAAAGAAGAAGAAATTCAATAATTATTTTTTATAAATTCGAAAGATTTTCAGCAAAAGGCACACATTTTTTGTACTCCTTTAAGTATCAACCATTACGAATATAATTAACACTATAAATATTTCATTTCATGTATCTTAATTAAAAAAAATGTATCTTAAAAACGTTAGTAAAATATTGATGAAAATCAAGGCTCTGTTAACTGACGCTAAAGTTATATATAATTCATTTAAACAGCTGATAAAGAAAATTATTATGATACGTAAATTTTCAATGTGATTAAAGTTACAATTATCTATTAACCACACCATTAGCACTGTACACGTAAGACTATATTTTACTTTCGTACATCGGATTTATTATCGCTACCTCGTAAAAGTGTCAAAACTGTTACACGCCAACTAAACTTTTTGCTTATCAGTGAAACAAAGTAAAGTGTCCGATAAAACGAGTGCAAAGTCTGCGGAAGATTTTCTTACTTCTCATAGTCTCATATATGGACTCCGGATTCCTCAGTAATGCTATCTGCCTATCTGACTGCTCAAACGACCCCCGTAACATCCTCTCCTCTCTCGCGTGTTCAATTGGTTAATGCTACATTCGCCAGACGCGTGACTTGCACCACATACGAATCGACACTTTTTATTCTTATCATAATCTATGTGTGTGTGCTCGCACACCGTTGCATGGACTCACTGAGTGTCTCAGATGGTACCTGGCCAAATTAGCCGGGCGATAGTCTCGTAATTTGTTCTTTTGATAAGAAACAACTACATGAAAAATGTACTTTTTTTATTCATATGCTGAATTAATTGCAATGTAATTACTGCAATTTTAAAAGCGAGCTTGCAAAAAATCTGAAATAATTTTTACTTTATACACTATAATAATTGACGCTATTTAATTGCTGCTGACTAAGAGTTTATTTATTTTTTTTAATTTAACTGAATATTTTTAGTTTATTAAACGTGTACATAATTATTTCTGAAAAAAATCTAATTAAACGCACGCTCTTCATTTTGACATGGAAATACATTTTCATGTCGAATTTCGAAGGCAAGAAAAATTTGTATCTACAATTCATTGAGCAATATTTTCATTCAATTGGTTAAATTGCGGTTCGTCGACCAGTGAGCACCTAAATAATCGCACACATCTGACCTCGACTGAATCCAGGGTCGACTGCGGGAGAGGTGCTACATGCGTACTGTATTTGTACGTATATGAGGTACATTCACGAATTGACGTGCACGCGTTAGGCAACTACCACATTATGTAATGAAGGAGGAACCTGGAATTGTTACGAAGTAAAATTGATATTATTCCTTGCCCTCAGTTCAATGTGAACAAGTGAAAAGTTTAGTTCCACAGTAAATGGAAAAGGGCAGTGACACTAATAACAAGAGGTCAAAGGGTGTAAGAACGATAGGCTGCTTCTTAACATTATATTGAATATTTCACTTTGATAATGAATAAACTGAATTGATTATCCACTCCTTTCGATAAAAACTTTATGCAATTACAAATTTCTGAAAATGCAAAGAAATTGTTTCAATTTAAAAATGACAAGGTAGTTAAGCTCGTCAACGACTTGCTTTTAGTATTGCATATTTTAGAATTTTTATCACCCGTTTAAACATTTTACCTTAAAAAACAGAAATTATAGTTTCCTCCTTCGTTCATAAATCTTGTATTTTTATTTTAATTTTTACGATATTTTTTAATGTAGAGATCGAATGCAATTTTTCTGAATATGCTTTGGTCATTCAAAATGCTAAAAAATTTCCTTCTAAAATTTAATGAAGCAATAATTTATACACGAAAAACAGCAATAAAAATCCTATGGAAATTAGTTAAGGAATAATAAACCAATCAAGAGTTGACGACAGAGGTAACCAAGAAAGATTATTGAAAAAGAAAAACTAAATAAATATATTTTTTCTTTCGGTCATGATTTTACAAAAAAAAACAAAAAACAGTGTAACGATATGAAATCAGAGCAGTGGGTATCAGAGAAACTGTAAAGCCAATTTAAAACTTCGTGCTGGAGTATTTTTTATTTTGCTGATCGTAAATAAAAATTAGCAAAGTTACTGCTACTTTCTTAATTCCCTTTTCGCTCGATTTACAGTTGGCCCATCTACCGTACGGTTACTGCAAATGAACTGTTATACGTAATGGTGCGAATCCTGCGTCAAGAAAGTAACAACAGCTCGCGGAGACTGACCTAAAAGCACCATTTGTTTTTGCCGCAAAAGTAGCTTGCAGGTAAACTCAAGGCTTACTGCGTGAATTTTTCAACAAAGTGCATGAAAATGAAGATGGAATGTTAATGGTTCTTCCCTATTCATAAGTGGTTTAATTCGCATGTAAATATTCCAAGTTCTACGCGCACATTTTGTATTACTAGTATAGAAGACTAAGCTGTATATATACTTTAATTGAAATTGAGGCAAATTATCGAGTCAATTACTCAAAATTATGATCCATTTTAATTATTACATCTTGTATATGATAATCAACAACAAATACAAAGTATTATTATTAACGACGTAAATTAAATTTAGTTACGGCTATGTTCGTTCAAACCATTTTAAAATGTTAGATCAATTTCGAAATGTAAACATTGGTCAATTTATTGTGTAAGCAAAGAATGCAAGTCGTCAGAAATATACGGCGGCTTACTTAATGAAGCCTCATTGCCTGTGCATATTATATTTCGGACTTCCTGCATCGAATTAAGCAAAAGTTTTGTGAACCAAATCACCGAAGCGTAGAGCTTGTCTCGTTATTACCGTAATAATCATGAGGGTTCAACTTCATTCAGCAGTTCCAAACATTTAATCTAATAGAGTTTCAATCAAGAACCACCATGAGATTAGTAAATCGCTATAAATTATTTCTTTTTTAACTTCCCTCGTTCGGAATAAAATACTAAACTTACATCCACTCAATTTTATCCAGCTAAAGAGATTCTAAATTCAAAATATTATCAACGCAGTATCATAAATTTCCATTAGCAGTAGCGCTATAGAAATTTGATAAACAAACAGATTATCGTTCATCGCGACTCAAGCTTTTAAGTGACTGTTTACTCGCAAGAGTACAAAGTACAGAATTATCCACGTAGTGCGAAAGTTCGGCATAATTCGCGATGGTAAACACGACGATCGCTTATACGTTCTCACGAATTCGTGCTTGCGTCGGTGAGAGTCGACGTACCCGACGTTCCTTTAACTAGGCTCTCCTCGGACTTTTTCAACGGCTGTCAGCAAATTGCTCGAGGCACTGTCAAAAGCAAGACGACGCACAGCACGACGCGACCATTAAGCTCTCGATTCGACTGGGTATCTCTCGCATTACAAATTGCCGTGCACGAGAAAAAACCGGATTTTCATACTAATTGAATCGCCTCGCGTGATTTTCAACAACAATTCCTCCTTCCTCGATTACTTCAACGGCAAAGAAAATCAAAGAAAATTGAGCGCAGCTAATTTATCGGTATGCATTCTTTCGTGCACGTGAGCCGATGATTGGTCGTTATCGATCTTTGTTTCAAATTAATTCCTCACCGGTCGTCCAAACAATTTTCTTTTGCAATGTCATCTTTACGTACAACCAGCAAAAAAATGTTAAACGCGCCTCGGAAAAATGTAAATCGTTAATAAGCTAAAAGAGAGCTTAGGCCCAAAGCAAACGACCAGATTAATTTATATAGACGAAGACGAGGACTCACAGAATGTCCCTGGGCAGAGTTCTGTAGACCACCAGCAGGAATTTCCGCCTCTTCTCGGAGAGCAGAAAGACGCCGATGAGCAGCAGGGCCGCGGCGGAGCCCAGGATCTGGTGCAGCAGGCTCATGCTGGCAGCTAAACCGTCGTCCTACGTCGTGCGACCTCCTCTGCCTCCCAGCTCGTCTCACTCTCGCGCGATCGGCTTTAATGGACGACGCGCTCTCAATGAAGACGAGCGAGTGCGCGCCTCTCTCTCCCTCCCTGGCCTTTGTGTCGTCGTTGGATGCCGATCCGGCAGCCACGGCGCTGGCGATACGAGGACGGTGTTCGCCAGGCGGTGCCCCGCGCAGCGCACTCACACCCGTCGGTCCGTTCCTGGTGCGAGGCTTCGAGGCCGTGAGGCGATGATGTCTGCGTGCGGAGAGTCGCCGGAGCCTACTGGCCGGTCGACGGCGACGGGAGCCGCTCGGAAGGGACCCCTTCCAGGGAGCTTTTCCAGCGACGGTGACAGCCGTTCGCGTGTGTATCTGCCTACGGCATGTGGATAAAGCGGCGATGTGCGCGCAAGATAGTCGCTGGTAGGGAGCGAGGGGACGCTCTTTCTGCCTGCTCTCTTCGCGGGCACTCTTGGCGCTTTTCAAGGATTGTCTTTTCGAGGGCTACCGAGTTATAATTAAAGCACCGGGGCGGGATTCCCTCGCGATCTTTTACTTTTGAGGATGCTACACCGAGAGAAATGTCGTAGTAAAAGTCACTTGGTTCCGTAGCAACGATGGGACATACTCGGCCTATGACGATTTTTACTATAAAACATATACACTAAGAAAAAAAACTTAATCAAAATTATTATAGTGATTAGGAAAGAAGTGACAGTCTTGACAAGCGAGAAATTTTAGTATGGAAAATAACAATTATTAGCAATCAAAATAGTAATTTTTAAAATTTTTGATACTAAAAATTACTATTTTGCATATATAAATTCTCTTAGTAAAAATTATTATACATAGTATTTATATACTATATGTTCTATATATAGGAGCGTACTCGTTCCATCACGATTTTTACTATAAAACCAAGTAAAAATTGTTATATACATAATAAAAATTAGTTACAGCCGTAGGTACATATTCGTCTTGTAAAGATTTTTACTATAAAACATAGTAAAAATTAGTACGTATAGTATTTATAAACTATGTAACATAAACAGTATTTATATATACTAGGTATATAACATTTATACATAGTAAAAATTATTATGTAGATAGTAGAAATTTTATATATAAACATTTTATAATAAAAGACGTCATAAGCCGAGTATGTTCCAATATTCCTAAAGGAACATATAGTAATTGTTACTTGTAACATTTCTCTCCGTGTAAATACGCCGATTTTCGTCGAGTTCGAGTGCACTGAGATGCTCGCGAAGTTTCCGAGAACAGTGGAATTATAGTCTACTTTTTTTTCTTAAATTTATTTGCAGAATTATTTTTATTGGTTTTGATATATGTTAAAGTGGGCTCAGATATGAATGCTCACAAAGGAATTTATTATATTTATGTAATGGGTATTTTTTTTTTCTTAAGATTAGTTCGGATTTGATTGAAGAGCTGAGATAATCATGTAACTTTTATATTCAATGAGTGGTGACTGATAACTTTATCTAATAGTCAAAGGTTAGTCAGCCTTTAATTTACAGTGAAATAAAAATCGATGTTTAATAATCAATATAACGTCTGTTCCTATCATTAACATTAGATAAGTTTATTTGATGCTTTTCTAAAATAAGTGCAAATAGAACAATTAAACGATGCAAAAATTGACACGTGTAACTTTCACTTTTCAAAGCAATCTCACTCGACGACTGCCGCACATCGCATCCGCAAATAGCAGCTTATAAGATTTTAAAAATAACGTTACATTTACAGATAGAGAATCTCTCAACACTTCATCGCGAAGAAGCAAACAATGGAAATTATTTAAATTAAAATCGAAATAAAAACAAACTTTTACGTAACTGAAACTTTTTGCAGGCTTACTTGGGTTTAAAAAATCTTGATATACTTCCTGACTTTACTACTTGGGAAACTCTCTCCAATCAAGAATTTCTAAAGATTATTCCACCAAGTTAGGTTTTATATAAAAGTGCAAGCAGGTTTTATGCAGTTCATAGCAGCACAGAGGCACTAATCTCAGAAAGAAAAAATTATACAAAATGCTAAATTGGTAAAATAGATTATTTTTAATTTTAAAGTAGTGATATTTAACGGAAATGTGCAAGAACATGATTTCGTTGATAGTTTATTTTTTAAGTCTGCTTAGTCTTCAAAAATAAATTGCATTTTAATGATCAATTAAAATAGTAATCATAAAAATTTTCATCTTTAGAGTAAGAAATATAATTATTAGTCAATAGTTTTGTAAAATATGTATTTGCATCTTTAATCCTTTATACATTAAGTAAATTTATTCTTATATAGAAACTTTACAAAAATGGTTCATTAGTACTCGATAAAAAAATATTATTTACATTTTACATCATCATCAGTCAGCGTGTGCTTAGTAAACGATTATTCAAAACCAATCGTACAAGTTAGGTGCAGTAAACGTTTAAATAATTGATTAACATAATGAATTTAATTTACTCTTTTAACAGTTGCAGAAAATTTTTTAAACCGTTTTGCAAATAAATTAATGTTAAAATTTTTTACAACCAGTTTAATTTCGTCAATTTTAACAATTTTAACAATTAGCCATATAATCGAAGTATCCAAAATATACGAATTTCTTAAGTTTTAACACTTTAATATTTTTTAATTTTTAATTTTTTGTTGTTGTATGGACTGTCTTAAGTAATAAACTAGTTTAAATGTAGTTATATAAACCGATTATTAACGCGAACTAATAAATAATTTTAATCCTGACAAAACAATAACAAATAATCTATAAATCTACCATACGTTTTAGAATGACATAATCTATATCAACAGCTTGTCCTTAGAGAAAGGCTGGGGGCTAATAAAAATCACAATACCACTCGATAAGACCCTCTGGTTGTAGCATTTGATGCTTACATGGGTCAAGAATATTTGACGATGATAGGCACTGAAAAAAATGCGATTCATAAGTATCTTCTAATTTTTTCATTTTTAATAAAAACTTAAATGACATAAAAAATGAAATAAACAAAAAAAGCTACGTAAACCAGCATTGCGACATAATTGATTTATAACTTGCTTTTGTTGAAGCATGATGATCAAAGCAATATTTATATTAATGCAAATTATCCCACACCATTCATTAAATTGTAAAATTATTTAAATTTCAGCATTTAGATAACAGGATTAATGTTTTTTTGCACAACAATGAAAATGTAAAAATGCCGATGCCATTCGTTAAATTTTAATTTTCGTTTTAACTGCCAAATAAATAATTCTTTTACTAAAATTTAAATATTAGTCCAAACTATATTTTATCAAAAATTCTGTTATTATTTCACAATGCCTTTTAAAAATAATTATTTATTTTTTTAAATAATACTAACTGAATACTGTTCAATGAAACATAAAGGAAAAAAAATTCAGTAATATCAATTACGTCGTAATTACCTAAACCGCAGCTCTGGCTTTGCGATTGGCTACCTGAGTACCAGGTAAAGCGCCAAGACATCCAGAACTGAAAATTACATATATATACGCCGAGTTCTAAATTAAAAACAAAAGAACAAATAATACGCGAATGTGGTGCAAGCATGAGTTCTTGATACAAGTTAATTGAAATAAATAAATCCGAAAAAATTATTTATTCCTTTAATACAATGATGAATTTTGAATATTTTGAAGCATTTTCTAGATTAATTTGAATAGCCGAAAAAAAAATGAGTTTTTGCTTGTGCCACTTATAAATGATGAGATGTTTTGCACCGCAAAAAAAAGAAGCTTATGCCTCTATTCTAGAAATATAATTTTTAATCTGTTGCGATCCACAAACGTAGCCCCAGACTCACACCACGTTCCAAGCATCAAAATAAGCATAAGTTAATTTTTTTACCTATAATACAAAGGATAGCTGTTACCGATACAGCTATAATAATTATTCGGCTGCGAACATTCTGCATCCAAGCGCGCCTTTGTGCTTTTTTTGCCGCCTCACGAAACTCGTTCCCTGCCGAAGTCAGCCTGTCACTAGCCATTTGCAAATCCTCGAGACGGTCGCCTCTTTCCATGACTTTTTGCACATTATCACGCATTACGTCTGTTACTTCTTTGATTTGTATCCTCACACTGAAATAAAAATTTAGTAATAAGATGAAACAGCAAATTAAATTTATATATTTAAAATTCGATTATGATTGATGTTCTAAAAGTTGTAATTTAATTTTTGAGTGGTAAAAATTAAATATTTGTTTTAACAAAAAAATTCTAATTTTGTACATTTTTATCTAACATTAAAAATGATAAACTGTCGCTGCTAGATCTGTTTATTGAATCTCTGAATTATCGTACATTAACAATTTTTTTTTTAAAGACTAATATTATTTTAAGAGCTAGATAAACTGTTACTCATAATTCGATTATAATAGCAATTACTCACCTGGATATCTTTCCATCAATGTGTAGTTGACCTTCTGCCGAACTCGTACGACTGGAATATCGATCGCAAATCAATTTTAGTAATTCTTATCATCAGATTAGAAGATGCTACTGAATAGTAGCATTGAGAAAATTGTTTAATTTTCTATTTTTAATAATCGAAGGTTTTTTAAATTGCCTGAAGGGCTCCCTCTACAAATATTTTCGGTAACGTCTAACAAAACATGTCATACACGAAATGCATATGTAACCTTTACAGAATTGATACGAATTGCATTAAGGAGTGGTACAACTTACTTGAAAAGCATATCTTCATCTGGTTCGCTATCATGATCCAGCAGTGTTTCCTGAACAAAAAAATTCGAAAGTTTCAAAGAATGAGGTTTTCAAGCCATAAACAGCCGGTAGTGCAATAATCGAGTAGAAATGTGATCTTTATACCTTTTCTGCAGCTTCAGCTCTTCTCAGATCGCCGCTGGATAAAGTTCGTCCTGATCGTGTCGTCATTTTTCTCTTCTGTGCACAATTGTTTTGTTATTTCAATGCAAAGCCTTAAGCAACTTGAAAAACAGCAAAAAAATGCTGAAACGATCTTGAGAGGTGGTACACAAACCGTACGGCGGCCATCACTGTGTTGATACTCCGTCGGAGAAACAGAAGGCCCCCTGTTGAATGTTCAGTCTTGAATGGTTGTATGACGTAGCATACATATTTGTGTTAGTCGGAGTATATTGGAGCATAACTATTTAACCTTGAAAGAGTCATGGAAAAGTTACAATTTTTTTAAAATTATTTTCTATAATTTTAATTATTATACTAGTTTATTGGTTGTAAATTTTAGAGATAAAATAAAATATACCACTATTTCCAAAAGCTGCATAAACTACTATTACCATCCGATGGTAATTTCAAACCATTTGACGATAACTTTAAGCCACTTGTTGATAACAAATAGTTACCATTTTAATAGTAGTAGGTACAACCGAAAAAACTGATATTGATTTGCCTACGGTAGTTAATATAAATAATTAGAATAACATGGAAAAAATAATTAATTAAATAAATATTTTGCTAATTTCAAAATTATTTTTGTTTTTGCAATAAAAAAGATAATTAGAACGATTTATCGAATTAATTAAACAACTATTTTTATAATTTCAAAATTATTTTTGTTTTTGCAATAAAAAAGATAATTAGAATGATTTATAGAATTTTCTTTATTGCACACAAGGAAATACAAGGGATTATATTAAATTAGATTTTACTGGTTTAAATTTGCAGACAAGATAAAATAATCGTTGTTGAAAATTACAATCTCCTTTATCTCGTCATAAACAAAATCTTGTAATAAAAAATGTACTGAAAATCCATTTTTTTAATTTAGTATTGCTTTTCTTTCTTGCACATCGGGTTCTTTCACACATTTATAAAAAAAAATTGATTGTCATGTTGATGTGCAAGAAATTATTATATTTTACGGATTACACAAATACACGGTTCCATTAAAATATGATTTATTTCATAAAACAAATCGAAAAACAAAAGTTTGTACTACACAATTTCCATCTGCTTCTCCTATTTTCACATCTTTATGTCTTTAATAAGAGGCGCTATCACATAAGTTCTTTTCAAATTTACATTAGTATATTAGTACAATATTTATAATAAAAATGTCATAACTAAATGCATAAATGAATAATTAGATGTACATTTAGTTTGTAGAAAAGCTCAATATTTCTAATTAGTCATTACATGAAAGTCAACAATACTTTATAAAAATAGATCATCTTGGACAGATATTTTCCAAGATATGGTATAGATGTGATATAAGCCGCAGCGGTTAGATAAAAGAAAATATTATTGTATAATTTTTTTATCCAATATTTTCATCAGTAATATAATTTTAGAAATATATTAGTTGTTCAGTTTTTTTTAGTATGATACAATGAATGATATATCTTACATATTTATTTAAAAATAATCACAACTATTTTTTCATTAAAATAATTTCATTAAAATACAGCATTAAAATATTTTTACCGTACCTTATTCTCAATATTAAGATGAAGCATTTTTTCGAAATGTATAGAAAAGATATTGTATTTTTCAAGCAGTTGCGATTAATAAATTGCTGTCTGTAATCGGCAAGAATTAAGAAACATTTTTATAAAATGATAAAGCACGGTATAAAATAAAAATTACATTTTTTTTATTATAAGAACGGTAAATCTAGGCAGTATAGACATAATAGTGTCCACATATTGACACCGTTGGCACGTTTATGAATATAATTAGATATGTGCGTGGCCTGATATATTTCGTATCCACAGTCATTACAATTTAAATTTTTTTGGGCTACATAATTATTTTTCTATGAACATTACATCTACATATTAACACTTCTATATCAAGGTTATTTTTAAAATTATACAACTATTTCAAACTGTCGTGCGAAAAATCTAAAAGACTTTGTAATTGAGTAACATCAATATCGAGTTTTGTTATAATCATTAATCTTTACATAATTATTAATTAAGCGCGTCTATAGCTCTTGGATTACTGCAAATTGAATGAAAGAGATAACGACGAGAATGGTCATTCAGGTAACACTGTCCAACTTAAAAGCGGTCAGTAATTATGTAAATATTAAAGAAATAATACTGAAGTTTGAATTTTATAAATTATATTATCTCGAATAAAAGCCATAGTGTATAATTACTATTATTACTATTATTAAAAAAGTATTAAGATTATTTTTAAGGATTGATAAAAAAATACCTATACTCTTTTTTAAGCTGGTCGCCTTTTTGCTCAACAGTGATTCCTTTGACACTAATTTCTCTCGTTGCTTATGCAATTAGGCCTCGTCTACTTCTTTCTGTGATACTATTTATATTTTTTTTATCTTTATACTTTGACAATTATTTTTAATTCTACTATTAGTCACCATACTTTAGAAATAAATAAAATTTGAAAAATTGTAATTTTATTATGCTCTACTGAATAATGAAAACGAAGTTCATATAACATTTAACCAATTTTATGGACAGTACAAACAAAATAAATTTTTTTAATCGAACTTTTTATTGACTAGTACTAAACTTTCTATCATATTCTCTTCATTACTAACGGAAGTTGTTAATGCATACTCAAGAAACATATAAATTGCCTTCATTTGTACAGCTAAAAGTCAGCTTGAACATTTGTTATATTTATCTTTGCAGGCAATATTGATAAATATTTAATGAAGATAGAAGTTTTCCGCTAAATCATCGGATAATTTGCAGATTTATTTTATCAGAATATTATACCTCCCTTTTTACAATTAAAAAATTCTATTGTAAAGTAGAATGCAGCCACGTGAGTGAATGTTACTTTATAATAGAATTTATAGTCTTTTATGTACGAATGTATGTATACAATAATAAATATACGGACATTTACACGTACATTACATCGAACTGATTTAATAAATTTACGTACAATACTTTAGTACAAGCGAGAGTCATTGATTTTTTCATTTGGAACTGAAATGCAGTACTGATTTTATATCCGCTTGTATCCTTCTCAAACTTTGGACAATGAAATTGTTTTTTATCACCTATTTATTTCGAATATTTTTTTCTTATTTTATTAATCTTGCATTAAAAATGTGAAGCGAAGTGTTTGTGACATATTCGACCATAAATAAAACCTTAGACAATGACGAATTACAAATCAATAAGCGAAATTTGAAACGGAAATGTGGAGCGGATTGAGGATAAGCTTGGATTCTAAAAGCAATATAAAAATTCAGTACCCATACATTCTTCAATGTAACTCTCGTATGGCATTTTAATGCGTGCTATACAAAGTTGAGAGACGACCTGCGTCGAAGAGAACGAAACCAGCGTCCATCGTATTTAAATATTATTATTATTTTTTCTTATTAATTTTTTTTTATTGGCGCTATAATTTTATCCTGTTATAGCCGGTTAATTGTACATAAGTTTCGACTTTGAAACAAGTGACTTAACCGCAATTTACGCTGTTTGTAATGTTAATTTATACCTTTGTTAGTTATACACTACAAAATATGGTTAATTGGTGATTAGCATACGACTGATAACTAATGAATAGTCAAATCACTGCATTGCAGACTGACGGCCGCCTATCGCTCAACCGTACTTAGTCCCGATACTCGATCCCGATGGATGCTGAAAATAATTAAGTATACCGAATATTATCAATGCTCAAAACTTATCAGCAGTTTAATCAGCATGAATTTCTCGTGCCAGCGCTGTACTTCGATGCTAATTTAATAACAACCAAAACGCAGAAGTCCGAACAAACCTACATTAATTATCGTATGTAAATTTCACAGAGCATTGTATCATTATATACTAAACAAATCATCTGATTTCTATATACAATTAAGAGGAGATTGTACAGACTTTACAATTTAAAAAGCAAAGTCATTTCATAATTACCTAAGAATTAATTAATCTACACAGTCAGAATGAATGTTTCTCTTCAAAGAACATCCGAACCCTTCACCATATCAATGCATAGCAATGAACCGCCTTCCCAGCAATACCAAACATTCACCGTAGAAAAAGTGCATCTTACTACCAATTACACGAAGTAGAGAAAAATAGAAAAAAATTGACTTGAATAAGTGCCGGCCGAGAGACAGATAAAAGCTTCAAGAGGGACTATAGTCCATTTTATATAAACCCAATCAGCCAGGCGTCTGTAATTTTCTGCATAATTCGCAGAAAAGAGCTTACAGGACGTGGAGATTTTCGCAGCTTTTGCTCTTGCTGTCATTCAAGCATATTTTGTTGAGGATCTCCCTGGCCAAATTGAGACTGAGGGCTGTCTTGCTGCCGTGCAGTTTGGACATCATCTTGCCCTTGCTGCCGTGGCGTCGGAGCTTGCGATCGCGCGACTCGCGCAGCCTGATCTGTTTGAGGACCCCGACGAGGAGCTCGTCGACGTTGTGCTGCATGCCGCTCGAGGTCTCGATGAATTTGCACTCGCGCGAAGTCGCCAGATGCTTGCCCTCTGCAAATACAAACAGGCTCGAGATTCTTGTTTAAATAGGCAAATTGAGCCTTTGATATTCCGCTAATGTAAACCGAACTGCTCAGCGGGATGAATAAAGTGCTCGTCGACGTTTTTATGCGGACGCGGAAATTATTCGCGGGTTGAATGTATGTAATAGTGAGAACTCATGAAAACTTGTAAATTATGTAATATCTACCGCGAAGCTACCTGCAAAATCAATTAAAAATTACAAACCTTTCTCATAGTTACTATGGAATCTTTTGTTAAAAAGTGTAGAGCTTTTTATAAAAAATGAAGAGCTTTTAGTAAAAAGAAGAATCTTTGTTAAAAAAGCGTAGAACTGCTTGTAAAAAAGTGTAGAGCTTTTGTTAAAAAATGTTTAGAGCTTTTTGTAAAAAGTGTAAATCTTTTGACAAAAATATTTAGAACTTTTTAGTATGATCTACGGAGCGTTTTTATAAAAATTATGATGATAATTCTCGTAAAAATGACTGAGCTTTTTATTAAAAGTAGCAGAGCTCCTTAGCGAATATTACGGAGCAGATGAAAATGACTGTTTTTAATCTAATAATAACAGAAAATATAATTTACAATTGCAATTGAATATAGAACGATGCTAATAGAACGTTTCAAAAATTGTTGAAAAACATAGTGCATAGGTCAAAGTGATCGCGGTAATTAGAAGAACGCTCACCGTTGGCGGTGATGGTGCGACTTCTTGCGAGGTCAGATTTGTTTCCTACGACGATGACCGATCGGTCTTGCGTGTAATGTTCCCGCCAGAGGTAGTTCAGCATCTCCTCGGCAACTTGAAAGCTCGCTCTGGATACTATGGAGTAAACGACTATGCAGGCGTGCGGTTCGTAGGTCGACAGGGAATTTTCCAGCTGTTAAGCATAAAGAAATTACTACAATAAGGCTTCAACAAATTGAGATATTAACGTGAAAGATTCAAAGGCGGTTATTATGTAAAATTGATTAAAAAATTTTTTTAGATTTAACAGACATTTGTACTGTTCGTATATTATTCAATTTTACTTAATTTTGAGTTGAGAAGTTTATAAATATATAGTATATTTGTATTTATAAACTTCAGAGCTTTATACTTGTTAAACAGTAAATTATTATTATTTTTTATGATAAAACAACAAATCAGTAATTTTGACTTACGCTCATTTCAATGTGCGGATGATCAATAAATATCATTTCCGATTCTTCTGCATCAAGTAAAATTGAAACAGTCTTTTCTCCAAACTCATCATCTGAAAACAATTTTAAAATGCTTTACTTTATCTTCACAGGCAATTAATCTCTTTGTCTTTAAGGTCTAGACGTTCATTTACTTAGAGAATTCTGTCGATAAGAAAATTAATTGTCTGGTTTATTTCAATTGTAGAACTTTGTATTAACAGTTTAACTGATTTTTTTACTCTTGCGCAAACACGAAATTCCCATTATCGTCGGCTCATTTTTTCCTCTTTTATACATGAATGCATTCGACCCGTAAAAAGTAACACCATCAAAGCGATAATTTATGTGAAAAAAATCTAAAGAAAAGAAGATTTTACTAAAATTTTTTTTGCAAAAAAGAAATGAATAACCATAGAAGTAATTTCAAAGTTACCCAAAAAAGGGGAAAAAACGAAACGTAGGGAATGGTTGATTTAAATTCCAATTCTGGCATTTCGGGTAGCCGCCAACGAGGAGAGATGAGTCTTGCATTGGATTCTTTTGTAAATTGCACGTCAAGCCCTTCAATATATCAGTACGTTCCAGAGAGCTGGTTATTCGCATACGATTTTCGCGTGACATACGAATTTTCAAAGATAATAAATAGCTGACACTTTTTCTGGATGCATTCTCCGCAAGATTTTGATAAATGCGCAAAAATGTTAACTAAACCCCTACTTTGGCATATTTGCCTTACATTTATTGTCCAGAAGGACATAAAAAATGATGAAATCAATAACCTTTCGACTTATGTTTTTTCATACGTGATAAAAAATTTCCATGTGAATTCTTTAATCCTTCTTATTGCCCGTAATGCAAATGCGCCCATAAAATATGGATGTCTCTTCGTCAGGATGTATAATCCAATGGTTGCATAATCAATTTTTTTGGTCCTGTCAACTTTTATGAAACGTAATAAATCTGAACGCATGTTAAAAAGTTGTTATTAACATAGATTGAAGTTTTAAAAAAAATCATTGCAATACTTTTTATTCGATGGCAGTAATAAACGTATTTATTTATTAATAATTTCACAAATTAAATAGTCCTTAATACAAATTTGGATAAAAAAAAACAGATGTTAAATTATGAAGTGAAGAACTTCAGAACATTTTCTCTCTATTAAGGGTGGAATAAAAACCAAAATTGGAATGACAGCTTGTTCACCTGAGAATCCTAATTTTATATACAGCAAGCAACTGTTGCAATTCATTATATTTGACAAAGTTATATAAAATTTTACAAACCAATAATCCATCATAGTGCACTGAGGAAAAAAAACTTGATAATAATTGCTATTGTAGTTAAAAAAGAATTGACAGTCTTAACAAGCCAGAGTTTTTTGTATGAAAAATAGTAATTTTTAGTACGGAAATTGTAAAGATTCCTATTTTAATAATAAAAATTGTTTTTTTTGTGTATTACAAATTACTATTTTTCATACTAAAATTTCTCGCTTTTCAAGACTGTCACTCCTTTCTTAATCACAATATCAATATTTATTAAGTTTTTTCTCTCGGTGTATTTGTGTAAGGACGTAATTGGATGTTTGAAGGACGTATCTTCAAGAAATCGAATCTTTTTTATTCATAATTAAATATACACACTACGTTATCTCAAATTATCATATTTCAACATGTATACTAATAGTAAAATGTGTTTTTCCGGGTTACACGTCTTTCTTTGACTTCAATTGCAGAAGACAAGCGAAGTGAAATCGAAGCATTTTACTTTCGATATCCTGATTCGAATGGGGTTCGAGCAGGGAGGCTCGTCAATTTCGCACACGTCGAAGGAACGAAGAAACTGTAGTGTGCTCACGTGCGCTTGCGCAACGAGAGGAGAGGAACATGAGATTGATGGATTAGCCGCACGCTGGAAATGCTCTTTTCCGTTGAAAGGAAATTCGTCGCGTCTGACTTCTCCACGGATATTACAAAGAGATTTTCATCGCGGCGATTTCGTTGCCGCCAGATGCAAAAGCTCACGCGTACTAAAAGTGTACCAATTTATGCACCAGTAGTAAAGCTTCTTAACTAAGCATCTAAAAACTCTTTTAACACTTATCGTTAAAAACGTACACGGGACTAGACACCGAAATCTTTTTAGCTTCATTCTCCGTCAAGTTTCAGTATCTTTTAACGAGATTCTTGTACCTTTAAAAAATATACATACCTTACCTCGCTGAAGTCAAGGCTTTTATTACAATGCTCATACAAAAAAAAATCAATGAATCGTAACCCACTTAAAGAAGACGCATTATTACGAATCACCTCAATAAATTCAGTTTCCCAGCTTTTCAATTTTTTCAAAGCCCATAAAAAAAAGAGACGAACCGCAGAAACTCACCCAAGCTGGCGTCGTACGTATTCATGTATTCGCTGGTCATAAACTGCGATACGAGGGCAGTTTTTCCCACGCCGGAATCGCCGAGCAGGACGACCCTGTACTTGGTGATCTCCTCCACTTCGCTGTCGGTGCTATCGGCAGCGACACCCTGGCCGCTACAACAACTACCCTCGAAGGGCGAACGCTCCCCGGACACGTTGCTGTTCCTGCGAACAGAAATCGCAACCGGAAATCGTTAGTCTGCCCGGAAGATAGAAGGGATATGGTGGGATGGGCTTCGTAACCATGTCCGCTGAGGGGGAGATTTTTTTTTTGTTTCACGAGAAGGCCGGAGGATTCTCATATAAAAAAGGCTCCCAGGCTGGAGTTTACGAGGGATGAAATTTTCTCCGAGTGATACATCCCCTTGAAAATTTTTTAATGAAAAAGTTAGTAGTCTCCGCTGGTGTAAATCTTAATTTACTTTCTCCACAGTAAAGTGGAGGTTCGTTTATGCGGTTACTATTCAAGGGTGTCGCGTTAACGGCATTTGAATCAGGCTGGTACAATTTTTCTTTTTTAACAGGAAAGGTGAACAATTTAGTCATTGTTTTTGGCGTATCAGAGCTGATGACTTTTAAATTCCACGGGATTAGTATGCTACATTGAAATTATGATTTGGATGCGCATAACAATGTGCATAATTTCGGGATTGCTATAGGAGAGTAATTGAAATTCACCGTCGCAGTTTCTTATATAATCTCGTCAAGATACCAATGCCTGGTGCGCTCGACATAAATATTCACCGGTTCGATTGCAACAATTAAGCTCGATCGATATACGCTTCCATGGATGCTATTGGTAAGCTTCCATCGTTTGCCATTGTGTCGCAGAATTCGTTATGTAATCGAGGGGAATGTTAAAAAAATGGTCAAGTCATTAGATGGGGCTTTCGGATCAATTTCGAGGTCATGGTTTGTTAGAGCGTTAATGAGGGTGCTTTATGCAATAAATCCATATTGTTTCATCATTAAATGAACTTGAGGTACGCACGTAATAGGATTGTACATGTCGATTGAGTAAAAGTATAAAATACTTTTTTTTTTTAAATCTACATATCTGTAAGTGAGCATACATTTATAATATATAATAGTAAAAAATGTAAAGAGGCTTAATGAAGCTAATTTTTTATCTTACAAAATTAATTAGAAATAAAAGAGCTTTTTAAGAATTGAATGTTTGAAATAACCGTGAATATTACCAGATTTTATTTATGTAAGACGATTAAAAGAGAATAACCTTAATTATTCAATTCGTATTGATTGCTAATGAAAAAACAAAAATTATTTTAAAGTATAATTAAAAACTGCATCACTTAATTAATAATTATTTAATAATAATAAGTCTGTAAGCTTCACAATTACGATGCTATTAAATTATGTATAGCAAAAAAATTAACCCACAGAATCTAGTATTCTAAAGATTTAATGAAAAAGCAACCATTTTTACAGAAGTTTCATTTTCATTATACTTTTCCTTCTATAAAATATTTACGTTTTTATTACTCTTAATGCCATTCAAACCATTATTGCATTTAATTTTATTTGTATTTCAATTACCTTTATTGTATTCAATTTGTCATGAAGGCAAACACCGTCCGTTTGTTATTTTAAATAAATAAACATAAAGAAAAAAAAACTAAATACAACAGCCAAAAAAACTCGCACAATCAAATTGCGCTGAATGTTTGCGTAATAACCAATAGTCGGCCTCATCCGCCCGACGAAAGGTCGCCACAATGGTTTTTAATGAGCGCCGACGCAGCGAAAAGAAGCGGAAGGCCGCTCGACACTGCGATCGCATTGTTCCCCGCATAATTCTAAAAGGAGGCGAGGCGGAGGAGGAGAACGCGATGCACATCGCGGAAATATTCGCTCTTAGGGAGGGCCTTCGCGCGCATACCGAGAATAGCGCCGCGGGATTCCGCGGCCGGCGGCGCGTTTATTTCGAGAAAAACCCTACGGGGGGAGAGGATCGAGGAGGCAAAACTTAAAGAAGATTGTAGGTACTCTCGGGCAACCAGCGGGATGGTGAAAAATGACGCGAGAAAGGAAGGGCAGCGCGAAAGCTCTTGAATGCTCGGTCTACTTAGGGGATGAACATTGGACGAAGGGGAAGTTTTGTGAACTGGAAAGATTTTTCTTTGCTCGCGGGGCTATCGGTGGCGCTTTATGAGCCAGTCTGGAAGTGGCGAAAACGGACACACGCGGAAGAAAGAAAGTGCTAAGGTCCAATTTAAAAGTTAGGGAGCTTGCGTCACGTAAATTTATTTCGGGTTCGGTTCTGTAAAATTAACGCCGTAGTTTTTTTTTTTTTTTGCTGAGAAATTAACGTGGCACCATTTAGTAAAAGGCATGTCGGTAAAAATAACTTAAAAATTCATTACTTCCATGTTCTCTTTGTATCAGGGAGTTCCGACAGAAATATGGGAGTGGTCCAGCGTTAAAATAACATTAAAATGTTACAATTCCTTCTGTATAGGCACTTGGATCTTGAGATAAAAATTGTGACGAAATTTTCGACTGGTAAAATTATAATTTTATTAAACAAACTACATTGTCGAATCTACTTTTCAGAATTTCTGAAGAATGAGAAGTAAAAAAAAAAAGTTAATATATTTTTTAGCGAAGAAATACCTTTAAGTAAAGCCAGCCACAAGTATGTCCTATATTTAGAATATAAACAGAAATGCGTGACATCTCGTACGAGAACCAATATAATGTGCATTCCATACCAATTGAACAGATAAATTTTTAAAGCTCTTTTTTCCTCGTTGAAACATTAAAAAGGCCGCCACTTTTTAAATATTTATTATTAAAAAAATAATAAAAATTCATGTCGACCGTGCAACTTGAAATATATATTTGGAAAAAATTAAACAAATAAAAAGAACGACATCAAATGCCGAGGGAGCAGCATCATACAAATAAATATAACATATTTTAAATCATCTCCCTAAGCCAATATATAGAGAATGAAAAATCAACCGAAAATCTGATTGATATCCTTATCGTTCGCATGTTTATTGATGGGAATTAATTAAAAATTTATGCCGTTTAAAAGCTCTATTTAAATTTGTAAAAAGGTCAAAGTGAAATCAATGCATCAACGGAAAATCTGGTGCTCTTGTTACTAAAATAGATTTTTCGAAATAAATTTACTTGTATAGAGTCCGTTCTATTTACAAAAGTATTTTGCCGCCATCTGCCACGCGAGCAGCTCTACGTGTAAATTGCTTTTCCTCTTCTCCCTTTTCCCAGCGGCGTTCATTCTACGGTTATCTCCCGGGGCTAAGCGGCGATAGCCCGGATTTTACAAATTCATAGATCAGTAAGAAAATAAAGTCAATTTGACGATGAAGGCGTGAAAATCGAAAATCTTAAAGGAAATAGAACAAAATATAAACGTAAATTTAACATGATTTATAAAGAACATAAATATTTAAATTAGGTTTTAATCGAAAATTTTCAATCTACTGATTTTTTTAAATAACGATTATACAGAAAAATCAACTTTCATAATTCCAAATTGATAAAAAATAATAAAATAAAAAAACAAATTTGTTAAATAAATAAATAAAATGATTTTACTTCCTAGAATATAACATTGTAAATATCAGGAAGAATGAAGCTTTCCCTCTATTTCAGAAGATATATAATACAAATTTTCACCCTTCTTTTCAATTGCAATTTATAAAATCGACCTAATTTCTCTCGAGGAATAATTGAAGAAAATAATTGCATTGGAATCTATCCCCTAATGGACTAAGAAGATGACAATGGATGTAATTCAGAGGAACAGATATACTAATTTGGCGCGTTCGGCACAATTAATCTTCGAAGACGCGACGATGTATAAGTATACATTAAAAAAGAGCGATGAATCTCTTGTCGGTTGAATTTAGATTTTCGCCGAGGAACACCGCGAGAATGAAAATTTATTCGGGTGACATCACGCGACGCGCCGGCGCACAAAGAGCCGATTTTTGCCGAAAATTGGCAGGGAAATTTCGTCGCGTGAATCATCGACGTCTCTTGGATGCCGTCGTTAAAAAAAAATAAATAAATAAAAACTCACTCGGTCAAAATGAAAAGTGTTTCACGGACGTCGAAAATACTAGGATGACTGCGTCTGCCTCGTGGCACGGTGTTTCGATGACCCGCGAAAATATTGACTGAGTCTGCGGGCTTATTTTAGAAATTCATCAGCTTACGAAAAACGCGTCGAGTTGTTTCCGATCTCCCTTCGACCTGTTAAAACGCCAATTTTCACGTGTGGCCCGAATTCTTTTTATGTTTATAACAATATATTTTTAAATACTTAAATCGCATTTCATTAGCTACTTTTATCCTATACGAATTTCTTTATTAAAAAATTTTTTCTATGAAATTCTCTGCGATATTGTTTCCCCATTCTCCCTTCTAGAATTTAGCGAACTGCATTTTATACTTTTTCTTCTGCACCGACATATTTTTAAATATTGAATCCATTCAATCAATCCCTTTATTGAACGTGCGTATATTGGTTCGATAAAAATTATTTGTAGAATTTTTCAGTAAAGGAATCTTTGCTTTAATAAAGCAATGAAAATGAAAAAAAGTCGTCAAGTGGATTAAAATCATACTTTATCTAAATGCGGCAAGAGACATAAAAAAAAATTTATTATTATAATTAATGTAAGGAAAGTTGATCTTGACGGCCACAATAAAAGTTGCCCACCACGTGGGGAATTAAAGTGCGTTTAGAGAAATTCAAGACAGCTGCCACAATTTGGCTTCGCTGAAATACAAGACGAGCTAAGATGAGGAAGACATCGAGAGGTTTCTCGCCGAGGGTTTCTTCTCCGACGTAATGAGCAATTTCCCCGACAAGTTGTCAGACTTGCCCCGCGCAAATTGGAAAAATCGATGATCCTGCGCCTCTTGAATATTTTTTTTTCTTCTTCACTTGCCACTTCCTTGAACATTCAGAAGCTTTTTTATTTACAGAGCCTCATCTGATAGTCGAGCTTTATTGAGTTTTTATCGTTACCTTGAAAGTTAACCGAGCAATGCGGTATATTATGCAGGACGCGATTCATAAGCATCGAGAATGGCGGAGAAGTTCCTAAGGACTAAGGAGGTTGAGTGGCGCAGATTGAGAACCGGGTATATTTTTTTTCAGCAACTTTGAAAAACGTATTAGGCAACTTCATAACAAATAGACGCGATTTTAATATTTCAGCTTGTTCATTGGAGTGTCGAGCTTTTAGAAAATTTATGATATTTCACATTGTGCAATGTATGTTTGTACAGTAATTACTTTTGACAAATGCCATCGTTAATTTCCTACCCTCTGTGAATATAGTTAATCATGATACTCTGAGAGGAAAAATTTTAAAATATGTATTTCGCATTTAGAAGCATATTTCATCTTTAATGAACACCGCCGATACTGTAAATACGCTAAATTTGGAAAATTTATGAACGCAAAGGCCGCACGTCACGGCATTTCTGCCTGGGTAATTGGAGAAACGTCAAGAATCTATACTAAAATTGTACTCTACGAAAATGGTATTGCCGAAAAAACATCCTTAAGAGAAATTAGAGCAGTCACAATAATTGTAAGAAATGTTGTACCTTAAAGTGAAATTTTAATACGCCAATTTGCATCGAAATAAAAGTTTTAATTTATGGCGCAATTAATGCCGTTCTCCCTATTCGTGGATTATTCGTTATAATCTTAAGGCAATCTCTGAAGTTAATTTCAGCTAAACTGAAGCTTATGTAAACTTAAATTATCAGAGACCTCAATTTCACATTGAGAAGTGATAAAAAGTTCATAAGCCAGTGAAATTTAAAAAAAATAAAAAAGAGAGTCGAAAATATAATTATGTTTCAGTCTCCTGGGGAATTTTGAAAAAGGTTTCGTTCAGTCTTGCATGTAAGAACGAAAAAATGACATCAAGATTTTTCCTAGAAAAATAAAAAGATTTTTTATAATTAGTTTTGCATTCTGATTATTGCTCAAGCAACGGAATAATTATTAATCGACGACTAATTTTATTTTCTTGGCGAGTCAAACTAAATGATTCCAGTTTTAATTTTTAGGTAAAAGATGAACAATAATTAATCGATGAATAATTCTGTTTTCTTGGCAAATTTCGTTCTCTTGGCAATTGCACGCAGGAACGAAAATTGCACCTAAATCCTCCTAAACCAATGGAAGCGGATTCTATAATTACTTTTACAAACCACATCCTGATTTTTTTCCGAAAAAAGTATGAATAATCAACAATCGATGAGTAATCTTGTTTTCTTGGCAATTTAAGCGGTTCCCACGACGAATAAAGTAAAAGATCACATTTTCCACGGATGGTTCGGCAGCTCTAAAGAATTGAATTCACGGCTTCGTACAAAGCGTGAGATGAATACAAAATTAGGTCAAAGTTATTTTTGCTGGGTGCATAATTTTTCCTCTCATGGAAAAATCGACCGACGAATATCAAAGGTATTCATCTCAGCCTCAAAGCTAAAACCCTCAAAAAATTTCATCGAATTCAATCGGTAATTAATCAGTCACGACACAATCGAAAACAGCTTCACTCCTCCCCCCGCCCTCCGGAAAAAAGTAAGCAATTTGACCCAAGTTGAGCGTCTCCCTCTTAAAAGACTCGATCACTTACCGGCGCATCAGTTCGACTACCATAAATCAAATATTCATAAAGGCCCGCGTCCCTCAGAATTTTCGGACAGTACGAGCTTAAAACGCGTTAATAATCCCTCGATCCACTGCTCGTTTGTCAAAAGTCTAAGAAAAGTAAAGAAACGCCACTCCCCCTGTGCCTCGCACTTTCCAATAACTCTTGCTCGTCAAAGCTCGCATTTTCCACGTCGACTGTTCGGCCCACCCCTGCGCTGAATCACGAGGGAAGGGGAGAGAGACGAAATTACATCGATACACAGACAGATAGATATTTGCTTTCGCATCAACATTTTATTAAATTTAGCATGGTTGAAGAGAATACAAAACTAAAACAAAAACGTACACTCAGAAATTTTCGTTGTTAAATTTAGAGTAAAGCTCGCTGTAAAAATTACTTTAAAAAACGTAAACGTGGGACGAAATGAGGAGGATTTCCCGAAAGCAGGAGCTTTTTTATGAAAATTACGGAGCTTTTTCTACAATATGTACGAAGCTAGCCTTATAAAAAATTACGAATTACAAAACTGTTCTGTAAAAATTAGGGAATCTTTTCTGATAAAATTGCATGCATTCGTACAAATCAAATATTCGTTAATGGTCAACCGCGCAAGCTCCAGACAAAACTTTCACCGACGATCCTATACAAATTTACAGTATCCTTCCAGGTTGTTCTAAGCTCTTTTTTCATAATATTTACGAGGAGCTTTCGCAAAAATTTTAATAATAACCTTCTCTCATTGTAAATATGAATGCGCGTTAAAATTTGACCAATGAGTCATTCATCAATCTCAAAAGCGTGCATCTTACGACTAAAAATGGAATGCCTGAAAGCAACGAAATATATAAATCAACAAGAATTTTCACAGTTCAGGTCGTAAGGCCACCTCTAAAGCACTATACGTCGCTGACTAGAATACCACGAGAGCGAGAGCGAGAAATAGAGACTGAAGTAGCAAGAGAGAGAGAGAGAGAGAGAGACAGCGAATGGGAGGGCGACGAATCATTGACTCTCGACACTGTGCGCGCCCACAGCGAGGAATTCGGGGATTCTCATCGTCTCGCTGCCCACGTATGCTCTCGGCGGTCTGAAAGCTTTCCCGCGGAGCTTTTCGGTGGGGGGACGCGGCGATCCTCCCCTCCCCCGTGCCTCGGTCGCAGCTATTAAGCGTCGCCCGCTCTTTTCTCGCGCCACAAACTGCCGGTTCGGGGCACGTGCGAGATACACTTAGCGCGCATTCAACTTGCAAGCTCGAAGTGACCGACGATTTTATCGACAGTGCCAGTGCGCGATTATTACACGAGCGGGAAGAATTGTCCACGGGATCAGAAACTCACGATGGAGATTGCTAAAGGTGAGGGAGTCTGGAGTGCAAGCTTTGTTTCTCGCGTAAGCTCCTCCTTATTGAGCGCCGAACTTGGGCTTTATAGCTTATTCCGTGCAATCCGCGAGGCTTTTTTTCTTCGGGGATAAGTTATTCTGTTTAGTTTAAAGTACACTACTAATTTTTTTTAGGGGAGAGATATTAGTGCTCTGAAGCTTGCGGTGAGCTTTCAGTGAAAAATAAACGTTCTTAATTTCATAAAGCTCTTTTTGATTGGTTTTTTGTGTATTTTTTTTAAGAAAACGATATCTGGATCAGTTGAAAGTAATTTACTTGGTAAATAATATTCAAAGAGCTCCGAAGCTTTAAACTTGTTGGTTGCGGACGATACGTTGCTTTAATTGAATTTTAAAATAATTACTTAATTAAGTTTGCTAATGGAGTTTCCGTTAAACATTTTATCGTGCAATTTTTAATTTAAAAATTTTCGTAATTTTCTCGGCGTATTAAAAGGATTGAATTACTTTCACAACGTTCGAACGATTAAAACCAGAATATCACTGGACAAATCTGGAGAGTGCACTGGTGTTTCGCAAAAATGCCTGCTGAAGTTTCCGAAAAAAGATTCTGTATAGCTGATTCTGTAAAAATAAAAGCATTCGTTTGAAACGTCATGGAAAGCCATTTGGGTTTCTGAAGTTACAAAGAAAATAAAAATAGTGCTTTCCTTGCAAGAGACTTTTACTCGTTTCTTAGAGAACAGATATTCTACACTGAGATATTCTAAAGTTGTACGAAATTTCTTCTTCCAAAACACTTGTCAGACTTTGACGCGATTATTTTGTACGAAGCATTTCCTCGAAAACTCTCTAAAATTTCCACAAGAAAATACAAATCATTGTTTAAATGCTGGACAAAGAAATGTTAAAATTAGTGATAAAATCGTATCTGGCTCAGCAGAATATTTGTCAATAAAAATGAAATATTTCAATTTACGTACAGCAAACGATGCTAAAAAAGTCCTATAAATATTTCTTTAACAAGTGTTTACAACAAACCAAAACGACCTGCGAGACTATTACGCTTCTGTAAACATTTCTACAACCGTTATCTCACAAACTTTCTATTTAAAACTGTATAGCTTTTCACCAAAGCTCTTGTCTTGTTCTCATTAGATACTTATTAATCATTTCTGTCAATTTTTTTTACAATCATTTATAATCGAATTTTTTTAAATTAGAAGCATAGAATCGAACAGCGCAATAATTTTATTTAAATCGCTACCACTGTAACGGCCAACGCTTCCACGTAATTAATGAACTTTTCGAATTCTTGTGCCAACAGTAAACGAAAACGCCACGAGCCTCTTGGAACAATGCGACATGTCCAACGTGACCTCCCTATCGCAGTCCGTGAAGACCTCCAAATCCGTACAGAGCGTGCAGACGAAATCAGTCGTTGAGTCCGCGCAATCTGTCAAATCCGTAACTACCTCGTCGACGAGGTCTCAAAAATCCGTCGAGGTCGAGGAGACCATCGAGTACGAAGAAGAGGAAGAAGATGCGTGAGACGCCCTTCGGGTCTCTCGTCACTCGCTCCCGAATATGGCGCGCAAAAATGCGCCAGGATCGTATTCACGGGGGTGGAGGGGGTGAATTTTTTTTTCAGGAAAGTCCCAGCGCGAAAGAAGTATTTACTCATTACAGCCAATCAGATTATTTTTACGTATCATCGATTACCGGGCATCCACCGTAAGTGTCATTTAGAAACTGATGTTGGTCGCTAGACAAATGTTGCGCAACGTCGTTTAACTTTTGGCAGGGCTTTTTGTCAAATATATAGAGCCCAAAATTTTAATGAGAAGTGACTGTTATTGCCATTTATTATTGTGCCACTGCTGTATAAAAAAGAGCCTGGCGAAGTTTAATTTTCATTTGTATCGAGATGATCATCGTTTTCGTCATTTTTTTCCTTTATAGAAGTTAATTTTTCGAAAAAACAAGAATGTTAGTTATTCTTTCGATTTTTAGATAATAAAAAAAATGATAAAGTTAAAAAAAAAGGAGTATGTCAAGCTTAGGATATTGAAATTATATTAAAATGTATAATTTATAAGAAAATAAATTTTTTTATATTACAAAAGTTTCACTTTTCTTTTAACCACGTCCCGCAAATCTTAAATTTAAGAATGCTCAGGGGTACATTCACTCTAGAGAAATTCTTACGATTCCTCTAGACGAACACGTGTTGTTCATAAAGTGTAAAGATTTTTCTTATGATTGAAAAAGTAGTTAAAGTCGAATATATTTTATCTGAATTCTAAGAGGAAATTTGATTCAAAGGAATGCCCGACTTTTACAGATGCCGAAAAGAAAGAAGAAAGAAAATATCAGAGGAGAGCAAGAATGTTTGGCTCGTCTGGCGCGACCGCAATCTGGACGCCTTCCAAGTGACGGGAAGACGCGCGAACATGAGTGAATAATTTCTTTGTTCGCGTTGCCGGGTAGATGTGTTTACATTGTTCGGATACGTTGCCATTATTTAGGCCAAATTTTTATTTTAGCCCTAACTATAGGCCAATAGATATTTTAGATGTAGTAATCTTGGTAGTGTTTTAGCTGTAAAAAGAATTATTTCGTCTATGATTTCAGCTTAGGCAATTTATGTGAACATATTTCAAGCCTTATGCTACTTACAGTATTTTCCTTCTATTTCTACCTGTGGAAACAGAACAAGTATACTTACTTCTAACTTCGTAAATTAAACAATTTATGTCATTTTTTCAAAATAAAGTATTATACACATCCAAAATTTATAAAAAAAAAATAGAATTTCACGTTGCTATAAAACAATAGCAAACTAGTATGAAAAATCCATTATATACGTCTGGTAAAATATTCAAAGTTAATCATCATTTCTTTTATTTCGTCTTTTTTCAATTTGACGTCAATTAGAAACGGTACAGTATGTTAAAATATTACAACTTCGTGACGTCGTCAGAAACCATACATCGTCCAAGAAAGTGACGTCAAACGAATTTTCCAAGGGTGATATTCTCATTAATAATTGTACTGATATCATAGAAAAAAAATACGGGTCAATGAATTTTCAACGTGTTATCAGGTAGTCGAAATAATTTTTTTCTTCCAAGCTCCACTTTGCACATTTCAAAAGAGCAGAGTACAAGTGACAACCTACCGGATCATCATTTCTAAAAATGAAAGGATAATACCCCGCCTCCACTCCCAAGCAGAAAATTCTTCAATTTGAGGGATCAACGAGTTGCGCTCATAAAAGCGATAATAAAACGGACGAAATGAAACACGCGATTACAGTTTCATTCGAGCAGTAAAAAAATCGAAGATATAAGCAGAAGTACGCATGAAGAAAGGGAAAGGACAGACGTACAGATGAGCCGCATCTGTAGAATAAAGATCAGCAAACGTCGGCGCGGAAGGATATAGCCGCAGGAAATGAGATCGGGATGATCCCCCATCGATGAAAAAAAGGGTTACTCTTCGTGGTAACGCGACGGGGCGATTGCTCGAGCCGCCGCCGATGAAGCTCCTCGTAATCCAATTAGCGGCGACTGACTCCAAAGCCTCCCCCCCCCCCCCCGCTGATACCCGGGCTCGATACACCCTCACTGTGTAATAATTAGCGTCGATGGAAGGTAGACGCATTAAAATAAGTCACCCACATTTTCTTCGCCATTGTGGTACCACGGTTTGTCCTACTAGGAGGAACTTTTTTTTTATTACGCTATGAAATTTTTTTATAATACTACGGAAAAATTTTTTATTACACTACGAAAATTTTTTTATTACACTACGAAATTTTTTTATTACACTAAGAAAAAATATGACTGGACTCTTAGATTCAAATTTTACTGTAAATTTACAGCAAAGTTTGCTGTGTGTATATGATTATTTTCACTACTGTCTATAGTAAAATTTACTACAATCATGGCAAAATTTATTGCAGACGAACACTGATAGAAAAAAAAGGAAAAACTTCTTAACGAAAAACAAGAATCTCCTAAACGAGAATTTCCTAAAGGTGAATTTCCGTTGTCGTTCTTGAAAAAAGGAGAAACTCCAAATTTATGAAAAAGGAGAATTTCCTATAAGTTTTTAGGAGAATCTCCTTTTTTTAATGAGTTTCTCCTTTTTTTCTATCAGTGTGTGGTACTTTTTAACGAAGAATCCAGTCTGTGGCTGCGTTCCCCCATACAGATAATAATTTTTGTAATATTTTTTTTATGTATTAACATTACATAAAGCTATAAAAAGTATAAGCAGGTGTCATCGCGATCAGAAGCTATAAAATGCGAAAAAAGTGGGAAGTAAAGAAAAATTCCTTGCGTCATAAGTACGTGCTTGTGCAGCTGTAAAAAAAATGTGTTGAAAAAATATTTAGATTGTTTTAGAAAAAAAAATACATATATACAATAACAGAAACTTACATAGTATTGTTCTAATACTGACTGACAGCTAAACTATGATTTTAAGTAAACTGTGACGAGACAGACTCATTATTCAAATTTTAAGGAAGCATTTCTCGAAGAAAAAAAATAGATTTTTCCATTTATACACTTTGAAATGTTTACAGCTGTACTCATAGTGAGAGGATTTACTTTCATAATTTCAGGCCGTACATTTTCTTTTGTGACTTTTATATAGACGTGTTAAACTAGAAATATAAATTTTAACGAGCACTACTCCTCGTGCAGAAAAATATATAAAAATAATGAGACCCAGAATTATGACTGCATTAAGATACTTCATATTTTTTAAAGAATGTTGAATCTGCATTATTAACTTCGAAAATTCGTTTTATGTTTGGAGGTCTATTTAAAAGTTGGCGTTATATTCAGACAAATGAGTTAAAAGGGGTAATGTGAGCATACAAGAGGTTTTCTTTTTAAAAATATCACGATGGCCGGTGTAAAATAATGAAGACACACGCTTTTCTTTTCCAGAGATTAACGAAGGTCTCTGCGGAGATTTTTAGAGTTTCGCCTTGAATCACCTCTCGCACAGTTTTTTCAACAAGTGCTCTCGCCAAAAAGGCAAGTTACTTTTTCATAATTTAAAATAAATTTCACAACATCCATTTTACTTCCTGAGCAAATAATTAGAAGTACATAACTCGTTACTAATGACAACGAAAAAAGTGTTTAGACTGTACCTGCTTCCGGAAAAAAGCTCAGTTTCTTTTTCGTAATTGTTGAAAAGGAGTTTTATTTTTCCAACAATTACTAAATTAGAACTGCACGTATGGAGAAGTTCATTCAACCCATTCCCAAATAACAATAACATATTCACCCGAAAAAATTTATTTAAACAGTTTTCCGTCTCATCGTCGAAGCTCTAAATTCCGACAAAGAAACATCGCGAAATAATTTTTGAGTGCTCTTTAAAATGAGCGAATAAATTTTTCCTCTCAGTATAGTGTTATAGAATTTGTAAAGTGAGACGTATTCGCTGACCGAGTCGAGTGATTTATTTTTCTTTGAGCGTTATACGGCGCAAGCTCGCGCGCCCCGTGGAAAGCGGAGAAAAACTTGCGCAAAATTTCACCGCGACAAACGGAGTAAAAAGAAAAAAAATAGCGTCCGCACGTTTTCCAACTTTCTTAGGACGGACTGTACTTTTTTTTCGCGGCATTTTTATCGCTCTAAATTACGCTACCCACCATTTATCCGCTCATCGCGGAGCTTTCTTTTCCCCGCGTTTTACCTCGGGGCTATAAATATAAAGCCGATTGCAAGATTCTAGGCTGGTGATACGACGACTTTATTTTCTACTTCGGCGAAATCCAACTTATACGTATCTACATGTAGGTATGCAGAGTAATTAAGGAGAGTAATATGAGTGGAAGGCCCGGTATTAGTGCTCGAAATCATTTATGTGCGCTTTTTGTACACGAAATTTATAAGCTCACTAAAAGCTTTAGGAGAATTAATCATTCGTTCTGACTTTATCCGCACAATTATTTATTTCTTTTAATTTGTTTTCACTTTTTATTTCTGAAAATTGATAAAATTCAATTTAATGGGCGAGAGCTTTTATTTAATTTCGAGATAATGAAAACGGACAATTTTATTTTAAATAGCGCGATTGTACAATGTGTGCTACATAGATTCAGCTGCAATGTATGCATAAGCTAGTCTAATAGAAATTCGGACTTCATTTCAATTTAAGCTCCTCAAATCTTAGGATACGTAGCACAAATAGGACTAACATGACGAGTTTCCGCCGCTATATACCTACGCCAATTCTATGAATTCAATTATAATTAAATTTGTCGATTTTAAAATTGCTCTATGCAATATACGAATTCATTTAATTAATATTTCGACCAAGAATTAGCTTGTTAATTAATATGAAATAACAAATAGGCAATTCCGATTAATATTGTATCAGGTACATAATAAAATTAAATTTTTTTTCAACAAATGGGCATTTTGAAAGCACATAACAGGAAGGAAAAAAAGAATTCGGTATTTAAAATCAAATTTAACGGTAAGGAAGATGCCGCCAAGAAATGAGCTTTAATTAAATTTATTACTTCAAGCTTCGTGTGGCGTACAGTGGCCTCCAATAGTCGTACCAACAAACTGCGGGGCTCAACGATTTTCTGCAGAAGGTTATTCGCCCCCTGGATTTTGCTAAAACACTTCATAACTTTTTGTGTGTATTATCAGGGCAAGTCTTTCAACGGGATTATTTATTTAATTGTAACTCATCAAATTATTTTGAATTGATACCTTTGTAAATCTCGATCATTAATTACAGACATCATCATTTCTTTCGTTAAATCGTTATTTAAAATGTGCTTTGTTGAATAATTTGAAGAAATGGGTTTAATAAACAAACGCGCATAAAACATCATCTAGAAAATCTATCAAAACGAATCACATGTTTACACTTGCATTCCGACGGCAAAATTACTGTAAATAATGATATTCCACAAATAATCCAATCGAGTGAGTAAATCCGAAGTTGTGCAGCCGCAAATTGGCAAAGGTTCTTTTTACGCCTATCAATTCAACTTGTCCGACGGCATTAACGGCTCATAAGTTCTTTTCACACCGGCTCTCTCTCTCGGCCATTTAACTTCGTTCAATTTCGTACATCACATCTCGGCGGATTACGGGAAACGCGAGGGAGTATTTCGGCACCGTCACGCGCTCGATTTCGCACTCTTGGCCGAAGGGACGATAATCTCATCTCGTACTTTTCCTTCTCGCCGGTCGAAAGCACCAAGTTTAACAATAACACCGCGGCAAGGTGTCCTCGGGCAATGAGCTATGACTCCCTCTCGAAATTCACGATGGCGTCGACTAACTTGATAGCATGAATTATGCATGGACCCATTATAAATGATTGCCGATAATAGAATCTATCCCTGCCGCCTTTGGTGTGGAAAGAGGGGGAAGGAAGTGTCGCTAAATCGATCACTTGTTCTAATTTTTTTTTCCTGATTACTGTTGTTTTTTTGTGGTCTGTATAAAAAGTGGATACACGACTTTAGGATCTGTTTGCGTTTATAACACCCCGGCAGAAACAATCTTATAAAATACTATAAAAAATGCGTAAATTTTATAAAATCCGATAAATTATTTATCACATTTTATGTGGTTTTTGCACTATTTTATGAAGTTTTATAAGATCTTTTCAATAGGGACGTGCTGCTTTATATTTTTTTTTTTGGGACAAAATTTTTTCCTGGTAGTTTAATGCTCGCTGGATTATTCTTTTAAGAAACACTGTAATAATTGTCTTTCCTTGAACTCTAGAAATAAATGTCTATAGGTATATTAAAAAATTTAATTTTGGAGAAAATAATCTTTTAGAATTGCACAAATTTCCGTTCGCTCAAGGAGAAAATTTTGTTTGTCCACGCAAATGAAAGTTCGTGAATGAGGAAAAAGTTTTAATACATCAGCTGTCGATTTATCGGATATTAAAATGCATTTTTAAAATCAAATTTAAAAAAGACCTCCGCAAAAGTAATTTGGTTTAAACGTCAAAAAAAATGTTCACTTCATAGAAACTTGCTCAATTTGTGAATTAATTTCCTTTCTCCGCCTACGAGAAGTCGACTACTGGTCGCTAATTTATGAATTTCTCTTTTTACTCCGAACTGATAAAAAATTTATTCACAACTTCGCGGAAGCTCACGTGGCCCGGAAGTTAATACAGTGCGTTTGACCAGAGTTTACGTTCTTTTTGCGAGAAAAACGTATAGAGAAAAGAGGTTTTTTTCTGAAAGAAAAAAAGTGAAATTTTCGCTGAGATAAAACAGATCTTTACCGGGCTTAAATAACTTTATTCGAGCTAACAGCCTTTTTGCCTGTCTTTACGAAACGTTCTTTTTGCGAAATAAAGCTAGTGAACTCTGCGAATCACGCGAGGTGACAGCAAAAAAAAGGGAAGTAGACATACGGAGATTATTCTGGATTATCTAATCTCTTGTATAATAAGAAAACTTTGCTTAAGCAAGGTAAAATGTCCGGACACTTCCCATAAGCCCTTCCCACGAAGATGCAAACAAAAAAATAAATGAAATAATTTAATGTGCCATAAAAAATCCCCTTTATGCCCTTGATAAAAAGAGACTTCCAGATAGCACTGGCGAAATAAACGAAAAAAAAAATTCAAATTCCACTAAACTTCGTAATTAGCCGTACCAGCATTGTTTGCCTCGACACTACTTCACAGTTATAACTGTATTAAACGAAAAGAAAAGTTATAACCATATTACGTCGGCAAAAACAGCCGACCAGACCATCAAATTCACGGTGTGTGACGCTCGTGCCTTTTTTGCTCGGTTTTCGCGTCTTTACGCAAGCAGCCGAAACAAAGGTCAACGCACGGCTCATTTGTGCGACTCCAGTCGTCGCAACCAGCGCGTAACGACAGCAAAACGCTCACCGCAATTAATTCGCGACACTCGATTGTCGCACTAGTTCCGCGTGAATTTCATCGGCCCCTTCTCGACTACTCGCTTCGAGTTTCATCTAATATGATGAGTTCTCGTGGTTATCGAATATGTCCAGTGCCTTTCAAACTGGCGCAATGATATATGCATAGTATGCACGAAGAGAATAGTTGGATAAAAATTACCCACATTGTCACGGTTAAACTATCAATATCTGAATCATGCGGTATTGTATCTAAAAACGTTAAATTTGAAGTAGTAGTAAGGAATATATGCAATGGTAAAATCCATAATAAAAATGGAGGTCATTATTTGGAGTATAAAATTTCTTTTCATATCAAACAACAATAAAAGAGCTTCATATAAAAGTAAGAGCCCATAAAGAAGTGCAAAGGAATTAAAGGCAACTGTAAAGTGGAAGAGATGAATGTATGAAATGCACAGGGAAAGAAAATGGCCTGAGCTCATTGGGAATAATTAATAAAAATGGGGTGATTCAGTCGCGATTCTTTACTTTGTGCAGAGTAATAAAAGTGTACTTGCGAGCTTTACGAGCCTTAAAATTTTCCTCGTGTTATTCTTACTCTTGAAAAGAAATCTTGACTTTCAGCGACGATCCCTTTTTTAAAAAGAAGTAAAAACTTATAAAAATAATTCTGGAATTAATTCGTACACCAATGCTTACAAGTTTTTAATCTCTTATAAAAATTGACGATCATTTTAATGTAGCTGTTTATTATTGTAGCAAGAAGAGATTTTTTTTACTCGTAAAAATTTGTTGTTCATATATTTTGGACTTTTAGAAATCGTATTGAGAAAAGTATTTTTACTCTCACATCATCCAGTAAAAATGAAGTTGCGTCAAGTCATCGGTTTTATTTCGGAGTTATCCTTTTTTTTGCTGAGAGCTTTAATAATTAGAGGCTCAGTAGTAGTATTCTTTATTATTCATTTAATGACATATTACGAAGAAATCTTGTGTCATTTGTATTTAAACTTTTGTTTTAAAATATTACGACAACTGTTTACAAAGAATTATATTTAATCTTTATGAGCTTGAAGTGCAAATTTTCTCTGGATAGAGGATCCATAACTGTACAAGGCAGAGCTTTGACAGTCGCTAAAGCAATAAATCATAACAAGCGAAAGAATATAAATCGGATTATATGCTGGATTAATTCGATGTATGGAGACAGCACTGCGTTGTTTCCAGTAAATATCAGCAAAAGCTCACAAGCCTCTAAAAATACTAAAAAATCCGCTCCCAAATAAAAAAGTCACCGGCAACCAATCAAAATTAATTCACTCAAGAATAAAGTTTATGGGCAAACTAATAAAAAGACGATTTTAGAACCTTATTTATCAGATTTCATCCGAAAAAAGCGAGACCTGCCTTCGCCAGGCGAATCCGAAAAAAAGTTCAACAATCGACCCAATTGCATTTTTGTCCAGCGACCAACGCTTTACGCTCGCGGCAGAGACAAATGCTCAGAAGTTGGCGCAACCATCGAAAAAAAAAAAACAGTCAGCCAAACAGTCTCCCTTGTCGCTTCCCAATTTCTTATCGAGCGGCGCCAACCGCGAAAAAGGGAGCAAAGAAAAAAGGGAACGGGAGATCGCACGGAGGCTCGTCGAACAAGAGAAGAAGTACAGTGGGGGAGGAAGAGAAAAAAGGGAAGGCAGACGATATATTGCGTAGCGATAGAAAATTTGGCAAATATTGATAAGGCGAATCCGGCAGTGGCGTCTCGCCCCGACGCTCCGTCAATATTGAATCCTCCGAGTGTCTCTTGCCCCCCCTGGATTTCTCCCCTCGATTCTCCTCTCCCTCTCGGTGTCGTTCACCGTCCTTTTTCCTGTCGAGCCAATCACGACGTAAAAAAAAAGGAAATTCTGTAGCTCGAGCCGGTAAAATCGTAGATTTGTCACTGCTTTGGTTTCGCCGTCAGCGTTACAGCAATTTTTTACTCGAAACTACCTGCAATGATGTGAAATAGGAGGAGGCCAAAATGCGTGCTCGTTTGCTCGAAAAAATCGAAAAAGTTCGCGAGCGGAAGGCGGAGAAAGCTAATTAGCCCGTGGAATCAAATTTTTTCGATCTTCTATATTTCATTATATTTACGCGAGATTTCGCGAAATGAAATTATTACATGATGAATTATTATTTGTGGAACGTCTGTAAAAAGGAACTTTAAAGGGAAAAATTATGGACGTATATTCTTTGATATTTTTTAATTTTTTCGGTAGAATTGTGTACGCTCGAGTGAAAAGAATAGTAAAACGGGAGTACAGTTTTTCAGTGCTTTTAATTAATTTTGAGCAAATGAAAGTCCGTGATATTTTTTTATCAAACACAATTACCATGAAATTTTCGAATTTCATGAAATAATCATAACTTGCGTAACTCCCAAACGTGATAATCATACAAACAATGTAATGTTTGCGCAGGACAAATAATATTAATCCGTAAATACACAATTGCATTTGAATTGATCCAATGTAATTTTGATTAAATAAATCCGCATTATTATATTTTATTGAGAATTATTATAAAAGTCATTTGCATTTTTGATACAAAATAAATAAAGTACAAAACAAAGTTTTAATTAAACTGCACTCGATCACTCACCCGTATTTATTTATTATTAAAATGGCTTCAATTCTTTTTTCAAATAAACACTGTCTTTCTAATTGGAAGATATTAAGAAAATTTAATAAAACAATACGTGTACCTAAAATAAAACCCTCACGCTAGAAAAAAGAAGTACTAAATAAAACGATTTTTTTTTTAGAAAAGAAAATGTTTCAAGGTAAAATGCATTTTCTTTTAGAAATAAAATTTTTGCTGTATAAAATGCATGTCTTTTCAGAAATAAAATTTTATCCTAGAAAAATGCATTTCTTTTCTCCTTTAGAAAAAAATGCAATAGCACTGTAGAATATATCACTCACCTACTGCTATTAACCGACGTATTGCTTCTGCTGCGCCTCGAAATAATGGAATCGCCGCGATTCACGACGTTCCCCTTGGTTATGCTGAATGCCCTCAATCTGTATAAATCATCACCCGCGCGAGGATTGTACGCCTTTTCCGGCAAACTATGAACACGAGGTCGTATGTGATCAGGCACTGAAACCAAACAAGAAAATTAATACAAGTATAATTCACTCGTGAATTTATGAAATTGGCTGAATTTATTGCAACTGCGTACAGATCACTAACAATCCGATTCCTAGTTCGATTTAAACACTGCACACTTTAAACACCGTAAAATGAAATCGTGGATAGTTTGCAAAAATTGGTAACTTACACGAAAGATTCATGTAAATTTTTACCAAATTTTTGCACATGGGCTAATGCTTCGTGATTTTTATCAAAAAAATATATGTTAAAATTAGAGAGCTTTTTTCATAAATATCGAGGAGCTTTTTCATAAATATTATAAAAAATTTTCCACAAATATTGCAGAGCTTTTGCCACTTGTATAACAAAGTTTTTTCCTAAAATATTACAGAGCTTTTCTCAGGAATATTACAGAGCTTTTTCTACAAATATTACAGAGCTCTTTCCACAAATATTATAGAGCTTGTTCCCCAAATATTACAGAGCTTTATTAAAAATTACAAAAGTCCTCCAATCGTCCAAAACTCAGGTTAAGAATTGCAGCGAATTCGAAAAAAAAATTCAGAGCTTGCAGACCGTACTTCGATTACATTTTTTATTCATTTTTTTATGGAGAGCTTTGCTATGATTTTTACATTCTCTGTGTATAAAGTCCAAACTTGACTTATCCATTAAAAAATCAATTCACTAGAGTTGGAATTTTCATCGAGTTGGAAGCTGCCCAGTGGAAGTTTACATTTGTGCAACTACTGGTTAACGACGCCGGCCGATGCTATTTTATTGCTCGATGGATCTTTATACAATACTCCACTTGTAAAGATGAATTCGCCTCGTTAAAACTTGGCTACAGCGTTCGTAACCTACTATCACGCAAAAAGTGAATAAAAGCTTCGTTGTACTGCGAAAATCAAGTTTTTCCAATGATCAAGCTGGAATGAGTTATAATTAAAAAATGATTAAAGTCTCTTGGAGGTCTACATCTATTATTTTGTCCCTTTGATAGAAGATTCTTCACTTAAGTGCCGTCGACCATTAGTCTTGTGAAACGCAGCCTTTGCTAAAGTTCCGGTCAAAGGCTTTCGTGCTCCCAGCTTCAAATGAGGAAACACTCAATTTTCGCGATAAACAACAAATACAGTTTGAACCTCATACGAGAAAGGATGAATATTATTAAAGCCTCGTGTTCCAAAAAGAAAATTGCAACCATAATATTTTTATTACTTAATTTAAATCAACAATTTTCTTAAAGGAATACTACTACTTTGCTGCGTCTGTATTATTTCTGATCACAATTAATTTTTAGACTAAGAACTCGAAGAAAACATATCATGCTTTATTATTAAAAAAAAAGTCGAGAATTTTTCCGATCGAAAGTAATTCTTTAAGTCCAAGTAATTCTTTTAAGCGCAGTATATTAAATAAACGATTTTCTAGTGCAAAATAAGCCGCAGAAATTGCACATAAGAATTTACCTCGTAAGTCAGTCGAAGCACCTTTATAGAGATCAGTCAATTAATCATTGCAAAGTTTGTGTGATTAATAACGAGGCAAACACTTAAGTAGTTTGAACGTAGCATTTAATTATCTCAAGCGACGACGAAGGCTCTTATCTGCATATTATACTCCGAAATCGAATAATCTGGCATGATCGAATCAGTTTACTTGGCTGATCCCTTCGTGGATATAAGGCCTCCGTTAAATTATTTCCCAGAATTTTAGGTTTGATCCGGATCAAATATCTGGTTAAACTGCAAATTCCATTACACATAATTTTCAGATTTGACTTGATTTCGAATTCGCATTATTTCACTTTCACATTGAAATTACTTACGTATAATAAAAAGTTACGTAAGCATCATTTTACAAATGTACGCCTTTATTACTGTTCTGTTTATTTAGAGGCAGAAGAAAATCTTAGGATTCGAGGGAGAATTTCAGGTGAAACAAATGCATAGAAATACGAGGCGAGCAAAGGGAGAAAAAATTGCGAAAAGGGTCGCCAGCTGGAATCACAATCATTGTCCAAGATGTCACGTTCTGAATATGAAGAAGATTAAAATGACGCGCGCATGTCGAAATAACGAGTGCGCTTTCAACTCGCCTGGATTTAAAAAAAAAAAAAGAAGTAGTGCATTAAGGTTCTTCAATGTGGTGGATTGAATTTTTATTATAATAAAGTATTATATCTGATTCATAATGAATTCCCTGAAATTTTTGTGCTGCTTCTATGAAAAAAAAAACCTTTTTATTGCATTTACAATTTTTTTCTTCAAAGAATTCTCTACTCTATTCGCCGGAAAAAAATGTATTAAAAATTTCTAGAAAAATATTTTAAGCGCTTTTTACAATGAGCGTTACATTGAGCAACCGAATTATCGAAAAAGAACGTGCATTTTAAATTGCGAGAGAAAAATTGTTGGCATCATATCCACTGGGGCACAACTTACGCGCGACTGTTTCAACAAGTGTCAAGCGAATTTGTCACCTTCGTTATTTACTCACGCTAATTTCAACAATTAAGCGGATGTTGAATAGATCTCGGTCTATGATTTACGCTTCGCGTTCGCTACTCGAGGTAAACCCTAGTCCCAACTTACAACACCCACCCCTAATTCCCTACCGCATATACCATAGATTGAAAACAGGTCAGATGGTCTTGATGAAGCACGCAACTACAGCCACGATTCTAGATAAATAGAAATAGATAACGAGGAACAAGAAAGATCAAAGTTTAACAATGCGAGCGAAAGAGAAAAAGAGAGAGAAAACAATGAGTCATGGTTATACTATTAAAATTAATGTAACGCTGTATTGATAGAAAAGTATTTTTAGGCAGCTATTAATTTATCTTAAAAAATAATAAATTTCGTACGGATAATGGTAATGCATTGAAACACTTAAATTACAGTAGATTCATTTTTCAATGATCTTCTTTCTCTACGCCGAAAAAAATATTTCTTTTTTACAAGGAAAGTACAAGTCACCGTAACCATTATTTTACGCATCAGCTAAAGTACCCAACAACCTACTAGGAGTAAAAGTTACAATGCTGTACCCGTGAAACGCACACTTTTACTTCTAATTAGAATTAATGACATTTTAACGCTAATCATTGAACTCAAAACGGGTAATAGTAAAAATCAAGGATCGATATCCTACTCAAAAAAAAATAAATACAAAAAGCATCCCTTTCTTCTTACATTCTCCGGCAGATTTTCGCGCCTATTGCACACACTAAATCAGCTGGAGTCAAATAAAGTGAAAATTAACTCAATTGGAGTCAAATTTTCACTCTAATCTTATTAGTATTAAAAATTAACTCCCCTGCCGGAGTGATTTTTTTTACTCTTAAATAAAGCGAAAGGTAGGGATTTAACTGAAATATGCTTCTCTGCCTTAGAGTGAATTTTACTCTACTGTAAAGTGAATTTAAATCACTTTATATTCATGTAGAGTCAAATTTAACTCCAATATAGTTAATTTTCACACTATTTCACTACAGCTGATTTAGGCATGAAAATCTACCGACGAATGTAAGAAGAAAAGGATGCTTTTTTTTCAAACTCAAAATTGACTCCAATAGAGTCAAACTTAACTCTACGAGTGAATCACTATAAACCGTAAAATTTGACTAGCGCGTGCGATTCGAAGTATGCGGGAGATCGGAAACAAAAAAAAAACTCGACTGCAATCTCCAGCGGCACAGACAAAGAGGGAAATGCGGAAGAGCCTGCCTATATAAATGTAAATCACGTCCTCATTGAATACATTAGCGCGCGATCCTCGCGGTCTTATCCGCGAAAAGCGCTCCCGGCTTGCCTCACGGTCGAGAGCAAGAAGACCTTCAACGACAAAAGGAAAAAGAAGAGGAGAGGATCGCGCTGATCCCCGAAAAGTCGCGAATCCTTCGACTAAACGGGCCGTCAAATTGGAGGCTTTGCGAAGTGGAGCGCCGCTGCCAGTAGGGCTTTTCCATCGCCGCGGGGGTGCGGGCGGATAATTAATCCGCGATACGAGGTTCCGTCGGGCATCGCGCGTCGTCGTTCTATTCACGTTGACGCGACGCACAGGCCACAGGCGATCAGCTGCAGACCCACGCGTCCACGTTGTATGTACCTATAACAGTCGCATCGAATCAGCCGAAGATGAAATCACTCGCAAAGGGATATCCCTGGGGCTCTCTCTCACTCTCCCTTTCGCCCGCGTGGATTTTGTCGTTTTCGGAGAGGGTCTGGTCAACGTCAAAGGCCCGGATGGGCAAACGGGGTACAACGATGCGTGTATTCGTACGGACACTGAGAGGCTTCGACTCATACAATTGACTATACTATTCAGCCTTGAAATTACATGATTCGAAGTAAGCGTACACGGAAAAAAAAAGTAATTCTTACTGTTTTGCAATGGTATGATCTACTAGGCTAAAAAATAAAAGTAAAAATCGCTCTGCATAATCAGTAAAATTAACATTTCTTACAGTATGAATAGCCTTTTATTTGAAAAGTACTATCATCTTTAATTGAAATATTAAAATTACTTTAAAGAAAAGTAGAACCTACTTGTTCTCAAAATGTAGAATCTGCTTTGGATAAAAAGTAGAGACTGTTTTTTCTGAAAATGTGGAATCTAGTTTGTTTAAAAAGGTAAAACCTCCTTTTTCTTAAAATGTAGAATCTACTCGGAAAAAAAGTAGAATCTCTTTTTGAAAAAGCAGATGCTCCTTTTTGCGACCTACTTATTATTCGTTCTAAATAAAAATAAAAAGTTTAAAAAAAAAGATACTTTTTGATATAAATAGTAGAAGTTACTGTTTTTTTTAGGTGTAGGTCGGATGTCTATTTTCCTGCTGGAATTATTGAGCTTTTCCGTAGTAAAAAGTTTGCATGATTCCCGCAAGAACGGCCGAGCTTTATCGGTATAATTACGAGAGCTTTACGAAAAAAAAAAATAAAAGCGTCGGAGAGTTTCTTTTGCCAAAAGTATCTCACTTTTTTGCAATAATGGCAGTAGCTTCTCAAACAAACTTACAAATTTTTTCAACTACAGAGCTTTTCTGTAAAGCTTCATCACTTTTCCGCAAAAATCCCTATAACTTTATCCCTAAACATTTTGAATAAAAATTGAGAATCATTAACAGTATACTATCGTGAAACAGTATACTAATTGAGAATCATTAGTAGTATACTAATTGTGAAAAATTTCGGAGCCTTTCAATCGAGTAAAAATAGCACAAAAATTTTCCATCACCGAATCATGCAACAATTAAGCTTTCATTATCGGGTAATTTTTACGTGAAACTTTTCTGAGTGCACGTGTATGCTCGCATCGTGCATCTCGCTGTCATTTTATTTGCGTGGCTCGCGTTGGCAATAAACCGACAGGAGGTCGGCAATTGCGTTGAAGCCCCGAGCTCGTCGCGAAATTCATGCTGCAGGGCTATATACACTGCGCGCATAGTCACGCTCTGTGCGCCGGTCGCGTTCTCTTTTGTATGGTTTCGATAATGGACGGAGTCCGACGCTTTCCTCAACTTTCCGAGCGCGTAGTTCGATTATAAGATCGATGCGCGCTACGCAGAAAAGAGAAAATAATTGACCAACTTCAGCCTCACCGATAGCGGAGATGGAGCGATGTAATATATTCAAACTGTTTCTAAACTATTTACCCGGCGTTTAATAAACTGCGTGCGAATTTACTTGGAAAATCAAACTACTATAGTCTTCTTCAAAGTATGTCGATGGGGTGCTCGAATTCGTCGCGATTTGCACTTTTTTTTCTAATATAGTATCCCTAAATCACTATTTTGTTTTTATTATTATTTTTTAGTACATTATACTATAAATTTGCTAAATGAATTAAAAAATACATTATTATATCTGTAAGATGTATATTAGATTAGATCGTTGGTGGATTTTTTTTCAATTTTTTACGATTATATACTTTAAAGTTATGTATAAATATACGAAGGGATTTATTTGCGTTGTATAAATTTTATTTATTTTAATTTTAAAATACATAAAAATGTAATAAAAGGATCGATGCAACGCTGCGCTGTGAAACTGAGTACGATTGAAATATTACTATGAATCACGGTTAATAAATCGTAAATTTTTTTCGATACCTCCTACTTTATTCAATCTTGCATTTCTTTTTGCGTTTTTTTTTACGTGAATTACTTGCCACTCAAGTCTTGTTTTTATTAACTTGTTTTCAGACATATTAAAATCCTCACTTAGTTTTTAATTGAAATAAATTTGACCTGTTTACTTTTATTAATTATGCAGATGCGCGCAATTAAAAACTTTCAGACTGAAGTGGAAATGGAAATCCGCAGCGGACTCTTCAAGGAATTTTATTTCACGTTAAAGGGCGGAAACGGATTTGTCCTGCGTAGAAAACGACTGATATTTGCTTGACCGACAACCGCAACCAATTACCGCGACGTGCTCTTCTATTTTAAAAACAATTCCAATTTTGAAACAATTAAAGGAAAACGTTGCTTACAAAATGACAAGAAAAAAATGTGAAAGAAAAGAAGCTTTCGCCCTTGAAGAAACAGACATCAAATCAATGTATAATTAAATCATTTAATAAGAAAGATTTTACAAATTAGTACAGCACAAATTTGTTTTGAACCTCGAGGATCAATGATGAATGTAATTGCTTCGAAAATTGGATCATTAACATGGCGCGGTGGATCGTGATTGGTGAAAGCTCTATTCGAAATAGATAATAGCGCGACTATTCATTTTAAAGTTGTAAAATACGCATTAAAATTCAAATATCATCCTTCGTTAATGGTACCTCGGTCTTTACGAGCGATGTAGACTCCAAGCATTAAACGGCCCGCAATTATTCAGGCTTTAAAATCTTATACGACCCTAAAAAGAATAATATTCTTTGTTATTTCTTTATTAAATTGAAGACACGTTCTCGTAATAATTCTTCGTTATATGGTCGCTCGTATCCGCAACCACCCTTACGAAATGACAAGCTATAAGAAGTTGAAAATTTCTGGCTCGTATAAAAAATTAAATCGCGAAAGTACTCTAATCAGCTATTGAAACTCTACCAAGATTAATGTTTTTAAATTTAATTTTATACTTTTTAATTTTGTACTTTATTTAAATAAAAAACAAACTGGAACTATGCGAAAAAATAAAATGTACTTTTATTTGTCAAATTGAACGTTGCATTCGTTAGGAGCATCTGCGAAAACTACGAAAATTCTGCAAAAATCTTTAATTTTCGATAATGCCATTAAATCTAACGTCATACGGCGAAGCGACTATCAAGTTCAGCAAACAAGGGCTATTCTTGATGGCTGACAGTCCGTCCGTGATACCGAGGACACTTTTCGACGTACTCAGGTAGCCGATGACGGATCAAGAAATTGTTCAAGAAAAAATTCTCCCTTTCGACTTCCCAACCGTTGTTCGAGTTTCCCCTCTGTACGAATTTCCCTTGTCAGAAACTCTGACTGACACGATCTGAGCCATTGTACGGGAATTAGGGGAAGAAGACGTTCCGGACCGAGTATAAACAAATGCAGTTTTAAAAGCAAAAAATTTCTGTCATGTTGTCCTAATCAAATTAAAAAAAAAGTAACAAAATAAGACAATTTAAGAACGTTATTAACTATATATTAAACTATAAAAACAAAAAACGGCGTATATTTGTTTATAAATAATGTTCAAATTATCTTATTAAAAATCCCCTACATATAGTGTAAGAGAAACTAAGAAAAATAATGTAATTTGTTCGAGTTCTGATACCTGCCGATTTAAAAAATCATGTTTGATAAAAAACGCGTTCAAAGTTTCATTTAGAATTTTGCAATAGTGCAAGATTTCGAAATTCAAATAAAAATGTTTGATTTTCGGCTATAAAACTTTTTGCCGCATATTCTAGAGGGTTCAAAGCACCATTTAAACTAAAAATTTTTGTTTATTTTTTAAAAAAGCTACAGTGATATTAGCCCTTAACAGAGATAAAAGTAGGAGACTATAGTATAGTAAATAAAAGTACAAAAATATGAGATTGATTCTAGATCGAAAAGTGATTTATCAAAGTTATGGCACTTTTTAGTATAATTTAAGTTGAAAGTCTTTTACCAATATTGGAAGATTTGGAGACCATTTTAAGATGTCAACATTTTAAACTTTATTATAACAGAAATTACAAGAAAATTAAAAATAATAAAATATTTACTATTTATAAATGTGTTTGATTGTTAAACGAGTTGTTAAAAACTGATCTTTATTTATAATGAAATTTAAAATGTTGACATTTTAAAATGATCTCAAAATCTTCTAATATTTGTAAAAGACTTTGCACCATAAATTAATCTAAGTAAAAATCAGACTTAAACAGCAGTTCCCACAGAGAATAACTATAGATTGACGCACGTTCCAACATCGCACAAATCCATTGACATTCACAGCTGGTTTAGCTCCCGAATTGACAGTCTCTATCCCTCCTCCTCGAAGCTGCTCGTATAAAAATCGACGACATCTTCAAAGCTCGCCCATTCCGTCGAAATTTGTAAAAAAGAGAGGGGAAGACAGGCAAAAAAAACGGAGGCTAAAAAGAGAAACGGCAGAAAAAAGCTTTTACACGCGAAATCGATTCGATAACCTGTGGAGCGACCCTCGAGTGAAATGAGGAAAACCCCGCGGCGGTCCTCTCCCTCCGAGAGCCCCGGAGAGAAAAAAGGCAGAGTCGCCTTGGGGAAAGGGAAGATCGACTCGCAGTCTTCGAGGAACGGCGAAAAGCGCGCCGCCTCGTATTTCATGAGAGCAAATGTAAAATCGCGCCTCAGGAGGCGAGGACAGGGAGGAAGAATGGGTGTATTCCGGCTGAATTTGTCACCGCGCGTCGCTCGATTTCCCGCGGAAGTTCATTGTGTGTAGCTCGGCGGCGGGAGGGTGAGGTGCCCGGCTGTGGCCTCCGAAAGATCCAGCCTTACTTTTCGGGCTTTCTCGATATAAGCGACGGGATGAAATATTGATTGGGGAGTTTTGCGCGCGTAGGCCGGAAAAGGGGCGCGCGGGGGATGCTTGCAGCGACCCGCGTATTTCCCGTTTGTTTAACAGCCGGGGCTTTCGAGATGAAAGCTATTGTTTTCTTTCCATTATCGTTGCTTCCTTTTTATATAATGCCGAGCCGAAAGCAGCGGGAATTAGTTTATCATTCGATTAATTTGTTTGGAAGCCGTCGGTGCGCAGTGCGCATACACATACTTTTTGTATTATCGCCTTAGCTCGAGGTATGTTACGACAATAAATTTAAAAAAAAAAAATTTAATAGAACGGTTGCCTCTGAAATATCGAGTGTGTGATCTTCTCAGGAGAAAACATTGTCGCGTGCTCGGGACGATTTTTCGTAAGTAACATCAGTTACAATCGACCGCCAACGCACGCATTTCTAAAAAATTTAATAGACTGAACAATCTACTCGGAAATTATTGAACTAAAAAAAGCTTCGACTGTCGGACTACGAAACACAGCGCTAAGCTAAATTATCAGAAAAATCCGAATTGGCAACTCTATACGGTCGAAAAATAAATGGGCATCCGCGATGATTATAGTTGGCAAAAAAAAAAAAAAGAGTTGAACGAGAGAACGAACGCGACGGAGAGAGGGTAAGAATTAGCTCGAGGAGTGAGGGAGTAGAAAGGGGAGGAGAATTAAGTGTACGAGGGGGGGAGGGGGTGATTTACTTCGTCCTTGGCCGCAGATTGCCGAGTCGCACGCCGCGCGATTTTCCAAGGCACTAACTGACAGACAGCAGTTTAACGGCTCGCTTCATTCCAGCCGCGACTCGGACCGGGAAAAGGAGTCCGCCGCACCGAAAGAGAGATGGAGCGAAATCAATTTTAGCACTGAACGATTGGACCGTTGGAGACCACAGCGTACGTGCATTTTCCGCCATTCCGGCGATATTTCACGTCGATGTGTCCCTTTTCCACGCACTCACATGCATATGGGCACGTACACACAATGACTTACGCACGCATTCATACACGCACGCATGCCAAAATTGCAATTCGTGCACATATTTGCACACAGTTAACAATTTTTTTATTTGAAAAATAATTACACGAACATTATGTTTAATTTACGCTCCTTCCTTGCGTTTTTTTTTTAATATAAAGAATGTGCGTTTAAATTACACCTTGTTTTTTGGATTGTACTTGGGTGCTACAAAAAATTCTAGTACTTATATGTAGAGGGAACAAAATTAATAAATAAAAAATACGATTTTATCCAAGCGTATTTGAACGAGCGTACGCTAAATCACATGTAGAAAATAGTACATTTCGATACTACTGCGTAAATTTAATTTGTCGCCTCGTGCGCAAGCGTCACGCGAGGGTAAAATAATCACATTCACGCACTTGTATCGAAATGTACTATTGTGTAATTTCATAATTTGCAGAGAAAAAATTATGTGACAATTCAATTGTAAACACAAAAATAATGTTTAACAACGAACGGACTTTTTACTGTAAACACACAAACACACAATTGGTCACACTTATTTATACTACGCGTCAACGTGTAAAGACGTGCACACAGGAGCACCCAGAAATTTTCCCTTGATGCGGGCGCATTCGTTCTCCTCTTTCGCTCCGACCCCCGACAACATAATAATTTTCACTTAGCCGTCGTGCAGGGCCCTTAATGGTGGGCTTACCGGCCGCGTAATCCCTCCGGTGCGTGCAACTTCGAGTCCCTTTCGGCGCCGCACCCCGCCGCTTTCACCCTCCCGTCGGTCTGGAGGCGCGCAGCGTCCTCCTCGTCGATGGCTCTGCCTCGCGTCGCCCTTCGTCTTAGCGCGCGACCCCCGTTGATGGAAATATTTATGCGAGAAAAAAAGTGTCCAGTTGCAAGTTTCGAGATAAATGAGAAAAATGTGTCGGCGACGGGATAATGAAGGCTGGGGTTGCTTACGTTGATTTGGACGGGCGGTGAGGACGAAGTGGCAAAAAAAAAGGAGCTGAGGGCGAGGTGAAATTTAGGGCACTCCGATCGAAGAAGCCTTTAATGATGCAGACGGAAAGCTCGCGGGAGAAGAGTGAGGCGAGCTTGCGATTTCGCGCGGCGACGGAAACATTAACAAGTTTCGATCGTCGCTTCAATCTTTTATCTTCGTTTCAATTTTTTTTTTTTTAATGAGAGAGTTGATTTTGAAGGTTTATTATATTGAAGTAAAAGAAAAATTGTGCTACTTGTAACGCACGAATTGGTTGATTATTATGATTAAGAAGCATTTAGCGGTAAGGACTTATGGGGATGTGGGTGTAGGAATGTAACATAAATCAATTAGCGGAGGCAATGCCCAACAGACCGGATTAATAATCACTAAGCCGCTCACGAGGGTACGGCACCATCAATTTTATTAAAAGGGTATTTGTATTTATAAATAATACCCTACTGAAGAAGTAATAAACACGTAAAGACGCTGGAAATTAAAACGCAATAGAAGCGAAGAATTTCGAGCATTAATGGCTCTCACAGATATTGTGCCTTTTCTGGGTCAAATCTATTATGCTTGTGTGTTATTTATCAGGTCTTTAGCATCTTTTATAAAAAAAAAGAACAAAAAAAAACTCAAGTAATTTCTTCCCAGATAGTATCGCCTTCCAAAGCTGCCCACCTCCCATTAACTCTCTGCCACCGTTAAAATTCCTTTACAGCTCTTTAATGGTCCTACGCTCAATAACAGTAATGCGCGAGTAAAGCTCACGATAGTTGCTCTTAAATTTTTTTTCTCTTGCTTCTAATCGCACACATAAAACCAGCACGAAATCATACCTCCAAACGAAAATCGACGATCGAATTATGTTTTACCCTGCAGACCTTCACCTTTGCGCTTCTTAAACCTTTCTAATCAAGCGTATACATTTCTAATCAGATCCAAATTTAACAGTCGAACTGTAAACAAAAAAGTATGTCTAGACAAGCAAATAAAAACAAAACGGTAATTCACGCGGAAACTGAAATTACCTTCTTAAGGGGGTGTAACACCTTTAAATTGCGAAATAAAAAACAACTTTTTCAGTGATTCTGTATGTACTTAAATAAGTAACATTTCTTACAATGATTATAGACATTTTTGATTTAAAAAATATAGGACTAGTTGTTAATTCAAATTTTGTCGAACACATAATTCACTGTCCGTAACATTTGAAATTCTCCGGCGAGTATATTGTTTAAAAGTATATTAGTTCTATTACGAGCAGGGGGATTTCATTTTGAATATGTAGACAAATTTTTAAAAATAAATTACTTATTTATTAATTTTAACATAATTAGGTTGAACCTAACATACTTTTAAAAAATATACTCCAAATCGAGCTTATTTGGTCCATCGATGAACTTCGAATGTTACGGACAGTGAATTATGTGTTCCAAGAGGCTCTAATTAATAACTAGGAACTATAGACGTTTAGAGAGGTCCTATATTTTTTTAAATTAAAAGTAAACGTGTCTGTAATCAATACAAGAAATGTTACTTATTCGATTATATGTAGAATAATCGAAAAAGTTATTTTTATATTTTACTATTTCAAAGTGTTGTACCCCTTTAAATCATCCACACGTAGTGGTCATTGTATACAATAACCATCCATAAATCAGATCTTGATACATTGAACGGGTCGACTTCTTTTATTCTCTCTTTATTCGCGTTTTCAACACAAAGCGCGTAATGTAAAAGGAGCGTCGGAAACACATACCTGGCAGCTCGAGGAAATTCGAGGTCCTCCTTTGTCGACCACGGGGGTGGGCGTTGAAGTTCAGCGGACCGATTTCCTCATTGCTGACGTTTGACAAATTCGAAACTTGACTGTCCCGCGAGCCACGGCGGGATGCGAGATATGCTGAAACACACATGCGACAATTTGGATATTAAACAATTGAATGACGCGTGGAGGAAGTGGAAATAAACGAATGAACCAAGTTTTTTTTTATCATGGGATTCTGACTCGAACTTGTCGAGGGTTAGATTTCATTTAAGGTGACTCAACATCATTCCCGTGATGCTCTGGACTTCAATCATTAATCTTACGGATTATTACTTTGGTAACTTTTGTACGTCTGTATGTAGTTTAGCGTAATTTTACGAATGACCTCATGCAATGTTTATTAGTACGAATATTTTTTAGGCATTTTTTTTGTTAGAAACACTGGGTTTAGGCATTTTAGTAATTATCAGAATGTTAAAATATTTTTAAAACTAAATAAAAAACTGTATTTAGTTGATTTATTTGGGTATTAGATTCAAGAGAAATTTTATACTTAATTAGAAATTTTTAGATTCTCTCTCTTTGTTTGCAAGGGAAACTTATTAAAAGATTCTTAAAACTTGAAACTTGCACTCCTGTCTGAAGATAAAAACTTCTTATCCATGAATGTAAGACTATGCAAAAGAATCGGAATTATCTGTAATTCTGTGTATCTTGGTCTTTTAATTAAAAACTTCTTTAGCTGCGTAAGTAAAGTCACATTAACAATCGAATACTCGCGACTTTTCGGTAACGTTATTACAACATTTTATACAATTTTATAATTTACGTAATTATCGCTCCTTCAAAGTATACTACATTTTAATTTATTTACCAGCCATTTATCAATCCGTAAAAAAGAGTCATTTAAGTATCCAATCGAAATACTTCAACTGGCGAAAAGAAATACGGATTAAATTTTAGCTCGCTGATTAATACAATACACAATACTTTTTTCGCTCGAAGTCTTTATTTCGCTTAACACGCGTTGGAAAAAGAGATCGCACGGATAATCGGATTGGGCTGCTCGCGAGAGCGCAGAAAGCAGTGTAGGGACCAGAGCGAGAAAAAAAAGGGAGGGACGAAATTACAGGTAATTTCATTCGAAAGAAAGAAAAGAGAGGAAAAGGAAAAAAAGTTAGAAACTGTCCCGATAAGAGGGAACGAGCGCCAGTCGCGATAAGACTCCAAGACCTGAAATAACGAGTCCTCGTGATACGCGAAGAAATCAATCGAGCGAAGCTGCCGTTAATTATCTAAGATTTCACTTCTTCCTGCACGCCGTTATTTCGAATTCCCCATTCTCGTTCCCTTTTTTTTTTCTTTCTCGATTTCAGCCCTCCCTTTTTTTTTTTTTTTTTCAAAGAAGGTGAGACGCCCTTTCCGCCCCGCCACTCACCTTCTCTTTTGCGTGCCTTCGCAGGGAGTCAACGGTGAAATCAGATAACTCTTCTATTTACTTATAGAGTCGCTGTAATTGGACGCTCTCGTTAGCTCACGCTCACGAAGTCCGATCGCTCGATTCAAAAGTGCGCGGCTGATCTTTTTAAAAGTTTACTTTTACGTTACTTTGGTTTCCCTTGCTTGCTGTTTCGCGAGAAGTTATATTTCTGCGCGTATTTTTTGTTTATAGCTTTCAATTTGATTCGTACGTAATTTGAAAGCGATATAATTACGATTTTAATTGAGTGGATTTAAAATATTGAGGAAACGCTTATAATGTTAATTCTAATTTGTTTAAGGTTGGTACTATTTAGCAAAATATGTTCCGTGGGGGAAAATTATCTCCGAGATCTAAAAAAAAAAAAAAGGATGATGACAATCAAGATACAGTCAAACATTTGGGTCAAGCAATTATGATAATCTGGAGTTCAATGCACTCCTGAATAAACTTCAACAAAAAATTATTAAAACCAATATTGCTTTTAATGTTAAGCATACACCACTTCTCCACAAAATCAATTTTCATTTTGATTTTTATTTATTTATTTATTAAGAAATACCTTTATAACAATAGGAAGATTATTTGCAATCTAAACTAAAATAAACTAACAAACTCCCGTGAAAAGGCGCAAGTCATTGTTCAACCCTCGAATTTACACTGAATTTGTTAAGCTTGCAGTTTTTATCTTTCACACTTTTTATCGCCTTTTTTTTATACTTCGTTTTTACTGCGTAAAATAAACAAATACACAAAGAAAGAAAAACGCCTTGAAGAAAATTCAGCTTTATTTTTCTAATGCATTTCCTTTTATTACTCAGGGAGCTCAATCTTCCAAAGTACCCCTCGGCTCCCCTCCTTCCTATTCCCTTAAAAATCATGACTTACCGAGTCCCCCTTTCATGGACCCCCTGCGCCTCGGACTCGACAATATGGTGACCTCGGTGTCGGCATCGTTCAGCTCGGTAAGGTCGCTGGTCGACTTCCTGGAGATATTCTTCTCGCTCCTGGCGGACGAGTTCGATCTGGCCTCCTTGCTCACGGCCTCGCTCAGGCACCCTTGGCTCTTGTTCAGGTAGCAGGCCTGGGTGTTGTTGCCCTTCGATGTCCGCCGGTGCATTTTGAGGCTCTCCCGGTGCCACGCGGCGTTTCCGGGGGCCTGCTGGTGGAGACCGGCGAGGTCGGGGGTGGCGCTGGGCGAGGAGGCCTCCTCGTCCGGGGAGTCGCGCACCCTCTCCGCCTGTGGCGGGACGATGCTCGGCGAGGCGGGCCCCAGGTTCAGGCTCGAGTTCCGCCGACGCTCGGTCGACTTGGCCGCCGGGCCCTTCGCCAGGTGCTTGAGCGAGCCCGCGGCGACGCTTGGCGAGAGCGGCGACTTGGGCGGGTAGCTCAGGGTCTTGCTGATGTTTCGTCGGGGATTGCAGAACTGGAAGATCGGCGATTTGCTGCGGCACGGCGAGCCCGGGGTCTTGGAGCCGCCGCCGAAGACACTCGGGACTCTTTGGACTCGCCAGCGATGCGCCGCCGTACGAGCTCGAGCTCCGGGGTATCGAAACCTCCTGCACTCACGAAAATAGATTCTTAGTATTTAAAAATAGATTCTTAGGATTAGTAGACCAATCTACTTAAACATTATCTACTTAATTTTAAAATGAATTTAATATAAATTGGAGAGTACATCTGCTTCAATATCGTTCTCAATGAGTTTACTAGAAGAATAGAATCCGCAGAATTTTATCACAAATACGATAATTGTTTGTATTTTTTTGTACGTAATATGAATACAAACTATATACTATAAATTATTATAAATATTAAAAGGATCTTATAAATATATAAACCCTGATAAATAATTTATCGGATTTTATTAAGAGTGTTCCCACGGGGACTAGAAATCGTAACCTTTTTGATCGACAAATTATGATTTCGTCAAGCTAGACAGAAAAAAAATCTTTCTTACATTCGATCTTTTTTCTCTTTTATAGCATAGATGGATTGTATTTATTAAACTCATTTTGAAATGTAAAAGTTTGCAACATTTAATAAATTACAGTTTTTTCGTGCGCGGAATGTAAATGTCTTTGCAATCCTAACTATGATAAATGTACTGAAACTTTCTTATTTTACTTTTATAGAGGAAATAAGTGAACTAAGAAACCTTATCTTACATAAAATAACAAGAAATTTTCAAGAACGAAAAATTTCTACAAAGTTGTTAATAGATTTGATAGAAAGTAGCACGCCTGACTATACTCGTCTGTTTCTACTGAAATCCATTAAGCGCGCACCGCAATACGCGCAATATGTTCAAATTAATTTCGTTCAGCAAAATTTTTAACTGACTAATTTCTCTGTAAGAAAATATCGTTCTCATTATTTTTATAGCCCAATAAATTCACATTTTTATTGTACTGACATAAAGAATATCACGTTTCAATTAAAACATTTCAAATGCATCATCCTCATTGTTTAAAAAAAAAAACAAGAATAAATTTAATTAAAACATAAATTTAAACAGCCATCAGAGAATAACAAAAAACTAATAAAATTACTCTTACTTTAGATACACAGAAAACAACAAATCAATTATCCTTGATCCTTCAAACTAGGACTGCCAAAGTTTGAAAAAGAATTTCGGTAAATTAACAAAAAAAATTCTACTAGTACGTACATTTCTTTTCAACTTTCTAGAGCTGCTATTATTCTCTAATAAATCAGCCGTAAAGTAAACGTTCGCTAATTAATTGCTCCTCCATTATCCCGCCGTAGACTAAGTGAAGGGGAACTCAAACAAAAATGTCTCTCGCGCGTCAAGTACGACTTTGACGAAAATTTGTTCGGAAATTCGAGCCTGGTTACAATTAAAAAATCCAATAGGCCTTGTTTTAAAGTACATTTAAAAAAAGGCAAAAGATTTCAGCTACATATACATTGCCTACACGGTTTCAATTCAAACTGCATTTACGAAATGAACAAAATCAATAAAATCTGAAATAACAAACCGCCGGAATTGTAGAAACTATAGAATACAAATATCAACTTTCACCGGCCGAGTATATTTTAAATAATGATTTTACGTACAGTAGCATATATAGAAACTTTATGAAAAATTACACGAAAATTATTATTTTTTATTTTACGAAGTAGATTTCAATTTTAATCAGAGTTTTTCATTTTTTTTAAGGAGAAACTCCTAATTTATGAAAAAGGAGAATATCCTATAAGTTTTTAGGAGAATCTCCTTTTTTAAGTAGTTTTTCCTTTTCTATTCTATCAGTGTACTATTACCGCTATTTTCATGCTAATTTTTATAGAATCATTTTCTCCGTGCAATTCACTTCCTACATTATAGGCTGAAATGGAGGTCCAAACCTCTCCTCCGCCCTCCTCAATAAAGAAGAGATAAGTTATTTAATATACATATAAAACTACATTATAAAAATTACTTTTGCTAATAAGTACTCGGCTACGTTGTGCTTGGGGGGTTGGCGAGCGGAGCGAGCAGGGGAACCCCTTAGTTATATTATACATTATAACTGCATATTAATAATGTAATAATTATATTTTGCATAAAACTTTTTATGCGTGCAAGATTATCGATAGATATTACAATAAATAACGTGAAAAAAATTGTAAAATATTTATTCAATTCTTATAAAACTTGTTTTATAAAAAAATGGACATATAAAGTTTTATAAATTCTTTATTTATTTATTTTTTATTTTTGCTATCAATTTTATAAAACCTTATATTCAAATGTATGATTTTTTAAAGAAAATAATAACGGATTTTACAATTTAAAAATTTAGCAAAAAAATATTTAATAAAGAATTTATAAAACTTTATACGTCCATTTTTTTTATAAAACAAGTTTTATAAGAATTGTATAAATATTTTACAATTTTTTTCACGTGTGGTGACCAAATAAAATATTTATAAATGTAAAAACAAATATGATATACAGCGAAAAAAGCCTAAATCAACGCATATAGAGGCACGCGGTGCAGCCTCGAGGGCTCGTCGTTCGAAAACTCAGACTTGCCTCGAGGCGCTACCGCGTTATCTATTAATTATCTTTATATTATAAACTGAGAGAAAAAATTGTTAATTTTAAGCAAACATTTATTTCAATAGTACTCATTAAATATTTTATTGAGTCAAAAAATTAGTTTCTTAAGACTAATTACTAAATAATTATTTAGTTTTTTAATGAAATCATTACTTGATTCAAAGAAATATTTAATAAGTACTATTGAAGTAAATCATTTCCTTAAAATTGACAATTTTTTTTCAGTGTATTATCTTTATATATCTATTAATTATCTATTAATATCTATTAAAATCCATTAATTATTTATTAAAGTCTATTAATTATCTATAAAAAATCTATTAAGTATTTATTAAAATGTATTAATTATCTTAATAAAATTATCTCGTAGAAAAGGTCGCACCTGGGGGCTCTTGGACTCGGCTGCCCTGACGAAGTCCTCGAAGTCGAAGTTGGTGTTGGGCGTCTCGCTGGCATGACTGGGGCTGATCTCGGGGGGGAACTCGAAGACGCGCGGCGTGCTCGGCGTCCTGCCCCCGCCGGCCGACAGCTGATTGGGGCTACGCTGCCCCGAGAGCGCCGGCAGCTGGGGCAGCTGTCGCGGGCTCTTGGGCGACTTGGGGAAGTTGGCCGGGCTGCCGCCGCTCGTCGACATCCTCGCGCTTCAGGTCGCACTGGGTCCTGTCAACGAGGAGCGGACGCCGCGGCGAATCATGACATATTGTCTACCTTCCACTCTCCGTCTCTCTCTGTCTCTCCTTTTCTTGCTGATGGGGACGCTTAGAATGGCGATGACCGCTGGCTGCAACAGATTGAGTGTGATTGTCGTATGCGTATGTAGCGTTGGGCTTTGCTGAATATGCATGAGGCACTTTCGAGTTATCGCAGGGTGTGTATTAACGCGCTTATGCTAATTGACGGAATTTGAATTCAAAAAAAAAAAAAAAAAAAAAGAGAATCGAGCTGTATAATTAATATAAGAGCGTATTATTAATTTCATTTAATCGGATGAATTTTGTAGTCATTGACACGATTAACGAAATTTCCTCTTTTTTTTTATTGAAGCTTGTGAATGAAGAGCAGTGGATAATCAGGATGTTTCGAGGGAATTTTGTCAGTACTTTACAGTAAAAAATTATGGAAAGTTTTTTATCTTGTGGCCAGAAGAGATCATAGACTTTGGAGGCACTGTGCATTATTTTGTGATCCTAGTGGCTAAATTAAATAATTTGCCTTCAAAATGTGTGTATATTAAGTTTTTTTTTAAATTGTTTCAATGCTTAAAGATTTTTTTGCTTATTTTTTTTAATTATCGATACAATGCTTTTGCTGTTATCCATTTTTGTCAAATAAAAGTTAAAAATGAATCGTACCGAATGAAAATTCAGTACTTGGGTTATAGGTACAATTGGTGAATATCGTTCGACTCGTTTTCCAAATAAAAGTTTATACCTCTGCAAAAATGGACTAAAAAATCGTACCTCGATAACGATCGATAAATAATTTATAGTTCTGCTGTTTCCAAACTCAATACACCTGATTTCACAAAAAAAAAACAATGCTACCCTTTTCAATCGATAATAGAATAAACAATGAGTTAAAATATAAACAGTTTCCAATCAACAATCTCAAAATTCAAATCTAACTAAAAAGAAGTGAAAATGTTGTCATTGTACCGATAAATTTTTTTAAAACAACTAAGTATACTTTTTTCTACTGTCAATTTAAAAGCTGCAAAATGCAATAGCGTTTGTAAAAGTAAAAGCCGCACTAACAACTGGCTGCGCTTTATATTGTTCTGAACTTCAAAATGTTGAGAGAGAGTCGAATGCTCTCTGAATAACTTTTTTTTTCGTTTTCCGTGTGAGTTACTCTCAATCATTCAAATCCATTTTTCCAATAGTTTTCACCTTTTTTATATTACTCACATTATTTACGATTTATTTATATTCCGTTTAATTATTCAGATATTATCAAAATACAACCTTTCAAAATGTAATAAAATAGAAACGTTAGAAATTATATATGAATATAATTATAAAATACACGCTACAGAAACAAACGCAAAAAAAACGATAAAAAAAGTTTATGCAATTTTACGTATATGTATATTATTATTTAAATTAAGCAAGTAATTTCACTCGTTTTAATTAAATAATTTTATTCCTGACTCGCGCTGATAAAGCAGTTAGTGATCAGATTTTATTAACACGCACGTGTGCACCGCGCTACATAAGTTCTCGAGCGTAATGGCCAATTCTCCACCGGAGATACGCAACTTTGTTGTACGTTATAGTTCGCGCGAAATCGCCTGTTCATATTCTTGTAATCTCACGAGTGATTGCGCGCGTAAACCTCCGTTGGTTCGCTATATATACCCCCAATTTACCGTAAAATCCAGACGCAATTCTGGCCTAAAATCTTTGCGAATTGACGAATCCATGGGACTTCAAACAGCCCATCAAAAGTTCATCAAACTCCGGCTAAACAAAATTTAAATTCCCTTCTTTTTATTTATCACAGTGATATTTCCTTCTTTTCCACGCTTTGATTGAGTGCGGAAAAAAAGAACGTACCATGCAGTATTTCAATTTCGTTAGTGGAAAAAAAAATTACTACTATGGAGGAGTAGAAAAATGTATGCTGCGGGAATAATTTTGTATAAAACGTCTGGCAGACGTGGTTTCGATCTTCCACACGTAGCGGCAAGCTCTATTTATCTACTAAATAAAGCTATTAGATTACGTGGACTCGGATATAAATGTTGGTAAATAAATTTCACGCTCCCCTAAATATCTCATTAGCCCCGACGACGGTTGGAGGGTGAAATATGTGTAAAAAATGACTTTCTAAAAACAACCGAAAATGTCGATTTAATGAGTTACGAGATATAAGCGACCTCAGTAAGGTTGTATTTTAATATGAGATTTGAATTTTTTCTCAATAATTCAGTGCCAATAAACAATGCTAATAAAATTGAATTTTAATACGCTATTTCTTATTTAACTTGTTGTTTGTTAGAGAAAAAAGCTTTGGATATTTTATAGAAAAGTAATGTAATATCAGGTTACGTCTTGTTTTCTATCATATTTTATTTATAACGTAAATGATAGTTAGAACGGAATTTAGTTTTTATAACGGAACAGATAGTTACGATTAGATTTCTTTTTCAAATCTTTGCACGAAAGTTTTTTAAAAACTACTTTCTAATTAAGGTAAAAAGTTTTTAAACACAAATTATGCATTTTATAACATTAACGCATAAAAGGATTAACGTAATAAAGAGCAATTTCGTGGTGCATAATAATCCAAATGATTTTGTACTTTGCTTTTATTCCTCTAAATAATATTTACGGAAGTATGAAGTACTTTCTAAATAACTTGCATTCATTTACTAATTTAAGTGAATTAATATACTTAAAACCACAAAAAATTTAGCTAAAAATCAAATTCCAGTAAAATGAATGATTTGTCTGACCATACCCGGGGTATTACTACTTACCCCTGCGTAATAAAGTTTTTACAGGCTCATCAATCGCTCCTCTTTCGCGGGCAATACCTAATTGTTTAAAATATTCGTTCTTGATTTCTTTAACCTTCATTTTTGCACACTCAGAACTTCCTTTGTTTATGTTTATAATTAATTAATTAAGGATAAACGTTAATATTTGCATATTTTCGTACGCGTGACGAATTCCGTTTTAAAATTCCGATAAAATGATGAAACTGAAACACCGAATAAATAAGTATTACAGATTATTATGAGTATTAATAAAAATTCAACACGCGAACAATAAACAAATGCAACTTCTATCAGCGCATATATATAAATATACGTATAACGGCAGGTTAGTCCTTGGGCGAGTATAAACGAGCGTATATATCTCCCATTTACTCTAATTTATGAAAATAAAAGAGCGAGCAGATTTGTGTACAAGGGAACTCGATTTACTAAATTGACTTCGCGTAACTTTATATCGAGCTGGGGCTCGCGCTCAAGGTACCGCAAAGGACCGACCGACTCGAGAAAGCGTTCTCCATCGAGCCGTGCTAACTCGAATCATGAGCTCTTTCCACCTGGACACCTTTCGATTCGAAATGAGAAAATTGGCTGGCAGCGCGTTAATGTCAACCGAACCACTAAATGACTTTTCCAGAAAAAAAAGAAATATATATTTATTTTATTTTTATTTTATTTATTTATTCTAGAGTAATGTATATATTTATATATGTTCTACATGGAAAATAAAAAAAAAGCATCAAGAGCGTAATTAACAGATGAAAAAGTTGACTTTGTCGAGTCTATTTTTGAGTGAGGGCGGAATGTATCGTACGATTTCAGTAAATCTAAAAATTCCCGATAGTTTGAATATTTAACGCGTCAGGCGGTGTTTTGGTACGTCGGATTGCTTCGAATTGAAAATGATGAACAAAAATGAATTTTAACGAGCTCTCTTGCCTGGAATTACGTATTTCTGTCAATTAAGCAGGAATCGCCTCAAAAGACTGAAATGCTTTTTTGCTTTTTGATTTAAAAGCTTTATATATTATTTTCTACTTTTTTTTAGAGAACTCAATTGCAGTAACATTTTTCCACTTACTTATATTACGTGAAATGCAAACCACTTCGGAAATGGCAGAAAAGTGTATAATTTAAATTATTTTTGCAATACATTAATGGGACCATAATATTAATTCCCCGAAGTACATTAGAGTGCAAATTACGTTTTGAATTTAATATACAGTTTCAATGAGAGGCGAGCAAAAATTTAATCCAGGTGCGATAATCATTGTATCTTAAATTTGCGTATTTATTTCGGGGAATTGCGTCCCCTAAATAAAAAAAAATTAGATTATTTATCACCTTTATTCGCAGCTATCAGCTAGAGATTCAGATAAGCATATTCCTCCACCCTGACAAAATGAGTCAAATAGACTTTTATACATTTACTCGTACGATATCTCACTAAAATGTGATAAATATCTGCCCGTTAAGACGTTTCAGTATACGCATAAAAAAACGTTATTTATTCTATAAAAATGAATAAGTGAAATTAACTCGTATTCATCACGTTTGACGTTATAAATCATTCCCTTATCGAATTAAAGTGAAATAAGTAAATATTAACTTACATAAATATACAAATTATTAAACAATAATATTTAGCTTTAGATTATTATACAAACATAATTATTAGCTTCTTTTTATTTAAAGAATACATAACGTCGTATAATGTATTACTCAATGCATTCGACAATTCTTCTTCGTTTAATAAAAAGAAAACTTACGATCAAAATAAAATGCTATTGTACGCAGTTTTGAATGAAATATACAGCTCGTAACTCACAATTATATAAAATGCACACGATGTGCCTATAAAATCCTCCGCCGCATTCGCCGAACTACCAATAATCGCAACTTTAAAATATAAATGTAAATCAAAGCTCCGCGCGTAATTTAACTTCAAAAACAAACCAACAAACCAACAAAAAATAGAGCAAATAAGCTCCATAAAAAAAAAAGAAAAAAACCAGAGGCACAAGAATCCTACCAAAAGAAAAACTTACCTAATAGCGCGAGTGCTCGATCAGTCAGTCCCGTAACCTTTTATCCTCAGCGCGCCCCAAAATCCTGTCCCCATGACAAAATCCCCGGGTCCTCCCTCCTCGCGTGCGCGTCGCTCGTCACAGGGGGGTGGCGAGGGTGCGACCACCGAGGCCACCGGGCGAGCTCCGTCGGCGCGACGACGACGTCATTTCGCAACTCCACTGCCAGGCACTCGGGTTACGCCGATAATTGGCCTCGGGTTGGTCTCGCGGCCGCGCGCCTCAGCGGATCGGCCCCTCGGCGCTGGGGAAGCGCAGCCCGGGCCTCGGAATCATCGTCCCGCACCCTCGCAGGGGGGACGCCGCGACCCGCATGCGGAGCGGCCGTTTATGCTAAGCAGCCGACCCTCCTCCCCGAGCCGGCGCCCGCTTGTTGCTCCCCCGCGCCGGCTGCTGCGCTCCAACCTTCACCGCAGCGCGGCTCCTTACGCATTCCCCGGTGCACGCGCTTGTGGCACGTGGATTATGGAAATACTTCGCCCGCGCACTTATTATTTCACTCTAAATCTGAAAATGTGAAATGCTCGCATATTTCGTGTGTGAAAATAATTTCACTTATAAATATGTGAAAGTACACTTTACTAGTTTTAATGCTAACGTGAATATTAACGTATTGATAAGTAGTGAATTTTTATTTTTACATAGTGAATTAGTGAAATTTTGTTTATTACAGTAGTGAATTAGTGAAATTTTCCTTTTTACATAGTGAATTAGTGGAATTTTGTTTTTTACATAGTGAATTCATGAAATTTTATTTCCCACCTTCAGTTAGTCAATTTTGTTTCACATATTTCATATCGCAATATTCACACTGATAGAAAATAAAAAAATCCTTTGATCCACAGTAACGTGTCTTTATAATATAAAACCGTGCGTAATTAATATAATCCAAAGGCAAAGTTATTAGATGTAAAGAAATGACGCATTAACTATTAAACCATCTACGGGGTTTTTGTGCGTATAAATGATCGTGCTTTAACTACTAAGAAATATTTCTTTAATGCTACTACATTAATATCTTTATTTCAATACCATGAAAAAATTACTTTTTAAAGCCGAGAAAACTCTGGGTTAAAGAATCTCCTCTATCAGTGAACATATTGAGCTTGTCGAATTTTATTCGATACATTGCATATGTGAATATTCACATTTAATCAGTGGACGTGTTTTCACCTTTTCAAAATGTCACTTTTCACATTTAATATGTGAAGTTTCACATTTTCAGATTTAGAGAGTACATTCCCTTCTCTCTCCGTCTGTCCTACTCCCGCTCTGTACAACCTCTATTAACTCGCTGTGTATCTGTCTATCCCTCTCTCTCTTTTAGTCAGAGTTCGACGGGGGATATTGCATTGGGGAGGCCGAGGAAACTTTGCACTTTTGATCCTCCACTGTGCACACGCCGTGCCGGGAGATTTGCCGAACTTCCGCGCCGTCGAAAACTTTGCCGGCGCAGCGAACAAAAAGTTTACTACCGTAACCTGTTGATCCGCGCTCTTTTACGTACGGACGCATGTATATATATGTATATATACATAGATATATATATGTATATAATTGATTATACGTTCGAGCAGTTGGGAATCTCCCTTGGGGAAGAAGAGCGAAGTAAAGTAGGATGAAGCGAGGGGAGAGGACGTGCTTTTCGTAGTCCGCGCGCGCAGCAAGCTCCTACCGTCGCGGCGCTCGGCGCGTTACTGAGCTCCCGCCGAGGGCGCAGATAGGCCTTTTCCACCCTCCACGGCTTTTCAGCCCCTTCCTCTCTCCCTCGGTGCCCCCGGCGGCGCAGCGCGGCGCGCACCCCCCCTCGACGCCGAGCTCACCCTGCCACCCCCGCCGCAGCATCCCCCGTGCGGTTCGACGTGTGTGTCGCGCTGTGTGTACACTTTGCGCACTTTCCAATTTGGCCGGGCGATGCCGAAGATTAACAGACGCGCGGCCCGGCGCCGTGTGCGTGCGCCTTTGGATTTTTGGTCGAGGTCGCCCGGATCCGTTTATATCCCGCGGTAACTGCGGGATGAAAGGCGCGCTGAGCATCCGTGAGGCCTCGGAGCAGTGTTTTCTCGTACTTGAGTTTCAAAAGAGCGCCGCACTGTGGGTCTAATTGGATCTGTTATTTGAAATGCTACCCGGGAAAAGGGAGCGTGTGCGGAGCAGGTATTGTGTATACTGACAAAGGGTACGAGGGATAAACAATTTACGGATGAAAAATCTGTATTTATGGAGCTCGAGGGAGGCTTGCGTGGACTGCTGATTGAAGAATGAGAGAGAGAGAATTTTTGTCGGCTGATTGTATTTGGCGTTGAGAATTTTTTTATAGTTTTTGCGCGCTAAAGCGATTGGAGTCAGATTTCACTGTTAGTTTATAGTGAAACACTCGTACACTGAAAATAAAAGGAGAGTCTTCTTACGAAAAAGGAGTTTCTATGAAAAACTTATAGAAAATTCGGCTTTTGAAAAAAAAAGGAGAAACTCCTTTTTATTAACGAGACTCTCCTTTTCTTTTTTCAGTGTATAGAGTTACATTTTATTCTATTGGAGTCAAATTTTGACTCTACACGAATAGAGTGATTTAAATTAATTTTAAAGTAAAGTAAAATTCATTGTAAGGTGGAGTGTCATATTACAGGTAAAAGCTTAAGAGTCAAAAAATTAGTCATTTCACTCCATCAAAGGATTTAATTTCACTATAACATTAGACTGAAAATTTGACTTCAATGAAGTGAATTTTCACTCCATTTCATTCCAACTGATTTAGCGTGTCCTTTGAATATAGTTTGGGTTAAATGTAAAATTGATTACTTCTGTGTTCAGGATTAATTGCCAGAAGGAATATTACCTTTGTTTTAAAGTTGTAAATAATGTAGGTATTATACGACGCCCTTTAATTATTCATATTGCGCAATATCCGAGTTCGCCTCGTGAAAAAAGTCATTTTAATTTATTTGAGTTCGTAGTGGCAGTATAAAATAGCAAGTTCAATAAACCTGTCGTAAGAGATGAAGAGTTTTAGTAGCAATATTTAATTGTAATTGCATAAATACTTACGAAGTTGCTGATGGTAATTAGCGTTAGTTTAGTGCTCTTTCATCGGACAAAACGCGAATAATTGCCTGAAATTATCAAACTTTTCCGATCGCTTTTAGTTTGCTACTTTATAACTAATTAATTTATACTAACGCTGATTGATGAGCGCTAAGAGGAGAACTATTGCATTAAACAATTAAAACGCATAAATTTTATTTTTTAAATTTTCGTGTCCAAAGTAAAACATTCATTAAAGGCAATTAAAAAATCGGTCATTCTAAAACGTTCATCCCTCTTTACTAAAAAAAAAAAGAATGCCCAAAACTTTTAAAGGGGATACATCGACGCAATAAATTATTTACAAATAACCAGCATCCACGGTGAATTTCAAAAACTGTAATAACCACAGAAATTTCGAAAGTATTCGCCCAAAAAAAAAATCCGTTAAAGTTAATTAAAATGTCTACCACACTCGAAAAGAAAAAACGCTACGCGTCACTTTGACATTTCTTCTTTCACAACTTTCACCGTCAGAACCATTATTAAAGTCTCGTTTAAAAAGTGAAAAGTCAATTTTTATCAACCCCCCGGTAGATCGATAAAAAATTAATTAATCAGTCGCAAGAATCTCCCCGCAGAGCTAATATCTGGCGCGCAACGAGCCTCCCGATCGAAGATGCCTCCTTCGCACTCCAGTACGTTATCCGCCAGGAGAAATTCCGAGAGAGAGAAAAAGCGCCCAATAGACGCTTCTGCTTACCCTCCGTTTTTCTTCCTTTCTAATACACGTCCCTTCGGAAAGATTTTTTTCTGCCTCCCGCCATTTGTTTTACTTTATACCACGGACTACATCACTGCTTCCATCCTCCTCCACGTCTCGCGCGGACTTCTGCCTTTTTTTTTCTCACAACAAACCTCGAGCTTTCCTGCGAGTCCAAATTTACGCCCGCTAATACGTCTACACTCTTTTTTTTCAGGGGAGGTGTAACCACGCTGAACACAACGTTTTGTGTGTGTGTGTGTGTGTATATACAACATACATTACACGTATATACATATAGAGTACACATGCTGCGTAATTTTTTGTAATGTGTATTAAGTCTGACAAGAGATGAAGAAACTTTTTGGCCGTTTTCACGATCCTTTGAGGTATTAATCCTCGAGTTAGTGGTTTTTATTGGAGGCAGGTCCGTATAACAGACGGGAACACTGTTTTACACGTACGCGTGTGCGTGTGAGTATTTGCACAGGCTTGGGCGTCTGCGAGTACATATTACATGTGTATATGAAAGAAAAGTTTATTGTGTATATACGACGAGGGGGGAAATGATTTGTTTCGATCATTTTATTACAGTTTTGGGCAGTTGGCGCTTTAATTAGTTTTTGCGCTCGTGGCAAAATATTGCGCATGCGGCTCTCGAGTGTAACTGTTGCGTTTCGCTTTGTCTGCGTACTTTAATTAACTGCTGGAAGTCGTTAAACGCGAGTAAGCGTTTTATAATGCATTTCGATGTATAAGCCGCTGAGTAACTTGACACTTATACTGTATACGGCGCCTTATTAGAACTTGTAGCGTTCGTTCTTTTAACTATTACTTTTTGCTTTTAATTAACTTAATGTTGTATATTAAACGCTAGGATTTATAAGTAATTTTCAAAGTGCTTAAGTGCGTAGTTAAAAATCCGTTCAATTCTAAACATTATTTTCGTGTATAGAATTGAGCTGACACAACGTAAACATAATTTTTGTGTATAAATTGTGAAATTACACTAATATTGTGTTTTATTTAGACTGCTACAGTAAACTACATACAAATATGTAGGGAAAACGCATTTGAACACAATGCTTATACTCAATTGTGTACTTATATATCGCCAGAAAGTACACAAGTTTTGTGCGAGCAAATTATGTGCGAGGAAATTATGCGTGAGGAAGTTTTGTGCAATGCCAAGTTATGTACAAATGTTAATAAATAAACTAAAAAAACAAAATAATTGAATAACATTTAAAATGTTAACACCTTCAAATGATCTCCAAATCTTCTAATATTTGTAAAATACTTTTCATCTTAAATTATGCCATAATTTTAATAAATCACTTTTTGGATCTTTAATTGATCTCATATTTTTTTACGCAAATCGACTTTGAAAATAATTCTTTTATATTTCAGTAAATTAATCATAAATGATGGTCTGCTTATCCTCAGCATAAATATACGTTTAACTCTATAATAAGTAGATAGTGAATTCTTCTACCAGTTAGATGAAATTTTTATGAGTGTAGAGAGAATTTTTAGAGCGTAGCGCGCGCCTAATCTACTATTAATTAAAAAATCCTGAAGATAATTTAAAAACAAAAAAGTATTAAATCGTTAATATATAAAAAAAATGTAAAATTTAAGCGAAGCTTCAAACGCCACCCAAACACTCGTAAATTGTGTCACTCATGAATAAAGTTACAATACACATAAATTTCCCCTAAAAATTGTCGTTCGCGTTTATAAACAATCAAAATCGGAACAAAAGCCCGACAGAACAGACCGAGCAACAATCGCGGAACATCGATTGCCGCACGTTTGTTTTCTTTTTTTCGGTCGAGCGGTAAAGATCTGCATTCCACTCGTGCAACGGCTTAAATTAATAATCCATTGTTTACGGGCAGGCGCGGCAACGCGAGGTAGAACGGCGCGCGCTTTTCCCCTTGAAAAGAGCGGAGAAAAAAAGAGAGCGGCTTGAAAAAAAAGGCAATGATTGCAGTAACGCTCGGGGGCGATGACAAAGGGCCTGGGCGATATTGCAGTTTTACGTCCAACAGGTAGAGTAATTTACGAGGCGAGACGGCCCGCTGTAGGTGTGCGAGTGCATTTTCCACGTGGCCCGAGTTCGCGTCGCGCGGTTGTAAAATCTCGGCTGTACTGCCTGCAGCGCGTGGCTTTTATTCAAAGCCACCCTACATTCTAGTGGCGAGCGAATGAATAAACAATGTTTTTTTTTTTTTTGCTCCCGAGCGAGCGCCGCACGCGCTCAGCGAGCGGAAAGTTAGAAAAAAGAATTGGACGAGTTTTCGGTTAAACGAACAAACTCGATGAATATTGAGAATTTGTTATAAAACACTTGGGAAATTATTGCAAAATCTTTATAATCGTTTTACTGGCTTTTACGAGCTGCGAGATTTTTAATGCATAGAGAGGTGAATAAATGTGTTTCATCCCCTCGGTGGATTATTTTGTATGCTTGAACTTTGAAAATGCACCAGGTTTTCATTTTGAATAAGCAGTGCTTTTTCGTTGGAGCATTTAAAGTACATTTTTTTACGTACTTATTAATTTTATTTATCTATTTATTTCTTTTTTGCAATAATTAATTTTTTACTCGGTGTATTAACACATTGTTTTTTTTTTTATTTTTTTGTTTTCGACAAGGCAAAAGTCGTAAAATTTTGCTGACAGTAGCGATGCCAATGTTCTAGAACAGACAGTGGACGAAACTGCTGACGTGAGAAAGTGACAATTAAAATGTATACTTTTGTTTTTGGCAATACGCGATGCCAATGTCGAACGCGTAACTAACGTTCGCCGTAAAAATCAATTTTACACCTTGCGGAATGTAGCGCAATATGCGAACTTTTTAATGTTTAAATTAGAAAAAAAATGAAAATTATATCATTTAATTTTGAACGATATTTTAATGTTAAAATGTTGAATGGAAATACACCAAAGTTTATAAATAATTACATGTATGAACTAAATGGGAATAGGAGACACTTAAAAGGCTTTAACTTTGTTAAGAAGATACGAAAGGGTCGCTGAGTGCTCTACGAAGCAATAATTTTAACTTTATACGCAAGTTTATATTGCAACCCAAAATAGTCAGATAAAATTTAAATAACTTTTACATACGCACTTTACTTAAATATTTTAAATTAAAAAAAAAAATAATAAATAAATTGATAAGATGTCTATTATAGTGGAATTTGTAAGATTCTTTCTTAAGAATTTAAAATGAAGTAAACTAGAATTTTTAAATTCATTTCTGTTAACTTAATTTTCTCAATATTTAAGTCTACTTTTTAGCACAAAATTGCTTTCATTTATTCAATAAAAATGTTTACTATTGAAAATAATTGTATAATTGGGTACTGCGCAGTTAAACTACGTAGTTAACTACATAAAAAAATTCGAACACTTAATTATGTAGAATTATGTATTTTTATTATGTAATCCAAACTACCTTTAGAAACAAATAAATTTATTCAGTTTTAACGAAATCATTACTTGATTCAAAGAAATATTTAATCAGTACTATAGAAATAAATCATTTCCTTAAAATTAACAATTTGTTTTTTCAGTGCAGCAAGTGTCGATTTTTAAAAAGCGCGCCAAATGCACCGCAGGGCCGCGTTGACTTGGCAACACTGGCCGGTGGTTCCGCACAATGCGCGCACCCGCGGGTCGCGCTTACAGCTGACTCTCCACTCTCTCTGTCGCCGTCCGCGACGATGAGCTCACCCAAAGTTTTTCACGACACATAAATACTCAAAGTGACCACTGCCGACTTATCAAACGACGTCCGTGCCCCTTCGAGCGCAATTCGGCGACCGCGTAAGAAAAGAAAGTGAAACCGATGCACGATTAAGAATCGCCGGCCGACTCATCGGTGCATCGCTCGCTGCGAAGAAGTGCATAACATTCCGGAACAATGCCGAAGCTGCAGGACTTTCACATTGAATTCGACAGGCTCGGCGCCGCGTACACACCTGGCGAGACGGTCACGGGCAAAGTGATCCTCAAACTCTCGGGATCGAAAAATGTTCGAGGTAGGATTCGTTACACTTATTTTCCGTTTGAAATTCGATCGATCGATCGATGCACGGAGGGAAAAAACTTAATAAGAATTGCTATTGCGATTAGGAAATGAGTGACAGTCTTAAAATTTCTTGATGAGCGAGAAATTTTAGTATGAAAAGTAGCAATTTGTGGTACTCAAAATAGCAATTGTTATTATTAAAATCGTAATTTTTAGAATTTTCATACTAAAAATTACTATTTTTCATACAAAAAATTCTCGCCTGTTAAGACTGTCACTCCTTTCTTAACCGCAATAGCAATTTTAATTAAGTTTTTTCTCTCAGTGTGGGTATTGCTCGTGCGTACTGCATTTTTTGTTTGTTTGTTTTTTTTTAAAGCATCGTGACGTTAGTTTTTTGTCGCATTTGCGTTGAGTCGAATTTGCACGTCATTTATTGAGTCGATTAAAATTTTTGCTCCAACAAAGAGGATAATAAACTTGTAAAATTTTGGCTTCAATAATATTAAAAGCCTTTGTGTTTATGTATCGTCATTGGCAACGACATTACGAGTGTCTGTATTACCTTATTACTAAAAGCTACAGCGATTGTACTTTAATGTACGATGCGCGACTGGTATTTACTGGAAGAAAAAGTAGGATTGGCAATAATTATTACACACATCGGAAATTATGTTTTACCTAACACTTCGTAACAACTTGTACTTAGTAATTGCACAATAAAAAATTGTACAATTTGAAAGAGGATAATTGAAATTCCGTAAAAAGTTTGTACTCTTTTTAAAACCGATTTTATCAAAGGTTAAATATTTAAAAAAAAAAAAATTAATTTTTCAATTGTTTTCGATGTTTTGAAATGCGACGTTGATAAGCCACAGCGGACAGAAATAGACTGAGTAATTCAATTCGTATCCGCCTTATAGTTCAATCTAAGGAGTATGCAATTGTATTAGTATCGTATCAGTTTGCAGTTGAATAAAAATGAAAAACCGGCATAAATCCGATACGAGAAAAAAAATTATTAAAACTATTGATAAAATAAAGTATCGTCTTTTTCTTTATACAGCGAAGTGGTTAAAAGACGAAAAATTATGGGAGTAAGAATAAAAAAAAAAGAATTTATTAACAATAGTTTAATTTTTCATAAGTAGTTCATCGATAGTGCAGGAAGTGGTCGAAAAAATCAATATACTGCCCGATGTGGGCGAATCTATGTAGCAGCGAGTACAGTCGTGACTCAGAATTACACACTCGATAAATGCCGACCTAGAAGATGATAAACACCGTGTTGACCCTATTAAAAAAAAATTGCCGGTACTACTATATTTTCTGCCTAAGAAACATTTTTTTTTTTTTTTGAGTTCGCCAAATCGACGAAATGCATCGTGCACTCCGCACAATTTCCATGAAACTGCAGCCATACTGAGAAAAATATGTAGAAACATTTACTACTGAATAATCACTTGAGGTGGAGTATGTACTTGAAACGCGATAAAAAAATTATGGCGATTCTTGGGAAAATTATATTTTTCATAGTAAAACATAAACGTAATTAATAATTCATATCACTCTAACTATATTATATACAAATAAAAAAAAATAGTATAAACGTTCTAAAAAAAGTACATTCATTTTTGATAGGTACATCACTACCTATACTGTATATTTATTTATTTAATAATAATTAAACGGACCAAAGAGTCCTCAAGTATAAAAAATATGAAATAATAACCATACTCAAATTAAACTCAAACTATTTACTGTAAACTAAACACTAAAAAATGCAAGTGAAAAAAAGTCTCAAAAGTTTTTAAATAAATACATAAATAAAAAAAATATAAACGTAATTTCAGCAACCAACGAAATATACCAGCCGCTCTGAAAAACTCGTAGTACACTTCCCTAATTTTTTTTCAAGCCTAAAGCGCATTTCCGACTATTTCACAACCGTTGTCCAAGCCTCCCCCGAAGCAGTGCATATAACAGCAGGGCGAGTTTCGCACCTGTCGGATGCGCTCGTAGGGGCATTGTTACGACAGCCAGTTGTAAGGGACGCACGTGGTGCACTCGCACACGTCGTAGAGCAAACAATAAAGGGGAGAAACGCAATGGGTGGAATCGACGATGGTTACCACCTCCGCAATAACATACAATAATTCCGGAATTTCAGAGATCAGACTGGAGGCGCGCGGCGAGGCTGAGGTTCATTGGACGAAGAGCCGCAACGTGAAGGACAGCAGCGGCCGCAGCCATCATCACACCGACCATTACCGTGGCAGCGAGCATTACTTTAGCGTGTCCAATCGTTTGGTTGGTGGCGGTAAGACTCCGTTTTTTTTTTGTTTCTTTTTTTCGGCGATCGTCGTTTTGCGTAATCGACGAAAGACAATCGCTATTTTGTGTCTTCCGCACGGAGAGAAATGTTATAGTAAAAATACTATATTCCGTAGGAACAATGGGACATTCGACATATGACGATTTTTACTATAAAACGCGTGTAAATCTGAAAATGTGAAATTCACTTGGAAAATGTGAATAGTGACATTTAATACGTGAAAATACGTGTGAACGATTTTTCACATAAAATTTGTCACTGTTCACATTTTCCAAGTGAATTTCTTATTTTCATGATTAAAGGGTTTCGTTGTTAAGATGAAAAAAAAAAAATATTTTTGAGCGTTGGTTTATTACGCGGTTTGAGGATGACTTTGATGTGATATAAAGAAATTTATTGTGCTCGGTGTTTGATCATTTGACTATTTTGTTAACCTGATAAGTTTACTTTTATCTACACTTTTTTTTTTAATAATGGACAGAAGCAACCTTTCATTTACTCTGCACTTTTATCTATAATCACAGTAGTGTATAATTTATCGGAGGGAAATATAAAATTGGTGATTCGATTTATCTTTTTGATAGGGTACAAAAAAATATCTACTGTGTATAAATGTTACACATTTCACGCTTTTTAATTGATTATATTTTTTCGTGCGAGATAAGAATCTCTAAGTGATAAAACTGTACTGATAAAGTGCTTTCTCGAATTTGACACCTTTTGGGGTAGGCTTAGAACTAAAATGATCAACTTGACAATGTGATTAAATCCATCGATTTTTATAATTTAAAAAATCGTTAAATTTTATTGCATATTTGAGTACATTATTTATATTATACTTTGTGATATTTTGAAGTCAATTGAATGAAAGAATTTTACTCCAACCGTTTAGCGTGTTAGAGTGTAGTTGTACGTAAATAATGATGTACAATAATTGTCAATAGCTGAAGGCCAAACGACGCTACCCCCAGGACAACATTCCTACCATTTCAGTTTTCTCCTGCCGTCGAACACCCCATGCAGTATAGAGCACGAATATGGACATGTTCGGTACACCGTTAAAGCAGTATTGGACAGACCTTGGCGATTCGACCATAAAGTTGTGTCGGCCTTCACAGTCGTAGCGCCTTATGACTTGAATACACAACCCCGCCTCACTGTAAGTCCATTCGACGTAGTTTCTCTCTTTTTTTTTAATAGTTTACACCTACCCACGGCATGTCTGAATAAAACGAAATGAAATCCGCCGAGCTTCAATAATTTCCATTCGAATTTATCCACCACTTTTTTCCCGATTCAAATTTCATGAGAAATTCAGAGTCTTCTTTGTGTCGCTTTTTTTTTTGTTACGAGGCTGTTTATGCAGCTTCATGAATATTAACAATGTACGTAACAGATGCCAACGATAAAAATCACCGAACCGTCTTGAAATTGTTTAGAATTTGATTTAATGAAGGCAATCAGCACCTGCGAAATTACTTTGAGGAAAAAAGCTTGCGATTAAAAACAAATTTAACCGAATTCTAATAGTTGAATGTTTTCGTTTTGCAGGAAGGAATCGACGACCACATTAAGAGAAAATTTTGCTGTTGCTGTTTGTTAAATATGGGCGGAGTGAACATAAAAGTCCACAGCAGAGTCGGTGGGTTCGTTCCTGGCGAGACGGTAGAAATGATTCTAAATTACGACAACAATTCCAATCGAGTTGACTTGACAAAATTCAAATTGCGCTTGCAGAAGGTAAAGTATTCTTTGCCTTCTTCGTTTATCATGCAGAGACTGCAGTCACTCATGCCTCGCTAATTTTTCAGGAATTAGTATTCTTCGCGACGACGCCATTCTCAGAGAAAAAGCAAGCCACAGAGATTGTCAAGAAGGCGAAAGTGAGGGGACCCTTCGGTAAAAAGGGAGAAACTGTAATAAAAATTGAAGTGCCTCCTTTGCCCCCTTCGCGTCTTGAACATTGCTCTTTAATTAACGTTAGTTATAACTTGATCCTTACTGCATGTGTATCTGGAATGTAAGTCATTTAATTTTAAGTTGTCGTTTAAGTTTTGTAAAACGACTCTCTAAATCTGAAAATATGAATTTTATGTGAACGAATTTTCACCTAAAATATGTCACTATTTACATTTTCCATGTGAATTTCACTTTTTCAGATTTAGAGAGAATTTATTTATTACTCTGAGCTTGCTTGTTATAATTAATCAATTTATATTCACTTTTACAGGCACTTCAACATGAGCAGAGTTTATCCCGTTGAAATTGGAACGATACCAATATTTTACAGAACAACACAAGCGCCGCCTCCTATGAATCCGTATATACCTACAGCTCCGCCGATTGATCAAATCAGTCCCGGAACTCCACAAGGACTACCAACTACTCAGCCGATCGGTTTTGTCGTTATGAGCGCACCGCCTTATTCGTCCGGTACCCCGCAAACTATTCCAGAAATGCGTGAGTACCTTTACATTCACACAAGACGAAAGCAAATTACTTCAGCGAATTAATCACTTTTTAATTGTACATTTAAATCTGCATTCTTTCATACTTTATTAAACTAAATGCAAATATAAAGACTAAAACAATTAAAATCGAGAGGATTTTCAAGTAAGAAAACTATTTTCCTTAAGGGAAAGCGTACTAAAGTGAAATATGACGTGAAAAAATGTTATTAACTTTGCCGTAAAAAATTGTTATCTATAAGCAACTTTCATAATTGTCTTCAAAAGAAACTATTTTTTTCAGCTCCGCCATCTTACGAGGAGTGCGTGTCCGGCAGCAATATGATTGCCGACCAAAATGAACAAGGAATGCATGGATCTAATATACAATTTGCGCCGAAATACCCTGTTTACAAGTTCCCAATGCCTACGCCATGTAATTAGAATTCGTAATTACAAGCTCTACAGATAGATCTATCACAATTTATTTATCGTGGGATTTGCTTATTTGTTCTAGATCCGCCTTAAATATTGTATTCACGACTTTGAGCAATACTGCTTCAAAACAAGGATTGTGATAATGGTTTCAAGACAATATTTACTTCAAAGACAGCCAAGCAAACACGCTTTATTTAAGACTTTTTTTAAGGTTTTTTTAAACCAATATTTTCCCCTTTTACTTTTATAAATGATTTACTATCAAGGAAATAGTTATGCCATTCCATGAATTAATAAATATATAAGAGAAACTATTTAATAGTTATTAAGATAATAAATACTAAATTCAGAAAATCAGCTCATTCAGGGTCGTTTCACGACAACAAAGTTTTACATTACATGACGACATATTAATTAAGTGTGAAGAAAATAGACTAGACTTGAAGTTTCAAAATAGTTTTACAAGTACGTATACGAAAACTGAGTTTACTGCTGATTTTGATCAAAGATTCCATTTTGTACACAGAATATTTTGTACGAGTCAATTAGGCTTAATTTATTTTTTAATGAATTGCGAAAAAGAACGATCTGAATCAATGTAATTTATGTAGCCTAAGTGTCTGAGCTTGTGAAAGTAATTGAAGTATGTTATATTGAATATTTTCAATTTTTCTACTATATTTTTATATTGTTTGCTTTGATACAAACATTAAATAAGACTGTACATGCTTATTAAACATGACTTTTACTTAATCATCCTTCATATAAGAGTAAACGATAAAATAGGGTAGTTAATATAAAACAAACATTTTATATATTTACACAATTTATTTTATATTTCAACATCTCCATATCTCAATCATATTCATCATCGAGTCATGTCAGTAGCAAAAGTAATTCTAATTGGAGAAATTATCGTTTATTTAAGAACAGCAAATTCTAATAGTAAAGAAAATTAGAAATATTTTTATAAAGTCGATTTAAACTTAATTCATACAGCGTATCGATTGCATTAATCGATTCACAAATAAATCGATTGAAAGTTGATGAAGGTTTAGTTCGGTTTTAAAAATTATTCATTATAAACGGTAATCGTAAAATATTATGTGACAATTTACATCATCGCAATTTCAATCATTCACATCGTGACTGAACGCCTTTTGCGACTTGACATTGTCCTTTATATGAAGAACTTTTAATATATTTTTTTTCTTTTTTAACGACGAAGACGATGTTTAAAATTTCATTTGACAGAGCAAATAAGTCATCTCATGCCCAATAAGCATCATCGTCTTGACATAATTTTTTTTAATTATCTACGGTCTTATGAAGTCTGCATAACACTACTTCAGCTAAACAATAATTTTTTTATTTAATAATAATAATTGCCGTCTTGCTAAGAAAAATAATAAAAAAGGCGCTTGAAACAAAATATATTATGAACGACATTTTTCCCAAATATTTCACAGTTTGTTAAAAAAAAGAGTCAAAATTATTTTATACGTTAGCAAGTTACGAACAATTAATCTTATAGAAGTATCAAAAATTAGAATTATCACGTAGAATGTCGCAAAAAATCCTGTCAAAAGTGTACCCGTAGAAAAGATACAATTTTGAATTATTACGAGACTCGACGATTTAAATTTTTTTTTACTTTGTATTTATCTTTTTTCTCCAACGATTTTTTCGCATGTTCTTTTTTCTCTCTGTGGTGGTCCTGTGCTCGTTAGAGGAGAAAGGAACTGTGCGCTCCGGCTTTACAAAATTTGCTCGCTTTATGTTACAATAATCCGTTTCCCTCGGTTCAGGACAATTAACCTTTCAATATATTATATCATAAATAAATTTGGTCTATCGGTAATAATGTGAATACGCCAATAAAAAATTACTGGCAGTATTTGGTTACATGAAGTCGCAATCGCTGAAAGTCGTAATGCTTAGTCATTTAATTGATATAAAAAATCTGAATTCATTTTTATTTATAAAAAGAAAAGTCTATTTTTTATTCAGTTTAAAGGATGCAAGAGTCTTAACTGAAGAATATGATAAATGGCATAACGACTTGCAACAAAAACGTCTTTATAATTGTATTATTGTTTGTTTTACTTTGCCAAAATTTGTAAATCGTATAGCACATTAAAGAAAATGTAACAAGAAAAAGCTTAATAAAATTATTTCTATATAAACCATAACCATAAGTGGTTGAAACGTTATACAAAAATACTGACAGAAACGAATTATAAAGCACAAAAATATTTTTAAAAAACTTAGTCAATTATATCATAGGCTTAAAAAACTACTTGCAATAAGTGAAGTATAATTTTTCAGCGATTCAATAAAACGGCCCCGGCCAACTTATGTATACATTCAACTATCGTGATAAGTTGTCTGTATTCCTGCACTATTCGTTTAAAAAATATAATTGTTGTGATTGTTGTAGTTTTGGGTTCAAGACAAACATCAACGGGCAGCATCGATGCTACATATATAAGCTTAATTCACAAAATTTAACTAAATAAGGGAGTTTTGGTAAATACAGTAATTCAATTACATTATTATATATTAATGTATGTTGATCCTAGTCAAGAACCAGAGGTCAGTGTGTTTAAATTTGTGTGGTGTTCATGTGTGTAATATGTATTAACGCGATCACTTTACAACATTATTCTTTTAATCAGTTCACTCACTCTCCAAAAAATCTGAAAATATTTAAAAAATGTTTATTATTAATAATCCAATAACTTTTAAAATTTGTTTTCACTGAATAAGAATTGTTGCAATAAAAAATAAATAAATATGCAATATACTTAACAATTTAAACATTTTAAGTTTTAATTACAAATTTTGATAAATCAATTTTGATAAATCAATTCAATTAAATGTGGTAACTATAAAATATTTAAAACAAATATAAAAAAAAGGTATGAAAATAAATATAATCAATTCATTCACAGTGATGAAGAATGTTTTAAAAATCAGTATTTAGTAACTTACCTCAACTAGTCATATAGGTTTAACCTTCCCTTTTAATGGCACCAGGAGCTTCTGCCAATCCTTTAACCTTTAATCTATCTGCAGTTTTCAAAAATGCTGGTAGTTGATCTTGCGATACATTTACTTCTCCTGCATACATAAATTCTAAGATTGCTTGGAGGTGACTATATGCTACATCTTTTAAGATAATAATGGGGTGTTTGGACGGATTTTCCTAAAAATAAAATGGAAATTTAAGGATATAAGTAAAAGTTGTACGTTGCATTACCTTTTTCTATTGCTTACTTATTTACAACTTTTAAGTTGTCTAAAGAAAAATTAATAAATATTTTTTTAAATCTTCACTAATAAATTAAAATACTATCAAAATGTAATTTGGACTTCTTTTATTATTTATTAAAACATATCTTTATATTAAATTGACGTTTTTGATAAACTTTGCTGATTCAATATCTGTTTAACTTGCACAAGCCGGATATTAGATAATAATCTGGAATGTTGTTGTAAAAATGATAGAAAAATCTAAAGCGTACCTCTAATAACGATTTAAAATATGGACTGCAGGCAGACAAAACCATTTTGTGTGCTTTACACGTTTGGCCATCACAGGCCAGCGTCACATCTGTGAAACTCTTCTCGTCCCGCAGATGTTTGAACGAAGAAACCATATTCGATTGGAAGTCGTTCCATTTGAGAAAAAATTGCTGCTGTTCACCAGCCATTGTGCTTTTGATGGTATTTTAGTAGCCTCGAACCAAATGCTACCTGAAAATATTGAAAATCAATTTTCACTGCATAATGTAACATCCATTACTATTTGCAAGCACATTTAAAATTCACAGGTGGATGCTCTAATGCCACCTATGTCTGAGACTTGAAGTCGCAGTCAGTCACAAAAAAAGCAAGGAAAAAAGCTCTTAATCGATCCTTTTTCACTCGCCGTCCATTCAATAATATACACGAAAATAAAAGAGCTCCCGAAACAATCGATACTGTTAAATTCTCTCCCTCCTCGCTCGCTCTCTCTCTCTTGTTTCTATTCGCGACTAAAACTAACCTCCTTGCCGAGTGGACGGTGCGGAGCCAAACTACACGGCGATCTAGGAGCGGAGTAACGAGGCCAAGCCTGTGGCTTGTGAAGCGTGCAACCGACGCTTTTTTTTAGGTTAAATAAGGTTGCGGCGATTTTCCCGGCCGAGCTCGGTACCCTTTTTTCCCCAAGGAAAAAGAAGCACTCCGCTTTTGCAGCTGACAACGCGCAATTCCAAAACGGATGGTCCCTTTGTGCGTCGATCTTCGTGCTGATCCCAGTGCCTCGCAGCGCGAATCCCCCTGAATCCCCACGCGCAACGTCAACAATGATGATACAACACTAACGCGGCGCGTGCGTCGCTTTTCCGATGCAACGCTCCGCCGAGGGACTCAAAGAAAAGCAAAAGCGGCGTTGCCGAAGGAAAACTCCTCTCCCGCGGGGGGTGAGGGACGTCCGTACCTTATCCTCGACGACGACGGCGACGCTCGTTTTTTTCCGCTCAGCCGAGGATCCCCAGGCGCGCAGCAGGTGCTGTGCTAAGCCACGAGAAAAATCAGCCCTGCGATGTGTTCGTGCGGGACTCGAAGCGAAGCGAGAGGGGAGGAGGGGAGGGAAGATTATCGAAAAAGCGAAGCGCGTCACTCGGCGACTCCGATCGGCCACTGCTCTCCTTCCCTCCTTCTCTCTCGGCTCGCTGCTTCCAATTTTCGCACGCAACTCTCTTCGCTAGATTTTCTTTACTTGTTGACGTTTTCGTTCCCCGTTTTAAATATGAGCGTAAATACCGAAAAAAGTGCCTGCCGTCCCGACAAAAATCGGCGTCCGTTGCGTGCTGCTGGGCTCTCCGTCTCTCTCGTGCTCCCTTCCTCTCCGGACGTGCGTGTGTTGTGGATTACGCGAGCGAGAAGGCTGCCGCGCTGGTGCAAAAAGGAAGGTTCGTCCCCGTAGCGGTACCGATATACACACGCTTCCTCCTTCGCCGTCGACTACTCGTGCGCTTCTCTTTTCTCTCCTCCTCTCCTCCGTTACTTCGGCCAGCGGCTGACTCTCTCCCTCTCCCCCTCGGGGCCTGCCGCCCCCCCTCCCCTCCCCGCGCCCGATGCGCCAATGCCCGTGCACCAATACAGAGGCATCGGCGGCCAGCTTGTGAATCGCCCGTCGGAAAGGTCGAAAACTATGCGTAGAATATGTAACCAACGTATGAGGCTGCACGTAAAATACGCGATAGACGAACGAAATTGGATTTAAAGGTTGAAAATCGATTTTTGCGATTAGATTTTCCTTTGCTGTGTTTCAATTTGACAGTTGTATTTTAATTAACAATTTAATGAATAATAAAAAATTGGATTTAAAGGTTGAAAATCGAATTTTTCAATTATTACTATTATTTTTTTTGCAATGAATAATTAGAAATAGTTGTTATTTTATTGAGAATTGAGGTAACGTTTTTAACTTTCCTTCAATTTAATAGTTGTGTTTTAATTAATAAGTTAATCCATATGTAAAAATCGATATTTGCAATTATTTTTTTTTGCTATGAATAAGTAGAAATAGTTGTTATTTTATTGAGAATTGAGGTAACGTTTTTAGCTTTCTTTCAATTAAAATTAAAATTAAATTAAATCAAATTAAATTAAAAATTGTATATCCTCCTCATAAAGTAGAAAATAACAAAATTTAATCTTTATCCGAAGAATAAATGCATCGAACTAAATTTTGTTAGGTATAAAGTTTTAACTTTCGTCTGATCCGAGCATTACAGGTAAATTATACTTCATAGCGTAGGTGACTCGACGCCGCCGCTCAAAATTTAAATATAAATTAATGCTTGAACTGCATCGAGCAGGAGGTTCCGGGAAATAACGATAGATGGCGCTGTGCGTCGAACACCGTTGCCGATTGTCGGCCATTTTATGAAAATTTTTGTATTTACCGAGGGCGGGTAAATACGAATTTTTTTAATAATTTAAGTGACAAACAATAATAATCAAATAGCAAAATTTTGCAAAAAAATTAAATTGACTGTATACTATTTGCGATATTAAGCAGACTTTGTTTTATTCTTAGTGTTTAAACAATATAAAAGTGTTTAATTTATTTTAATATTCGGCATGTGGCGGTACTAACAATGTAAACAATACCAGACGGTTAATTAGTGTAGTAAAAATTATAAATAGGTCCACTTGAGATTATCACATATTTGAATAATCATTCAGTGATTTTTAAATCATTTTATGCATACTTTTTGCATACTTTGTTGCATAAAAAGACTCTATTATGTTTAATGATTGACAAGATTAGTTTCGATGATGCTTTAACTTTGTAAATTACATACTACATTACGCATTACGACGGTAAATTCTAATATATTTCGTTAACAAGATTATGCTTCATTTTTTTACAAGCTTTTTTGTTTATTAAACAAAAAAAATTGAGTAATTGAACATTTATTTAACAAAGTTTATTGTTAATCAAATAATTCAATCTACATGCATGCCTATAAACTGTATGTATATTATAAATTCATCTCCTCTTCCTTATTCTCCGGAAACTCTCATAATTCTTGAAATGTACTTCGCATTAGAAAGCAGTGCCATTGAATCGAATAAGTATCGTCTGGAGTCGAAGGAATGAGAACACTTCACGTTTAATCATTTAAAGTAAATTTCAGTGCAACTTTCACTACGTCCGTAGTGTAAAGTCATCACTTTAAAATTCATGTTACGTAAATGCCCCAGTCATCTACCAACATTATCAATTTCGCTTCAGTTAACCGATCATCATTGCTATTTAATTAATCTATTAATTCCCAGTTGCCTTTTCTTCAAAATATAAATTGTTGGAAAATTAAATTTTTATCCAGCGATTGTATCGCGTATTGAATTGAGGGTATACCGTATTGAAATGGAAAACCAGCAAAAAAGTCTCGCATTATTCAAATAAGTGCTTAAAGTACAAAAAAAATGTTAATATAATAATAAAAAAAGATTACTCATCCGCGGAGTATTTTAGCAGCGGCTAATGATAGTTCGGTACCACTTAAGAGGGTAATTAAGTCAATGACTATACTAGTTATAACTATTTTTCAGATTTTATATCTTTATGTATATTTATATATACAATATATATTTGTTAAATTCTTTTACATATATTTAACATATACATAACATTAATTAAATTGAATTTTATTTACATAATTGTACTCTAAAATGAATTTCTTCCCATTAGTCGTAGCTATACTCTTTAAATCTGGAATCGTGAAATTCACTTGAAAAATGTGAATAGTGACAAACTATTGTACGAAAAATCGTTCGCACATTTAGCATGTGATCGACTTACTTTTCAAATATCACTATTCATTGAATATAACTTCGCTTACTAAATAAATCACTATTTGCATTTTCCAAGTGCATTTCACATTTTCAGATTTACACGGTATATTTATTAATTTATTTAATAATAATTCAACGGACTAAATATACTTAGTCCTTAATATAAATTAAAAAAAAGTTACTAAAGTGACTTAAAACTACCCTCTAAAACTGTATATGTGAAATTCACATCGAATAAGTCCACGTGAACGTCACAAAATAACTCGCGTAGAATATGTGTATATTCATCCATTCGATGTGAATTTCACACATTCATTTTTAGAGAGTAATTATTATATTAATTGAGTATATATATACATATAAACAACTTATACAAATTGACACCTACTTAAAATTCATCAAAGCAGAATAAAAAATAAAAATAAAAGAATAAAGGGACTTGCTACAAAGGAAGCCATTAATCGCACTGGGCTCGAAGCGAAGGGAAGCACCAAAGGCAAATCGCGGAGGACGGAGGTGCGGTAGGAGTGGCCTCCGCGCGCTCCTCGGCCACTGGGCTCCCGGCGCACATGGAAGGTGGCGGTTATCGCGCGCACCCCCGCCGCGTCCCGGCGAATCCCGAGCCCTCGATCGGATGCCCATAGGCCGCGCCGCCTTCCGCCCGCAATTACCTGCGATTGCGCAACGTCGCGCAATCGAATTGGCATTATCGGGCGGTTCGCGCATTTTTCTATCGTGTATTTTCGGAACGATCGTCCCGAGAGCCCGAGCGTCGATGGTTCGCCCGCGTGCATCGCTTATAGAAGTGTCGCTCGTCATCCGGTCGCTTTATTTAGAACGATTCGTTTTTTTTTTTTTTTTTTTGTCTTAGCCCAGGACGCGCGGCCGCGCGCGCGCACTTATCGATTAGATTAGATTTCGTTAATTAACTGCCGCGATAGAGAGAGCAGCGATAAAGTGAAAATTGTTGGTGCGATATTGTCGCGATGTGAATAACATAACAGATTTTTGGAGATGTACACGTGTATATATGTACATACGTGTGTGCGTGTATATATGGATACACTTATATACATAAATGTATGTACACGTGTATACTGAGAGAAAAATTTGTTAATTTTAAGGAAATCATTTATTTTAATATAGTACTTACTTATTAATTATTTTATTGAGTCGAAAAATTACTTTTTCAAATTTTTTTCTGTTTATGTATATACATACATAAGTATTATATATATATGTTATAGATGTTTATGTATAATGTAGATACTTACCGTGGAGGAATCTTGAATGAAATCGAATCGCACATTAGATTACGTATAATACATCGTTATTTCCTCGTGTACAGTGATCGGATTTAAGAATTCGAGATATACAAGTCTTCCTGGAAGATTCGGCGATATAAAAATGCGAGCGCGATTTCATACCGATTTGGAAGATATCGGCACAAGAAACTCGCACGGGTACTATGCGCAAGGAATTTGAAGTATTGGGAAAGGAATGTCAAGCGTAATGTGGTTTAAATGCCGGAATGCAATTTCACCTTTAACCGAAATTTGGCTTAGCGGGCCCGGGGATTTGGAATACCTTCAACTCCTTATTACACTTTTAGGCGCCGATTTTTAGTTACTTCAATTTTTATTTTTTGATTTTTTTTTTAAAAGGCGCGCAAAAAAAAATCAGAGCTGCGGGTTCGCCCCGAGAGGGTGGATGTCCCGTCGCGGCGTTTTTTCGGAATCTCGCGCTGCTGCAGGTACAGAAGCGCTGCCAAAAATAGCGACGTGAAATGCGACCGAAAAACTTCTTCTTGCTCCGCGAGATGCGCGGCAGCGCCAAGTGAAGAGGAGACAGCGGCGCGTGCGAGATCCGGTGGCGCGCTCGAATTTAAGTACCAATTCGGCACGCTTACGGAATTACCGTCGATTTCATTTATTTTTGTTTCTATATATAAAGTATTTATTCACATTTCTGATGAACGTAATTTATTTTTTCAATTTAAATCTAAACAAAAAAAACAGTTTGTATTTTTTGCTTCGTTTTTATCGAAATAAAAAAGCTCGTAACTTTTTCTTTTTTAGATTGAAAACAAAAATATTTTGAAAAAACGCCTAGTAATCAGTATCGTTCTTACGCATATTACAGGAAAAATTTAAAACCCATTCTCGGAGTAACAAATTGTTATAGTAAAATTTAATGCTTATATACTTGCAAGTACAATTTAATGGACTCTTAAACTTACATATTGGCTTCGATTAATCAAATAAGTAAATCTTGTTTTAAAAAATTCAGTACAATTATAATTACATACGATCACTCAACATTCTACGCAAAGTTTACATTTATTATTCGAGTAAATTTTGCTAATCGTTTTTCTCCGCGTATAAAATAGTCAAAAAAATCGGATTATTCATGAGGGGCCCTTTCAAGCTCAATAGAGGCTGCGAAAATCCCATAAAAAGCGACCGTCGTCGGGAGGGCTCCTAAAATCGAGGAAAAATCTCGGCCGAAAAAGTCGGCGCAGCAGCGACGAAGTAAGAGCGAAGCCAAAGGAGAGCCACGAGCCCATAGAAGCAAGCGAAGCAGAAAGAGCGGCGTAGGAAACGACGACGGAGAGAAAAGAGAGAGCGCGAGAGAGGCCCGGGCCGCGATAAAAAGCTGCGCCGGGAGGAAGGGGGAGAGTGGGGAGGGGGGCGGGGGTCGGGCCGCGGCGATTGGCCGGCCGCTCTCGGCGCGCGCGGAGCGTCTACACGCGCTCGCGGGCCTCGGCTCGGCCGGCGCTACATTGAAAGCTTGCGACATGCCGCGGAGGTGCTCAGTCGCGCGCCAGCTCTTCCCCGAGGCAGTCACGCCGAGTTAAGTCCACACGGCCCGTCGCCTCGCTTAGCCACGCGGAGTATATCAGTCATCCCGAGGCCGTCGTTCGCGCGAGTTCTGTGTTCCCTCCGCTCGCAGGAGCGAAAGCTCGAGCTTCGACTTGGAATTTAAAAACTGACGTTAAAACAATAAAATAAAAAAGAACCGACGAGTGACTGATAAAAAAAAAATTCTTACCGAGCTCCGCAGCCGCAGCTCGATTAAAAAGAGATCGCATAAAGAAGCAAAAGTAAACGAGTACAAGTGCTGGTATTTGGGAGCAGGCGAAAGGAAGTGCAAGCTCTCGGTGCGAAGGAAGTTCGGAAGTTTGCGGACGGGACGTCGGTGTCCTCGCTCTTGTGATGTGTGCTTGATAAGAGGGAGAAAAACGCCCCGATGGAGTCCCCGAACATGTACGACGCGCAGGCCCACCAAGTGGGCCAGCAACAGATGCAGGCCGAGCTGAAGAAGAACGGGCAGATGCTCGGCCAGCCCGGCAACAACAACAACAACAACTCGAGCCTGCAGGTAAATCACAATCAGGCCACGAATGGCGTAAGCAAAGTTTCGGCCTCAAAAGCCAGTCTTCACCAACAGTACGCCGAGCACTGCGCCGCCGCCGGCGAACTGACCGACCTGAACACCCCCGAGATCTCGCTGGACCTCCAGCACCTGATCGACGACTCGCACTTCAACGACAACCTCCTGGACATGCTGGGCGCGGGCGCCGCCGCCGCCAACGGCGCCGTCAAGCACGGCCGACTGCCCGGCGCCAACACCGGCTACCCCCGCTCCGCCGCCCTGGCCTACATGCCCCAGCCCGTCCACAGCGCCGCCAGCTACCACCACGGCAGCAACAGCTGCAGCGACAGCAACAGCTCCAGCAGCGAGTCCCCCAGCATCAAGGAGGAGCCCCTCGACCCCGCCGACTACCGGCGGCACTGCCAGCAGTACCCCGGCGGCCCCGGCTACGGCGCCCCCGGCACCGGCTTCGCCGGCCAGGACCCCACCTTCACCACCCTCACGACGAACGCCGTCCCCGGCGGCCCCGCCGGCCACCCCGGCGTCCACCAGCAGCCCCAGCAGCGGCCCGGCGTCAAGTCCGTCCTCGGCCACCAGCAGCACCACGGCCCCGGCAACCCCAACCTGCCGCCCCCCAGCGTCCCGCCCTCCCGCAAGCAGTCCAAGAGCGTCGACAAGGCCAGCGACGAGTACCGCCGGCGCCGCGAGCGCAACAACATCGCCGTCCGCAAGAGCCGCGAGAAGGCCAAGGTGCGCTCGCGCGAGACGGAGGAGCGCGTCAAGCACCTCGTCAAGGAGAACGACGTGCTGAGGAAGAAGGTGGAGATCCTGTCGGAGGAGCTCAACGTCCTCAGGTCGCTCTTCGGCAGCGTGGGGGTGCTGCCGGAGCAGCTGCAGCGGGAGATCTCCAGGCACATCGACCAGTTCCAGCAGCACGTGGGCGGCCCGCCGATGTAGCAGCAGCGGGGCGCCCCGCCGGGGAGCATCCGGCTCTAGAGAGCATCGAGGAAGACGAGCGGCCCGAGCGGCGCTCGAGCATCAGCGTACCTAAATTCTCCTTCCCAAGACGAAGGCTGGCCGAGAGCCGAGGCAGCGGACGCTTCTTCTGGGGGTGCGCACCCGCCAGCACCCCTTTGTGATTGGACGAGCGCCGCCCCTTTACCCGTGGGATGTATTCCGCCTTTTCTATTGCCTTTTCTACGGGAGTTAAGGACCACGAGGACGCAGTGTGACCGTTCGAACTGTCGGCGGAGTTTTTCGTGGACTCTCGTTAAGCACCTTTTCTTTTTCTATTCAGCCCGGGGTGAAGTGAGCGCGACTCTGCGAGTGAGAACGAGCGAGCAAAGATTTTATTGTACATTGCGTTTCGTAAGGCACTTTAATGGTAATTCTGACTAAATAAATCTTACTGTAAAATTTGCGACGAGAAACAACAAAAAAAAAAATGATAAAAATAAGAATAAAAATTTAAACTGCGAAGCAGGAATTGTTAATAATGGAAATAAGTGGATTTTGTATAATGCGCTGAAGAGGGAAAGTGAGAGGAGAATTTTTTTCTTCTCCTTTTTTTTTCTCAAAAGCAGAGGGAGGAGAAAAATCGTGGCGGCGTTACCTGGGACCACGCGCTGTCCCGAATTCAGTTACCGTAACGTGTGAAGCGGGCTTCATTATTCATTCGTTCGACTGTTGACTGTTGTGTGCGAGCGAGTGAGACTGTATACAATTAGGTCTGTAACGATTTTAAATAAAGAATAAAAAAAAAACTAAAATATATATTGTAAAGAGAGGTTATATTATGTATATTATATTATATGTATGAAAAAAAAACAAATATATATATATTTTGCGAAGATCATCGAGAGAGAGAGAGAGAAAAAGCCGTTTAGAGAGATTCACGCGTCTGAATACGAAGATGAATGAGTGCGGAAGTGCGTATAAGTGTGAGAGAGCGAGTGAAGACAATCGCGCATAAGTACGAACGACGACGCATACTGGGTACGATATTACCTGTCACGGTTGTCACCTTGTCTATGCACAAATATATTTTGATATAAAATCTATGCCAAATTTTTCTTTATTTTTTCCATGTCCTTAACACTCCAATCGAAAGATTCTGCCACCTTTAATTAAATCAGTGATTACAAATTTAAATACAGACGGTACAGAGGCAATATGAAAACATTATTTATTATATATAATTTGATATATAAAATCTATGCAAAATTTTTCTTTATTCTTTCCATATCCTTAACACCACAATCGCGATATTTCGGTCACTTTTAATTAAGTAGTCTACGAAGCAACTTTTTTTAATTTATTATTAAATCAGCGATTGCAAATTTAAATATAGACGACACAGTGTTAATATGAAAACATACATCATATAATTTGATAGAAATTCTAAGCCGCACTTTTATTTGTTCTGTCCACCTTCTGATTATCATCTCTGAAAGACACGTCAATGTGCAACATAGAATTTATGATTAAATCAATGATTGTAAATTAAAATACAGACGACACAGGAACAATATGAAAACATTATATATTCTATATAATTTGTTATATAAAATCTATGCCACTCTTTTGTTTATTCTATCCACCTCCAAATTATCATCTCTGTGACACACGTCAATGTTCAAAATTCGTTTATCTTCAATCAATTAATAAAAAATTAGTTAAATCTTTTAATATCACACAAGTTGCATAAAAGAATTCCTACATAATTTCTCAAAAAGAAAAAAAATATATATATATATACAGAATGGCTGGTATCGAAGAAGTAACATTTTTATCAGTATATAATTCAAGCGCAAAGTTTAATGGCACGGAACGATTTTCTTCTTTATTCGCACGCCAATAATTACATCAGTCTACTTAACCTGGCGTTAAATCAAAAATCGTATTCCCCGCCCATCGGTCAAAATTTCGTTAAAAATCCGAAACCATTAGAGTGGCGTTTTTCTTGTTAGCGAGTCGACGAAGCAACAGGTCCCTTAAATTGCAGATGCATCGGCGGTGAGTCAGCTCAGTATAGTTGGCGAGGGGATAAATGGATTAACACCATTGCGGCTTGCTCGACACCACGGCCAGTTTACGAGCATCAATATAAAGGCACGCACTTCACTTTTCGTGGTACGTCGAGGGAAAAAAAAAGAGAACCTTATAATTGAAGTGCACAGGCGGAGTCATTGTTTTCTCGGGAAGTTGCACTTGATCTATTTCTAGCTGCTCGCGCTTTAGCGTTTTGTTTTTTTTTTGTTTATTTTCGCTAAAAGCCTTTGCTATTTTTGAGATCTTTCGGTAATGAAACTTTGCGGATCGTTTTTTTTAAGTTTAACGTAGATAAACTTTTTAAATGAGATTATAAAACAATTCATTTTTTGGCATAATTCATCAAATGTAAGTTTTAAGTAAAGCATATCAGAACAGATTGGAACAGACATTTCAGATCGCAGAAATTATAAACAGCAGATAAGGTAATAATGATGTTCTTATTCTTGAACTACTTAAACACTTGTGCTCCTAATTGTAGTATATCGGAAGATCATCATTTAATTTATCAAAAGAAGACGGTCGCTTTCTATCTAATTTCGATCTTCGTTGAAAAGGAAATTACTTTTTAAAATTTGTAATTTATGCGTACATTAATTTAATATAAAAAAAAGGAGTAATGTTAATTATAATAATATAAAAATATCTAATTAAGAATTTATCTTATTATAATTTATTATTGAAAAAAAAATCACTTGACGATTCGAGTTTCACTTAATAATGGAATTCTTTGCGTGATTCCGTGATAAATAACGGAGGCGTGAAAAAAAAATCTACCAATCTATTATTTAACCTCCGAGCGTCATATCTTTTATAGGTGATTATCGCGAGGTGTGTCCCCCGCGAGGAGCGCGTGCGGCATAAACAGGTTTCTTTTTCGTCCGATCGAAATCGCTGTAAAAGAGTCGCGATCGATCAGGAAATTACGCGAAAATACATCAAGCCGCGTGATCATCGTACGAAATCGGAATAATTCAACGGTCGATTAGTCTACATTTTCATTGTTCATGTTTTACTATTAGATTATCTTAATTTGCTTACGCATTAATGGTAATAAATTGCGTTAGAAAACTGTGCTATATTATATCTCCGGATTTTTTTTATTTTTCTGATGTATATTTGAGTATACTCACAAAAATTGAATTAACTGGTAGAAGAATCCATTAAATAGCACTGGAAAATCTACTCATTATAGAGTCAAACTTATTTATGCCTGTGATTTCTTCTTCACATAAGTAGATTATCGTCTTCTAATAAATAGACTGCTTGATAAATTCTAAATTGACTCATTAACTATTAGTTTCCACTTAATGTAAAAAGCAGAAAAATATAAACAATTAACGTATTTATGATAAAATTCTATTATCCTTCTATTATTCTTCTATTATACTGAATGTAGTAACAGATGTATTCTTCAATTTAATAAATTCATTTTAAAATTTAGTAGATAACGTTTAAGTCGCTTTGTCTACTAAGACTAAGAATCCATTTTTGTGAGTGTATGTGACTTCGTAATTTAGACTCGGTTATAAATTAATCTGGAACAGGATAGAATAGTTATTTTTTTTATGCAGATTATGGAAATAAGAAGTTTTCATGAAAATCATGATGAAAACGATAAATAGTCATTACTAAAATAATAAAATAGTAAACAAAGTCGACAAATCGCTAAGATTTTATCTAAGTTTCGAGATAAGGCTTATTATTATCAACTCTTACGTGTTTCAGATTTACGCAGAAGAGACGTGCCTCTTCGCTATACACACGCTCAACAACATTTATTTTATTAAAAAATGTGCAACAAGTATTAGGCTTGTATATTTAAAAACCATTTATTTTCAGTCATTATTTTCCTAATCACTTAATAAATATAATAATAATAATTTCATAATGTCGTTGATAATGACACTTATTTTTTGCTGTCGACTACTTACTCATACAATATTATGTTAAACATCGAAGTGTTTTTTTTTCTAACCATCGTTTCACGATTACAGTGTAATTCTTTCGGGGATGTTATTCTGCAGCCACTGCTGTTAAAAATAGGATGAATTTCGCCGACGCTGATCGTATCCGTGATCCCGTCGATGTTGATGAGAAGCTTCGAAGCCCTTTTACTTCGTAATTCGGCTCCGTTCAGCGGCTTCCGTCCATCAGACTTAATTGAGAAATCTAATCACAGCCAACCTGCAGAATAAGAGTTTACATCGTATAATAAACAAATTCAAGTCAATGATTATAAATTAAGATAACGCAGGGCAATACAAAAAAGTCCGCATTATATCATGGTTTCTTCAATAAATTTAAAGTTTGTTTAAGTTTATCATTTCCCCTTGAACTCTACGTTTACTACACTTTTACAGACTCTAAAAAAATTAAGTATTTTTTTTTTATAAAGATACCATCGCACCTATATACTAAATCATAAAAAAAAAAATTCTGCAAAGAATAAATAAAACGACAATTCTCATATTTTCCGCCAAACAAGTTCAACAGCGTGATCGTAGGCAACGAAAAAATAAAAAAAAAAAATAAATAAATTTTTAATCCGACCGCTCGGGATAATGACACAATCCGCGGGGAAGCCCGCGACGAGCCAGGTGGCGACGACGGAGCGCAGTTTTGACGCCGCTTTGTCTGCACGGCGCGAAGGACGTGAACTTACGGCCGAAATCCGCTAAGCGAAGAGGCACGGACGGACGCGCGGAGGAGTGCAACAGTCGGAGAAGCAGAGAGAAGAGGGAGACGCCGAGCGGAATGAACCGATTGCGAATTCGGCGCGTGCGAGCCGCCCGTAACTCAGGCGGTTATAAAAATACGCACTTTTTTTAGCCCGCGTCATTAGCATAATTGCCCAATCAGGACTATAAATAATCGCTGCATAATAGCACTCGCCTTTTTTTTGCTGGAGGACCGCGCGCAACGCGGATTAGGTACGTTTATAGAATTTTGAAAACAAAAAGAAGAAGGGAAAGTGGGATGATTGTGTATTTTCTGTTTATTTTATCTAAACGTGCGACCGAAGAATGTCCACGTGATTCACATTATAGATTTCATGAGGATTTAGATTAGAGTAGATTTTTTTATAAATAAATCTAAGCGCGTTTAATCTAAACATTGATTATTTATCTTCGACGGTGTATGACTGAATAATTTTAATCGCTCACTCATTACATCATTTTATTAAATAAGTTAAAAAAAAAAGAATAGAAGATTGTTTTATAAATTCTACATATAAAATATATACATAAAATACACACATAGGCACTCGAAAATTTGCATGTTTTTTTCATAGGCTGCTCACTCGGCAGTCGCATAAATTGTTACAAAATATGCCCACCTGGGGCCCCATCAATTACTACAATAAACGAACCTGTACACTTCTCCTCCTAAGCGAAGAGCTCAGCTCGTCCATGAATCACACTAAAATCCTCCAACGAGCTCTCATAATAAATCAGCGCCTTTATCGCGAATATAACAGAATCCCTAATTAAGACTTAATTCTCAATTCAATGATCCATTGTTCCTCCGAGAGCCAAGAACAATCCGCGACTTTCCCATATATGCAGCTCGAGCGCAGAATTCGCTCGTTTTCCGTACGATCGACGCTTCAAAAAAAAAAAATTCTTCGAGGCTCGATGAGTGGCTGCTTCACGCGTATGCGTACAACGATCCATATTTCTTGAGTGTCTTTAAGTCGATTCGCGTTTGGTGTTTAAGTAAAACTAATGAAATAAAACTGTTTAAATGAAACTTTATACTTTAAATAACTCTAACAATCGATCACCTCGAGGTGGTGTTTAAATAATAACAATAGTGATAATAGTAATGAAATTAAAATAAGTCGTCTGTTCGTGCGTGCGCGTGTGTGTGCGTGTATGTGTGTATGTGCGTGTGAGGGACGCACACTTGGAGGCCCCATTCGTCTTGCCCGACGGTGTGCTCGTCGAGGTATATACACCCGTATCGGATCGGATCCATTAATCTATCCATCTGCCCACGCCTATCTGCTTATCCATCTACTTATCTATACGCCCGTAGCGCGCGAACTTATTCTGGCCGACGCGGTATATGGGTTAGGGCCAAAGCTCTGCCAGAGAGTCGCCGCTCACTTGGACGCTTATATAGTATATATAGATATATAATACGTCGTGCCCGAGAATCTGCGAAAGAGCCCCAATTATCATTATTTTCCAAGTGATATACTTTGCTAGATGCGAGCCGTTGCCGTTGAGAGAATAAGCGTCTAGAACTAGAATTCTACATTAAATAATAATGAACTTTTTTTAGTCAATTTATTAGTTTGATGTGTTATCATCTCACTTTTTAATTTGAAGCATTAATTTTTTTTATTGCTTAATAAAAAAAAAATTCTGGTGTGGTAAATAATAGTTTTTTTTTTCGTTTGTTTCTTGCCAGAAATATTTTTATACACAATGAAAAAAAGAAAATCAATATTTTTTTAATATTCGCCGCAAATGTTCTACGAAAACATCGTAAGATAACAGTGAGAACGCGTATAAATAAATAAAAAATCTGCACAGTAGTTTTAAATAAAAATTGACGCATTCTTTTTTTAATATCCCCTTAACTGTTTTACGAAAACATATCAAGATAACAGCGTACAAATAAATCAAAAATACGCACAATACTTTCGAAAATTTGTTGATAATTTATCGTAGCTTTGGATTCCAAAGATAGATAAAGAGAGAAAGTCAAGATGAGTCACCGCCGGACGAATGCGCGAGCAGAGAACCAGAGAGAGTTTGAAAGACGTCAAGAGGCAGATAACGCGCGGCCGGAATAAGCGCGGCACAATGCGCCGGCGGAGAAATTTTCGAATCGAGAAAAGCTGCAGACGCGAGAACCCGGCAACTTTATTTTCACGGCAAATTAAAAGCTCCGAGGCGCGAGTGAATGGGCGAGCGGCGGAGGAGGGAGCCAAAAGGGGGATGAGGCGAGACGCGCGCCTCTGCCAGCGCATCGGGGGGAGGAGGGGCGCGGCGAAGAAAGCCGCCGCGGTGAGGGCAGCCTGTGCACTTGATACGCCAAAAGCTGCCAGGTTATTCCGAGAAGTGACCGGCTTTAAATAAAGTTTCTAGCTCCCCTACACCCGACGCATATCTTGCCCCGGAGGTGCACGAGCGACACGGGAGATTTACGGTTCGTATCGCCCGCGCGCCCGCGAGCTTTTATGAGCGCGCGAAATTTGAATGCCCGACGGAAATTCGCCGCGCTTTTCGACGAGCTTTATTTTACTGCTCGCATGGGCTGAAACCTAATCGGATGAATGTTACGAGCCTGTTTAGCGATTTTTTACGATTGCTGCGCACTGAGAGACCAATTTGGCGATTTTCAGTAAATATTTACTTCGATGCACGCGCTAAAACAGTTGGAGTGAAATTTCATTCTTAGTTTATAGCCAAACCACTCGAGCAGTTATTCTTGACTCCAATAGAGTCAAATGAGTTAAATTTGAATGGAATCATGGAGTTAAATTTAACTTTATTGGAGTCAAGTTTAATTCTACGTGAATAGAGTGGTTTAAATTTACTCTAAAGTAGAGTAAAGCTCACACTAACGTATAGGTCGCAGCGTATTACAAGGTAAGTCCCTACTTTTAGCAATAAAAAAAGTTACTCTATTTCACTCCATCAAGGGAGTTGATTTCACTATAAAATTAAAGTGAAATTTTGACTACAATAGATTCCAAACTATTCCACTCCAGCTGATTTAGCGTGTAATACTACTACTAAATAATTCGTTAAATCAACTAATTATTTGTTGAAACTGTTATAAATTTATTTATAGAAACAAATGAATTCATTTAGTTTCAAAGAAATATTTTACAAGTACTATTGAGGTAAATATTTACTATAGAAAATTACCATTTCCAATCTCAGTACATTTATAATTTTACGCGTGGAAAATGTTTAATAGTACCCCGTGACCTTTAAGCAAGAAAAGCACACTTCAAAAATTGTTGATGTACTTTTCTTCGTCACAAAATGATATAAACTTGTTATATCGACGTAGGCGAAATATTCATCATGCCAATAATAAATTTTGCTCTGCCAATAAGCACGCGTCAATGAGACTTTCTCATTTTTAAATAAGCTCTCATTTAGCGCGGGAAATTTGAATTCTCGTCGGCGCCGTAATCTATAACTTCGCCGCGAGTTTAATGCTTTCCCACGAATTTCTATAGCAAACTCAGCGAAGCGATTCACCTACACGCAACACTTCGATAACTTGCCAAGCATTTACTTCACTTCAGAAATTCCCATCCCCGTCGTAAAAATTCATCTATCCTCTCATTCCCCGGAGCGCATCCTCAGCGCAAATTAATAAGCATATACTTCTCGGTATCGATCCACATCAAATCGCAATTCAGAAGAACCATCGCCCGCAGATCTAAAGCAGACTCGCGAGAGGAAGCTTTCACAGCGGTAAGCGATGGTCAAGCTCAGACCCTTCCTCGCAAGAAACGGCGGAGCCCGACGGGAGGAGGAAGGCGACGCTTAGCGCTCCCTCCTCCGCGCGAGTTCCGCGGGTCCGTGTGGGTGCGTTCTCCCGCGCGAGCGATGTGGGTGTGACCCGCTTTCCGAGAGTTTCACTTTCCTGCGCCTTCGCGGCGCACGGAGGTGATGCCGGCGAAGGAGGATCCGAGCCCGTTACGTCACGCATTGTTATGCCGGCCGCAGCGGCCCCGCAACAGTCGCGCTGAACACCCTGCGCGAATTAAAATAAGATCTCCCTCGTAAAAAAATTTAAGCTACACTGAACAGAAGTTTGTTAATTTTAAGGAAATGATTTACTATGATAGTACTTATTAAATATTTCTTTGAATCAAGTAATGATTTCGTTAAAACTGAAGGAATTTATTTGTTTCTAAATAAATTTAGTAGTTTCAAAAAAATCATTTTTTAAAATAGTAAAATATTTAATAAGTATACTATTGAAATAAGCGTTTGCTTAAAATTAACAAATTTTCTCTCAGTGTAGGATAAAGTTTACTCGAAGTTCACGTTTTGGCGGTCGTTGATATGAACATGGGTAATAAGACTAAATGATAAATAATTTTGCAATACTTTATACAAACTTTGGATGAAGTTTTTCTCAAATTTAAAGATTTTCACATGACGAACGTTAATAATAAATAAATGTATAGATCTATTTTCTATAACTTCAGCGGTAATTTATCTGTTTATATCACGCACCTTCGAACTTCAAGAAAATATATAAGAAGCAAGTTCAGGAAAGTCTCATTGCCCATGAACTTTGGATAAACTTTATCCTAACTAATCGTTTGGGGAAGGGGCGCGTCGTACAAATTTATCGGATTGAGATTTACATGGAGTACGATTCTCGCAGTGGAGGGCGCGTTGTATTTTAACTTAACTTTTTTTGCGTGGATTATTTTTTTTTTCACTCCGCCTCGTTTGTTAATTTAGTGCAGTCTAGGTGCGGGGTCAGCATTTTAATGCGTCGCAAAGCTTAAGCGAGGAGCTTGATTTGGATTACGCAGTTCGATCGTTTGATCGATTAGGAAGGTACGATTTGAGTGGAGGATTTTTACATTTTATCGAGGTGGCAAGAATGTGCAGATGTAATTTTAACAATTTTATCAAAGGTTAATTGGATATGTGGGGACGAGTAGGGTAAAGTGGGTGGGCGGGCGAAGCGGAGAACGGCATAATTCTTGCACTTGCGTGCTGTTATCTATAAGTCGACAAATGTTCGTAGAGTAGTACGAACGTAGGAGACATGAATTCGTCTTTATTTTCTTCAAATTGCAGAACTGACACTTTCGCGTTTGCCGAGGATGAGGAGTAATAAAAATTGTAAATGTTTGCGTTGAAATTTGTTTGATAAATATTCGATGATAATATTGTGCGGCTGCTACATGCGGAATTTTTCAAGCTCTTTCTTTTTTTGAAGATCACTTGCGCAATTAATTTTGAAAAGTATAATGACAATGTTATTAATTCGTTAATTCGCGTAATTTCCTTAAATTGGTACTCTCATTACGCGAAGAGAATTTGCATAACAATTTCTTTTTTAATTTAATTACGAGAGATGCATCGTTAACATTAAATATCATTAAAATCAAATTAAAAGTTTTACAACGCACTTTATCGAATGAAGATATTAAATTAAGTACTGTGTACGATTGTTGAAATATATATTATAGTTATCAGTGCAGCAGATAAGAGTACTCGTCGGATCCCAGAGGCGCAAGAAAAAGGAAGGGAAAGCGTCGGATTGTTTTCGAATGAACGCGACAAAAATTAAGTAGACCACCGCTTGGCTCAGCGATTTTTTTTTTCGCCAGCGTATACAGAGCGCACTGACGTCAAAAATATTTCCTGGTGAATTTTTTTGAGGGCACAGCTTTTCGCTTGTAAATCTAAAATCAATAGCGCGTATATAACATTTTTAAATCTTCAAATTAAAAAAAAAGTCATAAAGTGGATAAATAAATTTATTCAGGATTATATATGCATCTACAAGCAGCAGGGGCATTATTATAACGCTATAGAAAACTACGTTTATCTTAAATAAACATAAACGCTTAGCCTCTTCTCAACATGTGTAAGCACATTTTAAAATTTCTAAATTAATAAAAAATATATTATTGTACATATTGTAAATGGAATAAATAAATTTATTGATGATTAAATACACCTTTATGCAGCAGGGGCATTATAACGCTATAGAAATACAAAGTTTCTCTTTAATGAACATAAAAAAAAACACTTCACTTTTTCTCAATGCATACGTAACAACGTATTTTAAAGTCTCTAAATTAATAAAAAGTATATTACTATACATTGTAAATCGGATAAATAAATTTATTAATGATTACATACACCTACACTCAACAGGGACATCATAACGCTATAGAAATACAATAAGTTTCTCTTCAATAATCGTAAAAACAAATCGCTTCACTTCTTCTTAATATCACATCGGACGTGTACGCAACGAAATTTATTTTATTTTCCATGCGGGACCCTAATCGTCAAAAAAAAAAAAATAAGTAAATAAATAAAATAAACGGCGACTCGCGGCAGCAGGCACCTCTCACCTCTCGTTAACGAGCCAAATGGGTATAGCGCACAGCCGCTCGTATCGTAAGCAGGAAGGTCGTATTTTTCGAAGTGCACGGCTAGGCCGCATTAGTGCGTCGCTCTTTCTCTGGCGCGCTGCGCTCCCCGAGCGCGCGCAGCGGCCGCGAAACGTCGCTTTTATAAAAGGCGCACACACCTCCTCTAGCACGCGACCTATATTCCGCTCGCGTGCCCCACCGACGCTATATTCGACGTCCAGGGACGCGCGCTCTATCTGTCCCGAGTGGCCCGCTTTTATTCACCCCCCCTCCCCTTCCACCCGCGACGCCCCATTATTATGCATCTCTCCCTTCGTCGGCCACCTGCTTCTAATTGAGTATCTTTGATCGATGGGCTCTCTGGACTCGCGATACGCGCCTCCGCCGACCGCAAGCCGGAAGCTGCTCGTCCTTTTGAGACTCTCTTCTTCTTCTTTTTTTTTTTTTTTTGAGGAATTGAAGGTGGAGTGGGTATGCGTACAATGGAGGTGGTTCGATGAAGAGTTGCGAAATTTTTTGAGCACTTTCTCGCGTGTATCGCGGGATTTGGCTGATTTCGGAACGGTAGCATGCGGGTTATAATAGCCGCTTCTGGGTTTTACGGAGGAGGGATATTTTTGAGCTTATTTTGCGATTTTTTTATAATTATTCTACCGTCTAAAGTTGAATTAGTGAATTTGTACTGGAAAGTAGTGGAAAGAGCTTCACGATTTAGGTACTAGTGGAGCATCTTACACTAATTTTAGTAAAGTTTCACTGATTCCATTTTAGAAGGTTTTTTAAAAGATATTTTAAACTTCAAATACATCTTTCTATTTAACGTCACTCTATAATCGCTCTTTGTAATCGATACTTTGAGCATTAATACATTTTTTTTATTCAGCGCTCTACATGGAGTGAAAAGTTCAAGTAAAAATTACTATACTGTTTTGTAAAGTAGAGACAGATTCGACAAATAAATAATTTTACTGAAAAGTATATAGTAAAATCTGCTGGGCTTTTAGTACAATTTACTGACAGTCTAACAAATTTTATTATATTTTTTAATAAAATTTTGTATTTTTTGTAATTTTTACTAGAGCTTTTTTCTCACTGTTTATGCTTAATTAATTCTTTGAGCTTTAATACAGTTTTTCTTTAACGCCCCTTTATAGAAAGTATCCTTATAAATATAATGATTAAAGAAGTATTTCTTTTGTAAATGATCGCGATCTGAAAATTTTTCCACAAAAAGAATAAACATCCGCTATCCAAAAATGACGCGCTAGCGATAGGCTTAGACCGACGGTACCAAAGACAATGAGATTTCAGAAAAGCCGGAATAGTCGTGACAAACAATGCGGCAATTCCTACCATGATCGATACTGAATCCATACCTATCGCCGTGATTCACCCATTTCCGTGCGTAGAATTGTCGCACAGGGAAAGTGGCCTCTATCCTATGAATGAAAGTACTTATGTATCCAGACTAGCCTATATCAATCCAATGAATGAATTATTGTCAATACCACAAACGAAGGCTGCATATATGTACATGCAATGAGTTCGCTCGACGTACACATTCGACCGACAATTCAAAAACTCCATCGGATAAGGCGAGAGTTGAACGATTTTCCAATCGTTTCCCAGAAGCGGCCGTCGCCCAGCAATTTCCATCTCTCCTTAAATGGTCGACGGAAAGAAAAGGTCGCGGTAATCCAATATCGGCCGATCGGCCCCACAGGACGCGGAGAGGGCAATCAATTCGCGACTCGTCAATTGGAATAAAAATTTCCATCGGTCGATCCGCGCCGAGGCTTCGATTGGTCCCATTACAGCGCGTGCATGCACCTATACGCCTCGAAAGGAACACGCCTATACACTCGAGCGACGCTCGGCTCATTGAGGATTAATTGCTTTGAAAGTCGCGTCTTCGGCCGTTCGGCTGCTCCATTGTGGCTCCTTTTGATAAATCACCCGATTTATCTTTCGCCGCTCGTTCGGGCAAACGAAGGCGATGCAATTAAGAGAGGGGAGTGGCTAATTTCTATTGTCGACGGGGAGTTGCCTTTTTTTTCCACTCTTTTAATTTTGTTTTCTCGGCGAATTAGCGCGAAAGGATGAGTTGGCGCGGTGGATTGGTGTCATTCGACGGGCGGCGTTTTGTTGTATCAATTCGATCGAGTGTGTATAAATATGCATGATTATTTTATTTTCTGGAGGCTGCTGAGCTTTTACTTATTGCTTACACTTGCTATTTTTCTTTTTAAATGGTTTTTTTTAAATATTTTGAATGGGTGCCTTACGTAGCAGTTAATGAAGTTTCTCTTTGAAAATATTAAATGCAAATTGATTTAATTGTCATTCAAAAGTTTGCCGAGTTTATTATTGCAAATATTGCAGGTCCTATTATCGTTAATTAACGAGTTTCGAATAATTATTTGCCCATACTATGTAATAATAAATAAATAAAGTATAAACTACTCTCTTATTAAAAAAAAATAAATAAATAAACCCAAAACGCGTTAATAAAAATATTATTGGAAAATTTAATGTTACAAGTTCGGGTTCGTTTAATTATAATAATGTACCTCGAGGATAACTCGAAAAAAAAAAAACACTTTTCGAATTGTCGAGGGCATTTTTAAGCGCATCACAGCAGCCAGCCCAAACAAAAAATAGACTCGTTTTCACGACGGAAACGAACGATTTATTTTTGTCGTTAGGCTACGAATCTTGCAGAACGAGCCAATAGTGCACTGCTTTCCGGTTTGTATTCATGCGCGTGTTAAGCTCTCTATTTTTTTAAAATAATAATCAGGTTACTTTAACAAAAATCCACTGTAAAACTCAGCTGGATAAAAATATCCTCAAAATTAACATTTTAAAATCCCCATTAATTACGTATTCAAGATAATCTATATCCGGTTATAAAAATCGACAAAAAAAACTATACGAGTTTTTCTTGAATTTTTCCAAAAAAAAAAAAGAGGTAAAAGTAATATATCACGAGCAAGAGCCTTAATAAAGCGAACGAAATACATAATTCGACGATACAATTTTCGCTGAAAACTCGCCGCGAAAGGTGCGCTCGGAGAGACGGAAAATTGACGCGATGACGAAAGAAACGACAGGAGGGGAAAAAAAGGGCGCTGGAAAAAGAAACTTATTAAAAAACCGCAGAGTGTAACGCGAGGCGCGCTGCAAAACGGAGAGACATTCATTGCACCGAATTACTCGGCTGAGTCATCGCAAACGCCGCGAGCCCCGCGGTATTAATGTCTCTCTTTCTCTTTCTCTGCGGGCTCGCGGGAAAGGAGAGAGAAGAAGAAGGAAGCCCCCGATGCGCCATATGGTTAACCCAAATTCTAAGCGTCGTCTTAAAGCGAGACGTGGGATAACCCAAATAGAGGATGGCAACTTTGAAGTGGCGCGTTCGAAGTGCCAAAGAGCCATTCGCTGCTTATTAACGACTGACTTAATCGGAGGGCTTTTGTGTATCGCCTCCTTCGTAACTGCACCCGCGTAAAGAAATATGAGATCAATCGAAGATCGAGAAGTGATTTATCAAAATTCTGACACTTTTTAGTAGAATTTAAGATGAAAAGACTTTTAAAAATATTAGAAGATTATTTTGAGATTATTTTAAGGTGTCAACGTTTGAAATTTGATTGTAAATACAGTATCAGTTTTTAACAACGCATTTAACAATCAAACAAATTTATAATAGTATATATTTTATTATTTTTATTGTTCTTGCAATTTCTGCTATAATAAAATTTAAAATGTTGACATCTTAAAACGATCTCAAAATCTTCTGATATTTGTAAAATACGTTTTGTCTTAAATTCTACTAAAAGTGCCATAATTTTGATAAATAACTTTTCGATCTCATATTTTTTTACGCGGGTCCCATTGCCTTCCTTGATTTCCTTTGAATTTTTGTTTTCGACCGATTTTATCGAATGTATAGGTGTACTCTCTTAAAATTTCTCAGTGAAAATTCCATTATTTGAATAAGTGAACGGTTTTTCGCTTCTGAAATAGTGAAAATTTTATTTTTTAAGTAGTGATTATTCACTGAATATAAAGTGAACCTCCATTTTCAACATTTAAGAAGTAAAAATTTTCACTATTTCAGTGTGTCTTTACTTATTCAAATGAAAAATCGTTCACTCATTCAAATAGTGAAATTTTCACTGAAAACTTTTAAGAGAGTATAGTTTTTTTTGAGATCGTAACGAGTGACGTGTAAATTTGACCTGATACCTGAAATTCACTTGCTCATATATTCAGACAGACATAAGATTTTTATTTCTAATTTATCTTACGATTGTACCCCTTTTAGTAACGTAATTCGTTAGTATATATATACCGTATTACATAAAGTGCATGAAAGAACTTGTTTAGTTTCATTGATATACTCTGTTGCCTTAATTGTGCATTAGTCACGATTTTATCAAACGATCGAAATAAAAATTCATAATTGACGATTAGGTTCTTTCACCGTAAAAGAGTAGAAATGCAATTGCAGGCAAGTACAATCTCGTTAACCTGCCGCTATAAATTAATAATTATCAGGATGAAATTTAAATAAACCATAAAGCTCAAAAAATAAAAATATCGGAACCGGTACATTTGTGTCTTGCTCGAGTAGTGAATTCATTTCAATAAGTACATATATACACACTCCACTTCGCGTGACTCACAGGCGATTCAAATCCGAGCCTCCGCATATACAAGAATAAAATTTACTACTAACACCGATAGAAAAATCCTTTCATTCAATTGAATGCTCACGGCTTTATACTAAAAACACTGACTTTGGGTCAAAGAATCTTTTCTATCATCCTTCCATACTACCGACTACCGAGCACAACAAAAAAAACTCTCCAATAAACAAAAGCGTACAACAGAATAGTCGACGAGGCAATTCAAAAAAAAAAAAAAAAAAACGCGCAGGTCCCCCCGCATGTGCAGCAGCTTCGTATACGGTGTGGGCCCGTCTCGGACGATATCTCTAATGTATCGAAGCGACGCGGCGTTCACGGCTCGCCGAAAGCATGAAATGCACAAAGCCCCGCGCGCCGAAAGTGGGTCAGCGCGAGCGCGCTCGCCTCGGCGCCGAAAAAACTTTCCTACGGGCCGGGCGCGAGAGAGAAACCACTCGTTCCCATGTGTCGCCCCCGGGGAAGCCGTCCGAGGATGTACGCGTATATATAGACACTCGCGGAGGGCGGGAGCTCCTCCGGAGGCTTCGCCGCCGCGCGCGGGATTCTTTTTTTCCCGGCGCTCTCGGCGTTCCCCCCATTAGCCCCAGCAAATGAATGGCATTACGCCGGTGCCATAATATCGCGCCGCGACTATTACCGTGACGGGGGTATTACGTGTCCGTCTTTTCCCTCTCACTCGAGGCGCGCGGCGCTCTTTTTCCCTCTCTCTTTCGCGGCGTCGGCGGGCCGCTCCGCGCTGTGTGTGTGTAAGCGCTCTACTCGCCTCTGCACCGGCGCGGCTCGTCGAGAAACGCCGCCGCTCGCCTGCCTGCAGGAATCAGGTCACCGCCGCGGCGCTGCGCTTCGCCCGGCGGATTAGAGTCGCCGAGCGAGGGATGACGACGCTTCCGACGGATACTGTACGCCCATTGGGGATGGAATGTTTTTTTTTTAATTTCGCGGGTTTTTTCGACGCGAGCTTTACTCTAAATCTGCGGAAATGTGAAATTCGATTGGAAAATGTGAATAGTGGCAAGTTTTGTGTGAAAAGGCGTTCACGAATTTAGCATGTGAATGGCTTTTCACTTATTAAATGTCACTGTTCACGTTTTTTTGAATTTCGCGGGTGTTTTTTAGCCGTGAACTTTACTCTAAATCTGCGGAAATGTGAAATTCGATTGAAAATGTGAATAGTGGCAAGTTTTGTGTGAAAAGGCGTTCACGAATTTAGCATGTGAATGGCTTTTCACTTATTAAATGTCACTGTTCACGTTTTTTTGAATTTCGCGGGTGTTTTTAGCCGTGAGCTTTACTCTAAATCTGCGGAAATGTGAAATTCGATTGGAAAATGTGAATAGTGGCAAGTTTTGTGTGAAAAGGCGTTCACGAATTTAGCATGTGAATGGCTTTTCACTTATTAAATGTCATTGTTCACGTTTTTTTGAATTTCGCGGGTGTTTTTAGCCGTGAGCTTTACTCTAAATCTGCGGAAATGTGAAATTCGATTGGAAAATGTGAATAGTGGCAAGTTTTGTGTGAAAAGGCGTTCACGAATTTAGCATGTGAATGGCTTTTCACTTATTAAATGTCACTGTTCACGTTTTTTTGAATTTCGCGGGTGTTTTTAGCCGTGAACTTTACTCTAAATCTGCGGAAATGTGAAATTCGATTGGAAAATGTGAATAGTGGCAAGTTTTGTGTGAAAAATCGTTCACGAATTTAGCATGTGAACGGCTTTTCACTTATTAAATGTCACTGTTCACGTTTTCCAAAGGAATTTCACATTTTCAGATTTACACAGTAGGACGAATGGGAAGAGTGACTTACTGCGCGTGAATAGATTACTATATATTAACTGCCTGGATGTGAATAAGTGAAATTCACGAATATGTAATTGCTTATTCTACGTCGTGAGTCATTTACTTATTCGTTACGTGGACGACATTTAATATTAGTATATAATTGCATGTGAAGGCATGTACATTTTTTACTGAGATTATTGTAGGGATTAAAAGACTTTTATGTAAAATGTGAACTCCATGTTATTAATATTCTATTTATTTATCATTTACATATCTAAAGCATAAGACAGTTTTTATTAAGATATCCTTATATATACGCAGTGCAAAGAAAAATAAGAAAATAAAATGCGAAGAAAAATAATCGAACCAATGAAAAATCATTTTACAATTTTTTAAATAATATTTTATTTTAATATAATTTACCATTTTTAGACCGAGAGAGTTCGATGCTGGCTTTGCATCCACGAGCAGCTAAGGTCTGCTGCGTGGGCTCGGAAACGCTCCTTCCTTTTTTTTTATGGGAGTCGTCTTTTTTGCCGTTCGCTGTTGGGAAATCGCTGCTCGACAGGGAGATCCTTCGAGGTACTTTTTTTTCTTTTCCGACTCGGAGTTGACTGAAACTTTGTTCATGTTTAGACTTTTACGAAGCCTCGAATTAAAAAAAAAAAAAAAAAAAAAAAAATATATATGACTTTAAAGACCGAAACGCGCCGGACGCGCGAATGCGTAAGTAGATAAGTTCCGTGATAGGTAAGACGGCGCGCTGTAGTTCGACTTT